>CP136892.1:27612500-32412500 GCA_034359265.1 Canna indica | reverse complement strand
ATTCAAATAATTAAAAAATAGCTATTATATATTCTTAGATTTATTCTCAATGTCGTTAGACATGAATGCAAAGAACTGACCAAGTTGTTCTCGTAGAGATGATCTAGGTTGCCTAGACTAAGTCTGATCAATTAGATTATGTCGATAGACCACATCCAACACTACACAAGGGACCAAATTAAGCAGTTGGGCTCGGTGAGTGTCCCGTTTGACGATCAAGTTGATCATTCCTTAGGTTAAGTAGTGATCAAGTTGAAAGTGATTGCAAAATCAAATCTTACTATTAAATCATGGCGTTGTTTATATTAATAAATTAGCAATGATTAGGGACAAGACTTTTCGACATGATTCTCTCTCCTATTAACTACATCAATCATTATCTTCTTATTAATAGAAGAGTAATTTTTGCGCAAAAATCGACTAAGTTAGTAGGTCGGGACACCTTTCGATCTACCTATAACCAGATAATAATGTACATGTGTTTTTTTGTTCTCTCTAAGTGCATCAATGGGTATATTCTTGAGGACCCATCTGTGTGTTGAGATAGCATTGGCATGTATGCATACCTTGGGTCTAAAGTTTTTTATCAATAGCCTAGGGGTAGGCGAACTACGTTCCATAATAATAATCACAACTTCATTCCATTATCTATGACGATAATAATCACAACTCTAAACCGAATAACAATTTTACTCAATATAAAGTTGACTACCACCTGGCCGATTATAGTTGACAATAACTTGACATTATACTTGATGTCGACTATCACGAGCCTCTTCTTTCCTGTATCCTATGAGAATGGACCCAGTAGGCTAGTCCTTGAGCGAGCGAAATGCCATCATTTAGGAATGATGATCATCTTAAGTGTTAACTTAGCTTGCTTGGTTGAGTATTTTTCAAAGGATGGGCATAACCTCAAAGTTTCATTTGCCTTCTCGCTCATTTTAGGTTAATAATATCCTTGCATGACGATCTTCTAAACCAAAGTTCTTCTCTCAATATGGAAGCCACAACACCCTAGTTGCACAATCTCATGTGTTAAGAAATTAGTGGACCTAACTCATCTCAAAAGCTAGCTTACGAGGAGAGGATTGCCCAAACTATTTAAAGACTATCTTGGCCATATTTTTTAGCCAATGTGAGACTTTTAACATCATGTAGATAGTTCCTCCATAGTTGCATGCCATACCTCAAAGATCATAATATGGTTTACACGGTGACATTTTTTTCGTCAATCAAACGGCATGGCACCAACTAGGTTAAGACATTTGTAATTTATTTATTTTTCTTTTTTTTTTGAAGATTTGATTCAAGTCGAACACCTCAAATTGTAATTGTGTTTTTTAAAATTTGTGTTGAGATAGAACTAGTTAAGCCCAATGTTATTAAAATAGAACCAAATCAAGTTAGGTTGAGTTTGAACTGGTTATGCACGAACGGTGTTCTTAAAATGAAGTAGATCAATGGGTTAGATAATGAATCTATACATGATTAGATTCTAGTTGTGCCGAAAAGATTAAATTTATCAAAATTTATCAAACCTAATAAAAATGGATCGAATAAGTGAGAATTCTAAATGATATGATTAATACTAATTCAGTGGAACTGAATTTTTGGACCCATTTTGCTGATTTGACTAATAAAATTGTTGAACACTTGAACACTTGTTCGGATTCATTCTCTTCGAATAGAATTTCAGAAGAAATTTCTTTGTATCATCCTTAGATCAGCTATTACCCATTCAAAGGTTGCAAGGAATTGAGAGCAAAGTTCATTTAGAAGGTTGTGCTTCCAAAGAACACTTTGTCATCTCAAATTATGGTGTTTTCCCTATGTCTATCAAGAAAACTTGCTGACTTTGCCATTATAGAAATTAAATATTAAGATTATTGTCTCTGAATTCTAAAGATTGAAATCATCTATAAAAATTAGGAAAAATGATCAATTTTGTCCTTGAAGTATTGAAAATGGTGCAATTTTATCCCTTAAATATATTTTGGATCAAAATTACCCTTACCGTTACAAAATTGGATCAATTTTATCCTTTTTCTAACAGAAGTCAATATCAGCAAACGGTGATTGACGTGGCAAGTGAAACTCATACACATCATATGCCACGGTGGCAAACACGTGGCAAATATGTACGGACAAGGGCAATATTGGCCCAAAAAATATTTCACGAGCAAATTTGCACTTTTTTTCGGGGATAATTTGCACACTTTTCAATACTTTAGGGGTAAATTTGTACCCTTTTCAATACTTCAGGGATAAATTTATTATTTTTTCAATACTTCAAGGATAAATTTGATCCTTTTCCACTAAAAAATTATATTTAAGATAATTTAATCTTTATTTAATTTTTTTTGTTAATTAATACAGTGTTGGATCTGTAATATATGTTTTCCCAAATTAGTTTATATTTTGTTCGCCTACTAGTAGCTTATTAGTTAGACATATAGGAAAATTATATTGCCTAATAATCATGAGTTCGATTTTTTAGTTGTAGCACTTTATGAGGCGAATAAGTCAATTCTGTAAAAATGAATATCAATACTAACATCTTTTCAAATTATAGGTCAATTGTATCACTTTATGGGGTGAAAGAGATGATAATATTGTATACGAAATACAAAAAGCTTCCCTTTTCAAATTATATATCCCAAAATATAATACATTTGAACTGACATCTTCAGTTAAATTCCAATACTTTACGTACAAAAAATTAAAAAGTTGATTTGTATCAACTATCAAAAAGGATCTTAAAAATTAGACACTTTACATATTCTTGCTGCAAAAAAATGTAGCACAAAATAGATGTAGAACAACAAAATATTATGGCCCAAAATACTATAAGACTAGTCCATTGTAGAACTACTGGTTGTCTTCCTTTTAAGCTTTTCAATATATTTTTCCTTCTTAATTTGCAATCCATTTGAGCTGACTGCAGGTCTTTCCTTTGCTCTCAATCTCTTTGATGAGTATGCGAGATCCTTAGGCAATGAGGCTCCACTTGCATCTCCAACAAATGCAATAACCATTATTCCAGTATTCTTCTGACTTTTCTTTCTCATAGCTAGCCTTGTGTCCCTTAGATACAATAGCCCCCTCCCTAGTTTGTGTTTCTACACCATCATAATTAGACTCATGGCTAAGAATTTCATCAATTGACCCTTCAACCACAAACTTAGTGTCTTGATTGTGTTGTATAATGAATAATGTACAGGTTAAAACAATGTACAAGTTAAAATAATCAATATGTTCAATATAATTGTTGTCTCACATTATATTCTAACATAACATTCTAACTTTCTTGAGTTTGTGGCTGAGGATATATATTTGCATTATCTATGGTTGATCTATCTTATGCAATCTTCATCAAATAATACATAGCAAGATAGACTATAATTTAAACAATAATACATAGATTATTATAGATATTTACCTTTGTACAACTTCTAATGTTATGGTCAATGTCCCCACATCTGCTGCATCTTCCTTTGGATCACATTCTTGTCACTCTCCATGCACCCATTCTTTTAGTTTCTTTATTTTTAGCCCTTACCCTCTTAACTTTGGATTTTCCAAGCATCTTTGCAATAGTTGGAAACTCCATTGCATGTGAATCTTCAACTTTCCAAAAATTTCTACTCTGACAGGTTGCAATTTGTAACTTTATGTTAGAAGGTATGCATCCTTGCTATAATACCAAGATATCTCCTTCATTTGGTCCAATTTCTTATTTTGTAGAGCCTTGATTGCATGAGGACAAGGAATTCCAAACGAGTCTCACCCCTGCATGTACACCTTTTAGCTTCAAGACATACAGTATGTCTATCTTCTCCTTCAGAAACTTCATATCCTGCATCCCCATTGAACACCACTGTACAGTAGTGAGCAATATCCCTGAAATCGTGATATAATAGCATGCACTGAGGATTAAATTCATCCTTCCATTGTCTTATTTTCTCCTCATTTTCAACCAATCTATTCATGGTTTGGATCCTTATATCCTCTAACATACAATAATGGCTTTTCTCCTTGCTTCAAGAATTGATGAATTGAATGACTCAACAAAATTGTTGTCCACCATGCCATTCTTGCATCAAGTATCAAAGTATACGTTACACCAATTTTGTGGAGGATAGTGGAGTAAATCCTTTGTTGTCTCTTCCGATAATTTTCCTAACTCATTCAGCATGTCTTCAAACTCTTCTTCGTAGCAGCTCCAAGCACACCACAACATCAGCTTCTTTAATTCCCCTCCTCTCCATTTTGCACACAAATTTTGTTCTATATGTCTCATGCAATATCTGTGATGTGCATGAGGAAGAACCCCCTTCACATACTCAAGTAGTCCCTACATAAAAAAAAATGCAACTATAAACATTACAATGATTAAATTAATAGTGTAATTGAAAGAAAGATTATAATATTACCTTTTGCATATCAGAAATAAAGATGATCCCTTCACCTTCTTCAAGGTCCAAAGAATTCTTCAATTGCTAGACAAACCAAGTCCAGGTGGTCTTTGTTTCTTTATCCACCACTGCCCATGCGATGGGGTACAAATATCTCATTGAGTCCTAACCAATTGCAATCAGAAGTTGGCCTGTCATTTTACCTTTCAAAAATGTGTCATTCATTCCAATGAAAGGCCTTAATCCTAATTTCTACCCCATTTTCAATGCATTAAAGCAACAATAAAACCTAAGGAATCTCTTTCTTCACTACCTTAAAGCATCCTTTGAGATGTTAACAATAATATCAAACCCAGGGTTGCTTATTTTTAACTCTTGGGCATAACCTATTAACTTGTTGTAGTCATCAGCAAATGACCCTTCTAGCTGATTTAGAATCATTCTTTTTGCTCTTTTGACCTTGTTATATCTTAATTCAATTGTAAATTAGATGAAATATCTTTCCTCACGACTTTAACTTACACTTTGGGTCATCCTGCACTTTAGCCTTGAAATAATGTGCAAGTGTGGTACAATTTGCCCTTTGATTCTCAAAGAAAGTATTGCAATTATGATTTGGATTTCAAGTCTTCACTTTAAAACCAGGACTATCCTCATCTTTGGATATGAGGCATACAAAGGGGCAACCCACATCACATATATACTTTGACCTTTGACTTGTTACTCTTTTGAACTTTTAAATCATAACCATTTGTCATTGCATATAAGTTCACAAACTGCATAGCTTCTTTCATGTCATCAAATGTCATCCCTTTTTCCCATCCCCTTCTCGAATGTCTTATAATTTTGCAAATTATTTGTAATAGTTCTCCTATTTGCAGATCTGAAATCTTCTACTTCGTCTGAGTCATATCCAACATCTTCATTTTCATTCTCAGAGAACCATCATAATCACAATCAGTAGCTGCCTCAACTTGAATAGCCTCCTCACCAGAACTTTTAGCATCTTCTCTTTAGATCCCATTAAGTTCCTCATGGTCTAATATATTTGAGAAATATTCACCACACCAGTGACATATAAGTCAAAATAATAAAATACATAAAAGAATACAACACGCACTGTCTTGATAGTTGACTTCAAATTTCATAACAACACCACAACTTCACTTAAACAAGATTAATTATGTCATGTCTTACCCGGAGGAAGCTGATGAGGAAGTATATCCTCACCGGTGAGCATAGTAGTTTCCATCAAGATTAATTGTTCTGAATTGACACATGAAAATGAAAATTATCACAAGTCTTAACCCACTCGAGCATTATTTGATATAATGACTATAGTTTGTTGACACTTCAAATCAGTAGAATCAATTAAATCACTCAGTTATATATGCGCTTGCAGATCACTAGAATTGTAAGTTTAAACTAAATTGATCTTTGAATGGGACAGTAACACTTGTACCTAACAACATTTAGCTTATCAAGGCCTTTATCTAATAACTTTGGTCCAATGTCCATAGCTATGTCCGAATTCCTTCCAATGATGGCATATTCACATAAAACACAAGTAGACACCTATATACTTCAGTTGAAATTCCACAAACTCTTGAGTTAAGTTGGGAATTTTCCACATTAGTCGAATGATTACATTATAATTCATAATCAATTAATCGTACTCCATAATCACCTTACCCACAAGACAAACAAAGACAAGAAGCGCAGAACATACGTGCAAGAACCTTAGCACACTCCATAATGTACTATCTATGCAGATTAAACTAAATCAATGATAAGGAGTGCCTTACACAGATGTAAAAGAACTTACTCTACACAGAATTCTGGAGTTATGGCAACAAGCTTTCTAGTTAGAAAGAAGAGCGCCAACTGTGGAAGAAGCCCAGCGCCAACTGAAAGGAGAAGAGGAAGAAGCCCATCGCCGACAAAAAGAAGAATAGGAAGAAGCCTGTCGCCATCAGAAAGGAGAACCGAAGATGGAGAAGAAGCCCAACACCAATTTGATTGCTGAGAGGAAGAAGAATACAGGAGGGGAGGATATTGGGATACGAGAGGAAGAAGAATACGATCGAATTTTGGAATTAGAAATTTGGTATTCGAGTAGGTGGATATGGTATTAACGAGTCGGATCGAGTGGTAAATTAACGGGTCGAGTAATAAAATAAAAAATAATTAATAATATTTTCTGATGTGTATTGCCACATCGGCCACCCACCAACTATGGCTGACATGAACTTGTGTTAGAAAGAATGATAAAATTGATCCAATTTTGTAATGATAAAAATAATTTTGATCCAAAATATATTTAAGGGACAAAATTACACCCTTTACAATATTTTAGAAGCAAAATTAATCATTTTCCTTAAAAATTAAGTGCAATACATGCAAACCCAAAACTGCAAGTGTTTATTTACTTCATAGGATTAAGCGAGATAAGATACGATATAAATTTTAATCCATTGTTTGTTTAGCGCATTGATTAAAAAAAATATAATTATAATAATATAAAATTAATATGAGTTCCGATGTACACCAAATTTAAAATATTCATATCCAATCGTCTCTCATTTATTATCCAATCCTCTCATATTCTATTCAATGAAACAAATATACCATAATAGTTTATCAAAATCTATGTACAATAAATGAGACACGTTTGCAATAGAACATCTTAATGCACCTCTGCATAATGATAACATAATGATGCATGTACTACTCAAACTACCTTTCAAACATTTTATAAATCAAATTACATTTTGGCTAAGTTTGATTCAAACTAGACATTTTTGCTATATAATAAAAAGTATACATAGTAATAAATGAATTAATTACTTGATAAAATATAAAACTTCAGTTGATAACCAAACAACATCAAACCTGATTTAATAAAGTCTCAACTCAAAGCTTTTATGAAAAACTATTAACGGGCACCTGCAGTGAGACACATGAGAATAGCTGGAGCATATGAGCCAAAAGGACTCCAATAATCCCATTGACAATCAAAATTGATGCAAGATGGTAAATAGGTATCTTGCCCAGTGTCATCTGGGTTCTGCAGCTTTTCTCCACCCAACAAAGCCAATTAATGAATGTCAACTCAATCAATGTCAAATGGTACCAAGTCAAAGTGGACACCTGACTGCAGGTTGGCCAAAAGCGTAAACCACGGAACCAAGTGGTTTGATGTGATCCAACAAATATTATAATAATGGCAGCAACACCATAAAGTTTCAGATGGAGAATTGAAGTGTGAAGAAACTAATTAATTGCAAACTAACAACGGGTGACCGCAAAAACGTCAATCTAATAACTCAGCAAACACCGCGTTATCTCTGTCGTTCTGGTGCCTTGATGTGACAATAATGATTAACTAACAATTGACAAGAATATTAAGACACCTAATGTTCCTTTGAGGAGCATCCAGTCTCCGGAGAGCTAAATATGGCATGGGGAAAGGACTCTTAATCTTAAGAAAAAATAGTGCTGACGACAAGTTGACAACAGGTTAGTTGCAAACGTCTCAAAGGATCAGCTTCTATTTTCCTGCATAAAGAAACATAATGCTAAGAGACTCAGTAATCTAATGGCAATTATCATTGCATGAAGTTGAATAATGTAATATTATAAAACAAGTTGCTTCATAGTTATTGCAAATATAGATTAGAGAGACGACTTGATATATGATTGGGAGGCACAGCAAAGAGACAACTTGCGTAGCTTCTAGAATTATTAATAGCGTGTATATGAAGTTCATTATAGCACATCTATGCTCACCCAATCTCACAAAGAGAAGTAAAGTTTTTTGTTTGATTAGTTGATGTGCCAATAAGTCATCAATGAGGAGGGACTCGAGGTATAATCATCTATTGACTTGCTGCTACCAATAATTAATACATCTGCGCAGATCATCAAAATATATTCAACCATTATCTTATTGGGCAAAGAGAGGTTATAGTACTGAACTGACGGCTATGTACTTGAAACAATTCTGGCCTACACAAAATCAGATATTTTTCTCTTGGCAAGAATTTAACATACTTTCCCTCTCCACTACAGTTTAAATTTCTCAAATGCATGATCCAGCCTGTTCTAACTGAAAATATAAGATGGTTAGCCCACATAGATATAGAATAACCCCATGCTACAAGAATCTCTATCCTCTAAATTTTAGTAATGAAACATGGGGTATACCTATGCTAGGGTATTACCTGCACCCAAACTGACATGATTAATAAAGCTTGCAGTATTTTTCATCCTTTAATCTTGGAGGAACATAGAAATGCAAAAGTTGAAGATGATGTAATGGCTTTTTTCTTCATTCAATCCGAACCCCATTTTGTATTCTGTGTTATATATGCTCATTTCAACTTTCCATGGCAAAACTTTCTGTCAAATTGCAATCCATGAAAAAGATAATACATGTTATGTCATCAACTGTACAAGAGACAATATCAAGCTCATCATTATGCCAAAAATTTAGTTTTACCATAATGCACATCATATCGTCAAATGTATAAGTGACAATATCCATGAAAATGATACATACCATATTGTCAACTGTAGAACTGTTATATATCAACCTCATCAATTCACCTAATGTTTTGTTTTACTATACTGGATATCATTGGTTAAGTTTTGAGAATTTTAGTAATTCATTTCTTTAAACTTGAGTAAGTCCCTTTTGCTTGATGATAGAAATATTGGAAACTTGTAAAGTCTAGGTTTAGCACTGATTAAAAATTACATATTCCATTAAGATGATGGAGAAAATTGGGCTACCAATTTGTAGCATAATTTTATATTTACTATTGACCAACCACTATTATTTTGGCATATTTCTTATTAATTAGATATTCAGATACTTACAAGGAATTTTGATCTTCTTTTGCCCATAGATTTCCATTTACTATACCTGCAACTGCTAATTTGGCAGCAACTGAGTATACAACTCAGCATGCTAGCTGCAGATGCCAAATGCACATAATATTATGGTCTAATACTCGTTACATGGACAGATTCTTTAACCTTTATGTATTGCATACAATTCAAAAAGAAAAGACAGTTGGCCAAAGGGTTCAACCTAGGCCTCATTCTCTATTTTGATGATAACAAATATGAAACTCACTCATTTGTCAAGTTTTGAGTTCATGTTGGTAGAACCTACGAAGTTTGTCGAAAAAATCGCGTGAAATCAAGTCACGACGGCTCCGGAGGCGATTGAGTTGAAAGTTAGGTCTAAGGGCAGTTTTGGTTGTAAAAAGCTTCTAAAGCCTCTAATAGGGGTGTAATCGAGCCGAGCCGAGCTTGGCTCGGCTCGAGCTCGGCTCGTTTGGAAGATAACGAGCTCGGCTCTAGCTACATTCAAGCCACTCGAGCTCGGCTCGGCTCGGGCCGGGAAAAAAATCAAGCCGCATGAGTCGAGCAGCACGAGCCGAGCTCGAGCTCGAGCTCAACTAAGCTCGGGTTCTTTTTAGAGGGTAACGAGTTCATAAAATTTAAAAATCAAACCCGGTATATAATATATATAGAAGGCTCGAGCTCGAGTTCATGTTTTTACCGAATCGATCTCAAGTAGCTCGCGAGCGGCTTGGCTCACTTACACCCCTAGCCTCTAAACACTCATCAACATGTTTCTAAAGCCAAACTCCATCGATCGACCAAAATTGCAAAAATCCAAATTAACATGAGTAATCATCAGCAGAGTTATCGGTCGAACTTCAACTGATCCTCGATCGACCGAGAGTCGAACAAAGATCGACCGAAAAGTTACTAGAACTTTTCGCTCAAAGCTCGACCAAATCGCCGAGATTCGATTGGCGGTCGACCGAAATGCCCAACGGATCTTTCTAGATCCACTGAATGGCTCTTTTCAAACCCCATACCTCCATTCATGGTTATCAAAATTGTGAGTCAACTCGTAAACTCGAACGATTTTACGATCCCATGTATCAAAATCGAGTTAACTCGCACCCAAAATTGAGTGAACTTGTACTTTTATATTTTATCTTTGAGTCATTGTGTGTGCATTATTATGAACTTAGAATGCTTCATTATGTATGGATTACACTTGTACTCTTATATTTTATTTTTACGTGTGCATTATTATGGAGTTAAACTGCTTAATTATGAATTTCAGATTATATTATATTATATTTTTGTAGCATAATATTTTTTTAATGCCAGGTAAACTCTTAAGTCGAGTTTACGGAGGCTCCACGAGTTTACTTAAACTCTCGAATTTAACAACCTTGCCTCAATCTATAAAACGGCTCATGTTTTCAGTTGGCAAACACTTTTTACTGTTCATTGAGCTTATCCCCAAGTATTTGAGTATTAAAGAGTTGATCTAAAGCCCTCATTCTCAATTTCATACTCTCCATCCTTCTTCACTTCACCAAGCCTTGCTTTCAACTGAGAAATTGATTCTTGAGGCCTTGAAGTGCTAGGAGGAGGCTTGTTGGAGGCTTGGAGCTTTATTGAGTTTGTTTTACATTTAAAGTTTCATTATTATTGTTTTACTTTTTGTTATTTGATACTTCTGCTTGTGTATGTGAAGGTATAGTGTTACACCTAGGGTTCTTTGTAATTGAGTGTTTTTGCTTTAGAATAATAGTTGAGGCCTCCTCTAGGGTTGAGGGATAAGTTCTCTTTGTATTCTTTAGGAAAAGATTCAAGTTATAAAGAGTAGTGCTTAGAAATCCGTGGTGAGGAGCCAAGGTAGTGGAGTAGATGATGTTGGACGAACCAATATAAATTCTACTTGTTAGCATTGCTCAATGTCTTGTGCTTGAGATCATCATTGCTCACTTGCATTTTAATTTTGGAAGCCTATAAGTGAAAGTAGCTAAAATTCGATACTTAGATTAACTTGCCAAAAATCGGAATTAAACTTAGGGTTTTTATTGTACACACTATTCACCCCCTCTAGTGTGGATATTTCACTCACATTTGCCTACTTAGAATAAGGTTATTGTTAATATAGAGTCTAGTGAGGATCGCTTTTTGCAACATCTAGGAGAAGGAGAACTTTCAAAATGACGCCAAGGTATGAGATGTATGACATATACTATTCATATAGATGTTAATAGCTCACTGACACTAAGATTTGATGACAATAATAGTGACTTGTTAGTACTTGAAGACAACTTAGAGAAGCCTAGGAAATCATGCTTGAGATAAACCATAGTTCTCAAACTATAGATCACTCGTAAAATTAATGACAGTGATTGTCATGTTTAACTCACGAAAATATACATAAAGCACACACATAAGTAAATGAAAATATACTACATCTTCACCCATTTCAAAACTAATATGAAGAAATATTGCAATATGTACATTATAAGAAATGAGAATATTTTTCACAAGAATTGAGAATATTTGGACTTAAAAGTAATATTGGAAAGGCAAAAGTGGCAGTGGAGTGTTAACAGTACACTTCTTCGTAAATCAAATTTTGATCCACAGAAATTGAAAAGATCCCAAAAGTCACCAATAAATCCTGCTTCATCCTCTCCATCTTTTAAAGTTAATGCTATTATATCTTCCGAGTTCCAATTAGTACTAGCCCTCTTATTAGATGCACCTTGAGAGTTTATGCTATTCTAGACATGTGGAAGGGCAAAACTTCAATGGAAACTCTCATGTTTCAACTTCTTCTCCAAAACTGAACAAATACTTAAAAACTTGAAAATTCTAATCACCTGAAATTCTAATCCATGCTTCAACTCTTCAGTGATGCATAAGAACTCAAAATTAATGCAATCATTGCAATCATTATGTTATCCATTAAGCACTCTTACACAAATTTTTTTATGAAGATAACAATCCCATATAAAGCTATTTGTCTATCATACCTTCTTAGCTCTCAGTTATTTCTGCAAGACGAATACCAAATATAACACAGTCTTTGTTAAGTAAACCCACTACTGCAAGCAAAAGAAAAATGTCTATCTATGCAAAAGGAAATACTGATCATTTACCCTCAAAGGAAACTAATGACGAAAACAATCTAATTCTAGAGAGGCCAAGCTTACAGGAATAACTCTTTCCACCATGGGATAAGTCCATTAACAAAGCAAAAGTAGACATAAATTTTCCAACAAAAGTTACCTTTTTAAGCCTCATCTCGTTTTTACTCGCTGTCGTCGCTGTCATTTTCATCCTGCTCAGGGTCGAAAAAAGCTCCCGGCGGCGGGGGATCCCTTCGCCGCGTCCTCGAAGGAAGGATGTTGTCCAGATCGACCTCCGCCAGTGGATCATCAACGTAATCGCTGTCATCGTCCCCATCCCCACCAATCTCATCGCCACTGCCCACATCGCTACTGTCATCGCTGTCCTCATCGTCCTCTTCCTCTTCCTCCTCCCTTTCTTCCTCCACTAATATCCCTTTGCCCTTGTCCACCGCTGTCAGTACTCCCTTCCCCTTAACGTTTCCATTTAGGCCTGCATCTTCCTCCGTGGCCTCACCCTGGCCGGCATCATCTTTAGGTGGGTCCTCAGGTTGCGGCAGAGGATCAGACGCGATTACCAGCTTCTGATGCTTCTTCGTTTGCTCGCCCTCACCTTCCTCCAGGGATTGGGCGTCGCACTTGCGCTTCGGGGGAGGCAGGGGACTCGATTCGGGTTCTACGGTTTGGGATTTCGGTTCTCCATTGGTCTCCGCCATGGACATTAGGGTTTTTGTGAGAAAGAGGTTTTGAGAGGGGATTAAAGACGTACGAGACAACGTTAGCGAAGGCTGTCCGGCATAGCACTTTTATAGACAACCCCTTGAAATATTGCGATTTATTACAGAAGAATATATTGTAAGTACTTTTAAAGGAGGGCTTAACGAAATTGAGAGGATTTTTTTTTCTAACTTTTGCTTAAAGCTTCGTAGGCATAGGACAAACTATATCTCTCAGTCTAATCAGCGGTCCAAACGATAGTTTCAACCATCTGAGATCGCCAATTCAATATTAAACTTCTCTGTTGGAGAAAATAGAAGTAGTCAATCGTTTAGATAAAAAGATGACTCCCAACAAAAGTTTAAAGGCATCCAATACTTTGAATGTGAATGATTTGATCACATGAGATCAGAATGCCTAAATCTTTAAAAAAAAATCAAGTGATCATTCACTGCTACTTGGAATGACGATGATGAAGAAATTGACTCGGAAAAATATGAACAAGACAACTTTAGAGCTTTCATAGCATGCATAGACACGGTTAAGACTGTTGTCTCTGGTGGAGATAGTGATCACAACAAAGTTCAATGTGCAGATAATCTTGAGGATGCATATCATGAGATGTTTGACAAATAGGTTGATCACAGCAAAGTCTAATGTGCATATAGTGATCACCACAAAGTTCAATAGAGTGACGATGATGAAGAAACTGACTCAAAAAACATGAACAAGACAAATTTAGAGCTTTCGTAGCATGCATAGATGACACAGCAAAGTTCAATGTGTAGATAGTCTTGAGGATGCATATCAGGAGATGATTGACAAATAGGTTGAAGTGGTAAATCTGAACAAAACTCTTGGCGATTAGAACAAGCTTTTTTTTTACAAAGATCGAATCCTAAATCTCTAGGCAACATACAACGTGTTGCCACCAACTGTGCTACCCACAGTTGGCGATCATAACAAGTTTTTGATTGAAGAAAAGAAGATTCTTAAAAGAAAGTTCAAACCATACAAAAATATATTATTCAAAAAGAAGACAAAGAGTCTAAGTTGATTTCCGAACTTGAAAATATAAAGAAGGAAGTTAGAATGATGAATTCTACAAGAACTCTTAACAAAATTTTGATTGCAGGAAAAAATCCTGCTAATCACAAGGGACTAGGATACACTAGTTCATACTAGTTGAAACCACGATCTCAACTACCTACTCAACCGAAGAACTTTCATAGATACTTTTCAAGACATTAAATACCTACTACAAGAAAAGAAAATAGAGTCCCCAAATGCTATTATTGTAGGTGCAGAGGACACATTATTGCAAATAGCTTCAAACTCTTCAACAAACTGAGGAGAAAGAATTACATAAATTACCCAAGGAAAAATGTTAAGCAAATCTGGGTAAGAAAAATTGATTTTATCTGCAATGTTGCTTTTATATCAAAGACTGTTTCTTCTCTTAGATCTTGGTATTTCGACAGTGGTTGCTCTCAGCACATGATAGGAAGTCCTGAAATTTTAGAGATATTCAGGAACATGAAGGTGTAACTATCACTTTTGGAGATGGAGGACATGGAAATGTCATAGAAGTTAGAACTTTAAATGTTCCAGGAACTCCTAATCTTGAAAATGTCTTACTTATTAAAGGTCTCAAGGCAAATTTTATGAGTATAAGCCAACTGTGTGATCAAAATTTAAATGTTCAATTTACTAAAAACAATTGCAAGGTACTCAATAAGAATGGTGACTGTATCCTTGAAGGAAATAGATCTAAAGACAACTGCTATAAAATTGCCTATTTCTTCTATTTGTCTCTCGGTTGTTTCCTCTGACATTAATTTGTGGCATCGACGGTTAGGACATGTTAATTACAGAGATCTGAAGAAGCTTGTAAATATTGAAGTTGTTAGAGGTATTCCTAAACTTTCAGGAGAACCAGAAGCTGTTTGTGGTGCTTGTCAAGAGGGAAAGCAAACTAGGCAGTCTCATTAGCAATTACAACTGATAGCTACTTCTAAACCTCTTGAGCTTCTTCACATGGATCTGGTAGGTCCCATGCAAGTTGAAAGTATTGATGGTAAAAAATATGTTCTTGTTTGTGATGAAAAATATTTCTTTCTCATAATTTTGTGATGAAAATGATATTCTGCATGAATTTTCAGCTCCAAAGACTCTTTTGTTGGTGAAATGACCACATTAGAGGGGGGAATAGTGTGTTAACTAAACTTTTTGCTTAATCTTGATTTTACACATTTTTTTAAAACACTTAGGCAAATTGCAATTTATCGACTAAATGCAAAAGCAATAATAAAATAATTTAAACACAAACAAAGATAGCAATGCTAACACAATGAAATTTATAGTGGCTCGACCTCAATGCCTACTCCACTACCTAAGCACATCACTTAGGATTTCCAAACTAAACTTTACTAGATTAATTATTTCCCTTACAAAGAGGACTTTACACCGGAAAGTCTCTGCTCTCAAACCGAAGGCACTTCCACACCCGAAAGTATCCCGCCTTTCTACCGACAGCAGTCTCCCACCTCAACCTAAGGGACAACTTAATTAATTCTAGTAAACTAAGTTTACAATAGTGCATTTAAGCCTTAACACCAAGACAACCTCCAACTCAATCAAACCTAGCAATCTACGTTTTCAAACTTGAAGTGAAAATACAATGCAATAATAAGAAAATACAACACTAAATGGAGCAATAAATCAAATAATAAAATACTTAGCTCCACAACAAGATTCCTAGCTTCCTCTTAATGCCTTTGATGATGAAGCAATGAAGTAAGGCTCAATCAAAGAGATGAAAAGTTCAAGCTAGGGTTTTCACAAGATTGGCTCAATGAGGGCTTAGAATTGATCAAAAGATGGCTCAAGGAGGTTAGAAGTGATCAACATCATGGAGGAAGGCTCTCATGACTTCTTATTTATAAGCCATGAAGAGAAGAGAGAGCTCCTCTCTTCTCAATAGGCAAATTTTTGCCCGTTATCGATCGTCGGTCGCAAGTCTGGTAGATCGTCGGTCGACTGACCGAGTGACCGAAGGCATTCTGCCCATTCTGGGCATCGATTTTTTCTTCAGTCAGTCAACCGAAATGCCTTCTGCTTGATTTTTTCTTCACTTGGTCGACTAGTCGTTCGACCGAATTTGGGCAGGGCTGATTTTTTGCTTTGTTTGTTCATTTTTGGTTTCGGTCTTTAAATAACTTTAAAATATAAATGTTATATAAGGATTACCCTCCATTTGGATTCAATAAAAATATCTAAAAAATCAAAATCTAACTTTTGGGGTCTAGTACAAATTTCCGAAAAATGGAAAATTTATAATCTTTCATTCAACTGTAATTTAAATTACTAACCGCATGGTGCGCTGAGTGCAGTTGTGGTCGCCCGATCTCGTAGCATAACTATACCGTATGTTGACACACTAGCATATGTCTCATACGGTACCCAACGCTTAGTCATAGTCAATACCTAACCTAGTGCTCTGATACCAACTTTGTCACACCCCAACTGAGGGTAGTGTTGTTGGCTTTAGGTTTTCAACCTTGGTCTTAATCTCGGTTTTGATGATAACAAACATGGAACTAATATCTCGTCAAGCAATCTTTCAGGTTCCATATCGATTAGCGTTCGATGTCCTCAATCGAATAAATCGAAAGAAAATAGAAAATCGGAAGGACATTGACCGTTGCACTCGGGTTCGTCGTGGAATTTCTAGAAGCTCGATGAGTGCACCAAAGACGTTGTGAATGAGTCCAAAGATCATATGAAAGTTCTCCAAGTTGATGGTAGTTGAAAGCCAAAACCCGAAAACAAAGCGCGGAAGAAAATCGGCTAAAAAATAAATTTTAGCCTAGGTTCGGTTGATTAGGCGATCGACATAATAGTGTAAGGAAAAAGGCAGTAGTCCTTTCGGTCGACCGGTCGATCGACCGAACACTGCCAAAAACTAGCAGTGGCTACTTCGGTCGACTGGTCGATCGACCGACAGAGGTCGAAAATGGGCAGTAGCCCTAGCGGTCAACTGGATTAAAAATCGCATAGCGCGCGTCTCTGCTTCCCCTGCGTCGGTCAACCGATGGGTCGATGGAATTGAGGCAATGCGAGTTTGCGTCTGGTGGTCGACCCATCGGTCGACCGACTAGAGAGAAGATGCAGCGGTCGGTGTGAGCGGTCGATCGGTTGGTCGACCGACCAATCGACCGAGCGTCTACAACGGATAGTTTTCTATCCGTTGAGCTGTCGTTTCTTCGTGAGGGTATAAATACACCCTCATATAACTCATTTAATCTTCTTCCTTGATGATTATAGATTTTATTGAGCAATTAAAAGGAAGATTTGAGCCTTCTAGAGATTGATTAAGCATGCTCTGTTCTTCCACAAACATTCTCGCAAGCGCCTAGCTTTCTTTCTCAACTCGGGATCTAATACGAGTTCTACCTCCTAACGAGTTGAAGGCGCCAAAGGCTTGCAAAGGAGCATTAATCTTTGGTTTAATCTTTTAGCTCTTTTGATTGTTTTTAACTATTTATTTGAACACGATTTTATTTGATTTGTGCGTCTGTAAGACCTAGATTGTTAGGTCTTGTTGTGTGAAGTGGTTACCTTGTTGTGAAGGTGTAAAGCCACTTGTGTAAAAATTAGTTGTTACTAGGATTAGTTTAGTTGTCCCTTAGGTTTGAGATGGAAGAGTCCTCTTGATAAGAAGGCGGAGACTTCCGGGTGTGGAAGTGCCTTAGGTCAAGAGTGCGACTCTTCGAGTTAAAGTCTTCTGTGTAAGGGAAACCGAATTAATCTAGTAAACCTAATTTGGAAATCCTAAGCAGGATGCTTAGGTAGTGAGTAGGCATTGGGGCCGAACCACTATAAATTACTATGTTAGCATTGTTATTTATTGTTGCTTGTGCTTAATTGTTCATATTGCTTCCGCAATTGAATTGCAAGATTTCATCTTGCCTAAACGAATTGAGAAACGATTAAAATTGAATTTAGGCTAATTAATTTAGTTAACATACTATTCACCCCCCCTCTAGTGTTGCCATTTCGTCTTCAAGTGTGACCGGTCAGGGCCTACATCCTGCCCTGTAGCCTACTTTCTACACTAACTGATAATAAAACAAAACATATCGAGAAAGGAAACCGCAACATAATTTTTATTTAAAAGTTTTCGAAATTCACAATTATATGTTTTCCAACCAAAGAAGGAAACCAACATCGTAACAAATAGAACATCTCAAGTATCAAAGTTTTACAAACTTTTCAAAACACAACTGTCAGTGCAGAAAAGGAAACAACTACTATAAGACACTGGATTATGACTCAAGGACACCGCTACGAGATACGACACTACCACCTACCCTCCAACTGCACCATACCGACAAGCCGCAATCATTGCTCATGCTCTGCAAAAACAAAGGAAACAATTATGAGTCCACTTGGGACTCAGTGAGAGATTCTTTCGAACCTCCACATAATCCACAGTTAGTCATGCGTACATATAAAGCAGCATAGAATATAATCAGGGAGGTAAATTACTTTTTAGTGTGACTATCGACCTCATGGGTCATTCTGTATAGACCATATAGGAGAAACTTGTCATAACGGTCTAGCCTTGCCACCTGGCATCCGGCCCTTAAGACCTACTTATGGTATAAGAATCTCGGCTACAACCGGCCCTACCATACAAGGTAGAATCTCACTGGCCATTCGGCCACATCATATCAAGATGTAAACAAGAAATCCCGGGCCATCGACTAGGATGATCCACTAGTCTTCGGACACCGTCTGGGGTAGGAATAGCTAGTCCTACCTAACTGGGGTCTGACACCTAGCAGGCCCGCTAGTGCATCTCAAGACCCAATCACTGGCCGAGCTAAGCATTGGTCATTTCCGACCTCCACGCTTCTCGACGGACCATCTCAAGCACATCACATAGTCAAATATCCTAGGGTTTCCTTATATACACTTCCGGCCATTGCCCGTATCCGGCCCTAATCCAGTCTGTAGAGTCAACAAATTAATGCTGCCCTTCCAAAAATGTGTACACCTAATAGTTCTAGGTGTCAAAAGAAATGAATACTAGAAGTTACTAGGAGTTGTGTCATTTCCTAGCTAGGTTTCCATATACACAAAGCACCTTGCGACGTCTTACATGTTATCTAACATGCATTATACGCTACCTTGGGTGAGGAATTCTATGCATCGACCTTGGAATTTCACCCATGAACATTTCTGGACAACATGTGTAATTTAAAGAAAAGCAAGTATAATTTACATCAACTATTATATATAACAACGAGATTCATCAATAACCATTGGTAAACTGCAATTAGAATTAATTTCAATAAGAATAATTTATCTAGCATGGTAATATAACAATAAATTCAACAACACATGGAATACTAAGCATGGTAAAAATATTACATCATTTCAAAATTTAAGAGGAACGTGCTAAGGATAGTTACTACGATATCATTCCTACAATTACATGATTCAATAAATTAACTTGCTATAGTTAGAGTCATTCCCAAGTATTATCATGCCTCTATTGATTTAGCACTCTAACTAAGGAAATTACCATCTAAAACTCACCCTCTCCCTCCCCTATGCTTCGTCGAACCTTGAGCAAGGTGAACCTTGCTCGGCCATGCCTCTTAGGGTAGGAAAGGAAGAGGAGAATTTATCCCCGACTCTAATTCATTGTCTACGCTATATCTTAATTTCATATTGACTAGTTTGCCCCTCCCTCTATACTTGGCCGAACCCTTCTCATGAAGTTTTAGGGGAGACTAGTTTCTTAACACGTGAAATCGACGATTAAGAACACACTATTCATGAACTTGAGATCATCCGAGGGCTCTACTTCCGTCAAGGGAATTGGGAAAAATTTTGGCATGACCTTCCCCTTTTCCCATGATTTGGCAGCCCTAGAACTCGAGAAAACGACGAGGAAAACAAAACGATCCGAGAAGAATTGATACAAAACAAAGAATACCCAACTACGAAACCAAGATCTGTCGGAAACTCGTGAGAAAACACATCCTAACACTTCTAGGGGTTCGACTACCCGCCTCCCCCAATTCTTCAAATCTAACCACTCACCTTGCTTGAGGAAGATGAAGGATCGGATGATGACGACCTCAAATCTTTCGGTGACGGCGCGAAATCCCAGATCGACCAAAATCTCCTTTCCTTGCTCCCTCTCCCTCTCTCCCTATGCGCTGTCGTGTGCGACTCCAAGATGAGTCGCACGACAGCATGGATGAGGGATTTTAATCCCTCATCTAACCTTCCATATTGGCGTTTGACTCTTACGCATGACTCGACTAAGCCCGAGCTCGACTTGGGTTCCGACTCTACCCGCAACACGAGTCGATTTAAACTCGATTAAGGTATAAATGCATAAAAGGAAAGAGTTATTTGCCCAATTTAATTGCATACATCATTTGTCGAGTCATACCTATTACTCGAGGCGTATCCTGAGGCTCGACTCGACTATACCCGGGTCCGGCGCTCTGCACCAAAATAGATTTTTATATTAGAAAATTTTTCCCAGGTCTTACACTCTATATTCCTGAAGAATCCCGACCGTTGATGAGCGTCCTTACCGATTTCTTTGATTTTTTCGATCGGAGACGTCGGGGCGTTAACCGACTTGGAGCCTGAAAGAATTTCTCAATGAAACATTAGTTCCATGTTTGTTATAATCAAAATAGAGATTAAGACAAAGGTAGAAAACCTTAGGCCAACAATCTCCCCCTTTTTGATGATGACTAACATCTTTAAGAAAATATCTACAATAAAGCATAGAGAATATCAAATATGGGATTAATCCCCCTATCAACATGCATATCTACGTAATGGAACTCCCCCTATCTATATGCATGATTTTTCTATATTTTCTTTCCATTTACCTATATTTTCTCCCCCTTTTGACATCAATCAAAAAGAACAAGAAAAGTCAATCTAATCAAAGTTGGGACTCTAAAATTATTTTTCATGAAACATGAAAATCTCAACCAAATGGATGGAAAACAAATATTTAATATAAGACTAAATCATACATGATAGCAAGGAGTGGTAATTAAAATCCAAATGCGGAAATCATGTATAAACTCAAGTATCGATATTTTCAAGTATCTGTTAAAAATATCAAAAACCATTTTAGAAATGAGTTTTCTCGGGTAATAGTGAGAACTATACCAAAAATAGAGTTATGATATCATACTTGAAGTCTCATTTGAATATTTCAACGAAAATCCAAAGTATCCAAAAAAATGAGTAAATTGAAAAGAGTGATACTTTAGTGATATTTTTGTAAATAAGTGAATCTTTCATGATATTTCCAGATTTTATTCAAACTTTCAAAATACCAAGTTATGATCATGTAAAGCATGTATATTAAGTTTGAAGTGAAAATAATGTCATTTGATCAAAATATGAACTTAGCATGATTTCATTCGAAATAGGCATGAAAATATGAAAATGACTAAGTATCAAATTTTGTTATCTACTCGTGTTTTCTCTAACTTAGACATCTAGATATCTAACATGAATGAATCTAAGTATATGAGTTAAGTTTGGGCTTAAAATAAAATTTTTAAGTCACTTTGTTGACTTAGGTCAAGGTATACTTCAAGTTTACAATAATTAAACTTTTAAATTCATATAAAATCATATTCTTGACGAAATTTTTTGTAACTTTAACTTGATAAATTATATTTCTCAAGGAATCTACAGGTTCAAGAATCAATCAAAAATCAGTTTTCTATAAATGCATAAAATTCCTGAAAGTCTAGGGGCATTTTCGTAAATTTTAGGTATTTTTCCAAAAGTTATCCTTTTTTATTCAAACTTTCCAGAGACCGCTGAATGGTCAATTGAAATACATGTGCCAAGTTTGAACTCAAAATAAATTTTCAAAGTCCATTTTTCAACCGATCTCGATTTCAACCAAAAACTCATTTTTTCAGGATATCGCTTAAGTTATCAAAATCATTTTTAGAAATGATTTCACTCAAAGAATAGTGAGAACGATAATATAAATGAAATCAAAATAGTATGCAAAAGGTTTCATTTGAAGTTTTCGACGAAAAATCAAAGTATCGGAAAAATTAATATTTCAAAAAGGTGATATACTTTGCATTTCTGAAATCCAAATTCAAAATTCCACTATAAATCCGATTCTTGATGAAATTTTTTAAATTTTTACCGAAGAAATTAGATTTTTCAATGAAGATGTAATTTCAAGAATCAGTTAAAAAGGATTTTTTTTATATTTTTCTAGAAATAACCAAAAATGCTAAAATTTTAGTGGCATTTTTGTAATTTTCAGTTATTTTTCAAAGCGTGTTCAGTTTTCATTCAAACTATTTTGTCACCATATAATGGTCATGTGAATAGTATATGTCAAGTTTGAGATAAAAATTATGTCCTTAAGTCAAGATATCAACATAGTATGGTTTCATTCAAAACTAAGCTAGTTATCATAAAACTTGCTAAGTATCAATCTTATCATTTACTCATGATTTTTTAAATTTAAATCTATGGACGCCTAACATGAGTAAATCTAAATATGTTTCTCAAATATAGATTAGAAATAAGACATCTAAGTCAATTTGTTGACTTGAGTCAACTTGGTTCAAAAAGAGGTTATCATAAAATGACCTCTATGTTATTTTATCCATATCCATATGAATTTTTCATTCTAAATGCATAGAAACATGTCATACCTATTCCTAAATATGTTTTTGAAGTTTGGACTTGAAATGGAGTGTCCAAGTCGATTTGTTGACTTGAGTCAAACTTTTCAAAGCTTAAGTTCTCTAAAGTGATATTTTTATCACCTTGTTCATCTACACATGAATTTTTAAGTTTAAACACCTAGAATCATGTCATGTGTGTATGTAAACATGTTTATTTGGTGTAGACTTTAAAAAAAAGTCTCTAATAGATGATTTCAACCTAGTGCAAATTTCATTCAATCAAAATATTATGAAATTGCCTAAGTTATCAAATTTTGCACAATCGATCATGAATAATAGAGAAATCTTTGAAGCATAATTATTGAAGTGTTACACTAAGATTTTTGCAAAATCAAACTCATACCTCATTCTTGGAAATTTTGTCAAACTTGTTTTTTTCTTTCAATTTCTATAGCCTTCCATTTTATCATAACTTGCAAGCAATATTCATTAGTAGGATAATGAAAACATAATTACTAGCACGTTATCAAACTAAGTAGCAAAGAGAATGATCAATTATCGATATCAAAGTCTACTTTGCTAAATAGTTTCAAATTTGTTTTAAAATAAAATCGAGTGATATCAAAACGAATTTAAAAAGATCACAAGTGAAATATAAATGAAAATTTGATCTCTAACCCTTCATATTGGTTGAAAACCGAAAGGCCACAATGAGCCTACGATTTAGAACTGTAAGGTTGCATGAGCCCGTTATAGGCTACATAGGTCTCCGAAGAGACCAAAAATCAAAAGTCAAAAAACATTTTTGAAACTTATCATGTGCGAAAAATCTACTAATATTAAGCATATATCATACTCCAACTATAATTTAAGCAAGAGAGTATAGGAGATGATACCAAAGTTTTTGATGTCAATTTTCATATCTAGGGCATCATGATAGCTTGAAGTTGCAACCTCTTAGAGATTTCTCGTTTGGATCCAAGGTGATCCAAGGTCAACTTCAATATTTTTATTTCTCATTTATCCTTGTGTGGTAGCTCCCCCTACAAAAGAGCATGAGATATTTGATACCCAAATGGCTTTGGATCCTTGGGGGTTAGAGGGCTTAGGAACCTAAAGTGTCTTTGCCACACTTGGATTCATCTTAAAAGCGCAATCATAAATGGCATGCCCGTAAATACTACAACAAAAGCAATATCCATTAAATTTCTTTTCATTTTTGCTATGGACATGAGATTTATCATTAGAATGTTTGACATGTGAACTATGATGAGCATGAGCATGAGCATTCTTAAAGGAAACATTTTCTTTTGAGGTTTTCTAAATGAGACATTTTGATTTTTATAATAAAAAGGGCTATTAATTTTCCTACTCAAAATCAACATCTCATTTTTCAAATCATTTATGGATTTATGCAATGCATGCAATTGAGATTCCAACATGTTATTTCAACTTTCAAATTTTCATTCTCAATTTTGAAATCATTATTCCAAAACTTCAATTTTGCTTTCAAATCCACATTTTCATTTTTCAAAGCTTTTAGCTCAAGATTCAATGTATCATGGCAAGAGTCAATAGAATTAGTCTTTAATTTGTCATTTTATATTTGTCTCTAAAAATATTAGTAGAGTCATTTATATTTGTCATTTTATATTTGTCTCAAGCAACTCTTCAGCTCAGTGCCCCTTGACCTTGTCAAGTTTCTTTTTGAGTCTTGTGAGGATGACCTTGTTGGCTACCTCGGTTAGGCCATTAGTCTATGGGTGCTCTATCGAGGAGAAGAGCTATTGGATGTTGAGGTCTGAGCAGAATTCTTTGAACCGCTTATCTGTTAATTGCGTGTCATTATCGCTGATGAGTTCTCACGGTATATCATACCTGTAGATGATCCTCTTCTACATGAACTTTTTAACCTTCTCGATTGCAATCGAGGCTAAAGGTTCGGCCTCTATCCACTTGGTGAAGTAGTTGATGACCACTACCAAGTATTTGACGTGTACTGGGCTCGGAGGGAAATGATCAAGAAGGTCGATGCCCCACTTGTGAAATGGCTAGCTGGTTTCTGAGCTATGTAATAGCTTGGGATGTTTTTGTGAGACTTCAAAAAATTTATGGCACTTGTCTATAATATTCTAGATATTTAAATTTATTATTTTTTCACTTATGTGTGTTTGCCAGCCTAGCGGACTAGTTCGTGGTCGAGTCGAGTCGACTCATGGTCCGAAGCGAGCTTGCGAGCTCCGGTAAGTAGGATATGAATTTATGAATTTTTAGACTTGGGTAGTTGAGATTATTTAAATTGATGTTGTGTGTGCATAATTGCTAATTATGTTCATATGAGTATTTAATTAATTGTATGTGATTTATTAGAATGAGATTAATTAAAATTATTTTAAGTCTATCGGGTTAGCGGGTTTTGGTTTTGGCTTAAGATGGATGCGAGTTGTGGATTAAGGGTTTAAGGGGTTAGGGTTGAGGAGGGAGTATAAAGCCCTCCCTCAATGCTTGTGGCTCCTATTTTTGGAGCCACCTAAAGAGTTGAGAAAGGGAGCCAGCCGCCAACCCCCTTTCCCTTTTCTCCTTGGAGCCGCCGCCACCTAGAGCCAAGCCGAGCCGCCTGCTTTTTCTTCCCCTATCCTCTCTTCCTTGTCTTTGGAGTCGAGCAGGGAGGAGCCAAGCCGAGCCGCTTGCTTTTTCTTCTCCTCCCCTCTCTTTATTCCTTCCCTTTGGAGCCGAGCCAACCCCTCTCCTTCTCCTCTCTCTCCCTCTCTCCAAGCCGGCGGCTTGGAGTGAGCCGCCGCCCCTTGGAGCCTTTCTTGGGTTGAGCCGCCAGCCTTTTGAATTGAAGCCGGATTTGAGGGCCGTCATCCGGGATTTCTTCCTTATTTCTTCTTCCAATTAAAGTGAGTGGTTTACCCTCTCTCTTCGGGATTTTTATCGGTTTCTTGAAGCCATTCTTGACGGCTCGGTATTTACGCCTTGTTCTTGGATTTTTGAATGAGTTCTTGTTTTCCTTTGATATAGAATCTTGATCTATTCTCCTCATTTGAGACTCTTGATTATGAGTTTCTTGTTTAGAATTAAATCTATGATTTTGGATAGAAATCATGTGGTAGGATTAAGATCTTGTTAATGACTAATTAGGGGTTTTTGAGAAGGGGGTTCTTGATCTTAATGTTTGATTATTGGTTTAAGTGTGTGGTTTCTTGTCGACCTTGATGAAAAGCATAATTTCTGTGAATTAATTCTTGAGATTAGTATTCTGTCCTAATGGTAATTCAAGGATTAATTTCTGTTAATTTTCTGATTTAATTCTATAAGTATGCTGAAATTGCATGTTTGCTGGAATTATGTGCTATTTGTTGAATCTGGCTGAATTTTGTTTTCTCTGTTATTATGTGATTGGATCTCTGAACATAGTCATGTAACCTATCATTTCGACCAAAAAATATAGTTTGAAAATATAGGACATACTTTGGAGACTAGATTCCGGTTAGACACATCAGTTCTGGATAGAACAGTAACCTAAAACAAAATCCTAAAACAAAACCCTAATTGAGATGATCTAAATTTTAATTATATAATTAAAATTGGGTTGAGAGTGATCATAATCTGTTATGAACCAATTGATAAATTATGCATGAAATAAAATCACACGGGTTCATGTCAATACGGGTCTAAGGGATAGAGGTCGGGTTTGGAGTGTTGAGACGCTTCATGATGAGAACATCTCTAGGACACCGTAGGAGAATCTTGACTTAGGTCTTGATGCGCCAAATCCTTCAGTATGGCGGAGCGGCTCAATTAGAAGCCGGATTATGGGCTACGCCCGGGTGGTTGGACGCCAAATTCCCAACTTGCAGAACAAGTTCGGAGGGCCTTTCCCGATTGTTCTGGTTCAGCTTCGTGGGATAAGTTCAGAGGGCCTTCTCGATTATCCTAGTATGTGTGGTTGCCTTTGGGCTTGGTAGGGCTTCGGCCTGATGCACTTCTCTAGTAAGTGCGGTTGCCTTCGTGCATGGTAGGGCTTCAGCCTGATGCACTTCTCTAGTATGTGCGGTTGCCTTCGGGCATGGTAAGGCTTCAGCCTAATGCACTTCTTTAGCATGTGCGGTTGCCTTCGGGCATGGTAGGGCTTCGTCCTGATGCACTTCTCTAGTATGTGCGATTGCCTTCGGGCATGGTAGGGCTTCGGCCTAATGCACTTCTTTAGTATGTGCGGTTGCCTTCGGGCATGGTAGGGCTTCGGCCTGATGCACTTCTTGGAGGGATAGATGCCATGAGCATGGGTGACCTGATGGCCTAGTAGCTAGTCACACCTTTGTGACATTGCCTTTTTAGAGATAGATTTTATTAATGTTATCTCTGTATTTATTTACGAGGGTGGGTAAACCACTTGCTGAGTTCTTTGAACTCACCCGTTGTCGTTTGATTTCTGTTTTGAGAGCCTGATCGGTGAGGTGGGTCGGATGCACTTGGTGCCGCTGGAGGGCAGAGGAGCCACATGATCTCCTAGCAGTCCTAGTTAGGGTCGTAGTCGAGTCCTTTGATAGTAGTCGTGCACTTGTATTAGCTTGATTTGGAGTTGTAGCCCTGAGGGCATTTATGTCATTTATTTCAAGTTTTATTGTATCTGAACTTTTGAATTGTTGAACTTAACTATAATTTTCACACTTTATATTTCATCTAGCTTCTTGAAATAAAACTATGTTTTGGTTTGCTTTTCATTGAAATAAAACTTGTTATTTCTTTCGCTGTATTTACTTATTGAGTTAGCATGTGTATGGTTTAGGCTGCGGGGTATAGGCATGTATACCCTGACCGGTCACGTGACCCTGAGTTGGGGCATGACATTGTCGCACCTTTTAATGTACAGGTCGCAGTCTATCTTTATGGTTGGACAGAAGTACCCGACCCAAAGGATCTTAGCTGCTAGGGATCTTCCCTCTATGTGGTTGCCGCAGATGCCTTCATACACCTCCGCTATCATGGTGTCTGCTTGGGTTTGGTTGATGAACTTAAGCAGTGGTCGAGAGTACCCTCTTTTATAGAGTTGGACGTCGAGGAAGGTGTAATAACTCGCCGTCCTTCTAAATTTGTTTTGATTTGAGATATGCTTCGACACATTTCCTTGCCTGAGGTAGGCTATGTAAGGGGTATTCCGGTTGATCATCTACTTGACTACTTAGACTTCGGCCGAGGTATCGGTCGGTTGGATACTCGATTGACTGAGGACCTATTGGATGACCGACCTATTGTTTTGAGGCTTCTTGGTACAAGCGAGCTTAGATAATGGCTCGAGTGTTTTCCTTCCGAGGTATGTGCTGGATCACACAATCGTTAAAGTTAGTTATTAAGAATGTACTAGGGGCATGTACCTTTCTAGGGTTCCCTTGCTTGGAAATTGCCATTGATATATCCTACAACAAGTTGTGAGTCACTTTTGATGATCACTTTCGGGGCTCCCACGTCACGGGCGAGCTTCAGTCCGACAACCAGGCTTCATATTTCTACCTGGTTGTTATTGGCTTTGAATTGGAATTACAAGAACTGCTCTAGGGTGATTCCCTGGTTATTCTCCAAGAAGATGCCAGCCTCGCTTCCTTTCTCGTTTGAGGCGCCGTCTACGAACATCGTCCATGTTTCTACCTAGTTGGGGTTGCCTTCTTGGTCTGTGAACTTGGCGATAAAATCAGCCAACGCTTGGATTTTGTTGGGGCCTCTCAGCTGGTACTCTATGCTGAATTCAAAGAGTATTACCGACCACGATATCATTCATCCAGCAAACTCAGGCTTGGCTAAGACTTGCTTGATTGGTTATTTTGTGCATACCACGATATGGTGGCTCTGAAAATACGGCCTAAATCTTCTAGCCAAGATGACCAGGGCGAAGGCAAACTTTTCTAGCCTTTAGTATCTTGTTTCTGGTCCTTGGAGGACTTTGCTGACGAAGTAGATCAGTTTCCAATCCTTCCCTTGCTCTTGGACTAGCACCGAACTAAGGGCGTTTTCTGTGATCGTAAGATAGAGGAAAAGCCTCTCTCCCTACCGAGGTTTGTCTAGAACTAGCGGGCAGGTGAGGAAGCTCTTGAGTTCCCCGAATGCTTGTTCGCATTTCTCATCCCACTAGAAGTCTTTCTTCTTCCTTAGGATCTTGAAGAAAGGGGCGGCCTTGTCCGCCGATCAGGAGAGGAATCTTGACAAGGCGGCCATTCTTCCTGTGTGTTATGTACCTCTTTCGGGGCTATGCATTTATTGAATGACCCAAAATTTTTCGAGGTTTGCTTCGATTCCTCGGTTCGTGAGTATGAATCCAAGGAACTTGCCGCCGTGGATTTCGAAGGAACACTTCTCCAGATTTAATCTCATGTCATAGCATCTGAGTTGGTTGAAGATTTCAGCGAGGTCGTCGCAGTGGTCTCTAGTGGTTGGTGTTTTAGGGACCATGTTGTCCACATACACTTCCATATTCCTGCCGAGTTGTTGTTCGAAGACTTTATTCATCAGACGATGGTATGTGGTTCTTGCATTTTTAGCCCGAAGGGCATTACTTTATAGTAGAAGATGGCATGTTCTATAATGAAGGCTATTTTTTCCTCATCTTCCCGATGCATTGGGATCTGGTTGTAGCTTGAGTAGGCATCCATGAAGCTCAGGTATTGGTATCTCGAGGAGTTGTCAATGAGCTTCTCTATGCTCGGGAGCGAGTAGGAGTCTTTTGGGCAGGCTTTGTTTAGATCGGTGAAGTCAACACACATCCGTCATTTCCCTAAACTTTTCTTAACCATCAGAACGTTTGCAAGCCATGTGGTGAATCTGATTTATCTAGTGAAATATGCTTTTACCAACTTTCTAATTTCTTCGAGGGGCGCTTGTTGGCGCTTGGCTTCGAGCTTTCTCTTCTTTTATGCCATAGGTTTGACCCAAGGGTTGATGGCGAGCTTGTGACAAATAACTCTAGGTATATTCCTGGCATGTCGGCTCGCGTCCAAGCAAATAGGTCGGCATTTTCTCTGAGTAGAGTGCCGAGTTAACTTTTGAGCTCGATGGGTAGGCGAGCTCTGATGAAAGTCACATGCTTGGGGGAGGCCCCTATCTGTAGAAGTTCTAGGTTGTTTGCGGGCTGGGGCTGCTCTTGGACATCTCCTCTGGGTCCAATTTAGATATTTTGGGCAGTTGTTCTATATGAAAAACTGAGTGCACTTATTGGGATGAGGTACTCGGTGTCTCTTTCGGTTCAGCGGTTTCTTCTTTAAGCACTCGTTGTAGCACATGCGGGCTTCCATCTGGTCTGTGTGGACCACTCCTACTTTTGTCTCTGAGACAAGGAACTTGAGTGTTGGGTGGGGAGTCGACAAAATGACTCCCAAGCTGCTTAGAGAGGGTCGCCCTAGGATAGTGGGATAAGAGATGGGGCAATCAATGACTAGGTATTTCACATCCGTCAATTTAGTTTTCGACGGAGAGCCGAGTGTCGTTGTTAGCCAGATGTAGCCTCGGACATTAACTTGTTCTCCTGAGAACTTGACGAGGTCCCCAAGGTAGGGGTGGAGTGAAGCTTCGGCCAACTGCATCTCTTTGAATGTCGAGTAGAATAGGATATCAACTGAGCTTCTTTGGTCCGCTAGGACTTTCATAACAAGGAATTCGCCAGCGATTATAGAAATGACACGTGGTCATGTAAAATTTTATCAATTCCCTAGAAGTCAGATTCATGGAGTGATATTACCAGGGTCCGAATGTGAGGCCTCTATAGGTAGGTCGTGTCGTTGATCACCATGATGGCCTCCTCCAGCGAATCCTTCAGCTATGTAGTCGGTGACGCCGCAGATCTCGGTGCTTGGGTGGCCAGCTCTGTGGTCATCTTGGTCACCCCTTACACTTGCCGGTGGTTGCGTCCTGCTCGGACTTCAACATAGGGAGTCGTAGTCTTGTCCATCTCAACTGCGGCTTCTTCTACTAATGATGTAGCGGTTGAGGCAACCTTCCCTTATTCGGCGCTCGTGGTCTTTGAGCATTACACACTCTTCGGTGGTGTTACCATAGGTGCGCTGGAACTCTCACTTATTACGTTTGTCAGCATTAGGCAGGAGTTTCATCTTTCCTTCTTTGCTAGGATGCTTGCAGTTGCAATAGATCTCCTGAAGGATGGTTTCCTTTCGGTGTTCTGTGGTTTGTACTCGTCATATCTGGGGCTAGGTCGGGAGGATGATCTCCCTCTTCTATTGTTATCCTGCTCGCGATGATCTCGATCTTCCCCCTTTTTATCGGGCTTTCTGAACTTCTTATCGTTGGCACTGTCTTTGGCGGTCTGCCTATCGGCCTTTCTTGCCTCTCAAAGTTCTTCCATCTCCATGTAGCATATGACTTGTTCTTGGAATTCGGTCATGCTCCTTGGTTTGGCTAGAGCGATATGGTATGCGAATTGTCCAGGCTTCACACCGTCCTTGTTTGATGTACTGGAGCGGGTCATTGGTCTTGGAGTATATTCGAGATGAGGAGAGCTAATTGGTGAAGGCTCAGGAGAGCTCTTGGAAGATGTGAATTGACCCTGACGGGAGGGTGGAGAACCATAGTAGCGCGATGTTCTGCAAAAAGATGGGGAAAACTCGATAGAGATGGAGTCAGTGGCACCGTTAAGGAGCATCATCGATCTGAACATTGTTAGGTGGGTGGTCGGATCACCCGTCCCGTCGTAGGGTTGGAGGGCATATACCTAATGTGTGTCGTGTCTATTTATAGTGTAGGGTAGGGATGTCTCGGGATGACGATGTTTCCTTGAATCTCGTGGGGATATGCCCGAAAATGGTAGAGGTTATTTGTTTTAATCTCGGGACGATGATGTCTCCTTGAGACGTGGGGATGTCTTATTGGGATTATGCACGGATGATTTTAATCCGTTTGGTCATTCTGCAACTCCTTATTCAGTTTGGCCAGTGCTGCTAACAGTTTATAATTTGCCGTCGTCATTGTGTTTGAAAGATGAATTTATTTATCTTTCGATGATTATTCCGGGTCCTAAGGGTTCGCGAAAAGAAATTGACGTGTTTCTCAGACACCTAATAGATGAATTGAAAACATTGTAGATTGAGGGAGCTATCACTTATGATTGTCATCGGAAGTAAAACTTCAATTTAAAGGTCACGATCTTTTGGACAATCAATGATTTCCCGACCTACGATATGTTGTCTGGCTGGAGCACTCACGACCAACTCTCTTTTTCGTATTGTATGGAACACTCTAAATCATTCAATCTTCAGAACAGATAGAAAATCTCATTCTTTGATTGTCATCGTCGATTCCTACCGGCTAATCATCAGTATCGAAGGAATCGTAATAAATTTACTAAGAGCAGAGTCGAAAGAGATGAGCCACCATCGATATTGTCTGGTGAACAAATGTTAGCACATGTTTCAGCACTTCCAGAGATAGTGTTTGGTTGGAATGAAAGAGTGTCAGGCTTTGGTCAAACACATAACTAGATGAAAAAAAAGTATCTTTTGGGAATTGTCGTATTGGAGTTCATTACTGATTCGACATAATTTAGATGTCATGCACATTGAGAAAAATGTGTTTGATAACATTTTTAATACTTTGATGGATGTTCCCGGCAAAACTAATGATAATGTCAAGACCCGACATGATCTAAGAATACTTTGTAACAGGCCGGAGTTGGAGTTACAAGAGGTCAATGGACGATATCTGAAGCCGATGGCCCCATATGTGTTAAATAAACAACAAATGAAAGATGTTTGTCAATGGATCAAAGAACTCAGATTACTCGATGGATATGCCTCAAACTTATCTCAATGTGTGAAAGTTGATGATTGCAAAATATCAGGGATGAAGAGCAATGATTGTCATGTATTCGTGCAAAGATTGCTTCTGATCGCATTGTGAGATCTTCTACCTGATAATATTTAGGGTCCGTTGACTGAATTAAGTATGTTTTTTAGAAACATTTATGCAAATGTCCTTCGAGTCGAAGATATATCAGCACTTGAAAGTAATATTGTTTAAATTGTATGCAAGCTGGAGCAGTTTTTTCCTCCTGCCTTTTTTGACTCGATGGAGTATCTACTGATACACTTGGCATACGAGACACGAGTTGGTGGCCCCGTTCAATACCAGTGGATGTACTTATTTGAAAGATACATGAATCGTTTGAAGAAAAAAGTAAAGAACACCGTAGCTGTTGAAGGATCAATATTTGAATCGTATATTATCCAAGAAATTTCAACATTCTACTCATTTTACTTTGAATCGACAGTACAAACAAGATTTGATTGTCTTCCATGTAACGACAACGAGGGAGTTCGACATTCAGATGGATGTTTAAATATATTCTATCACTCTGGTTGTACTTTTGGTTCTCGTCCGTCTCAACACTTAAGCGATGAAGAGTATCATTTGGCACAATTGTATGTATTACTCAATTGCCCAGAGATTAAACAATTCATTGAAATATTTGACATTGAGATGATGCAAAAATACTCTATTCACAGCAATCAGGAATTGGAGAGATTACAGAATCGTGATTTCCCTACTTCAAAGATCACAGAGCTGAAATAGATGAAAAAATATTTGAGTTTGTTAGTGGACCGTCGCGACTAGTGTCATTTATAACGGATATTTTGTTAATGGGTATAAATTTCACACGGTTGAATATGCATTTACAAAGAAGACGATGAATATCGGGGTCTGCGTGAAAGGGATAATATATGTTGAATATGATATGGATTTTTATGGATTGTTGGAAGAAGTGCTAGAATTGCACTATTTTGGCTTGAAATCAGTTATCCTATTTAAATGTCATTGGTTCGATACAACAGATAGGGGCATGAAAGTTCATCCAAAATACAAACTTATTGAGGTTAATTACATATCTAAATTGGCATCAAATGAGCCTTTTATATTGGCATCACAAGCCGAACAAGTATATTACGCGAAGTATCCGACTCGAAATAAAGATTGAGCAGATTGGCGTGTAGTCTGTAAGACTAAATGTAGAGGAAGAATTGATCCGATAGCGGGACAAAATGAGCCGATACAGATGATTTCTACCAAGAAGATGATCCTCCTGCTGTCAGACCGTATTATTACAACACTCGAGGATGCAGACACAATGTTAGTTCAATTAGAAGTTGAATATGTTGATGATGACGATCATGAAGTTGAGGAAGGTGGAGATGAAGAAGTAGAATTTGAAGAAGATGAAGAAGATGAAGAAGAAGAATTCGAGGACTATTACTCAGATGATGAGGAATAATTATAAAGTATATATTCTATTAAATCTATCTCTACTATATATATATTCTAATTAAATTTTTATTGAACAGCTCTGGTGGGTCGAGGTTATCGTCAGACGAGAGCTACAGAGTCTTCGATCGGTTAGACTCCAGATTCAGCTGCACTTGGTCCTGTCGCTGATCCTCCTGCCGCCGAGGCTAGTTTATCAAGACACAAGCAGCCACACGGGTCGAACAGGATTCAGCCTCCGCCAGCCGCGAAATAACGCCGACTTATTTCTATGATTGGCGAGCGGTAATGTATTATGAATTATGAATTATATATAATTCATTATATCATAATATAATATTGTACTTTATTTTGGTTGTGCAGGTTCGAGCAGGAGGATGTCCCCAATGCTATATCAGGGAGAATCTGACGATATATGCATGGGGCCTGGCCCACTTGTCTCACGTGCCGCGTGAGCACGTGGACATGCAATGGCTCGAGTTTGAGGTACGTATTTAAAAAAATTTAATCAGCTCGATTATTATTGGTACTGATATTATTATTTTGCAAGCTCACTATACTTGGCTAGAGGAGCAAAGGCCATTCATTTACAATGCGTGGGAGGTCATTTCCCGACAGAGGTATAATTGCCAACTGGGGCAGGCCCGGGCACAAGCAAAGCCCCGAGCTGGGGCCACAACCATAGAGGAGACTCGGGGATACGACTCCGATTGGATTACTCCAGATATTTGGGATCATCACGTGTCGATATGGTCGACCGAGCGATGGCAAGAGGTATCATGGACCGCGGCTAGAAATCGCATATCGAGGGGAGGAGCGCGTCACACTGGTGGCTCTGTTTCATTTGTTGTGCACGTGAGACGCATGCTAAGTATTATACCTTATTTTGAATTGTATATTTTATTTGTTACTCTGTGTACTAATTAATGTATTTATTTTGTAAATATAGACGACGTTGATGGATGACGGGACTATCCAGCGACCCTCCCCGATGGAGGTGTTTGAGCGGACTCACCGTAGAGGACATGGGGCGGGGAAGTACATTGACAACCACACTGCAGTCATCATGGTAAGTATATTTGTTTCAATTATGCATTATTTATTTATAATTTAAGTTTTAGGAAAAATATGAAACAAAAGCCAAACTCGTATAAGAGACCTATGTTGGTTTAAGAGTTTCTCTTAAGCTTCGATCTTCATTTTGATGACAACAAACATATATTTAATCTATGTGTAAAGTTTTGAGTTCAGGTTGAGGTTGCGATAAGCATGAAAACCACGTTAGAAAAAGAACTCACGACTCATTCGATCGACCCGTCGGTCTACTGAACAACGCTATTAAAGCACCGGTCGCGAGCGGTTGATCGATCGGTCGACCGACGATCAAATGGCAAGCGACCGAACGACGGTAACGTCTAGTTTTCCGCCCGTTGAGCAACCCGTTCGATTGAGGGGTTATAAATACCCCTCACCTAACTCCTTTAAGACTTCTTAGACACTTAATTGCGCATTAAAAGGAGAGATTTGAGCCTTCATAAGTTTGATTTGCAATGTCCTGATTCCTCCGTTAACATTCTTCTTCAAGCGCCCATTCTTCCTCAACTCTGCTACGATTCAAGTTCATCTACTGGCAAGTTGGAGGCTTGAAGGCTCGGGAAAAGCGCATTGGTTCTTCTTTCAATTCTTAGCTCTTTTTCATTGTATTTGAAGAGTTGTTTTAAACTTGTCTTCACCTGTAATAGCTTCCTAGGTGTGCTAGAGAAACACTTAGGGGTAGGCTTTGTAGATTTGTGTTTTGCCTAGGTGAATAGGTTTGAGGGATTCTCAAAGAGGTGAGAATTGTGTCCTCAGTTGTATTTAAAGGGAAGCACAAGTTCTATAAAGTAGTTGGTTAGAAATCCTTAGTGAAGAGCCAAGGTAGTGGAGTAGGCGGTTGGCCGAACCACTATATTTCATCGTGTTAGCATTGCCTTGATTGTTTACTTATCGTTGTGCTTGATATTTGATAGCAAACATTATTAAGTTATATTTGCATTTGATAGAAGTTGAAATTAAGCAAAAAGACAAATTAATTAGAAAGAAAAAGCACACATTATTCAACCTCTTCTTCTAGTGTGGGATTTCATCCAACAATTGGTTTCAGAGCTAGGTCGTAGGATAAGATTTAACCATCTTCCTTACAAATTAAGATGTCGAGTGAAATCCAACTAGCTCAAGGGTCCTCTACTCATACTCCACCACTATTCGATGGAAATAACTATGCATATTGGAAGATTCGTATGAATGGCTTCCTACAATCTCTAGGCATGGATGTATGGAGGATGATTCAAGTAGAGTATAAGCAACCCACTAAGGACATGGATGAGTGGGACCAAGAAGAGATTAAACTCTTTAATGCTAATGCAAAGGCCGTCAATGCATTATATTGCGGCCTATCAATTAATGAGTTCAATAGGATTTCCACTTGTAAGTCCGCATATGAACTATGGAAGGTCCTAGAAACTACACATGAATGGACTTCATATGTAAAGGAATCTAAGATAAACCTACTCATGCATGATTATGAAATGTTTAAAATGTTATCGCATGAATCCATTGATGCCATGTATGGTAGATTTCAAAATATTACAAATGGATTAGCTAACTTTGGCAAAGAGATAAGGGAAGAGAAGAAGGTAAGGAAGCTCATTCGTTCCCTTCCAAAATCTTGGGAGCCCAAGGTCATAGCAATCATGGAAGCGAAAGACATGAGCACCTTGAAGATCACCGAGCTCATTGGGTCTCTCATGACACATGAGACCCATATGAAGCAATACAAGGAGGAAGATGCCTCCAAAGGCAAGACCATTGCCATAAAAGCATCACACAGAGTAGAAGAATCCTCATCATCTGATGAAGAGACGTATGACTTTGAGGAAATGGCATTGTTGGCAAGGAGATTTATGAGCTTCATGAGAGGAGGCATGAGAAAGGGAAGAGGAAGCTTCACATGCTACCATTGCAATAAGGCCGAGCATCTAAGGAAGGATTGCCCACTTCTCAAGATGGCTTCCACCTCTAACCCTCACAAAAAGGACAAATACAATAAGAAGAAGAAGACAATGATGGCTTCGTGGGATGAAAGTGAAGCCTCATCGAGTGAAGAAGACTCAAAGAGTGAAAAGGCCAATCTTTGCTTGATGGCAAATGTTGATGAGGTAAGATTTACTTTTGGTGAGCTTTATTTTACTCAAAGAGTGAAAATGCATGATGAATTCAATGCTATTAGAAGAAAATTTAAAGAGCTTAAAAAGAACAATAAATCTTTAGAGCTAGAAAATAATAGTTTATTACTTTCATGCAATGCTTTAAGGAAAGAAGTAGATACCCTTAAGGAAGAGAAAAAAATTAGAAGATGAAAACAAGTATTTAAGTGATCAAGTAGTGCATTTGAATGATAGCATGCTAACATTGAAAAAGGAACTTTGCATGCTTAACGAAAAGATGACAACCCTACAAAATATCATGCCTAAGGTTGTCCATAAAAAGAAATCATCACACTTCCATGCTCACACACATAATAGAAGGAAATTTAATGAAAATTATTTTTCTTGTGGCATATTTGGCCATATGGCTAAGGATTGTGCTTTGAGGAGGAACCCACATGCTAAATTTACTTGGGTTCCTAAAATAACTAACACTCAAGGATCCAAGAAAATTTGGGTACCTAAAATAGTTTCTTCTATTTTTTAGATGGAGAATCATCCTCAAGCAAGTAGAAGCACTTGGATATTGGATAGTGGTTGCTCAAAGCACATGACGGGTGATATCAACTTATTTACAACCCTATCAAGCAAAGATGGTGGACATGTAATATTTGGAGACAATGTCAAAGGTAAGATTGTTGGCATTGGTGATATAGGTATTCTTCCTTACCTATGCATTAAGAATATTTTATTAGTTGATGGGTTAAAACGTAACCTGATTAGCATATCACAATTGTGTGACAATGGATATGCAATTATTTTTGAAGCATCTAAATGTATCATTAGGAGTGCACCTTCCAATGACATCATGTTTATTGGAAATATGCAAGGAAATGTCTATACATTATATTTAAATGTCTTGCACCTCTTGTTATTGGAGTGCACCTCTTGTTATGTGCTTAATCACGTTTTATTAAGACCTAAAATTAAGAAAACACCTTTTGAGCTTTGGAATGGTAAAATCCCAAATGTGGGATATTTTCATATTTTTGGATGCAAATATTTCATCTTAAACACTAATAAACATTTAGGAAAATTTGATTCTAAATCCGATGAAGGGATCTTCCTAGGTTACTCCATTAATTCTAAGGCAAATAGAGTATACAATCGTAGAACCATGATGGTTAAAAAATCTATGCATGTCACGTTTAATAAAACTAATGATTCTTCTAGAAATATGAAGATTGTAAATATATGCGAGGAACTTGAGGACCTCACACTTCATGACAAAGAGGTGGAGGATGAAGATAATACAACATGAAGAACCATCATCCACAACTCTACCTCAAGTTGAAGATGAGGAAGAAGAAGCTCTACCACCTCTCCCCAAATGATAACGGTTGATAAGGGATCATCCAATGGATCAAGTCATTGGGGAACCATCAACTGGAGTGGTAACGCGCTCTAAACTCAAGGATATTTGTCAATATGTAGCATTTATATCTCAAGTAGAGCCTAAGAACATTAAGGAAGCAATAGAAGATGAGTTTTGGGTACTAGCTATGCAAGAAAAACTCAACCAATTTGCTAGAAACGATGTATACGACTTAGTACCTAGACCTAGCGAACAAACTATAATAGGGACTAAATGAGTATTTAGAAATAAGTTAGATGAAGGAGTATTAGTCATTAGAAACAAAGCTAGGTTAGTGGCACAAGGGTACAATCAACAAAAAGTGATAGATTATACTGAAACTTATGCTCCCGTAGCTAGATTAAAAGCAATTCGAATGCTTTTGGCATATGCTAGTTTTAAAGGTTTTAAACTTTTTCAAATGGATGTTAAAAGTGCATTCTTAAATGGTTTCATTGATGAAGAAGTATATGTTGAACAACCCCCCGGATTTGAAAGTTTTGAGTTTCCAAACCATGTTTTCAAACATAAAAAAACATTATATGGTTTAAAACAAGCCCCTAGGGCTTGGTATGAAAGGCTTTCAAATTTTTTAATTGAACAAGGTTTTAACATTGGAAAAGCCAATATTTCACTTTTTATTAAACATCATGAAAATAATATTTTATTAGTTCAAATTTATGTTGATGATATAATTTTTGGTGCTACTAATGAAACTCTCTGTAAGTGATTTGCTAAGTGTATGCAATATGAGTTTGAGATGAGCATGATGGGAGAGCTCTCCTTCATGCTTGGTCTCCAAATCAAGCAAACCAACAAAGAAATCTTCATCAATCAAGCCAAGTACACAAATGAGCTCATCAAAAGGTTTGAGATGAATGAAGCCAAGATAGCTTCTACACCAAAGAGCACATCTATCAAGCTTGACAAAGATGAAGATGGTGTCAAAGTCCATGTGCATGTGCTAGGTTTCAGTCTTGTCCTAGAATGTCTCATTTAAGTGCGGTCAAACACATATTAAGATATTTGAAGGGCACGATTGACTTAGAATTATGGTATCCATGTCATACATCTTTTGATTTAATCGGTTTTTCGGACGTGGATTTTGCCGGGTGTAAAGTAGATAGAAAAAGCACTATGGGTGTTGTCAATTCTTAGGAGCGAGTCTTGTTTCTTGGTTCTCAAAGAAACAAAACTCAGTTGCACTTTCAACTACCGAAGCGGAATACATCGATGCGGCTAGTTATTGTGTACAAGTCTTATGGATGAAACAAACTCTTTTAGATTATTGACTTAAATATTCTTGCATCCCTATTCATTGTGACAATACTAGTGCAATAAATTTAACAAAGAATCCTATTTTACACTCTAGAACTAAACATATTGATCTAAGACACCATTTTCTTAGAGATAATGTGACTAAGGGAAATATATTGGTAGAATTTGTATCTACCGACAAACAACTTGCCGATATATTTACAAAACTCTTGGTTGAAGAAAGCTTTACAAACTTAAGGATGCAATTAGGGATTTGTGCTTTTCCTAGTGGTTAAGATGTTCTTTTTCAAAACATATATGGTTTCAAAAATTTGCATTCTATAAAGTGTCATCACACTTATATATTGCTCTGTAGTGGGGCTTTGCGACTTATTGATGTTTGTCTTCTATAGGTTTACATTAATAGGAAGGAGTATGGTGGTAGATGATACTTGGTTTTATGGCTTTCTTGGTTTTCATGATGACACTCATTAATTGTACCTTAATTCTTATCCTTTTTGATGGATGTCAAAAGGGGGAGAAAAAGTAAGGTCACACTTGTTTTTATGATGCATATAGTTATGGGGAGTTACAAAAATGATATGCACATTGGTAGGGGGAGTTACAAAAATGATATGCACATTGGTAGGGGGAGTATGCACATTGATAGGGGGAGAATATGTTGAGTTATATATATTTTTGTATTTTTTGAGTTATATATCTTGTATGCCTTAACTCATACTAACAAAGAATATGCATATGTTTTCTTAAAACTCCATGTAATATTTGTCATCATCAAAAAGGGGGAGATTGTTGGCTTAAGGATTTCTCTTAAGCTTCGATCTTCATTTTGATGACAACAAACATATATTTAATCTATGTGTGAAGTTTTGAGTTCAGGTTGAGGTTGCGATAAGCATGCAAACTTCGTTAGGAGGAATGAAAGAAAAGATCGTCAAGAATCAATAGAAAAAGAATGTCAAAGAAAGGCTCGGGTATAGACTAAGTAGATATCTTGTAATATAACCCTTGGACGATCTTATCCCAAGCCTAATTGTAAGGTTATCCAAGTTAAGAACTTGGTAACTAAATCTATGAAAAAGCATGTAACAAATATAAAGAAAAAATCAGCCTCAGCCCGAGTTCGATCGACCGATCGGTTGATCGAACAAGGCAGAAAAATTGGCAGTAGCCTTGTCGGTCGACCGGATGATGCCACAAAATGGCAGTTGCCACTCGGTCGACCGAAGATGTGACAAAGTGGCAAAGGGCTACGTCGGTTGACCGACCAATGCCAAAAATTGGCAAAAGGTGCTTCGATCGACCAGATTGCATATCACTAAACTCGCGACTCATTCGGTCGACCCGTCGGTCGACCAAACAACGCTTTTAAAGCAGTGGTCGCGGGCGGTCGATCAATCGGCAAGCGACCGAACGACGGTAACGGCTAGTTTTCCGCCCGTTGAACAGCCCGTTTGGTTGAGGGGTTATAAATACCCTAAAACTCCGGCCGACATTGTCAGGTAAAACGACGGTAACGACGCCTCTTCCTCCTCCCGCTGCTGCCAACATTATCAGGTAAACTCCGGCCGACCGTCTCTTCCCGTTGCGGCCGGCGGAAAATCCGACCGAAACCCTAAAAATAGGGTTTCGGGCGGCGGCGATCGGCCGATGGCCGCCGCCGGACCTTGTACATTGGCCGGACAGTGTGTCCAGCCACTGTACGCCGGCGCCGGAGTCCACCTGACTCTGGCGCCGGAATTTGTAGATTAATATTAGTTTTTAATTGTTTTTAATTGTTAATTAATTATTTAGATTAATTATTTAGATTAATTGTTTAATTTGTTAGATTAATTTTTAGGGTTTAGATTAATTTCGGAATTATCCACTTCGGACGCGCGCCGGAATCGTCCACTTCGGACGCGCGCAAGAATCGTCGACTTCGGACTCCTGCCGGAATCGTCCAATATGGACTCGAACTATCTCGAAACATTTAGAAAATAATCATCCATCCGACGAGTTGATATGTTTCACGTACGCATCGACGAGTCGGATATGATTTAGCAAAACCTTAGATCCGTTCGGGGATTGTATGTTCGTGTAAAAGAAGTAGATGATCTTTTATACGACGTACAATTCTTGAATTATCCCTGATTGGACAATTTGGGAATATAGTTATTTGTACTACACTTACGTTTTTCTTTTAACTATTAACTAATTATTCTAAATTTCGGCAACATCTCTCTTGTTCTTCGATACGCGCCCAGATGATATGCGTATTCGGAGAACTGTAGAGAGATGCTACCGAAATTTAGAATGAAGTTAGCGGTTAAAAGAAGTACTTAGTGCAATATGAATAACATAAATCCCGAATGGAATAGGACAATCTCACCTAAAGACATTAACCAAAGAAATTATCATTGATTGACTGAATCATGTCGGCTGATCGAAGTTGGATGTACCAACGTCTTGATCGTGGAGCTTTAACGAATGAGTTTCGATTAGGCGTAACGTACTTCCTAAATTTTGCCTATTCGAATCGGAATTTCGTTAGCATCGGTGATCAAATCCGATGTCTGTGCCGCATTTGTTCGAATGGACGATTTTTGGATCGGGAGACTGTCACTCTGCATCTATATAGCAAAGGATTTGCACCAAGATATTTTCTATGGACTTGTCACGGGGAGTCACGCGAAGTCGGGACGTCGAGCAATCCTGTCGTTCAGACATATGGTGAATCTTCCTCTGCTAGTGCTTCTTCATCCAGTCAATGTAATCTCTATAGAACTATGATACTTGATAGTCTTGGGGGTCAATTCCATCTGAATGATAATATTGATGGTCTTCAGACATCAGTCCCACCAGATACTACAGCGGTTGATATCACAGAAGTACAAACTGCGGTAGAGATTGAATTACCGAATAAAGAAGCTGCAGAATTTTACGAGATGTTGAAAGCTGCCGATGAACCTTTGTATGAGAATTGTCCTAAATAAACTAGGTTTTCAACAATGACACAGCTCTTAAACATCAAGACCGATTGTAATATCAGCGGAGTCGCGTATGATCGGATTGCTGGATTGATTAATGGAATGCTGCCTACTGATAACAAGTTTGAGCCAACTTTTTATAAGACTAAAAAGCTAATGAGAAAATTGGGGCTTGGGTATGAAAAAATACACGCGTGCCAAAATAACTGCATTTTATATTATAAAGAAAATGTGCAGTTGGATAAATGCCCTGTATGTCAACACCCTCGTTACAAGGAGAAGAAATCGGTCCGACAGAAAAATATCCCGTTTAAGGTGCTTCGATATTTTCCACTAACACCGAGGCTTCAAAGATTATTCATGTCGGAAAAGACAGCCCCCTACATGAGTTGGCATGCAAGAAGTCATGATGATACAGTAATGACTCATCCATCTGACAGTGAAGCATGGAAATATTTGGATACATGTTATCCTTCATTTGCTAGGGATACTAGAAATATCAGATTGAGATTGTGCACATATGGTTTTAATCCGTTTGGACATTCTGCAACTCCTTATTCAGTTTGGCCAGTGCTGCTGACAGTTTATAATTTGCCACCGTCAATGTGCATGAAAGATGAATTTATTTATCTTTCGATGATTATTCCGGGTCCTAAGGGCCCGCGAAAAGAAATTGACATATTTCTCAGACCCTTGATAGATGAATTGAAAACATTGTGGACCGAGGGAGCTGTCAGTTATGATTGTCATCGGAAGCAAAAATTCAATTTAAAGGCCGCGGTCTTGTGGACAATCAATGATTTCCCGGCGTACGGCATGTTGTCGGGTTGGAGCACTCATGGCCGACTCTCTTGTCCGTATTGTATGGAACACTCTAAATCAATCAGTCTTCAGAACGGACAAAAAATCTCATTCTTTGATTGTCATCGTCGATTCCTACCGGTTAATCATCAGTATCGAAGGAATCGTAATAAATTTACTAAGGGCAGAGTTGAAAGAGATGGGCCACCACCGATGTTGTCTGGTGAACAAATGTTAGCACGTATTTCATCACTTCCAAATATAGTATAATTTGGTCGCAATGAAAGAGTGTCAGGTTTTGGCCAAACACATAACTGGGTGAAAAAAAGTATCTTTTGGGAATTTCCCTATTGGAGTTCATTATTGATTCGACATAATTTAGATGTCATGCACATTGAAAAAAATGTGTTTGATAATATTTTCAACACTTTGATGGATATTTCCGGAAAAACTAAAGATAATGTCAAAGCCCGACATGATATGAAAATACTTTGTAAAAGACCAGAGTTGGAGTTACAAGAGGTCAACGGACGATATCTGAAACCGAAGGCCCCATATGTGTTAAATAAATAACAGATCAAAGATGTTTGTCAATGGGTAAAAGAACTCAGATTACCCGATGGATATGCTTCAAACTTATCTCGATGTGTGAACGTCGATGATTGCAAAATATCAGGGACGAAGAGCCATGATTGTCATGTATTCATGCAGAGATTACTTCCGATCGCTTTTCGAGATCTTCTACCTGATAATATTTGGGGTCCGTTGACTAAATTAAGTATGTTTTTTAGAAACATCTGTGCAAATATCCTTCGAGTCGAAGATATGTCAACACTTGAAAATAATATTGTTGAAATCATATGCAAGTTGGAGCAGTTTTTCCCTCCTGCATTTTTTTACTCGATGGAGCATCTACCGATACACTTGGCATACGAGGCACGAGTTGGTGGCCCCGTTCAATATCGGTGGATGTACTTATTTGAAAGATACATGAATCGTCTGAAGAAAAAAGTAAAGAACACCGCAGCTGTTGAAGGATCAATATCTGAATCGTATATCATCCAAGAAATTTCAACATTCTGCTCATTTTACTTTGAATCGACAGTACAGACAAGATTTGATCATCTTCCACGTAACGACGACGGGGGTGTTCGACATTCAGATGGACGTTTAAATATATTTTGTCACTCTTGTCGTGCTTTTGGTTCTCGTCCATCTCGACACTTAAGCGATGAAGAGTATCATTTGGCACACTTGTATGTATTACTCAATTATCCAGAGATTGAACAATTCATTGAAATATTTGACATTGAGATGGTGCAAAAATACTCTATTCACAACGATCAAGAATTGGAGAGATTACGGAATTGTGATTTCCCTACTTGGATTCAGACTTACAGCAAAGATCACAGAGCTGAAATAGATGAAAGAATATTTGAGTTTGTTAGTGAACCGTCGCGACTTGTGTCGTGCTATAGCGGATATTTTGTTAATGGGTATAAATTTCACATGGTTGAATATTCATTTACAAAGAAGACGATGAATGCTGGGGTCTGTGTGAAAGGGACAACCTATGTTGAATGTGATATGGATTTTTATGGACTGGTGGAAGAAGTGATAGAGTTGCACTACTTCGGCTTGAAATCAGTTATTCTATTTAGATGTCATTGGTTCGATACAACAGAAAGGGGCATGAAAGTTCATCCAAAATACAAACTTGTTGAGGTTAATTACAAATCGAAATTGGCAGCAAATGAGCCTTTTATATTGGCATCAAAAGTCGAACAAGTATATTACGCGAAGTATTCGGCTCGAAATAAAGATAGAGCAGATTGGCGTGTAGTCTGTAAGACAAAAGGTAAAGGAAAAATTGATCTGATAGTAGGAGAAAATGAGCTGATACCTGATATGACACATGGTTTCTATCAAGAAGATGATCCTCCTGCTGTAGATCGTATTATTCCAATACTCGAGGATGCAGACACAACGTCAATTCAATTAGAAGTTGAATATGCTGATGATGACGATCATGAAATTGAGAAAGCTGGAGATGAAGAAGACGAAGAAGAGGAAGAAGAGGAAGAATTCGAAGACTATTATTCAGATGAGGAGGAATAATTGTAAAGTATATATTTTATTAAATATATCTCTACTATTTATACAATAATCTGATTATATGTCTCTTCGACAGATATGTCTGGTCGTGGTTATTGACGCAGGAGAGCTTCGGAGTCTCCGATCGGTGAGACTCCAGCACTTACTCATGCTGCTGATCCTCATGCCGATGATACTGCCGAGGCTAGTACATCCAGACGCAGGCGGCCACGCGAGCCGAACAGGTGGCAGCCTCCACCAGCCACAGAGTCACGTTGATTGATTAGCGTGATTGGGGAGCGGTAATATATCATGAATTATGAATCATTACAAATTCATTATATCATAATATAATATTAAAATTTATTTTTATTGTGCAGGTTCGAGCAAGAAGAAGTGCCGAGGAGCATTTCTTCTATTATTCGACGATACATGCACGGGGCATGGCCTACGTGGTCTCACGTGCCTAGCGAGCACGTCGACATGTTATGGCGCGAGTTTGAGGCACGTATTATTATTTGTTTTACATGCATGATGATTAATATTAGTACTGATATTATTATTTTGCAGGCTCGCTATACATGGGCCGAGGATCAAAGGCCCTTCATTTACGCTGCCTGGGAGGCTATTTCCCGGGCAAGGTACAACGGGCAGCTGGGGCAGGCTCGGTCCCAGGCGATGGCCTGAGCTGGGACCACTAACATCGCGGAGACTCGGGGATACGGCCCCGATTGGATTACTCCGGATATATGGGACCAGCTCGTGGGAATATGGTCGACGGATCGATGGCAGGAGGTTTCTCAGAATGCGGCTAGAAATCGCATGTCGGGGGGAGCAGCGCGTCACACCGGCGGCTCTGTTGCATTTGCAGTGCACGCGAACCGTATGGTAAGTATATCTTTTAATTATATATTTTATTTGTTACTATGTGTACTAATTAATGTATTTGTTTTGTAAATGTAGACGACAGTGTCGGATGACGGGACTGTCCAGCGACCCTCCCCGATGGCGGTGTTTGAGCGGACTCACCGTCGAGCACATGGGACGGGGGAGTACATCCACAACCGCGCTGCATACATTATGGTAATTATATATTTGTTTAAATTATTCATTATATATTTATAATTTAAGTTTTATGATAAATATTAAACAATAAATCAAACTCGAGTAGGAGACCTACAGCCAGACGATGGTGCAGCGCGGGGGTACCCCCGAGGACTTTGACGCAGCATCGTGGGTCGAGGCCGCAGGTGGCTGGGACCATGGCCGTGTATATGGCTTTGCAGATAGTGGTCATGCGCGAGCCGTACTAGGGCCACTTGGGGCACCGACCCCTCTGGTCGCTGGTGAGCGGCCGTCCACCTCTAGATCCAGTTATGATCATAGTAGCAGAATAAGGACTCTAGAGGACACGGTCGCGCGTCAAACAGGTCATCCCGAAGCAGGCATCTCTTCGGCATCATCTAATCCATCGTCCTCGAGTCAGTCCACGCCGGTGTACACTCAAGCACTCCAGACCCCGCCATATGATCCAGGCCATCCTCCATCGTCATCGTGAGATTTTTTTTATATTGACTTTGTTACTGAGACATTGGACTTGTTTAATTTATTTTGTTTGGATATTGATACTTCAATTTTGCATTTGAATAGTTTTTATACTATCGTGGATAATTATCAATATAAATATAATTGTTTTGATGTATATCGTGGTGTATTTGTGATGTGTGAATGAATGTGTGTATGAGTGTATGGGTGTGTGAGTTATGTATCAGATAATGTATCAATGTATCAATAGAAATTTGAAATTTGAAATATTTTCGTTACCAGGTTCACATCATCAGCACCGGCTTTCCCACGGCCATCCGTGGGAAAGCCGTTGCTAAAAGTGTATCGAAAGCTGTTGCTGATGACCTACAGCAACGACTTAGCGACGGGATTTTACTAACGGCGTTGCTACGGACTCAGCGGCCGTTGCTATTAATGTTATCAGCAACGGCTCCGGGTACGTGATAAAACCGTTGCGGATAATATTTTTAGCAACAGCCCGAGCGGCCGTTGCGGATCCGTTGCTAAGTTATCAGCAACGCGACTTTCTGCCACGGCTCCATTGCAACGGCTCGGTCGTTGCTGATGCTCTTCAGCAACGGTTCAGCAATGGCATCAGCCGTTGCTGATGACCATTTTTCTAGTAGTGCACGCAAGCAGCAAGCGACTCGACTCTCCCAGTCGAGTACATAGATGCATGTCGAATCCATGCTACGAATGGACAGGTGGACAGCTACGTCGTGAGGTGAGGAAACCTTAGCAACTTAACGACTACATCTCGTAGTTGTTAGAAGTGGGCCAGCATTCGAAATGTAATAAATAGCCACGAGATGTAAATGAACTGGATATGAAATGGGATCAATTTGCTTCTTCTTCTTCTTCTTCTTCTTCTTCTTCTCCGAACCTTTTATGAAGAACTCTATCTCTCTTCATAACAATTGTTGCTTTCATTGACCCGTCTCTGTCCGACGACGACGACGACAACAACTGACATCGTCATCAACAATATTGGAGACTCGTTGACACGCTATGGCAGAGTCTCTGATGGCTATACACGAGATGAGTTCTCATCATGACCAGACCCTGGGAATGCTTCAAGCGAGTATAGAGGAGCACCAACAGACATTGGAGCTCCAGCGGCAATCCATGGAAACTCAACAAAAACTCCTGCAAATTGTAACATCTCAAATCTCTATTTTGAATACCCAATTAGTTCAATTGTCCAAACCGAAGACAGAGGTTGCTGGATCTAGCGGAGGGCCAATTGTGAATCGCCATATGGGATCGCGCAGAGAGGGAGATGGTGATAACTTTCCTTTTCCACTGAAACCACCCCAGATCAAGCTACCGGTGTTCAATGGTAGTGATGCAGAGGATTGGATCTCGTCGGCTGAGGATTTTTTCGATTTCTATAACACTGAAGACCAGCATCGAGTGGTCATGGCATCATTTCGGATGGAGGGCATAGTTGGCGGGTTGGCGGCATCTAGTGGAAGCTATTCGACGGTGATTCTAGCCAACAGATCTAGAATCGTTGGAGGGTCAACTAACCAAATTGATTCAGACGACCACCGTCGAGGAATATGAAGGGAGATTTGAAGATATGGCATTGCTCATGACTCAATTGCCCGAGTCCTTTCTGATGAATTGTTTCATCTCCGAGCTGCGATCAGATATCACAGCTGAAGTACTCACCAATCAACCAACTTCGATGCATGAGGTAATTGTTAAAGCTAAACCACGTGAAGCTAAAATCTTCGCATCAAGGAGGTTTCAAGGGCCAATCTCCACACCAAGAACTTCGGCCTTATTACCAACTCCGGCTGCTAGTTTATGTCCGCCTGGGATTGGAGATAAGGTGACTCCAAGTGGACGGAATGTCATTGATAGTCAACCAAAAGCCAGTTGACCGGGACTCCGTCGAATTACTTATGCGGAGGCACAAAAGAGGCGAGACCAAGGACTTTGCTACTGTTGGTGAAATGGTCACACTAGAGGGGGTGAATAGTGAGTTAACTAAACTTTTCGCTTAATTTCGGTTTTAATTGTTTCTTGATTAGTTAGGCAATACACTAATTCGAATAGCAAGCAGAAGCAATAAATAAGACAATTAAACGTAACCAAGAAAGCAATGCTCGGAAACAAGTAAGTATAGCAATTAAGGCACATTCACAATAGGCAATGCAAACACGATCGATTTATAATGGTTCGGCCCCAATGCCTTCTCCATTACCTAAGCACCCCACTTAGGATTTCCAAACTAAATTTTACTATAATTAATTGTTTCCTTTACAACGAGGACATTTTCACCGGAGAGTCTCCGCTCTCTCACCAAAGACACTTCCATACCTAGAAGTCTCTGCCTTCCTACCGAGAGAACTCTCCCACCTCAAACCTAAAGGATAACAATACTAATCCTAGTAAACTAAGTTTACACTGATGGATTTAAACCTCAAACACCAAGGCTACCACCCAATTTCAAGACCTACACTCTAGATCTTACACTAACTCAAATACAATGAATAAACCACAAAAATACAAGAAAATGGAGCAAATAAACAATACAGTCAATACTTAGCTCCAAACAATGAATCCTAGCTCCTCTTGGTGCCTCAATGATGAATCGATCAAAGTTTTGAAGGCAAAATCAAGTTTGTATCATGAGAACTAGGGTTTACAAAGGAATGGCTCAAGAAAGGCTTTTGCAATGATCAAAAATGACTCAATGGAATGATAGATCAGGGGAGGAAGGCTCTCATGGTCTTGTATTTATAGACTATGAAGAGTTGGCCTCAAACATCCAACTCAATGGCTAGAAAAGTAGTCATTTCTGCCGTTCGGTCATTTGCCGATCGATCATCGGTCGACTGACCGAGCGATCGCCGAGTGACCGCCGAGTGACCAAATGCATTCTGTCACTTTTGGGCACCATTTGGTCGACCAACAGATCGACCAAAACTTGAAAATCAAGGCAGTTTTGTTGTTTTTTTTGCTCGTTTATTTGTTTTTGGGTTCCGTCTTCGCTAAGTCATCTTATATAATATTTCTTAACTTTAAGTCAGTCTTCACTAACTCTAAGTTAATAACCTTAGAACATAAATATTATAAAAGGATTACCCCCCATTTGGATTCAATAAAAATATCTAGAAAATTAAAATCCTTAAGAATCAAAATCTAACTTTTGGGATCTAGTACAAATTTTTGAAAACCGAAAATTTTATAATCTCCCGGGTCAAATATGCATAGGTTAAAGGCTTCCAAAAAATCCTTAAAAATATGTCGTTTACTAGTTTTTACCTAAGGAACAATTATCGGGACTTTTGGTGCCAAGAAAATATCTAGGTTATATAGCCCTCCAAGGAGTTCCTTAGGCTTAGTGAATTTCAAGGCCGTTTTCTAATTTTCCATTTTTTCTTATTTCGGGGTTCAAGTTTGGTTTTTGGGTTCTTATGCATTGTCATGAGGATTTACAACACATGCTTGACACCCTAAATCTAAACTCTAACTTCCCGAAGAATCTCGAGCATCGATGAACATCCTTGCCGATTTCTCCGATCTCTCTGATTTCTTCGATCTCTTCGATTTCTTCGATTTTTCCGATCGGGGACGTCAAGCGCTAACCGACTTGGAACCTAAAAATAACTCCCCATGAAATCATTAGTTCCATGTTTGTTATTTGTTGTTGAAATGACCACACTAGAGGGGGGGTGAATAGTGTGTTTACTAATCTTTTTGCATAAATCCGGTTTTAATCGTTTCTTTGGTTACTTAGGCAAATTACAAGTTGAGTAGCAAGTGGAAGCAAAGTAAATACGATAATGAAATAAACACAAGTAGAATCAATGCAAACACAATTATTTATAGTGGTTCGGCCCCAATGCCTACTCTACTACCTAAGCACCCCGCTTAGGATTTCCAAACTAGCTTTATTAGATTATCTTGTTTCCTTTACAACGAGGACGTTTTCATCGAAGAGTCTTTGCTCTCACACCGAAGGCACTTCCACACCTGGAAGTCTCCGTCTTTCTACCGAGAGCACTCTCCCACCTCAATCCTTAGGACAACAAGAACTAATCCTAGCAAACTATGTTTACATCGATGGATTTAAACATACCATCCAATTTCAAGACCTACACTCTAGGTCTTACTCTAACTCAAATACAAAGAAATAAACAAGAAAATACAACACTAAATGGAGCAATAAATCAAACAATAAAATACTTAGCTCCAAAACAAGATTCTTAGCTTTCTCTTGATGCCTTTGATGGTTAATAAATGAAGGAGTGACGACAAGATCAAGATTTTTAGCTCAAGCTAGGGTTTTCACAAGATTGACTCAATGAAGGTTAGAATTGATCAAAAGATGGCTCAAGGAGGTTAGACGTGATCAACATCATAAAGGAAGGTTCTCATGGCTTCCTATTTATAAGCCATGAAGAGAAGAGAGAGCTCCTTCTTCTCAATGGGTGAATTTTTGCCCGTTACCGACCGCTGGTCGATCATCAGTCGACCGACCGAGTGATCGCCAAGCGACCGAAGACAATCTGCCACTTTTGGGCAATGTTCGATCGACCGAAATGCCTTCTCCTTCGGTCGACCGAACCTGGGCAAGGCAAATTTCTTTACTTGTTTGTTCGTTTTCTGGTTCCGTATTCACTAAGTCTACTTATATAGTATTTCTTAATTTTAAGTTAAATAACTTTAAAACATAAATGTTATATAAGGATTACCCCCCTTAGGTTCAATGAATTCCAGTCTTAACATGTTAAGGACACCAAAACCCTTAGTCTTTAAATATGTGTACATCCTATATTTTCAAAGACCAAAGTTCGAGGCATCGAACCTAGGAGGTGAAGATGCTAGACTCTCGCCATTTTCCGAATCAAGAGACGATGTAGAGGAGATGGTGAAATCTCAATCTACGACCCGCTTTGATACCAATTGTTGGTGAAATGGCCACACTAGAGGGGGGGGGTGAATAGTGTGTTATCTAAATATTTCGTCTAATTCTGATTTTAATCGTTTACTTGATTACTTAGGCAAGTTGTAATTTATCAACTAAATGCGGAAGTAATAATAAAACAATTTAGCACAAACAGAGATAACAATGATAACACAATGATTTATAGTACGTGGTTCGGCCCCAATGCCTACTCCACTACCTAAACACCCCACTTAGGATTTCCAAACTAGTTTAACTAGATTAATTAGTTTCCTTACAATGAGGACTTTACACTGAAAAGTCTTCGCTCTCAAACCGAAGGCACTTCTACACCCGGAAGTATCCCGCCTTCCTACCGAGGGCACTCTCCCACCTCAACCCAAGGATAACTCAACTAATCCTAGCAAACTACATTTACACCGGTGGAATTAAACCTCAAACACCAAGGCTACCACCCAATTTCAAGACCCACACTCTAAGTCTTATATAATCTCAAATACAAATAAGTAAACAAGAAATTACAACAATAAATGAAGCGATAAATCAAACAATAAATTACTTAGCTCGACAACAAGTTTCCTAGCTTCCTCTTGATGCCTTTGATGGTTAATCAATGAAGGAATGAAGGCAAGATCAAGGTTTTTGGCTCAAGGAGGTTAGAGGTGATCAACATGATAAAGGAAGGCTCTCATGGCTTCCTATTTATAAGCCATGAAGAGAAGAGAGAGCTCCCTCTTCTCAACGGGCAATTTTTAGCCCGTTACCGCCAGCCGGTCGCTTGTCCGGTCGATCGCCGATCGACCGAACGAGTGACAGAAGGCAATCTACCACTTTTGGGCAACGTTCGATCCATCGGTCAGTAGACCGAACTTGGGCAGGGCAGAATGCTCTGCTTGGTTTTTCTTTTTTGCTTGTTTGCTCGTTTTTGGTTCCGTCTTCGCTAACTCTACTTATATAACATTTCTTAACTTTAAAACATAAATGTTATATAAGGATTACCCCCATTTAGGTTCAATAAAAATATCTAAAAAATCAAAATCCTTAAGAATCAAAATCTAGTTTTTGGGGTCTAGTACATATTTTCGAAAAATGGGAATTTTTTAAGCTCCCGGGTCAAAAATGGGTATGCTAAAGGCTTCCAAAAATCCTTAAAAATACCTCGTTATCTAGTTTTTACCCAAGGAACAATTACCGTCATTTTTTGTGTCAAGAAAATATCTAGATCATATAGCCCTCCAAGGAGCTCCCTAGGCTTAGTGAATTTTAGGGCGATTTCCGAGTTTTCATGTTTTGGGGTTTGGGTTTGGTTTTTGGGTTCTTTGCATCATAAAGAGGATTACATTACATTCTAGACACCGTAAAACTAAACTCTAACTTTCCGAAGAATCTCGAGCGACGACGTGCGTCCTTGCCGATTTCTCCGATTTTTTTCAATCGCGGACGTCGAGCGCTAACTGATATAGAACCTGAAAATATTTCTCAATGAAACATTAGTTCAATATTTGTTTCATCAAAACCGGGATTAATACCAAGGTAGAAAACCTTAGGCCAACATTATCATCAAAACCAAGATTAAGACCAAGGTAGAAAACCTTAGGCCAACAGTTACTACTGTGACGAAAAATACACCTAGGGACATCGATGCAAGGTCCCTCGGATGTTCATGTTAGATGATGAGACAAGTCTGGAACATGGCGATCGAGGAAGCAAGTATGAAGAATTCAGAATAGACGATGGAAGGTGGTGAAATGGAAATAGCCGAACAATCTCTTATATCTGGATGAGGGAAGTACCCACAACTTCATCCAGGGGCGAGTTGCAAAGCATTTGGGATTGCGAATTGATCCGGCACCCAATTTTGGGGTGATGATGGGCAATGGTGACCGCGTTCAGAGTGAAGGGGTGATCCAACAGTTGACTTTAGTTGTTCAAGGAACTACAATTATCACTGATTTTTACGTATTACCTATAAAAGGATCAGATGTGGAGTTGGGCGCTATGTGGATGGCAACACTCGGGCCGTTGATTATGAATTATGGCCAGCTCACTTTTGAATTCCTTCTAGGAGGACAAAAGCATATGTGGAAAGGCGACTCAAGTGGCCATGCGGAGCAGATACAGTATCATGCTTTGAGAAGGATGCAAGGAACTCAGGCCATAGCTGAGTTGCATCATTTGGAGTTGGAAACCATCCATCAGTAGGAAGGAAACATCGAAAGGAATGAACTCAAGGAGTTATTATCCAAGTATGAGGACGTGTTCAATAAACCTTAGGGATTGCCTCCGCCACGCGACACTGAACACAAAATCCACTTACCTCCTGATCAACTCCCAACCAACATCCGCTCCTACAGATATCCTCACTTCCAGAAAGAGGAAATTGAACGGCAAGTGCAGCACATGCTGCGAGATGGCATCATACAGTATAGTACTAGTCCATTTTCTTCCCCAGTGTTGCTGGTAAAGAAAAAGTATGGTACTTGAAGCTTTTGCATCGACTACTGGGCAGTGAATGTTGTGACAGTGAAAGATCGATTCCCCATCCCTACCGCCGATGAACTGTTCGATGAATTGGGAGGCACGAAAATATTTTCAAAGCTCGATCTACTCTTGGGATATCATCAAATCAGGGTGGATGCTAAAGATATACCGAAGACGGCATTCAGGACACATGAAGGCCACTATGAATTCCTAGTTATGCCTTTCGGCTTAACCAATGCGCCTGCCACTTTTCAAGCTACTAGAATCGAATTTTTCAACCATTCATTTGGAAGTTTGTGTTGATATTCTTCGACGATATCTTGGTTAATAGTCGGACTAATGAAGACCAATTGCAGCACTTGGAAAGCAGGTACTCCGACCTCTACAATGTCATGGGTTAGTAGCTAAGCAAACCAAATGTTTTTTTGGGTATACTACCATTGAATATCTAGGCCATTTCCTATCAGAAGAAGGCTTGAAAGTCGACCCTTCTAAAGTCTTAACAGTCCAACAATGGCCTACATCAGCTAATGCTAAGAGTGTAAGGGAGTTTTGGGGATTTGCAGGGTATTACCGCCGATTTATATAGAAATTTGCAAGTATAGCAGCACGCTTAACAAAATTGCCGCGCAAAGATGCTTTTCAGTGGAATGAGCAGGCTCAAGAGGCATTTAAGCAGCTCAAAATGAGATTGAGGCAAGCACCGGTATTGGCGTTATCAGATTTCAGAAAGACCTTCAAGGTTGAGACTGATGCCTCTAGTGTGGGCATAGGAGCCGTATTGACTCAAGAGGGGAAACCAATGGCATATTACAGCCATTATCTCCCCGGATGCAGGCAGCATCCACTTATCATCACGAAAAGTATGCTATCACATAGGCGATCGGCAAGTGGCGCCAGTACCTACTCGGGCGAAGATTTACCATCATCATTGACCAACGTTCACTACTGGAATAATGAGCATCACCAACGGCTGGATCCGTTGTTGAAGACCATCAGCAACGGCTAGCAATGGCCGCACCCATTGCAATACAGCCATTGCAGAAGATCGCATACCTGATAACTCAGCAACGGATATGCAACGGCCGCTCATGCTGTTGTTAATAATATTATCAACAGCGGTTCTACAATGAGCCATATTCGTTGTTGATACATTATGATCAACGGCTCAGCAACGAGGCGTTGCTGTTTATATCAGCAACGGTTTCGCAACAGCACGTCGACTTTTGCGGTTATTGCCATCAGCAATGGCCCACTTGTCGTTGCAAAGCCTTTGTTGAAAGGCTGTTGCTAAGCCATTGCTGTAGTTCATCAACAACATATTTGAGTTTGCAGCCTAGGAATTACGATACACTTTTAGCAACGGCTTTGACACGAATGACCGTGGGAAAGCCGTTGCTGATGATGTTAATCTATAATTGAGAAATTTCAAAATTAGAAATTTTCATCGATACATTTATAACCTGATACATAACTCACACGTCCTTACACACATCGATTCATATATGCATACATCCACATACACATCACATATACACCCAGATATACATCAAAATAATTATACTTATCATTATAATTATCCACAATCATATAAAAAATATACGAAATCAAAACTATCGTATCAACACTATACAAATAAATATATCCAAGTAAAAACTCACAAAACACGTATCTCTAAGATATCCAAGTAATAAGTATATAACAAGTCAATATCCAAGTCAATCAAGTCATAAAACAATAAAAGCTCACTACGACGGTGGAGGAAGGTCGGGATCATATGGTGGGGTCTGGAGTGCTTGAGTGTACACCAGCGAGAACTAAGTCGATGACGATGGAAACCCTAAGGTGTTTAACCTAGCACACCTAACAAGCTTACAATAGAAAATCAAGTTCAATAAATCAAGTAAAATTACTATAAAAGGAGCTAAAGAATAGACCACAACAAAGAGCTCCTTTCCAAGCCTTCAACTTCTCCAACTCCACAAGATGTTGAGGTCGAATCGAAGTCAGAGTCGAGGGAAGATGAGCGCTTGAGAGAAATCATCGATCGGAGAAGCAAGCGCGAGCAAGTCTACTTTGGAAGGCTTAAATCACACTTAGGTCGATCGAATACTCTCTATTATTTTCTGGCTTTGGGCGATCCACCACTCGATCGACCTAATGTTGAGCTGAAGCCTACTACCAATTTTTTGCTTTCGCCGGTTCACCAGGTGGTCGACCGAATCTGGGCTGATGGCTGGAATTTGAAGTTTATTTCTTGCGCGCTTCGTTTTTGGATTCTATTACAAAGTTATGACTTAGATATCATTACAAATTGGCTTGGGATAGATTCCTAGAGTCATATTACATGAATACTAACCCTAACTCTAGATTATCTACAAGCTCTCATTTTCGAAGCCATTTTTATCAATTTTTGTTTTTCTCCAAGCGAACTTCACGCGCGTATTGTAACACCAACCTGAACTCGAAACTTTATAATTACATTAGTCTCCTGTTTGTTATCATCAAAATAGGGATCGAAGCCTAGGGGCAATCCTTGGGCCAACAATCTCCCACTTTTTAATGATGACAAACAAAACATGAAATTTATCAAGTTTAAAGTATACATTTGTGAGTTTTGATAAGCCATATGAATTACTAACATAAGTTAACTTAGACTCCCCCTATCAACATGTATATCAAGCTTATAGCTCCCCCTATCTATATGCATCATAAAATAAATTTGACCTTATCTTTTCTCCTCCTTTTGAAATCAATCAAAAGGGGCAAAAATTAAGGTACTATTAATGAGTTTATCAAGAAATCCGAGATAAAAATCAAAATCCAAGTATCATTTACCACTATAGTCCTTCCTACCAATGTAAGCCTATAGAAGGCTAACATCGATAAGTCGGAAAGCCCCACTACAGAGCAATACATAAGTGTGATGATACCATATAAAACACAATTTTTCAAAAGACGTGCAAATTTGAAAACTTAACCAACCGGCAAAGTACAAATTCCTAATTGCATCCTTAGATTTGTGAAACTATCTTCATTCAATGGTTTTGTAAATATATCCACAAGTTGTTTATCGGTAGATACGAATTCTACGGATATATTACCCATAGCTACATTATCTCTAAGAAAATGGTGCCTTAGACCAATGTGTTTGGTCCTAGAGTATAAAATTGGATTTTTAGTCAAGTTTATTGTACTAGTGTTGTCACAATGTATGGGAATAAATGAATATCTAAGTCCATAGTCTAAAAGTGTTTGCTTCATCCAAAGGACCTGTGCACAACAACTAGCCGTGATGATGTATTCCGCTTTGGTAGTTAAAAGTGCAACCGAATTTTGTTTCTTTAAAAACCAAGAAATAAGACTCATCCCTAGGATTGACAACACACACTAGTACTTTTTCTATCTACTTTACACCAGGCAAAATCGGCATCCAAAAAATCAATTAAATCAAAAGATGCATTGCATGGATACCATAATCCTAATTCAACTGTGCCTTTCAATATCTCAATATGCATTTGGCCGCACTTAAATGAGAAATTTTAGGACAATATTGAAACCTAGCACATGCACAAATACTAAACATGATATCGGGTCTACTTGCGGTTAAATAAAGAAGGCTACTGATCATACCTCGATATCATTTTTCATCTACCTTTACACCATCTTCATCCTTGTCAAGCTTAATGGATTTGCTCATTGGTGTAGAAGCTATCTTGGCTTCATCCATCCCAAATCTTTTGATGAGCTGCTTTGGGTACTTGGCTTGATTTATGAAGATCCCTTTGCCGGTTTGCTTGATTTGAAGGCCAAGCATGAAGGAGAGTTCTCCCATCATGCTCATCTCAAACTCCTCTTGCATGCACTTTGTAAATCACTCACACAGTAATTCATTAGTAGCACCAAATATAATATTATCCACATAAATTTGCACAAGCAAAATATCATTTTTATCATTTTTAATAAAGAGAGAGACATCGGCTTTTCCAATGCTAAAACCTTGATCAATCAAAAAGGTGAAAAGTCTTCCATACCAAGCCCTAGGGGCTGTTGTTTTAAACCATATAAAGCCCTTTTGACTATAAAGACATGGTTTGAAAACTCAAAACTTTCAAAACCAGGGGGTGCTCAACATAAACTTCATCATCAATAAAATCATTCAAAAAAGCACTTTTGACATCCATTTGAAAAAGTTTAAAATCTTTAAAACTTTCATAAGCTAAAAGCATGAAAATTGCTTCTAATCTAGCTACGGGAGCATAAGTTTCATTGTAATCTATTCATTCCTATTGATTATACCCTTGGGCCACTAACCTAGCTTTGTTTCTAATGACTAGGTCTAGATACTAAATCCCAAACATCATTCCTAACAAATTGATTTAGTTCCTCTTGCATGGAAATTACTCAAAATTCATCTTCTATGACTTAATATTTTTTGGCTCTACTTGAGATATGAAAGCTACATATTAACAAATATTTTTGATCGAGTTTAGAGCGCGTTAGCACGTACTCCCGTTGATGGTTCTCCTATGACTTGGTCAATTGGATGGTCTCTTATCAACCGGTATCCTTTTGGGAGAGGTGGTAGAGGTTCTTCTTCTTCTTCTTCTTCTTCTTCACCTTGAGGATAAGGTTGAGGATGAAGGATCTTCATGATGAGTTTCCTCATTGTTTTCATCTTCAACCTCCTTGTCATGAAATGTCAATTCCTCAAGTTCCTCACTTACATTCATAATCTTAACATTTCTAGAAGAATCATTAGTATCATTAAAGGTGACATGCATAGATTCTTCAACTATCATATATAGTTCTACAATTATAAACTCTATAAGCTTTAGAACTAGTAGAATAACCTAGGAAAATACCCTTATCGGATTTAGAGTCAAATTTTCCTTGATGTTCCTTAGTGTTTAAGATAAAATATTTGCATCCAAAAACTCAAAAATATCCCACACTTGGGATTCTATCATTCCAAAGCTCAAAAGGCATCTTCTTGATTTTCGATCTTAACAAAACACAATTAAGCACATAACAAGAAGTATTTATAGCTTCAGCTCAAAATTATTTATGGCTTCGGGCCAAAAGTACTTAGGCAAATTATTTTCACAAAACATGGTCCTAGCCATTTCTTGCAAGGTTCTTTTCTTTCTCTCAACCACCCCATTTTGTTGAGGGATTCTAGGGGAAGAAAAGGTATGCTCAATACCTAATTCATCAAAAAATTCGAAAAACTTTTCATTTCTAAATTATCCTCCATTGTCACTTCTAATTTTCAAAATCGAAATTCATTTTTCATTTATAACTCTCCTAGCAAATTTTTTAAAGGAATCAAAAATTTCATATTTCTTAGCTAGGAAGAAACCCATGTAAATCTCGAGAAATCATCAACCAAAATATAGCAATATAATTTTCCACCTAGACTTGCAACATCACAAGGACCAAAGAGATCCATGTGCACAAGTTCTAGTATTCTAGATGTACTAACTTGATTAATGCTATGAAATGAAGACTTAATTTGTTTTCCATGTTGACATGCACCACAAAGTTTGTCTTTTTCAAATTTTATCTTACACCCTGTTTGGATTGAGGTTAAAGGAAGGGAAGGGAAGGGAGGGGAATTTTTCCCCTTGTTTGGTTTTCTAATTTTAATGGAGGGGAAAGGGATTGGGGGGAATTATTTACCTCGGTTCCCCTCCAAATCCCAATTTTCTTTCAACCCCAATTTGGGGTTGAATGTGGGTGAAAAGAAATGTAAAAATTCGTCCAAAATAAATTTACAAAATTACCTTTATTATTTTAATACATATATAAGGTTTTATTAAATCCTAGTGGCCTCTTCTCATCTTTATTGAATACAAAGGCCAAAAAATCATCTCGTTCTTCATTTTTTCTATCTTCTTCCTAATCCTAATATTTGTAGTCGGCCAAAAAAATCCTAATATATGTAGGAATAGAAATGACAAAAAAAGAAAACATACATATAACAAAAAAATAAAAAGGGTATAATTGTCTATTAAATAAAATATCTCTTCATTCCCCTTCTTTCCCCTTATAAAGTACATCCAAACAAGGTTAATTTTTCCCTTCACTTCCTCTTATTAAACTATATCCAAACAAGGTTAATTTTTCTCCTCCCCTCCCCTCCCTTCCCCTTAATGATCTGTATCCAAACAGACCCTTAGCTAAGTCCCTTTTTGTTATTTCTTGGATGAGGCCCATGCTAGCATGTCCTAGCCTTCTATGCCACAACCAAGAATCATTTTCCATGGCAACTAAGCATCTAACATGAGAATTAGGCAAAATATTTAAAACTAGTGTGTAAACATTTTCTTGCCTATTTCCAATAAACACAATATCATTTGATGGTGCACTTCTAGTGATGCATTTAGATGCTTCAAAAATGACTACATAACCATTATCACATAATTGAGATATAGTAATCAAGTTATGCTTTAACCCATCAACTAGTAAGGCATTTTCTTGTGCTATGTGTATGAGTATGGAAGTGTTCATGAGCATGATTATTTGATGACTTTCTTGCATGTACAACCTTGGGCATGACATTTTGTAAGGTTGTCATTTTTTCATTTAGCATGCAAAGGAATATTTTTTAAGTTTAGCATGCTATCATTCAAGTGCTCTACTTGATCACTTAAGAACTTATTTTCATTCTCTAATTTTTTGTTTTTATTTTATAAGTGTTTCTTAGCATCATCTAAGGCATGTTTTTCTTACCTAAGGGTATCTACTTCTTTTCTTAATGCATTGCATAAAAGTAGCAAATTATCATTTTCAAGCTCTAAAGATTTGTTGTCATTTTTAAGCTCTTTAAAAAATTTTCTAATTGCATTAAATTCATTATGCATTTGATCAAATTTATTTTCTAGTTCTTCTTGTGAATATGAAAGCTCACCAAAAGTAAATTTTACCTCATTGTCGTTTGCCATGAGGCAAAGGTTTGCCTTCTCACTCTTGGTCTCCTCTTCACTTGATGAGGATTCACTCTCATCCCATGAAGCCATTATTGCCTTCTTCTCCATCTTCTTGTACTTGTCCTTCTTGTTGGAATAGGAGGTAGAAGCCATCTTGATGAGTGGCAAACTTTTCTTAGGTGCTCGATTTTGTTGCAATTGAAGCATGTGTAGCCTCCTTTGCCTTTTCTCATGACTCCCCTCATGAAGTTCATCAATCTCCTTGTCAACATCGCAATTTCTTCAAAATCGTCCATCTCCTCCTCGGATGAAGGAGGATATTCAACTTGGTGTGATGCTTTTAAGGCAATGGTCTTGCCTTTGAGGGCATCTTCGTCCTTGTGTGGTTTCATATGGGTCTCATGTGTCATGAGAGACCCAGTGAGCTCGGTAAGTTCAACTTGCTCAAATCCTTGGCCTTCATTATTGCTATCACTTTCGGCTCCCAAGTTTTTGGAAGAAAACCAAGGAGCTTCCTTAATTACCTTCTCATCTTCCCTTATATCTCTACCAAGGTTAGCTAAGTCATTTGTAATATTTTGAAATCTAGCATACATGGCATCAATTGATTCATGCGATAACATTTTAAATATTTCATAATCATGCATGAGGAGGTTTATCTTTGATTCCTTAACTTGTGAAGTTTATTCATGTGTAGTCTCTAGGACACTCTAAAGTTCATAGGCCGACTTACATGTGGAAATCCTATTAAACTCATTAATAGATAGGCCACAATATAGTGTATTGATGGCCTTGGCATTTGAATTAAAGAGTCTAATTTCTTCCGGACTCTACTCATCCATATCCTTAATGGGTTGATTATACTTTACTTTGATCATTCTCCATATATCCATGTCAAGTGATTGAAGGAAACTATTTATACGAATTTCCCAATAGGCATAGTTGTTTCCATCATATAGTGGTGGAGTATGAGTAGAAGAACCTTGAGCTAGTTGGATATCGTTAGACATTCTGTAGGGTAGATGGTTAAATCTAATCCTACAATATTGCTCTGATACCAATTGTTGATCAAATACCCACACTAGAGAGGGGGGGGTTGAATAGTGTTGGGTTAAAACTACGTTAAATTCATTTTCGTTTAGATCCGATTCCGAATGTAACCAAACCAATGTCTTACTAGATTATGATGCTTGAGGAGTAATAATTAGCAATTAAACACAATCAAACAAGCAATGCAAAGACGAGTAATTATAGTGGCTCCACACCTTAGCTCCACACCAAGGATTTCTAATCAAATAATTTATAGAATTTGTGTTTCCCTTTGAATACAACCAAGGACTCGCTGCTCAACCCTTTGAGAATGCCTCAAACCTATTCACCTAGGCAAAACACAATTCTACAAAGGAAACCCTAAGATGTTTAACCTAGCACACCTAACAAGCCTACAATGGAAAATCAAGTTCAAACAATCAAGTAAAATTACAATAAAAGGAGCTAAAGAATAGATCACAACAAAGAGCTCTTTTCCAGGCCTTCAACGCCTCCAACTCCACAAGATGTTGAGGTTGAATCAAAGTCGGAGTCGAGGGAAGATGAGCGCTTGAGAGAAATCGTCGATCGAAGAAGCAAGCATGAGCAAATCAACTTTGGAAGGCTCAAATCACACTTAGGAAGCTTTAGAGAGTTGTTAAGAAGCCTTAATGAAGGTTGGTGAGGGGTATTTATAACCCCTCACTCAGCAGTTCACTCCAACGGGCATTTTTCTACCCGTTGGACACCGTCCAATCGCATGCCGATCGATCATCGATCGATTGGTTGATCGATCGCTCAGCGACCGAAGGCCTACTTCCACTTTTTGGCCACATTCGGTCGATCGTCTGGTCGACCAAATACTCTTTGTTGTTTTCTATGTTCGAGCGGTCAACCACTCGGTCAATCGAATGTTGGGCTGAAGCCTACTACCAATTTTTTGCTTCTGCCGGTCAACCAGACGGTCGACCGAATCTGGGCTGATGGCTGGAATTTGAAGTTTGTTTTCGAGTTATGTTACAAAATTATGACTTGGATATCATTAAAAATTGACTTGGGATAGATTCCTAGAGTCATATTACATAGAATCTAATCCTAACTCTAGATTATCTGCAAGCTCGTTTTTGAAGCCATTTTTGCCAATTTTTGTTTTTCTCCAAGCAAATTTTGTGCGCGTATCGTAACCCTAACCTGAACTGAAAACTTCACAAATACATAAGTTTCATGTTTGTTATCATCAAAATAAAGATTGAAGCCTAGGGCAACCCATGGGTCAACACTAGTGTATTTAGGACAATTCTCATACAAAGGTTCATCGGCAGCTTCCAACATCTCGTAAAATTCTGCAGCTTCTTTATTTGACAATTCTATCTCTACCGCAGGTTGTACTTCTGGTGAAAATTATGTGACATCAACACCCGTAGTATGTGGTGGCACCGACGTATCAGTAACTGGCCGATCGACATTATCATTCAGCTGGAATTGACCCTCAAGACTATAAAAGATCATAGTTCTATACGGATTAGATGGACTAGATGAAGAAACATCAATAGAGGAAGATTCACCATGTGTCTGAACGACAGGATTGCTCGACGTCCCGACTTCACGTGACTTTCCGTGACAAGTCCATATAAAATATCTTAGTGCAAATCCTTTTCTATACAGATGTAGAGTGATAGTTTTTCGATCCAAAAATTGTGAATTCAAGCAAATGCGGCACATACATCATATTTTATCATCGGCGCTACCGAATTTTCGATTCGACTAGGTGGAATTTAGGAAGTAAGTTACGCCTAATCGAAACTCATTCGTTAAAGCTCCACGATCAAGACATTGGTACATCCAACTTTGATCGGCCGACATGATTCTGTCAATCAATGACAATATCTTCAGTTAATGTCTTTAGGTGAGATGGTCCTATTCCATTAGGAATTCATATTATTCGTACTACACTAAGTATTTCTTTTAACCGTTAACTTTATTCTAAATTTCGGCAGCATCTCTCTACAGTTCTCCGACTATGCATATCATTTGGGCGCGTATCGGAGAACAAGAGAGATATAATAGCCAAAATTTAAGAATGAGTTAATGGTTAAAAGAAAAAACTAAGTGTAATACAAAATGTTCCCAAATCGTCCAATTAGGGACAATTCAAGGGTTGTACGTCGTATAAAAGATCATCTACTTCTTTTACACAAACATACAACCCCCGAACGGATCTAAGGTTTTGCTAAATCATATCCGACTCGTTGATGTGTACGTGAAATGTATCAACTCGTCGGATGAATGATTATTTTCTAAACTTTTTGATGCCGGTTCGAGTCCACAGTGGACGATTCTGGCACGAGTCCAAAGTGGACGATTCCAGCGTGAGTCCAAAGTTGAAGATTCTAATTAAGCTAAATCTAAAGATTAACAATAAAATTAATCTAAACTGAATTTAATTAACAGATATTATCATTAAACATTAAATATTAATCTAAACATTAATATAAATTAATCTAAATAATTAATTAATCTAACCTAGATTTAGGGATTAATAAAAGAAAAAAATATTTAGGGTTTTACCCTAAATCACTGTTCTAGCGCCGGAGTCCATTGTAGACTCCAGCGTCGACATCTAGTGTTCGACATTGGACACTGGATATTGCTCAGATGGCCGACCAAAACCTTAAGAATTAGGGTTTCGGCCAGCCCTACTAAGGAGAAGAAGGGGTAGCTTTGAGATTACTTGGAGGCGGAGGGCACAGTGGCGGCGTCGACGGGTGGTGTCGGAGGGTAGCAAGCAGGCAGGCATTGTTGATGTCGGGTAGCAGGCAAGCAGCGGCGACGTTGGGGTAGCAGGGAAGAAATGGGGGCATCGGGCGTGAGGTCGAGTTAAATAAACTCATCAGCAACGGGTCACTTATCCATTACAAAGCCGTTGTTGATAAATATATATCATCAGCAATGGTCGCGCTTCCTATGCAAAGTCATTGTCGATAAGTATTTCATTTTTGCACCGTGGGTGCGCCATCGAGTAAAGAGCAATAGGTGGAGAACCAGTAAGTAAGTCATTGTTAATGTGATAATATTATTAGCAACAGCTGACGTGGCCTTAAAGACATCGTTGCTGATAAGTTATTTCATTTGCGCCCTAAGAGGGTCAACCAGGAGAACTCTGACTTACATACTACGGATGAAGGTAGATGCAGGAGATCAAGGCAAGCTCACAGTACAATATGGAATTGTGTTATTCAAGAAGAGAATGATGATACCAGACGATGAACGATTGAAAGAAATGATACTTAATGAGTATCATAGCTCGACGCAGGGGGACACTCTGGTATCGAGCGAACATTTCGTAGAGTGGTTGCCAATTTCTATTGGAAATTGATGAGATGAGATGTGGAAAAATTTGTCAAAGACTGTCAGGTGTGTCTGCGTATGAAATCCGAGCAACTCTCTCCGGCAGGATTGCTATAGCCCCTACCAATCCCGGAGGAGGTATTTGAGGACATTGCAGTGGATTTCATTACTCATTTACCTGTTTTGAATGGAAAGACTGATGTGCTGGTCGTAGTAGATCGCTTGACTAAATATGGACATTTCTTGGCCTTGCTCGCCACTACAGCAGTGCGAAGGTAGCAGAGGTACTGGTAGAAGGGGTCATCAAGCTGCATGGAATTCCCAGATCCATTGTCAGCGACAGGGACAACCATTTTGTAGGAGGCATTTGGCGAAAATTGGCGAGCAAAAAGGAATGGAGCTCAAATTCAGCTCCGCCTATCACTCGCAGACCGACGGCCATACTGAATACCTTAACATATGTTTAGAGATGTATCAAAGGAGTTTTGTTTCGGAAGAACCCTCAACCTAGACTAAGTACTTACCATGGGCCGAATACTGGTATAATACTTCATTTCAGTACTTGACCGGCATGACACCATTTCGAGCATTATACGGTTGAGAGCCGCCAACACTACTGTAGTATCTATCAGGATCAACAAGCAATACAGATGTGGACAATGAGCTTGCCAGGAGGGATGAGGTGCTACGACAACTTAAGGAAGACTTAAGACGAGCTCAACAAAGAATGAAATCTCAGGCTGATCGGCATCGTTGAGACGTTGCCTATGTAGTAGGTGATTGGGTATATGTCAAGCTACAACCCTACTGACAACTATCGATTCGTCTATAGCGACAACAAAAGCTTGGGCCAAAGTTTTTGGTCCATTTCAGATACTACAACGTGTTGGCCAAGTCGCATACAAATTGGATTTGCCTTCCTTCGCCAAAATCCACTCTGTACTTCATGTGTCTATGTTGAAACCATGTCGGGGACAACCAGATGTTTAGTTCACTTCAATTCCAATACTGCGTTCGATCTCCGAAGGAACTGGAGATGATGAAAGGGAATATTTTGAAGACAATGTTCCTTGAGGACAAGGTTCCTTCTACTCCAAGGGGCAGAGAAGAGATCGCGAGGGTCAAAGTAGCGGCCGATAGTAAGCTTGAGGACATGGTTCCTTCTGCTCCAGGGGGCAATGTCACGAGCTCAGCACGAGACGAGGTCTCACAAGGACCCATGCAAGCAGCAAGCAACTCGACTCTCCCAGTCGAGTATTTTGACCCACGTCGAATACATGCTGTGAATGGATAGGTGCCAGGTGGACGGCCACGTCGTGAGGTGAGGAAACCTCAGCGACTTAATGACTATGTCTCGTAGTCATTAGTAGTGGGCTAGCATCCAAAATGTAATAAATAGCCACAAGATATAAACAAACTGGTTCTGAAATGAGATCAATTTGGTTCTGCTTCTTTCCTTCTTCTCTAGATCTAATCTTCTTCTTCTTCTTCTTCTCCTCTGAACCTGTTACGAATAACTCTATCTCTCTTCGTAACAACTTTTCACTAAATTTTATCTCATCTATGAGTAACAATATTGACATCTTAGCAAGGAAATTCTGAATTATTCTGAATTAGATGTAGCACATGTAATCTTTTGTATGAAATCTTTTGTATTTTTCTATTATGAAGTCAAGTTCTTCCTTTTTTAGAAAAATGAAAAATTATTATTTCAGGGGTCCTTGGGGTGCTGTCTCCGATACATGAGAAAAACTTGACAGCGCATATTTTTGCATGAGGCAATCCAAAGCGAAGCCCTCGGTGTTTCATTCACAATCATCGTTGAGGATCTTTTGTCACTTTGATGTGAACTTGTGAGGATTCCTACCTAGTGTTGTATATAACTTGTATATGCTGATGTAGATATTACTAGTGTTGTTTAGCATGTACCAACCTACAGTATTAGCCGTCGCAAAACCATTTTGCGACGGCCCCGATGGCTGCTGCACACGGGTTTCTGCGATAGCGAAATTAGCCACCGCAAATTGTTTGTGTAATATCCACAATTTTAATGGAAATTTTATCTTTTAGCGGGAGGATTCGGAGGCGCACCGGTGTGGATCGAGCAAAATGCCGGAAGGCACGACTTAAGGTACGGCCCGAACGCGCATGTGGATTTGTTTATGCTTGATTGTTATTGATGTTGGGTTCGAGTTGGGCTCGAACCGAGTTTGAGGGTTCAACCAGAGCTCGAATTGGATGTGTTTTGAGACATTTGGGCTAAGCTTAAGCTAAGGGGGGGGTATAATTATCTTTTGAAAAAAAGAGAGAGGGTTTTACCCCAACCGACCGAACAATTGGAATAGTTGCACGGATGCCGAGGAAAGGAGGGGGCGAGCGATTGGAGTGGACGGAGTTCGCGTTGTCGCCGGTGATCGGAGTCGTGGAACTTCAATTTCCCCATTTCCTTCTCTTCTTCTTCATCTAGGTGAGTGGTTCTTGGCTTCGAAGTTTAGGAATAGGCCCTTTGGCCGAACCTTGTTGTAGGTTAAGGAAATCGGTATTTTTCTTTTGATTTGTTCTCCGTTTCCTTGATGTTTGTGGAAAACTTGATTTTGTGATATGATCAATGTTGTGTTTTCTTCAACGTTGGACGGTTTCCTTGGGAGAATTAGGGCCGACCGGTTAGGGGTGAAATTAGGGAAGGTCATGCCGAATTTTTCATCAAGTTCTTGACTTAGTTTTTGATTCTGTAACCTTTGGAAATGCTTGAATTGGGTTGGGATGTCTGAATGGAGCACTCGGATTAGGGCAGCCCTAATTCCTAAGGCCAGTAGGGTTTTAGAGTTAGGGAAAGGGAATAAAAATTCAATTTATGTAATTCTTGTATTGTTTCTTGGCCGTAGAATTTTAACTCTCCATATCGAACTATTGGTGTAGTGTACACATCCTAAAGTGGGCAAATAAATCGACCTTAGGGAATCTTAGGCCGGTTATGTAATTAGAACAGTTTCATAAATTATTTGTACTCGGGTGGGAAAGAAATAGTGATCGGCGTTGGACTTAGTTTTGAGTCGGAGAACGTTGAATTAGAGCCGTGCGGCCGCATCCTCTTGGGTGGGGTATGGACCTTCTTGGGTAGGCTTATTTAAGAGTTAAAAATGTTATCCAACTATGTTCCGATATACTAAGTAGTGCCCGATAGAAAACAATCGTTGTAGCAAAAGAGATTTGGCTTATAAGTGTAGGTTCATAGAGACTTAAATCTAGAATTTTTCATGGTATTTTATAATGGGCTGAAATTATTTATTTATGGTGGAATAATGCTTATACTTGCTGAAATGAGATTTATACATTCTGAAATGAGATTTATACATGCTGAAATGATGTTTATACTTGCTGAAATAGTATATAAATACATGCTGGAATCCTATGTAATTATGCTGAAATTATCTTAGAGTGCTGAAATTATTTTGGTTGCTGGAATTATTTATAGTATGCTGAATTATCCATTATATGCTGAAATTATCGTATATACGTTGTATTTATCGTGAATATGTTGTATTTACCATATGTATGTTGTAAATATCAAATATATGTTGTATTTGTCGTGTATATGCTAGAATTACTTATTATAGGCTAAAATTACATTTTTCATGCTAGAAATGATTATTGTGTGTTGGAATAATCTAGTATATGCGAAAATTGGTTTGTTCTATATTGAAATCTCTCATATGTGTGAGAAGGTGTAAAGCCGACATATTTGGGCCCAAGGGAGGTCCGGGTTGGGGTGCAAACCCGAGATTGATGACGATAAATATTTGATATATTTGTATGTGTTATGTAATGATGTTGTTTGTATTGTGATTGTGATGGCCGGGCTGAGGAGCGTCTTTAGCTGGTGCAGCTATTGCCCGACTCAGTGAGTGATTGATGGGTCTTGAGATTGCGTTAGTGAGCAACGCTGACGTTAGACTCGGGTGGCAGGGGTCTTGAGATTGTGTCAATAAGATACGCTGACGTTAGACCCGAGTAGATTTGGGTTGGATGAGCTTTTCCCAAACAGAGTGGGCGCCGGAACTAGTAGGTCATCCTAGTTCAGTGGACCCGGGTGAGTAGATCGCTAGGTTGAAATTTTGGTGACCGACTTGGTCATTTATTGTTTAATTTAGGCTGGTTTGGGCCGAATGAATGCATTGCTTAATTAGGCATGTATGGTTGAGTAGTTGTAGTTTTCCATGTATGTGTGACCTTATATTGGATGGTTTATTTTACTCCATTTTAATTCAGAAATTGCTTGGAATTAAATATGCCTATTATACTTACATTGGGATTAAGTGGAGGTTCGGTGAGCCACTCACTGTTTTATTTGTATTGTTTTGCAGAGTCTGACTAGTGAGGTACGACTTTGTCGGCATGGCACAGCTAATTTTGCATATAGAAGTACCACTCACTGGTCGGAGGCTCGTACCGTAGATCTCGTAGCAGGCTGGGTTGAGTCGTAGTCGTGTAGTGTGTCATTTACTTTTTGCATATAGAGTTGCAGTCTAATATTATAAATCTTTAAAGTCAGTTGTTCAGTCTTGAAACTTTATTACTCTTGCATTTTGGATCATTGGTATTTTATTTCAGTCATGTTGATTACAGTTGCGTGGTTGTGTATGCATTTGGTAGGCTTCGGAGTACGACCGCGTACTTTGGCCGGTCGCGCGACCCTGTAAATTGGAACTTGACAATTTGTGACAAACTCGTTTATGATGAACTTTTGTGACGGACGTCTGCCATCGCAGAAGGTCTTCGACGACGGCTCCAAACAATGGTTTAGCGACCACTGGAGCCGTCGTAGAAGATCATTTTTCTGATAGTGTAAATGATTTATCCTTTTTAAAATCATTTAGTTTTAAGATTGTTGGTTAAGGGCAATGATCAACATTTTTTTTGCATTTTAGTTGAAAATTTAAAATATTTGTTTTTGTCAAACAATATTTATTTAAAGGTGCAAGTTTATATAAGCGAATCAAAATTTAAGCTGTCATCTAAAATTAACACAAAATACTAATATGATGTTGTGAAAAAATATACTATTTTTTCATCATCCTCCTCTTCCGCTGACCTCCTCATCTTTCTCCTCCTACCTCCTTCTGTTTTACCATTAATAAATGAGAAGGGCAACGAAGAAGGAGGAGGAGATGGTGATGGTGGAGGTGGACAAGGTGAGAAGTGGAGAAGGTCACCAAGGTGGAGGAATAGGGAGGAGAGGGAGAGGAATGGTGGATGAGGGAGGAGGAGAGAAGAAGACAAAAAAGAGGAAAGATTATCATCGTCGTCGTTGGAGGTTGCCAATAGAGGAGGAAGAGGAGGAGAAAGACAGAGAATTTTTTTTATTATGATCACCAAGTTATGTTTTGTAATTTAGTTAAAGATTGGACCATTTTAAGTAATTTCCCCAAACAAAAAGATATTGAAAGTGTATACAAATCTTTTAGGTTGGCGGTTGTAATATTATTTTTATTTTATTTAACAAAGATAAAAAGTCACAATATGTGATCATACTAGCACTACTAAAAAAATAGCTTTTTGCGACTGCTCTTTTGCGACGGCACGGTATGTGGTCGCAGATGCGATAGGTCTGTGACCGACGTCCATTGTGGTCGCAGACTGGCAAGGGGACGATGGATTTTGCGACCGCCTTTAGTGCCGTCGCAAAATAGCGACAACACTGCAACCGCATATAGTGCCGTCGCAATATGGCGACGGGTTTGGCGACCATTTGCGACAGTTAATTACGACCGCTTAGTTGCGACCGTTAAGGCCGTTGCAAAATGGTATTAAATTCCCGCCCTAACCCTTCTTTTCTCTTCGATCCCCTACTCAACCCGATCTCCCTCTCTTTCTCTACCGCACACCTCACTCGTTCTCTCTGCCGCCACACGCCGACCTTCACACGCCGCACGTCGCACACGGACCGTCGCCCACTGCTCGTCGCCCGCCGCAAGCAGGCCTCGCCGCTGCTCGACTATTCAACCGCCGGTATCCTCCTCCTCCTCCTCCTCCTCCTCCTCTCTCTCTCTCTCTCATCCGAAACTCTAGCCGACAGCTAGGGTTTATACTTGAAACCCGATAGCCACTAGGGAGGTTAGCACGGGAAAAGAAAATTGGGGAAGAAGGAAGGTCCTCCCTTCTTCCCCACTTTTATAATTATTTAAAGCTGGAATTAGTTTAGGAGTCATTCTTTCTCACTATAGACACCCAAATCTATCAATGAAGAAACTATTTATAGTACATCAATGAAGAAACTATTTCACTTCATTGGTTTCTCTAACATTTTTTCCTTAATTTCTTTTGTTGTAAACTTGAATATATGGACTGGTTTTGTTTCATACAAGAAGCTATTTGGTTAAGTGATCCACCCAATACAGGACTTCTATATTGGTGACTGCATGGGAGTGGCTTAGACAAAGAAAATGAGTAGTTATAATGACTTTTTAGGTCTTCACAACATTTTTACTCTGTGGGAAGTCACCAATGACAAGGCAAGCTTCATTAAGATTAATTAGTGCTAGTACAGACATCTCCTCCTTGGCTAGATGTATGCTTGTTGAAGCTCATTTACTGGCTATATGAATTTGGATATCCATTTTGTTTAAATAAATTTTGTATGCATTGATAACTGTTGATAAACTCAAAGAATATGCCTTGATCTTCTCCAAATGAGCTGCTGTTGCTAGGTTTTTATTATCATGCTATATAACATTTTGTCTTTGTTGGATGTTCAAACATGTGTCCATGTCTTTTACTGAGAGAGAGAGAGAGAGAGAGAGAGAGAGAGAGAGAGAGAGAGAGAGAGATGTGTGAGCTTTGAGTCGCACCAAAAGTTTCAGATGGGTGAAAGGAAAATGAGCCAAGTAGTGGGGGAAGCAAAGGAATCCTCCACCAAAAGGCTATAGAACAAAGCTGATAAGGGCAAAAATGAGGGCTCCATTCCAGTGGTGGTTTGGCATAGCGTGTTAGGAATGTCTCACATCAATCAAACTACCAAACTTCTTCCTTAGGAAATGACTTGGATACATGAACTTTCAAGAATTCTACAATTGATAATGGAGTAGAATCAGTCGCTCCATACTTTAAATTCATCATCACTCCCCAATAACTTGTGTGTTCTGGACATGTGCCCTGGAACAAGCATGGCTGGAAAGTGTACCATACTTTAAATTCATCATCACTCCCCAATAAAAGTTTGACTTGGATTCAAATGTACAGATAATTACTCTTTCATCATACTGACTACACCCTCTAATGTATCAATGAGGTTCTTAGTCTTCCTAATCCTATGGCTCAGTGGCCAAAGGCCTTGCCATGTGGGCTGACTCAGAGATGTTTTAGACATAAAGATGAAAGCTTTACACTGTTTTTCTCACTCTAAAATTATTTAACCCCAAGAGAAACGGTAGGAGAATTCTAATTTATCATTGTACGTGTTTTCTTGCTGTTTATTAGACTTCATTAATATAATTAAACATAGGGTTGCCAATATCAATCTCCTAATAAATACAGGGATTGCTTTGTCAAACAATTTAGCTGAATATAGTTATATCCATAAATCAGAGCATGTAAGATGCTGCCAATTCTAAGTTGAAGTAGAACACTTTTTTGCAATTCTAAGAAGCTGCTAATCATGTCAGGACTACTATTGTCTATGGCATCTTCTAATGTTAGGATTAGGTGGATATATATATATATGCATATACTTGAGATCATGTATCCTGTTGATTGGCATGATGATGGTACACTAGTTGTCTTTTAGATTCAAAAAGTTACACTCTACATGATTGTCTTAAATGATATTCTTTTACTGATTGAAAGAATCAATCAACTCCTAATTTCGTTTAACCATGATGATTAGGAATTAATTTCATCAGATACCCAATTATCTTTTATATGTGATTCTTGTTAATTACTTTGTGGCACAAAGAAGATGATACATTGCTTAACTCTTTTTTTCTTTTTGGTAGTTCTGAGATGTGGGACTTGGAAGTTGAAACTAGAGATATCTGTGCGTGAGTGTTATTTCATTTAATGCTCTTTGACTACTGTTTTATTTAAAAGATCTTAAATGTGTTATGTGAATCATATGCATGTATTTGATCCATTATCATCTACCAGTAGTCAAAGCTCATGCTTTGACTATTGTTTCATTTAATCCAGGTTAATTAGTCTTAAATGTGTTATGTGAATCATATGCATGTATTTGATCTAGGATCTGAAATTTTCTGGTTGAATATTTCTAAATTGGGGCAATCATATATATGCATCATGATATAATGCACATAATGAATTTAGGGTTCCTAAATATAATCCTTATTTTAATCAAAAATCTGTATTTCATTAATCAAATTAAATAGTTGAAATATTAGAACTCAGAACCAGTCGAAATATATTTTAGGGAATAGGAATCCTAGACTGACATCACTAAACAAAATAAAGTAGATGATTAAGATTTCAATAAGCAAAAGAAGCTTTCTTAAGAAAGATCAAATAATGACTTATATATATGATTCCAATTAAAGGCCAATATAGGAGAAGGTATCACTAATAAATTATACAAGGAAAAAAAATATATTTTGTGTTGCTTTCAATCTACAAGGATAACACTTGTCCATGGCAAAAACAAAGTATATATGCATACAAATCAAGGACTAGTTCAATTAATTACTACATAATATTCTAATCATTCTTATGTGAAGTTAATCATCTCTATTTCAGGTTCACATTATTGGAACTCGTTAGAAAATCTATTGTTGAAATAGAGGTTTGGTATTATCTAAGAATAAATATACTTCATTGCAATGTCTTAAAATTTTCATACCATATGCATGCTTTGTGTCATTGGTTATTTTCATACCATATGCTGGTAATATTTAAAACTAAACTAGACTATGATTAGGTGTCATCTAATTTACTGTGGGTGTAATCTAACAACTCGCTTCATTTGAACAAATCTTTACAACATGTATAATCTCACCAAACAAGGGCAGATTAATTATTCTAATTAGCCAAATGTCTATGCCACTTGAGTTGCATTTTTTTGGTTTGTTTTTATTCTTACGATTAGTTGGAACTTAACATTTCATTAGCATCATTTCTTGCATAACTAATCTAATATTTAAAAGAAAATTGCCTTCTTGCTGCTGATTTAGTGATTTGTAACTAATGCATCTATGTAGAAAATTTAATATCTTCTTAGGTTATAACAATTTTACCTTCTCATCTATCAAGTAAATGCTAAAGGAACATTTATTTAATCTTCCTAAAGACACTGTATGGCAGCAGGAGAAGTATAATTCATTCGTCACTAATAGTATTGACCTTGCACACATCAAGTCTAACTCACTTCACGAAGGAGCCGAAAATAGCGTCTGATGGACCACTTGAGGTGATCACCCAAATATAGGGAAGAAAAGAAGATTGCATTCTCCTCCTACTACTTTAATTTGGAAATAATAGAGATGGATTTGGATAAGTGGCTAATTCATCAAGCGCAAATTTGACATGACGTACAATATTTAAGTTTATAACGATTTAATGATAACAGATAGTCACCCAATATTTATAGTACAATATACAAGGACAAAACTGTGGGAAACAAGAAACAAAAGCATGGAAATGTATAAGGTCAAGAAGACAAGAACTGTACCAAAAAAATCTATGAGATGGTAAAGAAATGTATATTTTTGACATCATTTTCCTCGGTCACTAACAGTAAAAGTAAGTGCCTCATTTTCCTCTCTACCTTTATCACTTAGTTTCCTCAGTCACTGACACATCTGATACCTATTTTAATTAATTTATATTAGTTTCCTCATTTTCCTCAGTCACTGACAGTAAAAGTAAGTGTTACATCTAATCAAAAGTCCACAGATCAATCTATATTAATCAGATGACACATCTGATACCTATTTTAATTAATTTATTGGACTATTCAATCAATCCTCTTTACAGCATCTAATTTCCTTTTAGCTCTAGTTGGGTTCATTTTACATCCATCTATTACTTTCTTATTGTTCCATAATAAAATTTGGTGGGATCATAATTTATTGTTCCATAATAATATTATGATTCACGAGTTGATAAAGTGACACGGACTTATCGACTGTTGGATCATAAAATTTTTTACAATACCTTAGATCCGTTCAGAAATCGTACCGTTGTCTATAAGAAGTACAAAACTTATAAATTCTTTACGATTTCTGAATTATCCTTGATCGGACAGTTTGAGATCAAAATTATTTTACTTGTAGTTAATTTTTTTTTTAACATTCATTTCAGTTTAAAATTCTAGCAGATATCCCTTGTTCTCCAAGTATGCGCTCAGATGATATGCATACTTAGAGAACTGTAGGGAAATGCTGTCGGAATTTCGACTAAAATTGAATGTTAAAAAATATATTTAAATGCAAGTAGAATAATTTGATTCCCGAATGGAATAGGACCACCCCACCTATGAAGATTTCTAGATAAGTAATTGTTGTGATATATCATGTACAGAATCATGACGGAAGATCGTAGTTGGATGTACCATCGGATGTACCGTGGAGGTTTACTTGAAGAATTCAAGAGCGGTGTTCAGGAATTTTTGAACTTCGCATATTCAAATCCGCAATTTGTTAGTGTTGACAAAATTAGATGTCCGTGTCGTCGGTGTGTCAACTTTTTTTCCCTAGACCGACAGGCAGTGACATTGCACCAATACAGAAATGATTTCATGAATCGTTACTATCGATGGATTTCACATGGGGAGTCATTCATAGGCATGTCATCGTATGAATTAGGAGGCCAGTCGTCTAATATTGGATCTTCGTCCGCAACTCATATAACATCCGTTGAGCAGCCATATCGAAATATGGTCTTGGATGCTCTGGGCGATCGTGAATTCCAAAGGTTGTCATGCCTCACACAGAATTAGGAGGTCAGTCGTCAAGTACTGAAGTGACAATGGATATGGAGTGTGAGCCACAAGTAGAACCGGAAATTCAAATGGAATTACCACAACATAGTTTTATGATTTACTAAAAGCTGCAGATGAACCATTGTATGAAGGCTGTGATGAATATTCAAAGTTGTCAATAATGACTCAAATGTTAAACATTAAGTTTGATTGCAACGTAACTGAGATAGCATATAATCGATTTTCCAAGCTGTTTCATAAAGCGTTGCCTAAAAATAACAAACTGGAGGACAATTTCTATAAGACGAAAAAGATGATGAAGAGACTTAGTATAGGGTATCGAAAAATTCATGCATGTCAGAACAACTGCATTCTCTATTACCGTGAATACGCGGACTTGACCCAGTGTCCAACATGTGAACATCCGCGGTACAAAGAGAAATCTTCGAGTAGGCAGAAAGATATACCGTTTAAGGTTCTTCGGTATTTCCCGATAATTCCCAGATTGAAGCGGTTGTTCATGTCTGAAAAAACAGCCCAACATATGATATGGCATACTAAGAGTCGTGATCCGAATGTTATGACTCACCCGTCTGACAGTGAAACATGGAAACATCTTGATCGATGTTATCCATCATTTGCAAGTGATCCTAGAAATGTCAGACTAGGGTTATGTACCGATAGGTTCAATCCATTCGGTCAATCATCCACTTCATATTCTGTTTGATCGGTGCTCCTCACAGTCTACAATTTGCCGCCGTCAATGTGCATGAAAGATGATTTCATATTTTTGAGTATGGTAATCCGAGGACCAAGGGGACCAAGAAAAGAATTGGATGTGTTCCTTTGACCATTAATTGACGATTTAAAGAACTTGTAAGAACGACAGAGTCATCACTTATGATATTCATCAAAAAAGAAATATCAACTTAAGGGCCACATTGTTGTGGACAATTAGTGACTTCCCGGCATATGCTATGTTGTCTGGTTGGAGCACACACGGGAGGCTTGATTATCCGTATTGTATGGAACGAACAAAAGCATTCAGTCTTCGGCATGGATGAAAGATTTCATACTTTGACTATCATCGTCAATTTTTGCCACTTGATCATCCATACCGGAGAAATAGAGATAAATTCATGAGGGGCAGAGTGGAAAAAGACGGACCACCTCCGCGTTTGTCTGGTAGTCAAATGTTAGCTCGGGTTGCTGTGTTACCGGATATCACATTTGGAGAGGTTGATAGAATTAGTGGTTTCGGAGAAAGACACAATTGGGTCAAAAAAAGTATATTCTGGGAACTGCCTTACTGGAGCTCTTTACTAGTTCGGCACAATTTGGATGTGATGCATATTAAAAAGAATGTGTTTGAGAACATTTTTAATACAGTGATGGATTTTGCAAGAAAAACAAAAGATAATGTGAATGCAAGAATGGATTTAAAAGTATATTGCAAACGTCCAGATTTAGTTCTAGAGGAGGTGAACGACAAACAAATGAAACCGAAAGCCTCTTATGTTCTCAGTAAGCAACAACAAAAAGATATTTGCCAGTGGATAAAAGATCTCAAATTACCAGATGGTTATGCATCTAATTTAGCTCGATGCGTCAATGTAGACGAAGGTAAAATATCAGGAATGAAAAGTCATGATTGTCATGTGTTCATGCAGAGACTACTCCCTGTCGCATTCCGCGATATTTTACCAGACAAAATTTGGGGTCCGTTAACGGAGCTTAGTTTGTTCTTCAGAGATATCTGCGCCAATGCCCTCCGTATCAAAGATATGGAAAAACTAGAAAAAAATATTGTAGAAATTCTTTGCAAATTAGAGCAGATATTTTCACCTGAATTTTTTTATTCGATGGAGCATCTACCGGTTCACTTAGCATACGAGGCAAGAGTTGGTGGTCCGATTCAGTATCGGTGGATGTATTTATTCGAAAGGTATATGTAGAGGTTAAAAAGGAAAATAAAAAATACAGCTGCGGTGGAAGGTTCAACAAGTGAAGCTTATATAATTCAGGAAATATCAACTTTCCGTTCTTTTTATTTCGAGTCCAGTGTGCACACAAGGTTGACTCGTCTTCCCTGAAATGATGATGGGGAAATGTGAATGTTGTAGATTGTCTACCAATATTTTGTTTTCCTGGTCGTGGTTTGGGCTCACACCCACCGAGATATTTAACTGAAGATGAGTACCATCTTGCACTTATATGTACTGATGTATTGCCCCGAGGTTGATCCTTTCATTCAAAAATTTGACACGGAAGTTCGTACACAAACACCGAATATATCCGAGGAAGAATTACAAGATAAACGTAGCACATAATTTCCAAATTGGTTCAAAACTTAGTCGAGTGAACATATTCAAGAAATAGACAACAAATTACTCGAGTTAGCATGTGGACCGTCACGACTAGTCTTATGCTATAACAGATACTTTGTGAATGGATATAAATTTCATACAAATGAGTACTCAACCACAAAGAAGACAATGAATGCTGGTGTTTGTGTCAAAGGCTCCACTTGGAGTGATTGTGATTGTGATTTCTATGCACTGCTTGAGGAAGTACTTGAGCTTCAATATATAGGGTGCAAAAAAATATTGATATTCAAATGTCACTGGTTTGACACATCATCTCGAGGGAGTCAAATTCATCCAAAGTATAAGCTTATTGATGTTAATTTCAAATCAAAGTTAGTGTCGAACGAGCCTTTTATTTTGGCATCACAAGCGCAACAAGTATATTACGCAAAATATCCAGGCAGACTAAGAGATAGATCAGAATGGTGGGCAGTGTGTAAGCCTAAGGCACGATTGAGGATTGATCCAATGGCAGAGGATAATGATACTACAAGATTTGTATTAGGTGATTTTTATCAGGAGAATAATTCTCCAGTAGTTGAAGTTGTGGATCAAACACTTGAAGATGAAAATTTAGTCGTTGCATAAGGTCTGGTTGAAGAAAGTGTTGATGTTGAACCAGATGATGCAGAAGATGAGAATAGTTGTGAAGATGAAGAGACAAGTGAAGAAGAAAACGACTCAATCAATTATTATTCAGATGATATCGATGATTAATGTGTAATATATATATATATATATATATATATATATATATATTATCTTTTATCTATTAATTTATATTATATTATTGGTTGACATCACTAATCAACATTTATATCTGTAGATGTCGCGTGCCCGTTCTAGGGTTCATCGCACAGGTTTACCTCGGCCGCCGCCGCCGCCGCCCGCGACAGCACCACCACCACCGGCAGCCGTGGCGGATGTTGTACCACCACCACCTATACCAGTCGTGGCGGATGCTGTACCACCACCAGCTCGAGGTCGTCGTAGACCTCGTGGGCCTAATCGGGGGGGGGGGTGATGCACCTTCATCGTCCGACCAACGTCGACGGATATCGCTGAATGGTTTAAAGTAAGTAAACTAATTTATTTATTATAATTGTTAATAATTAACTGTTACTTATAATGTTATTATACTTGAGTTGTAGATTTGAGCAGGATGATGTCGCCCGCACCATGACCGTTATGCTCAAGAGTTTCTTTCATGAGCCGTGGACTTCATGGACCAGGGTGTCGAACCATTATCATAATTTATTATGGAATGAGTTCGAGGTACGTAGTTCAAGTTACTTTGATTTAATGAATGATCAAATCCATACTGTAGTTCAAGTTACCATAACAGTCTGCTCTTTACTGCCAGTAGATCATTTATCTAGTAGAGGCATTTAGAATAAAATGGATATTTGATTTGTGCAGAAATGAGAAATGTGCTGCTTGTACTTGTCACCTATCTTCATCTTTTCCCTAATATGATAAAAACTTGAAAATACTACTACTGCTTCTTTTTCTGAATGTGAAGTTGGTAATAAATTGATTATTGTACCATTTAAGACGAGTGCTTGTAGTCGCTAAGTGGTTACTGAAAGTAGACCTTCCTCATTCGTTACTTGTTTTGACATGTTTACATACATAGATGCATACTCCTCAGTTGGAAAGTAGCCTGTGTTTGGTTGGTCCTTTTGCTATTATCTTGCTCAGGTTCTATTTCATGAATGCATTGAACAAGTCCTTTAGGCCATCATGCAACACTATCCAGATCAGGAGGAAAGACATCAACCACAAGTCACAGGAATAAGAGTTTTCTAGCATCACAATGTGTAGATGTTGCTTGATATGGGTAATGCTCATGCTAGAGCATTACTTTGGCATTTAGGAGACCTCGAAGAGTTGATTCAAAACTTATTTATTTGTTTCATAGAATTAATATAAGCTGAAGTATTCATCAAGCTATGTGAGAAGGTAAGCTCTATGTGTTGGCATCATGTGTGGAAATAGTCAAATGTTCCAGACCAGACACTGTTGTCTTGGCCTCTCACTGGAACAAAGATTTGGACATACAGGTCAGTTAGATTCTGATATCATACATATCAGTATGATACTGATATCATACTGATATGTATGATATCAATACTGATATCATACTGATATGTGTGATATCAGTATTGATATTGATATCATACATATCAGTATCACTTTGTTTTTTTTTTATTATAACAGTATGTGAAACAATCTGTGTCTTTGCATTGAATCTTGCTGATATAAGCTGCAACTTGAACCATGATGACCTTGCCTTTCACACTAGTAGCATAGGGACACTGTAATAGCTAGAAAACTGCAAGCAGCTTTGCATTGAATCTTTTGCATTGAATCTTGCTGATATAAGCTTGCTAGAGGAATATAGCTTATGGTACAATGGCCATGCTGCAGATTGTTGGATCCACATCATTTTCAAGGGTGCTAAGAGCATCATATTATTTTATTTCATTGAATGACATGATCCCCTGATCCTTGAGGGAGGTTGCTAACCTAGTGCAATGCTATTATGGGTAAAATGGTAAATGCTGATTCGGGTGATGAAAGCTCTCAACCTCTAAATACTGTCGGTTGGATATAAATATATGCATTATATTTTTCTTAAGTAAAAGATTTTGTGGAGAACCTGGATGCTTCATGTAATGCCATTGTTATGCTTGCCTTAATAATGGTCAAGAGAAAGCAATTCTATTCATAATTCTCAGTATATGTATCTATTTGCGATACTTCTTTTGCTATATTCTTGGGTTCACATAACCTTCTGAAGAACCTTTAGTCTTGTATTTTCTAGATTGATTTCACTCTGAATTAAAGAACCTGGGTTCATCATATACATATTAACTGGTCTCAGCCTTATAAAAGCTTAATTCTAGTATCAAAATGAAAATTTTGGCTGTATATGTAATAATTTGGATATTTTGTTTTTGAGCTAAGTGAACATCCAGAAATGATATATTAATTTATTTATTAGTAAATGTAATGTAACTTGAATCTGGTTTTTATGACATAGTGTGTGTTTATGCTGGCTGAATGAAAATTTGTTTGTCCAAGAAGGCAACTTCACATAGCTGATGTGCATAGTTGGAAGTTAATCTTCATATCAACTTCTATAGGTTAGGTTTTGAGTGGTAAGAAGTTGAGGTAGAGCTCTGTGAAGGCATTGCAAGTTCCACTTGCATAAAGTCTGACTGCATATACCGTTTTATAGATTTCTGTGATCTATCTCTTCCACATATACATTCTTGATCTACTAATTAGAATTGGCTTATGGACTTATCTTCCTTCTTGTTCATTTCAGGGTTACCATACAAGTGAACTATTTATATCTGCTGATACTGATACTGATACAAGTGAACTATTTATATCTACTGATACTGATACCAACAGCAACGACAGTTACCATAATGAGATTATTTCTATCTGTTTTAGCTTCTTGTCTGAATTCCATGTATATTACTATTCCTTGATCAGAATAACTAAATACTAGTATCTTATTCTGGACATGTATGAAATGGGTGCTTAAATACTAATGCTTATTTCAGTACATACTGATCAGTATGTACTGATACTGCTAATGCTTATTTTGGACATCGTCATTGCTTTGCTCTTATGTCAGTACATATTGATCAGTACTGATACTGTCAGTATCAGATACTGATCAGGATCAGGATCAGTATCAGTAAACTACTGATCAGTATCAGTTAAATACTGATCAGTATCAGTTAAATACTGATCAGTGTCCCAATGCCAAGTAATCTTAGATTTCATTCAACATTACAAGATATAATAATCAAACATGTAGATGAAGTAATTAAGTAATTGGTTGCTGGATCAATTGGTGATCTGCAATGAAAGCTTAGGAGTGAAGAACATGAATGACTTGCCCCTATCATAGCTACTATGGTTCCGTTTGTACTTCCTATGCAGAAGTAAATATATAAAACTAGTTTTAACTTGTAAACTACCTTGTGGACGTGAACTGTTAACATGTAAATAGATCTCTAATCCTGGCTGGTGAATGCTTAAGGATCCAAATCAAATTGGAGCCTATGGAGGGAGGATCAGACTGATCAGTACAGATATGCTTAACCTTGTTATAGTTGCAAGGTCAATTTTTGCATTTTTTAAAAAGAGCATTCAATTGTGTGAAGTTCCTGTCTATATCAGCCTATGATGCTTGAGGGGATGGTAGTAAGAGGGGTAGTTTCTCTTACATTGATAGTTATCGGAATTCAGCATGCTGCTGAGAATTCATCAGCATGCTGAATTCCCCATTCTTTCCTTTCATGCTTAATTCTGTTTTTGTTCTTCCACAGAAACTAAAAGGAATTTGCAATGAAAGCTTTCGGTTTATTTTCAGAGTCCTTCTCATACTCTTCTCCCTCTTTCAGCCAATCTCCATTAATCCACCCATCTTTAAACCTAAATTTTAGGTCTAACTGGTTCTCAACATGTACCCAATAAATGAGTGCAGCATAGGAATTTGCAAAAATATGCTTGATCTAGGTTACCTTTTTAGTTCAATCCCCTAGTTCTTATACTGTGGTTCGTAGTATACTACATATACTCAAGAGATTAATGAAGAAAAAGGCAGGATGAGAGAAAAAACTGAGAAACAATTTTATTTAAGTCTTGAATTAGCTACTACATAGGAAACTTTTCCTGTTGTGGAATCATGTGTTTATTTATCTCAATATATTTATATTCAATTGAATCCTTATTGGTGCAAGTCAATTTGAATCATGTGTTTATTAAAATGATTGTATTAATGATTTCTTTTTGTAGGCCCGATACACCTGGGATCCTACCATTCAGGTTCAGGTGGATGATGCTTGGGAAGCTTATAATAAGAAGCTTTTCAATGATATCCTCCACCGTGCGCGGGATGAGGCGCAAGCAAATGTAGGCGGTAATCGGGATACACATATAGATGCGTTGAAGGGAAATGGGTCCAACTGGATAACGAGCCACGTATGGAATCGACTATGCGACATCTGGGCGTCCGAGGAGTGGCAGGGTGCCTCCCGAACGGCGCACCGAAATCGGATGACGCTAGTTGAGGGATCCGTGGCCCGACATACCGATGGGTCCATCCCATTTACTAGTCACGAGCGTCGCTTGGTAAGTAATTTAATAATAGTTTTTATTATTTATTATAGAAAAACTAATTATATTTATTTTATTGCAGGGGACGCGAGACGAGCAGGGGACACTCATTCCGATTGATCCTTTGAGGGTCTTCGAGGAGACACATAGATATAAACATGGTCCTCGTCGGGGTGAGTTCATCAGCGGGAGGGCGGAGACGATCCTGGTAAGTTAATATTTAATAAAGTTTATATTTTAAAAAAATTATATTAGTTCAATTATGTAAAATTAATTTAATTAATCAATCTTTAAAGGCCACGTATTCTGAATTGGTGACCCAACGGGGAGGTGATCCTGCGCAGCATCAGCTTGATGTTGACACATGGATGCAGGTGACAGGAGTCGACCACGACCGTGTATATGGCATTGGCACAACGGCCCGCGCACGGACGTTGTTGCTGCCACATAGTGCGGGGTCGTCTGCCTTCACCTCTTCCACCGCTGGTCCATCAACATCACATGTGGGCTAGGATCGATTTGCAGCCTTAGAGGCTTCACACGCAGAATTACAAGCTTCTCATGCACGCCTCATCAGTGAGGTGGCCGCTATGAGGGAGTATATGACACGTATTGCTTCTTACATGTCTGGTGCTCTGGCCCCTCCACCTCCCTCGTCATTCGACGCGACGCCAGCTGATGTCGTCCCGACGCAACCCCTCTCCTCGCCGCATCCGTCACCGCCACATGATGCGCATCATGATTGATGTATTTTATTTTCTATTTTGATGTAAACATGTTTTGATACGATGTAAATATTACATTTTGATATAATAATATGTATAAACATTATAATTTGATGTACGTCTTGAATATTCTCTCGTTGTGGCAATATTTTGATATAATTTGACATCTTGTATATTCTTTGATTGTGGCATTGCATTTTGATATAATTTGGTGTTGATGTTAAATGTAAACAGGCATTTAAAAAAAAAATATTTTTAATTTTTTTTTTTAAATACAAATTTGCGACGGATCTACAACCGATATCACCGTCGCAAAACGTATATCGAACTAGTTGCCAAAGCGGTCGCAATTGTAGTTTCTGCGACGACAAGCGCGGTCACATAACAGTCGCAGATATAAATATTTTGCGACGGTCAAATAAGGTCGCAGATATTACGCGACCACATGCTGCGACCGCCGAGTGCCGTCGCTATACGGTCGCAGATTATTATCTTTTGCGACCGCTACTTATGCCGTCGTATTTTTTCTGCGACGATGCCTTTTGCTATCGCTCGTTGCGACTGCTACTTTCCATCGCAGAAGGTCTTTGGCGACCGTTTTGCGACGGCATTGTCCGTCGCAGATAAGCCATTTTTTAGTAGTGTAGGATTCGAATCCTAAATCTTGCCACCAACTGTGCTACCCACAGTTGGTTGGCAATTGTATTACTTACCAGACATTTACACTATGTTTGGATTGAGAATTTCAGAAGGTTTCGGAGGGGTTTGGAGGGGTTTAAAACACCCTGTTTGGATATTTTTTTAAGGGGTTTGGAGGGGTTTCAAACCCCTCCAAACCCCTCCTAGAACTCATTTTCAAAACCCCCCAAAATGGAGGGTTTTGGAGGGGTTTGAAGAGTTAATGAATTGAAAATAGTTAAATTACAAAAGTATCCTTAGAACAAAAATATATATTATTATAAACGAGGGCATAATGGTCTACCAAATCCATCCAAACCCCTCCAAACCCTTTATGAAGTTTAACCAAACAAGATTTTTAAAACCCTTTCAAAAACCTCCAAATCCATCCCCTTTCAAAACCCTTCAAACTCCTTCAAATCCCTCCCCCTCCAAACCCCTTACTCAAAGTTATCCAAACATAGTGTTAACCTATGATAATATTTATTTATTGGGAAAAGGTACAAAAATGCCCCCGACGTTTTCTCTCGGGTACTAAAATACTGCTAATATTTTTTTGGGATTAAAAATACCCCTCACGTTATGAATTGGGTACAAAAATGCCCCTATAGGCAAACGATGTTAGTTGAGAGATAAAGGAGGGCCAAAATGTTTTCTCACAGGTACTAAAATGCCCCTGACGTTTTCTCACGGATACTAAAATGCCCCTAACGTTTTCTCACGAGTACAAAAATACCCCTAACGTTAGTTTATTCGTGAGTAAACGTTAGGGGTATTTTTGTACCTGTGAGAAAATGTTAGGGGCATTGTAGTATCCATGAGAAAACGTCAGGGGCATTTTAGTACCCGTGAGAAAATATTTTGGCCCTCCGTTATCTCTCAACTAACACTGTTTGCCAATAGGGGCATTTTTGTACCCAATTCATAACGGTTTGAAAACAAAAATTAGATTAATTAAAAAACCGGTTTGAAATCGAACCAAATTTTGTAGTTTTCGATTTATTATGTGTCGCTTACGTGGCAATTTGTTCTCTGCATATGCGTCACGTGTAAAGTCAACATCTTTATCAGCATCCATGACATCTCCGTTAAGTCTTACCTAACAAAAGTTAGTCTGATGTCATTTTTGTACCATTTTCAATAACCTCAGGGGTATTTTTGTAACTATGAGAAAATGTTAGGAGCATTTTAGTACCCGTGAGAAAACGTCAAGGGCATTTTAGTACCGTGAGAAAATGTTTTGGCCCTCAACTAACACCGTTTGCCTATAGGGGCATTTTTGTACCAAATTCATAACGTGAGGGGCATTTTTGTACCCAATTCATAACGTGAGGGGTATTTTTGATCCCAAAAAAATGTTAGGGGTATTTTAGTACCCACGAAAAAACATCGAGGGTATTTTTGTACCTTTTCCCTTATTTATTTTTCTAAACTAACCATCAATTCTATAATCAAGGGTGAAAAACATTTAAAATAAAATTAAAATATATTGATGTTCAATTTGTGGCTTGCCATTGGAGGAAAATGAGCTTAGAACTAGATGTGACAATGGGTCGTGCCCAGGCAAACCCATTGCCTGTCGAGCAGTGCTTGCCACAACCCGAGTAAAATCTGGGTCGTGCCAAGCATGACTCGGGTTGCCGAAGGGGTGGCCCAACCCAGCAGAAGACTAGCCCCTCGAGCGCGGGCCAACCTGGTAAGGACCTGGCGCTATGCCTGTGGGTGGGTGCTGGCCCGCAGGTCTAGCACCCCATGTTAGGCTTAGCATGACTCGCATGCCCAAGGGACAAGCCAAGCTCGTACCTTTGGGCACTAGCATGCTATGCCTGGCCCGACCCGAAATATTTTGAGCCGAGTCAAGCACGACCCTTTTCGAGTCAGGTTCGTGTTGCCCATAGACAAACCCGGCCCATTGACACATCTAATTAGAACCAACTAGCAAATTCCTCGACCCATCAATGTTTGTGAAGAAGATAAATTAGTTGTTAAGAAGATAAATTAGTTGTTAAGAAGATAAATTATAAAATGAATGTAATGAAATTGACTTTTTTACTTATGTATATAGTTAGTTGTATGAGGGTTAATATTACAAAGGTGTCATTTAGAGGTGGCAATGGGTCGTGCTTGGGTCGGCCCAGGCCCGGCGGCCTTCGGGTCGTGCCTGCCGGTCAACACTCGAGCCGTGCCATGCACGACCCAACAGTTAAGGGGGTAGGCCCAGCTCGGGTCTGAGCCCGCCCCTTCGGGCTGGGGCTGGCCCGAAACTTCCAAATTTTTAAAATTAAAAAACTTGAAATTTAAAGGTCGGCGATGAGTTTCAAACCATCGACCTCTAGTTTTATTTGAGATGGCTTAACCATTGTACTAAGCTCTATTATCTATTCTTTAACACATTTTTTATATGTAAAGCAGTACAGATTAATAAAAAGATTTAAAAAAATTCAAACTATAATTAAATTTTTATTTATCTTGAATGCAAAAATATTTATGAAATGATAAAACAATTTTTTTAATATTATAATAGACCGTACCTTAAAAGGTTGCCTACGTACCTTCTATAGTTAAATTTGTACTCCCCAATGATTAAACTATAGAAGGATCAGGTCTACATAATTCTTTTTATATTTTTAATCACACGTAGTCCACGATGATTTAACTTGTACTTGGACCAGCAGTACCAGCTTCGCTTGTTAGAGCTTCATCCTCTCCCGATGATGAAGTATCGTGTCCATCTTGTAATTTATCTTCAGCATCCAACCAGTCTTTTAAGCAAATGCACATTTCAACCATTTTTGCACTCATTTGGCTGATTCTTTCGCCGAAAATTCTATTTCCTGCACTAAAACAAGACTCGGAAGCTACTGTAGACACATGAACAGTTAGTATATCACGTGCCATGATCGAAATAATAGGATACACATTTTCTTATTTTTTCCACCATGTTAAAATCTCATTATTATCTATTTCTTCATAATGATTTTGATTTAGAAAAAAAATCAATTCATTGAAATTAGTAGATTTAGTTTTTTTTACCCTACGACCAAGTGTAAAATACAAACATAGAATTTAATAAATTCAAAATTCTAGATTTTTTTCTTCAACATTATTTGATTCCATATTGTTATAATAATCATTCAACAACATATTTAAACCATCAATTTTTATTCTAGAGTCTAAACATATTGCTAAACAAAATAAACTAGGTATATCTGACTAATACTTTTTAATTTTTTTTTCCATTCTATTGCTAAACATAGAATGATGTTGTCACACCCCAACTCAGGGTACGCATGATCGGCCAGGGTACGAGTTAGTACCCCGAAGCCTACCCTATGCACTGACTAACAACTCACAAAAACATAAACATAACACATCAAGTAATGACCAAAACATACGATCATAACTTTTGATAAAAGTTCAAAACCAATTTGATCACACCAAGTTCCAAAACACCATAAGTTTCAAATAAACATCCGAAAGTTTTTCCAAATAAACATTTCAAATTTTTTACAAAAATAAACTCAGTGCAAACATCAAACTCTAATAGACACGACTACGACTAGTTACTACTAGCTATGAGATCTGCACCCACGCCTGCTCTGCTGCGCGCCATGCCACCAAGCCGTACCTCACTGATCGAGCACTGCAAAACAACAATAAAGAAAAATCGTGAGTTCACGAGGAACTTAGTGAGCGGTTCTTTCGAACCTCCACTTAAAGCCTCGGCAATCACATATATAAGGAAGTTATCAAATCACATTTCATAAATAATCAGTGTGCCAGAACGAATGAGTGGATGAACCGGCCTCTCGGGCCCATATCCATGATGCAAGCTCGGCCAATAATGGCCTAAAGTATATATGGAAGGTTCAGTCCTTCCTCAACTTAACTCGATCGGTCGGCCTACTTAAACCAGCCCCTACAGGCTCCTCTTTTAGAAACTTTTATACTTCAGATCCGTCAACTAGGATGGCCACTAGTTTCAGTGATCCTCCGAGTTAGGGATAGCTAGTCCAAATCCCACTCGGGTCTTCCGTCAGCGTGGCCCACTGACGAAATCTCAAGACTCTCCGCCACTCGGGTCTAACAACTAGCGGGCCCGTTGGTGCAATCTCAAGACCCTATAAACCGCTGAGTCGTGTGCTTGCCATCCGGCTAGTGACACTTCTCAGTAGACCATCAACCACAACCCAAAACCAGGTTGCGCAAGTATATTGTGTTTTGCTCCCCGGGCATTTCCCATATTAGATCCCTTACCCTAGGGTCTCACTGTTTCCTTAAATGAAGCACCTAGCGAGTGTATCTTGTATCTATGTTAAATGATACCACTAGTCATCTAAACCATTCTTTCTAGAATGAGCGAACTCGCCGACTATGAAGGCACTCGGCTTACCATAGTCACATCACTTGCCAAATTAGTCATGGGTAACAACATCATGAAGAACCCGAATTAAAGAGGATAATTTCACTAAATAACCAATAGAGAACATGCATTAAACATAGCAATAATTAGGCATAATATCTTAATTTAATAAACCTTTCCTTTGAAGCATATACCATAACCACCCTTCCCATATAAGCATTAGCAAGAACATTACCATATTCATGATAATGCAGATTTTAAGATTTGCTATCAACTACTAGATGAACAAGAATCATGTAATGGAATTTAACCTTAACACTAAACATGGAAGTAGGAAATAAAACGACCCAACATGAGATACAACGCGTCAATCCGAAAAGTCCCCACTTTCCACCCCTCTCTCATGCTCGGCTAACTCAAGCAAGGAAGTAACCTGCTCGGCTGAGTCCTTTAGGGGTGGTGAACAGGGCTGCAACAACAATACAAGTACAATCTGCATTTTAAATCATATCGAACATAAGGCGATCCGCGAGTCGCTAGACGAGAGAGGAAATTTGGGGAAAACTTTGGCATGAACTTTCCCCATTTTCCTCCACTCGGCCAGCCCTCAAAAACATGAAATAAATCCGATTGAGACATAAACTCGCAGGTATTCATAGTGATTAAAGTTCTAGTACTAGAAGACGCATCGATCGACAAGAAAAACTCGAGAAAAGAGTCCAATTTCAAACAACTAGGGTCGGCTACCCGCCTCCCCTCATAAGCACTCTAACCACTCACCTTGATTAGATCCCGAGGAAGCCTCGATGAAGTCGAGCTCCGATTTTCTCGAGAGTCGACTCGAACTCGGCATCGACAAGATCTCCCCTCTCTCCCTTCTCCCTCTTGCTCGGGCTGTGTGCGGTTCCAAGATGAGCCGCACAGCTCATGATGAGGGATTATATTCCCTCATCCAATAATGACTCAAATGCCCCTCATACGACTTAACCTCTACTCGATTTGATCCGAGTTTGATTCGGGCTCCGATTCTATCCACACTCAAGAGTCGAACTCGACTTTAATAAGACATCTTATGCATATAAGGAAATAACCATTAAGCTAATTTAAACTTCATATTTTCATGGGTCGAGTTATGCCTTCTACTCGAGGCGATTCCGCGGCTCGACCCGACTAACCCCCGATCCGATGTGCTGTACCAAAATAGATTTTTATATTAGAAAATTTTCGGGTCTTACAGATGTCTATGTGAAGAAAATACTTCACTAATATGAACTATATGTGAAAGAGTTAATTAAATTACATGTAGGATAATAAACACCGAAAAGTTGTTCGGTAGCTTTATTAAAAAGTTCTAAAATTTGAGTAATTTATTAAAAGATTGACATAATCTTTTAAATTCTTGTGTTCTTGCTTTTGAAGAACTCATATATCTAATAATATCTTCTTTTTACATGTATATTTACTAGTTTTAAACTATCTTGTACACATAAATTAAGGACATGACAAACACAACGAACATAAAATAATTCACCTTCTAATACTAGCTTAAATAATTGTATAAGGGGAGGATTAGCAACATCATTATTACTAGCATTATCAAAACTAATCAATTTTTTTATATCATTTATATTATAGAAAAATATTACAAATCTAATAGCAAAAAAAATGACAACAAAAGTGTATGAATATTCAAAATTTTTAAAGCTAATTATTCTTTTTTACAAAATAAAATTTTCATCAATCCAATTTGTAGTAACACAAATGTATGAATTAGTAGTACGTTGACTAGATCAAACATCAGATATTAAAAAAAAAATTGATTTATTATTTTAAAAACTATTTATTATATTTTTTTCTATATATAAAAAATTATTTTAAAGCATCACTTTTCATTATATTTCGAGTATTTTTTTTATATTTTGGTTGTAAAGTATTTTGAATCCAAGTAGAAAATCTTGGTTGATCAACAAAACTAAAAGGAGATTCACTTTGAACAATTAATTTTGCAAGTTCTTGACGTTGAAAATTATGATCATACAAAAAAGTTGTTAAACTAGAAGAAGATAAATTAAGCAGGGGTGGCTCAAGAGATATTGTGGCCTAAGGCGAAATCTTAAGATGAGACCTTTTGGGCCTAATGGATGGATCACCCCTGGACCGTTGGTTTTAATTGAAGTTGGCATGAGCATTGCCACTTAATTAAATATTTGTATATATTACGGATGTGCATGGGTATCAAGTTGACCCGGAACGGATTGGAATCTACCCGATCGGGTAGGTTGCGGGTAGACCCGAATTAAATTAGGATAGGGTCCGGGACAAAACTTAAGGAACATGTTAAAATCGATTTTGGTTCTAGGTCCAACACATCAAGTATCCGGAACCAGAACCGAAATTAATTAAGTAATGAGGTATTACGAAAAAATGAGCAAAAAATTAGATTGATCGAGAAAAAATATAGAAAAGTGAGAAATTGATAAAATGATAGTGAACTAATTAATGAAAATGAGATAAAGATGATTATAAAAGATTAAATGACTTATTCGAGGCATTAATTTATAATAAAATAATTAAATATAATTCAATAATCGATCTAAGTACTTGGAGGCCTACAATTTTGGGGGGCCTAAGGCAATTGCCTTTTTGGCCAAAGGGTAGAGCCGGTCCTGAAATTAAGAATTTGTTGAGTTTGTGTAACCTTAGTGTCATGACCTTTGCATGACATAAAAGATGATCAGTTTCTTCTGTTGTTGAAGTTGAAAGAATTTTTTTACATTTTTTGCATCGGGCTTTTGCTATGGTGCCATCAGCTTTAATAATTTTCTCAAAATATTCTCATACTGCACTTTTTTTCTACCCGATGGACATAAATTAATAGATGAAGTCTATATGTCTTGGTTTTGTTGAGTGGTAGGAGTACTAGGAGACATTTCTCCTAATGTATTTGATCCAATTTGTGGAGAATAACCTGAAATATTTCTATCCGCCATTAGTAAAAATAAATATAAAAAAATATAAATATTATACTAATCAATGAAAAAAATTGACAACAGTCTTGAATCCTTGATTAATTAAAAAAATTATTGAGAATGATTGTAAATGAACTTAGATTATTGGGAGAAAGAGTCCAGAGACGAGAATGAAGATAGAAAAAATGAAGAGGATGAGAAGATATTTATAGAAGATTTAAAATAATAAAATAATATTTTTTAAAAATTAATCAGGTCTGACCGAGCTCGTGCCGTCTATGGGCATGCCTGGCCCATTGCCACCTAGTGTCATTTGGTTCAGAAAGAAAATCTTTATAGAAAACTACATTGCCCATTAATTGAATCCACTTATGAATTTTATGAAAAATGTCAAAAACACATTTGGTTGGCATAAGCGAATTGCAAATTTGCACGAGGTCTTGCTTGATTCAACTATTTATTTCTTAGATATTATAAATGACCGAAATACCTTTCATTTACTATTATATTAGTTATAATAATATAATGTTAATACAATATTATAATATTATAAATATAATACTAAATATAATATAGTATTTTACTTATTACTTGTATATCTTTTAGTTATATATTAGATTATTTCCAAAGTTACTTTTTACATGTAAGAAAACATAGGAAATAGAACTTTTCTAGGGGTGAGTGGATTAATTACTTTCTGTTGTTTCGTGGGGAGTAGCACTTCTTTTATTTTATCGACTTTCTCGCACGTAAACATGTAATTTCAAAAAGTTCTCCTTCTTGTATATATAACTTTATATCCATCAATCTCTAAACAATTTTATTTTTAAGATATCCTATAGTTGTTGCCTGTTCCATTTTGTTCTTGATCTAGTTCTCTTGCTAACTGAGTTACTTTCAATAGGTTTGTTGTAATGCTTATTCCATTGACATAAGTATTTAACTACTACTTGATCCATTAGTCAACTTTAAATCAGTCAAGCCAGATTTGAATACTTGATTTCAAATCTTTATATGATGGAGTGCATAATGTATAGCGTATATATAATAGATTGGTTTTTGAAAGATGCCAGAAGTCAAATTGTCACATGAGATTAGTTGTTGCATTGCTAAAACAAAGCAACTTAGCTTCCAATCTAACACTTCCACTGATCCTGGATATTGTAGTTGGGGTAGGCAAACCCCTGCATGATCAATGACTCAGCCATCACCCTGTATGCCTCCTGTGTTAGGTGAATCCCATCCCAGCTTATGTACTTGCTTGGGTCAGAGCATGTCCCTGTTCCAGGCAAGCCACACATCAAACTGATGTCAAAGTTGTATGTCCCTCCTGCCCCACAACATGCCTTGTGCAATGAATCCCTGTCAAACCCTAGCCAAACGCATACACATTGAAGCACCCTGTCAAGATTCAAATCCCGTGAACTCCTTATTTGAAGTGCAGAGTATTATTTACCTAAGCCTGCAGCATTGTTGAGGAGGTACATGAAAGCTTGGTAGTAGTCTGCATACATGATAGTTGCTTGAGGAAATGCCTCTCTCAGCTTCTCCAGAGCAGCTTGAAGCTCTTCATTGTGGTACATCGCAAATGAATTGAAATCTTTGAGACAACCATTTTGGTCATAAGCCGAGGGGTCGGCATTGTAGAACATCGCCAGGTAGCTCGGCACGCATCCAATTGGGAGGTTCCCCGGAACGACGAGCTGAGTTGCGCCCATATCCATCACTTCCTGATTAAAATTCAAAAGCAAGCAGCGAGGCATTAATTTCAACAAACAGGTTGCATTCGAGCTCAGTGATAATCTTGCGCTGGTACCTTAGCGGCGCTTATGATCCTTTCCACAACTTGGGGCACGAAGCTCTTGACGTCGTCGATGGTGCTTCCCTGGAAGAAAGCGTTGTTGTAATCGTTGCCTCCAATTTCCCCCATCAGGATTAGCGCTCGTTCCAATTTCCTTGAACATTCTGCAGCTAATGCATGGGCTGAACTAGTTAGAAAATCAATCTTGTACCTAACTCCACCCAAAAAAGCTAGCTCATGAGGGGAGGATTGCCCAATCTATTTAAAGGCTATCTAGATCACAATCTCAACTAATGTGAGACTTTAACACACCCCTCTCATGCTCAGGATTCATATCTGGAGCATGAAGTTCTGTAGGTGATCCAATATCAACTATAGGTGTGACTCTAATACCATGTTAGAAAATTAGCCTTGAACCTAAGCCACAATCTCAACCAATGTGGGACTTTAACATAATTCGATTAAACTATTTGTTTTGGGTGGCATTTCTTAGGCCAATTTAATTTTACCTGTTTGCAAGGAGCAAGTTGAGTTCAAATGTGTCTTGAACCACTGAAGCTGCACGTTGAGAGGAGTGTTGGTGACTGGAGTGTAGATGCTTTGTTGCACAAAGAACGAGGTGTCGAGCGCTGTCGATCCGGCGACGGCGAAGTTGACTCCATTCTCGAAGTTGGCACTCTTGTTCAGGTATGGGTTGATCAACGAAAGATTAAGATTCAGAGCTGCAATGATAAAAACAAGCTTTGAGGTTAAGAGATGATCATGTCATTACAAAAAATAGATAGATAGACGAACCGAAGTAGTCGATCATGAGAAGGCCATCGGAGCAGCGCCCTGTGGCCTTCTTCATGGTCTCGCCGTAGGGGAAACTGCCGATAGGAGCGAAAATGCCGATCGTGCCTTCATGCAATAGGTTTCCGGTGTCTGCTATGGAGTCACCGAAGCTGTATATGGACTCAATAAAACAGTTCTTTCCTTGAGCATGGCAAAAAAACATGGAGAGAAGTAGAAGGAAGACAATTATGAGAGAAGCCATTAATTATTACCATCTCTATTATGTAGATGTATGTGAAATATATATGAAAGCAGAATCTACATATTATTGATTAAATTAAACTACTCAGCTATATGAGGATGTTGATTGATTGAGATCAGCTGGTGGCTTTCCCTGTGACTTCAAATGAGTTAAACTGAGGTAGGTGCAGCGGCCTCTTGGACTTGAGGATTTCAATACACAATCGAAGGGATTTGTTGAGCAAAGATTAAGTGCAAGTGTGGCAGCATGTCATGTCAACTTGGTTTTGTTTTCCTATCTATTTTCATCGACCAGTATCAGTTGACCTACTTGTTTGGCATAGAAGAGTCTTTAGTGAATTTTGAATTTCCTAGAGATCTACTTGACATGACTAATCACCTATCAAAATTCCTGTCCCACTTTAATCCTAGCAAGTGATATCAAAGCACAACAATAATTAAGGTTAGGACTCGGAGACTCAAAATTACTTCAGGATTTTTTTTTAATCCGAATATAAATTTTTAAAAATTCTCTAAAATCGAATATGATCTTCGAAATTCATGAAATTATAACCGAATTCAAAAAATTCCTAATATATCATTGTACTGAATTTCAAGAGTTTCATTTGAAAATGAAACTCTTGAAAGTTGATCATTTGACCATGAAAATACATCCTAAAATCTCAAAAAAATTATAAAATTTTTAAATTAATGAATGAAATGAGGTCCACAACTTGAATCAATATTGACATTGAGTATATACAAAAGTTTCACCAAAACTCTTGAAAAGTTTCGTATTAAAAGTTTTTTTTTTATTTTGCCCGAAAATAATAGCATGGGTTTAACATCTACATTTAACAATTTAACATGGATTTGACTTATCATGTAAAAGAAGCTTTCAGTTCGAACAAGAGAAATTAGTCTTTCCAAGAAACTAAGTACTTTTGATTGAAGATGTATGCTCATTTTGTTACCATTATGAATCCATGGCGAAGTGTGAAGAAATTTGTTATGACTGAACCCAAATCTGAAATAAAACAATAAAAATAAATAAGAACGAGAATAAACAAACACAAGAAATTACGTGATTCGGCAGTGTGCCTACATCCACGAGCGAAAATAATGAATCCACTATATGTTGAAGATTACAGAGATGTTACAGAGTTTCTCACAAATCTTTTCTCTCAGAGAGTTTCGCCTCTTCAACTCTTCCTCTATCTCTCTAACCCTAATTGCAGCCTCAAATACATATATATATATACATGCACCATACCGGGTCGAAGCTCTAAGTCAATATCGGGTCGGGTCCATACCCCTAATTACATCCAGAGTACCCAAAGAAATCAAGTTCTTCTTCAGTTTAGGAACATGCAGAACATCTGAAAATGTTCTCACGATACCTTCATGCATCTTGATCCGAATTGTACGTATCCTAATCACCTGACAGGAAGCATTATTTCCCATAAGAACTCTACCACCATCCATAGATTCAATCTTTCTGTGAACACATATGATAAGAACATCCCGAATCAAGAATCCACTCTGAACTTGAGTAATTTACAGTCACACTGAGAACATTTCCTCCATCAGAATCATCTTTAGTAACTCCAACAACATTACTTTTAGCTTTCCAAGAATCCCCTTCATTCTTTCCATTACCTCTCTCTGGACAGTTTCTCCTCCAGTGCCCTTTGCTACAACAACCAAAACGTTTATCATTTTTTCTAGCTTTTGATTTGGATCTCAACCAAAAAGGTAAGGCTTAATCAATGAGATGAAAGGTTCAAGCTAGGGTTTTCACAAGATTTGCTTAATGAAGGCTTAAAATTGATCAAGAGATGGCTCAAGGAGGTTAGAGGTGATCAACATGATGAAGGAAGGCTCTCATGGCTTCCTATTTATAAGCCATGAAGAGAAGAGAGAGCTCTCTCTTCTCAATGGGCAATTTATGCCCTTTACAGGCCGCCAGTCGCTTGTCTGGTCGATCATCGGTCGACCGAAGGCAATCTGCCGCTTTTGGGCAATGTTCGGTCAACCGTTTGGTCGATCGAACATGGGCAAGGCAAACTGCTCTACTTGGTTTGTTTTGCTTGTTTGCTCGTTTATGGTTCTGTCTTCGCTAAGTCTACTTATATAATATTTCTTAACTTTAAGTCAATAACTTTAAAACATAAATGTTATATAAGGATTACCCCCATTTGGATTCAATAAAAGTATCTAAAAAATCAAAATCCTTAAGAATCAAAATCTAGCTTTTGGAATCTAGTACAAATCCTCGGAAAACGAAAATTTTCTAATATCCAGGGTCAAATATGAGTATGCTAAAGGTTTCCAAAAATTCCTTAAGAATAATACCTCGTTATCTAGCTTTTATCCAATGACCGCCATTTTTTTTGTTAAGAAAATGTCTAGGTCATATAGCCCTCAAAGGGGCTCCCTAGGCTTAGTGAATTTCTGGACAGTTTTCGGGTTTTCATGTTTTGGGATTCGGATTTGGTTTTGGGTTCTTATGCGTCATCATGAGGATTTACAACATAAACTAGACACCCTAAACCTAGACTCTATCTTCCCGACGAATCCGAGCGCGTCGACCAACGTCCTTCTGATTTTTTGATTTCTTTGATATTTCCAATTGAGGACATCGAGTGCTAACCGACTAGGAACTTGAAAGATTTCTCAATGAAACATTAGTTCCATGTTTGTTATCATCAAAATTGAGATTAAAACCAAGGTAGAAAATCTTAGGCCAACAGTGTCTTCTCTCCAGCAACTTCTCTGAGGACATTATCTGCAAGAGATAAAACCAGCGCCCCAAATGCCTTTTCTAGGAATTCATCTTTTTCCACCTCTGACAGCGTCTGTAGTATATGATCTCTGCCTTTCAACACTTTTCGCAATCCCTGTTGAGACAACTGGGCATGCATCTTCATCTTCCATAGTCCAAAATGGTTCTTCTCGTCAAATTTCTCAATCTCGAATTTCATGGTTGACATCACGCTCCATGGGATCAACAACAGCATAACTCCGATACCAGTTTGTTATGACTGAGCCCAAATCCGAGACAAAACAATAGAAATAAACAAGAACGAGAACAAACAAACACAAAAAATTACGTGGTTCGACAGTGTGCCTACATCCACGAGCAAAAACAATGAATCCACTATATGTTGAAGATTACAGAGATGTTACATAGTTTCTCAAAAATCTTCTCCCTCTGATAGTTTCACCTCTTCAACTCTTCATTTCTCTCTCTAACCCTAATTGCAACCCCAATACATATATATATGGGTATCATACCGGGTCGAAGCTCCAAGTCAATATCGGGTCGGGTCCATACCCCTAATTGCATTCAGAGTACCCAAAGAAATCAGGTTCTTCTTCAGTTCAGGAACATGCCGAACATCTGACAATGTTCTCACGACACCATCATGCATCTTGATCCGAATTGTACCTATCCCAATCACCTGATAGGACGCATTATTTCCCATAAGAACTCTACCACCATCGATAGATTGATAGGTGGTAAACCAGTCTTTCTACGGACACATATGATAAGAACATCCCGAATCAAGAATCCACTCTGGACTTGAGTGATTTACAATCACACCGAGAACATTTCCTCAATCAGAATCATCTTTAGCAACTCCATCAACATTACTTTTAGCTTTCCCAGAATCCCCTGCATTCTTTCCATTACCTCTCTCTGGACAGTTTCTCCTCTAGTGCCCTTTGCTACCACAACCAAAACATTTATAATTTTTTTTGGCTTTTGATTTGGATCTCGACTTGTCTCTACTACTCCTTCCTTTTTCATGATGTCAGCCTCCAACAATCAATCCCTCACCATTGTCATTTTCTGTATTCCCCTGAATTGTTTTCCTCAACTCGTTAGAGTTCAAGGAAGCCTTGACCTCTTCCTTAGAGATCGTATCTCGTCCATATAACAAAGTAGTAACCAGGTGATCATATGATTTAGGCAAAGAAAACAACAAAATTAAGGCCTGATCTTCGTCATCAATTTTCACATCAATATATAGGCTCTCAAGCTTTAACCATATACAGGCTCTCAAGCTTTAACCATAGAGCTGCAGGTGTCTTCTCTCCAGCAACTTCTCTGAGGACGTTATCAACGAGAGATAAAACCAGTGCTTCAAATGCCTTTTCTAGGAATTCATCTTTTTCCGCCTCTGACAGTGTCTGTGGTAGATGATCTCTGCCTTTCAACGCTTTTTGCAACCCCTATCGAGACAACTGGGGATGCATCTTCATCTTCCATAGTTTGAAATCGTTCTTCCCGTCAAATTTCTCAATCTCAAATTTCATGGTTGACATCACGCTCTGTGGGATCAACAACAACGTAGCTCTGATACCAGTTTCTTATGTCTGAACCCAAATCCACGAGCGAAAATGATGAATCCACTATATGTTGAAGATTACAGAGATGTTACAAAGTTTCTCACAAATCTTCTCCCTCTAACAGTTTTGCCTCTTCAACTCTTCCTCTCTCTCTCTCTAACCCTAATTGCAGCCCTAAATACATATATATATGGGCAGCATACCGGGTCGAAGCTCCAAGTCAATATCGAGTCGGGTCCGTACCCTCTTCTTCACAAACTAAAGCTCATTTTTCCTCCCAATTAAACTGTGCGAAACATTTAGCGGAGCGGGTTTTAATTTGCATCTGAAATATAATACATCTCAACAAATCTCCACCTTGAATTGTATTTCCCACATTGTCTTCGCAAAGCCCCTTAGGACTATCTCCCCATGCTGCAAACATTGATCAAATCCAAACAATGTTTGAACTTGACCAGAGGAACCGGTTTAGTCATCGTATCCGCCGGATTATCCTGTGTCCCAACCTTCTCGACCGCAACGAGCCCTTGAGAAATCACATCTCGAACAAAATGCTATCTGACATCAATATGTTTCGTTCTCTCATGATACATTTGATTCTTTGACAAGTGTATGACACTCTGACTATCACAGTAAACTGAAGTCACACTTAGCTGCATACCCATGTCACCAATCAAACCCTTTAGACATAAAGCTTCCTTCACAGCTTCAGCTAAAGCCATGTACTCTGCTTCAGTTGTAGACAAAGCAATTGTATTCTGTAGTGTTGCTTTCCAACTGATAGCAGTCCGAGAGATAGTAAAAACATAACTAGTCAAAGATCTTCGTTTGTCCAAGTCTCCAGCATAATCAGAATCCACAAAGCCAACAATTTCAGTCACTGAAGTGCCTCTGCCATAGACCAAAATTTTGTGTGCAGACCCTTTTAGGTAGCAGAAGATCCATTTCACAGCCTGCCAATGCATCTTTCTTGGTTTGTGCATATACCTGCTCACAAACACTGACAGCATGTAAAATATCAGGCCTAGTGCAGACCATGTCATACATGAGACTGCCAATTGCACTAGCATATGGTACCCGAGCCATGTGCTCCACCTCCTCCTCAGTAATAGGAGACATCTTTGCTGAAAGCTTGAAGTGTGCTGCAAGAGGTGTACCAAATGGCTTGGACAGATGCATCCCGAAACGGTCAAGTACTTTTTAAATATATTTTTTGTTGTGATGAGTACAAATTTCCAGAGCGTGTATCTCTAATGACCTCCATGCCCAAAATCTTCTTAGCTGCACCCAAGTCTTTCATCTCAAACTCACTACTCAACTGAACTTTCAAAATATGGATCTCAGGCACATTCTTTGAGGCAATTAACATGTCATCAACATACATCAACAAAAAAACACACGAACCATCTTCTAACACCTTGTGATAAACACAACTATCATAGCTGCCTAAAGCACAAACTAAAGCTCATTTTCCCTCCCAATTAAACTGTGTGAAACATTTAGCGGAGCGGGTTTTAATTTGCATCTGAAATACAATACATCTCAACAAAGTCTACTTTGTTCACTCAATCATAGAATTGCCTAAAGCACTTCTCTACATCAATTAGAAATCAAATTGACAGAGCAAATAAATTAATTATAAAAAAAACTAGGGGGGGAAATTTGAATATTTGGATAGATGAACTTCACTAAAGACAAACATATTGCTCTACATGTACTAGGGGTGAGCATCGATCGAATTGAGTCAAAACCCAACGCGACCCAGATAATCTGAACCCAAATAAGGAGAATCCAAAACCACTCGACCCTATCCAAATGAGAATTAGGGGCCCGACCCGATTATCCCGAATAAGATCGGGTCTCGACCCTAATAACCCTAATAGCCGAAATTCCCTTTAAAAAAAACATTCATCATTTTGTCAAATAGTTTTAAATGTTCTAAATATTATCACCTAAAATATTCACTATTTTAATCTATTATAAACATACCAATTTTAAATATTATCATCTAAAATATTCACTATTAGGGGTGATGTATCAAAGTTTCTTCTAATTTTCACTATCATTATCACGCCCCAACTTAGGGTCACGTGACCGGCCAGGGTATACGTGCCTATACCCCGCAGCCTAACCCATGCACATGCCAACTCATGACAATAAAATATAGCGGAAAGAATGAAACGAGTTTTATTTTAAATGAAAACCAAATCAGATTTCACTAGAAGTAAGTTTAGCAAAACAGTAAAGTGCGGAAATAATAAATCAAAGTTCAACAGTTCATTTACAAGTGAAATCTGAAATGAAAGACATGAATGTCGCCAGGGGACTACAACTCCAAAATACCGAATACAGGTGCATGACAAACTACCAAAAAAACTCGACTACGACCCCTAACTAGGACTGCTGTGAGATCAATATGGCTCCTCTGCCCTCCTGTCGCGCCAAGTGCTCCAGCCCACCTCACCAGTTAGGCTCTGCAAAAAAAAACACAAACGATAACGGATGGTGAGTTCAAAGAACTTAGTGAGCGGTTCTACTAACTCCCACGGGATAGCATATGATAAAACACCTATCTCAAACAGGAATAAAGTCACAAGGGAGTGACTAGCTATCAGGCCATCTGACCACCACATGCCCGAAGGCAACCAACACTCTAGTAGTGAAGTACAACCGGCCTCAGCCTACCGTGCCCTAAGGTAACAAATCATATTCAAGGGTTACTAGGATAATCGGGATTGGCCCATCCGAGGTTATCCTATAATAAAGAAACTCGGGAGCAATCAGGATTTGCCCATTCGAACTTGCTCCATGAGACGCATAGGAACAATCGGGATTCGTCCGTTTGAACTTTTCCCTTAAAGATATCATAGGAACAATCGAGAATTGTCTATCCTAACTTATCCCTTAAAGATATCACATGCAGGAATAATAAGGATTTGCCCGTCCAAACTTATTCCTTAAAAGAAACTCGGGAACAATCGGGATTTGCCCATCCGAACTTGTTCCACGAGAAACACAGGAACAATCGGGATTTGCCCATCTGAACTTGTTCCTGAAAGATAGAGCAAGAATAATTGGGATTCGCCCATCCGTTAAAATATAAAAACTTGTGAACAATCAGGATTTTCCCATCTGAACTTGTTCCACAAGAAACACAGGAACAATCGAGATTCGCCCATCCGAGCTTGTTTCTTAACACAGGTTGGGAATTAACCATCTAGCCTTCTGAGCCAAGCCCGCATTCCGGCTCTTATCCGATCCTCTCCGTCATTCATAAAGATATGACACTAACAAGACCTAAGTCAAGTGTCTCCTACGATGTCTTAGGGATGTCCTTATTGGGAATGCTACAACTCCCAATACCCGATCCCAACTTCTAGACCCATAACATCATAAACCCATGAGGTTTTGTTTCATGTACAAAACTTAACTTGTTGGTTCTTAACAGATTATGCTGCCCCTTGAATTTCAATTATGCAATTAAAATTTACATTCACCAAAATTAGGGTGTTGTTTTAGTTTACTATTGAGCCCAAAACGGATGCACCCAAGTAGAATCTAACTTCCAACGTGTGCCCTTCGGATCCAGACTATGTTTTCTGGTCAAAACGATACATTACACGACTATGTTCAGTAAACTTTACGCATCACAATAGATTGAATTAATAATTTCAGTATGAAATTTCAGCAAGATTGAATTTTCAGCATATCATGGTATTTAATCCGAAATTCACAGAAATTAAATCCTTAATCACTATCAACAGATTTATAATGTCGAGATAAATCTCACAAGGACAAAACTCATATTTGCTAAACAAGATTTGCAAGCATCAATACCATCTTTAAACAAGAATCAAGCTTCATGATCAAAAACTCATATCAAGAACACACATGGCATCAAGATCAAATCCTTATCCTTATGAAACATAATTAATATCCAAAAATCACATATTTAATCACATAATATGCATTGACATTATAGGAACCTAAATTGGTCCAAGGCATAGATCACAAAATAAACAAAAATATTCTTTTAGGCATTTCATCAAACACCTCGAGGGTAACCCTACATCCACCTTGGGAAACCTTGGGTTTCCTCCCACAAGTCGACACAAGAATTCGGCGATCAAAACACAAGAATGGAAACAACAAGAACGTCACAATACCCAAATCGGCTCAAGAACATGAGAGAAAACCCGAGAAAATGAGGGGTAAAACCACTCACCCGATTAGGAAGAAAGATTAGAGGAAAATTCTCCGATCAGTGGCATCCGAATATGGCCCCAAAAGGTGGCGGCAGCGGCTCGGCTCCTCAAGGAAGGGGCGGCGGCTCCAAAGTTTCAAGAAGGTGGCGGCTTCAACCAAGCCGACGACTTGGCCGCCAAGGAAAGGGCAAGAAGAGGGGGAAGAATAAGAGGGGGCTCGGCGGCTAGTGTTGACTTAAGGTTTTCTATCTTGGTCTTAATCTCAGTTTTGATGATAATAAACATGAAACTAATAATTTCATGGAGAGTTATTTTTAGGTTCCATATCGGTTAGCGTACGATGTCCCCGATCGGAAAAATTAAAGAAATTGGAGAAATCGGCAAGGACACTCGTCGACGCTTGGGATTCTTCGAGAAGTTAGAATTTAGGCTTAGGGTGTCTAGCACGTGTTGTAATCCTCTTTTATAATGCAAAGAATCCAAAAACCAAACCCGAACCCCAAAATATGAAAACCCGAAAACTGCTCTGAAATTCACTAAGTCTAGGGAGCTCCTTGGAGGGCTATATGACCTAGACATTTTCTTGACACAAAAAAGGCGGTAATTGTTCCTTAGGTAAAAACTAGATAACGAGGTATTTTTAAGGAATTTTTGGAAGCCTTTAGCATACCCATATTTGACCTGGGAGATTAGAAAATTTTTGGAAGCCTAAGGATTTTGATTTTTTAGATATTTTTATTGAATCCAAATAGAGGGTAATCCTTATATAACATTTATGTTTTAAAGTTCATTAACTTAAAGTTAAGAAATATTATATAAGTAGACTTAGTGAAGATGGAACCCAGAAACGAGCAAACAAGTAGAAAACTTAGCCAAACCAAACTACCCTGCCCAGGTTCGGTCGACCGGCAGAAGATGAGGGCATTTCAGTTCACCGACCAGTCGATCGAACATTGCCCAGAATGGGCAGAATACCTTCAATCTCTTGGTGGTCGCTCGGTCGGTCGACCAACGATCGACCGGACCTGCGACCGGCGGTCGGTAATGGGCAAAAATCCACCGTTGAGAAGAGGGGAGCTCTCTCTTCTCTTCATGGCTTATAAATAGGAAGCCATGAGAGCCTTCCTCCAGGTTGTTGATCACTTTTAACCTCCTTGAGCCATCTTTTGATCAATTCTAAGCCCTCATTGAGCCAATCTTGTGAAAACCCTAGCTTGAACCTTTCATCTATTTGATTGAGCCTTTAATTCATTGCTTCACCATCAATGGCATCAAGAGGAAGCTAGGATTCTTGTTGTTGAGCTAAGTATTTTATTGTTTGATTTATTGCTCCATTTGGTATTGTATTTTTTTGTTATTTCATTGTATTTGAGTTTGTATAAACCTAGAGTGCTAGGTTGATTGAGTTGGTGGTTGCCTTGGTGTTAAGACTTAAATCCATCATTGTAAACTTAGTTTACTAAGATTAGTTGGGTTGTCCCTTAGGTTGAGGTGGGAGAGTGCTCTCGGTAGGAAGGCAGAATACTTCCCGGTGTGAAAGTGCATTCGGTTTGAGAGCGGAGACTTTCCGATTGTAAAGTCCTCTTTGTAAGAGAAACGATATAATCTAGTAAACTTAGTTTGGAAATTCTAAGCGGGGTGCTTAGGTAGCGGAGTAGGCATTGGGGCCGAACCACTATAAATCTTTGTATTAGCATTGATATTTTGTTTGGAGTGGGTATACTCCCCTCCTCAAACCCTCAATCCACTAACACTTATCAAACCCGCATCTGCCTCAAGCCCGAATCCAACCCGCTAACCCACATTAACTCAATCTAACCCCATGCAATACAATTTAATAAATCAAGCAAATAAAATAAAATATATAATCCATGATTTACTTACCCGAGCTCTCAAGCTCGCACCGGAACATGAGTCGACTCAGCTTGACCTCGAACCAGCCCGCTAGGCTTGCAACACAAAACAACTAACAAAAAAAATCAAAAATAATATCTAGGATATTACAATCATAAACATATTAAATATTCACTATTTGAGGATTTCTTTTAATTTTCGAATCGGGTCGGGTATATCAAGGTTTTCATCTGACCCGACACGAGCTGACCCAACTCGAATTAGGGGTATAAACTCCCTAAAAATCAGACCCAACCTGACCCGAATTACCTAAATAACCCGACTCGAATTTGTTCACCCCTAACATGTACCATGTGTTGGGATGGGAATATGAAATGCAACGGAAATAGCAATTTAAAAAATTTAAACTATTCCGAAAACAATGATCTACTTTAGCAATATTAAGGAATTCAACATAAGAGAATAAGGAGAAGATATACGTCGAACAACGGATGGTATGGTGCTCCTATCCCCGTTTTGAGACGAACACGTGCACATCCTCCAACGTAAGTCCACACCAAGCACCTCGCAACAAAAGGGACAGCGAACACCGGGGCTCGTTGTGGCTCAACGGAGAACCTTTGTCAATCCCAAAATCCACCAAGGTAAGGCCAATCCTTCCACCAAGAACCGGACACCAAAGAAGAAAGGAGAAAACACAAGAGAAGAGGTGAAGATACCTCACTATCCTCTTGGACTCCTCCAAGAAGATGAAGATTAAGGTACACCAAAGAAGAGAAGATGGGAGGATCAAGAAGAAGGAGGCCGGCCACCAAGGAGAAGAACTTAGTGTTCTTGGAACTCTTCCACATAAAAACCCCTCTCAAGATTCACAATCTTTCCACTCTTGATCTATTTTTTTTTCTCTATTAATTTTTCATGCATGGTTTAGCCACCCTCTCCCTCTTTTAGAGGGGGCGGCCACATGAGAGAAAAGGGGGCCGGTCACTTGAGTTCAATTTTGAACTCACCCCGGATTTCAAAAATCTAGGGTTTGCCTTCTCTTTAATTTTCATATTTAATAGTTTTATAATTTATTCAAAATAAATCAAAAACCAATTAAATAGAATATTAATTTATCTACATAAATTAAAAGTCTATTAATAGGAATTATATTTATCTCCAAAAACCAATCACCTAAAAGATAGAGATGAGATAAATCAAACTCCTATTTATTAATAGAATCATGATTTATCCAAATAAATCAATTATCTATTTATTTATGTTTTATCTAAATAAATCAATTCCCTATCAATTATAATTTATCTAAATAAATCAATTCCTAATTAATAGGTGTAGGCACATGGCCAAAAGCATCAAATTTTCCTTCCATATAATTATGTTTAATTCTTGATTAAACATAATCCCCGTCTTATGGTTAATTAAGTTTAATCAACCCCTAAAATTAATATCGTGTGTCATACCCTACGACTTTATGGTTACCCTTTACCAAATAGGGCTACCCTAAAAATTAGGATTATCGACGAACTCTTTCCTCGTGTATTCGTTCATATAGGAAACACCTTTTCTATTATGTTTGTAAATGAGATCCGTGATCGAGTTGCAGCATGTCAATGCTAGTAGACATATAGTGCTGCATTCGGACTCTATCTCATAAAACCCATTACAAGGTTAGCCTGTTGTGTGTGACCCACTGAGCCCCACACTAAGCCAATAGTGACTTCTATTCGAACCTTATGAGCCTCCACTAAACCCATTTAGTGTGGTCGTGAGAGACTCCAATTACAAGTCAAGATTGACGTCTAGCAACGTGTCATGACTACTTGGATAGTGTGAGGTTCAATCTACAGGGATCGAACGTCCATCGGTGATTAGTTAGCGTGCAACTAAATCCCTCAATTACAATATTCCGAATTCGGCTAGGGTACGAAAGAAGTGTCAAACCTTAATACCAATTCATATGCATTATGTTTGCCAAGTTATCGTCTTATTAATGACATGTCAGAAAACCTTTTCCGACATTCGTATCTACTTTGGCCAAAGATTCCTGAGTCGACACTTGCAAGGATACATATGACATTATCTTCTCTCACAGTCTCACTAGGAGTAACCGGTTCCATATTGGTTGCTCACCTACCTCCATGAATGCTTCCCATGCCTAGAAGTATCCGACATATGACACTAAAAATCACGTAGGGATAAAACCATGGTAACCATGACAACCTCAAGTCCAAGAATTGCTCGGACCTACTATCACTCAGGAACATTCTATCGACACTCATGTAAGGGTTCCATATTGTATTCCTCGTGTAGGTTCGTTCAGTGAACTCATTCCCTAATGAGCACCTGCACTTGTACATTAATGACAGTTCATAGGTAACTATGAGATCAGTTACACCCTATCAAATAGGGCATCTACCAAGTGCACTAGTTTTACCGAAATCACCGATCCCCTAATCGATGATCTTACGACTAGAAACATTTAGAACAAGGGCATCTGAATTCCAGGAGCATCTAGATTCCAAGTCTCACTGACATGATCTCATCATGATCTTAGAATCATTTGTCCAAATTCATGGTGTTCATCATAATCTTTATGAATAAAGATGCAACATATGATGAAAAGATGTCTCATTAAATTGATTGCCCTTGAATAGTCTCTAAATACATTGACATGTGATTGACTCAAGGGCACTATTCCTTTCACCATGCACAACCAATCAATTATAAATTAGTCACTTGTACCGCCAAGCCTTGTGTATCTCATATTTTGTATTGGAATAAATGTTACCATTCAGCTAGAACTATGTGTGTAGTAAGTATCAAATAAGGACTGAAAACTGATCGGCAGATAGAGAGGACCTAACTTTGATCTCCTTGAGGGCTGGAAGTGATATCAAAACCAACAACTGATTTGGACATAATGTACTTGAAAAGACAAGGAAAGCTCTCAGGGTCAGGAGAACCCTGCTTTGTTGAGCCTAGGTTTTCTTTCTCATCCATCTCTACCTTTAAACCTAAGACACAAAAGAAAACATATATAAGCAAGATAGACAAAGTGCAAGCTCTCCCATGATGAAGAAAACTAAAAAAAGTAGTTGATCATGTGTAAAAGTTGTTGTCCAAACAATTTAATGTAGATTCGTATGAAAGAATCATTTGCTTATGCATGACAAGCGCGCGTAGAATTCAATCAATCTCAAATGGTATAGCATATAAGGTGACATGAATATAAGAAGATGAACAATTTTCCTCAAAAACAAATGAACAAGATAAATTACAAATATGTCCTAATTATCAAGAGAATTAAAACAAACTTTGCAACTCTGATGAAAAAACAAAGTGATACAAGCAATGATTACTCCTCTAGTGAAAGCATTTAAGTAGAATCAGTGATTACAGAGGAAACAAGCCTCACTTAACCTAAAAACTAGAACTTCATCTGCCAAGTAGTATAGCAGTTTGTGAAGAGTTCAAACTAGTGGAAAAAAGATCACCGTTTATAAATACAATAGTGAAAATGCTTCCTCACGATGAGTCTATGGAGGGTTCTTACAGAAAACAAAGACTATACTCATCCCCCCTTCATCATAGGAAAGAACAAAAATAAAAATAAAAATTCTACAATAGGAGACACCTACCAACATGTTCTCCCAACCACCACATCATGAATAAGTTTCCTGAATTTATTCTTATAAATGTAGTGGTAGGATACAGGTTTGGGTACCAACTGATGTCTGATTGTGGAAGGCAAACCTCAACCATTAACAATGACATGAAAATCTTCAACCACAAATACCATGTACCCTTGTAGATGTTTCAGTACTTGTTCTACTGTTCTATTGATAATGGAAATTTCAAGATGCAATTTAAACTAGTAATACAATTCACTGAATGGGGTTTAGGGTTTAACTTAAGTCATGAGCAATTTGGTATGTTAGATTTAATATATTGTCGCACTCCAAATCCGGTATGACCGGCTAGGGTACGCCACGTACCCTGAAGCCTAACCCAAAACAAACCACATATACAATTTAACTAAACTTGGACATTTATAAATATTTCAAAGATTTAGAAAAGACATTTAATTTCAAAACCCAAACCACCAACTCAATAAATGTCTAAATGTTCAAACTGATTTCAAAACTTTAATTAACTAAACAATGACACATGAACATAACAAAACTACGGAAACATATAACCCGAGTCTACATAACTCAAACAACTCAACAAGTAAAATATGACTCGACTCAGGTATCCCCCTCGACCATGATATGTAACGAGACCCGCTGCCCTGCTGCAACCAGCCGCGCTACTGCACCCCAATACCTATCTGATCTCGCTCATGTGCTAAAAAACATCATAAGAGGGTAAGTCCAACTAGGACTTAGTGAGCAAATCAATCCTCAATCCACCATAATCAACATCATGACAACCAATATAAAAGCAGGCATATATAAAAAATATAAGCATAACTCATAGTAATAAATATCATCATGCATATCTACACTCATTACAAAAAAGATTGGAATTAGTAACAAACTGTTTTTGCCACAGTAGTGATATATAGTGGCAAAAAGATGATTCAGTGGCAAAAAAAGTGCTTGCCACCCGTTTGTCGCGTTAGGTCCACCGCTAAAAGTCATTTTTGGCTTCCGTGACGAGATTTAGTGGATTGCCACGAATTGTAATTTCTTTAGTGGCAAACGAAAAAGTCAAACTACCTCCACTCTATTATGGCAAACGGAGCTTGCTGACGTCACATATCTTTTATGATAAAAATTCTTTGCCATTTATTAATAAATGTTTGCCATCATTATACTCTTTCTAGAATTCTTTTCGTGGCAAAAATATATGAAATTTGTCGTTAATATCGTGTTACATTTTGCCATTATATATCAAATTTGCTATAAATTTTTTTGCCACTACAAGTTTGATCCTTTGTCATTAAAGGTTAAAATGAATTTGCCACTAACACGATTTCTGATTTGAATTATTACCATAATATCAGTGATGATTTTGCCATTAACACAATTTCAAGTTTCGATTATTGTCACAATATTAGTGATGATTTTGCTACAATATATGATGATTTTGCCACAACTTTGAGAATTTGTAATGAATAAATTTGCCACAAACACAAAATTTAATAATTAATCATTCATTAAAATAATAATCCACATGCTAATTACGAAACCCACAACTTAACAGGTATACAACCATCTACAAATCCAATCATCGACAATCCAAAATAAGTTTAACATTAATCCAAATACATCAAAAATAACATTGTTCACCAACACAAGATACTCTAAGGTATCTAATATCCAACACAAGATATTCTAAGGTATCCAATATCCAATAAATACACAAGATAGTTCGTACGCCAAAAGGTACACAAGATAATCCGTACACCAAAAAAAAAAAACACTGCTCGAATAAAAAGAAGTTCTAGTAGGTCCTCTAGGTATGCCTCATTTCTTCTTCTTTTTCTCCTGCAAAAGAAGAGAAGTAAGAACACAAGTCAAAACTATTACATCAAAGAATCAAACTAATTTAGAAATGATATCTTAATGCACAAGGAACATCAGTGTACTCTTTTTTTTAAAGAAAAACATCAATCATTACTCATGAATCAAACATACATTGTCCAATAAAGAAATTACATCATACATTTCCTTATTATCATACAAAGAAGGATTTAAGATGTTTAAAGAAATCTTTGCCTCTAAAGAGAGTAAAAAACAAGCTAAGAGAGCTATTAACGCTATTATGACAACCTCAGTTTCAGCTAAGAGAGCTTCATTGCAAAGAAAAAACTTCATTCCTACCATTAACACCTTGTTAGTGGCTGCATTGACAATCACAAAACCTGCACCAGTTTTTGAACGTGTCTCAAACCAAGAACCATTGCAGAAGCATATATTTGAATCAATAGAGACAAAAATGTTTTACATCTCAGGAATGTTGGTGTTAGCTTTCATTTGAGGAGAAACTTCCTTATCATAAGAATTAGTTTCAACCAAAATGGCTTGAATATAGAACCTAATACCTTTGGCCTTATCATTGAAATAGATTTCATTTCTATGTTTCCAAATATATAAATAGATTTCATTTCTATACTGAATTTGTCTCATACTGAGAAAGGAGTAAGCATGCTTAGCCCTTAGATTACCATCATGACTCAAAGTCAAGACCCACTTGTCATTCTGATTCCTAATAGGAATGAGAATTTTATTGATAGATTCATTATTTTGTATCAGATCTCCAGAAGAAATCATTTGAAAGATTCATTATTTTTTCACATGCATGATTTGAAGCTGATAAAGCCAGAAGTGAATGGGTTGGAATCATAGTAAAATTATTTTTTCACATGCAGACCTTCAAGGACTTCCTAATAAAATTGTTTCTTGCTAGATGTAAACTTGATGTTCCTAGAATCATATTGGAAGTTTGTGACCGTTAGACCAAGTTTTTAAGATAATAGTTTATTTTACTAAGTAATACTAATTATGATTAAACAGTGAATAGATATTTCCTTTAGTAACCATACAATTTAGTTTAGCTGTCTGAATGAAAAAAATAGTACACGGTACATATAGGCAATGTGAGCCATACAAGTTAGTTTAGCTGCCTGAATAGAGATAAAAACACATATATAGGGAGATGTGATAATGTGATTTCCTGGCATGTATGAGTTGAAAGAAACAATTAAGATATCTTGATTTAAGTACAATCGTGATTCATGAAAATTTGATCATTTTGCTACAAGTTGATGCAAGATGGCATGCGTTGAGAAGATGGCCGCTATTGTTAGCTTATTCCACATCAAAATGGAGATTACATTGTTGACTTATTTACGGAGTTAAAGCAAATTGCATCCATTCATACTCATGCTTTCATGTTTTTTCCTTGAAATGATACCAGTTAACTAAGGAAAGATATAAACAATTGGTCAAAACCAAACCATAATTGGAAAAGATACATATTCAGCATATGTGACCTTAAACTAAGCATTGAAGTATCAGTTAACTATGATTTACAAGCTAGCACAGTCCACCTTACAACAGGATTAATACATATATTTTTGATGAATTCGAAATTATATATTTCCATTTTGATAAATTGATGTAAAACTGTTAACCATAGTGAAAAGTCCAATTTACTATGACAGACTTATCCTAATTAACGAACATCTTGGTTGAAAGACTCAAGCCCATTTGCCTTAAATGATATGTACTCTAGTTTGTACTGTTGAGATCTTTCAGTGGAGACTAATCATGTAACTCTTGATGCCTTACTATATCTTACAGGTTATATGTGATTTTTTTTTTTTAAACTTCAAACATGATAATTATGAGCCCAAGTTATAGTTCTTATGGTTTTTGATTAAGATATAGATAATCTGAACTATCTGATGATCATTCATAACATGCCATTTGGCTTAGTCACACACTATACATTAGTATTGAATTTATCTACTTCAATTCAATATCAATATGTTTTCTATTTTTCAAAAAAATATCATACAAGCATGCAATTAAAGAGTTGATATGTGAGTGTTGAGCTGGAACGAATGGAAGAAATTCTTACCTTAGGGGTATTTTGCAATTTCGATAACATCATCATCATTGTTTTAATCTGAGCAGACATCTCATCTTGACTTTTTTTTCATCTCCTCGACTCTACTATTTGCAAGGGCTGCCTCTTTCCGTGCTTCCTCGGCTTCCATTTTTCCTTTCTCAGCTTGTTCCTTCAATGCTTGGACCTCTTTTCCCGCTTGTTCCTTTAATGCCTCGACTTCTTTTTCAACCGATTCTTTCACCGCAAGTACTTCTTTCTCCACAAGCTGAAGCTCTTTCTCCAATAGTGTCTTCTCTCGCTCAGCCAATTCTTTCTCCTTCGCATCTAATTGTTGGACTCTCAACCCAGTAGGCTTAGGTCCTGGCCCACGACCACGTATATAATTTTTGGACTGTCCAAGAACCTCAGTGTATATCTTATCTTCATCAACTTCCTCGCCGGCTTCTTCTAAAGATTCAATTATTGCCTTCACAGCCTCCTAAAAAGCAAAAAATTAATGGATTACAACTAAAACCCATTAGAACTAATATTTTACTATATAAGGAGAATTATATATCAACTAAACTTACATAATTTATTCTAGCATGCTCATAGACCCAATCAATCTTCTTCTTACTCCAATGAGTTTCATAATACAATTTGGACATGGAAGGCCGCTCCATTGTATCTTTATTGGTCTGCCATAAAAATAACAATAAGGATATATCGCAACAAGCAAAAAATACATTATGGATAAATTTTTAAGAAAGAAAACAGTATATATTATTTGACTTTTTTACCAATTTAAATTCTCAACGAGCAAAACTCATGCTCCCATTTCCATGTGTTGAAGTTTGGCAAGCACGATTGCTTTTGTTGATTTCACTTCGCATCTAAGTTGACAAAAAATTAGAAGTAAAACAACATCAGAAAATTATAAAGTAAACACCTAAGAATAAGTAATATATAAAAAGTAAATATGAAGGAAAGTTATCGATATCACATTGAATTCTTCACTATTAAATATTTGGCATAGTTATACCCATTTATCACTATCAATATCTGGAGGGCAATTTTGAAGTGCGGTCTCCATGCTTCCATTTGGCAAGTAGTACATGGTATGCAACTTATTTTTCCAATTTCTATAATTGTTAGCCAGCTGTTTGTACACCATATTTTTCACCAATTCATCTTCATCATCCATCTTAAATTTATCTTTGATTGGAAAAAAAAAAGCTGTTATAGTATAAATAAAAGTGGTACAAATAATATAAATAAAAAAGATTGCTCAATTAGTGTGTGAATTATGGAGAATAAAATGTCCTATTAAGTTATAACCTTTGACAATTTTAATCCTTAAGCATAGTTATCAACATTTTAACCTCTAAAGACGACACAAGTATGGTTTCTTAAACAAACTTAGAGGTAAAGCATGTTGATATTCATACTTGGAGGTTCAAAATGTTGAAAGATGTAACTTAAGGGGACACTTTACCTTTATAATCTCCCACAATTTCAACTTTTCTTCTTCTGGCAATTTTTTCCAAGTAGCATATTGTAATGGAGCGAAGTTTCTCACAGTTACGCCGCATTCAGTTATCAGATCACATGCATCTTCCCCACAAATGTGCATCCTATCTGCAGGAATCACTATATCGAGTGACGAATTGTGCTTTCTTTTTCTAGCGAGCTTGATCTCGCGAGTCGCTCCCCTCGTTTTTTTTCTGCGCCTTCCTTCTCTCCAACTGTAGAACTTACCTCCATATTAAGTTGATTGGATCCAACAAAATCTTCATTTCCTTTCTCCGGCTCGGTTACCAACTTACGACAGACAGATGTAGGTCGACTCTCAATTATTGTTTGGTGTTGACTCCTTCCAGCATTTCGAGGACTGCGACGAACAGGTTGTTGCAGTTGTTTTACCTTTTTTTATTATCTCAAGCGCACGCATCTTCTTATAATTCTCTTTCATTTGGTTTTCTCTCACTTTCTCATAGTTTTTAGAATTTGGGGCTGCAAAATGAAAACATAAATGAATTAGTGACTTGTGTACTAAAAAAAATTCATTAAAAAAGAAATATGGTTTAAACACCGATTATTTGAAAGCTTGTAATTGCATACCTGCATTAGTGATTGGTTCTTGCGGAATATTCTTGTCCACTGCCAGTTCCATATTTGACCACTGTCCAGCGTTATCATCAGGTTCCATCATTTCCAAATTCTGAACCATTTGTCGGTTTTTATTAAAATCTGGATGGTTCAGACTAAGTTGATGGTCTACATAAAGCTCAATTGTTTTGTTTGATCTCCTCAAACCAAGTTGTGCAATCTTCCTAACATCCTCATCATATTTCACATATGTCAATCCACTAACAAAGGTCTCCCCATCATTTTTGTAGTATACTTTAGACTCTTTCTGATATTTGAGATGTTCCGCCAAAGTTTCAGTTATCCCTCTCATCATAATCAAATCGGGATCTTAAAATGATGACCACTTGAAACCACCCACATAGTGCTTCGTTGGTCTATTGACAAACCTTCCGGCGTAGTTAACAACAATCTTAATCATATCACTCATAGCTGCTGTCACTGTAAAAAACAAAACAAACAACAACAAAATAAATGTCAGTGATCATAAAAAGGATAGGTGATGATCATAAAAAAGAAAGGTGATGCAGTAAAGCTAATAAATATAGCATAAAGTATATTTTTATGGCAATAAAAATATAACAGGGCATAAAGTAGATTCATGGATTTTAAAGAGCTATGTTATGTTGAAAATGCATATTCCTGACAATAGTTTATTTGAACAACAAAATGCATATTCCTGACAATAGTTTATTTTCCTAGTATTGTACCAGTGTTGAAATAGGGGAAAACATGCATATTACACTTATATTCATGCCATTAACATGTTTGAACAACATTGATGATCAACACAAGGGGAGAGCACAGTATCCAAATCTTAAAATTCATGTCATTAATGAACATCCACTAATCCAGAATTGCATAGTTATATACTTATATGCTAACTATACAACATTGGTTCAATAACTACAAATCTAAAACTAGATAGAGTAATAAGCTCTTTGGAAAAATGTTAGTATTTAAGGAACTAAGATGATCTTTGTTGAATTAGACTATTTAATGATTATGCATATGTATTAATTTCTATATACAACTTAATGATGTTGCATTCATGATACTAGATTTACAACTTAATGATGGATAAGAATGTATTTAAGAAAGTATGGAACTGTATTTAAGAAACATTCCTACTAACATTTCTCAACTTGTGTAAGGCAAGGTGAAACACTAGGAGAACAAACTCCAAAATATTAGACAACTTTACTTAATACATCAAAATCCAAAATATTAATTCTACATTAGGAGAACAAACTAAGAGAACACATGGTCATCCTCATCGTCGTCATATGGAATGATCAGTTCATCCTCTTCACTATCTTCATTTGGGATATCCTTGCAAAAAGCATCATCCTCTTTCAATGGAACATCAAATCTTCGTAACTGCATATCATTATCATCAACATCCATTGACATATTGTAATCACTTCCCACCAGTTGTTGGTACGGCTCCTTATCCAATTCATCTTCTTCTTCATCCGAAAAATCGAAGTCATCTCTTGGAGTATTTTTAATAACAATTTTCCAAGTATTACCTAACTCTATATCAGGCACATAAAAGCATTGTTTGGCTTGATATGCAAGAACATAAGGCTGTTGTTTATACCATGTTGACTTTGTGTCTACACTTGTAAGTTCATAACTATCTTTGTAAATTCCAGATGTCCCTTTTCTTGACCCGAGGTTCCACCAATCACATTTGAAGAGAACCACTGTATTTTCACCTTGATATTCTAATTCAACAATGTCATTCAAAACACCGTAGAAATCAATATCCTTTCCTTCATGTTCTCTTGATACAACAACACCACCATTTTGAGTTTTTCTATACACCACTAGAGAGACGAGAGCACTCAAAGAGGCCAAGGACAAGCTAGAAGAACTCACTTGGAGATTAGAATTAGTTGAAAAACGTATGAGGGTATGTCATCATTTGAAATAGACAATATCCATAGGATACTGTTATAATCCAAAATTAAGAAGAGTTTGCCTATCATTATTAGATTGACCTTGAAGAAGCTAAAGGGTAGGAAATTGCAAAGGTACAAAGTGAAGCTTGATGAAGTGCATGAAGCAATGACCAAAGAAATAGAAGGTGCTAGAATAGCAATTGAACAAGCACCACCGATCACTGAAGAGGTTTTAGTGGAGGAGAACTCCATGCTAGAGTTGTTGACAACTCGTAATAAAGAGCTAGAGGTAAAAGAAAATATAGAGTTCCTGTATTTCTGCTCAGCAACCTAAACTAGATATATCTACTGAACTTCTACATTAATGGCTTTTCAAGCCCAAGAACACACCAAGATGAAGGAAATTATATGCATATGTGTACCACAATGACATGTTTTATTGTTTTGAATAAGTATTTTGATTCTTTACAGGATGAATTAAGTAAATTGAAGTCAAAGGCTCAAGAATTTGAGGAAAGATATATCAAGGTTCAAAAACAGGTGGAAGAATTACAAAAAGGCACAGAAGAATCCAACAAAAAAATTAGTGAAACTGCAGGACATGATACAAAAGTAATGTGGTGATATGTCTAAACGTAACTTCATTGAAGAATAAATTTCAGTTAGAGGAGAATGCGCAAGAGGAAGAGGTGTTTGATCAGGTTGTTAATGAAGCTCATGAAAGCATACCAGTTTCTGATTAATTTTTTTACTCTAATTTATGATGCAATAGCAATCAAGTTGTGATTAATCACATTTTGATCAAGTTTATATGTTATTGTAATTCCAGTTTAGGTCGGTGATTGCTTGGAAACTCTTATCAAAACCTTCAAGTCTTCTTTCATTCCTTTCTTTGCATATAGTATGTTCCGCATATTGCTAAAATGTTTGCATATAGGATATCCATATTACTACATTCTATATTTGATATCATAGAACTTTTTGATAACTACATTCTTCTATTTTTTGCAAGCATTGTGATATTGAATGTATCTATTATTCTTATATTCCTGCTTTTCAGACTATGTAAAATAGGTTCAATTGGACTTGGATGTTGATGAACTTTACTAGGGTTTACTTTATCATCCAAAATTTCAGTCTTTCATTTGAATTACAATAATATAAAATAAAGAATAAATTGACCCTATAGTTTATGCCGTAAGGAAGAGATTGCATAAATAATTGTTTTTACCACTTCGACTATTGTGCAGTATACTAGAAATTCTGCTTCGATTGTTTATGGTATCAGCTACTTCCATTAAGTGAATTAACTTGGGGCATTATCTTTTCTTCGTTAATCCAATTCATGAATGTAATAATATTTCCTGAAGTTATTTATCTAACTATCATTTTTTATCTTATATATCTTCTCTATGCTTGACTTATTAGCAATTTACTCTTAACAACTAAGAATCCTTGTGTCATTTGTTCCTAAATACTAGTTGAATAATCTGGTTTGCAGATAGTTGCGCGACTGGAAATTTCAAAATTTTGTTGTCACGCCCCAACTCAGAGTCATGTGACCAGCCAAGGTATACATGCCTATACCCCGCAGCCTAAACCATGCACATGTCGACTGAACAATAAAACATAGCAGAAAAGAAATAACGAGTTTTATTTAAATGGAAAACCAAACCATAAATCAATATAAGTAGTTTTAGCAAAATAATAAAGTGCGGAAATAACAAAATAAGTTCAACTATTCAAATACAATGAAATCTAAAATACAGACATAAATGTCCCTAAAGGGACTACAACTCCAAAACACTAAAACATAAGTGCATGACTAACTACCAAAACTCGACTACGACCCCTAACTAGGACTGCTATGAGATTAATGTAGCTCCTTTTCCCTCTAGCCGCGCTAAGTGCTCCAGCCCACCTCACCAGTCAGGCTCTGCAAAACAAAACAACGACAACAGGTGAGTTCAAAAGAACTCAGTGATCGATTCTACCATCCCCCATAAAAAAACAATAATAAATAGGATGCATAAAGCAAATCTTTTGACTCAAGCAGGAAAAGATCATAAGGAAGTGACCAGCTAACAGGCTGTCTGGCCACCACCTGCCCGAAGGCATCCAACACCCAAACTGTGAAGTTCAACAGGCCTAAGCCTACCATGCCCTAAGGCAACAACACATACTAGGATAATCGGGATGGCCCTCCGAACTTATCCTAGTATAAAGAAACTCGGGAGCAATCGAGAAGGCCCTCCGAACTTGCTCCACGAGATGCGAAGGGACAATCGGGATTCGTCCATCCGAACTTGCCCCTTTTTGATATCAAAGGAGTAATCGGGTAGGCCCTCCGAACTTACCCCTTTAAGATATCACAGGAAAAATCGGGTAGGCCCTCCGAACTTATTCCTTAAAACCACCTCGGGGATAATCGGGTAGGCCCTCCGAACTTATCCCACGAGTCCAAACTAGAACAATTGGGATTTGCTCATCCGAACTTGTTCCACGGGTTGGGAATTAGTCATTCAACCTCCCGGGCCTAGCTTACACTCCAGCTCTTCAACGAGCCTCTCCGCGATTCATTAAGATATGATGCAACATGACATAAGTCAAGTCTCTCCTACGGTGTCTTAGGGGTGTCCTTATTGGAAAGCGTCTCCACACTCCAATACCTGCCCCCAACTCCTAGACCCGTAATGTCATGAACCCGTGTGGTTTTATTTCATATATAAACTTTATTTATTGGTTCATGATAGATTATGTTGATCTTTTGCCCAATTTTAATTATGCAATTAAAATTTAAATCACCAAGATTAGTGTTTTGTTTTAGAGTTTTATTTTAGCTTACTGTTGTGCTCGATACTGAAGTATCTAACCTGAATCTAGTTTCCAGAATATATCCTATGTTTCCAAACTATATTTTTTTGTCGAAACGATAGGTTACACGACTATGTTCAGCAAACTATGCTCATTACAAACAGGATTTCAAAATCAGCCCTAAAAGAAACAATTCAGCATGCAGTTTTCAGCCTAATTGAGTTTCAACACAATAAAGGTAATTAAATCCGAAAATTACAGAATGAAATTCCTTAATTATCAACATAACAGAATTATATCATTGAGGCAAAATTTCTCAAGAACCAAGTCATGATTTCATGAATCAAAATAATCTTCAAACAAGAATTTAATTACATGATCAAGAATCTTATATCAAGAACACTCATTGCTTCAAGATCAAATCTTATTTTTTGAACACATGATATATTTCCAAAAATTACATATTTAAATCTAAATCATACACAATAGTTCAAGAGTCTAAATAGGCAAACAACTCAAGATGTAGACTTCAAGAAAAATAAGAACTCTCACTTGGGCATTTCGTCGAACACCTTGAGGGCACCCTTGATTCACCCTTGGCCGAACATCCATAGGGTAAACCTAGGGTTGTCGAGCCACAAAGGGAGAGTCTTGACCCTCCTCCCATGAATCGACATAAGAACACGACAATCAAAACCCATGATTCGGCGAGAAAACACAAGAATCAAGAAAACGCCCAAATCGGCTCAAAACCAAGAAAGAACCCGAGAAAGGAGAGGTAAAATCACTCGCCCGAATAGGAAGGATGATGAGAGGAAAAATCCCAGACAACGGCCCTCGAAATCAGATTCAAAAGATGGCGGTTCGACTCAAGAAGGGGAAGAGGGGGCGGCGGCTCCTCCTCAAGCCGCCGACTTGAAGAGAGAGGAAGAGAGGGAAAAGAGGGGCTGGCTCGGCGGCTCCTCTTCCCTCGGCTCCAAAGGGAAGGAAGGAGGAGAGGAAGGAGAAGGGAAGGACTCGGCGGTTGGCTCCAGGCGGCTGGGCTTGGCGGCTCCAAGAGAGAGGAAGGGAGGGGCGGCTGGCAGCTCCTGTGGCTGGCGGCTCCTCTCTTTTCCTCAATTAGCTTGTGCGGCTCCAATAGGGAGCCGCAAGCCCTAGGGGGGATTTTATAATCCCTTCCCACCACTTCAACCCTAACCTCCTTTAACCCACATCCGCTTCAACCCGAATCCATACCCACTCACTTCTCGACCCGCTAACACACTAAACTTAATTAAACCCAAATTAATCTTATGCTAAACACATGCAACCTAATTAAACAATCATGCATACACCACATAGAATTAAATAAATTTATTTATGCAAGCAAAATTTCTATAATTCATATTCCTATTTACCCGAGCTTGCAAGCTCGCACCGGACCATGAGTCGACTCGGCTCGACCTCAAACTAGTCTGCTAGGCTGGCAAACACACACAATAAACGGAAATTAAAATATATATCTAGGATATTACATTTGTATTTTGCAACGATGTGTTATGGTATCTTGATGTCAAGCTTGTTTTGTATTTATTTGTGATAAGGACAATAAGTTCTTACGCTCGAAGCATCAAGTATTCTACATTAGATATTATCTCTAGGTTTGGTCATTCATTGCCTTTTACCCGCAGGGCAAGGATAAAACAACTGAGGAGAGAAGGATTGCAATATGCATCTTTGATGATGTTGCATAACCATCCCAAGAAGCAGCTCTTAAGTATGATGCATCATTGACACTGCAACCTTGCCTAGGAATATTGTTCTTATAAATTCATGCATTTATCTTTATGTCAATTTTTTGTTTCAGTTGTACCTTCATTGTCCTCCTGCCATGTATTCCCACAACATTCATTTACTTTGGTTTTGTTATTGTAATACAACTCAGAAAGTAGTTGTAGGTGTACAAGTAGAGATATGTGTGTTTGAATGTTATTATGCTTAGCCATCAAAATAAATTTAATTGAGGGCAAAATTGCAATTAATTAAACTACTGTTTTGGAATAAAATTTTCTTATACCTTCATATTTTGCAGGTTTTTCCTGCTTGGTTGAGGTATTTACCAATAAAAAATGACTTAATTGAGGCCAAAATTGTTCATGAGCAGCTTTGTTCCGTTGTTGAAAGGTACCTTCACCTGCTTTGTGTAACCATATATGATTAGTAAAATCAATGCATTTTTTGATGGTATTATATTGAAGAATAAACCAATGACTGTATTAACAGGTCAGACAGGTAGGTTTTAGGCCCAAACAACCAACAAATTCCTAAAATAGTTATTATTGTTTTTTGCAGAGGTAAACCATAACTCTTTTATCTCCTTTCCTGTGGATATACCATAAATAGTTTGTGATTAAATTTGAATGTCTTTGGATCCAAGAGCAGTCGACATTGGTTTACTTGCTAAATGACATTATTTTGGTTATTGCATATGGTATGGGTTTGTCATTACTATTGTATCTTATGTTTTTTTACTTCTGAAAAATGCATAGACCATTTTACCTGAAGAAATGAAACACATTGAACTCAGTAATTTGATATGATATATCTTTTGATTGAGAGTTGACTATACGCTTTGAGAAAATTATATTTCAGTTACTGAAGCAATTGCTTGCTAAAAGTAGCTGAGAACCTAATCTAGTGCATACTTTTTGAAGATTTGTAACCCCCTCCCCCCTCCCCCCTCCCCCCTCCCCCCTCCCCATCATTTGGCTCATATATGATTCTTTTTTGTTAGTGGCCTTTACGGTCACTTGTTAAATTAAGACCAGTTACATATTCCTTTTTTTCCTTTATTTGAATTTAGGAACAATTAAACATTCTTTTTTCCTTTTCTTAAATTAAGACATGTTAAACATTCTTTTTTTCCTTTAAATTAAGACCAGCTAAACATTTTTTTCTGTCAAAGCTGCATATGAATTGTTTGCTATTGAAACACTTCAATTTTTTTTTGTTGCTTCATTAGTCACATTGTCTATAGGGTTGCATTGTGAAATATTAGTTGTTTGCCTCTGTCATTGTGTGCATATAAACTGAAAGCTGGTTAGTTGACATCAGTTTTAGCAAGAGCAGTTCGGTGTAGATGAGTGTTCACTACAATTATTGTTAGAATTAATATTGTGTTTTTATTTTGTAGATATTTTACTATATAAATAATCATTCAGACACCATCAGGTGGTTGGACAATCTTCTGGCAATTTAGTTTGTGGCTATCTGACACTTAAATGGTGCTACTTTCTATTTTGTCCCTAGATTCTGTGTGCGGGGAAGGATCTGACCACTGAACAAATTGTTAGTCGGATAATCAGTATTTTGAGGCAAATTCAACAAACATTGCCACCGTTTGTTCTTGCATCAACATGGTCTACCTTGTAGCCTCAGCAACATTTATTCTAGTATAATATATATAATATTTTTATTTTAGAAAATAATACAATCTACTTTTATTTACTATAACAAGCTAGCTACTGTATACACTTAATATTTAATATACTTTTGTTGATATTGACTAAGTTCAGATAATGTTATATTTTAGTAGTCTGGATTTATGTAATATAAAAATGTTTTTTTATATATTGATCTATGTAATGTTCTTGATTTTAGCAATTTCTTGATAAGCTGAGAATCTACTTTTGTGACAAGCTGAGATTAAACCTACTTTTGTATGACAGCTTTAACATGCTCTCTTGTGTGATAGATCATGATTTGAAAAAAGCTATATAAGTATATATATGATAAAAACAAGTATTAGCAAGTCTAAGCATGTAATAACAATAGTATATAAGAATGGTTTGCAAATGCTATAGAAATATATATGATAACTAACTAATTATGCTATTGTAGAGTGAAGTAATAGCAAGTTATGAATGCGATAACAAACTAATCATAATTGATAAAAAATATTATAAAATAATATTCATATAGCATTCCCAATTGCATTTCTGAAACGCTATTGTAACCTCCCTATATAAGATAGCGTGTGATTTGACAGTGTTTCGGATAATGTTATACATTACCTATAATAGCGTTTATGGCATGCTAACGACCCTTGGCGGCTGTCGCTGATTTAAACACATTAGCTACGATTGTGAGTTGCCGGTGATATTATTAGCAATCATGATATTTGGTGCTACCCGGGCCATCAACTATTTATGATACGCTTTCAGCCACGGCGTAGTGACAGACAGCCGTGGGTAAGCCATGGCTGAAGTTATATCCTGTAATTGAAAAAAAAATTAAAATTTTGAAAATTCCTGTATATACAATGATATCATCAATCACAGATTACAAATATACATTTTCAATCACAGATTACAACCACAAAACCTCATACACATACCTTTTCAACAAACCATACAAGTTAATTTTACTTAAATATCATCAATCTAAGCCTCAAACCGGAGGCAAACAAGTATCAAAATATCATATATATACAACTATAAGTATATAAACAACTCTAAGTCTCAAACCGGAGGCAAACAAGTATCAAAATATGAAATGTAAAGTATAAACATCTATATCAAGTATCTAAGCCTCAAACTAAGGCTAACAAGTATCAAAATACAATAAACCAAAATCTCATGGCTACGGTGGAGGCGATGGAGTCGACAGCAACTGGGTCAGGAGTGTCGACTGGGTCGAGGAGGACGATGGCTGCGACATCATCGATAAAAGGCCCGAGTGAGATGCAATCTGAGTGAGGAGGGCTTGCATGTTCTGCATCATCTGTCTCAACTCGTCATTTGTACGTCTCTGCTCCTCCATTGTATGTCTCTACTCCTCCAACGCCTATCTCTACTCGTCTATCGTCGCTCTCTACTATGTTAGCTCGGACTCCAATGCCGCTATCCGACTCTCGTCTTGCATCCGTGATGTCGAGGGCCTCTCACCCGCAGCGGGAGGGGTCAGTGCCCCATGTGGCCCTAACACGGCGCGTGCATGGCCACTGTTTACAAAGCCATAAAGACGGTCGTGCTCCTAGCCACATGCGGCCTCGACCCATGCACCCACGTCAAACTCATTCGGCGTGCCTCCGCGCTCGATCACGATTCTTGTGTAGGTCTCCTACATGCGTTTATATTTTAAATAATACATATATATAAACTATAAATAAAAATTGTGTAAATCAAATATACATAAATAGTTACCATGATGATTGAGGCCCTGCTACACCGTAGTTCCCCGATACTCGTCGTCGAAGGTGAGTGCGCTCAAACACCTGCATCAGCGAGGGGCGTTGGACGGTGCCATCCTCCGCAATTCGCGTCTTACATTAGAAAACAAATACATTAGTATCATTATACACAATATATAATATTTTAATTAAAAGTAAGAAAATTATAAATACCATATGACGTTCATGCACCGCAAAAGATACGGAGCCACCAGTGTGGCGCACCCCCGTGCCGTCTCCCCGGACATGCAGTTTCTCGACGCTGTCTGGGAGACCTCCTGCCACTCAGGCGTGTCCCACCGCTCAACAAGCTAGTCCCACACAAGTCCAGGAATCCACTCGGGGGCGTGTCCCCGAGTTTGCCCAATCTATGTGGCCCCCAATTGTCTCATTACGATCTTACGGGCCTGCTGAAGCAGTCCACTGTAACGAGCGCGGGCAACGCGCTCCCACGCACTCTCCACAAGAGGAGTCTGGTCCTCCGGGCATGTATAATGAGCCTGAAAAAAAATAAATTTATTATTACCGATTGATACTTAACATTAATTTAATAAATATACTTACCGATAACTCTCGCTATAGTAAATCCATATGCTTACAGGGCACGTGAGACCATGTAGGCCACACCCCGTGCATAAACTTTCGAATCATCCCCGCTATCGTGTGTGGGACGTCCTCCTACTCAAACCTGCACCAAATATAGTACAATTCTATATTATGATATATTGAATTATAAGGAATAATTAATGCATCTACTTACCTTCTACCACGCACACTAACCAATTGTGCGACTCTCCCTCGACTGGCGGAGGGAGAATTCTGTTAGGCCCTCATGGCCTACGTCTCGATGTCGACGGGCCTGGATCGACTGAAGAGATAGTGGCTAGAGGTGGGGGGATGATGGATGGATCAGGTGGGGGAATGGTGGATGGATTAGGTGGGGGGGATGGTGGTTACAGGGGTGGTAGGTGGTAATCGTCGGGGGGTAGTCCTACGAGGAATGCCTCCTTGAGCACGTACTTCTCGAATAATAGTTGTCAAATATAAATATAATTAGTATATATATAATAGATTAATATATACATTTAACAATTGATGATATATACTTCACATTTACAATTATTCGTCATCGTCAGTATCATCATCAATGTAATACTCTTCTTCTTCTCCCTCATCATCATTTTGTCCTTCTTCCTCAAGACGGTTATCGTCATCATCAACATATTCTACTTCTAATTGAACTAACTCTGTGTCATCATCCTCGAGTATTGAACTAACTCGCTCCATTTCGGCAAGATTCTCTTCTTGATAGAAGTCATCTGTTGGCTCATTCTCTCCAACTACCGGGTCAATTTTTCCTCTGGCTTTAGTCTTACAGACTACACGCCAATCTGCCCTATCTTTCTTTCGAGATAGATACTATATATAATATACTTGTTCAGCTTGAGATGCCAATATAAATGGCTCATTCGAAGCCAATTTTGATTTGTAATTGACCTCAACAAGTTTATACTTTGGATGAACTCTCATGCCCCTATCGCTTGTTTCGAACCACTAACATTTAAAAAGGGCAATTGATTTCCATCCGAAAAATTTCAATTCTATGAATTCTTCCAACAGTACGTAAAAGTCAACATCACATTCAGCGTACGTTGTCCCTTTGACGCAGACACCGACATTCATAGTCTTCTTTGTATATGAATATTCAAGTGTATAAAATTTATATCCATTAATAAAATAACTGTTATAACACTGTACAAGTCATGCCGGTCCGCTAGCAAACTCAAATAAGTACATCCACTGGTATGGAACCGTTATTAAGTCTTGTCTTGATGGTTGATTCAAATAGAATGAGCAGAATGTTGAAATTTCTTGAATTATATATGCTTCTGATATGGAACCTTCAACTGCAGTTGTGTTCTTTACTTTTTTCTTCAGACGATTCATGTATCTTTCAAATAAGTACATCCATCGGTACCACCAACTCGTGCCTCGTATGCCAAGTGTATCGCTAGATGCTCCATCGAGTCAAAAAATGCAGGAGGAAAAACTGCTCCAGCTTGCATATGATTTCAACAATATTATTTGCAAGTGCTGACATATCTTCGACTCGAAGTACATTTGCCCAAATGTTTCTAAAAAACATACTTAATTCTATCAACGGACCCCAAATCTTATCATGTAGATGATCTCGAAATGCGACCGGAAGCATTCTTTGCATAAATACATGATAATTTATGGCTCTTCATCCCCGATATTTTGCCTTCATCGACGTTCACACATCGAGATAAATTTGATGTCGGACCTTACAAAGTATTTTCACATAATGCGGACCTTCACATTATCTTTAGTTTTGCCGAAAATATCCATCACAATGTTAAAAATATTATCAAACACATTTTTTTCAATATGCATGATGTCTAAATTATACCGAATCAGTAATGAACTCCAATACGACAATTCCCATAAGATATTTCTTTTCATCCAGTTATGTGTTTGACCAAAGCCTGAAATTCTTACATTCTGACAAAAAGTAATCTCTAGAAGCAATTCAACACGTGCTAACATATGTTCATCAGACAACATCGATGGTAGCTCATCTCTTTCGACTCTACCCTTGGTAAATTTGTCACAATTCCTTCGATACAGGTGGTTAGATGGTAGGAACCGGCGATGACAATCAAAGAAGAAAATTTCCCGACCGTTCTCAAGACTGAAGCCTTTTGAGTGTTCCATGCAATACGGACAAGAGAGTCGTCCATACGTGCTCCAACTAGACAACATGTCGTAGGCCGAGAAATTATTGATTGTTCATAATATAGCAGCTCGTAAAGTGAAGTTTTGCTTCCGGTGACAATCATAAGTGACAACTGCCTCAGCCCACAATATTTTCAGTTCATCAATTAGGGGTCGAAGAAATACGTCAATTTCGTTCCGAGGACCCCTAGGACCCGGAATAATCATCGGAAGATAGATAAATTCATCTTTCATACACATTGAGGGCGGCAAATTATAAACTATTAGCAGCACTGGTCATACTAAATACGGAGTTGCCGAATTACCAAATGGATTAAGACCATCCGTGCACAATCCCAATCTGATATTTCTAGTATCCTTAGCAAATGAAGGATAACATATATCCAAATATTTCCATGCTTCAGTATCGGATGGATGAGTCATTATTGTATCATCATGACTTCTTGCATGCCAACTCATATAGGGGGCAGTCTTTTCCGACATGAATAACCTTTGAAGCTTTGGTGTCAGTGGAAAATACCGAAGCACCTTAAAGGGCATATTTTTTATCGGACCGAGTTCTTCTCCTTGTAACGAGGATATTCACAAACCGGGCACTGATCTAACTGTGCATTTTCTTTATAATATAAAATGCAATTATTTGGGCACACGTGTATCTTTCGTACCCAAGCTCCAATTTCCTAATCAACTTTTTTGTCTTATAAAAAGTTACCTCAAACTTGTTATCTGGAGGTAGCATACCATTGATAAAGCCTGCAATCAGTATATTTAGGACTTGATGTTCAGGAGTTGCGTCATTGCCGAAAATCTTGTATATTTAGGACAATTCTCATACAAAGGATCATCGGCAACTTTCAAAATCTCGTAAAATTTTGTAGCCTCCTTATTTGGCAATTCAATTTGTATCACAGGTTGTTCTTCAGTGACTTCAACTGTCGTAGTATTTGGTAGCTGTACCGTCTCAGTCACTGACTCAACATTGTCATTTAAATGGAATTATCCACCAAGACTATCCAAAATCATTGTTCTATAAGGATTAGGTGGATTGGTAGAAGAAACAACCACAATAGAGGATTCACCATGAGTTTGGACAACAGGATTGCTCGACGTCCTGACTTGATGTGACTCCCTGTGACAATTCCATACAAAATATCTTGGTGTGAATCCTTTTGTATACCGATGCATTGTGACAGTTTCCCAATCCAAAAATCTTATGTTTGTACATTTTCGGCACAGACTCAGATTTTATCACCACGAAGGAATTTTTTATTTGAGTAGACGAAATTTAAGAAGTAAGGTACGCCTACTCAAAATTCGTGTGTTATAGCTCCACGATGAATTCGTCGGTACATCCAACTTCGATCGCCCGACATGTTCATGCTATTTATATTGCACGTAATAATATTGCACTTAATATTCCTTTTAGTCATTAACTTCATTCTAAATTTTGGCAGCATCTCCCTACAAATCTTCGAATACGCATATCATCTGGGCGTGTATCGGAGAACAAGGGAGATACAAGCCAAAATTAAAAAATGAATAATGACTAAAAGAAATAAACTAATTGCAATATAAATAACTATGTTCCCAAATTATCCAATTAGGGACAATTTAAGGGTTGTACGTCGCATAAAAGATTATTTACTTCGTTTACACAAACATACAACCCCCGAACAAATCTAAGATTTTGCAAAATTAAAACTTGACTCGTCGATGTGTACATAAAATGTATCAACTCGTCTTCATTATTTTCTAAATTTTTTGGACGCCGGTGTGAGTCCACAGTGGATGATTTCGCGCGATTCCAAAGTGGACAATTTCAGTGCGAGTCCATCCAAAGTGAACGATTCTAGCATGAGTCCACCGTGGATGACGCGAGTTCAAAGTGGACGATTCCGACGCGCTATTTTCTGGGAGGCCGCCGCCCTGGTGTTTGTTTGGACAACCAAGATTTGTTCCTAGTGTGATTGCTACCCGTCAAATGAAGGGTTCATCGCCCATATGCCTATAAGGTATTTCTTCCTTTTTGATTTTGAACTCTTGCTCATGCTTTTGAAGATTGGTGCTTTGAAGATTTTCTTCGGCGACAGCTTTGTGGGTTGCTTGTCTGACTATCACCGCCTTTGTTTTCTTTTTTGGTGAGTTTTCTAATGCTTTGTTTCGGCTTTCACAGGTCATGCATTAGGTCAGCAGGTTTGAACTGACTCGTCCCCGTTCTAGTGTTTCTGCAATATTTGTTGGATTGATGGCGAAGAAAAGCACCGTCGTGAAATCAGAGTTTGGAACACCGGTGAGTGATCTGGATTCCTACTCGTCTGTGAGCCATGCTGACGACGACATCGGAGTGACATTGGTTGGAGGGTCTTTTTTAACCACTGGGGTTACCTAAGGCTAGAGGGGCTTCCTAGCTCAGGGAGCCATGAGCACAGCTCGCTAGGCGCGTCCTAGTGACCGACTAGTATATTTGCTTATGCATGTTTTTATTTATATTTGGGTCGAGGTAGGCCAGTATATATTGGGTGCGAATGCGTAGGATTATTATGATTTGGGTTTCTTTTCACATGACTTGCATGGATATTTATTTATATGTATGATTATGGTTATATGTGATAGTTGAGATATATAATATGATTTGATTTGATGACTTAAAGAGGGCTTGGGAATGAGCCACTCACTGGGTTCTTTATGAACTCACATTTCGTTTATTGTTGTATTTTTATTGCAGCTCTAGATCAATAGAGGTACTTATATACCTACGTAGCGAGGCTGGGGATGGCGAGCTCAGGCAGCAGGTCTCGTGACGAGTAGGTCATGGTCGAGTCTTAGGGTTGATTATGCATTTCAGTTTGTTTCATTTGGATTAGACTGAGCATGTTCACTTTTGGTGTCTCGGTACTGTATTTGAATATTTATCGTTTATGTATATTCATTTGGTATCTGCATGGATGTCTTTTATTCTGCATTGGTATGCATGGTTGGGTAGGCTTCGAGGTACGGGTGCGTAATCTGGTCGATCACGTGATTATGAATTTTAATGCGTGACAAGGATATTTTCGGGTTTTAAGAAATATGGTTCCAGTTTTGAAAAAAAAAGTAATATCATGTTCCAAAATCTGAAATTACTGTTAAAGTGGTTCTGATCTCGGAAAATTCATGTTTATCAATGTATACGCAAATCATTTCAGCAAGTAATTTTACCTATGCAATTCCGTTACTTTGACTAAATTATGCGTAGTATTGACACATGCCAGTAGTACATCAATATCTGACAACACAATAATTAATGAATAACTGAAAAAACGTCATAATTGATTTTAATTTTAAATTTTAAATTTACAATTAGTCTAAATGTTAAGTCGAAATAAATTTGTTACAATAGTCCAAATATATTTTATTTATTATTTTTTTTCGAAACTACGAGTCTACCGTTGACTTTGTGGATACTAAAAGTCTAAAACTACGTTCGTGAGTCTTTCTCTGGACCTCGTTATTTGGATTCATTCGTCTCGATCGATAGAAACTTGGAATTAAATGAAATCCATCACATCATATATTTGTCTTTGGTTAGAATGAGCATTTAGTAACATGTCAACGGAGTAGACTTCAGAAGCCAAGTCCCATGCTTAAGTTGCATGCCACAAATAATCCGACGAACAATTTGTCAAACTTGTGGCCCCCACGATCATGATTCTACTCCAAAATTTCAACTATGGAGGACAAATAAAATAAAATATTTCTTTTTGTCCTCGTGACTAATCTATATTTTGTGTTAATTAAAAAATATAATAATTTTAGTCTAAGTTTTAAAATTTATAAATTTTATTCTATATTACATCATTGAGTTAGTAATAGTCGTAGCCCAAGTTTAATAATTCTATTAGACTTTCTATAAGTGTGAAAACATGACATGCTATATTTGAATTAGCCTAATGATATTATATACTATTTGAATATCAAAGCAACAATTTGTTAGTTACAAATATTAGTATGTAATTTATCAAAATTTGTAAATGTAGTACATATTTTAAAATTTATCCATTTTAGTACGTGGTACATATTTTAAATTTTATCCATTTTAGTTTATGGTATCAGAAAATTCATGAATGTTACATCAATAGCGTTATGTATTATCATGAATATGCAGACTTGTCCAGATGTCCAACATGTCAACATCCTCGGTATAAAAAAAAATCAACTAGTATGTAGAAAGATTTATCATTTAAGGTTTTTCGGTATTTTCCAATAATTCCCTGATTGAAGCAGTTATTTATGTTTGAGAAAATATCCCAACATATGATCTGACATGCTACAAGTCGTGACCCAACTGTTATGACTCACCATTCTGATATTGAAACATGAAAATATCTTGATCAACGTTATCTTTCGTTTGCAGGCGACCCTATAAATATTAGACTAAGGTTATGTATTGATGGGTTCAAACTATTTGGTCAATCGTTCACTTCATATTTTATTTGATCGGTGCTTATCACGGTGTACAACTTGTCACCATCAATGTGTATGAAAGATGATTTCATATTTCCAGGTATGGTAATCCAGGACCAAAGGGACCAAGAAAAGAATTGAATGTGTTTCTTCGTTTGTTAATTGATGAATTAAAGAAAATATTGGTCAATGAAGTCATCACTTATGATATTTATCATAAAAAGAATTTCAACTTAAGGGGTGCACTATTGTGCACAATTAGTGACTTCTCAGCATATACTAGGTTATTTGGTTGGAGCACTCATGGGAGGCTTGGTAGTCCATTTTGTAGAACAAACAAAAGCTTTCAGTCTTCAGAATGGACGAAAGATTTTATACTTTGATTGTCACCGTCAATTTTTGCCACTTGATCATTCATACTGGAGAAATATAGATAAATTTATTAGGGGCGGAGTGGAAAAAGACGGACCACCTTCACGTTTGTCTGGTAATCAAATGTTAGATCGGGTTTCTGTTTTACCAAACATCACTATCAAAGAGGCTGGCAGAATTGGGTCAAGAAGAGTATATTTTGGGAACTGCCTTATTGGAACTCATTACTAATTCGACACAATTTGAATATGACATTGAAAAGAATGTGTTCGAGAATATTTTTAATACAGTGATGGACATTGCACGAAAAATAAAAGATAACGTGAAGGCGCGTAAGAATGGACATAAAATTATATTGCACATATCGAGATTGAGAAGACATGAACGATAGGCAAGTGAAATCGAAAACTTCATATGTTCTCACTAAGCAACAAATCAAAGATGTTTGCCAATGGATGAAAGATCTCAAATTATCAAATATTTGCATCTAATTAGTTTCAACGCACTTGAGTTCCAGTTGTTGACTTACGGGTGTGGTCCCGTTAGTGGGTAGGTGGCGGACGTCCGTTAGAGTGATGGTTCTTCTCGTGCCTATAAAAGCCCTCTGCACCTTTGGGTTCTACATGTGTGAGTTTGCCATGGAGTGGGAAGTATCGGAGATCACCGTTCCTATGGGAGCCAGCCTTTGGCTAGTAATGAGTAGATCATAGATTGCCATGGGTCCGCACCGCTGGGCTTAAGAGGAAGGTGGGAGACACAACGTTGACCTTGGCAGCATAGGTGGTTGAAGACCTCTGTTTGGCTAACCATGGTGAGTTCGCATCGCAGGGCTTACGCACCGGACATTATTTTCCTTAGTCGATCGGTATGCTCCTGGAAGCGTATGGCCACCTCGCGTCCCATCCCTCTCAACAATAGGCTAACGTAATATGTTCAGTAGTTGTAAGGTTCCTTTGAAGATGTTCGGATCTCGGAAGCAGGGGCGCTGAGGCGGATAGTTGTGGCGCTAAGGCCGAGGACTAGACTCTGTGAAAATCGAGCTAGCGAGGAGTGCGCTTCAGGTCGTTGAGGGCGTAGGAGCCCGAGTCTTCAAGGGTTCTGAGGCCTCAAGTAATAGTGTTGAGGCCGACAAGCCAGACTGGTGAAAATTAAGCTATGATCGCTAAGGGTGTGGGAGCTCGAGTTTGTAAGGGCTTTGAGGATGAAAGTACAGACGCTGGGGCTGACGAGCCTCACACGTGCACACACTATACCTTATACCGCAGTTGGTATGACTACTCCTATCCTCGTCTTAAGACGCATATGTGCACGCCCTCCAACGATAGTCCACGCCAAGCACCTCGCAATAATAGGGGCAGCGAAAAGTGAGGCTCGTTGTGGCTCAACGAAGAAGCTTTCTGAATCCCGAAATCCACCAAGGCAAAGTCGGCCCTTCCACCAAGAACTGAGCACCAAAAAGGGAAGAAGAGAGGATGAGAAAACACCGGAACGAAAGAGAAGATGTGAAGATACATCGTTGTCCTCTTGGACTCCTCCAAGAAGATGAAGAGTGCGGCATACCCAAGTAGAAGACACCTTCAATTTGGCTTTGCAAAAACCGGGGAAAGAGGATATAGATGGCCGGCCACCAATGGAGAGGAGGAGTTCTTCACTACTAGAATTGTCATCATCATCGACGGCTGATGTCGTGGCTGAACCGTCGGTGACAACTATCACAGACGACATCAGCCATGGCAAAATGCCGTCACTAATGTGCGCATCTCAGATAAATTATGACGACATCTCTTAGCCATCACAAGTAATCATCAACGATAGCCGTGGGCGTTGTCGCAGATTTAAACACATTAGTGATGGCTTTAGGCGGCTGTGAATGATACCAACATATCAGCCACGGCCCAGGGCCGTCGGTAATAGTATTAGCAACCGTGATATTTGGTGTTGCCTAGGCCATCAGCCATCTATGATAAGCTTTCAACCACGGCTTAGTGATTGTTGGTCATGGGTAAGCCATGGCTGAACGAATATCCTGTAACTAAAAAAAATAAAAATTTTATATATTCTTGTATACAATAATATTTATAGATTATAATCTATTTTCAATCACAGATTACAATCAGAAAACATCATACATATGCTTTTGAAACCAAACATACAAGTTTTACATAAATATCATCAATCTAAGCCTCAAATCGGAGGCAAACAATCATCAAAATATCATATATATACAACCATAAGTATATAAACAACTATCTGTATACAAACAAGTATCAAAATATTAAAAAAATATAATAAATCAAAATCTCACGACTGTGGTGGAGGTGGTGGAGTTGACAACGATTGGGTCGGGAGTGTCGACTCGGTCGAGGAGGACGACAACTGCGATATCAATGGTAGAAGGCCAAAGTGAGACACAATCTGAGTGAGGAGTGCCTGCATGTTCTGCATCGTCTGACTCAACTCTTCATTCATCCGTCTCTGCTCCCCCATCACCAGCCTCTGCTCCTCTATCACCTGTCCTTGTTGGGTGAACTCCGATTCCAAGGCTGCTATATGGCTCTGGTCCTGCGCTCGGGATGTCGAGGGCCGCTCACCCACAGCCGGAGGGGTCGGTGCCCCAAGTGGCCCGAGCATGGCGTGTGCATGGCCACTGTCTGCAAAGCCATAAACACGGTCGTGCTCCCAGCCACCTACGGCCTCCACCCAAGCTCTTGCGTCGAACTCCTCCGATGTGCCCCCACGCTCGATCACAGTCCTCGTGTAAGTTTTCTACATGTGTTTATATTTTAAATATATATAAACTATAAATAAAATTTGTGTAAATCAAATAGACATATATAAATACTTACCATTATGATGGAGACTATGCTATCAACGTAGTCCCCCACTTCTTGTCGACGACGGTGGGTGTGCTCAAACACCTTCATCATTGACGGGCGTTGGACGGTGCCGTCCTCCGCCACACGCATCTTACATTAGAAAACAAATACATTAGTATCATTATACACAATATATAATTTAATTAAAAATAATTGAATTATACATACCATACGACGCTCATGAACCGCAAAAGAGATGGAGACACCAGTGTGGCGCGCCATCGTGCCGTCCCCCTGGATATGTGATTTCTCAACGTAGTCCAGGAGACCTCTTATCACTCAGGCGTGTCCCACCGCACAACGAGCTGGTCCCACACAGGGCCAGTAATCCACTCGAGGGCATGTCCCCGAGTCTGCCCTATTTGTTTGGCCCCCAACCATCTCATCACGGTCTTACGGGCCTGCTAAAATAGCCCGCTATAGCGAGCGCGAGCAACACGCTCCCATGCAGCCTCAACAAAAGTGGTCTGGTCCTCCGACCATGTATAATGAGCCTGCAAAAAAAAATTATTATTACCGATCAATATTTAACATTAATATTAATTTAATAAATATATTTACCGTGAACTCTTGCCACAATAAATCCATATGCTCACGGGGCACGTGAGACCATGTAGGTCACGCCCCGTGCATAAACTTCCGGATCATCCCCTCTATCGTGCGGGGGATGTCCTCCTGCTCAAATCTGCACCAAATATAAATTTATATTATGATATTTTGAATTATAAATAAATTATAAGAAATAATTGATGCATATACTTACCGTCTTCCGCGCAAATTAACTGCTCTGCGCAGTTCTCCCTCGGGTGGCAGAGGGAGAATTCTGTTAGGCCCTCGTGGCCTACGTCTCGAAGACAACGATCCTGGATATGCGGAGGGTGGCGGAGAGATGGTAGCCGGAGATGAGGGGATGGTGGTGAGATCAGGTGAGGCAACGGTGGACGGATTAGGTGGGGGGATGGTGGTGGAAGGCGAAGGGTCTGTGGGTACAGGTGGGCAGGGTGGTAATAGTCGGGGGGGTCCTACGAGGAATGCCTCTTCGGGAACTGATATCTTGAACCATAGCTGTAAAAATTTAATATAATTAGATTATATATAATAGATTAATAGATATATTTAATAATTGAATATATACTTCACATTTATAATAATTCATCATCGTCATTATCATCATCCGTGTAACACTCTTCTTCTTGTTCCTCTGTATCAGAATCTTAAAATTCTTCTTCTTCTCCCTCATCATCATTTTGTCCTTTCTCAACTTCATTATCGTCGTCATCAACGTATTCTATTTCCAATTGAACTAACTCTGTGTCATCATCCTCGAGTATTGGACTAACTCGTTCCACTTTGGAAGGATCTTCTTCTTGATAGAAGTCATCTCCTAGCTCATTCTCTCCAACCACCGGGTCAATTTTTCCTCTGGCTTTAGTCTTACAGACTACACACCAATCTGCCCTATCTTTCTTTCGAGACAGATACTGCATATAATATACTTGTTCAGCTTGAGATGCCAATATAAATGGCTCATTTGAACGCAATTTTGATTTGTAATTGACCTTGACCAGTTGTTTATACTTTGGATGAACTCTCATGCCCCCTTTCGCTTGTATCGAACCAATGACATTTAGAAAGGGCAACTGATTTACATCCGAAAAATTACAATTCTATGACTTCTTCCAATAGTCCATAAAAATCAACATCACATTCAACATACGTTCAGATCCCAGCATTCATAGTCTTTTTTATAGATGAATATTCAAGTGTGTGAAATTTATATCCATTAACAAAATAACCATTAAAACACTGTACAAGTCATGCCTATCCACTAGCAAACTCAAAGATTTGGTAATCTATTTTGCCTCTGTGTTCTGTGCTGTATGAAACCAATTAGGGAACTCACGATTCCATAATCTTTCTAATTCCTCATCGCTGTAAATTGAGTATTTTGTCACCATCTCAATATCAAATATTTCAATGAACTTCTCAATCTCTGGAGAGTTTAGTAAAACGTACAAGTAGGCCAAATGGTACTCTTCGTCGTTTAAGAATCGAGACAGATGAGAACCCAAAGCACGATCGAGGTAACAAAAGATACTTAAACAACCATATGATGGTCGAGCTCCCCCATCGTCATTCCGTAGAAGATGATTAAGTGTTATCTTGATGGTTGATTCAAAATAAAATGTGCAGAATGTTGAAATTTCTTGAATTATATATGCTTCTGCTATGGAACCTTCAACTGTCACGGTGATCTTTACTTTTTTCTTCAGACGATTCATATATCTTTTAAATAAGTACATCCACCAATATTTAACGGGGCCACCAACTCGTGCCTCGTATGCCAAGTGTATCGGTAGATGCTCCATTGAGTCAAAAAATGTAGGAGGGAAAAACTACTCCAGCTAGCATATGATTTCTATAATATTATTTTAAAATGCTGACATATCTTCGACTCGAAGTACATTTGCATAAATGTTTCAGAAAAAATATACTTAATTCTGTCAACGGACCACAAATCTTATCATATAGATGATCTCGAAACGCGACTGGAAGCAATCTCTGCATGAATACATGATAATCGTGGCTCTTCATCCCCAATATTTTGTATTAATCGACGTTTACACATCAAGATAAATTTGAGGCATATCCATCGGGTAATTTGAGTTCTTTGATCCATTGATACACATCTTTCATCTGTTGTTTATTTAACATAGACAGCGCCTTTGGCTTATGAAGTCATTCGTTGACCTCTTGCAACTCTAACTCCGGTCTCTTACAAAGTATTTTCACATCATGTTGGGCCTTCATATTATCTTTAGTTTTACCGAAAATAAAAAATAACAATGTTAAAAATATTATCAAACATATTTTTTCAATGTGCATGACGTCCAAATTATGTCGAATCAGTAATGAACTCCAATATGGAAATTCTCAAAAGATATCTTTTTTCACCCAGTTATGTGTTTGACCAAAGCCTGAAATTCTTACATACCGACCAAAAGTAATCTCTAGAAGTAATTGAACATGTGCTAACATCTGTTCACCAGACAACATCGGTGGTGGCTCATCTCTTTCGACTCTACCCTTGCTAAATTTGTCACGATTCCTTCGATACTGGTAGTTAGACGGAACGAACTGGCGATGACAATCAAAGAAAGAAATTTTTTGACCATTCTCAAGACTGAAGGATTTTGAGTGTTCCATACAATACGGGAAAGAGAGTCGCCCATGCGTGCTCAAACCAGACAACATGTCATAGGCCGGGAAATTATTGATTGTCCATAATATAGTAGCTCGTAAAGTGAAGTTTTGCTTCCGGTGACAATCATAAGTGACAGCTCCCTCAACCCGCAGTGTTTTCAGTTCATCAATTAGGAGTCGGAGGAACACCTCAATTTCTTTGCGAGGACCCCTAGGACCCGAAATAATCATCGAATGATAGATAAATTCATCTTTCATACACATTGAGGGCGACAAATTATAAACTGTTAACAACACTGGCCATACTGAATACGGAGTTGCCGAATTATCAAACAAATTAAAACCATCTGTGCACAAGCCCAACTTGATATTTCTAGTCTCCCTAGCAAATGAAGGATAGCACCTATCCAAATATTTCCATGCTTCACTGTCGGATGGATGAGTCATTACTGTATCATCACGACTTCTTGCATGCCAACTCATATTGGGGGCAATCGTTTTCGACATGAGTAACCTTTGAAGTCTCGGTGTCAGTGGAAAATACCGAAGCACCTTAAAGGGGATATTTTTTTATCGGACCGATTTCTTCTCCTTGTAACGAGGATGTTCACATACCGGGCATTGCTCTAACTGTGCATTTTTTTTTTAATATAAAATATAGTTATTTGGGCACGCATGTATCTTTTCATACCCAAGCCCTAATTTCCTCATCAACTTTTTTGTCTTATAAAAAGTTGGCTCAAACTTGTTATTTGGAGGTAGTATACCATTGAAAAAGCATGCATTCTGATCAAACACAACCTCGCTGATATTACAATCGGACTTAATGTTCAGGAGTTGCGTCATTACCGAAAATCTTGTATAATTAGGACAATTCTCATACAAAGGTTCATCGGCAGCTTTCAACATCTCGTAAAATTCTACAGCCTCTTTATTCGGCAATTCAATCTGTATCGCAGGTTGTTCTTCAGTGACTTCAACTGTCGTAGTATCTGGTGGCACTACCATCTCAGTAACTTACTCAATATTATCATTTAAATGGAATTGTCCTCCAAGACTATCTAGAATAATTGTCCTATAAGGATTAGGTGGATTGGAAGAAGAAACACCAGTAGAAGAAGATTTACCATGATCTTGGACAACAGGATTGCTCGACGTCCTGACTTGACGTGACTTCTCATGACAATTCCATAGAAAATATCTTGGGGTGAATCTTTTTGTATACAGATGCATTATGACAGTTTCTCGATCCAAAAATCTTATGTTCGAACATTTTCGACACGGTCATCGGATTTTATCACCACCAAGGAATTTCTTATTCGAGTAGGCGAAATTTAAGAAGTATGTTACTCCTACTTGAAATTCATTCGTTATAGCTCCACGATGAATTCGTCGGTACATCCAACTTCGATCGCCCGACACGTTCTGTCAAAAAGTTGGTAATATCTTGAGGTAATGTCTTTAGGTGGGATGGTCCTATTCCATTCGGGATTCATATTATTTATATTGCACTTAGAATTTCTTTTAGTCATTAACTTCATTCTAAATTTCGGCAACATCTCCCTACAGTTCTCCGAATACGCATATCATCTAGGCACGTATCAGAGAACAAGGGAGATATAAGCCAAAATTTAAAAATGAATAATGACTAGAAGAAATAAACTAAGTGCAATATAAATAACTATGTTCCTAAATTATCCAATTAGGGACAATTCAAGGGTTGTACATTGTATAAAAGATCATTTACTTCGTTTACACGAACATAAAACCCCCGAACGGATCTAAGGTTTTGCAAAATTAAAACTTGACTCGTCGATGCGTACGTGAAACATATCAACTCGCCTTGATTATTTTCTAAATTTATGGATGCTGGTGCGAGTCCACATCAGATGATTCCGCGTGAGTCGAAAGTACGTGGACGATTCCGGCGTGCGTCCAAAGTGGATGATTCCACGCGAGTCCGAAGTGGATGATTCCAGCACGCGCGAGTACAAAGTGGATGATTTTAAAATTGTAATTACACCCAAATAAAATTAACCCTAGCATTTATTCTACCCTTGATAAACTAACCCTAACATTAAAACTAACCTAAATTTAATTAATCTAACAGCAAAAAAATATAATTAATCTATAATTCACATTTAAAATCTACAATTAACACATAATAAATCTACAATTAACAGATGATTAATCTAAAATTAATCTATATTCAACACATAAATTCCATAAATAACAAATAATAAATAAATCTAAAAAAATTAAAACCTAAGATTAGGGGTTATACCCCTAATCAAATAGTAGCCGGCAGCTACTGTCGGCTACTATTCATCTGGTTGGGGCCGAGGGATTCAGCCCCAAATCCGGCACCGGTGTCTACACGTCGGCACCGTTTTCTAGTGTCATCGTCCGACGTGTAGACGCCGACAGTGGTGGCGACAAAAAATAGGGGTGTGCGGTGGATGTAGGCGGAGAATACCTCATGGAGAAAAAGGGGCGACGAGCTGGCTGCAAGGGATGTAGGTGGAGGGTAGGAATCAACAGCGGGCGGCAACGGACTGCGAGGGCAGCGGCGAGGGAGAAGGCGATGAGGGAGATTGGGGTCGGCCGGTGCGCTGCGCGTGGAGGTAGATTGGGGCTCAATTGGCGAGGGTGAGGGCACCATCTCCGTCGATGGCAGCTCAGCGGTGAACTCGACAGCGAGATGGCGAAGTCGACGACGCACAAAGTCAGCAACGGCAGCGGCGACAATTCGGTCGGCAGCGGAGAGAGAAGACAGCGTGGGAAAGAGGAAGGGTTCTCCAGCCATTGGGGTCAGGCGCGAACGCAAATAAAAAGGATTTTCATCGATGGCTCTCCAGCCATCGAAAAACCATGGATTCATAATTTTATTATCATCGATGGCTATCCCAACCGTCGGTGAAGAGTGTTTTAATTTCCGTGTTGTGTTCGCGCCATTAATTAATAAGTGACGACCGTTTCTAGCCGTGGCTAATGACTTATTCATATCACCAACGGCTCTAGCGCCCCCGCTAAGCCATGGCTAATAACTTATCTTATTTCATGCCTCGTGCGTGCCATCAACTATGAGCGACGGCCCGGCCCTAGGCAGCCGTATGCGAGCCGCGGCTGATTTGGTTACATCAGCCACAGTCACTACGGCCGTCGCAAAGCCGTGAATTATTCTGACGACTGAGGCGGCCATCGGTGATTCTCGTGGCTAATGTGGTATATTCTAGAAGGGCTTTGGAGCCTTTCTCTTTAAGAAGAGTAGACCTGGCCCCCTAAAAACTGTCTCCCCGGAATTTAAAATTTTGGGTTTGTCTCTAAAATAATTTATATTTTATTGGCTTCATAATTAGTTCGAAATTAATTAAATACAATTAAATATAAACTTTAATTTATCTCCATAAATTAAGAGCCTATAAACAAGAATAATAATTATCTAAATAAACCAATCCCCTAAACAATAGGAAAGAGGTTTATCTAAATAATTTGATTTCCTATTAATTAATAGAATTATGATTTATCCTCATAAATCATATATCTATTAATTTTATGATTTATCTCCATAAATCAAATTATTATTAAGTAGGATTTATCCTAATAAATTAATTGGTTAGGCTTATGGTTTAGACACTAATTTTTCCCGATCAAATTATTTGATTCAAAATCAAATTATATTGAATTCATAATTAAATACATTCCCGATCAAATAGTTAATTAAATATTTGATTCATAATTAAATTTAATCAACTACAAAAAATATTATCATGTGTCAATTCCTATAATTTAAGGATGCCCTACAAATTAGGGTTATCGAGGAACTCCTTCCTCGCGCATTCATTCATACAGGAAATACCTTTCCTATTATGTCCATAAATGAGATCCGTGATCGAGTTACAGCATGCTCATGCTAGTAGACATATAGTGTTGTATTCGGACTCTATCTTATAAAGTTCGTTACGAGGTTAACCTGATGTGTGTAACACATTGAGCCCCACACTAAGTCAGTAGTGAGTTGTGCATAACGAAGAGTCATATTCGATAGAACGATTTTTATTCGAATCTCACGAGCCTCCACTAAACCCCTTTAGTGTGGTCGTGAGAGACTCCACTCACAAGTCAAGATTGACGTCTAGCAACGTGTCATGACTACACAGATAGTGTGAGGTTCAATCTACGGATATCGAATGCCCTTCCTAACTTTCATGTCTACTCTGGCCTGAGATTTATCAGTCGATACTTGTAGGGAAACATAGGACATTATCTCCTCTCACTAGAAGTAATCAATTTCCTGTTGGTTGCTCACCTACCTCCATGAATGCTTTCCTATGCACATAACATTGAGGACCACATAGGGATAGAACCAAAGCAATGGGTTCTCACAAGGTAACCATGACAACGTCAGGTCCAAGGACTGTTTGCACCTACTATCACCCGAGGAATATCCTATGGACACACATGTAAGGATTTTATTTTGTGTTCCTCGTGCAGGTCCGTTCAGTGAACCCATTTCCTAATGAACACCTGCACTTGTACAATATTGACGGCTCATAAGTAACTGTGTGATCAGCTACCCCTTATCGTATAGGTTATGTACCAAGTGCACTAGTCTATCCGGAATAACCGATCCCCTAATTGGTGATCCTATGACTAGGAACATTTAGAACATGAGCATCTAGTTTCTAAGTCTCACTGGCATGATCTCATCATGGCCTCGGAATCACTTGCCCGGGTTCATAGGGTTCATCACAATCTTTATGAATAAAGATGCAACATATGATGAAAAAATTACCTCATTAAGTTGATTACCCTTGAATAGTTACTATACACATCGATATGTGATTGGCTCAAGGACACTATTCCTTTCAATCTCCCACTTGCACTTTAGCCAATCATCCTAGTATTTGTATACCAAATTTCAGTGGTGATTGAATCTGCTGCTGTGGTATTTAGTTTAATCTACATTAATGTCTTTTAGTCATCACCTCTTTTCAACGACAAGATGATACTGCCTTTTAAGAAAAGCAACGATCTTCGCCGGATCTCAGTTCCTTAGCTTTGAGCAACAGTCCTAGTATTGTCATACAATATTGGTGTTGAACTGGCAACCTCAAGAACAACTCCCACAAAATGATAAACTCCTTTATCTGATGCTATCCTAAGAGGCTAAGTAAGTAGAAAAGCATAAGGCCTTAGTCACCTTACCAGCTAGGAACACTTTCTAGCTTACTGCACCACTATTAACGGTATCCTCATACCATCATATTGTTTCACTTTCATATGGAACATCTTTCATCCTTCTTAAGTACTTGAGAGAGTTCTCAATTGCTTTTCAATGTTGTTCTCCATGGTTTTGCTCGAAATCTGTTAGATACCTCTAAGGTATAAGCAATATCAAGCCAAGTGCAAAGCATCGCATGATGGATCCCACTGCCGAAGCATAATAGATCTCACTCATCTTTTGTCTCTCCTTAGGTGTCTTAGCAGACATCATCTTAGAAAGACTGATGCAATGACTCTTAGGTAAGTAACCTCTTTTACTGTCATCGATGCTAAAACTCTTTTAGCAGTATATCAACATGCACGGGCTGGGGTAAATCAGGCATCCTTTCATACCTATTCACATAGATCCTAATGTCAAGCATACAGGAGGCCTTTCCCAGATGTACCATAGAGAATTAGTACGGGAAATAACTAGAGCATGAGAACGCTTTTCCCATAAGTATGTCATACAATATGACTATACTCTCCCACTAATCACCTTGTCTACACAAGGTTCATCCACATTTTTGATAAAATCAAAATACCTTTCTGACAATCTCTTCAAAACGGATGTTCTTCGATGGAAGTTGTAGTCCATAAATCGACCTCTGTAGCTTGCATACCTTACTCGGTCCAACCGAGGATACGAACTCCTCTAGCTATGTCATATAGACTTCTTCATAACGGAAGAACGCAGTCTAGACACCCACTAGCCAGATCTCATATTCATAGTATGCACTGATGGCTAGCAATATCCTGATGGACTTGAGCGTTGGAACTGGTGAGAATGTCTTTATTGCAGACAACTTATTATCCGAGTTAGATCTCATTCATAGCCAGTATAGTCTTACAGGTTCACACCTTGCCAACTGCTCAGTTCTTTCCTAAAGATCCATCTGCACCCTATAGGAGTTATCCTTTTTGAGCTGATCAACCAAAGTCCGTACTTGGTTTGAGTCCAATTTGGATTTGCCTAATGCCACCGCATGGTGTCAACACATTTGACCATTAAGAGATCGCGGATTGCCTGAATCTAGGTCATACCCTATGGCTAGATATCATCACTCAGGCAGTCTACCCCAGTCTCTTAGAAGAGTGATGGGAAGTAATAATTACATGAATTGGTTTAACCTGTGAACTTTCCACTACTCGTTGCGATTTTATTTGTGGTTGTTGAACTTCACCAGGTTCAACATATCTTCCACTCCCACTTTCCTCGACAAACTCCTTTGTTTTTTAGAAAGTGGTGACAAAACTCCTTTTGTTCAGTTGGGAGAACTTGATACCCAAAACACCTTTAAGGGTATGACACAAAATTTCCATCTGGTCAAGTTTGTCATATGTTAGGCAACCCCAAATCACGAGAGATCTCATACTCAGTTTCTTGTCATTCCATATCTTATATGGTGTATCAGAGACAAACAAAATTATGGCTGCTACAATAGTTTATCCCATGAAAAGAGATTAGAAGCTAAGTATGGATTACATCATATCCAATAAGGTGTGATTCCTCCTTTCAGACACACCATTGTGTCAGGAGGGGTCCATAAGAGACAATCTTATTATCTTCGAGATAATTCACAAACCTAGTGGATAAGTATTCTCTACCTCAATCCAATTGAAGGCCTATAATACCTTTTCCAATATGTTTCTTTAACTTCACCTTCATACTCCTTAAACGATTCAAAGGTATCGGGTTTGTGCCCAAATAGGTGGACGTAACTGTGCCTAATCATATCATAGGAGTATCCTTTTCTGGCTTGAGTTGTTATCGCCCTGCATACACCTATGTTGGCCAACTCCAATCAACTCAGCGAGCCTTTCGTCAGGTTTGGTGAACAGACACTCGATCAGAATCTTCTTGAGACAAACTTCTCAAGTTTTGACTGTGATTCATAATTTCGCAAAGTCATAAAGTCCAGAAATAGGTGAGGTTAATTTTATCTCTTTGTGCATTCGTACAAAAAATATTTATCATTAACTTCCAAAACTATTAAACCAATTGAAATTAGTCCAGTCGCATGTAACTCATCAAAATGGTTCATACGACAACTATTGCCTTTTACAGAACTTTCCACAACCTTATTTAGATGACAAAGGAAAAAGATGTTCTTTTATTAACACTGGAGCAAATCAATTATACAATTCAATGGTCTTTGCCGAATAGCAGACTTATACAATAGGTTCCTATGGCTAAGGCTGCAACTCTTGCGCCTATCACCTTCCCGAATGTCGTAGTTGCCTTTTGTCAAGTCTTCTACCTTTCTTCTTCTCCTGCAACATCTTGCAGATGATGATTGATATCAAATACCATAAAGTAGAGTTCTAATAACGAAGTATTTTCTATAACGTACGCACCTAAAGCAGCGGTTTCAAAAATCATCTTCAGTTTTAACTCTGCAAAATACTCCTTTCAGATGTGCTTCTAGTGGCCATCTTTACCACAATAGTAGCAAGTGCAATTGGGAACAACTTTTCTTTTCTTCTTGATATTTTTCATGGGTTTCACAGTTCTATTTTTCACTTTGTTCTCAACAGAGTATAACTTTGCCTCAGAGGCATCTCCCACTAGCAAGACTGTGTCCTTACCCTTCATAAGGTGGGACTCAGCAGTCTTCAGCATATTAAGGAGATCGAGAAGTGAGACGTCCTGCTTGTTTATGTGGAAGTTATCGACAAACTGTGAAAATGAATCCGGGAGGGATTGGAGTACTAAGTCCTCACTTAGTTCCCTGTCCATGGAGAACCCCAACCTCTCTAACTCCTCAATCAAATTGATTAGTTTGAGGACATGGGTCTCAACAAGAGTGTTATCCTCCATTTTGGCACGACATAGTTGTTTAGATAGCTTGTACCTAGCTGTCCTCAATGTTCACCATAAAACAACTTGAGGTGATCAAGGATAGCTTCGGTATCCAAATGTTCATGCTGCTTTGCTTTTGCAACTCATCGGACATGGATGCCAACATTATGCATTGACAATGGTGCTATCTTCACTCCAAATTTCTTGCAGCTTCTCATAAGTCGTCCTCTCTTCCTCGGTGTAATCCCCTTCTACAAGGGATGGCATTGGTCCCAGACCATCAAGAATGTGAGACAAATTCTCATAAATGAGGACGATCCTCAAATTTCGCATCCAATCGACGTAATTTGTTCTAGTTTATTTATTTTCATTGATGAAGCAATCTAACGACGGTAAAGGTGACATGATATGCTACAAAGAAAATAAAGACATGAATGAGTAGATATTCTACATGCATATTTATTAAGGTCTTTTAATTAATTATGTCTCCCACTAATTTTTGCGGTTCCATAATACCCTTCGGTTTGGAAGCGGGAAGCCCTCGTTGGTAGACTTCCTTAGGGGAAAAATGGAACCCCACTTCTCCTACTTGGGTGTCGCATGTAACTATGTGATTTCCATATGTTTTTGCCTCTAGGGCAACCATGGCCTTGTGTGTGCACAACAAACCAAGGAGCCCTAGTTGAGTCGGACCCATCCTCTGTATGCCCTTGCGAGAAAACAACCACCTTTGAGTGTAGCTCAATAAGGTAAGTCATGTTCAAGCCGGTAGCAGAGACACAAAAGGGATATGTACCATATGAGGTGCAACGTGTCTATTAACACAAAAGGCTTTGTGTATGCAAAACAAACCCTTCGTGACAATAGACACACTTGTCCCTCATAATGATGGAAGGTGTACCTGATATTCTTAATATCTTAGCCATTCAGACTCAATATTATTGGAGGGTTTCTTCATGCAATTATAATTTATCTAAGCAATCAACAATTGAAGCAAGAGCAATAAATAAAAGCATAATGTAAATAAGGATGATTGTGGATGTTCTAAGGGTTCCACCCGAGCCACCAGGCGAACCAAGGCCATCATCCTAGGGTTTATAGGAGCTCTGTCTCGCCAAGACGCTGCCCAAAAACACCTTGTAGATTGCCGGTTCCGTCAGTGCCTTCCCGGGGTTCAAGTCATCATCAATATGGCGTCGAACACCTCCTCTCTGAGCGCGCACCACAATGGGTAGCAAGCTTGATCATCATGAAACTTCCCCTTAACAATTAAGAAAAGGAAAGGAAAAAATAGAATCCAAAATCACGCAAATCCGATCACGTTTCCACTCAAAATGGTTCAAACAACACATGCTGAATTTTTCGGTTGTCTGGGCTGTTCAACCATGAACCCATGGGATTTTTTAGTTTAAATTCTGTCCAAAATCAATATGGACAGTAGACTTCCATCTCGATTCATCGCATGAACCGTGGAGCCAAGAGAACGACTCAAAAAACCCCAAAAACCAAAACCGGAGAGCGAATGGTTCATAAACGTGACCAAAATGTGAAATAAAAAATTCCAAAAAATTGCTAAAGGTGGCTCTAATACCACTGTTGTGATAGAAATTGAAAACACAGTAGAAATAGCAATTTAAAAAATTCAAACTATCCCAAAAATAGTGATTTATTTTAGCAATCTTTAAGGAATTCAATATACGAGTAGAAGGGCATGTATACCTTATACCGTGGTTGGTATAATAGTTCCTATCCCCGTCTTGAGACGCACACATGCACGTCCTCCAACGATAGTCCACACCAAGCACCTCGCAATAATAGGGGCATCGAACATGGAGGCTCGTTGTAGCTCAACGGAGAAGCTTTCTCAATCTCGAAATCCACCAAGGCAAGGCCGGTCCTTCCACCAAGAACCGAGCACCAAAAAGGAATGAAGAGATTATGAGAAAACACCAGAATGAAAGAGAAGAGTTGAAGATACCTCGTTGTCCTCTTGGACTCCTCGAAGAAGATGAAGATTGCGGCACACCCAAGAAGAAGACACCTTCAATTTGGTTTCACAAAAACCGGGGAAAGAGGATGTAGATGGCCAGCCACCAATGGAGAGAAGGAGTTCTTTGGAGCCTTTCTATTTAAGAAGTCTTTAAGGAATCAAGTCCTTGATCTTCTCCAAGAAGATGAAGAACTAATTAACTAACCCCTCCCTATGGGGTGTCCGGCCACTATATAAAGAGAGGGGGGGCGGCTACAAGAGTAGACCAGACCCCCTAAAAACTCTCGTCCCGGAATTCAAAATTTTGGGGTTTGCCTCCAAAAATAATTTATATTTTATTGGCTTCATAATTAATTCAAAATTAATTAAATTCAATTAAATATAAACCTTAATTTATCTCCATAAGTTAAGAGCTTATAAACAAGAATGATAATTATCTAAATAAACCAATCCCCTAAACAATAGGAAAGAGGTTTATCTAAATAATTTAATTTCCTATTAATTAATAGAATTATGATTTATCCTCATAAATCATATATCTATTAATTTTATGATTTGACTCCATAAATAAAATTCTTATTAATTAGGATTTTTCCAAATAAATTAATTCCCAATTAATTGGTTAGGCTCATGGTTTAGAAACTAATTTTTCCACCATGTATATTTGATTCAAAATCAAAATATATTTAACTCATAATTAAATACATTTTCGGTCAAGTAGTTAATTAAATATTTTAATTCACAATTAAATTTAATCAACTACATAAAATATTATCATGTGTCAATCCCTATAATTTAGAGATGCCCTACAAATTAGGATTATCGAGGAACTCCTTCCTCGCGCATTCGTTCATATTGGAAATATCTTTCCTATTATATCCATAAACGAGATCCCTATCAAGTTGCAGCATATCTATGCTAGTAGACATATAGTGCCGCATTCGTACTCTATCACATAAAGTCCGTTATAAGGTGACCCTGTTGTGTGTGACCCATTGGGCCCCACACTAAGTCAGCAATGAGTTGTGCAATGAGATTTACGAGTCGACACTTGCAGGGACACATAGACATTATCTCCTCTCATTAGGAGTAATCAATTCCATATTGGTTGCTCACCTACCTCCATGAATGCTTTCCCATGCCCAGTAATACCCGGCACATGACGCTAAGGGCCACGTAAGGATAGAACCAAAGTAATGGGTCGTCACTCACAAGGTAACCATGACAACCTCAGGTCCAAAGACTGCTTGCATCTACTATCACCCTAGGAACATCCTATTGCACTCAAGTAAGGATTCCATTTTGTGTTACTCATGCAGGTCCAATCAGTGATCTCATTCCCTAATGAGCACCTACATTTGTATATTAATGACAGCTCATAGGCAACTATGAGATCAGCTACCCCTTATCATATAGGGCAAGTACCAAGTACAATAGTCTATCCGGAATCACATATCCCCTAATTAGTGATCCTACGATTAGGAACATTTAGAACATGGGCATCTGGATTCCATGTCTCACTAGCATGATCTCATCATGGCCTCAGAACCACTTGCTCGGGTTCATGAGGTTCATCACAATCTTTATGAATAAAGATGTAGCACATGCTGAAAAAGTTGCATCATTAAGTTGATTACCCTTGAATAGTCCATAAAACACATCGATATGTGATTGGCTCAAGGGCACTATTCCTTTCAGGTGTGTTCGTATGTTCGATGGAACTCGCATCTTTTGCTTTTATCGACATTAGACGAGGGCTTCAGCCTTTCTGAGCCGCTAGAAGTTCTAAGCACCTATAGGTGATAGATCTCCTGAAGGATGGTCTCTCGCCTGGTATTGAGAGAAGTGTATTCGTTGAACTTGGGAGTAGGTAGGGAGGGCAACCTTCCTCTTCTGCCATGACCTTGGTCACGATGGTCTCTGTCTTCTCCCTTTATGTCGGGCTTCTTGGCTTTCTTGTCCTCGGTGGTGTCCTTAGCGTTCTGCCTAGTAGCCTTTCAGGCCTCTCAGAGTTCTTCCATCTCAATATAGTTCGTGGCTTTCTCACGAAACTTGGCCATGTTCTTTGCTTTTTCCAATGCAATCTGGTCTACAAAGTGCCATGGCTTCAAACAATGCATGATGGAAAATAACTTGACGCATGGGTCAAGGTTCGGGATCTCCATGGTTGTGGTCTGGAATCTCTTTATGTGGTCTTTTAATGACTTGTGTTGCCCTTTCTTGATTTAGTGGAGGGCACCCTCGGTCTTGGAGTAGATCCGCGATGAGGAGAATTGATTGGTGAAGGTGCGGGAGAGCTCCTGGAAGGTGAGTATGGAGCTTGGTGAAAGGGTAATGAACCACAACAGTGCGACCTTCTCCAAAAAGGTCAAAAAGGCTCGGTAAAGGATGGGATCAGTTGCACCTTTGAGGAGCATCATGGACCTGAACATTGTCAGGTGCGTGACTAGGTGGCCTGTGTCGTCGTATAGCTGTAGGGTGGTTGGTTTTTTGAAGTTGTCCGGAAGATGATCTTCCATGATGTGTTCGGCAAAGGGCCCTCAGTCCACATCAGTGAGAGGAGTGGCCTCCGTAGCCCTAGTGTTCTCCTCTCCTCTTTGATGATGTGTGCGAGAGGCTTGGTCTCAGAAAATGGAGGTTGGCCTCCTGGATCTCTCCAAGCGGTTGTGGTCATCACGTTCTGAGCAGTGCCACTCGTGTTCGACCGGAAGTTATTCTTGGGACTATGTCAGCATCTTGACCTTGGTTGCTATCCGTTAGTTCTCCACCTTATCTTCAAGTTAAAGGTTGGCTGGTGCCAAAGCGTCACTCCACACTATTTCAGCGTCTCCAAGTAGCAACGGGACGTCGTATGTAGGTGTAGCCTGCGTGCGGCGATGTTCGTCTGACTCCGAGTACCAACCATTTACCGTTGAGGGGTAGGTAAAATTTACTCGGCCCCACGGTGGGGGACAAATGTTCTTGCCCGAAGTCGTGGTGCATCTCCTCGTCAGGTGCAACTCCGACGGGGGGGGGGGGGTTGCAAATGATACTCTGACACTCAAATAAAATGTGTTCAAGGTGATGGTAATAGAAAGTGGTATCTATGGTACCTAAGGAGCGTCGTGTCTGTATATAGTATAGAATGAGGGATGTTTGGCAATGATGATGTCCGATAATCTTAGGGATGTTTCTCAAAATGGGTCGAGGCTGATCCCGGAGATGTCGAACTCGTAATTAATGATGATATAAGTATCCTTGTATGGCCGGGTGGAGCCCCCCAGCTAAGCCGCCTGGCTTGACTTGAGTTTGGTTTAAGAATGTTGGCGCTTCTTGGCCTAATCTATAGCTGGGTCCAAAGGTACTAATCTAGTCCAATATGCATGTCTAATTCATTAAAGTCAGCTCCATCTCCAATGCTATACTACATATTCTAATCATATATTGTTCCTACATGAGGATCGAGAAATCGGGTCCGGTTCGGTGTCTCTATAGTCAAGTACAATGCTTGCATGGGGGCTGAAAATGTCACTCCGACGATCAAGTCAGTGAGACTCCAAGATGGAGGTAATGAAATTAGAACTTGGGTTACCTGAGGCATGTCGTGTCTGTATTTATTGCAGGTGGAGGCGATGGCGCCACCCGATAATCTCGTGGGGATGTTGCTCAAAATGGGTCGAGGTTGATCCCGGAGATGGCGGGCTTGTAATGATGTATCCCTCATAATAAGGAAGGACATGGATGTCCATGTATGACCAGGTGGGGTCTCGGGTGGAACCATTCGATTTAGCTTGAATCTAGTCCAAGATCGTGGCGGGGTGGAGCCTGTTGGGTTCAGCTTGAGGCAAATTGTGGGGCGCTGTTGGATCTGGTCCCACCGGGCCTAATATTTTTAGTCCAGTCCACAGTCCCCAAGCTTGGTCAAAGCCTGTAGGACTGCGTGCCGAGCTCTAAGTGATATCGACTTTTTAACGTCGGCTGATCACGTGGTGAGTGCATAGCTTCTTATGCGTCATTTCGATATTCGGGCCGAATGTGATATCTGTGTGAGCTCTTCCGGATGTTTGCCACTTGTGCGGTAGATATAGCTTAACAGGAAAGCATGTTAGTATTGGTCTTTGTATGTTGGCTATATTTGGCAAAAGTATTCCAATATGATCTTTGTCCAATCTCAACTGTGTGAAGACAGTCTCAATTGCTTCAGCAGCCTATGGTTTTCATGTCAAGGATGTAGCGCAAAAAGAGGACCATTTGGTTTCCTACATAGATGGTAACTCTTGATCTTCATTATTAATGATGATTATCTTTGTTGTCTGAGATCTTTTAATTATCATTAACTCATTATTGGCATGAATTTCTTCTTTAAATAATTCCAGGAGTTACATCTTTATGGTCTTAGGTGTTAAGCATTGTCTATTTGTTTTTGAACCGATGACCGTTGGTTGTTAAACTGATGGGTTCATTAAACTGATGGGTTCATTAAACAAATAGTTATGAACAACATTGATTCAGGTCTTTCGATTGTCTCATATAAAATACGATGGAATGATCGGATTTGCAACTCTCTATGTGCGAACACTGCATTGCCAGTTATTGAGAGGAGTTGAGACTGCTAAGTGCAGACTGTTTAGTGTAGAAAGGCAACAATCTAGATTTCGTATCTTTAGGAGAAGTTTGGCTTCGGGTGGATAACTCACTACAACACAAGGCTGTGTGGAGGAGGGAACTCTGTGGCTGGGATGTCATAGAGAGGCAAGTTGGTATTTACTTCTAATAGTAAATAGTTTTTTTGTTATTTCCAATTCATTGCAGTACTGTAGTCAGATTTCGGGTGTGAAATCAAAAGGACTTATTGTGTACTTATAGAGAGTGAATTGGGCATTTGTCCGGTGAGTGCCTCGCAGATTAGGCGACTGGTTTGTCCCTGAATTACGTGAACAAACCTCTTATGTTTGCGTGTGTTCTTTTATTTTGGTTCTAATAGCAGTTGCAACTTTCTATTCAACTGCCCTCAACAAAAGTTCCCTTAGAGACATATACTGTCAAAGCAGTTTATGAATAAAAACTTAGTAGGTGGTTTTCGAGGCGTCTGAATGCCAGTTATGACAGGACGTAATTTCGCTCGTAAAAGAACTGCCGACTGAAGAGGTGGTTTTTGGGTCTATAAATAGCCCCTTGCGGATTGTGTGTATTATGGAGCATGGAATGAGAGGTTTTGAAGATTACCATCCTTCGGGGTTTGCTCTTATTTTACTGGCGAAGGGTTCGTCATTCGTCGTGGGTTTGTACAATCAGGCTTAAAAGATGAAGGTGAGAGAAGGAGTTCCAACCGTGGGTCTGTACCATTGGGCTTACGGCGAAGCCATCTCTATGGTTTCAAGCATCGGGGGAGGTGTCATGCTGGTTGGAACTTCGTCCATGGTTCTCAGCTTGTCGTGCCGACACTTTGAATTCTTTTTCCCCCTATCCTCCACCTCAGGGCTGTGAGGCCGAAAATAGCGGCTTTAGAGGGCGATGACCAGACTCGGTGAAAATTGAGTTCGCGAGAAGCGCGTTCGGGGTCGTGTTGCTCATTTAGAGCGTGTTGGGCTGAGCCGGTGGCCACATTTAGGGACTTGGTAAAACCGAGCTCGCGAGAAGCTCGCTTGGGATCGTGTTGCTTATTTAGAGCATGTCGAGCTGAGCCGGAGGCCACATTTAGAGTTGAAGATCAGACTTGGTGAGAATCGAGCTCGTGATAAGTGCGTTTGGGGTCGTTGAGGGCGTAGGAGCCTGAGATAGGCACTGAGGTTGGTGAGCTAGACTGGTGAAAACCGAGTTCTAGTCGTTGAATGGGGCGCTGAGGCCAACGATCTTACGCCGGTGAAAATCAAGTCTCAATTGTTTAGGCTCTTGGTAACGCTAAGAGTAGGGAAGATTGGCTGAGGAGGAACGTCACGTCACGTGGGTCAAGGGCCGCTTGTGAGACCGTGTAAATTCCTCCTAAAAAGTATGCAATGAGTGCAAGTGATATTAGACACAAATGAAATGTGCATAAAAGAAAGAGTAATTTATTGTGAAATATCATAAAGATACATCTTATCCCACCGAGAGTTAAGCTCAGCCTACACATGCTGGAGCCTCGCTAAAACCTTAGTTGTAATTTAAGGATGGAACCTTAGTTGTAGTAGGCCCATAGAGAGGCCGCATTCCTGGATCGTGGGAATTCTCGTCTAGGGAGCTCGGCAATTCTATAAGCACCCTTTCCGAGGACCTTTGTGATCTGATAGGGGCCCTCCCAATTTGGAGTAAGCTTGCCTTCTCCAATTGGTTTTCTTTGTGTTTCAATCTTTCGGAGAACAAGGTCTCCTTCTGTAAAATTCCTAGGCCTGACACGTTTGTCGTACTTTTGAGCAATCTTAAGTTTCAATGCTTCTTCTCTGATTTTGGCGATGTCTCGTTCTTCTTCAATAAGATCGAGCTCGACGACTCGGGCTTCTATGTTGCCCTATTCCTCAAAGGTAATTCTACGGATTCTGGGCTCTGCTATCTCAACAGGGATCATGGCCTCTGCTCGATAGACAAGTTGGTAAGGGGTCTCCGAGGTGGATGATTTGGTAGTTGTGTTGTAACTCCAGAGTACTTCGGGTAGCTCTTCGACCCAATATCCCTTGATTCGATCGATCTTCTTCTTTAATCTCGTTAGAATGACGAAAAAAGTTGTTGGCTGCCTCAGCCAGGCCGTTTGTCTGTGGGTGCTCAACAAACGAAAAAAGTAGTCGGGTGACAAGGTCTAAGCAGAACTCTCAAAATTGACGATCCGTGGACTGCGTTCCAGTGTCGCTGACGAGCTCATATGGTATTCCATACCCGCGGATGATGTTTTTCCAAATAAATTTTTGAGCTTTGTCATTCACAATTGTAGATAGGGTTTAGCCTCTATCCACTTGGTAAAGTAGTCAATCGCTACAACCAACTATTTTAATTGCCCCGATGCTGGGGAAATGGACATAAGAGGTTTATGCCCCATTTGTGGAATGACCAACCGATGTTCGAGTTGTGCAATGGTTCATGGTGCAGTTGAGAGACTTTAGAGAATCTTTAGAATTTGTCGCATTTCTGACATAGAGGCTACAATTTACTTTCATGCTTGGCCAGAAGTAGCCATCCCGGAGAATTTTGGCCGCTAGGGATCTTCCTCTGATGTGGTTGCCATAGATGCCATCATGTACTTCCACGATTATGGTGGCTATCCGAGGTTGGGCGACACACTTGAAGAGCGGTAGGGAGTATCCCCTTTTGTAAAGCTGGTTATCAAAGAGTGTGTAATAACTTTCCATTCTTTTAAATCTACCACGTGTTCCGGAATCTCGACTTGTTTGAGGTAATTGATGTAGGGAGTTCTCTAGTTTGTGCCTTGTTCGACTATTTGGACCTCGGCCGAGGTGTCGGTCGATGGGATGCTCGGATGTCCGAGGACTTGATGAATGACCGGCTTGTTGTTTTGAGGCTTTTTGGTGCTAGCAGGTTTGGATAGCAGGTCGGCTTGGGTGTTTTCTTCCCATGGTATATGCTGAATCACACAACTATCGAAATTAGTGATCAAAGAAAGTAGTAGTGAGAGATACCTTTCAAGGAAGGGGTCCCTAGCTTGACAAGTGTTGTTGACTAGTCCTACGATAAGTTGTGAGTCGCTTTTCACGACTATGTTTCGAGCCTTCACTCCTGAGCAAGTTTTAGCCCGACAATTAGAGCTTCGTATTCTGCCTGGTTGTTGGTGGCTTTGAACTAGAATTGATGAGACTGTTCCAGGGAGATTCGTTGGCCATTTTCTAGAATATTGCCTGCCCTCGCTCCCTTTTTTGTTGTAGGCGCTATCCACAAATAGCGTCCAAGTTTCCTCTAGTTTGGGAGTATCTCCGTGGTTGGTGGACTCGGCAACGAAGTTGGCTAGAACCTGAGCTTTTATTGGACCCCTGGGTCGATGCTGAACTCTAAGAGTTCCACCGACCAGGATATCATTCGTCCTGCGAGTTCGGGTTTAGCCAGTACATGCCTAATTGGTTGTTCGATGCGCACCTGAATGTGGTGGCTCTAGAAAATACGACCTTAGTTTCCGGGCTGAGATGACCAGGGCGAAAGCGAGCTTTTGAATACTCTGATATATGATTTCTGATCCTTGGAGAACCTTGCTGATGAAGTAGATCGGTTTTTTTATCTTTTTCCTATTCTCGGATCAGGACCGAGCTAAGGGCGCTTTCTTTGACTGTAGGGTAAAGAAACAAGCTTTATCCTTATCGCAGCTTATCCAAAACTGGTGGGCTAGCAAGAAAGTGTTTCAACTCATCGAAAGTCTGTTCACATTTTTCATACCAATGGATATTCTGCTTCTTCTTTAAGATCTTGAAAAAGGGGGTGGCACGATCGGCCGACCTAGACAGGAATCTGGACAACGCAACCATCATCCGCGTAAGCTACTGTACCTCCTTGATGTTGCATGGGCTCTGCATCTCTTGAATGGCTTGACATTTCTCCGGATTGGCTTCTATCTGTCGATGTGTCATCATGAATCCGAGGAACTTGCCACCGTGCACTCCGAAAGCGCACTTCTCCGGGTTTAATCTCATGTGTGTTTGACTGGGTTGAAGATCTCGATAAGATCACTGCAATGATCTCCGGTCGTCAGTGTTTTGGCTACCATGTCATCAACCGCTAGTATGTGGCTCCTGCATTTTCAAATCCGAAGGGCATTACCCTGTAGCAGAAGTTTGCATGCTCGGTGATGAAAGCCATTTTTTCTTCATCGTCAGGGTGCATTCGGATCTGATTGTAGCTTGAATAGGCATCCATTAAACTTAAATATTGGTATCTCGAGGCATCGACAAGTTTTTTCATGCTCGGCAATGGATAAGAGTCCTTTGGGCACGCTTTGTTGAGGTCAGTGAAGTCGACGCACATTCGCCATTTTTCGAGTATTTTTTGACCATCACAACATTCACGAGACACGTCGTAAATCGGATTTCTCTGATGAATTTTTCTTTTTGCAGTTTCTCGATCTCTTCAAGAGATGCCTGTTGTCGCTCGATTGCGAGCTTCCTTTTCTTTTGGGATACAGGTTTGACCCGAGGGTTGATGGCTAGTTTGTGGCAGATGACCTGGGGGACTATTCCTGGCATGTCAGCTGGTGTCCACGCAAAGAGATCGGCGTTGCTTTTGAGTAGGGCACTAAGTTGAGCTTTGAGCTCGTTACGTTACCTACTCGGGGGATGTCCTGATTTGCACAGATTTCAAGTTGTCAACAGGCTGGGGCCACTCTTGGATGTCTCCCCTAGGGTCCAGGACTGATATTCGCGGTTGGGGCCACTCTTTGATTAAGTGTTCAATCTGGTCACGAAGGACCACACATTCTTCGGTGGTGTACCCATAGGTTTGGCGAAACTCACACCTTTTGCATTTATTTCCCTTGAATGAAGGTTTCGTCCTTTCGGGGCTGTTGGAGGGCCTCAACAGCTGCATGTAGTATACCTCTCGTAGGATAGTCTCTCTCAAGGTGTTGAGAGGTGTGTACTCCTCATATCGGGTACGTGGGCGAGGTAACGACCTCGGCTTCCTGCTGTCATCTTTTTCATGGCGGTTGTAGTCTTCACTTTTTCCATCTGTCCTTTCGGGTTTTTCGACGACAATCTTGAGATTCTGCCAGTCGATCCTTTTAGCTTCTCGAAGTTCTTCCATCTTTGTGAAGCTGATAGATTTCTTCTGAAACTCGGCCATTTCCTTAGGTTCCATCAGGGCGATCTGGTCGGCAAAGAGTATGGGCTTTAGCCCGAGCTTGATGGTAGATTGGGGATTTCGGCCGCTACGGTCTGGAACCTGCACATGTACTCTCTTAGGGGCTCATGTTACCCCTGCTTGACATAATGGAGGGCAGCCTCCGTCTTGTGATAGACCTGCAATGTGGTGAATCTATTGAGGAAGGCACGGGAGAGATCTTCGAAGGGATGAATAGATCGCGGCGGGAGGGAGGTAAACAACAACAAAGTAATTTTTCCCAAGAAAGTTGGAAAGGCTCCGTAGAGTGCAGGATCAATTGCTCCGCGATAGAGCATGATGGTCTTGAACGCCGTCAGGTGTAGCATGCTCTGAGTTATTGGAAACCTCATTGTGAAGGACGGGGACCGATCTCCTTTTCCCGGAGTTATTGCTTTCTCCATGCTCTGAGTGACGACGCTCGTGGTCAACTGGGAGTTGTCCACGAGACCGTGTCAACATCTCGATTCAGGCTGTTAGCCGTTGGTTTTCAACCTCCAAATCATTTATTCCACATTGGGGCTCTTCGGCGCGGGGGGGGGGGGGGGGGTGGTACTGGAAACCTCATTGCGAAGGACGGGGACCAATCTCCTTTTCCCGGAGTTATTGCTTTCTCCATGCTCTGAGTGACGACGCTCGTGGTCAACCGGGAGTTGTCCACGAGACTGTGTCAGCATCTCGATTCAGGCTGTTAACTGTTGGTTTTCAACCTCCAAATCATTTATTCCACATTGGGGCTCTTCTGGGGGGGGCTGGTGTCGGATTGTCGATCCTTACTATTTCACCGTTACAAGGCCGTTGGGTCGTTAACATTGCCATCCGGCGATAGTTGCTTGGCTCCGGGTTCCAACCATTGTGGGGGGGAGGTAAGCTTTACTTGGCCCCACGGTGGGCGCCAAATGTTCGTGCCCGAGGAGACACTCTGACGCTCAAGTCAATGGGACTCCAAGGTGGAGGTAATGAAATGGGAACTTAGGTTACCTAAGGCGTGCCGTGTTTGTATTTATTGCAGGTGGAGGCGATGGTGTCGCCCGGTAATCTCACGGGGATGTGGCTCAAAATGGGTCGAGGCTGATTCCGAAGATGGCAGTCTTGTAATGGTGTATCCCTCGTGATTAGGAATGACGTGGATGTCGATGTATGACCATGTGGGGTCTTGGGTGGAGCCATTTGGTCTGGCTTGAATCTAGTCCAGGAGCGTACGTGGCGGGGTGGAGCCTGTTTGGTTAAACTTGAGGTAAATTTTGGGGCGCTACTGGGTCTGGTCCGACCAGGCCCAATATTTCTAGTCTAGTCCATATATAAATAGGTAGATGTGCAATGTTCTTAAGTTGATTAGATCTCATCACAATTCAAGAACTATTTTATATTTAATTATTTTAAAATTAGGGCAAATGCCAAAAAGAGTGTGAATTTGGAAAAAAAATAATGGCTAGCATAATAGATTTTATAGGCTTCATGTGTTCTAATTGATGGCTAGATGAATCTGATATTTTCATAATAAGAATCCATTAAATTTTGATCAATTAGATAAATATGATATTATCTTAATCAAAATAAGAATTTGATCAATACATTGGATTAATGGATTTGATCAATTAGATGAATATAATATTGTCAGAATAAGAATCCATCAAATTTTGATTTCATGAGATGTGGTAAATTCACAATTAAGTTTTGTTGATGCAACTCAATATGGTTGATTGTAGGATGTAAGTGTGTTTTTATGGATTCTTAATATGTGCCTTGAAACTTTAGGACATTACCATGGCCACGAAAGACACAAGATAGTGTGGTTTTGTGGACTTCCCACATTCAAATTATGTTCTTCATGTGAGGTGGTGCGGTGGGTGGCTGAGGGCTTGAAGCCGAGAAGAGGCCGAGATGGGTATGTCTACACACGCACCTGGAGTACTTTATAGAAACTGCAACCCTAGGGATTTGTCTACCCTTAGGGCAGTCCCAAGTTCGAGGATGAAGTGAATTAGAAATTTTTGGTTCTTGTGATGTTTTTATGGATTCTTATGGATTTTCTTGTGCCGACTTGGTGGTGAATTTGTGGATGACATAAAGCAACCCTAGGAAGCAAGGACCAAACTTTTTGAACCCTAATTGTGTGGTTATGGGACAATCCTTGATGAGTTACGGTTGTAGTCGATTAATTTCCTTAAGGTGAGGAATGTTGGTGTAATAATTGATTGAGTTTTGGGGGAAAGGTTTCCCTAGTACCCCTTAGGGTATGCGGCCCTAATCCAAGAGGGTAAAAATCTATGTTTTGTAGTTCTCGAGGATAAAGTGATAGGTAGTGATTAGAGAAGGTCGAGGCTTGGTTAAGGGGGACCGAACATCCCTAGGTGGAAGCCCCATGGTACATGATGAGGTAAGGCCTAAACATGCTCACCAAGTGTCTGGTGAAATGCCACACCCACATGTTATGTCTGTTGGTGAAATGGCCACACTAAAGGGGGGATGAATAGTATGTTAACTAAATCTATTTGTCTAAATTTGATTTTAAATGTTTTCTTAAATTACTTAGGCAAATTGTAATTTATCAACTAAATGCGGAAGCGATTAATGAAAATAAAAAATGTGATACACAAAGAGAACAATGCTAACACAATTGTTTATAGTGGTTCGACCCCAATGCCTACTCCACTACCTAAGCACCCCACTTAGGATTTCCAAACTAAATCCACTAAATTATGAGTAGCTTATAATTGAGGGCTTTACACCGGAAAGACCGTACACTCACCTCGAAGGCACTTCCACACCCGGAAGTATCCCGCCTTCCTACCGAGTGAGCTTTCCCACCTCAATTCCTAAGATCTACTCATTACAAGTGGCTTTACACCTTCTACACCAAGGTAACCACTTACACACAAGACCACACACTAGGTCTTCTTACAAACTCAAGTAAATTAAAGTAAAAACAAATAATAAACAACTCTATTACAAGAAGGAGGTGAAGATAACTTATCACAATGAAAGCACCACTTCTTCTTGAGCCTAGCACCCTTGATGAGCCCTCCAATGAAGAACACTTGAAGATGAGAGATCAAGAGCTAGGTTTGAAGGATTTGATCAATGAGAAGCTTTAGAGGATGCTAAAGATCACTCTTTGAGGTTTATGAGCATCATTAAGAGCTTGGGAGAGAGTTTGTGGTGGGTATTTATAACCCCCCAAACAAAGGGCTCGTCAACTGGCGTATTTTTGCCCGTTGCCGACGCCCGGTCGCTTGCCGACTGATCGTCGGTCGATTGACTGAATGACCACTGAGCGACCGAAGGCAATTTGTCACTTTTGGGCACACTTCGGTTGACCGAATTGGCTACTGCTAATTTTTTGCCACATTCGGTCGACCGAATTACCTTCTGCCCGATTTCCTCTTCTACCGGTCGATCGAATCTGGGCAGGGCAATTTTCTTGTGTGTTATTTCTTGCGCGCTTCATTTTCGGGTTCCGGCTTTCAGCATGCGTCAACTTGGAGAGTTTTCCATGTGTTCTTTAGACTCGTCCAAGACATCTTTGGTGCACACATCGAACTTCTAGAGATTTCCGCGACGAACCCGAACACGTCGATCAATGTCCTTCCTATTTTTTTATTTTCTTCGATATTTTCGATCGAGGACATCGAGTGCTAATCGGTATGGAACCTGAAAATTTTTCTCAATGAAAAATTAGTTCCATGTTTGTTATCATCAAAATCGAGATTAAGACCAAGGTAGAAAACCTTAGGCCAACAATGTCAAATTCCATTAGTCGATTGCCAAATCTTGAGATCGACATGTGTTATGTGTATGAGAAGTAGGTATGGTTGTATTGGCCGAGTTAAGAGCCGGAAATCCTACATTTAGGTGGTTGTAAGGAAAGGGCCTAGAGGATACAAAACTATCCAAAAATTATTTTTAGGCATGTTTGACGCAGAATTCAGAGACCTGTTAGCCTAAGGTTTTCAACATTGGTCTTAATCTTGGTTTTGATGATAACAAACATGGTACTAAAGATTTCATGGAGAAATATTTTTAGGTTCCAAGTTGGTTAGAGCACGACGTCCCCGATCGAAAATATCGAAGAAATCAAAGAAATCGGCAAGGATGCTCGTCGACGTTCGGGATTCTTCGAGAAGATAGAGATTAAGTTTAGGGTGTCTAGAATGATTGTGTAATCCTCTTTTGTGATACAAAGAACCCAAAAACTAAATCCGAACACGAAAACATGAAAACCCAAAAAATAAAAAAATGGCCCGGAAATTCTCTAAGACTAGGGAGCTCCTTTGAGAACTATATGACTTAGACATTTTCTTGGCACCAAAAGTCCCGATAATTATTCCTTATGTAGAAACAAGTTAACAACCTATTTTTAATGAATTTTTGGAAGTCTTTAACCTATCCATATTTGACCCGTGAGATTATAAAATTTCCGATTTTCATAAATTTGTACTATAGCCCAAAAGTTAGATGTTGATTCTTAAGGATTCTAATTTTCTAGATATTTTTATTGAATCCAAAAGGGGGGTAATGTTGACGAAATGGTCACACTAGAGGGGGGAGGTGAACAGTGTGTTATCTAATCAATTAGCCTAAATTCGATTTTAAATGTTTCTTGAACAACTTAGGCAATTTACTTCTTTAAAGAAATATGATGAAGCAAGTGATATAGCAATTAAATACAAACACAATATGCAATGTTAACACAAGAATTTATAGTGGTTCAGCACCACCACCTACTCCACTACCTAAGCACCGTGCTTAGGATTTCACACACAATTCCACTAAATTACAAGTAGCTTACAATCAAGGACTTTACTTCGGAAAGACCCTACACTTACTTTGAAGACACTTCCACAACCAGAAGTATCCACCTTCACACCGAGTGAACTTTCCCACCTCAATTCCTAAGAACTACTCCTAACTTAGTTTGCACAAGTGGACTTAAACCTTCTATACCAAGGTAACCACTAACTCACAAGACCACACACTAGGTCATCTTACACACACAAGTGAATCAATGTAAAACAAACCAAAAACAAATCTATCACAAGACGAGAGTGAAGGGGACTTATCACAATGAGAGCACCTCTTTTTCTTGAGCCTAGCACCCTTGATGAACCCTCCAATGAAGATGCACTTGAAAATGAGGGATCAAGAGTTACGAATGAAGGATTTAGCAAGAGAGAGCTTTTAGATGGAGTGACTCTTTTGAGTTTTAGGGCATTAATAACAATCTAGGAGAGAGTTTGGGGTCAGTATTTATAACCCCCCAAACACACTAGCTCATCAACGAGCATTTTTTTTGCCCGTTGGCGATGCCTGGTTGAAGGCCGATCGAGCGACCAAGCGATTGCCCCAGTGACCAGAGCCCTCTGTGGATTCTGGGGCTCTTTCGATCGATCGGCCTATCGACCGAAACTAGGGAATCAGCCTTTTTGCTTATTTCTTATCACGTTCTTTATTTCCGAGATTTGGTTTTTGAAGTGCGTCAACTTGGAGGTCTTCCCAAGAGTTTTACATGTTCTCTAACTCTTCTAAAGCATCTTCGGTGCACTCGTCAATCTTCTAGAGATTTCCGTGATGATTTATCGTATCGAGACGATGTCGCGTGCGACGATACCGATTTCAACCTTTATCAAAACCTATGACTTCCATGCTTCAAAAACTTTGTTAAACTTGGTTTGTTATCATCAAAATAGTCATAGAGAGAAAAGAATGCAAGGGAGAAACCCTCGGCCAACATTCTCTCCCTTTTTGATGATGACAAACCATCGACAATAAAAAATGTATATGTGACGTATTAATCATTTTTAGAGCATGAGGCACGAGTTCGTAAATGCATAAGAGAGAGCGATATAAAATTATGATGATACATTATGTGCTCCCCCTATCAACATGCATATCTATAATTTTAACTCCCCCCCTATCATCATGCCACAACTTTACAAGGTAAAGATTATAACACCCAACATGATGATTACATTTCATTCTTCTCCCCCTTTTGACATCAATCAAAAAGGGCACAATTTGAGAAATAATATGCCAATCCACAGCATTCAAGAACATAAAATTCATAGCATCATACAAATCCACAAAAAACCATACATCCATCAAAGTGCTAATTAGTACAGTGGTTTAATCATGCAAGTGAAAAATAAGTCTAAAAACATAAAAGATGTTCAACTATCAAAGCAACTACAATAAGTCAAATACAACATAGTATGGACATATCTACAAGGTGCAAATACAACATCCAAACTAGTCCAATAAATGTCACTAAAACAACAGTGGGACTAATCATCCTCAGGTGGTGGAGGTGGCAGATGTGTCTGATAGTATTGCCACATTTCATCCACCCGTCTGTACATCTCATCAACACGATTGCTATAATGCTCTATACGTCAACCAAACTCATCCATACGAGCAGTTGGACGGTTGTTCCAATCCACTTGATCAATGTGTAATTGGGCCAACGGATGCTCTATCATCTCAAACCGACCATTCGTAGGAAGGTGCGATGAGCTGACGCCTGCATCATCCTCATCCTGATCATCATCATCGTCGTGATCTGAAGGACCTCTCCAAGCACGCTTACCGCACTGATCTCCAAGGATTTACATACAGGTGAGAGTTAAGGTATCTATGGCCTTCAGAAAGGGCTCTACCTCAAATCTAGATCGATCTACCCCGGCAAGGTAAATGAAATGGGAGATCACAGTGGCATAAGGTAGGGCTAGTTTCTAAGAGGCATCGACGTCGGCTATGTAGTGAAGCATAAGATCAGGTACATTTATCGCTCTATGGGTCATGGCATAAAATAGAACTCTAGTGCTCATGATGGTAACCTCATCAGAATGTCCTACCCTATGCAAGATGTTCTGTGCAATGATGAGGTGCATAATCCTAGCAGTGGTGGATAATTTGATGCTTTGCGTAGGAAGCATCCCATGATATCCCTTAGGACAGATGGCTAAAACTACTTGATGAGATGGGAAGTCTTCATGAAATGCCTGTGTAGTCATGTTATAGACTGAGGTGCCTAAAAGAGGAAAGCCAAATGCCTCTCTAATGGTTGTGGCAGTGATAACTATAGGCTTCCCTAATATTTCAGACCTAAGGACAAGAGAGTTACCAAGTCGAGGATTTTCTATGACTATGTTTGAGAAGAAGGCCTTAACCAGATTGGGACATACTTGTTGGTGACATGGCCACACTAGAGGGGGGGTGAATACTATGTTAACTAAATCTTTTTGCCTAATTCTTGTTTTAAATGTTTTCTTAATTACTTAGGCAAATTGCAATTTATCAACTAAATGCGGAAGCGAGTAATGAAGATAAACAATAATTTATCAACTAAATGCGGAAGTGAGTAATGAAGATAAACAATGCGATACATAAAGAGAACAATGCTAACACAATTGTTTATAGTGGTTCGGCCTCAATGCCTACTCCACTACCTAAGCACCCCGCTTAGGATTTTTAAACTAAACTTTACTAGATTAATTATTTCCCTTACAAAGAGGACTTTACAATGGAAAGTCTCCACTCTCAAACCGAAGGCACTTCCACACCCGGAAGTATCCCGTCTTCCTACCGAGAGTACTCTCCCACCTCAACCTTAAGGACAACTCAACTAATCCTAGCAAACTAAGTTTACAATGGTGGATTTAAGCCTTAACACCAAGGCAACCACCAACTCAATCAACCTAGCACTTTAGGTTTACACACTTGATAAATACAATGAAATAACCAATAAAATACACAACTTAATGGAGCAATAAATCAAACAACAAATACTTAGCTCCAAAAGAAACTCCCTAGTCCTCTTGATGCCTCAAATTGATGAATCGATGAAGCTTGAAGGCTATGTCAGTGAGATGAGAGATCAAATTAGGGTTTCTCCAAGTAATGGCTCAATGAAAGCTTGGAAATGATCAAGGATGGATCAATGAAGTGTAGGAGTGATCAAAAGTGTCAAAGGAAGGCTAGAGCATAAGTATTTATAGAGCCATGAAGGAGGCTCAGGTGAAACATTGCTCAACGGTTCGAAAACTAGTCGTTTACCGCCTTCCGATCTATTGCCGGTCGATCATCGGTAGATCGACTGAGCGACCGTCGAGCGATTGAAGGCATACTGCCGCTTTCTGGCATACTTCAGTCGATCGACTTGCCTACTGCCAGTTTTTGGCAGCATTCGGTCGATCGACTGGTCGATCGAAACAAGGCAGACTGCTTGGTTTGGCTGAGTTTTCTACTTGTTTCCTCATTTCTGGGTTCCGTCTTCACTAAGTCTATTTATATAACATTTACTAACTTTAAGTTAATACTTTAAAACAAAAATGTTATATAAGGATTACCCCCCATTTGGATTCAATAAAAATATCTAAAAAATCAAAATCCTTAAGAATCAAAATCTAACTTTTGGGGTCTAGTACAAATTTTCAAAAAACAAAAATTTTATAATCTCCTGGGTCAAATATGGGTATGCTAAAAGCTTCCAAAAATTCCTTTAAAATACCTCGTTATCTAGTTTTTACCTAAGAAATAATTATCGGCACTTTTGGTGCCAAGAAAATATCTAGGTCATATAGCCCTCCAAGGAGCTCCCTAGGCTTAGTGAATTTTAGAGCATTTTTTAATTTTCCGGGTTTTTGTCATTTGGGGTTCGGATTTGGTTTTTGGGTTCTTATGCATCATCATGAGGATTTACAACACAAGCTAGACAACCTAGACCTAAACTTTAACTTCCCGACGAATCCCGAGCGTCCTTGCCAATTTCTTCGATTTTTCCGATCGCGAACGTCGTGCGCTAACCGACTTGGAACCTGAATGTATTTGTCAATGAACCATTAGTTCCATGTTTGTTATCATCAAAACCGAGATTAAGACAAAGGTAGAAAACCTTGGGCCAACAATACTGGGATATGTTTCCCAAGATATTCCACTCAACCTAGGGCAGCTAAGTGGCTTCTTATATTATACTGTTCTAGGTCTCCTAGGTTTACTAGCCGAGTTTGCAAAATAGTGTGATTTGCAAACTGTGGTGTTTGGGTCTTTCCTACTGCGGTTAGGAGACGATTTGGGAGAGTTGCTAACTTTGTTTTAGGTGTCATCTGCAAGATAATCAAGACAATGCATAGAAAATTATTATCTTAATATTAGATGCATGCAACCTAAGGTCGAATGTGGGAATGAAAACAAATGAAAACCGGATTTTTAAATAAAAATGTAGAGTGATTCAAATTAAGATAAAATGAATGCAACTCTTTTCTTAATTCCAAAAAAATCCAAACCAAAAGAGCCATATTTTTGAAAGCATGTGTCAGATAAATTCGAAAATTTGAAGAACTTTTTCATGACAATATCAATTTCTCAATATATCAAATAATAAATTCGAAATTTCAATTTCTTCTTTCTTTCATCTTTGTAGTAATTTTCTTTCTTTTTCATTAAACAAAAAATGAGAGTGTGCATGATAAAAACTCATTTTCCATTTTGAAATAAAAGGTTAAATATTTTGTAGAAGCATTAATAAAGCATTTAATCCAATTTCTACAAAAAATACCAACATGCAACAATCAAAGAAAAATGAAATATCAAGCCTAATACTTTTACTTCAACAAAAAAATTTTTTTTGAAAGAGAACCTCATAAAATGACCCTTTTTTTAACTATCAAACACCGTAAATTCCAAAAGTATGTGATTTCATGAAGAAATCTCAAAATAAAACCATAAGACATGAATTTTTGCCATTCATTACAACACAATCGGCCTATAGAGACATATAATTAGAGATAAATTAATTTTTTGTTTCTAAATATTCACATTTAGAGACTAATAAACACAAAAATTGTTCCTAATTAGTCTCTAAAAATAACTTTAGAGTTAGATTAATTAAGTGACTCTATTGTTGCTGGTGTTTCTATAGCTTAGAGTCAAATCAATTAAATGACTTTATTGTTGTTGTTGTTTACTTGTTTCTATAGATCTTTAGAGACTAATTAAGAATAAATTTTGTGTCTATTAGTCTCTAAATGTGAAGATTTAAAAATAAAAATATAATTTATCTCTAATTTTGTGTCTCTATAGGTTAATTGTGTTGTAGTGATTCTTGCTACAAATCTTGAACCAAAAACCATAAATCATCATCCATCATGCATAAAGTATATACGAGAATACTCCTTTTAGATGTATATCTAGTCATGGAGATGAGGGAAATTAATGATCTACACTAACATGATACATGAAGGAAAGATGGGAAGAACTTGGATTTTTACCTTAGTAGTGGAAGAGAAGCCTTAGTTTTGGTCGACTGGTAATGCCCTAGAAGCGTTAGTTTTGGTTTTAGGAAGCTAGGGTGAAGGGTAGAGATTAAAACACCCAGCCAAATGGACGGACATGATGGTTTTCTATCCGGCGATCGCTCGGGTGGTCGCTTGTCGAGCGATCGGGCGAGGCCAGTTGTGTTTTCTAGCTCATACAAAAAAATTCCTAGGAGAGATATATATATCGTAAATTTATGAAACTTTTACCACATGAACTAGACTTCATGAGAATTCCATAAAATCAAGAATCACTCAAAACAGACCTCTCTACAATTTTCTAAAAATCCTAGAGTTCACAGTGGCATTATTGTAAATACTTGGATTTTGTGTGATTTCTCGAATTTTCATCGTAATAGCCACAAATTTGATAGGATATGGTCTTAACCTCCCATAATAAGATTTTTGAATATGTGAAATTTTGCGCAATTTTAGTCATTTTTTAAAATATATTGACCGGGCCCTTATTTATTTACTCGAATTTATAAAATTGCTAAGTATCTTTGTAGATGGATTTTCAAGCGTAATTACGATACTGCATTGCAATTTATGCTCTCAACAAAATTACCATACAAGATATAAAGTTCTAAACTTAATATCTACCTATAGCATGCAATCACAAATAATCAAGATTTTGGAATTTTCTTATTATTAAAAATCTTTCTAATCATGCTACTTCACTCAATTTACATGCAATTTTGACATATACTTAATTTCAACATCTAATCAAGAAGTAGAGGTGTAAAATGAATATTTTGCTAGATTGACATTCATACCTCGTTTCTTGAGAGACCCCAGATTTTCATCTCCCTTTCCCATTTCTTCTTACTTTGCTTACATTTGGAAACAAATAACTTGCAAGTAATAGTTATGAATATGATAATAAAATTTGTACTATTAACAAGTTATCGTATAAGATAGCAAAGAGGGAATCAAGTATCGATTTCAAAACCTACTTTGTTAAATAGCTTTAAATCCGTTTTAAAGTGAATCATCATGAAACCAAAATGAATTACGAGATCTCAAAATATGAAATATTTGAAAATTTAGATCTCCAACCCTTTCCATTGATTAAAAACCGAAAGGCCACAATTAGCCTACGATTTAGAATCGCAAGGTCACATGAGCCCATTATAGGATACAAAGGTCTCTGAAGAGATCGAAAATCAAAAATCAAAATTGTTTTAGATACCATCTAGCGTGGAGAAGTCTACTCAAAATTTTGCATGTATCATATACTCCAACTTAAATGAATTTTAATACTAAAGATACCTAGATGCCAAGTTCCATATCTATGGCATCATGGTGACTTTGAAGTTGCAATATGAATTTGTGTAGCTTTGAGTCTTCATGCAACTTTATCATCAACTCATTCTTGTGTGGTTGTCTCCCCTACAAGAAAACATGAAATCTTTCGTACCCAAATTGCTTTGGGTCCTTGGAGGTGAGTTGATCTAGGGATCCAAAATGTCTTAGCGACATTTGGATTTTTTTTGAGAGTGCAATCATGAATAGAATGACCGTAAACACCACAATAAAAATAATTTCTATGAAACTTTTTATTTTGAGCCTGGGATTTGAAAGATGAATGCTTAACATAGAGATTATGGTGAGTATTAGCAGTCTTATTTAACTTCCTGGAGTTCTTAGAAGATGGGTTGCTAGATAAGCTATTTACTTTCCTACTTAGAGTTACAAGCTCATTCTTCAAGTTATTCATGGATTTATGAATAACATGCATTTGGGTCTTTAACATACTATTTTCATTTTTCAACATATCATGTTTGCTTTACAAATCATTTGTATCAAGACTTAATTTATCATGGCATATATTGGCAACACTATTTTTTAACTTCTCATTTTTTAGTTTTGCCTCATTTAAAGAAGAACTAAGTGTCAAATTTTCTTTCTTCAATGTTTTGTTTTCCTTGTCCTTTTTGACAATCAAGGCATACATGATTTTGCATTCATCCATTAATTCATCATAAAGCATATCATGAGAACTAGATGAATTAATACTACGACCATGATCATCATGACTAGAAGAAGAATATACCTCCTCATTTGCATTTATGATGCTAGCTTCGTAGTTATTGTGAGAGGATGCTTCACTTGATACGGGTGAGCACGTGGAAGCATTTGTCCTCATTTTTGCCTTGTTCTTCATGGTAGGGCAATTCTTCTTCACATAAAAAGGTAGCAAATCACCTTTCTCTTTCGACTCTTTGTACTTCTTTGGCTAGATACACTATGAGATTCAAGAACTTCGTTAGAATTTGGAGTATGACAATTGTCATCGACTCCTTCATTTGAGGTAATAAGTTCTTCGGTTTTAGAATAATCATAGAGCATGTTTAAGCATGACCAAATATCGAATGTGGAAGTGCAATGCATGACTTTTTCAAAAATAACATTTTCCAAAGAACAAAAAATACAATTCATGGCTTTTGCATTTGGCTCAAATCTATATATTTGTTCTTGGGTCCATGCTTTTATATTTTCCTTAGGTTTAAGGTATTTTGGTCATTGCCATATTGAACACACATATACCTTGTGTCTTTAAGAATGTGTACATTCTACCTTTCCAAAGAACAAAGTTTGACTCGTCGAAACTAGGTGGTATAAAAGCAACCAACTCTAGTGTCATTTGTCACACCCCAAAATAAAGGCGTAACCGGCCAGAGTACTACCGGTACCCCGAAGCCTAGTCCAACAACAAAGTTATAAGATACGAAATTTGGACAATATAAGAGTCTACATCCTTACTATAACGTAAATGACTACAAAGTTCCAACTAAAAATCCATAAGAAAATTGATAGTCCCAAATGTTCAGACTCAATTAAAATAAATCAACGATTACTTGAGTTCAATACAGAATTATAGGGTTTAAATGTCCATTTACAAAAAAAAATATGGAAAATGAAAATGACTCGACCACTCAAACCCAACTCTTGACCACAACATGCCACGAGATCGACTGCCCCTGACGCCCCCAACTGCGCTACGGCACTCTAGTACCTGTCTGGTTACGCCCAGGTGCTGCAAGATGGTGAAAAATAGTAAGTCCAACTAGGACTTAGTGAGCGACAAAATCTCCTACAGCCATGTTCAATAAATACAAGCCAACAGATGTACATGAGTAGGTAGTAACGTAATGTTTTGTAAACAAAGTGAAAGCTCCAAAGAAATACAGATACACTCCATACAACCATGCATTTATCTAAGCAACAATTTAATAAGGGCATATCAACAATACTTAACATGAAATAAACAATAATGAAATCATTGCACTATTCATGCAAGCCACTCGAGTCGATCGTCAGCGTGGCAGTACTGACGAGCTTCCCGATCCAAGGACTCGTCTGTCCGATCATCTAGAGACCGGCTGGTCTATGAGTCGGGCGTTGATCACCTTTGTCTCAGCGTTTTCTCTGCTCTACCACCCGGGTCGGTCGTCAGTGTGGAGGCTGACGAGCTTCCCGGTCCACATCCACATGCACAGTCCGATATCTACAACCAAGCTATAGTATATGCGTACAACCATACAATGAGTTGAATGTGCATATTTACCTGCCTAAACCCCATCTCTCCCATCCAAGAACCAAGTTACTACCAACACACCGTATGGACCTAATGTATAACCAGTTAACATCTATCAAATATGATATACTAGCATTGATCACACTTCCGAGTCTGCCTTCCAATTGGATCTACCCCACTTCTCTACCCCCGAAAACTTCCATAGGGAGTTTTAGCCACACAAGAAGTACTTGAGATAATGACAATACTATCTGTTTGAGTTCCAACAAGCGCACATTTCATTTTGCTCTGTTATCCACCAATTCGAACAACAGCATGCATAATGAAATCTAACGAATACCTACCTCACATCTTCATCCACAGAATACGTATCCAACTTCTGGTTCACCCAATTCATTAAAACAATACAGGGTACATTCTATAGAGTAAATACTGAATGTGAACAATACCTAATATGCACACTGTTAATAATGAAATTGAACGGCAGATAGCAGCATAGAATCGGCCGAACACAGATCACCATTCCACGGAATATATATTCAAGTTGCAATCCACCAATTCATGAAAAAAACAAAAAATACGAAGTATTCATGCTGTTATCCACCATGTGAACAACAGATAGCGAAGAGAAATTAACCAGCACAGATCCAATTTCATCTACCGAACACAGATCCATATTCTACAGAGTATATATTCGAGTTTCGATCCCCATTTCATAAATAATACCTAGCATTTCCCCTGTTAACAGCAACTTGAACAATAGGTAGCGCAAGGGGATCAACCAACACATATCCAATTCCATCTACCGAACACAAATCAAAACCCCCGTCCGCCAATTCATTAAAGCAAAATAGAGCATCTACTCGGTTAGAAATCAGTAGGCAACACAATGAATTCACAAACCATTTCAGCATCATACCAGAATCATAGATCGATCAGCACTAGAACACAAGGAACAATGTGAAGGAATCCGAAAGCAATTATTCAAAAAAAAATATGGAAACGGCAGCTTGAATCCATGAACATAGTAGGAGGAGGATTAGCCACTCACTATGAAAGGAGGAACGGGCGAGTTCCCACCACTGCCGCCGTCGAGATCCGCTCTTCCCCCCCTTGCGTTGCTCCTTCTGGGTCGCGGGTCGCGCGATTTTGATCACCCAGCCGCGGCCCACCCCTTTTATAACTTGGGGTTAATTTTAACCCCAAATTACTTTTTTACACTCTCCCTTATTTATTTATACCAAGCCCAATTTATTCCAATTTAAGTCCAATTTGAACCTAAATCGAACCGCCAAGCTCATTTTGAAATCTGGGATTGCAGAAATAGTAGATGTAAATTTATTTATTTATATTTATATTTTTTTTTCAAGTCTTACCTGAAATTTCTCGATACTCCGCTAATTTACCCACCTTATGTCCTCGGATCCTAGTATGAAGCCAACTGAATAACATTAATAGAAAATTTTGGTTATAACATCATTTTTCGGATCGAGACTAGATGTAGAGGAGATGGTGAAGTCTCAATCTAGGACCTGCTCCAATACCAAATGTTGATGAAATGGTCACACTAGAGGGGGGGTGAATAGTGTGTTATCTAATCAATTAGCCTAAATTCGATTTTAAATGTTTCTTGAACAACTTAGGCAATCTATATCTTTAAAGCAATATGATGAAGCAAATGATATAGCAATTAAATACAAACACAATATGCAATGCTAACACAAGAATTTATAGTGGTTCGGCACCACCGCCTACTCTACTACCTAAGCACCGTGCTAAGGATTTCACACACAAATCCACTAAATTACAAGTAGCTTACAATTGAGGACTTTACTCCGGAAAGACCCTAACTCACTTCGAAGGCACTTCCACAACCGGAAGTATCCACCTTCACACCAAGTGAGCTTTCCCACCTCAATTCCTACGAACTACTCCTAACTTAGTTTGCACAAGTAGTTTTACACCTTCTACACCAAGGTAACCACTAACTCACAAGACAACACACTAGGTCTTCTTACACACACTAGTAAATCCATGTAAAACAAACCAAAAACAAATCTATCACAAGAAGAGATTGAAGAGGACTTATCACTATGAGAACGCCTCTTATTCTTGAGCCTAGCACCCTTGAAGAACCCTTTAATGAAGATGCACTTGAGAACAAGGGATCAAGAGCTAGGAATGAAGGATTTAGTAAGAGAGAGCTTTTAGAGATGCAAGGAGTGACTCTTTTGAGTTATAGGGCATCAATAACAACCTAGGAGAGAGTTTGGGGTGGGTATTTATAACCCCCTCCAAACACACCAGCTCGTCAATGGACATTTTTCTGCCCATTGGCGATGCTCGGTCGCTGGCCTGGTCGAAGGCCGGTCGATCGCTCTAGCCGTCGGAGCCCTCTGTGGATTCTAGGGTGTTACCTTAAAGGTTTTTAACCTTGGTCTTAATCTCGGTTTTGATGATAACAAACATGGACTAATGTTTCTTTAAGAAATCTTTCAGGTTCCATATCGATTAGAGCACGACGTCCTCGATCAGAAATATCAGAGAAATCGGGAAATCAGAAGGACGATGCTCGACGCGCTCGAATTCGTCGGGAAGATAGAATATAGGTTTAGGGTGTCTAGTTTATATTTTAATATCCTCATGATGATGCATAAGAACCCCAAAAACCATCCCCAAATCCCAAAACATGAAAACCCGAAAATCATCCTGAAATAACCTAGGGAGCTCCTTGGAGGGCTATATGACCTAGATACTTTTTTGACATAAAAAATAGCAGTAATTATTCCTTGGGTTAAAATTAGATAACGAGGTATTTTTTAGGAATTTTTGGAAGCCTTTAGTCTACCCATTCTTGACTTGAAAAATTAGAAAATTTCTATTTTCAGAAAATTTGTACTAGACCCCAAAAACTAGATTTTGATTCTTAAGGATTTTGATTTTTTAGATATTTTTATTGAATCCAAATGGGGGGTAATCCTTATATAACATTTATATTTTAAAGTTAATAACTTTAAAACATAAATGTTATATAAGTAGACTTAGCGAAGACAGAACCCAAACGAGCAGAAAAACAAAGCAAAAAAAACTGCTCTGCCAAGGTTCGGTCGACCGAATGGTATTAAAAAATGGAAGAAGGCTACTTCGGTCGACCGGTCGGTCAATCAATCGAGGCCAAAAACTGGCAGTAGCTTCGTCGGTCGACTGAATTGCGGAACACTAAAGTCGCGACTCATTCGGTCGACCCGTCGATTGATCGAACAGTGCGAATAAGGCACAGAAAGTCAGCGATCGTAGGCGGTCGATCGGTCGATCGACCGGCAAGCGATCGAACGACGGAAACGGCTAGTTTTCTGCCCGTTGAGCCAGCTGTTTCATTCCATTTCTTCTTGGCTCTATAAATACCCAAGCCTAAGCCTTCCTAAGATACTTTTTGATCACTCTTGACCTTCACTGAGCCATCATTGATCAATTCTAAGCTTTCATTGAGCCATTTCTTAGAGAATCCTAGTTTGAGCTTTCATTCCTAGAGTTTGCCTTTAAGTTTGATTTGATTCATCATCAAGGCATCAAGAGGAGCTAGGATTCATTGTGTTGGAGCTAAGTATTTGTATTGGTGTATTTCTTGCTCCATTACTTGTATATTTTCTTGTTTACTTCTTTGTATTTGAGTTTGTAGAAGACCTAGTGTTAGATCTTGTGATTGAGTGATATCCTTGGTGTACAAGGTGTAAAGCCACTTGTGTAAACGTAGTTTGCTAGGATTAGTTCTTGTTGTCCTTAGGATTGAGGTGGGAGAGTGCTCTCAGTAGGAAGGCGGAGACTTCCGGCTGTGGAAGTGCCTTCGGTGTGAGAGCGGAGACTCTCCGATGAAAACGTCCTCATTGTAAAGGAAACAATATAATCTAGTAAAGCTAGTTTGGAAATCCTAAGCGGGGTGCTTAGGTAGTGGAGTAGGTATTGGGGCCGAACCACTATAAATACTCGTGTTAGCATTGTTTTCTTTGTGTATCGTATTGCTTATCTTTATTACTTGTTTCCGCATTTAGTCATTCAATCGTAAATTGCCTTAGTAATTAAGTAAATGATTAAAACCGAAATTATGCGACAAATTTAATTAACACACTATTCACCCCCCCCCCCCCCCTCTAGTGTGGCCATTTCACCCAACATAGGGCTCTTTCGATCGATCGGCCTATCGACCGAAACTGGGGAATCAGCCTTTTTGCTGATTTCTTATCACGTTCTTCATTTCCGAGATTTGGTTTTCGAAGTGCGTCAACTTGGAGATCTTCCCAAGAGTTTTACATGTTCTCTAACTCTTCCAAAGCATCTTCGGTGCACTCGTCGATCTTCTAGAGATTTCCGCGATGATTTGTCATATCGAGACGATGTCGCGTGCGACAATACCGATTTCAACCTTTATCAAAACCTGCGACTTTATGCTTCAAAAACTTTGTTAAACTTGATTTGTTATCATCAAAATAATCATAGAGAGATAACAACACAAGGGAGAAACCCTCGGCCAACAGGTAATCCTTATATAATATTAAAACATAAATGTTATATAATACTTAGGGAGACTAGACCTTGCTGAAACTGCCCTTAGAGCAATTTCAATAGATGGTCCGGTCGACGGTTCAGTCAATCGACCGATCGACCGGCAGTCGATAACAGCTAGGTTTAGAGCCGTTAAGTGATGTTTTACCCAAGCTCTTTTCATGCCTCTCTATATAAACACATACCCAGCCTTCCTTATGTTTACCAACATTTCTTGAGTCATATTTTGATGATCCTTGAGCTTGATTGAGCCACCATTCTTGAAAACCCTAGCTTTGAGCCTAGAAACCTAGATATTGACTTTGAGTTTGCTTTGAGTCATCTTCAAGTCATCAAAAGGAGCTAGGACATCTTGTTTGAGAGCTAAGTTTGTATTGTTTATTAATTGCTCACATTACTTGTATATTTTGTTGTTCACTTCATTATATATCAAGTGTGTAAAGATCTAGTGTGTAGATCTTGAGTTTGGTGGTAGCCTTGGTGTAGAGGCCTAAATCCACCAGTGTAATTAGTTTACTAGGATTAGTTGGGTTGTCCTTAGGGTTTGAGGTGGGAGAGTGATATCGGTAGGAAGGCGGAGGCTTTCAGATGTGGAAGTGCATTCAATGTGAGAGCAGAGACTCTCCAGTGAAAACATCCTCATTCTAAAGGAAACAATTAATCTTGAAAAGCTAAGTTAAAAATCCTAAGCAGGGTGCTTAGATAGTGGAGCAGCCATTGGGGCCGAACCACTACAAATCTCGGTGTTTCCATTGCCTATTTGTTATGACCAAAATTCTAATAATTATATTTTATCCTTTAGCAGGGGATCGTAGGCTCGAGTTAGCGCGGGCTAGCGAAAAATTTTGGGGTTGATTTCGGGTAAGCATTTGACGTGGAAAATTTATGAAAATTTTTATTTATAATTTCTCTGTTATTTATCATGTCATGATGATAGGGGACCTCGAGTCGAGTCTAGAGGTTCAATAGGAACTCGAATCGGAGTTAGAACGGGTTAGATATGGATTTTATAAGTCAAGTTGCATGTAAGGGGGGCATTTTGGTCTCTTGGGCCCAATTAAACCCCCATAAATCCCACCTGGGGCGTATGGCTTGGGGTTTAGCCACACGCCACCCGAGGTGAGGAGAGAGAGAGGGGCGATGCCGAGTAGGGAGGGAGCCGCTTGGAAGCCGGATTCCACGAGTTCATCGGCGTTGATCGTAGGAAGGTCTCTAGGTTCTTCGTCCTCTCCGTTTCTTCCAAAAAGGTGAGTGGAAATAGCCCTCTTTCCATCATGTTCTTCTTCTTTCCACCGCTGCCCCTACGAGAGGGGTTTTGTTGGATTTTTGTATGGTTTTTCTCGTGTTGGATTCGATCAATAGGTTTATGGAATTTTGCGTTGTCGTCGTGGATTTTTGGTTTGGATTTTGGGGTCTTGGCCGCATGCTTCATGGTGAAAATTAGAGGAGCTGCCGCCCCCTTCTTCCTTGAATTCTTGATAGAACACCTTGGCTTCTTTATGGTAATTCTTTCATCTTGATACTAGTCTTGGTTTCTTGATGGAAGGGAAGACTTGGAGCTTTAGGGTGTGCCGCCCCTCCTAGGAGGTTCCCTAGGAACCCTAAGGGTTGGTCGGCCCCTAATAATTCGTGTAGATGCTTTTGAGACATGATTAAACATAGGGACTTCACATTAGGAAGATTTCTATATGTCATTAGGATATGCTTAAGTGTAGAGACTTATACCTAGGAAAAGTATGGAACCTAGGTACACTTAGAATCATAGGGACCCTAGGGTGAACATTACATTGAGGAGACCCCATGGAGGGCATGTAGGGGCCGAACCCCCCTTTTTGGAAATACTCGGGTAAGGGGTAGGCCGGCCCTATGAGATGCGGGTAGTGGTCACAAGCTTACTTTCGTTATGTGCTCGCTATGTTTTAAATACCTTGTGTAATGATTCTTCATGCCTAATATTATTATTGTTTACATGTCTTACTATGTTGATACATACCTATGTCATGTGCCTATGATGGTATATGGGTGTGAGATGTAATTATTTTCCTTATGATATGTGTTATGCTATGTATAGATATGATGATATATATATTCATGGCCGGTTCGCATTATGGTTTATAATTATATAGCATGAACATTATGGCTTTTAGACATGTTAGATGCGACGTATGACATGAGGACATGGAGGGGCCGAGGTATGGCCACAACATATTCATGTTGTACCTGTTATGTGTGGATGTTATCATTCTCCTTAGTATGCTATGTATGTGTGCATGTGCTTTACTTGATGCTTGATCCCGGAAGCCCCACAGGTGAGGGGAGGGTATGCCCCAAAGAGACGGTGTTGGGTAATATTTCTGGAATCCCAACCAGTGAGAGGAGCGTATGCCCCAAAGAGACGGTTCGGAAGAGCCCGTTCCGGTGAGGGGAGGGTATGCCCCAAAGAGACGGTCCTGGGCTGGGTGGTAGTATGGAGCCCACACCGACTACCTACCCTGTGTGGCTGGTTGGACATGTGTTCCATATTCTATTGGACCGACGGGTCCCGAATGGCTTTCTTGCTATTGGGTGGATGCATTGGACATGTTTTTCATACTTGGTTGACATATTATTTTGTTGGTTGTTATATGGTGTACGGAAGAGTAGATATGCATGTTGGTAATTGTTCTTATGAGTTATGTTTTTACCCATTATATGCTTGCTCACTTGCTGGATTTATTATTGATGGATATGGTAGTTTGAGGACTGATCCGCTCACTAAGTCCTAGTTGGACTTACCCCTTTATTGTATTGTTTTTTTTCAGCACCTGAGTGTGATCAAAGAGGTATTGGGATGCAGTAGCGCAACTAGTGGCGGCGGGGACAACGGATCTCGTGACATGTCATGGTCGGGGTGGATTCCCGAGTCTTAGATTTATTTTTATTTGTTTTATTTGAGTCATGTGGACTTGGGTTAGATTTTATTTCCGCATTATTATGTTGAGAGATTTATTCATGTTTAAAAAGACTTCATTCTTAAAGGGGTTTTGAGCATTTGAACATTGAACCACTTGGTTGGTGATTTTATAGATATTTTATTTATGTTTTCCGCATCCAAATTGGTTTTTTTAATATGATCGGGTCTTATGTTTGCATGTGTAGTTTGGTTGGGTTAGGCTTCGGGGTATGTGTAGTACTCTGGCGGTCATGCTCGAATTTGGGGTGTGACACTATAGTGTTTCTATTTAATTGCATTACTTATTGCTTCTGCATTTAGTCATTAATTGAATTATGAATTGCCTAAAGTAATCAATAAACGGTTAAAACCATAATTAGACTTAAAGTTTAGTAAACACACTATTCACCCCTCCTCTAGTGTAGAATATTTCACCAACAAGACCGAGGTGTCGTCCGATTAGTGCGAATTGTTGGGGTCAGTTCGTAGGAGGTATGTACAACTCTGATACCAAATTTTAGCAAGTTTTGAGCTGAGATGATCGAGTTTGTACATTTGACAAGAGGGCTAACCAAATCTGCACATAGCAGATTTTACAATTTGTGGTGAGTTTGACGCGGTATGTGGAGGAGGGTTAGTCGCCGCCCTATGACAACGAAACTTTGAGGAGATCTTGTAGGATATATGGACAAGTATATGAATCAAATTTGAGATATATCTGTAAGAAATCAACATATATATGAATTTAGAAATATGGCTCGTAAAACTGTGAAAACTGCTAGTGATTTCAAAAAATCTGGGTTAACATATTCGTCACGCTATTTTGTGATTGGTCCATTGTCCAAACAACTTGAAATTCAAGGGTTAATAATTAAAAATAATTCACGTCAGCAATTGCAGTCAAAACTAATAAGTATTATTTTGACTAAAAATAATCCACGTCAGCACTTGAATATAATAATTAACCCTATAAACTAATAAGTATTGTTGGCGTGGCATACATGGTATTTTTAATTATTTCTGATACATATCAGCACTGCCATGTCAGTGTTGAAACGGTGGAAATAATAGATGGTTAACGTCAAGATAGTAAATGAAATAAAATTAAAGTTGAAGTATAGAAATATAATTGATTCAAATAAAAAGTTGGGTCATAATTGGAAAAACACTCAAAGTTGGGAATGTACCATGTAATTAACCCTATTTTGTTTGTGGAAATTATGAATTTGATCATGATAAATCTCATATTTGTGCATACTAGATTGTAGAATTATACATGATAAAATTCAAATTTATAGATGCTGAAATTTCATATTTTTTGGACGATAAATTTCAGATTTTATTGTGAATTCATATATGATAAGATTCAGATTTGATTGTGCAAGTATACTGTTAGAATTCAAATTTGTGATGCTACAAATTCCATATTTAAACATGCATTTATACATGCTGTGATGCTACAAATTCCATATTTAAACATGCATTTATACATGCTGAAATTCAGGTCAATAAGTGCTATAAATTTCATATTCTAGATGATAAATTTCAGATTTATTCGTGCTTGAGTAGGTGCTTGTATTGAGTATGTACATGTGGAATTTATCGTTTGTTTATGGTTGTCAAGTTGAGATATAAGGGTGGATCATAATTGCTACCTGTATGTTAGGGTTGATTTATGAGGGACCGAAACTCGTGCTTAGATGTCAGTGTGCAAGTTAAGTTATGAACGGTTTGAGGAATCTAATATATACTGAAATTTATCTTGTGAAACACATCTATGAGAGATGGTATGTGGGTTAGGATGGTAGGGAGTATGGCCAACAGATTGGGTCCGAGATAGGACCGGGAGCAAAGAGCGCGTGCGTGTACTGAGATTGTCGGCAAAACACTCCAACCATCCTAGCTAGATATTTAATTGAGATGTATGTTGTTGTCTATTTATATTTATTATAGAGATGGTTGTGCTTGTGCTTGGTGGATGGCCGAGCCGAGAAGCGCTTTAGCTTGTGTAGCTATTGTCCGATTCGGCAAGTGATTATGGGTCGGGAAGCTCGTTAGCGAGCCACACTAACGATCGACCCAGGATACTGACATTGGTTGGATGTATGTTCCCAACCAAAATGGGGTTACCGGGGCTAGTTGGCCATCCTAGCATAGAGGGCCCAAGCGGGAAGCTCACTATGTGTGTCCTAGCTAGTGACCGACTCATGTGATTGCTTACAACATCTCCTTGTTATATTTAGGGCGGGAGGCTCGCTAGTTGTGTCCTAGTGACCGACCCGTGTGTTTGCTTATTTGCATTCTGTTATGATTTGGGCCGATATGGGCGCGCCGATGTGGATTTGGGTGCGAGTGCGCATAAGAGTTATATTTGGGGCCGTTATGGGCGAGTATAGATTTGTGTGCAAGTGTGCACGAGATGACTAATTGATCTCTTTCTTTTATGACTTGTTATGATAATATATTATCCCATCATATTTTATTATTGTTGATATATATTACGTTCGTTATGATATGATTATTATATATGTATGTATTGGCTTAGAGAGGGCTCGGGATCGAGCCACTCATTGAGTTCATTTTGAACTCACCACTATCTTTCATGTTTTTCTTGCATAACTGACCAGTAGAAGTACAATTGTACCTGTGTGGCACAATTGTGGGTTGCAAGCTCAGGTAGTGAATCTCGTGACATGTTGGGTCGTAGTCGAGTCGTAGGGAGTTTGTTATTGCATATTATCATGTCTTTGGTTGTAGAACCTGGATCTTTGCATGCATGCTTGGTATTTTAACATTTTATTTCGATATATGGAAATACTATAAGAAAACATAGCTTAATTGCAATTTTTATGGCGCCAATTTTTCGATATATGGCGCCAATATCAAAATTAATTTTGGTTATTGTTTTATCTAATATGATGTGAGATTAAATCACTTTTGTTCAGAATAAAAATTGGTGCCAAATAGCTCAAGCTTATTTCCAAAACCAGCGCCACATAATGGTGCAGACTTTCCGAATTAAATTGGGGAGGTAAGTTTGGGAAACTGATGCCTAACGATCCCGACGCCACTATTTCTTTTAATTTTATTTAGTGAATTTAAGTTTAAGTTCTCTACTACGTAAAATTTAAATTTGAATCTTTTTCCAATAAAAAAATTGCACTACATTAAAAATAATAAATTAATATAAACAAAATGTTGTGAAAATTTTATATATTTTATTTAATTTCTTTATTTTTATATTTTTATATTTTTATATTTTCTTAATTTGTTAATGAAAATAACTCGTATCTAAGATAATAAGCTGAAATAAAGTAAAAAAATGGTTAAAATAGTATAATTTTCATTGAATTCATTTAACTTATAAAATTTACGTTTTACTCCTGTATGAATTAAAATTTTATACAGTTTAAAAGTAATAAATTAAAATTGAGTGCATAAAAACTAGTTAATGTTATATATTTTGCATTTAAGTCCTTTATTAGTAAAAAGATATTTCTAGAAATAATAACTTAAAATAACTATCTTAAACTAGCTAGTTCCTGCATTTCATATTTTTCATTTGAGTCCTTTTTAACCAGTGATACTTTAATGTTAATTGTTAATATTTTTAAATTTTAGTATGTGAATTTTAAAAAATAGATATTTTAGATTTTTGGCATATTTTCATTAGTGTGTGAGCAAAAAATCTTCTTATTTAGACAATTTTTATGTTAATTCTTCTTATTTTTCTCCTGGCCGCTCGAAGATGACAGCTTTGCTCATACACGAAGGTCAAGATCTCCAACCTCCACGCCTAGCCGCAACCTAAGCATTGGTTCTATCATAAATGGAACGAAGTGTGGGCGAAATGGCGACACTAGAGGGGAGGGTGAATAGTGTGTTTACTAATTCGATTAGCCTAAATTCAATTTTTAACGATTACTTAAATCGATTAGGCGATTTGTGATTCGATGAATGTATGCGGAAGCGAAATAAATAATTAAGCGCAAACAACAATAAAAATAATGCTAACACACAATTTATAGTGGTTCGGCCATAATGTCTACTCCACTACCTAAGCACCCTGCTTAGGATTTTCAAACTAGTTTTACTAGATTATTTTAAGTTTCCCTTACACCCGAGGACTTTTCACCGAAGAGACGCACTCTCGACCTAAGGCACTTCTACACCCGGAAGTCACCGTCTTCTTATCGAGAGTCCTCTTTCACCTCAACCTTAAGGAATAACTAAATTAATCTTAGTAACAACTACGTTTACACACACAAGTGGCTTTACACCTTGCAAAGTAACCACTTACACAACAAGACCTAACACAAGGTCTTCAAACACAAATCCAAATAAAACGTTAAATAACAGGTAAAAATTACAATCCAAGGAGCTTAGAATAAAACCAATAGTACAAGCTCCTTGGCAAGCCTATGGCACCTTCAACTCTTCAGGAGATAGAACTCGATCGAAAGCCGAGTTTAGCCAAGCTTGTGCGCTTGAAGAAGATATTCGCAGAAGAAGCAGAGCGCGCTTTAGATCTTTTGGAAGGCTTTAAATCTTCCTCTTAGAATGCTCAATGAAGGTTGTAGAAGATGAGGAAGGGATGTTAAATGAATCATACGAGGTATATTTATACCCTCGCGAAGAAACGGTTGTTCAACGGATAGAAAACTATCTATTTTGGGCTTCGGTCGATCGACCGAACTTGAGCTAAACAAGGTAGACAGCTCTCTGTTCTGCTTGATTTTTCTGCTTTCGTCTTCACTACGTCTACTTATATAACATGATAACTTTAAAACATAAATGTTATATAAGGATTATACCCCATTTGAATTCAATAAAAATATCTAAAAAATCAAAATCCCTAAGAATCAAAATCTAGTTCTTGGGATCTAATATAAAACGGAAATTTCCTAATCTTTCGGGTCAAATAAGGATATGCTAAAGGCTTCCAAAAAATCCTAAAAACTATCTCGATATCTAGTTTTGACCCAAGGAACAATTACCGTCATTTTTTATTTCAAGATAAGGTTTGGATCATATAGCCCTCGAAGAAGCTCCCTAGTCTTAGTGAATTTCAGGGCGGTCCCGAAATTTCATGGTTTGGGGTTCGGGATAGATTTTTGGATTTCTTATGCATCATCATAAGGATTACATTAATTTCTAGACACCCTAAACTTAAACTCCCTTTCTTGAAGATTCTCGAGCGCCGACGAGCATTCTTGTCGATTTATCTGATTTCTCCGATCGCGGACGTCGCGCACTAACCGATGTGGAACCTGAAAGCTATTCTCAATGAAATCATTAGTCTCATATTTGTTATCATCAAAACCATTAAAACCGAGATTAAGACTAAAATTGAAAACCTAAAGCCAACACAAATAACCTAGATCAATATTTCATATTCCATAATAAACTAATTATGAAGTATACCAAATATTATAATATATATATATAAACAAGCAATAACTCCTTCCCGCCTAAACTCTCCTCACTTTCTCAAATTTTTATATTTATTTTTATCCCACTTATATTTTTATTTTTATCCACTTATATTTTAACAACTCATTCCCGCCTAAATTCCTCCCATCCCCTCAAATTTAATTATGCATGTTGAATTTTGAAATTTATTTTGCATCCATAATTATGCAAGTTTAAATTTTAATTTTTTTCATATACATTTAATTAAGCACGTTTGATTTCTAATTAATCATATTTAATTTTCAAAATTTTAAATTTAATTAATGTTAAATGTTTAATTATTTCTGAAAGTTTGAATTTTACCTTTAAAATTTTGAATTTTAATTTCGAATTTTTTTATGCATAATCATGTTTAATTTCCAAAATTTTGAATTTAATTAATTTCAAATGTTGATAATTATTTGTGAAATTTTGAATTTTAATTTTAAATTTTAAATTTTATTAATTTCTATTTGGTTAGAATCAAAATTAGTTATGTATGCTTAATTTTTAAATCTTATATATTATATTATGCATATTTAACTTTGAATTTTATTTTTCCTCCATAATTATGTATCATTAATTAAAAAAATTTCGAATCCATTAAATTAAGTAGGTTTCACTTCTAATTAAGTATGCTTAATTTTGAAATTTTCAACTATATTGAAATCCATATTAATTTCAAATTGTATTAATTTTGAATTTTATTAACAAATGTAAATTAATTTTTAAATTTCCAAATTAATATTTCTATATTTTCGAATCTATTCAATTAAGCAGTATTAAATTTCCAATTAAGTATACTTAATTTCCAAATATATTTTTTCTTATTTAATAATTAGTTTTATAACAAAGTTATTACAAAGCGAACATGTAATAATATACGCACAAGGCCCATTACAAGACGTATACAAAGACGTGGAAATAGACACATAAGGCGCTACAACTAGGGATCAAACCCTAAAACTTGAGCACAAAGTAGGTTCACTAATTTTCAAATTTTCAACTATATTTAATTATGCATGTTTAATAATTTTGACCATTTTTATCAATAATTACAAAAACAAATATCTATATGTTTAAATAATTATAATCAATTATTTATTTTATAATTTATTCAAAATATAAATTTATATGGTTTAAAATAATTTAAATATCTTATTTTCTAATTTTTTCAATTTGTTATCTTATATTTATATTATATTTGATTTTGATTCGTAAAAAAGTTATTATTTTTACATTTTATATTCAATTTAATCATTATTTACCTTTTTAATTCTTATTTTAAATTAAATTTAATTATTTTAAATTAAATTAATATATTGTTTTGTGATATGTTTTTATATTACTATTTAAAATTGTAATTTAATTTAAATTATTTTTAAAATCTTATTATTGCTTTTAAAATATATATATAATTCTTTTATGATATAGTAACTTATTTCTAAAAAATCTATGTATACAAATATTTAAATTTAAATTACTAAGAATATTAAATTATAGTTACAAATTTAATTTAAAATTTAAGTTAAAAATTAATTTACAATTTAAGTTTAAAATAATTATTTTGCTAAAATTATAAAAATTAGTTTTAAATTTAAATTGATATAATTTTAAATTGAAATTATGCTAGAATACGTGAAAAATATAAAAAAAATCGATAGACTATTCTATTTCTTCATGTTTGCTTCATAGGATAAGGAAGAATATGATAAGAGGTGGATTAATATCCATTGTTTATTTAGTGCATGAATTAGAAGAAAATAGAAACAAATAAATATAAAAATAATATTATATCCGATGTACACAAGATTTAAATAATTCATATCCAATATTTTCTTTCTTTTTTTCAATCCTATCCTATCTTATTCAACGAAGCAAACATATCATTTATATATATATATAATAATAATATATTAAAATATAAAATTTAATTTCAAACATTTTATTTTTAAAACCACGGATTATATAATAATATATTAAAATATAAAATTCAATTTCAAACTTTTTTTATTTTTAAAATCATAGACTATATAACTAGTTATAATGGAAATCTCATTCTATTACAGAATTCATTCCATTACATAAATGGACAAGAGTGGTTAAGAATTTTTTCCACTTAATTTTTCAGTTTTTTATTAGCTTTAAGATTCGTGTAGATTTTATCATCTAAATTAATAGTACGATCATCATGAAAATTAAGCCATTATTAAATTATCAGTGTGTATGGATTTTAAAGCTAAATCAATAATTAAAGAATAAGGTGAAATAAAATCCTACTACTTAATTAAGAGGTTAGTACCCCTATACTATATAGATATATTATTTTGTTTATGAAATAAAGTTTAACATGAATTGTGAGGGTAGATATGTAAAAACAGTAATTTAATTTATAAAAAAAATCGATGTGCTCTTATATCATGATCTCGTCTCTATCTAGTTCTCACACTCTTTCCTTTTCTTTCGCCTAGCTTCTTCCTCCACTATATACTTTGAATTTTACATATCTATACATTCCTCTCTTGTATTCGATCTTCTTTCTACTTCAATTCATATAGAGAGGGAGGAAATTGTAGATTTTTATAAGGTGGATCGACGGCATGGGAAGAGGTCTCTTCCTCCTGATGAAGCACCGGAGGAGAAGGAAGAAGAGCTCAGCATGCTATCCTTTCTTGCCGATCGCGATACATCAGCCATCGTATCTGCCCTCACCCGCGTTCTCAGCTCTCCCTCGACGGCCAACTCCAGTCCGACCATGGTCCAGCATGATATCAAACCGGATCTTGGTGGATCAGGTTCAAGCTCGACAGAGATCAGGACACAGCCCTCAGAAGAACAAGGTGTAAATATGTAATATGATATAGTTCTTGTATAAAGCTCATCTATTGCACCAATTAATTGTTACAATCGATATGGTGCAAATATTTAGTGTTGCTCCATCTATTCTTTTTTAGGTTAATTTCTCATTTATTAATTGTTTTCTAGGTCAATTCATTAACTGTTTAATTGTTATCTTTTTCTTTTTCATATATGTATGAAGGAAGAAGGAAATATAGGGGAGTAAGGCAAAGGCCATGGGGAAAATGGGCGGCAGAGATCAGGGACCCCCACAAGGCCACTCGAGTGTGGCTCGGGACCTTTGACACGGCGGAGGACGCCGCCATTGCCTACGACGCCGCCGCTCTCCGCTTCAAAGGCTCCAAGGCCAAGCTCAACTTCCCTGAGAGAGTCCAAGGCCGCACCGACCTCGGCTTCCTGGTTAGCCACCGCCAGGGGATGCTCATCCCCGGACCGGAACCCCCGTCGCCGCCACCTATGCAGGTCCCAGCGACGAATACGGCTTCTTACCGCGACGACTTGATTCAGTACGCTCAACTCCTCCAGAATGATCAAGACCTTTGCAACGAGGCTACGGTCGGCATGTCAACGTCGACAACGCCCCCCTTGCAGCTGAGAACGTTGACTTATTTGTCGGCGTCTTCGCAAGAGTTGATGGATTTAACTTCTCAGTCGTCGCAGTTGAGGAGCGCGTCCTCTTCTTCTTCTTCTTCTGCGAGTCGGCATCATGGAGACCGGAAGAAGCGGCCGCCACCAGCCGCCATGTAAGTGTTGATTTTTTACTGGAGAGAGAGAGAAGGGTATTTGGATTAATGTGGTTATAGTAAATATATATATATGTTGATTTTTTTTGGCAGCATATTTATGCATACATAAAAGTAAGAATGAATTGTACACAGATGAATAGAAATGGCTAACGGTACATTGAAATTTGCAATTGAATCAGCCTTAATTTACCTATAGGTTTTTAATATTATTTATTTTCTTTTTGATTTTTTTATTTTTAATAATAACCGAAAATAATCTTCATTGATCAAACAATAAAGTTAACATCCTAACTTAACCAGACGGCAAGGAAAGAGAATCTCTTCAACTTATACAAAATGATCATCAATTTTAGAACTATATGCTTAGCGAGAGCATGGCCAAAAAGTTGCAACCCCGAGGTACAAATGACCAAAGACAAGACCGTAAATTATTTAAGGAGCTTACAATCTTTTTCCGCATTAATATTTAAGAAACTAAGATCCTTTGCTAGCTGAAGACCATGAACAAGAGCCAAACATTCTGTTGTGTATAACACTACTAGAAATATTAGAATCACTGATGGTCATGCCCAAACCGTCGGAATGACCAATGACGTCGTTATGGCCGTTGCAGATGTAGCTATATCTGCAACGGCTTCCTTATGGCCGCTTCGATCGTTGCTTATAAGTTGAAGGCATGCACGCGACACGCAAATGAAATAACTTATCAGCAACGACTTTGCGAGCGTCACATCGCCCATTGGTGATGTTATTAATACAATAGCAACAGCTTGCGTACGACTTCTGTGTCCGTCGCTCGTGAGTCGATGACGCGCTCGCGGTGCGAAAATAAAATACTTATCACCAATAGCTTAGTGGGGGTTGTGTCGGCCGTTGGTGATGATATTATTTATTTGCAACAGCTCACCAACGAATAAGTCGGTCGTTCATGAATCCCAATTTCCAATTGAAACCTTTGAAGCACAAGCTAACACGAAAAACAATACCTTAAATCCTACTCGTCCATCTCCCATGAAGACTGCATGCATCATAGTTCATCTTTACAAAGCTAACCATTGGAGGAGATTAATGGGATGGGTGGTTTGCAAAATTACAACTAGAAGCAGCACATACGTGATTGCAATATTAAGCTGAATATATTGAAAAATAACATCTAAGGAAACATTATAAAAAAGATAATGAAGTTAGTGTTCAAAGTTATTTCCTTTGTAATTATAAACCCGGTGCAAAAAATTTATGGTATGTTTGCTTTATTGGATATGATATGATTGGATAATAAATGATGGAGAATTGAATATGAATTATTTAAATTCGATGTACATCGGATATAATATTGATTTTATATTTATTTATTTTTCTTTTGTAATTCATGCACTAAATAACTAATGAATATTAATTCTATCTCTTATCGTATCCTTCCTTATTCTATGAAACAAACATGAACTTAGTGATAAAAAGGCTAATAACCTCCTCTTCATTGCAAAACACACAAGAATATATATATTTGTCCGAATATTCTAGTTAATACATGTATATAGTTATAGAATTAAATTACTTAAAAATATGTTGATTTTTTTTCCCTTGACTTGACTTTCGCTTGTTTCTCGCCTTCCACTGTATATGAATATGTTTATGTTGGATCGAAGAGGAATATGGTCTTCGTTCAAAGGTCAAACATGAATACTCATTAATTTGCTGTTGTTCTTGGTCGTCGAAGACGGCAAATGGATCTTCTCGTCTCATCATTTCCTGCTGCCAATTAGTATTGCGATCACATTAATTGCCCCGAAAGTCAACGGATCAAATTAAAGACCAAGGCCTGCATCCGCACATAATTATAACGGTATATATATCAGAAATCATACTTTTTGATCCCTACCATTTATTCGAATTTTAGTTTTAATTTTCATAATTTTAAAATTTTAATTTTAGTTCTCACATTTTATTTTCGTTTAGAATTTAATACATGCCATCACATGAGATCTAAAACGGAACTGACGTGGATAACAAATGCTGATTGGGCATTACTGATGTGGACCTGCAGGGACTAATTTTGTAAATTATAGGGATTAAAATTAAATTTTTGTAAACTATAATGATTAAAATCAAAATTTAAGTAAACTTTAGGTATCAAAATTGTTATTTTTCTAAAAAAAATATATAAAAATCACAAGTTTACAAACCACTGTAGATAAATTTAAAAATATCTTTTGATTTTTTATATATTTTTTAAGAAATATAATAATCATGGTCCCTATAGTTATTTGAATTTTGATTTTAGTCCACATAGTTTACAAAATTTTAGTTTTAGTCCACACTATTTACAAAGTTGGTCCCTACAGGTCCACGTCACCAATGTCCAGTCAACATCTGTTATCCACGTCAACTTCGTTTAGACCTCATGTGACGGTAGGGACCAAATCCTAAACGGAAATAAAGTGTGGGAACTAAAATCAAAATTTTAAAACTACGAAGACTAAAACAAAAATTTGAGCAAACTGTAGGGGTGAGCATGAACCGGTTAACCGGTCCATTAGCAATTTTAAAAATCGGTCTATTAACTTCGGTTTTTCAAAATTATTAACCGTAAATCGGTCTATTAACTTCGGTTAACCACAATTTTGGTTTCGGTTTTTTCGATTCGATTAACCAATAAAATTTTTTAACCTATTAATTTCTAAGTCCTCTATTCCTACCAATAAAATTTGTAACCTAACAATTCTTTAACTTACCTATTCTAACTGTTCACCATGCATGAATTGAAATGACAAAAAACTAGTTTTGAATGGGGCTAAATGTTATTTTAATTAATGAGTAGGGCAAAATAAAGAGTTGAGAAAAAAATTATGTGATTTGCATTGCAAGAATCCAAGTTCAATATGTGAATAACATATTATTCCATTCAAGTCCATTATGATAGGTGGAACCAAAAGCATAGTCATCTAGGTTTTCCAAAACAAATCCCAATCTTTCAATTGATTACTTGTTGCGATACATGCATATTGACTTCTGAGGTTAAACCCACTGAAGTAGGTAAAGCTTGGTTTGCTAGGAACTATCAGACCATTGCATAAATTGCACCTAATTTCTCATCAATTCTTTTTTCAGAATAATATAATTGTTTAAGCTGTTACTTCTGACCCAACTGATAGTCTTCAAGCATCAAATCTCTTATAATCTCAACATGCTGCAATAACAGTACGATGCTGTGATTGTTGAGATAAAATGCTGGACTATGTTACTTTTTGATTGATCACCAATTTGTAAAATGTAATCTTCATTGATTATTTATGACTGACTAGTCTGACTGAAATAGGAACAGGTTTACTATTTATTGATCATAAGCCTGCAAATTCTACAAATCTCTCGGAGTTCATATCTGGTCTTTGTCATGTGCATAAGGATCCGCAGTGTTTTTGATGTGGTGGTCAAAGTTCAACAAAGCATTAAGAAAGGGAACATAGAAGCAGGGAAGAATATATGTAGGAAACTCCAGTCTTCTACGTATCAACAATGCGAAACTATCACAAATCATGTAAAGAGAGGCCGATCATTCTTTACTCCGTGGACCATCTCCATGAGATCCTTCCCGACTTGTTCCATTCAGGTTGAAGCTCCAAAAATAGGGACAGTGAAGATGCTATACATACCTAATATTCGCCGGTTGAGGATGGGGACAGGTGGAGAGAAGAGCAGGTTGAAGAGGTACAGTGCGCCGACTCGCCAGTGAACAAGAGGGTGCGGGGGACTCGAGATAGTGAAAGCCGGCGACTCGAGTGGGAATGGCAGTTGTGTCGTGCGGCATCGTGTAGGAGAACAAAGGCCGGCGACTCGAGTGGAGGAGAAGGGTGCGAGTTAGAAGTTAGAAGTGTGGTTGTGTGACAAGTTAGGGTTTTTGTTTTCACTTTTCACATGTATTTTTATGTATTTTTAAAGTTATTTATTATTTAATATAATATATTATATATATTAAAAAATGTGTTGAACCGGTCGGTTAATCGAAACCGGTGAATTTTTTAAACCACGAACCGAACCCAAAACCGAAAACTGAATTTTTTCAAAAATATAACCCGAAATCGAAAAAACTGGTCCGGTTAATCGGAAAAACCGGTTCGGCTTCGGACCGTTTTCCGATTAACTGAAAAACCAAATTTTTTTCTCACCCCTAGCTAATTAGAGACCAAAAGTATAATTTTTCTTATATTTTATATTAATCGCGTGGAAGGCTCTCATGTCTTATATTTGCTCTTCATTCTGGTTTTCAGTTATCTGTTGGTGCATATATGATTTAAGAATATGAATAAGTTTTGGGAGAATTAATTGCCTGCGGACTACAACTTATTTTTAGTAGGAATATCTCCTATGATTTTTCTTTTCTTTTTTCCTTGATTGCCGATAACGACACGTGCCCCACTACCACCCAACAAAGTCCAAACGACGTAGAGCACAAGAACTTTGGACCAGCTCAATGTCGCCATATGTAAATATAAAAGTTAATGTAGGATATTTATAGCAATCCCACTAAATTATGCATATCTATTGACTTAAATATCAAAATCAAATTTTTATGAATTTTCATCTCCTTGATTTGTGTAGATTAATTAGGTTGACCTTTAATTGCATGCATGGAATTATTAGGTCCAATCAACTAACAACGAGGTCAAAATGAAGACCGATCCAGTAGGAATTAAAATTGCAAAAACGAGTGGAATAATTAGTGCAATCAATCAACGATAAGTTGGGCGTGACAAATTAAATTCTTGGACCACATGATCTTGGGAACAAATTAAATTCTTGTGATTGGGTGGACCAACACCTATACCAAGGCATGATTCAGCATTAATTATTGTGATCAATGGTCAATGCATACTAGCTACCTTTTTGAACTAAAGTATCTAATCATTTGGCACATTAATAAATTTAATATCAAAACCATAATGTTAATTAATTAATATTTTGTGGATCAATATTATCATGAGAAAAAATTATCAACGATAACTCTTTGTTGTGGTACAGTCACTAGTAAGAAAACCATTAACCAACACTACTAAAAAGTTGACCTTCCGCAATAATTTCATCAGTGATGATGTTGTTATCGTACCCTTTTAGTGACGACAATAAGCAATCAAAAAAGTTCATTGTAGATACTTTGTGACAGCAATTGTCATCATTGTAGTGCATTGATAATTTGCGACAATTGCAGCGACAGCGACCAAGCGTCGCATAAACATTTGCGATTAAAAATAACCATTTGCAGTGCATTGGTCATTTGTGATCGCTTGGCGACAATCACCGACCATCATTTAGATCATTGTGAAGATACCTATGATGGGTGATATGTCACGTCCCAAACCCAAGGTCATATGATCGGTCGAGAATACAACACCGTACCCTGAAGTCTGACCAAACACCATGCACAACATACAATGAAGATGATGCATTATATTTAAACAACATGCCAAGTGTATGAACAACCAGACCACAGTATGAGATGTAACAACTCCATGGAATCCATGTACAATATGTCACTACTACTACAAAACTCACGACTCTCCTACAGCTACAACATTGGAATAGTTTGTCGAGCTTGCAACTCCAGTCGCACAATCCTAAGTACCTGCATACCTCTATTACTCCGAGCTTGCAAACATACAAAAGAGATGCATGAGTTCTCATAATTCAGTGAGTGACTCATACCGAGCACCCGCTAAGCAAATAAGTATAATATAAACCCATATGAGTAAGCAAGTATAGTAATTAACTCAAGTAACAACTAGATCGACACATACGCCAAACTAGTAATCAAAGACAACAATAATGTCGGTCTCTAGTGAGCTTTTCGTCCCAGGCCCCACGAGCTAGGATGGCCCCTAGCATCGTCGCCCAATTTGGTTGAAAATTTCTCTCAAACCAACGCCACTCCAGGTCGGTCGTCAATGTGGGTCTCTGGTGAACTTCCCAGCCCAAAAGTCATACACACCGGGTCAGGTGTTAGCATAGTCCCCTAACAGGCTTCCTGGCTCAACCATCAATATCACACAACCCATAACGTCCTAATTAAAATCAAGCATGTATAACCGAGATAAAGCCAAACTCGTATGGGTGAGACATATCATCGAACACCTCGGGTGCGTCTAAGTACACCCTCGACTCATCCCCTTCCCGGGCATAAACCAACCAGCCACATAGTACATCGCATCACACTAAGCACACTACAATTCCAAATTCAAAATATCACCAAATTTGACAACTATTTTGAAATTCATGTTGGCTTAAGGGTTTCTCTTAAACTTCGATCTTCATTTTGATGATAACAAACATATATTTAATCTATGTGTGAAGTTTTGAGTTCAGGTTGAGATTGCGATAAGCATGCAAACTTCGTTCGGAGAAACGAAAGAAAAGATCGTCAAGAATCAATAGAAAAAGAATGTCAAAGAAAGGCTCGGGTATAGACTAAGTAGATATCTTGTAATATACCCCTAGGACGATCTTATCCCAAGCTTAATTGTAAGGTTATCCAAGTTACAACTTGATAACTAAACCTATGAAAAAGCATGTAACAAATATAAAGAAAAAGTTAGCCTCAACCTGAGTTCGGTCGATCGATTGGTCGACCGAACAAGGTAGAAAATTGGCAGTAGCCTTGTCGGTCGACCGGACGGTCGACCGAATAATGCCACAAAACTGTAGTAGCCACTCGATCGACCTGTAGATCGACCGAAGATAGTGAAAAAGTGGCAGAGGGCTACGTCGGTCGACCAGTCGGTCGACCGACCAATGCCAAAAATTGGCAGAAGGTGCTTCGGTCGACCGATCCAGTCGATCGGTCGACCAAATTGCGGATCACTGAACTCGCGACTCATTCGGTCGACCCGTCGGTCGACCGAACAACACTATTAAAGCAGCGGTTGTAGGCGATCGATCGATCGGTGGACCGACGATCAACCGGCAAGCGACTGAACGACTATAACGACTAGTTTTTCACCCGTTGAGTAGCCCGTTCGATTGAGGGGTTATAATTACCTCTCACCTAACTCCTTTATGACTTCTTAGAAACTAAATTGAGCATTAAAAGGAGTTATTTGAGCCTTCTTAACGATTGATTGTTGCGCCCGGTTCTTCAATCAACATTCTTCTTCAAGCGCCCATTCTTCCTCAACTCTGCTGCGATTCAAGTTCATCTACTAGCAAGTTGGAGGTTTGAAGGCTTGGGAAAAGAGCATTGGTTCTTCTTTCAATTCTTAGCTCTTTTTCATTGTATTTGAAGAGTTGTTTTAAACTTGTTTTCATCTATAATAGCTTACTATGTGTGCTAGAGAAACACTTAGGGGTAGACTTTGTAGATTTGTGTTTTGCCTAGGTGAATAGGATTGAGAAATTCTCAAAGAGGTGAGAATTGTGTCCTCAGTTGTATTCAAATGGAAACACAAGTTCTATAAAGTAGTTGGTTAGAAATCCTTGGTGAGGAGCCAATGTAGTATAGTAGGCGGTTGGCCGAACCACTATATTTCATCATGTTAGCATTGCCTTGATTGTTTACTTATCGTTGTGTTTGATATTTGATAGTAAAAATCATTAAGTTATATTTGCATTTGATAGAAGTTGAAATTAAGCAAAAAGAGAAATTGATTAAACAGAAAAAGGACACACACTATTCAACCCCCCTTCTAGTGTGGGATTTCATCCAACAATTGGTATCAGAGCTAGGTCGTAGGATAAGATATAACCATCTTTCCTACAAATTAAGATGTCAAGTGAAATCCAACTAGCTCAAGGGTCCTCTACTCATACTCCACCACTATTCGATGGAAACAACTATGCCTACTGGAAGATTCGTATGAATGGCTTCCTACAATCTCTATGCATGGATGTATGAAGGATGATTCAAGTAGAGTATAAGCAACCCACTAAGGACATGGATGATTGGGACCAAGAAGAGATTAAACTCTTTAATGCTAATGCAAAGACCATCAATGCATTATATTGTGGCCTATCAATTAATGAGTTCAATAGGATTTCTACTTGTAAGTCCACATATGAATTATGAAAAGTCCTAGAGATTACACATGAAGGGACTTCACAAGGAATCTAAGATAAACCTACTCATGCATGATTATAAAATGTTTAAAATGTTATCGCATGAATCTAAGCTAGATTTCAAAATATTACAAATGGATAAGCTAACCTTGGCAGAGAGGTAAGGGAAGAGGAGAAGGTAAGGAAGCTCCTTCGTTCCCTTCCAAATGCTTGGGAGCCCAAGGTCATAGAAATCATGGAAGCGAAAGACATGAGCACCTTGAAGATCACCGAGCTCATTGGGTCTCTCATGACACATGAGACCCGTATGAAGCAATACAAGGAGGAAGATGCTCCTAAAGGCAAGACCATTGCCTTAAAAGTATCACACCGAGTAGAAGAATCCTCATCATCTGAGGAAGAGACGGATGACTTTGAGGGAATAGCGATGTTGGCAAGGAGATTTATGAGCTTCATGAGAGGAGGCATGAGAAAGGGAAGAGGAAGCTACACATGCTACCATTGCAACAAGGCCGGACATCTAAGGAAGGATTGCCCACTTCTCAAGATGGCTTCCACCTCTAACCCTCACAAAAAGGACAAATACAAGAAGAAGAAGAAGAAGAAGAAGAAGGCAATGATGGCTTCGTGGGATGAAAGCGAGGCTTAATCGAGTGAAGAAGACTCAAAGAGTCAAAATACAAATCTTTGCTTGATGGCAAATGATGAAGAGGTAAGATTTACTTTTACTCAAGAAGATCTAGAAAATGAATTTGATCAAATGCATGATGAATTTAATGCTATTAGAAGAAAATTTAAAGAGCTTAAAAAGGACAATAAATCTTTAGAGCTAGAAAATGATAGTTTATTACTTTCATGCAATGCTTTAAGGAAAGAAGTAGATACCCTTAAGGAAGAGAAACATGCCCTAGAGAAGGCTAAGAAGGACTTAGAAAGTGACAACAAAAAATTAGAAGATGAAAATAAGTATTTAAGTGATCAAGTAGAGTATTTGAATGATAGCTTGCTAACATTGAAAAAGGAACTTTACATGCTTAATGAAAAGATGACAACCCTACAAAATGTCATGCCTAAGGTTGTCCATAAAAAGAAATCATCACACTTCCATACTCACACACATAATAGAAGGAAATTTAATTGAAATTGTTTTTCTTGTGGCATATTTGGTCATATGGCTAAGGATTGTGCTTTGAGGAGGAACCCACATGCTAGATTTACTTGGGTTCCTAAAATGACTAACACTCAAGGACCCAAGAAAATTTGGGTACCTAAAATAGTTTCTTCTCCTTTTGTAGATGGAGAAGCATCCTCAAGCAAGTAGAAGCAGTTGGATATTGGATAATGGTTGCTCAAAGCACATGACGGGTGATATCAACTTATTTGCAATCCTATCAAGCAAAGATGGTGGACATGTAACATTTGGAGATAATGCCAAAGGTAAGATTGTTGGCATTGGTGATATAGGTATTCTTCCTTACCCATGCATTAAGAATGTTTTATTAGTTAATGGGTTAAAACATAACTTGATTAGCATATATCACAATTGTGTGACAATGGATATGTAATTATTTTTGAAGCATCTAAATGTATCATTAGGAGTGCACCTTCCAATGACATCTTGTTTATTAGAATTAGGCAAAGAAATGTCTACACATTAGATTTAAATGTCTTGCCTAATCCCCATGTTAGATGCTTAGTTGTCATGGAAAATGATTCTTGGTTGTGGCATAGAAGGCTAGGACATGCTAGCATGAGCCTCATCCAAGAAATATCTAAGAAAGAATTAGTTAAATGATTGCCCAAGATAAAATTTAAAAAAGACAAACTTTGTGATGCATGTCAACTAGGTAAGCAAGTTAAATTCTCATTTCATATCATTAGTCAAGTTAGTACATCTAGAATTCTTGAGCTTGTGCACATGGATCTTTTTGGTCCATGTGATGTAGCTAGTCTAGGTGGAAAACTATATTGCTATGTATTAGTTAATGATTTTTCTAGATTTACATGAGTTTTCTTTTTAGCTAAGAAAAATGAAACTTTTGAGTTTTTCAAAAAGTTTACTAAGAAAGTTACAAATGAGAAAGAGGTTTCAATTTTAAAAATTAGAAGTGATAATGGAGGAGAGTTTAGAAATGAATTTTTTTCCAAATTTTGTGATGATTTAGGTATTGAACATACATTTTCTTCCCCTAGGACCCCTCAACAAAATGGGGTGGTTGAAAGGAAGAATAGAACCTTACAAGAGATGGCTATGACCATGTTATGTGAAAATAATTTGCCTAAGTATTTTTGGGCCGAAACCATAAATACCTCTTGTTATGTACTTAATCGTGTTTTATTAAGACCTAAAATTAAGAAAATACATTTTGAGCTTTGGAATGGTAAAATCCCAAATGTGAGATATTTTCATGTTTTTGGATGCAAATATTTCATCTTAAACACTAAGGAGCATTTAGGAAAATTTGATTCTAAATCCGATGAAGGGATTTTTCTAGGTTACTCCATTGATTCTAAGGCATATAGAGTATACAATCGTAGAACCATGATTGTTAAAGAATCTATGCATGTCACGTTTAATGAAACTAATGATTCTTCTAGAAATGTGAAGATTGTAAATATAGGTGAGGAACTTGAGGACCTCACACTTTATGACAAAGAGATGAGGATGAAGATAATGAGGAAATACAACATGAAGAACCATCATCCACAACTCTATCTCAAGTTGAAGATGAGGAAGAAGAAGCTCTACCACCTCTCCCCAAAGGATATCGATTGATAAGGGATCATCCAATGTATCAAGTCATTGGAGAACCATCAACTGGAGTGGTAACGCGCTCTAAACTCAAGGATATTTGTCAATATGTAACATTTATATCTCAAGTAAAGCCTAAGAACATTAAGGAAGTAATAGAAGATGAGTTTTGGGTACTAGCTATGCAAGAAGAACTCAACCAATTTGCTAAAAATGATGTATGAGACTTAGTACCTAGACCTAGTGAACAAATTATAATTGGGACTAAATGGGTATTTAGAAATAAGTTAGATGAAGGAAGATTAGTCATTAGAAATAAAGCTAGGTTATTGGCACAAGGGTACAATCAACAAGAAGAGATAGATTATAATGAAACTTATGCTCCCGTAGCTATATTAGAAGCAATTCAAATGCTTTTGGCATATGCTAGTTTTAAAGATTTTAAACTTTTTCAAATGGATGTTAAAAGTGCATTCTTAAATAGTTTCATCAATGAAGTATATGTTGAACAACCCCCCGGATTTGAAAGTTTTTTGTTTCCAAACCATGTTTTCAAACTTAAAAAAACATTATATGGTTTAAAACAAGCCCCTAGGGCTTGGTATGAACGGCTATCAAATTTTTTAATTGAACAATGTTTTAACGTTGGAAAAGCCGATGTTTCACTTTTTATTAAACATCATGAAAATGATATTTTATTAGTTCAAATTTATGTTGATGACATAATTTTTGGTGCTACTAATGAAACTCTTTGTAAGTGGTTTGCTAAGTGTATGCAAGATGAGTTTGAGATGAGCATGATGGGAGAGCTCTCCTTCATGCTTGGTCTCCAAATCAAGCAAACCAACAAAAGAATCTTCATCAATCAAGCCAAGTACACAAAGGAGCTAATCAAAAGGTTTGGGATGAATGAAGCCAAGATAGCTTCTACACCAATGAGCACATCTATCAAGCTTGACAAAGATGAAGATGGTGTCAAAGTCGACGAAAAATGATATCGATGTATGATTGGTAGTCTTCTTTACTTAATCGCAAGTAGACCTGATATCATATTTAGCATTTGTGCATGTGCTAGGTTTCAATCTTGCCCTAGAATGTCTCATTTAAGTGCGGTCAAACACATATTGAGATATTTGGAGGGCACGGTTGACATAGGATTATGGTATCTATGTCATACATATTTTGATTTAATCAGTTTTTCGGACGCGGATTTTGGCGAGTGTAAAGTAGATAGAAAAAACACTAGTGGTTGTTGTCAATTCTTAGGAGCGAGTCTTGTTTCTTGGTTCTCAAAAAAATAAAACTCAGTTGCACTTTCAACTACCGAAGCGGAATACATCGTTGCAGCTAGTTGTTGTGCACAAGTCCTATGGATGAAACAAACTCTTTTAGATTATGGACTTAAGTATTCTTGCATACCTATTCATTGTGACAATACTAGTGCAATAAATTTAACAAAGAATCCTATTTTACACTCTAGGACTAAGCATATTGTTCTAAAGCACCATTTTCTTAGAGATAATGTGACTAAGGGAAATATATCGGTAGAATTTGTATCCACCGACAAACAACTTGCTGATATATTTACAAAACCCTTGGTTGAAAAAAGCTTTACAAACTTAAGGATGCAATTAGAGATTTGTGCTTTTCCTAGTGGTTAAGATGTTCTTCTTCAAAATATATATGGTTTCAAAAATTTGCATTCTATAAAGTGTCATCACTCTTATGTATTGCTCTGTAGTGGGGCTTTGTGACTTATTGATGTTTGCCTTCTATAGGCTTACATTAATAGGAAGGACTATAGTGGTAGATGATACTTGGTTTTATGGCTTTCTTGGTTTTCATGATGATACTCATTAATTGTACCTTAATTCTTACCCTTTTTGATGGATGTCAAAAGGGGGAGAAAAAGTAAGGTCACACTTGTTTTTATGATGCATATAGTTAGGGGAAGTTACAAAAATGATATGCACATTGATAGGGGGAGTATGCACATTGATAGGGGGAGGAGCATATGTTGAGTTATATATATTTTTGTATTTGTTTCGTTATATATCTTGTATGCCTTAACTCAAACTCACAAAGAATATACATATGTTTTCTTAAAATTCCATGTAATGTTTGTCATCATAAAAAAGGGGGAGATTGTTGGCTTAAGGGTTTCTCTTAAGCTTCGATCTTCATTTTGATGACAACAAACATATATTTAATATATGTGTGAAGTTTCGAGTTCAGGTTGAGATTGCGATAAGCATGCAAATTTCGTTTAGAGAAACGAAAGAAAAGATCGTCAAGAATCAATAGAAAAAGAACGTCAAAGAAAGGCTCGGGTATAGACTAAGTAGATATCTTGTAATATACCCCTAGGACGATCTTATCCCAAGCCTAATTGTAAGGTTATCCAAGTTAGAACTTGGTAACTAAACCTATGAAAAAGCATGTAACAAATATAAAGAAAAAATTAGTCTCAGCATGAGTTCGGTCGATCGAAAATTGGTAGTAGCCTTGTCGGTCGACTGGACGATCGACCGAATGATGCCACAAAATGGTAGTAGCCACTCGGTCGACCTGGCGGTTGATCGAAGATGGTGAAAAAGTGGCAGAGGGCTACGTCGGTCGACCGACCAATGCTAAAAATTGGCAGAAGGTGCTTCGGTCGACCGATCAGTCGATCAGAATGTGGATCACTGAACTCGTGACTCATTCGGTCGACCCATCGGTCGACCGAACAACACTATTAATGCAGCGGTCGTGGGCGGTCGATCGATCGATCGATCGAAGATCGACCGACAAGTGACCGAACGGCGGTAACGACTAGTTTTCCGCCCGTTGAATAGCTCGTTCGGTTGAGGGGTTATAAATACCCATCACCTAACTCCTTTAAGACTTCTTAGAAACTTAATTGAGCATTAAACGGAGTGATTTGAGCCTTCTTAATGATTGATTGTTGCGCCCGGTTCTTCAATCAACATTCTTCTTCGTGCACCCATTCTTCCTGAACTATGCTACGATTCGAGTTCATCTACTAGCAAGTTGGAGGCTTGTAGGCTTGGGAAAATAGCATTGATTCTTCTTTCAATTCTTAGCACTTTTTTATTGTATTTGAAGAGTTGTTTTAAACTTGTTTTCACCTATAATAGCTTGCTAGGTGTGCTAGAGAAACACTTAGGGGTAGACTTTGTAGATTTGTATTTTGCCTAGGTGAATAGGTTTGAGGAATTCCTAAAGAGGTCAGAATTGTGTCCTCAGTTGTATTCAAAGGGAAACATAAGTTCTATAAAGTAGTTGGTTAGAAATCCTTGGTGAAGAGCCAAGGTAGTGGAGTAGGCGGTTGGCTGAACCACTATATTTCATCGTGTTAGCATTGCCTTGATTGTTTACTTATCGTTGTGTTTGATATTTGATAGCAAACATCATTAAGTTATATTTGCATTTGATAGAAGTTGAAATTAAGCAAAAAGGGAAATTGATTAAACAAAAAAAGGACACACACTATTCAACCCCTTCTAGTGTGGGATTTCATCCTACAATTGCATACACGTCTCATTGGGGCATTTCACCGAGCACTTAGCGGGCTGTTCATACCATGCCCAACCAAGACGGACTGGTAGTTGTTGGCCTAAGGTTTTCAACCTTGGTATTAATATCGGTTTTGTTGATAACAAACATGGAACTAATGTTTTCATGGAGAAATATTTTTGAGTTCCATATTGGTTGGCGCACGACGCCCGTGATCGGAAATATCAAAAAATTGATGAATAGGAAGGACGTTGGTCGACACGCTTGGACTCTTTGGGAAGAATAGAGTTTAGGTTTAGGGTGTCTAGAATGATTGTATTAATCCTCATTATTATACAAATATTCCTAGGACATGAGCCTAATCTATTACTAAGAGTTTCCAAGTTAATTATGAACATCTCGGATAGACATCCCAGAATAGCCTGGAAAGTACCGGTACTCTGCAAGTATTTTCAGAATCAACTAGTTAATCTTTTTAGAATTCCCAAAATACCCCCAGTGACTCTATTTAGAATTTCTACCCATTGAGCTTGTTGGAAATTGTAATATCCTAGATTTTTATTTTTATTTTTATTTTTCTATTGCGTGTGTTTGCTAGCCTAGCGGACTAGTTCGTGGTCGAGCCAAGTCGACTCATGGTCCGAAGCGAGCTTGCGAGCTCGGGTAAGTAAAATATAAATTTATAAATTTATGAAATTAGGTTTGAGTGATGAGAATTATTTTTAATTATTGTGGTGTTTGGATAATTATGAATTATGCCTATGTGGGTGCATTTAATTAGATGCTTATGATTTAATTGTGTGTTTAATCAAGCCTAAATTAATTTAATTAAGTTATCGGGTTAGCAGGTTGGTCTTGGCTTAAGTGGATGCGGGTTGGGCTTAGGTTAGAAGGGTTAGGGTTGAGGAGGAATTATAAAACCCCTTCCCCTAGGTTGTGGCTCTAATTTTTGGAGCCACACAATTGTGAGAGGAGGAGCCAGTCGACAGCCCTCTTTTTCGTCTCTCTCTCTCTCTCTCTCTCTCCAAGTCAGTGGCTTGGAGTGAGCCGTCGCCTCATCTTCTCCTTCCTTTGGGTCGAGCCGCCGTGGTTTGGAGCCGGAAACGAAGACCGTCGATTGGAAATCCTTCTCGAATCATTTTCCCTTTTCATGTGAGTGGTTTTATCCCTCCTATTCGGGTTTTCTTCAAATTTTCTTGAAGCCGCCTTGAAGATTCTTGATCTTGATGTTGTTATTTTGTGTTCTTGAGATTTTCTTGGTTTCCATGACATGCTTAGACTTGAAATTTTGATCTCATAACATGACGCATATATTAAATGGAAGATCTGTGATTTTTAGTCTTGTGAATCTTGATTTAATCTTATGAGTCTTTGATGCAATCTCATCTTGTAGTTTTGGATGTTCTTGATACTATAGAATAATTAATTTCCTTGATTCTTGATTAAGGAATTTTTATTATATATGCTAGTTTTATTTAGTAAAAATTATGAGATTGTATGCATGATTGGCATGATGACTTGAATATGTGATGTTAGAAATTTGGGAATTTAATTCTGCAAAATTCGAATTTTATTCCATGATGTGCTGAAAATTTCAGCTTTCTAAAATTTATATGTTGTTTGTTGAATCTGTGCTGATTTTTGATTTCTCTGTTATTATATGATTAGATCTCTGATTATAGTCGTGTAACCTATCGTTTTGACCAGAAAATATAGTTTGAAAATATATGACATACTTTGGAGACTAGATTCAGGTCAGATATAGCAGTTCTAGGCAGAACAGTAACCTAAAATAAAACTTTAAAACAAAACCCTAATTGAGATCATCTAAATTTTAATTCTATAATTAAAATTGGGTCTAAGGGTGAGCATAATCTGTTATAAACAGACTTACAAGGTATTCATGAAATAAAACCACACGGTTTCATGACATTACGGGTCTAAGGGATAGGGGTCGGGTTTGGAGTGTTGACGCTTCATAATGAGGACGCCCCTAGGACACCGTAGGGGAATCTTGACTTAGGTCTTGATGCACCTCTTGATGGTGATGTTGCCTTTGGGGCATGGTAGGGATTCGACCCGATGCACCTCTTGATGGTGATGTTGTCTTTGGGCATGGTAGGGATCCGATCCGATGCACCTCTTGATAGTGATGTTGCCTTTGGGCATGGTAGGGATTTGACCCGATGCACCTCTTGACGGTGATGTTGCCTCTAGGCATGGTAGGGCATTAACCCGATGCACCTCTTTGATGGTGATGTTGCCTCCGGGCATGGTAGGGCTTCGGCTCGATGCACCTCTTTGATGGTGATGTTGCCTCCGAGCATGGTAGGGCTTCGGTCTGATGCACCTCTTTGATGGTGATGTTGCCTTCGGGCATGGTAGGGCTTCGACCCGATGCACCTCTTGATGGTGATGTTGCGTTTGGGCATGGTAGGGATTCGACCCGTTGCACCTCTTGACGGTGATGTTGCCTCTAGGCATGGTAGGGCTTCGACCCGATGCATATTTTGTGGGTGATGTTGTCTTCGGGCATGGTAGGGCTTCAGCCTGATGCACCTCTTTGAGAATGCCGTGGGCATGGGTGGCCTGTTGGCCTGGTAGCTAGTCACACCTTTGTGATATTGCCTCTGTAGAGATAGATATATTTTTGTTATCTCTGTAGTGTTGATTTGTGGGGGTTGGTAAAATTGCTCACTCAATTTTTTGAACTCACCCGTTGTCGTTGTTTTGTTTTGTTTTGCAGAGCCTGACCGGTGAGGTGGGCTGGAGCACTTGGCACAGTTGGAGGGCAGAGGAGCCATATGATCTCATAGCAGTCCTAGTTAGAGGTCGTAGTCGAGTCTGTAGTAGGTTGTCATGCACTTTTATTTCGGTATTTGGACTTGTAGTCCCGTGGGGACAATCACGTTTTATTCAGTTCTATTTATTAAAAGAACTGTTGCTCTTCGATTTATTTCTGCATTTGAGATATGTATTTAAAACCTTGTTATTTTGAAATAAAAATCTGTTTTGGTTCTTTTATTATTAAAAGATGTTATTTACTTACTGTTTATGATGTTGGCATGTGCATTAGTTAGGCTGCGGGGTATAGGTACGTATACCCTGGCCAGTCACGTGACCCTGCAATTGGGGCGTGACAGAAACCGAGTTCCTACCCTTGGGATTGACAACCTAGAATAACCCGAAATAACTCGGATTGATATTTCAGAATAGACTGGAAAGTATCGGTACTCTGAATGTATTCCTAGAATCAACTAGTCAAACTTTCCAGAATTCCCAAAATATCCCAAACGGCTCTATTTTGAATTTCTACCCGTTGAGCTTGCTGGAAACCGAGCTCCCACCCTTGAGATCTCTATATATATAAGACTCGAAACTTGCCTTCCAAGCCATCTAATACTTCATGAGACATCTTTTGACATCCAAGAGCCTTGATTGAGCTATTCTAATATTATTTGCAAGCTTTTCTTAAGCCATTCTTGTGCAAACCCTAGTTTGATAAAGAAACCTTGATTGTGCCTTCTCTCGTCATTGATTCACCTTCCAAAGGCATCAAGAGGACTAGGGAACTTGTATTGGAGCTAAGTATACTTGGTTTTATTTATTGCTCCATTTGTAATTATATTTTTGGTATTTGTTTCATCGTTACTCAAGTTTGTAAAGATCTAGTTGTAGATCTTGAGTTTGGTGGTTGCCTTGGTGTTGTATAAATCCACTGGTGTGAACTTAGTTCACTATAATTAGTTGTGTTGTCCTTAGGTTTGAGGTGGGAGAGTACTCTCGGTAGGAGGGCAGAGACTTCCGCGTGTGGAAGTGCCTTTGGTGTGAGAGCATAGACTTTCCGGTGAAACTCATTGTAAGAAAATACTTTAATCTAGTAAACTAGAGTTGGAAATCCTAAGCGGAGGTACTTAGGTAGTGGAGTAGGCATTGGATCCGAACCACTATAAATCTATCTTGTTATCATTGTCATTGATTGAGTGTGATTAGCTTGTTTCTATTTTGATTATCTTTTTGCTAAAGCACTAATTTCACCTAACTTGATAAACTCATCTAGTATCAAAGAGTAGATAGATACTTGTGTTTGCATCGGTAATACTTGTGCTTGCTCAATTGCTATTCACTTGCTTCCGCATTCATCTAGTTGGATTGAGCACTTGCCTAAGTAATCAAGAAAATGATTAAAACGAATTTAGGCTAAGTATTAGATAACACACTATTCACCCCCCCTCTAGTGTAGGCCATTTCACTTACATTTGGTATCCGAGCAGGTTGTGGATTAAGATTTCACCATCTCGTCTACATCTACCCTCGATCCTAGAATGACACTAAGGAGTATAGTGTTTGCACGACCTAGGTTTGATGAGGTAAATTTTGATGTTTGAAAGAGTAGGATGTATACATTTCTTAAAACACAAAGTTTAGATCTATAGTTCATGCTAAAGAATGAATAAGTTGAGTCCACCATTGACATTAATGATTGGACTCAAGAACAAGTTAGATTGTTTGAATTGAATGCTAAAATAGTGCACTTTCTATATTGCTCATTCTCAAATGATATACTTGAAAAAGTTATGCATTGTTCATCCGCATTCAATATTTGGGCTTGTTTAAACATGCTTTATGATTATGCAATAACCGAGGAGCTTATTACTTTAGATGAAGGAGGTGATGACAATTATCATACCGCTAGTTCTCATGTTAAGGATTGAACTTCTAGACCTCATGATCATAAGAAGAAAAATATTTTTTCTAAAAACGCTCATACTCATCATGTTTCACATGTCAAGCATTCTAATGATAGATTTTATGTCGATAACAAAAAATGAAAATAAATTTAATGGGCATTGCTTTTGTTGTGGTATCTATGGCCACTCTATATATGATTATGCATTCAAGAGAAATCCAAGTGTTACTAGAACACTTTGGATTCCTAGGCCAACTCACCCCCAAGGACCCAAGTCATTTGGGTACCAAAAGTCTCGTCTTCTTTTGTAAGGGGAGCTACCACACAAGGATAAAGAATGGTGGGATAATGAAGCTGACCATGAACTTAAATGAAGAATCATCCATTGGTTGCAACTTCGAGTTACTTTGATGCTTTAGGTAAAATTGGCATCAAAACTACATTGATATCATCTCTCAACTTCAATTGATCCATTAATAGTTAGAGATCATGATACTTGCTTTAAATTGGTTGTTTTTCCCCACTCTTGATATATTTCAAAAATTGATTTTTGATTTTTGATTTTCGGTCTTTTCGGAGACCTTTGTAGCCTATAACGGGCTCATGCGATCTTACGGTTCTAAATCGTAGGCTCGTTGTGGTCTTTCGGTTTTCAATCAATTGGAAGGGTTGGAGATCTTAATTTTTCAAATATTTCATATTTTGAGATCTCTTGATTCATTTTGGTATCATGATACTTCTTTTTGAAATGAATCCTTACTATATAGCTTGGTTTAGGATTTTGAATGAAACATTGCATTTAACCCTTGCTATTTAGTATAGTAACTTGCTAGTAGTCACATATTTCCAATATGCTACTAATGATTGTTGCTTGCAAGTTATCAAAAAATTGATGGAAGACTAATAGATTGAAATTGAAAAAAAAGTTAACAAGTTTGACAAAAATTTATCTCAAACGAGGTAAGATCTTAATTTTTATTAAAATATAGTTTAATTACCTCAATAACTATGCTTGAATGATTTCTCTATGCTCATGATTCAATGTGCATGATAAAACTATGAAATCTCATGAGTAGGATGAATTTTAGTACTTAGACAAATTTCATTGAATGAAACTTGTTCTAGGTTATGATTTATCATTAGAGACTTCGTTTTTAAGTCTACACCCAATAAACATGTTTAGATACACACATGACATGATTCTAGGTGTTTAAACTTGAAAATTCATGTGTAGATGAAAAATATGATAACTAGACCACTTTAGGGGACGTAAACTTGGAAAGGTTTGACCCAAGCCAACAAATTGACTTGGACATTTCATTTTAAGTCAAAACTCCACAAACATATTTAGGTATACATATGACATGATCTATGCATTTTAAATTTAAAATTCATGAAAATATGGATAAAATGTTGTAGAGGTGGTTTCATAAAAACCTCATTCAAACAAGTTTGGCCCAAGTCAACATTCGACTTAGAGATCTCATTTTCTATCCATACTTGAGAAAATGTTTAGATTTACTCATGTTAGGTTTCTATGTGCTTAGATTTGGAAATTCACGAGTAAAGTGATAAAATGATATTTGGCCATTGTTAGGACGATAAGCTTGATTATACTAGTTTGATGTATCTTCACTCAAGCATTTTTAGAAAATTGTAGACAAATCATTTTTCAGTGATTCTAGAATATATGGAATCTTGACTGATTTGTCAATATTTACTCAAAATTTCAAAAGTTTCTGTTGTCTATTAATATGGCAAACTCATTGATTATATCTGAACATGAAAACTGGAATTTCAATTTTAAAGCAGTATACTCAATGAATTTTCGAAAAATGTAGAAAACATCAAATGAAACATTGTCTATACTATTTTGATTTAATTTCTAATGTCGTTCTCACTATTGTTTGACTAAAATCATTTCTAAAAATGATTTTGATATCTTGAACGATAACTTGAAATATCAGTTTTTTGGTTGAAATTGAGATAGGTTGAAAAATGGACTTAGAGAATTCATTTTGAGTTAAAACTTGATACATGCATCTTAAATGATCATTAAGCTATGTATGGAAAGTTTGAATCAAAATTGGTAAACTTATGAAAAAAAATACATGATTTACGAAAATGCCACTGGACTTTTAGGAATTTCTAGAAAACTAACTTTTTTACTAATTCTTGAACCCTTAGATTACTTGAAAAATCTAGTTTCTCCGATTAAAGTTTAAAAAAATTTCGTCAAGAATATGATTTGATAGAGATTTAAGAGTTTGATTTATGTATAGTTAAGTATCCCTTTTGTTGGCCCAAGGGTTCCCCCTAGGCTTCGATATCTATTTGGATGATAACAAACATGAAACAAATGTTTTTGTGAAGTTTTGAGTCCAGGTTGATGTTACGATACGCGCACAAAGTTCATTCGGAGAAATACAAGAATCGGCAAAAATGACTTCGAAAACAAGCAAGTAGAAAATCTAGAGTTAGGATTAGATTTTATGTAATATATCTCTAGGAATTCATCCCAAGATAATTTTTAATGTTATCCAAGTCAAAACATGGTAACAGAACCTAGAAACTGTCACGCCACAACTCGGGGTCGCGTGATCGGCCAGGGTCTATGTCCTACCCTGAAGCCTACCACATACACTGAATAACAAATATTGAGAATGCACGCTAACCAAAAAACTTACGAATAAAAGAACAACGATGCAAACATTCATTTAATTATAAAGAAGGTTCAATAATTTTAAAAGAGTTGCAAAACCAACCAACTATTAATAAAGACTCGAGTTAAAGTCAAATACATGTTTTTCAAATCAATATCTCTTAGTGTATATAAAAAAACAAACCCTAGACATCACGACTACGACTACTGGACGCGGCTACGAGATCTACGCCACTGCTTGCCCTCCAGCTGCACCATGACTCCAAGCCTCACCTCACTGGTCGGGCTCTGCAAAATAAGAGAGATAAACCATGAGTCCACATGGGACTCGGTGAGCGGTCCTTCCGACCCTCCACATAAATCCCCAATAATAATCATGCATATAAGTAAGAAATTTATAGTAATAGGGATTTAATCTAGTTATGATATAACTACCGGCTCAAAGTCCAACCTGTATAACCATACACCCGGCCAAAATGGGCTACACCACAAGATAATAATCCGACCGCACAGCCCACATATCATATAAGGAAAGTCAAACAAGCACCGGCCCGTCGACTAGGATGGTCAATTAGTCTCAAGAACCCACCGGGTTATGGATAGCTAGTCCCACCCACCGGGTTAGGGAAAGCTAGTCCCACCCAACTTGGGTCTACCGTCAGCGTGGCCCACTAACGGAATCTCAAGACCCTCTGCCACCCGGGTCTAACACCTAGCGGGCCCACTGGTGCAATCTCAAGACCCAAATCACCCGCCGAGTCAAGCATTAGTCGTTCCGACCATTCATGTTTCTCAGCCGACCATCACAATCTCAGTACACAAACAAAGTGTTCTAAAGTTTCCTTATTTAAACCCCGAGCATTCACCCGTATCCGGCCCTATCCCAGGCCCCGTAGGGTCAACAACTCAATGTTACCCTTCCTCGGCATGTACACCTAATATTTCTAGGTTCCAAAAGTGGTCACAAGAAGTCTTAGTAATTATGTCATTTACTAGCGGAGTTTCACATCTTGTACCCGATTCCGAGGTACTAAACAATTTCACAAATGGTTCTCTACCTAGTTCTATGTCACATACCATACATGTTCCTCAATATTTATCATGTCATTGATTAAATATATACCATATTTAAAGAATTTCAACTTGCTAAAATAAGAAGATTCAATAATTATGTCACCATGATTTCATGCCAAATCGCAGCACTAATAATTCATAACAACTAGTAAACAATAATTTCAACAATTAAATAATTATTTACAGCAAGTAATTATTTAATCTCAGCATATACAAGTAAATTCCAGCAACATGAACATGTAGAAAATTCTCTAACACATCTCAAAGCAAAAAACAATTTACAATTAAAGCACATCAATTATTCATTAAATTCCAGCAATTTCTTGCTCAATTTCAGCACATTAAACTAAATCACAGCAAGGTCATGCTAAAGTAAGAACCCAAGTGTAGGTGTTCTATACAAGATAATAGCCTACAAACAAAATATAATTCTATTCTTTAAGTTATTTTAAACTTACATGTCGATCACTTAGGAAACATATTTTCCTACCCTGATTCTTCCCCTCCCCACTCAGCCGACCCCTTAGACAAGGGTTCCTACATGCGGCCGGCCCCTTGCTCAAGAAAACGTCGTGAACAAATCACAAACCGATCACAGATCTACAAAATTTTCATTAGAAATTGATCTAGAGGGGTTTAGATCACTCGAGGGAATATGGGAAAATTTCGGCATGACCTTTCCCCTTTCCCTTCTATGTGGCTGGCCCCTAGATCATCAAAACAAGTTTGTCTAAAGCAAATCCGATACATTGACGAAGAAAATGACGGAAAGATCAAAGAACATCACCAATCGACAAGAACTTCATGAGAAAATCCTCAATCTAGCATCTCTATTTGGTTCGGCCACCCGCCTCACCATACAACTAATATCCAACCACTCACCTTGATCTAAGGGAAAAATTGAAGAGCGACAACGATCTCGATTTTTCCAATAGCGGCAGGAATCCGGCACCGACCCGAAGGCTCTCCCTCTCTCCCTCTCTTCTCGGGTTGTGTGCGACTCCAATGATGAGCCGCATGGCTGCAAGGGGGATCAGGGATTTATTCCCTCATTTTCCCTTAACCATTTTGCCCCTTCCACTCACTTAGCCGCTACTCGATCCAATCCTAGGCCGATTTGAGCCCCGACTTGATCTGCGAACACGATTTCAGACTCGACTCTATTAAATCATCTTTGATTAAGAAGGAAGGAACATTTATCAAATAAAATTTCATAAGGCCTAAATTATACCTTCTACTCGCGGCGATTTCGCAACTCGACCCGACGAACTTCCGATCCGGTGCACTGCACCAAAATAAATTTTATAGTAGGAAACCTCGGGTCTTACAACCTTCCCCCCTTAAGTGAAATTCGTCCTCAAATTTTGCTGAATTATAAGGACTTACCGGTTCTTCAAACAAGGAAGGGTAGCGCTCCCTCATGTCTCGCTCTACCTCCCAAGTGGCTTCCTGCCCGGAGTAGTGCTCCCATCTAACCTTTATCAGGGGGATTTCTTTGGACCTCGGCTTCCTAATTTAGCAGTCGAGGATCTCCACCGGCCTTTCCTTGAATGAGATAGCTGAATCTACCTCAACCACAGAAGGTTTAATCATATGTGAATCATCTCTCATATATCGCCTGAGCATTAATACATGAAAAACCGGGTGTATCCTGCTCATGCTAGGGGGCAAGGCCAGCTCATAAGCTACAACACCCCTCCGCCAGAGAACGAGAAAAGATCCAACAAACCGGGGGCTCAGCTTTCCTTTCTTCCCAAATCGAGCTACCCCATTCACGGGGGAGACCTTCAGAAACACTAGGTTGCCTTCCGCAAACTCCAGTTCTTTGGCCTTCTTGTCAGCATACATTTTCTGACGACTCTGAGCTGCCAACAATCTTTCCTTTATGATTTTCACCTTCTCCACCGCTTCCTCAACTAGATCAGGACCCACCATGAGAGATTCTTCGGCCTCAAACCAGCCTACCGGAGACCTACATCACCGCCCATACAAGGCCTCGAAAGGAGCCATGCCAATGCTACTGTGATAGCTATTATTGTAGACAAACTCAATCAACGGTAGGTGTTTCTCCCAACCGTCAGCCAGGTCCAGAACGCAGGCCCTTAGCATATCTTCCAAGTTTTGGATAATTCTCTCTGGCTGTCCGCCCGTTTGCGGATGGAAAGCTGTGCTAAAGCGCACCTGAGTACCCAAGGCTTCCTGGAAGGACTACCAAAACTGGGCTATGAACTGGGTACCTCGATCTGATATAATCATCACTGGGGTACCATGGTATGCCACAATCTTGTCCAAGAATAGTCTAGCGTACTGCTCAGCAGAGAAAAGGTTGTCTTGACAAGAATAAAATGAGCGGTCTTTGTCAACCAATCTACCACCACCCAAATGGAATCAAATCCGCCCCTTGACTTAGGCAGCCCTGTCACTAGATCCATAGTAATCTTTTCCCACTTCCACTCGAGAACTTCGAGGTTTTGCAGCAGCCCTGCGGGCTTTAGGTGTTCGGCCTTCACTTGCTGGCAGATGAAACACTTGGATAGAAACTATGCTACCTCCCTTTTCATGCCCTTCCACCAGTAATGCTGCCTTAAGTTTCGGTACATTTTGGTGGCTCCCGGATGCATCGTATAAGTAGATCGATGCCCTAGCTCCTGGACCTGCCTGTGCACCTCTGCTATATTAGGCACCACTATCTGGTCTCTGAACCTTAAGACACCCTCTGAGTCCTACCTGAAGTCATTCTTTGCATCGCCTCTTTGCACTAAGTCCTTAGTTAGGGCACAGAAGGCGTCCTCCCCCTGCGTGGTACGCAATATATCCACCAGTGTGGATTGTTCCCGTAGATGCTCCACCAGGGCACCCGAAGCTGACACTGCTAGAACTACTCCCCCATCCAAGCATAGTGCCAAGTCTCGTGCTAGCGATCTCCTCCCGGCTGCCAAATGGGCCAGGTTGCCCGTGGACTTCTTGCTCGGCGCGTCCGCCACCACACTGGCCTTCCCAGGGTGATATAAGATGGTACAATCATAATCTTTCAGAAATCTAGTCATCTTCTCTGCCTTAAATTGAGCTCCTTTTGGGTGAGCAAGTATTGGAGGCTTTTGTGGTCAGTATAAATCTCACAAGCCTCACTGTACAAGTAGTGGCACCATAGCTTCAGGGCAAACACTACCGCCGCCAGTTCCAAATCATGTGCTGGGTAATTCTTTTCATGAACTTTCAATTGGCGAGACGAATAAGCAATCACTTTTTCATACTGCATCAGAACAGAGCCCAGGCCAACCCGAGAGGCATCACAGTATACCACAATCCTCTCGAGCTTGAAGGTACGGCCAAAATTGGTGCTGACGTTAAACATTCTTTGAGCTTCAGGAAGCTCTCATCACACTTTCCGTCCCAATAAAATTTAACCTTTTATGGGTTAACCGAGTCAGAGGAGTTGCAATCCGAGAGAAATTTTCTATAAACTTTCTGTAATACCCGGCTAACCCCAAGAAACTACGGACTTCAGTCACATTGGTCGGCCGCTTCCAGTCCTTTACCGCCTCTATCTTGGCGGGATCCACACTGATTCCTTCCTTGGACACTATATTACCTAGGAATCCCACACTTTCTAACCAAAACTCACACTTGATGAATTTGACATACAACTGATTTTTTCTGAGGGTTTCCAGGACCATCTTGAAATGCTCGGAGTGCTCTTCCTTGCTCTTGGAATACACTAGGATGTGGTCAATAAAGACGATCACAAATCTGTCCAGGTATTCTTTGAACACTCTGTTCATGAGGTCCATAATGGCCACAGGTGCATTAGTCAATCCAAACGACATCACCAGGAACTCATAATGGCCATAGCAAGTCTTGAAGGCAGTCTTTGGCACATCACAGTCTCGAATTCTCAGCTGATGATATCCAAACCTCATATCAATCTTTGAAAACCATTGTGCCCCCTGCAACTGGTGGAACAAATTGTCGATTCTAGGCAGAGGGTAATGATTTTTGATTGTCACCTTATTGGGCTGCCTATAGTCGATGCACATGCGCATGGACCCATCATTTTTCTTCACAAATAGGACAGGAGCACCCCACCGGGACACACTTGGGCGAATGAAACCCAAGTCCAGCAACTCTTGCAACTGCGCCTTTAACTCCCGAAGTTCAGTCAGCTCCATCCTATAGGGTGGGATGGAGATCGGTGCCGCCCCGGGCTGCAATTCAATGTATAATTCGATTTCTCTTCTAGGCGGCAATCTTGACAATTCCTCTAGGAAGACATCGGGGAACTCATAGATCACCAGAGTTCCACTAACCTCCTGAGTCATGCCCCCTTTTTTCTTGGCCATAGATACGAAGGCCAAGAAAGACTGGCAGCCCATTGGCTCATCCTTTCCTTCTCCACGGAAAGTGAATTGCGGCAACCCGGGCTTACTGAATGTGACGTGACAGTCTTAGCCCTATAGTTAACTGATGCAAAGTGCTCCGCCAGCCAACCATGCTGAGAATGACATCAATTTCAAGCATAGGCAGAACTGTCAATACTGCCTTCAACACATGACCACAGATTAGCACTTCGCAGTCACGGAAGATTGATTCTGCTATCAAAGAATCGCCCATAGGCGATGACATCGCATACAACACAACAAGCAAGGAAGGTGCCATAGGCAATCTGGCAGTAAATTTGGCAGATACAAATGAGTGCGTGGTACCCGGATCAAACAGAACATAAGCAGTAGAAGAATTGACTAAAATAGTACCTGTCACCACTGCCTTTGATGCCTCTGCCCCATCGCGGTTCATGGTGAAAACTCTAGCAGACGGTCTCTCTAAATTGCTAGCCTGCGGTCCCTGCTCTGCATCTGACCTCTCTGAGCGATTGACCCTGCTGACATAGGCGAATTTCCTTTTGATTGCTCAGATCTCTGGCCAACTCTATCCGGACAGTCCTTCTTAAAGTGCCCAACCTGACCGCATTTAAAGCAGGCATCCGAGCGGGCAAATGAAGCCCCCCCAGTGCGTCCGATTATAGAGACGATACTGCGACATGTCTGACTTCTGCGAAACACCTCCTAACCCTGCCGACCTCCCTGTCCTGGACCCTGGGCCCCCACGGCCCCGGCTACCACCCTGCTCTCAGCTCTGCTGGTGATTTGCGGTAGCTACAGTCCCCTCAAAGTGACCCGATCGACCTCTAGACCCCTGCGGCCAAAATTTCTTCTTGGACGATTCGTCGTTCCTCTTGAATGACACCAAAACTTTCTTCCGAAGGGCCTCATCCACCACCCGGTCTGTTCTAGTGAATTCTGGCGACTTCAGCGTGACGAAGTTTGCATAAGACGAGGCTCTTGGAACCCTGATCACCGGTCCTACTATCTCGGCTACCTCCTGTACCACCGGAACCACAGGTACAGGCAGCGGCGGCAGCGGCTGCAACTGCTGCTGCATTTGATGTCTCTACTCACGCTCTCTGAGGAGCGCCTCTGTTAATTGAGCCACCTGAGCTTGCAGTTGAGCAACCGTAGAGTTTTGTCTCTGTTCTTCAGACTACTCTCTTTCCCTGCCCCGGCCCCGACCTCGGCCTCGTCCTCGGCCCCGGCGCTCTGCCGAATTATTGCCACTACTGCTTAGTGCAGCATTGTGAGTTTCCATCACACTATCATAGAGAGAAAAAGAGAAACAATTCCCTTGTTAGCATAAACAATTCATTCAACTGTAATTTAAATTACTAACCGCATGGCGCACTGAGTGCAGTCATGGTTGCCAGATCTCGTAGCATACATATACCGTATATCGACACGCTAGCATATGTCTCATACGGTACCCAACTCCTAATCGTAGTCAAGACCAAACCAAAAGCTCTGATACCAACTTTGTCACGCCCCAACTCGGGGTCGCATGACCGGCAGGGTCTATATCCTACCTTGAAGCCTACCACATACACTGAATAACAAATACTGAGAATGCACGCTAACCAAAAAACATATGAATAAAAGAACAACTATGCAAACTTTCATTTAATTTTCAAAAAGGCTCAATAATTCTAAAAGAGTTGCAAAACCAACCAATTATTAAGAACGACTCGAGTTAAACTCAAATACATGTTTTTCAAATCAACATCTCTCAGTGTATATAAAAAAACACAACCCTAGACATCATGACTACGACTAGTGGACGCTACTACGGGATCTACGCCACTGCCTGCCCTCCAGCTGCACCATGACTCCAAGCCTCACCTCACTGGTCGGGCTCTGCAAAAATAAGAGAAATAAATCGTGAGTCCACATGGGACTCAGTGAGCGATCCTTTCGACCCTCCACATAAATCCCCAATAATAATCATGCATATAAGTAAAAAATTTATAGTTATAGGGATTTAATCTAGTTATGATATAACTACCGGCTCAAAGTCCAACCTGTATAACCATACACCCGGCCAACATGGCCTACACCACAAGATAATAATCCAGTCGCACGACCCACATATCATATAAGGAAAGTCAAACAAGCACCGGACCGTCAACTAGGATGGTCAACTAGTCTCAGGAACCCACCGGGTTAGAGATAGCTAGTCCCACCCAACTCGGGTCTACCGTCAGCGTGGCCCACTGACAGAATCTCAAGAACCTCTGCCACCCGGGTCAAACACCTAGCGGGCCCGCTGGTGCAATCTCAAGACCAAAATCATCCGCCGAGTCAAGCATTTGTCGTTTCGATCGTTCATGCTTCTCAGTCGACCATCGCAATCACAGTACACAAATAAAGTGTTCTAAAGTTTTCTTATTTAAACCCCGAGCATTCACCCGTATCCGGCACTATCTCAGGCCCTATAGGGTCAACAACTCAATATTACCCTTCCTCGGTGTGTACACCTAATATTTCTAGGTTCCAAAAGTGGTCACAAGAAGTCTTAGTAATTGTGTCATTTACTAGCGGAGTTTCACATCTTGTACCCGGTTCCGAGGTACTAAACAATTTCACAAATGGTTCTCTACCTAGTTCCATGTCACATACCATACATGTTCCTCAATATTTAGCATGTCATTGATTAAATATATACCATATTTAAAGAATTTCAGCTTGCTAAAATAAGAAGATTCAACAATTATGTCACCATGATTTCATGCCTAATCGCAGCACTAATAATTCATAACAACTAGTAAACAATAATTTCAGCAATTAAATAATTATTTACAGCAAGTAATTATTTAATCTCAGCATATAAAAGTAAATTCCAGCAACATGAACATGTAGAAAATTCTCTAACACATCTCAAAGCAAGAAACAATTTACAATTAAAGCACATCAATTATTCATTAAATTCCAGCAATTTCCTGCTCAATTTCAGCACATTAAACTAAATCACAGCAAGGTCATGCTAAAGTAAGAACCCATGTGTAGGTGTTCTATACAAGATAATAGCCTACAAACAAGATATAATTCTATTCTTTAAGTTATTTTATCCTTACATGTCGATCACTTAGGAAACATATTTTCCTACCTTGATTCTTCCCCTCCCCACTCGGCCGACCCCTTAGACAAGGGTTCCTACATGCGGTCGGCCCCTTGCTCAAGAAAACGTCATGAACAAATCACAAACCGATCACAGATCTACAAAATTTTCATTAGAAATTGATCTAGAGGGGTTTAGATCACTCGAGGGAATTTGGGAAAATTTTGGCATGACCTTTCCCCTTTCCCTTCTATGTGGCCGGCGCCTAGATCATCAAAACAAGTTTGTCTAAAGCAAATATGATACATTGACGAAGAAAACGACGGAAAGATCAAAGAACATCACCAATCGACAAGAACTTCGCGAGAAAAATCCTCAATCTAGCATCTCTATTTGGTTCGGCCACCCGCCTCTCCATACAACTAATATCCAACCACTCACCTTGATCTAAGGGAAAAATTGAACGAGCGACGACGATCTTGATTTTTTCGATGGCGGCATGAATCCGGCACCCACCCGAAGGCTCTCCCTCTCTCCCTCTCTTGTCGGGCTACGTGTGGCTCCAATGATGAGCTGCACGGCTGCAAGGGGGATGAGGGATTTATTCCCACATTTTCCCTTGACCATTTTGCCCCCTCCACTCACTTAGCCCCTACTCGACTCAATCCGAGGCCGATTCGAGCCCAGACTCGATCTGTGAACACGATTTCAGACTTGACTCTACTAAATCATCCTATGATTAAGAAGGAGGGAACATTTATCAAATAAAATTTCATAAGTCCTAAATTATACCTTCTACTCACGACGATTTCGCGACTCGACCCAACGAACTTCCGATCTGGTGTGTTGTACAAAAATAAATTTTATATTAGGAAACCTCGGGTCTTACAAAAATGAAGTGCGTAAGAAGATGGATGAAAAAAATAGCCTCAGCCAGATTTAATCGACCGGTCGGTCGACCGAATGAGACAAAAAATTGGCAGTACCCAATTTGATCGACTAGTCTGTCGATCGAACAAGGACAAAATTGGTAGTACCTATTTTGGTCGATTGGTCAGTCGATTGAATGTGGCCCAAAAGCAACAGAATGCCTTCGGTCGCTCAGCGGTCGATCAACCGACGATCGATCGATAAGCGATCGAGCATCCCCCAACAGGCAGATAAACACCCGTTGGGTGGAGCTGCCGAGTGAGGGGTTATAAATACCCCTCACCAACCTCTCTTAAAGGTTTCTAATGGTCATTAGTGCATTCCTAAGAGAGATTTAAGCCTTCAAATATCGATTTGCGCTCGTTTGCTTCGCCGATAGCTTCATCTTCCTCAAGAGATCTTCTCGTCTCAACTCTGGCAACGATTCAAGCTCACCATCTTGAAGAGTTTGAGACTTAGAAGGCTTTGGAAGGAGCTCACACTTGTGGTTTCATTTTTAGCTTCTTCTTTGTTGTTTTTCATCATTTTAATTGTAGTTCTCATTAATAACTTGCTAGGTGTGCTAGTTTAAACATTAGGATTTGCTTTGTAGAGTTGTGTTTTGCCTAGGTGAATAGGTTGAAGGCATTCTCAAAGGGTTGAGAAGCAAGTCCTTGGTTGTATTCAAATGGAAACACAGAGTCTATAAAGTGTTGGTTAGAAATCCTCGAACCACTCTAATTAGTTGTGTTTGTGTTGTGATACTTATTTGATATTAATTACTATTCATAATTGTCAAGCATCGTAATTTAGTTGCACGATCAATTTAGTTGTACTAGAAATCGAACTTGAAAGAAATCGAATAGAAGTTAAAACTCACCCAATCGGCAAAAATGGCTTCGAAAATGAGCAAGTAGAAAATCTAGAGTTAGGATTAGATTTTATGTAATACATCACTAGGAATTTATCCCAAGCCAATTTGTAATGTTATCCAAGTCAAAATTTGGTAACGGAATCCGAAAACGAAGAGCGTAAGAAGATGGTTGAAAAAAATAGCCTCAGCTCAGGTTCGGTCGACTGAACGAGGCCAAAAATTGGAAGTACCCAATTCGATCGACCAGTCGGTCGCCCGAACAAGGCAAAAAATTGGCAGTATCCAATTTGGTCGATCGATCGATTGACTGAATGTGGTCTGAAAGTAGCTGAACGCCTTCGGTCGCTCAGCGGTCGATCAGTCGATCGATCGACAAGAGATCGGGTGTCCCCCAACGTGCAGAAAAATGCCCGTTGGGTGGAGTTGCAGAGTGAGGAGTTATTAATACCCCTCACCAACCTCTCTTAAAGGTTTCTAATGGTGATTAGTGCATTCCTAAGAGAGATTTAAGCCTACAAAGATCGATTTGTGCTCACTTGCTTCACCGATAGCTTCATTCCTCAAGTGATCTACTCGTCTCAACTCTGGCAATGATTTGAGCTCACCATCTTGAAGAGTTGGAGAGTTAGAAGGCTTTAGAAGGGGCTCACACTTGTTGTTTCATTTTTAGCTCATTCTTTGTTGTTTTTCATCATTTTAGTTATAGTTCTTATTGATAGCTTGCTAAGTGTGCTAGTGTAAACACTTAGGGTTTGCTTTGAAGAATTGTGTTTTGCCTAGGTGAATAGGTTCAAGGCATTCTCAAAGGGTTGAGAAGGAAATCCTTGGTTGTATTCAAAGGAAAACACATAGTCTATAAAATATTGGTTAAAAATCCTTGGTGTGGAGCCAATGTAGTGGAGTAGGCGGTTGGCCGAACCATTCTAATTACTTGTGTTTGCGTTGTGATGCTTATTTGATATTAATTACTATTCATAATTGTCAAGCATCGTAATTTAGTTGCACGATCAATTTGGTTGCATTAGAAATCAAACTCGAAAGAAATCTTATAGAAGTTAAAACTCACCCAACACTATTCAACCCCCCCTTTCTAGTGTGGGTATTTGATCAACACCTTTGACCTAAGTCAACAAAGTGATTTAGAAACCTCATTTTCAGTCAAAACTTGACTAACATACTTAGATTCACTCATGTTAGATCCCTATGTGCCTAAGTTTGAGAAAACATGAGTAGATATTAAAATTTGATACTTAGCTTTTTTATGTTTTCATGCCTACTTTGAATGAAATCGTACTAAGTTCATATTTTGATCAAATGATATTATCTTCACTTCAAACTTGATATACATGCTTTACATGACCATATCTTGTTATTCTGAAAGTTTGAATGAATTGTGAAAATGTCATGAAAAATTCCAATTATTTACCAAAATATCACTGAATTTCAATAAATTCTAGAAAATGCAAAAAACGAGTTTTGATTGATTCTTGAATCTGCATTTTCCTTGAAAATTATAATTTTTGGCATAAAAATTTCAAAAGTCTCCAGTAAGAATATGATTTGATATAGATTTTTTAAGTTTAATTTCATAACTTGAAGTATTGTTTCCATTAAATACTCATTTTTCTGATACCACCACAAGAAATCTGGCTTTTAGTGATGAGATTTGGTGGGGGTCACGCATCTACCCTCACCAAATCAATCTATTTATGAGGGTCGCTAGTCGACCCTCACGAAAACCCGTCAATAAAAGAATACTTTTGTGAGGGTTGGATATGACCCTCACTAAAAAGTATATATAGTGAGGACAACATCATGACCCTCACAGAAACTCGTCAGTAAAAATAAAATATTTTGTGAGAGTCGGATATGACCCTCACTAAAAAGTATGTATTGTGAGGACAATATCCTGACCCTCACGAAATCCTGCATTTTGTGAGGGTCGAATATGACTCTTACTAAAAAGTATATATTATGATGACATTGTGACCCTTACGAAATCTCGCATTTAGTGAGGGTCGGTTCTGCCTCCCGAAAACTAACTTTTAGTGAGGATCACCAGTTACCCTCACTAAATATAAGAATTAGTAAGGGTCAATTTTAACTCACGAAAGCCACCTTTTAGTGAGAGTCGAGACATAACCCTCACATATACTTTTAGTGACGAGACTCTTCCTGATGACATGAGGGCCAGGTGAGCCTTATTAAAAATCTTTAGTGAGGGTCATATGGGTTTTTACTGAGGGTTGCGACCCTCACTAAAACTCAGATTTCTTGTAGTGTACTTTGAAATTTTCATCCGGTTTTCGATTGAGACTTGAAGTATGATATTTTGAATTTACTTTTGATATCGTTATAATCATTTGGTGAGAAAAAACATTTTTAAAATGATTCTTTTTGACTCCTTGCTCGATACTTGAAAATATCAATATTTGGGTTTATACATGATCTCTTAACTTGGATTTCATTTATCAATTCATGATATCATGTATGACCTAGTATCTTATTCAATGTTTGGTTTTCATCCCTTGAATTGAGACTTTTACAGTTTTGAATTTTTTTTAGAGTTTCAACTTGTCTTTTGATTGATTTTTCTTGCCCTTTTTGAATGATGTCAAAAGGGGAAAAAATATAAGTAAAAGGGAAGAAAATATAGGAAAAGTCATGCATATAGATAGGGGGAGTTTATTTTCATAGATATGCATGTTGATAGGAGGAGAAATCCCATAATTGACTTCCTTTATGCTTAATAGAAAATATTTTCTTAAGGTTGTTTGTCATCATCAAAAAGGGGAAGGTTCTTAGCCTAAGGTTTTCAACATTAGTCTTAATCTCGATTTTGATGATAACAAACATGGAACTAATGTTTTCATGGAGAAATATTTTTAGGTTCCATATCGATTGGCGCACGACGTCCGCGATTGAAACTATTGTAAAATCGGTAAATATGAAGGACATTAGTCGATGCGCTCGGACTCTTTAGGAAGAATAGAGTTTAGGTTTAGGGTGTCTAGAATGATTGTATTAATCCTCATAATGAGGCAAATATCCCTAGGACATGAGCCTAATCTATTACCAAGAGTTTTCAAGTCATGAACATCCCGGAATAGTCCGGAACAACCCGGAATAACCCAGAACAATCCAGATTGATATTCTGGAAGAGCCTGAAAAGTACCGATACTCTGCAAGTATTCACAGAATAAACTAGTCAAACTTTCCAAAATTCCCAAAATGCTCCCAACGGCTCTATTTTGAATTTCTACTCGTTGAGCTTGCTGGAAACCGAGCTCCTACCCTTGGGATCTCTTTATAAGATCCCCGAACTTGCCTTCCAAGCCATCTAATACTTCATGAGACATCTTTTAAAATCCAAGAGCCTTGATTGGGCTATTCTAACATTATTTGCAAGCTTTTCTTGAGCCATATATTCTTGAGCAAACCCTAGTTTCATAGAGAAATCTTGATTGAGTGCATTCTCTCTTCGTTGATTTATCTTCCAAAGGCATCAAGAGGACTAGGAAATTTGTATTGGAGCTAAGTATACTTGGTTTTGTTTATTGCTCCATTTGTTATTGTATTTTTGATATTTGTTTCATCGTTACTTAAGTATGTAAAGATCTAGTTGAAGATCTTGAGTTTGGTGGTTGCCTTGGTGTTGAGGCTTAAATCCACCGGTGTGAACTTAGTTCACTAGAATTAGTTGTGTTATCCTTAGGTTTGAGGTGAGAGAATGCTCTCGGTAGGAAGACAGAGACTTCCGGGTGTTGAAGTACCTTTGGTGTGAGAGCGGAGACTTTTCGGTGAAACTCATTGTAAGGAAACATTTTAATCTACTAAACTAGAGTTGGAGTAGATAGTGGAGGTGCTTAGGTAGTGGAGTAGACATTGGGGCCGAACCACTATAAATCTATCTTGTTAGCATTGTCATTGATTGAGTGTGATTACTTGTGTTTGCATATAGTATCAAAGAGTAGATAGATACTTGTGTTTTCATCGGTAATACTTGTGTTTGCTCAAGTGCTATTCAATTGCTTCCGCATTCATCTAGTTGAATTGAGCACTTGCCTAAGTAATCAAGAAAAAGATTAAAACCGAATTTAGGCTAAGTATTAGATAATACACTATTCACCCTCCCCTCCCTCTAGTATTGCCATTTCACTTACAACAGCCCCTAAGAGGGTAAAATCCAGCCTACACGCAGGGGGTACAATAGGCCACTCACGGCATACCGGGAACTCACATATAATGAGCACAACATTCCACCTAAAATCCAAAAATTTCAGCCTTATGACTGCACTAACTTAGCCACGAAAGTGCTACCATTAGCTGGAAATTTCAGTAAGCAATCTACTGAGAAACTCAACCACAAGTACCTCGAGTTGAACACAAAACAAACAACAAGAAAACAAAAGTAGTCCAGCCAAAAGCAACAATGAAAAGGATCCCCCTACACTCCCGCACCTCTGAGTAGGAGTATCAATATGTCAATAAAAAGATAGATAAACATGATGTGATGTTATCATCAAATACAACAATCTACAACTCTCCAATAAAATAGAGCATGTCAATGAAATATGCATGTTCACCTATCACCTAATGCAACACATAACCAATCAAGAGCGTAGCGGATAGGTTGTTCCCCCTGCACTCTCGCACCTCAAGCCCGCTCAAGTAAGAGGTGTGACTGTTTGAAGGATAGCCAGTCGGCATCTCACACCTTGACGTCACACACTAGTAGCCTATGTGAAAATAATGTGATCATCGGTGTCACCGCCCATACACCTTGGGCCAACAATGTAAGTGTCTAGGGGCTTTCACCCGATAAAAGATCAAATATGCAACATGACAACTAGATCTCACTACTATAACAATATGTATAAAGATAGTACTAACAACAATACCAACATATGAAATACACATATACTACGACCACAACAGTAAAAAAACCATAATAACAACATGACACAAATGCTACCAGAATAAATCATGATAGCAACATATGATTCACGACAACTAGAATTCTATAATATTATGCACCATGATTAATGTAAACTCCACACATTCCAGAAGCAAGACAAGCAAGTAGAGGCAATGGGTAAAACTATCATTTTAACATTTCAACATTCATCGACTACAATAAGAATCACACCACAAATCTAAGACTACTACCTATACTCTAAATCACCATTTAGTTTAATACACTTTACATTATTTAACTATTTATCAAACTGAATTTAAAAATTTTTATTGTTGGATATTACTGAAAAATACAAAAGTCCTACTAAGTGACCTCAGGTCAAAAATCTAAATGTGAAAACCTACAATTTTAATATTTACCTCAACCTCAACCGATGTCTCTAAGTCCCCCAAATAATTTAATTTCGGTTTCAAAGTTCAAAAGCCAATTTCTCCAAATAATACAATAATCTTTACATATCAAACTATTTCCTACGATACAACTCTCCTAATTATTAAATAATTTATAAAATCCAAAAAACACATATGTAACTTCTTCCCCCGGGCCCGTCTCTCTCCCCTCCTCAGGTCAGTGCCGTTCAGGCTGTTAGTGATCGACCCGCTTGCCCTCCAGGTTGCCGACGATCAATCCGCCTGCTTGCTACACCCCCCTGCCTCCTTGGCCTCCGGTGCCGGCGAGACGCCAGCTATGGTACGGGTAGCCGTCGAGCAGCCCAGCGACGTGGGTTGTTGTAATTCAAATGACCTACACTAGAGGGAGAGTGAATAGTATGTTCGCTAAAAACTTAACCTAATTCAATTTTAACTGTTTATTGATTACTTAGGTTAATGCTCAAATCAGAGTCTAAATGCAGAAGTAAACAAATATGACAAATAAGCAAGCAAAAATAGAAACAATGCTAATACATTAATTTTTAGTGGTTTCGTCCCAATGCCTATTCCAATGCCCAAGCACCTCGCTTAGGATTTCACTTACAATCCACTAGATAAAGTGTTCCTTACAATGAGGAATTTTTCTCAGAAAGTCTCTGTTCTCACACTGAGAGAACTTCCACACCCAGAAGTCTCCACCCTCACACCGAAGGCACTTCCACACCCGAAAGTCTTCGTCTTCCTACCGAGAGCACTCTTCCACCTCACTATCACCTAAGGACACTCTAATCCTACATTACAATGGTGGACTTATGCCTTACAACCAAGGCTACCACCACACTCAACAAAACCAAATACAAAATAATAAACCACAAAAATATACAAGTAGTGGCGCAAATAGACAAAACAACTTATACTTAGCTCCAACACAAGATCGCCTAGCTCCTCTTGATGTCTTTTGTCACGCCCCGAAAACCAGGGTCACATGATCAGCCAGAGTACACATCCGTACTTTGAAGCCTACCAAACAATGCATACCAATGTGAAATAACAAAGATAAACATGTAGATACCAAATGATAACCAGTGAATGCATAACTTCGATAAAATGTCCATAATACAAAATATGTGTAAAAGTCCAGAATGTAATCCAAAAATGCACAAATAACCCCTACGACTCGACTACGACCGACGCATCAGAAGACTTGTTGCCTGAGCTCGCCACCCCAGCCACGCCGCGTAGGTACATTAGTACCTCCACTGATCTGGAACTACAATAAAAATACAACAAGAAAAGAGGGGTGAGTTCATAAAGAACTCAATGAGTGGCTCGGCTCTGAGCCCTCTCGAAGCTAGCACATAAATATATTTTTAATTAGGCGTAAATCATCAAGACAATAATAATCCATGAACAACACATAAAGAAATCCATCATCCAACTCGTGTGTAGACGCATTGCATCCATACCGGCCTACATTGGCCCAAAATTAAACCATGAGTCATGCATAGCAAGCATACAAGTGAGTCACTAGAATATTCATCTAGCGAGCTTCCCGACCGGGCCCTCTGAGCTAGGATGGCCTACTAGCCCCGATGACCCCTCTGGTTGGGAAAGTCCCTCCAACCAAATGCCACTCGGGTTTGTCGTCAACGTGGCTTACTGACGAATATCATGACCCAAAACCACACTCGTTGAGTCAGGCACTAATTTGACATGCTAGCGCGCTTCTCGGCCCAGCCATCGCTCATCCACAAGCACAATCACATCCAACATAATTTCTCGGGTGATTTAAGAATTTTGTCGAGAAATCGGGTACGCGCATATGCGCCCATAACCCGGGCCTCTCTTGGGCCTAGACTCTCGGCCACTCGGCTCATCCCCTCAATCAACCTGAATAGGTTTTAGATACAACAAGCAAGCAAGGTTAACCATCATCCTAAAGATTTATGATATTCGAAAATTTTTAGCCTTCGCTGAAAATTTCAGCATGCCATTGAGCTACAAAATATGTAATTTTAGACCACCAACAACCAACTAATAACCACAGTTTAGTACCAACCTCCGTAATAAAAACTTCATCACTATCACCAGATATTTCAGATTCCAAATTTAAACCAACGTGCAGAAAATTTTCATCATTACAAGCTGAAATTTCAGCAATGTTTCCAGCAAGTAGGTTGAAATTTTCAGCTACAAAGTTAGCCCCAAAAATCCAAACAAAACTGCTACAACATAGATTTTTGGCTTAATTATATTTTTGGTCCCTCAAAATATCATATTTTTTCCGTTTGTCTCTCCTTTTTAAAAAGTTTCTGTTTATTCCTTCAAAAATTATTTTTGTTTCCGTTTGGTCCCTCTATTAACTCTCTGTTAACTTTTGTTGTTAAGTATTAACAGGGCAATGCTGACATGGATTAAAGATGGACCAAACGGAAAAAATGAGATATTTTAAGAGAATAGATGGAAAAAATATATTTTTTGATAACCTAAAGTATAATCAACAATTTTCCTAAACCAGATTATGAAACTTCAAATTTCCAAAACCAAGATATAGTATCTGAAATTTTCAAAACCAGAAATAAATTTAAAAAATACCTAAAATATCCTTGTACTAAAACTATTTAAAGTGGCCATTTTGATTATGAAAGTTCATCCTAAATTCTTTAAAAAATGGTAATAAATCTAAATTAGTGAATGAAATTTTTTATGATATTTTGAAATTTTAGAATGCATTTTCGTGGTTAAAATAGTCACTTGAAACTCTTGAAAATAGTTATTTGACTATGAAAATACATCTTAAAATTTTCAAAAAAAATATTTAAAAAATTCATTCACTAATTTAGATTTATTACGACTTTTTGAAGATTTTAGGATGAATTTTCATAATTAAAATGGTCATTCTAAATAGTTTTATTACAAGGATATTTTGGGTATTTTTTGAATTTAATTGTAGTTTTGGGAATTTCAGATTCTATATTATGGTTTAGGGAAAAACCTGAAGTATAATTATATATTGTTATACTTTAGGTTATTAAAATGTATATTGTTATGCTTTAGGTTATTAAAATATATATTTTTTTCATTTAGTCGCTTAAAATATCTCATTTTTTCGTTTATTCTCTCTTTAGTCCATGTCGGCATTATCATGTTGGCACTTAACAGTAAAACTTAACAGAAAGTTAACGGAGAGATCAAACAAAAATGGAAATAATTTTTGAGGGACTAAACAAAAAATTTTTAAAAAGGAGAGACCAAACGAAAAAACATTAATATTTTGAGAGATCAAAAATATAATTAAGCCTAGATTTTTTTATACATCACTTTTCCAAGCATATTACATATTTAAATTTCCAAAAGTTCACTAATCAAAATGAAGAATTTCAGCAAGGCTAAAAGCTTCAAATTTATTCCTGCTCTACATAGTTCAGATTATATACAAACAGTACAAACAAAAAGACACCAAACTTCAGTTTTACCAAGACCAAGCAACACCATATTTCCTCACAACGATATATCATTTTAAGCTACTAGATTTATAGTTCAACAACTATGAAATCTGAAATTAGCAAATTCTCACTTCTTCCTCAAAATTTCAGTCCTCCATTGGTCTAAGGGCTGTTACAAAATAAAATACCTTAACCTAAAACCTTTTACTAAGGGCAAAGTGTGCATAAATTTCCTAGGGATCCGGCCCTAGAGCCCTTCTACCCCTAAGAGTGCAGTCGCATAGATTCCATGTCCTCAATCATCAACTCAAGCCCTTACCAACATCAAACTATTGTTTTCACCATCCCGAGTCCCTACTTCCTCTCATGACCAAGGCTAGTTCGGTCCTAGGTTCCTAGAGTACCCTAAGGCTGCCCTAAATCGATACCTCATGCATGGGTATCATGTCCCAACCACAATTAGCATAAAATGATGAGAATTAACCAAAGAACCATGAAGATCAAGAAAATTTCCAGAAATTCCAGCATGCTACCAGATGGAAAATTTTCAGCCATAGGAGAAGAAAAGACATTAGGGGTGGGATTGATGATCCACTCACATGAAGGAGATGATGAGGAGATGATGAAATTGAAACCTCACGACTCCAATCTCTGCTGCCGACGAGAAAATTCCGGCCTCCCCATGATTTGCCTTTCTTCCTCTCGCCTAGGGGTGGGTGTGCAGCTCCTCTAGGAGCCGTACGGCCATCCTAGTTTATTTTATATATTTTTTTAATTCAAAATTACCTATTTGACCTTATTACTTAAGTGAACCCAATTAAGCTTCTAGACTCGACCAAATCATGTTCTGATCGATTCTACGAACTCGACTCGAACCCAACTCGAATCCAACTTCCTAATCAACTTAATTTAAAAATAATTTCCTCGCGCATAATCGCCATACCTCTAATCGCGCCCTCTGGTGATTCACTCGGCCAGATGCGCCTCCCGACTTTCTTGCTGAAACCAAAATTAAAATTAACATTAAATTAACAACTTTGATGATGAAACAATGAAGATAATTAAGGCTCAATCAAGGGTTTTTGGCTTCAACCTAGGGTTTAGATGGAATGGCTAAATAAAAGATTGAAAATAATCTTAGATTGGCTCAATGAAGTGTTAGAGGGCTGAGAAAAACTCTCTTGGCAGCTTATATAGAGATCCTAATGGTAGGGGTTCAAAAAGAGCCGTTCAACGGATCTAAATAGATCCGTTGGACAATTCGGTCGACCGTCGGGCGACCCTCAATCAGCCCACGGTTGCCCGAGACTCGCCCGAATTAGCTACTGGAAATTCCAGTAGCCATTCGGTTGATCTAGGGCCGACCCTCGGTCACCCGAGGGTCGATAGATAATCAGTTATCAACTTGTTGATAACTGATTTTTCGATTGACACTCGACTCGGGGGTTCAGACACCAGTTTTTGGGTTTTAGTGTATTTTTGCATTATGTGAGGATTATACAAGAATACTAGACTTCCTAAACCTAAACTCTATCTTTTGATGAATCTGGAGCGTCAACAAGCGTCCTTGCCGATTTCTTCAATTTCTTTATTTTTTTTGATCGAGGACATCGCGCACAAACTGATATGGGACTTGAAAATATTTCTCCATGAAATCATTAGTTCCATATTTGTTATCATCAAAACTGAGATTAAGACCAAGGTTGAAAACCTTAGGCCAACAATTGCAACAGGGCTGCCACGCTTGGCAATTGTTGAGTAGCCCGACTACGTCGGCAGCTACACGACTACTGCACTAGCCGCCACACTCTAGCAAGCTCCACCTGTCAGCCTCCTCGACCTAAGATCTCTCTCCAACCTCCATTCCTCCTTTGGTCTCCTCACCGCCATGCGTTGACTCTCGTCTCCGTCTCAAACTCCTCAGCCGCTGCAACTATGGGTTATGGGTGAGGGATTAGGGACGAGATTACGTTTAATATAAGTCATTAGGCATGTTGCGAAAAAGCCCCTCCAAGAAAATCATTTAAGGTAAATTATATGGAACCCCCTTTGACTATAAGCCATGTGCGCAAGATCTACCTTTACTTACAAATGTTCTCAAAATCCCCTTTCACTTCAATAGTGGTTCACAAAGACCACCTCCATTAGCCCTCTTGTTAATAAGTTAACATTTATACCCATTTGTGCGCCGAATCCTCCTTCGATACCTTTGTTGCACCCCAAATCCGGTATGACCGGCCAGGGTACGCTACGTACTCTGAAGCCTAACCCAACTCAAACCACAATACAGAAATAACCTGAACAGACCATAATATTTCGAAGAGAATAAATAAACTCAATTACAACCAAACTATAGACTCAAATAACATAAAGTGTTCAAGTTATTAAAGAAAGTTTTATAAATAACCAAGACGCCTAAAAGAAATAAAATGCGAAAACATCGACCCAAGTCTACATGACACCTCATTAACTCAAAGAAAAGAGAAAAGACTCAAGTATCCCCCTCGACCATGACATGTCACGAGACCCGTTGTCTTGCCGCCACCAGCAGCGCAACTGCACCCCAGTACCTCTCTGATCTAGCTCAGGTGTTGTAAAACAACATAAATGAGGGGTAAGTCCAACTAGTACTTAATGAGTAGATCAGTCCTCGATTCCTCCACATCATCATCATGAAATAAGGAAGCATAAGAAAAAGCAGTAAATAACATCATAACATAATAAGCATATCTACTACTCTACACATGATAACCACATCAATCACAAATAAAATATCATAATGCAATGTCAAATCGACATGAAAGATCTCCGGACCCGTCGGCCCCTCAAGCCATGTAGGGTAGGTAGACAGTGTGGCCTCCAAACTTCCACCTAAGTCAATGTCGTCTCTTTGGGGGCATGCACTCCCCTCAGGGGCACTGGCTCTTCCAAACTATTTCTTTGGGGCATACGTTCCCCTCACCGATCAGGTTTCTGGACTGTCTCTTTGGGGTATGATCTCCCCTCACCAGTCGGACTTCCGAAATAAGACCAACACTGTCTCTTTGGGGCATACCCTCCCCTCACCAGCGAGGCTACCAGGAAATGCACAAGCACATCACACACGCAGTTATAAGAATAAGCATAAGATGCACTATCAGTATATAACAAGCTAGGTTAAGAACATACCTCAACCTCCACCTCCTCAAGTCATATATCACAACCACACATGTATATAAGAATATAACATGGAATGTACAGCTCATAAATAAAAGGTACAACACATCCAATAGCGTAGGGAAAAGAGAACGAAAAGCATATATAATAAGCCCTAAAATAGGGAATCACCCTTAATTCCTAGGTATAGGTTCCTACAATATTTATATAATTAGGAATAAATTCAACATATCCTAAAGTGAAATCCCTAGGTGTGAAAAGATGTTAAAATCCCTAAAAATCCTTCCTTTAGGTGGTTAGCCACGTCCTAGGATTCCTAAAGAACCCTAAAGTGGGGCGGCATACCCTAAATCTCCCCCAAAACACCTTCTTCCCTTATTTCAAGCAAGTTTCATCATGAACCCTCAACAACCATCAAGAAACCTCAAAGAAATCATCGAGAATTGAAGGAAAAGTGGGGTGACACAGAAAGGGTAGGGGAGGCCCAATTACCCAAAAAATCGATCCGACGATATCACAACGACGATAGGAAAACCCTCGAAACGAATCCTCAAACCAATACGACTAAATCGAATTAAAAAAATCGACGAAACCCCATGACATAGGGGTGGCGGCATGGCTGATGAAAAAGAGGGAAAATGAAGGCTAATCCACTCACCTCTTGTAATGCCCAAAATCTTAATAATAATATTTTATTCTTGAGCAGGGGACCTTGGGCCCGAGTTAGCGCAGATTGGCAGAAAGCTTCGGGATTAGACCTGGGTAAGCATTTAATGTAGAAAAATTTAGGAAAAATTTTATTTGCCATATCTATGTGATTTAGCATGCTAGGATGATAGAGGGTCTCAAGATGAATTTATCGATTCAATCAGAACTCGAATCGGAGTTTGAACGAGTTTGATATGAGTTATTCAAGTCAGATAACTTAAGTAAGGGCATTTGGACCCAATCAGGGCCAATAAAAGATGCCAAGTGGCGCACGGCTATAGGTTTAGCCAAATTCGAGGAGGAGAGAGGAAGAGAGAGAGGTACCGTCGAGAGAGAGGCACCACCGAGAAGAGGAGGAGCCGATTCGGAGCTGGAATCCGCAAGTACGTCGGCGTCGATTGAAGAAAGATCCTACGCGTCTTCTTCCTTACCGTTTTCTCTGAAGAGGTGAGTGGATTTAGCATTCTTTCCCCAGTTTCTTGAATCTTGCCGCCGCCCCTTTGTCACGGGGTTTTCAATGATTTTTGTCTTGTTTTTCTCGTATCAAATTGGAGATTCGGCTTTAGGGTTTTCTTGTCGTCGTCATGTTGTTCTCAGATCAAATTTTGGGCGAATAGCCGCCCCTCTTCTTGCTATGCCAGCCCTTCCTCTTTGAGTTTTCTTGAGGAATTCTTGAATCTTGATGGTGGTTGTTAACGATACTTGCATCTTGATTTGTATCTTGTTGAAGGAGGTAGTTCTAGGGTAGGGTGTGTCGCCCCCTTTTAGGGCTCCTTAGGAGACATAGCGTGGCCGGTCACCTAGGGGCAGATTTTAGGAAAATAAAAATATGATTTTTACACCAAGGAACATAATATAGGGTACCTTGAATTACTTCTACACATTAGGTAATTATAGAGACATACAAATAGAGAATTAAGGATCCTAGAGATACTAGAACTCTAGGACGACACTCGGGTGGGCCGACCCTTAGGGAACCCAAGGGGGCCGAACCTTCTTTGCTCCTAGGGCACTCGGGTAGCGGAGGTAGGCTAGCCCTTGGGTACAAAACTAGGGTTGCTAGGTCGGGCTTAAACTACGTAGGGTAGTTAAGCGATGTTGTATTGTTTTCATGTTATACATGTTTCATTTTCTTATGATGATTGAACATGCTATATCCTATTTCATGATTGTTTATTTACGCTGTGAAATCATGATTTGTGAGCACTATTTCCATATATATATCTCTGTGTGGTTGTGATGTATGATAGGAGGAGGTGGAGGTTGAGGTATGCTCTAGACATACCCTTATTTACCAGTTGTTAGCACATCTTGTTTTTATGCTTATATACCTGCGTGTGTGATATTGTGATGTGCTTGTTGCATTTCCCGAAAGACTTGCTGGTGAGGGGAGGGTATGCCCCAAAGAGACAGCGTTGACATTATTTCAGAAGTCCGGCTGATGAGGGGAGATCATACCCCAAAGAGACACTCCAGAGACTCGATCGGTGAGGGGAACGTATGCCCCAATGAGACAGATCAGAAGAGCCAGTGTCGGTGAGCGAAGGGCATGCCCCAACGAGACGACACTGAGCTGGTGGTAGTTCGGCGGCCACACCGTCTACCTACTATATGTGGCTATGTAGGACGGACGGGTCCGGTGAGCATGCACGTGATTGAGATGTTGCATTTACCCTACTGTGATTATTGTGGATATCTAGATATTGTTGATGGATGTTATATCATGCATAGAGTAGTGGATAATTACTAATGATTATCTTTATGATTGTGACTTAGGTTTTATAGCTGCTATTTATTGTTTATGCATGATGATTAACTTGTTGAATTGAGGACTGAATAGCTCACTAAGTCCAAGTGGACTTATCCCTCATTTTTTGATATTTTTCAACACCTGAGCGAGATCAAAGAGGTATCGAGGTGCAGTAGCGCCTCTAGTGGCGGTAGGACAACGAGTCTCGTGACATGTCGTGGTCGAGGGGATACTTGAGTCCTTTTTGCTTTTTTTTGAGTTGTTTAGTCATGTGGACTCGGGTCATTGTTTTCACATTTTCTTTATCTTAAGAGTTTGATTACCTATTTGAACTCTTTTAAATAACTTACTGTTCATTGTATTCCTTTTTAGCCTTTGGCTTGGTTTGGTTCAGTATGTCATGTCTATTATTTTCTTTTAAATATATATATATATATATATATATATATATATTCACTGTTCAGGTTATTATGGTTGTGTTGTGTTTGAGTTGGGTTAGGCTTCGGGGTACGTGGCGTACCATGGCCGGTCATACTGGATTTGGGGTGTGACAATGTGGTATCAGAGTGTGTATGACAATAGGATAGTGGGTATCGTATGTGGGCATTGCTAACGTGTTCACATAAGGTATGTCCTACTCACAAGATCGATAGCTGAACCCGCGCACCTGCGGTGGTACTTATTTTGATTTAAGTTATTTATGCTTATGTTACATTGTGTAGTACTTGTTTCTTATTAATAGATATAGAGGCATGTGATGATGCCGTGATGAGTGGAAGTGGAAGTAACTCCGTTGGCAGGCGAGTCCAAGGCCGCGCTACCAGCCAAGTGACTCAGGAGGAGGCAGTGCGAGATCCCAGGGTTGTACTACTAGAGACCCAGGTGATAGATCTGACCGAGGAGCTTCTCAAAGAACAGGACAAATTTCGTAGAGATGAGGAGGAGTTCCGTAGGGAGGGAGAGGAGCTTCGTAGAGAGCGGGAGTTGGTGCAGCAGCGAACCCAACCAGTACCACCAGTGGAACCTATAGCGAACGAGGCGATCGTGCCAATTCAGTCTAGATACATGGAGGAGGACCGGCGAGAGCCGATAGTACGCAGCTCGTTGTACATGGACTTCATAAAACTATGGCCGCCGATATTTATAGGTACGGATCAGGCAGTGGAGGTGACGACATTCCTAAATGACTGCATAGGGCTATGCTTGGTTTAGGAGTGTTCATCGGAGGCGATGGCGCACATAGTCGGGCTGCAACTTAGAGGCCTAGCAAAGGAATGACACCATGCATGGAGAGCACGCAGGGGGAGTTATGCACCAGCCCCTTCGTGGGGAGAATGTCGTACTGCTATCATCGAAAAGTACCTACCTAGGAATGTCCGTGAAAGGCGGGTGAGAGAGTTCGAGCAGCTTCGCCAGACGGGCACCTTGACGGTGTCGGAGTACGAGATCGAGTTTACACGATTGTCCCATTATCACCCATCCCTGGTGGTGACTGAGATGGACCGGGTGAGGCGGTTCGTTGAGGGTCTGAGGGTACAGATTGACAGACTAATACACTGCACTAAGGATATTACCTTTGTGCAGGTGGTGGACGAGGGGATGTGGAAGGAAGCCATAGTACCTACCGACCGACAGGACGAACCAGCCCGAAAAAAGTTCAGGCAGCATCATCACGAGGATAGGCGCACGTAGTCTGAGGGTGCCAGCACCGGAACAGCATGCCCGTAGAGCTAGGGATAGGGAAATTTCAGAGGTCGTACACGGATGGGACAACTGATGGCTACTCAGAGTACCACAATACGATGAGGGTAGCGAGGTGAGGTGCTAGAGTGCGGACAGTGCGAGAGGAGGCACAAAGGACCTCGCTACGGACCGAGTACCTATTTTAGGTGTGGCCAAGCAGGCCACATCGGGAAGAACTACCCTGCAGTGGGCAGTCAGGCAACGGTACTACTCAGAGGGAGAGTTCCTATGTCGACAGCTTGAGTAGCGCAGCAGACTCAAACTTAGGGGACAGGGCAACAGCGCACGACGGGCCCGGGGAGGCCGCCTGCTCGCGTCTTCGCATTGACTCCCGAGGGCGTGGAAGCGGCCAATGCAGTGGTGACAGGTGTCATTTCAATTAGTACATTGCATGCTTATGCGATGTTTGATCCAGGTGCTATGCATTCTTTTCTATTCGAGTTGCTGGCATTGAGATTTGGAAAGGACAAAAGTTGGCTGGTTGAACATTTAGTAGTGTATACACCTACAGGCGGTATCGTTATTGCTAAGACGGTCTTCGGGGACTATGATATCTCCATAGGTGGGCACGATCTGAAAGCAGAGCTGATGCTATTACTGACCTTAGAGTTGGATGTGATTCTGGGCATGAATTGGCTATCGGCTCATTATGCATCACTTAATTGCAGGACAAAGGTGATCACATTTTGCAAGATAGGAATACAACCCTTTACCTTTCATGGCGATGGGAGAGGAGACTCCATGAGGGTGGTCTCTGCTCTTCAGGCCCGTAAGCTTAGATGTCAGTCTTTCTTGGCTTTTGTTTATGCAGATGTTACCGGTGAGGGCTCGGCCAACAACATAGAGAGTACCCCAGTGGTAAGGGATTTTCACGATGTGTTCCTTGAGGAGTTGCTGGGACTACCACCAGTGCAAGAGATCAATTTCTACATCGAGCGGTAGCCAGGAGTGAAGCCAATATCTATCGGATGGCACCTACTGAGCTGAGGGAGCTTAAACTGTAGTTGCAGGAGCTGTTGGACATTGGGTTCATTCGCCCAAGTGTCTCGCCTTGGGGGGCGCCAGTGTTGTTCGTGAAAAAGAAGGATGGATCCCTAGGGATGTGCATTGATTATCGGCAACTCAATAAGGTGACGATTAAGAACCAATATCTTCTTCTCATGATTGATGACTTATTCGACCAGTTGTAGGGGGCTTAGTGGTTCTCAAAGATTGATCTGAGATCAGGATATCACCAGTTGAGGATCAAAGATCAGGACATTTAGAAGATTACTTTCAGGACGCGGTATGGATAATATAAGTTCCTGGTCATGTCCTTTGGGATTACTAATGCCCCGACAACCTTCATTGAGCTGATGAACCGGGTGTTCAAGTACTTTTTGAACAGATTCATCATATTATTCATTGACGACATTTTGGTATATTCCAGGAGCGAGGCGGAGTACAGGGAGCATTTGAGGGTAGTTCTAGAAACCCTTAGGCAACACTAGCTCTTTGCAAAGTTTCCAAAGTGTGAGTTCTGGTTGACTAGTGCGGGATCCTGGGTCACATTGTATCCCGAGATGGTGTAAAAGTCGATCTGACAAAGATTGAGGCAGTTCAGAAATGGAAAAGGTCAACTAGCGTGACCGAGATCTGCTGCTTCTTGGGATTGGTCGGTTACTACAGAAAGTTCATGAAAAATTTGTCCAAGATTGCCGCCCCTCTCACGCGTCTAACTCAAAAGAAAGTAAAGTTTATCTTGGATGACAAATGCGAGGAGAGCTTTCAAAAGCTCAAGGACCGCTTGACTACCGCTCTTGTACTAGCACTACCATCGGGATTGGGAGGATTTGTAGTTTATTGTGAAGCTTCTGGGGTCGGATTAGGGTGCGTACTGATGCAGCACGCCAGGGTGACAGCATACGCATCTAGGCAGTTGAAAACCCAAGAGAAGAATTACCCGACTCACGATCTGGAGCTGGCAGTGATAGTATTTGCCTTGAAGCTGTGGCGTCATTATCTGTATGGGGAGGCATGTGACATTTTTACAAATCACAAGAGCCTTTAGTACCTACTTTCTAAGAAGGACCTGAACCTGAGGCAGCGAAGGTGGCTCGAGGTGTTGAAAGATTACGACTGCACTATTCACTACCATTCAGGAAAGGCAAATGTCATGGCAGATGCTCTGAGAAGGAAATCCATGGGCAGTTTAGCTCATAAGTCTGTAGGGAGGAGACCTCTGGCGCGGGAGCTTGTCGTGTGCTTAGTGGAGAAGCAGTTCTATCAGTGCCAGACTCTGATACTTTGGTAGCGCATTTGCGAGTGCAATCCACTTTGGTGGACATGTTGCGGGCAGATCAGGCAGAGGACGATTTTTGCTCATTGACGACGGATCTAGTTCGTAGAGAAGATGCTGATGACGGGTACGGACTAGATTCAAAGGGTATCCTGAGGTTTAAGGACAGAATTATAGTGCCAGATATGGCAGAGGTCCATCGGCGAGTACTAGAGGTGGCTCACCGTTCCACTTACACTATGCATCCGGGGGCCTCAAAGATGTACCGAGATTTGAGGCAGCACTACTGGTGGAAAGGAATGAAGCAGGAGGTGGCAGAGTTTGTGTCTAAATGTTTGGTCTTCCAGCAAGTAAAGGCCGAACACTTGAGACCGGTAGGGTTGTTGCAGAACCTTGAAGTGCCAGAATGGAAATCGGAGAAAATTACTATGGACTTTGTTACAGGTTTGCCGAAGTCAAGAAAAGGAAATGACTCTATCTGGGTAGTGGTAGATCGCCTGACCAAATCGGCGCACTTCATTTAGGTGAAGATCACTTTTTCTACCGAACAGTATGCGAGGTTGTTCCTAGACCGAATTGTTCCATATCATGGGATTCCAGTGATGATTACATCTGATCAGGGCGCTCAGTTCACCGCTCGGTTCTGGCAGTCCTTTCAGGAGGCTATGGGTACGTAGGTGTGTTTCAGTATCGCTTTTCATCTCAGACGGATGGACAATAAGAGAGGACCATTCAAAACACTTGAGGGCTTGCTGAGGGCGTGCGTGCTTGATCTGGAGGATGGTTGGGAGAGGCATTTACCTTTGGTGGAGTTTGCCTATAATAACAGCTACTAGAGCAGTATCAATATGGAACCATTCGAGGCTTTATATGGACGTAGATGTAGGTGTCGATAGGGTGGTTCGAGGCTGGCGAGTCCTAGATATTGGGGCCGGATTTTGTTCATTATGCAGTCGAGAAAGTGAAATTGATCAAGGAGCAGCTTTTGGTAGCTTAGAGTCATCAGAAAGTGTATGCAGATGGGAAAGCTTGAGATGTAGAGTTTCAGGAGGGAGAGTTAGTTTTCTTGAAAGCGTCCCCTATGAAAGGGGTGGTTCACTTTAGAAAGAAAGGGAAATTGAGCCCCAGATACATTAGGCCCTTCCCTATATTGCGGTGCAGAGGAGCAGTCGCTTATGAGTTGGCTCTATCGCCTAGCATGGATGTGGTGAATCATGTTTTTTATCTATCCTTGCTTAAGCAGTATGTTTGGGACGAGTCCCATATTCTAGATGTTGCTGCGATGGAGGTTGATCCGACCATCTCTTATGAGGAGCTACTTGTAGAGATTCTAGACAACCAGGTGAGGAAGCTGAGGTCCAAAGAGGTCCCCTTGGTAGATGTATATTGGGAGCATCACTCCGGACAGGAGGACACTTGGTAGGTTGAGCAGGATATGAGAGAGAAGTACCCATACCTTTTTGATGCCAAGGTGAGTTTCTTTCCTTCATCTCAAAATTCGATGACATATTTACTTTAAGGGGGGAGGAAATTGTAATGCCCAAAATCTTTATAATAATATTTTGTTCTTGAGCAGGGGACCGTGAGCCCGAGTTAGCGCGGATTGGTGAAAAACTTTGAGATTAGACCCGGGTAAGCATTTAATATAGAAAATTTTAGAAAAAAAATTATTTGCCATATCTCTATGATTTATCATGCTAGAATGATAGAGGGTCTCGAGACGAATTTAGCGATTCAATCGAAACTCGAATCGAAGTTAGAACGGTTTAGATATGGGTTATTTAAGTAGGATAACTTAAGTAGTGGCATTTTGGTCATTTGGACCCAACCAAGGCCCATAAAAGATGCCATGTGGCGCACGGATACAGGTTTAGCTGCACGCACCCCGAGGAGGAGAGAGGGAGAGAGAGAGGCACACCCGAGAGGAGCCGATTCAGAGCCGGAATCCGAGAGTTCGTCAGCGTCGATTGAAGGAAGATCCTACGCGTCTTCTTCCTTTCTATTTTCTCCAAAGAGGTGAGTGGATTTAGCCCTCCTTCCCCGGTTTCTTGAATCTTGCTGCCGCTCCTATGTCATGTGATTTTCGTTGATTTTTGGCTTGTTTTTCTCATATCGGATTGGAGATTCAGCTTTAGGGTTTTCTTGTCGTCGTCGTGTTGTTCTCGGATCGAATTTTGGGTGAATCGCTGCCCCTTTTCTTGTTGTGCCGCCCCTCCTCTTTGAGTTTTCTTGTGCAGTTCTTGAATATTAATGGTGGTTGTTAAAGATTCTTGCATCTTGATTTGTATCTTGTTGAAGGAGGTAGTTTTAGGGTGTGCCGCCCCCTTTTAGGGCTCTTTAGGAGCCCTAGGGTGGCTGGCCACCTAGGGTCAGATTTTAGGAAAATAAAATTATGATTTTTACACCTAAGGAACATACTTTTGGGTACCTTGAATTACTTCTACACATTAGGTAATTGTAGAGACATACAAATAGAGAATTAAGGATCCTAGAGACGCCTAGAACCCTAGGATGACACTCGGGTGGGCCGACCCTTAGTGAACCCAAGGGCACTCGGGTAGAGGAGGTAGGCCGGCCCTAGGGTACACGACTAAGGTTGCTAGGTCGGGCTTAAACTGTGTAGGGTAGTTGAGTGATGTTGCATTGTTTTCATCTTATACATGTTTCTTTTTCTTACGATGATTGAACATGCTATGTCAGATATCATGATTGTTTATTTACGCTTTGAAATCATGATTTGTGAGCACTATTTCCATATATATATATCCGTGTGTGGTTGTGATGTATGGTAGGAGGAGGTGGAGGTTGAGATATACCCTTATTTACTTGTTGTTAGCACATTTTATTTTTATTCATATATACCTACGTGTGTGATGTATTGATGTGCTTGTTGCATTTCCCGAAAGCCTCGTTGGTGAGGGGAGGGTATGCCCCAAATAGACAGCATTGGCCTTATCTCGGAAGTCCGGCCGGTGAGGGGAGATCATACCCCAAAGAGATTGTCCGAAGACTCGACCGGTGAGGGTAACGTATGCCCCAACGAGACGAATCAGAAGAGCCAATGTCGGTGAGGGGAGGGCCAACGAGATGGCACTGAGCTGGGTGGTAGTTCGGCGGCCACACCGTCTACCTACCCTACGTGTCTATGTGGGATCGACGGGTCCGGTGAGCATGCATGTGATTGAGATGTTGCATTTACCGTACTATGATTATTGTGGATATCTATATATTGTTGATGGATGCTATATCATGCATAGAGTAGTGGATGATTACTAATGCTTATCTTTATCAATGTGACTTATGCTTTATAGCTGCTATTTATTGTTTATGCATGATGATTAACTTGGTGAATTGAGGACTGATCTTCTCACTAAGTCCTAGTGGACTTACACCTCATTTTCTGATGTTTTGCAACACCTGAGCGAGATCAGAGAGGTACCGAGGTGCAGTAATGCGGCTAGTGGTGGCAGGACAATGGGTCTCGTGACATGTCGTGGTCGAGGGGATACCTGAGTCCTTTTTGCTTTCTTTTGAGTTGTTGAGTCATGTGGACTCGGGTCATTGTTTCCGCATTTTCCTTACCTTAGGAGTTTGATTATCTATTTAAACTCTTTTAAATAACTTGTTCAGTGTATTCCTTTTTAGCCTTTGGTTTGGTTTGGTTCAGTCTGTCATGTATGTTCTTTTTTTAAAAAAAATTATATATATTCACTGTTCAGGTTATTGTAGCTGTGTTGTGTTCGAGTTGGATTAGGCTTCAGGGTACGTGGCGTACCCCTTGGCGTTCATACCAGATTAGGGGTGTGACACCTCCTTCAATCGGCGTTGACAAACTCGCGAAATTCTAGCTCTGACGGCTCCTTCTCCTCCTCCTTGGTGTTGCCTCCTCTCTCTCTCTCTCTTGGGTGGTGTGCGACTAAACAGTAGCCGTGTGCCCCCAATGGGTATTTTATGGGCCCTGGTTGGCCCAAATTATCAAAACATCCTCACTTATTCGACCCGACTTCTAAATTCCATAATTAATTCATTCCAACTCTGAATCGAGTTCCTCTTGAACCTATAGACTCGTCTGTAGATCATCTATCATATTAGCATGCTAAATCACATAAACAAAATAAATAGATTTTTCCTAAATTTTTTCTATTTTTAAAACTTACCCGAATTCAATTCTGTAGCCCTACGCCAACCCGCACTAACTCGAGCTCACGGTCCCTTGCTTAAGAATAAAATATTTTTTTAGTATTTTGGGATTTACAATTTGCTTCTCCCTTAAATAAAATTCGTCCTCGAATTTTGAGAAGAAGAAGAGAAGCTCACCTCAATATCAAAAAGGTACAAGTACTTCTCTCTCATATCTTGCTCGACCTCCCAAGTGACCTCCTGCCCTGAGTAGTGCTCCCAACGAACTTTCACCAAGGGCACCGCTTTGGACCTCAGCTTCCTTAACTACTTGTCTAGGATCTCTACAGGCCGCTCCTCATAAGAAATGACTGGATCGACCTCCACCGCAGCTATGTCTAGAATATGGGACTCCTCCCGAACATACCGCTTAATCATAGATACATGGAAAACAAGATGTACCCGGTCCATGCTAGGCGGTAGAGCCAACTCATAAGCAATTGCTCCTCTGCGCCGTAAGATAGGAAAGGGCTCGATGAATTCTGGGCTCAACTTTCCCTTCATCCCAAAGCGCACAACCCCTTTCTTAAGGGACACCTTTAGGAAAACCGATTCCCCTTCTTGAAACTCCACGTCGCGAGCTTTATCATATATTTTCTGAGGACTATAAGCTGATAGAAGTCGTTGCTTGATAAATTTCACTTTCACTTTCTCAACGGTGTCATGAACCAAGTCTGACCCTAGCATCTGGGACTCACCAGCCTACCGGCGACCTGCAATTGCACCCGTACAAAGCCTCAAACGGGGCCATACCGATACTACAACGGTGGCTGTTATTATAGGCAAATTCTACCATAGGTAAATGCCTCTCCCAACTACCCTCCAGGTCCATCACGCACGCCCTCAACATGTCCTCAAGCATCTGAATGGTCATCTCTAGCTGACCATCCGTTTGAGGATGAAAAGAGATACTGAACTGCACATGCGTACCCAGAGCCTCCTGAAACGACTGCCTGAACTAAGTGGTGAACTGAGTGCCTTGGTTGGATATGTTCATCATTGGGATCCATGTTAAGCCACAATATGGTCAAGGAACAACTGCACATACTGCTCCACGGAGAAAGTGGTCTTCACTAGAATAAAGTGCACCGATCTGGTCAGGTCATTTCCTTTTTTTGGCCTTGGTAACCCAGTAACAAAGTTCATGGTAATCTTTTTCCATTTTCATTCTGGCACCTCAAGATTCTGCAACAACCCTGCGTGTCTCAAGTGTTTGGCCTTTACCTGTAGGGGTGAGCATCGGTCGGTTCGGACCGAAACATAGGACTTTTTATTACCGTTTCCCGAGCTAAAATTTTTGATTAACCGATCGAATTAACCAAAAATTTTTATTTAACATTACTTCTTACTAACACAACTATATTTATAACTTCAAATTAAAACAACAAATATAGCCTTGTAGAGATTTGAACCCTAACACTCTGCATAAAAACAACTGAATTTAACTAGTGTGATAAATAATACTATGTTACACTACAACAAAAGCCTCAATTAGAGGTAATTATTTAGAAACATATAATTATTTGTCTCTAAATATAAGATTTAGAGACAATAAAATTTTTTTATCTTTAACTCTAATTTTATATTAAAATTAAATAAAATAAACTTAATTAATTAATTTGCTAATGTGTCTTCTCCTCCCACTCCACCAACCGAACGCTAACCCATGAATCCCCTCTCCTTTTGCCTCTCCCAACTCTCCCGTCTTCCTTTCTCTCTCCCATCTCCAAGGCTCCGACGCGAATGGTCCTCACAACCTGCAAAAGTGCATATCTGAGCCGCCTCATCTCTCTCGGCATCTCCTTCACCTCACGTCGGACTTCCTCTCGGCCTCATCTCCCTCTTATCGCTCCTCATCTCCTGCACTGACTCGAAGATGCCCATGACTACCTCATCTCTGACTGCCTAATCTCCGGATCTCCTTTTCGCTTGACTGCCGATAGCTAGACGCCCACGCCTTATTCCCTCCCGATCTCCTCTTCTTTGACGCTTGAAGCTTCTCTTCCTGTGAGTACTTTTAGTTTGTTTCATGCTGCATCAATAAAGATTATTTGTTTCATGCTCATTAATTTGGTTTTTAAGCTGTTCTTTGTTGTTGCCTTTGTTGTTGTTTCATGCTCTGCTTCATGAACTCTAAAAGAGATTCTACAGGTTGTTAATTAATTGTAGTACTCATCATTGTCCTAATAAATTATTGTTGTTTCATGAAAAAAAACAACAACAAAAAATGAATTTGTTCAAGCAATTAGACTCGTACTTAGAACTCTTTGGCAAAAGATAGTTCAAAAACTTGTAGCTTCTTTTGCACTATGGCATCAGTCTCACTTTCTACTATCATCTATTTAAATGCTGCATCCACTGTTATCTCAGTCAGCATTGCTATTATCTCCTCTTCACACTGCAGAACCTCACATGCTTCTTTATAAAGTTCAAAGACTAGTTGTTCCTCCCTACCTGCAAGATCTTCAACTTTTTTATGCGTTTCATTGATGTCCTTTTGCATCATCTTAGTTTCTTCAGTAAGACATCTAATCTCCTCCATCTCTTTGTTAATCAGCTTAACCTCGGCATTATCTAGCTCAAAGCCTCAAGCAGTTCTTTAAATACCATGTTCTCTTCTAGGGTAGATTTAATCTTCTGATTTGCTTCTGTTATCTATATTTTCTTTTCTATCAATTTATTACTTGTAGCATCTGTATGTAGATTTAGTTCTTCATATAAGCTTGTGATAGTGCTCAAATCAAACTAAAAACTCGGTATAGGAGTTTGCAGCTCTTCCTCCAGATAGGAAACAGAGTTAGAGAAGTGGATCTTTTCCATCTCAAGCAAACTCAGCTTCTTATTTATTTTGTTAATTTCATTGGTAACATTACATTCAATCACATGAAGAGATTCCAGATCATAACTTAGTAACTTCAACTCCATGGTTCTCATCCAGTTCAATGGCTTGTGAAAAAATTTCAACATGCTCCACTTCCAAAATATTATTCAGCTTCCCTAAGTTGCATAATTCTAGTGACAAACTCTTCTTCTCATCAATTAGATTGGAAATCTCAGATTGTGTTGCCTGTATGGCCGCTTGCAAATCATTTAATTATGTTCCAACCAAGGGTTTTGGCTTACTTTTGTGTTTGTTGTGGATGCTAGACACATGCATATTGTGCAGAGTTTTCGGAAAGAGAAAGAGAGAAATTTACTTGGGATACAAGAGACTATTGTACTTATGTAAGAATGATTTAATCACTTATGTACATAAATAAATTTTCTTGTAAATTAAATTGTGGATTCATCACTTATGTAAGAATGATTAAAGAGACTATTGTACCATGTTTGGTTCCAAACAATCAATAGTATATAGTCCATATGTGTCTCACTACAACACAACTAATCTATAGAGACACAAAATTAGAGACAAATTATATTTTTATTTCTAAATCATCAAATTTAGAGACCAATAGACACAAAATTTGTTCCTAATTAATCTCTAAAGATCTATAGAAACAACAATAACAGAATCACTTTATTTGTCTCTAAGCTATAAAAACACCAACAACAGAGTCACTTAATTGATCTGATTCTAAAACTAGTTTTAGAGGCTAATTTGAAACAAATTTTGTATTTACTAGTATCTAAATGTGAAGATTTAGAAATAAAAATCTAATTTGTCTCTAATTATGTGTCTCTATAGGCCGGTTGTGTTGTAGTGGATCTTCAGGAACTTTGATTCTTATTTCTTTATCAAGCGTCACTGTCTTACCTGCAGAGAAGAAATCAATGATAATTTGGTTAGTTCACTAGTGAGAAAGACTGCACTTACAAACATTAGATTATTAGAGATATTCATATTAAAAGTTGGCCATTTAAGTCATTCTATCATCTAAGATGCTAAAGTTAAGCTTCATAATGGATAAAGAAAAAAATGTAGCTAGCCTAAGCATCTAGGATAGATGGTTAGCCTAATAAGTCTTAGCATCTACTAAATTAATTGTTACCTTCCAAATTATAGCACATAGTAGATTGTTGCTTACTGCTTAAAGAAGCAACAATCAATAGCAGTTTCTTTCAAGTTGAAAGTGCATGCATGCATTCAGCCATAAGGAAGAGCAAGTAATGAAGAAGAAAGACTGCATGCATTCTAACTTCTTGATATTTATTGTTCAGCTCTGTAAGTCAAGTCTGTGGTTATTAGTTGTCTTGATTTCTTTATTGTTCAACTTGATATTTATTATTATTTTTATTTCTTGATATATATTGTTGTTTGATGTTTTCTTTATTGTTTTATTTACATGTCAGAGTGAATGCCTTGCACTGCTTAGGAGATTTGATTTCAGCACTTGATAAACATGCAATTTTGGAGATCTTGCAAACCTTTCAATAAATACGCAGGCTTTCATACTAAGGACATCATAATTCATAATAAAATTCCTAGAATCAAGAAATTGGTCCCAATTAACAGACTTTCAAATACAAAAAGCAAGTGCCAGCAAAATAAGAGTAGCAATGAGTTGCTTGTAGAAGACAAACACACAAGTGCTCATGCCGTCATTCTCCTTTCTCCTTTAGTATCAATAGTTATGACATTTTGAAATGGATACAAGTAAGTATTTGGATCTTGTAATTAGTGAAGAGAAATTTGGTTCCCTCTTACTCAACTACAAGGTGCAGATGCAATTAACAGGCTGAATTGAAATCTACTGTGGAAGTCATTTCATTTTCTTGCAGCTCTCTGGCTTCTTTTAACTATTTGTTACAATATAGTGGTAATTGATTTTGATTGAATCATTATATTGTATGTAATTACATCCCTTCAGCCGTGTAGTAGAATCTCCAAATGCTTTAATTTGTTCTAGAGTTTCAATATATAGTTCTCCTTTAGTTGCTAGCAATTATCAATATTTCATTTACTCTATTGTTGTAAATTAGCATTTGTTTTCATATTTTTAGTATGCATTTTATCTTTTTACCTTCTTTTCATTTCGGAGTTACATTGTTTTTTTCTTTGGATGACAAGAAAACTTTGCATAGAAGTAACTCATGCCTCAAAAACTGCTTCCATTCTAGAGTTGTGCATTGGATGCAGTATCTATGTCAAGGTTTCTAAATCTGCTTGTTGGTTTACGTGTTTTCTTTTGTTTTTTAGCATCTTTTGCTATATCTTAACTTTGCAAACTCCTATGTTCTTAGAGTTAGAACTATCACAGGTGATAATACCTCCTCTTGCTCTTTTGCCAATTGAATCAAAGTTAACATCATAACTACAATTAACTCATGTGGTGATAATGTACAGTGGGTGTATCCTTTGTTTTTATTATCTATCAATGTTTAGTGGTCATCCATTCTACTTGGTAGTGCCAACTCATTGCATTTCTGCATTAGATAAATTCAATTTGCATAAGCAGATGCTCGCCTTGCACTAGTGGAGAATGATAACCTTTAAAGCTCTTTTTTGTCATGATCGAATATGTTTATGGTATCTCAAAAATCTTAGTATAATCAATATGTGAATTAACTATTTCTTTATCCATAATGATGTTCATTCTTCTCAAGTACATTGAAGTTTTCTTGTTCTTATTTATTAGGATGCAATGTTGAATAATATAGTATGATGGATACATCATCTCATTTGAAGCATAGGGATGAGGCGAAGCTCACACAATCTATTGGAGTTTCAAAAATAAGAAGAGGAAGGTCTCCAAAGCTCCGTGCAAGTATATATACCTACGTCATCTTCCCTCTTCTCTAAGGTTGTTGATGTTAAGCTTCATTCTATTGTTGTAGAGAATGTGAATATTGTAATAGGATTTTGTTCGTCTGCAGCCTACATGGATTATTATGAAACTTGTAATTTAGTCTTTTAAGATGCATTTCTTTGGAAGTGACATACTTTGCAATCAATTTTCTTATTAATTGTAAAAATTTTAGTTAAAAATATATTGTTTGTAATACTAGTCAATTTTTTAAGAAAAATTCATTAGCTCTACTTAATTTTTATAGGCAATTAAATTATTCATTAATTAAATATAATGTGAAAATATTTAGCCTAATTTATAATTTAGAGACAGTAAAATTTACTTTTGTTAAAGACAAATATATACCTCCATTAATATTTTTAGAGGTAATTATTTATATATCCCTAATAGTATTTATATATTAAAGACAAATATATATGCCTCTATTAATATTTTTAGAGGCAAATAAATATGCCTCTATTAATATTTTTAGAGGCAAATAAATTATTTGCCTCTAGTAGTATTTTTGTAGTAGAGGCAAATATATATACCTCTATTAATATTTGTAGAGACAAATACATTGTAGGTTTGTAATACTTTTAGAGATGGGAGCTATAGAGACGAACAATTTTATTTGTCTCTAAAAATTATAGAGGCAAATTTTTAACTTTTAGAGACAAATTTGGTTATCTCTAATTATTACTTTTGTTGTAGTGTTACATATATATATATATATATATATACTTAACATGGAATTTGGTTAATTCGGTATATTAACCGAATCGTCGGTTAATTTACTTAACCGTATAGAAAATCAAAATTCCAGAAAAAATTAATCGAAAATCGAACCGAAATTGATTCGGTCAATTTCGGTTCGGTTAAATCGATTTCGGTTCGATCGATTTCGGTGAATCGAGGAATCCTGCTCGCCCCTATTTACCTACTGGCATACCAAACATTTGGATACGAACTCTGCCACCTTTCATTTCATCCCTTTCCATCAGTAATGCAACCTCAGATCTCGGTAGATCTTTGTGGCCCCCAAATGCATAGTGTAAGTGGAACAGTGGGCCACCTCTAGTACTCGCCTACGAACCTTTGCCATGTCTGGTATCACAATCTTGTCTCTGTATCTGAGAATCCCCTCGGAGTCCACCCTGAAACTCTCTACATTACCTCTCACATCCAGATCCTTCGTTAGGGAACAGAAAGCATCCTCATCCTGAGCCGTTCGTAGCATATCAACCAAATTTGACTGTACACACATGTGTGCCACCAATCCATCTGATTTAGCCACAGATAACAAATCCGTTGGGCTCAGGCTTGCTGCCAGCTCAACGCATCTACTACTACATTTGCCTTCCCCAGGAGATACTGAATAGTGTAATAATCTTTCAATAGCTCAAGCCATCTCTGCTGCCTCAAGTTCAGATCCTTCTGAGAAAGCAGATACCGGAGGTTCTTGTGATATGTGAATATGTCACATGCCTCCCCATATAAGTAATGACGCCACAGCTTCAAGGCAAATACTATGACCGTCAACTCCAAATCATGAGTCGGATATATCTTCTCATGGGTTTTCAAATGCCTGGATGCGTATGCGATCACACTATCGTGCTACATCAGAACTCACCCTAGTCCGACCCAGAAGCATACAATTAGACTGCAAATCCTCCCGATCCCGACGGTATTGACAGTACAAGAGAGGTAGTCAAGTGATCCTTTAGCTTCTGAAAGCTCTCCTCGCATTTGTCATCCTAGATAAACTTTACTTTCTTCTGAGTTAGACGCGTGAGCGGGGCCGCAATCTTGAAAAAATTCTCCACGAACTTTCTGTAGTAACCGGCCAACCCCAAGAAGCTGTGGATCTCGGTCACAATGGTCGGCCTCTCCCAGTTTTGAACTACCTCAATCTTTGCAGGGTCGACTTTTACAACATCCCGTGATACAATATGCCCCAAGAATCCCACACTGGTCAACCAGAACTCGTACTTTGAAAACTTTTCAAAGAGATGGTGTTGTTTAAGGGTCTCTAGAACCACCATCAATTGCTCCTTGTGCTTCGCCTAGCTCTCGGAATATATCAGAATGTCATCAATGAAAACTATGACGAATCTATCCTGGAAGTCCTTGAACACCCGGTTCATCATCTCCATGAAGGCTGCCGGGTCGTTAGTAAGCCCAAAGGACGTAACCAGGAACTCATAATGTCCATACCGTCTCCTAAAAGTAGTCTTCTGGATATCCTGATCTCTGATCCTCAACTGGTGATACCCTAACCTCATATCAATCTTTGAGAACCACTAAGCCCCCTACAACTGATTGAATAAGTTATCAATCTTGGGAAGCGGGTATCGATTCTTGATTGTCACCTAACTCAGCTGTCGGAACTCAATGCACATCCGCATGGATCCATCTTTCTTTTTCACGAACAACACCGGCCACCCCCCAGGGTGAGACACTTGGGCGTATGAACACAATGTCTAACAGCTCCTGCAACTGAACTTTAAGCTCCCTCAGCTCAGCGGATGCCATTCGGTATGGAGGAATCGATATAGGCTTCACCCTCGACTACAGCTCAATACAAAACTCGATCTCTCGCACTGGTGGTAGTCCCGACAACTCCTCAGGAAACACGTTTGGGAAGTCCATGACGACTGGTGTACTCTCTATGCTGCTGGCCAAGCCCTCGCTGGTAACGTCTGCAGAGACAAAAGCCAAGAAAGACTAACAGCCACCCACCATCAGCTCACGAGCTTGGAGAGCAAAGATCACCTTGATCGAGTCCCCCCTCCCATCGCCCTAAGAGGTAAAGGGTGGTATCCCTGCTTTGAAAAATGTGACCACCTTTGTTCAATAATTGAGTGACGCATAATGGGATGATAGCCAGTCCATGCCCAGAATCACATCCAACTCTAAGGTTGGTAATAGCATCAGCGCCGCTTTCAGATCGTTCCTACCTATGGAGATGTCACAGTCCTTGAAGATCGTCCTAGCGACAACAGTACTGCATGTAGGTATAGACACTACTAATGGTTCAACTAACCAACTTTTGTCCTTTCCCAACCTTGATGCCAACAACTTAGATAGGAACAAATGTGTAACACTTGGATCAAACAGTGCATAAGCAGGTAATGTACTAACTGAAATGATGCTTGCCACTACTACATTGGACACCTCTGCGCTCTCAGGAGTCAATGCAAAGACACGAGCTGGTGGCCTCCCTGGGCCCACCGTGCGCTATTGCCCCGTCCCCTGAGTCTGAGACCACTGCGTCATTGAAGCTGTCGACATAGGAGCTCTCCCTCTGGGTGGTACTACTACTTGATCGCCTGCAGGGCAGTCCCTCCTGATGTGACCTGGCTGGCCACACCCAAAATAGATACTCGGACCGTAGCAAGCTCCTCTGTACCTCCTCCCGCACTACCCACACTATGACACCTCACCTCTTTGCCCTCCTGGTATTGTGGTACTCTGAGTAGCCGTTAGTGGTCCCATCTGCGTAAGACCTCTGAAATTTCACTGTCCTTGGTTCTGCGGGTGCGCCGTCCCAGTGCCGGCACCCTTAGATTGGGTGGGCGTATCCTCCTAACGGTACTGCCTGAATCTCTTCCGACCTGGTCCGTCATTTCAGTCGATGGGTACCATGGTTTCCTTTCGCATCGCCTCATCCACCACTCGAACAAAGATAGTGTCCTCGGTGTAGTATATCAGTCTGCCAATCTATACCCTCAGACCCTCCACGAAATGCCTCACCCGGTCCATCTTGTTCACCACCAGAGATGGGTGGTAATGGGACAACCGCGTGAACTTGATCCCAAACTCCGACACCATCATGGTGTTCATCTGGCGAAGATGCTCGAACTCCCTAGCCCACCTTTCAAGGACATTCCTGGGTAGATACTTTTCGATGATAGCAGTCTGGAACTCTCCCCACGTAGGGGCTGGTGCATGAGTCCCCCTATGCGCTCTCCATGACTAGTGTCACTCTTTCTCTGGGCCCCTAAGTTGTAACCCAACTATGTGCTCCATTGCCTCAGAGGAACACTCCAAGACTGAGCATAGCACTATACAGTCGTCTAGGAATGTCGTCACCTCCACTGCATGATCTACGCCTGTGAATACTAGTGGCTCCAGTTTTACAAAGTCCATGTACAATGAGCTGCATACCACTGGCACTCATTTGTCCTCCTCCCTGTATCCAGACTAAACCAGCTCGATCGACTCGGTCACTGTGGGCACCACTGGGGTACAGGTGGGGTCCGCTATTGCGCCAACTCTTGCTCCATATGAAGCTCCTCTCGCTACCTACGAATCTCCTCCCATTCTTTACGAATTCATCTCGTTCTCTGCAAAGCTCCTTGGTCAGCTCCGCCACCTAGGTCTCTAGCAGTACAACTCTGGGATCTCACACTGCCTCCTCCTGAGCCACCAGGCTGGTGCACGGCCTTTGCCTCGGCTGCGACCCCGACCCTGACCTCGTCTGCTAGCGGAGTTACTTCCGCTTCCACTCATCACGACCCCATTTCTATTAATAAGGAAGCAAGTACTACACAATTTTAATATATGAACAAACAACTTAATCAAACATATGTACCGCCGCTGGTGCGCAGGTTCAGCTGTTGATCTCGTGACTAGGACATACCATATGTGAACACGCTAGCAAATTCGGTATGACCGGTAGGGTACACCACGTAGCAACACGCTAGCCCCATACGATACCCACTATCCCATTGTCGTACCTGCTCTGATACCACATTGTCACACCTCAAATTCGGTATGATCGGTAGGGTACGCCACGTACCCCGAAAGCCTAACCCAACTCAAACCACAATATAAAAATAACCTGAACAGACAATAGTATTTTAAAGAGAATAAATAAATTCAATTCCAACCAAACTATAGACTCAAATAACATAAAGTGTTAAAGTTATTAAAGAAAGTTTTATAAATAACCAAGAAGCCTAAAAGAAATAAAATGCTGAAACATCGACCTGAGTCTACATGACTCCTCATTAACTCAAAGTAAAGAGAAAAGACTCAAGTATCCCCCCTCGACCACGACATGTCACGAGACCCGCTGCCCTACCGCCACCAACCGCGCTACTGCACCCCGGTACCTCTCTAATCTAGCTCAGGTGCTGTAAAATAACATAAATGATGGATAAGTCCAACTAGAACTTAATGAGTAGATCAGTCCTCGATTCCTCCACCTCATCATCATGCAATAAGGAAGCATAATAAAAAGCAGTAAATAGCATAAAAACATATTAAGCATATCTACTCCTCTACGCATGATAACCACATCCATCACAGATGAAACATCATAATGCAATGTCACATCCACATGAATGATCTCCGGACCCATCGGCCGCTCGAGCCACGTAGGGTAGGTAGACAGTGTGGCCTCCGAACTACCACCCAGCTCATTGTCGTCTCTTTCGAGCATGCACTCCCCTCACCGGCACTGGCTCTTCCGAATCATCTTTTTGGGGCATAAGTTCCCTTCACCGATCAGATCTCCAGACTGCCTTTTTGGGGTATGATCTCCCATCACCAGCTGGACTTTCAGAATAAGGCTAACGTTGTCTATTTAGGGCATACCCTCCCCTCACTAGTGAGGCTACCGAGAAGTGCACAAGCACATCACACACGCAGTTATAAGAATAAGAATAAGATGCGCTATTAGTATATAACAAGCTAGGTTAAGGACATACCTCAAGCTCCACCTCCTCAAGTCATATATCACAACCACGCATGTATATAAGAATATAACATGGAATCTACAACTCATAAATAAAAGGTACAACACATCCAATAGCGTAGGGAAAAGAGAACGAAAAGCATATATAATAAGCCCTAAAACAGGGAATCACCACGCAACAATCCTACGCAATTTTAACCCGCCCTTGGTGACCCTAGCCGAGTACCCTAGGGTTAGCCTACCTCCCTCACCTGAGTGCCCTAAGGGCAAGGAAGGTTCGGCCCCTTACGTGTCCTTAGGGTCGGCCCTTCCGAATGATAAATTAGGGTCCTAGTGTCTCTAGGTGTCCCTAGGGTCCTTAATTCCTAGGTGTAGGTTCCTATAATATTTATATAATTAGGAATAAATTCAACATACCCTAAAGTAAAATCCCTGGGTGTGACAATATGTTAAAACCCATAAAAATCCTTCCTTTAGGTGGCCGACCACCCTAGGGTTCCTAAAGAACCCTAAAGGGGGGCGGCATGTTGGCTTAAGGGTCTCTCTTAAGCCTCGATCTTTATTTTGATGATAACAAACATGTATTTAATCCAAGTATGTAGTTTTGAGTTCAGGTTGAGGTTGAGATATGCATGCCTAATCCGTTCAAACGAGACGACGGAAAAGATCGTCAAAAGAACGCAAGAAGAAATCATTGAAGAAAGGCTTCGGATTAAGTCAAGAAGATTTAATGTAATATGTCCCTAGAATAGTTTATCCCAAGTCTAAAATGTAAGGTTATACAAGTTGAAACTTGGTAACCAAACCCTTAGAATTGACATGTAAAAATACAAGGAATTAATCATCCTCAGCCTGGGATCGGTCGACGGGTCGGTCGATCGATCAAGGCAATAAAATGCCGATGCAGCCTATTCGGTCGACCGACTGGTCGATCGGAGATCGCAAGAAATTGGCAGAAGACATTTGGTCGACCAGTCGATCGACCGAATGTGGCGAAGGACAAATAGCTGGGCTGCGTCGGTCGACCGACAGAGGCGAAAATTTGGCAGAAAGGTAGCGGTCGACCGACCTAAAGATGGCCTCTATCGCGCGATTCACTGCAGCAATTCGATCGACCGACGGGTCGACCGAATGTCGGAAGATTTGTTGGCGATCGACCCGACAGTCGACCGACCTCTCTCAACTGCAAGCGATCGCACTAGGCGGTCGATTCGTCGGTCGACCGACATATCAACCGGCCATGACCGAACGGGCTCAACGATCGACTTTTTGCCCGTTGAACAGTCCGTTCAAGTGAGGGGTTATAAATACCCCTCACCAAACTTCATTAAATACTTTTTGTGATCCTACTTGAGCATTAAAAGAGTTCATAAAAGCCTTCAAAGAACTTCACCTGTGCGCGCACTCTCTGCTCCCAATCTCGACATCTTCCAGGCGCTGCTTCTCTCTGCTTCAACGGTGCTGCATTCATTGAAGTCATCATCTTGTTGCAAGTTGAAGAAAATAAGGCGGTGGAAAGAAGCTTGGTTCAAGTTTTCTTTCTTTAGCTCTCTTTCCTTGTATTTGTACTTTGTTGAATCTTGTTTTCAAGTTGATAGCTTGCTAGGTGTACTAGGAAACGCTTAGGGTTATCTTTGTAGAATTGTGTTTTGCCTAGGTGAATAGGATTGAGGTGTTCTCCAAGTGTGGGAGAAGGGTGTCCTCAAGTGTATTCAAAGGGAAACATAATTTCTATAAAGTAATGTTTAGAAATCCTTGGTAAGGAGCCAATGTAGTGGAGTAGGCGGTTGGCCGAACCACTATAAATAGTCTTATTTGCATTGCTTGTTTACTTGCTTTATCATTGCTATTGAATTGTCATCATATCAATCATTAAAGAATTCTTGCATTAAGTTAAGATAAAATTGAGTCAAAAGAAAATTTAAAAATGGGCTTGACACTATTCAACCCCCCCTCTAGTGTCAAGATCTATCCAACACAGCATACCCTAAATCTCCCCCAAAACACCTTCTTCCCTCAAAATTTCAAGCAAGCACCAAGAACCCTCAACAACTATCAAGAAACCTCAAAGAAATCATCAATAATTGAAGGAAAAGTGGGGCAGCACAACAAGGGTAGGGCCGACCCAATGGTCCAAAAAATCGATCCGACGAAATCACAACGACGATAGGAAAACCCTCGATACGAATACTCAAACCAATACGACGAAATCGAATCAAAGAAATCGAAGAAACCCCATGACATAGGGGTGGCTGCATGGATGATGAAAAATAGGGAAAAATAAGGCTAATCGAATTACCAAAACACCATCACTTATTCGACCCGACTTCTAAATTCCATAATTAATTCATTCTAACTTTGAGTCGAGTTCCGCTTGAACCTATAGACTCGTCTCGAGATCCTCTATCATATTAGCATGCTAAATCATAGAAACAAAATAAATAATTTTTTCCTATTTTTTTTCTATATTTAAAGCTTACTTGAATTCATTTCTGTAGCTCTACGCCAACTCGCGCTAACTCGAGCCCATGATCCCCTGCTTACTTTTAGGATTTTGGGCATTACAACCTTCCTTTCCCTTCTCTTTTGCAGAAGAAGTGTGGTTGTGGTCTTCGACTAATCCAGTAAGAAAGCCAAAGTTTCAGCGATCTCATTGCCTTTAGCTACAATGATTGTCGTTCTGATATCCATTGCAATCGTCTTCTTCATCATCAAATGGAGTAAGAAATTTGTAGAGGTACTTGAGGACTGGGAGTTGAATACGGGCCACATAGATTTTCTTACAAGGATTTGTATAGAACAACCAAGGGCTTCAATGAGGAGAACTTCCTTGGCGTCGGCAGCTTTGATCGGGTTTACAAAGGCATGCTGCCGAAATTGCATGTCAAAATTGCAGCGAAGAAGATCTCTCACGAATCAAGGCAGGGGATGAGGGAGTTCATCGCTGAGATCGTGAGCATGGGCCAACTACAACACCAGAACTTAGTGCAACTCCTTGGGTACTGCCGGCGGTAGGGGGAGCTCATCTTGGTCTACGACTACATGGCCAACGACAGTCTTGATCGTTTCCTATTCGAGAAGAATCACACACCATTAAACTGGACTCGGAGGTATTTGAATATTTTGGTAAACAACATGATTGCCCAGTTTGAATTTGTTCATTTACTATCTCTGAACAAGTTCCACATAATAAAAGGAGTGATTGTTGGAATTCTCAACCTCCACAAAAGATGGTAGTATGATGTGATCCACAGAGACATCAAGGCCATCAATGTCCTCCTAGAACACGAATTCAACCCTAAATTAGGGGATTCTGGGCTTGCAAGATTATATGACCACAGAAGCAATCCCCAGACCACCCGCATTGTTGTAACGCCGAGCTACCTCGCTCCAAGACCACAACGCACACTGATGTGATAGACATTTAGGGCTTTTCCACTGGAGGTTGCTTGTGGGAAGAGGCTGATAGAGTTGCATGCGCCAATGGAGACGCTAATGATGGTGGACATTGTTCTTGAGAGCTAGAAGATGAGGCCGATTTTGGAGGTTGCATACCCTAAATTGAAAGGGAAACAAAGGTATCGAAGGGGGTTCGGCGCATAGATGGGCATAAATGTTAACTTACTAACATGAGGGCTAACAGAGGTAGCCTCTTTGAACCACTATTGAAGCGGATAGGGGTTTTGAGAACATTTGTAAGTTAAGGTAGGTCATGCGCACATGACCTATAGTCAAAGGTGATTTCATATAATTTACCCAATTATTTACAACCAAGTCTTATTTTTCAGGTAATAACAAAATGTTCGTGCAAAGAGTTGATCGACCGACCTTCATTTGGAGGTTCGACTAACGACTATACTGACTATTTTTTCGATCGTTGTGTTTTGTGAGCCCTGCGCTTTCTTCTTACAAAGCTTTATATATCTTTTATGCCTTCCTTAACTTTTTAGAAACTCATTGAGTCATTTTATAAAGATTTGTGAGCCTTTATTGATCCATTACTTGAAAAAAATTATAGCTTGAGTATTCTTTTCTTGAATGAGCCATTGTTCATGAATGATTCATCAACAAAGACATCAAGTTGAGCTAAGATCTACTCAAAGAGAGCTAAGCTGAATTTATTTGTTAAATTCTTCTCATTTGCTTATAGTTTTAGTTTGTTTTTGTGTGATTTAAAGTTTGTTTTCTAGACATAGGGTTACAAGTTTAAGGTTGAGTATTTGCCTTGGTGTAGAAACATAAATTCACTTGGTTACCTACTTTAGGATAGTTGTCCTTGCTTGAGTTGTTGAGGTTTCCCTAAGCGTTAAGGGTGGAAGCCTTAGTGTGTAAATTCTCTAGGAGAAAACTATTCTATATTGATGAGTTTACTTGGAAATCCTAAGCTGGATACTTAGGTAGCGGTTGTAGGCAAAATTACTAAATAACTATAAATTTTTTGTGTTAGCACTAATTCTTGTGTGATTATATTTATTGACTTATTATTTGCATTGGCCATAATTATAGTGAAAAACTTGTTGTAAATAAAGAATAAAACTTACAAATATTTCATGTATTATTTATAATTTTTTAAAGTTTATTTCTTGAAGTTTATGCATATATATTCTCTTTTAAATATTCATTGAATCCCGCCAAAAATTTAGGAAAAAATTAGTTTAGGTAATTTCCTGGCCTAGATTAGCCGTGGATGACGATAGGCCCGGTTTAATAGCTGGTTAATTAGATTTAGTTTGACAACTTGGTTCAATTGGAAAATATAATTCAATCATAATTTGATCAAATCAACTCCATTATAGGTCTAATTATGCTTGTTGGATTCGATTCTGACTCATTTTGAGTCAACTCTCAACGGTTTACCAATAGCTTTAAATAAAACTTCATTGTCTCTTTATTTGGTAATCTAGGAGTAGTCTAAAAGTTAACGTGTCACTATTATTATTAATCACTTGTACATTCAACTATGATCTTTATTTGGTAATCTAGTTGCATTTTACATAAAAATTTTAGAAAATTTACAGAAATATTCAATGCTAGCCGTACCCAATGTACAACTCTTGTTTTTGTTGAATGAAATTAATTTACTATGATGAAGACAACAACAAATATCATATCTACGTAGATAGAGAAAAAGGATTATGATATTGCATTGCATATTAGTCTCTCTATTTTTGTGTACTTTCTCTAAATATTTTAAGTAAAATTCTTATTATTTAAGAAATAATTTAAGTGGGCTAAAAAGTTTTACATGAAAAATTACTAACAAAATTTAATTAGTGAATTATATAAATTAGAACTTTTAAAAATTTAACTTAATGAAATTAAGTATAATTGTCGTGAATTACAATGTGATGGCCCCTACCCAATATGAAAAATAATATCCTTGGAAAATCAATAAATTTATTTCTTTAGTTAATTTATGTAAATTTTCTAAAAAGAAATTTATACATAGAAGAGTCAACAAAAAAGTTATATTTTGCTTAAAAAACTTCTATTATTGTTATACTTTGCCCTTTATAATTTAAATTTATGCTTTATTCTTTTAACTTATTCCAAAATATCAAAACTACCCAAATTTTAATTCATCCCTGTTATGGTTTTAGAAATTGCTCATATTTAAATGTAAAACATATTTGTTCTGAAATTTATAAATTATTGGTATTTTAATGAAGATGTCACATTTTATCACACCTCAAATCCGGGTCACGTGATCGGCCAAAGTACGGACGGACACTCCGAAACCTAAACCATACAAACACATTTATCCATTCAATATAATCAAGTCAAGATGTCATAACATACACCTTAATTATCAAAGTAGCTACTCAATATCAATTTGAGTAAAAACTACGTAACAAGTATCAATACTACATAAGTTCAAGTAACTACAAGACTCAGACAAACTATATGTCTCTTAAATAAACTCAAATCCAACTCAACTCGACTATACCAACGGATTTCACGAGATCGCCACTGGAGTCCGCCGCCACCAGCCACGCCATAACTCAAAGATCACGCTTTACAAAACAACATACATAAAAGAATGGTGAGTTCAAAGAACTCAGTGAGTGGTCGTCTCGACCATCACCAAGCCAAACTATGTAAATAATTAATGCAATAATTATCTCTGTGTTCAAATGACTAATATAATTAGGGAACATATTACTTTAGTAACTCGTGCGCTACGCGCACCACATAGACTGACCTACTTACAACTCACAGGGGAGGACTCGCTAGGCTGACCACCCCCAGTAATCCTCTCAACTCGAGCTCACTGAGCTAGGAAGGCCCTCTAGCCTCAGTGCCCATAGCTCGGTCGAGAAAGGCCCTCTGACCCATGTTACTCTGGCTCACTGAGCTAGGAAGACCCTCTAGCCTCAGTGCCCATTACTCGATCGGGAAAGACCCTCTGACCCATGTCACTCAGGCTCACAAAACCAGGAAGGTCCTCTAGCCTCAGTGCCCATAACTCGATCGGGAAAGACCCTTCGACCCATGTCACTCGGGCTCATTGAACTAGGAAGGCCCTCTAGCCTCAGTGCCCATAACTCGTACGTTAGGTGTACCACTTGACCCAATACGGCCCAACATCATCTCGTGCGCGATGCACATCACTCGGCCCATCCGGCCCAATATCATCTCGTGCACGATGTGCACCACTCGGCCTATCCGGCCCAATATCATATGCCCCGTTGTATTACCCAATACTAACACATCAATAGTTTACCTTACCATTTTCTAATCAAGAATTTAACATCTGTGGCGGTCGTCGTGTAGAGAAATGCTATGTTCTGTCGAGCAGTTTCCACACGACGTACCTCCCCGCCACAACCATTCCTGGTTCGAAATCTCATCCGAACACTTGGAACTTTCCGGACAACTAATATGGTTCCTTATTTATCCAATGGTTCCTTTATTCGGTGTAATAATCCTAGAAATCATAGATTTCTAACTCGTTTAAGTCTCGCGGAAATTACAGCCCTTAGGCCAAAATTTCAGCCTCTTGGAGTGCGAATTTACTACGCTTTCAATCGAGAGCTTACACTCCATCTAGAGTGTGAAATAGCTAAGCAATCTGATAGTAATATAGGTCTAGCTGATATGTAATCACAGTACGTCACGAGATAACATCTCGTACTCACAATCCGAAAATTTCAACATGCAAACATAAAAATTCCAGCCTGCTTAACTAATACAATTTCAGCATTTTCGATTATGAAACTACACCAATAAGGTACTCATACATCTTAGCATATCAAGTAGATGAAGATCGACATACTATCTCAACAATTTTCAGCATAAACATATACATTTCAGCATGTAGAAAATGTAACTTCAGCATGTTCAAAAATTCCAGCATACAAGAAAAATAGATTTCAACATACTATACCAATCATTCCAGCCTATAATTAATTAAATCACAGCATAATACAAAGGAGTTTTATCATGCAAAACCTCAACATGAAATCCCCCAAGGATGACCCTAATTATTTAGAAACACTCGGCCACCCTTAGACCACAACATTAGGCGAGTTCTAACATGCTTTCATGCAACAAAATTTGGAATTAAATGCAGAATAAATATGAAATAAAATACCTTCAATCTTACTTATCTCCAATACCATGGCCGGCCCTCCCTAGGATTTATGGGCATGACCTAGGGATGTCGCCCGCCTTAAACCCCTTGGAAAATTCTATCTTTCCACTCCGAAGCCTCATTTGCGGAAAATAACACATATGTGAAAATCCAATCCGGAAAAGTGTAACATCTGATCCCTCCTACAATGATTGGCATAATTTTAAACAAGTTCAAACTGAAATCAAGATACCCCTTTCAATATCTAAGAGATATATATTTGTGACTAATCTTTCTCTACCCGAAATTTAGTCATTCCATACTCCATAATAGGTCGATTCTACTCCCTTCCTTAATTTTAAGGATGTGGCCGAATAAGGCCTTAGAAGTCTATTTCCTTCATGGAGTGAAATACCCCGTTGTTTCCCATCTATCTTCCTAATTCAAGGTTCAATCAAAAATCTAAAACATGACTCTAGCCTTGTAGGGCTGCCCTTAAACTTACCTCAATTCATCATCAAAATAATTTTACAATTGTGAATTAAAAGTATTTATATCATCATGCAATTTACATCTAAGGAGGCATTAACCTAATTTCTAGGTTCGGCCAGCAGCCCTAGGTGATCGTTAGGGCTGCCACCTATAATTTCACCCACTAATGTACTAACACAAACTAGGGCTGCCACGTACAATTTCACCCACTAATTTACTAACACAAATTAGAGCTACTAATACTCAATTGAACACAAAATTTCCTATCTCAAAACTACCTGTGAAGTGCGGCTGCAAGGAGGAAAGCATCCCATCTCATTTAGGGTTTCTAAATCCATTAACATAGCATTCCTTCATCACAATCAAGAAGGAATTCAATCATCCAAATAAATCGGAGGGGAAATCAACATAAAATTTTCAATTTCTCCCGACTGCAGTAGGCGGCTACAAGAGGGGGAAGGAAACCCAATATAAGGATGCACAAGAAAATCACTCACATAAAAAAGGAAACCAAGGAGAAAAAGACGATGATGATGTCTCGCGATGATGGCAACCGGCAACGGCGAAGATCCGGCCACAGAGGGGCAGCACCTCCTCCCTCATGTCTTGGGCGGCGTGTGGCTCTTCCTAGAGCCGTACGATCGCCCAAGACCAGGTATATTTATTTATTTATTTTGAAATTTACCACTTTATCCCTCTTGACTTAAGTGAACTATATCTCGGTCTATACTCGTTCGAATCGAGTTCTAATCGAATCCTCAGACTCGACTCGAGTCTAACTCACATCAAATCTCACACCAACAACTTAATGGATTTATGGATGGATCATCTAATAATGATGTACAATTGTGACATTCCTTTCATCTTGATCGAAATGCATCAATCAATTTAATATTTAAAATTTATATCTCAAAACTATGAAAAGAAATGAGATGTGAACTTCATTTACACTTTGCCATGGATCTCCGTACATTACAAATATTGTAATCACTTACTTAATAATAAAATCAAATACAAGAATTAGGTTTTATATTGCCATTGGATTTACCATGAGCATTAATACATGTAGATATTATAGTTGTATTTTTCTTCTCACCCTTATACTTTAAATTGATGTCACTAAGTTGCACATCTTCACATGAATGTGAGGCGTTACATATAAGTTTAATTGCTTCATCTGACATAGAGGTTTCCCTAATATTTTTGAACTTGATATTGTTGACCTTAACCGTAGAAGGATCCTAAATGAAAGAAGAAGAACATATTAAAAGAAGATAAGGGATCATAATTATATAGCATTAGGTATAAATTACAATTTAGGTTAGTTGCTTTGTATTGTTTCATTTGCTAACATAAAATATGATAAAAGTTTAATATAATTACAACAAAATTAATTAGTTGATGTTATTAAAATTAAGTCATGAAAGGATTTGTTGTTAAATATCAAAAAAAAAAAATGTATGTCTAACTTACATTGATAAATTTTCTATATGCAAATAGTATTATATATGTATCGATAGTTAGATATTTATTTTGATATACATATCGAAGAAATTAAAGATAATAGATATTTAGTAGACAATTTAAGTAATATTTATATCATATATATATATATATATATATATATATATATATATATATATATATATATTTGCAAATACAATATAATAATTTAGTTAACTTAATTTATACGTTTATATGTGTTATTGTCTAGTCAACTATTTTTGTTTTATGGAAGAGATAGGTTTATATATATTGGATTTTTTTTTAGGAAATAGATACTACACTATGTTAAATTTTATGAGCTTGAGTATATACCTTTTCAGCACAATATTCAAAGGGACAATACTCTTGGTCTATGATAATGGAGTTGTAGACATTGTTCATGATGATGTCCTCAAAGATAAAGTCGGTGACCTTCAAGAAAGATGAAGAAGATTGTCATGTTTTGATTCTTAATCCATTGTCCGTGCCAGTGAGAGTGCAATTCCTTACTGTCAAGCCAACAACATCTTTCTTATTTGCTTGCTTGCCAAGGCTTCTAATACTAATATCATGGTCGGGGCCACAAAACACATCAGAGATTCTTAAGTTTTTACTCCCTGAGCCTATCGAGATGCAATCATCTCCTGTGCGAATGATGGAGTTGATGACCTTAATGTTGCTTGACTCAACAATGTGGATGCCATCAGTATTGGGGCTATTTTTAGGAGCAATTATATTGACAAACTTACTTCATATTCTTTGATGCAAAGATATGTATATGAAAAAATTTGCTATCGATCGAAGAAATTTTACTAATGGTTGCATTTGTGACAAAACTAAACATCAAACACTGCTATTCAACATTGGAAAATGAATTAATTTGTGTTATTGATTCTAAACATATGAGTAATGCTAATGCAAACAAACATAGGTGTGCAACAAAATCTAACTCACCTATTATTTTCAAAAAAATTATCTTCCTTTTATAAGTTTGATTAGACCTCTTATATATATAATTTAAAAAATTTATATATCTAGTCATATTATTTTTTAAAATATAAAAAATACAAACCTCGACAAAAATAAATAAATTATCCTTTAATTTCATAAGTAATAGACTAAAGATTAATTAAATTACTTAAAATAATATTTAGATAAAACATTTGAAATAAAAATAATCATAAAAAATACATTGTCAAACTCATTGCACCTCACAATCAAAAAGAAATTAATTTAGTGAAATACAAGACTATATACGATTGGAGGGACCTTGCACTTGTGTTTCTTGGGGCATTCATTATGAGGCCAAGCTGAAGCCCCTTGTCCGTTGAATATTCCACCACTAGAGATAATCAAGCCATCGATGTACTGAAACTCTATCCAATTCTTTTCATAAATCTTAAGATTAGTTGAAGCAAGTATCTGCCCTTTAACCTTCATTACCATTATACTCTTGCACGGTCCTTTGAACATTAGTGGGCTAACTAGATAATTTCCGTTAGGGATTAACAATCTTGTCTTCCCTACCGTCAAACAACTTGCATTCCATGCCTCCTGGAAAGCCTTTAATTGTTGAAAAATAATTATGGTTGTAAGTAAATGCGTAGAGTGAATACAAGTTAATTACAAATAAATTATATTAAGTAAAATTGGGAAATGATCTCTACCTTTGTGCTATCAGTTTTTCCATCTCCTTTTGCCCCGTAATTCTTTACACTGTAAACAGTCAATTTCCTTGCACTCACTACTTTTAGAGTAAAAAAAATTAAGCCAATAGCAAGAAATTTGGATGCTAAACTCATTTTCACAAATATCTTTCTAATTCTTCCTAATAATCAATCTATTTTCTAATTAAGTTCAAGAATTGCATGATTATATCAAGCTCTCAAGCATGCAAATATATAAGCTTTGAAGAAATTTCTCACCCTTTAGTTTTCAACTTCTTTTGTTATTTTAAGTAAATTTGTTAAAAAGTTTTGACTTCTCTTGGCACGCTTGTGGTTGAGAGAAATTTAAGTTTTCATGGTTATTATTGGCAATGTTTTAACTTATCTTTTACATAACAGCAAAAGTTCAGAAGAGTTAGAAAATGTGTTAGAATTTGTTGGAAGGATTGCTGTGAATTTGCAAACCCTATAGCTTGTTGTAGTACATGCAAAAAAAATTTAATTAATTATATCTGGTTTCAATAGGAAATCGGGAAGCGCGTCGCAATAAGCCGAGTGAATCGTCGAAAGGCGCGAGTTAAGGTACGATCCTTACGCGCGAGTAAATTATTCTTACTTAAGTCGGTGTAGTCCTTGGATGTGAGCTGGACTCGAGTCGAGTCCGGGGGTTCAATCGGAACTCGAATCGGATGAGTATAGACCGAATTAGGCTTAACTTACTTCATAGGGGCATTTTGTAATTTCAAAAAAACCTTAGGACCGTACGGCTTCGTCACACATCCCAAGAGATGGCTTGGGCGAGTGGAGATGAGGGAGCTGGAAGATTCTTCTCGGCAAATTGCTCCTGCAGTGTCGGACTTCATCAAACTCCACGATCGAAGAGGCATTCGTGGTCGGATCTTGCTAAAATTTGGTCTGTGAGTATTGTACTTCCTGTTCTAGATTTTGGTCAATGGAAATTATATTTTGACGGCAGGATATGTGATTGTGATCGGATAACCGAAGCATTGTTCCTGGGTTTCTTCGTCAGATATTTGTATCGTTGAGTCTCATCCAATCGAGTGATCGGGATACCATCCAGGGTCCGATTGGACTGAATTTTGTTGAGCATGTTCGAGATCTCTTGTTTCGTAATATGAACGGTGGAGATTTGAATTTGATGTTTCATTTTAGTGACGCAAGAGGAGGAAGAAGGGGTGACACTTCGGAGAACGAGATTCGGCCCCAGCAAACGATGTTCGTCGGAGATCGTCAGAATCTTCTACTCAAAAAGCTACGATTCGAGGTGAGTGGTCGTGATCCCTAGCTTTAGGATCTCCCTTCTCCCATGTAGCGGTCCCTTTCATGTAGGTAGAATCTAAAATTCATTTGATTACTTGGATTTCTTCGTTGATTGAATGCATGTGTGATGTTTACTTATGGGGATTGAGATCCTTGAGGAGAGGATAGAATGCGGCGGCCCTTAAGGGAAAGCCTAGGCCAAAGGACCAGCAAAGTAGGGTAATGGAGAAAGCTTGTTTGGAAAAATTTTCACCTTGGATGCATAATACTTTTTGCATCCACCAGACAGGGAGAGACACTGAACCAGACCAGAAGGCCCCAACAATCAGGCAGGAACATCTGGCGCCCACCGTGGAGCCGAATAAAGCTTACCTCCCCCACAAAGGTTGGAACCTAGAGTCAAGAGACCGTTGCCGCACGCCAACGATAATGACCCAACGGCGACGATCGACAGCAGCCTGGTGATGCTGGAACAGCGATGCGCGATGCTCCGGTGCCAGCCCACCATCCCCCTGAAGAGCCCCAACAACGGGTAAATGAGTTGAAGCAAAAAACAAACAACTGGCAACCCAAGTTGAGATACTGACACAGTCTTAAGGATAGCCCCCGGTTGATGACGAACGTTGTCACTCAAAGCATGGGGAGAGCAATCACTTAGAAAGTGTTAAAGTCCCACATTCGTTAAAAATATGGCCAAAGTAGCCTTTAAATAGTTTGGGACATCCTCACCTACAGAATCTAAAGAAGATGTGTCCTAGTCTTTCTTCACTTTTGAGTCTTGAGTGTGAATCGTGTCAACTTGGTAAACATTCCCGGTCTTCTTTTCCAAGTAGCGTTAATAAACGTGCTTCATCACCTTTTTCCCTCATCCATTCTGATGTTTGGGATCCTAGTCGTGTCTCTTCTAAACTAGGGTTCAAATATTTTGTCACTTTCATAGATGACTACATTCTATGCTGAAATAAAAACTCAATTTGATGTCTCCATTCGCATGTTACGAAGTGATTTCCTCCAACTTCACATGGTATAAGAGCCAAACCTATGGTTCATATTGTGCTACCCACAGATGTCCAGTCCTACAAAATTCTATGCTCTAGATGTCCAATCCTGGGCATGAGGAGGGTGTGTTAAAGTCCCACATTGGTTAAAAATATGGCCAAAGTAGCCTTTAAATAGTTTGGACAATCCTCTTCCCATGAGCTAGCTTTTGGGATGAGTTAGGCCTACTAATTTCTTAACAGAAAGAAATTGAGATGTGGTCTCCAGCACCCCCCGGCCAAAAAAGGCCGGAGAACCTAAAGCCCGAGAAACTGAGACTGCCCTCCCTCTCGACGCGGGACTATTCGCCAAGCACATCATGACAACCCGCCTCCCATTGAGAAGTGAGCTACCTTCCACCTTGACACCCTACAACGGCACATGCGGCCCCACGCTACACCTAATGGTGTTTCGGACCATGATGCTCTATAACGGAGCAACCGATTCTACACTCTGCAGAGCCTTCCTAACATTCCTAGGAAAAACCGCCCTATTGTGGTTTACCTCCCTCCCACCAGGGTCTATCCATTCTTTCGACGACCTCTCCCGCGTCTTCCTTAGCTGGTTCACCACACCGCGAGTATATCACAAGACGGGAGCGGTCCTCCACTATGTTAGGCAGGGACAACGTGATCCCCTAAGAGAATACCTAAACAAGTTTTAGGCCATAGCTGGCGAAATCCCCAATCTCGACCCACAGATTGAGCTCTTCTCCATCCAGCTCGGGCTAAAACCCGGACTCTTCATCAACCAGATCGCCCTTACCGAGCCTAAAGACATGGCCAAATTCCAGGAAGAAACAACAAGCTTCATAAAAATGAAAGAACTCAGGGAAGCAAAAAAGATCGATTGGAAGAACCTCAAGGCCATTGTCGAGGACAAAATATCCAAAAAGGAAGACAGGAGAACTGAAGACCGTAGCCGATACGAGTGGGGTAATGGCAAGGGAACAAGATCACCACCTCACTCGAATGCATGTTTTGAAAGCCCTATTGTGGTTTACCTCCCTCCCACCAGGGTCTATCCATTCTTTCGACGACCTCTCCCGCGTCTTCCTTAGCTGGTTCACCACACCGCGAGTATATCACAAGACGGGAGCGGTCCTCCACTATGTTAGGCAGGGACAACGTGATCCCCTAAGAGAATACCTAAACAAGTTTTAGGCCATAGTTGGCGAAATCCCCAATCTCGACCCACAGATTGAGCTCTTCTCCATCCAGCTCGGGCTAAAACCTGGACTCTTCATCAACCAGATCGCCCTTACCGAGCCTAAAGACATGGCCAAATTCCAGGAAGAAACAACAAGCTTCATAAAAATGAAAGAACTCAGGGAAGCAAAAAAGATCGATTGGAAGAACCTCAAGGCCATTGTCGAGGACAAAATATCCAAAAAGGAAGACAGGAGAACTGAAGACCGTAGCCGATACGAGTGGGGTAATGGCAAGGGAACAAGATCACCACCTCACTCGAATGCATGTTTTGAAAGCCACACCCCTTTCAACACAAAAAAAGAAACCATCCTTCGGGACATCTACCACCTAGAACTTATCAAATACCCCGCCAACGCAGGAAAGCAATAGTTGCCGCTTAACGGCGACATGAGCAAGAAGTGTGCATACCATGATAATTATGGACACACTACCGAGGATTGTGTAATGCTCGGACACCAACTCGAAGATTTAGTTCGTGCAGGACACCTAGATAATTCTCTTCATCACGGGAAAGAGAGAGGTCAGAGTAAGAGCCACGACCCTCGACGACGAAGCCGAACACTCCCAAAGTCCCACAAGGAGCACAACCAAGCTAATGAGCCTCGAGGGGTTATTGACTACATCGCCGCTGGATTTGCGGGGGGTGGAGAGTCGAGCTCGGTAAGAAAGAGGTCTATTCGGGCAATCATGGAAGTTGACAACGTTACTCGCCCACGCCGACCTACCCCCAAAACCCCAGTAATATCATTCTATGAATCCAACTTTTAAAGAACTGATCAAAACCTACACGACCCAATCATAATCCCTGTGATTGTAGAAAATTTCATCGTCAAAATAGTTCTTGTTGACCGAGGGAGCTTGGCCGACATCCTTTTCTACTCTACCTTTGAGAAAATGTAATTAACGGAAGCCTCGCTCACACCATGCAAAAGGGACCTAGTAGGATTCTCGAGAGAGAGGATTGACATCCGCGGAGCCATATGGCCAAGGACAACATTCAACTCTCAACCAAAAGCGAAAACAATTGATATGCAGTATCTTGTCATCAATATCCCCAGCCCATATCATATGATCCTAGGATGATCGTCCTTGAATAATCTCAGGACTACCGTATCCACTCCCCACATGGCACTAAAATTTTATGTTTCGGAGACAGAAGTATGTGTGTTGCATGCCGACCAGAAGGAAGCCCGATAGTGCTACAATGAATGTCTCAAGCCAAAGGTGGTTGAACTGAGGAATAAGTTGATCGGCCCATAAACACTTCCCAAAATCAATTGCAAACAGCCGACCGAAGGCTCCGAACAAAGATCGGGATGAGACATGCGAAAGAAATCCCGGCTCTACCTTTGAAAAGAAATCAAGCCTTGATCAAATCATTGCAATAAGGCTCAGAACAGAGAACTCCTCATGTACCCACAATTTCTTTATTAATCAATAAAATTGCATTCCCTGCATTTTTCTCCATGTTCAGGAAAAATTATGATTATCTCGACGCCTTAAACGAGTATCCCGTCATTCAAAACCTATTTGAGTCCTCATGCACGAGCTTAGATTTTTCGCTCTCAAGCTATTACTTCTGGCCCTAGAGCCTAGCACTCCATTGAGCGACCAAAACTCGGTTTTCACAAGTCTAGTTTGTCGGCCTCAATGCCTGTTCCAGGCTCCTTACGCCCTCAATGAGCCCAAGTGTGCTTCTCACGAGCTCGATTTTCACCGGGTCTAGTCCTCGGCTCCAAATACCACCTCTAACTCAGCCCGACACGCTTTAAAAATAGATTACTTAACTCCTTATACAGTTCCACCTTACGCTCCTCGGCGAGCTCGGCCTAAACCCCCCGAGTGCGGTCTTTGGCTATTATGCCACTACTTTCGGCCTTAGAGCCTGTACATAACCAGAATTCGACCTTAGAGCTTGTACTTAACTCTTGGCATGCAGTTCCGCCTTACTTTCCATGGCGAGCTCAGTCTGAACCCCCGAGTACACTCTTTGGCTATCACACCACTACTTCCGGCCTTAGAGCCCTTACTTAACTCCTCATGCACGATTCTGCCTTACACTCCTCAACGAGCTCGGCCTGAACCCCCTGAGTGTAGTCTTTGGCTATCAAGCCACTACTTCCGGCCTTAGAGCCCTTACTTAACTCATCGCACGCGGTTTCGCTTTACGCTCCTCGGCAAGCTCGGCCTGAACCCCCGAGTGCAGTCTTTGGCTATCACGCCACTACTTCCGGCTTTAGAGCCCTTACCTAACTTCTCGTGTGCGATTCTGCCTTACGCTCCTCAGCGAGCTTGGGCTGAACCCTCGAGTGCAGTCTTTAGCTATCACGCCACTACTTCCGGTCTTAGAGCCATTATTTAACTCCTCGTGCACGGTTCCGCCTTACGCTCCTAGACGAGCTCGGCTTGGACCCTGAGCGCAGTCTTCGGAGATCACTCCACTACTTCCGGCCTCAGCGCCTGTACATAACCAGAATTCGACTCTCACCAAGCCTAGCTTGTCAAGTTAAAACGTCACTACCTCTAACCTCAGAACCCTCATACAACTCCCTGCGTACAATCTGATCCTATGCTCCTCAGCGAGCTCGGTTGAGACCCACAAATGTGAGCCAACACTCCTAAATACAAGCACACAAAATTACTACAAAGCAGTTTCAAAGTCGCTACAGAAGGTTCAACCTCGAACAAGATTTCAAAATGTTCAACCTCAAACAAGATTTCCGAAGGTTCAACCTCGAACAAAGATTTTAGAAGGTTCAACCTCGAACAAAGATTTCAGATGGTTCAACCAAAGATCGCAGAGAAAAACTCTCCCCTCATAGGGAACCAAGTGGAAAGAATCAAAACCACAGAATTGACCAGAGTGTATTGCAAAGCAGAAAGAGCCCACAAAGTGGCAATTGTCAAACCGAAAGTGCCCACGAAGGGGTAATTGTTAAAGAAAAGAAGGGAAAGTTCTTAAAACTAGTATATACAAAGCATCTATTGATGAGAAACCACGCCAACCTTGGTGCACTCGACAAGAACATCCCTACCCAGAATAACATCTTCCCTTGGAGAAAAAGAACATTGACCTAGAGTCGCGGCCAATGGTTCTCCTTCAACGGACCAAAAAAAATCCTCTTCAGCCTTAGGGTTTATCAGAATACCGTCCTTGACCTCCTTGAGAAAATCCATCCCAGAAAGGTCTACACCATGGGCTAGGAGCTTAGCTTGTTTTGTCGCCCTTTCAAAACCCTCCAAGTACATACAAAAAAAAATCCTCTTTAGCCTTAGGGTTTTGCTTGGACAAGTTGCACCTCCCCATCTCGGCCCTAGCTTCCTCAGCTTCGGTTTTGAGATGGGAACCGTTCGCCACTACCACGGAAAGGTCCAGGTAGACCATCTCCAATTCTACCATGGTCTTGTTTTCCACCTCTGCTGTTCGGGCAACGGACTCAGTGGCAGCGGCACTAAAGCGGGCAACCTCATCAACCTTCACCACCAAGCTTCTCTCCATCTCAACCATTTTAAGCCCATGGGCCTCACGTTCTCGGGATTGAGCCTCATACTCTCTCGATGAAGACTCTTTTAGCTTGCCCAGCAAAAGCTGAACGTGCTCCCACGGATCCAGCCCCTCAGGAAAAAATGATTGGTTACTGGAACGAACTCATAAGACCAAGCCTGACCATTGTACTCCTACTGATGCATAGGCTATCACCGCCATCTCCGGAGGAACATACTCATTTCCCTATGAACGAATGCCCGCTTCAGAAAGCATGTTCTCCTCAGAATGCCTAGATCTTTTCCGACACCTCATTGGCGAGCCAAGGAACATCAGAGAACCCGAAGAAGCTAACGACCTAGCCACTTTGACTTTTTTCCTCTATCTCCTGAGGTTTTCTATTGTATTTATGCCAAACGAGTACGCATGCTGGGCACCATCAATAACGAAGACATCTCACCTACAAAACAAGAAAGGACGGGATAATTCATCCCAAGAAAAATGTAGAAGAATATCTGACGATCGAGGTATTACCGAAAGGATCGTAAAGAAGACAAACCTAAAGCTAACCTCAACGATACCAAAGTACAAGGAAACTTACCTGCAAGAGCTAACGATGGAGGAAGAAAGAGACCGACTAAGACAAACACCAGCGGAACTTGCTAGGGACGAAAGCCAAATAACGCAAGGGAAACTCAAAAACAAGGAGGGAAAGAGTCACTTTATACGTTTAGAAATGACAACTTATCCATCAAACGACCAACAACAAAAATGAACGATCGACGGCTCTTTGGAAACCTCCCATGGCACGAATGGACGCTTTTTTTCGCCATGATGTCTTCCCCAAAAAAATGAGGGGATAAACACCGATCAGTGGTCGCCACGCAGGATGAGAAGATCTTCATTATTAAACTATATGCCGAGTGTGGAAGTCGAAAGGGCATATGAATAATTAACATAGCAAAAATATACCGATTGGACTTGCTTCGAGGCGACGCGAAGAGTCTCTATGTGCCAACTAAAGATGATGCACGATTACCCACCCCAACTTGGCCTTACGGCCTTTACCCTAGTTCAGCCTTTACAACCAATTACTTCAGCACAGCTTCCGCGATCGCCCACCTCGATGCGACCTCTGTAGTCACCCGAGACGGTTCGGCCGTCACGGCCTCTTACTCCAATTCGACCATTACGGCCTCTCGCTCTAGCTCGGCCTCCCCGGACATTTCCTTCAGCTCAACCTCTACAATTGTCCACCTCAGCATGGCCGCCCCAGCTACCTGTCTTAGTTCGTCCTTTGCGGCTGCTGGTTCTAGACTGGTCCCACGGCCAGTCATTTCTACCCGTCCTCCGTGACCATCCACTTCAACACGACCTCTATGGTCTCTTAGCATTGCTTTAGCAGTCACCTGCTTAAATCCTATGGTCAACCGCTCCAAAGCGATGTCTAGATCGGCCTCCATCGCCACCTAGCTCAACTTGATAGAGCATTCCAAAAACTCCTCAGAAATGCCAAAAGACAAAAAACTAACACTACTTAAGAGCTCGGCACACAGTCCTTCTAGCTCCGACCGAGCTCGGGGGCTTTGGACTAGACTAAGACTATTGGGCCCAGTCGGATTAGACCCAACAATGCCCCACCACTTATTCTAGGACGAACCAAGTGACTACATCTAGGGGGCTCCACCCAACTACACCCCTGAATCAGACACGAGAGCTAGACCAAGCAGCTCTACCTCGGGACCTCGCTTATCAGGAGAGATACGCCATTACGGGCCCTCCGTCTCCAGGATCAACCTTGACCCACTATGGAAAATATCACCACAAGATTTCCGGACGCCATCATCATCCCCACCTACAATAACTATAGATGAGACACGCCTCAAGTAATCCTAATTCAAATTTCCATTACCTCCACCTAGGGTGGAGTGTCTTCTGTAGCCCCCCCCCCCCCGACAAACCCTCAGGACAATACCCAATTAAGCGAACACCAGAATCTACATAACTGAGAAGGGAACTCAACTAGCCACCTAAACTCCCTACTTGACCGACCCTTGTAGGGGAAAGACACCATGCCCTAATAGCCCCAAACCGCTTTACAAGCATCAAGTTATCTATAAGTTTTGATAAAATTCCAAAAATGATCATCCAAGCACTATAGGTCCAGGAATCTCACAAGTATAAGGATAGACATAACTTGCCCTGCTACTGCCCTAACCTAACCGAATACTCAAGGGAAGGTACACCCTTCAAACATGTAGTACTCGTGCTCGTATCTTTTTGATTTCAAGTTGAGATCCAATTCACATGTCGGAGCGAGTCGAAGATATTGCTGGAGATTGCAGTGTGAGGTATGACTTCATACAAGACAAATTGAATTATTAAATTGATTTGGAGCTTATTGGATTGAGCAGGGTGTCACGAGTCGGTCGGTGCGATCCAACTAAAATTTGGACTCGTTTGGATACTAACTCAAGTGGAGGGGCAATTAGGTCATTGGCTTTTAATTGTTAACTTAATTTTTTATTTGATTTTTTGAGAAGGGGGGGGAGCGGAAGCTACTGTTTGTGCACGCAACCGAGGTGGAGAGTGTGGTGATGGACGACGATCGGAGACTTTCCAGTGCGAGGATTCTGATGTTACTCAAGGCCTTTTCCTAAGGGAAGGGTAGAGACTATATTTGTTGTGAGTGGCCTTAAGATTTTAGGGGTTTGCCCACCTTTACGGCTGCCCCATGTTGATTGTAAATTTTGGTACGAAATCTTGATTTCTTCTTGTGTTTTCTTCGGATTCTTGTTGTTTCTTCAAGGTGATTTGAATGGTGGAGGTGCGGATGATGTAGGCAGCCCTAGGAGGTCTAGGGCCGAACCCTTGAACCCTAGTTGTAGGGTATCTTGGGCTGTTTTGCTGAAGTATGGGTTGAGGAGGATTGATTTACTTAGGTTGATGATATGGGGTGTTGGTTGGTTGAGTTTCGGGGGAGAAGTCATCTAGGACTCCTTAGGGTGAGCGGCCCTAATCTTAGAAGGAAAGTCCCTTGTTATGTGGTTCTCATGGGCAGGAGGTTAGGCAATGATTTGAAGGACCATACCATACTAGAAGGAAGTCCCATAATGCATAGTGAGGTGTGGCCTAAACTTGCTCACCAAGTGTCCGGTCAAATGCCACTCCCACATGTTTAGGCTTTAATCCTAATGATTGGCTTCTATATCTTTGTATCTACATGGGTCTTGCGTTGGGGAGCTAATTATGGTTGTTATGGCCGAGTTAAGGGCCGGAAATCCTACATTTAAGTGGTCATAAGGAGGGCTACTCAAAATTGTCCAGTTCTGCACATAGCAGAATTTGTGAAAAATTGAAAGTTTGATGCAATATTCGGAGAATGAATCTTTGCCCAATAATAGTGAAATTTTAGGAAATCCTTTTGGGGTATGTGCACAACCATATGAATCTGGTTTGGGGGAAAAATAATAATAATTGACTTAGTTATGAATTTTCTAATATAGCAACTCAAATAGAAAAATTTGCTAGTGGTTGCAGAAATTTCAGGATGGCGAGTTTGTCATGCTGATTCGTGATCAATCAGTTGTCCAAATGATTTGAAATTTTGTGGTTAGATTGTATGATACACATACTTGATATTTCGTGAGTTTTCATAGCCATTTCACTTAAAGCCAATGGTTTAGTAGAGGTAGTAAAAGTGAAACTGTTAACCTTTGAGCAATGCAGAATTTTGACTAAGTGTTGGGAGTTTGCCTAGTTTTTACTTGAGAATTAGTTGATGTGATATTTATATTTTTGCTATTATGGTAGACTTGATATTCACTGTTGTGATGAGCATGATAACGAATAATGATGTGATTTATAGGTTCACTTATAAATATTGTCTTACCATATTTTGATGCGGCTATGAGTTTGAGATTCCGACCGTTGACGGAAAAAGTCCCGAAGAGATGGCTCCGAAAACCCACTCAGTGATGGGAGAAGCCCGAAGAGACGAGGATGGGAATATGAGATTCCGACCAATGATGGGAAGGGTCCCAAATAGGCGGCTCTAGAAGCCCATTCGGTGACGGGTGATATGTCGGGAGGCCACCCTGACAATTTTCCTATTGTGTGACATTTGTCAAAGGGAGATTCCCGACTTGTGTTGGACCGCGACTAGAGGGACAGGTAGCGGCTAGTGCGCAGGTCCCGTAGGTGAAGCCATGATGGGCTTGCTATATGTACTATGTTCTTTGAGCTATTATGCTTATTCAGCTATTTGGATGTATTGTGCTTATTGTGCTTGTTATGCTATTATGCTTATTGGGTTTATTGTGCTTATTGTGCTATTTTTGCATCAGTAGATGATACGACTACCTATGATGTATGATTGTGCTTATTTTGCTATTGGGTCATGACTAGATGATGGAATAACTTTACTTACACATCAATGTTCTTTACTTAATTATATGTTCTTGTGACTTTATATTTTTGAGGGCGGGTATCACCCTACCACTCACTAAGTTATGTACTCATGCCCTCCTGCCTAATTGTGCAGGTTCAGGTGCGGCTCATGAAGCTTGATGCGGTCGGCGGCGTAAGCTCAGCAGAAGATTTCCCCCAGACATAGTTAGAGAGTCATGGGTCCTGTTATTTTTTTATTTTATTTTTACGTCCTCTTATTCTGGTATCACTGGTGGTCTCTTGTGAGACACTTGCATCTAGGTCATGAACTAGTGTCGTATGTTGGAGTATAAACTTTGAATTCATATTTATATATACATTCCAGTTGTGTTTTCCTCATAAGTCTGTTTAGTGGTGAGGCTTCGGGGTACTTGGGCGTATTCCCGGTCGATCACGCCACCTCGAGTTTGGGGTGTCACTACTGGAATAACGAGCTTCACCGGCGGCTCAATCCAAGCCCTAATTTTTTCATCGACGTCACTACTGGCTTTTATTTGGGCACGCGTGTATTTTTTCATACCCAAGCCCTAATTTTATCATCAACTTTGTAGTCTTATAAAAAGTTGGCTCAAACTTGTTATCCATAGGTAGCATTCCATTAATCAATCCCGCAATCCGATCAAACGCAATCCCGTTGATATTACAATCGGCCTTGATGTTTAGGAGTTGCGTCATTGCCGAAAACCTAGTGTATTTAGGACAATTCTCATACAAAGGTTCATCGGCAGCTTTCAACATCTCGTAAAATTTTGTGGCTTCTTTATTCGACAATTCAATCTCTAACGCAGGTTGTACTTCTAGTGGCAATTCTGTGACATCAACACCCGTAGTATCTGGTGGAACTAACATCTCAGTAACTGGCCGCTCAATATTATCATTCAAGTGGAATTGATCGCCAAGAGTATCAAGTATCATAGTTCTATATTGATTAGATGGACTGGATGAAGAAACACCAGCAGAAGAAGATTCACCATGTGTTTGAATGACAGGATTGATCAGCATCCCAACTTCACGTGACTCTTTATGACAAGTTCATAGAAAATATCTTGGTGCAAATCCTTTGCTATACAGATGCATAGTGATAGTTTCCTGATCCAAAAATCGTGCATTCGTACAAATGCGGCACGGATACTAGATTTTATCACCGACGCTAACGAATTTCTGATTTGAATAGGCGAAATTTAGGAAGTAAGTTATGCCTAATCAAAACAAATTCGTTAAAGCTCCATGATCAAAATGTCGATACATCCAACTTCGATCGCTCGACATGATTATGTCAATCAATGACAATATCTTCAGTTAATGTCTTTAGGTGAGATAGTCCTATTCCATTTGGGATTCATGTTATTCATATTGCACTAAGTATTTTTTTTTAATCTTTAGCTTCATTCTAGATTTTGGCAATATCTTCCTAATGTTCTCCGAATACGCATATCATCTGGGCGCGTATCGGAGAACAATGGAGATATAATAGCCAAAATTTATGAATGATTATCAGTTAAAAGAAAAAAATTAAGTGCAATACAAATAACATGTTCCCAAATTATCCTATTAGGGACAATATTCAAGGGTTGTATGTCGTATAAAAGATCATCTACTTCGTTTACACGAGCATACAATCCCCGAATGATCTAAGGTTTTGCAAATCTATAACTTGACTCGTCGATGCGTACGTGAAACGTATCAACTCGTCATGATTAATTTATTTTCTAAATTTGTGGATGTTGGTTCGAGTCCACAGTTGACGATTTCGGCTCGAGTCCAAAGTGGACGATTCTAATTAATCTAACTTTAAAGATTAATATTAAAATTAATTTAATTAATCTAAACTAAAATTAATTAACAGATATAACCTTAAACTAAATCTAAATCTAATTAACATTAAAAATGGATTAATTAAAAATTAACAGATTAAACATTAACATTTAACGATGATTAATTAATATTTAACCTAGGTTTGATTAAACATTTTACCTAGATTAATTAAAAATTAATCAAAACATTAATCTAATTAACCCTAAATCAAAACATTAATCTAATTAAACATTACTCTAAACATTAATCAAAACAATTAAACCTAAATCAAAACATTAATCTAATTAATCAAAACATTTAACCCTAAATCAAAACCCTACAATGTCGGACACTGGACATAGGTCCGGCGGCAGGCGACCGATCGAAACCCTAAGATTTAGGGTTTTGATCGGCCCTAGTAAGGAGTAGAAAAGGGGGAGCTTGAGGCTTTGACACGGAGGGCACGGCGGAGGCATCAATGGGCGAAGCTCGACAGCAGGCAGTAGCGTCGGCGGCATCGGCAGAGAAGAACACAAGTAGTAGGGAATAAAGGGAGCATCTGGCGCGATCGCGAGTTAAATAAACTCTTCAGCAATGGCTCACTTATCCAATGCAAAGTAGTTGCCGATAAATAATATCATTAGCAACAGCCGACGTGGCCTTCGCAATGTCGTTGCTGATAAGTATTCCATTTTCGCGCCACGAGCGCGCCATCGACTAAAGAGCGACGAGTACAGAAGTCATAAGTAAGTCGTTGCTAATGTGATAATATCATTAGCGACGGGCGATGCGAGCCTTTGTAACGCCGTTGCTGATAAGTTATTTGATTTGCACGCCGCATTCGCACCATCGACTTGTAAGCAACAGCCCGAGCGGCCGTAGGAACACCGTGAGTCAGTCCAAGGGCGTGGGCGGCCGTGGCTGATTATCACATTTCTAGTAGTGCGTGACAAAACAAGATGATTTATGGACCAACAATCCACCGAAAACAAGAATTGATGAAAACTTTCAAAAACATCCTCGAGCCTTACAATATCAAGAACACCATGGGTATAGGATCAACCCTAAATCGATGCCAAAGTTACCCTACATCAGCCGAACACACTAGGAGGCACACCCTCCGAAGACAACTCAAAATTTTGTATCAAACTTAAACAAAATAGGTTTTTTTGGAAGAAAATTCAGAAACTACCTCATATAAGCATGCTTGGCTAAAGATAATGAAGAAACACCCTTAACCACTCACCTAGGGTTGACGACGAAGGAGAAGATGACCATGATGAAGCCTCCCGATGACGGAATCCGGCCTTCCCTTTTTGGCGCAAGTTATCCTCCTTCTTGGTGCATGTGCGCTCCTCTTGGAGCCATACAGTTGCCCAAACAGATGTTATATATATTTAATTCACTTATAACCAAATTACTACAATACCCCTTTACTTGAATTGGACTTAAGTTGTCTCTTAGGCTCAACCAAACAGTACCCCGAGTGGTTCTCGGACACGACTCGAACCCAAAGTCGGTACCTAATTTAAGATAAATTTCTCACGCATAAGGGTCATACCTTCGATCGCGTGTCACACCCCAAATTCGGTATGACCAGTCAGGGTACGCCACGTACCCCGACGCCTAACCCAAACCAAACCACATGAACGCATAAACCAGACCGGAACATTTAATAATATCTTAAGGATTTAAAAAGAAATATTTATTTTCAAATAAACCCTAGACCACCAACTCAACAAAAAAGAAAATGTTCAAATCGGTTACAACAATTTAATTACTAAAGAAGACACCTCAAATGACAAAAGTGTGAAAACAAATAAGTAAACTGATTCAACATGACTCAACAACTCAAAAGAAGTAATAACGACTCAGGTATCCCCCTTGACCACGACATGTCACGAGACTTGCTGCCCTGCCGCCACCAGCCGCGCTACTGCACCCGGTACCTCTCTGATCTAGCTCAGGTGTTGTAAACTAACAGAATGAGGGGTAAGTCCACAGGGACTTAGTGAGTAGATCAATCCTCATATCCTCTATATCATCATCAACATGAAAGAAAACATAGCTCATGCGGTAAACAACATCATGATAATATCATATCTATTACACTCTGCTTGATAATCATATATTAATATGTACAACATCATAATCGAATACATGTCTACCACACCACACATGACAATCATATAGCAACAACACCATAGAGACAACGAATAAGAAACATAATGCATCATCACATGAATCACCTTCGGTATGTAGACGGATGGCCGCCACACTACCACCCAGCTCAGTGTCAGCCTGTTGGGGTATGACATCCCCTTACCGACATTGGCTCTGAGCCAGCCAGTTGGGGCATACGTTCCCCTCACATGCTCGGGTCTCCGGACTATCTCCTTGGGGTATGATCTCCCCGCGCGGACTAGCCCGACTTCCGAAATAAGGCCAAAGCTATCTCCTTGGGGCATATCTTCCCTGCACGAGTGAGGCTCCCAAGAAATTCAACACGCACATCACAACATCACACATGCAGACACATATATAAATGAGCATAACAAGATGTGTACAATAGGTAACAAGTGTATGTCTAGGGCATACCTTCACCTCCGCCTCCTCCCATCATCCATCACAATCACACGCAATTATATAATAAGAAAAATAACACCAAAATCATAACGTCACAGCGTAGAAAATGAGCATAGAAGTATAGCATAATACGTACAAAAGCGTAGGATAAGAAGCATGGAAAGCATGTAAAGCAAACCCTAGGAATATAGTATCACCCTTTAACGATCCTACACAATTTAACCCGCCCTTAAGGACCCTAGCCGAATGCCCTAGGGCCGACCTACCTCCCTCACCTGAGTACTTTAAGGGAATGGTAGGTTCGGCCCGCTTAGCTATCCTTAGGGTCGGCCCTCCCGAAAGTTAAACTGGGGTCCTAGTGTCTCTAGGTGTCCCTAGGTTTCCAATTGTCTAAGTGTACGGTTCTATATTGTTTCCATCCTTAGTAACAAGTCCATCATGCCCTATAGTGTATCTCCTAGGTGTGAAAAATAGACTGAACCCCTAAAAATGCCACCTTTATGGTGGTTGGCCACCCTAGGGTTCGTAGGGTGCCCGACAAGGGGGTGGCACACCCTAAACACCCTTCATCTTACCCCTTTTCTCAACATATCAAACCACCACCAAGAACCCTCAACAACCATCAAGATTCCTCAAAGAAACCATCAAGAATTGTAGAAGAAAAGGGGGTGGCACAGCAAGGTAAGGGGCGGCCAATTGCCCAAAATTCAATCCGATAAAATTGTTACGATCATGATAAAACTCTCAACGCAATCAACCAATCCGATTCGCGAAATACTCAACGAAAAATGACAAGAACCCCATGACATAGGGGCGGCATGGCTGATGAAGAAAAGAGGAAAAAGAAGGCTCATCTACTCATCGCTTTTGGAGAAATCGGGAAGGAAGAAGAAGCTAAGGGTCTTCCTATGTTGAACGCCGACGATCTTGCGAAATCTGGCACCATAGCTCCTCCTCCTCCTCTCGGCGGTGCCTCTCTCTCCTCCTTGAGACTCGGGTGGTGTGTGGCAAAACCCCTGGCCACACGCCCCATGTTCAATTTTATAGACCTATGTTTGGTCCAAATGACCAAAATACCCCCGCTTAAGTTATTCGACTAAGCTAGCTCGTATCTAACCGATTCTAACTCCGATTCGAGTTATGATTAAACCGCTAAATTCATCTTGAGACCCTCTATCATCCAAGCATGATAAATCACAGAAATAAGATAAATATATTTTTCCTAAATTTTTTTCATATAAAAAGCTTACTCGAATTAAATTCTACGACTCTTTGTCAGTCTGCACTAACTCGGGCCCACAGTCCCCTGCTAAGAATTAAAATATTATTTTAGGATATTGGGCATAACAATTCCTTCCCCTTAAAGAAAATTCATCCTCGAATTTTGAGATGAAGAAGAGAAGCTCACCTCGGCATCAAAAAATGTACGGGTACTTCTCTCTCATATCTTGCTCGACCTCCCAAGTGCCCTCCTGCCCCGAGTGATGCTCCCAACGAACTTTCACCAAGGAGACCTCCTTGGATCTCAGCTTCCTCACCTGCTTGTCTAGAATCTCTACAGGCCGCTCCTCATAGGAAATGGCCAAATCAACCTCCATCGCAGCAACATCTAGAATATGGGATCTCTACAGTGTCATGGGCTTTACCATCAGCATACTTCTTCTGACGACTCTGAGCTGCTAGAAGTCGCTCCTTGATCAGCTTCACTATCTCAACTGTTGGCCTAAGGTTTTCAACATTGGTCTTAATCTCGGTTTTGATGATAACAAACATGGAACTAATATTTCATTGAGAAATACTTTTAGGTTCCAAGTCGATTAGTACTCGTCGTCCCCGGTCGAAAAAATTGGAGAAATCGACAAGGACATTCGTCGACCCTTGGATTTCTTCGGGTAGATAGAGTTTAGGTTTAGGGTGTCTAGATAAATTGTAAATCATCGTGATGATGCAAAGAAACCCAAAAACCAAATCCGAACCGCAAAACAAGAAAAACCAAAAAAAATTGAAAAGGCCCTGCAATTCACTAAGCCTAGGGAGCTCCTTGGAGGGCTATATGACCTAGACATTTTCTTAGAACCAAAAGTCCCAGTAATTATTATGCTTAAACCTATAGATTCCCTGAAAAATACCTGAAATTTACAAAAATGCCACTAGATTTCAGGAATTTTAGGAATTTCTATAAAAATAGATTTTTTTACTGATTCTTGAACCTGTAGATTCCCTGAAAAATATAGTTTCTACCGTTAAAGTTTCAAAAAATTTCATCAAAAATATGATTTGATAGGGATTTAAGAATTTTATTTATGTATACTTAAGTATCCATTTGACCTAAGTCAACAAAGTGGCTTAGAAACTTCCTTTTAAGCCTAAACTTGATCAATATACTTAGATTCACTCATGTTAGATATTTAGGTACCTAAATTTGAGAAAACATGAGTAGATAGCAAAATTTGATACTTAAAAATTTTCATGTTTTTATGCCTACTTTGAATGAAATCATGCTAAGTTCATATTTTGATCAAACGATTTTTTTTTACTTCAAACTTGATACACATACTTTAGATGACTATATCTTGGTATCTGGAAAGTTTGAAAGAAATCTGAAAATATTTTAAAAAATTCCATTTATTTACGAAAATGCTACTAAAAGTATCACTCTTATCAAGTTCCTCATTTTTCCGATACTTTAAATTTTCATTAGATTTTCAAATGAGACTTGAAGTATGATATTTTAAATTCACTTATGGTATCGTTCTACTCATTTGATGAGAAAAATCATTTCTAAAGTGATTTTTAACTATTTGACCGATACTTGAAAATATTGATACTTAAGTTATTACATGATTCATGGTTTTGGGTTTCATTTATCGTTTCACGATATTATGTATGACTTAGTCTCTTATTCAATGTTTGGCTTTCATCCCTTGAGTTGAAACTTTCGCGGTTTTGAAAAATCTTTTAGAGTTTCAACTTTGACTTTTGATTGACTTTTCTTGGCCTTTTTGAGTGATGTCAAAAGGAGGAGAAAAATCTAGGTAAAAGGGAAGAAAATATAGGAAACCATGCATCTAGATAGGGGGAGTTTATTTCCATAGATATGCATATTGATAGGAGAGAAATCCCATGTTTGATATCTTTTGTGCCTAAATGATATATTTTCTTAAGGATATTTGTCATCATCAAAAAGGGGAGATTGTTGGCCTAAGGTTTTCAACCTTCGTCTTAATCTCGGTTTTGATGATAACAAACATGGAACTAATGTTTCATTGAGAAACACATTCAGGTTCTAAGTCGGTTAGTGCTCGTCGTCCCCGATCAGAAAAATTGGAGAAATCGGCAAGGACAATCGTCGACGCTTGGATTTCTTCAGGAAAATAGAGTTTAGGTTTAGGGTGTCGAGGTAAATTGTAAATCCACATGATGATGCAAAGAAACCGAAAAACCAAACTCAACCCGCAAAACATGAAAAACCGAAAAATTAGAAAAGGCCCTGAAATTCATTAAGCCTAGGGAGCTCCTTGGAGGGCTATATGACCTAGACATTTTCTTGGCACCAAAAGTACCGATAATTGTTCCTTAGGTAAAAACTAGATAATGAGGTATTTTTAAAGAATTTTTGGAAGCCTTTAGCATACCCATATTTGATCCGGGAGATTATAAAATTTCTGTTTTTCGAAAATTTGTACTAGACCCCAAAAATTAGATTTTGATTCTTAAGGATTTTAATTTTTTAGATATTTTTATTGAATCCAAATGGGGGGTTATCCTTATATAACATTTATGTTTTAAAGTTATATGAACCCAAACGAGCAAAACAATCAGCCAAACCAAGCAGTCTGCCCAGTTTCGGTCGACTAGTTGATTGACCGAATGTTGCCAGAAATAGGCAGTAGGCATGCGGTCGTTTGGTTGGTCGATCGATGATCGTCCGGACGTACAACCAGACGATGAAAATGGTTAGTTTTCCAGCCATTGAGTTGGTTGTTTCATGCCAACTCCTCAAGGCTTATAAATAGAAGTCTTAGCAAGCCTTCCACCTCTTATCCAACATAGCTTGAGCCATAATTTGATGATCCTTGAGCTTGATTGAGCCACCATTCTTGAAAACCCTAGCTTTGATCCTTCAACTCCTTGAGTAAGCCTTGACTTTATTGATTCACCATCAAAGGCATCAAGAGGAAGCTAGGAAACTTTGTTTTGAGCTATGTATTTGTTGTATCATTTATTTGCTCCATTATTTGTGTATTTTATTATTTATTTCATTGTATTAAAGCTTGTGTAAACCTAGGTTCTTAGGTTTGATTGAGTTGGTGGTAGCCTTGGTGTTAAGGCTTAAATCCACCATTGTAAACTTAGTTTGCTAGGATTAGTTGAGTTATCCTTGGGTTGAGGTGGGAGAATGTTCTCGGTAGGAAGGCAGGATACTTCCGGGTGTGGAAGTGCCTTTGGTTTGAGCGCGGAGACTTTCCGGTGTAAAGTCCTCATTGTAAGGAAAATAATTAATCTAGTTAAACTAGTTTGAAAATCCTAAGTGGGGTGATTAGGTAGTGGAGTAGGCATTGAGGCCGAACCACTATAAATCATGGTGTTAGCGTTGTCTCTCTTGTGTTTGCTTAATTATCTTATTTATTGCTTCCGCTTGTTATTCGAATTTGTAAATTACCTAAGTTGTTTAAGAAAAGATTAAAATCGAAATTAGGCAAATAGTTTTAGATAACACACTATTCAGCTCCCCTCTAATGTGGCCATTTCACCAACATTTGGTATCAGAGCAGGTCGTAGCTTAAGATTTCACCATCTCTCCTACATTTTATTTTGATCCGAAAATGGCACTAGAGTCAGTTGTTTCTACACCTCCTAGGTTCGATGAGTCTAACTTTGGTCTTTGGAAGAGTAGAATGTATACTTCCCTAAAGACTCAAGGTTTAGGTGTATTTGACATGGAAAGACAAAATATATTGAACCTAAGGAAAACATGAATGCGTGGACCCAAGAACAAGTTAAATTGTTTGAATTAAATGCTAAAACAACGCATATTCTATATTGCTCATTTTCAAATGATATACTTGAAAAGGTTATGCATTGTTCTTCCACGTTTGATATTTGGGCAACATTAAATATGTTATATGATTATGCTAAAATCGAAGAACTTAATACATTTGTTGAGGGTGGTGATGACAATGATCACCCCCCTAGTACTAACCTCGGTTTTGATGATCTTAGTCGTTCTAGTCAAAGAAGCAAATCAAAAAGCCGAAAAAGAAAGGTTATATGCTACTTGTGCAAGAAAAAAGGTCATATTAAAAGGAATTGCCCTTCATCGAAGAAGATTGCCAAGAAGAGGACAAGTGCTTCAGCATCCACCTCCGAATCACAAGAAGCATCCTCTTGTCATGACAATGAAGCCTCCTCTCAATTTTGCCTTATGGTATTTGATGATGAGGTAAATTATGTCGCTTCTTCTCAATATAGTGATTCCAGCAACTCAATCTCATTTAACATGTCATATGATGAGTTGATTGAAGAATGTAGAAAAATGTATGAATTGCTTATGAGAAAGGATAAAGAAAATAGGAAAATAAAGAAAGAAAACTATAAGCTTAGTTTCCATGTGCATGCTTTAGAGCTAGAAAATAAGAACTTAAAGGCTAAGTCTTTTGATTCTTGTCATGGTACATTGAACCTTGAGCTAAAGGCTTTAAAAATTGAAAATGAGGATCTGAAAGCTAGATTGAAGTTTAGAAATGATGACTTGAAAAATGATTTCAAAATTGAGAATGAAAAATTGAAAATTGAAAATTGAAAATAACATGTTGAAATCTCAATTGCATGCTATTCACAAATCCATGAGTGATTTGAAAAATGAGGTTGTATTCTTAAATAGGAAAATCAATTATTTATCAAATGTATCTTCCTTCAAGAATTCTAGAAATAAAAATGCTTATGTAAAGAATGCTAATGTTCATCATCATTCTCATGTCAAGCATTCTTCCTTTAAACCTCATGTCCAAAAGAAAAAGTTTCATGAAAATTATTTTTGTTGTGGTATATATGGCCATGCTATTCATGATTGTGCATTTAAAAGAAATCCAAGTGTTGCTAAGACACTTTGGATTCCTAGGCCAACTCACCCCCAATGACCCAAAGCCATTTGAGTACGGAAGGTTTATTGTTCTCTTGTAGGGGGAGCTACCACACATGATTGAAGGAAAGTGATGTGTTGAAGTTGACCATGAACTTGAATGATGAATCCTCCCTTGGTTGCAACTTCAAGCTACCTTGATGCCTTACGTAAAGTTGGCATCAAAACTATTCTGGTATCATCTTCTAACTTGCATTATTTTACCTTAGTTGAAGATTATAATACTATGCTTAATTCTAGTTGATCTCCGTGCTCTCGATTTGTTTTATGAAATGATTTTTTATTTTGATTTCTCGGTCTATTCGGAGACCTATGTGGCCTATAACAGGCCTAAGCGACCTTGCGGTTCTAAATCGAAGGCTAATTATGGCCTTTCGATTTTCAACCAATAGGAATGGTTGGAGATCATGTTTTCATCTATATTTCACTTGTGATCTCTTAAAATTTGTTTTGGTATCACTCAATTTCATTTTGAAATGAGTTTAAAACTATTTAGCAAAGTAGACTTTGATATCGATAATTGATCCTTCTCTTTGCTACTTAGTTTGATAACTTGCTAGTAATTATATTTTCATTATCCTACTAATGAATATTGCTTGCAAGTTATGATAAAATGGAAGGTTATAGAAATTGAAAGAAAAAGACAAGTTTGACAAAATTTTCAAAAATGAGGTATGATTTTGGTTTTACAAAAATCTTAGTATAATACTTGAATACTTATGCTTAAATGATTTCTCTAGGCTCATGATTGATTATGCATGATAAATATTTGAATTTTCATGAGTAGGACAAATCTGGATAACTTAGCTCATTTCATGATATCATGATATTTATGAAATCAGACTAGGTTAAATTTTTTCCTTAGAGACTTCATTTTAAGTTGAAAATTGGATGAACATGTTTAGGTGTAGTGTTAATGATTAGTTGTCATGTGCTTAAAATTAAAAATTCATGAGAAATTAAGCAAATGATAACTAGTTCACTTTAGATGGCTTAAACTTGGAAAAGTTTGACCCAAGTCAACAAATTGACTTGGACGCTTCATTTTAAGTCCAAACTTCATAAACATGTTTAGGAATAGGTATGACATGTTTCCATGCATTTAGAATTAAAAAATCATATGGATATGGATAAAATGACATAGAGGCCAATTTCATGATACCTCTTTTGAACCAAGTTGACCCAAGTCAACAAATTGTCTTAGAGGTCTCATTTTCAATTCATATTTGAGGAACATGTTTAGATTTACTCATGTTAGGTATCCATAGGTTTAAGTTTGAAAAATCATGAGTAAATGACAAGATTGACACTTAACAAGTTTCATGATAACTAGCTTAGTTTTGAATGAAATCATTCTAGGTTGATATCTTGACTTAAGGACATAATTTTTATTCCAAACTCTACATACACTCTTTACATGACCATTATGTGGTGTCATAAAAGTTTGAATGAAAACTGAGCACGTTTTGAAAAATAACTGAAAATTATGAAAATACCATTGAAATTTCAACATTTTCAGTTATTTCTAAAAAAATATTAAAAAATCCTTTTTAACCGATTCTTCAAACTGCATCTTCATTGAAAAATCTAGTTTCTCCAGTAAAAATTCAAAAAGTTTCATATAGAATATGATTTATAGTGGAATTTTGAAGTTGGATTTCAGAAATACAAAGTATCACCCTATTGAAATATCAATTTTTCTGATACTTTGTTTTTTCTTTGAAAACTTCAAATGAAACTTTGAGTATATCATTTTGATTTCATATCTAATATTGTTCTCACTATTCTTTGAGTGAAATCATTTCTAAAAATGATTTTGATACCTTGAGCGATATCTTAAAAATGCGTTTTTGGTTGCAGTCGAGATCAGTTGAAAAATTGACTTAGAAAATTCATTTTGAGTTCAAACTTGGCACATGCATTTCAGATGATCACTCAGCGATATCTGGAAAGTTTGAATAAAAAATGATAACTTTCGAAAAAATACCTAAAATTTACGAAAATGCCACTAGACTTTCAGGAATTTTAGGAATTTCTAGAAAACTAATTTTTTACTGATTCTTGAACCTGTAGATTCCTTGAAAAATATAGTTTCTACAGTTAAAGTTTTAAAAATTTCATAAAAAATATGATTTGATAGGGATTTAAGAATTTGATTTATGTATACTTAAGTATCTCTTTGACCTAAGTCAACAAAATGACTTAGAAATCTCCTTTTAAGCCCAAACTTGATCAATATACTTAGATTCACTGATGTAGATATCTAGGTACCTAAATTTGAGAAAACATGAGTAGATAGCAAAATTTGATACTTAGTCATTTTCATGTTTTCATATCTACTTTGAATGAAATCGTGCTAAGTTCATATTTTGATCAAACGATATTGTTTTCACTTCAAACTTGATACACGTGCTTTAGATGACTATATCTTGGTATCTGGAAAGTTTGAAAGAAATCTAGAAATATTTTGAAAAATTACATTTATTTACGAAAATGCCACTAAAGTATCACTATTCTTAAGTTGCTCATTTTTTGCTACTTTAAATTTTCATTAGATTTTCAAATGAGACTTGAAGTATGATATTTTAAATTCACTTATGGTATCGTTCTACTCATTTGATGAGAAAAATTATTTCTAAAGTAATTTTTTACTATTTGACCGATACTTGAGTTATTACATGATTCATGATTTTGGATTTCAATTATCATTTCACGATATCATGTATGACTTAGCCTCTTATTCGATGTTTGACTTTCATCCCTTGAGTTGAGACTTTCACGGTTTTGAAAAATCTTTTAGAGTTTCAACTTTGACTTTTCTTGTCATTTTTGAGTGATGTCAAAATGGGAGAAAAATCTAGGTAAAAAGGGAAAAAAAGTATAGGAAACCATACATATAGATAGGGGGAGTTTATTTCCATAGATATGCATGTTGATAGGAGAGAAATCCCATGTTTGATATCCTTTGTTATTAAATGATATATTTTCTTAAGGTTGTTTATCATCATCAAAAAGGGAGAGATTGTTGGCCTAAGATTTTCAACCTTGGTCTTAATCTCGATTTTGAGGATAACAAACATAGAACTAATGTTTCATTAAGAAATACTTTCAGGTTCCAAGTTGGTTGGTGTTGTCGTCCCCAATCGGAAAAATGGGAGAAATCGGAGAAATCGGCAAGGATGGTCGTCGACGCTTGGATTTCTTCGGGAAGATAGAGTTTAGATTTAGGGTGTCTAGATAAATTATAAATCCTCATTATGATGTAAAGAAATCCAAAAACCAAACCCGGACCGCAAAACATGAAAAACTGGAAAATTAGAAAAGGCCTTGAAATTCATTAAGCCTATGGACCTCCTTGGAGGGCTATATGATCTAGACATTTTCTTGGCACCAAAAGTATCAGTAATTATTTCTTAGGTAAAAACTAGATATCAAGGTATTTTTAATGAATTTTTGGAAGCCTTTAGCATACCCATATTTGATCCGGGAGATTATAAAATTTCTGTTTTTCGGAAATTTGTACTTGACCCCAAAAATTAGATTTTTGATTCTTAAGGATTTTGATTTTTTAGATATTTTTATTGAACCCAAATGGAGGGTAATCCTTTTATAACATTTATGTTTTAAAGTTAATTGAACCCAAACGAGCAGAAAAATCAGCCAAACCAAGCAGTCTACCCAAACCAAACTTGTGTAAACCTAGGTTCCTAGGTTTGATTGAGTTGGTGATAGTCTTGGTGTTAAGCTTAAATCCACCATTGTAAACTTAGTTTGCTATGATTAGTTGAGTTGTCCTTAGGTTGAGGTGGGAGTGCTCTTGGTAGGAAGACGGGATACTTCCGAGTGTGGAAGCGCCTTCGGGTTGAGAGCGAACACTTTTCGGTGAAAAATCCTCATTGTAATGAAACTAATTAATCTAGTTAAACTAGTTTGGAAATCCTAAGTGGGGTGCTTAGGTAGTGGAGTAGGCATTGGGGCCAAACCACTATAAATCATTGTATTAGTGTTGTCTCTTTTGTGTTTGCTTAATTTTCTTATTTATTGCTTCCGCTTGTTATTCGAATTTGTAAATTGCCTAAGTAGTTTAAGAAAATATTAAAATTAGAATTAGGCAAATAGTTTTAGATAACACACTATTCACCCTCCCCCCCCCCTCTAGTGTCACCATTTCACCAACATCAATGACGTCATCAACAAAGGCTGGCCCTAACATTCGGGACTCGCCGACCTCAAACAAACCTATCAGCTACCTGCACCTGCGCCCTTACAAAGCCCCAAACGGGGCCATATCAATGATGCTATGGTGACTGTTATTATAGGCGAACTCTACCAAAGGTAGATGCCTCTCCCAGCTGCCCTTAGCATGTCCTCAAGCGTTTGAATGGTCCTCTCGGGCTGTTTGTCCGTTTGAGGATGAAAAGCGGTGTTGAACCACACTTGCGTACCCAAAGCCTCTTGAAATGACTGCCAGAACCGAGCAGTAAACTGAGTGCCTCGGTCTGATATTATCATGATTGGAATCCCATGGTAAGGCATAATACGGTCTGCACCGATTTGGTCTTCACCGGAATAAAGTGCGCCGATTTGGTCAGACGATCCAGCACCACCCAAATAGAGTCATTTCCTTTCTCTAATCTCGGTAACCCGGTAACAAAATCCATGGTGATCTTTTCCCATTTCCACTATGGTACCTTGAGGTTCTACAATAATCCTGCGGGTCTCAAGTGCTCGGCTTTTACCTGCTGATAGACGAAACATCTATATACGAACTCTGCCACATCCCTCTTCATCCCTTTCCACCAGTAGTGTTGTCTCTGATCTTGGTACATTTTGGTGGCCCTCGGATGCATAGTGTAAGTGGAACAATGGGCCACCTCTAATACCCGCCTACGGACCTCTGCCATGTCTCGTACCGCGATCCTGTCCCTGTATCTGAGAATCCCCTCGGAGTCCACTCCGAAACCCTCTATATCACCTCTCACAGCTAGATCCTTCGTTAGAGAACAAAAAGCATCCTCGCCTTGAGTCGTTCGTAGCATATCAACCAAAGTGGATTGTACATGCATGTGTGCCACCAATCCACCTGAATCAGCCACAGATAATAAATCCCCTAGACCTAAGCTCACCACCAACTCTCTGGCCAGGGATCTCCTACTCACAGCCAAGTTGGCTAAGCTCCCCATTGACTTCCTGCTCAAAGCATAAGTTACAACATTTGCCTTTCCTGGGTAATATTGAATGTCGCAGTCATAATCTTTTAATAGCTCAAGTCATCTCCGTTGCCTCAAGTTCAAATCCTTTTGAGAAAATAGGTACTGGAGGCTCTTGTGATCGGTGAATATGTCACATGCCTCCCTATATAAGTAGTGATGCCATAGCTTCAAGGCAAAGACTATGGCCGCCAACTTCATATCATGATTCAGATAATTCTTCTCATGGGTTTTCAACTGCCTAGATGTGTATGCGATCACTCTGTCATGTTGCGTCAGAACACACCACAATCTGACTCCAGAAGCGTCACAATAGACAACAAATCCTCCCGATCCTGATGGTAGTGCTAGTACAGGAAGAGGTGGCAACGGATCGTGCTTGGCATGGTCCGAACAATTGGCAGCCAAGCCCAGCCCGAGCCCGAGCCGCGCAGCTGGGCTCGGGCCGGCCCGAAAATTAATTATTTAATTTAAATTTTTAAATTTAAATTTTTAAAGGTTTAAAATTTAATTTTAAAAATTAATGATTACGGGTTAATTTTGAACTTGGACCTCTAATTTTATTAATCATTGTACTAAATTTTATTATATATTTTTTAACACATTTTTTATATGTAACGCAGTACAAATTAATAAAAATATTTTTAAAAAATCAAATATTTTTTTTTAATATTATAATAGACCGCACCTTAAAAGGTTGCCTACGTACCTTCTATAGCTAAACTTGTACTCCTCAATGATTAACTATAGAAGGATCGGATCTACGTAGTTCTTTTTACATTTTTAATCACTCGTAGTCCCGGTGATTTAACTTGTACTTGGACCAGCAGCACCAGCTTCGCTTGTTTGAGCTTCCTCCTCTCCCGATGATGAAGTGTCGTGTCCTCCCTTATCTTGTAATCTATCTTCAGCATCCAACCAGTCTTTTAAGCAAATGCACATTTCAACCGTTTCTTCACTCATTCGGCTATTTTTTTCGTCGATAATTCTATTTCCTGTACTAAAACAAGACTCGAACGCTATTGTAGACACAGGAATAGTTAGTATATCACGTGCCATGATGGAAATAATAGGATACGTATTTTCTTGTTTTTTCCACCATGCTAAAATTTTATTATCATCTATTTTTTTAGAATGATTATGATCTAGAAAAAAAAGTAATTCATCAAAATTAGTAGATTCAATTTTTTTTATTCTACGACCAAGTTGAGAATTAATACTATTTCCACCATCTTCTCTTAATCTAGAAGAAGATGTTGTCTTATTTGTAATTGTATCACCAAATTTTGAAGCGTAAAATACAAACATAGAATTCAATAAATTCAAATTTTTTAAAAAAAATTCTTCAACATTATCTAATTCCATATTGTTATAATAATCATCTAACAACATATTTAAACCATCAATTTTCATTCTACGATCTAAACATATTGCTAAACAAAATAAAGTAGGTATATCTGACCAATACTTTTTAAATTTAGATTTCATTAAAGAAATAATTTGTGCAAATAAAGGATGATGTCTATATGAAGAAAATACTTCACTAATACGAACTATATGTGAAAGAGTTAAATTACATGTAGGATAATAAACACCGGAAAGTTGTTCGGTAGCTTTATTAAAAAGTTCTAAAATTTGAGTAATATGCCCAGCAACTAACCAATCATTATTATTAATTGGATCACTAGGCATATTTTGATTGTAAAACATTGTAAGGATATCTTGATATCTTATAGTAGACATAAGCATATGATATGTTGAATTTCATCTAGTAATAACATCTCCATTAAATTTTTTAAATAATTTATTAAAAGATTGACATAATTTTTTAAATTCTTGTGTTCTTGCTTTTGAAGAACGCATATATCTAATAACATCTCTTATTTTTTCTACATGTATATTTACTTGTTTTAAACCATCTTGTACACATAAATTAAGAACATGACAAACACAACGAACATGAAATAATTCACCATCTAATACTGGTTTAAATAACTGTATAAGGGGAGAAATAGCAGCATTATTATTACTAGCATTATCAAAACAAATCAAAAATTTTTTATCATTTATATTATAGAAAGATGTTACAAATCTAATAGGAGAAAAAATGACAACAGAAGTGTGTGGATATTCAAAAACTTTAAAAGTAATTATTATTTTTTGCAAAATAAAATTTTCATCAATCCAATGTGTTGTAACACAAATGTAAGATTTAGTAGTACGTTGACTAGACCAAACATCAGATGTTAAAAAAAAAATTGATTTATTATTTTGAAAACTAGTCATTATATTTTCTCTATATATAAAAAATAATTTTAAAGCATCACTTTTCATTGTATTTCGAGTAATTTCTTTTTATTTTGGTTGTAAAGTATTTTGAATCCAACTAGAAAATCTTGGTTGATCAACAAAACTAAAAGGAGATTCACTTTGAACAATTAATTTTGTAAGTTCTCGACGTTGAAAACCATGATCATACGAAAAAGCTGTTAAACCAGAAGAAGATAAATTAAGAATTTGTTGAGCTTGTGCAACCATAGTGTCATGACCCTTTGCATGACGTAATAAATGACCAGATCCTCCAGTTGTTGAAGCCGAAAGAATTTTTTGACATTTTTTGCACCGGGCTGTTGTTATGGTGCCATCAGGTTCAATAATTTTCTCAAAATATTTCCAAACCATACTTTTTTTTCTACCTGATGGACATAAATTAATAGATGGACTTATCTCTATGTTTTGATTTTGTTGAGTGATAGGAGTGGTAGGAGTAGCATGAGACATTTCTTCTAACATATTTGATCCAGTTTGTGGAGTATAACCTGAAAAATCTCCGTCCGCCATTAGTAAAAATTAAAAATATAAAAAATATAAATATTATACTAATCAATGAAATAAATTGAAGAGATTAAAAAAAAAAAACAACAATCTTGAATCCTTGTCTTCTCGATGAGCTTAAAATGTTGTTGAGAATGATTGTAAATGAACTTAGATTGTTGAGAGTAAGAGTGTAAGAGAGTTGAGAGTTAAGGATTGAGAGAAAGAGAGTTAAGGATTGAGAGAAAGAGTTGAAGATGAAGATAGAAGAAATGAAGAAGGAGAGGAGGTATTTATAGGATTATATATATATATAATAAAGGATTCGTGGAGCCAGACCTGGCTCGGGCCGACCTACGTCTGGCGCACGCCAGGCCTCCCGTGCTCGGGCCAACACGGTGCACGGGCCGTGCCCAGAAGGCGAGCCCGGCCCATCTTCTGGGCACAGCCATGCCGGGTCGGGCCGGGCCCGTGCCGCCCATGGGCTGGCCAAACCCGTTGCCACCTCTAAGTACAGGGGCTGTAGTCAAGCGGTTCTTGAGCTTCTGAAAGCTCTCCTCGTATTTGTCATCCTAGATAAACATTACTTTCTTGTGAGTCAGGCGAGTGAGCGCGGCGGCAATCTTGGAAAAATTTTCCACGAACTTCATGTAGTAGCCGACCATCCCTAAGAAGCTACGAACCTCGGTCACGCTAGTAGCCTCTCCAGTTCTAAACTGCCTCAATATTTGTAAAATCAACTTTCACACCATCCTGGGATACAATATGCCCCAGAAATCCAACGCTGGTCAATCAGAACTCACACTTTGAGAATTTTGCTGCTTGAGGGTCTCCAGAACTACCCTTAAGTGCTCCTTGTGCTCCGCCTCACTCCTGAAATATACTAGAATGTCGTCAATGAAGACTATGATGAATCTGTCTAGAAAGTCCTTGAACACCCGGTTCATCAGCTCCATGAAGGTTGCCGGGGCGTTAGTAAGCCCAAAGGACATGACCAGGAACTCATAGTGTCCATACCGCGTCCTGAAAGCAGTCTTCTGGATATCCTAATCCCTGATCCTCAACCGATGGTACCCTGACCTCAAATCGATCTTTGAGAACCACTGAGCTCCATGCAACTAATCAAACAAGTCATTAATCCTAGGAAGCGGGTATCGGTTCATGATCGTCACCTTATTGAGCTGTCAGTAGTCGATGTACAACCACATAGACCCATCTTTCTTTTTCATGAACAACACCGGCGCCCCCCAGGGTGAGACACTCGGGCGAATGAACCCAATGTCTAACAGCTCCTGCAACTGCACTTTAAGCTCCCTCAGCTCAGCGAGTGTCATTCGGTATGGGGGGATCGATATAGGCTTCACCCCTGTCTGTAGATCAATACAGAACTCGATCTCCCACACTAGTGGTAGTCCCGACAACTCCTTAGAAAACACGTCTAGAAAGTCCATGATAACTAGGGTACTCTCAATGTCGCGGGTCAAGCTCTCTCTAGTAACACTTGTAGAAACAAAAACCAAGAAAGACTAACAACCACCCATCATTAGCTTGCGGGCTTGGAGAGCAGAGATCACCCTGATAGAGTGCCCTCGCTCATCGCCCTGAAAGGTAAAGGGTGGTATTCTCGGCTTGCAAAATGTCACCACTTTTATCCTACAATTGACTGATGCATAATGGGATGATAATTAGTCCATGCCCAGAATTACATCCAAAACTAAGGTCGTTAATAACATCAGCTCCGTTTCAAATCGTGCCCACCTATGGAAATGTCGCAGCCCCTAAAGACCATCCTCGCAACAACAGTACTGCCCGTAGGTGTAGACACTACTAATTGTTCAACTAACCAACTCTCATCTTTTTCCATCCTCAATGCCAGCAACTCAGATAGAAATGAATGAGTAGCACCTGGATCAAACAGTGCATAAGCATGTAACGAACTAACTGAAATTATACCTGTCACCACTGCATTGGACGCCTCTGCGCCCTCATGAGTCAGTGCAAAGAGATGAGCAGGTGGCCTCCCTAGGCCTGTCGTGCGTTGCTGTCTGGTCCCCTGAGTCTGAGTCCGCTGCGCCACTGAAGCTGTTGACATAGGAGCTCTCCCTTTAGGTGGTGTTGCTACTTGATCGCTTGCAAGGCAGTTCTTTATGATGTGACTTGACTGGCCACACCCAAATTAGATACTCTGACCGTAGCACGCTCCTTTGTGCCTCCTCCCGCACTGTCCGCGTCGCTCCTCCGTCCTCCTGGTACTATGGTACTTTGGGCAGCCATCAGTGCACGACCTCTAAAATATCCTCGTCCCTCGCACTACGGGCGCGCCATTCCAGGGCCGACACCCTCGGACTGGGTGCACATGTCCCCCTGGCGGTGCTACCGAAACCTCTTACGAGCTGGTCCGTCCTGCTGGTCGTTACCATGACTTCCTTCCGCATTGCCTCGTCCACCACCTGCACAAAGGTAGTGTCCACGGTGTAATGCATGAGCCTGCCAATCTGTACCCTCGGACCCTCCACAAACCGCCTCACTCAGTCCATCTTGGTCGCCACTAGAGATGGGTGGTAATGGGACAATCGTGTGAACTCGATCTCGTACTCCGACACCATCATATTGCCGGGCTGGCGAAGCTGTTTGAACTCCCTAGCCGACCTCTCGCGGACATTCCAGGGTAGGTACTTTTCAATGAGAGCCGTCCGGAACTCCCCCCACGTAGGGGCTGGTGCATGAGTTCCACTACGCGCCCTCCATGACTGGTGCCACTCCTTCGTTGGCCCCCTAAGCTGTAGCCCAACTATGTGCACTATCGCTTTAGAGGAACACTCCAAAACTGAGCATAACTATGTGCAGACATTTTGGAACGCCATCACCTCCATTGCCTGAGCCGCACCTGTGAATACTGGTGGCTTCAGCTTCACGAAATCCATGTACAGTGAGCTGTGTACCACTAGTTCCTATCGGACCTCCTCCATGTATTCGGACTGAACCGACTTGACCGGCTTGGTCACTGCGAGTGCCACTGGTGGTATAGGTGGGGTCCGCTGCTGCGCTAGCTCCCACTCCTTACGTAGCTCCTCTCGCTCCCTACGGAACTCCTCCCGTTCTCGACGAAATTTGTCTCATTATCTGCAAAGCTCCTCGGTCAGCTCTGTCACCTGGGTCTCTAGCAGTGCAACCCTAGGATCTCGCTCTATCTCCACCTGAGCCACCTAGCTGGTAACACAGCCTTTGCCTCGGCTGCGATCCCGGCCTCGGCCTCGTCTGCCAGTGGAGTTACTTCCGCTTCCACTCATCATGGCATCATCATATGCCTCCATTGCTATTAAATAAGAAAGCAAGAACCATGCAATTTTTAACATATTTACAATAATGAAATTAACCAAAGAAAATACGTATCGCCGCTGGTGCGCAGGTTCAGCTGTTGATCTCGTGACTAGGACATACCAAATGATGACACGCTAGCAATGCCCCATACGATACCTACTATCCTATAATCGTACTCGCTTTGATACCAACTTTGTCACACCTCGAACCCGATATGACTGGCCAAGGTACACCACGTACCCCGAAGCCTAACCCAAACCAAATCACATGAACACATAAACCAGACTTGAACATTTAATAATATCTCAAGGATTTAAAAAGAAACATTTATTTTCAAATAAACCCTAGACCACAAACACAACAAAAAAGCAAATGTTCAAATCGGTTACTAAAATTTAATTACTAAACAAGACACCTCAAATGACAAAAGTGCATAAACAAATAAGTAAACCGAGTCGACATGACTCAACAACTCAAAAGAAGTAAAAATGACTCGGGTATCCCTCTCGGCCACGACATTTCACGAGACCCACTGCCCTACCGCCACCAACCGCGCTACTACACTCGATACCTCTCTGATCTAGCTCACTGGGACTTAGTGAGTAGATCAGTCCTCATATCCTTTATATCATCATCAACATGAAAAAAAACATAGCTCATGCGGTAAACAACATCATGATAATATCATATCTATTACACTACACATGATAACCATATATTAATATGTACAACGTCATAATCGAATACATGTCTACCACACCACGCATGACAATCATATAGCAATAACACCACAAAAACAACAAATAAGAAAGAGGACTACCACCCATGAATCACCTCCGGACCCGTCGGTCCCACATAGCCACATAGGGTAGGTAGACGGGTGGCCGCCGCACTACCACCCAGCTCAGTGTCAACCTGTTGGGGTATGCCCTCTCCTCACCGGCACTAGCTCTTCCGAGCCATCCTATTGAGGCATACGTTCCCCTCACATGCTCGGGTCTCCGGGTTGTCTCCTGCTCGCGAGATCCTTGGGGTATACCTAAGTACGTATAATCTCCCCACACTAGCCGATCTTTCGGAATAAGGCCAACGTTGTCTCCTTGGGGCATATCTTCCCCACACCAACGAGGCTCACAGGAAATGCAACACGCACATCACAAAATCACACATGCATGCACATATATAAATGAGCATAACAAGATGTGCACAATAGATAACAAGGGTATGTCTAGGGCATACATTCACCTCCGCCTCCTCCCATCATCTATCACAATCACACACAATTATATAATAAGCGAAATAACACCAAAATCATAAACATCATAGCGTATAAAATGAGCATAGAAGTATAGCATAGTACGTACAAAAGCGTATGATAAGAGCATGGAAAGCAAGTATACATAAAATAGGGTATCACCCCTTAACGATCCTATACAATTTAACCCGCCCTTAAAGACCCTAGCCGAATGCCCTAGGGCCAGCCTACCTCCCTTACCTAAGTACGTACTCTAAGGGGAAGGTAGGTTCAGCCCCCTTAGGTGTCCTTAGGGTCAGCCCGCCCGAAAGTTAAACTGGGGTCCTAATGTCTTTAGGTGTCCATAGGTTTCCAATTGTCTAAGTGTAGGGTTCTATATTGTTTCCATCCTTAGTAACAAGTCCATCACACCCTATTGTGTATCTCCTAGGTGTGAAAAAAAGATTGAACCCCTAAAAATCCAACCTTTAGGGTGGTCGGCCACCCTAGGGTTCTTAGGGTGCCCTACAAGGGGGCGGTGTTGGTGAAATGGCCTACACTAAGGGAGGGTGAATAGTGGGTTTACTAATCTTTTTGCCTAAATCCTGTTTTAATCGTTTTATTTGGTTACTTAGGCAAATTACAAATTGAGTAGCAAGCGGAAGGAAAGTAAATATGATAATGAAGTAAACACAAGTAGAAGCAATGCAAACACTTATAGTGGTTCGGCCCCAATGCCTACTCCACTACCTAAGCACCCCGCTTAGAATTTTCAAACTAAACTTTATTAGATTAATTGTTCCTTTACATTGAGGACTTTACACCGGAAAGTCTCCGCTCTCAAACCGAAGGCACTTTCACACCTGGAAGTATCCCGCCTTCTTACCAAGAGCACTCTCCCACTTCAAACCTAAAGGACAACAATACTAATCCTAGTAAACTAAGTTTACACCGGTGGATTTAAACCTCAAACACCAGGGCTACCACCCAATTTCAAGACCTAATATCCTAGGTCTTCACAAGCTCAAATACAATGAAATAAACAAGAAAATACACAACTTATACTTAGCTCCAAACAATGAATCCTAGCTCCTCTTGATGCCTTGGTGATGAATCAAATCAAGCTTGAAGGCAAACTTGAGAAAGACAAGTTGGAAAGCTAGGGTTTCTCCAAGTAATGGCTCAATGAAAGCTTGGGAATGATCAATGATGACTCAATGAAGATTAGAAGTGATCAAAAGTATCAAAGGAAGGCTGGGACATCAGTATTTATAGAGCCATGAAGTATGCTCGGGTGAAACAATGCACAACGCTCAAAATAGAGTCGTTTCCGCCCGCTAATCATAGGTTCGGTCGATTGTCGGTCGACCAGACCTAGCGACTGCCGAGCAAGCAAAGGTATTATGTCCATTCTGGGCATCGTTCGGTCGATCGAAATACATTCACCTTCTGTCGGTCGACCAGTTGGTCGATCAAAACTGGGCAGGGCTGATTTCTTGTGTATTTTTCTACTCGTTTGTTCGTTCTGGGTTCCGTCTACTTATATAACATAAATATTATATAAGGATTACCCTCTATTTGGATTCAATAAAAATATCTAAAAAATCAAAATCCTTAAGAATCAAAATCTAACTTTTGGGGTCTAATACAAATTTCCGAAAATTGGAAATTTTATAATCTCCCGGGTCAAATATGGGTATGCTAAAAGGTTCCAAAAATTCCTTAAAAATATCTCGTTATCTAGTTTTTACCTAAGGAACAATTATCGGCACTTTTGGTGCCAAGAAAATATCTAGGTCATATAGCCCTCCAAGAAGCTCCCTAGGCTTAGTGAATTTCAGGGCAGTTTTGGGGTTCAAGTTTGGTATTTTGGGTTCTTTACTTCTTCATGAGGATTTACAACACATGCTATACACCCTAAACCTAAACTCTAACTTCTTGAAGAATCCCAAGAGTTGACGGACGTCCTTGCCGATTTCTCCGATTTTTTCGATCGGGGACGTCGTACGCTAATCAATATGGAACCTGAAAATAACTCTTCATGAAATCATTAGTTCCATGTTTGTTATCATCAAAACTAAGATTAATACCAAGGTTAAGACCAAGATTGAAAACCTTAGGCGAACAGGCGGCACACCCTAAACACCCTTCATATTCCCCCTTTTCTCAAGATATCAAACCACCACCAAGAACCCTCAACAACCATCAAGATTCCTCAAAGAAATCATCAAGAACTTAAGAAGAAAGGGGGCGGCACAGCAAGGTAAGGGGCGGCCAATTGCCCAAAATTCAATCCGATAAAACCGTTGCAATCACGATAAAACTCTCAACGCAATCAACCAATCTTGCGAAATCAACCGACCAACGAAAAGCGACAAGAACCCCATGACATAGGGCGGCATGGCTGATGAAGAAAAGAGAAAAAAGAAGACTCATCCACTCACCTCTTTTGGAGAAACCGGGAAGGAAGAAGAAGCTATGGGTCTTCCTACGTTGAACGTTGACGATCTTGCGAAATCCGGCACCGGAGCTCCTCCTCCTCTCGGCGGCACCTCTCTCTCCTCCTCCTTGAGCCTCGGGTGGCGTGTGGCAAAACCCCTAGCCTCACACCCCAGGTTTACTTTTATAGGCCTCTATTTGGTCCAAATGACCAAAATGCCCCCGCTTAAGTTATTCGACTAATCTAGCATGTATCTAACCTGTTCTAACTCCGGTTCGAGTTTCGATTGAACCGCTAAATTCATCTCGAGACCCTCTATCATCCTAGCATGCTAAATCAAAGAAATAAAATAAATATATTTTTCCTAATTTTTTTTTCATATAAAAAGATTACTTGAATTAAATTCCACGACTCTATGCCAATCCGTGCTAACTCGGGCCCACGATCCCCTGCTAAGGATTAAAATAGTATTTTAGGATTTTGGGCATAACATCGCGCCTTCTGGCGATTCACTCGGCCCGCTCTGATGCACATCCCGGGTTTCTCACTGAAATTCAAAATTAAATAAAATTTGCGCGGGTATTACATTATACCCACGGCACCACCGGGTAGGATGCTAGTAAAGCTCTCTAGCATGTACCCAAACCATGGACAAGCAGTCTAGGATAGCCCTATGAAACTGTTGCCCTCCCATGTCAGGAAAATCCTCCAACATATCTCAATGCTAGTAAAGCTCTCTAGCATGTACCCATTGTTAGGAATGCTCTCTAACGGTTCCCGCAAGCACAATACACAACCACAAGCAAATTTATATTAAGCATAAATAAATTTCAACTATAAACTAAATTTATGTTAAGCAAATTTATGTTTTTCCATGGCAATACAGTAAATTGATAAACTAAAGTTCAAACCAAAATTTCAGCCTTTAGCATTATCTGGCCTCTCCAATAACCCCATGATCATGTCCAAATCATAAAATTCCAGTGAGCATGCCATCAATACTCAAAACTCATACAATTTCAACGATATAATTCAACTAGACATCTCACCGAACATTTGGTGTTCATAATTTCAGCATAAGTTAATTTCTATCATAGCAAATAAGAAGCCATTCCCACGGATAAAAAAATACATTCATAATCATTATTTAGACTATCCTAAAACCAAGAAATAACCCTAGGGTCATACAACATATTAACATAAAATTTTAGCAATCACACATCACAATTCATTCTTGCACGACCATCCAAATTCACTTTGTTGGGTGGTTTACAACAATAGTCAACACCCTAAAAATTCCACATGCTCCAGGTATTTCTCAGGTAAAATCTGTTGGCTTAAGGTTTTCAATCTTGGTCTTAATCTTGATTTCGATGATAACAAATATGGAACTAATGATTTCATAAAGATTTATTTTCAGGTTCCATATCGATTAGCGCACGACGTCCCCGATCAGAAAAATTAGAGAAATCAGAGAAATTAGCAAGGACGCTCGTTGATGCTCGGGATTATTCGAGAAGTTAGAGTTTAGGTTTAGGGTGTCTAGATAAATTGTAAATCCTCATGATGATGCTAAGAATCTCAAAAACCAATCCCGAACCCCAAAACATGAAAACTCAAACTCGCCCTGAAATTCACTAAGCCTAGGGAGCACCTTGGAGGGCTATATGTCCTAGACATTTACTTGACATAAAAAATGGTGGTAATTGTTCCTTAGGTCAAGACTAGATAACGAGGTATTTTTAAGGAATTTTTGGAATCCTTTAGCATACCCATACTTGATCCGGGAAATTAGAAAATTTCCGTTTTCGAAAAATTTGTACTAGTCCTCAAAAACTAGATCTTTATTCTTAAGGATTTCGATTTTTTAGATATTTTTATTGAATCCAAATGAGGGGTAAACCTTATATAATATTTATGTTTTAAAGTTATTAATTTAAAGTTAATAAATGTTATATAAGTAGACGTAGCGAAGACGAAACCCAAACGAGTAGAAAAACCCAAGCAAACTAGCAGTCTGCCCAGCCTGTCCAACTTTCGATCGACCGACAGAGGCAAAAAAATGGCAGTGCGTGCATCGACCGATCGATCGACCGGATTGCGGATCGCTGAAGTCACGATTCATTCGATCGACCCGTCTGCCGACCAAACGGCGTGATTAATTCACAAAAAGGCTAGCGGTCACGGGCAGTCGATCGGTCGGTGGACCGATGATCGACCAACATGCGACCGAACGGCGGAAACGGCTAGTTTTTCGCCCGTTGAGCCACCCGTTTCATTCCATTTCTTCTTGGCTCTATAAATACCCAAACCTAAGCCTTCCTAAACAACTTTTTGATCACTCCTAACCTCCTTGAGCCATCCTTTGATCAATTCTAAGCTTTTATTGAGTTAATCCTGTGAAAACCCTAGCTTTGATATCTCATCCCTTTGATTGAGCCTTGACTTCACTGATTCACCATCAAAGGCATCAATAGGAAGCTAGGAAACTTTGTATGGATCTAAGTACTTCATTGTTTAATTTATTGCTCCATTTATTGTTGTATTTTGTTATTTATTTCATTGGATTTAAGCTTGTAAGAAGACCTAGTGTTAGGTCTTGTGTGTAAGTGGTTACCTTGGTGTAGAAGGTGTAAAGCCACTTGTGTAAACATAGTTTACTAGGATTAGTTGAGTTGTCCCTTAGGTTGAGGTGGAAGAGTGCTCTCGGTAAGAAGTCGGAGACTTCCGGGTGTGGAAGTGTCTTAGGTTGAGAGCGAGACTCTTCGGGTCAAAGTCCTCTTTGTAAGGGAAACGATTTAATCTAGTAAACTAAGTTTGGAAATTCTAAGCGGGGTGCTTAGATAGTGGAGTAGGCATTGGGGCCGAACCACTACAAATCTCTGTGTAAGCATTGTCTTAATTGTTTGTGTTTAATTATGTTATTATTGCTTCCACATTTAGTCGATAAATTATAATTTGCCTAAATACTTTAAGAAATATTTTAAACCGGAATTAGACGATAAGTTTAGATAACACACTATTCACCCCCCCTCTAGTGTGCCATTTCACCCAACAATTGGTATCAGAGCAAGTCGAAGATTGAGATTTCACAATCCCTTCTACAATTTGTCTCGATCCTAAAATAGCACTAGAGTCGGTAGCATCTTCACCTCCTAGATTCGATGAATCGAACTTTGGTCTTTGGAAGTCTAGGATGTACACTTACTTAAAGACTAGAGGTCTTGATGTTTATAACATGATTAAACTAGAATACATTGAACCTAAGGTTGACATGCATGATTGGAGTGAACATGATAAGAAAATATTTCGATTTAATGGAGATGCTATGTATAGCATTTTTTTATACCTTACCTAATAGCATCATTGAAAAAGTCATGCATTGCACTTCGGCTTTTGATATTTGGGCAACATTAAATATGTTATATGATTATGCTAAAACCGAAGAGCTTAATACTTTCGTTGAGGGTGGTGATGACAATGGTTATCCCCCTAGTACTAACCTCGATCTTGATGATCTTAGTGCTTCTAGTCAAAGAAGCAAATCAAAAAGCCAAAAAAGAAAAGTGATATGCTACTTGTGCAAGGAAAAGGGGCACATTAAAAGGAATTGCCCTTCATCAAAGAAGAATGCCAAGAAGTGGACAAGTGCTTCAACATCCACCTACAAATCACAAGAAGCATCCTCTTGTCATGACAATGAAGCTACATCGAACTTTTGGCTCATGGGTCTTCGGAATGAGATAAAATCTTCTACTTCTAGTCATGATAGAAATCTTGATTATGATAATAATGATGTAGCTCAAATTCTTTAGATATGACTTATGATGAGCTATGAGAATAATCTAAGAAAATGTATGCCTTGCTTGTGAAAAAGAACAAGGAAAATAGAAAACTAAAGAAAGAAAATTTAAGGCTTAGTTCTCATGTGCATGAACTAAAAAATAAAAAATTGAATACAAGTACACTTGTTCATTGCCACGATGATTTTAAGCTCGAAATTGAGAATTTAAAAAGTGAGGTAAAAGACTTGAAAAATAAAAATGAAGGTTTGAAATTAAAAATGAAACTTAGGAGTAATGATTTGAAAAATGATTTCAAACTTGAGTATGAAAAATTGAAAGTTGAGAATTGCATGTTAAAATCTCAACTACATGCATTGCATAAATGCATGGATGAGTTGAAGAATGAGATGTTGGTTTTGAGTAGAAAAGTTAATGCTTCATCTTTTAAGAATTCTAGAAATCAAAATGTCTTATTTAGGAAATCTCCAAAAAAGAATGCTCATGCTCATAATATTTCACATGTTAAGCATTCTAACTTCAAACCTCATATTCACAAAAATGATAAAAAGAAAAAAATTCATGGACATTGTTTTTGTTGTGGCATGTATGGGCATGCAATTTGATTGTGCTTTTAAAGTAAACCCTAGTGTTGTTAAGACACTTTGGGTACCTAAGCCCATTAATCCCCAAGGACCTAAAGCTATTTGGGTACCAAAAATTTCTTGCTCTATTGTAGGGGGAGCTACCACACAAGGGTGAGATGAAGTTGGTTGATTAAAGTTGCTTGAGGATTCAAAGATTATATCATTTCAAAGTTGCAACTTCAAGTCATCTTGATGTCTTAGTAAGGTTGGCATCAAAAGTACTTTGGTATCATCTCATATACTCTCTTGCTTAAATTATAGTTGGAGTTTGATATATGCTTAAAATTAGTAGATTTTTCGCTCTTGATAAGTTTCAAGAACGTTTTTTATTTTTGATTTACGGTCTCTTCAGAGACCTATGTAGCCTGTAATGGGCTCATGCGACCTTGCGATTTTAAATCGTAGGCTCATTGTGGCCTTTCGATTTTCAACCAATAGGAAGGGTTGGAGATCTGGTTTTCATATTTATTATTCATGTGATCTCTTAAAATTCATTTTGGTATCACTCGATTCCATATTGAAACGAATTTAAAACTATTTAGCAGAGTAGATTTTGATATCGATAATTGATCCCTCTCTTTGCTACTTAGTTTGATAACTTGCTAGTAATTATATTCTCATTATCCTACTAATGAAAATTGCCTGCAAGTTATGATAAAATGGAAAGCTTTAGAAATTGGAAAGAAAAAGACAAGTTTGACAAAATTTCCAAGAATGAGGTATGAGTTTGAGTTTGGCAAAAATTTTTGTCTAATAGTTGAATATTCATGCTTTAATGATGTATCTATACTCATGATTGATTTTGCATAACAAATCTATGAAATTTCATGAAAAGGTAAAATTTTGATAACTTAGGCAATTTCATGATATCTTGATTGAATGAATTTTGCTCTAGGTTGAAATTTATATTAGAGATCTCATTTTGAGTTAGTGGTTGGCAAACATGTTTAGATACACATATCACATGATTCTAGGTGTTTAAACTTGAAAATTCAAGTCTAGATGAACAAAGTGATAACTAATTCATTTTAAGGGACTTAAACTTGAAAAATTTTGACCCGAGTCAACAAATCGACTTGGACACTTCATTTTAAGTCCAAACTTCATAAACATGTTTAGGAATAGGTATGACATGTTTCTATGCACTTAAAGGTAATTTCATGATAACCTCTTTTGAACCAAGTTGACCCAAGTCAACAAATTGACTTAGAGGTCTCATTTCCAATCCATATTTGAGGAACATATTTAGATTTACTCATGTTAGGTATCCATAGGTTTAAATTTGAAAAACCATGAGTAAATGATAAGATTGAAACTTAGCAAGTTTCATGATAACTAGCTTAGTTTTGAATGAAATCATGCTAGGTTGATATCTTGACTTAAGGACATAATTTTCATCTCAAACTTGACATACACTCTTTACATGACCATTATGTAGTGTCATAAAAGTTTGAATGAAAACTGAACACGTTTTGAAAATAACTGAAAATTACGAAAATGACATTGAAAATTTAGCACTTTCAGTTATTTCTAGAAAAATATAAAAAAATCATTTTTAACTGATTCTTGAAACTGCATCTTCATTGAAAAATCTAGTTTCTTCAGTAAAAATTTTAGAAATTTTCATTAAGAATCACATTTATAATGGAATTTTGAGGTTGGATTTTAAAAATGCAAAGTATCATCCTCTTGAAATATCCATCTTTCTGATACTTTGATTTTTCGTCGAAAACTTCAAATGAAACTTTATACATACTATTTTGATTCCATTTCTAATATCGTTCTCACTATTCTTTGAGTGAAATCATTTCTAAAAATGATTTTGATAACTTGAGCGATATCTTGAACAAATGAGTTTTTGGTTGAAATCAAGATAAGATAAAAAAATAAACTTAGAGAATTCATCTTGAGCTCAAACTTGACACAGGCGTCTTAAATAATCATTCAGCGATGTCGGGAAAGTTTGAAGAAAAATTGACAACTTTTGAAAAACCATCTAAAATTTACGAAAATGCCCCTAGACTTTCAAGAATTTTATGAATATTTAAGAAACTAATTTTTGATTGATTCTTGAACCTGTAGATTCCTTGAAAAATCTAGTTTGTCCAGTTAATGTTTCAAAAATTTTTATCAACAATATGATTTTGTATGGATTTAAAAGTTTGATTTTTGAAAAATTGAAGTATACTTTGACCTAAGTCAAAAAGTGACTTAGAAACCTCATTTTCAGCCCAAACTTGACTCGTACACTTAGATTTACTCATGTTAGATGTTCAAGTGCCTAAGTTAGAGAAAATATGAGTAGATAGCAAAATTTGGTACTTAGGATTTTTATATTTTCATGTCTATTTTGAATGAAACCGTGCTAAGTTCATATTTTGATCAAATGACATTAGTTTCACTTCAAACTTGATATACATGCTTTACATGACCATATCTTGATATTTTGAAAGTTTGAATGAAATCTAAAAATGTCATGAAAAATAACTGATGCTTACGAAAATATCCATACTTAGGTGTATGCATGATTCCTAGTTTTGGATTCTATCTATCATTCTTTGATATCTTGTATTAATTAGTCTCATATCAAATATTTGTTTTTCATTCCTTTGGTTGAGATTTTCATATTTCATGAAAAATAATTTTAGAGTCTCAACTTTGACTAGATTGACTTTTCTAGCCGTTTTTAATGGATGTCAAAATGGGGAGAAAAATATAGATAAAAGATCGAGAAGAAAATATAGGAAGACCATGCATATAGATACGAGGAGTTTATTTTCATAGATATGCATGTTGATAGGGGGAGAAATCTCATGTTTGATATTCTTTGTGCTTGAATGATATATTTTCCTAAGGATGTTTGTCATCATCAAAAAGGGAGAGATTATTGGCTTAAGGTTTTTAACATTGGTATTAATCTCGGTTTTGATGATAATAAACATGGAACTAATAATTTCATGAAGAGTTATTTTCAGGTTTCATATCGGTTAGCGCACGACGTCCCCGATCGGAAAAATCGAAGAAATCGGAGAAATCGGCAAGGACGTTCGTCAACGCTCGGGATTATTCGAGAAGTTAGAGTTTAGGTTTAGGGTGTCTAGATAAATTGTAAATCCTCATGATGATGCTAAGAAACTCAAAAACCACTCCCGAACTCCAAAACATGAAAACCCGAAACCGTCCTAAAATTCGCTAAGCCTAGGGAGCTCCTTGGAGGGCTATATGTCCTAGACATTTACTTGATATAAAAAATGACGGTAATTATTCCTTGGGTCAAAACTAGATAACGAGGTATTTTAAAGGAATTTTTGGAATCCTTTAGCATACCCATACTTGACCCGGGAGATTAGGAAATTTCCGTTTTTGGAAAATTTGTACTAGTCCCCAAAAACTAGATTTTGATTCTTAAGGATTTTAATTTTTTAGATATTTTTATTGAATCCAAATGAGGGGTAATCCTTATATAACTTTAAAACATAAATGTTATATAAGTAGACTTAGCGAAGACGGAACCCAAACGAGTAAAAAAAACCCAAGCAAACTAGCAGTCTGCCCAGTCTGTCCAATTTTTGGTCGACCGGTCGATCGACCTACATAGGCAAAAAAATGGCAGTGCGTCCGTTGACCGATCGGTCGACCGGATTGCGGATCGCTGAAGTCGCGATTCATTCGGTCGACCGAATGGCGTGATTAATTCACAGAAAGGCCAGCGATTGCGGGCGGTCGATCTATCGGTCGACCGACATGCGACTGAACGACGGAAATGGCTAGTTTTCCGCCCGTTGAGCCACCCGTTTCATTCCATTTCTTCTTGGCTCTATAAATACCCAAACTTAAGCCTTCCTAAATAACATTTTGATCACTCCTAATCTTCTTGAGCAATCCTTTGATCAATTCTAAGCTTTTATTGAGTTAATCCTGTGAAAACCCTAGCTTTGATATCTCATCCCTTTGATTGAGCCTTGACTTCACTGATTGACCATCAAAGGCATCAAGAGGAAGCTAGGAAACTTTGTGTGGAGCTAAGTACTTCATTGTTTAATTTATTGCTCCATTTATTATTGTATTTTGTTTTTTATTTCATTGGATTTAAGCTTGTAAGAAGACCTAGTGTTAGGTCTTGTGTGTAAGTGGTTACCTTGGTGTAGAAGGTGTAAAGCCACTTGTGTAAATATAGTTTACTAGGATTAGTTGAGTTGTCCCTTAGGTTGAGGTGGAAGAGTGCTCTCAGTATGAAGGCGGAGACTTCCGGGTGTGGAAGTGCCTTAGGTTGAGAGCGAGACTCTTCGGGTCAAAGTCCTCTTTGTAAGGGAAATGATTTAATCTAGTAAACTAAGTTTGGAAATCCTAAGCGGGGTGCTTAGGTAGTGGAGTAGGCATTGGGGCCGAACCACTATAAATCTCTGTGTTAGCATTGTCTTAATTGTTTGTATTTAATTGTGTTATTATTGCTTTCGTATTTAGTCGATAAATTGTAATTTGCCTAAATACTTTAAGAAACATTTAAAATCGGAATTAGGCGATAAGTTTAGATAACACATTATTCACCTGCCCTCTAGTGTGTCATTTCACCCTACAAAATCCACCTATTCCTAGACCCTTTCCTAGGCGGAAATTAATTCTAAACAAACCATTTAATAAATTCAACCTGTGCACAGGAAATATCAACCTATGCGCGTAGAAATTTCAACCTATGAATCTCTTCGAAATTTCCAACTAATCAATCCAGAATTTCCACCACCAAAACCCGACGCACCTCTAGGAGCTTTCTAGGTGAAACCGAGACATTCACAACATCTTTTCAGACGATAATTCCTAGCCACTAGGGATGTCAACGGTGTGGGGTGGGTACGGAGGATGCCTACCCGCTACCCGCCCCACAAAACATATATAATATTCATACTTGTTTAATTCTCCTCGAGTATTATAAATGGGTACCCATTTAATTTCCTCTGAGGGGACAAATCCTTATGAATATTGGCGGGTATTCATGACATTTTGAAAAACATAAATTACACTATTTTATTAAAATTCAAACTCACAATAATAAAATAAAAGGTAAATTACACTAACCTCTCATGACATTCAATGAAATTACATTGACCTCCCCTCTATTTGTCCATGTGACACTCACTTCCCTTGTAACTAACGATGTTAAATGCAATATGTGATTTCTCTCTTATGCCCATTGCTGAAAAATCATTAAAAGACATACATAAAATAATTGGATAAATATTTTAAAAATAAAAATTTGAAAGAAATTATTTTATTATTTAATATTCTTCATGAAATTAATGCTAGTTGGATGTGAAAATTAAAATGTTAAACACCCATGGAGTGAAAATATGAGAGAATGAGAGTTAAATGACATTAGAGTATTTTTATCATTTAAAAAAAGTAAAAGCTATAAATATTTCAAAAATATTATTAGTAAGCATGTGCGGTGCACAGTTAACGTTAGTAGGAGAGGTTTGTGTAATCTTTTACAAAACTCAAGGGGGTCACTAGACAAAGTTATATATAGAGAGAAGATTAGTGTAATTTCACTGAACCTCAGGGGAGGTTAGTGTAATTTACCCTAAAATAAATATTAACAACAACATAAGTTAAGGGAGTAGATAAACACATTAGCAACAACATAAAGTCTTTGTAATTATACTTATATTCACGGATAACAGATATCCGCGGATACAGGTACTATATTCGTACCCACCCCATATAATAAACGGGTGAGATAATTTACCCACGACATCCTCACATATAGGATGTTAACCCTCATACCCGTCATAAATGGATAAATACCGATGGGTACCCGCTTAAACGGGTACCATTGCCGTCCCTACCAGCCACCAATTTGGTAGATTTTAGCCCAACACGCGGGAAATTTCAGCCTAGTATCGATTGTCACTTCAATCAATTAATTATACCAAAGCTTCAACCATTGAAACCCCTAAAATCCTTAATCCTACTACTGATCAATCAAGAGGAAAAGCATCATCGAAAACTTTGAGTTCAAGCAACGAAACAGAATTTTTTTGCACGATAGAATCAATTATCTACACATGATCGATCAACGCCTCCCTATGATGGGCGAACCATCAAGGGTGCTACCCTAGAACTCACCTCGGGTGATGCCCTATGAGTTGAGTCTGATGAAGAACCTTCAACACTCTACCTCGATCACACCTGGACAACGAGAATCTACAACCTCATGAAATGCCCCTTTTTCACCCGTCGAAGTCCTCCTCCAAGCTGCGCCTCCTACCTCTTGTTAGCCTCTCTCTCTCTCTCTCTCTATCTCTCTCTCTCTCTCTCTCTCTCTCTATCTCTCTCTCTCTCTCTCTCTCTCTTCTTTTTATTTATTTGTTTTGTTTAATTATTTATTTTCCTTATTACTCATCTTAAATGGTTTAGCCCTTTTACACTTAAATCATGAGACAAACTCGCACCCGACTTGAATTGAACCCAAGAATGGATATTCCACTTAATTAAATCAAATTAGTCAAGTGCAAACGACATACCTCGATCAAAACTCCATCAATTTCTCTGCCTCGTGCCGCAACACCCTCGCGGCCTCCGACTGTACACAATTAAAAATAATACGTAAATATTGGTGTTACAAAAGAATTGGAGGAAAATTAAAATTGAAATGCATTTTGAGTATTTAATTTGATTTGTAGATCCTGATTTTGGGAAAAAATAATTAATAGAAGGAAAATCAATTTTTATTCTTATTTTAAAAAATTACTCAAAGATATGGTGACACACTATAGACACTTGATATTTACAACAATGGGAAAATTGATATATATATATATATATATGCAAATTGTATATCTTATTAAGATCGGCCATGTCAACAGATGTCAATATATCTTAATTAAATTATAATATTGAAGATGATAATATTTATCATTAATATATGTTGCATAACGTGACACATCTAAATTAAAAAAGTTTACTTACGATACTTACTAGGCTACAATTAGGGTGAGCATTGGATCAGGTCGTTCAAAACGATCCGACTCAAATAACCTAGACCCAAATAAATCGGCTCCTACACCACCCAACCCTACCTGAATAAAATATTGGGCTTTGATCCGATTAATCCGAATAACCCGAAAAAAAGGTGAAACGTGGTACTCCTTTTAGAACTCATTTTCAACCCTTTAACCACGAAGCCTGCATCAATCATTTTAGAAGTGCAACGGAAGTCCTATAAGTTTTAAATTTTTTAGACTTCAGTCCTATAAATTTTATTTTGATATTTTTAGTCATATATATTTGCCCTGAAGCATAAATTTGATCATATCCATGACGGTCCGTTAACTTTGTTAACATGGATATAACGCCGTTTATTTTTTCATGGACGGAGAGTTAACGAGTCGTCACGGATAGAACCAAATCTATGCTATACGTAGCAAATGTATATGATTGAAAATTTTAAAATAAAACTTATAGGACTAAATTTGTCAACATGTATGAACGACGTTATGTTCATGTTAACGAAGAGTTAACAGACCGCCATGAATAGGATCGAATTTGTGCTACAGAGAAAATGTATAGGACTAAAAATACCGAAATGAAACTTATAGGATTGAAGACCAAAAAAATTAGAATTTATAGGACTTCCGTTGCATTTCTCCCTACATAAATATATATTTAACTTACATTTCAGGTTGGGTCGGGTAAATCAAGGTTTTCACTAGACCCGACTTGACCCGAATAAGGGATTGAAATTTCTAAAACTTAAATGTCACACCCCGACGGAGGGTAGTGTGATCGGCCAGGGCCCACATCTTGCCCTGTAGCCTACTGTCTACACTGACACCAAGAAACCAAAACATATCTACTGAAAGAAACTTAATATACTTTATAAAAGTTTGCAAGTCAACATACTATATAAGTTTTTCAAAACAAAAAGAAACATCAATATCAAATCTAAATGGTCAAATATCAAGTTTTACAATTCTTTTCAATTACAACCGTCAGTGCAGAAATAAAACCAACATAACTAGGACTAGTCTAAGACTCATAGATGCCGCTACAAGATATGGAATCGCCTCCGTCCTCCAGCTTCACCATGTCGACACTAAACTACTGCTCATGCTCTGCAAAAATAAAAATAAACTGTGAGTCCACTTGGGTCTCAGTGAGTGGCTCAAATGAACCTCCACATAAGCCTCAGACATACATATATATCATACAAGGCAATAAAGGAATGTACAAGGAGGTAAAGTGTGTTTCTAATGCAACTACTGACCTTCAACGGACCCATTAGTACCAACTGTACATGATAACCTGCCACCTTGACTTATCAAGCCTCTGGCATTCGGCCCTTGGGCCTACTCATAGCAATATATCCCGGGTACAGCCGTCCCTACCATACCAGGTAGCATCATCCTGACCATCGGCCACATCATCTCAAGATGCAAGCAAACAATCCCGGGCCGTCGACTAGGATGGTGCACTAGTCTTCGGACACCGTCTGGGGTAAGGATAGCTAGTCCCACCCAACTGGGGTATGGCACCTAGTGGGCCCGCTAGCGTACCTCTAGACCCAAACTGGCCGAGCTGAGCATTGGTCATTTCCGATCTCCTCACTCCTCAGCGGACCATCTCAAGCACATTACACAATCAATATCCTAGGGTTTCCATATATATATATATATACACACTTCGGGCCTTTGCCCGTATCTAGCCTATGTCCGGCTACCGGTTCAACAGTTCATGTCGCCCATTTCAGTATATATGCACTTATGAGTTCTAAGTTTTCAAAAGTATACAAGCAGTCATATAAGTGCTATCGTCTCATATCTAAGTTTCCATAAATGTACTATGAACATCTAGTGACACCTTACATGTTACCTAGCCTTCTACACTGTCTTAGGTGAGAATTCCCATGAATCAACCTTGGAATATCATCCAAGAACATATAGGGCAGCATGCATAATCCAAAGAAAAATGCTCATATATTACAACATTCATCATATATAACCATAATGCACTTGCATAACAATTCTTATACTATCTTAGGAATATTAGCACAATAAGGGCAATTATCTAGCATGGAAAGGTAGTAATGAATTTAAATAACATGTATGAATTATAAAACATGATAGCATTGTCAACATCCAAAGTTTAAGGATCAAATGCTAAGTATGGTTACAAACTAGCATGACTACAATTCAAATCAATTAAGCTACATGCTAAGCTTGGTGTTCTTTCTAAGTATTGTCATATCCCTATGTGTGATCCCTAAGATCATGAAATTTCCATCTAAAGCAAGTCTCTCCTCCTCTCCCTAACCTTGGCCGAACCATGAGCAAGGAAAACCTTGCTCGGCCAAGGTCCTTGGGGTAGGGAAAGATGGAGGAGACTTTAATTATACCTTGTCTCTTCAATTCCGCATACAACTTAAATACCAATGAACAACTTAACCTCCCCCTCACCCTAGGCCGAACCCTCTTCATGAATTTTAGGGTTCATTTGGCCACTTCAAGGGGCTTTAGAGAGGACATACTTCATCATACGCGAGGTGTTCAAAAGAACTACATCAAAACAGTGATATAAGATCATCTAAGGGCCTTCTTGCCTTCAAGGGAATCGGGAAAAATTTCGGCATGACCTTTCCCCTTTTGACATGATTCGGCAGTCTCAAAAATACATAAATCGACTATTAAAACAGCGAGATCCGACAAGAAGCTTCATAAAATAGTGAATACGTGACGTTGAAATCATGGATCGTCGGAAAAAAATCGCGAGAACTCAACCTTTCAACAAGGGTTCGGCCACCCGCCTCCCCCAAACCTTTAAAACAATAACCACTCACCTAGATCGCCAAGAAATAAGGATCGGGTGACGACGACTTGAGATTTTTCGGTGACGACGCGAATTCCAGATCGATCCAAGCCCCAAACCCCCTCCTTGCTCCTTCTCCTCTTCTCCCTTGCAGCCTTGTCCGACTCAATGGGTGAGTCGCACGGCTGCCATAAGGGGGATTTATTCCCTCAACCATCTTTCCAAAGATGGTCTCAAGGCTCACCTAAGTCATACCCGGAACTCGACTAGACCCGAACTCGACTCGGGTTCCGACCCAACCTATAACATGACTCGAGTTAACTTAATTTAAGGTATGAATTTATAAAAGAAAAGTTAGTTATCCAAATAAACTTCATGATTTATTAGCCAAGCCATACCTTTTCACTTGAGGCGATCCTGAGGCTCGACTCGACTACCCTTGGGTCCGACGCGTTGCACCAAAACAAATTTTTATATTAGGAAACTTTTTCTGGATCTTACATTAAACCCGACCCAACCCGACTTATTTGAATAACCCAACTCGAATTGAATTTTCGGATCGGTTCAATTGCTCACCCCTAGTTGCAATGTCAGTAATTAACTTTTATCCAAACAGACATCTAATAATGTGATACAATTGATACGAAGTAGAAGATTTAAAATAAATTAGGTGTAAATAAGAAATGAAATAGGTTTATTAATTTTTCCATAATTAATTATATATCCATCTATTTTTCCAGCAACAATATATTGCTTGCCGACGTTACCGTTACTGTTGCCCACCTACCCTGTCAACTTTCTTCTTTTACCCATTTGCCCTTCGCCGATCTCTTTTTGTTCCGCTGGGCAACGACCACCTTAAACCCCAACAGTCGGCTTCCTCTCCCAACTCGATCAATCCATCGAAAAGGCCTGCCGTTTTGCTCTCTTCACGCACCACATACCCCACCCATGGCGTCGGTCTCCAAGCTCTCCAACCCCGCTAGCGCTGCCCCTGTCGCGTCTTCTGCTTTCCGATCTGACCCGAAGCTCGCCATCGATTTCTGCGGCGGAGGTCGTCCGTTTCGAAGCTCGATCCGTCCTCTCCGTCCCTCTATTCGACGCAATCGCGCGGATGGGAGCGCGTTGGTGTACGCCTCCTTGATCCTTTGCTCTTTTTACAGTAAAAGGATCCCCTTTTGACAACTAGCTTTTACTTTGTCTTCTTCTTTTCGTTTTTCTATTCCCGTTTTCAACATGCCGACATCTGCGGATGTCAGCAAGGCCGTGTTTTACTGACAGTGTTGACGGCGCCTTCATCTCTTATTTCACCCGCATGCTTGCAACTTGTCATCATGAGTACGTGTTACGTTTACTAATTGCGTGTGCTCTATGTAGATTGATGACAGTTTCCATACATTTTTTGACCTATGTCATGCAGGGCCTTGATGCAGCAGTAGCAATGAAACACCCAATTAAGGGCTCAAAACAATCTCAGTAGCTGAATCTGAGATGATTTCATTGATGTCAAAACTCTCGATCGAGAGATTACAGAACAAGAGGAAATTACAAGTAGTAAAAATTGAATTCAAAATGGGAGCTGCGGGTTTAAATATGACCCGCAGCTTGATAGGATGACTAACGAGGACCGTTGATTCCAGACAATCCCTGGATTAATTACACGTGTCCTCTTTATCAACTATAACAGCTAATCACAAATGGTAAAATGAATTAAACTGAGAAGCGCGCGCAGGCGCTTATTAAACTGAATACAACTTAGTAAAAGAAAACAAAAAAAGACTGTAGATGTTCCAGGAGCTAGCCACTAATCCTCATCAAGTTCTCCCTGCTGTTTGGAGAGCTCGTCCTCGAGATCTTCATATTTCAACTCTGCTGCGTCTAGCGGAATGTAGGGAAAGAGGCCTGAAACATTGAAGACTGGTGATATCTTGAATTCTTCAGGTAGATCGATTAAGTAAGCATTATCTTCCAGAGTCTTGGAAATCTGAAAAGGGCCAATTTTTTTTGGTTGTAGTTTATTGTATGTTCCTGTAGGAAACCTGTCTTTCCTCAAATATACCATTACCAAGTCTCCTTCCTGAAATGTTTTTAGCTTGCGATGTTTGTCAGCAGCAACCTTATACCTGTTATTGGCAGCTTCAATGGCCTCTTTCACTTTCCTTATACCTGTTATTGGCAGCTTCAATGGCCTTTTTCACTTTCTTATGCTGCTCAATGTAGCTTTGGGTGAAGGAAGTAGCCAGTCTATTAGATCCAGTGCTGACTGAAACCAAATCGACAGTGTGGTTTGGGACCTTAGTGTATACAATTTCAAATGGTGAGTGCCCAGTTGACCTGTTTACCATTCTATTAAATGCAAACTCTGCTTGTGGCAATACACTGTCCGATTGTTTGGGTTTGTCCATTGCTAAGCTGCGTAACATTCCTCCCAAAGTCCTGTTTACCACCTCAGTTTGCCCATCTGTCTGAGGATGGTATGCGCTGCTGAATTTGAGTTGTGTTCCAAATTTCTGCCATAAAACTTTCCAGAAATGACTCATGAATTTTACATCTCTATCAGATGTTTTAGATTTAGGAACCCCATGTAATCTGACTACCTCTCTAAAGAAGAGGTTAGCTATGTAGCTGGCATCAGATGTTTTCTTACAAGGCAGGAAGTGTGCCATTTTGGAAAACCTATCAACTACTACAAAAATGGAGTCTAGCTTTCTAGCAGTAACTGGTAGTCCCAATATAAAATCCATGGACAGGTCCTCCCAGATGGTTTTTGGCACTGGCAAAGGGGTGTACAAACCAGTATTTTGGTGATGTCCTTTGGCCTTTTGACACACCATACATTTCTCCACAGCTGATGCAATGTCTCTGGTCATCTTGGGCCAGAAGTACCTCCCAGTGACCAATTTGATGGTTTTATCCCTGCCCAAGTGTGCTGCCAGCCCCCCTGCACGTAGTTCATCTATTAGATATTCCCTGAGTGAAGTCTTGGGAATGCACAGCCTTTTGTTTTTGAATAGAAATCCTTCAGAAATGTAGAAGTCTTCTACATGGTCATTATTGTTACATTTTTCCCAGATATGTTTAAAATCATCATCGCTGTCATATAGCTCTTTTACATGCTCAAAGTTGGTAATGCCAACTTGGAAAATGGATAGTAGTGATGCTCTTCTGCTTAGTGCATCTGCTACTTTATTGTTCTTTCCTTTTTGAAACTGAAAAGTATATTGAAATTTCTGCAGGAATTCCAACCACCTTGCATGCATGGAGTTCAATTTCTTTTGAGAAGTAAGATATTTTAAGGGCTGGTGGTCACTATGTAATACAAAGTCCTTTTGAATTAAGTAATGTGTCCAGTGATCGAGTGATCGAATGCCCTGATGACTGCATAGAGTTCCAACTCATAAGTAGTCCATTTTTGTCTGGCCTCACTGAGCTTCTCACTAAAATAGGCTAGTGGCCTGCCTTCTTGCATCAGCACAGCCCCAATTCCTAGCTTTGAAGCATCAGTTTCCGGTTCAAATGTCTTATCGAAATTGGGTAAGGCAAGAACTGGTGCATTGGTTAGCTTCTCTTTTAATTGTTTGAAACTGTCATCTTGCTCCTCCCCCACACAAAATTTCCTTTCTTCGGGTTGCTAGTTAATGGGCCTGCAATTTCACTGAAACCCTGATAAATCTCCTATAAAATGTAGCCAATCCCAAGAAGCTTCTCAGCTCAGTTATATTGCATGGGGAAGGCCAATCTGAAATAGCCTTGACCTTCCTTGGATCTGTTTTAATGCCTTGTTGACAGATTACAAAGCCTAGGAAAAGCAGTTGTTCTGTGAGGAATTCACACTTTTGTATGCTGAGATATAATTTGTTCTCCTTTACTACCCGCAGAACCAATTCTAGTTGTTCAGGTGGACTGATTCCTCTTGACTATAGATGAGTATGTCATCAAAGTAAACAACTAGGAACTTCCCTATGTAAGGCTTTAAAATCTGATTCATCAGTCTCATGAAAGTGCTTGGGGCATTACATAATCCAAATGGCATTACAAGCCACTCATACAAACCCTCTCTTGTCTTGAATGCAGTCTTCCACTCATCCCCTGGCCTGATTCTAATATGGTGGTATCCACTTTTTAAGTCCAGCTTAGAAAACACCTTCGAGCCCTCTAGTTTGTCTAACATGTCCTCCAATCTTGGTATTGGAAATCTGTACTTTACCGTGATCTTGTTAATGGCCCTGCTGTCCCACACACATTCTCCATGAAGAGTCTTTTTTTGGCACCAATAAAGCTGGGACTGCACAAGGGCTGATGCTTTTCTGTATTAGTTTCTTTTCTAGCAAGCCATCAACTATTTCCTGTAGAATGTCATGCTCTTTAGGGCTCATTCTGTAATGTGGAAGATTGGGCAAAACTGACCCTGGAATCAAGTCAATTCCATGCTGAACATTTCTCATTGGTGGTATAGTTCAGCTGGTAACTCAGCAGGATACAAATCTTTGAATTTGTTCAGAACTGGTCTAACTTTTTCTGGGATATTCAGAGGTTCACTAGACTCAGGATTCTTCAAGACTAGTGTCATAATGATATCTTTTGTTTTTAAAGAGGAATTCTGGCAATGTTCTGCTTGCAATGTAAGCTGCTGAGTGATGATAGAATTCTGTGCTGATATGCCACTGGCTGGCTGCTGGCCTTTGGTTCCCAAAGGAAGTAAAGTTATCCTCTTTGAGTTCCAACTGAAGGTATAAGTGTTCAATTTACCATTGCGAGAAACTTCTCTATCAAACAACCAGGGTCTTCCTAGAAGTATGTGGCATGCATCCATATCGAGTATGTCACAAGTCACTGTGTCTTTGTAGATGGCCCCAATCGAAAGAGGAATGTGACTTTGCTTACTAACTGTGATTTCATTGCCCTTCTTAACCCAACCTATCTTGTAGGGGTTAGGATGGGTGGTGATGGGCAATTGAAGAACTGATACCATGGCCCTGGATACGACATTTTCACAGCTGCCACCATCAATAATAAGTTCACAAACTTTCCCTTGGATAGTGCATTTGCTTCTGAATATTTCATTTCTTTGAGTATTGGCTTGTTGCTTTTCAGTGACCAATAATCTCTGTAGGATGAGTGGCTCTCCCACCTTCCAGCTGAGTTCCCTCATTAAGTGGTTGCTCTTCATATTCTAAGGAGTTTTCATCCTCCTCACCTTGTTGTTCAACTAGTTGGAGTACCCTTCTCCGAGGGCAGTCACTTGAGTTGTGCCCAATATTATTGAACTTGAAACACTTCATTGGAAAGGGTCTCTGGTAGGGATTGTTGTTTCTGTTTGGTTGAAAAGCTTGCTTTCCATTGATACTGAAATTGGTTTCAGGTTTTGAAGAAGCCATTGTTTTTGTGAGAGAAGGTCCAGCAGTATTGCTATCTTGATTTGGATGACCAGTAATCACATTCTGACTAGGAATGAAAGGTTTTTGTTTGTCTGAATAACACTCAGACAAAGGCTTCCATCTAACTGCAACTTTGTTGGGAGTTGTTTCTCCACTCGCAAAGCCAGATGAACTGCTTCATTTAGACTCCATACATTGCTTAGCTCTAGCTTCTCTTGAATGGGCATAATGAGGCCACTGATAAATCTAGCAACCTGTTGAGACTCAAGTTCTTGCAAATTGTTGCGGGAACTCAATCTATAGAATTCCTCAATGTACTCGGTGAAACTGCGATTTCTCTGTTGGCAGTGGTGAAACTGCTGGTATAAGATCTGCTCAAAGTTAGCAGGTAAAAATCTAGATTTCATAAGCTGTTTCATCCGAGTCCATGTTCTAACTTTGTCTTTTCCCTCTCTAATTCTATTCTGCTGGTGCTGATCCCACCAGGCCGAAGCTCCCCCTCGCAATTTATTGGACACCAGTTTAACTTGCTGGTGTTCAGGAATATTCATATAGTCTAAAAATGTTTCTACGCTATGTAGCCAATCCAGAAAGTTTTCAATATGTAATTGACCATCAAAAACTGGGATATCTATCTTCATTCTATAATGAGGAGCTTCAGAAGTGGAGGCATACCTTCCCTGATGATTAAAGGGAGAGGGATTTCGCTGGAACTGAGGTTGATTGAACCGGCGGGGAGGATGAGGACCAGTGATGGTAGCCTCGAATTCATCATCAGAATCCGCATCCACTTCCAGCGACATCATAGCTGGGCGATGTTGCTGATGCGTCAATTCTTCTGGATCACAGTACTCCGATCGCCTAGGTAGATCAAGGCGATAAAGCGGCGCCCCACTTAAAAGGGATCGAGGCGATTCCCTAACTCGAGGTCGCGCCGGGGCAAAGCTGATTTCAGCGGGCGATGTCGGCTGTGCAATGGCCTACCTCACTTCAAGAGTGAGATCATCCATTTTGCGGTGCATCTCTTGCATCTCCTTCCAGAGAAACTCCAGGGAGATCGCAGATTTCGAAAGATTGCCGTCGGCGGAATTGGACATCAACCCGGCAATGTCCGGCTCTGATACCAATTTGATGGAGCAGTAGCAATGAAACACCCAATTAAGGGCTCAAAACAATCTCATGAGCTCAATCTGAGATGATTTCATTGATGTCAAAACTCTCGATCGAGAGATTACAGAACAAGAGGAAATTACAAGTAGTAAAAATTGAATTCAAAATGGGAGCTGCGGGTTTAAATATGACCCGCAGCTTGATAGGATGACTAACGAGGACCGTTGATTCCAGACAATCCCTGGATTAATTACACATGTCCTCTTTATCAACTATAACAGCTAATCACAAATGGTAAAATGAATTAAACTGAGAAGCGCGCGCAGGCGCTTATTAAACTGAATACAACTTAGTAAAAGAAAACAAAAAATGACTGTAGATGTTCCAGGAGCTAGCCACTAATCCTCATCAGGCCTCCTTGTGGTTATCCTATATTATCTCGAAGTGGAACTTGGTGCAGGGATGTTTAGGAGAAAGACTGTTAATGGGATCATTAAGTAACTTCAGTGCCATAATTGTACTAGAAATTAAATGGCCCTTGACCTATGCTTTAATATTATAACTAAAGCATTTTAACTGAACTATCCATCTATTTCCGTGTTCCATCCTTGTTTGAAATTAGTATATGTACTGCCATTGCAAGGTCAAGCAATTGAGTTTAAAGAGCATTCTGGAGGGAATAGACGACAATGACAATAGCTTTTTGCTAGTATTGGAACGGTGACATTATTGATGTTCCCTTTAGATGTTCCGGATGATTGTGGTAGAACTGCGCAACAATGTTCATTCATGTTATCCTTATATATATATTTTTTTGGCTGCTAGTCATGATACTGAAATACTTATGTAGAAAATTCATGTGTTTAACTAATTGTGTATCCAGTGTGAAGTGCTCACAAGATGGCGATGGTGCCTCATCAAAGAGGACAACCCTGCATGATTTGTTTGAGCAGCAAGGGCAGTCTCCATGGTATGACAATCTCTGTAGACCTGTTACCGATTTGCTGCCACTGATTGCCAGTGGTGTAAGGGGTGTCACCAGCAACCCAACGGTACTCTTCCTGTAGAAAAGTTTATGCTTATTTCTTTTTATAGATTACTATAATTTTCAATTCTTGAATTCTAATATGGAGCAAACTTTTCTTATTTCGCTAAAGATTATATATTATGATCTTATTTCTTCCATTTTATGCAGATTTTTCAGAAAGCTATATCTTCTTCTAATGCCTATGATGAGCAATTCAGGTATTCAGTTATCTTAGTTTATATTATTACTCCATTTCTTCACAAGAATATGCCTGACATACGTTTCTTGAGCTATAGTTAGTTTTAACGATCAATTGTGCAATAATGCATGCTTAAGTTAATGGGTTAGACTGGAAAATTTATTTATTAACAAAACATTTTTGTTCAATAACCCTAAACAAGACAAGATTTGCAATGAACTTTTTCGCACTAGAGGAAATGCAAATCAAATCTCAATTTGTTAATATCCCATATATATGGATTTAAGTGTAAAAATTACATTATTAGGAGTTTAATTGAGAAATTAGTCCTAGGGGTTTTTAGCATATATAGTAGATGCCAACTCTATCCCAAGTTCCCAACCCTAAGTATAACTATTAACATCAAAATCTCCGGCTCTTATTTTAGTCATTGTTTTTTCTTTATTTTGATAAGATCTAGAGTCATGTTGTGCTAATTAGTGATGTAGTTTTTAATTTTTCTATTAAAATACTTAGGTTTTGCAAAAATGATAGATAATTGTGTGTTGGGGTCAGGTCAAGTTGGATTGTGTCAAATGACGTAACCTCTATATTACATGTTTTATGCATATCCTATCCCGTTAAATAAACATGTCATTTTCACGCTTTAAAGTTTGGCACATAGTTAATTGTGTTATGTTTTGATAAAAGGTGGTATGACATATTTATGACTCATTAACCCGAATCAGTGGCCTTAGTTCAAACATTAGACAACACTTTATTTATTAAATGTTATTTTACTTAAAATATTCAATTATATATTTCAAAACAATTTGAGTTGAAAATTTTAGCAACTAATACATTTTAATACTCATATAACTGTTTCGTTTAAAATTAAATCTGAAAATTTTATGATTCTCAAAGTTGTTATACATTTGGATGCAAAATCACTTAACTTTTGCACTATTTATTATTAAAAACTAACTTAAAGAAACTAATTACATTACCTGGGTGGCAGTGTTTCCAAGAACTACTATTTCCTGGGTGAAGATCCTGGGAATATATATCTTATTAAATGAGTTTCTACAAATAAATATCCTTGTACAAATTGTTGTTGATTTTCATGATTGTCTGTTTTCAATGATGGAACAATTTCATGGACTAAGTGCAATATATTTGTCTATAGGCAACTTGTAATGTCAGGAAAGGACACAGAAAGTGCTTACTGGGAGCTTGTTGTGAAAGACATTCAAGATGCTTGCAAACTTTTTGAATCTATATATGACCAAACAGATGGTGCTGATGGTTATGTATCTGTTGAAGTTTCTCCTAGACTTGCAAATGACACTGATGGCACTGTTGAAGCTGCCAAATGGTTGCACAAAGTCGTTGACCGCCGCAATGTGTATATAAAGATCCCAGCTACTGCAGAATGTGTTCCTTCCATCAAACAAGTTATTTCACTTGGTATAAGTGTCAATGTGACGGTAAGTTTCTTGCTTTGTGTCTTTTCTGTGACTAACCCAACTGCTATACCGACAACCTGTAAGTGAAACTTTAAAAATATGCTTCTGTAAGTTAGGAAGACATTAAGAAAAACTAAATGTCATTACCTGTTCTTGACATTTTAAGCTTGATCTATGTACACATAGTTGAATCAATTCTAGTATCCTTATTTGTAACTCATAAAATTTTATAGAATTGGGGTCGGATGGACCTAAATGGATTAACTAGCAGTACAAAACTTGATTATTAGGATAACTATACTTAAGGATGTTAGGACTATAGAGTACTTAACATGTTTTGTTTGAGCTTCTTTTCACTAGCATCTTATGACATGTTAACCTTTATTGTTCTGATTGCACTTAAACATTCTGCAGTTGATCTTCTCACTGCCTAGATATGAGGCAGTAATTGATGCTTATTTGGACGGTCTTGAGTCATCTGGGCTGAGTGATCTCTCAAAGCTTACAAGTGTAGCTTCCTTCTTTGTCAGCCGTGTGGATACTCTAGTTGATAAAATGCTAGAAAAGATTGGAACTCCTGAAGCTTTGGATCTCCGAGGAAAGGTAAAATACATTATATGGAATCAAAAATAGAGATCAATGGAGATGCTGACCTATTGTATGTTGAAATTCTGCAGGCTGCAGTGGCTCAAGCAACCCTAGCCTATAAGCTATACCAGAAGAAATTCTCTGGTCCTCGCTGGGAAGCTTTAGTAAAGAAAGGTGCCAAAAAACAGAGGTTATTGTGGGCCTCAACAAGCGTTAAGAATCCTGCATATCCTGACACTCTCTACGTGGATCCTCTAATTGGACCTGACACCGTGAGTTATTGCCACTTTTTTTTTCCCAAATCAACTTTAAAAATTTTCTATATCGCTTATGACCCATGATGGTAGAACCTGGACGTAGAGTAGTTTGGTTTTATAGGACTAATTAGAGTAGAACCACAAGTTCACGATGAAACTATATGCTTCGTCTGGCAGCATTATTTCTTTACCATTTGAGGCTACATCAAACATGAGACACGACCAACATTCTTTCAGATGTTGATTTACTTTGAAATTATAGTTTTTATGAATCGCCATATTGCTTCTGACCTCACTTCTTTCAATTTGGGGTTTCAGGTTTCAACCATGCCCGACCAGGCATTACAAGCCTTCATTGATCATGGCATCGTGTCCCGGACAATTGATGCAAATATCTCAGAAGCCGAGGGGGTTTACAGTGCACTAGAGAAGTTGGGAATTGACTGGAATGAAGTTGGGGCGCAGCTTGAGGCAGAGGGCGTGGAGTCCTTCAAAAAGAGTTTTGACAGTCTACTGGTTAGCCTAAAAGAGAAGGGTGATTCTCTCAAGGCTGTCAGCGTGTAGAATATATAATTGCTGCGATGATCATGAACAACTCTCCCTCATCTCCACTGTTGATGGCGATCTAAATAAAGCTGGCTGGCTTGATGTGTGTACTGTAGCTAGATTGTGGGTTTGTAATTGAACTCTTCTCCTTTATTTCCTTTTTGAGAATAAATCTATGAAATTATGAGCATATTGATATTTTTTGCAGCAGCGAGGAAAGAATAAGTGATTATGTCTTGTATCTTCGTACACCTACATATCGTATATGTAGAACTGATCTATGTGTCATAAAAGACACAACATGCGGACACAGAACTATAATGGAGGCTTAATTTAAAATATAAAAAAATTAATATATATATTATTTTAACCGTTTAATTTTAAAATTTTAATTAAAATCGATCTTGGTATAGATTTAGGACGGCGAAATGGTGAGTGTCTGGGCTAGGGCAACTCTCTTGCCCCCTTTGAGCGATTGCCCTACGCCGGCTCCTCTTGACCCGAAGCCTCCGCCAATTCATCTGTCACCTTCTCCGAAGCATTTGCCGTCTTCCCCGAAGCTTTCGCCGCTGCCACCTAAGTCGACTTTCCCAGTGATTACTTCACCTAGGGCTAATGTCTCTCCAACTGGTGGAGAGCGCCCTATTTCGTCCGCTGTTCCTAAGGGTTCGACTCCTATCTCTAATCTTCCTTCTGCAAACCTTTCTTGGTCGCAGTTCTTGAGAGGTATGAATTGTCCCTCTTCTGAGTCTTCTCCTTTCTTTCAACGCATCTGTTCGAACCCTACGGGTAGGCGGGTAGGGTTTCTTTTCAAAGATCACAGTTAGATCAATGGAGTGAGCCATGGCACTCCAGCTTAATAGGCAAGTTTCTTGGTCGTGTTCCTTCGGTTGCCGTTGTTCGATCTTGGGCTGAAAGCCTTTGGATTTCGGCTGGTTTAAAATTGATTCTTGACCTCGATGATGGTTTTTTTTTTTTTTTTCGATTTGATTCGATTTCTCATGCTAGTGATATTTTAACGAACGATCCTTGGTCTTTTCGGGACAATTTGCTTCAATTGATTCCTTGGAAGCCTCTTTTCCGCCCATGGCAAGAGCTAATTTCCTCCGCACCCGTTTGGGTTCGGATTCACGATCTGCCGTTGGAATTGTGGAATGAGCAGTTGATTTCCCTAATCACGGCTTCTCTTGGTAGGGTTCTTCGATTGGACCATCGTTCTTTCTTTTTTGAAAGAGGGAAATACGTTAGGGTTTGTGTTGAATTGGATCTTTCGATTCCCATTCGGCAAGGAATTTATGTGGATCATGATGGCACTGAAATTTTTCAGCCGATTTCTTATGAAAATTTATCGAAAATTTTGTTTTGGTTGTGGTCTTATTGGTCATTCCGAATCTGTTAGTAAAAATGTTGATACAATTTTGGTCTCAATGATTCTGATTCGAATGATGCTTTGCCAAATAAGGATTTAAATTATGTTTTGCCTACGGATTCTACTTCGGCTTCGAGTTTGGATGGTTTGTAGGAATCACTTGCGGTCCTTGAGTTCAAGTCCGCCACCGTCGTCCTCGGCGTTGGCCATCGGAGGACCTCCGTGGTGCCGCTGCTATTAGGGATGAGAGGCAGGTGGATGAACTCAGTGATCGGGGCATGGAGGACTCAAGTCAGACTAACTCTGGTTGTGGCCTGGCTGAGCTTTCGGGTTTGATCGTGATTGACTTAGCCGGTTTGGATTTAATGGTTGATCGGATGGATCCGTCAACCCGTTCTAACTCGAATCCCTTGAAGCCGCTTCCTTATAAAGAAGGCAGTCAACAACGCGTTGCAATAAACCCTAGTTATAATCCTTCCTCCTGAATGCATGCCCTGACTTTTTGCCCTAGTTCTCTGCTGGCTCCATCATCTACTTCTGATGCTGATCACATGGTGACTGAGCTCCAGGATGGCACTTCTCCTCCTTCCTCCCGGTCCTTTGAGCGAATGGCTGAAGAGCTTGCGGTGGTTTTCTCGGCGGCCCCTTTAGCCCCTCTGCCTCCGAAGGTGTTGTGTCCTCGTGCTAAGAAGGGTCCTAAGTCAGCCGGGTGAGGTTCGGTCTACTCCACACTTGTTGCTTACCGATTGTGTGGCCCTTAGTAAGAGGTGGCGATAGAACCTTTGGTACTTGTTGATGTTCCCTTTGAAAAGGATATTTCTTCCCCTGCTTCATCCCTAGTTTCAGGAAAGTCCTCTTAACGTATCTTATGTTTTTTATGAAGATTTTAAGTTGGAATGTTAGAGGCGCTTTTAAGCGCTCTATTAGAGATCGATTATCATCTTTGATTATGATCCATTATCCTAGCATTATTTCCATACAAAAATCTCACTTGAATGATCAAGACGCGTAGGTGTTTATCAGAAAGTTGGGCCAGCAATGGTCTGGTTTTTCGTTTCCCTCCTCGGCAGCCGCTGGTGGGCTGATTTTTATGGGGAATAATTCATGTATTCAGTGTCATTTGCTTTCATTTAATTCTCATATTATGCATCTAATTGTTCATATGGATAATATTGAGCATTTTTTATTTTCAAACATTTATGCCAGCACTGATCCATCTGTTAGGGCTAGTTTAATTGAGTAGTTAAGTAGTTTAGATTTATCTAGCTATCCCTGGTTAATTTTCGGTGATTTTAATGCTATTAAATGCTTCTGATAAATTTGGTGGATTACCTTTTTATGTTAATAGGTCTGTTAATGATTTTAGAAATTTTATTTATAATTGTGGTTTAATTGATATGGGTTTCTCTAGTCCTTATATTTGGTGCAATAATCGAAAGCATACTAATAGGATTCTCATTAGACTTGATAGGGCCCTTGTTAATGCAGCATGATTACATTTTTTTGGTAGAGCTTCTATTTTCCATCTAAATAGGGTAGGTTCTTATCATTGCCCTTTATTGCTTAATTTGAATATTACTGCTTCTAAACTCAAACCTAGGAATTTTAAGTTTCAAAGTTTTAGACTTGAGTATTCTAAATCTTACAATATTGTGCAAGATACTTTTTCAAAAACATTTTAGGACTTTAATATTTCCCTTTTTTCTAAGTTTTATTTGCATTTAAAGCAAACTAGATATAGATTGTCTGAGTGGAACAAACATGTCTTAGGTAGATTAGAAGACAATCTCTACTCAGGCTCAGATTTCTCACTTAGAGATGGTTGAGTCTTCCCATTCTCTTTCTCCTTCTCAGGAGCCTACTCTTAGATCACTTTACAACAAAAGCCATTGATTTGCAAAGACAAATCTCTATAAAATGGTGGTCCAAGGCTGAGATTAAGTGGCTTGATGATGGAGATAAGAATACTATTTTCTTTCATAGGGTTGTAACATCTAAAAGGAGAGCTAATCTCATTCTTTCTATTACTAATAACTTAAATCAGTCTGTGCATGATGAAAAAGACATTTTGTCTATTTTTGTTGATCATTATACTTCTTTGTGGTCTGCTAATCATGTTTCTACTGATTGCTCATCTGAATGGCCTGCTTATTCTTCTCTTTTCTCTTCCCATTGGACCTATCTTACTTGCCCTTTTTCATCTGATGAGATCTGGCAAGTAGTGAAACAACTTCCTAATGGTAAGAGCCCAGGTCTCGATGGCTTTACTGCATAATTTTTTAAGTACTATTGGTCTTCAATCTCTGCTTCTTTTGTTGACTGTATTAACAATTTGTATGCTACTGCTTTCATTCCACAAGATTGGAAACAAACCCTTCTGGCTTTTATTCCTAAAATTAGGACTCCTAGGTCTGTTAAGGATTATAGACCTATCTCTTTATGCAACTTAGCATATAGAATTTTAGCTAAACTTCTAGCTAATAGGATGAAACCTATGCTGCCCTTCTCATTTCCTCTGAACAAACTGTCTTCCTTAAAGGAAGGAATATTCAAGACAACATTTTGATTGTTCAAGAAATAGCACACTCCATTTATGCTTCCAAAAGTTCTAAGCCATATATTCTTGTGAAATTAGACTTAGATAAGGCTTTTGATAAACTTGACTGGCATGCTATTTTCCATATTATGAGCCTTAATAATTTCCCTCCTATTTTTGCAAATTGGATTAAAGCATGTGTTTCCTCTCCTAGCTTTGCTAGCTTGTCTTGTGAATGGTAAGATCTCTTCTTTCTTTCCTTCATATAGAGGGGTGAGGCATGAGGCAGGGAGATCCTTTGTCTCCTTATCTCTATATTTTAGTTGCTCAAACTTTAACTAATTTGCTTAATAATGCTGCTGCTAGAAAGAAAATTATTCCTTTTAACATCAAGGATTCTTTTCAGCTTTCTCATCTTATGTATGCTGATGATGTTCTTTTAGTCTTTAGAGCAACTGATAGAGGTTTGAAACGTGTCTAAGATATTCTTGGTGTTTATGAATCCTTAACCGGTCAAGTTGTTAACTATACTAAGTTTGAAATTTACTTTCCTAGTATGCTTCTTTTGTGATTAAAAATAAAGTCTGTTTTGTTTTGAATTTGAAAGGGGGTCATTTTCCTTTTAAATATCTGGGTTCTGTGATTGCTCCAAGGAAATCTCTTATTCACTCTAATGATTTTGTTTTTGATAATATCAAAAGTAGGATTGGTTCTTGGCAGAATAGATTTATCTCTCAAGCGGGTAGGTTAGTCCGTGTTAATTCAGTTCTTAATACAATTCCTTTATACATTTTTGCTGTATCTTGGATGTCTAAACAGTCCACTGAAAAAATAAACTCCTTAATTAAGAATTTCTTTTGGTCTTCAAAAAAGGATAGTAGGGGCCTTCATCTAATTAGCTGGAAGACTATTACACTGCCTAAACATTTGGGTGGCTTAGGGGTTCAAGATTTACACTTTAAGTCTAAATCCTTACAGCTCAAAAGGATAGCTTCCTATTTGAATGATGATGAGACTATTTGGGTTAAGTTAGTTAAAAGTAAATATCCTTTGCTTACCCAATCTTCTGCTGTTGTGCCAAACAAATGTGCCTATGCTTGGAAACTTTTTGTATTTGCTTTTAGACACCTCAGGTTTGGTTTTAAAAAGATTATTAATTGTGGTTCTTCTACTAGCTTGCTAAATGATTCTTGGTGTACTACTGCACTGATTTACTTTTATGACTTAAACTTACTTTTGTTAATATAGATGTTGACCTGTCTACTTTATATGTTGATTGTTTAATTGATAATGGTACTTCACTTAACTGGATTCCCCCGGATGATAATTGGATAAAATTAAATTGCGATGGTTCATTTTTGAATATTGAGGCTGGTATTGGTTTTATTGTAAGGAATAATTTGGTTGATTGCATTTTTCTGCAAATCAATACTTTAATTTTGTTTCTTCTCCTGCTCTTGCAGAGGCTCTTTCCATCTTACATGCCATACAATTTGCTCATCGAAAGTTTGACTTGGTCATAATTAAGTCTGATTCCTAGTTATTGATCCAAGATATTCAAGGTCAATGTGTAACTCCTCCAAGATTGCAGCATACTGAGACCCAGATTCAATCGTTAGCCAAGGATTTTACTTCTTGTATTTTCTCTTATTGTAATCGAGAATGTAATAAAGCCACACATTGGGCGGCAAATCGAGCTCGGAGTGAGTCCAATGTATGGACTTCTATTCGACCTCTGTAGCTTAATAACATTTTGTATTTGGACTGCCCTAGTCCTTTCAATATGTAGTTAATAAAGTTTTTATTTTTAGGTAATTTTTTTAAAACTAAAATCACAATCTATAACTAGAAATTTTTTTATTTATGTCCATATTTTAAAAATACTACTAAAGTTTTCAAAATAAAAATAATTATGTTATTGCACACAAGAAAATTCTCTCTTTCTTCTCAATTACTCAAAGCACGCAATATCGCAATCGGGGTGTCGTCTTGCTTGTTTCGATGGTCAATTTTATGAAATATACTATATGAATAAAATTATGAAACTAGTGAGAGATTGACAAAATTATAAATACATACAGAAAAATAATTGTTCTTTGGTGTATTATACTTGATATTATACATAATTCATGTTGCGAAAATAAATTATATTCATCATGATCTTCATTATATAATTACTATAGATGATTAATAAATTTATTATTTTTGAATTTGAATTCTCAATTAAAGTTGAATTTATAATAATGAATGAAGTAGATTGTTTTTTTCATTTTCTAATCTTTTTTGATGGATACTTGATGAGCAAACTAATTATTCAATTATATATTATTTTTATCGGAAGTCGAATGTCACGCCCCAACTCAGGGTCATGTGATCGGCTAGGGTATACGTGCTTATACTCCGAAGCCTAAATCATGCATATGCCAAATCAAATAATGTAGCAGAAAGAAACAAGTTTTATTTTAAAGGAAAAACGAACCAACACCAAGTTTAGTTTAACATCTCAAAATTAAAAAAAATGCAGAAATACGATTAAGTTCAACAGTTCAAAATTTCAGTCAAAATAAAACCTAAAATAAATGACATAAATGTCCTCAGGGTTACAACTCCCAATCAAGCTAATACAAGTGCATGACTACTACCAACAGACTCGACTACGACCCTAACTAGGACTGCTATGAGATCATGCGGCTCCTCTGCCCTCCAGCGGCGCCAAGTGCATCCAACACACCTCACCGGTCAGGCTCTGCAAAATAAAAATCAATGACAACGGGTGAGTTCAAAGAACTCAGCGAGCAGTTTTACCTACCCTCACAAATAAAAATACAGAGATAACAAAAATATATCTAACTCTAAAGAGGCAATGTCACAAAGGTGTGACTACCTATCGGGCCAACAAGCCACCCATGCCCACGGCATCTAACCCTCCAAAGAAATGTATTAGGTCGAAGGCCACCATGCCCGAAGGCAACAACACAAACCAGAGAAGTGCATCGGGCAGAAGCCCACCATGCCCGAAGGCAACAACAAATACTAGGATAATCAGGAAAGCCCTCTAAACTTATCCTAGTATACAAAAACTCGGGAGCAATCGGGAAAGGCCTTCCGAACTTGTTCGACGAGACGCGTAGGGACAATCGGGATTCGCCCATCCGAACTTGCCCCTTTAAGATATCATAACAGTAATCGGGAATGGCCATCCGAACTTACTCCCGAAGGATATCATAGGAATAATCGAAAAAGGCCCTCCGAACTTATTCCTTTACACCACCTCGGGGATAATCGGGAAAGGCCCTCCGAACTTATCCCATGAAGCTAAACTCGAACAATGAGGAAAGACCCTCCGAACTTGTTCTGTAGGTTGGGAATTTGGTGTCCAACCACCCGAGCGTAGCCCGTAATCCGGCTTCTAATTGAGCTACTCCGCCACTCTCAAGGATATGACGCATCAAGACCTAAGTCAAGATTCTCCTACGGTGTCCTAGAGGTGTCCTCATGATGAAGCATCTCAACACTCCGAACCCGACCTCTACCCCTTAGACCCGTATTATCATGAACCTGTGTGGTTTTATTTCACGCATACTTTATAAATTGGTTCATAACAGGTTATGCTCATCCTTAGCCCAATTTTAGTTATATAATTAAAATTTAGATCATCTCAATTAGGATTTTGTTTTAGGGTACTGTTCTGCCCAGAACTGTTGTGTCTAACCCGAATCTAGTCTCCAAGGTGTGTCCTATGTTTCCAAACTATATTTTCTTGTTGAAACGATAGGTTATACGACTATGTTCAGAGATCTAATCACATAATAACAGAGAAAAAAAATCAGCCCAGATTCAACAATCAGCATATAAATTTCAGAAAGCTAAAATTTCAGCACATCATGAAATAAATCCGAATTTTTACAGAATTAAATCCCTAAATTTCTAACATCACATATTCGTATCATCATGCGCATCATGCATATAATCTCATAATTTTTACTAAATAAAAATCAGCATCTATAGCAAAAATTCCTTAATCAAGAATCAAGGAAATTAACAAATCTATGTCATCAAGAACATCTAAAATTCTAAGATGAGGTTGCATCCAAGATTCACAAGATTAAATCCGAAGAAAATCACTGATCTTCCATTAAACATATGCCCCATGAAACAAGATCTAAATTTAAAATCTAAGCATGACATGGAATCAAGAAAAGACTCAAGAACATTAAAAAAATCATCAAGATCACGAAGTCTTCAAAACAGTTTCAAGAAATCTGAAGAAAACCCGAAGAGGAGGGATAAGACCACTCACAAACTTAAGGAAGAGATTGGAGAAGAAAATCCAATCGACAGCCTCTGATTTAGGCTTCGAAATTCGGCGGCTCAATCCAAAGAAGGGAGGAAGCAGGCGGCTCCAAAGGGGAAGAGGGGAGCCGACTACTGGCTTGGCGGCTGGCTCTCCTTTCTGAAAACTTAGGTGGCTCCAACAATTGGAGCCACAACCTAGGGGAGGGGGTTTTATACTCCCTCCTCAACCCTAACCCCTCTAACCTAAGTTCAAACCCGCATCCCTCTTAAGCCAAAGCCAACCCGCTAACCCAATAGACTTAATTAAATTAATTAAGCTTGATTTAATACAAAAATAAACCATAAGCATTTAATTAAATGCACCCACATAGGCATAATTAATAATTATACACACATTACAATAATTAAAATAATTTCAACCACTCAAGCCTAATTTCATAAATTCAAAAATTTATATCCTACTTACCCGAGCTTGCAAGCTCGCTCCGGACCATGAGTCGACTCGGCTCAACCACGAACTAGTCCGCTAGGCTGGCAAACACACACAAAAGAAAAATAATAAATTAAATATCTGAGATATTACAATCCTCCCTCATTAAAGAAAATTCGTCCTCGAATTTTAGAAAGAAAAATAAGGACTCAGCGCATCATCAAACAATGAAGGATAATGCTCCCTCATATCCTGCTCCACCTCTCAGGTGGCCTCCTGGCTGGAATGGTGCTCCTATCTGACTTTAACCAAGCGGATCTCCTTGGACCTCAACTTTCGGATATGCCGGTCTAGCACCTCAACTGGTCGCTCTTCATAAGAGGCTGTTGAATTCACCTCCACTGCAGTAGGCTTGATCACATGGGACTCATCCCGAATATACCTTTTCAGCAGAGACACATGGAACACTGGGTGTACTCGGTCCATACTAGGAGGTAGGGTGAACTCATAGGCCATAACTCCCCTGCGCTTGAGAATAAGAAACGACCCAATAAACCTAGGGCTTAGCTTTCCTTTCTTACCAAATCTCACCACCCCTTTCATAAGGGACACTTTGAGGAACACCATGTCCCCCTCAACAAACTCTACCTCCATGGCCCTTCCATCAGCATACATCTTCTAGTGACTTTGAGCTGCTAATAGCCTCTCTCTTATTTGCTTCACTTTTTCCATAGCCTCTTCCACCAAATTAGGTCCCATCAAAAGGGAATATCCTGCCTCAAACCAGCCTACAGGCGACTTGCATCTCCGCCCATTCAACGCCTCAAAAGGGGCCATCCCAATGCTACTGTGTAGTTGTTATTATAAGCAAACTCAATCAGAGGTAAGTGCCTCTCCCAACTGCCCTCCAGGTCTATCAGACACATGCCCTCAGCATATCCTCTAGCATCTGAATAGTCCATTCTGACTGACCATCTGTCTGAGGGTGAAATACGGTACCGAACCGAATTTGAGTGCCCAACTCCTCCTGGAAGGACTACCAAAATCGAGCTGTGAACTGAGTGTCCCGATATGAGATAATCATAACTTGAACTCCATGATAAGCGATGATCCGATCCAAAAATAACCTCGCATACTGCTCAACTGAAAAGGACGTCCTAACTGATATGAAGTGCGATGTCTTGGTCAGGCGATCCACCACTACCCAGATAGAATCATTACCTTTCTCAGGCTTTGGCAACCCAGTCACGAAATCCATGATTATCTTCTCCCATTTCCACTCCGGTACCCTTAAGTTCTGGAGCAGTCCTGCCGACTTCATATGCTCAGCCTTCACCTGCTGACACACTAGGCACTTAGCCACGAACTCGGCCACTTCTCTTTTCATGCCTTTCCACCAATAGTTTTGCCTGAGATCTTGGTACATCTTTGTGGCTCCCGGATGCATAGTATAGGTAGATCGATGATCCATCTCCAGCACCTGCTTGCGAACCTCGGCCATATCAGGTACCATAATCTGGTTCTTAAACCTCAGAACTCCCTCTGAGTCTACACTGAACTCATTATCTGCATCTCTCCTCTTGGCCAGATCCTTAGTGAGTGGACAAAAGGCATCCTCCTCCTGCGCTGCCCGCAACATGTCAACCAATGTGGACTTCACTCTCAAGTGGGCCACCAGCGCACCAAATTCTAACACTGACAAGTGGGCCACGTGCCTATACCCCGAAGCCTAAACCATGCACATGCCAAATCAAATAATGTAGCAGAAAGAAACAAGTTTTATTTTAAAGGAAAAGCGAACCAACACCAAGTTTAGTTTAACAGCTCAAAAATAAAAAAAATGTGGAAATACGATTAAGTTCAACACTTCAAAAGTTCAGTCAAAATAAAACTTGAAATAAATGACATAAATGCCCTCAGGGCTACAACTCCAAATCAAGCTAATACAAGTGCATGACTACTACCAACAGACTCGACTACGACCCTAACTAGGACTGTTATGAGATCATGCGGCTCCTCTGCCCTCTAGTGGCGCCAAGTGCATCCGACCCACCTCACCGGTCAGGCTCTGCAAAATAAAAATCAATGACATCGGGTGAGTTCAAAGAACTCAGCGAGCGATTTTACCCACCCTCACAAATAAAAACACATAGATAACAAGAATAAATCTATCTCTAAAGAGGCAATGTCACAAAGGTGTGACTAGCTACCAGGCCAATAGGCCACCATGCCTACGGCATCTAACCCTCCAAAGAAGTGCATCAGGCCGAAGCCAACCATGCCCGAAGGCAACATCACAAACCAAAGAAGTGCATTGGGCCGAAGCCCACCATGCTCGAAGGCAACAACACATACTAGGATAATCGGGAAGACCCTCCGAACTTATCCTAGTGTACAAAAACTCAGGAGCAATCAGGAAAGGCCCTCCGAACTTGCTCGACGAGACGGGTAGGGACAATCGGAATTCGCCCATCCGGACTTGCCCCTTTAAGATATCATAAGAGTAATTAGGAAAGGCCCTCCTCGGGAAATGCCCTCCGAACGTACTCCAAAGGATATCATAGGAATAATCGAGAAAGACCCTCCAAACTTATTCCTTAACACTACCTCGGGGATAATCAGGAAAGACCCTCCGAACTTATCCCACGAAGCTAAACCAGAATAATCGAAAAAGGCCCTCCGAACTTGTTCTGTACGTAGGTTGGGAATTTGGCGTCCAAGCACCCAGGCGTAGCCCGTAATCCGGCTTCTAATTGAGCTGCCCCGCCATTCTCAAGGATATGGCGCATCAAGACCTACATCATTCTCCTACGGAGTCCTAGAGGTGTCCTCATCATGAAGTGTCTCAACACTCCAAACCCGACCTCTACCCCTTAGACCCGTATTGTCATGAACCCGTGTGGTTTTATTTCACGCATATTTTATAAGTTGGTTCATAACATATTATGCTCACCCTTAACCAAATTTAGATTATCTCAATTAGGGTTTTATTTTAGGGTACTGTTCTGCCCAGAACTGCTGTGTTTAACCCGAATCTAGTCTCCAAACGGTGTCCTATGTTTCCAAACTATTTTTTATGGTCGAAACGATAGGTTATATGACCATGTTCAGAGATATAATCATAAATTAACATAGAAAATAAAAATCAGCCCAGATTCAACAAACAACATATAAATTTCAGAAAGTTGAAATTTCAGCACATCATGAAATAAATCCGAATTTTTACAGAATTAAATCCCTAAATTTCTAACATCACTGATTCATATCATCATGCCCATCATGCATATAATCTCATAATTTTTACTACTAAAAATTAGCATCTATAGCAAGAATTCCTTAATCCAAAATCAAGAAAATTAACTAATCCATGTCATCAAGAACATCTAAAATTCTAAAATGAGGTTGCATCCAAGATTCAGAAGATTAAATCCAAAGAAAATCACTGATCTTCCATTAAATATATGCCCCATGAAACAAGATCTAAATTTAAAATCTAAGCATGACATGGAATCAAGAAAAGACTCAAGAACATTAAAAAAATCATCAAGATCACGAAGTCTTCAAAACCGTTTCAAGAAATCTGAAGAAAACCCGAAGAGGAGGGATAAGACCACTCACAAATTTAAGGAAGAGATTGGAGAAGAAAATCCAATCGACAGCCTCTGATTTAGGCTTCGAAATTCGGCGGCTCAACCCAAAGAAGGGAGGAAGCAGGCGGCTCCAAAGGGGAAGAGGGGAGCCGGCTGCTGGCTTGGCGACTGGCTCTCCTTTCTCAAAACTTGGGTGGCTTCAACAATTGGAGCCACAACCTAGGGGAGGGGGTTCTATACTCCCACCTCAACCCTAACCCCTCTAACCTAAGTTCGAGCATGCTTCCCTCTTAAGCCAAAGCCAATCCGCTAACCCAATAGACTTAATTAAATTAATTACGATTGATTTAATACAAAAATAAATTATACGCATTTAATTAAATGTACCCACATAGGCATAATTAATAATTATACACACATCACAACAATTAAAATAATTTCAACCACTCAAGCGTAATTCCATAAATTCAAAAATTTATATCCTACTTACCCGAGCTCGCAAGCTCGCTCCAGATCACGAGTCGACTCGGATCAACCACGAACTAGTCCTCTAGGCTGGCAAACACACGCAAAAGAAAAATAATAAATTAAATATCTGGGATATTACATCGGAGCGATGTGATCCGGTCTAGTGTATCTCCTAATAAGGTGCGCCTTCGGCGAGGGACCTGCAAAAGACACTCTAACGCTCAAGTGAGGATGTAATTGAGGTGAAGGTAATAGAAATTAGACTCTATTTTACATGATGTTTGTTGTGTCTGTATATATTGCAGGATAAGGAAGGATTGACAATAATATCGCTTAGTAATCTCATTGGGATGTTGCTCGGAATGGGTCGAGGCTAATCTCAGAGATGTCGAGCTCGTGATGACGAATCCCTCATAATTAACGAGGACGTAGTTGTCCTTATATGACTGGATGGAGCCCCCGGACTTAGTCATCTAGCTTGACTTGAGTTTGGTTCATGAGTATGGGATCTTCTGGGCCTAATCCGGCCGGGCCTAAAGTGCTAGTCAAGTTCATATATTAAAAAACTCATCTTCAAAAGTTCATACAACTTAATAATATGAGTATAGATGATAGCATACAAATGTATTATGTTTGAAATCAACACGAGATCTTTATAGGTAAAAAATTAATGGAAAAAAATTTGGACTTAGCATATAAATTAATGGATTTTTTTTACTTAAGTAAAAAATTAATAGAGATGGATTTGAAGTGTTTTTTAAAAAATAATTATTATATTTTTGACCATTACAAAAAAATAAATAATGTACCGAAAAAATTAGATGTAAGAGTTGAATCTAAGACTTATAAGAAAAACACAAAAACTCTGATCACTAAACTATGAATAAATTAATTAGAGTATTTGAACTTGATAATATCTATTTGATTTAATCATATATATATATATATATATATATATATATATATATATATATATATATTTGAAAATTACCAAATTATCTTTAATATTTAATTTTTTGAAAAATTTTGGTGGGACTCAATGCCCTCTCTGGCCCTAGTATAGGTTCGCCCTTGCATCACACTATGTATAAGTGATGTGTGTCTATGTGATTATTTTGTAACAAGTATTTAAAATAGTCAATTGTGAGTAGCATAGTTGGTGGTAATATCTTTGATATTTTCTAAAGATTTGAGGTTCAAACACCAGTATATTCTATCTTTACAAAAAAAAAAAGTATTTAAAATAATTAAAATACATAAAACTATTTAATACTTAAAACAATCTTGTTTGTAATCATGTTCAGGATTAACTTTATTCTTTTAGGAACTTTCACGTATTTATCATTTTAAAAATATGAAAACTATGTATTTACTCATTCGTATATTCTTGCAAATATTTAAATTAGTATAAATTTTATTGTCGTCAATATTTGTTACATAAAGTCGAGTTAATGTTATTTAATCATGATTATTAATAATTATCTATATATAAAGAAGTTGACAAGTTAGGAATGCGACAGTATTATTATTCATTGGTTCAATTGCAAGTTATGGAATAACAAAAATAAAACTATACATTAAATATCTTTCCATAATTTATAACTTGATTATTAAATATTAATATATTGATAATATAAAATTACGCACTTAACTAATTAAATATTCTACAAATGTAAGTGTTTGTGTTGGTGAAATGATCACACTAGAGGAAGGATGAATAGTATGTTAACTAAATCGATTAGCCTAAATTTCGGTTTAATCGTTTCTTTAAACTACTTAGGCAATTCACAAATCGAGTAGTAAGCGGAAGTAAAATATAAATGATAAGCAATGTGATTCACAAAGAAAGCAATGCTAATACAATAATTTGTAGAGGTCCGGCCCCAATGCCTACTCCACTACCTAAGCACCCCGCTTAGGATTTCCAAACTAAACTTTATTAGATTAATCTTGTTTCCCTTACAACGAGGACTTTGACCCGAAGAGTCTCGCTCTCAACCTAAGACACTTCCACACCCGGAAGTCTTCGCCTTCTTACCGAGAGCACTCTTCCACTATTGGCCTAAGGTTTTCTACCTTGGTCTTAATCTCGATTTTGATGATAACAAATATGGAACTAATGTTTCATTGATAAATTCTTTCAGGTTCCAAGTCGGTTAGCGCACGACGTCCGCGGTCGGAAAAATAAAAAAAAATCGGAGAAATCAGCAAGGATGCTCGTCGATGCGCTCGAATTCGTCGAGTAGTTAGAGTTTAGGATTAGTGTGTCTAGAATGAATATGTAATCATCTTTTATGATGCAAAGAACCCAAAAACCAAACCCAAAATTCGGAAATAAAGAATGCAACAAGAAATCAGCAAAAAAGCTGATTTCTCATGTTCGGTCGCAGGGGCGGTCGATCGAATCGAGCCTGGAATGCACAGAGTGCTTCGGTCGCTCGAGCGGTCCCTTGGTCGATCGACCGACGTTCGACCGGACCATCGATCGGCGGTATAACGACTTGAAAAATAGTCGTTTATACCCATTGTGCATGACCACCATTTAGTGGTTTGCCTATTTAAATGACTTCTAAGCCTTCCTATGACCCTCCAATGCTTCATGAGACATCATTTGACACCTACAAGCTTTGATTGAGCCATCTTTGTTGAAACCCTAACTTTCTACCTTGTTTTTATTGAGTTTGCCTTCAAGCTTGATTTGATTCATCACCAAGGCATCAAGAGGAGCTAGGATTCATTGTGTTGGAGCTAAGTATTTATGTTGTTGTATTTTTGCTCCATTACTTGTATATTTTCTTATTTATTTTATTGTATTTGAACTTGTGTAAACCTAGGTTGTTAGGTTTGATAGATTGGGTGGATGCCTTTGTGTTTTAGGCTTAATTCCACATGTGTAAACCTAGTTTACTAGGATTAGTTGAGTTGTCCCTTAGGGTTGAGGTGGAAGAGTGCTCTCGGTAAGAAGGCGGAGACTTCCGGGTGTGGAAGTACCTTAGGTTGAGAGTGAGACTCTTCGGGTCAAAGTCCTTGTTGTAAGGCAAAACAAGATTAATCTAGTAAAACTTAGTTTGGAAATCCTAAGCGCGCAGGGTGCTTAGGTAGTGGAGTAGGCATTGGGGCCGAACCACTATAAACAATTGTGTTAGCATTGTTCTCTTTGTGTATCACATTATTTATCTTCATTACTCGCTTCCATATTTTATCGTTAAATTGTAAATTTCCTAAGTAGTTTAAGAAAATGATTAAAGTCGAATTAGGAAAAAGATTAGTTAACACACTATTCACCCTCCCTTCCCTCTTGTGTTGCCATTTCTCATTTGGTATTAGAGCGGGTCGTGGATTGAGATTTCACCATCTCGTCTACATCTTGCCTCGATCCGGAAAATGACACTAGAGAGTATAACATTTGCACCACCTAGGTTTGATGAGAAAAATTTTGGTGTTTGGAAGAGTAAGATGTATACTTTTCTTAAAACACAAAGTTTAGATCTATGATGCATGCTAAATAATGAATATGTTGAGCCCACCATTGATATTAATGATTGGACTCAAGAACAAATTAGATTGTTTGAATTGAATGCTAAAACAACACACTTTCTATATTGCACATTCTCAAATGATATACTTGAAAAAGTTATGCATTGTTCATCCACATTCGATATTTGGGCTTATTTAAATATGCTTTATGATTATGCAAAAATCGAGGAGCTTATTACTTTCAATGAAGGATGTGATGACAATTGTCATACCTCTAGTCCTAATGATGTTTTTGATGCCCAAAGCTCATCTAGTCAAAGGAACACCAAAAATCGAAAAAGAAAACTTAGGTGCTTCCTTTGCCAAGAGAAGGGACACAAGAAGAAGAATTGTCCACTCTTGAAGAAGAAATCCAAAAAGAAGAATTGTGCTTCATCATCCACATCCAAATCAAGTGAAGTCACTTCTAGACATGCCGATGAAGCTACATCAAACTTTTGCCTCATGGGTCTTCGAGATGAGGTATATTCTCTATCTTCTAGTCATGTTCAAAATGTTAATAATAGTGATTCTAGTAGCTCTAAATCCCTTGATATGTCATATGAAGAACTACTAGAAGAATGTAAAAATATGTATGACTTTCTCATGAAAAAGAAAAAGGAAAATATGAAATTAAAGAAGGAAAATTTAAGCCTTAGTTCTCATGCGCATGAATTAGAAAATGAAAAATTGAATACTAGCTCTTTTGATTCTTGCCATGATGCTTTAAAACTTGAAATTAAGGACTTGAAATATAGAAATGAAGAATTAGAAATTGAGAATGATGAGTTGTTAATTAAGATTTCAAAAATTAGAGATGAAAATGAGAACACGAAAAATAATGTGAATCTCAATGGTAAGGATTGTACAAATGATTTCAAATTTGAGCATGATATTTTGAGAAATGAAAATTGCTTGTTGAAATCTCAAATACAAGCTTTACATAAATCCATTAATGACTTAAAAAATGAGGTTGCTTTCTTGAGTAGGAAAACTAGTAATTTATCACATGCTTCATCTTTTAGAAATCCTAGGAAGAAAAATGTTTCATCTAAGAATGATAATGCTCATCATGTTTCTCATGCCAAGCATTCTAACATTAGACATCATGATCATAAGAATGGTAAAAAGAAAGAATTCTATGGTCATTGCTTTTGTTGTGGCATGTAATTTATGATTGTGCTTTTAAAGTGAACCCTAGTGTTGTTAAGACACTTTGGGTACCTAAGCCCACTAACCCCCAACGACCCAAAGCCATTTGGGTACCAAGAATTTCATACTCTATTGTAGGGGGAGCTATCACACAAGGGTGAGATGAAGTTGGTTGATTGAAGTTGCTTGGGGATTCAAAAATTGTACCATTTCAAAGTTGCAACTTCAAGTCATCATGATGCCTTGGGTAATGAAATTGTTGGCATCAAATACTTTGGTATCATCTCCTATACCTACTTGTTTAAATTAGAGTTGGAGTTTTGATATATGCTTAATATTAGTAGATTTTCCACTCTTGATATGAGTTTCAAAAAGGTTGTTTGATTTTTCAATTTTCGATCTCTTCGGAGACCTATGTAGCCTATAACGGGCTCATGCGACATTCGGTTTTAAATCGTAGGCTCATTGTGGCCTTTCGGTTTTCAACCAATAGGATGGGTTGGAGTTCATGTTTTCATTTATATTTCACTTGCGATCTCTTTAAATTTATTTTGATATCACTCGATTTCATTTTGAAACGAATTTGAAACTATTTAGCAATGTAGACTTTGATATCGATAATTGATCTCTCTTTGTTACTTAGTTTGATAAATTGCTAGTAATTACATTTTCATTATCCTACTAATAAATACTGCTTGCAAGTTATGATATTAATGGAAGGCTATGCTATCATGAAGAAAATTAAAAGTGAAAAAAAGGGACAAGTTTAGCAAAATTTCCAGAATGAGGTATGAGTTTGATTTTGCAAAAATGTTAGTATAATACTTGAATACTTGTGATATAATGACGTCTCTATACTCATGATTATTTTTGCATGATAAATATATGAAATTTCATGAGTAGGTAAAATTTGATAACTTAGGCAATTTCATGATATATATCTTGATTGAATGAAATTTGCTCTAGGTTGAAATTCATATTAGAGACCTCATTTTGAGTTAGTGGTTGGCAAACAAATTTAGATACATATATCACATGAGTCTAGGTATTTAAACTTGAAAATTTATGTCTAGATGAACAAATGTGATAACTAGATCACTTTAGAGGACTTAAACTTGAAAAGTTTGACCCAAGTCAACAAATTGACTTGGACACTTCATTTTAAGTTCAAACTTCGTAAACATGTTTAGGAATATGTATGACATGTTTCCATGCATTTAGAATAAAAAATTCATATGAATATGGATAAAATGACATGGAGGCCATCTCATGATAATCTCTTTTGAACCAAGTTGACCCAAGTCAACAAATTGATTTAGATGTCTCATTTTCAATCCATATTTGAGGAACATGTTTAGATTTACTCATGTTAGGTGTCCATGAGTTTAAATTTGAAAAATCATGAGTAAATGATAAGATTGACACTTAGCAAGTTTCATGATAACTAGTTTAGTTTCGAATGAAACAATGCTAGGTAGATATCTTGACTTAAGGACATAATTTTCATTCCAAACTTGACATACACTCTTTACATGACCATTATGTGGTGTCATAAAAGTTTGAATGAAAACTAAGCACTTTTTGAAAATAACTGAAAATTATAGAAATGCCATTAAAAATTCAGCATTTTTAGTTATTTCTAGAAAAATACAGAAAAAATATTTTTAACTAATTCTTCAAACTGCATCTTCATTGAAAAATATAGTTTATTCAGTAAAAATTTTAGAAATTTTCATCAAGAATCAGATTTATAATGAAATTTTGAAGTTGGATTTCAGAAATGCAAAGTCACCTTTTTGAAATATCAATCTTTCCGATACTTTGATTTTTCGTCGAAAACTTCAAATGAAACTTTGTGCATACTATTTTAATTCCATTTCTAATATCGTTCTCATTATTCTTCGAGTGAAATCATTTCTAAAAATTATTTTGATATCTTGAGCGATATCCTAAAAATGAGTTTTTGGTTGAAATCAAGATAGGATGAAAAATGAACTTTGAAATTTCTTTTTAAGCCCAAACTTGATCAATATACTTAGATTCACTGATGTTAGATTACTAGGTACCTAAATTTGAGAATACATGAGTAGATAGCAAAATTTGATACTTAGCCATTTTCATATTTTCATGCCTACTTTGAATGAAATCGTGCTAAGCTCATATCTTGATCAAACGACATTATTTTCACTTTAAACTTAATATACATATTTTACATGATCATAACTTGGTATTTTGAAAGTTTGAATGAAATATAGAAATGTCATGAAAGATTCACTTATTTACGAAAATGCCACTAAAGTATCACTCTTCTCAACTTACTCATTTTTTTTTTTGGACACTTTGGATTTTCATTAAAATTTTCAAATGAGACTTCAAGTATGATATTTTGAATTCACATTTGGTATCGTTCTACTCATGTGATGATAAAAATTATTTCTAAAATAATTTTTGACTCCTTGATCGATATACGAAAATATCAATACTTAAGCCTATACATGATTTCTAGACTTGGAATGTATTTATCATCTAATGCTATCATGTATGATTTAGTCTCATATTAGATATTTGATTTTTCACCCCTTTAGTTGAGATTTTCATGTTTCATGGAAAATAGTTTTAGAGTCTCAACTTTGACTATATGTTGACTTTTCTTTGCCCTTTTTGATTGATGTCAAAAGGGGGAGAAAAATATAGGTAAAAAGGGAAGAAAATATGGGATAACCATGCGTATAGATATGGGGAGTTCCATTATGTAGATATGCATGTTGATAGGGGGAGAAATCCTATGTTTGATATCCTTTATGCTTGAATAATATATTTTCTTAAGGATGTTTGTCATCATCGAAAAGGGGAAGATTGTTGGCCTAAGGTTTTCTACCTTGGTCTTAATCTCGGTTTTGATGATAACAAACATGCAACTAATGTTTCATTGAGAAATTCTTTCAGGTTTGAAGTCGGTTAGCGCATGACGTCCGCGGTCGGAAAAATAAGAAAAATTAAAGAAATCAACAAGGACACTCGTCGACGCGCTCGGATTCGTTGGGTAGTTAGAGTTTAGGATTAGAGTGTTTAGAATGAATATGTAATCCTCTTTTATGATGCAAAGAATCCAAAAATCAAACCCGAAATCTGGAAATGAAGAATGCGATAAAAAATCAGCAAAAAAGCTGATTTCTCATGTTCGGTCGAGGGGCGGTCGACCGAACCGAGCCCGGAATGCACAGAATGCTCCGATCGCTCAGGCGATCGCTTGGACGGTCGACTGACGTTCGACCGGGCCAACGACCGGCGGTATAAAGGCTTGAAAAATAGTCATTTATACCTGTTGTGCCCGACCACCACTTGATGGTTTGCCTATTTAAAAGCATTCTAAGCCTTCCTATGACCCTCCAATGCTTCATGAGACATCCTTTGACACCTACAAGCTTTGATTGAGCCATCTTTGTTGAAACCCTAGCTTTCTACCTTATTTTTCTTGAGTTTGCCTTCAAGCTTGATTTGATTCATTATCAAGGCATCAAGAGGAGCTAGGATTCATTGTGTTGGAGCTTAGTATTTGTGTTGTTGTATTTTTGCTCCATTACTTGTATATTTTCTTGTTTATTTCATTGTATTTAAACTTGTGTAAACCTAGGTTGCTAGGTTTGATAGATTGGGTGGTTGTCCTTGTGTTTGATGCTTAATTCCACCGGTGTAAATGTAGTTTACTAGGATTAGTTGAGTTGTCCCTTAGGGTTGAGGTGGAACAGTGCTCTCGGTAAGAAGGCGGAGACTTCCGGGTGTGGAAGTGCCTTAGGTTGAGAGTGAGACTCTTCGGGTCAAAGTTCTCGTTGTAAGGGAAATAAGATTAATCTAGTAAAACTTAGTTTAGAAATTCTAAGCTGGGTGCTTAAGTAGTGGAGTAGGCATTGAGGCCGAACAACTATAAACAATTGTGTTAGCATTGTTCTCTTTGTGTATCGCATTGTTTATCTTCATTACTTGTTTTCGCATTTAGTCATTGAATTGTAAATTGCCTAAGTAGTTTAAGAAAATGATTAAAATCGAATTAGGCAAAAAGATTAGTTAACACACTATTCACCCCCCCCCCTCTAGTGTTACCATTTCTCCAACATCCACCTCAACCCTAAAGGACAACTAAACTAATCCTAGTAAACTACGTTTACACTGGTGGAATTAAGCCTAAAACACAAAGGCAACCACCCAATTTCAAAACCTACACTCTAGGTCTAACACAAACTCAAATACAAAGAAATAAACAAGAAAATACAACACTAAATACAACACTAAATGGAGCAATAAATCAAACAAAAAATACTTAGCTCCAAACACGAGTCCTAGTTCCTCTTGATGCCTCAATGATGGATCGATCAAAGCTTTGAAGGAAAAATCAAGGTTGTATCATAAGAACTAGGGTTTGCAAGGAAATGACTCAAGAAAGGCTTTAGAATGATCAAGAATGGTTCAATAGAATCATGAATCATAGGAGGAAGGCTCTCATGGTCTTGTATTTATAGACCATGAAGAGAAGAGAGAATTCCCCTCTTCTCAATGGGCATTTTTTTGTCCGTTACTGACCACCGCTCGCTTGTTTAAGACCCAAAAATTTCCTAATATAAATACCTATTTTGGTGCATCGCACCGGATCGGGGGTTACTCGGGTCGAGCCGCGGAATCGCCTCGAGTAGAAGGTATAACTCGACCCATGAAAATATGAAGTTTATATTAGCTCAATGGTTATTTCCTTTTATGCATAAGATGTCTTATTAAAGTCGAGTTCGACTCATGAGTGCAGATAGAATCGGAGCCCGAATCGGACTCGGATCGAATCGAGTAGAGGCTAAGTCATAAGAGGGGCAATTGAGTCATTAGTGGATGAGGGAATATAATCCCTCATCATGAGCCGTGTGGCTCATCTTGGAGCCGCACACAACCCGAGCAAGAGGGAAAAAGGGAGAGAGAGGGAGAGAGGGGAGATTTTGTCGGCGCCGAGTTCGCGTCGATGCTCGAAGAGATCGGAACTCATCTTCATTGAGGCTTCCTCGGGATCCAATCAAGGTGAGTGGTTAGAGTGCTTGTGAGGGGAGGTGGGTAGCCGACCCTAGTAGTTTGAAATCAGATTCTTTTCGCGAGTTTTTCTTGCCGATCGACGCATCTTCTCATGCTAGAACTTTAATCGATATGTATACATGTGATTTTATGTTTAAATCGGATCTACTTCATGTTTTTGAGGGCTGGCCGAGTGGAGGAAAAAGGGGAAAGGTCATGCCAAAATTTTCCCCAATTTCCTCGCTCGTCTAGCAACTCGTGGATCGCCTTATGTTCGATATGATTTAAACCTTTGGGTTTATGCTTGTATTGTTGCCGCAACCATGTTTACCATCCCTAGGGGACTTGGCCGAGCAGGTTATTACCCTACTTGTGTCGGTCGAGCATTGGAGAGGGGTGGAAAGTGAGGACTGTTCGAATTGATACGTTGAATCTCATATTATGTCGTCTTAATTCCTACTTCCATGTTTAGTGTTAGGGTTAATTTGCAATACATGATTACTGTTCATCTTTGTAGTTGATAGAAAATTTTAAATCTATATCCTCATGAGTATGGTAATGTTCTTGCTAATGCTCATATGGACAGGATTGTTATGGTACACGCTTCAAAGGAAAGGTTTATTTAATTTTCAGATATTATGCCTAATTGTTGCTATGTTTATTGCATGTTCCTTATTGATTTATTTAGTGAAATTATCCTTTTTAATTTAGCTTGTACATGAAAATTGATGCTCATGATATATTTGGCAAGTGGTGTTATTAATAGTAGACCGCGTACTCATCTATATTCGGTACGTTCTAACAACATTAGAAATAAAGGTCTTAGTACCTTGTTGTGACATTCAACTTAGAAACAAGTATAATTGCTAGGTTCTACACCTAGGGATAGTCAACGGATTTCAACATCCAAATAAGGTGACCCGGGGGGGTAGGGTCGGATATGGGCAATGCCCGAAAAGTAAAACATGAGAAAATATGCACAACCTGATTTCGGTTGTGGTTGAGATGGTCTACTAAGCAGTGTCATTAGCCGAGCGGCTACCACACTACTCAGCAGTTTTTATGGGGTCATGAGATTGCACTAGCGGGCCCGCTAGGTGTTAGATCCGAGTGGCGGAGGGTCTTGAGATTCCATCAGTGAGCCACGCTGACGGTAGACCCGAGTTGGGTGGGACTAGCTATCCCTAACCCGAAGGATTCCTGAGGCTAGTGGCCATCCTAGTCGACGGATCCGAGGCAATGATAATTCATAGTTGAGACGTTCTTATGGGCTGATTGTGAATAGGCCGACTGGCCTGGTTTCATAGAGGGAAGAATCAAACCTTCCATATATAATTGAGGCCATTAGTGGCCGAGCTACTGAAATGGATAAGGGCCCGAGACGCCGATTCATCCATTCTTCTGTCTTGGCAAACTGATTACCTTATGTGGTGTGATCTTATTTTTAATTCCTTATATGTGTTATTTGCCGAGGTTTTAAGTGGAGGTTCGAAAGAATCACTCATTGAGTTCCTCGTGAACTCACATTTTATTTATTGTTGTTTTGCAAAGCTCGACCAGTGAGGTACGGCTTGGTGGCATGGCGCGCAGGAGAGCAGGCGTGGGTGCATATCTCATAGCTAGCAGTTTGTTAGTCATAGTCGTGTCTAGTAGAGTCATGTTTATGCACTATATTATTTCTGTAAAACGTTGTAATGTTTCTTGAAAACTTTTGGATGTTATCTTAAAACTTGTGATGTTTTCAAACTTGGTATGACCAAACTGATTTCAAACAATTAATAAAGTTGGTACTGTTGCTTTTGTTTATTACTTCGATGTTATTCTGGTTATATTTCTATGAGTGTTGGTTAGTGCATAGGGTAGGCTTCAGGGTACTGACCTGTACCCTGGCCAGTCATGCGTACCCTGAGTCGGGGCGTGATAGTATGCCAGTTGATCGTCGGTCGACCGGCCGAGCGACCGAAAGCTTACTGCCGCTTCCTAGCAACCTTCGATTGACCGACCGGTTAACCAAACCTAGGCTGAGCTTGATTTTTTCAGTCTTCTTCTTGTGTGCTTCATTTCTGGATTCCGGCCTTCAACGTGCGTCAAGTTTGAGAGCTTTCCATGTGTTCTTTAGACTCGTCCAAGACGTCTTTGGTGCACACGTCAAACTTCGAGAAACCTCCGCAACAAACCCGAATGTGTCGACCAATGTCCTTCTGATTTTTTGATTTCTTCTGATATTTCCGATCGAGAACATCGAGTGCTAACCGATATGGAAACTAAAAATATTGCTAAATGAAACATTAGTTTCATATTTGTTATCATCAAAATCGAGATTAAGACTAATGTTGAAAATCTTAGGTCAATAATCTCCCCCTTTTTGATGATGATAAATATCCTTAAGAAAATATATATATTAAAGCACAAAGGATATCAGCTAAGGGATTTCACCCCCTATTAACATGCATATCTATGAAAATAGACTCCCCATATCTATATGCATGGTTTTCCTATATTTTCTTCCCTTTTACCTATATTTTTCTTCTCCTTTTGACATCAATAAAAAATGACGAGAAAAGTCAATCAAAAGTCAAAGTTGGGACTTCAAAAAATTATTTTTCATGAAAATCAAAGCCAACCAACTCAAGGGATGAAACAAGATATTGAATAAGAGACTAAGTCATACATGATAGCATTAGCTAATAAATAAATTCCAAGTCTAGAAATCATTTATAAGCTTAAGTATAGATATTTTTGATGTATCGATCAAGTAGGCAAAAGTCATTTTAGAAATAATTTTTCTCATCAAATGAGTAGAACGATACCATAAGTGAATTTGAAATATCATACTTCAAGTCTTGATCAAAGATTTCGACGAAAATCCAAAGTATAAAAAATGAGCACTTGCGAAGAACGATACTTTAAAGTTTCAAAATCTAATTTCAAAAATCCAAATCAAATCACATGCATACTCAAGATTTTCAAAATTTTCATGCCATAAACTAGATTTTTCAAGGAATATGCAGATTCAAGAATCAATAAAAAATCATTTTTCTAAAATTTATTAAGTTCTAGTGGTATTTTCGTAAATATAAGTCATTTTTTTAAACATTTTCAGATTTCATCCAAACTTTCTAGATACCAAAGTATGATCATTTAAAGCATGTATATTAAGTTTGAGATAAAAATAATATCATTTGGTTAAAATATCAACCTAGCACAATTTCATTCAAACATAAGCAAGATAACATGAAATTGCTAAGTAACAAATTTGATCATTTGCTCATGGTTTTTCAAACTTAGACACATATACACATAACATGAGTAAATCTAAACATGTTTGTGAAATTTGGGCTCAAAATGAAATTTCTAGGTCAATTTGTTGACTTAGGTCAAACTTTTCAAGAATGAGTCCCCTAAAGTAACCTAGTTATCACTTTATCTATCTACACATGGTTTTTCAAGTTTAAACACCTAGAAGCATGTCATGTGTATATCTAAATATGTTTCATGAGTTTGGACTTAAAATAGAAGTCTCTAATGTCAAATTTTAACCTAGGGCAACTTGCATTCAATGAAACTTGCCTAAGTACTAAAATTCTACCTAGTCATAAGAATTTAAGGATTTATCATGCAATTCTAATCATGAGTATAGAGACACCAATAAAGCATGAATATTGAGGTATTATGCTAAGATTTTTACGAAATTCAAAGACATACCTCTTACGTGAGAATTTTATTAAACTTATCATTTTCTTCCTAATTATTAGCCTTCTATTTTCATAAATGTCAACTTGCAAGCCAAAAATCATTAGTAGCACAATGATATAACAACTAGCAAGTTAGCATACTAAATAGCAAGGTGAAATATAAATTTTCATTTGAGAATTTCAACCTAAGCTAGATAGTGAAAAATTCGTTTCAAGTAAAATTGTCATGAAACCAAAACGAATCGAGAGATCTCAAAATATGAAATTTTGAAACATAAGATCTCCAACCCTTCCTATTGGTTGAAAACCGAAAGGCCACAATGAGCCTATGATTTAGAACCGCAAGGTCACATGAACCCGTTATACGTGCACGATCATCGTATGGTAAGTATTATACCTTAAATTTAATTATATATTTTATTTGTTACTCTGTGTAATAAATAATGTATTTATTTTGTAAATGTAGACGACGATGATGGACGACGGGACTGTCCAGTGACCCTCCCCGAAGGAGGTGTTTGAGCCGACTCACCGTCGAGGACATGGGACGGGGAGTACATCGACACCCGCGCTACAATCATTATGGTAAGTATATTTGTTTAAATTATTCATTATTTATTTATAATTTAAGTTTTAGGAAAAATATGAAACATAAAATCAAATTCGAGTAGGAGACAGTGGTCATGCGCGAGCCGTGCTTGGGCCACTTGGGGCACCGACCCCTCCGGTCGTTGGTGAGTAGCCGTCTATTGGAAAGCCGTTACTGAAAGTGTATCCATTAGAAATTTTAAAACTTTTTAGTTACAGGTTAACATAATCAACAACGGCTTTCCCACGGCTGTCCATTGGAAAGCCGTTACTGAAAGTGTATCATATTTTCTAGGCCGCAACCTCAAAGCTGTTGCCGATGAACTACAACAACGGCTTAGCAACGGACTTTCACTAACGGCCTTGCCAAGGCAACCGGGCCGTTGCTGATGTACATATTGTTGGCTTTAGGTTTTCAACCTTAGTCTTAATCTCGGTTTTTATGATAACAAACATGAGACTAATGATTTCATTGAGTATATCTTCAGGTTCCGTATCAATAGCATTCGATGTCGTTGATCAAAAAAATCGGAGAAATCGATAAATCAGAAGGACATTGATCGTCGCGCTTGGGTTCGTCGCGGAAACTTCTCGAAGAGCGATGCGTGCACCAAAGATGTATTGGACGGGCTCAAAGAACACATGAAAGCTCTCCAAGTTGATGCTCGTTGAAAGCCGGAACCCGGAAACGAAGCGCGAAAGAAAAAAAAAGGGCTGAAAACTCAATTCAGCCTAAATTTGATCGACTGGGCAGTCGACCGAATAGGGTAAAGTAAAGGGCACCAGCTATTTCGGTCGATCGGTGGTTGACCGACTAGTGCCAAAAAGGGGTAGTAGCTACGTGGGTCGACCGGGCGATCGATCGATCGAAGCCCAAATTGGGCAGTAGCTCGGGCGATCGACCAGTCGGTCGATCGACCTGCGTTTGCTGAAGATGCAAGATCGCGTCGGTCGATCGGGCGATCGACCGATCGAAGCCCAAATTGGGCAGTAGCTCGGGCGATCGACCAGTCGGTCGATCGACCTGCGTTTGCTGAAGATGCAAGATCGCGTCGGTCGACCGATGGGTTGACCGAAGTTCGGGATCGAAGATCTTGCATCTTGGCGGTCGACCGACCAGAGAGAAAAAATGGCGATCGAAGGAGCGGTCGATCGGTCGGTTGACCGACCAATTGACCAGCGGCCTATAACGGATAGAAAACTATCTGTTGAGCTACCGTTTCTTTAGTAGGGTATAAATATACCCTCATATAATTAATTTAACCTTCTTCTCCCAATCTTACAGAGATCATTGGGTATTCTAAGGGAGATTTAGAGCCTTCCAAACGATCAACGCTTGTGCTTTGCTATTTTTGCGAACACCTTCTCAAGCGCCAGCTGCTGCTTCAACTCAGGTTTTGATCAAGCTCATCCCTTGACAAGTTGAAGGCACAAAAGGCTTGGAAAAGAGCACGATTCTTTGGATTAATTCTTAAGCTCTTTTGATTGAAAATTTTATCTTTTATTTGAATGGTTATCTTTTAATTTGGGTTTACGCAGACCGGGTGTTAGGTCTTCTTGTGTGGAAGTGGTTACCTAGTGTTAGGTGTAAAGCCACTTGTGTAAACTTAGTGTTTACTAGGATTAGTTTAGTTGTCCCTTTATGTTGAGGTGGAAGAGTGCTCTCGATAAGAAGGCGGAGACTTCCGGATGTGGAAGTACCTTAGGTCGAGAGTGAGACTCTTCAAGTGAAAAGTCCTCTATGTAAGGGAAACGTAAATTAATCTAGTAAAACTAGTTTGGAAATCCTAAGCGGGGTGCTTAGGTAGTGGAGTAGGCATTGGGGCCGAACCACTATAAATCTTGTGTTTGCATTGTTTCATTTTGTTGTGCTTTAATTGCTTAATCATTTATTGCTTCTGCATATAATCATTGAATCGCAAATTGCCTAAACGATTTTAAGTAAACGATTAAAATTGGATTTAGGCTGATTTAGTAAACACACTATTCACCCCGCCTCTAGTGTCACCATTTCGCCTACACATATCTACAACGTCCTTGCAGCCGTGGCAGAACCGTTGCTGATAATGTTATTAGCAACGGTCGCTACAGCCGTTGTTGATCTGTTGCTAAGTTATCAGCAACACGCTTTTCTGCCACGGTTGCTTTGCAATGGGCCGAGCCGTTGCACGCCATTGCTGATGGCTTTCAGCAATGGCTCAGCAACGGTTGGAGCCGTTGCCGATGCTTGTTATTCCAGTAGTGACTAAATGGAGAAATAAATTAAAAAATAAAATACTTAGCTCCAAACACGAGTCCTAGTTCCTCTTGATGCCTCAATGATGAATCGATCAAAGCTTTGAAGGAAAAATCAAGGTTGTATCATAAGAACTAGGGTTTGCAAGAAAATGGCTCAAGAAAGGGATGATCAAGAATGGCTCAATAGAATCATGGATCATAGGAGGAAGGCTCTGATGGTCTTGTATTTATGTTCTATCAAAATGTTGGCAATATCTTTAGATATTGTCTTTAGGTGGGATGGTCCTATTCTATTCGGGATTCAAGTTATTCATATTGCACTAAATATTTCTTTTAGTCATTAACTTCATTCTAAATTTTGATAGCATCTCCCTAGAATTCTCCGAATACACATATCATCTGGGCGTGTATGGAAGAACAATGGAGATACAATAGCTAAAATTTTAAAATAACTAAGTGCAATACAAATAACTATATTCCCAAATTATCCAATTAGGGACAATTCAAGGGTTGTAAATCGTATAAAAGATCATCTACTTCGTTTACACGAACATACAACCCCCGAACGGATCTAAGGTTTTGCAAAACTAAAACATGACTCGTTGATGTATAAGTGAAACGTATCAACTCGTCATGATTAATTTATTTTCTAAATTTGTGGATGCCGGTGTGAGTCTACAGTGGACGAATCGGCCACGAGTCCACAGTGGACGATTCCATTAAATTAATTAACACATAATTAAATTAATACTAATTAACTAACATTAAACTAATCTCATTAAACTAATTAATTAACAATAACATTAAATAACCTAAAAATAATTAAACCCTAATCAACATTAACCCTATTCACAGTAATTAATTAACATTAACCAAACTATAGCATTAATTAACATTAATTAACATAAAAAAATAATAAAAATTAAACCCTAATCAAATTGTGGGGCCGAAGCCTTCGGCCCCATATACAGAACTGGCATGTAGGCGTCGACACCGTTGTCCAGTGTCCGTGACTGGACGATCGCTGAAACTAGACGGTGGCAGAGTAGCGGCGGAGGAAAAAATTATTAGGGCATGGAGAAGAGGAATACCTAGTGGAGGAGCGGCGATAATCGACAGAGAAACAACGATGAGTGGCGGAGACAACCAGCAGTAGTAGCAGCGGGCGGAGCAGCGGGCGGCAACAGACGACGATAGCGGTGCGACGATAGCAGAGAAAAGAAGAATAAAAGAAAGAAAGAGGAAGGGTCGGGCATGAACGCAAATAAAAAGACTTTTCACTAACGGCTCATCAGCCGTTAGTAAATAGTGGATCTTTAATTACGATAACACCGACGGCCGACATAGTCCCTCTCTAAGCTATCGGTGACTAGTTTTTTATTTTTGCGCCGCGTGCACGCCATCATTTCATAAGTGACGGCCGTTGTTAGCAGTGACTAACTTATTTATATCACCTACGGCTGTAAGACCCAAAAAAATTCCTAATATAAAAATCTATTTTGGTGCAGCGCGCTGAACCCAGAGTTAGTTGGGTCGAGCCTCGGAATCACCTCGAGTAGAAGGTATAACTCGACTAATGAAAGTGTGAAGTTTAAATTTGGTTAAATGATCCTTTCCTTTTATGCATTGATGCTTTAATTGAGTTAAGATCGACTCGAGTTGCGGATAGAATTGGAACCCAAGTCAGACTCGGACTGAGTCGAGTCAAGGTTAAGTCGTTAAAGGGGCAATTAAGTCATTGAAGATGAGGGAATAAAATCCCTCATCATTGAGCCGTGTGGCTCATCTTGGAGCCGCACATAGCCCGAGCAAGAGAGAAGGGGGAGAGAGGGAGGGGAGATCTTGGTCGGCCCGGAGATCGTGTCGTCGTCGGAAGATTCGAGATCGCCAACGTCCGATTCTTCTTCTTCCTCAAGCAAAGGTGAGTGATTGTTTTCGGTGGATTGGGGGAGGCGGGTAGCCGAACCCCTAGAACTGCTAGGTATCGATTTCTCACGATTCTTGGTATCTTGACTTTCCTATCACTATTTTGAATCGTTATTCATCGGATCTTCGTAGTTTTCTTGTCGGATTTTCGACTTTTAGGGGATGCCGAATCAAGGGAAAAGGGGAGAGGTCAAGCCAAAATTTTCTCCAATTCCCTCGACGGATGTAGAACCCCTTGGACTATCTTAAATCCATGTCGAGTGTATTCGTAGATTATTGTTTGAATGTGATGATTGAAACTCATTTCCCCTAAAGCCTATAGGCTCGGCCAAGCAAAGGAAAACACCATGATCATGGTTCGGCCGAGCATGGTGTGGGTGACTTGATCAATGTGTTGATTAGGATAGATCAGAAACAAGGTATTAGGGTTGGGGTTAGTCCTTTCCTTTTGTTCCTACCCTTGGAGGCTCGGCCGAGCAAGGCATGACTTGCTCAAGTCTCGGCCGAGCAAGGAGGAGGGGGATGGTGAACTCTAGAAGTAAAACTTCATGGTTAGGAATACTCAAAGCAATAGAACATGAAAAGTTACCTAGATTACCGATTAGAAACATGATGACACTTAGGTAAGACTCTAACTATGGAAGGCTACTATATTGATGCATGTAATTAGAGGAATGGTAGGATAGTAACTATCCTTAGACCCTTCCTCCTTAAATTCAGAATGTGGTGATATTTTTACCATACTAGATAATTTATTCATTGTTGAATTTATTTGATATTTTCACCATGCTAGACAATTTATTTCTTGTTAAATTGTTACTAAATGCAGAATTTAAATTCTTTATCATTGAGTCATGTGGCTATATATAGTAGTTGTTGTGAAGTAAATTCATATTATCTTACAAGCTGTCCGGTATTGTTAATGGGTGAAATTCCAAATCCGAAACACGTAGTTCTTTAGCCAAGGTAGCGTATGACGCTAGATAACATGTGTGACATTATAATGTGTATGTTAGATATGGAAACTTCGCTAGTGGATGACATAACTTCTAAGACTTCTTATAGTCATTTTTTTTAAAACCTAGAATTGTTAGGTGTACACACCGAGGAAGGGTAACATTGAATTGTTGACCCTACATGCAAGGTTAGGGCTGGATACGGGTAAATGCCTGGGGTGTAAATAAGAAAACTTTAGGACACTTTGATTATGTGATGTGCTTGCGATGGTTTGCCGAGAAGCATGGATAGTCGGAATGACAAATGCTTGACTCGGCCATTATTTTGGGTCTTGAGATGCACCAGCGGGCCCGCTAGGTGTCAGACCCCAGTTGGGTGGGACTAGCTACCCCTACCCCAGTCGGTGTCCGGAGACTAGTAGACCATCCTAGTCGATGGCCCGGAGATCTTATTGATTCACTTATATGCTATGTGGCCTGGACGGCTGATAGGATGTTATTTTGTGTCGTAGGGCTGGTTGTAGCCGAACCACTAATGCATGAACATGCCCTAAGGGCCGGGTACTAGTTGGCAGAGTTGAGACTGTTATAGTCGGTGAAATGTATGTGTGGTCTACACAGTACGACCCTAGGGGTCGGTTGTCATATCAGTATAGCTTAGATCCCTAAAACTTTATATTTTTGCTGACACAGATATATATATATGATAATTTGGGATTATGTGGAGGTTCGAAGAACCGCTCACTAAGTCCCATGTGGACTCATGGTTTATTTCTTTTTGTTTTGCAGAGCCTGATTAGTAAGTTGAGGCTTGGAGTCATGGTGTAGTTGGAGGGCAGGCGGTGGTGCCAATCTCGTAGCGGCGTCCGATAGTCATAGTCTAGTTGTCTAGTTTTGTCATTTTCCTACACTGAGAATTGTTGGCTTTTAAAGCTTGTATTAAACTTTGAACTTGAGATGTTTCAGTTTGTGATGATGTTAGCTACTTTCTTTTCTCAAAAAAATTGTGAACTTTTGAAACTTTCAAATAAAGCTGCACTATTGTTTTCTTTTCTTTGCTCTAATTTGATGTGTTTCGATTTCTCATTAGTCAATGTAGGTAGTAGGCTTCAGGGTAGGACGTAGACCCTGGCCGGTCACACGACCCTGAGTTGGGGTATGACAACGGCTCAATAGGCCCTCTCTAAGCCGTGGCTATTAACTTATTTTATTTCGCGTCCCGTGCTATGAGCGATGGGCTTAGGCGACCGTAAGCGAGCCGTTGCTGAGTTTGTCACATAAGCCACGGCTGTTGTGGTCGTCGAAAAGCCGTGGATATTTTTGACGGCGCATGAGGCCATCGGTGAGCCCCGTTGGTGAAAGCCATTATTCTAGTAGTGTACCCAACCGGTTACCTTATGGATGCACACCCTCTGTAAAAACATCAAAATCAGGATCAAAACTCGCAGATATCAGAAATCTCAAAAAATTTCAAAAATTGGCATTCCCTATCTCTTTCAATTGAACCATGGGGAATTCAACCCTAGATCACTCACGTAAGGTTGAAGATGAAGGAGAAGATAACTACGATGAAACCTCGCGATGACGAAACCCCGCGAAGAAGAAATCCAGCGAAGTCACCAATTAACTCTTTCCTCTCCCCTTGGGTTGCATGCACCTCTTCCCTTGGAGCCGTATAGTCAGCCTTCCTATTTTATACTTTTTTTTCTTTTTTCACATGGCTAAATGACCACTATGCCCCCATAAGTTGAACTTAACTTAAGCCAACCCTCATTCAACCAAACCCCATACTAAATTGTTCTCTGACCCAACTCGAACCCAAAGTCAAGTTCTTCCTAACTTTAGATAAATTCCTTACGCGTAAGGGCCATCTCTTCGGTCGCACCCTCTGGCGATTCACTCGGCTCGCTCCAACGTGTATCCTGGGTTTCCTACTGAAATTCAAAATTAAAATAAAACTAGTGCGGGTATTACATGTCTCCTATAAGAGTATTTACAATTCAAGATTATTATTATTTTCCCGAGAGACTTATATCTTTCGTCAAAGCAACCTTTGCAATTAGATTTAACACCCTAGATCAACAAATAGCCTTTAAATCAACAAAAAAACTTTAGAATATATAATAAATGAAGCAATAATGTAAACAAACAATACCTAGTTGCTTTTACAATCAAAATTATAATATAACTAATAGTAGTAAATACATATATTTATAATTTTATGAGGGCATAATGGTTAGTGTGCGCTCCTCTCTCGCTAGGGCGAATCTCACGCCCTCTTCGAGCGATTGTCCCCCGTCGGCTCCGTCGGATCCGCCTCGATGACCTTTTTCAGAGACGTCTTCACTGCCTCTCATTGAGTCAGCGACGACTGCGAGATCTTCGCTAAGGGCAAATGCCTTTTCGCCTTTCGGATTGTGCCCTAAATCGGCGGTGTTGGCCGATACTCCTCAGGTGGCTTCTGCGCCTAAGATCTCAAATTTTTCCTCCGCCAATCTTTCCTGGTCTCAAATCTTGCGAGGTATGAACTGCCCTTCTTTTGAATGTTCCCCCTTTTTTCAACGCATTCGTTCTAACCCTACTGGTAGGGTTTCGTTTAAAAAATCCCAGTTAGACGAATGGAGTGAGCCTTGGCACTCCAGTCTGATTTGAAAATTTCTTGGTCGGCTTCCGTCGGTTAATTTTGTTTGTTCGTGGGCAGAAAACATGTGGAGTTCTTTCGGTCTTAAATCAATTCTTGATCTTGACGACGACTTCTTTGTTTTTTGATTTGAATCATTGTCTCTCGCTACTGATGTTTTAATGAGTAGCCCCTGGTCCTCCCTTGGCAATCTCCTCCAATTAATTCCTTGAAGCCCTTGTTTCGGCCCTAGCAGGAGAAGATTTCTTCTGCTACGGTTTGAGTTCGTATTCATGGGCTTCCTTTGGAGCTTTGGAACGAGTAGTCGATTTCCCTCATTGCGGCTTCTCTTGGTTGTGTTCTTCGGTTTGATCATAGATCCTTCTTTTTTGAATGAGGTAAGTATGTTAGAGTTTGCATTGAGATTGATCTTTCGGTTCCTATTCGTCATGGGGTTTTCGTTGATCTTGATGGTATCAAAGTTTTTCAACCAGTTTCTTATGAGAATTTGTCCGAGATTTGTTTTGGTTGCATCTCAATTGGTCACTCAGATTCGAATTGTAAGAATTTTGATGCTTCTCGGAAGCCTTCTGGCTCGAATGTTTTGGTTTCTAATTCTACTTCGTCGAATGGTTTAAATTTCGATCCTTTGTCTGCTTCGGAGCTAGTGGTAGCTTCAGAGGGTTCACAGGAACGTACCGGCCTATGGTCCTTGGGTTAAGGTCTGCCACCATCATCCTCGGCGCCGGCCAACGGTGAATAACCGTGGGGCTAGCGCTGAGTTGGACGATGTGCTGGTGGTTGGATCCAGTGATCCGGGTGTGGATGCCTCGAATTTGTTTGAATCTGGTAGTCGTTTGATTGGACCTGGCTCGACTACCATCAGAAGTTCAAGTTCATGTTTGGGTGCCCCTCGGCTTCCCTCCTCTACCCGCGTGCCCTTCAACCCGAATCCTACTGGAGGCTTTAAGTCTCGTGTGGGGGCGAACCCTAAATCCATTCCTCTTTCCTCCTCACCTCATGCACCGACTTCTCACCCTCTTGCTCTGTCGGTGCCTGCCTCTAATCTTGAAGCTTCCCCGATGGATGCGGAGCTCCAAGTTGATACCTCTACTCCTCCCTCTCACTCTTTTGAGCAAATGGCTGAGGAGTTGGCGATTGTCTTCTCTTCAGCTCATGTAGTTTCGCTGCCTCCCAAGGTCTCGCGTCCCCAGGTTAAGAAGGGACCTAAGTCAGGTGAGGTTCGCCATTCTTCTCCTCTCCTGCTTATTCTGATCAGTTCATTTCTCCTTTCTCTAAATTTTCTTTGAAGTTAAAGCAAACTAGATTTAGGCTTTCTGAATGGAATAAGAATATTCTAGGTAGATTAGAAAATTCTCTTTCTTCCACTCAAGCACAAATTTCCCATTTAGAGTTTGTTGAATCTATTCATTCTCTTTCTTCTTCTCAAGTGTTAACTCTTAGATCCTTTTATAATAAGGCTATTGTCCTTCAAAGGCAATTTTCTATAAAATGGTGGTCTAAGGCAAAAGATAAATGGCTTGATGAAGGTGATAAAAACACTGCTTTCTTTCATAGGGTTATTACTTCTAGAAGGACATCCAATCTTATTCTTTCTGTTCTTAATCATTTAGATCAGATTGTTTATGATGAAAAGGAAATTCTTTCTATTTTTGTGATGCATTATACTTCTCTTTGGTCTGCTTCTTCTGTTTCCTCTTTAAGTTCTTGCAATTGGCCTACTTTCTCCAAGCTATCCTCTTCCCATTAGAACTGTCTCACTTGCCCATTTTCATGTGATGAAATTTGGCAAGTTGTTAAACAGCTACCTAATGGAAAGTGTCCTGGCTTGGATGGTTTTATAGCTGAATTTTATAAATATTATTGGTCATCTATCTCTTTTGATTTTATTAATTTTATTGATAACTTTTATTCATCCTCTTTTATTCCTCATGACTGAAAGCAAATCCTTCTCACCTTTATCCCTAAGGTTAAATCCCCTAAGGCTGTTATAGATTTTAGGCCTATTTCTTTTTGCAACTTATCTTATATAATTCTTGCAAAGTTTTTAGCTTATAGGCTTAAACCCATGCTTCCTGTTTTGATTTCTCCCGAGCAAACAACATTTCTTAAGGGAAGGAATATTCAGGACAATATTATTATATATCATGTTATGGAGCTTAATAATTTTCCTCCTATTTTTATTGATTGGATTAAAGCTTGTGTTTCTTCTCCTAGCTTTGCTTTTCTTATAAATGGTCATGTTTCTTCTTTTTTTCCTTCTTGTAAAGGTGTTAGGCAGGGGGACCCTTTGTCCCCTTATCTCTATATTCTGGTTGCGCAGACTCTTACAAACTTGCTTAATAATGTTGTCTCTAGAAAGAAAATTATTCCTTTTAAAATAAGAAATTCTTTTCAGCTGTCTCATCTTATGTATGTTGATGTTGTTCTTTTAGTTTTTAGAGCCACTGATAAGGGGTTGAATTGTATAAAATATATTCTTACTTGCTACAAATCCTTGACTGGCCAGGCTGTTAATTTTGCTAAATCTGAAATTTATTTTCCAAAGCAAGCTTCTCCTGATATTAAGCATAAAGTTTGTTCTATCTTGAATATGAAGGGTGGTCATTTCCCTTTTAAATATCTAGGTTATGTTATTGCTCCTAGGAGAGCCCCCCTTCACTCCCACGACTTTGTCTTAGATAGTATTAAAAGTAAAATTGGTTCTTGGCAAAATAGGTTCATTTCTGAAACTGGTCGCATGGTGCTTGTTAATTTTGTGTTAAGTGTAATTCCTTTACATAATTTTGCTATTTCCTGGATTACTAAAAAATTGATTGATAGGATTAATTCTTTGATTAAGAGTTTTATCTGGTCCTCTAATAAGGATGGTAGAGGTCTTCACTTAATTAATTAGGAGACCATTACTCTCCCTAAGAATTTAGGTGGCTTAGGGGTTCAGGACTTGCACTATAAGACTAAGTCTTTGCAATTAAAGAGGATTGCTTCTTATCTAAATAATGATGATACTATTTGGGTTAAACTTGTTAATGTTGGTGAAATGACCACACTAGAGGGGGAGTGAATAGTGTGTTATCTAAATCTTTCGCCTAATTCCGATTTTAATCGTTTACTTAATTACTTAGGCAAGTAGCAATTTATCAACTAAATGCGGAAGCAATAATAAAGCAATTGAGCACACACAAAGATATCAATGCTAACACAATAATTTATAATGGTTCGACCTCAATGCCTACTCTACTACCTAAGTACCTCGCTTGGGATTTCCAAATTAGTTTAACTAGATTAATTATTTTTCTTACAATGAGGACTTTTGTGATAATCAAAATTTGATTAAATTTATTTTGGTTTTATAGCAGGAAAGCATGGACTTAAGTTAAGCGGGTTAGCGGAATTTTCGGGTCTAATTAGGGTAAACTTTTAACATAGAAAAATTTAGAGAAATGTTTATAATTATTATTTCTATAATTAGTCATGTCATGGTGAGAGTAGACCCCGAGACCAGTTCAACGGTTGGATCGGAATTCGAATCAGACCTAAAATAGACTCGAAACGAATTTTTAAGTCGGCTCTATTAGTGAAGGGCAAATAGATAATTTGGGGTTTAATTAAACCTCAAGCTTTAAATTTGGGGAGGGGTTGTGCGATTGGGCGCCGACAGCACCCGATCAAGAGAGGAGCGGCGTTGGGAGGCGGACGAGGCGCACCACGACCAGATTTTGGCGGGCTCATCGGCAGTGATTGTCGGAGAATTCCAAATACCCTTCTTCCCTTTCGTTTTTCCTATACAGTGAGTGGTTTTGAGCTTTCTCTTCCCTGTTTTCTACCCAAGCCGCCCCTCCCCTCTTGGGGTTTCTTTTCATGGATTTTGAGGATGGTTTCTCTTCGGTGTTGATTAATCCTGAATCGTACATTGTCGTTGCATAATTTACATGTTGTTGTCGGATTTCTTTTGGTGTTACCGCATGGGCGATGGTCAAATTTGGGGTGTGTGTACTCTTGACATTTTATATTCCTTTGCACGTTGTTGGATGATACATACTGTCATGTTTTTGACAAAGACTACTTTTACCCTCTGCTAAGTATGTTGACTTTGTTTGCTTGATGAATGAATTGCACGTTGTTGGATGATACATACTGTCATGTTTGCTTGATGAATGAATTCCTATTTGGATTGGACACACTAGTTAACATTTGTACTTTCTCCTGCAAGAATATAATCCCAATTCGTACCATCCTTATTGTACAAATGACTTTTATATGTTTCCCTATTTCTTTTGGCATTATCTAATGCTAGGACTTCCCTGTTGGTAATTTATTTTTCATCAAATTGCATCCCTTGTTTCTCAACTAGCAATGGACCATCTCCGTCTTGTTTTTTTTACTGTTTAATTGTAAATTGTTTTGGTTTTCCTTAGAAAACATAAGCTGTTCATGAGGTACATATGCGCTGTCCATATAGCAAACACATCATTTTAGACGTATAAACATGTTGTCCACACGAAAACATATCACTTTAGATATTTACACATGCTGCTCGTATAGGAAATATATTACTTTTAGATAATTCCTGTTGTCCTCAAGGTTTATTTGAACTCGGTTGGGTGTGGCAAGGTGTACGTACACCTAGAGCATACCCTTCCCTAACTTGACATTCTAGGGAAACCAAACTATAGAAAAGGAATTTGAGTAAGGGTCGGGTTTTCTTTGAGGAAATTCCTAAGGCCATGCGGCTGGCCCTGTGGAGAGGTGGTTATGACGATAGGAGAATGATTGCATGTAGGAAGCTATGACTTTATCTTAGTATTTTACGTACTGTTATTTATTACATCGCTATGTGAGACATTTAGGGCCTGTTTGGTTAGTGAAACTAAGTATGTTTTCATGGTTTCGGTTTCACTGAAATCAAAACTGCTTACGAAAACGTGTTTGGTTCAGCGTTTTCATGAAACTGAATCGAAACCAGAATGAAAACGAAACCAATTTTCCTAATAAAAATGAAAACACCAGAATGTTGTTTTCTGTGGTTTCGAGACTGTCGATTCCGTTATCAAAATGGAGTGACAACTTTATAATTATAAATACTTTTATAATAAAATTAATTAATTTAAAAATAAATTAAACTATATTATTTTTTTAAAATAAAAATAAAAATCATCATTTTCAACTCAAACTATTATCTTAAATTTACAAATTAATTAAATCAATTTATATCTAATTGACTCAAACCCAAATTTTAAAATAACTCAATTTTCTTAAAGTTAATCTATTTATAATTAATCAAAACTAATTTAGACCACTAGAATTATTATTATTTTGAAATATTAACTATTAATTATTTTTTATATCTAATTGAACAAAAAAATCTCAAACTACCAATAACTTAATTAATTAAATATTACAAATATTTTATAACTATATTAGCAAATATTTAATTTTGTAAACTAACTAAATATTAATTACTACTAAAAATATTCAAGGAAAATTAATATTACGTTTTATAGCCAAATAAATATTCACTGGTTTCAACTACTAAAACTTATGTTGTTTTCATTAACCAAACGCGTTTTCGGAAAACTGAAAACTAGAAACCAAAATCAAGTTTTCGAAACCAAGTTTTCAGTTTCACTGAAACCAAACCAAAAAATAGTTTTCGCTAACCAAACAGCACCTTAATTGTTTATATTAGACATGGCGCATGATTAGGATTAATTTGGTGTTCGTGGGAAATTATTTACTGCTTGTTTGTATATTTGAGAATGAACATGATGTTATATAATGAGGCATGGGCCGGTGTACGGCTATGGGTTCGGGCGAATGTGAATTATGTGGCCATCAGGGACCTCAAGGGTCCCAAGATATATTTTTGGCTTCATCGAATGTTTCATTCATTTTTGGTTTAATTATTTCTTGTTATACGGACAATTGGGTGTGATTGTGATTGTGGACCGGAAAGCTCGACAGCCGCCACATTGACGACCGACCCGGATGGCATGATCGGGAAGTACACTGAGACAGAGGTGATCAGTGCCCGACTCGTAGGACCGACGGGTCCCTGGATATTGGACCGACGGGTCCCTGGATACTGGACCAACATGTCCCTGAGTATTGGACTGGGAAGCTCGTCAGCACGGCCACACTGACGATCGATCCGTGTGGCTTGCTTGAAAAGATGAATGTGCTATGGTGTTTACTTTTTATTTGAGATGATGGCTATGCACATTATGCTTATTCCTTACATGGTTATTATGGTTTCAGACATTGGTATTTATGTTCCATTTGAGATGATGGTTATGTTACCTATTATCCTATTTGACTAGTTGATTAATGTGATATTATATTTGCTTGTTGGACTTGTGGTATTAGACATGGTTCATTGAGGGCTAAACTACTCACTAAGTCCTAGTTGGACTCACCCTTTATATTATTGTTGTTTTTTTCAGCCCTTGAGCATGATTAGAGTAGATCAACTGGTGGCGGCAGGAACAGCGGGTCTCGTGACGTGTCGCGGTCGTGGGGATGAATACCCATGTTCAGAGCCTTTTTCTTTATTTGTTTTCTTTGAGTCCTATATAATCGGGTTTGGATTTATTTCCGCATTGTTGATGTTGAGAGAAATATTCATTTTTAACTTGATCTTTAAAAAGAATTTGAGCATTTGTTATTATTCAACTATATGGGTTGAAAATTCAAACTTACTCGATTTATATTTTCCGCAATCTTGTCGGGTTTTATAACTATTCTGGTTGATGTCTTATCTGGTTATTTGGTTCGGTTAGGCTTCGGGGTACTTGTTGTACACTGGCCGGTCATGCCGGGTTTTGGGGTGTGACAACTTTATACCGAAAAGTCTCCGCTCTCAAACCGAAGGCACTTCCACACCCGGAAGTATCCCGCCTTCCTACCGAGAGCACTCTCCCACCTCAACCTAAGGACAACTCAACTAATCCTAGTAAACTACGTTTACAATGGTGGGTTTAAGACTTAACACCAAGGCAACCACCAACTCAATCAAACCTAGCAACCTAGGTTTACACAAATGGTATACAATGAAAATAATCAAGAAAATACAATAACAATTGGACCAGTAAACAAATCAAACTATACTTAGCTCCAAAAGAAACTCTCATTTTTTGTCACACTTCGACCGACCGAAATAAACAAATCGACCGACCGAGCGACCGAAGGCATACTTAATAACTTTAAAAAATAAATGATATATAAAGATTACCCCCATTTGGATTCAATTAAAATATCTAAAAAATCAAAATTCTTAAGAATCAAATCTAGTTTTTGGGATCTAGTACAAATTTCCGGAAAATGGAAATTTTCTAATCTCCCGGATCAAATATGGGTATACTAAAGGCTTCCAAAAATTCCTTAAAAATACCTCGTTATCTAGTTTTTATCCAAGGAACAATTACCGCCATTTTTTGTGTCAAGAAAATCTCTAGGTCATATAGCCCTCCAAGGAGCTCCCTAGGCTTAGTGAATTTCAGGGCGGTTTTAGGGTTTTCATATTTTGGGGTTCGGGTTTGGTTTTTGGGTTCTTTGCATCATAAAGAGGAATACATCACATTCTAGACATCCTAAACCTAAACTCTAACTTCCCAAAGAATTCCGAGCGTCGACGAGCGTCCTTGCCGATTTCTCCAATTTTTTTTATTTTTCCGATCGCGAACGTCGTGCGCTAACCGACTTGGAACCTGAAAGATTTCTCAATGAAACATTAGTTTCATGTTTGTTATCATCAAAACCGAGATTAAGACCAAGGTTGAAAATTTTAGGCCAACAATCTCCCCCTTTTTCATGATGACAAACATCCTTAAGAAAATATCTACAATTAAGCATAGAGGATATCAAACATGGGATTTCTTCCCCTATCAACATGCATATCCATATAATAGAATCCCCCTATCTATATGCATGGTTTTCCTATATTTTCTTCTCATTTACCTATATTTTCTCCCCCTTTTGACATCCATCAAAAAGGGCTGGAAAAGTCAATCTAGTCAAAGTTGAGACTCTAAAATTATTTTTCATGAAATATGAAAATCTCAACCAAAGGAATGAAAAACAAATATTTGATATGAGACTAATCAATATATGATATCAAAGAATAATAGATAGAATCCAAAACTAGGAATCATGTATACACTCAAGTATGGATATTTTCGTAAGTATGAGTTTTTTTTCATGACATTTTTAGATTTCATTCAAACTTTCAAAATATCAAGATATGGTCATGTAAAACATGTATATCAAGTTTGAAGTAAAACTAATGTCATTTGATCAAAATATGAACTTAGCACGGTTTCATTCAAAATAGATATGAAAATATGAAAATGCTAAGTACCAAATTTTGCTATCCACTCATGAGTGAATCTAAGTATATGAGTCAAGTTTGGGCTGAAAATGAGATTTCTAAGTCACTTTGTTGACTTTTGTCAAAGTACACTTCAAATTTACAAAAATCAAACTTATTAATCCTTATAAAATCATATTCTTAACGAAAATTTTGAAACTTTAACTGGACAAACTAGATTTTTCAAGGAATCTACAAGTTCAAGAATCAGTCAAAAGTTAGTTTTCTATAAATTCATAAAATTCTTGAAAGTCCAAGGGCATTTTCGTAAATTTTAGATGTTTTTCCAAAAGTTATCATTTTTGACTCAAACTTTCCAGATATCACTGAATGATCATTTGAAATGCATGTGTCAAGTTTGAACTCAAAATGAATTTTCAAAGTCTATTTTTCAATCGATCTCGATTTCAACCAAAAGCTCATTTTTTCAAGATATCACTCAAGTTATCAAAATTCTTTTTAGAAAAGATTTTACTCAAAGAATAGTAGTAGCCTGTATTATTATACAATATTTGGTGCACACATATACTAGCCTATATAGTACTAGTATGTATTGACTAACCTGTATAATATGATATAATATATAGTATTATATATAATATATTGTAATAATATAATATAATATAATATAATATAATATAATATAATATAATATAATATAAGATAAGATAATATAATATAATATAATATATAATATAATATATAATATATATATATATATATATATAATATTATATATTATATAATGTAATATATTATAATTAATATAATATAATATAATATAATATAAAAAATATATAATATATTTTATCATTAAAAATATTTCATAAATTAAAATTATTTTTTATATATTTTTTAGTTTTTGGCCAGAGGTAAAATGAGTATCCAAAATATTAAAAGTTCTAGTGCATGCTAACGAAGAGCTTTGGGAGTGTATTACTAATACACCTTATGACAGTTTATGTGGTACTATTTTTAGTGCAGGTATTAGTTAATACCCTTCCCAAACATTGTATAGTATTATCCTAATACTATACACGAGGCTTATACGATACTAGTTTATTAAATGATTTTTGGTGTAATGATTTACCTTTGGGCCTTAAGCCTATTTTCATTAATATGGACTTTGACTTATCAAATCTATCTGTTGATTGCTTGATTTTAGATAATAAATGGAATGATGTTTGTGGTTTGCTTTATTTTAATGCCTCTCTATGGGAATCTATTAAGTCAATTCGGTTGCCCCTTCCACCTTATGATGATGCCTGATGTGGGATATTGAGATTAATGGGTCTATTGCCACAAGTAGTGTCTATTGCTTCCTTAGAAGCTGTAACCAGCATGACTATAGTAATACCACTTCCTGGTCTAGTCTTTGGCAACTTAAGCTACCTCCTAAGATTCTTAGTTTTATTTGGAAGCTTTTGCATTGAAGATTGCCTACTAGATCTTACCTGAGTTGTAATACCCGGGGTTTCCTAATATAGAAATTTTCGTGGTGCAGCCTGTTGGCTTAAGGGTCTCTCTTAAGCCTCGATCTTTATTTTGATGATAACAAACATGTATTTAATTCAAGTATAAAGTTTTGAGTTCAGGTTGAGGTTGCGATAAGTGTGCCAAATTCATTCAAACGAGATGAAGGAAAAGATCGACAAAGAAACGGAATAAGAAATCATTGAAGAAAGGCTCGGGCTTAGATAAAGAAGAATTAATGTAATGTATCCCTAGGATATATAGTTTATCCCAAGCCAAAATTGTAAAGTTATCCAAGTTGAAACTTGGTAACTAAACCTATAAAAAAAGGCATGTAAAAATCCAAGGAAAAGTCAGCCTCAGCCTGGGTTCGGTCGACCGAACAAGGCAGTTCTTTGCCAAAGCAGCCTATTCGATCGACCGGCCGGTCGACCGAATGTCGATAAAAATAGGCAGCAGCCATTCGGTCGACCGAAGTTGGCGAAGAAATAATTCTGGGCTGCGTCGGTCGACCGATCGGTTTACCGACAGAAATCAAAAATGGGCAGAATGGTAGCGATCGACCAATCAATCGACCGGACTGGAGATAGCCCATTCACGCGACCCTAGCTCCAGTCATTCGATCGACCGAATGTCGGAAGAATTTAATTCGCATCAGCTGTTCAACCCATCAGTCGACTGAGCTCTCACAGACAACCAGTGGTCGCACTGGCGAATGATCCGTCGGTCGATCGACCGATCGACCGGCCTGCGATCGAACGAATTCAACGGTCATTTTTTCACCCGTTGAACGGGCCGTTCGGGTGAGGGGTTATAAATACCCCTCACCTAACTTCTTTAAAACTTCTAACAACCATTATTAAGCAATCAAAGAAGTTTTCTAAGCCTTCAAAGAAAAAGTTCTGCGCACGCGTCTCTACTTCCTTCGACAACTAATTCCAGGCACTGCTGATGCTCTGCTTCTTCAACTGTGCTACAAATCAAAGAGCAATCTTATTGCAAGTTGGAGGCGTGAAGGCGTTGGAAAGAAGCCTTGGTTAATCTTTCATTCTTAAAGCTCTTTCCGTGTATTTGAATTTTATTGTAACTTATTTTCAAGTTGAGATAGCTGCTAGGTGTGCTAGGAAACACTTAGGAATAGCTTTATAGAATTGTGTTTTGCCTCGGTGAATAGGATTGAGGTGTTCTCTGAGTGGTGAGAAGGGTGTCATCATTGTATTCAAAGGAAAACATAAATTCTATAAAGTAGTGGTTAGAAATCTTTGGTGAGGAGCCAAGGTAGTGGAGTAGGTGGTTGGCCGAACCACTATAAGCATTCTTGTTTGCATTGCGTTCTTACTTGCTTTTATCGTTGTTATTGAATTTTGATCACATTAATCAGTAAGTAACAATTGCATTAAGTAAAGATAAAATTGAGTAAGAAGAAAATTATAAGAGGGGACAACCACTATTCAACCCCCCCTTCTAGTGTCGGGTTTCACACAACACAGCCTATCGAGTCGGGAGCTAGCCGAACCAAGTCGCGAGATCGCCTCGAATAGAAGGTATAATTAATTTAAGTTATAGCCTAATGTTGGTATTGGGTGGGTGAGTATGTTTGTTGATTCGAGTTGGGTTGAGTTGGGCTCGCGCTTCATATGAGGAGGTTCAAGTTATTGGATAGGGGTAAATTAGTCAAGTGATGAGGGGGAATAAAACCCCTCATCCTAGCAGTCGTGCGGCTCAAGGAAGGAGCCGCACGCAACCCAAGGAAGGAGAGGGAGACCGGTGTCGAGCTTGCGTCGACGCCGGGATCTCGCAGTTCGTCTTCTTCGATCTCGTCTTTTGATCCATTAGAGGTGAGTGGTTAGTCGATTTAGAGAGGGGAGGCAGGTGGCCGACCCTAAGAATGTAGAAATCGAGTTTTACGCGATGTTTTCTTGCTGATTGACGTGGTTTTCTCGTGTTTGGACTTCAGATGAGTAGCATAGTCTAGATTGTAGATTTTGTGATCGAGTTTTGTAGGATTTGATGAATGGCCGAATAGGAAAAAAGGGGGAAGGTCATGCCGAAATTTCCCCCAATTCCCTCGAGCGGCTCACAACCCTTGGATCTTCTTCTTCTTGTTAAACATTGGATCAGTAGGCCGATGCGTGTGAATTATTGCTGAATTCTAGTCCTTTCCCACCTAGAAGGACCAGCCGAGCAAGGGTAAGGGAGGAAACCGAATGATTTAATTAGTTGTTCATACTTTCTCGTTTGATGTCAAATCATATTCATGCTATGAGATTTCTCGCTTGTCATATGAAATGCTTGGTGATAGATCTATATTATCATATTAAAGAAATGTTCTTGCTATTGCATACATGGAGATGACTGTTATGGCATATAATGCTAAGGAAAGGTTTATTAAATTCTCAAATATTATGCCTAAATGTTGCTATGTTTATTGCATGTCCCTTATCAGTTTTATTATTGAAATTATCCTCTTATATTCAGCTGGTACATGAAAATTGATGCTCGTGATATATTTGGTAGGTGGTGTTATTAATGGTAGGCCGCGTACTCAATTATATTAAGTACATTCTAACAACATTAGAAAGAAAGGTCTTGGTACCTTGTTGTGACATTCAACTTAGAAACAAGTACACTTGCTAGGTTCTACACCTAGGGATAGTCAGGGGATTTCAACATCCAAATAATGCGACACGAGGGGGTAGGGTCAGACACGGGCAATGCCCGAAAAGCAAAACATGAAGAAGTATGCACAACCTGATTCGGTTGTGGTTGAGATGGTCTACTGAGCAGTGTCAACAGCCGAGCGGCTACCACACTACTCAGCGATTTTATGGGGTCTTGAGATTACACCAGCGGGCTCGCTAGGTGTTAGACGCGAGTGATGGAGGGTCTTGAGATTCCGTCAGTAGGCCACGCTAACGGTAGACCCGAGTTGGGTGGGACTAGCTATCCCTAACCCGGAGGATTCCTGAGACTAGTGGCCATCCTAGTCGACGGATCCGAGACATGATAGTTCATGATTGAGATGCCCTTATGGGCTGATTGTGGATAGGCCGACCGGCCTGGTTTCATAGAGGGAAGAATCAAACCTTCCATATATAATTGGGGCCATTAGTGGCCGAACTACTGAAATGGATAAGGGCCTCAGAGGTTGGTTCATCCATTCTTCTGTCTTGGCAACTATTATTTGCTGAGGTTTTAAGTAGAGGTTCGAAAGAACTGCTCACTGAGTTCCTCGTGAACTCACAATTTATTTATTGTTGTTTTGCAGAGCCTGACCAGTGAGGTACGACTTGGTGGCATGGCGCACAGGAGAGCAGGCGTGAGTGCAGATCTCATAGCTAGCAGTTTGTTTGTCGTAGTCGTGTCTAGTAGAGTCATGTTTATGCACTGTGTTATTTCTGTAAAACGTTGTGATGTTTCTTGAAAACTTTTGAATGTTATCTTAAAACCTATGATATTTTCGAACTTGGTTTGATAAAACTGATTTGAAACAATTAATAAAGTTGGTATTGTTGCTTCCGTTTATGACTTCGATGTTATTCTGGTTATATTTCTATGCGTGTTGGTCAATGCATAGGGTAGGCTTCGGGGTACTGACCCGTACCTTGGCCGGTCACGCGTACCGTGAGTCGGGGCGTGACATGAGCCATATTAGCCTTCTTACTACTACTTGCCATTTGTGTGCTTCAGATTCTCCCTCTGAAACTATTGATCATATCTTTGTTCTGTGTTCTTATACTTATTCTATCTGGGCTCTTCTTCAATCCAGAACTGGCTTCCCTCTTAGTGATCGTACTTCTTGGTTAAATAGAAGTTGGCTTAAGTTGCGCAATGATCATGCTGGGGATATTAATCTTAAGAGTTTAATTGCTATAACCTGCTGGTTTATCTGGTACACTAGGAATGAAATGGTACATCTTGTAAGGTGGCATTCCCCTCTTAGTCTCATGCTCAAAATTATTTCGTTTGCCTCTCGGTCTAAGAAAATTCAGGCTCCTGAGGGAAATTTCATCTCACCTTCCAATTCGAATTCCCTTAATTGGATTCCCTCCGAGGGCAATTATATGAAATTGAATTGCGATGGCTCTTTTCCTAACTCTATTGCTGGAATTGGTTTTATTGTTAGAAATAGCTAGGTGATTGTATTTTCTCTTCTAATAAGTTTCTGCTATACTATTTGCCATTCAGTTTGCGCATCGCAAATTTGATTCAGTCATTATTGAATCTGATTCACAGATGGTACTCCAAGCTATTCAAGGACAAGCTCTTGTTCCAATTCGACTGCAACATGTTATTTCTCAAATTCAGTCTCTTGCAACAGACTTCCATAGTTGTATTTTCTCTTTTTGTTATAGGAAATGTAATAAAGCCGCCCATTGGGCGGCAAAAAGAGCTAGGAGTCTGAAAGAGTCCAACATATGGACCTCTATCAGACCTCCCGTGCTCAATACCATTTTGTATCAGGACTTCCCTAGTCGTTTCTATATGTAATTGTTGACTTTTTATTTTTAGGCAAAATAATAATAATAATAATAATAATAATAATAATAATAATAATAATAATAATAATATAAGGATACGTGCAAAACTTAAATTTATAATAGCAACATGCGAAACATCTTAATTTTAGGATAATACTTATTTAATATTTTTTGGAGTATAATAATATCAAGTTATATAATTTATAGCAACGTGTGAAACATCTAAATTTTTGAATAATACTTATTTAATATTTTCGGAGTATAATAATATCAAGTTATATTTTAATCTTTAATTTGTTATTATTAGTCAAATACGGACGCTTCCGCCTTTCCCTCCTCGAATTCCATCATCCAGTTCCTTCGCAAGAAAAGTTTGGCTGATTCCAACTCTCCAGCTTCGCTTCTGCATTGATAAAACAATTCTGATTGGTATTATTCTTGCTCCATTTCCAAATCAATTTGATCTCAATGGTGTCATTAATGACATCGGCTAAGGCAAAGGCGAAGGACGTGATACGTTTGGAGCGCGAATCCGTCATCCCGGTGATGAAGCCCAGGATCATCGTGAAATTGGCGGAACTCATCGGTAATCCTTCAATTGCCTCTAAGTTAGCATTTTTTATTGATCAGTAAAGTTAGCATTTTTTCCCCAATTTGTTTGCATTAGGTTTCACGACTTTCATATTCTTACTTTTTCATTCTCCACACGTTTAATTCGATGTTGATGTAAAAATAAAAGAGAATCTTTTACAAATTAATTTGATATTTATAAAAGGAAATAGATGAATTATTGTTCTTATTAGTTATTCTACGTCCTATTTTTGGAGCATCAATTATTTTCATGTGTTTGAAACTTATGCTTTATATTTTTTTTTATCATTTTTTTTTCACAGAGCTTGATAATGATCGGTCTGAGTTCCTCATGCTATGCAAGAGAGTTGAGTACACTATTCGAGCTTGGTACCTTCTCAAGTTTGAAGATCTAATGGTACGGGTCTATCCTAATGTTGTAATGCATATGCAAAACTTGCATGAATTGGTGAATATTTAAATGTCGAATTAATTATTCCACTTAAAATTTTTCCCTCACGTGTCATATGTTCATATAGTTTGTTTTACATGCATGTAGAGTTTGCACTATGTTATGTGTTTATTTGAATTAAATTTAGATTGATGTTCTCTTCAACATTCTATATGCAGCAACTTTTCTCCCTTTTTGATCCTGTGTGTGGTGAGCGGAGATTGGAACAACATAAATTGTCTGCTAACGAGATTGATCGACTGGAACTCAACTTCCTAAAGTATTTTTTTCAGGTTTTTTAATTTTTTGGTATTCACTGTAATTTCATTGTGGTTTGAAATTAGCATTACAATTTTTAACATAATATTTAGTTGAAGAATGTTAATTCTTTATTTTAGCAATTTAGATGTGATTGCAGTATATATTGAAAATAAATCTACAGTAATAAAGTGAATGAAGGAAAACAATTGTGTTCTCTCATATTCTATTTCTTTGATGCTCTCTAGAATCAAACTATCACACCAATAACATGTTCATAAATTATCTGAAATTAACTGTTTACATAAAAGAGTAAAAACATGTTCTAAGTATCATAACGTTTCTTTTATGACTAAAATAGGTAATGGAAAAAAGCAACTTCACAATAGTAGATGATGAAGAGATTGAAGTTGCTCAATCTGGACAGTATCTATTACACCTTCCAATTAAAGTGGATGAAAAAAAGGTAACACATACATCTATTTATACTTCAATTGCTTATTAATTGGCATAAGATGACACTTCTAATTTGGGAATGTAGCTGGATAACAAACTTCTTGCAAGATATTTCAATGACTATCCTCACAAGAATCTCCCTTCATTTTCTGATAAGGTATGTTCATATTGATCCTAATTAACGTGCAACATTTCGCTTGTTACATGTTCTTGATGAAGATAAAGGCTTTGTGGGTTGTTCTAGTATATATGACACATAATTATTCATGATAATATTTTTTCTATCCTTGTTTCATTAATTTTGCAAGTACGTGTTGTTTCGCCGAGGGATTGGAATCGACCACACAACTGATTTCTTTGTTATGGAGAAGTTGGATATGATCATTACCCGTGTTTGGATGTGGTTTTTGAGAGCTACTGGGTAAATGATTCCTAACAATTATGTTTAGTTCATGTGATATTAATCTTCTAATTAAGAAATTATAACTTTCAAACTTTTTTGATGTATTATGTATCTGTAGACTGCAGATGCTATTCGAAAGAAAACCAAATGTGACATCCAAGAAAGACACAGAGAAAACTGAAGATGAGGGCACTGATGATGAAGAGGATCAAGACATATTTGTTGAACGTATCCGAATTGAGAACATGGAACTGAGGTTTCAAATGCTCTACATATCTGGTTTTCTCTTTACTATGAAGCTTGAGCTATATTCACATTCCATAACCTGATACTGTACATTTTAATCTAACTGCAGCATCCGAAATCTAATTTCCCAGAACACTATTCAAGAACCAACTTTTGACAGGATGATTGTTGTGTACAGGTAGATATTGCATTTTGGTATGTTCATTTATTTGTAGAGATCGAGGTAAGACAATTTATGTATAAGACAGTATAATTTTGATTTAGGGTCTCACTGAGGCTCTATCTATTTCATATAAAATCTTTAGTAGTGGAAATATTTTCCAAGGAAAATAATCCATTTTCCAATGTTTGGTTTGTCCATAAGAAAGTAAGTTCAAAATTATCATCCATTGTCTGGCTAAGCTTCATGATATATATATTAATTCCAATCAAATCTTTTTTTATGTTTTTCAAAGTAAAATAATAATTATAAAATTAAGTATTTGAAATAATATATCAAAATATATTATGAAAACATATATATATCCTATCATGAATGTTTTAATTACTTCTACAGAAAATTCAAAAGAAATAGTTTGGATTTATTTAATTTTTAAAATATAATTTTAATTAAATATATCCAAAAATATATCCTAAACATTAAAATTATTTCATAATATTAAATATTATGATATATGCAAAAATTATAAAACTTTAAATATTATAAATTATTTTAATACTTTAAATTTCATCTGATACATATTTGGTAATATTTTAAAATTTAAAATTTTATTTATTTAATTATGATAATAATTAATTACTTATAACATGTTAAAAGTAATAATTTATACAAAAACATTTTGTAGTAAGAAAAAATATTATATATTTCAAATTATTTAATAATATAAAGTAATTAATAATTTCAAATGTTTTATTTAATATATTTTTTATGATATTTACATAATATAAAATCATTTTTGTAAATTAATTACTTACCAGTATTGTAGGATTCATGCTGACCGTAACCTTACAGGAGAGCCAGCACGAAGACCAAAATAGATAGAGGAATTCATGTGAAGCATTTCAAAAATATCCCTATGGCTGATATGGAACTAGTTTTGGTGAGATTTCAAACTAAAATTCCACAAAAGAGATATATTAGTTATTTATTTTCCTTATATATTTACAACATCTATATGGATTGATTTCTGAGGTGGAATTGCCAACATTTGTAGCCTGAAAAGAGAAACCCAAGCTTAACGCCTATGGACTGGGTCAAGTTCCTTGTCTCTGTTGTGCTTGGTCTTGTAAGTTTCTGAACTCCATATGTTGATTGCTATAACATTTTGTCTTAACCTCTCCACGCAAGTAATAGGCAGCATTACTATCTCAGGTTACACTTGTCAGCTCTCTTGAAATGCCTAAAGCTGACATCTGGGTTGTAGCAGCTATTATATCTGGTCTCGCTGGTTATTGTGCTAAGATCTACTTTTCGTGAGTATACCTTATCAAACACTACATATCATAGTTGATAACCATTTGCTCAGTTATATTCTTTATTATTTCTCTCACACATTTTATAAGTGCAACCTGGAAATGTGAGTATACCTCATCAAACACTACATTTTTATCTTGAGTCATGGAAAGCTATGAATTTACTAATGGCAGCGCAGCTCCCCCACCAACCCCCCTTTCATTCCACCCTTGGATGGCAAGTAGGTGGTCTTAATCAACAGTGTGGTTACTTCTTACTTGACTTCCCATATATATATATAGATGACTTTGCTCAAATTACCCTAGTGGGTTGTAGCAAAAAATGACAAAACTCCAAGAGCATTCTTGTTTGATCCACAACAAGACTGCAATTATTTGATTGCAAGATGAAATGGTCTTCTATTTGCTAGCTTAAGAGGGATCTTGGCATTCATAAACAACAAAACACAATCTAGCATTGCTCAAAACTTGGTGGTGAAAGTACCTAAAAAATGATGAGCTACAGGCGGAATTAGTACGACACTAATGCTTCTACAATGACCACGGGTCCCAAGTGCATCAGGGGATAAATATTGTGTTAACTAAAAATTTAACCTAAATCCGATTTTGATCCATTCTTAGGATACTTAGGCAATTCTTAATTTAAAGACTAAATGCAGAAGCAATAAGTAAGATAATTAAACACAAACAAGATATCAATACTAAAACAATGATTTATAGTGGTTTGCCCCCAATGCCCACTCCACTACTCAAGCACCCCACTTAGGATTTCACTCGCAATCCACTAAATTAAGAGTTTCTTACAATAAGGAATTTTTCCTGAAAAGTCTCCGCTTTCACACCGAGGACACTTCTACACCCGAAAGTCTCCCCCTCACACCGAAGGTGCTTCCACAGCCGTCTCCGCCTTCATATCGAGAGAGCTCTCCCACCTCACTCTCTTTTAAGGACACTCTAATCGTAGAGTACAATGATGGACTTATGCCTTATAACCAAGGTTACCACCACACTCAACAAAGCCAAATACAAGATAATAAATCACAAAAATGCAATAACAAATGGAGCAATAAACAAAACAATGTATACTTAGCTCCATCACAAACTCCTTAGTCCTCTTGATGCCTTGACAAGATGAATCTTTGAGGGTTCAAAGGCAAGAAAAAAAGAAGGAAGGCTAGCAAAGATTAACTCAAGGAATTCTTAGGTCTTATCACAAGATATCACAATAGGTTCCAGAAGTTCATAAGAAGGCTAGGAATGCCTTTAAATAGGCAGAACACCACTCAAAGGTCGGGCTCAACGGTTCGAAACGGCTACAAAAAGAGTTGTTGGGCCCGCCAGTCGAGCTTCACTCGAAGGTCGGTCTATCGGACTTTGACCGAAGTGGTCACTGGAATTCTAGTGACTAGTTCAGTCGACCGAACCTTCAGCCGATAACTAGAAATGTTGATTTTTGGTTTCTTTCTTCTCCTTCGAATTTTGGGTTTTGAGTTTGGTTCTTTAGGGATATTTGCATCATAAAGAGGATATTACATATATTCTAGACACTCTAAACATAAACTCTATGTTCCCGACGATTTCGCGCGTCGACGAGAATCCTTCCGATTTCTCTGATTTCTCCTATTTTTCAGATCGCGGATGTTTGAGCTAACAAATTTAGAACCCAAAAATATTTCTCCATAAAAATATTAGTTTCATGTTTGTTATCATCAAAACCGAGATTAAGACCTAGTTTGAAAACCTTAGATCAATACATAATTCAACATGGTCACAACTATGGATTGATATCACCAATGTTAGAGACACAATCTGGCTGTTTATAAAGATTCAACCTAGGAAAGTGAAGGTGACTTTGTTTCTGTCATGACAAATGTTGTGGAGTGAATTCTTGTAAGGAAACATACCCAGAATTCAAAGAAGCCACATTCCTGGGAAATACAGTGGTTAAGGATATAGTGGATGTGCATGATAACTAGGCATGGAATCTAGACTACAACTATTCAGGTTTAGGAAAATTACCCAAAACTTGGTTAGGATGGTTGAAATCTCAGTCCAGTCTTGGACTGGTACAGTCATGTCCCAGAATGAAAATAGTGATGTGGACTAACTTAATTTAATTGTGAATATTTTGTTGAACTACTAAGATTGGCTAGATGCAAACTAAAGGACCTAGTGCCCTGATATTGTCCCAGAATGAAAAGAACATGGGCAATTTGTCGAGGCATTTATTTGTTGAAAATGTTTTCTTATGCTAGTTTAACAAAAATATGCAGGTTTCAGCAAAACATGCAAACTTACCAAAATCTAATCACCCAGTCAATGTATGAAAAGCAACTTGACAGTGGGAGAGGCACTCTTCTACACTTGTGTGATGATGTGATCGAACAAGAAGTATGTTTTATCCAAATAAAGTTTAATTTTCGCTTCCTGTTCACATTCTCGTGTATTTGATGCATTTAATGTGTAATGGCATTTTACAATCCTGATGTGCAGGTCAAAGAGGTTATAATTTCCTACTTTATCTTGATGGAGCAGGGAAAATTACATGCACGTGTATGAGCTTTAACCTGTATATATTATGTGCCTTTATCTTTAGGGAAGTTAAATCATTCATCATGCTTATGTTTTCTTAGCCTCACTACCTTTGCATGTAAGTGCAGGATCTTGATCATAAATGCGAAGAACTCATTAAAGAACAGTTTAACGAGGAATGCAATTTTGATGTCGAGGATGCTGTTCAAAAGTTGGAGAAACTTGGTATTGTTGCGAGAGTAAGTTTATCTACTTCTCTTTTAACTTTAAGATATATCTCCATTTTGATTGTTGTTAGCGGATTGCTAATTTTCTATAAAGGCTTGTCATCCATGCTAGATAATATGGTTCAAGATATAATGTTTGAAGCAGTGATGTATTTCACCTTCGTATGGTTAAAAATGGAAAGCTTATGCATGCAGGATCCTATTGAAAGAATCTACTGTGTCCCCTTGAAGAGAGCGAACGAGATTATTGGCCCCACTACGGAGGAAATGGTGTTGAAAGCCCAAACAGTTACAGAAGAAGCTTGATGCAAGAAGCTAATTAGAGTCTTTTTTCTCACAGGTTTTGAAAGACTTGAGCTTGCTCAGACACAGTGAACTCCGTGTGCAATCGTGATTGAAGTTTAACCTTCCTTCTTGTTCAAGCTGATAGTGTAAATAAAACCACAGCCTCCTGTGCCATTTTTTCATTCTTTTTCTGTAATAATGAGCTATGTTTTTTTTTTTATATATGCCGAAGAAGGAAAGCGAAAATCCAATGTGGAAAATGAGAAGTTTTGTATTATTTATTTTAAATAAAAGGTTTTGATTTAATTTTGTAGGTTCTCCCTATAGAAAAATTTCACATAGTTTTTTTTCTCAAGTGAACGGATGATACGATGAGCTTGGATATCTTTTTGATCTTTTATGTCCTTTTCTTGTATTTTTAGGTTGAATTAAAAGTTATTTTATCTGTTATGTTTTGTATCTTTAAAGGGTTAAACATTGTTAGTTTATATAGCTCTGCGAGGTAGAAAGGTGTTATGCTATCTCTTGATCTCCTCTAATATACAAGGATGAGCCAAATTTATCGAATAATCGAAAAAACTAATTGATCAGTCGAACCGAAATCGAATTAACTAAACAGATTTGTCTAATTAACTTTTGGTTCGGTTAACGGTTAAAACGTTTTAAGTTTTCGATTTTCGGTTCAATTCGGTAAATTAACCGATTAATTTGGTTAATTACCGAATTAACCGATTAGTTTGGTTAATTACCGAATTAATCGATTATTAATATAATATAAATAAAATAATATTATATTATATTATATATTACGATCTGCTTAAGTGGTTAAGAATGTTTTTTTTTTCCAGCAACATGGGTTCGAATCTTGATAAGGTATAATTGTTATTTTTAATTTATAATTATAGCTATAGTTTAGGTTAGTAAGATTTATATCAAATAATATGGTTTGCTTGAGTGGTTAAGGTGTTATATGTTTATTTCATTAACTAGAGTTTGAATCTTGGTATCTAATTATTTTTCGGTTCGGTTCGGTTAATGAAAAATTTCCATTTTGGTTCGGTTAACCGAGAGTTCTAATAACATTAGAGTTGTTCGACCCAATGAACTGACCTGGACCTATTTGGGTTGGGTCGACCTGGGTCGAGTCAAGTATTCGAGTTGGGTCGGGTACAATCCGATCAAATCCGATCATAATTGAGTCGGTTCTCGAGTTTCAAAACTTGGAACCTGTTGACCTGAGACCCGACCCGATGACCCAATGACCCGATGACCCGATTATTTATATTTTTAATTATTTTAAAATATTATATTAAAAAATAATTATTTTAAAAAACTCATTTTACCTAAATGAGTAAACTCGATTACCCAACCCGACTTGATCCGAAAATAGGTCGGGTCGGGTTTGAGAGGTAAAAAATTTTGAACTCGACCCAATCCGACCCGACCTGCACGTGAATAGCCCTAGCGCACATGGAAAAATTATAAATTAATTTTCAAAAGAGCGCATAGTGTATTTGAATGAAGAATTATAAAAGAAAGAATAGAAAAAGGAGAAAAAAAACTTTTTGTTTGGTCATCAAAGGAAAGGTTTTTCTCACTTATATAATTTATAAACTTTTAAAATTGAAAGAAATGAGATGAATTGATTATTATTTAGTTTTATAATATAATATGTTATAATTTTAACTTTCTAATACTAACTAATTAGTTAAAAGAACAAGATAATTTACACAAAAATTATAACGTCCTCCTTCATTGACAACCCTAAAATAAGAAAAATAGTTTTCACTCACTACAACATAATCGATCTATAGAAGTACATAATTAGAGATAAATTAGATTTTTATTTTTAAATCTTCTCATTTAGAGACTAATAGATACAAAATTTATTCCTAATTAGTCTCTAAAAATAGCTTTAGAGTCAGATCAATTAAGTGACTCTGTTGCTGGTGTTTCTATAGCTTAGAGTCAAATTAATTAAGTGATTCTGTTATTGTTGTTTCTATAGATCTTTAGAGGTTAATTAGGAGCAAATTTTATGTCTATTAGTCTCTAAATGTGAAGATTTAGAAATAAAAATATATTTTATCTCTGATTTTGTGTCTCTATAGATCAATTGTGTCGTAGTGTCTCATTTACTATTTGTTGGTGAAATGGTCTACACTAGAGGGGGATGAATAGTGTGTTTACTAAACTTTTAGCCTAATTCTGATTTTATCGAATTCAATCGTTTCTTACAACTTAGGCAATTCTCAATTCAATGATTAAATACGTACGGAAGCAAATGATAAGCAATTAGGCAAACACAAATATAAATAATGCAAACACGATGATTTATAGTGATTCGGCCCCAATGCTTACTCCATTACCTAAGCACCTCGTTTAGGATTTCCAAACTTGACTTTACTAGATTATGAGTGTTTCTTTACAATGAAAAATTTACACCGAAGAGTCTTTGCTCTCAACCTAAGGCACTTCTACACTCAGAAGTCTCCCTCTTTTTATCAAGAGCACTCTTCCACCTCAAACCCTAAGGTACAACAATCACTAATCCTAGAAAATCAATCTTCCCGGTGGACTTATGTCTCAAACACAAAGGCTACCACCGAATATAACAAACCTAGAAACCTAGGTTTACACAAGCTCAAATACAATGTAAATAACAATAAAATACACAAATAATGGACAAAATAAATAATACAACAAATACTTAGCTCCAAACACGAGTCCTAGTTCCTTTTGATGCCTCAATGATTAATCGATCGAAGCTTGAAGGCAAAATCAAGGAGTTGAGATCAAAACTAGGGTTCTTGCAAAGATGGCTCAATGAAATCTTTGGATTGATGAAAGACGGCTATGAGCAGGAAGTCTATGGGTAGTCTGGCGCATTTGGCAGTTAGAAGGAGGACGTTGGCTCAGGATTTGGCAATGTGTTTGGATGGCGGGGCAGTCTTGTCAGTTTCAGCTTCTGGTGCGTTGGTGACTCACCTGAGGGTGCAGTCCACGTTGGTTGACATGTTGCGGGCAACGCAGGAGGAGGATGCTTTCTGTGCTCTCACTAAGGATCTGACTAGGAGAGGCGATGGCGATAATGGGTTCGGTATTGACTCGGAGGGCATCTTGAGATTTAAGAATCGGATAGTGGTGCCAAATATGGCCGAGGTTCGAAGGCATGTGCTAGAGATGGCTCATCGGTCCACATACACTATGCATCCGAGAGCCACGAAGATGTACCGTGATCTAAGGCATAATTATTGGTGGAAAGACATGAAAAGAGAGGTGGCCGAGTTCGTATCTAAATGCCTGGTGTGTCAGCAGGTTAAGACTGAGCATTTGAAGCCGGTAGGGTTGCTCTAGAACCTAGAAGTACCAGAGTGGAAATAGGAGAAGATAACCATGGATTTTGTGACCAGGTTGCCAAAGTCTGGGGAAGGCAATGATTCTATCTGGGTAATGGTGGATCGCCTAACCAAGACTTCGCATTTTATACCAGTCAGAACGACCTTTTCAGCCGAGCAGTATGCGAGGTTGTTCTTGGATCGAATCGTCGCTTACCATGGTGTTTCTGTTATGATCATTTCAGATCGGGGTACCCAGTTCATAGCTCTTTTTTGGCAGTCTTTCTAGGAGGCTTTGGGCACTCAAGTTCGGTTCAGTATCACATTTCACCCTCAAATAGATGGTCTGTCAGAGCGGACTATTCAGACGCTGGAGGATATGCTGAGAGCATGTGTCCTAGATTTGGAGGGCAGTTGGGAGAGGCACTTATCTCTGATTAAGTTTGCCTACAATAACAACTATCATAGTAGCATCGGAATGGCCCCATTTGATGCATTGTATGGGCGGAGATGCAGGTCGCTTGTAGGTTGGTTTGAGACAGGAGATTCCCTTGTGGTGGGACCTGACCTGGTGGAGGAGGCGGTAGAAAAGTTGAAGCTAATCAGAGAGAGGCTCTTAGTAGCTCAGAGTCGCCAGAAAATATATGCTGATGGAAAGGCTAGGGAGGTAGAGTTTGCTAAGGGGGACATGATGTTCCGCAAGGTGTCCCCTATGAAAGAGGTGGTGAGATTTGTTAGGAAAGGAAAGCTAAGCCCTAGGTTCATTGGGCCGGTTCCTATTCTCAAGCGTAGGGGAGTTGTGGCCTATGAGTTGGCCTTGCCTCCTAGTATGGACCGAGTGCATCCAGTGTTCCATATGTCTATGTTGAAAAGGTACATTCGGGATGAGTCCCATGTGATTGAGCCTACCGCAGTGAAGGTGCACTCAGCAGTCTCTTATGAGGAACTGCCAGTTGAGGTGCTAGACCATCAGATTTGGAAATTGAGGTCCAAGGAGATCCCCTTGGTTAAGGTCAGGTGGGAGCACCATTCCGGGCAAGAGGCCACCTGGGAGGTAGAGCAGGATATGAGGGAGTGATATCCTTCATTGTTTGATGACTTGGTGAGTCCTTAGTTTCTTTTTCCGAAATTCAAAGACGAATTTTCTTTAAGGAGGGAGGATTGTATTTGTCAGCCTAGCGGGCTAGTCTGAGGTCGAGCCGAGTCGACTCATGGTCCGGTGCGAGCTTGTGAACTCGGGTGAGTTGAATTATGACTTATAATTATGTATCAAATTGATTTAATTGCGATTGTTTAATTATGTGGTGTGTGGATGTTCATATGGTTGTTGCTTGTAATTTATCATAGGATTATAAAAGGATTAATTAAGCTTAGTTGGAGTTAGCGAGTTGAGAGGTTAGTGGGTTTGGATCCGGGTTGAGGCGGATGCGGGTTAGAGAAGGTTGGGGTTGAAGAGGAGGGGAAGGGATTATAAAATCCCCCCCTAGGGCTTGCGGTTCCCTATTGGAGCCTCACAAGCCGCGTAGAGAGAGGAGCTGCCCAACCAAGCTGAGCCGCCCCTCTCCGCTCTTCCTCTTCCTGTTCCTTGAAGTCGCTGCCCCCGAAGAAAGCCGCCGAGCCTCTCTCCCTCCCCTCTCTTCCCCTCTTCATTCCCCTCTATTGGAAGCCAAGCCTTCTTGAAGCCGGCACCTCTTTCTTCTTGATCTTGGAGCCGCCGCCCCCTTGTTGAGTCGAGCCGCCCCTTTGAGGCCGGATTCGGAGGCCGCCGTTTGAAAGATCTTCTCCAATTCTTTTCCCTAAATCTAGGTGAGTGGTTTTACCCCTCCTTCTTGGGTTTTCTTCGAGTTTCTTGAAGCCGTTCTTGGAGGCTTGCTATTCTTGATTGGTTTTTCGATGATCTCTCGGATTCTTGCCGTTCTTTTTGTGTGTCATGCTTGAAGAGGCCCTAAACCCTCCCCTATGGGGCTCGGCAGCCCTAGGATGATCCTAGGAGTGCTCGGCCAAGGGAGAAACAAGGCTGCACTCAAGATGTTCGATGAAATGCCTAAGTGAGATGTTCTTGTTTATTTTGAGGTCTATACATTGAATTGCTTACCAATTTGGGTTCTTGTATTATTGTTTTATGCTTTGAAATTAAATCTGTGATTTTTGGTTGATGATCATGTTTTAAAAATAAAAGATTGGATTTTGAAGCCATGAGTGTTCTTGATATGAGATTCTTGATTATGAAATTTAATTCTTGTTTGAAGATTGCCTTGATGTTTGCTAATCTTGGATAAACAATCATGACTTGATTCTTGTGAGTTTTGTCTCAATGATATAATTCTGTTGTGTTGATAATTAAGGAATTTAATTCTGTAATTTTTGGATTTAATTACATTTATTATGCTGAAACTCAATTACGCTGAAAATTGCATGCTGAATTGTTTATTTTACGGCTGATTTTGAAATCATGTTTGTAATGTGCATAGTTTGCTGAACATAGTCATGTAACCTATCGTTTCGATCAGAAAATATAGTTTGGAAATATAGGGCACACTCTGGAAATCAGATTCGGGTTAGATTGATCAGTATCGGGCACAACAGTACGCTATAACAAAACCCTAAAACAAAATCCTAATCTTGGTGATCTAAATTTTAATTGCATAATTAAAATTGGGAAAGGGGGTCGGCATAATCTTTTATGAACTAACAAATAAAGTTTTGCATGAAATAAAACCACACGGGTTCATGACATTACGTGTCTAGGAGTTGGGGTCGGGTATTGGAGTGTTGAGATGCTTCCCAATAAGGACACCCCTAAGACACAGTAGGAGAGACTTGACTTAGGTCATGTTGCGTCATATCTTTATGAATGACGGAGAGGCTCGTGGAGGAGCCGGATTACGGACTAGGCCCGGAAGGTTGGATGGCTAATTCCCAAGCTGTGGAATAAGTTCGGATGGGCGATTCCCGATTGTTCCTTTGCATCTCATGGAGCAAGTCCGGAGGGCCTTCCCGATTGCTCCCGAGTTTCTTTATATTAAGATATGTTCGGTGGGCCTTCTCGATTATCCTAGTATGTTTTATGGAACAAGTTCGGATGAGCAAATCCCGATTATTCTGGTTTGGCCTCGTGGGATAAGTTTGAAAGGCCTACCCGATTATTCCCGATGTGGTTTTAAGGAATAAGTTCGGAGGGCCTATCTGATTATTCATGTGATATCTTAAAGGGGTAAGTTCGGAGGGCCTACCCGATTACTCCTGTGATATCTTATAGGGGCAAGTTCGGATGGGCGAATCCTGATTGTCCCTACGCGTCTCGTGGAGCAAGTTCAGAGGGCCTTCCCGATTGCTCTCGAGTTTCTTTATAGAAGGATAAGTTCGGAGAGCCTTCCCGATTATCCTAGTATGTTTTGTTGCCTTAGGGCATGGTAGGCTTAGGCATATTGTTCTTCATCGTCTGGGTCACTACAACATTTTTAATCTATAGGAACGGTTGAAAACCGTTCCCAAAAGATAAAAACCGTTCCCATAGACCTACGGGAACGGTTTCCCATGTGTACTCAAATCAGCCGTTCCGTTAGGCTATAGGAACGTTTTTCTTCCCTATGGTCATGCTGCCAAAAAAACCGTTCCTATAGGTCTAGCCTATAGGAACGGTTATAAAAGGTTCCTATAAACCAACCCTATAGGAACGGTTCTACACCGTTCCTATAGTTCCACCTTATAGGAACGATTTTTATACCGTTCCTATAGTTCCACCCTATAGAAACGGTTCTTAACCGTTCCTATAGGTAAATCTTATAGGCTGGTTCATATTGTATTGTTTGTGCGCAGGTTCATATTTGTTCCTAAAATGTATATATATTCCTGTAAATCATACAATTTCACAGACACTCATACAATTTCATAGACAACCAAACAATTTCACAAACATAGATTCAAAAACATAAATTTCATTCAAACTTATAATATATTTAATTGAATAATAAGTTCACAATTATAGTATTCCCATTCCATAATTTCACAATTAAGTCTAAATAAAGTTCAGAAACATATGAAATTGTTCTAAGCCTAGCATTCCCATTAGCCAAGTCCTCTTGATCATCTCAATTCATCATTTCCTGCAAAAATTAATTAATAATTAAAAATGATCAGAAGACTCCATAATCATATATTAAACAAAAATTACCTGATTTTGAGGATGATGTGTGGAAGTAGAAGAACCAAAGATGCTATTGGCATCCCTTGGAGTAGTTGGTGGTGCCAACAGAGCTGTTATAGCCTCTATGTTCAAATCTGGGTTTGCCTGTGTAATAAATGTCTTCAAAAGAGATTGCATTCCTTGCATTTGGTGTTGCATTTGGTTCTGTCTCTCTTCCATTTTTGCATGTCTTTCTTCCATTATTGCATGTTGCTCCTTCAAAGACTTCACCTCTTGATCATGTTTTTCTTGCATTGCTGCCATTTCTTCATTTTTTTTTAAGATTGTGGGTGTAATTGTTCCTCCATAACAACGCACCCTTCCTGACTTCTCTTTCCCAAACATAGATTGAAATGCCTCAGCAGCAGGTTTCCCATCATGCTCAACCATGGTTTTAAGCTTTTCCTAAAATATACATTTTAATAATGTTAGTGATAATAATAAATAATTAAGTATAAAACAATAGCTAGAAGAAAAACTCACAATTGTCTTTTCAGTTTCATCATCTAAGGCTTTTCCGTCCTTAGTCTGAGTTTCAACAAACATCTCAACTTAACTGGGTTCTTCATTCTTTTGAGCATGCTTTATATAAATCACAAGAATGAGTTAAAACATAATATTGACATTACTTTAAAATTCAAAATATGAAATCGTGCAAAAAAATATTACCAATTTTTCTTTTATCACAGAAAATCTTTTATTGCCCATCCGATGCCTCCATTTTTGTTGTGATCTGTTCAATCTATTTTGTTGGCACATATCCTACATCAATAACAAAAAAACTAAATATATGCAACCAGAAAAAATCAATAACCATATCAAAAGCAAGTAAGAAATCCATAGGTGATTTCACTGAGGTTAGAAGCAGACCAAACTCCACTAAAGTGTTCATAGTTAAATCCGCTAAGCAGACCAAACTCCGCTAAATTTTTATAATTTTCATAGTTATATAATGAAACCTAGATACTTACTTGGATGGGTTCATAGCTCCAGTAATCAATCATTTGCTTGAAGTGTTCAAGAGGAATGTCTGTAGGATGATTTTTTATCCTCTCGCTATTTGTTACGTAATTGTCAAAATATTCCTATCTTGATTTTTGATTTGTGTTTCCTCCAAGCTTCATCCATAATTTTGAACACAACCCCTTTCTCTATTTCTGGAATGATGAACTTTTTCTACAAAGTGAAGCAAAACAAGCATTAATATTAACATGCAAATGTAAATGAACAATATAAAAAACTATCATACATTGATATATTTCCATATGTCATCCTTGTTCGGTACGGCCTTCCAATTGGTGTAAATCAAGGGACACCAATTTGAATTTCGTGCCACGGTTCCCAAAAATTGGCTCAAGTCTGAAACAGCTTTCTCATTGGGCCCAATTGGTTGTGCTTCACTATTGAAAATTATTCATTGTCGCTCCTCTAGCGATCTTCCATGAATTCTATAGCACATTGTCTTCCCTCTTGCTTTCTTTTTTGATGTTCCTAATTGACATAACAATAATGATTTAAAAATAAGCTAATTATAGAATTCCATATAATGACATAATATACCTTCGGGAACATGTTCCAACTCATCGGGTATATTGTGCTCTTCCTCAACATCTGCTTCCTCTTCTAGCTCATCGGGTATATTGTGCTCTTCCTCAACTTGTTCCATGTCATCTTCTCTACATTCCTCTTCTAGAGGATCTTTTTCTAGCACTTGCATACCCAGCTTCTCACGATATTCAACCATTGACATTGATGGACACAAAGGTGCAGTCTTTGTCTTCTTTGTTGCATACCCATGTCCTTGCTCATGGTTACCCTTTCTTTGTTGATCTTGAATGGTTGGCCTTTGTTGCTGCTGCACTTGGGTAGACCTTTGATATTGAATGATTGGCTTTTGTTGTTGTTGCACTTGAGAAGACTTTGTATTGGAATTGGAAAGAAGTTGTTTTTGAGTAGAGGATGTGGGTCTTTGATCTTGAATGGTTGGTCTTTTTCCTCTATTTTGAATATCAATAGAAATGACCTGCCTCATAGTAGAAGCAGTAGGTTGAGTAGGGACTGCATCCTTGGGCTTTTCAAAGGATGTTTTTCCTTTCTTTTGGACATTGATATTAGAGATAATATTCTTCTGATTGGCCTCTGTAATTTGTGCGACTGAGTCCTTCTTATTTTGTTTTGAGACTAAACCATATCTTCTGTTTGGATTTAACTTCTTATTCTGCTCAATCTTTTCACATTTAATTTTGTAATGTTTGGTCGCTAACTCTTTGCTTGACTTTGCTTGTAGTGGAAAATCCATATCAATTCTTGTGACAGAGAGGTTTAACAAACCTGAAAAAAGGGGGAAAAGATAAATATATTAGTATCAAGAGAGAATGCAAAAAGGAATACCTGTGATGGATCCTGTTTCATCATAACTGTGATGGATCCTGCAGTTTAGATTTTAGTGGCACTGCAAAAACCAACAAATAGTTCAGTCCTAGCAAATAACTGTGATGTCCTAGTTTCCAACACCCAACAGAACATGAGACTGGAGCTAGCAAATAACTGTGATGTCTTTGTTTTGCAACAAATGTCAGACCAATGAAAGACAAATTTGAGCCAAGGGCTAGCAAATGTATATACCTTGGGCAAGCAACAGGACAGAAAGCTTACAAGCTTTATGATCTCCAAAGCAAAACATGCTTTGTCTCAAGAGATGTAGTGTTTCATGAGCTGCAATTTCCTTTCAAACAAAATACTGACATTTCTGAACCTCACACATTTCCTTTACCCATTGTTACATCAGATTATCATATGTCTACTGAACACACTCATTCTCCAGAAATACAGACACATATTGATACTACAGAACCTATATGTCCAGAACCAGAACCAAACACGTCATCTTCACCACAAATTTGTACACAAGTTCCTACTGATACTACTATCATTAGTTCTTCCCATCAACCATTGCAACCAAATAACACTCTCAGAAGAAGCACTAGATCCAAAGCTAAGCCTGGCTGACTTCATGACTTTGTTTCCAATGCAAAAAGGATTCAGACAGAGATTACCTTGGTCCAAATCTAGCATATTTTTAGGTCCGAATCTAACATACTGAAACATGGTATCTAAGCTCAATATGGTAATCTTGAGGTTTCAACTATGAGGTTTCAACATTGCTCAAACTTTATCAGGTTTCAACTATGAGGTTTCAACTTTATCAGGTTTCAACTATGAGGTTTCAACTTTATCAGGTTTCGAATATGGTGAACAGCAACAGTTGGTATCTAAGCTCAATATGGTAATCTTCATATTACTAACTTGGTATTCACTCTCATAAACAGAGATTAAGCTTCAGATTATTGCAGAATTCATGTTTCAACTGAAACCTTATCAGGTTTCATTGCTCAAACTTGTATGATTGCTGAAACTAATAAGGTTTCAGCTGAAATCTAATAAGGTTTCAGCTGAAACCTGATAAAGTTTGAGCAATGAAACTTAAACAGTATACATGCATAAAACATTTATCAGTATGTTATTTATCAGTATACATGAAACAAAGCTACTGTATCATAACTGTCTATATATAGTTCCACCCTAAAACTTCAGCTTTTATGGTAATCTTCAGCTAGTGATCGAATATGGTGAACAACAACAGTTGGTATCTAAGCTCAATATGGTAATCTTCAGATTACTAACTTGGTATTCACTCTCATAAACAGAGATTAAGCTTCAGATTATTGCAGAAATCAGGGTTTCAACTGAAAGAGAACTGATATTTAAACATACTGAAACATACTCATAAACATCAATCTCAAAGCATTTTTAGACTTGAAACCTGAACATGATAATGAAACTTGTATGATTGCTGAAACCTAATAAGGAAACATCACATGCATAGTTGTATATGATGGGAAAATGAGTTCAAACTCACCTTGTAATTATCAAGAGCAATCCGAGTATCAATAGATATTGCTGTTGTCTTTCAATCCAGAACATGCGAGCAAGAAAAAAATGACAGAGAACAGAGATACTAGTTGTCTATATGATGACCATAAGCAATATCTGCAGTTTTAACTACAATGACAGAGAACACATGGAGAAAGAGTAGATACACCAATATAATAACATAGTTATATAAAGCATGCTTTAACATGGAGGATATAATCCGCAAAGATTTCAAAAAGTGGACTAGAGTTTCATCCTCAGGTATGACCATTATGGGCTCTAACTTCTGACTGCAATGAATTAATATTATGATGATATTTCGAGTATGATGAAAATAATTAAACCAGCTGGAATGAATTAATATTATGACTGCAATGAATTAATATCATTCTTGTTCATTCTTTGAGAGACTAACACTAGTTAGTAGTTGGTTAAACCAGCTGGAAGGTATAATAACACATCCTACATTGGAATGAGTTCAATTGGTATTTCAGTTGAAGAACTTCTTAAGCATGAGGACTCAGCTTCAAATGAGGTGATTCTTTTTCAAGGTAATAGACATCAATTACCATGCTAATAATAAAGATTTAGTTTAAGAGCCAAAGCACATCTCAGAAAGATCATTTGACAGGGTAAACAGGTTTAGATTCATCAAAGCATCAGTTCAGTTAATTCTCCTAAGAAATATCAATTACCATGCTAATAACTACTTCATCTGCATGTTCTATATATCTGAAATTTCCTAAGAAAAATAAATTTATTACTTCAACTTGTTTAAACCTCGCTGTTACTCTTCAGAGTCAGAAAGAGTAGATACACCAATATAATAACATAGTTATATAACTATTGAACCTTTTAATAAAAGAGTTGTTCAATGAAAAAGAGATTTACCATGATTGTGAGCCGAGTGTTCCTTTTCAACGAGATCTGATAAGTATTCTGCACCGATATAATAGCCCTCTTTGTTCAACCAAATCTTCAATAATGAAAAAGAGAGAGTTAGGTCAGGACACAGTTAATAAGAAAGATCTTGCAATAATAATAAAGTATTTATAGAAGCATAATAAGTTTATTGCAATAATAGTAATATAAAAGAATCACCTTAATTATTTTATTACAATATAGAACCATTTAATCAAAGTAGTCCCAGAGCGTGTCATCAAAATCGGATTCTTCTTCGGACTCCATTTCATTTGAAACGGATGAATAATTTTCAACAATTGTAGGCTCTATGTTGTCCCTTGCCCATTCAATATTAATTTCATCATCAGGCAAAGACAAAATTGTGATTGGTTCTGACTCAATATTATATGTTTCTTCTGCACAATATGATTGGTCATTCACATTAGGAATCTCTCTATGAAGAGTTTTCATAACGTAATACCTATTGTCTTTAGAGGGATCGCGAACATAGAAGCACTGTTGGACTTGAGAAGCTAGCACAAAAGGATCATCCATATAACATTTTTTATTGAAGTGAACACAAGTCAACCCATACTTTTCTGATTCTACTTCAAACCAATCACATCTAAACAAGACAAACTGGAAATTACCATAATAGTCTAACTCAATTATTTCATTTATTGCACCATAATAAGTAACTGCATTCGTCGTCGGATTTTGATCCTTACTACTAGCAAAGCTTTGAGTGATTGACACCAAAGTGACACCACTATTTTGTGTCTTGCGGCTTGCATCACGCTGCGTAGTATGAAATTTACACCCATTGATAACATAACCCGAAAGCCTTCTTGCAACTTTATTTGGGCCTCTACACAACTCCTTCAATCGATCAGGGACATCCTCCTCCATTGCACGATTTTTAAACCACTCAATAAAATCATGGCTTTGACTTTTTGCTTTGGTCCACTTTCTTCCTTTCTTTTGATTTATGATAGTCTCATGTTCACTACATGAAAATTATTTTGTTACAACAATCATTCAATTGAGTTTATAAATAAATTTTTAAGAGCAAAGAATAGTTATTTACCTAATGTAAGGCTGAACTTCATCACAATTGAACAAGATATACCGGTGGGCTTGGTTCTTCTCATTGTTGTCCATCGAAAATAAATTACCTTTTTTCTTCCCTCCTATAGGACGACCCATGGGTAAAAAAAAACTAGGAAGTTTAGTATCAAAAGACTCACATGTGTCAGCATTCCTTTTCACTCTGTTCCACCGTGTCTCCACATTAGAGTTCATATAATTTGAGCAAAATGTCAAGCATTCCTCAACCAAGTAACCCTCAGCTATTGAACCTTCCGGACGAGCTTTATTGCGCACATAAGCCTTCAACTTTCCCAACTCTCTTTCTGGTGAATACATCCACCGAGAATGAACAGGACCACCCAATCTTATCTCATTTGGTAGGTGAATAGGCAAATGAAGCATTACATCAAAAAATGAAGGAGGAAAAATCCTCTCTAATTGGCAAAGTGTTTCAGCAATTTCAAATTCTAAGATCTCTAAATCGTTCACATCAATAACTCTTTGACATATGGAATGAAAAAAAGAACATAAACGTATCAAAGGGTAGGACACTTGGTGAGGAAGTGTGCTAATCATTGCTATTGGCAGCAAGTAGTGTAGCATGAAATGAGCATCATGACTCTTGTATCCTGAGACTTTCAAACCATCTTGGTGAACACATCTTGAAATATTTGCTGCACAACCATCAGGTAATTTTGTTTCCTTGAGAACACCACAGAAAATAGACTTCTCATTTTTATTCATGTTAAAGCATGCTTTTGCATACTTTACTTTCTTGCATTGATCCATTGGTTTCGGATGAAGTTTCTTTCTAATTCCCAACTCTTGCAAATCTAAACGAGCATTAACATGATCTTTTGTCTTCCCCATTATGTCCAATAAAGTACCTATCACATTGTCAAAGATGTTCTTTTCAATATGCATGACATCAAGATTATGTCGTAGTCTATTATGCTTCCAATATGACAATTCAAAAAAAATAGACTTCTTCTTCCAAGGACCATTGCTTTTCTTTTGCATCTTCCCAAATGAATTGACAAAGTCTTGCAACAAGTCCAAGATCTGTGTCCCTTCTAACAAAATAGGAGCATGCCTATGTTCTTCTTTTCCATTGAAATCCCATGTGTTTCTTCTATAATTATGACTCATCGGCAAGAAAATACGGTGATCCATATAACACATCTTTCGACTATGCTTTAGGTAAACCGAATTTGTGTTATAATTACAAGATGGACATGCTAATTTTCCCTTTGTGCTCCAACCACTCAACATAGCATATCCAGGAAAGTCGCTAATAGTCCATAAAAGGATTGCTCGCAACTTAAAAGTTTGATTCTTTGAAGCATCATATGTGTCTACTCCCAGCTCCCACATAGTTTTCAAATCTTCAACCAATGGTTGCAAGTACACATCAATATTAGTCCCGGGAGAGTGTGGTCCAGGGATAATTAAGGACAACATAAAATACTCCGACTTCATGCATAACCATGGTGGAAGGTTGTACGGCATAACTATTACCGGCCATATACTATAAGAAATACTCATTGTCCTATATGGATTGAATCCATCGCTAGTCAACCCAAGTCTTATGTTGTGTGGGTCACTAGCAAAATCAGGATAACGCTCATCAAAGTCTTTCCATGCTTCGCCATCAGCAGGATGCCTTAACTTCCCATCTCTTGTCCGCTCTTCCTCATGCCACCTCATTAATTCTGCAGTCCTCTCACACATGAACAACATTTGAAGTCTAGGAATTAACGGGAAGTGTCTTAAAACTTTAGCCGCTACTTTGTGGCCTTGCTTGGGATTTTCTAGCTCATTCTCTGCCTGAGAATTCTCAACCCACCATGAAGCACCGCAAAGATGACAAGACTTGTCTTTCTCATGATCTTTCCAATATAACATACAATTATTGGGACAAACATCAATCTTTTTATAATCAAGGCCCAAGTCCCTTATCATGGCTCTTGTTTTATTAAAAGATTGGGGGATGTTTAAATCTGGCACTGCTTCTTTTAGTAGCTCTAAGAGTGCATTGAATGACACATTACTCCAGCCAAAGAGACACTTCATCAAATATAACCGAATGATGAAGGACAAAGTAGAGAATTTTTTACAATCGGGGTACAATTCCTTGTTTGCCTCTTCTAATAAATTATAAAACTTTTTGGCATCTTCATTAGGCCCCTCTGTAACTCCATCTTCTTCTGCCACTTCTCTAAATCTATCATGCAACAGTGCATCCATATCATCCATGCAATTCTCTCCATCATCGATGTCATCCTCCTCTGTGGGCATGGTTAACTCCTCACCATGGTTTACCCAAATAGTGTAGCCTTTTAGAAATCCATAGTCTATCAAATGTTCAAATATTGCATCTTTTGTTAACCAACGACCATTACCATATTGAGCACAAGGGCATAAAATCTCTCCTCCCCGAGGCCTTCCTTTATTATAAGCAAAATGTAGGAAACATTGCACACCATTGATATACTCCGCACTATATCTCGGCATTTGAATCCATTCCTTATCCATTGATTTTACTTAACTACGAAAAGAAAAAAATCAAATGGTCAAAAACGACAAAATCATATCAAGCCTATTCTATTCCTGGAAGTGTCTATTGAAAGCTGAGCTAATAAATATTAAACACTTAAAGGAAGCATCGAGGTTAAACTATTTAAATGCTAGCCTCAGTTTCTTTTACCTTTCAGATGTAAGGCTTAGTCCTAAGTTTTCTCAGGGGTAAATAAAGATTCTACCCATCCGAGAGAACATGGTTGTTCTCGGGCTACAAATATAGGAGTGCACTGCCTCCTTTACCTAGTCCTGAGTTCAACATGACTTGAGGGATGATTTTCTACTCCCAGCTCCCACATACAAGCTATCTTTTCACTATACGTACAAGTTATGGAAATTAATCTATCACCCAAGTTAGCATATCACCAGAATCAAACTATTCCTGACACTCTAGGCATTGTTAGATTTTAATATATTTTTAAACTCAATATCAAAATCAATACCGGGAGATGGAAAAATAAGGTTTAATCAATCGAACCTCAACATGAAACAAAATCATAATATCGGGATATGGAAAATCAGAAAATGAAAGATATATCACATAAAAGAAAACAAAATCATACATGGTGGCGTCGGGAGACGATGACTGACGACAGTAAATGGAGAGGGGATAGGGGAGAGGGGGAGCGGAGTGTTTACCGGTCGGCGGGAGACAATGACTGACGACAGGAAGGATCGTCGGCGACCGGTGCTATGAGAGTGTGAGACGGGTGGTGGCATCGGGACTCGGGAGGTCGGCACAGCAGAGGCCTAGTGGCGTCGGGAGTTCGGCGCAGCAGAGCGGTCGCGTCGGGAGGTCGGCGCAGTAGAGCAAGCGCGTCGGGAGGTCGGTGTAGCAGAGCGGTGGCGTCGGGAGGTCGCCGCAGTAGAGCGGTGCGTTTAGGGCAGAAGAGATCGCGCGAGTAGTCGATCAGCGCGCGGGAGAGGAAAATTAAATGGCTTAAGTTTTTTTATTTTTTAATTATATAGTATACATGGAGTTAGACTATGGGAACGGTTCCTTTGTGTTCCCATAGTATACATTCTATGAGAACGGTTACTAAAAGTGTTCCCATAGTATAGTCTAAGGGAACGGTTGAAAAATATGTTCCCATATATTATCTACAGGAACGGTTTCTTTAGTGTTCCTATAATATAATGGCTAAGGGAACGGTTTTGGAAAACCGTTCCTATAAGTGATGTATGAGAACAGTTTTTTAGCCGTTCCTAAAGGTGGCGTGGCCATAGAGCCAAAATTTAGTAGTGGGTGTTGGCTGCATAGGGGCAGGTGGTGGCCGGATGGCCTGTTAGCTGGTCACTACCTTATGACCTTTTCATGTTTGAGTCAGGAGTTTGCTTTATGCATCTTATCTGTGATATTGTTTTTCTTGTGGGGGTTGGTAGGACAGCTCACTGAGTTCTTTTGAACTCACCCGTTGTCGTTGTTTTATTTTATTTTGCAGAGCCTGACCGGTGAGGTGGGCTGTAGCACTTGGCACGGCTGGAGGGCAGAGGAGCTATATTGATATCGTAGCAGCCCTAGTTGTTGGCTTAAGGTTTTCTACCTTGGTCTTAATCTCGGTTTTGATGATAACAAACATGGAACTAATGTTTCATGAAGAAATATTTTTTGGTTCCATATCGATTAGCTCTTGATGTCCTCGATTGGAAATATTGAAGAAATCAGAAAATCAGAAGGACATTGATCGTCGCGTTTAGGTTCGTTGTGGAAATCTCTCGAAGTTCGACGTGTGCACCAAAGACATCTTGGACGAGTCTAAAGAACACATGGAAAGCTCTCCAAGTTGGCGCACGTTGAAGGCCAGAACCCGAAAATGAAGCTTGCAAGAAGAAGGCTGAAAAAATCAAGTTCAGTCTAGGTTCGGTCGACCGAATGTAGTGAAGAATTGGCCGTAGCCAATTCGATTGACCAAAGTTTGCCTAGAAGCGGTAGAATGCCGAGGTCGCTTGGGCGGTCGATCCATCGGTCGACCGACGAGCCATTTCGTTTGGGGGTTATAAATACCTACCCCAAACTCTCTTCCAAGTCTTCCATGATGCATCCAAGCTTTCAATGAGCCATATTTGATCATCTCGAAAGGATTTATTGAGCCATCTCTTTGTAATCCCTAGTTTCCATGATAAAACCTTGATCTAGCCTTTGAACCTTCAAGATTCATCTTCTCAAGACATCAAGAGGACTAGGGAGTTTGTTTTGGAGCTAAGTATAGTTTGATTTGTTTATTGCTCCAATTGTTATTGTATTTTCTTGTTTATTTCTTTGTATTTGAGTTTGTGTAAGACCTAGAGTGTGGGTCTTGAAATTAGGTGGTAGCCTTGGTGTTTGAGGTTTAAATCCACCGGTGTAAACGTAGTTTACTAGGATTAGTTGAGTTGTCCCTTAGGTTGAGGTGGGAGAGTGCTCTCGGTAGGAAGGCGGGATACTTTCGAGTGTGGAAGTGCCTTCGGTTTGATAGCGAAGAGTTTCCGGTGTAAAGTCCTCTTTGTAAGGGAAACGATATAATCTAGTAAAGCTAAGTTTGGAAATCCTAAGCAGGGTGCTTAGGTAGTGGAGTAGGCATTGGGGCCGAACCACTATAAATACTTGTGTTAACATTGTTTTCTTTGTATATCGCATTGATTATCTTTATTACTTGCTTCCGCATTTAGTCGTCAATTGTGAATTCCCTAAGTAACTTAAGAAACTATTAAAATCGGATTTAGGTTAATTGATTAGTTAACACACTATTAAACCTCCCCTCTAGTGTGGCCATTTCACCAACAATTAGTATCAGAGCGGGTCGTAGTTTGAGATTTGACCATCTCTCATAAGCTATTGTTTTGATCCGAAAATGGCACTAGAGTCAGTTGTTTCTACACCTCCTAGGTTCAATGAGTCTAACTTTGGTCTTTGGAAGAGTAGAATGTATACTTTCGTAAAGATTCAAGGTTTAGGTGTTTTTGACATGGTAAAGACAAAATATATTGAACCTAATGAAAACATGAATGCATGGACCCAAGAACAAGTTAAATTGTTTGAATTAAATGCTACAACAATGCATATTCTATATTGTTCATTTTCAAATTATATACTTGAAAAGGTTATGCATTGTTATTCCGCATTTGATATTTGGTCCACATTAAATATGTTATATGATTATGCTAAAACCGAAGAGCTTAATACATTTGTTGAGGGTGGTTACTACTAGAATATACTACATCAGCAACGGGGATCAGCGATGGCTGCTAGAGCCGTCAGAATCATTCACGACTTTGCGTCGACCTAGATAGCCGTGGCTGATGTAACAGAATCAGCCGCGGCTCGCATAGGGCCGAACAAAGCCATCACTCTTAGATCATGGCGCGCACGACGCACGAAATAAAATGGGTTAGTAGCCACGGCTTAGCGGATGCCCCAGAGCCGTTGGTGATGACAGTAACTGGGTGCGCGAAATAAAATAGGTTAGTAGCGACCGCTACGCTACGCCGTCGCTTACCACGAATGCAGCGCGAATATAAAATACTCTTAACCGACGGCTAGTGGAGCCGTCGGCGATAATAAAATTATAGATCCACGGTTTTCCAGCGGTCGATGCGCCGTCGGTGAAAATCCTTTTTATTTGCATTTGCGCCCGACCCTTCCTCTTTCTTCTTCTTCCTTCTTTGCTCGCCGTTGTCGCTGCCATCCGTCGCTGCCGAGTTGCAGCGTAGTCGCTACCTTGCGGCCGCCGTCAATCGCCGCCGGTATGCTTCAATTCCTCTCCTCCTCCTCCGTTAAATCCCTAGCGCCGCCCTTCCGCCAGCGCTGCCTCTCCCCGCCGGCATCGACCCGGCCGGCCCTCTCCGCACCGACGTCGACACGGCGTCCATCTCCGTGCCGGCCTCAACCAGGCCGGCGCCGCATTAGGGCCGATTACCATCGGCCCTAATGCCGACGAGCAGTAGCCGGCAGTGATGCCGGCTACTACTTGAGATTAGGGTTTTATTACCTAATTAGGGTAATTAATCCCTAATCAAAGTTTGATTAGTTTTTTTTTAAATTTTTTTTATTGTTAATTATTACAAATTAATTGTTAATAATTAGAAATTAATGGTTAATTATTAGAAATTAACTGTTAATTAGGTTAAGTATTAGTTTAATATTAATTAATAGTCGCGCGGAATCGTCCACTAAGGACTCGCGCCGGAATCGTTCACAGTGGACTCGCGGCCAAATCGTCCACTTTGGACTCGCGGTCAAATCATCCATGGTGGACTCGTGCCGGAATCGTCTATAATGAATGGACTCGCGCGTGCTAAAATCGTCCACAATGGATGGACTTGTGCCGAAATCGTCCACTTTGGACTCGTGCAGAATCGTCCACTTTGGACTCGCGCGGAATCGTCCACTTTGGACTCACGCGGAATCGTCAACAACGGATGGACTCGTGCTGGAATCGTCCACTTTGGACTCGCGTGGAATCGTCCACTTTTGATCGTGCGGAATCATCCACTTTGGACTCGTGCGGAATCGTCCACAATGGATGGACTCGTGCCAGAATCATCCACTTTGGACTCGCGCGGAATCATCCACTATGGACTCGCACCGGCATCCATAAAGTTAGAAGAAAATTAAGACGAGTTGATACGTTTCACGTAGATCGACGAGTCAAGTTTTAATTTTGTCAAAGCTTAGATCTATTCGGGGGTTGTATATTCGTGTAAACGAAGTTAATGATCTTTTATACGACGTACAACCCTTGAATTGTCCCTAATTGAACAATTTGGGGGCATAGTTATTTATATTGCACTTAGTTTATTTTTTTTAGTCATTAACTTTATTTTTAAATTTTGGCTTGTATCTCCCTTGTTCTCCGATACGCGCCCAGATGATATGCGTATTCGGAGAATTATAGGGAGATGTTGCCGAAATTTAGAATGAAGTTGATGACTAAAAAAAATACTAAGTTCAATATGAATAACATGAATCCTGAATGGAATAGGACCATCCCACCTAAAGACATTACCTAAAGATATTGCAAACTTTTCGACAGAACATGTCGGGCGATCGAAGTTGGATGTACCGACGAATTCATCGTGGAGATATAAGGGACGAATTTCGAGTAGGCGTAACTTACTTCTTAAATTTCGCCTACTCGAATGAAAAATTCCTTAGTGGTGATAAAATCCTATGTCCGTGCTGAAAATGTTCGAACATAAGATTTTTGGACCGAGAAACTGTCACACTGCATCTGTATACAAAAGGATTCACACCAAGATATTTTGTATGGAATTTTCACGGGGAGTCACGTCAAGTTGGGACGTCGAGCAATCCTGTTGTCCAAACTCATGGTCAATCTTCTTCTGCTGAGGTTTCTTCTTCCAATCCACCTAATTCTTATAGAACAATAATTCTGGATAGTCTTGGAGGACAATTCCATTTAAATGATAATATTGAGTCAGTTACTGAGATGGTAGTGCCACCAGATACTATGACAGTTGAAGTCACTGAAGAACAACCTAAATACAGATTGAATTACCGAATAAGGAGGCTGCAAAATTTTACGAGATGTTGAAAGCTGCCGATGAATCTTTGTATGAGAAGTATCCTAATTATACAAGATTTTTGGCAATGATACAACTCCTGAACATCAAGTCCGATTGTAATATCAGCGAGGTTGCGTTTGATCGGATTGCAGGCTTTATCAGTGGTATGCTACCTCTAAATAACAAGTTTGAGCCAACCTTTTATAAGACAAAAAAGTTGATGAGGAAATTAGGGCTTGGGTACAAAAAGATACACGCGTGCCCAAATAACTGCATTTTATATTATAAAGAAAATGCATAGTTAGAACAATGCTCGGTATGTGAACATTCTCGTTACAAGGAGAAGAATGCCCAGTATGTGAAAAAATATTCCCTTTAAGGTGCTTTGGTATTTTCCACTAACACCGAGGCTTCAAAGGTTATTCATGTGGGAAAAGACTACCCCCTATATGAGTTGCAAGGAGTCGTTATGATACAGTAATGACTCATCCATCCGACAGTGAAGCATGAAAATATTTGGATAGGTGTTATCCATCATTTGCTGGGGAGACAAGAAATATCAGGTTGGGATTTTGCACATATGGTTTTAATTCGTTTGGTAATTCGGCAACTCTGTATTCAGTATGGCCAGTGCTGTTAACAGTTTATAATTTGCCGCCCTCAATGTGTATGAAAGATGAATTTATCTATCTTTCGATGATTATTTCGGGTCCTAGGGGTCCTCACAAAGAAATTGACATATTTCTCTGTCCCCTAATTGATGAACTCAAAACATTATGGGTTGAGAGAGTTGTCACTTATGATTGTTACCGAAAGCAAATCTTCACTTTACGAGCTGCTATATTGTGGACAATCAATGATTTCCCGGCCTATGACATGTTGTTAGGTTGGAGCACGCATGGTCGACTCTCTTGCCCGTATTGCATGGAACACTCAAAATCCTTCAGTCTTGAGAATGGTTGGAAAATTACCTTCTTTGATTGTCATCGCCGATTCCTACCGTCTAACCATCAATATCGAAGGAATCGTGATAAATTTATCAAAGGTAGAGTCGAAAGAGATGATCCACCACCGATGTTGTCTGGTGAACAGATGTTAGCACGTGTTCAATTGCTTCCATATATTACTTTTGGTCGGAATGTAAGAATCTCAGGCTTTGGTCAAACACATAACTGGGTGAAGAAAAGTATCTTTTGGGAATTGCCGTATTGGAGTTCATTACTGATTCGACATAATTTGGACGTCATGCACATTGAAAAAAATGTGTTTGATAATATTTTTAACACAGTGATGGATATTTCCGGCAAAACTAAAGAAAATGTAAAGGCCTAACATGATGTAAAAATACTTTGTAAGAGGCCTGAGTTAGAGTTCCAAGAGGTCAACGGACGATTTCATAAGACAAAGACGTCGTATGTGTTAAATAAGCAACAGATGAAAGATGTGTATCAATGGATCGAAGAACTCAGATTACCCGATGGATATGCCTCAAACTTATCTCGATGTGTAAACGTCGATGAATGCAAAATATTGGGGATGAAGAGCCACGATTGTCATGTATTCATGCAGAGATTGCTTCCGATTGCGTTTCGAGATCATCTACATGATAAGATTTAGGGTCCGTTGATAGAATTAAGTATGTTTTTCAGAAACATTTGTCCAAATGTACTTCGAGTAGAAGATACGACAACACTTGAAAATAATATTGTTGAAATCATATGCAAACTGGAGCAATTTTTCCCTCCTACATTTTTTGACTCGATGGAGCATCTACCGAAACATTTGGCATACGAGGCACGAGTTGGTGACCCTATTCAATACCGGTGGATGTACTTATTTGAAAGATACATGAATCGTCTAAAGAAAAAAGTAAAGAACACCGTCACAGTTGAAGGTTCCATATCATAAGCATATATAATTCAAGAAATTTCAACTTTCTGATCATTTTATTTTGAAACAACCATCAAGATAAGACTTAATCGTCTTCCACGGAATGACGACGGTGGAGCTCGACCATCAGACGAGGGAGCTCGACCATCAGATGGTTGTTTAAATATCTTTTGTTACCCCGATCGTGTTTTGGATTCTCGTTCATCTCGATTCTTAAACGATGAAGAGTACCATTTGGCCTACTTGTACATTTTACTGAACTGTCCAGAGATTGAGAAGTTCATTGAAATATTTGACATTGAGATGGTGACAAAATACTCAATTTACAGCGAAGAGGAATTAGAAAAATTACAAAATCGTGAGTTCCCTAATTGGTTTCTAACTTACAACACAGAACACAGAGGAGAAATAAATAACCAATTATTTGAGTTTGCTAGTGGACCGACACGACTTGTACAGTGTTATAATGGTTATTTTGTCAATGAATATAAATTTCACACACTTGAATTTTCATCTACAAAAAAGACTATGAATGTCGGGGTTTGCGTCAAAGGGACAACGTATGCTGAATGTGATGTTGACTTTCATGAATAATTGGAAGAAGTCATTGAATTACAATTTTTTGGATGTAAATCAGTTGCCCTTTTTGTATGTCATTGCTTTTATACAAGTGATAGGGGCATAAGAGTTCATCCAAAGTATAAACAACTGGTCGAGGTCAATTACAAATCAAAATTGGTTTCAAATGAGCCATTTATATTGGCATCTCAAGCTGAATAAGTATATTATATGTAGTATTCATCTCGAAAGAAAGACATGGCAGATTGGCATGTAGTCTGTAAGACTAAAGCCAGAGGAAAAATTGATCCGATAGTTGGAGATAATGAGCTAGCAGATGACTTCTATCAAGAAGAAGATCCTTCCGAAGTGGAACGAGTTAGTCCAATACTCGAGGATGATGACATAGAGTTAGTTCAATTGGAAATAGAATACGTTGATGACAACGATAATGAAGTTGAGGAAGGACAGAATGAAGATGAGGGAGACGAAGAAGAATTTCAAGATTCAGATACAGAAGAACAAGAATAAGAGTATTACACGGATGATGATAATGACGAAGATGAATAATTGTAAATGTGAAGTATATATTCAATTATTAAATATATCTATTAATCTATTATATATAATCTAATTATATTAAATTTTACAGCTATTGTTCGAGATATCAGTTCTCGAGGAGGCATTCCTCGTAGGACCCCCCGACGATTACCACCCGCTCCACCTGTACCCACTGACCCTTCGCCTTCCACCACCATCCCCCCACCTCCGGCCACCATTCCCCCATCTGGTCCGGCCACCATTCCCCCAGCTGATCTGGACATCACCGCCCACCTCCAGCCACCATCGCTTCAGTTGATCCAAGCCCGTCGACATCGAAACGTAGGCCACGAGGTCCTAATAGAATTCTCCCTCCGCCACACGAGGGATAATTGCCCAGAGCAGTTACTGTGCGCGGATTAAGGTAAGTATATGCATTAATTATTTCTTATAATTTATTTATAATTTAAAATATCATAATATGAATTTATATTTGGTGCAGATTTGAGCAGGAGGACGTCCCCCGCACGATAGCGGGGACGATCCGGAAGTTTATGCACGGGGCGTGGCCTACATGGTCTCATGTGCCCCATGAGCATATGAATTTATTGTGGCGAGAGTTCATGGTAAGTATATTTATTAAATTAATGTTAATGTTAAATATTCATCGGTAATAATAATTTTTTTTTTGCAGGGTCATTATACATGGCCGGAGGACCGGACCACTTTTATGGATGCTGCATGGGAGTGTGTTGCCCGCACTCGCTATAACGGGCTGCTTCAGCAGGTTCGTCAGACCATGATGAGATGACTAGGGGCCACACAGATAGGGCAGACTCAGGGACACGCCCTCGAGTGGATTCCTGGCCCTATGTGGGACCAGCTCGTTGAGTGGTGGGACACTCCTGAGTGGCAGGAGGTCTCCCGGACTGTGTCGAGAAATCGCATGTCCCGGGGGGATGGCACGGGGGCACGTCACACAGGTGGCTCAATCTCTTTTGTGGTGCATGAGCGTCGTATGGTATGTATAATTTCCTTACTTTTAATTAAATTATATATTGTGTATAATGATACTAATGTATTTGTTTTCTAATGTAAGACGCGTGTGACGGAGGACGGCACCGTCCGACGCCCGTCGATGATGGAGGTGTTTGAGCGCACCCATCATCGCCGACGAGGAGCGGGGGACTACGTTGATAGTAGAGCCTCCATCATAATGGTAAGTATTTATATATGTCTATTAAATTTACATAATTTTTATTTATAGTTTATATATATTTAAAATATAAACACATGTAGGAAACTTACTCGAGGACTGTGATCGAGCGTGGAGGGACACCGGAGGACTTTGACGCAGGAGCTTGGGTGGAGGCCACAGGTGGCTGGGAGCACGGCCGTGTTTATGGCTTTGCAGACAGTGGCCTTGCACGCGTCGTGCTCGGGCCACTTGGGGCACCGACCCCTCCGACTATGGGTGAGCGGCCCTAGTCTTCCCGAGTGCAAGACCAGAGACGGATAGCAGCCATGGAGTCGGAGCTCACCCAACAGAGACAGGCGATGGAGGAGCAGAGGTAGGCGATGGAGGGGTAGAGGCAGACGATGGAAGAGCAGATGCAAGAGCAGAGACGGGCGAATGACGAGTTGAGACAGACGATCCAAAACATGTAGACGTACACTCCTCTCTCAGATTGCGTCTCATGTTGGGCTTCTACCTATGATGTCACAGCCATCGTCCTCCTCGACCCAATCGACACTCCCGACCCATTCGTTGTCGACTCCACCGCCTCCACCGCAGCCGTGAGCTTTTGATTTTTGTATTTTATTATATTTTGAAACTTGGATGCACGAGTTGATATTTTGATAATTGTTTGCCTCCGGTTTGAGGCTAATATTAATGATATTTATGTAAAACTTGTATGTTTGGTTTCTAATGCATGTGTATGATGTTTTCTGATTGTAATATGTGATTGAAAATTGTTTGTAGTCGATATATCGTTGTATACAGGAATTTACAAATTTTTCAATTTTTTCAGTTACAGGATACATCTTTAGCCACGGCTTATCGTAAATGGCTGATGGCCTGGGCAACACCAAATATCACGGTTGCTAATAACATCACCGACGGGACTCGGTCGTGGCAGATGGGTTGTTATCAGTGACAACTCTCTGAGCCGTCACTAATGTTTTTAAATCAATGACAGCACACTGGGCTGTCGCTGATGATTATGTGTGACAGCCAAGCTCGGCCGTCACAACACATCTGAGATGCACACATCAGCGACAGTTATTTACCACGGTTAACGCCGTCCGTGATACATCACCGACGGTTCAGCCACGGTATTAGCTGTCGCTAATGACCACAATTCTAGTAGTGGGTGATGACAATGGTCATCCCTCTAGTACTAACATCGGTTTGATGATCTTAGTGCTTCTAGTCAAAGAAGCAAATCAAAAAGCCGAAAAAGAAAGGTTATATGCTACTTGTGTAAGGAAAAACACGTTAAGAGGAATTGTCTTTCATCAAAGAAGAATGCCAAGAAGAGGACAAGTGCTTCAACATCCACCTCAGAATCACAAGAAGCATCCTCTTGTGATGACTACGAAGGGACATCCAAGGTTTGCCTCATGGGTATCGATGATGAGGTACAACATTCTACTTTTAGTCATGATAAAGATATAGCATATGATAATGATGCTAGTTCTTCACACTCACTCAAAATGTCATATGAAGAATTAGTAGAAGAATGTCAAAATATATGTGCTATGCTTTTGAAAAAGAGTAATGTAATCAAGAAAATTAAAAAGGATAACTCTAGGCTTACTAAGAATTTGCATGCTCTAGTTTTAGAAAATTAAAATTTAAAGGCAAATCTAAGTTCCTCAAGTGTCGATCGCCATGATAGTATTGGTGTTTTGGAAACTAGTCATTCACAATTGATAATTGAAATTGAGAACTTAAAAAGTGAGAATATTGATTTGAAAAATAAAAATGATGATTTGAAAATTGAATTGAAAAATATCTCAAAAGTTGAGATTGGGAATTTGAAAGAAGAAAATATGAAAATAGTATGATGAAATCTCAAATGCATGCCTTACATAAATCAATTAATGATTTGAAAAATGAGGTTATTTTCTTGACTAGGAAAACTAGTAGTTTATCACTTGCTTCATCTTTTAGAAATCCTAGGAAGAAAAATATTTCATCTAAGAATGCACATGCTCATCATGCTTCTCATTCCAAGCATTCTAACATTAGACCTCATGTTCATATGAATGGTAAAAAGGAAAAGAAGTTTAATGGACATTGTTTTTGTTGTGGTACTTTTGGTCATACCATATATGATTACGCATTTAAAAGAAATCCAAGTGTGGCTCGGACACTTTGGATTCCTAGGCCTACTAACCCCCAAGGACCCAAAGCCATTTGGGTACCAAAAGTCTCATGCTCTTTGGTAGGGGGAGCTACCACACAAGGGTAAAGGAGATTGAAGAATTGAAGTTGACCAATGAGTTGAAGGAAGGATCCCTACATGGTTGCAACTTCAAATCTTTGATTTCCGGTCTCTTCGGAGACCTATGTGGCCTATAACGGGCCTAAGCGACCTTGCGGTTATAAATCGTAGGCTAATTGTGGCCTTTCGGTTTTCAACCAATAGGAAGGGTTGGATATCTAATTTTCAAATATTTCATATTTTGAGATCTTTTGATTCGTTTCGGATTCATGATAATATATTTTGAAATGGATTTCAAACTATTTATTAAAGTGGACTTTGAAAATGATACTTGATTCTTCTCTTTGCTAGTTGGTTTGGGTTGCTTGCTAGTAGCTTTATTTTCATTAAATCTACTAATGGAGTCTACTTGCAAGTTAAAAATGTTGATGGATGGCTAGTAGATTGAATTTGGAAAGAAAATGACAAGTTTGGCAATTTGCTACAATGAGGTATGGTTTTGGTTTTGCAAAATCTTATTACAATACTTGAATACTCATGTTTGTGATATAAATGACAAGTTTGGAAAGAAAATGACAAGTTTGTGATATAATGTCGTCTCTATACTCATGATTGTTTTTGCATGATAAATATATGAAATTTCATGAGTAGGTAAAATTTTGATAACTTAGGCAATTTCATTATATCTTGATTGAATGAAATTTGCTCTAGGTTGAAATTCATATTAGAGACCTCATTTTGAGTTAGTGGTTGGCAAACATGTTTAGATACACATATCACATGAGTCAAGTATTTAAACTTGAAAATTCATGTCTAAATGAACAATGTGATAACTAGATCACTTTAGGGGACTTAAACTTGAAAAGTTTGACTCAAGTCAACAAATCGACTTGGATACTTTATTTTAAGTCCAAACTTCATAAACATATTTAGGAATATATATGACATGTTTCCATGCACTTAGAATAAAAAATTCATATGGATATGAATAAAATGACATAGATGTCATTTCATGATAACCTCTTTTGAACTAAGTTAACCCAAATCAACAAATTGACTTAGAGGTCTCATTTCCAATCCATATTTGAGGGACATGTTTATATTTACTCATGTTAGGTGTCCATGTGTTTAAATTTGAAAAACCATGAGTAAATGTTAAAACTAGAAACTTAGCAATTTCATGATACAATGCTTATTTTTGAATGAAATCATGCTAAGATAAAATTTTGACCAAATGATATTATTTTCATTTCAAACTTTATAAACATGTTTTAAATGATTATATATTGATATTTGGAAAGTTTGAATGAAAACTGAAAACTTTTGAAAAATAGCTAATATTTACGAAAATGCCACTAGATTTCCGTTATTTTTCGAAAAATGCAGAAATTTGATTTTCGGATGATTCTTGAAACTGCATGTTCTCTAAAAAAATCTAGTTTCTTCAGTAAATATTTCAAAAAATTTCAGTAATAATATGATTTGATATAGGTTTTTGAAATTGGATTTCAAAACTTTAAAATATCGTTCTTTCTAAATGTTCATTTTTCCGATACTTTGATTTTTGGTCAAATCTTTGAATGATACTTCAAGTATGATAATTTGAATTCTCTTTTGGTATCATTCTCATTTTGACTTGTGAAAAATCATTTCTAAAATGATTTTTGATATTTTGACCGATACATGAAAATATTGACACTTGCCGTTCTCCCTCTGATGTGGTTGCCACAAATGCCGTCATGAACCACTACCATTATGGCGGTTATTCAGGGTTGGGTGACACACTTGAGGAGCGGTCGAGAGAAGCCTCTTTTGTAGAGCTGGTTTTTAAAACCGAAATTTTGATATAGCTTGACATTCTTTTGAATCTACGTACCTAGATTGGAGATGTTCTCCGAAATTTTGCCCTGTTTGAGGTAGTTGATGTGGGGAGTTCTCCAATTTGTGCCTTGTTCGACTGTCTGGATTTCGGCTGAGGTATCGGCCGGTTGGATGCTTGGATGTCCGAGGACTTGATGAATGACCGAACTATTGGTCTGGGGCTTTTTGGTGCTAGCAAGTTTGGATAGCAGGTCGGCACGAGTGTTTTCCTCTTGAGGTATATGTAGAATCATGCAACAACCGAACTTAGTGATTAGAGATAGCACTAGTGTGAGGTACCTTTCGAGGAAGGGGTCACTGGCTTGGCAGGTGCTGTTGACTTGCCCTACGACAAGTTGTGAATCACTTTTTACGACGATGTTCTGAGCTTTTACTTCCTGGACGAGTTTTAGCCCGGCGATCAGAGTTTCGTAGTATGCTTGGTTGTTGCTGGCTTTAAACTAGAATTGAAGGGATTGTTCCAGGGTGATTCTCCGACCATTCTCCAGAATGATGCATGCCCTGCTCTGTTGGTGAAATGGTCACACTATGGGGGGTGAATAGTGTGTTATCTAAACTTTAAACTTTTTGCTAAATTCGATTTATCGATTTTAGTCATTTCTTATAGCTTAGGCAATACGCTAATTTGAACAGCAATTGGTAGCGAAAACTAAGACAATAAAACACAACCAAGAAAGCAATGCTAACACAAGTAGATTTATAGTGGTTCGGCCCCAATGTCTATTCCACTACCTAAGCACACCGCTTAAGATTTTTAAACTAGCTTAACTAGATTAATTAGTTTGCTTATAATGAGGAGGTTTACACCGGAGAGTCTCCGAAAACCGCTTACGTACAAATTTCCAAAAATCGTAAATTTTATAATATCTCGGGTCAAATATGAATCGGTTAAAGGCTTCCAAAAATTCCTTACAAATATGTCGTTAACTAGTTTTTACCAAAGGAATAATTACCGGGACTTTTGGTGCCAAGAAAATATTTAGGTCGTATAACCCTCCAAGGAGCTCCCTAGGCTTAGTGAATTTCAGAGATGTTTTCTGATTTTCTGGATTTTCATTTTTTGGGGTTCGGTTTTGATTTTTGGGTTTTGCATCATAAAAGAGGATTACACACTATAAGAAAATATCATTTACTAACGGGTTATTTCCGCTACTACAACCCCAAAAACCATTAGTACATCCTATACCAAGGGCATATGCACCCGTTAACAGTTATTGATCTCATTAGAAGAAAAAATTGTTAGTATAGAGGACCATATACTAACAATTATTGACCTTGTTAGGAAAAAATGATATATGTATAATCCATTGATGGTTATATGACGATATCAAGATTTGATCTTAGGTTGGTGGGGGGAAGTATTCCATCTTAACAACTCAAGCAAGCTATATCATGTAATATATATTTTTATTTTTATTTACTTAAACTATATTTTGGTTAATTCAGATCGAACCAAAAATTAAACATCATTACATTTTTAATCGTTAACCGAACCAAAAATTAATTGGACAATCGATTTGGTTAATTCGATTTTGGTTCAATCGGTTAATCGATCTTTTGGTTAATTGATGAATTTTGTTCACCCCTATCGGCCCATTGGGCTAGGCTGAAATTTGTCAGGCCTATTAGTAACGGTTCATTCGTTAGTATAGAAGATGTTTCACTAACGGATGTAACTTCGTTAGCAACTTTACTAATGGCGCATAGATTTCGTTAGTATAGAAAAGGTTTTACTAACAACCCATAAAATTTCTGAGCAACTTTACTAACGGATACATAATTTGTTAGCATTGGTATGCTCTATACCAACGACACAGCTTGTCCATTGGTATAGGGTATGACTTTCAGCAACGACTGTTGTTTTCGTTTGTAAAAGTTGTATTACTAACAAATTTTCTTACCGTTGGTAATATTTTCTGTTAGTGGATGTCATTTAATTTGTAGTGACACAATCATTCTAGACACCCTAAACCTAAACTCTAACTTCTTGAAGAATCCCGAGCGTCGGCGAGCGTCCTTGCTGATTTCTTCGATTTCTCCAATTTTTCCGATCGGGGACGTCGTGCGCTAACCAACTTGGAACCTAAAAATATTTCTCCACGAAAACATTAGTTCCGTGTTTGTTATTATCAAAACCGAGATTAAGACTAAAGTTGAAAATCTTAGGCCAACATGCTCCCCTTTTCGTTGGAGGCACCATCTACAAATACGTCAAGGTTTCTTCTCGCTTGGGAGTATCTCCTGTTGGGATAGGAATAGAAAATGCAGCGGAAATAGCAATTTTAAAAATTCAAACTATCCTAAAAATAGCAATCTACTTTAGCAAACTTTAAGGAATTCAATCTACGAGTAAAAGGAGAAGATATATCTTATACCGTAGATGGTATGGTTGTTCCTATCCCTGTTTCAAGACGCACACGCACATGTCCTCCAACGTAAGTCCACACCAAGTGCCTCGCAACAAAGGGGCAGCGAACACCGAGACTCGTTGTGGCTCAACGGAGAGGTAATCTCAATCCTGAAATGCACCAAGGTGAAGCCGACCCTTCCACCAAGAACCGAGCACCAAAAGGGAGGAAAAGGGGATGAGAAAACAACAGAATGAGAAGGTAGATGAAGGAATACCTCGTTGTCCTTCACGGACTCTTCTAAGAATGTGAAGTAGGCAGCACACCCAAGAAGAAAACACCTTCGATTTGGCTTCGCAAAACTGGGGATGGAGGATCTTGATGGTCGGCCACCCATGGAGATGAAGAGGAGTTCTTGTGATCCTTTCTCTTGAAGAAGTCTCTCAAGAATCCAAACCTTAATCTTCTCCAAGATGAATAATCAATTTGTTTAACCCCCTTGAAGGAGGTTAGGCCACCTACTTAAAAGGGGCATAGGCGGCTACCAAGGTAGACCCGGCTCCCCTTTTAAAACCTCTCTTTGGAATTCAAAATTCTGAGGTTTGCCTCCAACACAATGATTTATATTTAATGAATTTATAATTAACTCAAAATTAATTAAATCCAAATAAATATAAACTTTAATTTATCTCCATAAATTAAGAGCCTATTAACATGAATGGTAATTATTTAAATAAACCAATCCCCTAATCAATAGGAAAGAAGTTTATCTAAATAATTCGAATTCCTATTAATTAATAGAATTATGATTTATCCTCATAAATCATATATCTATTAATTTTATGATTTATCTTCATAAATCAAATTCCTATTAAATAGGATTTATCAAAATAAATTAATTCCTAATTAATTGGTTAGACTCATGGTTAGAGACTAATTTTTCCACCATGTATATTTGATTCAAAATCAAATTATATTTAACTCATAATTAAATACAATCCTCGTCAAGTGCTTAATTGAATACTTAATTCATAATTAAATTTAATCTACCACATAAAATATTAATATGTGCCAATCCCTACAATTTAGGAATGCCCTACAAATTAGGGTTATCGGGGAACTCCTTCCTCGCGCATTCGTTCCTATAGGAAATATCTTTCCTATTATGTTCGTAAATGAGATCCGTGATCGAGTTGCAGCATGTCCATGCTAGTAGATATATAATGTCGCATTCAGACTCTATCTCATAAAGCCCGTTACGAGGTTGGCTTGTTGTGTGTGACCCATTGGACCCCACACTAAGCCAGTAGTGAGTTATGCATAACGGAGTGTCGGATCCGATAGAATGACTTCTATTGGAATATATCTTACGAGCCTCCACTAAAACCCTTTAGTGTGGTCGTGAGAGGCTTCATTCACAAATCAAGATTGACGTATAGCAACGTGTCATGACTACTCGGATAGTATGAGGTTCAATCTATAGGGATCAAACGCCCTTTGGTGATTACCGTGCATATAAATCCCTCGATTACAATGTCTCGAAGTCGGCTAGGGTACGAAAGAAGTGTCAAACTCTAATACTGATTTATATGTATTCCACCCACCAAGATGTCGTCTCAATAATGAAACGTCAAAAATATCTTCCTGACTTTCATATCTACTATGGCCAAAGATTCCCGAGTCGATACTTGCAGAAACACATAGGACATTATCTCCTCTTACTATGAGTAATCGATTCCATGTTGGTTGCTCACCTACCTCCATGAATGCTTCCCCATGCCCAGTAATACCCAACACATGATGCTGAGGGCCACGTAGGGATAGAACCAAAGCAATGGGTCGTCACTCACAAGGTAACCAAGACAACCTCAGGTCCAAGGACTATTTACACCTACTATCACCTGAGGAACATCCTATTGACACTCATGTAAGGATTCCGTTTTATGTTCCTCATGTAAGTCCGTTTAGTGAACTCATTCCCTAAAGAGCACCTACACTTGTACATTAATGACGACTCATAGGTAACTGTGAGATCAGCTACCCCTTATCGTATAGGGCATGTACCAAGTGTAGTAGTCTATCCGGAATCACTGATCCCCTAATTGCTGATCCTACGACTAGGAACATTTAGAACATATGCATCTGGATTCCAAGTCTCACTGGCATGATCTCATCATGGCCTCGGAATCATTTACCTGGGTTCATGGGGTTCATCACAATCTTTATGAATAAAGATGTAGCATATGATGAAAAAGTTGCCTTATTAAGGTGATTACCCTTGAATAGTCCCTAAACACATCGACATGTGATTGGCTCAAGGGCACTATTCCTTTCATCTCCTTGGTTGGTGAACTCGGCAACAAAGTCGGCTAACACTTGGGCCTTTGTGGGACCCCTGGGTTGGTACTCAATGCTGAATTTTGAAAGCTTCACCGACCAAGATATCAATCATCCCACGAGCTCGAGTTTATTCAGCACATGCCTGATTGAGTATTCGGTGCGTATTTGAATGTGGTGGATTTGGAAATACGGTCTCAACCTCAGGGCCGAAATGACCAAGGCAAAGGCGAGCTTTTCAAGCCTTTGGTACCTATTTTATGGTCCCATCAGGACTTTGCTGACGAAGTAGATCGGTTTTTGATCTTTCTCTTGCTCCCGGATTAGGACCGAGCTGAGGGCGTTCTCCATGACTGTGAGGTAAAGAAACATGGTTTCTCCTAGTTGTGGTTTGTCCAAAACCGACGGACTGGCGAGAAATTTCTTTAAATATTCGAAGGTCCGCTCGCATTTTTCATCCTAGTGGAACTCCTGCTTTTTCCATAAGATTTTGAAGAAGAGAGCGGCTCGATTGGCCGACCTGGAGAGGAATTTGGAAGGCGCCGCCATCCTTCCGGTGAGCTGTTGTACCTCCTTTATGTTGTGTGGGCTTCGCATCTCTTGAATAGTTCGATAGGTTTTTGGATTGGCTTCTATCCCTAGGTGTGTCAACATGAAGCCGAGGAATTTGCCACTCTGCACTCCAAAGATGCACTTTTCTAGATTTAGTCTCATGTTGTAGTGTCTGAGCTGACTGAAGATCTCGATGAGGTCATTACAATGCACTTTCATGTCATCGACGTACACTTTCAGGCCTTTTAGCTACCATGTCATCGACGTACACTTTCATGTTGTGTCCTATTTGCTTCTCAAAAACCTTATTCATCAATCGCTAATATGTAGCTCCTGCATTTTTGAGTCCGAAGGGCATTACCTTATAGCAGAAGTTTGCATGCTCAGTGATGAAAGTATTTTTTTCTTCATCATCAGGGTGCATTAGGATCTTGTTGTAGCTTGAATAGGTGTCCATGAAACTCAAGTACTCGTACTGAGGAACCGTCAACAAGTTTGTCAATACTTGGAAACGGGTGGGAGTCTTTTGGGCTGGCCTGGTTGAGGTCGGTGAAGTCAACACACATTCGCCACTTTCTTGAATGCTTTTTGACCATCACAATGTTCGTGATCCATGTCGTGAAACGAATCTCCCTGATGAATTTCGCCTTTAGCAACTTTACGGACACCTCAAGGGATGCTTGTTATCGCTCGATTTCGAGCTTTCTCTTCTTTTGAGCCACAAGATTGACATGAGGGTCGATGGCCAGCCGATGGCAGATGACCTGATGGTCTATTCTTGGCATGTCGGCAAGCGTCCATGCAAAGAGGTCTGCATTACTTCTGAGCAGAGCGTTGAGTCGGACTATGAGCTCGTCGGGGAGGTGTGCTCTTATGTAGGTTACCTGTTCGGGGGATGTGCCGATCTGCATAGGCTCCAAGTCGTCAACGGGCAGGGGCCGCTCCTGGATGTATCCTTTGGGATCCAAATCCGATATCTTTGGCTGGGCTTCAGTTGGCCTGAGCTTCAGGCATTCATTATGGCATGCGCGACCTTCCCTTTGGTCTGCATGAATAACCCCTACTCCTATCTCCAAGATGAGAAATTTGATGGCGAGATGAAGAGTCGATACTACTGCCCCTAAGTTGTTCAAGGAAGGCCGGCCCAAGTAGAGGTGAGCATGGACCGGTTAACCGGTCCATTAGCAATTTCAAAAATTGGTCCATTAACTTCGGTTTTTCAAAATCATTAACCGTAAACCGATCCATTAATTTCGGTTAACCATCATTTCGATTTCAATTTTTTCGATTCGATTAACCAATAATTATTGCTTAACCAATAAATTTTTTTAACCTACCAATTTCTAAGTTCTCTATTCCTACCAATAAAATTTGTAACCTAACAATTCTTTAACTTACCTATTCAACTATTCACCATGCATGAATTGAAATGCCAAAAAAACTACTTTCGAATGGGGCTAAATGTTATTTTAATTAATGAGTAGGCCAAAATAAAAAGTCTAGAAATTTTTTTGTATAATTTGCATTCAAAGGTCAATATGTGAACAACATATCATTGCATTCAAGTCCATTATGATAGGTGGAACCAAAAGCATAGTCACCTAGGTTTTCCAAAAAAATTCCCAGTCTTTCAATTAAGATTTAATTATATTTTTGGTCCCTCAAAATATCACACTTTTTTTGTTTGGTTCCTCATTTTTAAAATTTTTCCATTTAGTCCCTCAAAAATTATTTTTGTTTCTGTTTAGCCCCTCCGTTATAAAAGTTTTGTCATCTTATTCACCGATATAAAATCCCATCAATTTATTTTTTTATTTCAAAATATTCACCCCACAAATTAACACGTCGACTGACGCTCGTGCCGCCCTTGCGTCACCATGACTCACGCTCGCGTCGCCCTTGCGTCACCACGACTCACGCTCGCGTCACCCTTGCATCACCACAACTCACGCTTGCGCTGTCCTTTTCCGTGTCAGCACATTTTATTCCATCGACCCTTCTCTGCCATCACGATTTCTTTATTAATTAATTCCATAAAATCATGGTGGAGAGAGCGAGGTCGTTGTGGTGTTACATGATGGTGGGCAGTCTCACGGTAGGAGCAGCAAGGGGTGGTGCGATTCATGGTGGCGCAAGGGTGGCGCGAGCGCAAGTCGTGGTGGCACAAGGGGTGGTTCGAGCACGAGTCATTGTGGCACAAGGGCGGCGTGAGCACGAGTCGTCAATTTATTGTAGATTTATGGGGTGAAGATTTTAAAATAATAAAAAATAAATTGATGGGATTTAATTTATATTGGTGAATAAAATGGAAAACATATATATATATATAGTTATGCCTTAAGTTATTAAAATATATTTCTTCCATCTAGTCCCTTAAAATATCTTCATTTTTTCGTTTGGTCCCTTATTTTATCTTTAATCCATATAAGCATTGACACTTAACAACAAAAGTTTTTGAGAGACTAAACGGAAAGTTTTTAAAAAGGAGAGACTAAATAGAAAAAGTATGATATTTTGGGAATAAAAAACATAATTAAGCCTTCAATTAAGTACTTATTGGGATACATGCATATTGACTCCTCATGTTAAACCCACCGAATTAGGTAAAGCTTGGTTTGCTAGGAACGATCAGACCATTGCATAAATTGCATCTAATTTCTCATCAATTCTTTTTTCAGAATAATGTAATTGCTTTATGTGTTACTTCTGACCCAACTGATAGTCTTCAAAGCATCAAATCTCTTATCATCTCAACCTGCTGCAATAGCCGTACGATGTTGTCAATGTTGAGATAAAATGCTGGACTATGTTACTTTTTGATTGATCACCAATTTGTAAAATGTAATCTCCATTGATTATTTATGACTGACTGAAATAGGAACAGGTTTGCTATTTATTGATCATAAGCTGCAAATTCTATAAATCTCTCGGAGTTCATATCTGGTCTTTGTCATGTACAGAAGGATCCGCAGTGTTTTTAATGTGGTGGTCAAAGTTCAACAAAGCATTAAGAAAAGGAACATAGAAGCATGGAAGAATGTAGGAAACTCCAGTCTTCTGCAGCTCAACATTGCGAAACCATCACAGATCATGTAAAGAGAGGCCAACCATCACAGATCATGTAAAGAGAGGCCGATAATTCTTTACTCCATGGACCATCGCCATGAGATCCTCCCCGACTTGTTCCATTCAGGTTGATGCTCCAAAATTAGGGACAGTGAAGATGCTATACATACCTAATGTCGCTGGTTGAAGATGGGGAGAGGTGGAGAGAAGAGCACGTTGAAGAGGTACAATGCGTCGAGTCGCCGGCGTCAACTCGCCGGTGAACGAGAGGGTGAGGGGGACTCAAGACAGTGAAGGCCAGCGACTCGAGTGGGAATGGCAGTCGTGTCGTGCGGCGGCGTGCAAAAGAACGAAGGCCGGCGACTCGAGAGGAGGAGAAGGGTGCGAGTGAGAAGTTAGAAGTGTGGCTGTGTGAGAAGTTAGGTTTCCATTTTCACTTTTCACGTGTATTTTTATGTATTTTTTAAGTTGTTTATTATTTATAAATTATTATTTAATATAATATATTATATATATTAAAAAATATGTTGAACCGGTCGGTTAACCGAAACCGATGGACTTTTTAAACCGCGGACCGAAGCCGAAACCGAAAACCGAATTTTTCAAAAATATAACCCGAAATCGTAAAAATCGATTTGGTTAACCAAAAAACCGGTTTTTCTTTGCTCACCCCTAGGCCCAGGATCATGCGATAGGGATTGGATGACAAGAAACTATACGTCTATTGTTTTCGCTCTCAATGTAGAGCCGAATGTTGTGGCTATCCGTAAGTAACCCTTGACTCTTACGTGGTCTCCTGAGAAGCTGACAAGTTCTCCATGGTATGGGTGTAGCGAAGGTTCGTTGATGTCCATTCTCTCGAGTCTTGGGTAAAAGAGGACGTCAGCAGAGTTTCCGTGGTCCATCAAAACTTTTCTAACAAGGAAACTAGTAGCAAACACAGAAATGATGACAGGATCATGTAAATTCCTGTCAACCCCTTGAAAATCAGAGTCGTAGAAGGATATTACCAGGGTGGATACGCGTGGCCTTTGAGCTACTTCGTCGACGATCATGACGGTCTGGGACGACTGTGTTTCATAACTACCCTTTCTGGCAAATCCCCCCTGTTATGTAGTCGATGACTCCATGGATGTCGGGGTAGGACTGCTCTCTTTCAGAGTCGTGGTTGTTGTTTGCATCACCAAGAGGCAAGGTCTTACTGGATCCTTGGCCTGGCTAGCGACTTTGTCGGCTTGGCTATGATTCTGACCAAGCCAAATGTAGTGGTCGAGGCGACCTTCTTTGATAATCGCTCAATTTGGTCACGAAGGACCACACATTCTTCGGAGGTATGTCTATAGATTTGATGGAACTCACACCTTTTACTCTTGTCCCCTTTGTATGAAGACTTTATGCCATGGTGGCTGGGGGCCTAAGCAGTTGCAGATAATATACTTCTCGTAGGATAATTTCCCTTAAGGTGTTAAAGGGTGTATACCTTTCAAGTCGGGTACTCAGGCGAGGTGAGGACCTCAACGCTAGGTTATGGTTCTGTTCAGGGAACTAATGGTCTTTGCCTGTTCTGCCTTCTTTTCTGAATCGGGTACCTTCGATAGCAGCCTCAATATTTTGCTTGTCAATATTTTTGACCTGAAGGGGTTCTTCCATCTTTATGAAGCCGACAACCTTTTCCTGGAACTAAGCTATGTTTCTGGGCTCGGTAAGGGTGATCTGGTCAGCAAAGAGTTCAGATTTAAACCCGAGTTGGATGCAGAAGAGCTCGATCTATGGATCGAGGTTAGGGATGTCGGCAGCTATGGCCTAAAATCTTTTCTAGGTATTCTCTCAGGGGCTCATGTTGCGCTTGCCTGACGTAGTGGAGAGCAGCTGTCGTCTTCTGGTTTACCCGTGATGTGGTGAAATAGTTGAAGGAGACGCGTGAGAGGTCTTCGAAAGAGTAAATGGAGCCCGGCGGGAGGGAAGCAAACCACAATAGGGCGATTTTTCCAAGAGACGCCGGAAAAACTCCACAGAGTGTGGGGTCGGTTGCTTTGTGGTAGAGCATCATGTCTTGAAACGTCGTTAGGTGCAGCGTGGGGGCGCCTGTACTGAGGACGATTGGCTAGTATTGGAGCATCGCTCCTCGTTGTTTCAACATTACCTGGTTACGGTAGATCGTCGTCGTCCGGTCATTGCCGTTGGTGTGCAGCGGCGACCGCTTGGCTCTGGGCTCCAACCATTATGGGGGAGATAAGCTTTACTCGTCCCCACGGTGGGCACCAAATGTTCCTGCCTGAGAAGTTAGAGGCCTTTTGTTCTAGTTCGGTGCCTCTCCTTGTCTGGTTCGACGCCGGTGAGGGGGAGGGGGGGACCTGCAAAAGGCACTCTGACGCTCAAGTCCGTGGGATTCCAAGATGGGGGTAATGCAAATTGGAATTAGGGTTACTTGAGGCGCACCATGTCCATATTTATTGCAGGTGGAGATGATGACGCCGTTCGGAAATCTCGTGGTGAGGTTGCCTAGAATAGGTCGAGGTTGATCCTGGAGATAGCAAGATCGTAATGGTGTATCTCCCCTGATAAGATAGGATGTAGGTATCCTTGTATAGACAAGTGGGGTCCTTGGGCGGAGCCGCTCAGTCTGGCTTGGGTCTGATCCTGGAGTGTAGTTTGGGCAGAGCCCTTTGGGTGGGGACCACGTGATTTGGCCCGAAATGAATAATGGGGCACTGCTAGGTCTAATTCGATCGGGCCCAATAATCTTAGTCCAGTCCACTTACTATTGTGGTTTGTCCAGGACTGGTGGCTTGGTAAGGAAGTGTTTGAGTTCCTCGAAAGTCTGTTAACATTTTTCATATTAGTGGATGTTTTGTTCCTTTCTTAGGATTTCAAAGAAACAGGCGGCTCGGTCGACCGACTTGGAGAGGAATCTGGACAAAACGGCCATCCTCCCCATGACTTTTTTGTACTTCCTTGATATTGCATGGGCTCCGCATCTCTTGGATGGCATGGCATTTTTTTGGATTAGCTTCAATCCCTCGGTGTATCAGCATGAAGCCGAGGAATTTGTCGCCAAGAACTCCGAAGGCGCACTTTTCCTGAGTTGGCTGAAAATCTCGATGAGATCGTTGTAGTGGTTTCCAGTGGTCGATGCCTTGGCAACCATGTCGTCAACATACACTTCCATGTTTCAACTAATTTGTTTATCGAAGACTTTATTCATCAAGCGTTTATACATGGCTTTTGTGTTTTTAAGCCTGAAGGGCCTCACCTTGTAACAAAAGTTTGCATTCTCAGTAATGAAAGTCGTTTTCTCTTCATCTTCTAGGTGCATCCATGTTTGGTTATAACCTGAATAGGCGTCCATTAAGCTTAAGTACTGGTATCCCGAGGAGCCATCGACAAGTTTGTCTATGCTCGGCAATGGGTAAGAATCTTTTGGGCAGGCATTACTGAGGTTGGTGAAGTCAACGCACATCCGCCACTTTCCTAAGTGCTTCTTGACCATTACAGCATTTGCGAGCCACGTGGTAAATCAAATTTCACTAATGAATTTTGCTTCTAATAGCTTCTCGGTTTCTTTGAGGGATGTCTATTGTCACTCGTTTCCGAGCTTTCATTTCTTTTGGGCTACGGGTTTGACCCGAGGATCGATGGTCAGTCTATGGTAGATAACTTGGGGATCTATCCTTAGCATGTCCACTGGCGTCCATGTGAAGAGGTCGGCGTTGTCTCCGAGTAGAGTGTCGAGTTGAGCTTTGAGCTTGTCAAGGAGGTGTGCTCCCACATAAGTTACCTGTTCAGAGGATGCCTCGATTTGTAGAAGTTCTAAGTCGTCGGCAGGCTAGGGCAGCTCTTGGATCTCTCCCTTGGGGTGCAAGTATGAGATTCATGGTTGGGGTTCAATCGGCCTTGGCTTCAGGTATTTATTGTAGCATGCACGGGCCTCCTTCTCGTCTACATGAATTACTCCTACCTCTGTCTCAGAGATAGGGAACTTGATGGCGAGATGAGGGGCCGATACGACGGCTCCCAAATTATTCAAGGAGGGTCAGCCCAAGATCATGTGGTAAGGACTTACGCAATGAACGATAAGGAACTATATGTCCATTGTCCTTGTCCGTGGTGGAGAGCCGAACATTGTGGCCAACCATAAGTAGCCTTTGATGTCTATGCAGTCTCCTGAGAACCTAATAAGTTCTCCATGGTACGAGTGTAGTGAGTCTTCGCTGATACTCATCTTTTTGAGTGTTGGGTTGAAGAGGACGTCATCTAAAGTCCCCTGATCTACCAAGACTTTTTGACAAGGAAATCGGCAGTGATTACAAAAATAACGACTAGGTCATGTAAGTTTCTGTCAATTATCTAAAAGTCAATATCATAGAAGGATATTATTAGGGTGGGCGTGCGTAGCCCTTGTAGTCGAGTTGCTTTGTCGATGATCATGAAGGTCTAGGATGATTGTGCTCTGGAATTGCCTTCTCTGATAAATCTGCCTAAAATGCAATCAATTACACCCCAGATGTCAGGATGTGGCTGCTTAGTCCTAGATTCGTCGAGGTTATTTATGTTGCTAGGCGGTGGTGTCGTACTAGGACTTCGATGTCGTCGGTAGTTCCACCGGCTTCGGGTATGGCTCCGGACATGCCAAATGTAGTGGTCGAGGCGTCATTCTCTGATTAGGCGCTCAGTCTGATCGCGGAATACCACACATTCTTTAGTGGTATGTCTGTAGGTTCGGTGAAATTCGCACATCTTGCTTTTTTCGCCTTTGAATGAAAGTTTTATCCTTTCAGGGCTGTTAGGGGGTCTGAGCAGCTGTAAGTGGTAGACCTCTCGTAGGATGGTCTACATCGATAGGGAGGGCAGTCACAACCTCAATAGCTTTGGAGTATTTTTCTCTTTCTTGATGGGGTGTGCTGGAGATCTCGTCTCGAAGGACAGAAATCAGTCTCCTCCTTTCTGACCAATTGTTTTCTTCTTGTTCTGAGCGGCGGTGCTCGTGGTCAGCCGGGAGTTGTTCCTGGGATTGTGGCAGCATCTCGACCTAGGCTACTAACCGTTGGTTCTCCATTTCCAAGGCGTTTATCCGATGCTGGGATTCGTCTAGACGAAGCTGGATTGGTGTCGGAGCGTCGCCCCTTGCAATTTTGGCATCACTAGGTTGCGGATGATTGTCGCCATAGGGTCGTTGCCATTAGGGTACGGCGACGATCAATTGGCTCTGGGTTCCAACCATTGTGAGGGAGGTAAGCTTTACTTGGCCCCACGATGGGCGCCAAATATTCCAGCATGAGGATCGAAGTAGTCCGGTTCGGCTCAGAGTCTCTCCTGACTCCTGATCAGGTGCAATTTCGAAGGGGGGGGGGGGGCGGCGGCTGTAAAAGACACTCTGACGCTCAAGTTAGTGAGACTCTAAGGTGGAGGTAATAGAAAATGGAACTTAGGTTACATGAGGTGTGTCGTGTTTGTATTTATTGCAGGTGGAGGTGATGATGTAGCCCAATAATTTCGCAGGGATATTGCTTAGAATGGGTCGGGTGCGAGCCCCCAGGGTTGGGAATGTGGTCGTGTGGAGCCCCTATGCGGAGCTATCTGGTCTGGCTCGAGTTGGATTATAGGTTGCTGCTGGGTCTAATCCGTCCGAGCCCAACGGTACTAGTCCAGTCCAAGTATACTTTATAATAGTAAAAATTTTATGAAGCAAATTTGAATAGAAATAAAATTTTTCACATAACTGACTAAAACTATTGTATGAGTTTTATTATTCCATAATTATTATTGAATTACCTCAATTTTCATGTTTTCATGTTTAATATAAGGTAAACTTCGTGTAATTAGGGTTGTCCATTCGGTTCAAAATGAACTGAACCAAATCAGACTGAATTAAACTAAACCAAATTTTTTTTTCCTGAAATTACAACCCGAATCCGAACCGAATAGGTCCTAAATTGATTTATCCAAAACCGAAATTATTCGGTTTGGTTCGATTTTCAAACCGAAAAAATTGAAATTTTAATACTATAAAAGAATGAAAGAAAACTACAATTCAACATTATACTTCAATTCATTTTCATACTCCGAAAGAAAACTTCATAGTTATATTGTTCAATTCAAAATTAATTTTACTGAGGTAAATTAATTACCTTAGTAAACTAATTAATTTTACTGAGGAACCCTAACTGGCTAACTTACTAATTACACAGTGTAATAAAAAAATAAGATTTTTTTTTCTTTGTTCCGTTTTCGGTTCGGTTCTCGAATTTCGGGAACCGACTCCGAACCGAAACTCACTATTCGTGTTTGGTTCGGATCAAGAACCGATCATGCTACCATTGAAACTGAACCAAACCGAAAATTTTGGTTCGGTTTTTTGATTCGGATCGGTGTGACCCGAATAGTGGACAACCCTACATATAACATGCTCATTTTGATTGAAATTGTGCTAAGGATCTTAAATTCTTATCTCAAACTTCGAATACATGCTTAAGATTATAAAAATGTTTTGAAAAAAAATCTAATATTTACAAAATTGTTATTAGAACATTAATGAATTTATAAAATTAAAGAATTTTTTTAAAAAGTAATTATTGCTTCTATAGTCCTTTATGGGCTTACTTGCTATAGTTAAAAATTAAAAAATTACATTAAATATATTATTTTTTAATTGAAATGTCAACAATACAAAGTGATTGAGACATTCAGTTGATCATCAACTAAACACTAGCTGATCAGCCAATCGACTTAATCATGGACCAATGCATAAGTGTTAATATAGTTACACTATTAGGAAGGTCAAAATCACCGACGGCCATCACCACGGCCACCCAAGCCACCAGAATGACCCACGGCATTCTTACGACCGTTGCAGCCGTTGCAGATGGTGCTACATCTGCAACGGCTTCCTTACGGTTGTTGGTGAAATGGCCACACTAGATGAGGGTGAATAGTGTGTTAACAAATTAATTTGCCTGAATTCGGTTTTAATCGTTTACTTGATTTACTTAGGCAATTCACTATTTAACGACTAAATGCGGAAGTGGGTGATAAAGATAAGCAATACGATACACAAAGTAAATAATGCTAACACAATAATTTATAGTGGTTCAGCCTCAATGCCTACTCCACTACCTAAGCACCCCGCTTAGGATTTCCAGACTAGTTTAACTAGATTAATTAGTTTCCTTACAATGAGGACTTTGTACCGAAAAGAAGAGCATACCTCCTCATCAACGTTCATGATGTTAGCTTCGTGATCATGGTGTGACGATGCTTCACTTGATGCACGTGAGTGAGTGGAAGCATTTGACCTCCGTTTTGCCTTGTTCTTCATACTAGGGCAATTCTTCTTCACATGCCCTTTCTCATTGCATATGTGACATATCACATTTCTCTTCCGACTCTTTGTACTTCTTTTGCTAGATATATTATTAGCTTCAAGAACTTCAATAGATATAGGAGTATGACAATTGTCATCGTCTCCTTCATTTAGAGTAACAAGTTCTTCAGTTTTAGCATAATCATAAAGCATGTTCAAAGTAGCTCAAATATCATATGCCGAAGTACAATGCATAACTTTTTCAAAAATGTTATTTTCCAAAGAACAATATATGTAATTTGTTGCCTTAGCATTTAATTAAAACATATTAATTTGTTCTTGGGTCCATGAATCCATATTTTCCTTAGGTTCAATATATTTGATTTTTACCATGTTGTAAACACCTAAACCTTGAGTCTTTAAAAAGGTGTGCATCCTAGACTTCCAAAGACAAAGTTCGATTCATCGAACCTAGGAGATATAGACGCAACCAACTCTAGTGTCATTTTCCGGATCGAGGCTAGATGTAGAGAAGACGGTAAAATTTTAATCTACGACCCGCTCTGATACCAATTGTTGTACGAAATGGCACACTACAGGGGGGTGAATAGTGTGTTATCTAAATCTATTTGCCTAATTCCGGTTTAACCGTTCCTTATATTGTTTAGGCAAATTGCAATTTTACAATTAAATGCGAAAGCAAGATAAACCAATTAAGCACAAATAAAAGATAACAATGCTAACACACGAATTTATAGTGGTTCGGCCAACTGCCTACTCCACTACCTTGGCTCCACACCAAGGATTTCTAACCAACTACTTTATAGAACTTGTGTTTCCTTTTGAATATAACTGATGACACAATTCTCACCTCTTTGAGAACTCCTCAAACCTATTCACCTAGGCAAAACACAAATCTATAAAGCCTAACCCTAAGTGTTTCTCTAGCACACCTAGCGAACTATTACAGATAAAACAGGTTTCAAATAATTAAATCTTCAAATACAAAGAAAAAGAGCTGAGAATTGAAAGAAGGACCAATGCTCTTTTTCCCAAGCCTTCAAGCCTTCAACTCGACCAGTAGATGAACTTGAATCGCAGCAGAGTTGAGGAACAGAGCTGGGCGCTTGAGAAGGATGTTGACGGAAGAACAGGGCGCAGCAATTAATTCTTTTTGAAGGCTCAAATCACTTCTAGAAAGCTCAATTAAATGAGGGATGTTTATAACCTCTCAAAGAAACGACAGCTCAACGGGCGAAAAACTAGCCGTTATCGTCGATCAGATGCATGTCGGTCGACCGACCGATCGATCGATCGATCGAGCAACCGCTGCCTCAATCTCTATGTGCGGTCGACCGACGGGTCGATCGCTAGACGCGATTCCTGCGATCTGCATTCCGATCGACCGACGCATGAGCTGCAGTCGTGATTCCTTTTTCTCTACAATCTGGTCGACCGAAGACCCTACTGCCATTTTTTGGCAGCTTTCGATCGACCGAACCTAGACTGGACTGGGTAGTTTGGTTGTTAGCTTGGGTTTTTCTACTCGTTTGGGTTCCGTCTTCGTTAAGTCTACTTATATAATATTTAATAACTTTAAAACATAAATGTTATATGAGGATTACCCCCATTTGGATTCAATAAAAATATCAAAAAAATCAAAATCCTTAAGAATCAAAATCTAGTTTTTGGGATCTAGTACAGATTTTTTGAAAACGAAGCTTTTCTAATTTTTCGGGTCAAATAAGGATAGGCTAAAGGTTTCAAAAAATTTCTAAAAAATACATCGTTATTTAATGTTAACCCAAGGAACAATTACCATCATTTTTTATGTCAAAAAACTATTAAGGTCATATAGCCCTCCAAGGAGCTCCCTAGGCTTAGTGAGTTTCAGGGCGGTTTTCGAGTTTTCATATTTAGGGGTTCGGGTTTGGTTTTAGGGTTCATGTGCATCATCATGAGGATTACATAATAAACTAGACACCCTAGACCTAAACTTTAACTTCCCGACGAATTCGAGCGCCATCGAGCGTCCTTGCCGATTTCTTCGATTTCTTCAATTTTTCCGATCGGGGACGTCGAGCGCTAACCAATATGGAACCTGACAGATTTCTCAATAAACCATTAGTTCCATGTTCGTTATCATCAAAACCGAGATTAAGCCCAAGGTTGAAAACCTTAAGCCAACACCGACAACGACTGGGTCGGGAGCGTCGATTGGGTCGAGGAGGACGACGACTGCGACATCATCGGTACAAGGCCAGAGTGAGACGCAATCTGAGTGAGGAGTGTCTGCATGTTCTGGATCATCTGTATCAACTCATCATTCGTCCGTCTCTGCTCCTCCATCACCAACCTCTACCCCTCCATCGCCAGCCTCTGCCCCTCCATCGTCTGTCTCTGCTCCTCCATCGCTTATCTCTGTTGGGTGAGCTCTGACTCCATGGCCGCTATCCGGCTCTAGTCCTGCGCTACGGATGTTGAGGGCCGCTCACTCGCAGTCGGAGGGGTCGGTGCCCCAAGTGGCCCAAGCATGGCGTGTGCATGACCACTGTCTACAAAGCCATAAACACGGCCATGCTCCCAGCCACTTACGGCCTCCACCCAAGCTCCTGTGTCGAACTCCTCCGGTATACCTCCACGCTCGATCACAGTCCTCGTGTAAGTTTCCTACACATGTTTATATTTTAAATATATATAAAATATAAATAAAAAATGTGTAAATCAAATAGACATATATAAATACTTAACATTATATACGAGGCTCTGCTATCAACTTAGTCCCCCGCTCCTCGTCGACGACGGTGGGTGCGCTCAAACACCTCCATCATCGACGGGCGCTGGACGGTGCCGTCCTCCGTCACGCGTGTCTTACATTAAAAAAAAATACATTAGTATCATTATACACAATTATGAACCGCTCATGAACTATACGACGCTCATGAACTGCAAAAAGATGGAGCTACCAGTGTGGCGCGCACCCGTGCTGTCCCCCCCGGACATGTGGTTTCTTGACGCAGTCCGAGAGACCTCCTGCCACTCAGGTGTGTCCCACTGCTCAACGAGCTGGTCCCACACAGGGCCAGGAATCCACTCGAGGGCATATCCCCGAGTATGCCAAATCTGTGTGGCCCCCAGTCGTTTCATCACAGTCTGATGGACCTGCTGAAGCAGCCTGTTATAGCGAGCGCGGGCAACACGCTCCCATGCAACCTCCACAAAAGTGGTCTGGTCCTCCGGCCATGTATAATGACCCTTCAAAAAAAAATTATTATTACCGATGAATATTTAACATTAATATTAATTTAATAAATATTACAGGTGGAGGAATGGTGGTTGGAGGTGGGGGGATGGTGGTGGAAGGCGAAGGGTTAGTCAGTACAAGTGGCGCGGGTGGTAATCGTCGGGGGATCCGACGAGGAATGCCTCCTTGAGAACTAATATCTCGAACCATAGCTGTAAAAAATTATTATAATTAGATTATATATAATAGACTAATAGATATATTTAATAATTGAATATATACTTCACATTTCCAATTATTCGTCATCGTCATTATCATCATCCGTGTAATACTCTCCTTCTTGTTCTTCTGTATCGGAATCTTGAAATTCTTCTACGTATCCTCATCATCATTCTGTCCTTCCTCAACTTCATTATCGTCGTCATCAACGATTTTTTTCTAAAATTTATGGATGCCGGTGCGAGTCCATAATGGACGATTTCGGCATGAGTCCATCCATTGTGGACGATTCCGGCACGAGTCCATCCATTGTGGATGATTCAGGTGCGAGTCCACCATGGACGATTTAACCACGAGTCCAAAGTGGACAATTTGGCCACGAGCCCACGGTCGACGATTCCGACGCGAGTCCTCAGTGGACGATTCCGCGCGACTAATTAATTAATATTAAACTAATAATTAACCTAATTAACAATTAATTTCTAATAATTAACAATAAAAAATTAAAAAAAAATAAACTCTAATCAAACTGTGATTACCCTAATCACAGTTTGATTAGTGGTTAATTACCCTAATAAAGTAATTGATTAGGGCAATTAACCCTAATCAAGCAGTAGCCGGCAGGGATGCCGACTACTATTCATCAATGCATTGGGGCCAATGGTAATTGGCCCCAATGCGGCGCCGGCAGGGTTGAGGCCGGTGCGGAGAAAAATGGCCGGGTCGATGCCCGCACGGAGAGGGTCGGCCGGGTCGATGCCGGGGCGGAGAGGGCGGCACGGGCGGCGATTGATAGAATGAAACAGAGGAGAGGATCGGTGCATACCGAAAGGGAGAGGTTCATCGATGGTGGCAACAGGCAGCGACTCCGCGGCAACTCGGCGGCGCTGGACGTTGGCGGCAAACGGCGACATCGGCGAGCAGAGAAGAAATAGGAAGGAGGAAGGGTCGGGCGTGAACACAAATAAAAAGGATTTTCACCGACTGCTCGAGGGCCGTTGGCAAACCGTAGATCTGTAATTTTATTATCACCTACGGCTATACAAGCCGTCGGTTAAGAGTGTTTTAATATTCGCGCTGCGTTCATGGCATTAAACAATAAGTGACGACTGCATCCAGCCGTGGCTAATGAGTTATTCATATCACTGACGGCGGAATACAGTCGTGGCTAATAACTTATTTTATTTTGCGCCCCCGTACGCGTCATCAACTATGAGTGACGAATGTATGTGGGCCGCGGCTGATTTGGTTACTCACATCACCAACGGCTCCTGCGCCCCCGCTAAGCCGTGGCTAATAACTTATTTTATTTCATGCGCGCTGTGCGCCATGAACTATGAGCAACGGCTCTGGCTGGCCGTATGTGAGCCGCGACAGATTTGGTTACATCAACCACGGCAGCTACGGCCGACACAAAGCTGTGAATTATTCTAACAGCCCCGGCGGCCGTCGGTGATCCCCGTGGCTGATGTGGTATATTCTAGTAGTGTATTTTGGGCTCTTTGCATTATCATGAGGATTTACAACACATGCTAGACACCCTAAACCTAAACTCTAACTTCGCAAAGAATCCTGAGCGTCGACGAGTGTCCTTCCGATTTTTTGATTTCTCCGACATTTCTAATCATGGACGTCGTGCGCTAACCGGTATGGAACCTGTAAATATTTCTCAATGAAACTTTAGTTCCATGTTTGTTATCATCAAAACCGAGATTAAGACCAAGGTAGAAAACCTTAGGCCAACAACGGTCGCTGTGGTCGTTGCTTCTAAGTTGATGGTGCGCACGTGGCGCGCAAGTGATATAGCTTATCAGCAATGGCATTGCGAGCGCCACGTCGACCGTTGCTGATGTTATTAATACATTAGCAGCGACTGTCGTACGACTTCCAAACCCTTCACTCGTGAGTCAATGGCTCGCTTGCAGTGCGAAAATAAAATACTTATCACCAACGGCTTCTCGAGGCCCACGTCGTTCACTGCCGCCCTTCTCTCCCTCACACCAAAGGTTATGTCACCCTTCTCTCTGCCACCATTCACTGTCACCCTTCTCGCAGCCGGTTCCCAACGAGCCTTCAGGTAACCGTCTTCCTTCACTATCCGGCTGGCTATGGCCTAAACCCTAGGTTTCGGCCCTACCGGCCATCATTTTTATTTTTATTTTATTTTATTATCTGTTAATTGTTATGTTAAATGATTAATGTGTTAATTAATTAGGATTTTATTAGTATATGTTAATTGATTAATATGTGTTAATCAGGTTATTGTTAATTGATTAAACTGTTAGGGTTAATTTTTTTGTTAATTAATATGTTTTTTAATAAATCTGTTATTTAATTGTTTGTTAATTAGTATTATTTTGTTAATTAGGGTTAAGTAATACTAGTAATTAATTTAGTTTAGGTCAAACCTAGCTTAGTTAAATCCTAGGTAAATTAGCTAATTCAATTAGTTAATCCTAGGTTAATTAGTTAGTTAGGGATAAGGAATTGCGCCGACGATCACTAAGGACTCGCGCCGGCAGCATCGTCCATTCTGGACTCGCGCCGATGATGGTCTTCACCAATGGCATCATCCATTGTGGACTCGCGCCGATTAACACAAATTTAGAAAATAATCATGACGAGTTGATACGTTTCACGTACGCATCGACTAGTCGAATATGATTGTGCAAAACATTAGATCCGTTTGGGGGTTGTATGCTCCCGTAAGTGAAGTAGATGATCTTTAATACGACATACAACCCTTGAATTGTCCCTAATTGGACAATTAGGGAACATAGTTATTTGTATTGAACTTAGTTGTTTATTTTAACCGATACTCACTCATAAATTTTGACTACGAGATCTCCCTTGTTCTCCGACACGCGCCCAAATGCTATGCATATTCGGAAAACTTCAGGGAGATGCTGCCGAAATTTAGAATGAAGTTAACATCTAAAATAAATACTTAGTGCAATATGATAACATGAATCCCGAATGGAATAGGACCACCTCACCTAAGGACATTAACTGAAGATATTGTCATTGATTGACAGAATCATGTCGGACGATCGAAGTTGGATGCACCGACGTTTTGGTTGTGGAGCTTTTACGAATGAGTTTAGATTAGGCGTAACTTACTTCCTAAATTTTGCCTATTCGAATCAAGAAATTCATTAGCGATGATAAAATCCGATGTCTGTGCCGCAATTACACGAATGCATGATTTTTGGACCGAGAAACTATCATTCTGCATCTGTATAGCAAAGGGTTTGCACCAAGATATTATGCATGAACTTGTCATAGGGAGTCACATGAAGTTGGGATGTCGAACAATCTTGTCATTCAAACACATGGTGAATCTTCTTCTGCTGGTGTTTCTTCATCATGTCCATCTAATCCATATAGAACTATGATACTTGATAATCTTGGCGATCAATTCCACTTGAATGATAATGTCGAGCGGCCAGTTACTGAGATGTCAGTGCTACCAGATACTACGGGTGTTGATGTCACATAATTGCCACCAGAAGTACAACCTGCGGTAGAGATTGACTTGCCGAATAAAGAAGCTGTAGAATTTTACGAGATGTTGAAAGCTGCTGATGAACCTTTATATGAGAATTGTTCTAAATACACTAGGTTTTGGACAATGACACAACTCCTGAACAACAAGGTCGATTATAATATCAGAGGGGTTGTATTTGATTGGATTGCGGGATTGATTAATGAAATGCTACCTAGAGATAACAAGTTTGAGCCAACTTTTTATAAAACTAAAAAGTTGATGAGAAAATTAGGGCTTGGGTATGAAAAAATGCAAGTGTGCCCAAATAACTGCATTTTATATTATAAAGAAAATATGCATTTGGATAAATGTCTGGTATGTGAACATCCTCGTTACAAGGAGAAAAAATTGGTCTGATAGAAAAATATTTCGTTTAAGGTCCTTCGTTATTTTCCACAGACACCGAGGCTTCAAAGATTATTCATATCGGAAAAGGCTGCCCCCTACATGAGTTGGCATGCAAGAAGTCATGAAGATACAGTAATGATTTATCCATTCGACAGTGAAGCATGGAAACATTTGGAAAGATGTTATCCTTCATTTGCCAGGGATACTACATATATCAGATCTAGATTTTGCACGAATGATTTTAATCAGTTTGGTCACTCGACAATTAACTCCTTATTCAGTTTGGCCAGTGTTGCTAACAGTTTATAATTTGCTGTCGTCAATGTGTATGAAAGATGAATTTATCTATCTTTCGATGATTATTCTGGGTCCTAAGGGTTCGCGAAAAAAAATTAATGTGTTTCTCAAACACCTAATAGATGAAATGTAAACATTGTGCACTAAGGGAGCAATCACTTATGATTGTCATCGGAAATAAAACTTCAATTTAAAAACTGTTGTCTTATGGACAATCAATGATTTCCCAGCCTACGATATGTTATCTAGTTGTAGCACGCACAGACGACTCTCTTGTATGGAACACTCTAAATCATTCAGTCTTCAGAACTGATGGAAAATCTAATTCTTTGATTGTCATCATTGAATCCTACCGGCTAACGATCAGTATCGAGGGAATCGTAATAAATTTACCAAGGGCAGAGTCGAAAGAGATGAGCCACCACCGATGTTGTTTGGTGAACAAATATTAGCACATATTTTAGTGCTTCCAGAGATTACTTTTGGTTGAAATGATACAGTGTCAGGTTTTGGTTAAACACATAACAGGTGAAAAAAAGTATCTTTCGGGAATTGCCGTATTGGAGTTCATTACTGATTCGACATAATTTAGACGTCATGCACATTGAGAAAAACATTGGTAAGATAATATTTTTAACACTTTGATGGATGTTTTCTGGAAAACTAAAGATAAAGTGAAGGCCTGACATGATCTGAAAATACTTTGTAAGAGGCCAGAGTTGGAGTTACAAGAGGTCAACGGACGATATCTTATGTCGAAGGCCTCGTATTTGTTAAATAAATAACAGATGAAAGAAGTTTGTCAATGGATCAAATAACTCACATTACCCAATGGATATACCTCAAACTTATCTGGATGTGTGAACGTCGATGATTGCAAAATATCGGGGATGAAGAGTCACGATTGTCATGTATTCATGCAGAGATTGCTTCCGATCGTATTCCGAGATCTTCTACTTGATAATATTCGGGGTCCGTTGACTGAATTAAGTATGTTTTTTAGAAACATTTGTGCAAATGTCCTTCGAGTTGAAGATATGTCAGCACTTGAAAGTAATATTGTCGAAATTATATGCAAGCTGGGGCAATTTTTCCCTCCTGCCTTTTTTGACTCGATGGAGCATCTACCGATACACTTGTCATACGATGCACAAGTTGGTGGCCCCATTCAATACCGATGGATGTACTTATTTGAAAGAAACATGAATCATTTGAAGAAAAAAGTAAAGAACATCACAGCTGTTGAAGGATCAATATCTAAATCGTATATCATCTAAGAAATTTCAACATTCTGTTCATTTTACTTTGAATCGACCGTGCAGACAAGATTTGATCGTCTTCCACGTAACAACGATGGGGGAGTTCGACATTCAGATGGTCGTTTAAATATATTATGTCACTCTGGTCGTGCTCTCGGTTCTCGTCCGTTTCGACACTTAAGCGATGAAGAGTACCATTTGGCACAATTGTCTGTATTACTAAATTGTCCAAAAATTGAACAATTCATTAAAATATTTGACATTGAGATGGTGAAAAAATATTTTATTCACGCAATCAGGAATTGGAGAGATTACAACATCGTGATTTTCCTACTTGGCTTCGGGCTTACAGCGAAGATCACAGAGCTAAAATAGATGAGAAAATTTTTGAGTTTGTTAGTGGCTGTCGCGACTAGTGTCGTGTTATAGCGGTTATTTTTTTAATGGTTTTAAATTTCACACGGTTGAATATGCGTTTACTAAGAAGACTATGATTGTCGGGGTCTACGTGAAAGGGACAACGTATGTTGAATGTGATATGAATTTTTATGGATTGTTGGAAGAAGTGATAGAATTGCAATACTTCGGCTTGAAATCAATTATCCTATTTAGATGTCATTGGTTTGATACAACCGATAGGGGCATGAGAGTTCTATCAAAATACAAACTTGTCGAGGTTAATTACAAATCGAAATTAGGAGCAAATGAGCCTTTTATATTGGCATCACAAGCCGAACAAGTATATTATGCAAAGTATCCAGCTCGAAATAAAGATAGAGCAGATTGGCGTGTAGTCTGTATGACTAAAGCTAGAGGAATAATTGATCTGATAGCGGAAGAAAATGAGTCGATACTTGATGTGACAAATGACTTCTATCAAGAAGAGGATCCTCCCGCAGTAGATCGTATCAGTCGAATACTCGAGGATGCAGACACACCGTTATTTTAATTAGAACTTGAATATGTTTATGATGATGATCATGAAGTTGAGGAAGGTGAAGATGAAGAAGTAGAATTTGAAAAAGAAGAAGAAGAAGAATGCGAAGACTATTACTTAGATGATAAGGAATAATTGTAAAGTATATCTTCTATTATAAATCTATCTCTACTATATATACAATCTAATTATATGTTTAATCGACAACTATAGTGGGTCGAGGTTATCGCCGGACATCATCCAGACTTTCGGAATCTTTGATCGGCGAGACTCCAGATTCTGTGGCACTTGCTCCTGCTACTGATTCTCCTGCCATTTATCCTCTTGCAGTCGAGGCTAGTTCATCGAGACGCAGGCGGCCACACGGGCCGAACAAGATTTAGCCTCCGCCAACCGTGGAGTCACGGAGACTTATTAGTGTGCGCGGACAGCAGTAATGCATTACTAATTATTAATTATATATAATTCATTATATCATAATATAATATTGTACTTTATTTTTGTTGTGCAGGTTCGAGCAAGAGGATGTCCCCAGGACTATATCAAGGACGATCCGATGGTACATACATGGGGTATGGCCCATATGGTCTCACGTGGACATGCTCTGGCGCGAGTTTGAGGTACATATTTAAAAATTTTATATACATGGTGATTATAAATATTGGTACTGACATTATTGTTTTGCAGGCTCGCTACACATAGCCAAAGGGCCAGCGCTCCTTTAGTTATACCTCGTGGGAGGCCATTTCCCAGCAGCAGTACAATGGCCAGTTGAACCAAGCTCGGACCTAGGCGATGGCTCGAGTTGGAACCACAAACATCGCGGAGACTCGAGGATACGGCCCCGAGTGGATTACTCTCGATGTTTGGGACTAGCTCATAGCGCTATGGTTGACGGAGCGATGGCAGGAGGTATCCCGGACTGCGGCTAGAAACCGCATGTCCGGGGAGAGCACGCCACACTGGCGGGTCTATATCATTTGTAGTGCACGAGAGTCGTATGGTAAGTATTATAACTTAATTTCAATTATATATTGTATTTGTTACTCGGTGTACTAATTAATGTACTTATTTCGTAAATATAGACGCAGGTGATGGATGACGGAGTGTCCAATGACCCATCCCGGTGGAGGTGTTCGAGCGGACACACCGTCAAGGACATGGGACGGGAGAGTACATCGACACCTGCAGTGCATTGTGGCCTTTCGGTTTTCAACCAATAGGAAGGGTTGGAGATCTTAATTTTCAAATATTTCATATTTTAAGATCTCTCGATTCATTTCGGATTCATGATAATTTATTTTAAAACAGATTTCAAACTATTTAGCAATGTGGACTTTGAAAATGATACTTGATTCTTCTCCTTGCTATTTGGTTTGGGTTGCTTGGTAGTACCTTTATTTTCATTAAATCTACTAATGAAATCTACTTGCAAGTTAAAAATATTATTGGAAGGCTATGCTATCATAAAGAAAGTAAATTAGTTTGGCAAAATTCTCTTGAAAGAGGTATGATTTTGACTTTTGGTAAAACCTTGCTTAATTACCTCAATAATTATGCTTAAATGATTTTTCTATGCTCATAATTGATTATGCGTGATAAATATTTAAATTTTCATGAGTAGGAAAAATCTTGATAACTTAGCTCATTTCATGATATCATGATATATATGAAATCGGACTAGGTTGAAATTTTTCTTTAGAGACCTCATTTTAAGTTAAAAATTGGATGAACATGTTAGGTGTGTTAATGATTAGTTGTCAAGTGCTTAAAATTGAAAATTGATAAAAATTGAGCAAAATGATAACTAGTTCACTTTAGATGACTTAAACTTGAAAAAGTTTGACCCAAGTCAACAAATCGACTTGAATACTTTATTTTAAGTCCAAACTTCATAAACATGTTTAAGAATAAGTATGATATGTTTCCATGCATTTAGAATGAAAAAATATTATGGATATGGATAAAATGACATAGAGGTGATTTCATGATTACCTCTTTTGAACCAAGTTGACCCAAGTCAACAAATTGACTTAGAGGTCTCATTTTTAGTCCATATTTGAAGAACATGTTTAGATTTACTCATGTTAGGTGTCCATATGTTTAAATTTGAAAAATCATGAGTAAATGATAAGATTGATACTAAGCAAATTTCATGATAACTAGCTTAGTTTTGACCGTTGGGATGGCTGTTAAAGCCATTTCTCTTCATGGCTTAAATATAAGAAGCCATGAGAGCCTTCCTCCTTGATTTAAAGCCATGATAGTGCAGTCATAATCCTTCAAAAGCTCAAGCCATCTTCTCTGCCTTAGGTTCAACTCCTTCTGGGTGAGCTAATACTGGAGGCTCTTATGTTCAGTGTATATCTCACAAGCCTCGCCATAAAGGTAGTGACGCCACAGCTTCAATGTGAACACCACCGCTAGTAACTCAAGGTCATGAGTCGAATAATTCTTCTCGTGAACCTTCAACTGCCTGGAGGCATAAGCTATCACCCTGCCATTTTGCATCAACACACAACCCAAGCCGACCCCAGAAAACTGTGAATCTCAGTGACACTAGTCGGTCTCTTCCGGTTCTGATCTGCTTCTATCTTTGCAGGGTCCATCTTTACCCCTTCCCTGGACACCACATGGCCAAGGAACCCAACACTCTCCAACCAGAACTCGCACTTAGATAATTTGGCATACAATCTGTGCTCCCTGAGAGTTTCCAGAACTACCCTCAAGTGCTCAGCATGCTCCTCCCTGCTCCTAGAATAAATCAAGATGTCATCAATAAACACTATCACAAATTTATCCAAGTATTTCCTGAACACTCGGTTCATCAGGTCCATAAATGTTGCAGGTGCATTAATTAGCTCGAAGGACATCACCAAGAACTCAAAGTGCCCATACCTCGACCTAAAAGCAGTCTTAGGGACGTCACTGTCCCAGATTCTCAACTGATGGTACCCTAACCGCAGGTCAATCTTAGAAAGCCACTGAGCCCCCTGAAGCTGATCAAATAAATCATCAATCTTGAGCAGCGGGTACCGATTATTCATCGTTACCTTATTAAGCTGTCGGTAATCTATGCACATCCGCATGGACCCATCTTTCTTTTTCACAAAGTGCATTGGAGCACCCCAAGGTGAAACACTTGGGCGAATGAAACCCAACTCAAGCAGCTCCTGCAATTGGGACTTCAACTCCCTCAACTCAGCTGGTGTCATCCGATACGATGGAATGGAGATCGGCTTCACCCCTGGCTGCAAATCAATACAGGATTCAATCTCCCTCTCCGGAGGCAACCTTAGCAACTCCTCTGGGAACACATTAGAGAACCTTCATACCACCGGCGTTCCCCCAATGTCCCTAACCACACCTCCGTCTTCCTCTGCCAAAGACACAAAGGCCAAGAAGGACTGGCATCCACCCAGAAGTAGCTTCCGAGCCTTGAGAGCTGAAATTGCCATCAATGAATCTCCCATTCCCTCACCTTGGAAGGTAAACTGGGGCAATCCGGGCTTACTGAAGGTCACAGTCTTAGCCCTATAATGTACTGTGGCGAAATGATCCATCAATCAATCCATGCCCAAAATTACATCAAGCTCTAACATCAGCAGGAGTGTCAATTCAGCTATCAACACATTCCCACAAATGACAACCTCGCAGCCTCGAAAGACTTTCTCTGCCATCACAGAATCGCCCATAGGCGTAGACATCACAAGGGCCAAATCAAACACAGAAGGTTCCCCTGTTAGCTTAGCAACAAACAAGCAAATACAAAAGAGTGCATAGCACCCGGATCAAACAAGACATATGCAATAGCGGAACCGACAGTGAGGTTACCTGACACTACTACCCTGGACACCTTAGATCCCTCTTGGTTCATAGCAACCACCCGTGCAGCGGGCCTCTCTGAACCACCAGCTCGCTGGCCTCCTCCCTGAGTCTGGCCCCATGGAGCTACAGAACCTCTGCTAGGACAATCCTTCCTGAAGTGCCCAACCTGTCCACACCCCAAAAATATGCCTCAGAGCGAAACCACTCTGGGTCCTGCTCAACTCTGGTTGCACATAATCATGGCCCTTAAGCATAAGGTCGCTCTACACCTATAATTTATATTTCCTGAAATCCAAGGGAAATATTCTCCAATCAATGCAAAGTTTTAGCTATAGGAGAAATTTACCATCAACCAACCCCTACAGATCCCTTATGTAGATCTCTATCAACCGGCCCCCCTAGGATCCCTAGGGCTACCCTAACTAAACTGCACCATAAAATTTAACTATATAACGAGACCCAATGAATTATTCAAGATACTAAGCAAATATTGCAATGATCTCTAATCCAGGCACTCATACAAGGGTAGCCCCCAAAATAGTGCACTCTCTAGCATAGGGCCATTCACGGCCTCTACCTCGGCGCTCCTGGGCCTGCGGCGATCTCCCACGACCCCAGCCCTGGCCGGGGCCTCGACCTCGGCGCTCTGTGGAGTTGCTGCCACTACCACTCCTATACGGCACTAAAAGGCCTCCATTAATCTGGAATCACCAGAAAGAAAATAAATCATAATCAAGCAATTAAATTCACCCTAACATTTTGCAAACTTAACCATGAGTCGCGCTGAGGTGCAGACTTAGCCCATTGATCTCATAACATAACCCTACCATATACTAACATGCTAGCAATGCCCTATACGATAACAACTCTAGGTCATAGTCAGACCGAACCATATGCTCTAATACCACATTATTACGCCCTAACTCAAGATCACGTGATCGGCCAGGGTATACGTGCCTTTACCCCACAGTCTAAACCATGCACATGTCAATTCAACAATAAAATATAGCGAAAAGAAACAAACAAGTTTTATTTCAAATGGAAAACCATACAAAATTCATTATAAGTAAGTTTAGCAAAAGTACAAAGTGCGAAAATAATAAATCAAGTCCAATAGACCACCAATAATGAAATTCAAAATAAATGACATAAACGTCCCCAAGGGACTACAACTACGAAATGCCAAAATACAGTGCATGACAAACTACTACAAACTTGACTACGACCCTTAACTAGGACTGCTATGAGATCAATGTAGTTCCTCTGCCCTCCAGCCGCGCTAAGTGCTCCAGCCCACCTCACCGGTTAGGCTCTGCAAAATAAAACAAAACAATGACAACGAGTGAGTTCAAAAGAACTCAGTGAGCGGTCCTACCAACCCCCACAAGAAAAACAACATCACATATAAGATGCATAAAGCAAACTCCTGACTCAAACAGGAAAAGGTCACAAGTGAGTGACTAACAAATAGGCCATCCGACCATCACCTGCCCGAAGGTAGCCAACACGCAAACTGTGAAGAAAAATAGGCCTAAGCCTACCATGCCCTAAGGCAACAAAACATTCTAGGATAATCAGGAAGGCCCTCCGAATTTATCCTAGTATAAAGAAACTCTAGAGCAATTAGGAAGGCCCTCCGAACTTGCTCCATGAGATGCATAGGGACAATCGAGATTTGCCCATCCGAACTTGCCCCTTTAAGATATCACAGGAGTAATCGGGTAGGTCCTTCGAACTTACCCCTTTAAGATATCACATGAATAATCGGGTAGACCCTCCGAACTTATTCCTTAAAACCATCTCGGGGATAATCGGGTAGGCCCTCTGAACTTATCCCACGAGGCCAAACTAGAACAATCGAGATTTGCTCATCCGAACTTGTTCCACAAAATATACTAGGATAATCGGGAAGGCCCTCCGAACTTATCCTAATATAAAGAAACCCGGGAGCAATCGGGAAGGCCCTCCGAACTTGCTCCACGAGACGCGAAGGAACAATCGGGAATCACCCATCTAAACTTGTTTCCACAAATTGGGAATTAGCCATCCAATCTTCCGGGCCTAGCCCGCACTCCGGCTCCTCAACGAGCCTCTCCGCCGTCCTTATTGGGAAGCGTCTCAAAACTCTAATACCCGACCTCAACTCCTAGACCCGTAATGTCCTGAGCCGATGTGGTTTTATTTTATGCAAAACTTTATTTGTTGGTTCATAACAGATTATGCTGACCATTTGCCCAATTTTAATTTTGCAATTAAAATTTAGATCACCAAGATTAGGTGTTGTTTGGTTAGCGAAAACTATTTTCTCGTTTGGTTTCAGTGAAACTGAAAACTTGGTTTCAAAAATTTGATTTTGGTTTCTAGTTTTCAGTTTTCTGAAAACGCGTTTGGTTAATGAAAACAACATCAGTTTTAGTTAGTTGTAACCAGTGAATATTTATTTGGTTATAAAAAATAATATTATTTTTCTTTGAACATTTTTAGTAGTAACTAAATGTTTAGTTAGTTTACAAAATTAAATATTTGTTAATATCGTTACAAAATAATTATAAGATTTAATTAATTAAGTTATTGGTAATTTAAGATTTTTTTGTTCAATTGGATATAAAAATTAATTAATAGTTATTATAAAATTTCAAAAAAATAAGTCCAATGATCTAAAATTAGGTTTGATTAAATTATAAATAGATCAACTTTAAGAAAATTAAGTTATTTAAAATTTAGGTTTGAGTCAATAAGATATAAATTGGTTTAATTAATTTATAAATTTAAGATAAAAGTTTGAGTTGAAAATGATGATTTTTATTTTTATTTTTAAAAATTAGATATAATTTGATTTATTTTTAAATTAATTAATTTTATAAAAAAATATATTTATAATTACAAAGTTGTCACAGCATTTTGATAACGAAACCGACAGTCTTGAAACCACAGAAAACAACATTCTGGTGCTTTTATTTTTATTAAGAAAATTGGTTTTATTTTCATTCTGGTTTCGGTTCAGTTTTATGAAAACACTGAACCAAACATGTTCTCGTATGCAGTTTTGGTTTTAGTAAAACTAAAACCATGAAAACAGACTTGGTTTCGCTAACCAAACAGGCCCTTAGAGTTTTGTTTTAGGGTTTTGTTATAGCTTACTATTGTTCCTGACACTGATGTATCTAACCCGAATCTGGTTTCCAGAGTACGTATGTCCTATATTTCCAAACTATGTTTTCTGGTCGAAACGATAGGTTACATGATAATGTTTAGCAAACTACGCACATTACAAACATGATTTCAAAATCAACCCTAAAACAAACAATTCAACATGCAGTTTTCAGCCTAATTGAGTTTCAGCATAATAAAGGTAATTAAATCAAAAAATTACATAATTAAATTTCTTAATTATCAACACAACAGAATTATATCATTGAGACAAAACTCACAAGAATCAAGTCATGATTGTTTATCCATGATTAGCAAACATCAAGGCAATCTTCAAACAAGAATCAAATTTCATGATCAAGAATCTCATATCAAGAAGACAAGAACACCCATGGCTTCAAGATCCAATCTTATTTTTTTAAAACATGATCATCAACCAAAAATCACAGATTTAATTCCAAGGCATGCAATAATAATACAAGAACCTAAATTGGTAAGCAATTCAAGGTATAGACCTCAAAATAAACAAGAATATCTCACTTAGGCATTTCATCGAACACCTTGAGGGAAATCTTGTTTCTCCCTTGGCCGAGCACTCCTAGGATCATCCTAGGGTTGCCGAGCCCCATAGGGGAGGGTTTAGGGCCTCTTCAAGCAAGACACGTAAAAAGAACGACAAGAATCCAAGAGATCATCGAAAAACCAATCAAGAACATCAAGCCGCCAAGAACGGCTTCAAGAAACTCGAAGAAAACCCGAGAAGGGGGGCAAAACCACTCACCTAGATTAGGGGAAAGAATTGGAGAAGATCTTTCAAACGGCGGCCTCCGAATCCGGCCTCAAAGGGGCGGCTTAGCTCAATAAGGGGGCGGCGGCTCCAAGATCAAGAACAAAGAGGTGTCGGCATCAAGAAATCTCGGTTGCTTGGCGGCTTGCAAGAGAGGGGAAAGAAGAGGGGAAGAGAGTGGAGGGAGAGAGGCTTGGCGGCTTGCTTGGGGGCGGCGGCGGCTCCAAGGAAGAGGAAGAGGGTATTGGCCTAAGGTTTTTTTTACCTTGGTCTTAATCTCGGTTTTGATGATAACAAACATAGAACTAATGTTTCATTGAGAAATATTTTCAGGTTCCATATCGATTAGCACTTGATGTCCTCGATCAGAAATATTGAAGAAATCAGAAAATCGGAAGGACATTGATCATCGCATTCGGGTTCGTCGTGGAAGTCTCTCAAAGTTCGACGTGTTCACCAAAGATGTCTTGGTTGAGTCTAAAGAACATATGGAAAGCTCTCCAAGTTGACGCACGTTGAAGGCCGAAACTCGGAAATGAAGCGTGCAAGAAGAAGACTGGAAAAATCAAGTTCAGCCTAGGTTCGATCGACCGAATGTAGTTAAAAAATGGCAGTAGCCACTAGTCGACCGAACAATGCCAAAAATTGGCAGTGGCTACTTCGGTCGACCAAACAAAGCCAAAAACTAGCAGTGCCTACTTCGGTCGACCGATCGGTCGATCGGACAACAGAGGATCAAAATCGTGATACAGTTGGTCGACCCTCCGGTCAACTGAACAGAGCGGCAGAAGCGCAGAAAGCCAGCAGTCGGTGGATGGTCGATCGGTTGGTCGACCGACGATTGACCGCCAAGTGACCAGGCGTCGGCAACGGGCAAAAATGCGCCCGTTGAAGAGCCGTTTGATCGCAGGGTTATAAATACCCTTCTCTCTCTCTCTCCTAGGCAACCATTGATGCAAATAATCTTCAAAGAGTGATCTTTAGCATCCTCCAAGCTTCTCAATTGATCAAATTCTTCAAACCTAGCTCTTGATCCCTCATCTTCAAGAGTTCTTCATAAAAGGGTTCATCAAGGGTGCTAGGCTCAAAAGAAGAGGTGTTTACATTGTGATAAGTCCTCTTATTCCTCTTCTTGTAATAGAATTGTTTTTTATTTGTTTTTACTTAAATTTACTTGAGCTTGTAAGTAGACCTAGTGTGTGGTCTTGTGTGTAAATGGTTACCTTGGTGTATAAGGTGTAAAGCCACTAGTGTAATCTAAGTTAGGAGTAGGTTTTAGGAATTGAGGTGGGAAAGCTCACTCGGTAGGAAGGCGGGATACTTTCGGGTGTGGAAGTGCCTTCGAAGTGAGTGTAGGGTGTTTCCGGTGTAAAGTTCTCAATTGTAAGCTACTCATAATTTAGTAATTTTGGGTGTGAAATCCTAAGCACGGTGCTTAGGTAGTGGAGTAGACATTGTGGCCAAACCACAATAAATAATTGTGTTTGCATTGTATCTTTTGAGTTTGCTTAATTTCCTTACATATTGCTTCCGCATTTAATATTATCCTCTACATCTAGCCTCGATCCGGAAAATGGCACTAGAGTCGATAGCGTCTTCACCTCCTAGGTTCGATGAATCAAACTTTGGTCTTTGGAAGTCTAGAATGTACACCTTCCTAAGGCTAGAGGTTTTGGTGTTTATAACATGTTGAAATTTGAATACACTTATCCTAAGGTTGACATGCATGATTAGAGTGAACTTGACAAGAAAATGTTTCAATTTAATGGAGAAGCTATGAATTGCATATTTTTTGTGATACCAAATAACATCCTTGAAAAAGTCATGCATTGTTCTAAAGCTTTTGATTTATGGGCCACATTAAATGTTTTATATGATTATGTCAAGACTGAAGAGATTGGCACTTCTAAAGAAGGTAGTGATGACAATGGTCATTCATCTACCCCTAATCTTGGTTTTGATGCCCATAGCTCTTCTAGTCAAAGGAGTAGCTTTAAGAGCCGAAAAAGAAAGGTAGTGTGTCATACATGCTAGAAAAAGGGGCATGTGAAGAAAAATTACCCTACCATGGAAAACAAGGCAAAGAAGAGGTCAAGTGCTTCCACCTCCACATCTTACTCAAGTGAAGCCACTTCGAAAGTTTGCCTCATGAATGCTAATGATGAGGTACACTCTTCTTCTTCTAGTCATGCTAATGATAATAACAATGCTAGCTCTACTAATTCTCTTGACATATCATATAATGAGTTAGTAGATGAATACAAAAAAATGTATGTCTTGCTTGTTAAAAAGATAAAGAAAACAAAAAATCGAAGAACGAAAACTTAAGTCTTAGCTCTCAATTACATGATGTAAAATTAGAAAATGAGAAGTAAAAATTAGTGTCTCTAATCCATGCCATGATACCTTAAGTATTGACACTAAGGATTTGAAAACAAAAAATGACATTTTAAAGAATGAAAATAGCATGTTGAAAACTCAATTGCATGCTATTCATAGATCCATGAACGATTTGAAAAATGAGGTTGTGTTTTTTAATAAGAAAGTAAATGAATTCAAAAATATTTCTTCTCCTAAGAATACAAGAATGAAAAATGCTTATGTAAAGAATGCAAATATTCATCATGTTCAAAATGCTAAGCATTCTACCATTAAACCTCATGTTCAAAAGAAAAATGAATCCTTCAAGAATGCTCATGTTCGCCATAGCTCACATGTTAAGCATTCTAGAGTTAAATCTCATGTCCATGTTAAAAATGAAAGGAAAAAATTTAATGGACATTGTTTTTGTTGTGGTACATATGGTCATGCAATCTATGATGTGAATTTAAGAAGAATCCAAGTGTTGCTAAAACACTTTGAATACATAGGCCAACTAACCCCCAAGGACCAAAAGCAATTTGGGTACCAAAAGTTTCTTGCTCTCTTGTAGGGCGAGCTATCACACAAGGGTAAAAAGAAGTGAAGAGTTGAAGTTGACCATGAACTTAAATGAAGTATCATTCCTTGGTTGCAACTTCAAACCATCATGATGCAATTGGTATGGAAATTGGCATCTAGGTATACTTTGTATCATCTCCTTACTTTGGTTTGTTTTATTTAAGTTGGAGTTATGATACATGTTTAATTTGAGTTGTTTTCCCCGCTCTTGTTAAGAGTCCTTTAGAAAATGTTTTTGATTTTTGATTTCCGATCTCTTCGAAGACCTATGTAGACTATAACGGGCTCATGTGACCTTACGGTTCTAAATCGTAGGCTTATTGTGGCCTTTCGGTTTTCAACCAATAGGGAGGGTTGGAGATCTTACTTTTCAATATTTCATATTTTGAGATCTCTTGATTCGTTTCGAATTCACGATAATTTATATTGAAACGGACATCAAACTATTTAGCAAAGTAAATTTTGAAATCGATACTTGATTCCCTCTTTGCTATCTAATACGATAACTTGTTAATAGTCACATTTCCATTATGCTACTAATGAATATTGCTTGCAAGTTATCAAAAATGTGATGGAAGGCTAGTAAATTGAATTTGGAAAGAAAATGACAAGTTTGGCAAAATTTCTAAGAATGAGGTATGAGTTTAATTTTGCAAAAATATTTGTATAATAATTGAACATTCATGTTTAATGATGTCTCTACACTCATGATTGATGTTGCATGACAAATCTATGAAATTTTATGAGCAAGTAAAATCTTGATAACTTAGGTAATTTCATCACATCTTGATTGAATGAAACTTGCTCTAGGTTAAAATTCATATAAGAGAACTCATCTTGAGTTAGTAGTTGGTAAACATATTTAGATACACATATCACATGAGTCTAGATATTTAAACATTGAAAAATCATGTGTAAATGAAAAAAAAATGATAACTAGCTCACCTTAGGGGACTCAAAGTTGAAAAAGTTTGACCTAAGTCAATAATTTGACTTAGAAAGCTCATTTTGAGTCCAAACTTCATAAACATGTTTAGGAATAGATATGACATGTTTCCATGCACTTAGAGTGAGAAATTCATATGGATATGGATAAAATGACATAGAGGTCATTTCATGATAACCTCTTTTGAATCAAGTTGACCCAATTCAATAAATTGACTTAGATATCTCATTTTCAATCCATATTTGAGAAACATATTTAGATTTACTTATGTTAGGTATCCATAGGTTTAAATTTGAAAAACTATGAGTAAATGATAAGATTGACACTTAACAATTTTCATGATAACTCGTTTAGTTTTGAATGAAACCATGCTAGGTTGATATCTTGACTTAAGGACATAATTTTCATTTCAAACTTGACAAACACTCTTTATATGACCATTATATGGTGCCATAAAAGTTTGAATGAAAACTGAACATGTTTTGAAAAATTATTAAAAATTGCGAAAATGCTATTGAAATTTTAATTTTAAAATAGTTTACTAAATAAATTTTAGAAAAATATATAAAAATCATTTTTAACTAATTCTTGAAAATTCATCTTCAATGAGAAATCTAGTTTATTCAGTAAAAATTTCATAAATTTTCATCAAGAATCGGATTTATAATGGAATTTTGAAGTTGGATTACAAAAATGCAAAGTATCATCCTCTTGAAATATCAATCCTTCCGATACTTTGATTTTTCGTCGAAAACTTCAAATGAAACTTTGTGCATACTAATTTGATTCAATTTCTAATATTGTTCTCATTATTCCTTGAGTGAAATCATTTCTAGGAATGATTTTGATATCTTGAATGATATCTAGAAATATCCATTTTTTCATTGAAATCAATATAGGTTGAAAAATGAACTTAGGCAATTCATTTTGAGCTCAAACTTATCACATGCATTTGAAATGACCATTCAGCGATATCTGGAAAGTTTGAATAAAAAATGATAACTTTCGAAAAAAAATACCTAAAATTTATGAAAATGCCCCTGGGCTTTTAAGAATTTTATGAATTTATAGGAAACTAATTTTTGACGATTCTTGAACCTGTAGATTCATTGAAAAGTCTACTTTGTCCAATTAAAGTTTCAAAAAATTTCGTCAAAAATATGATTTTGTATGGATTTAAAAGTTTGATTTTTGAAAACTTGAAGTATACTTTGACCTATGTCAAAAAGTGACTTAGAAACCTCTTTTTAAGCCCAAACTTGATCAATATACTTAGACTCACTCATGTTAGATATCTAGGTACCTAAATTTGAGAATACATGAGTAGATAGCAAAATTTGATACTTGGTCATTTTCATACTTTCATGCCTACTTTGAATGAAATCGTGCTAAGTTCATATTTTGATCAAAATGATATTAGTTTCACCTCAAACTTGATATACATGCTTTAAATGACCATATTGTGGTATTTTGAAAGTTTGAATGAAATCTAAAAATGTCATAAAAAAGATATGATATTCATGAAAATATCCATACTTGAGTACATACATGATTCTTAGTTTTGGATTCTATCTATCATTCCTTGATATCATGTATTGATTAGTCTCAAAATTGATATAATGTTTTCATCCCTTTGCTTGGCTGACTTTGGCTTTCATGAAAAAAAAGTTTTCTAGTCTCAACCTTGATTTTAATTATTTTTTCTAGCCCTTTTTTATTGATGTCAAAAGGGGGAGAAAAATATAGGTAAAAAGGGAAGAAAATATAGGTTAACCATGCAGATAGGGGGAGTTTCATTATGTAGATATGCATGTTGATAGGGGGAGAAATCCCATATTTGATATCCTCTATGCTCAATTGTAGATAGTTTCTTAAGGATATTTGTCATCATCAAAAAGGGCAAGATTGTTGGCCTAAGGTTTTTTTTACCTTGGTCTTAATCTCGATTTTGATGATAACAAATATGGAACTAATGTTTCATTGAGAATATTTTCAGATTTCATATCGATTAGCTCTTGATGTCCTCAATCAAAAATATTGAAGAAATCAAAAAATCGGAAGGACAATAATCATCGCGTTCGGGTTCATCGTGGAAGTCTCTCGAAGTTCAACGTGTGCACCAAAGACGTCTTGGTCGAGTCTAAATAACACATGGAAAGCTCTCCAAGTTGACGCACGTTGAAGGCCGGAACTCGAAAATGAAGCGCGCAAGAAGAAGGCTGAAAAAATCAAGTTCAGCCTAGGTTCGATCGATCGACCGAATGTAGTTAAAAAATGGTAGTAGCCACTTCGGTCGACCTGTCGATCGACTGAAAAATGCCAAAAATTGGTAGTGCCTACTTCGGTCAACCGGTCGGTCGACCGAACGAGGCCAAAAATTGGCAGTGCCTACTTCGGTCGACCGATCGATCGACCGGACAATAGAGGATCAAAATCGTGATATAGTCGATCGACCCTCTAGTCGACCGAACAGAGCAGCAGAAGAGCAGAAAGCCAGCGGTCGCTGGGCGGTCGATCGGTCGGTCGACCGAACGTCGACCACGGACAAAAATACGCCCGTTGACGAGCCGTTTGATCGCAGGGTTATAAATACCCTCTCTCTCTCTCTCTCTCTCTCTCTCTCTCTCTCTCCTAGGCAACCATTGATGCAAATAATCTTCAAAGAGTGATCTTTAGCATCCTACAAGCTTCTTAATTGATCAAAATGTTTAAACCTAGCTCTTGATCCCTCATCTTCAAGAGTTCTTCATAAAAGGGTTCATCAAGGGTGCTAGGCCCAAAAGAAGAGGTGTTTACATTGTGATAAGTCCTCTTCTTCCTCTTCTTGTAATAGAATTGTTTTTTATTTGTTTTTACTTAAATTTACTTGAGCCTGTAAGAAGACCTTGTGTGTGGTCTTGTGTGTAAGTTGTTATCTTGGTGTATAAGGTGTAAAGCCACTTGTGTAATCTAAGTTAGGAGTAGGTCTTAGGAATTGAGGTGGGAAAGCTCACTCAGTAGGAAGGCGGGATACTTCCGGGTGACGAAGTGCCTTCGAAGTGAGTGTAGGGTCTTTCCTGTGTAAAGTCCTCAATTGTAAGCTACTCATAATTTAGTAAATTTGGGTGTGAAATCCTAAGCACGATGCTTAGGTAGTGAAGTAGGCATTGGGCCGAACCACTATAAATAATTGTATTTGCATTGTCTCTTTTGAGTTTGCTTAATTTCCTTACTTATTGCTTCCGCATTGAATATTAGAATTGTGAATTGCCTAAGTTGTAAGAAATGATTAAAAACAAAATTAATCGATAAGATTTAGTTAACACACTATTCACCCCCCCCCCCCTCTCTAGCGTGACCATTTCACCCAACAGAGGGGAGAGAGGCGGCTCCTCTCTCTACGCGGCTTGTGCGGCTCCAATAGGGAGCCGCAAGCCCTAGGGGGGGATTTTATAATCCCTTCCCCTCGTCTTCAACCCCAACCTTCTCTAACCCGCATCCGCCTCAATCCGGATCCAAACCCACTAACCTCTTAACCCGTTAACCCAACTATATAAGCTTAATTAATCCTATTCGAATCCCATGATAAACTACAAGCAACAACCATATGCACATAAACAACCACATAATTATAAGTCATAATTCAACTCACCTTAGCTCACAAGCTCGCACCGGACCATAAGTCGACTCGGCTTGACCTCGGACTAGCCCACTAGGCTGACAAATACAAACATAGATGGAAAACTAAAATTAATATCTAGGATATTACAACTGCACCTGAACCATTACACAACTCGGACGTTAGTTGGTCGTTCCACAAATGGGCCATAGTCCTCCTCGATCCATTTTCCCCAGCACCAGGGCAATTCAAGTACTTGGTTGTAGCGATTGACTACTTCAACAAGTGGATAGAAGCTGAACCCCTATCAACCATTGTAACTAATAAAGTTCAAAAGTTCGTATAGAAGAATATCATCTGCAGATTCGGAGCACCGCGTGAGCTCGTTAACGACAACCAGACCCAATTCACAGATTGTCAATTTCGAGAATTGTGCTCAAACTTGGGCATCAGACAACTCTTCTCATCCGTTGAGCACCCGCAAACGAATAGCCTAGCCGAAGCGGCCAACAAAGTAATCCTAACAATGTTGAAGAAAAAGCTCGACCGGGTCAAGACCAACTAGGTCGACAAATTACCTGAAGTGCTATGGAGTTACAACACAACCACTTAGTCTTCTACCTCAAAAAGCCCTTACCACCTCGTTTACGGAGCAGAGGCCATGATCCCTATTGAGATCATAGAGCCCAGCCTCCGCAAGATTACCTTCGAAGAACAGGGCAACACAGAAGCCCGGGTCACCGAGCTTGATCTTATCGAAGAAGAGCGGGAACTCTCCAAAATCAGAGAAGAAGCAATGAAGCTTAAAATTGCCCAAAAAGTCGATAAACGCATCAAGCCTAGGAATTTTGCAGAAGGAGACCTTGTTCTTCGAAAGATCGAGTCACAGAGAAAACCAACTGGAGAAGGCAAGCTTGCTCCAAACTTGGAAGGCCTTTATCAGATCACAAAGGTCCTTGGGAAGGGTGCCAACAGAATAGTCGAGCTCTCTGGATGAGAACTCCAACGATCCTGGAATGCGGCCTCCCTCCGGGCCTACTACAGCTAAGGTTACCCCTTAAATTACAACAAGGCTGGGGTGCTCTTTTCCTTACTTGGCGATTTTTCCAACTAGGTTTTCCCCATATAAGGTTTTTAACGAGGCTCCACCATGTGTAAGCTGAGTTTAACTCTCAATGGGGTATGATGTATCTTTATGTCTTTCCATTACGCACATGTCTTTTGTGTCTAACATCCCTTGCAGCCATTACATACATTGCAGGAGGAATTGACGTGGTCTCACAAGCGGTCCTTGACCCAAGTGACGCACCGTCCCTCCTCGGCTAAAATCCTCCCTCAGCACTATCAACTACACGAGAAATCAAAACTCAATCAACACCAGTTCAAACTTGAACTCAACACTCCGCACAGTGACCAGAATTCGGTTTACATTAGTTTGTCTCGTCACCCCAAGCGCTTCTTGCGAGCTCAATTTTTACCGAGTTTGGTCCTCGGCCCCGGCTCAGCCCCGCACGCTCTCAACAAGCAACATGACCCCAAGTGCGCTTCTCGCAAGCTTGGTTTTCACCGAGTTTGGTCCTCGGTCCTACACGCGGCCCCCGGCTAATCCTAGCACACTCTCAACGAGCAACATGACCCCAAGCGCGCTTCTCGCGAGCTTGGTTTTCACCGAGTCTAATCCTCAGCCCTACACGCAGCCCCAAGCTCAGCCCGGCACACCCTCAACAAGCAATATGACACCATGCACACCCCTACGCGCTCAAGATTCAGTTTTCACCAATCTACCTTGATTACATGTTGCTCGGGGTTCAAATATCTAATAGGTATTTTGAAATGCCTAACCTGTTAGGCATTACCTGTTAGGCATTACCTGTTAGGCATTACATGTTACGCATTTTGAGAGGGCGACGGACCCGCCGCCCGGGGTTCAGTCGCCAGCGCCGGCATCGACGGCCCAGATTTGGTGATGGAGAAACCCTAGTTTTCCCATCCATGTATCACTATAACAACATTCGTAACGGTGATAAGTTATTGTAACGATGTTAATAAACTTTATAACTATATCTTTAATAAGAAAGATGATATATTAAATATAAGAGTATTTTTTATACTGACATATAGGATAGAGTTAAGTATAGATGTTATGGGTTTACAACGGTGTTATAAACTGTGATAAATAAAATACTAGTGTTATAATGATTTACCTATATATTGATTTAGAGAAAATTAAGGGGTTTTCCTAAGTTGGATTTTGACATATTTTATATGAATCTTTGTGCAATCAGTGTTCTAGATTCATTAGTGAAGTCAGATTTTTCAAATAAGATCTGTATCATTTGAACAATGTGGAGTTTTGGTGCTTCAATTTCCGTGCCGAGTATATTTTGTACTTTAAAAGTAATATTTTGATATTAGAGCTTGAAGTTGTCGTTAGTCGATAGATCCTCTCCTACTATGGATCCTACACTATGTGACATTTTCCTTATTGTGCTATTATTTATTGAGCCTTGATTCAGTATTATTCTATGAATTCCTTGCATAATTATTTAAACCATGACATGTAGCGCTCATCTAGATGATATATCTGAAATCATAAACCCGCTAATCGAAACCAAAACTGAAATCATTCAATTTCAAAAACTAGTATCCGAAACCGAAATCGGCTCAATTTCGGTTATCCGCGGATAACCGAAACCGATTAGTTCAGTTCGAATAGAACCGGTTATCCGTTTACTAACCGGTTAGAAAATTTTTGGAATGTTCAAATATTATTAACTAAAACTCATTTATTAACTAAAGCTAACAAATTTTGTTATATATAGAACACCATAATGGTCTCAATGCCTATATGAATCATATATAGTTTATAACTAGCACCAGAAAAGAAAAAAAAAAGTATAATTCAAGAACTACTGCCATGGACAAATCCATCTCATTTCAGCAGACTTTTGGATATCGCAAAAGATAACAATTGGGTACTATAGATAATATATACAGATAACTCTTTACTTTTTTGCATGTACAAATAATTACAATTATTGGTCCAAAAATATTTGCAGATGAGACTCCCCATAGTTTGCAGGCATTTTTTGTTCAACACCAAGGTGGGTAGCAATGGCCTCCTCCATAATACCTGCATTTTTTTAATAATTAAACCTTCTTATATTAAAGAAAAACAAACTTGAGAATAAACCTTCTTATATTAAACAACATACTGTTAGTCATTTTCTAAATAGACTCAAACCTTATAGAGTAGTTACTTTGTTCAATTACTATGGGGATGAAAAGGACATAGAAAGAAACAAGTTCTATAAGGTATTGATAATCCATCTATAGATCATGATTCATTTGGTAGAAGAAGATAAAACATGGAAGATCAGCATAGGAAACAAAGTGGGTCTAGGGAAAAAAATTAGCACCTGAACAGGACGAGTCCTGGGTGGCTGTGATGGTGCTTGTGCAGCAACATACTGCAGGAGTTCAAAAATCCTTGTCTGACCATAGGTTGCAATCTTCTGGAAATAGAGGACTGCAATGTCTCCAGCTCTTGTTCTCAGCTCAAGCAAGTTGAGATCTATTTCGCTCTCATGCTTTGCCACATATGGCCTGAAGAAGCTCTCGTAGACATATGTTGTTCCCTGCCCGTAAGAGCATATACAAGTAAACTAGATTGTTAGATTAATATTTAATAGAATTCACAGAGATATTTATACCTCTATTTTCGGAGTTCAAACACTATAGATACACAAATAAAGCCCAATTTTGCTTCACTATACATTGGCCACATTCAAGAAAGAGACAAGATTCAGCATTTGAAACAACAAGTACATTGAGCCTTGAATAAAGAACACATTTATGCATCGAAGCCATTTAGATCTATCATACGATGAGACGAAATTGTCTCCCACTTTATCAAAGAAAAAAAACATCGCTATTCTCCCTGTTGACAGTCAAACTCAAACGGCAAATAGCAGATGGCGTGAGGAAACCTCGCAAGCGATTTAAAATTTAATTTTTCGAACAAATATAATTTATTTTTAAAACACTAAAAATAACAATAATAATCTGATACACAGAGAAACGTAAAGAAATTAGTTGAAAAAAATTGCGAATTTAATTGTATATTAGAAGCAAACTCACATTAACTACTGATTCATGTTCTACTAGAGAAGAAACTATTGATTCTTGTTCATATTAACTGTTCTACTAGAGAAGAAACTAGAACTGAGTGGACTACTAGAGAAGAACTGGGGAATGTTACCTTGTCGCGAGCACTACTAGAAATTGGTTCTTCAGCAACGGCCATCAGCAACAGTCGCTCAAGCCGTTGCTATTTGCAACGGCGTTCTTACGGTCGCTCAAGCCATTGCAGATATGCTATATCTGCAACGATGTTCTAATGGACAAGTGAGCCATTGTTGATGATTAAATTATCAGCAACGACCTTCTAACGGACACGTGAGCCGTTACTGATGATTAACTTATCAGCAACGGCTTCCTAATGGCTAAGTGAGCCGTTGCTGATAAGTTTATATAGGGCACGTGATCGCGCCCGCCCCCTTCTTCCTCTTCCTCTGCCCGCCGCCGCTGCTCTCTTTCGACACCGCCGCCCCGTCCTCGACCTCCGATTCCGACCTCCGCTTCCCGTTCCATTCGAGGTATTTTTCGCCGCCTCCATTTCGACCTCCGCCCCCCTTGTTAGAGTCGGCCGAAACCCTTAAAATAGGGTTCCGGCAAGCGACTGGTGGTTTACGCAGTGTCCGGACACAGTGTTCGGACACTAGACAACAGCGCCGGAGTCCACCGGACTCCTGTGCCGGAAATGCTTATATAATATTATTTTTATATATTTTAAATTTTTAATTAATTATTTGGATTAATTATTTAATTAATTTTTTAATTTGTTAGATTAATTTTTACGGTTTAGATTAATTGTTATGATTTTTAGATTAATTGTTATGATTTTTAGATTAATTGTTACGATTTTTAGAGTAATTTTTAGATTAATTTAGTTAGATTAATATTATGTTTAGGATTAATAATTGTAGGTTAATTATTTAAATTAGTTAAAATATTAATTAGTCCGGAGTAGTCCTCAGTGGACTTGCGCCGGAATCGTCCACTTCGAACTCGCGCCGGAATCATCAAATTCGAACTCCCGTTGGAATCGTCTAATTTGGACTCGTGTCAGAATTGTCCACTATGGACTCGAACTGACTTGAAACATTTAGAAAATAATCATCCATCCGACGAGTTGATATGTTTCACGTACGCATCGACGAGTCGGATATGATTTAGCAAATAATTAGATCCGTTCGGGGTTGTATGTTCGTGTAAAAGATGTAGATGATCTTTTATACGACGTACAATCCTTGAATTGTCCCTGATTGGACAATTTGGGAATATAGTTATTTGTATTGTACTTACGTTTTTATTTTAACCGTTAACATATTCTAAATTTCGGCAGCATCTCTCTTGTTCTCCGATACGCGCCTAGATGATATGCGTATTCGGAGAACTGTAGGGAGATGCTGCCGAAATTAAGAATGAAGTTAGTGGTTAAAAGAAGTACTTAGTGCAATATGAATAACATAAATCCCGAATAGAATAGGACAATCTCACCTAAAGGCATTAACCAAAAAAATTGTCATTGATTGACAGAATCATGTCGGCTGATCGAAGTTGGATGTACCGACGTCTTGATCGTGGAGCTTTAATGAATGAGTTTCGATTAGGCGTAACGTACTTCCTAAATTTTGCCTATTCGAATTGGAAATTCGTTAGCGTCGGTGAAAAAATCCGATGTCCATGTCGCATTTGCTTGAATGGACGATTTTTGGATCGGGAGACTGTCACTCTGCATCTATATAGCAAAGGATTTTGCACCAAGAGATTTTATATGGACTTGTCACGGGGAGTCACGTGAAGTCGGGACGTTGAGCAATCCTGTCGTTCAGACACAAAGTCACATAGATTCATTAGCGTGATTGGGGAGAGGTAATATATCATGAATTATGAATCATTATAAATTCATTATATCATATATAATATTCAAAAAAAATTTGTTGTGCAGGTTCGAGCAAGAAGAAGTGCCAAGGAGCATTTCTTTTACTATTCGACGATACATGCATGGGGCATGGCCCACGTGGTCTCACGTGCCTAGTGAGCACGTCGACATACTATGGCGCAAGTTTGAGGCACGTATTAATCTTTTTTTTATACATGCATGATGCTTAATATTGGTACTGATATTATTATTTTGCAAGCTCGCTTTACATGGGCTGAGGAGCAGAGGTCCTTCATTTACGCTGCCTGGGAGGCTATTTCCCGTGCGAGGTACAACGGGCAGTTGGGGCAGGCCCGATCCCAGGCGATGACCCGAGCTGGGACCACTAACATCGTGGAGACTCAAGGATACGGCCCCGATTGGATTACTCTAGATATATGGGACCATCTCGTGGCATTATGGTCGACGGATCGATGGCAGAAGGTTTCTAGGACTGTGGCTAGGAACCACATGTCGGGGGGAGGAGCGCGTCACACTAGCAGCTCTGTTGCATTTGCTGTGCACGCGAACCGTATGGTAAGTATATCTTAATTTTAATTTTATTTTTTATTTGTTACTCTGTGTACTGATTAATGTATTTATTTTGTAAATATAGATGACGGGACTATCCAGCGACCCTCCCCGATGGCGGTGTTTGAGCGGACAGACCGTCGAGTGCATGGGACGGGGGAGTACGTCGGCAACCGTGCTGCATTTATTATGGTAAGTATATTTGTTTAAATTATTCATTATATATTTATAATTTAAGTTTTATAAAAAATATTAAACAAAAAATTAAACTCGAGTAGGAGACCTACAATCAGACGGTGATACAGCGCGGAGGCACCCCCGAGGACATTGACACAGCAGTGTGGGTCGATGCTGCAGGTGGCTGGGACCACGGCCGCGTGTATGGTTTTGCAGATAGTGTTCATGCGCGAGCCGTGCTAGCGCCACTTGGGGCACTAACCTCTCCGCATACTGGTGAACGATCGTCGACCTCCAGGTCCAGAGGTGATCATAGTAGCAGGATAAGGATACTGGAGGAGACGGTCGCGCGTCAGATTGAGTTAATGGAGCGTCAGAGTCAGATGATGACAGATATGCAAGTTATGCTACGCAACTTATCAAGTCATCACGGAGCAGTAGCATCTAATCTATCGTCCTCGAGTCAGTCCACGCCGGTGTACACCCAGGCACTCCAGACTCCGCCATATGATCCAGACCATCCTCCATCGTCATCGTGAGATTTATTATTTTTTTATTATATTGACTTTGTTACTTCGATACTATATATATATTAGTTTAGTTTTGTCTGGATATTGATACTTCAATTTTGCATTTGAATAGTTTTTATACGATTGTGGATAATTATAAATATAAGTATAATTATTTTGATATATATCTGGGTGTATTTGTGATGTGTGAATGGATGTGTGTATGGGTGTGTAAGTTATCTATCAGATTGTATCAATGTATTAATGGAAATTTGGAATTTAAAAAAAAAATTATTCCAGGTTTTATTCATCAGCAACGGCTTTCCCATGGTTGTTGTGGGAAAGCCGTTACTAAAAGTGTATCGTAAGTTGTTGTTGTATAACATCAGCAACGGCTTAGTAACGGTCTTTCACAAACGGCCTTGCCACGGCCTCACGGGCCGTTGCTAATAAGGTTATCGGCAATGGCCCGGTGTCCGTGGCAAAGCCGTTGCTTATAGTGTTATTAGCAATGGCCCGATCGGCCGTTGCAGTGTCGTTGCTAAATTATCAGCAACGCTCTTTTTCTGTCATGTCTACTTTGCAACGGGTCAGGCCGTTGCAAGCCGTTGCCGATGCCCATTTTTCCAGTAGTGGAGTAGCCGGGGACTGCCGGGGAAGAGTCTGACTACCAGGGAATGTGGAGTCGGAGAATGGGGTAGCCACCGATTGCCGGAGAAGGGCCGAGCTGGCAGGGAATGAGGAGTCGAGGAATGGGGGAATGCATGACAACGGGAGATAGGAATGGGGGAGATTGGGAGATTAGGGTTAGAATTTAGATTATATATATAAAAGGGTAAATGGTAAGTGGGTAATGGGTTTTGGGTTTAAACTAAATATTTGATATATAATTTATATAACTATTATCGGTTCTGGTTATCGATTAACCGCGGATAACCGGTAATCGAAACTGAAATATATAACCGGTTTTGGTTACCAGTTATCCATGACCCAATAATCGAAATCGAACCGATTTTATTCGATTTTTGGATTTCACTAACCGAAACCGAAACCGAACCGCCAACCCACTATTCGAAATCAGATTTTGCAGTTTGGTTAACTGCGTTAACCGGTTTCAATTGCCAACCCTACCCGTTAGCCTTGTGCTTCGGGCATGGATATCTTTACGGCCCAATGGACCTAAGGAAGTCTACGACCAAGAAATATTGGTATTTAGTATATGCGCTGCGGCATGGCCTGGGGCATTGCCCAATGGCCGCAGGGTATCCTTAGATAGTCGTTCTCCCTATACGAGCGGCGGGGAGAACCATTCTCGAGTGCGAGAGTGCAGGGGTAAACCCATGGAGCTCTTGTCCATACCACTCTTGATTCGTTGACACACTGTATATAGGTGGCATTGATGCATGAAGAGCTATTAGAGTTAATTTTAGAGTATATTTGCATTTATTGAAGTGCATGGCATTTTGAGTTAATACGTTGGTGTTTGTCATATTAACGTTAAATCATATTCGGCCTTCCGCTGATTTTCCTCTTGTTTTTGCCTTAGATCCATAGGTGCGAGTTTGTAGCTTGGGAGGTCTAGTTAGATAGATTAGATAAGGCGTGCTCTAGCGTCGATTCCCATAGTATTGTATATGTTTTCCTTATGAATATTTTATTATTGTGTAAAATATTATTCCAGTATTTTGTTGTGAAGAAACTTTAAGTCTATATTGTGTCTTATTGGATTTCTTATTACGCGATTCCTAGATGACATGCTCCATTTGAGGATAATTCTATGTGGAGCGTAACATTATCATTATACAATATCCATGTAGTGAAATCAAGTTTATTATAAGTAATTATTTATTAAAAAAATCCATATTTTTTATAGTTAATTTTATTAACCAACCATTTCTCTATCTATATAATTTTTTATCTAAAAACATATCGATTTTGATACTGGAGCTAATATACAATAATTTCTCAAATTCAGATTTTGGGAAAGAAAAATTCACAAATTCAAATTTTGGAGTTCAAAATTCTCAAATTCAGAACTTAAAGTTTTTTCTAAAATTATGAAGTTATTATAGACTTTGCATAAAAGTCTCTACTAAGTTAAAAACGTTTGTTTATAATATATTTATAATTATAAAAAATAAAATTTAATTATAAAAAATATATATGTGATATAAAAGATGTGCTAGAGACTAGAGTCTATAAAAATATTTTGGATAAAAAATATTTTGCTATTTTTAATTTAAAATTAATTTTATAGGCTTTGAACAAAAGTTTCTAATGAATTAATAAAGTAGCCCATGGGGCTGCAAACTTTGCTAAGTTAAATGGTGTCTAGACATAGTTCTAAATATGAGCTCAGGTTTGGTCTCATGTGAGACCACCGGAGCTCCAAAACATTGTTGTAAGGGACTATTGTAGTCCTGATTATGTTCGTTAATAATAGGGCTGAGCAAAATCCAATCCGACCCAAAATAAATCCAAAAAATCCGACCCAAAAATTCATTTCGGATCGGGTTATTCGGGTATATCGGGTCGGGACGTCGGGTTATATTTTTAAAAATTCCATTTACTACATATATATGTTGCATGTATTAATAAAAGATGATGTTGACTTTGTGGTTAGAAGGGTGTAGATAAAGTTTAGTTGGTTTTGAGTTCTCAAGTCTTATTTGATTTATAATTTTAATACAATTGTTCATATTTTTTATCATCATTTTCAAGATGATTTTTTTTTTCTAAATCGAATTCGGGTTATTCGGGTTAATCGGGTCGGCCCCCAATTTTTTCGGGTTATTCAGGTCGAATCCCGATTAAAAAATTGAGTCGGATCAAGTATAAAATTTTTGAAATTTTTGGGTTAATACCCGATCGGGTCGGGTACCCGACCCGCCCGATGCTCAACCTTAGTTAATAATTTAAAGTGGTTTTATTTTTTTAAAAAAAATGAGTTAATTAGAGACTCTTGTTTATAATAATTTTATAATTATAAAAAAATTATTTAATTCATAAAATATATATGTGATATAAAAAATGCGATAGAGTATATAAAAAATATTTTGGACAATTTTTTTTTATATATATTTATTTTTAATTTAATTTTATAGACTTTAGACAAAAATCTTTGATAATGCATTAGAGATTTTTGCCTAAAGTCTATAATTTATTTATAATTCAAAAAGATAATTAAAATTTTGTGAAATATTTTTTTTATAATACAAAAGTGGTATTGTGGTTAAAAAAATATTTTTCATCAAAATATTTCATAATTTTTAATTTAAATTTAATTTTATAGACTTTATGCAAAAAAAAAAAAAATGCATTAAAGAGATTGAAAGTATATTTTTTAGTTTATAACATTTCATTTCTATCATAAAAAAGTATTTCATAAATTAAAATTATTTTGAAAAAAAATTATATATATATATACCGGAGGTGAAATATTAATTCAAAATTTTAGGGCTTATTTGTTAGCTTATTTTTTATTTTCATTTGTGCCTGAAACTGAAAACGGATTTGAAATATTGTTTGCTGACAACAATATGGGTGAGTTTCGGTTCGTGTTTCGCGAAAATTTATTTTCGTGAAACACTCAAATACACACAAGCGCGAAAACTACTTGACTACTTGAAGTAGTTTTCCGTATTTTTGCGATTCTTTTGGGATAAAAATTTTACGAAACATGAAAATGAGATATGTCAAACAAACATGTTTTTATCAAATAATACAACCAAAATAAAAAAATTGAAATTTGAAAACCGATTTTAATTTTCGCGAAACGAAAATTACTTCTAAATTTTCGTAAACAGGCGCGTCCATAGATTCTGAATTTAAGAATTTTGAATCATAAAATTCGAATATGAAAATTTTCCCTTTCCAAAACCGGAATGGGGTAATCGTTGATTTAATTGACGAGTACGTAAATAAATGAAGCAAATTGGGCACATCTGACCGAGTTGACAGTATTTCATTTCACATTACTTTATATCGCAAGAAGAAAGAAGAAGCCAGAACACGAGAAGAACATATTCTCTTGAACTGAAAGTGGCCGCCAAAGGCAATTTATAAAGGTTGTGCATGAAAATGACTCATGCACTAATTAAGCAGCTTCTTTCCGCAAAAGAATGTCAAAAATTAATTTAATGTATGAAAAGGTTAAGGCAAAGAAGAAGCACAAGTCTACTTTTGCTCAAAGTTCAACGGCAGGTCGGCCTTCACAGCTCACATCGGATTCTTCTTCCACCCACTTAATTAATTAATCCTCCGGTGATTACACCACGCACATTGCACAGCACATTTATTAGCTGGAAGGAACATATGCGCCCGCGCACACAATTACAACTTCTCACATCGTCCGCTAATATGGCCCGTTATTAATTTTAATATATATCCTGAATTTTAAGACTTCTTTTATTTTATCTCATTTTTTAATTTCTATCAATATATATTCTCATTGACATTCTCGTTAGCCACTTTGTAATTTTTATAATATATTAACAAACTTATATATACAACGTCATTGATCTACGTGACATATTAAATTTAGGATATTAGATTAGTATTATGAATTTAAAGATGTATTCAATTATCTTTATTTGTATTAATTGTATAATAGATTACTATATTTAACGTACAACGAACTCTGATGATGTCCTTGGTTACAAGCTTTGATCCCTCGTATCGTCGCCACCCATTGTGCTCATCGAGGACATGCTCGAGAAAGTATTCAAACTTCATGCTCAACTTCTTCATCATCCAAATGTTATCCGAGAACTCCAACCATGATATAAAGTCAATAATCTTCATCAACTGTTAATCAGGAAAATTTTGTCGGACATTTCACTACAACAGTTTAAGCTAGTTCATGCGCTTATAGGATAGGGTATATAAATTTATCTCACATAATTTTTATTTTAATTAATTCCAAATGAATTCTTATTCGTCTGAAATCTTATCCTGCGAAACAAACACGGCAGGATATTAGATTTGTATATTATGAACTTAAAGATGTATTTCAGTTGTATCCAATTATCTTTATTTGTATATTATGATTTCAGAATCGACAGATATAATTGGATTTAATTCCAAATAGAGTGGGATATGATATAAATCCTAAGAATTGCTGAAAATTAAAAAAAAAATATTTTTCAAAAGAAAAAAAACAAATTTTTATTTTTATTTCAAAATAACGTACATTCTATAATGAAATAAATTCAAATTAATTTTTTATTATGAAAAAAAAAAGAGGTCACTCATCATTATATCAAGAAAGTAGTATTTGCATATTTTTATGAATTTATATTTATGGTAGAAAATTTTAATTTTAATTTTTAAGAAATATTTTGTCAAAATTTTCATATTATTATATATATTAAAATTAATTATTTACAGTTATTTTTATTATTTTAAAATTTTAAAAAAAAATTCTTAAAAAATTAAATTTAAATATTAAATTATCATTATTCGGCTCCCTCATGTAAACATACGATATGATCAACTCTAGCCTTATCTAATCCTCTAATTCCAGATATGAACAAATGTGAAATAGGATTTAAGTTTATCTTATAAAAAGTTTATCTTGATTAATTCTAACTGAATTTTTGTTCGGCTAATATTTTATTCACTAAAATAAGCGAGCCACGGCCTTATACTAATACGTTAGGATAGAAAAATTTTGAAACAAATTTCTACAACGAGTTGATAATAATCCTTAGGTAGTGTTTGGTTGAATGAAATAAAATCATAAGAAATATGAATAGACGGTAAATAAGAATATACCAGTAACGGAATAAATAAAGAATAGTATATTAATTACATGATTTGGTTGATATTAGAAATGTGTTATTTTATTTGTTTAGCATAAGGAATAGACAAAAAATTGAGAGAAAAATTACTAAAATACCATTTTAAATTATAATAAATTGTATAATAATGTATTCTAATTAATAACAATATTATAAAAATATACATTAATGTGAAATAATTTATAAATTTTAAAATAATAATTTATTAATTTATTAATTCTAAAATACTTTTAAAATAAAAATAAATTTTATTTTAAAATATAAACTATTTATAAAATAAAATTTAATAATAAAATAGTAATTGTTTATTTAATATATGTAATTATTAAAACTAATTTAACAATTTATTTTTTATATTTCTATATAATATTATAAATATTGAAATACAATATTGGAAAATATCCATATAGAATATTATTCCTTGGGTTGAGATAAGGAATAGTATTCCTTGGGTTGATGTAGGAATAGTATTTCTCATTCATCAGGAATAGTATTCATTATCTATTTTTTATGTCCCACATTTTCCTTATCTACAAGTTAGAACCAAATAAGAAAATAAGTGTGGCATGAGGAATGAAATATTATTCCTTAGGATATGTTTGTTTCGTAGGATATAGATGGGTTAGGATAAGTGATAAATTTACATCCTCTATTTGTTTAGTGGATGAATTAGAAGAAATGTGATTAGAAGAATATAAATTTGATATTATATCTGATGTATATTGGATTAAAAAAATTTATCCAACAATCTCTCATTTATCCAAAAATTTATCCAACCATTATGGCATATTTATTTCATAGGACAGAGAGGGATAAAGGAATAGATTTATATCTATTGGAAGAAAATAAAGCACAAATGGGAGGAGAAAAAATAGAGTAGAAAAATGGCACTATTGTGTTAGTAGTGTGCCCTAGTCCAATAAAATAGTAATTGACATTGTTATTTTCCTAAGGCAGTAATAATCAATAGTTGATTCCACCTAATGGTCATCAAGTACGAGACTTGATAGTAAAATCCTAAGCTAGTTGGAATCCTATTATAAATAGTCCCTAGTCGGTCATTATCTTGGAACGATAATGAATGAATACTAGTATGTAGTCTGACTGACGATAATCATATTTTACTGCTCATGAATATGTGTTCCTGCTTGAGGATCGAAGTACTTTGGTCTGATTCTATGTTTCTCCTGATCAGGTTCAACGTCGGCAAGGGGAGACCCACAAAATACACTCTGACGCTCAAGTCAGTGGGACTCCAAGGTGAAGGTAATGAAATTGGAACTTATGGTTACCTGAGGCATGTCGTGTCTGTATTTATTGTAGGTGGAGATAATGACGCCGCCCGATAATCTCGTGGGGATGTTGCTCGGAATGAGTCAAGGCTAATCTTGAAGATGACGGGCTTGTAATGGTATATCCCTTGTGATAAGGGAGGACGTGGATGTCCTTATTTGGTCGGGTGGAGCCCTTGGGCATAGTCGTTTAATCTGGCTGGAGTCAAGTCTAGTAGAATAGCCTAGCAGGACCCCCTGGGCGAAGCCGTCTGGTTCAGTCTAAAATGAGTTGTGGGGCGCTGATGGGTCTTATCCGATCGGGCCCAATAATTCTAGTCCAGTCCACAACCCCCGAGATCGATCAGAGTCTAGAGGACTGTGTGCCGAGCTCTTTAAGTAGAGTTAACTTTCTTGTCCTTTGGTGTCTCTAGGGAGTTTTCGAAAATATTTACCAAATTATATTAGGTGGCCAATGAAGCCGAGTTAAACATTGTTGTGAGGGTTGAATTTAGAGTGATCGGCCATGGCGTTTGAATTGCGGTGAGTAGTCGTAGAAGTGGGACTAAGCAAATGGCATTGGGGGTCGATCTGAAGTGAGCGACTATAAGAGCCGAGCTAGAAAAAGGTGGTCGTGGCAGCCGAGTCAGTGTGAACGATCGTGAAGGTTGGGCCGGGGTGAGTGGTCGTGCGATATCTTTGGTTGGCACTTAGCAACTCTTCGTGTTGCCTCAAGTAAGTCATATCGGCATCGTGTTATCCATATGTCCTCTCGACTTCTGTACTTGGCATGAAGGTTTGATAATGAAGATCTCCTCATCTTGCATGGCGATTGTTGGTTGGCGCTTGTCTCCTCGTTTTTGGGGAGGCATCATGGCGAAAAAAGCGCCTGCTCTTGTCTTGGGGATTTTTAGAGAAATCGTCAATCGTTGAGCTGATTGGCAGATATTTAATTCTATCTTCGTTGTTGGCTGTTGGATGGAGAGGTTGTCATTCTTGAGCCTATAAGGTGACTCTTTCCCTCCTCGTTTTCAAGCTTTCCTCGTGTTCTTTGGCTTTCATCCTTAGCAAGCTCTACTGGTGTTCTCTTAGTTGGTTTATTTCTTCCTCCACTGTTAACCCCCTTCGGTAAGTCTTCTTGGTATTCTGCTTTAGTTTATGTATCGTCGATGTTGGTTTTAGGTTTGTCTTCCTCACGATCCCTTCGGCAATACTATGACCATGAGGTGTTCTTCCACAATTTCTTGGGATGAATTATCCAGAATTTTTCTGTTATACAGGTGAGATGTCCTCATTGTTGAAGGTGTCAGGCATACGTGCCCGCATCGCAGAAATACAAGAGAGTACCTCAGGCGAGAGGGAAAAAATCCATTGGTGGATAGCTTATTGGCAGTGGTGGCTGATGGACATCAGGGATTCAGCGGCCAAGTTTGGTCTTATGCCTCCGCTCTAGCAATCAATCAATTTTTCCCGAGGGGTGGATTGCTGGGAATATGTTCAACTTTTGATGGGCAGGTTGAGGGAGTCTACATCGAGAGATTGTGAGGCGCAGTCTCGAGAGCTTGAGGCCTTAAGATTTAAGATGGTTGAAATGGAGAGGGCCTTGGTGGTGAAGGTTGATGAAGTTGTGGACTAGATTGTCGCCGTCTCCGAGTCTGTTGCCCGGATAGCGGAGGTGGAAAGCAAGTCCAGGGTGGAATTGGAAATGCTCTACCTTGAGGTTTTCGTAGCGGTGGCGGAGGGTACCTGTTTGAAGACCGAGGTTGAGGAAGCTAGAGCCGAGATTGGTAGGTGCAACCTGGCCAGGCAAACCCTTGAGGAGGAGGTGAAATGCCTTCGAGACTGTACTCTTTCCATCTACATGGAGGGTTTCGAAAAGGTGACAGAGTAAGCTAAGCTCCTTGCTCCGGGTGTTGACCTTTATGGGATGGGTTTCCTTAAGGAAGTCAAAGATGGTGTTATGGTGAATCCTGAAGCTGAGGAGTATTTTTCTTGGTCTGTTGGAAGGGAACCTTCGGTCGTGACTCCGGATCAATGTTCATTTTCCTCACGGGGGGATCTTTTTTCGAGGAGGGATGCTCATGTTGAGCGCACCAAGGTTGACGCAGTCTCTCCTCAGTAGTTGTTTAAACTCTTTGCTTGTATGTCTTGGTTCCGACAACTTTTTAGGATTAATTATTTCCCTTTTTTGTTTCACAATTACCCCTTCGTGGGCTCATTTTGTTTTACAACATGCTCTAATTTATTTTGTAGCTTAGTTTTTTCTATTTGGTTCCCTATGATGGGAAAGTCTTATTTTGCAATCTTTGGTTGAACCATCTGAAATCTTGTTTGAGGTTGAACCTTCTGAAATCTTGTTTGAGGTTGAACCTTCTGAAATTTTGTTTGAGGTTGAGCTTTTTGTAATAGCTCTGGAGTTGCTTTTTAGGTTAAGTAATAATTAATCAATTGCGTATTGATGGTGAATTTAGGAGTGGTAGCTCAGAAACCATATTTGTGGGTCTCAATCGAGCCCGCTAAGGAGTGTAAGGTGAGATTGCACGTGGGGAGTTGTATAAGGGTTATGAGGATCAGGGTAGTAACCAATGATCCGAGCCGAGTTTTGATTTTGTACAGGCGCGCAGGCCGGAAGTAGCGGCTTTAGGGGCCAAGGACTGTACTTTAGGGGTTCAAGCCGAGCTGGCCGAGGAGCGTAAGGCAAGACCACACACGAGGAGTCGGGTGAGGACTCTGAAGCTGGAAGTGATGGCTCTGAGGGCCAACGAGCCAAACTGGTGAAAACCGAGTCCTGGTCGAGCAAGGGCACTAAGGTTAGAAGTGGTGGTGTGATAGCCGACGAGCTAGATTGGTGAAAATCGAGTCATGGTCGTGTAAGGCCATTGAGGCTGGAAGTGGTGGCATGATAGCCAATGAGCCAGACTGGTGAAAACCGAGTCCTGGTCGTGTAAGGGAGTTGAGGCCAGAAGTTGTGGTATGATAGCCAACGAGCCAGACTGATGAAAACAAAGTCCTGATCGTGTAAGGGCGTTAAGGTCGGAAGTGGTGGCATGATAGCCGATGAGCCAGATTGGTGAAAACTGAGTCCTGGTCGTATAAGGGTCCTGAGGCGGGAAGTGGTGACGTGATAGCTAACAAGCCAAATAGGTGAAAATCGAGTCCTGGTCGTGTAAGGGCACTGAGGCCGGAAGTGGTGGCGTGATAGCCGATGAGCCAGATTGGTGAAAACGGAGTTCTGATCGTTGAATGGAGTATTGGGCGTTGGGGCCAAAAGTAACAGTTCTGAGGGCGAGAATCTGCACTTGGAGGTTCAGATCGAGGTCATGTGTGAGGGCTTTAAGTAAGTTTCGAATAATTGAATACTCGTCAAAGAGGCGAGATGGCCATAGAGTTCCCTGAACATACACAAAGAAAAATGTGAGAAATGTAATTTTATTGAGTAATAAAGAAATTGTGCGTACATGAGGAATGCTCGGTTCTGAGCTTTATCAGTGCTTGTTGTGGTGACTTGATCACGATTTGAGCTCTTTCATGAGTTGAGTCGGGATTGCTTTCGAATGTCCCGTCCTGAGCTTGTTGTGGGAAGCATTTGTGGGCCATTAGGTTCTTTCTTTGATTCAGCTATATTCGGCTTAAGGCATTCATTATTACACCATCGGGCTTCTTTCTGTACGGCATGCAACACGCCTACTTCCGTTTCGTAGACAAGAAACTTTAACACCGGGTGGGGAGTGGATACTACAACTCCCAGATTGTTCAAGAACGATCGTCCTAGGATCATATGATATGGGCTGGGGATGTTAATGACAATATATTGTACATCAATTGTTTTCGCCTTTGGTTGAGAGTTGAGTGTCGTCCTCAACCATATAGCTTCGCGGACGTCAATCCTTTCTCTCGAGAAGCCTACCAAATCTCCTTTGCATGGTGTGAGTGAAGCCTCTGTTAATTGCATTTTCTTAAAGATGGAGTAGAAAAGGATGTCGGCCGAGCTGCCTTGGCCGACAAGAACCTTTTTCACGATCAAGTTTCTTACAATCACTAAGATTTCGACTGGATCGTGTAGGTTTTGATCAGTTCCATGAAAGTCGAATTCATAGAACGATATTACCAGGGTTTTGGGGGTACGCCAGCGTGGGCGAGTGCCATTGTCGACTGCCATGATTCTCCGAAGAGACCTCTTTCTTACTGAGCTCGATTCTCCACCCCCTACAAACCCGCCGGTGATGTAGTGAATGACTCCTCGGGGCTTGTTGGCTCGGTTGCTCTCCCTATGAGAGTTCGGAGTGTTGGTGAAATGGCCACACTAGAGGGGGAGTGAATAGTGTGTTAATTAAATTATTTTCGCCTAAATCTGATTTTAATCATTTACTTGATTACTTAGACAATTCACAAATCGAGTAGTAAGCGGAAGCAACATATAAATGATATGCAATAAGAAACACAAGGTAAACAATGCTAACATATTGATTTATAGTGGTTCGGCTCCAATGCCTACTCCACTACCTAAGCACCCCGCTTAGGATTTCCAAACTAGTTTAACTAGATTAATTAGTTTTCTTACAATGAGGACTTTACACCGGAAAGTCTCCACTCTAAAATCGAAGACACTTCCATACCCGGAAGTATTTCGCCTTCCTATCGAGAGCACTTTCCCACCTCAACCCTAAGGGCAACTCAACTAATCCTAGTAAACTACGTTTATAATAGTGGAATTAAGCCTTAACACCAAGGCAACCACCAACTCAATCAAACCTAGCAACCTAGGTTTACACACTTGAAAATACAATGAAATAAATAATAATAAAATACACAAATAATGGAGCAAAACAATAAACAACTTTTGGATTCAATATAAGGATTAGAAAAATAGGTTTGGTTTGGTTGAATTTTTTGCTTGTTTGTTCGTTTCTGGGTTCTATCTTCGCTAAGTCCTCATGTTATATAAGGATTATCCCTATTTGGATTCAATAAAAATATCTAAAAAAATCAATATCTTTAAGAATCAAAATCTAACTTTTGGGGTCTAGTACAAATTTTTGAAAATCAAAAATTTTATAATCTCCCGGGTCAAATATGGGTATGCTAAAGGCTTTCAAAAATTCCTTAAAAATATCTCGTTATCTAGTTTTTACCTAAGGAACAATTATCGGGACTTTTGGTGCCAAAAAAATGTCTAGGTCATATAGCACTCCAAGGAGCTCCCTAGGCTTAGTGAATTTCAAGGTCTTTTCTAATTTTTTGGATTTTCGTATTTTTGGGTTTATTTGCATCATCAATAGGTTCGGATTTGGTTTTTGGGTTTATTTGCATCATCATAAGGATTTACAATATATTATAGACACCCTAAGCCTAAACTCTATCTACCCGAAGAATCCCGAGCGTTGACGAGAGTCCTTACCGATTTCTCTGATTTTTCCGATCGCGAACGTCATGCTCTAACCGACTTTGAACCCGAAAGTATTTCTCAATGAAACATTAGTTTCATATTTGTTACCATCAAAACCGAGATTAAGACCAATGTAGAAAACCTTAGGTCAACACGGAGGTGTCTGGCTTCGTCGTCGACGGTCACAACTCCTGCTCCGACCTCTCTCTTTTTGGTGGTGGACATACTTGTCAAGGTGTCCTGCGCGGATTAAATCTTCAAGTTGATCTCCGAGCACTACACAGTCCTCGGTAGTGTGTCCATAAATATAATATAATGCGAACATCTCGCTCATATCGGCGTTAGGCGAAAGCTTTTGCTTTCGTACGTTGGCAGGGTATTTGATAAGTTTCATGTGGTAGATGTTGCGGAGGATGGATTCCTTCTTAGTGTTGAAAGGGGCGTGTCTTTCGAAATGGGCATTCGGGCGAGGTGGTGACCTTGGCCCCCTATCATTGCCCCATTCGCTTTTCTTGTCTCCCATTTTGGATTTTTTGTCATCGACAACGGCATTAAGATTTTGCCAGTCATCCTTTTTAGCTTCTCGGAGTTCTTCCATCTTTATGGAGATAACAGCTTTCTCTTGGAACTCGGCCATGTTCTTAGGCTCTGTCAAGGATATCTTATCGGCAAAGATTCCTAGCTTTCTTGATGGAGTAGAATTCAATTTGTGGGTTGAGATTGAGAATTTTAGCCACTATGGCCTGGAACCTATTCAGGTATTCTCTTAGGAGCTCATATTGCCCTTGCCTGACATAGTGGAGGGCAGCCTCCATCTTGTAATAGACCCGCGATGTAGTGAATTGGTTGAGGAAGATGCGGGAGAGGTAGTTGAAGGAATAAACAAACGCCGACAGAAGGGAAGCAAACAACAACAAAGCGGTTTTTTCCAAGAGAGTTGGAAAGGCTCTGTAAAGTACGGGGGTCGGTTGCTCTATTATAGAGCATTGTGGTCCTGAACGTCATTAGATATAGCATGGGGTCACCCGTTTCGACGTAGGGTGTTAGGGTGTTAGGGTGGTAGGTAACTTGCTTCTTGACGGGGGGGGGGGGGGGGTCGCTATTATATGTTCGGCAATAGGCCTTGCGACAATAGGGAGGGTAGTCCCTTCTTTTTGGGCTTTGGGATTTTTATCTTTTTTCGGACGGGGGTACTAGGGACTTCATCGCGAAGGAAGAAAATTGGCCTCGTTCTTTCTAAGTGATTGCTCACTCAATGCTTTGAGCGACAATGCTCGTGGTCAGCCGGGGGTTATCCCTGGGATCGTGTCAGCATCTCAACTTGGGCTGCTGGCGTTGTTTCTTTGCTTCCAAATTATTTATCCGCTATTGGGGCTCTTCAGGGGGAAGATGGGGTAGTACCAGAGCATCACTCCTTGCAGTTTCAGCGTCATCAGACTGCGATCAATCGTCATCTTGGGATCATTGCCGTTGGCGTGTAGCGGCGGACGCTTGGCTTTGGTTTCCAACCATTGTGGGGAAGGTAAGCTTTACTCGGCCCCACGGTGGGTGCCAAATATTTTTGCCTGAGGATCAGAGTACTCTGGTTCGGTTCGTTGTTTCTATTGATCACGTTTAACGCCGACAGGGGGGATCTGCAAATGACACTCCGATGCTTAAGTCAGTGGGACTCCGAGGTGGAGGTAATAAAATTAAAACTTAGGATTACCTGAGGCGTGCCGTGTCCATATTTGTTGCAGGTGGAGGTGATGACGCCGCCCGATAATCCAGTGGGGATGTTACTCAGAATCGGTCGAGGCTGATTTCGGAGATGACGGGCTTGTAATGTCGTATCCCTCGTGATAAGGGAGGACGCGGATGTCCTTGTTTGGTCAGGTGGAGACCCCAGGTAGAGTCGTTTGATCTGGCTAGAGTCAAGTCATTTGGTGTCACTATGGATTCCTACATGAGGAATTCTGTGTCTTGACCTAGTCTAACATTATCTTTAGTTAACTGGATGATAATAAAGACTATAGTTGGACATGAAATTAATCATGCAGAGGAATATGTATAGTTGTAAAGGAATTTGTCCCTCTTATATATGAGAGATATATCTGTTGGCCCCTTGATGAGTGTGATTAAGGAAATGCATGGCCGTGCTCAAATGAATTGATATGAGTATCAATGTCATTTGTTAAGTCAGTATACTCAGGAATCAAGAAACCAAATTGAGCAATATAAGGATGATATATTTCATGTCTTATGCTCAATCCAAATATCGCGTGATAAAAGGACAGAGTATCATACTATGAGTTAGGTTGCTCGGATCACCGACCTCACTTGAATTGGGTAGTCATAATGTCTTGCTAGAGACCGCTTATGACTTGTGGATTACAAATAAGATTTAAACTCATTGCCAACGTTAAGTGAACCTATAGGGTCGCACACATAGGGCGAATCGAATTGGGCTCAGGGTTATGACTCATCGAGTTGGATTCACATGACCATTAACCCGCAAATTCTCTCTTGGTAATTTTGGAAATTAATTTCCAATTTAAAAAGGATTTTTCAAATTGAAATTAATTTTGAAATCCGATTTCATTATTGGAATCACGTTGATCACATTTGGTAAGGTATCTTTAATATTCAATATTAAAGGATACATTATAATTGACATATTGAATTTTGGAAATTCATCCTTGATAAATGTTATTAAGGATATATTTTATTCGAACATTAAAATCATTTCCAGATATAGCTTTGAATTGATCAACAATTATGATGACTCGATCAATATGATTGACGTGTCTATAAATACCCGCTTATAGTTTAGATGGGTTAGGGATTATCTCCTGGTGGCTGCCGACCTTATCGAGAAAGGAAGCCGACCTCCTCTGGAAGCAAGCCGAACTCACTTTGTGACAGTCGACCTCCACTAGAGAGAGAGAGAGAGAGAGAGAGAGAGAGAGAGAGAGGAGAGCGCAGAAGGAGTTCTGATAAAGCTGATCTAGAACTTGGGAGCTGCCCAGTTCTTCGTGTTCGTCCATGTGCTAATCGTAGAGGGTGTTTGTCGCTTGGCTGCACCTTGGATCCGGAGCAAGATCATGTTCTTTGACTTGCGGAGCACAAGATGGAGTTCGGTCTTCAAATGTATAACTTTTGACATAGTATTGATTTAACCGAGATGCATGGATCTGTTTGGGTAGAGGATCAATTTTATTTCTGATGTGTGCAAAATTATTGTTACTTGTCTGGTCCACGCTGATCCAACACATTATCAAGAAGGAGATATAAAACAGAGTATGTGGACAACAAAGAACGCTTCTTCTTAATGCTTATTCATGCATTGAAATACATCAAATTTAAAGACTCCAAAACAACAATTTCGTGATCAACTTAAATGAGAAACATAGTGCCACATTAAACCACCATTAGAGCTAAATTGTTCTATACTAAAGACACTTAACTAAAAGCTTAGTTTACAGAGAGTCTTTTCATCTTCCAAACAACTTCTTTTAAACTGAGCTCATCTTGACAATGCCGATCATTTCCTTCAGTTTAAGGAAATTTGTCTAACTTCAATGGTTTTGTAAACATGTCAGCAACTTGATTCTCGGACTTGCAAAACTCAAGCACAATCTCCCTGGACATCACTAGTCTCCAATGAAGTGATATTTGATATCGATGTGCTTACTTCTTCCATGAAAGACCAGATTCTTTGCTAAAGCAATTGCTAACTTGTTGTCACACTTAACCATTGTTGGTTTCCTCTATTCATGATGTAACTCCTTAAGCATCTGACGTAGGCAAACCGCTTGAGAAGCACAATAAACCAAAACCTCCCCAACCACTACCGGTATATCTCAAAAAGTCAAAAGCATTTGATGAAGAGAAGAATATACCATTTTCCATGGTACCTTTCATGTACCATAATGTCCTCTTTTCCGTTTGTAAGTGTGATTGTCTAGGAGACTCCATAAATATTCTTACCATCCCAACACTAAAATTAAACATGATCCGATCGAGTAGAAGTCAAGTATCGTAGATTGCCGACTAGCTCCTTGAAGTATGTGGGTTCGACATTAGCACCCTTCCCTCCTTTGACAACTTTAATCTCGCCTCCATTGGAGTCTGAATTGGCTTACAAGTAGCCATCTTGGAACACTAAAAAATGTCCTTGGCATACTTCTGTTGGCAAATGAAAATGCCCTCCTCCGATTGATCAGTGACTTCAAGTCACGAAAGTATGACATGAGACCCATGTCCGCCATCTCAAATTCACGAGTCATGGCCTCCCTGAAGTTATTAATCATCTCTTGACAATATATTCCTGATAAAAATGAGATCATCAATATATAAGCAAACAATGAGGCCAACGAACAAAACTATGATCAAGAAAATAGGAATCAATTAGGAATCAACCATCTCTTGACAATTCCCGGCAAAGTGTACCATGCTCTCGGTGCTTGTTTGAGGCCGTAGAGAGCTTTCTTCAACTTGTACACCAAGCCTTCTTGTCCTTTCATATAGACCTTTGGTTAATCCATGTACACCTCCTCATCAAGTACTCCATTTAGGAAAACTGACTTGATGTCCATTTGCATGTATTTTCAAGCACCTTTGAGCAACCCAGACAATGATGAGACAAATGGTGTCTAGTCTTGCAACCAAAGCAAAAACTTCATAGTTAATCTCGGGGTTTTGTTTGTAACCCTTGACCACTAGACGAGCTTTCAACCTATCATCCTCTCTGTTAGACTTGTGTTTCATCTTATAACCCCACTTCATATCGATGGACTTCTTGCTAATTGGAAGACAAGCCAACACCCATTTATCGTTCTTTTCGATTGCACAAATCTCATCATCCATTGCTTGAATCCACCCTTCATTTTGTGAAGCCTCATGAAATGTTGTCAGATCACAATTTGCAAAGAGAACAAAGTTAATAATCTACTCATCGGATGCATCATCATCTCTGGACAAAACAAAGTCTTGTACATGAGCAGTTAAGACTCATTGTAGTTGTAGACGTGAGAACGTTTCAGCTGAAGTAGTTTCTCTCTATTGCATGAGTAATATGAACTGAAGTTGGTTCTGGTTCGGACTGCTCATGAGACCCAGCAATAGTTCAAACAAGAGATGTTGGTATGAATTGTTCATCTGAGTCAAGTTGAACAGATTCTTCCTTGTCTAGGATGAAGTGAAAGTGTTTCTTCTCCTCTGTGCTCCAACTCCATTCAACTTCCTTATCAAAGGTGACATCACGGCTTATAATCACCTTCTTTGTTATTGGATTATACAACTTGTAACCCTTGGTCACACCATTGTAACCGAGAAAGATGCACTTCTCGCTATTATTATCAAGCTTCTTGCGGGAGCTCCTTCGAAACATGGGCATAAGCAATACACCCAAACACACGAAGATGACTAACTGAGGGTGTTCAGCCTTTTCACATCTCCACCGGAGTCTTGAACTGATCAAGACCTTTAGTTGGACATCGATTCAGCAAGTACACAACACAAGGAACCGCCTTCGTCCAAAATTGCTTAGGCAAATGTTTTGCACGCAACATGGTACGAACCATATCAATAATGGTACGATTATTTTTCTCTGCAACTCTATTTTGCTGAGGTGTGTACCTTGCTGTAAGTTGATGATTGATGTCACTTTGCTTGAAGGAATCATCCCCCATGCACCAAATATTTCGTACCACGAGCGATTTGAAGGATCCGAATTTGATTTCTGCTTTCATTCTCCATATAGGCCTTGAACTCCTTGAAGACCTCCATAGTATCAGATTTTTGCTTCAAAAAATAGACCCACATTTTTTGGCTATAATCATCAATAAATATAATAAAATACTTATATCCTCTATTCGATGATTCACTGAGAGGTCCGCAAAGATCAGAGTGCATCAACTCCAACGGCTTCTTGGCTCGCCATGACTGACTCGAAGGGAAAGATTCCCTATTCTTCTTTTCCCATCACATACGACTCACATAACTTCTTTGGAGAGAAAATCTCGGACAGTCCATGCACAATCTTCTTGCGTGATAACAAATTCAAGGTTTCAAAATTCACATGGCCGAACCTCTTGTGTCATAGCCATGAGGAGTCGTGCACTGAAGCATTGAGACACGATGTTGCATGTTTAATATACAAAGGGAAAAGACTCATAATATATAACAAATAATAGATAGATATTAATTAATTAATTAATTGTTTAATTAGGTTCTGAAAAGTGCATGCAAACTTGTTTATGTTTGGCTAGTTTCTTTTAAAAGTATTTTTAAATTTTGAAACTTAACCCCAATTGCAATATTTAAATTTTAATGCCATTTATTTATAACTCTGAGAAATTTTCTTTTGAAATTATAAAATGTTTTCAGATTTTTAGAATTTTTATTAGAAATTATGTAGTTCAATTCTATATTTTGATTTTGAAAGGTACATAATTATACAAGTTAAAAAAAAAACAATAACTTTAATTTAAAATAATTTATATCTAAAAATAAATTTATAATTTTAGTCACAATTGTTGTAATTCCTTTTTGAACAGAAAAGTCATTCTCTGCAACTTAATTTAATTTGGCACACTCGAATATATAGATAGACACTCTAGCATATATATATATCATGCATCCTGATCTGGACTCTGGAGTGCGTTCTTCTACGTACGTAGAGGGCCCTGCATTGCATGCACCGCAAAAGTCCCCGTCTTTTCGAATTCGACGTACGTGATTTGATGCCAAGCTTCGGCCGTGCACTTCGCTGTCCTGGTTTCCTTCGGCATCTTATTCCTTCCCCTTTCCCTATTGCTGATGGCGTTTCTTTCTCCCTCAATTGTCTCACCAACTCCGGCCTTCTCCCTTCCCTAATCGATTCCGCCCTTCCCATCTCCCTACAAATAGGGCGAAGTGGCCGCCTCTCTTCAATTCAATCTCTCCCGGCGGGCCCAATTAACTAAGCTTCTTCTAATCAGACCATTGTCAGCAATGGCGACGGTGCCCACCAACACCGCCACAGGCCGCCCGTGGCTGCTCCGCCTGGCCTCGCAGGCTCGGATTGATCCGCCACAGCCCCCGGCACCGTCGCCCCAACCCCCAACGTTAGCTCCGTCTCCTCGACCTTCGACGGCTCCTCCTGTTCCCCGAGGCCCGCCGATTCGCCGAGCATCATTAGCCCTCGGACAGGCGCAGCTTGTAGCGCCGTCACCAACTCAGCCCCCCGCATTGCCTCAGAACACCGCACCGCCAGCTCCGCCGCCCCCAGCGGCGACGGCGGCGGCTGCAACTAATGGCACCGCCATTACTAATTCAGTCGCCTCACCAACTCAGCCGCCATCCTCGCCTAGGCGTGTGCCAACCCCTGCGTCGCCCAGGCCTGCGGCAACGCCAGCATCGCCACTACGCCCGGCATCACCGAGGCCTGCTGCAAAGCCGGCATCGCCACTGAGACCGGCAACGCCAAGGCCTGTGGTGGCGCCAGCACTATCGCGCCCGGCGTCGCCGAGGGTGATGGCGGCGATCCCAGCGCAACCGCGCCCGGTGACAACGACACGGTCGTCCCCAAGTCCTCCCCAATCGCCAAAGGTGATCCAAACAGCTTCCTCCTCCCCGAGGTTCAGCTTCACGAATAATCCAGAACCAGAGCCTAAACGCAACACCGTGACCGAGCAAGACACTGCAGGAAAAAACAGCAGCAAGGTCTCCGGCAATGGAAATGGCAATGGCAGCAACTCCTTCAAGCGCAACCCAACCGCTCCAATGCTGAAGAAGGAAGACGACACCTCATGGCCAGGCCACAACCGCAGCAGCAGCAGCTGGGAATCAACCAACAAGAAGAAGGAGATCACGGAGAAGGAGATGAGGGCGATCACCATTGCGGGCCACAACGTGGGAGCTTTCATGGATCTCGGTGCCTCCTACAGCCATCAGATCAGGAGGCAGCAGTACCAGTACGTCAATGGCAAATCTGAGACCGAAGACATCAAGAAAACTGATGCTTATGGTAACAGCACTACTGAATCAAACACTATGGAAGGGAAGCAGAAGCGGTGGTTCTCGATGGTGAACAGCAATGTGCAGAGTGTGAACAATTCGATGGTCTTCAATACTGCTTGCGTTCAGGGAAGCCCGGGCGTGCACATCAGCCTCGGGAGAAATCGGCGGCAGCTCAAGAACGGGAATTCCTTCTCCACTGAAAAGAATCCGCCGGCATCTCCATACAATTGAATCGATCAGCGACATGGGAGAAGAGAAGTATACTTGAAGCTGCTGCATCAGCCTTAATAATATATATATATATATATATATATATATAATATTAATATTATATATTATATATATCTGCATGCATACTCGACCATTTCGATTTTTATATTGGAGTAGTAGCTAGTTACTGCCTATGATAGCATAAGAATTCTGTTTTCAACAGTATATAACTAAATATGATTATCGATCTATAATGCAAGAGCATATTTATTGTTGGGTTTATATATGAAATCAGGGAGTAAAACTACTCTATAGAAAATGAATTAAAAATCGACGCCGATTGAATAATGTCTCAAAAGGATGCCAAAGAAATTTTGGATATTGATGAAGATTATGTTTAATTAATGGAAGGAGGAGATTTTTCTACCGAAACATTTATATTATACAGATGCTTTCTCTCCATGAAATTAATAATAAAAGTTAAACTAAATGACTATGTATTGGCCACCTTTTCAGGTATATATTCAGGTTGTCTAATTGGGTCACTTTCCTGGTTGTAGGAATCATTAAACATGGACCGGTGACCACATCAACTTTATAACTTAACTCTCTTTATTCCTTAAAAAAAAAAAAAAAAAAAACTCTCTTTTTTCCTTTCAGCGCAAAAAGAGATATATCGTTAAATTAATTATGAAATTAAGATCATATCAGAATTGATGTTTAAAGTCTTCGGACAACATTAGCATCTCAAGCAATTAATTACTTGGAATATGAAACAATCCCCTGTTTTGGCCTTTTGCTTTTGAAAAAATAAAAGTTAATAATATATCTTGATTTTTTTTTCCAAAAATTAAAATTAATTACTATAAATGGAACTAGGAAAGTCCTTATACAATAATATGTTAATTAAGGTCCGGCGGTCTGACACAAGTCCACACATTGGACTTTTTCAAACGGCGGGCTTTATTTGCGGTCCAATAGACCACTTTGTTACAATATCTATAACATAAAGTAATTCTAGAACAATTGAAGTTTCCTTGAAGAATTTGAATTTGTCTGATTGTATGCTTCAGTCTAGGGGGAACTAGGCGCTGATTCCGAATTGCTTGAATGATCATTTGTGAATCTGTTTCAACTATCACAATGTGAAGTTGTTGCAGAATAGCATATTGGAGAGAATGTAAAATAGCATGTGCTTTAATTAGATAAAGCATGAGAGCAAATATTTTCATAACTTGTCTCGAGCCACAATTCCAAGCCCAGCCCGAGAATCACACCAAGAATCATTGCAATTAAGCTTGATAAAATCATTTTCTAGGGGAATCTAGGGAAAAATGATATACAAATTTGATGTTGTTGTTGGCCTAAGGTTTTCAACCTAGGTCTTTATCTTGATTTTGATGATAATAAATATGAAACTAATATTTTCATTAAGAAATATATTCAGGTTTCAAGTCGGTTTGCGCGCGACATCCTCGATCGGTAAGATCGAAAAAATCAGAGAAATCGGCAAGGACGCTCGTTGTCGCTTCGGATTCATAGAAAGATAGAGTTTAGGTTTAGGGAGTCTAGTATATTTGTATACTCCTCTCATGATGCAAAAAGACCCCAAAACCCAAAAATCGATGTTCGAACCCTGAGTCGAGTGTCAATCGAAAAATCAGTCATCATTACTAATAATTGATTATCGGTTGATCCTCGGGCGACCATCGGGCGACCGAGGATCGGCCCATGGATCGACCGAATGGTTACTGGAATCTCTAGTAGCTAATTCGGTCGACTCTCAGGCGACCGTGGGCTGATCGAGGGTCGCCCGATGGTCGACCGAATAGTCCAACAGATCTATTTAGATCCATTGAACGGCTCTTTTTGAGCTCTTAAATTTGGGATCTCTATAAAAGGATCCCAAACCAGCCTTCCAATCTATTCAACCTTTCATTGAGCCATCCCTTGATATTTGCAAGCTTTTCTTGAGCCATCTTTTAAGCAAACCCTAGTTTTGATGTTAAACATTGATTGAGCCTTCACTCCTTATTGATTCATCTTTGAAAGGCATCAAGAGGATTAGGGAATTCATTTTGGAGCTAAGTATTATTTTTTTATTCATTTGCTCTATTTATTGTTGTATTTTTGTGTTTCTTTCTTTGTTACTTTAGTGTGTAAACCCAGGGTGCTAGGTTTGTTGAGTGTGGTGGTAGCCTTGGTTGTAAGGCATAAGTCCACCCTTGTAATTTAGGATTAGAGTGTCTTTAGGTGATAGTGAGGTGGGAGAGTGCTCTCGGTAGGATAGCGGAGACTTCCGAGTGTGGAAGTGCCTTCGGTGTGAGGGTGGAGACTTCCGGGTGTGGAAGTGCCCTCTGTGTGAGATCGTAGACTTTCCGGAGAAAATTTCTCATTGTAAGGAATTCTTTACCTAGTGGATTGTGAGTGAAATCCTAAGCGGGGAGTGGAGTAGGCATTAGGGCCGAACTACTATAAATCATTGTGTTAGCATTGATATATTGTTTGTGTTCAATTGTATTTTATTGCTTCCGCATTTAGTCATTGATTTGAGCATTAACCTAAGTAATCAAGAAAATGATTAAAACAAAATTAGGTTAAGTTTTTAGCAAACACACTATTAACCCCCCCCCTCCCCTCTAGTGTAGGCCATTCGACTTACACTAGTGAAGGATCCGAATTCCTAGTCCTGGGTGCAAGAGGATGTAAACATAAGTGGTTCGGTGTTAATCGATCTTGACAGCATTTTATCCCTCTAGGAGAGCGTGCCCATTGCCCATGAAGGCAACGAGGGGGATTATGAATGTCTTCCAAGCCTCTTGTCAGACCGGGTGTGTTGTAATACTAACTCGGAATTCATCTTCATGTACCAGACCTTCTTTGAGGAATTGGTGATTTGCCTACCTTTTACTAAGTTTGAGCACAGTTAGCTGAATTTGGTTAACGTGGCTCCTACAAAATTGGAACCGAACAGTTGGGCTTTCATTCGTTGCTTCGAGATAGTGATTGAGTACCTTAAGATCAAACCAAGCCTTCATGTAATTTTTTCTTTCTTTCAAGCGAAGGGTGTCCGAAAAGGACTGTGTATCTTTTAATGTTGTGCCGGGGAGGAAGTTTTTTGCCTTGTTTAAGAGTTCATATAAAGGCTTCAAGTCTCGCTTCTTCAGGGTCCGATCACGAGAGGGGGTTTGGCCCTTCTATCTGGGGCCCGCAAATAATTGGGGCCCTTCTATGTTTAGGATTTTGAGGAGGGAAGTATCCCGCCCGAAGATGAAGTCTTGATTTTAGAGAGGAATTATCTGCCTGTTCCTCTTACTCCTCAAGAGATTTTTAAGAGAAGTCAGGACGAGTCGTTGGTCCTAGAGTACATAAGTTGATTTTGTATTGTAATGCGCTTAGTGTCTTTTCTTTATCTGGAAATTATTCACCCCGCCCCCCCCCCCCCCCCCCCCCCCGCCATTGTTAGAGAGAATGTCTTCGCTGTGGGGAAAGCTCTTAGTGCTCACACTCAGTGGGTGGCGATGAAGGGGGGTGACTTGGACAAGTCTGTGAACTCTCGGCTTGCAAGGTCTTCAGCACCTCCTGTTTCAGATATAAGCGAGCGATTGACATTTTCATATGCTCCTACTCCTTCCTGCTCCCCCTTGAGGCTCCGCAAAAGAAGTAGAAGTGTCGTTGAGGGTTCAAGTTCCCAACCACTCTGGTGGTGGTAGTGGTCTTTGATCTGGTGTCCAGGTGAAGCGAGGGTAAATCCATGGGAATTTGATATTTTTAGTTTGATCGAGAAGTTGTGGGAGTCTTTACGTAAGGAGCTGGCCGCTCGTTCTGGTGAGGTTGGGCAGTTAAAGAGGGTCCTGGAGTCCAAGACCAACGTGGTTAATCTTTTAACCGCTCGGGTAAAGAAGGAAGAGAACCAATTTGCGATCGCCCAGGCCGAGTTAACTATGCTTCGTCAAGACCTGGCTATGGCTGTAGCGGAGAATACCCGTTCGCAGGATAAAACTGAGGTAGTCCGAGCGCGATTGTTGTCTGAATTTAAGGTGATAAAAGCACAATTACGGACTGAGGTGCGTGATTTCAACAGTGCTGTTCTCAAAGTGTATTATGCTAGTTTCTTTAAAGCCCTCGAGCAAGCTCGACTTCTAGTGTCACACCCCGACTGAGGGTAGTGTGATCGACCAGGGCCCACGTCCTGTCCTGTAGCCTACTGTCTACACTGACATCAAGAAACCAAAACATATCGACTGAAAGAAACCTAACATACTTTATAAAAAGTTTGCAAGTCACAATATATATAAGTTTTTCAAAACAAGAAGAAACATCAACATCAAATCCAAATGGTTAAATATCAAGTTTTACAATTCTTTTCAAAGATAACCGTCAGTGCATAAATAAAACCAACATAACTAGGACTAGTCTAAGACTCATGGACGCCGCTACGAGATATGGCACCGCCTCCGCCCTCCAGCTGCACCATGTCGACACCAAGCTACAGCTCATGCTCTGCAAAATAAAATATAAACTGTGAGTCCACTTGGGACTCAGTGAGTGGCTCAAATGAACCTCCACATAATTCTCAGACCTGCATATATATCATACAAGACAATAAAGGAATTTACAAGGAGGTAGAGTGTGTTTCTAATATAATTACAGACCCTCAACAGATCCATCAGTACCAACTGTACATGATAACCTGCCACCTTGGCTTATCAAGCCTCTGGCATCCAGCCCTTGGGTCTACTCATAGCAATATATCCCGACTACAGCCGTCCCTACCATATCAGGTAGTATCATCTCAAGATGCAGGCAAACAATCCCGGGCCACTAGTCTCCGGACACCGTCTGGGGTAAGGATAGCTAGTCTCACCCAACTGGGGTCTGGCACCTAGCGGGCCCGCTGGCGCACCTCTAGACCCAACTGGCCGAGCTGAGCATTAGCATTGGTTATTTTCAACCTGCTCGCTCCTCGGCGGACCATCACAAGCATATTACACAATCAAAATCCTAGGTTTTCCATATATATATATATATATACACTTCGGGCCTTTGCCCGTATCTAGCCATGTCCGGCTACCGGGTCAACAATTCATGCCGCCCCTGTTAGTATATGTGCACCTACAATCTCTAAGTTTCCAAGATGTACGTACAAGCAGTCATAGAAGTGTGATAATCTCATATCTAGGTTTCCATAAATGTGCTATGAACATCTAGTGACACCTTACATGTTACCTAGCTTCTTCTTTTTTTCACTGTCTTATGTGAGAATTTTCATGAGTCATCCTTAGAATACCATCCAAGGATATTTAGGGCAGCATGTATAATGGGAAGAAAAATGCTCAAATATTACATCATTCACCATATTTAATCATAATGCCCATACCTAATAATTCTTATACTACCTTAGGAATAGTAGCACAATAAGGAGCAACTATCTAGCATGGCAAGGTAGTAATAATTTAAATAACATGTATGAATTATAAAATATGGTAACATTGTCAACATCCAAGTTTAAGGATCAAATGCTAAGTATGGATACAATCTAGCATTTCTACAATTCAAATCAATTAAGCTACTTGCTAAGTTTGGTGTTCTTCCTAAGTATTGTCATATCCTTATGTGATCCCTAAGATCATGAACTTTTCATCTAGGGCAAATATCTTCTCCTCTCCCCAACCTTGGCCGAACTATGCGCAAGGGAAACCTTGCTCGGCCAAGGTCCTTGGGGAAGGGAAAGATGGAAGAGACTTTAACTATACTTTGTCTCTTCAATTTCACGTACTTCTTAAATACCAAAGATCAACTTACCCTTCCCCTCACCCTTTGACCGACCCTCTTCATGAATCTTAGGGTTCATTCGGCCACTTCAAGGGGCTTTAGAGGGGGACATGTTTCATGTTACGCAAGGAGTTCAAAGGATTGAATTAAAACAGTGGTATAGGGCATCTAAGGGCCTTCTTGCCGTCAAGGAAATCGGGGAAAATTACGGCATGACCTTTCCCCTTTTCCCATGACTTGGCAGCCCCTAAAATACTCAAATCGATGGTTAAAATAGTGAGATCCGACAAGAACATCATAAAACAGAGAGTACCTATCATTGAAATCATAGATCGTTGGAAAAACGTGAGAACTCAACCTAGCATCTAGGGTTCGGCCACCCGCCTCCCCCAAACTGTTAAAGCCTTAACCACTCACCTTTTTAAGAACAGAAAATAGTGAGGAAGAAGATCCCCATGTCCTCGAAGTGATCGGCTCCAACAATGGCAAGATCTCCGACCAAGAATCCGAGTAGTGCCTCCCCTTTTTTTTTTCCCTTGCTCCTCCTCTTTCTCCCTTGCTGCCTTGTGCGGCACAATGAATGAGCCACACGGCTGCAAGATGAGGGTTTTAATCCCTCATCTAGCTTCCTAAATGAGGCCTCTTGACTCACTTAACTCGCACTCAAACCTCAACTAAACCCGAACTCAACTTGGTTTCCGACTCAACCCATAATATGACTCGAGTTAACTTAATTTAAGGTATGATTTTATAAAAGGAAAGTTAATTATCCAAATAGACTTCATGATTCATTAGTCGAGTCATACCTTTTCACTCGAGGCGATCCTGAGGCTCGACTCGACTATCCCCGTGTCCGACACGCTGCACCAAAATAGATTTTTATAATAGGATTTTTTTTGGGGGTCTTACAACCTTCCCCCCTTAAGGGAAATTCGTCCTCGAATTTACTTAAATAACAAGGACTTTACCGACTCCTCGAACAAGGAAGGGTAGCGCTCCCTCATGTCCTGCTCTACCTCCCATGTGGCCTCTTGCCCGGAATGGTGCTCCCATCTGACCTTTACAAGGGGAATTTCTTTGGACCTTAGCTTCCTGATCTGGTGGTCAAGAATCTCCACCGGTCTTTCGTCAAATGCGATGGCTGAATCTATGTCGATAGAAGAGGGCTCGATCACATGCGATCATCCTTTACATACTTCCACAACATGGATACATGGAAGACTGGGTGAACTTTGCTCAGGCTAGGAGGCAATGCCAGCTCATAGGCCACTTCGCCCCTCCACTTGAGAACGGGAAAATGCCCAATGTATCTAGGGCTCAATTTCCCCTTCTTCCCAAACCGGACCACCCCTTTCATAGGAGAGACCTTCAGGAATACTAAGTCACCCTCTGCAAATTCCAATTCCCTGGCCTTTCTGTCGGTATACATTTTCTGTCGACTCTGAGCCACCAGCAGTCTTTCCTTAATGACCTTTACTTTTTCTACCGCCTCCTTAACCAGGTAGGGGCCCACCATGAGTGATTCCCCTGCCTCAAACCAGCCCACCGGGGACTTGCACCGCCGCCCATACATGGCCTCAAAAGGAGCCATGCCAATGCTACTGTGATAGCTGTTGTTATAGGCGAATTCGATCAACGGTAGGTGCCTCTCCCAGCCATCTACCATATCCAGGACGCACGCCCTCAGCATGTCCTCCAAAGTTTGGATGGTCCTCTCTGACTGCCCGTCAGTCTGTGGATGGAAGGCCGTACTGAAACGCACTTGAGTACCCAACGCTTCCTGGAAGGACTACTAAAATCGGGCTGTGAACTGGGTACCACGATCGGATATAATCATCACCGGGGTACCATGATATGCCACAATCCTATCCAAAAATAGTCGGGTATACTGCTCCACAGAGAAAGTAGTTTTCACTGGTATAAACTGTGCAGTCTTGGTTAACCGGTCCAGCACCACCCAAATGGAATCAAAACCGTCTTTTGACTTAGGCAATCCAGTCACTAGATCCATGGTGATTTTCTCCCACTTCCACTCGGGCAATTCGAGATTTTGTAGGAGCCCCGCAGGCTTAAGGTGTTCGGCTTTCACCTGCTGACAAACTAGACATTTAGAAACAAATTCTGCCACCTCTCTTTTCATGCCCTTCCACCAGTAATGCTGCCTTAAGTCCCGGTACATCTTGGTGGCCCCCTGATGCATCGTGTAAGTGGAACGATGACCCAGTTCCAGTACTTGCCTGTGTACCTCAGCCATATCTTGTACTACTATCCGGTCTCTGAACCTCAGCACACCTTCTGAGTCCAATTTGAAACCGTTCTCTGCATCACCTCTTTGTACCAGGTCCTTGGTCAGTGCACAAAAGGCATCTTCCCCCTGCGCGGCACGCAGCATGTCCATCAGCGCGGACTGTACTCGCAGATGGGCCATCAGGGCACCTGAAGCTGACACTGATAAGGTTTCACCCCCATCTAGGCATAAAGCCAACTCTCGAGCTAGAGGCCTCCGCTTAGCTTCCAAATGGGCCAAACTGCCCATGGATTTTCTGCTCAGCGCATCTGCTACCACATTTGCTTTCCTCGGATGATACATAATGGTGCAATCATAGTCCTTTAGGAGCTCCAACCACCTCCTCTGCCTGAGGTTCCGCTCCTTTTGGGTAAGCAAGTACTGGGGACTCTTGTGATCTGTGTAGATTTCGCAAGTCTCCCCGTATAAGTAGTGCCTCCAAAGCTTCAGTGCAAAGATCACTACCGCTAGTTCTAGGTCATGCGTCAGATAGTTTTTCTCATGAACTTTCAACTAGCGAGACGCATAAGCAATCACTCTACCATACTGTATCAAGACGCAGTTCAGACCAACCCGAGAGGCATCACAGAAAACCACAAACCCTCCTGAGTCGGAAGGTATAGCAAACACGGGTGCAAATGTCAAACATGCCTTGAGCTTTTGAAAGCTCGCCTCGCATTTGTCATCCCAAACGAATCTGACCTTCTTCTGGGTCAACCAAGATAGAGGGGATACAATTCTGGAGAAATTCTCCACAAACTTTCGGTAATAGCCGGCCAACCCAAGAAAACTACAGACCTCGGTCACACTAGTCGGCCGCTTCCAGTTCTGAACCACTTCAATCTTGGCGGGATCTACCCTTATTCCTTCCTTGGACACTATATGGCCCAAGAACCCTACACTTTCTAACCAAAATTCACACTTGGAAAATTTGGCAAACAAGCGGTGCTCTCTGAGGGTTTCTAGGACCATTCTCAGGTGCTTAGAGTGCTCTTCCTCACTCTTGGAGTAAACCAAAATGTCGTCAATGAAGATGATCACAAAGCTGTCCAGGTACTCCTTAAATACCCTATTCATTAAGCCCATGAAGGCAACATGTGCATTAGTTAGGCCAAAGGACATCACTAGGAATTCATAGTGACCATAGCGAGTCCTAAAGGTCGTCTTTGGCACATCGTAGTCCCAGATTCTCAACTGATGGTATCCGGACCTCAGATCTATCTTTGAGAACCATTGAGCCCCCTACAGTTGGTCAAACAGATCGTCTATCCTTGGCAGTGAGTAGCGGTTCTTAACAGTCACCTTGTTCAGCTGCCTATAATCAATGCACATGCGCATCGACCCATCCTTCTTCTTCACGAAGAGAACCGGGGCATCCCAGGGTGACACACTCGGCCGGATGAACCCCAGGTCTAGCATTTCCTGCAATTGCAGCTTTAGCTCTCTAACTTCGGCCGGTGCCATCCAGTAAGGGGGAATGGAAATTGGTTTCACCCCAGGTTGTAGATCAATGCAAAAATCGACCTCCCTTATGGGCGGCAACCCTGGCAACTCCTCAAGAAAGACATCAGGGAATTCACATACCACGGGGGTTCCGCTGACATGCTTTGCTTCACCCTTTTCCTCCTTGACCACAGCTACAAAGGCCAGGAAAGATTGACAGCTGCCTCTAAGAAATTTGCAAGCTTTTAGGTCTGAGATGACACCTATCGCCTTGCTACCTCCCTCCCCTTGGAAGATGAACTGCGGTAGCCCAGGCTTATTAAACATCATTGCTTTGGCTCTACAATCTAGCATTGCGAAATGCTCCGCCAGCCAGTCCATGCCAAGGATGACATCAAGCTCAAGAGTGGGTAGGAGTGTCAAGTTCGTACTCAGCACATGGCCGCATATGAGCACTTCACACCCTTGATAAATTGAGGTTGTTAAAATTGCATCGCCCGTAGGCGTTGAAACCATCAATGGCACATCAAGCATAGAGGGTGCCATTGGCAGCTTTGCAGCAAATATGGCAGACACAAATGAGTGCGTGGCACCCGGATCAAAGAATACATATACAACAGATGAACATACTAAAATAGTACCTGTCACCACTGCTTTGGAAGCCTCTGCCCCATCACAGTTCATAGCATAGACCTGCGCAGGCGGCCTCTCTAAATGACTGGTCTGCGGCCCCCTAATCTGAGTCTGCCCTCTCGGTGCTACTGACCCTGCTGACATAGGTTCTTTACCCCTTGACTACTCAAGCTTCTGACCAGTTCCCTCAGGGCTGTCCTTCTTGAAATGACCGACCCGGCCGCACTTGAAGCAAACATTAGTGCGGTTAAGGCAGGACCCCCAGTGCCTCCGACTGCAGCTGCCACACTGCGGTGCCTCAGATCTCTGAGAACCGCCTCCTGACACCGTCGGCCTCACTGACCCGGTCTCTTGTCCCCCACGACCCCGATGGACATTTTGCCCCCGGCTTTGCTACTGATCTGCTGTGGGCATTGCCCCCTCAGAGTGCCAAGGTCGACTACCAGAACCCTGTGACCGAAACTTCTTCTTAGCTGGCCCGTCATTTCTCTCGAACAGCACAAAAGCTTCTTTTCGCAGGGCTTCGTCCACTACCCGAGCCAGTGTAGATTCCTTGGTGAAATGAATAAGCCTGCCAATTTGTGGCCTCAATCCTGCCACGAACCACTTGACCCTAGCGGTCTCAGATGCCACTAGGGTGGGATGGTACTTGGAGAGACGATTAAACTCCATCTCATACTCTGACACTGTCATGCCTCCAGCTTGGCGCAGCATCTCAAAATCACGGCGGCGCTTGTCACGGACACTCATGGGTAAGTACTGTTCTTCCACAGTCGCCCGAAATTCCTCCCATGTGGGAGGTGGTGCGCCAGCTGCCCTGCGGGCCTTCCAAGTTTGCAGCCAGACCTTTGTCGGTCCCCTCATCTGAAGACCGACCATACGAGTAGCCGCCTCTGATGAACATCCCAGTTCCGTGCATATCTCATAGAAATCCCCCAGAAATTCCGTCACTTCCACCTGACGATCTGTCCCAGTGAACTCTAGTGGCTTCAGGGTGACAAAATTTGCATAAGTTGGGGTTCTGACCACTGGTGCTACCACCTCCGCCACTTCTGGTACCACTGAAACCACGGGCACTAGCCGTGGCGGGGACTGCTGGGACTGCTGCTGCATCTGCTTCTGCAACTACTGTCTCAGTTCCTGCTCCTTGTGGAGTGCCTCAGTCAATTGGTTCACCTGAGCCTGCAGTAGATCAATAGCTGACTCTTGTCCCTGCCCTTCAGACAGTTCTCTATCTCTGCCCCGGGTCCGGCCTCGACCTGGGCCTCGCCCCCGGCCTCGACGTTCCGTCGAGTTACTGCCACTGCCCCTCAAAGCAGCATTTCGAGCATCCATTTCACTATCACAAGGAAGAAAGGAAAGTGTATGACATATAAGAAATTATTAACACAAGCTCTTTAAACTACTAACCGCATAGTGCGCTGAGTGTAGGAGTGGTCGCCCAACCTCGTAGCATAACTATACCGTAAGTCAACACGCTAGCATATGCCTCATACGGTACCCAATAATGAGTCATAGACAAGACCTAACATAGCACTCTGATACCAACTTTGTCACACCCCGACTGAGGGTAGTGTGACCGGCCAGGGCCCACGTCCTGCCCTGTAGCCTACTGTCTACACTGACATCAAGAAACCAAAATATATCGACTGAAAGAAACTTAACATACTTTATAAAAAGTTTACAAGTCACAATATATATAAGTTTTTCAAAACAAGAAGAAACATCAACATCAAATCCAAATGGTTAAATATCAAGTTTTACAATTCTTTTCAAAGATAACCGTCAGTGCAGAAATAAAACCAAGATAACCATATTTAATCATAATGCCCAGACCTAACAATTCTTATACTACCTTAGGAATAGTAGCACAATAAGGAGCAACTATCTAGCATGGCAAGGTAGTAATAATTTAAATAACATGTATGAATTATAAAATATGGTAACATTGTCAACATCCAAGTTTAAGGATCAAATGCTAAGTATGGATACAATCTAGCATTTCTACAATTCAAATCAATTAAGCTACTTGCTAAGTTTGGTGTTCTTCCTAAGTATTGTCATATCCTTATGTGATCCCTAAGATCATGAACTTTCTATCTAAGGAAAATCTCTCCTCCTCTCCCCAACCTTGGCCGAACCATGAGCAAGGGAAACCTTGCTCGGCCAAGGTCCTTGGGGGTAGGGAAAGATGGAAGAGACTTTAACTATACTTTGTCTCTTCAATTCCACGTACTTCTTAAATACCAAAGATCAACTTACCCTTCCCCTCACCCTTTGGCCGGCCCTCTTCATGAATGTTAGGGTTCATTCGGCCACTTCAACGGGCTTTAGAGGGGGACATGTTTCATGTTATGCAAGGAGTTCAAATGATTGAATCAAAATAGTGGTATAGGGCATCGAAGGGCCTTCTTGCCGTCAAGGGAATCGGGGAAAATTTTGGCATGACCTTTCCCCTTTTCCCATGACTCGGCAGCCCCTAAAATACTCAAATTGATGGTTAAAACAGCGAGATCCGACAAGAACATCATAAAACAGTGAGTACCTATCATTGAAATCATAGATCGTTGGAAAAATGCGAGAACTCAACCTAGCATCTATGGTTCGGCCACCCGCCTCCCCCAAACTGTTAAAGCCTTAACCACTCACCTTTTTAAGAAGAGAAAATAGTGAGGAAGAAGATCCCCACATCCTCGAAGTGATCGGCTCCGACAATGGCAAGATCTCCGACCAAGAATCCGAGTAGTGCCTCCCCTTTTTTTTTCCCTTGCTCCTCCTCTTTCTCCCTTGTTGCCTTGTGCAGCTCAATGAATGAGCCACACGGCTACAAGATGAGGGTTTTAATCCCTCATCTAGCTTTCCAAATGAGGCCTCTTGACTCACTTAACTCACACTCAAACCTCGACTAAACCCGAACTCAACTTGGGTTCCGACTCAACCCATAATATGACTCGAGTTAACTTAATTTAAGGTATGATTTTATAAAAGGAAAGTTAATTATCCAAATAGACTTCATGATTCATTAGCCGAGTCATACCTTTTTACTCGAGGCGATCCTGAGGATCGACTCGACTACCCCTGGGTCCGACGCGTTGCACCAAAATAGATTTTTATAATAGGATTTTTTTTTGGGTCTTACATCTAGCTCCCGACATTGACTTTTCTGAGGTCGATCCTTCCGAAGAAGTGAAGGATGGTATGCTTGTGGTTCCAGTACCCGAGGAGGAGACTTTCGCCCATCCTGAGGAGGATTTGTCTGAGAGTGCTATTTCGAAGAAGGGGGTTCATGTTGTGTCGACCGAGACTGAGTAGCTTCATCGAATCCACTCTTATGTGGGTCATTTTATTTTGGTCTGTAACAAATTATTTCCCTTAGAGGCCCTTTAACTATTAGCCCTTTCTGTAGGCTTACTTTGTAATTTGCATGCTGAATTTTTCTTACCTAGCTATTCGGTTTTGTTTGGCTTTCCCCTATTTAGGGGGATCACTTGGTTGGAGTGTCCAAAGTGGCCTCGTTTGAATTGGGCTTGTTCCCAAGCCAGGTGGTGGTAAGAGGGTATTGAGTTCCCGAGTGTGTAGGTTGGATAAGAACTTCAAGGTCAGTAGTAGTGATAGCCGAAAACCGCACTTGGGGTGGGTCAAGCTCGTTGAGGAGTGTAAGGCGGAACAGCGTATGAGGAGCACTGTAAAGGCTCTAAGGCTGGTAGTAGTGGAGTGGTAGCCAAAGAAGACACTCGAGGGTTCAGGCCGAGCTTGTTAAGGAGTGTAAGGTGGAACCGCGCCCGTGGAGTCGTGTAAGGGTATTGATGCCAGAAGTAGTGGCGTGGTAGCCAAAGACCGCACTCTAGTGTTCAAGTCAAGCTTGCTAAGGAGCATAAGGCAGAACCACGCGCGAGGAGTCATGTAAGGGCGCTGAGGTTGGAAGTAGTGGCATGATAGCCAAAGATCGCACCCGAGAGTTTAGGACGAGCTCACTGATCGAGGAGCATAAGGCAGAACAACACCCAAGGAGTTGTGTAAGGGCGTTGAGGCCGGAAGTAGTGGCGTGGTAACCAAAGACCACACTCGAGGATTCAGGCTGAGCTCGCTGAGGAGAATATGGTGGAATCACGCGCGAGGAGTCGTGTAAGGGCGCTGAGGTTGGAAGTAGTGGAGTGGTAGCCAAAGACCGCACTCAGGAGTTCAGGCCAAGCTCACTGAGGAGCATAAGGCGGAACCGTGCGTGAGGAGTCGTGTAAGGGCGTTGAGGTCGGAAGTAGTGGCATGATAGCCAAAGACCGCATTCGGGGATTCAGGCCGAGCTCGCTGAGAAGCGTAAGGCAGAACCATGCGCGAGGGGTCATGTTGCTCATGTTAGAGCCTGCCAAGCTGAGCTGGAGGCTGTATTAAGGGCGAGATAGAGTGTTTGTTAAAGCGGTGAGATAATCATGGTGGTGTCTTGAACATTCATAGAGAAAAAATGCTAGGAATGCGACTTTATTGAAAAATAAAGAAAATGTGTGTATAGGAGGAGATATCGGGTCCAAGCTCTATTAGTGCTTTCGTCAATGACTTGAGTTTTCTCAACGATGGAGTCGTGGTTTCTTTCTTGTGCCCCGTCTTGGGTTTGGTTTGGAGACTTCGGCTGGTTGTTTGCTTTTGGACGCAGAGAGCGTTCATGGGCCCCTGTGCTCGATCACCTTTGCCTTGAGGCATTCGTTATAGCACCATATGGACTTCCTTTTGATCGGCGTATAGCGCGCCTATCTAGGATCATGTGGTACGGGCTCCCAAATGGGGAGTGGAGACAACGGCTCCCAAATTATTTAAAGATGGATGTCAGTTGAGCTGCCCTAGTCGACTAGGACCCTTTTAATAATGAAATTTCCTGCAATCACAAAGATTACGACTGGATCGTGTAGATTTTGATTAGTTTCATGAAAATCATATTCATAGAATGATATTACATGGGTCCTTGAGGGAAGCTGGTGTGGTCGGGTGGCGTTGTTGACTGCTATTACTGTTCGAGAGGATTTTTTCTTGGTGGAGCTTGATTCCCCGCTCCTTGTAATTCTGCCAACGATGTAATTGATGACCCCTCGGGTTCTCTCTCTAAGGGATCAGCTCGCTTGTTGTCCTTATGTCTTGAACGAGGGTCGGGGGTGTCCGACTTCACCACCTAGGATCACGACTTCTGCTTCGACCTCTTTCTTTCTGGTGGTAGATGTACTTATCTAGACGTCCTGCTTGGACCAAGTCCTCCAATCGATCACCAAGCACCACACACTCCTCGGTTGTGTGTCTGTAGGTGTCATGAAATCCTCATCTCTTTCTCATGTCAGCATTCAACAGTAACTTCTATTTTTCTGCGTTGGTAGGTTATCTGATGAGCTTAAGGTTGTAGATGTCACAAAGGATAGATTCCTTCCTGGTATTGAAAGGAGTATATTTCTCGAATCGGGCGCTCAATCGAGGCGGTGACCTCGGCCCTCTTCCACTATTCTTCTCATGGCGACTGCGATCCTCACTTTTCCCATCTCCCTTCCTAGATTTTTTGTGTTCGATGATGGCCTTTTTTGCTAGTCGATCTTTCTGGCCTCTCGGAGGTCTTCCAACTTTATAAAGCTAGTGGCCTTCCCCTGAATTTTGGCCATGTCTTTAGGCTCCGCGAGGGCAATCTGGTCAGCAAAGAGTCCAAGTTTTAACCCGAGTTGGATGTAGGAAAGCTCGATTTGTGGGTCGAGGTTGCGGATATCAGCCACTATGCCCTGAAATCTGTTCAGGTATTCCCTTAGGGGCTCATGTTGCCCCTGCCTGACGTAGTGGAGGGCAGCTCCCGTCTTGTGGTATACCCACGATGTGGTGAATCGGCTAAGAAAAAAGCACGAGAGGTCATCGAAAGAATGGATAGATCCTGGTGGAAGAGAAGCAAACCATAATTGGGCAGTTTTCGTAGGAAGGTCGGGAAGGCTCTGCAGAGTGTGGAATCGGTTGCCCCGTGATAGAGCATTGTGGTTCAAAATGCCGTCAGGTGTAGCACATGCAGGGTCGCCTATTCCATTGTAAGGTGTCAGGGTGGTGGGCAACTCACTCCTCGGCGGGAGACGGGTTGCCATGATGTGCTCGACAAAGGGTAGGGGTGAGCATAGACCGGTTAATCGGTCCATTAACTTCGGTTTTTCAAAATCATTAACCGTAAACCGGTTCATTAACTTCGGTTAACCGCTATTTCGGTTTCGGTTTTTTCGGTTCGGTTAACCGATAATTTTCGGTTAACCAATAAATTTTTTTAACCTACAAACATAATAATATTATGCAAATTATGGAGAAAAATCTAAATAAATAGCAAATTCTCATTGAGAAAAAAGAAAAAAAAAGTGAAACCATTGAACCAAGATAATGTTCTACAAAAACTAATATTTTTATTTTTATTTTTTAAAATATTTTTTAATTTTTTAAATATTTTTTTAATTTTTTAATATTTTTAATATTTTTTTAATATTTTTAATATTTTTTAAATTTTTTATAATTTTTTATAATTTTTCATAATTTATAAATTATTATATATATATATATATAATAAAAAATTAATAAATTATATCCAACCGGTCGGTTAACCGAAACCGGTGGACTTTTTACCTCTCGGACCGAAACCGAAACCGAAACCGAAAACCGATTTTTTCAAAAAAAAAACCGAAACCGAAAAAATCGGTTCGGTTAACCGAAAAAACCGGTTCGGTTTCGGACCGGTTTTCCGGTTAACCGGAAAACCGGTTTTTTTTGCTCACCCCTAACAAAGGGTCCCGCATTGAGAGGGGGAGCAGCCATGGCGTTCCGAATTTTGGGATCTTCGCCTTTCTCCGGGTGGGGGGTGCTGGAGACTTCATCGCAGAGAGCTGGATCTAGTCTCCTTTTTCCCAAGTGAACATTGTCTCCGAGTTGTGAGCGGCATCATTCTTCGTCAACCGGGGGTTGTCCACAGGATTGTGTCAGTATCTCAATTTGGAATGTTAGTTGTTGATTTTTAGCCTCCAAATCATCTATTCGTCGATAAGGATCTTTGGGGGGAGGATTGGCCGGTACCGAAGCGTCGCTCCTTGCTGTTTCGGCGTTACTAGGTTGTAGTCGATCGTCGTCGTCGGGTCGTGGCTGTTGGTGTGCGGCGGCGATCGCTTAGCACCGGGTTCCAACCATTATGGGTGAGGTAAGCTTTACTTGGGCCCACGGTGGGCGCCAAATGTTCCTGCCTAAGAGTTGGGGGCCTTTCAGTCTGGTTCGGTGTCTCTCCTTGTCTAGTTCGACGCTGGCGGGGGAGGGGGGGGTTCTTGCAAAAGACACTCTGTTGCTCAAGTAAGTGGGACTCCAATGTGGAGGTAATGCAAATTGGAATTAGGGTTACCTGAGGTGTGCCATTTCTGTATATATTGCAGATGGAGGTGATAACGCTACCCATGTATAGCAGGGTGGGTTCCCCGGAAAGAGCCGTTTGGTCTTGCTTAAGTTTGGCCCATGGGTGTAGTTCAACGGAGCCCCCTGGGCGGGGCTGCGCGGTTTGGTTCAAATGAACGTTGGGGCGATGCTAGGTCTAATCCGACCCCTTTGGGTCTAATCTAGCCCAAGTGATGATTAGCTGAGGCCAATCGGTTCAAAGATATGGGTGACTTACAAGGAAAAAACTTTGGTGCAGCCGCAGCCTGCACGAAAATCATGTTGCTCCAATGGGGTGACAACATGTGCCCCCCCCCATGGGGCAACTTGTAGTGGAACCAGTTCTACCAAGATAGTTTTATCAAGGAAAAAATGAGCTAGATTCCTCCCTTTTCGTAGTCTGATCCCCCTTTATATGACTAGATTCCTTTTTTTCGTGACCAGATTACTTCTTTTCGTGGCCAAATTCTCCCATTTTCCTAAACGAGGGGAATGTTGTAACATCCCATGGGTGGAAATGTTGTAACATACCATGGGCGGGATGTTGTAACATCTCATCACCACTGGAAATATAAGCTTCACTAATGACTAATACCGTTGCTGAGCCATCAATGATGACTATCACAGACGACACGCACTGTTGCAAATGGCTCTCGCTTATGTGCGCGTCTCTGATAACTTGTGACAGTGCGTATCGATCGTCACAAGTACATATCAGCAACAACCGCCAAAGTTGTTAGCAATAATCGCAAGAGTTGTCGCTCATATTACTGCATCAGCGACAGTCCCCTAGATTGTCGTTGATATTTAATTATCATCAACGGCCTGAAGCTGTCGTTGATATCATTAGCAATCGTGATAACTTCGGCTGCCCAGGCCATCAGCTAGTTACGATACGCTTTCAGCGATAACCTAGTGATGTTTAACCATTGGTAAGCCATTGCTGGCATTATATCCTGTAACTGGGATTTTTTTTTTAAAAAAAATTCATGTATACATTAATATTCACACGATACAGTATACACAAACAACCAATTTACAACCACAAACACAATTTAAAAGCAACCACACAATTTAGGCTTCAATCTAATCCTCAAATGGAGGCTACCTATACAAATATTAAAATGTAAGACTCAAACGGAGGCAAAATATAACAAGTATCAAAATGTAATCAAAATATACTAAAACAAAAATCTCACAACTACGGTGGAGGATGAGATGATGGAGTCTCGAGCGATTGGGTCGGGAGCATTGATTGGGGCGAGGAGGATGGCTCGGACTTTTGAGGTATATGAATGTCGGAGTGAGATGCAACCTAAGCCATGAGCGGCTATATGTTCTCCATCATTTGTCTTTACGCATCCATCGTCTATCTCAACTCATCATTCATTCATCTTTGCTCATCAATCGCTTGTCTCTACTCCTCCATCGACTGTGTCTACTGTGTAAGCCCAGACTCCAAGGCCGCTATTCGGCTCTAGTCCTACGTCCGGGATGTGGAGGGCCGCTCAACCGCAACGGGATGATCGTTGTCCCAAGTGGCCCCAACACAACTCGTGCATGGACATTGTCGGCAAAGTCATAAACACGGTCGTGCTCCTAGCCACCTACAGCCTTGACCCACACTATAGGGTCATAGTCACCCTACGGCATTCATCCGCGCTCGAGCATGATCCTTGTATATGTCTCCTACACGAGTTTATTTTTTGTTTCATAATTTTTGTAAGTAATATATATATATATATATATATATATATATATACTATAAATAAAAATTGTGTAAAAAAAATATATATACTTACCATGATAACCGCGGCCCTCCTATTGACATACTCCCCCACCCCATGTCGCCGATGGTGAGTGCGCTCAAACACCTGCGTCTAACAGTGGAAAACATATACATTAGCACAATTGTACACAATATATAATTTAATTAAAAGTAAAAAAATTATACATACCATACGACGTTCATGCACCGCAAAAGACAGTGAGCCACCAGTGTGGCGCGCACCCGAGTCGTACCCCCCCCCCCCCCCCCCCCCACCCCCCAAACATGCAGTTTCTCGCTGCAGTCATGGACACCTTCTGTCACTCATCCGATGCCCATAGCTCAACGAGCTGGTCCTACACATATATAGGAAACCACTCACGGCCATGTCCCCGAGTCTCTGCAATGTGTGTGACCCCCAGCCATCTCATCATGGTGGTCCGGGCCTGGTTCAACAGCCCATTGTAGCGAGAGCGGGCAACGGTCTCCTATGCACTCTCTATAAAAGTGGTTTGATCCTCCGCCCATGTAAAATGAGCCTGCAAAAAAAAACAAATTTATTATTACCGATTGCTATTTATAATTAACATTCATTTAATAAATATACGTGCCTAGATCTCTCGCCAAAGCATATCTACATGCTCATGGGGCACATGAGACCATGTAGGCGACGCCCCGTGCATGAATCGTCAGATTGTCCCAGCTATCGTGTGAGAGACGTCCTCTTGGTTGAACCTGCACAAAATACAATACAATTATATATTGAATTATATATATATATTATAATTAATAATTAATACATCTACTTACCTTTTGCCGTGCACACTAACCACTCTGCGCGACTCCCCCTCGCCTGGTGGAGGGAGAATTCTGTTAGGCCCTTGTGGCCTACGTCTCGATGTCGATGGCGCCGATGTCGACGGACCTAGATCGACGACTGGAACCACTACTGGAGGCGAGGGGATGGTGGGTGTCGGCGAAGGGACGATGGCTACAGGCGGAGGGATGGTGGGTGGATACCGGGCGACGGGTGGCAATTGCCGGGGGGTCGTACGATGAAATCCTCCTCGGGCATGCACTTTTCGAACCATAGCTATCAAATATGAATATAATTAGATTATATATAATAGACTAATAGATAGATTTAATAATTGAAGATATATTATTCATTTACAATTATTTGTCATCCTCATTATCATCATCCGTGTAATACTTGTTGGTCGAGGGTTTCAACCCCACACTCTGTTCCCTCGACAATTGCCTTGATGATAACAAAATATGTTTAACAAGAATAAAAGCATGAAAGTTGCAGGTTGAAATTGTTATCGTCGCATGCGACATCATTTCGATACGATAAGTCTCTGTGTAGATTTCTAGACGTTTGACAAGTGCACCGAAGAAACTTATGAAGAGCTTAGAGTAAATGTAAAATCACTTGGGTAGCTCTCCAAGATGAATGCAACTCAAAGGCGAAACAGGAAAATGAACATCGTGAGAAAAATCAGCAAAGAACTGTAGTTTCCAGGTTCTGACTGATGGGTGGTTGACGGCGGGTCGATCGGCCCATCAGCCGGCCATCGACTGGTGGAGCTTGAAATCGACCAAAGGGCTCCGATCGATCGGCCATCAGCTGGCCACCGATCGGACGGCGCCAACGGGAAGAAAAATGATCATTGACGTGTTGGTTTGTGTGGAGGGTCATAAATACCCCCTCCAAACTCTCTCCAAACAAGTTGTTGATGCCCTAAACTAGTATTGAGTTAATCCTTGCATCTCCAAGGCTCTCACTTTCTCAAATCCTTAATCCCTAACTCTTGATCCCTCATCCTAAAGTGCATCATTATTGGAGGGGCCTTCAAGGTTGCTAGGCTCAAGAAGAGGAGTTGTTCTTGTTGTGATAAGTCCTCCTAACTCTCTTCTTGTGTTAGAATTGTTTTTACTTTGTTTTAAATTTATTCACTCAAGTGTGTAAGAAGACCTAGTGTTTGGTCTTGTGATGTGATGGTTACCTTGGTATAGAAGGTATAAAGCCACTTGTGTAAACTAGGTTAGGAGTAATTCTTAGGAATTGAGGTGGGAAAGCTCACTTGGTGTGAAGGTGGATACTTCTGGGTGTGAAAGTGTCTTCGAAGTGAGTGTAGGGTCTCTCCGGTGAAAAGTCCTCGATTATAAGCTACTCTTAATTTAGTGGTTTTGTGAGTGAAATCCTAAGTACGGTTCTTAGGTAGTGGAGTAGGCGGTGTTGCCGAAACACTATAAATCCTTGTGTTAGCATTGTCCATTGTGGTTGTATTTAATTGTTATTTCTTCTGCTTCATCTCATTGTTTTAAATTGACAAATTGCCTAAGTAGTTTAAGAAACAATTAAAAAAATGAATTTAGGCTAAAAGATTAGAGAACACACTATTCACCCCCCCTCTAGTGTGACCTTTTCTCCAACATTTGGTATCAGAGTGGGTCATAGATTGAGATTTCACCATTTCCTCTACATCTAGTCTCGATCCGAAAATGATACTAGAGTTGGTAGCATTTATACCACATAGGTTCGACGAGTCAAACTTTGGTCTTTGGAAAGGAATGATGTACATATTTTTAAAGACACAAGGTGTAGGTGTGTTCAATATAGTAAAGACCAAATACCTTGAACCTAAGGAAAATGACAATATATGTGTCTCTTAGGGAACTTCTGTTAAGGGCAGTTGAATAAGAAGTTAAAACTGCTATTAGAAGCACAATAAGAACCAAAATAAAAGTATACACACAAACACAAGAGGTTAATTTGTTTACGTAGTTTAGTGACAAACTTGTCACCTAATCTACGGGGCACTCACCAGATAGATGCTCAATCCACTCTCTATAAGTATAAAATAAGTTCTCTGGATTTCACACTCGAAATCCGACTACAGTACTACAATGAATTGTAAATAACAAAAATACTATTTACTATTACAAGTAAATACTATTTGCTATGACATTCCAACCACAAAGTTCTGTCCTCCACACAGCCTTGTGTTGTAGTGAGCTATCCATCCGAAACCAATCTTCTCCTCAAGATAAGAAATGTCTGCACTCAACAGTCTGCACTCAGTCTCAACTCCTCTTGATAATTGACAATCTAGTGTTCGCACATAGAGATGTGCAGATCAGATCTTTTCATCGGATTTTATATGAGACAATCGAAAGACCTAAATCAATGTTGTTCATAACTATTTATTTAATGAACCCATCAGTTTAATAACCAACCGTCATCAGTTCAAAAACAAATAGACAACGCATAACTCCTAAAAACCATAAAGATCAAGGAGTAAAGCCCAAAATATTTAAAGCAGTTATTCGGGGAAATAAAAAATAAATGATGATTAAAAGATCTCAGAGACAACAAGAAGAATCATCATTTAGTAAAGCAGACCAAGAGTCATTATCTCTGTAGGACTCAAAAAGTCATCTTTCTGCGATGCATCTTTGACAAGAAAACCATAGGTTGCTAGAGCAATTGAGACTGTCTTCACACAGTTGAGACTGTCTTTAAGATATGCAGAGTTTCTCATGGTTATGTTTGAGATCTTTAACTTTTTCCAAATACAACCAACATACAAAGTCCAACACTAATACTCTCCCCCTTTGGCTTATTTGGCAAAAACCCAACCTGTCATAGTCAATTTCAAAAAAGACAAATATCAATAACAAGAGAAAAAATTTAGACACAAGCACACTAACGGTCAAGATTTACGAAACTAGAAAAAATCCAGCCATCACAGAGTCACAACCATCACAAGAGTCCATCACAGCATACAAAGGCCAACACTAATAGAAAACATGAATGCATGAACTCAAGAACAAATAGATAGATTTGAGTCAAATGCTAAAGCCATGAATTGCATTTTTTGTTCTTTGGAAAATGCTATTTTTGAAAAAGTCATGCATTGCACTTCCGCGTTTGATATTTGATCATGCTTAAATATGCTATATGACCATGCTAAAACTGAATAACTTATTACTTTAAATGAAGGAGTTGATGATAATTGTCACACTCCTAGTTCTAATGAAGTTCTTGAAGCTCATAGTGTATCTAGCCAATGAAGTACAAAGAGTCGGAAGAGAAAGCTGATTTGCTACCTGTGCAATGAAAAAGGGCATGTGAAGAAAAATTACCCTACCACGAAGAACAAGGCAAAAAGGAGATCAAATGCTTCCACATACTTATCTTCATCAACTGAAGCATCCTCTCGCCATGACTATGAAGCTAGCATCATGAATGCCAATGAGGAGGTATACTCTTCTTCTAGTCATGATAACAATAATGATAGTATTAATTCATCTAGTTCTCATGATATGCTTTATGATGAATTAATGGATGAATGTAAAATCATGTATGCCTTGATTATTAAAAAAGATAAAAAATTAAAAATTAAAGAAAGAAAACTTGACTCTTAGCTCTCATTTACGTGATGCAAAACTAGAAAATGAGAAACTAAAAAGTAGTGTCTCTAATCTATGTCATGACAAATTAAATATTGACACAAATGATTTGAAAAACAAAAATGATATCTTGAAGTATGAAAATAATATGTTCGAAACCCAAATGCATGTTATTTATAAATCCATGAATGACTTAAAAAATGAGATTGTAATCTTAAATAGGAAAGTCACTAATTTATCTAGTAATTCACTTTCTAAGAATTCTAGAAATTTGAATGTTTCAAGTGAGAATGCTATTACTCACCATAATCTTCATGTTAAGCATTTCTCTTTCAAACCTCATGCCGAAAACAAAAAGTTTCATGGAAATTATTTTTGTTGTGGTATCTATGATCATTCTATTCATAATTGTGCTTTCAAGAGAAATTCAAGTGTTGCTAAGACACTTTGGACCCCTACACCAACTCACCCACAATGACCCAAAGAAATTTGGGTACCAAAGATTTCATGTTCTCTTGTAGGGGGAACAACCACACAAGGATGAATTGATTATGGAAGTTGCATGAAGACTCAAAGCTACACAAATTCATAGTGCAACTTCAAAGTCATTATGATGCCATAGGTATGGAAATTGGAATCTAGGTACATTTGGTATCATCTCCTCACTCTCATTGATTTCATTTAAGTTGGAGTACATGATACATGCAATATTTTAAGTTGGTTTCTCCGCAATATATAGCATCTATGAAACAATTTTGATTTTTGATTTCCGATCTATTCGGAGGCCTATGTAGCCTATAAGGAGTTAATGCGATATTCCGTTTTCAACCAATAGGGAGGGTTGGAGATCTAATTTTTCAAATATTGCATGTTTTGAGATCTCTTTATTTATTTTGGTATCTTGACAATCCTCTTTGAAACGAATCGTAAGCTACTTAGCAAAGTAGATTTTTGAAATCAATATTTTATTCGATCTTTGCTATTAGTTAAAATAACTTGTTAGTGGTAACATATTTTTTTTTTAAGAAAAAAAAATAGTTATTACTTGCAAGTTATTGGTCCTGTAATGGAAGTATAGTAGGAAGGAATTGGGAAGAAAGATGAAAATTTGAAATTTCTCAAGAAATGATGTATAAACTTCTATTCGGCAAAACATGTACTTTAGACCTCTATTATCTTGATGAAATGATACCCTTATGCTTATGAGTAAATTTACATGAAAATTGATTGAAATCGCATGATTAGAAAAATTTTGACACTTAGAAAATTATATACTTAGAAAATCGCATGGTAGAGGTAAAAATTAACATTAGAAAATTTTCTTTTGAGTTGTGATTTGATGAACATAAGGTTCGATGTGTAAATATGTTACAAGCACACGATTAAGCTTGAAGAGCTCTCCAAGAGCGATACTTAGCATTATTACACTTAAGGTCAAATAAGAAATACGCCAAGTTGACGTGTTGACAACATGACAAAATCGCACAAAATTTTCGTCAAAAATCCTACATGACAAAAAAATTCTATTATGAAATGTCAAGACAATATCGTATCAATTTCATAGTCGTTATAGAAGGATTTCGAGAATTCGCGCATAACCCAAATATTTACAAGAATGCCACTGCGAATTCTGAGAGTTTTAGAAAAATGTAGAAAAGTCATTTTTGAGTGATTCTTGATTCTTTGGAATCATCATGAAGTCTAGTTTACGTGGTATAATTTTCATAAATATATGATATATATATAGAAATTTTTTTAAACATAGGCTAGAAAACACACCCGGTGTCGGCCGGTCGCTCGACCATCGATCGCCCATCGACCGACAAACTGAAAAAAATCATGTGTGTCCATTTGGTGAGTGATTTCATCTTCACCCTTCACCGTAGCTTCTTAAGACCGAAACTAGGCTTCCTATGCTCATACCAGCCGACCACCTCTCCATTTTGCTTAGGTTTTGAAGCTCCTCTTCCACTCTTAAGGTAAAAATCCAAGTTCTAGTCTTCTTCCTTAATTCTTCATTTTTCTCTTCTACATGACAAAAATCTATACTTAAAAAGGCTCATTTCATGACATTTCATCATTCATGGTAGTTTATGACATTGTTTTCATGATAAGTGCTAGAAAGCGAAAGTTTCATGCTTTTATTGTTCTCTTTTGAAATTTCACCAAAAATTTTCTCATGAAATCTTTTGTTTTGAAATGCTTCAAGATATGATGCTTAAAAATTGTTCATGAAGTATTTCTCTAAAAATTACTAAGGTATGATGGTTAGAAGTTTTCATCTCTACCATCTCTACAATCTTTGGAATTTTCAAGGTGTGATACCTTAGAACGTTTTTATCTTGCACACATTCATGATTTTTTCTTTGAATACTTGAAGTATAAAAGAAGGGCAAAATTGCAAAAAGGAGGGAAGAAAAACAAAATGAAAATTTAGATTTGTTTTGATTTTTTTCTTGTGTTGTTTTTCTTTGCAAAATCAAATTATCATGCAAACTTTATTAAAAAGAAAAACATGAGGAGTTCATTTTTTTTATCATGGTTTTCTCTCTCTTTTTTTTGATTTGTAAAGAGTGAAGAAAAGGATTGAATGCATCATTTACTTTGATTTCAAAATACACTCCCACATTAGATCTAAGTTGCATGCATCCTTCTTTAAAAGAATGATCATTTATGCATCTTCTCAAATGTCTTGCAGATGGCACCGAGAACTAAAAAACCCTCTCTTCCAGATAACCTCCTAATAGCCATAGGAAAAAGTCAAGCCCCCCGATTCACCACCCGCACTATCCTACAAACACGTATAGTCAATCTAGGGGACCTTGTGAAGTATGATATTAGGAGCCTGCATAGCTGCACTAAGATGGGTAGAATACCTTGGGAAACAAATCCCAGTGTGCCCTATCCTCATTAAGGCTTTCTTGGCGAACCTTATAATAGAACGCCCTCCCATTGAGGACAGTCCAGTTCTAAGGTCCGAGATTCTTGGGAAACCTATAGTTATCACCGCTTCGACCATTAGGGAGGCCTCTGGTTTTCCTCCTCTTGGTACTCATGTATACAACATGTCCACTCATGCATTCCATGAGGATTTTTCCACCTTTCAAGTAGTTTCACCCATTTGTCCTGAATGGTACCATGGGATGCTTCCCACTCAAAGCATCAAGCTATCCACAACTACTAGAATCATGCATCTCTTTATCACACATAACACACTGCCCATAGTAGGTCATTATAATGAGGTCACTAGCACGTACTAGCACTAGAGTTCTATTCTATGCCATGACCCGCAGAGTCATTGATGTACCCGATCTCATGTTGAACTACATAGCCGATGTTCACGCCTATCCTAAACAAGCTCTACTGTGTGCATCTATCATCTCCTACTTTATTTACCTAGCTAGGGTAAATCGATCTAGATTTCAGATAGAGCCCTTTCCGAGGGCAATAGACACCTATCCGCATGAAGATCCTTGGAGATCAGTGTGGTAAGCGTGCACAAGGAGGTCCATCAGATCTAGAGGATGATGATGATGATGATGAGGAGGAGGAGGAGGAGGAGGAGGATGATGTAGGTAGCAGCTCATCATGCCCTCCAACGGATGAGGGCTTTGGGATGATTGAGAATAGGTTGGCTCAACTTCATATCGATCAAGCTGAGTGGAACAACCGCATGACTGAACGTATTGAGCAGATCGGTACTCGTGTTGATGACATCTATGGCCATGTAGATGTCATGTACGGGTGTGTGGATGGGATGTGGCAATACTATCAGGCGCATCAGCCACCTCCACCACCTGAGGAGTAATGAGTCGTATCCATGTTTAATGTTGTTTCTCTTATGGACTTGTATGGATGTATCTATTTTTATGCACTTTGTAGACTTGTTTAAACTATGTTGTACACTACTAGAATATTAGCTATCAGCCACGGGGATTTTCGATAGCCGTCTAGGTCGTTAAAACCATTCACGGCTTTTTGATGGACATAGGGGCCATGGCTGATGTAACCCAATCAGCTGTGGTTCGTATACGACTGCCCAAGGCCGTCGCTCATAAGTGATGGCGCACACGGGGTGCAAAATGAAATAACCAAGTAGCGACGCCTTAGCAGGGGCCAAAGGGCTGTCAATGATATAAGTAAGTAACTAACCACGGCTAGGAGCGGCCGTCGCTTATTAACTGATAGCGCAAACGCGGTGCGAAAATAAAAAATACGTCATTGACGGCTGAGAGAGGGATATGCGACCGTCGTTGATACTATTATTAGTTGTCCACAATTTATCAACGGCCGAGGGACCGTCGATGAAAAACCTTTTTATTTGCGTTCGCGCCCGACCTTCCTCTTTCCCCCACTCTCTTCTCTCTCCGCCACTGCCGATCAAGTCACTACCGTCGATTGTCCTCTACGTGACCCTTCTCATTGTCGAGACGCCGCCCTCGACGCGCTACCGCCCCCTCTCCCGCTCTCCCTCCACCGCGCCGCCGCCTGCTCCCTCTCCCCTCTCCGTAGCCACCAAGGTGAGTTCCTCCCCTCTCCCCTCTCCGGGTTGGCACCGGCAAATTTTGTTTTAATACATTTTTTTAAAAAAATTAGATTAATTAGATTTAATTAGGTTTGTTAATTACTGTTAATTAGTTTTGTTAATTAGGGTTAATGCTAGATTTAATTTGTTTTGTTAATTAATTAGGGTTATTTGTTAATTAGATTTAATTAGGGTTATTTGTTAATTAGTTTTATTAGATTTAATTAATTTTTTTTGCTGTTAGATTAAATTTAGGTTAGTTTTAATGTTAGGATTAGTTAATCAAGGGTAGAATAAATGTTAGGGTTAATTTTAGTTGGGTATAATTACAATTTTGAAACCGTCCACTTTGGACTTGCGCGCGCCGGAATCGTCCACTTTGGACTCACGGCGAAATCGTCTATGGTGGACTCCCGTGCACCGAAATCGTCCACTTAGGACTCATGGCCAAATCATCCACGGTGGACTCGCGCCGGAATCATCCACAATGGATGGACTCGCACCGGAATCATCCACTTTGGACTCGTGCAGAATCATCTGCTGTGACTCACGCTGGCATCTACAAATTTAGAAAAAAATCAAGACGTGTTGATACATTTCACATATGGATTGACGAGTCAAGTTTTCAGTTTCCTACCATCTAACCATCAGTATCGAAGGAATCGAGACAAATTTACCAAGGGTAGAGTCGAAAGAGATGAGCCACCACCGATGTTGTCTGGTGAACAGATGTTAGCACGTGTTGAATTGCTTCCAAAGATTACTTTTGGTCAGAATGTAAGAATTTCAAGCTTTGGTCAAACACATATATTGGGTGAAAAAAAGTATCTTATGGTAATTGTCGTATTGGAGTTCATTACTGATTTGGCATAATTTAGATGTCATGTACATTGAAAAAAATGTGGATAATATTTTTAACACTTTGATGGATATTCTCGGCAAAACTAAAGATAATGTGAAGGCCCGACATGATGTGAAAATAATTTGTAACAGGCCTGAGTTAGAGTTGCAAGAGGTTAACGGATGACTTCATAAGCCAAAGGCGCCGTATTTGTTAAATAAACAACAAATGAAAGATGTGTATCAATGGATCAAAAAACTCAGATAACCCGATGAATATTTCTCAAACTTATCTCAATGTGTGAACGTTGATGAATGCAAAATATCGGGGATGAAGAGCCACAATTTTCATGTATTAATGCAGAGATTGCTTTCGGTCGCGTTTCGAGATCATCTACATAATAAGATTTGGAGTCCATTGACAGAATTAAGTATGTTTTTCAGAAATATTTATGCAAATATCCTTCGAGTTGAAGATATGTCAGCACTTGAAAATAATATTATTGTAATCATATGCAAGCTAGAGCAGTTTTTCCCTCCCGCATTTTTTGACTCGATGGAGTATCTACCAATACACTTGGCATACGAGGCACGAGTTGGTGGCCCCATTCAATACTAGTGGATGAACTTATTTGAAAGATACATGAATCGTCTGAAGAAAAAAGTAAACAACACAGCTGCAGTTGAAGGTTCCATATCAGAAGCATATATCATTCAAGAAATTTCAACATTTTGCTCATTCTATTTTGATTCCACCATCAAGACAAGACCTAATCGTCTTCCACCGAACGACGATGGGGGAGCTCGACCATCAAATGGTTGTTTAAATATCTTTTGTTACCCTGGTCGTGCTTTGGGTTCTCATCCGTCTCGATTCTTAAACGACGAAGAATACCATTTGGCCTACTTGTATGTTTTACTAAACTATCCATTGGTTGAAAAGTTCATTGAAATATTTGACGTCGAGATGGTGACAAAATACTCAATTTACAACGATGAGAAATTAGAGAGATTACGCAATCATGAGTTCCCTTATTGGCTTTAATCTCATAGTACAGAACACAGAGCCAAAATAGATGATAGAATATTTGAATTTGCTAGCGGATCAACGCGACTTGTATCATGTTATAATAGTTATTTTGTTAATGAATATAAATTTTACACAGTTGAATATTAATTTACAAAGAAGACTATGAATGTTAGGGTATGCGTCAAAGGGACAACATATGCTGAATGTGATGTCGATTTTTACAGACTGTTGGAAGAAGTATTAGAATGGCACTTTTTCGGCTCGAAATCAGTTGCTCTTTTTAAATGTCATTGGTTCAATACAAGCGATAGGGGCATGAGAATTCATCTAAAGTATAAACTTGTCGATGTCAATTACAAATTGAAATTGGCTTCAAATGAGTCATTTATATTGGAATCTCGAGCGGAACAAGTATATTATATGCAGTATTCGTCTCGAAAGAAAGATAGGATAGATTGACGTGTAATCTGTAAGACTAAAGCCAGAGGAAAAATTGACCCGGTAGTTGGAGAGAATGATCCAACAAATGACTTCTATCAAGAAGAGGATCCTACTGAAGTGGAGCGAGTTAGTCCAATACTTGAGGATGATGACACAGAGTTAGTTCAATTGGAAGTAGAATATGTTGATGACGACGATAATTGTCTTGAGGAAGAAGGACTGAATGATGATGAGGGAGAAGAAGAAGAGTTTGAAGATTCTGATACAAAAGAATAAGAAGAAGAGTATTACACGGATGATGATACTAACGATGACGAATAATTATAAATGTGAAGTATATCTTCAATTATTAAGTGTATCTATTAATCTATTATATATATACTAATTATATTCATATTTGACAGCTATGGTTCGAGAAGTGCATGCCCGAGGAGGCATTCCTCGTAGGACTACCCCCGATGATTCCCACCTACCACTCCTGTACCCACAGACCCTTTGCCTTCAACCACTATCCCACCACTTTCGACCACCATTCCCCCACCTGATCCGTCCACCATTTCCCCAGCTGATCTGGCCGCCATCCCCCCCATCTCCAGCCACCATCCCTTCAGCCAATCCAAGCCTGTCAACATCGAGATGTAGGCCTAACAGAATTCTCCCTCCGCCAACTGAAGGAGAGTCACGCAGATTGGTTAGTATGCGCGGTAGAAGGTAAGTAGATGCATTAATTATTACTTATAATTTATTTATAATTCCTCACAAGTTTAATATAGAATTGTACTATATTTGGTGCAGGTTTGAGCAGGAGGATGTCCTACACACGATAGTAGGGACGATCCAGAAGTTTATGCATGGGGCGTGGCCTACATGGTCTCACGTGCCCCCTGAGCATATGGATTTACTATGGCGAGAGTTCTCGGTAAGTATGTTTATTAAATTAATGCTAATGTTAAATATCGATCGATAATAATATTTTTTTTTTTTTACAAGCACATTATACATGGCTGGAGGACCAGACTCGTTTTGTGGAGAGTGCGTTGCCTACACTCGCTACAACGGGCTGCTTCAGCAGGCCCGTAAGACCATGATGAGACAGCAGGGGGCCACACCGATCGAGCAAACTCGGGGACACACCCCCGAGTGGATTCCTAGACCTGTGTGGGACTAGCTTGTTGAGCGGTGGGACACGCCTGAGTGGCAAGAGGTCTCCCGTACAGCGTTGAGAAATCGCATGTCTAGGGGGGACGGCACGGGGGCGCGCCACACTGGTGGCTCTGTGTCTTTTGCGGTGCATGAGCGTCGTATGGTATATATAATTTTCTTACTTTTAATTAAAATATTATATATTGTGTATAATGATACTAATATATTTGTTTTCTAATGTAAGATGCAAGTTACGGAGGATGACACCTTCCAACGCCCCTCATTGATGCAGGTGTTTAAGCGCACTCATCGTCGACGACGAGGAGCGGGGGACTACGTCGATAGTAGGGCCTTGATCATCATGGTAAGTATTTATGTCTATTTAATTTACACAATTTTTATTTATAGTATATATATATGTATTATTTAAAATATAAACGCATGTAGGAGACCTACACAAGGATCGTGATCGAGCACAAAGGCATGTCGGAGGAGTTTGACGCGGGTGCAGGGGTCGAGGCCGTGGGTGGCTGGGAGCATGGCCGTATTTTTGGCTTTGCAGATAGTGGCCATGCACGCGCCGTCTTAGGGCCACTTGGGGCGCGCACCGACCCCTCCCACTGCGGGTGAGAGGCCCTCAATATCGCAGATGCAGGTCCAGTGCTGGATAGCGGCCTTGGAGTCTGAGCTAACACAGTAGATAGCGACGACAGAGGAGCGAAGACAGGCGATGGAGGAGCAGCGACATGCGATGGAGGAGCAGAGACGCATAAATGACGAGTTGAGACAGATGATGCAGAACATGCAGGCCCTCCTCACTCAGATTGCATCTCACTTAGATCTTCTACCGATGATGTCACAGACGTCGTTCTCTTTGACCCAGTCGATGCTCCCGACCCAGTCGCTGTCGACTCCATCGCCTTCACCGCAGCCGTGAGATGTATGTTCGTGTATTTTGATTATATTTTGTCACTTGTTAGTCTTCGTTTGAGGCTTAGATACTTGATAGATGTTTATACTTTACATTTCATATTTTGATACTTGTTTGCCTCTAGTTTGAGGCTTATAGTTGTTTATATATTTATAGTTGTATATATGATATTTTGATACTTGTTTGCCTCCGGTTTGAGGTTTAGATTGATGATATTTAAGTAAAACTTATATGGTTGGTTGAAAATGTATGTGTATGATGTTTTGTGATTGTAATATGTGATTGTAAATAGATTGTAACATATAAATATCTTTGTATACAAGAATTTTCAAAATTTTAATTTTTTTCAATTACAGCATATAACGTCAACCACGGCTTACCCATGGCTGCCCATCACTACGTCGTGGCTCAAAGCGTATCGTAAATGACCGATGGCCTAGGCAGCACCAAATATCATAGTTGCTAATGATATCACCGAAGGCTAGCAACCACGGCAGATGTGTTTAAATCAGCGACAGCCGTTTATGCCGTCACTGATATGTTTAAATCAGCGACAGCACAAGAGGCTGTTGCTGATGACTAGTTGAGACGGTAGAGGTCGATCGTCACAACTTATCTGAGATGCGCACATTAGTGACGGGCTTTTGCCACGGTCCGCGCCGTTCGTGATAGTCATCACCGGCAGTTCAGCCACGGCCCGACCCATCGGTGACAGCGACAATTCTAGTAGTGGTAGTTGCTTTGCACTTTAGTTGAATTTTATAGTTTAAACTACGTTGTAGACTTGCATATATTGTATAGTTAAACCATTGTATGGATTTTCACTTTGGATGGATGTTATGGTTTAGCTTTGCTTTGTATGATGTTATGGATTTTATGGTTAAATCATACAACCCCTTTTGTTTTGCTTTTTAGTTCTTGTTTTTTTTATATATGTATCCTTTTTGATTGATGTCAAATGGGGGAGAAGAATGTGATCATCATGTTAGGCTTTGCTACTCTTAACTTGTAATTTATGGCATGACGAAAGGAGGAGAGTTAAAACTTATAAATATGCATGTTGATAGGGGGAGCACTTAATTATCAAGTAAAATCTTATATTGCTCTAAATGCTTATCGCTTTATATGAATTCATGCTTCATGCTCTAAATGGTTGTCGCTTTATATATACTTATCGTCATTGGTTTATCATCATCAAAAATGGGGAGAATGTTAGCCCTGGGTTTCGCCCCCGCGCTCTATTTTCTCAATAATTGTTTTGATGATAACAAACTATTTTTAACAAGCTTAAAAGAATGAAAGTCGTAGGTTGAAATTGTTATCGTCACACATGGCATCATCTCGATACGACAAGTCTCCGTGCCGATTTCTAGACACTCGACGAGTGCACCGAAGAAACTTAGGAAGAGCTTAGAGTAAATGTAAAATCACTTGGGTAGCTCTCCAAGATGAATGCACATCGAAGGCGAAACCCGGAAATAAACATCGGGCGAAAAATCAGCAAAGAACTGTAGTTTCAAGGTTCCGACCGATGGGCGATCGACGGCCGATCGACTGGCCCATCATCCGACCATTGACCAGTGGAGCTCAAAATCGACCAGAGGGCTCCGGTCGATGGCCGTTCTCTCGGCTGGTCGATCGGCCATTAACCGGCCACCGATCGGGTGGCACCAACGGGTAGAAAAATGCCCGTTGACGTGCTGGTTTGTATGGAAGGTTATAAATACCCCCTCCAAACTATCTCCAAACAAATTGTTGATGCCCTAAACTGATATTGAGTTAGTCCTTGCATCTCCAAAGCTCTCACTTGCTCAAATCCTTAATCCCTAGCTCTTGATCCCTCATCCTAAAGTGTGTCATCATTGGAGGGCTCTTCAAGGTTGTTATGCTCAAGAAGAGGAGTTGTTCTTGTTATGACAAGTCCTCCTTACTCTCTTCTTATGTTAGAATTGTTTTTACGTTGTTTTAAATTGATTCACTCAAGTGTGTAAGAAAACCTAATGTGTGGTCTTGTGATTTAGTGGTTACCTTGGTATAGAAGGTATAAAGCCACTTGTGTAAACTAGGTTAGGAGTAGTTATTAGGAATTGAGATGAGAAAGCTCACTCTGTGTGAAGGTGGATACTTCCAGGTGTGGAAGTGCCTTTGAAGTGAGTGTAGGGTCTTTCTGGTGAAAAATCTTCGATTGTAAGCTACTCATAATTTAGTGGATTTGTGAGTGAAATCCTAAGCACGATGCTTAATTAGGTAGTGGAGTAGGCCGTGTTGTCGAAACACTATAAATCCTTGTGTTAGCATTGTCCATTGTGGTTGTATTTATTTGTCATATCTAGTGTTTCATCTCATTGCTTTAAATTGATCAATTGCCAAAGTAGTTTAAGAAACGATTAAAAAAATGAATTTAGGCTAAAAGATTAGATACCATACTATTCACCCCCCCTCTAGTGTGACCATTTCTCCAACAATACTCTTCTTCTTATTTTCGGAATCTTCAAATTCTTCTTCTTCTCCTTCTCATCATCATTTAGTACTTCCTCAACTTCATTATCGTCATCATCAACATATTCTACTTCCAATTGAACTAACTCTATGTTATCATCCTATTGGACTAACTCGCTGCACTTCAGAAGGATCTTCTTCTTGGTAGAAGTCATCTATCAGTTTATTCTCTCCAGCTACCGAGTCAATTATTCCACTGGCTTTAGTCTTACAGACTACACACTAATCTGCCCTATTTTTATTTCGAGACAGATACTACATATAATATACTTGTTCAGCTTGAGATGCCAATATAAATGGCTCATTTGAAGCCAATTTCAATTTGTAATTAACCTCGACAAGTTTATACTTTGGATGAATTCTCATACCCCTATCGCTTGTATTGAACCAATGGCATTTAAAAAGAGCAACTAATTTCCAGCCGAAAAAGTGCAATTCTAAGACTTCTTCCAACAGCCTGTAATAATCGACATCACATTCAACATACGTTGTCCCTTTGACGCATACCCTGGCATTCATAGTCTTCTTTGTAAATTAATATTCAACTGTGTAAAATTTATATTCATTAACAAAATAACTGTTATAACACGATACAAGTTGCATTGATCCGCTAGCAAATTCAAATATTCTATCATCTATTTTGGCTTTGTGTTCTGTATTATGAGATCAAAGCCAATAAGGGAACACACGATTGCGTAATCTCTCTAATTTCTCATCCCTCTAAATTCAGTATTTTGTCACCATGTCAACGTCAAATATTTCAATGAAATTTTCAATATCTGGACAATTAAGTAAAACGTATAAGAGTCCCAAATGGTACTCTTCGTTGTTTAAGTATCGAGATGAATGAGAACCCAAAGCACGACCAGGGTAAACAAAGATATTTAAACGACTGTCTGATGGTCGAGCTTCTCTATCGTCATTCCGTGGAAGATGATAAAGTATTGTTCGAATGGTCGATTCAAAATAAAATGAGCAGAATGTTGAAATTTCTTGAATGATATATATGCTTCTGATATTGAACCTTCAACTCCCTCGTTGTTCTTAACTTTTTTCTTCAGGCGATTCATGTATCTTTCAAATAAGTACATCCACCAGTATTGAACGGGGCCACCAACTCGTGCCTCGTATGCCAAGTGTATCGGTAGATAATGCTCTATCGATTCAAAAAATGCAGGAGGGAAAAACTACACCTGCTTGCATATGATTTCAACAATATTATTATCAAGTGCTGACATATTTTCGACTCAAAGGACATTTACACAAATATTTCTGAAAAACATACTTAATTCGGTCAATGGACCCCAAGTCTTATCATGTAGATGATCTCGAAATGCGACCGGAAGCAATCTCTACATGAATACATGACAATCATGGCTCTTCATCCTTGATATTTGGCATTCATCGATGTTCACATATCGAGATAAGTTTGAGGCATATCCATCGGGTAATTTGAGTTCTTTGATCCATTGATACACATCTTTCATTTGTTGTTTATTTAATACATACGACGTCTTCGGCTTATGAAGTCACCTGTTGACCTCTTGCATCTCTAACTCCGGCCCCTTACAATATATTTTCAGATATTGTCTGGCCATCACATTATCTTTAGTTTTTTAAAAAAAATCCATCAAAGTTTTAAAAATATTATCAAACATATTTTTTCAATGTGCATAGCGTCCAAACTATGTCGAATCAATAATGAACTCCAATATGATAATTCCAAAAAGATACTTTTTTCACCCAGTTATGAGTTTGACTAAAGCCTAAAATTCTATCACTCTGACCAAAAATAATCTTTGGAAGCAATTCAAGGAAACACGTGCTAACATCTGTTCACCAGACAACATTAGTGGTGGTTCATCTCTTTCAACTCTACCCTTGGTAAATTTATCCCGATTCCTTCGATACTGATGGTTAGATGATAGGAACCAACGATGACAATCGAAGAAGGAAATATTTCGCTCGTCCTCAAGACTCAAGGATTTTGAGTGTTCCACACAATATGGAAAAGAGAGTCGCCCATGCGTGCTCCAACCAGACAAATACCGTAGACTGGGAAATCATTAAATATCCACAAGACAATAACTCTTAAAGTGAAATTTTGCTTCCGGTGACAATCATAAGTGACAGCTCCCTTAGCCCACAATATTTTCAGTTCATCAATTAGGGGTCGGAGAAACACATCAATTTCTTCCCGAACACCCCTAGGACCCGGAATAATCATTGAAACATAGATAAATTCATCTTTCATACATATTGACGTGACAAATTATAAACGGTTAGCAACACTGGCCAAACTAAATAAGGAGTTGTCAAATGACCAAATAGATTAAAACCATCTATGCACAATCCCAATATGATATTTCTATCATCCTTAGCAAATAAAGGATACCATCTATCTGAATGTTTCCATGCTTCACTATCGGATGGATGAGTCATTACGATATCATCATGACTTATTGCATACCAACTCATGTAAGGGGTAGTCTTTTCAGACATGAATAATATATCTTTGAAGTCTCAGTGTCAGTGGAAAATACTGAAGCACCTTAAACGAGATATTTTTCTGTCAAACCGATTTCTTCTCCTTGTAATGAGGATGTTCACATATCGAGTATTCACCCAACTGTGAATTTTTTTTATAATATAAAATACAGTTATTTGGGCACGCATGTATCTTTCCATACCAAAGTCTTAATTTCTTCATCAACTTTTTTGTCTTATAAAAAGTTGGTTCAAACTTGTTATTTGGAGGTAGCATTCCGTTGATAAAGCCTACAATTCGATCAAATGCAACCCTCCTTATTCGACATATCGTAAAATTCTGTAGCCTCCTTATTCGTCAATTCAATCTCTTTCACAGGTTGTGCTTATGCGATATCAACAGTCGTAGTATCTGGTGGCACTAACATCTCAGTAACTGACTCAACATTATCATTTAAATGGACTTGACCGCCAAGACTATCAAGTGTCATTGTTCTATAAGGATTAGGTGGATTGGACGAAGAAACAACACTAGAAGATTCACCATGAGTATGGATGATAGTATTGCTCTATGTCTCGACTTCACATGACTCCCCGTGATAAGTCCATACATAATATCTTGGTGTGAATCCTTTTATATATAGATGCATTGTGACAATTTCCCAATCCAAAAATCTTGCATTCGAGCATTTCCGGCACGGACATCGGATTTGATCACCGCTAACAAATTTTTGATTCGAATAGGCAAAATTTAAGAATTAAGTTACACCTAGTTGAAATTCATTCGTTATAGCTCCACAATCAAATTGTCGGTACATCCAACTTCGATCACCCGATATGATTCTGTCCATCAATGGTAATATCTTCAGTTTATGTCTTTGGGTGGGATACTATTCCATTCGGGATTCATGTTATTCATATTGCACTAAGTATTTCTTTTAACTCTTAACTTCATTCTAAATTTCGGCTGCATCTCCCTACAGTTCTCTGAATACGCATATCATCTTGGCGCGTATCGAAGAAAAAGGGAGATACAGTAGCCAAAATTTATGCATGAGTTAACGGTTAAAAGAAAAAAATAAGTGCAATACAAATAACTATGTTTCCAAATTATCCAATTAAGGACAATTCAAGGGATGTACGTCCTATAAAAGAGCATCTACTTCGTTTAAACGAACATACAACCCTCGAATGGATTTAAGGTTTTGCAAAATCATATCCGACTCGTCGATGCATACGTGAAACGTATCAACTCTTCATGATTATTTTATAAATTGATGGATGCCGGCACGAGTCCACAATGGACGACACCAGCGCGAGTCCACAAGTTTCGACCCCAAAGCCGACGCTAGGGTTCACAAATGGTTTAATTTTTTTCCTCTTATTGAATTAATTAACTCGATGTCGTCTTCTCGAGTATTGGACTAACCCTAATTGAATTAACTAATTAAAGTAGGGTGTAACTAAACTAGTAGGTTGAACTAAACTAGAGTTTAACAAACTAACTAACATTAACATAAAAATAATGCTAACTTTAACATAAAACCCGAATTAACATATTAACATTAATAGTAAAAAAAAAAAATTAACCCTAATTAATTGAATAACATTAACAGTAAATAAATAAATAAGTCTTATTAACACTAACAATATTATAACCCTAATTAATTAATAGATTAGTAGTAAAAAAATAAAAAATAAATAAATAAAAGGAATGCTACTGGTGGGGAGAGGGGGAGAGAGCGGTTACCTGATCGGTGACGAGGGAGGGAGGGGAGGGGTGGCACAGAGACCAGCAGCGAGGCAGAGGCGGTGACAAGCCGACGAGCGATGCAGAGGATCGAAGGGGTCGATGGGCGGCGAGGCATAGGCGGCAACGAGCGAGGAGGCAGAGGCGTCGATAGCGAAGGGGAAGGCGTTTGCGATGAGACGACTTGAAATCGGCAATGGGGAGAAGAGAGAGGAGAGAGTGGGAGAAAGAAGAGGGATCGGGTGCGAAAGCAAATAAAAAGATTTTTGATTGACGACCAATCAGCCGTCGAAAAACCGTGGATTGTTAATTATTATATCACTGACGGTCAACGTTTTCCTCTCTAAATCGTCGGTGATTAGTTTTTTATTTTCGCACCGCATGCACGCCATCGACTCATAAGAGATGGCCGCTAATAGCCATCGCTATTGATTTATTATATCACCGACGACCCACCGGGTCCTCTCTAAGACGTGGCTAATTACTTATTCCATTTCGCGTCCCATGCGCACCATCTACTCATAAGTGACGGGCTAAGCCGGCCGTATGTGAGCTGTTGCAGTTGTTGTTACATTTGCAATGGCTTATGCGGCCGTCAGAAAACTGTGGATATTTTTGACAACTTTGACAGCCGTCGGTGAGGGCCGTTGGTGAAAGCGACTATTCTAGTAGTGTATGGACAACGTCCCATGGGCGGGAGTGTTGTAACATTCCATGGACAACATCCCATGGGGAGGGATGTTGTAACATTCCATAGACAACAACATCCCATGGGGTGGGATGTTGTAACATCCCATGAACAACATTGCCGCCCATGAGAAAGGGGGAATCTAGCTCATTTTTTAATTAAAAAATATATAATTTTGAAAAAGTATTTTTAATTTATAAAATATTTTTTATGATAAAAAGGGAGATGTTAGAGTCTAATAAGTATTTTCATCCTAGAGATTTTTGCTCAAAATCTATAAAATAAATTTAAATTAAAAGTCGTGAAATATTTTGATGCAAAATATTTTTTTGGACCGTAGTACATCATTTGATCGGATTTTCCTACTTTTGAGCTAGATTCCCCCTTTTCGTGGCCAAATTCCTCCCTTTGATTCTGGATTCTCCTTGAACCGTCACTACTAGATAGTCGCTATCACCGACGGCTAATGCAATTGATATACCGTCGGTGATGACTATCACGGACAGCACGAGCCATTGCAACGCGTCGTCGCTTATGTACGCATCTCGGATAATTTGTGATGTCTCGGGGCGGCCATCCCAAGTAATTATCAGCCACAGCCACCATAGTTGTCGTTGATCTAAATCCATTAGTGACGATCCTACACGACTATCACTGACAACTAATTATCAGTAACGGCTTGGAGCCATCGCTGATATTATTAGCAACTGTGATATATGTTGCTGCCCAGGCCATCAACCAATTACGATACGCTTTTGGCGACGACCTAGTGACGGTCGTCCATTGGTAAGCCATCACTGAAGTTATATCCTATAATTGAAAAAATTAAATATTTGAAAATTCCTATATACATCAATATTCACACGATGCATTATACACGAACAATCAATTTACAACCACAAGCACATCTTACACAGACAAATAAAAAAAACCACAATTTATACATAAATGTCATCAATCTAATCCACAAACGGAGGCAAACAAGTATCAAATATCAAAACTAAACTATATATACAAATATCAAGTATATAAGCCTCAAACGGAGGCTATCAAGTATCAAGTATCAAAATACAATAAAACAAAATCTCACCGCTACAGTGGAGGCGATGGAACATGAGATGACGAAGTCTATAACAACTGGGTCGGGAGCGTCGACCCGGTCGAGGAGGACAGCTCGAACATTTGAGATATAGGAATGCCGGAGTGAGATGCAATCTGAGTGAAGAGAGTCTGCATGTTCTCCATCATCAGTCTTTGTACCTCCATCAACAATCTCTGTTGTGTAAGCTCGGACTCCAAGGTCGTTATCCGAGTCTGGTCCTGCATCCGGATATGGAGGGCCACTCACCCGCAACGAGAGAGGTTGGTGCCCCAAGTGTCCCTAACACGACTCGTGCATGGCCACTGTCAGCAAAGCCATAAACATGGTCGTGCTCCCAGCCACCTACAACCTCAACCCACGCTATACGGTCAATGTCCCGCTGTGTTCTTCCGCGTTGGGTGACGGTCCTCGTGTATGTCTCCTACACAACTTTATTTTTTAAAGACTACATATATATAAACTATAAATAAAAATTACGAAAAACAAAAATATATACTTACCACGATGACCATGGCCCTCCTATAGACGGACTCCTCTGCCCCATGTCGCCGACGGTGAGTGCTCTCAAACACCTCCATCAGCAAGGGGCGGTGGACAGTGCCATCCTCCTCCACAAGCGTCTAACATTAGAAAATAAATACATTAGTATAATTGTACACAATATATAATTTAATTAAAACTAAGGAAATTATACATAACATACTACGCACATGCACGCAAAAGACACTGAACAACCAGTGTGGCGCGCCCCCGTATCGTCCCCACCGGACATGCGATTTCTCACCGCAGTCCGAGAGACCTCCTGCCACTCAGCCAATGACCAACGCTCCAGGAGCTGGTCCCACACATGTATAGAAATCCACTCGTGGCCGTGTCCCCGAGTCTCCGCAATGTGTATGGCCCAGTCGTCTCATCACTGTGGTCCGAGCCTGTTTCAGCAACCCGTTGTAGCAAGCGCAGGCAATGGTCTCCCATGCATTCTCCATAAAAGGCAACGATCCTCAGGCCATGTATAATAAGCCTACAAATTTTTTTTATTAATATTGATTGATATTTATAATTAACATTCATTTAATAAATATACGTACCTCGAACTCTCGCCACAATAAATATACATGCTCACGGAAAATCTACAATTTTCATACAAAGGTTCATCGACAGCTTTCAACATCTAGTAAAATTCTGCAGCCTCTTTATTAAGCAATTCAATCTCTATCGCAGGTTGTTATTTTGTGACTTCAACTTACATAGTATCTGGTGACACTAACATCACAATAACCGACTTGACATTATCATTTAAATGTAATTGACCACCAAGACTATCCAGTATCATTGTTCTATAAGGATTAGATGGATTGGACGAAGAAACAACAACACTAGAAGATTCACCATGAGTATGAACAATAGGATTGCTCGATATCCCGACCTCACAACAGGATTAGGTGTAAATCCTTTTGTATATAGATGCATAGAGATAGTTTCCCGATCCAAAATTCTTACGCTCGAGCATTTTTGGCACGAACATCGAATTTGATCACCGCTCACAAATTTTCGATTCGAATAGGCAAAATATAAGAAGTAAGTTATGCCTACTCGAAATTCATCCGTTATAGCTCCACAATGAATTCGTCAGTACAACCAACTTCGATCGCTTGACATGTCCTGTCAAAAAGTTGACAATATCTTCAGTTAATATCTTTAGGTGGGATGGTCCTATTCCATTCGGGATTCATGTTATTCATATTGCACTAAGTATTTCTTTTAGTCATTAACTTCATTCTAAATTTCGACAGCATCTCCCTACAATTCTCAGAATACACAGATCATCTGGGCGCGTATCGGAGAACAAGGGAGATATAATAACCAAAATTTACAAATGAATAATGACTAAAAGAAAAAACTAAGTGTAATACAAATAACTATATTCCCAAATTGTCCAAATAGAGACAATTGAAGGGTTGTACGTCATATAAAAGACGATCTACTTCGTTTACACGAACATACAACCCCCTATTGGATCTAAGGTTTTGCAAAATTAAAACTTGACTTATCGATGCGTACGTGAAACCTTGCAACTCGTCATGATTATTTTCTAAATTTGTTGAAGCCGGTGCGAATCCATAGTGGACGATTCCGGTGCGAATCCACATTGGCCAATTTATACTAATTAACCCTAAAATTGGCACCCAGTAACACTAAAATTAATCCTAACATTAATTCTAATCAAAATTAATTAACCCTGACATTAAAACTAATTAATCTAAAACATTAATCTAAAATAGATTAATTAACTAATTAATCTAAAACATTAATATATACTACTTAATCTAAAACTAATTAATCTATGAGAGTATATTCTTAGGGAACTTCTGTTAATGAGCAGTTGTACAGGAAGTTACAACTATTATTGCAACTGTTTTAAGTAGCAAACTAAGAACCAAAATAAAAATCACACGTAAACACAAAGATTTATTTATGCAATTCAATGACAAAGCATGTCACCTAATATGCGGGGCAATCACCGGACAAATGCCCAATCCATTATCAACAGTACAATATTAGCTTCAGGATTTCACAACCTGAAATTCAACTATTAGTACTACAGTGAATTGGAAATAACAATAACCTATTTGCTATTAGAAGTACATACCAATTTGCCTCTCTATGACATCCCAGCCATCGATCGTTAAAATCAAGAAGTAACGTCTGGAAGCATTCAAGAAGACCATTCCACTACCTATAATTAAATCGGGCAATAAACAAGTAATTAAGTATGATTAAAATTATCAGAGATATAAAAGAGAATCATCATTAATACTAGCAAACAAAGGTCATCTTTACGTTGTATCCTCATCCTGAAATCCAATGTTACGAAAGCAGTTGTAATCAACTTCAATATAAGCAGAAATCCTCATAGTTGAGACTGTCCATTACTTTCGCCAAATATAGCCAATATACAAAAGCCAACACTAACAATCTCCCCATTTGATATATTTGGCAAAACCCAAACTATTAGAGTCAACTTCAGTAAGACGAATAACAAGAGAGTAAGAAAAATAACTGTCAAAATATAAATTAACAATTAAGAGAAAATATCCAGCCATCACAGAGTCACAGTCATAACCACCATAGTCACAGTCATAGACATAATCATCATCACAAAAAAAATATTACAATCACCATCACAGACACAGTTATACAACCATCATCACAGTGAAACACTGTCAAACAAGTTTAAGTATTATCACCCACCAGAGGAATCCAGTTGCAACTATCAAATAGATAGAATAAATAGAGTTGCACTAGACCCTTGTTCTCCCCCCTTTTGGCAATATAAGCCAAAGAAGGTGAAAGTCTATTTTATTCAGAACTTGAAGAGTAAGAGATGCTACCATAAGAGAAAGAAACAACACCTGCTGAAGTAGCCGAGAAGTGACCAAGAATTTTCTTTTCAATAGAAATTAACTATTGCTGGAGCTGGGACATGTTCTCTCTTGGAAAAGAGTTCTTGAATGAAGTAGAACCTACCCTACCCTTTTCATAATCTTGTGGCAAATTTTTAGAGAAGGGCACACTGGTTCAAGGAATTCTTCAGAAGAACACTTGAAACCTTGCTTTTCTAATATACCATAGATCAGATTAGAAAATATTAAGAACATCCTTGACTTAGAATTAAGTCTAGATCTCAGTGAAATAATTTGATCAAAGATTAGACTTCCAAGGTCAAAAGAAATCCCTTTTGTAATCTTAAAGAGTAACAACACCATTTTTTTGTTTAGAGAAATAATGTGGGAAGTTGGGATCCAATAATTTATTGCAATAAAAAATAGTACAACATAAAAAGTATTTAGAGTAGAGGATTTGATGTCATGACCTCCTGACCAATTGATGATTTCACCATTAGAAACTTCTTTCCCCATGCTTTTAGAAAATCTGAGTTTGACTCATCAGGCAAATCAGATGAACAAGAAAATGGAGAAAAACCTAAAAACTCATTAATTGTTTCTGGACTGAAGGTGTATCATTTGCCTCTAACAAAAACTTCATGAAAATGGCTGCTCTCAGAATTAGAGATGTCCTCAGAAATATTGCAGTAAAAATCCAAAATATGTAGTTTGCATTATGGTGTGATAGTCATAAATGAACTAGACAAATTTCTCTATCCAAGAATTTCTAGAAAATATTTGCATTTCAGAGAAATTTGATCTAAGTCTAGAAATCTCTGGGAGATTATACCTCTAGATTGAAGAGTCTTCCATAATGGATAGAGTTCATCAGAAAGGAGCCCCTTGTGGAGCTGACAGTAGTTTTCATCTCAAACTTCTTGTCTGATTTTGAGGGCTTTCTTTTTGGAGGAGGAGACACTTTCTTCTCAGGTACAGAAGCTTTTTCTTTTCCTTTAGAAACTTCTGGATTGGTCTTCCTCTTCTTTGATTTTCTCATCTCAGTAGCCCAGTTCACCAAAGGCTCATTATTAGAGTCTGTTTCTAGGTTCACAGTCTGCCCAGATGGTAGTTTTGACTTTCGAGAGGACTTTCTCGTAGAACTTCTTTTCTTATCAGGAAGGGTAGACTGTTCCTTCCCTAGAGCAGAAGGATCTTTTGAAGACCGCTGAACTGATGGACGACCCTGATGTTTGTCCTCAGTTTTAGGAATAGAGACAGAACTTACTTCAGGTATAGTTGAGGTAGTTGCAACAGCCTCTGGAATAGTAACAACAGTCTTGATTGCTTCAGGGACCAAATCAACAATTTTAACTATTTTGGGTACTAACTTATCTGGCACAGATTCAAATATAGGAATAGGAGTAGGTTCATCCTCACGTACTTCACTAGCAGTTTCGACTGGAAGGTCTTCAATTGAGACAGTTGGTAGACAGTCAGTAGGGATTTTTGCAAAGACATTGGTGGTAGTCTCTTGACCAGATGCAAGATCTTTTTCTTGATCATCAAAACTAGAATCTGTAGAAATCAAAGTGGGACCAGTCTTTATTAGAATTAAGTCAAGAGCTTCATCAACAACAGCAATATTAATATCAAAACCAGAACCAGTGTTTACTGGAGTTGAGACTGATAGGTTAATATCAAAATCGATTGTTCTAGTAGTAACAACATGAGCAAAAGAACCAGATGAAATATTGATATCATCTCTACACTCCCCCTCAGTAGATAATTTCTCCACCTCAAGAACAGAAACCCTAGATGGGGATTTTGGGGGTTCAGATGTCATACCTCTACTACTTCTTCGCATAGGTTGGTCTGTAGGTCTTCTACCCGACTTCTTTCTTAGTTTATGACCTTTAGAAGTTGGTGATGGTGAAACTTCTTCAGGAAGTGGTGCAGGAAGAGGCGATTCAGACTTATCTGCCGAATTTGTTGAAGATATTTTCTTGGCCAAAGATGCATACACCTTCTTCATGAATCCCTTTTTGCACTTATCACCAGTCATCTTTGAATCCTCTATTTAAGAGACTGGAGGCAGTTGAGAGGTCAAAAAAGGAGATGAAATTGGTGGTTACAGCTTCAGGAGATGAACAAAGGAGCAGTCGCCCAAAAAAAATTAATAGGGCAGAATTCTAGGGATTCCACTTAATGAGGCCATACGTGTGAATCTTGTTAAAAGGGATGCAATAAATTTGACCCTCCCGTTGAAAATTGAGGGAATCTTTAGCAGCCTTTAATGAAAAATAAGTGGAGAATTAAATGATAAAAACACCTGCCGAAATTTGATGGAATCTTCATCATCCTTCAATGAACAAGGTAAGTGGAGAAATAAATAATAAAGACTGGACGACTTTTCAATTTTCCACCCTCATTTTTTATGTAAAAAAAAATTGTCATATGACACAAAGTCCTAGAGCATATCTCAACTGCTCAAACCTTTCTCTATTCAATGCCTTTGTGAAAATATATGCAACTTGTTTATCTTGTAACTCCTTTCTTTCAACCAACTCCCTGATGTAATGAAATCGAATATCAATGTGTTTAGTGCGAGAATGCATACCTGCATTCTTTGAGATATTTATAGCACCGGTATTATCACAATATAGAATCATTTCCTCCTATTTGAATCCATAATCTAATAGCATATTCCTCATCCAAATCAACTGTGTGCTGCAATTGCCTGTTGCCAAATATTATGCTTCTGTTGAACAAAGACAAATAGAATTCTGCTTTTTTACTTAACCCAGCCACCTGATTTGAACCAACATAAAAACAAATTCTCATACATCATTTCTGATGAACTGGTGTAACTACTCTTGCATAGCAGAAATCTAGAATTCATCTTTCAAAGCTTCATTGATATTTTTGGGTTCAACAATGGAAGTATAGCAAGAGTATCTGATCATATCCTGGTTATCTTTCTTGGATTGATTCCTAGTCTTAACTCCATCATGTACATCTCCAATCATATTTTGCAACGGATGATTCTTGAGAGTTCTTGCATATTTTTTAGCTCTTAAGTCATCACTTTCATCTTCCTATTCAGTGTCACTCTCAGGGCCAGTTGGATCTACAATCTTAACTAACTATTTAGTGGCCTTGGCGTCAGAGTCTTGCAGATTTGAGAGTCATCAACCTTCACCTTTGGCGACTCCATCATAGTTTGAGTGTGTTTGTTGTAGACTCGGTAGGCCTTGCTATTTGTGAAATAGCCAAGGAATATGATTTCGTCACTTTTACTTTACATTTTGCCAAGATATTCCCTATCATTTAGAACATAGCACTTGCTACCAAAAATATGAAAATATATAAGGTTAGGTTTTCTACCCTTTCATAATTCATAAGGAGTTTTAGTAGGTCTCGGTCTAAGATAAGCACGATTAATGATGTAGCAAGCTGTATTGATGGCTTCAGCCCAAAATTTCTCAAAAATGTACTTGGAATTGAGCATTGCACAAGCCATCTCTTAGATATATAGTACGACTCTTTCTTTCTACTACTCCATTTTGTTGAGGAGTCTTAGGAGCATAAGATTCATGCAATATACCATTTTCATCACAGAATTCAGAGAAGAAAATATTCTCAAATTCGCTTCCATGATCACTTCTTATTCTGATCACTTTCATAATAGGAAGTTCCTGCTCATTTTAGAGCTTTAAGCAAAGGGATTTGAAATTGTTAAAAGCATTTGACTTCTCTCTTAAAAATTCTGTCCAGGTAAAACGAGAGAAATCATCAACACAAACAAGAATGTGCTTTTTACCTCCAATACTTTCCACTTGCATATGACCAACCAGGTCAAGATAAAGAAGCTCTAGAGGTCTTGATGTAGTAACCAGGTGTAACTGCTGATAAGACTGCCTTATTATTATTTTCTTCTAAACAAGGACCGCATACAGCTTCAAGTTCTCTAGAAAGTTTAGAAATTCCTCTGACAGTTCCGCCAATTACAAGTTTCTTGAGATCTCTGTAATTAACATGGCATAATCGTCGATGTCACAAATTAATGTTAGGAATAAACAACTGAAAGATAAATAGATTAGTAAGCAATTTTGTAACAGTTGTCTCTTGATATGTTCCCTTCTAGGATACAGTCACCATCCTTATCAAAAAACTTGCAACTAATTCTGGTAAATTGAACATTTAAATTTTGATCACATAGTTGACTTATACTCACAAGATTTGCCTTGAGACCTTCTACAAGTAGGACATTTTCAAGATTAGGAATTCTTGGAACATTGAGAGTTCCAACTCCTACAACGTTCCCTTGTATTCCATCTCCAAAAGTAACAGATGCACCTTCATATTTTTTAATATCTTTCAAACTGTTCAGACTCCCTGTCATATGCTGAGAACATCCATTGTCAAAATACCAAGAGCCAAGGGAAGAAAGTGTATTTGACATAATAGCAACATAACAGTTAATATTAGTTTTTCTTACCCAGATTTGCTTAACCTTTTGCCCAGGGGTTTTACATGATTCTTTCTCCTTAGTTTGTTGGAGAGTTTGAAGAAATTTGCTATAATGTGATCTCTGCTCTTGCAATAGTAGCATACGGGGACCCCATCTCCTCTTCTTTTTATAGGCGGGTGTTGACTTGAAGAGCTTCTATGAAAGTTCCTTAGTTGAGTAGGTAGTTGAGACTGGGGTTTCAATTGGTATGAAGTAGTGTATCCTAGTCCATTATGATTTGAAGGAAATTTTCCTACACTCAAAATTTTGTTAGTGTATCCTAGTCCATTTTCATTCTAACTTCCTTCTTTACCTTATCAAGTTTAGCAATCAACTTGGATTCTTTTTCTTCCTTTTCAGTAATCTGATTTTGAAGAGTTTGAACTTTCTCCTGAAGTTTCTTCTTTTCTTCAATCATGAGCTTATTTTGATTAGTGAGAGACTTGTTGAGTTTCGTCGCTTCAACTCATTTATCAAACATCTCAGTGTAGGCTTCCTCAAGACTATCAGCACATTGAACTTTGCAGTGATCATCATCTGCACCTGAGTTATCGACAATTTTAACTACGTCACCTATACAAGCTGTGAAAGCTCTAAAGTTGCCTCGTTCAAGCTCTTCTGAGTTAGTTTCTTCTTCTTCATCATTCCAGGTAGCTGTAAACGACATCTTGACCTTCTTCTGAAGATTTAGGCATTCTGATCTCACATGTTCAAATCCTTCATATTCAAAGCATTGGACACCTTTGGACTTTTGTTTTGAATCATTCTTCTGTCCTGGGGATTGACTTCTTCTGTTTTCACCAACAAGGAAGTTTGATTTTGAACTGGAAGAACTCAGCGGTTGAAATTGCTATTTGAACTGCGAATTCAACTGCGAGTTCTGGTTTTGCTTATTCTTGGCTCTCAGAAATCTCTTGAAATTTTTTATCATAAAAGCAAATACAACATCCATCTCATCTTCAGAATAGTCTTCAGACTTGAATTCATCCTCAATAGCACTGAAAGCAAGATTTGTCTTCCTTTCTTTGTGAGAATATTTTTTAGATAATTCCAACTCATATGTTTCAAGTTTACCCATCAGAGTGTCAAGAGTAATAGTAGACGGTTCATGAACTTCACTAAGGGCAGCAACTTTCATGTCAAACTTGGTAGGCATGGATCTTAGGACTTTCCTTACTACCTTTTCTTCTGAGAAAGATTCTCCAAGGTTGGTAGCATTGTTCACAAGGTCTTTGATACACCCATGAAAGTCTTGAATACTTTCCTCTTCTCCCATCTTCAAGTTTTCAAATATGGTGTTGAGGATTTCAACTGTTGACTTCCGAAGAGTCAAGGATCCTTCATGATTCATTTCTAAAATTTCCCAAGCTTGTTTTGCCAAAGTGCAGGCAAAGATAAGTTTAAACTGAGAGGAATCAACTCCACTCCTTATTGTCATAGTTTGCTGCAACAATTTCAGCTTAAGTATATTGACTTTTTGATTTGCGCTTAGTCCCATCAGGTGTTGTAGGAGGAGTGTAGCCAACCTCTATAGCGCCGCAGTAACGATTATCCAAGGACTTGATAAAAGCTCTCATTCAAGCCTTCCAATAAACATAGTTTGTTCCGATGAGTAATGGAGGAACATTGACAGAATTTCCCATATATAGGCATTCCTTCCATCTTGAGTCTAAAAGAAAAAATATACTCCAAGGATCTGTGCAGGTAAAGGTTAGCACAACTGCTCTGATAACAATTGAAATTATATTCTTAGGGAACTTCCGCTAATGGGCAGTTGTACAGGAAGTTCAATGACAAAGCATGTCACCTAATCTACGAGGCACTCACCGGACAGATGTCCAATCCATTATCAACAAGTACAATATTAGCTTCAGGATTTCGCAACCCGAAATTCAACTATCAGTACTATAGTGAATTGGAAATAACAAAAACATATTTCCTATTACAAGTACAAACCAACTTGTCTCTCTATGACATCCCATCCATAGAGTTCTGTCCTCCACGTAATTCTTTTGTTGTAGTGAGTTAACAACCCACAACCATCTCGGCTTGAAGATATGAAAGGCAGATTGTTTTCGTCTTTGTACTCACCAGTCTAAATTCCTTATATAACTAGCAACTGGCAACACAGTGTACGCATATTGGAGATAGACATTCAGATCTATTCACCCGAATATATATGTGACAACCGGCCAAATTGAATAAATGCTGACTTAATCATTGATCATTAACAACATCACTTTAAATCAAACAACCAGCTCTTAAAACACCATAAAGCATCGATCATTAAGCTCAAGAAGTAACGCCTAGAAGCATTCAAGAAGACCATTCCACTACCCATAATTAAATCTGGCAATAAATAGGTAATTAAGGATGATTAAAAATATCAGAGATATAAAAGAGAATCATCATTAATACTAACAACCAAAGGTCATCTTTACGCTGCATCCCCATCCTAAAATCCAATGTTACTAAAGTAGCGTTGTAACTGTCTTGTATAGTTGAAACTCACTTCAATATAAGCAGAACTCCTCATAGTTGAGACTGTCCATTACTTTTGCCAAATATAGCCAACACTACCAATCTAAAATATTAAACTAATTAACATTTAAACTAATTAAACTATATAAATTAAAAGATAATAAACTAATTAAACACTAACTAATTAACAAATAATATATAAATTTAAAAAAATTAACGTTGGCAAGGGCCGAAACCTAGGGTTTCGGCCCCAAGCTACTGGAGAGGGGGAGGGCGACCTTACCTTATCAGCGGCGAGCGAGGGAGGGTGATCGTCGGAGGTGGCTAGCGTGCGATAAGTCGGCAGCGACTTATCGCAATTGGGCCGAGGCGGATGCTGGAACTCCGCAACATCAGCAAAGTCGCTGGCAGCGGCGAAGTCGACGACGAACTCGATGGCACGAACGACGACAGTGATGACTATTTGCAAAGAGAGGAGAAAGCGGGAGAAAGAAAAGGGGACGGGCGCGAACGCAAATAAAAAACCTTTTCACTGACGGCCCATTAGTCGTCAGTAAACTATGGATCATTAATTATCATATCATTGATGGCCGACGTGATCGTCTCTAGGCCGTTAGGTGATGAATTTTTTATTTTTGCGCCGAGTGTGCGCCATCAACCCATAAGCAATGGTCGTCGATAGCCATGGCTAATGACTACTTATTTATATCATCGACGGTCCAATGCGCCCTCTCTAAGTCGTGGCTAATAACTTATTTCATTTCAGGCCCCGTGCGCGCCATCGGTAATGAGCGACGGTCTTAACAGGTCGTATGTGAGTCGTTGCTAATAGCCCATAAGTGGATTTTTCTGACGGCTTAAGCGGCCGTCTGTGAGCCCTGTTGGTGAAAGCGATTATTCTAGTAGTGTGTAACACATCATTTGTATCACAAAAAATATTATTTCATGAATTAAATTTTTTGGGTCATATTTTCCTCTTTCTTTGGTCGAAATTCTCCCCTTTTGGGCTAGATTCCCTCATTTTCTTATTATTGCATTGAAATTTTTTCCTCCTTGCAATGTTGAATGGAGTGATGGGGGTGATAACACCTAAAGCATGCTAAGAGGGCATTAGCACGAATGCACCTCGTGGCCTATGGAAAGATAGCGGAAGTAGAGGTTTTGAAGCTTGAGATCGGCGTCGTAGTCGACATAGGTGGAAGCAAGAGGGGGCTCTTGAGAGGAGGATGAGATAGTCTTGGAACCCTAATTAGGGGGCGCTGAGGGCATCCTGACTTCACGTTGTTAGTGAAGGAGTAGCTTGCTGAGAACCACTCGTGGAAGGGAGTAGGGGTGAGTGGGTTCGAGTACCCTATATTTTTTATGATACCCAAATCCTATCTTGTATAGAACCGGTTCCTAGGTTTTGGAACATGACCCTACCCTGTTCGAACTTGAAATTGGACCCTACCTGGAACTATAGGTGCTGTTTGGTTAGCGAAAACTATTTTCTGGTTTGGTTTCAGTGAAACTGAAAATTTGGTTTCGAAAACTTGATTTTGGTTTCTAGTTTTCAGTTTTCAGTTTTCCGAAAACGCGTTTGGTTAATGAAAACAACATAAGTTTAGTTAGTTGAAACCAGTGAATATTTATTTGGCTATAAAAAGTAATATTAATTTTCCTTGAACATTTTTAGTAGTAATTAATATTTAGTTAGTTTACAAAATTAAATATTTGCTAATATAGTTATAAAATATTTGTAATATTTAATTAATTAAGTTATTGGTAGTTTGAGATTTTTTTGTTCAATTAGATATAAAAATTAATTAATAGTTAATATTTCAAAATAATAATAATTCTAGTGGTCTAAATTAGTTTTGATTAATTATAAATAGATTAACTTTAAGAAAATTGAGTTATTTTAAAATTTGGATTTGAGTGAATTAGTTATAAATTGGTTTAATTAATTTATAAATTTAAGATAATAGTTTGAGTTGAAAATGATGATTATTTTTTTTTTTATAAAAATAATATAGTTTGATTTATTTTTAAATTAATTAATTTTATTAAAAAAATATTTATAATTATAAAGTTGTCACTCCATTTTGATAACAAAACCGACAGTCTCGAAACCACAGAAAACAACATTCTGGTGTTTTCATTTTTATTAGGAAAACTGGTTTCGTTTTCATTCTGGTTTCGATTCAGTTTCATGAAAACGCTGAACCAAACACGTTTTCGTAAGCAGTTTTGGTTTCAGTGAAATCGAAACCATGAAAACAGGCTTGGTTTCACTAACCAAACAGGCCCATAGGTTCTGGTTTCAATTTCGGATACCCTGTTGGAACTTGTTCGTTTACAGGATCCATAACAGGTTCCAAAATAGATTCCAATGGGTTCTAGAATAGGTTCGAGAATAGATTCCAACAGGTTTCAAAATACGTTCCAACAGGTTCCAGTACTAGTTTCAGTACAGGTTCCAACATTTCCAAAATATATTCCAGGATACAGGTTTCGGGTATCGATTCTAATTTCGGTTCCCCGATGTGTTGGACCGGAATCGAAACTAATTTTAACTGATTCTTTTATTTTTATCCCGGGTCCTACTCTAATTTAATTCGGATCTATTCGGAATCTACCTGATCGGATAGGTTTCAATCGGTTCCGGATCTACTCGGTATCCATGCACACTCCTAGGAAGAAGGCTTTGGGGTAGGCGGGATGGAGACGCGCTTCTTGCTTGTCTTGACGGAGACCATTTGTCATTGTCCTATTTCTTGATAAGTTGACTTAATTTGTATATAATTAATAAACCTTTATCATGAAATAGTTTTTAATTAGGGAATTAAGTTACTTGTACGTTGCACTTCCATTAATCCAATTTTTTCTCAATAATTCAACGTCAATGCCCTCCATTGTCTAATTAATATTTTTTTCTCAATAATTCAACGTCAATGCCCTCCATTGTCTAACAAATTAATTAATTCTTTTAGCTGTGCAAGTTAGAAACTGGCACACACTGAGAATTACTCACAACCAATTAATTCCTTTTTCCTCTTCCAATGTTAGTCAAATATTATTCACTTTTAAAAATCAGGCCATTTATTTTATAAATATAGAATTAATTAATTAGTGCAATTATTGTAACCTAGTTATTGTAGTTTAGGTAATAATGGAAGGAAAGACCAACAATTATTGTAGTCCCTACAAGTTAAAAAACTAAAATTAGTGGTGGAATAAAATGTATATTTAAATTAAAATTGTTTTCTGAATGATTCTGATTTTGTCACATGGATTAAAGTAGTTGGAGGATGCTCTTGTTTGATGTGTACATGTAGAAGGTGACTTCTTGTGTTTTGTTTTAGCCTTTAGGGTTGAAAAAGGCTATTAGGAGAAGATATAAGACAAGCCTATATAATTCGAAGGAGATGGAAAAACAAAAGACATCTATAAAGCATAGGCGAGTAGAAAAAACAGGGCATATATACTTTTCTATTAAATCTAAGTGTTGATTTAATTAAGAAACGTTAGAATATTCCCATGATCAGCTGAATTATAAGTGCATATATACTTTTCTATTAAATCTAAGTGCAATTATGTTGTTATAAATTACTTATTTTTTTCAACGGTAGATACTTTTGCAATAAATTAGTGAATTATAATATGCAGAAGACTAGAAGAAAAAATTGTCATTGGAAAAAGAATGATTAACTCCTCATAATTATTATACAGGGAAAATGTATAAAAATATTTCTAATATTTTTTCACGGGTACTAAAATATTTTTTAAATTTTTTTGAATTAAAAATACCTTTATAGATAAATGACGTTAGTTGAGGAATAACGGAACCGACGTGACTGACGACTGGAATTGATGATATGGATATATGGCGTGCATGCATGCTAAGATGTTTTCTCACAAGTACTAAAATGTCCCTGACGTTTTCTCACGAGTATTAAAATACCCCTAACGTTTTCTCATAGGTACTAAAATGCTCCTAACGTTTACTCACGAGTACTAAAATGCCTCTAACATTTTCTCACAGGTACTAAAATATCACTAACGTTTGTTTTGGAGCTAAAATACCCCTGAGATTATTGAAAATGATACAAAAATGACACCAAGCTTTGTTAGGTGGAACTTAATGGAGATATCGTGGATGCTGACAAAGATGTTGACTTTACACGTGACGCACATGTAGAGAGCAACTTGTCATGCAAGCGACACATAAGAAATTAAAATTGAAATCAAAATCGAAAACCGAAAATTTGGAAAATAAAATCCGAAACTGAAACCATCGAATCGGTTAATCGAAAAATTTGGTTCGGTTTCGGACCGGTTTTTCGATTAACTAAATTTTCTATTTTTTTGCTCACCCCTACATTGCATCTTTCGTGTCGCTTGCATGACAAATTATTCTCTGCATGTGCGTCACATGTAAAGTCAACATCTCTATCAACATTCACGACATCTCCGTTAAATCTCACCTAACAGAAGTTAGCTTCGTGTCATTTTTGTACCATTTTCAATAACCTCAAGAATATTTTAGCTCTAAAACAAATGTTAGAGCCATTTTAATACCCGTGAAAAAATATTAGGGCATTTTAGTACTCGTGAGAAAATATTAGGGGCATTTTAGTACATGTGAGAAAATGTCAGGGGTATTTTAGTACCTGGGAGAAAATATCTTGGCATGCATGTCATGTGTCCACGTCATCAATCTCAATCATTAGCCACATCAGCTTCGTTATCCCTCCATTAACGTCATTTACCTATAGGGGCATTTTTGTATCCAATTCTATAACGTACGTCTGGGGTATTTTTATCCAAAAAAAATTTTAGGAACATTTTATTATCCGTGAGAAAACGTTAATGGTATTTTTGTAATTTTTTTCCTTATTATATAATTAAGTCAGATTGGAAGAGAAGATTTATGAGTACTTATTGGTTTTAGAATTTAATTTGTACAAATATTTTTGCAAATGGTAATTTTATGATTTTTAGCTCCTCTTGATGCCTTTTCATGATGAAACACTCAAGAATAAGGCTCAACAAGAATGTATAGTATCAAAGCTAGGTTTCACAAGAAAGATGGCTCAAACAAAAGTTTGGATGATCAAATGATAGTTCAATAGTTGCTTGGAATACTCAATAGATGGCTCAAGAAACATCAAAAGGTGTAAGGAAGGCATGAAACTCAAATATATAGAGAAACTGAAAGGAATAGTGCCCTCAAGCCAATACTAGTGTACAACGCATCCCTAACATTTCCGTCTTCTACTCCAAGCTCATGCAAGGAATACTCCTAATCACGTCAAAACCTACTATTCTAGCATTACAATGTATTCTAGTGTTCATGTCAATCAAGTCATAGCCGTGCAATAATCAAATTGCCTCTGCGCTTAGGAGAGGTTCTTGTTCCGACGCATGGTTTAGCCTAAATGCTTTGTGGCGTGACTGGCCGAGAATACGTTTGCATACCCCGAAGCCTTACAACCAAACAGACGTATGACAAGAACACAACTGAAATGCATATATAAATATGAAAACAAGTAGTTTTATACTCCAAAACTTAAAATGACACCACTCCATGACACAGATGAAAAGTCTCGTAAGAGACTACCAATGCTACAAAATATCCAAATGCAAATGAAAACATGGCATCACGACTCTCTAACTACGACCGTGTGAAATTCTCTCGCTAAGCTTACGCCGCCAATTGCATCAAGTCTCATGAGCCGCACCTGAACCTGCACACATAGGCAGGAGGGCATGAGTATATAACTTAGTGAGTGGTAGGGTGTTACCCGCCCTCAAGTAAATAGTAAAGTCACAAGAGTATGTAATTAAGTAGAGAACAATAATGTGTATGAAAAAAAAATACTCCAACATCAAATCATGACTCAACAACAAAATGATCACGGTGTTACATCATAGAGAATCTTACGACCCACTGACGCATAATAAGCATAATAAGTCTAAAAATGGAATAAACATAACAGCTCAATGAATATAATAAGCATAACAAGACCATCCTGGCTTCCACTTCGGGACCCGCGCACTAGCCGCTACCTGCCCCTCTAATCGCGATCCATCACAAGTCGGGAATCTCCATCCGACAAATGCCACAAGATAGGGTAATTGTCAGGGTGGCCTCCCGACATATCACCCGGCCCAGATCCGTCACCGGTTGGGCTTTCGAAGTCATCTCTTCGGGACCTTTCCCATCATCAATCGGAACCTTATATTCCCAACATCGTCTCTTAGGGCATTTCCCATCACCGAGTGGGTTTCCGAATCCGTCTCTTTGAAACTTTCTCCCCATCAACGGTCGGAGTCTCAATTCATTAGTCTCATCCTAGTGAGGTGAAATAATGCAATAATATAAATTTATAAACCACATTAATATCAGCTATCATTCTCATAATAGCAGTAAATGTCAGGTATAGTGCAATGGCAAACATACACATCAAAATAATCCATTCCTCAAATATACTCAAGGCAACACCCAACACTTGGCCAAATTTTTGCACTCCTCAAATATTAATGGATTCACTTTTACCACTTCTACCAAACCACTAGTTTTAAGTGATATGATCATGAAACTCACAAAATATCAAGCCTGCATATCACACAATCTATCCATAAAATTTCAGATCATTTGGACAACTGATCAATGACGAAATGGCGTGATGAACTTGTCATCCTAAAAATTCTGCAACCCCTAGCAGTTTTTTCTGTTTGAGTTGTTATCTTAGAAAATTCATAACTAAGTCAACTCTTATTCTTTTTCTCTCAATCCAAATTCATATGGTTGTTCACATACCCCACAAGGATTTCTCAAATTTTCACTGTCATAGGACAAGGATTCATTCTTCGAATATCGCGTCAAGCTCTCAACTTTTCACAAATTCTGCTATGAGCATAATTGGGCCGTGTTGAGTAGCCCACAAATAAATTTTATAAACATAGTATCTTCAACTCAAAATTAACTGAAATTTGATGGATAGGTTGTAAGGTATAACTACAAGGATGTAAGGAACTAGCCACAATCATATTGTAAAGTAAAAAATTTTGTAAGCAAAAAATTTAATTTCAATGTTGTAAGTTTTTATCATGTGAATTAATTATAAGCACAAATATAAAATTTTATGATTTTAATTTCTTTATCAAGTTTTGGCAATGGTTTTTGGTCAAATATTTTAGGTATTTAATATTTCTTATCCAGTTCGGTTTCAGTTAGCAAATACACTATTTAATCAAATTTGGATACAATTTCTGATAATTAGTAAATGATTTCAATTTTATATACATACGAAAAATGAGAATATTGGATCCATTGTCATCGTAATGAGAAAATAATTTTGTCATTAATTAAATATAATTTATGGGCAACATTAATTAGGAAACGAATATAGTAAGGAAACCTTAATGCATAACTGGCCCACATATAATTATAATTAAGTTGTCGTGTAGCAAGGTAATTATAATAAATCAATGAAGTTAATTATATATTTACCAGATTGAGCCATATTCATATGACATGCATAACTTGTTTCTTCTACAAACATAGGAATTGATTAATGTATTCGAAAACTACTTGATCTTGACAAAGATGTAGTGACAAATGCATGCAAACTAATAATTAAACATATATATACAAGCAAATAAATCCAATAAAAGGGACGAGTAATCGAGTTCTTGCACAATCTCTGCAGCCTGCAGGCTTAATCTTTTTTCTTTTGACCAGAGCTTAAGATCCAAGAATATGCTATTAAGATCCAGAGCTGAATTATATATATAAATAATTAGTTAATTATATGGTCATTTTTCCTATGTCTATATATATATATATATATATGGGTTTTTATACAACTAATTGAGTTGCAAATCTAACCGTCAATTAATGTTTTGAGTTTATCAAATTTTACATTATATTTCAATTTCTTTTAAAAATCAACAGGCATCGATTACAAAAAAGATCCGTCATTAAAGGGTATCAGTGATGGAAATTTTTATCACAAATTCCGTCGCTGAAAGTCTCGTGGCTAATGCTTCATTTGCTTATTTATGATGGATGTGTCTGTCACAGAAGTCTATGACGGAATATTTTCATCACAAATTTCGTCACTAATGTTAATGACCAAAAAAAAATTCGTCACAAATTATGATATTAATTATAATTTTTATTTAAAAAAATATCAAGTATATTATATTATAGATTATTATAATATAATAATATATTATTATATATTATTATATTATATTATAATAATCAATAATGATATAACATTATATTATTATTTATACTTTGACAGTATTTTTAATAAATTTATAAAAGATAGCATGATAGTAAACTTTTTGATCTCGTGAGGTATCAATTTATAAAATTTAAGAAAATTAGGAAAGAAAAAAATTGATCCATATGGGACTAAAAAAATTATATTTATAATGGTTAAGAATAAATAAAAAACCATTATTAACTAACGTGGGACTAAACATGATAAAATTTGTTTTACTAATATTTAGTTTAATTTTGTGTCATAATTCTATTTCCGTCACTTATCTGTCACTGCTATGTAGTGGCTCAATGACGGATCTGTGACAGATATGAAGCAAAAAATTCAGTGACGGATTAGTGTCGAAAAATTAGTGACGGAAATAAAATCTGTCACTGATGCTATTTATTAAAAATTCTAGGCCAAATTGATCAAAAATTCTATGACTCATTTGTGACGAAATCGTCTTGTGTCCGATTTTTCGTCACAACTCCGTCACTGTTTTGGAAAAAATAAAGTTCATTTCACGCTGTCACAAATCTGTCACAAATCTGACAGTTTTTGTCGAATTTTGGCCATCACAAAATTTTCGTCACTGATGCTTTTTTTTCTTGTAGTGAATGTAGCATGTCCTTAATTTAACCAAGCATGTCCATATAAATTAGACTTTCTTTGACTATATTTTAGTTTTTGTAAACCGCTTTGATGAAGCACCGGCTATACCTGCTTTGTAAAAGTGATTTTTAGTGAAATCATTAGTGATGGCAATTGGAACCAGTTCACCGTAGTTAATCGATTTATCGAACCGCAAAATTTAGTTTTTGATAATGAATTTACGGTTCGGTTTTAGTTTTGGTTAGTAACACTACTAGATTTTGGCTCTATGGCCACGCCACCTTTAGGAACGGCTAAAAAACTGTTCCCATACATCACTTATAGGAACGGTTTTACAAAACCGTTCCCTTAGCCATTATATTATAGGAACACTAAAGAAACCGTTCCTGTAGATAATATATGGGAACAGATTTTTCAACCGTTCCCTTAGACTATACTATGGGAACACTTTTAGTAACCGTTCTCTTAGAATGTATACTATGGGAACACAAAGGAACCGTTCCCATAGTTTAACTCCGTCACTGTTTTGGAAAAAATAAAGTTCATTTCACGCTGTCACAAATCTGTCACAAATCTGACAGTTTTTGTCGAATTTTGGCCATCACAAAATTTTCGTCACTGATGCTTTTTTTTCTTGTAGTGAATGTAGCATGTCCTTAATTAAACCAAGCATGTCCATATAAATTAGACTTTCTTTGACTATATTTTAGTTTTTGTAAACCGCTTTGATGAAGCACCGGCTATACCTGCTTTGTAAAAGTGATTTTTAGTGAAATCATTAGTGATGGCAATTGGAACCAGTTCACCGTAGTTAATCGATTTATCGAACCGCAAAATTTAGTTTTTGATAATGAATTTACGGTTCGGTTTTAGTTTTGGTTAGTAACACTACTAGATTTTGGCTCTATGGCCACGCCACCTTTAGGAACGGCTAAAAAACTGTTCCCATACATCACTTATAGGAACGGTTTTACAAAACCGTTCCCTTAGCCATTATATTATAGGAACACTAAAGAAACCGTTCCTGTAGATAATATATGGGAACAGATTTTTCAACCGTTCCCTTAGACTATATACTATGGGAACACTTTTAGTAACCATTCTCTTAGAATGTATACTATGGGAACACAAAGGAACCGTTCCCATAGTTTAACTCCATGTATACTATATAATTAAAAAATAAAAAAACTTAAGCCATTTAATTTTCCTCTCCCACGCGCTGATCGACTACTCGCGCGATCTCTTCTGCCCTAAACGCACCGCTCTACTGCGGTGACCTCCCGACGCCACCGCTCTGCTACACCGACCTCCCGACGCGATTGCTCTGCTGCGCCGACCTCCCGACGCGACCGCTCTGCTGCGCCGAACTCCCGACGCCACCAGACCTCTGCTGTGCCGACCTCCTGAGTCCCGACGCCACCACCCGTCTCACACTCTCATAGCACCGGTCGCCGACGATCCTTCCTGTCGTCAGTAATCGTCTCCGGCCGACCGGTAAACACTCCGCTCCCCCTCTCCCCTGTCCCCTCTCCATTTACTGTCGTCAGTCATCGTCTCCCGACGCCACCATGTATGATTTTGTTTTCTTTTATGTGATATATCTTTCATTTTCTGATTTTCCATATCCCGGTATTATGATTTTGTTTCATGTTGAGGTTCAATTGATTAAACCTTATTTTTCCATCTCCCGGTATTGATTTTGATATTGAGTTTAAAAATATATTAAAATCTAACAATGCCTAGAGTGTCAGGAATAGTTTGATTATGGTGATATGCTAACTTGGGTGATAGATTAATTTTCATAACTTGTACGTATAGTGAAGAAATAGCTTGTATGTGGGAGCTGGGAGTAGAAAATCATCCCTCAAGTCATGTTGAACTCAGGACTAGGTAAAGGAGGCAGTGCACTCCTATATTTGTAGCCCGAGAACAACCATGTTCTCTCGGATGGGTAGAATCTTTATTTACCCCTGGGAAAACTTAGGACTAAGCCTTACATCTGAAAGGTAAAAGAAACTGAGGCTAGCATTTAAATAGTTTAACCTCGATGCTTCCTTTAAGTGTTTAATATTTATTAGCTCAGCTTTCAATAGACACTTCCAGGAATAGAATAGGCTTGATATGATTTTGTCGTTTTTGACCATTTGCTTTTTTTCTTTTCGTAGTTAAGTAAAATCAATGGATAAGGAATGGATTCAAATGCCGAGATATAGTGCGGAGTATATCAATGGTGTGCAATGTTTCCTACATTTTGCTTATAATAAAGGAAGGCCTCAGGGAGGAGAGATTTTATGCCCTTGTGCTCAATGTGGTAATGGTCGTTGGTTAAGAAAAGATGCAATATTTGAACATTTGATAGACTATGGATTTCTAAAAGGCTACACTATTTGGGTAAACCATGGTGAGGAGTTAACCATGCCCACAGAGGAGGATGACATCGATGATGGAGAGAATTGCATGGATGATATGGATGCACTGTTGCATGATAGATTTAGAGAAGTGGCAGAAGAAGATGGAGTTACAGAGGGCCCTAATGAAGATGCCAAAAAGTTTTATAATTTATTAGAAGAGGCAAACAAGGAATTGTACCCCGGTTGTAAAAATTTCTCTACTTTGTCCTTCATCATTCGGTTATAGTTGATGAAGTGTCTCTTTGGCTGGAGTAATGTGTCATTCAATGCACTCTTAGAGCTACTAAAAGAAGCTATGCCAGATTTAAACATCCCCCAATCTTTTAATAAAACAAGAGCCATGATAAGGGACTTGGGCCTTGATTATAAAAAGATTGATGCTTGTCCCAATAATTGTATGTTATATTGGAAAGATCATGAGAAAGACAAGTATTGTCATCTTTGCGGTGCTTCACGGTGGGTTGAGAATTCTCAGGCAGAAAATGAGCTAGAAAATCCCAAGCAAGGCCACAAAGTAGCGGCTAAAGTTTTAAGACACTTCCCGTTAATTCCTAGACTTCAAAGGTTGTTCATGTGTGAGAGGACTGCAGAATTAATGAGGTGGCATGAGGAAGAGCGGACAAGAGATGGGAAGTTAAGGCATCCTGCTGATGGAGAAGCATGGAGAGACTTCGATGAGCGTTATCCTGATTTTGCTACTGACCCACGCAACATAAGACTTGGGTTGACTAGCGATGTATTCAATCCATATAGGACAATGAGTATTTCTTATAGTATATGGCCGGTAATAGTTATGCCGTACAACCTTCCACCATGGTTATGCATGAAGTCGGAGTATTTTATGTTGTCATTAATTATCCCTGGACCACACTCTCCCGGGACTAATATTGATGTGTACTTGCAACCATTGGTTGAAGAGTTGAAAACTATGTGGGAGCTGGGAGTAGACACATATGATGCTTCAAAGAATCAAACTTTTAAGTTGCGAGCAGCCCTTTTATGGACTATTAGCGACTTTCCTGAATATGCTATGTTGAGTGGTTGGAGCACAAAGGGAAAATTAGCATGTCCATCTTGTAATTATAACACAAATTCGGTTTACCTAAAGCATAGTTGAAAGATGTGTTATATGGATCACCGTGTTTTCTTGCCGATGAGTCATAATTATAGAAGAAACACACGAAATTTCAATGGAAAAGAAGAACATAGGCCTGCTCCTATTTTGTTAGAAGGGACACAGATCTTGGACTTGTTGCAAGACTTTGTCAATTCATTTGGGAAGATGCAAAAGAAAAGCAATGGTCCATGGAAGAAGAAGTCTATTTTTTTTGAATTGTCATATTGGAAGCATAATAGACTACGACATAATCTTGATGTCATGCAATAATCTGAAGCTTAATCTCTGTTTACTAGAGAGTGAATACCAAGTTAGTAATCTGAAGATTACCAACTGTTGTTGTTCACCATATTCGATCACTAGCTGTTCAACTATTGGTTTCATGTATACTGTTTAAGTTTCATTGCTCAAACTTTATCAGGTTTCAGCTGAAACCTTATTAGATTTCAGCTGAAACCTTATAAAGTTTGAGCAATGAAACCTGATAAGGTTTCAGTTGAAACCTGATTTCTGCAATCATCTGAAGCTTAATCTCTGTTTACTAGAGAGTGAATACCAAGTTAGTAATCTGAAGATTACCAACTGTTGCTGTTCACCATATTCGATCACTAGCTGTTCAACTATTGGTTTCATGTATACTGTTTAAGTTTCATTGCTCAAACTTTATCAGGTTTCAGCTGAAACCTTATAAAGTTTGAGCAATGAAACCTGATAAGGTTTCAGTTGAAACCTGATTTCTACAATAATCTGAAGCTTAATCTCTGTTTACTAGAGAGTGAATACCAAGTTAGTAATCTGAAGATTACCAACTGTTGTTGTTCACCATATTCGATCACTAGCTGTTCAACTATTGGTTTCATGTATACTGTTTAAGTTTCATTGCTCAAACTTTATCAGGTTTCAGCTGAAACCTTATTAGATTTCAGCTGAAACCTTATTAGTTTCAGCAATCATACAAAGGGTAGCTTGGTGAGCAAAACAACAACTTGTTTCGACACAATTTGAACTGATTCGAGAACATTTCACAATCTCTATCTGATCACATTGCTTACCTGCAAAGTCTGATGTCTACAACAAGCATAAACAAAGCAAAATATCATCCACATAGTCAATCTTGTAAACTCAACAGTGGCATAAACTAAACTCGACTGACTTATTAAAGAGCTAATAAATTGCTTTTTGAGACATCAGCAAGAGTGATGCTACTGCTGCTGCTGCCTTTGGATAAATATTTTTTTGGCTCCCAATCATGCACCACAGACACAGAGATAAAAGAATCTCACATGAGATGAGAGCAGATGAGCTTTTTGACCACTTCCTTGTTCCAATAGCTGGTGGCAGTCAGTCACTTGTATATTCTTTAGCTGGGGCATGCATTTTAGCGAGCATATATAATATGACAAACTGGGAATTGAATTATATTATATCTTCTACTTGAGTTCTGGTTTCTTTTGCCTTCATGTCCCCTGGTGGGGCCAACAAGGGAAGAGAGAGCTGCCTTCTCCCTGGTGTATGAGCTTCCTTATTTGAATTATATATACATATGCACATAGTAAGAATGATGTATGAGCTTCCTTTTTTTCTCTTGTTTTAGTGGTTTTCTCAAGTTTACCTAGCAACACAGTTAGTTAGTTCTACTGTTTCGTCCCTGGTAGAATGTTTTCTGTCATCTAACTTGTATCACTAACTTAAATGTTCACTTATAGCAGCAGGGTGCTATTACACTGCAGGGTGCTGTTTAGGTTTACTGAAAACTGATTTCTTCCAGGTTTGTTAAACCCCCTTTATTCAGTGCAGGAATAGCTAATCAAGCCCCTGATTCAGAGGTTGTTTCAGAATCTGAGCTAAATTGGATAATTTTAGCAAGGTCATGTATTCCTTTTTGCATTCTCTCTTGATACTAATATATTTATCTTTTCCCCCTTTTTTCGGGTTTGTTAAACCTCTCTGTCACAAGAATTGATATGGATTTTTCACTACAAGCAAAGTCAAGCAAAGAGTTAGCGGCCAAACATTACAAAATTAAATGTGAAAAGATTGAGCAGAATAAGAAGTTAAATCCAAACAGAAGATATGGTTTAGTCTCAAAACAAAATAAGAAGGACTCAGTCGCTCAAATTGCAGAGGCCAATCAGAAGAATAGTATCTCTAATATCAATGTCCAAGAGAAAGGAAAAACATCCTTTGAAAAGCCCAAGGATGCAGTCCCTACTCAACCTACTACTTCTACTATGAGGCAGGTCATTTCTATTGATATTCAAAATAGAGGAAAAAGACCAACCATTCAAGATCAAAGACCCACATCCTCTACTCAAAAACAAGTTCTTTCCAATTCCAATACAAAGTCTTCTCAAGTGCAACAACAACAAAAGCCAATCATTCATTATCAAAGGTCTACCCAAGTGCAGCAGCAACAAAGAAAGGGTAACCATGAGCAAGGACATGGGTATGCAACAAAGAAGACAAAGACTACACCTTTGTGTCCATCAATATCAATGGTTGAATATCGTGAGAAGCTGGGTATGCAAGTGCTAGAAAAAGATCCTCTAGAAGATGAATGTAGAGAAGATGACATGGAACAAGTTGAGGAAGAGCACAATATACCCGATGAGCTAGAAGAGGAAGCAGATGTTGAGGAAGAGCACAATATACCCGATGAGTTGGAACATATTCCCGAAGGTATATTATGTCATTATATGGAATTCTATAATTAGCTTATTTTTAAATCATTATTGTTATGTCAATTAGGAACATCAAAAAAGAAAGCAAGAGGGAAGACAATGTGCTATAGAATTCATGGAAGATCACTAGATGAGCGACAAGAAATAATTTTCAATAGTGAAGCACAACCAGTTGGGCCCAATGAGAAAGCTGTTTCAGACTTGAGCCAATTTTTGGGAACCGTGGCACGAAATTCAGATTGGTGTCCCTTGATTTACACCAATTGGAAGGCCGTACCGAACAAGGATGACATATGGAAATATATCAATGTATGATAGTTTTTTATATTGTTCATTTACATTTGCATGTTAATATTAATGCTTGTTTTGCTACACTTTGTAGAAAAAGTTCATCCTTCCAGAAATAGGGAAAGGGGTTGTGTTCAAAATTATGGATGAAGCTTGGAGGAAACACAAATCAAAAATCAAGAAGGAACATTTTGACAATTACGTAACAAATAGCGAGAGGATAAAAAATCGTCCTACAGACATTCCTCTCGAACACTTCAAGCAAATGATTGATTACTGGAGCTATGAACTCATCCAAGTAAGTATCTAGGTTTCATTATATAACTATGAAAATTATAAAGATTTAGCGGAGTTTGGTCTGCTTAGCGGATTTAACTATGGATTTCTTACTTGCTTTTGATATGGTTATTGATTTTTTCTGGTTGAATATATATTTAGTTTTTTTGTTATTGATGTAGGATATGTGCCAACAAAATAGATTGAACAGATCACAACAAAAATGGAGGCATCGGATGGGCAATAAAAGATTTTCTGTGATAAAAGAAAAATTGGTAATATTTTTTTGAACGGTTTCATATTTTGAATTTTAAAGTAATGTCAATATTATGTTTTAACTTATTCTTGTGATTTATACAAAGCATGCTCAAAAGAATGAAGAACCCAGTCAAGTTGAGATGTTTGTTGAAACTCGGACTAAGGACGGAAAAGCCTTAGATGATGAAACTGAAGAGACAATTGTGAGTTTTTCTTCTAGCTATTGTTTTATACTTAATTATTTATTATTATCACTAACATTATTAAAATGTACATTTTAGGAAAAGCTTAAAACCATGGTTGAGCATGATGGGAAACCTGCTGCTGAGGTATTTCAATCTATGTTTGGGAAAGAGAAGTCAGGAAGGGTGCGTTGTTATGGAGGAACAATTACACCCACAATCTTAAAAAAAAATGAAGAAATGGCAGCAATGCAATAAAAACATGATCAATAGGTGAAGTCTTTGAAGGAGCAACATGCAATAATGGAAGAAAGACATGCAAAAATGGAAGAGAGACAGAACCAAATGCAACACCAAATGCAAGGAATGCAATCTCTTTTGAAGACATTTATTACACAGGCAAACCCAGATTTGAACATAGAGGCTATAACAGCTCTGTTGGCATCACCAACTACTCCAAGGGATGCCAATAGCATCTTTGGTTCTTCTACTTCCACACATCATCCTCAAAATCAGGTAATTTTAGTTTAATATATGATTATGGAGTCTTCTGATTATTTTTATTTATTAATTAATTTTTGCAGGAAATGATGAATTGAGATGATCAAGAGGACTTGGCTAATGGGAATGCTAGGCTTAGAACAATTTCATATGTTTGTGAACTTTATTTAGACTTAATTGTGAAACTATGGAATGGGAATACTATAATTGTGAACTAATTATTATTCAATTAAATATATTATAAGTTTGAATGAAATTTATGTTTTCGAATCTATGTTTGTGAAATTGTATGGTTGTCTATGAAATTGTATGAGTGTCTATGAAATTGTATGGTTTACAGGAATATATATACATTTTAGGAACAAATATGAACCTGCGCACAAACAATACAATATGAACCAGCCTATAAGATTTACCTATAGGAACGGTTAAGAACCGTTTCTATAGGGTGGAACTATAGGAACGGTTAAGAACCGTTTCTATAGGGTGGAACTATAGGAACGGTATAAAAACCGTTCCTATAGGGTGGAACTATAGGAACGGTGTAGAACCGTTCCTATAGGGTTGGTTTATAGGAACCTTTTATAACCGTTCCTATAGGCTAGACCTATAGGAACGGTTATTTTGGCAGCGTGACCATAGGGAAGAAAACCGTTCCTATAGCCTAACGGAACGACTGATTTGAGTACACACGGGAAATCGTTCCCGTAGGTCTATGGGAACGGTTTTTATCTTTTGGGAACGATTTTCAACCGTTCCTATAGATGAAAAATGTTGTAGTGTAAAATCCAAAAATTGATTTTAATCGGTTCAGTTTCAATTATCAGGTCGCAGATAATTAGTAACTGATCGAAACTGGTTATATATTTTGGTTTCTGTTAACGGTTATACACGATTAACCGATAATCGATCGAAACTGGTTATATATTTCAATTTCTGTTACCATTTATCCATGATTAACCGGTAACCGAAATCGGTAATAACTTATTATATATATTCTTAACCCAAAAACCCTAAAGCCGCTACCCATTTAGCCGATTATATATATTATTAACCAAAAAATCCTATGCTACCCAAAACCCGTTTACCCTTTTACCCAAAATCCGATTTCGTTTATCCGACGGATAACCAATAATGAACCGGTTTTGATTTAATATAGTTGTTTTTGAAATCGAACGGTTTCGATTTCGATTTTGGTTAGTGGGTTTTTTATCCGTTTTCAGTTTGAATTAATCACCAAAAAAATTGTTAACCGAATCATTGTCATCCCTAAAAATCACTTTTTTAGAATGGCTTTACCAAATGACATTTTTTTTATTTGCAAGATTGCTTTTAGCCCTAATTAAAAGCACTTTGACAATGTATTGTCAAGCGAAGACTTATAGTCAATTCACACGTGACATAACTATGGATAGTACAACAGTTTGTGGCAACATATTGAACGTTGTCTAAAAATTTAAGGTTCCAATCTTAGTATGATCACCTATTGTGATTTTTTAAAAAAATCACACAAGGCATATATGTCATGTTGGATGAAAATTTGATTAAAATACATACACATCGAGTCTTTCTTGAAAATTTCAAATTTAATCATCTTTTCATATTGATGTGTAAATCAATAAATATTATATGTAATATAACATTAATTGTATTCATATATATGGAAAAACGAGATGAGGTATAATTTTAATTTATTCATTCCTACATATGTCGTCATACGAGTGTAAATCAATTACTATTATTAAGTTAATAGTAAGTTAATATATGGTAGATGGTCAAATCATTACTAATTTAGTGGTTACATTTCTAGGTTGTATATAAGTTCATGAGTTCGATTTCTCTAGTTTGTACACATGCTTTTTTTACTTGTAGTGTCTCAGTACACATGTAATGGTTATTATAACATTAATTTTTAAAATACAAATAATGACTAAAAAATCAGTAGAGGTCATAATTTAATAAAAAATTAAGAAATGGTGTCAAAAGTTAAAAAATGGTATATATATTGAGATCAAATTTAAGAATAGATTTGCATTTAAAGATTCATTTTTATATGAAACCAACCTCAATTATTGTGCCGTATTTCTAGTTGTCACACCTTGCACGAAGCCTCTTATTAACCCTAAATTAAAAATAAATAAATCAATACCTAAATTACCAAAAGCTCACTCCTTATATATATATATGTCATGCTACCTGCAAAGGGTGCAATTCTACAAACACTAGTAGCTATTGTTTAGCTGCAGAAATGGCGGATCCGGTGAGTGGACACGGCGAAGCAGCTGCAGAGAGCAAGCATGAAGCAGGTGATCATGAATCATCTGCAGAGAGCCCAAAGCAACAAGAGCCAGTAGCTCATGAGTTGGGAGATCGAAGTCTGTCATGCGGAAAGCTAAGTCGCGCCGATTCACTTCATCTGGAAGCCGGAAGAGTTGAGAGCAAGCGTACATTTACCTCAAAGGTCTTCTTCTTCTTCTTCTTCTTCTTCTTCTTCTTCTTCTTATTATTATTATTATTATTATTATTATTATTATTATTATTATTATTATTATATTAATAATAATCATAATAATAAAATAACTAGTCTGAGATAATATGGTGTGATCGATGATCAGGAAAGCTGGAGCAAGACACTGCACTTGGCGTTCCAAAGCATTGGGGTAGTATACGGCGACATCGGGACATCGCCGCTGTACGTGTATGCGAGCACCTTCACCGACGGAATCAAGGAGAAGGACGACCTCCTCGGCGCCCTTTCCCTCATCATCTACACCATCATGCTCCTCCCTTTGCTCAAGTACATCTTCATCGTTCTCTGGGCCAACGACAATGGCGACGGTCAGTTTGTTCCATTCATTCGCTCCTCTCACTTTACTTATTTATTTATTCGTTTGTTTGTTTATGTACTTATTCTGATTTAAGTTTAATTTGAAAACGCTGCTGGAGATGATGATTGATAATCCCCAGTATTAAAAAGGAAAAGACAATTTAATTTTCACTCAAATTAATATTGATACAAGGTATATAGACGTAGTCGCTAAAATATTAGGTCATCAGAAGAAAATATTTCCCCCCGCGTAAATGTACCAAAGTGAGAGTGGGACTTATATGGGCAGCCTGCCCATATAAGTCTCTATGGGCGGGATGATGAGATCGCGACACATCATCCCGCCCGAATCTCGAAGCACCATCAACGAGCAGCGCCGCCGAGAGAGAGGCAGCGCTGTAGAGAGCGTTGATGCCCCTATGAATTCATAGGTCAGCCCCTATGAATTCATAGGTCGGGAGAGAGAGGCAAGAGAAAGGCAGCCTCATCATCTTCTTTGATTATGCTTCGAGATTCGGGCGGGATGACGTGTCGCGATCTCATCATCCCGCCCATAGAGACTTATATGGGCAGGCTGCCCATATAAGTCCCACTCCCAAAGTGATAAGGATAGGAATCAATGAAGTACGTAAAGTCTAAGTTGATGACCTCAAAAGATTGAGAGTGACGCAAACATAGCGTCCAATTCACGCTCTAAATGGAAATTTCAACAGTATAATTAATTGGGAAAAATATCTTTCTTTTGTCTCTTTTCTCTCCAGGATCGCTTTTGACGGTTTATATGAGTCATGAATTCTAACTGAATGCTGTGATTTGGTCAAAACCTTTACTAGGATGTGAGGAGAGTAGAATCTGACTACAACCTTTACTAGAAGAGAGTATATTAGTCATAAATAGTTTAGTCTCGCCCTACAATTGTAGGTTAATTATTTGACAAATGTTTCACTTTCTTCAAATTATAAATATAATTAATATTTTGTTCAGATTTCTTATATTTCTCCAATTTTAGAGAAAAGCAAAACAGAATAATCCTTATTGAGTTGTTTCATTACTCATCCAATTAAGCTGGCAATCATGAAATTGGGATTTGATAGTGCCCTGAATGATAAAAGATTATATCCTTGTAATCTTAGTTCATCATTAGCACTAGTCTGAGTTCAGTTTTGCTCTTACAGGAGGGACGTTTGCACTCTACTCCTTGATATCTCGATATGTAAAGGTGAGCTTGGTTCCAAATCAACAGGCCGAGGATGCCAAGGTCTCAAACTACAGAATGGAGTCAGCATCGAAACGGTTGAAGATAGCTGAATGGGTCAAAGAAAAACTAGAGAAAAGCCCTGTCTTCAAGATTGCTATCTTCCTAGTTACAATCCTCGGAACCTCCATGGTCATTGGTGATGGAGTTCTAACGCCATGCATTTCAGGTATATATAGGCCATTCTCGTACCTAATTCAGCTCTTGCAGTAATGAAAATTTCTTTCCGTAACACTTATTTGAACTAATCATTAAGGAAATCGTGAAGTTAATGTCTTGCCAAATTGTAAATTAAAGGTCAGTCGAACTCCATTAACTTCCTGTTTTCTCCACAGTTATATCCGCAGTGGATGGGGTCAAAGAGAAAGCACCTTCTCTTTCAGATAGTAAGCACTCTCACTCCATCACTTTCAGGAAAAAAGAAAAGAGCAAAGTTTTGTAGACATAAGATAAAATTCACAAGCAAATGTATGAATAGTAGACTGAAAATAATATAATTATACCAGCACTGAGATTATTCTCGGTACTTATGTTTATGGCAATAATCATAACTTCGAAGTACAACAATTGATTTCAGGAACCAATCCATGTGAGTTTGTGCATTCATAATCAAGTGGACTTTTCCTTTTAATGTTTATTTGGACTATTAACTTGTATCATCTACTCTAAATTACTATCCAGTATAGTCTCTGCTGATCTTATGATGGGAATGTTTTAAAAGATTTTGATAGTAAAGAAAAAACAAGCAATTCAGACAAAACGACTTGAATTAAATGTATTAACTATTTTTGTTCTGTACTATTTTTCTTTACTTGCAATTTGACAATTTGACTTTTGACATGTTAATAAGTTTCTTTCGTTTTTTGGTAGCAAACATTTCTTGGATCTCTGCTGCCATCCTCATCGCTCTATTTTCCATTCAAAGGTTTGGTACAGACAAGGTTGGCTATTCATTTGCACCTATGGTCGCAACATGGTTTCTACTAATTGGTGGTATTGGGGTCTATAATCTATTTAAGTATGATATCACTGTTTTGCGGGCATTCAACCCAAAATACATTGTAGACTATTTCAAACGAAATGGAAAACAAGGATGGATCTCTCTTGGCGGAATTGTTCTTTGCATTACAGGTGATTCCATATCAGAGTTCTTATATATTTCTCAAAAGGTTGCTGGATTACCTGCTTCTCCTTCACTAATATGTGCTAATATGATTCTAAAATAGGAACGGAAGCTATGTTTGCAGATTTAGGTCACTTCAATGTCAGGGCAATTCAGGTCCTAGAATATATATATGCTTTTTATTCTTTCCTCAAACAATGTCAGAGCAATGTCTTGTTATTCATTTGCTTGATTGCTTCAGAGAAATTCGTTCCAATATTGACAATTATAATTTTGTACTAAATTACAGATAGGCTTCAGCTGTGCTTTGCTCCCGGGAGTCTCACTAGCTTATATTGGGCAAGCTGCATATCTTAGCAAATTCCCAGACAATGTCAGTGATGCCTTCTATAAATCAATTCCAGGTATGCCATAGCTTGTAGGATGTAAAATGTAAACTTTTCTATCCAGCATATTATAACTTGTAAATATTTCCTCAATTAATTTGTCGTAGGTCCTCTATTTTGGCCAACATTTATAGTGGCTATTTCTACTGCTATTATTGCTAGCCAAGCAATGATCTCTGGTGCTTTTGCAATCATATGGCAATCACAAAACCTGGGATGCTTCCCAAGGGTTAGGGTTTACCATACATCTGCAAAGTATGAAGGGCAAGTGTATATTCCTGAGGTGAACTATGCATTAATGATTGCCTGTGTAATTGTGGCAATTGCGTTCAAGAAAACGGCAAAGATTGGAAATGCCTACGGTATGCGTATTCTCTGACAAACTAATTGAATCACAAGAAAGAAATGATAACGTTGAAGTTTCTCCTTTTCATATGTGTATATGAAGAATTAAACAGAAACAAATATATCTTGATATGCAGGAATTGCTGTGGTCTTTGTGATGGTCATAACAACATGTATGGTGACAATCATAATGCTCGTCATATGGAAAACGAAGATTTGGTGGATACTTCTGTTCTTGGTTGTGTTTGGTGGTGCAGAGTTGCTGTATCTATCTTCAGTTCTGTACAAATTCACAGAGGGAGGTTACCTGCCATTAGCCTTCTCACTAGTCATGATGATGATCATGGGTGTATGGCATTACGTTCACGTAAAAAGATACTGGTTTGAGCTTAACAACAAGGTCCCCAGTAACTACATTAAAGACTTAGCTCAGAACCAAGATATAAGAAGAATACCTGGAGTTGGATTCTTCTATTCTGAGCTAGTACAAGGCATACCTCCAATATTTCCCCATTTCATTGAGAAAATACCCTCCATCCACTCAGTTCTTGTGTTTGTATCCATCAAACATTTGCCAATCAGCAGAGTGGAGTTGCAGGAACGCTTCATTTTCAGGCAGGTTAAGCCCAAAGATACCAAGATTTTCCGATGTGTGGCACGATATGGATACAATGATGCGTTGGAAGGGCCAAGTGAGTTTGAGGGTTTGCTTGTTGAAAAGCTGAAGAGGTACATCCACAACGAGTACTTTGGCTTGGAAAAGGGAGATGCCATGGAAGGGGATACCATTCACGGGGAAGAAAGCATGTCAGGCTCTGCACGAGCAAGCTCAGGGTACTCCACAGTGCACATTGAGGAAACACTTAGCACCCCACAGGATGTTTCGCAAGGATTGATACAGCCGGCCAACTACAGTGACCAATTAAGCTCTTCTTTGGACAGGTTCAACATCGAGGAAGAGATGCAGTTCATTCAGAAAGAGATGGAGAAAGGGGTCGTGTATCTGCTGGGAGAAGCAGAAGTTGTGGCTGACAAAAAGTCATCTTTCTTCAAGATAATGACTGTCAACTACTTGTATAATTTCTTGAGGAAGAATTTTACTCATGGGGAGAAATCTCTGATGATTCCAAGGGATAAGGTGCTCAAGGTGGGAATGACATATGAGATATAGGCTAATACTTATATATACTCCAAGGATCTTGATATCATATAGTGTTTGTTACAATACATGTTATTGATGGGAACTTTTCAAGGATGTGTGACAAAAAATGAAGTGGAATGGGAAGGTCATTTGGTTAACTCATAAAACAGTTGATAGCTCGGTTGCGTTGAACGTTGTATATTGCATTTGTCCTAATAAAATGAAGAGGTAATGGAGCCTTGTGTTTGAATAGTAGCAAACCAAGTGAAGAGTAGAAAGGGTAGGGATTGCAACTTCCGCCTCATATTTGTTGTGACCTTATTTAATGAAATATATTGTGTTTCATTTTGTGTGTTTTTTCATCCTAAGACAATATGAGTTATAAGTTCATAAATTACAAAAGTAACATTGGAGTAAAAGTTCCTTTTGCACAAATTAATTATATATATATGAATGATACTAATTAATGATACAGGAGTGACGAAGAGGTAGAAATGTGCATTAAAGTACTAAACACAAGTTTTTTTGAATCAGCTCATTAAGGAGGTAAAATTTTTCCAATGGTAGTTATTACTATTTGCAAGACTCAAATCTAAGATCTTACTTAAGGGACAAGTGTCGAACCACTTGTACCAATCACTGTTGGTTATTAAATTAGTTTTATTGGAATTGAATTATGTCAATATTAAAAATTGATTGGGTAAAATAACATTCAGCAACACTTTATAGTCAAGAAAACATAAGTCTTTTGAGAAGAAAATGGATACATGTGTTAAATTAGTTAATGTACTGTGTGGCATATGAAATGGTATACATACCATGCAAAGATAATTTTTTCTTTTTTAACATTGGTAAGTGTCTAGTGATTTTTGGGAGTGGTCACATAGAACACAACTCATAATGAAAAAAAAAAGAGAAGAATATGAAAAAATTTAAACGATATTTCTATTGCTAAAAAAATTATTTGAAGATAGAAGTATATTAACTCTAAATATCAAAATTAAAGACAATTAAAGACAAACACGCACTCGATAAGCTAGCACACATTGCATGACAAGATCCTCGCTTAATTTAATAATTTATGAGCAATCTTATTATGAGGGCGTTTAATCGGTTGTCCGCGAGTATAAAAGCATTTGCATGCAAAGTCAAATGCTTGCAAATAGAATTTGGAGCCGACTGTTTGGTTGCCCGTAAGTAAAATTGCAACTTTTATTTGCAAGCGTTTGGTTGACCGCAAATGAAAGTTACAATTACACTTGTAATTTGCATTTTCATATCTAGGTTTGGTAATTTTGGCCCGGTCTAATAGCCAGACATGATAAAATCATGCTCGAGCCATCCATTATCGTGTCAAGCTAGGAAATGTAGGTCCGACCCAACCTTATAGCCTGATAACTAGTAGGCCAGCTTGTCCAGCGCTAGGCTAAGCCTAGCACTAGGCTGGCCCAAGCTCAGCCCGAGACCATCCACTACTAGAAAAATGGGCATCAGCAACGGCTAGCACTGTTGCAATGGAGCCGTGGCAGAAAATCGCGTTGCTGATAACTTAGCAACGGATCAGCAACGGTCGCTCGGGCCGTTGCTAAAAATATTATCAGCAATGGTTTTGCCACGGACGCGGAGCCGTTGCTGATAACATTAATAGCAACGGCTGGTGAGCCCGTAGCAGCGTCGTTAGTAAAAGCCCGTTGCTAAGCCGTTGCTGTAGGTCATCAGCAACAGCTTTCGATAAACTTTTAGCAACGGCTTTCCCACGGACGGCCGTGGGAAAGCTGTTGCTGATGATGTGAACCTGGTAACGAAAACAATTAAAATTTCAAATTTCTATTGATACATTGATACATTATCTGATACATAACTCACACACCCACACACTCATACACACATTCATTCACACATCACAAATACACCAAGATATACATCAAAACAATTATATTTATATTTATAATTATTCACAATAGTTTAAAAACTATTCAAATGCAAAATTGAAGTATCAATATCCAAACAAAATAAATTAAACAAGTATAATATCTCAGTAACAAAGTCAATATAAAAAAAATCTCACGATGACGATGGAGGATGACCTGGATCATTGGCGGGGTCTAGAGTGCTTGAGTGTAAACCGGCGTGGATTGACTCGAGGACGATGGATGAGATGATGCCGAAGAGATGCCTGCTTCGGGATGACCTGACATGTTGCGTAGCATAGCATGCATCTCCGCCATCATCTGACTCCGGCGCTCCATCATCTCAGTCTGACGTGCGACCGTCTCCTCTAGAGTCCTTATTCTGCTACCATGATCATAACTGGATCTGGAGGTGGACGGCCGCTCACCAGCGACCGGAGGGGTCGGTGCCCCAAGTGGCCCTAGTACGGCTCGCGCATGACCACTATCTACAAAGCCATATACGCGGCCATGGTCCCAGCCACATGCGGCCTCGACCCACGTTGCTGCGTCAAGGTCCTCGGGGGTGCCCCCGCGCTGCACCACCGTCTGGCTGTAGGTCTCCTACTCGAGTTTGATTTTTTGTTTAATATTTATCATAAAACTTAAATTATAAATATATAATGAATAATTTAAACAAATATATAGTTACCATAATGTATGCAGCGCGGTTGTCGATGTACTCCCTCGTCCCATGTGCTCGACGGTGAGTCCGCTCAAACACCGCCATCGGGGAGGGTCGCTGGACAGTCCCGTCATCCGACACCGTCGTCTACATTTACAAAACAAATACATTAATTAGTACACATAGTAATAAATGAAATATATAATTAAAAGGTATACTTACCATACGGTTCGTGTGCACTGCAGATGCAATAGATCGAGTCGCCGGTGTGACGGCTACTCCCCCCGACATGCGATTTCTAGCCGCATTCCTAGAAACCTCCTGTCATCGATCCGTCGATCATATTCCCACGAGCTGGTCCCATATATCCGGAGTAATCCAATCGGGGTCGTATCCCCGAGTCTCCGCGATGTTAGTAGTCCCAGCTCGTGCCATCGGTTGGGACCGGGCCTACCCCAGCTGCCCATTGTACCTTGCCCGGGAAATAGCCTCCCAGACAGCGTAAATAAAGGGCCTTTGGTGCTCAGCCCATGTATAGCGAGCCTGCAAAATAATAATATCAGTACCAATATTAATCATCATGCATGTAAAAAAAATAATAATATGTGCCTCAAACTCACGCCATAACATGTCGACGTGCTCGCTAGGCACGTGAGACCACGTAGGCCATGCCCCGTGCATGTATCGTCGAATAGTAGAAGAAATGCTCCTCGGCGCTTCTTCTTGCTCGAACCTGCACAACGAAAATAAATTTTAATATTATATTATGATATAATGAATTTGTAATGATTCATAATTCATGATATATTACCGCTCCCCAATCACGCTAATAAATCTACGTGACTCTGTGGCTGGTGGAGGCTGCCACCTGTTCGGCCCGCGTCGCCGCCTGCGTCTGGATGTACTAGCGTCGGCAGTATCATCGGCATGACATCTGTCGAATAGACATATTTGTCGAATAGACATATAATCACCGATCGGAGACACCGAAGCTCTCCTACGACGATAACCACGACCAGACATATCTGTCGAATAGACATATAATCAGATTATTGTATAAATAGTAGAGATATATTTAATAAAATATATACTATATAATTATTCCTCATCATCTGAATAATAGTCTTCGAATTCTTCCTTTTCTTCATCTTCTTCATCTCCAGCTTCCTCAATTTCATGATCGTTATCATCAGCATATTCAACTTCTAATTGAATTGACGTTGTGTCTGCATCCTCGAGGATTGGAATAATACGATCTACAGCAGGAGGATCATCTTCTTGATAGAAACCATCTGTCATATCAGGTATCAACTCATTTTCTCCTACTATCGGATCATCTTCTTGATAGAAACCATCTGACATATCTTCGACTCGAAGGACATTTGCATAGATGTTTCTAAAAAATATACTTAATTCAGTCAACGGACCCAAAATATTATCAGGTAGAAGATCTCAAAATGCGATCGGAAGTAATCTCTGCATGAATACATGACAATCATGGCTCTTCATCCTTGAAATTTTGCAATCATCGACATTCACACATCGAGATAAGTTTGAAGCATATCCATCAGGTAATCTGAGTTCTTTTACCCATTGACAAACATCTTTGAACTGTTGTTTATTTAACACATATGGGGCCTTCGGTTTCAGATATCGTCTGTTGACCTCTTGTAACTCCAACTCTGGTCTTTTACAAAGTATTTTCATATCATGTCGGGCTTTGACATTATCTTTAGTTTTTCTGGAAATATCCATCAAAGTGTTGAAAATATTATCAAACACATTTTTTTCAATGTGCATGACATCTAAATTATGTCGAATCAATAATGAACTCCAATAGGGCAATTCCCAAAAGATACTTTTTTTCACCCAGTTATGTGTTTGGCCAAAACCTAACACTCTTTCATTGCGACCAAATACTATATCTGGAAGTGCTGAAACACGTGCTAACATTTGTTCACCAGACAACATCGGTGGTGGTCCATTTCTTTCGACTCTGCCCTTAGTAAATTTATTACGATCCCTTCGATACTGATGATTAGCCGGTAGGAATAGACGATGACAATCAAAGAATGAGATTTTTTATCCGTTCTGAAGACTGATTGATTTAGAGTGTTCCATACAATACGGACAAGAGAGTCGACCGTGAGTGCTCCAACCAGATAATATGTCGTACGCCGGGAAATCATTGATTGTCCACAAGACCGCGGCCTTTAAATTGAAGTTTTGCTTCCGATGACAATCATAAGTGATAGCTCCCTCAGTCCACAATGTTTTCAATTCATCTATCAAGGGTCTGAGAAATATGTCAATTTCTTTTTACGGACCCTTAGGACTCGGAATAATCATCGAAAGATAAATAAATTCATCTTTCACACACATTGACGGTGGCAAATTATAAACTGTCAGCAGCACTGGCCAAACTGAATAAGGAGTTGCAGAATGTCCAAACGAATTAAAACCATATGTGCACAATCCCAATATTATATTTCTAGTATCCCTAGCAAATGAAGGATAATATGTATCCAAATATTTCCATGCTTCACTGTCGGATGGATGAGTCATTACTGTATCATCACGACTTCTTGCATGCCAACTCATGTAGGGGGCTGTCTTTTCCGACATGAATAATCTTTGAAGCCTCGGTGTTAGTGGAAAATACCGAAGCACCTTAAACGGGATATTTTTCTGTCGGACCGATTTCTTCTCCTTGTAACGAGGATGTTGACATATAGGGCATTTATCCAACTGCACATTTTCTTTATAATATAAAATGCAGTTATTTTAGCACGCGTGTATTTTTTCGTACCCAAGCCCCAATTTTCTCATTAGCTTTTTAGTCTTATAAAAAGTTGGTTCAAACTTGTTATCAGTAGGCAGCATTCCATTAATCAATCCTGCAATCCGATCATACGCAACCCCGCTGATATTACAATCAGCCTTGATGTTTAGGAGCTGTGTCATTGCTGAAAACCTAGTGTATTTAGGACAATTCTCATACAAAGGTTCATCGGCAGCTTTCAACATCTCGTAAAATTCTGCAGCTTCTTTATTCGCTAATTCAATCTCTACCGCAGTTTGTACTTCTATGATATCAACCGCTGTAGTATCTGGTGGGACTGATGTCTGAAGAACTGGCCGATCAACATGATCATTCACGTGAAATTGACCCCCAAGACTATCAAGTATCATTGTTCTATAGGGATTAGATTGACTAGATGAAGAAGCACCAGCAGAGGAAGATTCACCATATGTCTGAACGATAGGATTACTCAACGTTCCGACTTCACGTGACTCCCCGTGACAAATCCATAGAAAATATCTTGGTGCAAATCCTTTGCTATATAGATGCAGAGTGACAGTCTCCCGATCCAAAAATCGTCAATTCAAACAAATGCGGCACGGACATCGGATTTGATCACCGATGCTAACGAAATTCCGATTCGAATAGGCGAAATTTAGGAAGTACATTTCGCCTAATCGAAACTCATTCGTTAAAGCTCCACGATCAAGACGTCGGTACATCCAACTTCGATCAGTCGACATGATTCTGTCAATCAATGAAAATTTCTTTGATTAATGTCTTTAGGTGAGATTGTCATATTCCATTCGGGATTTATGTTATTTATATTGCACTAAGTACTTATTTTAACCGCTAACTTCATTCTAAATTTCGGCAGCATCTCCCTACAGTTCTCCGAATACGCATATCATCTGGGCGCGTATCGGAGAACAAGAGAGATGCTGCCGAAATTTAGAATAATTAGTTAACAGTTAAAAGAAAAACGTAAGTGCAGTACAAATAACTATATTCCCAAATTGTCCAATCAGGGACAATTCAAGAATTGTACGTCGTATAAAAGATCATCTACTTCTTTTCCATGAACATACAATCCCCGAACGAATCTAAGGTTTTGCTAAATCATATCTGACTCGTCGATGTGTATGTGAAACATATCAACTCGTCGGATGGATGATTATTTTCTAAATCTTTCGAGTCAGTTCGAGTCCATATTGGACAATTTCGACACGAGTCCAAATTAGACGATTCTGGCAGGAGTCCAAAATGAACTATTTCGGCGCGCGTTCGAAGTGGACGATTCCGGCACGCGTCTGAAGTGGACGATTCCGGCACAATGCCGAAGTGGATAATTCCGACGTGAGTCCACTGAGGACAACTTTTGACTAATTAACAATATTTTAACTAATTAATTAATATTAATCTACATCATTTTCATTAATTTAAATAATTAACCTACCATTATTAAATATTAATCTAACTAAATTAAACTAAAAAGTAATATAAACTCTAAAAATTAATCTAAACCCTAAAAATTAATCTAACAAATTAAACAATTAATCTAAATAATTAATTAATTAATTAACAAATAAATAAATAAATAAATAAAAATTAATCTACAATTTCCGGCGCCGGAGTCCGGTGGACTCCAGCGCCGGCGTACAGTGTCCGAACACTGTACAAGATCCGGCCACGGCCATCGACCGTCCGCCACCAGCTGAAACCCTAAAAATATGGTTTCGGTCGGATTTCCCACCGGCCGCAATGGTAAGAGATGGCCGGGCGGCGATGAATACCTAAAATCTGCGATCGAGGACGGATGGCAGCGTCGGCAGCGGCAGCTTGACGGCATCGGCGTTGGCAGCGGCGGCGAGACGCGGGAGGAGGAGACGGCGGCAGCAGCGGGAGGAAGAAGGGGCGGGCGCGATCTGCGACCTATATAAACTTATCAGCAACGGCTCACTCGCCCGTTAGAAAGCCGTTGCTAATAAGTTATCATCAGCAACGGCTCACTTGTCCGTTAGAAAACCGTTGCTGATAATTAGGATCATCAGCAACGGCTCGCGTATCCGTTAGAAAGCCGTTGCAAATACAACATATCTGCAACGGCTTGAGCGACCGTAAGAATGTTGTTGCAAATAGCAACGGCTTGAGCGGCCGTTGCTGATAGCCATTGCTGAAGACTCAATTTCTAGTAGTGATCCTAAGCTCGAAGCGGCGACCTTGTGCCAGGCTGGGCCGCCCCTCTACGAATTCGGGTCGTGCTAGACACGTCCTAATTGGCAACGGGCCTGATCGGGCTTGGGACTAGGCCGACTCGAGCACGACCTATTGGAGGCACAAAGATGTCAGTCAAATAGAGGTAAAAGGGTAAATATATCATTTTACCTTCAATAATAATTGATACTACCATCGCGTTCAGCACGCGAAAACTTACAACTTTCATATTTATCCCGTCTCCATCCGACGACTATAAGTCGCCCAAGTTAATTATTTTCTAATACTTTAATAATTGCATTTACAGCTCGCAATCTTGTATTGTGAATTTTTTGGACTGCAACTTCATTTGCAACCTGCAAATGATATAAGAAACACAAGTTGTAACTACTAAATGTTGCAAAATATTTTTGCAGCCAACCAAACAAATTTTTTGTACTAGAGTTATAGTATTTGACTTGCGAGCAACCAAACACCCCTTATATGTGCTCTAGATGTGAAAGATTTTATAATCAAAACTAAGATATGATGTATACCAATTATTGGAGAAGAGGTTTGCCAAAAAATATGCGGATCATATGCAATGATGCATTGAGTTTCAATCAAAATATTAGAGTCAATATGTATTTTGTTAATTCTAAGATACTTATCCAGTTGAAAATTATTCGTCAAGAATGCCTCATCAATAAAGAATGGGAAAAGAGGTTTTTTCTTCTAAACTTTTCAAAATGGGGTGATTTTGTTCCTGTACTTTTTTTTAGCCAAAATTTATCCTTAAACTACTTCAAAGGTGCGTATTTACCTTTATTTTGAACGGATATATGACTAGGCTAACGAAACTAACCGCAGCCAATTAAAATGTGACATGTCATCAAATTTAAAGTTAAAAAAAATAACGTGTAATCCCACCTGGCTTACACACTGAAACTCGAATTATTCCCCCAAATCAGTCGATTCAACTACGCCAAGACTCGCTCTCTTTCTCCCCTTGCTTGCTCTCTGATCCAAAGCGCACTTCTTGTGTTGATCTCTGTGGGCAGAGATATGGGGTTGAAGGGATTTGTAGAGGGTGGCATCGTTGCCGTCGTTGTCGGCTGCACCACCCATCCGACCTCATCAAGGTCCGAATGCAGTTGCAGGGTGAGACAATCCGCTACGCGCCTCGGCCGATTAGGGGCGCCCACGACGCCCGCACCGTCGACACAACCACCGGAGTCGCTTCACTTCCCCACCACCCGGCACTTCGGACTCCTCCGCGTCCTGGACCCATCCCCGTAGCTGTTAAGAAATTAGTAGGCCTAACTCACCCCAAAAGCTAGCTCATGAGGAGAGGATTGCCCAAACTATTTAAAGGTTACCTTGGCCATATTATTAACCATTGTGGGACTTTAACACATCTCTCTCACGCCCAGGATTGGACATCTGCGGGTGGCACAATATCAACCACAGGTTTGGCTCTGATACCATGTTAAGAAATTAGTAGGCTATATTTTCACCAATATGAGACTTTAACACACCCCCCTCACGCCCAGGATTGGACATCTGGAGCGTGAAGTTTTGCAGGACTGGACATCTGCGGGTGGCACAATATCAACCACATGACTGGCTCTGATGTCATGTTAAGAAATTAGTAGGCTTAACTCACCCCAAAAGCTAGCTCATGGGGAGAAGATTGCCCAAACTATTTAATGGTTACATTGGTCATATTTTTAACTAATGTGAGACTTTAACAGTAGCTGCGTAGATCCTGCGCACCTAGGGACCCGCGGCCCTGTTCTCCGACGTCTCTGCCGCCATGCTCCGCCAGGCACTCTACTCTATCACCCGAATGGGCCTATACGACACGTTGAAAAAAAAGTGATTCCTTGCCGACGACGGCGCCTCTCTTCCGGTCCACCTCTAGGTGGCCGCAGCCCTTGTGGCGGGCGCAGTGGGCGCCACGGTCGAAAACCCGGTGGACATGGACATGGTCATGGTTCGGATGCAGGCCGACGGGCAGCTCCCCCTGGCGGAGCGCCGAAACCACCAGACCGTGATTGACGCGATCACGAGGATGGTACGCTAGGAGGGGTTGCGCAGCCTATCGAGGGGGTTGTCGCTTACGGTGAATAGGGCGATGATCGTGACAACGTCATAGTTGGTAACGTACAACCAAGCGAAAGAGGCGATACTACAGCGCCGAGGGGCGGGGTCGAACGGGCTAGGAACGCACGTGGCGACGAGCTTGGCAGCAGGTTTGGCGGCATCGAAGGCGATGGACTGTGCATTGAAGACGATGAGGGCGGAAGGATTCATGGCGCTCTACGAGGGTTTAGTGTGTAAGCCATGTGGATTACATGTCATTTTTATTTTATTTTATTTTTTAATTTTGAATTTGATGACATGTTATATTTTAATTGGCTACTGTTAATTCTATTAGCTTAGTTATATATTCGTCTAAAATAAGGATAAATACGCACCTCTTTCACATAGTTCAAAAATAAAATTTGGCCAAAAAAAAAGAAGATAAAATCACCTCATTTTAAAAAGTACTCGGCAAAAAAATCTCTTTTCCCATAAAGAATTAGTTCATATTTTGCAGTCTCCAAAGAAATACCAGTGCAAATTTCAAAATTGTTGCGAATAATTAATTGTCACCTCAAGTTGTGTAGTATTTGCATATATAGTTGTAAAATCATCAAAACTTTAATGAAAATAAAATTCGGTGAAGATTTAGGATCATCAAAAACTGTCTTATTTTTGGATTTCCAAAGTCATCAAATCATACATAGAATAGAATGAGCTCACTAGTAATTATTTTAGCCGTCGCTATATATATATTTTTGAAAAATATCAAATTACATTTACCAAGAAAATTAAAAATACAAGTAAAGACGAGAAAAGGAGAGAAGTGGGAGGAGGGCTAAACACATAAGTCCAAGGTATAACAAAGGTATAACAAAGCTAAAAATACAAGAAGACACCAGCATGTATAACATAGGTATATATATCCTAAGTCCAAGGTGTGTTTGAAGATGATGACACCCTCAATCACTAGGTCGTAAACATTGTCTTCTGTGTCTTCAAAGTAGCGCTTGTTCCGCTCATTCCAGATCTTCCAACGTCAGATCATCAATGCTCTGAACTTTAGAAATGTAGCACTTGTTGGCCTAAGATTTCCAATATTGGTCTTAATCTCAGTTTTGATGATAACAAATATGGAACTAATGTTTCATTGAGAAATACTTTCAAGTTCCAAGTCGGTTAGTGCTCGTTGTCCCCGATCGGAAAGTTTAGAGAAATCAGAGAAATCGGCAAGGACGATCGTCGACGCTTGGATTTCATTGGGAAGATAGAGTTTAGGTTTAGGGTGTCTAGATAAATTATAAATCTTCATAATGATGCAAAAAAATCCAAAAACCAAATCCGAACCCCAAAACACAAAAATTCAAAAAATTAAAAAAGACATTCAAATTCACTAAGCCTAGGGAGCTCATTGGAGGGCTATATAACCTAGACATTTTCTTGGTACCAAATATACCAGTAATTGTTCCTTAGGTAAAAACTAGATAACGAGGTATTTTTAAGAAATATTTGGAAGCCTTTAGCATACCCATATTTGACCCGGGAGATTATAAAAGTTTCAATTTTCGGAAATTTGTACTAGACCCCAAAAGTTAGATTTTGATTCTTAAAGATTTTGATTTTTTAGATATTTTTATTGAATTCAAATGTGGGTAATCCTTATAAATGTTATATAAGTAGTCTTAGCGAAGACATAACCCAGAAGCGAGCAAACAAGTAGAAAAAAATCAGCTAAACCAAGTAGTCTGCCCAGGTTCGATCGATCGACTGGTCGATCGGCAGACGGTGAAGGCATTTTGATCTATCGAATAATGCCTAGAATGGGAAGAATGCCTTCGGTCGCTCGACAGTCGCTCGATCGATCGATCGACGATCGACCGACAAGCGACCGAGCGTCGCCAACGAGCAGAAATCAGCCCGTTGGGAGAGCTATTTTGCCTCTCTCTTCTTGGGGCTTATATATACTAGCCCTTGAGTGCCTTTCTCCATCATCTTGACATTCATTGAGCCATTCTTGATCATTCCTAAAGATTTCTTTGAGCTATCTCTGCAAGAACTCTAGTTTTGATCTCCACTCCTTGATTTAGCCTTCAAGCTTCACCGATTCATCATCTTGAGGCATCAAGAGGACTAGGGAGTTTCTTTTGGAGCTAAGTATTTGTTGTTTGATTTATTGCTCCATTAGGTGTTGTATTTTGGTGTTTATTTCATTATATTAAAGCTTGTGTAAAACTAGGTTGCTAGGTTTGATTGAGTTAGTGGTTGCCTTGGCGTTAAGGCTTAAATCCACCATTGTAAACTTAGTTTACTTTGATTAGTTGAGTTGTCCCAAAGGTTGACTTGGGAGAGTGCTCGCGGTAGGACGGCGGGATACTTTCGTGTGTGGAAGTGCCTTCAATTTGCGAGCAGAGACTTTCCAGTGTAAATTCCTCTTTGTAAGGGAAACAATTAATCTAGTAAAGTTTAGTTTGAAAATCCTAAGCGGGGTGCTTAGTAGTGGAGTAGGCATTGCGGCCGAACCATTATAAACAATTGTGTTAGCATTGTTCTCTTTGTGTATCGCATTGTTTATCTTCTTTACTCGCTTTCGCATTTAGTCGTTGAATTATAAATTGCCTAAGTAGTTTAAGAAAACATTTAAAATTAGAATTAGGCAAAAAGATTTAGTTAACACACTATTCACCCCCCCTCTAGTGTGACCATTTCACCAACATTTGGTATCTGAGCAAGTCGTATATTGAGATTTCACTATCTCCTCTACATCGTCTCTCGATCCGAAAAATGGCACTAGAGAGTTTAGCGTCTTCACCTCCTAGGTTTGATGCCTCGAACTTTGGTCTTTGGAAATATAGGATGTACACATATTTAAAGACTAAAGGTTTTTGTATCTTTAACATGTTAAGTTTAGAATTCATTGAACCTAAGATTGACATGCATGCTTGGAGTGAATTAGATAATAAAATGTAGTATAATGGAGATGTCATGAATTGTATTCTTTGTACATTACCAAATGGCATCCTAGATAAAGTCATGCATTGATCTCCGGCTTATGATTTATAGGTCACTTTAAATGTTTTGTAGGATTATGCCAAAATCGAAGAGATTGACACTTTTGATAAAGGTGGTGATGACAATGGTCATTCACCTACTACTAATCTCGGTTTTGATGCCCATAGTGCTTCTAGTCAAAGGAGCAACTCTAAGAGCCGAAAATAAAAGATAATTTGTCATGCTTGCAAAGAAAAGGGGCATGTGAAGAAAAATTGCTCAAGCATGAAGAACAAAGCAAGGAAGAGGTCAAGTGCTTCCACCTCCACATCTCACTCATTTGAAGCACCCTCTAGCCATGACTATGAAGCAACATCCAAAGTTTGTCTCATGGTTGCAAATAATGAGGTACTTTCTTCTTCACCTAGTCATGATAATGATAATGATAGTACTAGCTCTTCTAGTTCACATGAAATGCCATATGATGAGTTAGTAAATGAATATAAGAAAGTGTACACCTTGCTTGTTAAAAAAGATAAAGAAAACAAAAAATTGAAGAAAGAAATCTTAAGCCTTAGCTCTCAATTACATGATGTAAAATTAAAAAATGAGAAGTTAAAAATTAGTGTCTCTAATCCATGCCATGATACCTTAAGTATTGACACTAAGGATTTGAAAATAAAAAATGACATCTTAAAGAATAAAAATTGCATGTTGAAAACTCAATCGCATGCTATTCATAGATCCATGAATAATTTGAAAAATGAGGTTGTGTTTTCTAATAAGAAAGTAAATGATTTGTGCAATGGGGACATAGTTGGTGTAAGGGATCTCCCACCCAATAGGAGATCCCTATGTATCGTATTTCTTGGCATCTGCGATCCTTGCATATGGGAGGACTCTCAAGGAGAAGAGGCCAGGGTATTTGCTCTTTAGTGTATTACCATCCAACCACCAATTGTGTCATAGGCTTATTTTACGTATGAAACCAACTTGAAGTAGTGAGGAGTTCTTAAAAATTTATGCCATTGAGACGATTCCTTGCCAGAAGGGCGATCATTGGGTTCTGTTTCTGTCCCCCAATCCAATGGTAGTTAGGTAGAGTGCAACAATTGTTGGCCTAAGATTTTCAACTGTGGTCTTAATCTCGATTTTGATTATAACAAATATGAAACTAATATTTGAGCAAGAAATATTTTCAAGTCCAATATCGGTTTGTGTGTGACGTCTGCGATAAACAAAAAATGGAGATATCGGAGAAATCGGAAGGATGGTCGATGACACTTGCATTTCGTCGGGAAAATAGAGTTTAGGTTTAGGATGTCTAATATACTTGTATAATTCTCTTCATAGAGTTTAGGTTGACAACATTTGCTTATGTGCGCATCTTAGATAGCTTGTGATGGCCAGGGGCGGCCGTCCCAAGTAATTATCAGTGACAACCGAGGCAGCTATCGCTGAAATCAAATTATCAGCCGTGGTTGGGAGCCGTCAATGATATTATTAGCAACTGTGATATTTGGTGCTGCCCAGGCCATCAATCAGTTATGATACGCTTTCAGCGATGGCCTAGTGACGGTCCCCCGTGGGTAAGCCATCACTAACGTTATATCCTGTAACTAAAAAAAGATAAAATTTTAGAAATTCTTGTATACAACAGTATTCACACGATACAATCTATTTACATCCACAAAATATCTTACACATACAAATACAACCAACCACACAGGTTTTACTTAAATATGATCCATCTAAGCCTCAAACGGAGGCAAACAAGTATCAAATAGAAAAACCTATACTTTTGGTCCCCATAGTTTCCTCTAATTTTGGTTTTGGTCTCTATAGTTTCAAAATTTTGATTTTAGTCCCCACACTTTACTTCCGTTTAGGATTTGGTCCATACCGTTAAATAAGGTTTAAACGGTGTTGACATGGATAACATGTGCTGATTGGACAATGATGACGTGGAGCTTGTAGGGACCAGCTTGGTAAATTATAGGGACTAAAACCAAAATTTTATAAACTATGAGGACTAAAATCAAATTTTATAAACTATGAGAACTAAAATCAAATTTTAAGTAATTATTTTTTTCTAATAAATATAAAAAATTATATGATATTACCTGGCCCGGCTCAACCTGGCCCGAAAAAATTTGTGCCCGACCCGGCCCAGCCCGAAAAAATACGTGCCCAGCCCGGCCCGAAAATATTCGTGCCCGGCTCGGCCCAAAAAAATTTATGCCCGATTCGACCTGGCTCGAAAAAATTTATGCCCGACTCGACCCAAAAAAATATGTGCTTGACCTGGCTTGAAAAAATTCATGCACGACTCGGCCTGAAAAAATTCGTGCCCGACCCGGCCCGAAAAAATTCGTGCCCGACTGGGCCAGGTCGGGCATGAATTTTTTCGGGTCAAGTCGGGCACGTGGGTCGGGCATGAATTTTTCGAGCCGGGTCGGGCACGAATTTTTTTGGGCCAGGCTGAGCTGAGCCAAGTAATATCATATAATTTTTTATATTTATTAGAAAAAATAATTACTTAAAATTTGGTTTTAGTCCCTATAGTTTACAAAATTTTGGTTTTAGTCATCATAGTTTATAAAATTTTGGTTTTAGTCCCTATAGTTTACCAAGTTGGTCATGCAGGCTCCACGTCAGCATTGTCCAGTCAGCACATGTTATCCATGTCAGCACCGTTTAAACCTTATTTAACGGTAGGGACCAAATCCTAAACGAAAGTAAAGTGTTGGGACTAAAACCAAAATTTTGAAACTATAGGGACCAAAACCAAAATTGGAGGAAACTTTGGGGACCAAAAGTATAGTTTTCCCTATCAAATATCAAAACTAAAGTATATAAAAACTATCAAGTATCTAAGCCTCAAATTGAGGCAAACAAGTATCAAAATATCAAATCTAAAGTATATAAACAACTATCAAGTATCCAAACCTCAAACGGATGCTAACAAGTATGAAGTATCAAAATATAATCAAAATATAATAAACCAAAACCTCACGGCTGCGGTGGAGACGGTGGAGTCGACAGCGATTGGGTTGGGAGCGCCGACTAGGTCGAGGACGGCTCGGACATCATTAGTATATGAATGCCGGAGTGAGATGCAATTTGAGTCAGGAGAGCCTGCATGTTCTCCATCATTTATCTCTGCGCATCCATTGTCTGTCTCAACTCGTCATCCGTTCGTCTCTGCTCCTCTATTGCCTGCCTCTATTGTGTAAGCTCGGACTCCAAGGACACTATTTGGCTCTGGTCCTGCGTTCGGAATGTCGAGGGCCGCTCACCCTCAATGGGAGGGGTCGGTGCCCCGAGTGGCCCTAACACGGCTCGTGCATGGCCATTGTCTGCAAAGCCATAAACACGATCGTGCTCCCAGCCACCTGTAGCCTCGACCACGCTACAGGGTCAAAGTCACCCTGCGACGTTCCTCTACGCTCGATCAGGGTCCTCGTGTATGTCTCCTACACACGTTTATTATTTAAATACCACATATATATAAACTATAAATAAAAATTGCGTAAATCAAATAGACATAAATACTTATCATGATGATCGCAGCCTTGCTATCGACGTAATCCGCTGCCCCATGTCGTCGACAGTGAGTGCGCTCAAATACGTCCATCAACGAGGGGTGTTGGACGGTGCCATCCTCCGCCACCCGCGTCTAACATTAGAAAATAAATACATTAGTATCATTGTACACAATATATAATTTAATTAAAAGTAAGAAAATTATACATACCATACGACGCTCATGCACCACAAAAGACACGGAGCCACCAGTGTGGCGTGCCCCCGTGCCGTCCCCCCGAACATGCGGTTTCTCGACGTAGTCTAGGAGACCTCCTACCACTCAAGCGTGGCCCAAAGCTCAACGAGTTGGTCCCACACAGGTGTAGAAATCCACTCGGGGCCGTGTCCCCGAGTCTCCCCAATGTGTGTGGCCCCCACCTTTCTCATCACAGTTTTACGGGCCTGCTAAAGTAGCCCGTTGTAGCGAGCGTGGGCAACGTGCTCTCAAGTGGTCTGATCCTCCGACCATGTATAATGAGCATGCAAAAAAAATTTATTATTACCGATTGATATTTATAATTAACATTAATTTAATAAATATATGTACCAAGAACTCTCGCCACAACAAATCCATATGCTCATGGGGCACGTGAGACCTTGTAGGCCACGTCCCATGCATAAATCATCGGGTCGTCGCCGCTATCGTCCGTGGGATGTTCTCCTACTCAAACCTGCACCAAATATAGTACAATTCTATATTATGATATATTGAATTATAAATAAATTATAAGAAATAATTAATGCATCTACTTACCTTTTTCCGCTAACACTAACTAGTATGAGCGACTCTCCCTCGGGTGCGAGAGGGAGAATTCTGTTAGATCCTTGTGGCCTATGTCTCGATGTCGATGGGCCTGGATCGACTAAAGGGATGGCGGCCGGAGGTGGGGGGATGGTGGGTATCGGTGAAGGGATGGTGGATACATGCGAGGGGATATCGGTGGGTGTCGGCGATGGGTCGATGGTGTCTAGAGGCAGGGGGATGGTGTGTGTTGGCAAAGGGTCGATGGATACAAGTAGTGGAGTAGCCATTGAGGTGTAAGCATTGCTTTTATGTGTGTTTGATTACTTGTTAATTATCTTGCTTCTGCTTGTAATTAATTGTGTTTAGCCTAAAGATTGTAAGAAAATCATTAAAATTGAATTAGGTTAAGATTTTAGTTAAAATACTATTCACCTCTCTCTCTCTCTCTCTCTCTCTCTCTCTCTCTCTCTCTCTCTCTCTCTCTCTCTCTCTCTCTCTCTCTCGTGTGGCCATTCGACTTACAACAACGAGCTTTGGCCAAAGTAGATCTTCTTTTGTCCAGATTTCCCAAAGTCAGTTACTCAATTTGGCCTTGTTGTGAACTTGCAGGTTAAGTAGACCGAGTCCTACATCTGATTTTTCACCAAGAAGAGTGTCCCAATTTGTCACCAAGTGCTTATATGAAAATATTTTCTTAAGGTTGTTTATCATCATCAAAAAGGGGGAGATTGTTGGCGTAAGGTTTTCAACCTTGGTCTTAATCTCGATTTTGATGATAACAAATATAGAGCTAATATTTTCATAGAGAAATATTTTCAAGTTCCAAGTCGATTAGCGGACGACCTCCGCGATCAAAAACATCGGAGAAATCCGAAAATCAAAAGGACGTTGGTCGACACGCTCGGATTCTTTCGAAAGATAGATTTTAAGTTTAGGGTGTCTAGAATAACTATGTAATTCTCTTTATGATGCAAAAAACCAGAAAACCAAACCCAAATGTAAAAACTTAAAAACTCGGAAAATCAGATAACGGCACAAAAATTCTCCAAGCCTACGGAGCTCCTTGGAGGGCTATATGACCTAGGTATTTTCTTGGCACCAAAAGTGCCGGTAATTGTTCCTTAGGTAAAAACTAGTTAATGACCTATTTTTAAGGAATTTTTAGAAGCCTTTAACCAACCCATATTTGACCTGGGAGATTATAAAATTTTTGATTTTCGTATATTTGTACTATACCCCAAAAGTTAGATGTTGATTCTTAAGGATTTTGATTTTTTAGATATTTTTATTGAATCCAAATGGGGAGGTAATCCTTATATAACATTTATGTTTTAAAGTAAGTAACTTAAAGCTTAAAAATGTTATATAAGAATTAGGGAGACTAGACCTCGCTGAAACTGCCCTTAGAGCAGTTTCGATCGAATGCTCGATCGAATGGTCAGTCGACCGACCATCGACCGACGAGAGGTAGAAACAAATAGAATGCGTTCGGTCGATGACTGTTCGTTTGTTCAATCGACCGACCGATCGACCGGCGGCCTAACTGCTCGAAAAATAATCATTTATTTTCGTTGAGCCCGACATCCACTTGATGTTCTGCCTATAAGAAAGTCATCAAAGCTTTCTTATGACCTTCTAATGCTTCATGAGACATCCTTTGACACCCACAAGCTTTGATTGACCCACTTCTTTGGTGAAACCCTAGTTTGAGCCTAGATTTCTTGATATAGCCTTCAAGCCTCATTTGATTCATCATCAAGGCATCAAGATGAGCTAAGATTCATTGTTTGAGAGCTAATTTCTGTTCTTTATTATTTTATCTCTAATTACTTGTTTATTTTGTGGTTTATTTGTTAATTTATAAGTTGTGTAAACCTAGGTTGCTAGATTGATTGAGTTGGGTGGTAGCCTTTGTGTTTAAGGCTTAAATCCATTGGTGTACTTAGTTTACTAGGATAAGTGATTGTTGTCCCTTAGGGTTGAGGTGGAAGAGTGCTTTTGGTTCGAACACGGACCCGGGTGTGGAAGTGCCTTCGATGTGAGAGTAAAAACTCTTCGGGTAAAAGGTCCTCATTGTAAGGGAAATGATATAGTCTAGGAAAGCTAAGTTTGAAAATTCTAAGCGGGGTGCTTAGGTAGTGAAATATGCATTGGGGCTGAACCACTATAAATCGCATTGTGTTAGCATTGGTTTTCTTGTGTGTTGTCATTTATTATTGCTTCCGCACTTATTCATCTTGATCAATTTGTGAATTGCCTAAGTAGTTATAAGAAACAATTAAAATCGTAATTAGGTTAAGATTTAGTTAACACACTATTCAATCCCCCCTCCTCCTCTCTAATGTAGGCCATTGCACCAACATTTGGAATCATAGCGGGTTAGTAGATTGAGATTTCACCATCTCTTTTACCTTTAGCTCGATTCTTTGAATGACACTAGAGTTGGTAGCGTCTGCACCTCTTAGGTTCGATACGTCTAACTTAATTTGGTATTTGAAAATCTAGGATGTACACCTATTTGAAGACTCAAGGTTTAGAAGTATTCAATATGTTAAAAATTGAATATGTTGAACCTAGAAAGAAAATTCATGATTGGAATGAAAATGAGATTGAATTATTTAAAGTAGTTACACAAGCCATGAATTGCATATTTTGCTCTTTGCAAAATGACATTTTCGAAATATGTTATATAATTTTACTAAAACTGAAGAGCTTAATACATTTGTTGAAGGTGGTAATGACAATGGTCATCCCCCTAGTACTAATCTCGATTTTGATGCTTTTAGTGCTTCTAGTCAAAGAAGCAAATCAAAAAACCGAAAAATAAATATAATATTCTACTAGTGCAAGGAAAAGGGGCACATCAAAAGTAATTACCCTTCATTGAAGAAAAATGCCAAGAAGAGGACAAATTCTTCAACATCTCCGAATCACATGAAGCATCCTCTTATCATGACCATGAAGTCACGTCTCAATTTTGCCCCATGGGTTTTCGGAATGAGGTAAAGTCTTCTATTTCTAGTCATGATAAAAATCTTGATAGTGATAATGATGTTAGTAGCTATTATTATAATCTAAGATGTATGTCATGCTCATGAAATCAAATAAGGAAAATAGAAAACTCAAGAAAGAAAACTTGAAGCTTGTTAATTAATCATTTGAATAAGTTGTAGAGTGAAAATGAGAAATCGAAATCTTGCTCATTTGATTTTTTCCATGATAATTTAGAACTTGAGCTTAAATCTTTGAAACTTGAAAATGATGAATTAAAATCTAAAATGAAATATAGAAATAATAATTTAAAAAATAATTTCAAATTTAAGAATGAGATTTTGAAAAATGAAAATTGTATGATGAAATCTCAAATGCAAGTCTTATACAAATCTATTAATGACTTGAAAAATGAGGTTATTTTCTTGAGTAGGAAATCTAATTTATCTAACGTTTCATCTTATAGGAATCCTAGGATGGAAAATGTCTCTTCTAAGAATGCACATGCACATCATCATCCTCATGTCAAGCAGTCTAACATTAAACCTCATGAAAAGAAAAAGTTTAATAGTCATTGCTTTTATTGTGGTATTTTTGGTCATGCTATCTATGATTGTGCATTCAAGAAAAATCCAAGTGTTGCTAGGACACTTTGGATTCCTAGGCCAACTCACCCCCAAGGACCCAAAGCTATTTGGGCACCAAAAGTTTCTTGTTCTATTGTAGGGGGAGCCACTACACAAAGATGAGGAGTTTGAATGGTTGAAGTTGCTTAAGGTGTTAAAGACTTGACCATGTCAAGATGCAACTTCAATCTATCACCTAGATGCCTTCGGTACGAGAATTAACATCTAAATTACTTTGGTATCATCACCTTTTCTCTACTTGTCTTTTTGAAGTTGGTGTTTTAGATACATGATTAAAATTGGTAGATTTTCCTCGCTCATGATATGATTTTCAAAAGGATTTTTTTTTTTTAATTTTTGATTTCCGGTCTCTTTGGAGACCTAAGTAGCCTATAACGGGCTCATGCGACCTTGCAGTTCTAAATCATTGGCTCATTGTGGCTTTACGATTTTTAACCAATACGAAGGGTTGGAGATTTACTTTTCAAAATTTTATATTTTGATATCTTTTTTATTCATTTGGTTTCATGTTTAATCTTATTTTGAAATGAATCCTTACTTTTACCAAAGTTGGTTTTGGAGAATGATATTTGATTTTTTCTCTTTGCTAATTAGTATGATAACTTTCTTGGAGTATTTTTCATTATAACACTAATAAAGTTCACTTGCAAGTTATAAGAATGATAGAATTGGAAGGCTATAAAAATAGAGAAAGAATTGAAAAGTTTGGTTAAATTTTCATGTATGAGGATGAACGATTTCGATTTTCGCAAAATCCTAGTATAATACCTCAATATTCATCCTTAAGTGGTGTCTCTATACTCATGATGGAAATTGCATGTTAAATCCTTGAAATTTCATGAGTAGAAAGAATTTTAGGACTTTGGCAAGTTTCATTGAATGAAAATTGACCTAGGTTAAAATTTAACATTAGAGACTTCTCTTTTAAGTCCAAACTAGCTAAACATGTTTAGATACACACATGAAATATTTCTAGGTATTTAAGGTTGAAAATTTATGTGTTAGACACAATGATAACTAGCTCACTTGAGGTGACTTAAACTTGAAAAGATTTGACCTAAGTCAACAAATCAACTTGGAAGCTTCATGTTGGGTCCAAACATCACAAACATGTTTAGACTTGCTCATGAATTGTTCCCATGTATTCAAAGTTGAAAACTTAGGTGAAAATGGATAAATTGATATTGAGTTCATTCCTTGATAACTTCACTTGATCAAGTTTGACCTAAGTCAACATATTGACTTAGTGATCTCATTCTTAATCCATTCTTGAGGAGCATGTTTAGATTTACTCATGTTAGGTGTTCATGTGTTTAAATTTGAAAAACCATGAGTAAATGATCAAATTTGATTCTTAGCAATTTCATGTTATCATGCTTATTTTTTAATGAAATTGTGCTAACTTGATATTTTGATCAAATGATGTATGATTTAGTCTCATATTAGATATTTGGTTTTCATCCCTTGTGTTGAGATCTTCATGTTTCATGATAAATAGTTTTTGAGTCTCAACCTTGATTTTAGATAGACTTTTCTTGCCCTTTTTGATTGATGTCAAAAGGGGAAAAAATATAGGTAAAGGGGAAGAAAATATAGAAAAGCCATGCATATAGGTGAGGGGGTTCTATTATGTAGATATGCATGTTGATAGAAGGAGAAATCCCATAATTAACTTTGTGCTTATAAGAAAATATATTCTTAAGGTTATTTGTTTTCAACCTTGATCTTAATATCGATTTTGATGATAATAAACATAGAACTAAAGTTTTCATGGAGAAATATCTTTAGATTATAAGTCGGTTAGCACACGACGTCCATGATTGGAAACATCAGAGAAATCAAAAATTCGGATGGGCATTGGTCGACGCGCTTAAATTCTCCAGGAAGATAGAGATTAGGTTTAGGATGTCTAGAATGAATATGTAATCTTCTTTTATGATGCAAAGAACCCAAAAACCAAACCCGAACACGAAAACTTGAAAACCCGAAAAACCAAAAAACGACCCATAAATTCTCTAAGCCTAAGGAGCTCCTTGGAGGGCTATATGCCCTAGACATTTCCTTAGCACCAAAAAACTGACATTTTCTTTGATATTTTTATTAAAAGAAAAATCATACTTTTGGTCCTCCATAGTTTATCCTAATTTTAGTTTTAGTCCTCATAGTTTGGTTTTAGTCCCTGCACTTTATTTTCATTTAGGATTTGGTCCCTACCGTCACATCAGGCCTAAACGGAGCTAACATGGATAACAGGTGTTGATTGGACATTGCTGACGTTGAGCCTGCAGGGCCCAACTTTGTAAACTATGTGGACTAAAATCAAATTTTTGTAAACTATGGGGACTAAAACCAAAATTCGAGTAAACTCTGGGGATCAAAATTATTATTTTTCCTAAATAATATAAAAAATCGTAGGATATTTTTTAATTTATTTATAAATAATTATAATATATAAAAATATTAAAATTGAGCACCCTACAGTCATTTACGTTAATTTGGTTGGATTTAAACCAACGTCGTCATTAGACGTCGATTTTTATCCGTTAATTACCTGGGTTTAGGGCGAATTCCACAGTAGCTACATAATTCGAAAACTTGCTCTCCCGATCTGCTCATCTGATTTAATATTTGCAAGATTAGTTTATTTTCTATTTAAGACACAAATATCTGATTTCGTATTCTTACATTGAACACATTAATTAAACAGTGAACACATTAATATTTGCAATATGTTCTATAACTCTGAATATCCCTTAACAATACTCATGAAATAATAGCAATAACCTTATATTATGGTTCACTACAGCAAATGCATGGAAAACCGACGTTATTGGAGTAAAAATTGATATTTTTTTACGTTCGAAATTTAATTTTAACCGCTTTGAATGTGCTAAATTTAGGATCAAAATGAAGGTGAAGAAATTTCGATCGAATGGTCGGTCGACCGATGAGAGGTTGAAACAAACAGAACATGTTCGGTCGATGACTGATCGCTTGTTTGGCCGACCGACAGGCTAACTGCTTGAAAAATAGTCGTTTATTTCCGTTGATGTTCGCTCCACTTGATGTTCTACCTATAAGAAAGCCTTCTAATCCTTCCTATAACCTTCTAATGCTTCATGAGATATCCTTTGACACCCACAAACTTTGATTGAGCCACTTCTTTCGTGAAACTCTAGTTTGAGCCTAGATTTCTTGATATAGTATCCAAGCCTCATTTGATTCATCATCAATGCATAATTCATTATTTGAGAGCTAAGTTTGTGTTGTTTATTATTTGCTCTCTATTACTTGTTTATTTAGTGGTTTATTTGTTAATTTACAACTCGTGTAAACCAAGGTTGCTAGGTTGATTTAATTGGGTAGTAGCCTTTGTGTTTGAGGCTTAAATCCACCGGTGTACTTAGTTTACTAGGATTAGTGATTGTTGTCCCTTAGGGTTGAGGTGGAAGAGTGCTCTCGGTAGGATGGCGGAGACTTCCGGGTGTGGGAGTGCCTTCGGTGTGAGAGCGAAGACTTTTCGGGTAAAAGGTCCTCATTGTAAGGGAAACGATATAATCTAGTAAAACTAAGTTTGAAAATTCTAAATGGGGTACTTAGGTAGTCGAGTATGTATTGGGGCCGAACCACTATAAATCACATTGTGTTAGTATTGGTTTTTTGAGTATTGTCATTTATTATTGATTCTGCACTTATTCATTTTGATCAATTTGTGAATTGCCTAAATAATTGTAATAAATGATTAAAATCGAAATTGGATTAAAATTTGGTTAACATACTATTCATTCTCCCCCTTTAGTGTAGGTCTTTTCACCAACAATGAGTAGTTTGCAAACTCTATAATCAACTTTTTTAAACTTTGGTGCCTATATAATTATTTTTCATAATCTGATCACTGCACCTTCACACCAGCTAGCTCTAAAATAGAAAACACAATTTACACTTTATTGCCATATATTCCAATTGGATTCAAAGAACAACAATTTATCAAATTCGGATTTTGGGAATGAGAAATAGCAATTGGGATGAGAACATCAATTTACAGCAATTGCCATATAACTCCAATTGGATCACTCTCATTGCATCAACCATACGCGATGGGGAAGAAGAAGTGAACCAAACCTTCCATCAACCATTTCATCAAATAGAGGCCAAAATTGACAAGCTCCTTGATATGGGATTCAAGGGGTTACTAGTACTTATTTTTATTGCTATTGTATTTTTGTGTAAGATGTTATTTTGATAGTATTTTTGTATATACTGCTGCTGTATATATGCTGTGATGATATCATTTTTTGGATATATTACTGTTGTAATGCTGTAATTATAGGCTATTGTTACACCCCACCTAGGTTTATCCCTAGATAAGGGACCTCACCTAGGAGAAGTGCAACTAGCAACAGAACAGCAACATAATAAGTGGATTGAAATTAAATTACAACCAGATTCCAAATCAAAGGTCCAACAAGATAACAAATGATAAAAGTTCAACAGTCCATTTAGGAACAATGAAATCCAAAGTCTAGCCAAAGAGTTAAACAAGTCCAAAGTTAATAGAGTGAACATTTCAACTAATAAAATAGGAAACTAAGATAAAGTGCGGAAGACATCTCCTCCTCCAAAACTCTAGCTACCCCATAAGGAAATGTCGTCATACCCAAGGATCTGAGGCAAAAACAATAAACATCTGCAGAAGGCTGAGTAGGATTGCAACAAGATGCTATGATGTCATGTATACAATGGAAGATATGATTCAACAGTTTATTTAATGCTCCTACACCAACAACTATGTCAACTATTCTATACATGGATATATGGTCACATACCCAATCAAGAGCGTAGTGGACATTGGGTTTCCCCCGTACTCTCGCACCTCGAGAGTGGCACCTCAAGCCCGCTCCAGCTAGAGATGCAACTATCCAAAAATGATAGTCTACACACGTCTAACACCTCGATGCCGCACATGCACCTGTGTGGTAAATAGGTGATCACCGGTGTCACTTGCCCTACACCTTGTGCAATATATCAATAGTGTCCAGGGCTATCGCCCAACAGTAGGTCAACTATGCATCATGTCAACAACTACACTACTACAACTCAACTAATATAATGCTAGTAGACATGTCATTATGTATGAATTAAATATATAAACAACAGCATAAGGCATGCAACGTCTGTACTAGCATCCTCAACTAATATGCATATAAAAATATCGTGCTGGCAACATGTATCAATAAATATGCATAAAGAGCTCCACGACAGTAGATATCAATTTTCAACAGAATAGAACAACAAGATATATTTCAAAAACCGATCTAGGATGAGATTCACCTTATCAACTAACATAACAACCAAACAACTCAGGTTGAAACCGTGAAAACCGATAAAATAATATTTTCCAACCCAGCACGTAAAATGAGACAAAAGCACCCACTACTTTCAACAACGGAAAGTCAAATGGAAAAACTAACCCTACCAATGAATTCGGGGCGTCGAGTAGGTACAAATTCATATATAATATGACTACTTTTACTAACTTAAAGACCTTTAAGTAAATAACAATGAAATACCTTAAATGCTTAAATACAACTTAATTAAATAACCGCTACCAACTTATATAACAGTAATACAAATCCCAAATCACTGCATCATCTATAGTGCTACCAACTGCAACCATAGATCACCACCTTAGCACATATAACAGTGTTATATATATCTAAAACAGTTACACCTATATATATTATATAACATTGCTACAATTAATATAACAATGTTATATAAAATATTTCATCTCCTTCTCTAACCTAGATTCCCAACGCATCCTCATTTGGTGGCAGCGTCGCTTGGCGACGACGCCTCTTCTGGTGGCGTCGACGTGGGTGGCGACGACAGCGCCACCGACGACAGTGGCCGACACTATCATGCGGCCAAACCAACACTCGAATAGTGCCACCGACAGGATCTCAATTTCGCACTGTCTCGATTGGCAGCACCGATTAGATCCACAACTCGACGAGAACAACGACGAAAAGATTAGATTCATAACTCGACGAAAACAACGAGGTTTGACGACATTATTTCAGATCCAAAAATTACAATAGGCAAGAACACATCGAAAAACACATGACGACTCGAGCGAACAACAAGAAGATTTCAGATCTACGAATCGACCTGATATCTACACCAATCTCATCCCAAAATCGAGTTTACCCTATGCGAAAAGAAAGAAGTAGGACGAGAATCCTACCTGAAAACTCCTCCAAACTCCGATCGGAGCCTTCTCACAGCCGCCGCACGTCACGCTCCTCCGTCGGCCGCCGCTGCTACAGGATTCGAGAGAGAGAAAAAAGAATTTGAAAGGGGATTAGGGCTAATTAAATAGGATTAAGCATTTTTTCAAAAATGTCCCTCTAAGAAAAATATTTACAATAAGGTCCTAAATTTTTCAGGGTATAATAGCTATTGTGTTGTTATTTTATATTTTTTAATTTTTTTTCATCGGCGAGGAATTGAAGGCGATAACCAATTAATGGTTATGCGCACTTTCCTCCTAAAGTCATAAAATAATATTGCTCATTATTATGTATTTATATGTATTGTTATCAATTTGTTATTTATTTTCTGATCTAGGATTTTGATGTTATTGTGTGATTGTGCTGATTTTATCATTGCGTCGTTATGCTGATTTTATAATTGTGTGGTTATTAAATAATGAGCAAACTTATTTTTGGTGAACTATGAATTAGAGGCGGTCACCAACTAATGATGATACGTATTTTTCTTCATAGTCCTACATTCATATAATTTCAATGCCAAATATAGTGTTGGTTCTGTTGAGTATATTCTGTTGCTGGTGGTGATTTTTTAGTGTTTGTTGCTACAAATTGGTGCCCTTATCATGTAATTTAAACTATGACACAACAGTTAAAATGGTGCCCTTATCATGTAATTTAAACTATGACACAACAGTTAAAATGGTGCCCTTATCATGTAATTTTTTTATTATTGTAATATAGTCCATGGATGAGAAAATGGTGTCCTTATCATGTAATTTTTTTATTATTGTGATATAGTCCATGGATGAGTAGAGCATGACAATTATAAAGTGAGCTTCATATTAGATATGAATTGGTAGTTTAAGTTGATAAAACATCATTACCTAATATAATAAAGCTAAGCTTTGTCTTATTCAATTAATCAAAGATTGTTTATTTATTCCACTTCTTTATTAAGTGAGGATGCATGGCTTGCGTCGTCGTTATATCCATCGATAAGTTGTGAAGAGTTTAACCATAGATAATCTCTTAACCACCCCATCAAATAAGTAGAAGATTCATTAAATTGTGAAACGTTACCCTGTCATAATGTGATGTGTTTCCAATGCCAATAAAAAGTAACCCATCCAATGGTATTTAACATCCAGAAAATTACCAAATAAAATGCGTCCCAAGCAGAAATATCACAAGTACCGCCACGTCCTGGGCCGTCGCAAGAAAAACTATAACCGAAATCCTTTTTATCTGGCATTAACTTGGAACCACGCGCATCTAAAGCACCTTTTACTAAAATTAATGTAGTTGTATGCAAACCTAGAGCAATAGCATGATGAACCAAGAAGTCCCCAGGACCTATTGTTAAGAAGAGTGAATTACTGTTCTCATTAACAGCATTCAACCAGCCCGATAATCATATGCTTCGACCTGCATTGAATGCCGGTCCATTCCATCTTATAATTGATTTGCAATTTGATCCTATTTTGACTCATTTATTTGAGGTCAAATTCTACGCATGACTCAAATATCACCATCAACAAAATGATAAATCAAGATATTGCTTTTTGAGCTGCCATTCTTCTAGCAGATTGTGAACTTCTGTTGGTTGATTTACTGGACGAGTGCACGTAAAAAACGTGGACATCAGTAGTTGCTTTTAGTTGGGGTTCATAATTCATTAGTGGACTCTGTTGTCCTAGGTCACGGAAGCTGCAATGTGGTCCAATCCCCGATGCAAGTGGGAATACAACTAATAGCAACCCAACTTGAGTTCGGCCAACACAGGATTTAACAATGTCACCAAGTACCTATTCCGTTTATACCATATTGAAAACTGATCCATGAGAATAAGAAAAACAACTTCTCAAACGAAGATGATAGAGGTTAACAGTACAACCTACAGTCATAATAGTCTTCTCCATAAAAAAAAAATTTATATGAAGGAGCATACTTTTAGTTCGATTTCTTATGATGTATTCAATCCAAGATCAACGCTTGCTCATGCATGTAGGGGTGAGCATCGATTAGTTCGGTAATTAACCGAACCGAAATTTTATATCTTTTATTAACCATTTTTCGAACCGAAATTTTTAGTTAACCGATCGAATTAATCGAGAAAATTCAGTTTGGTTCAGTTAATCGACCGAAATTATTGAATAAAATTCAAATAAATATAAATTGCTAAGATTCAAATCTTAGACCTCTCAATTACTTTTTTTATACCTTAACCACTACAGCAATAGATATTATTTGATGATAATTATTACTAAACTATCTATATTCTAAGTATAAATTAAAACAATAAATATAAATAACTTATTGGGATTCAAACCCTGGCAACCTGTGTAATTGCAATCAATCATAACCAATTTAGCTAATAGCAATATGTGATATATTTGTATTTTTGTTATACTTAATATATAATTCAGTTAATTCGGTAATTAACCGAACCAATCGATTAATTTACCGAACCGAACCGAAAATTAAAAACTTATATTTTTTTTAACCGTTAACCGAACCAAAAATTATTCAAAAAATTTGATTCGATTAATTCGGGTTCGGTTCGATCGGTTAATCGATCGGTTAATCGGTTAATCGGTAAATTTTGCTCACCCCTACGTGCATGCCTATCATCACCGAAATTTACCTCTATTTTTATGTGACTAGAGATGACATTGTTTGAGAAGAGAGAACAATACTTCTTCTCACACACAGATCGAAAGTACCAAAATGGCTCCATTTATAAATAATAATTATAAAATAATTTTTTTTAAATAGTTTGTTCCATTTTTAATATAAAAAATAATTTAATATAATTGTATATACATTAACTAATAAAATATTATTATTAATACTAAACTATCTATATTCTCTAATATTTTATTTTTATCATAAAAAATATTTTATAAATTAAAATTATTTTTTATATTTTATATTTATTTTTTTTAATTTTTGATCAAAATTTTTAATTGATTAGAGACTTTGGCCTGAGATAATATAGGTATCTGATCCACTAAATTCCGACTTAAAAATTTTTGGATCCTCAAATTTATTTTTAAAAATTTCTCATTCTCAAAATCAGAAATTAGTAAATTGATGTTCAAAGAATATACTATTACTATCACTGTAGCTCAAGGCATAGAACGATCAATATCTTGTAGGGCATAATCCCTAAACCAGCAAGACGAAAAAAGTAGGTAACTGCTAATGGAGAAGCTTCTAATTGAATATTTTAATTATAGGGTCACATTGAGATTTTAGAGCGGTTGTCAACTTGTCATTTCCTCTTATTCCGACGATATGACTTGGGAACCAACGCAACCAAATATGACATGCATCATCTAAAAACAATTATGATATATTTATTTTATTAGATCTGATAGGATTGAATTAAATTAGATAATAATTATGAAAGAATTGAATATAAATTTTTTAAATTTAATATATATTAAATATAATATTTATTTTATTTTTTTTCTATTCTTATTTTCTTCTAATTCTTAAACTAAATAAACAATGAATATCTAATCCTATAAAGCAAACATGCTCTTCTAATTTTGATCCTATATCAAATCAAAAACACAAGCAATGGCATCCCGTAGAAAAATATTTATTTTATTGGATAAGATATGGTAGGATAATATATTAAATAAGGGAGTATAGCATGATATATCAAATAAAATATAAAAAATTTATTCTTTTAATCATATTTTTTTTTAATTCATGTACTAAACAAATAATGAGTATAAATCAATCTTATATCATATTTTTCATTATCCTATAAAACAAACATGCCCTAATGATTCGATTGCTTTAGTGGATAGGATTGGATAGAATATGATATCAAATGAGAGAATATTACATAAAAAAAAATTTAAATTCGATATACACCAGATATAAGATTATATTTATATTCTTCTAATCATATTTTTTTCTAATCTATGCACTAAACAAACAAAGGATATAAATTTATCTTCAATCCTATCCATTATGGATGAAATTTATATTCTTCTAATCATATTTTCTTCTAATCTATGCACTTTCAACTATAGAAGTTGAATACATCGCTACGGCTAGTTGTTGTGCACAAGTCCTATGGTTGAAACAAACTCTTTTAGATTATGGACTTAAGTATTCTTGCATACCTATTCATTGTGACAATACTAGTGCAATAAATTTAACAAAAAATTCTATTTTACACTCTAGGACTAAGCATATTGAACAAAGGCATCATTTTCTTAGAGATAATATGACTAAGAAAAATATATCGGTAGAATTTGTATCCATCGATAAATAACTTGCCACTATATTTATAAAACCCATGGATGAAGAAAGCTTTACAAACTTAAGTATGCAATTAGGGATTTGTGCTTTTCCTAGTGGTTAAGATGTTTTTTTTCAAAACATATATGGTTTCAAAAAATTTGCATTCTATAAAGTGTCATCACACTTATGTATTGTTCTGTACTGGGGCTTTGCGACTTATTGATGTTTGCCATCTATAGGCTTACATTAATAGGAAGGACTATAGTGGTAGATGATACTTGATTTTATGGCTTTCTTGGTTTTCACGATGACACTCATTAATTGCACGTTAATTCTTATCTTTTTTTATGGATGTCAAAAGGGGGAGAAAAAATAAGGTCACACTTGTTTTTATGATGCATATAGTTAGGGAGAGTTACAAAAAAGATATGCACATTGATAGGAGGAGTATGCACATTGATAGGGGGAGCATATGTTGAGTTATATATATTTTTGTATTTGTTGAGTTTTATATCTTGTATGCCTTAACTTAAACTCAAAAAGAATATGCATATGCTTTCTTAAAATTCCATGTTATGTTTGTCATCATCAAAAAGGGAAAGATTGTTGGCTTAAGGGTTTCTCTCAAGCTTCGATTTTCATTTTGATGATAACAAACATATATTTAATTTCTGTGTAAAGTTTTGAGTTCAGGTTGAGGTTGCGATAAACATGCAAACTTCGTTCAGAGAAACGAAATAAACGATCGTCAAGAATCGATAGAAAAAGAACGTCAAAGAAAGGCTCAGGCATAGACTAAGTAGATATCTTGTAATATACCCCTAGGACGATCTTATCCCAGGCTTAATTATAAAGTTATCCAAGTTAGAACTTGGTAACTAAACCTATGAAAAAGCATGTAACAAATATAAAGAAAAAATCAGTCTCAGCCTGAGTTCGATCGACCGGTCGATCGACCGAACAAGGCAGAAGAATTGGCAGTAGCCTTTTCGGTTGATCGGCCGATCGATCGAATGATGCCACAAAATGGTAGTAGCCACTCGATCGACCTGTCGGTCGACCGAAGATGGTGAAAAAATGGCAGAGGGCTACGTCGGTCGACAGGTCGATTGACCGATCAATGCCAAAAATTGACAAAAGGTGCTTTGGTCGATCGGATTGCGGATCACTGAACTAGGACTCATTCGGTCGACCCATCGGTCGATCGAACAACACGATTAAAGCAGCGGTCGCAGGCGGTCGATCGGTCGGTCGACCGATGATCTACCGGCAAGCGACCAAACGGCGAAAATGGCTAGTTTTTTGCCCGTTGAACAGCCCGTTCGGTTGAGGGATTATGAATACCCCTCACCTAACTCCTTTAAGACTTCTTAGAAACTATATTGAGCATTAAAAGGAGTGATTTGAGGCTTCTTAACGATTGATTGTTGTGCCCGGTTCTTCAATCAACATTCTTCTTCAAGCGCCCATTCTTCCTCGACTCTGCTGCAATTCAAGTTCATCTACTAGGCAAGTTGGAGGCTTGAAGGCTTGGGAAAAGAGCATTGATTCTTCTTTCAATTCTTAGCTCTTTTTCATTGTATTTGAAGAGTTGTTTTAAACTTGTTTTCACCTGTAATAGCTTGCTAGGTGTGCTAGAGAAACACTTAGGGGTAGGCTTTATAGATTTGTATTTTGCCTAGGTGAATAGGTTTGAGAAATTCTCAAAGAGGTGAGAATTGTGTCCTCGGTTGTATTCAAAGGTAAATACAAGTTCTATAAAGTAGTTGATTAAAAATCCTTGGTGAGGAGCCAAGGTAGCGATGTAGGCGGTTGGCCGAACCACTATATTTCATCGTGTTAGCATTGCCTTGATTGTTTACTTATCGTTGTGCTTGATATTTGATAACAAACATCAGTAAGTTAAATTTGCATTTGATAGAAGTTGAAATTAAGCAAAAATAAAAATTAATTAAATAGAAAAAGGACATATACTATTCAACCCCCCCCCCCTTCTAGTGTGGGATTTCATCCAACAATTGATATCAGAGCTAGGTCGTAGGATAAGATTTAACCAACTTCCCTATAAATTAAGATGTCGAGTGAAATCCAACTAGCTCATGGGTCCTCTACTCATACTCTACCACTATTCAATGGAAACAACTATGCTTACTGGAAGATTCGTATGAATGGCTTCCTACAATCTCTAGGCATGAATGTATGGAGGATGATTCAAGTAGAGTATAAGCAACCCACTAAGGACATGGATGAGTGGGACCAAGAAGAGATTAAACTATTTAATGCTAATGCAAAGGCCATAGCAATCATGGAAGCGAAAGACGTGAGCACCTTGAAGATCACCGAGCTTATTGGGTCTCTCATGACACATGAGACCCATATGAAGCAAAACAAGGAGGAAGATGCCCCCAAAGGCAAGACCATTGCCTTAAAAGCATCACACCGAGTAGAAGAATCCTCATCATTCGAGGAAGAGACGTATGACTTTGAGAAAATGGCGATGTTGGCAAAGAGATTTATGAGCTTCATGAGATGAGGCATGAGAAAGGGAAGAGGAAGATACACATACTACAATTGCAACAAGGTTGGGCATCTGAGGAAGGATTGCCCACTTCTCAAAATGGCTTCCACCTCTAACCCTCACAAAAAGGACAAATACAAGAAAAAGAATAAGACAATGATGGCTTCGTGGGATGAAAGCGACACTTCATCGAGTGAAGAAGACTCAAAGAGTGAAAATGCAAATCTTTGCTTGATGACAAATGATGATGAGGTAAGATTTACTTTTGGTGAGCTTTCTTTTACTCAAGAAGAGCTAGAAAATGAATTTGATTAAATGCATTATGAATTTAATGCTATTAGAAGAAAATTTAAAGAGCTTAAAAAGGATAATAAATCTTTAGAGCTAGAAAATGATAGCTTAATACTTTCATGCAATGCTTTAAGGAAAGAAGTAGATACCCTTAAGAAAGAGAAACATGCCATAGAGAAGTCTAAGAAGGACTTACAAAGTGACAACAAAAAATTAGAAGATGAAAACAAGTCTTTAAGTGATCAAGTAGAGCATTTGAATGATAGCATGCTAACATTGAAAAAGGAACTTTGCATACTTAATGAAAAGATGACAACCCTACAAAATGCCATGCCTAAGGTTGTCCATAAAAAGAAATCATTACACTTCCATGCTCACACACACAATAGAAGGAAATTTAATGAAAATTATTTTTCTTGTGGTATATTTAGCCATATGGCTAAGGATTGTGCTTTGAGGAGGAACCCACATGCTAGATTTACTTGGGTTCCTAAAATGACTAACACTCAAGGACCCAAGAAAATTTGGGACCTAAAATAGTTTCTTCTCCTTTTGTAGATGGAGAAGCATCCTCAAGCAAGTAAAAGTGCACCTTGACGAGTGGTTGGATATTGGATAGTGGTTGCTCAAAGCACATGACAGGTGATATCAACTTATTTGCAACCCTATCAAGCAAAGATGGTAGACATGTAACATTTGGAGACAATGCCAAAGGTAAGATTGTTGGCATTAGTGATATAGGTATTCTTCCTTACCCATGCATTAAGAATGTTTTATTAGTTGATGGGTTAAAACATAACTTGATTAGCATATCACAATTGTGTGACAATGGATATGTAATTATTTTTGAAGCATCTAAATATATCATTAGGAGTGCACCTTCCAATGACATCATGTTTATTGGAAATAGGCAAGGAAATGTCTACACATTAGATTTAAATGTCTTGCCTAATCCTCATGTTAGATGCTTAGTTGCCATAGAAAATGATTCTTGGTTGTGGCATAGAAGACTAGGACATGCTAGCATGAGCCTCATCCAAGAAATATCTAAGAAAGAATTAGTTAAAGGATTGCCCAAGATAAAATTTGAAAAAGACAAACTTTGTGATGCATGTCAACTAGGTAAGCAAGTTAAATCCTCATTTCATAGCATTAATCAAGTTAGTACATCTAGAATTCTTGAGCTTGTGCACATGGATCTTTTTGGTCCGGTCCATGTGATGTAACTAGTCTAGGTGGAAAACTATATTGCTATGTATTTGTTGATGATTTTTTTAGATTTACATGGGTTTTCTTTTTAGCTAAGAAAAATAAAACTTTTGAGTTTTTCAAAAAGTTTACTAAGAAAGTTACAAATGAGACAGAGGTTTCAATTATAAAAATTAGAAGTGATAATGGATGAGAGTTTAAAAATGAAAATTTTCCCGAATTTTGTGATGATTTAGGTATTAAACATATCTTTTCTTCCCCTAGGACCCCTCAATAAAATGGAGTGGTTGAGAGGAAGAATAGAACCTTACAAGAGATGGCTATGACCATGTTATGTGAAAATAATTTGCCTAAGTATTTTTGGGCCGAAGCCATAAATACCTCTTGTTATGTACTTAATCGCGTTTTATTAAGACCTAAAATTAAGAAAATACCTTTTGAGCTCTGGAATGGTAAAACCCCAAATGTGGAATATTTTTATATTTTTGGATGCAAATGTTTCATCTTAAACACTAAGGAATATTTAGGAAAAATTGATTCTAAATCCGATGAAGGAATTTTCCTAGGTTACTTCATTAATTCTAAGGCATATAGAGTATACAATCGTAGAACCATGATTGTTGAAGAATCTATGCATATCACGTTTAATGAAACTAATGATTCTTCTAAAAATGTGAAGATTGTAAATATAGGTAAAGAACTTGAGAGCCTCACACTTCATGACAAAGAGGTGGAGGATGAAGATAATGAGGAAATACAACATGAAGAACCATCATCCACAACTCTACCTCAAGTTGAAGATGAGGAAGAAGAAGCTTTACCACCTCTCCCCAAAGGATATTGGTTGATAAGGGATCATCCAATGGATCAAGTCATTGGAGAACCATCAACTGGAGTGGTAACACGCTCTAAACTCAAGGATATTTGTCAATATGTAGCATTTATATCTCAAGTAGAGCCTAAGAACATTAAGGAAGAAATAGAAGATGACTTCTGGGTACTAGCTATGCAAGAAGAACTCAACCAGTTTGCTAGAAATGATATATGGGACTTAGTACCTAGACCTAGCAAACAAACTATAATTGGGACTAAATGGGTATTTAGAAATAAGTTAGATGAAGGAGGATTAGTCATTAGAAACAATGCTAGGTTAGTGGCACAAGGGTACAATCAACAAGAAGGAATAGATTATAATGAAACTTATGCTCCCGTAGCTAGATTAGAAGCAATTTAAATGCTTTTGGCATATGCTAGTTTAAAAGGTTTTAAACTTTTTCAAATGGATGTTAAAAGTGTATTCTTAAATGGTTTCATCAATGAAGAAGTATATGTTGAACAACCCTCCGGATTTGAAAGTTTTGAGTTTCCAAACCATGTTTTCAAACTTAAAAAATATTATATGGTTTAAAACAAGCCCCTAGGGCTTGATATGAAAGGCTTTCAAAAATTTTAATTGAACATGGTTTTAACGTTGGAAAAGCCGATGTTTCATTTTTTATTAAACATCATGAAAATGATATTTTATTAGTTCAAATTTATGTTGATGACATAATTTTTGGTGCTACTAATGAAACTCTTTGTAAGTGGTTTGCTAAGTGTATGCAAGATGAGTTTAAGATGAGCATGATGGGAGAGCTCTCCTTCATGCTTGGTCTCCAAATCAAGCAAACCAACAAATGAATCTTCATCAATCAAGCCAAGTACACAAAGGAGCTCATCAAAAGGTTTGGGATGAATGAAGCCAAGATAGCTTCTACACCAATGAGCACATCTATCAAGCTTGACAAAGATGAAGATGGTGTCAAAGTCGACGAAAAATGATATTGATGTATGATTGGTAGTCTTCTTTACTTAACCGCAAGTAGACCCGATATCATGTTTAGCGTTTGTGCATGTGCTAGGTTTTAATCTTGCCCTAGAATGACTCATTTAAGTGCAGTCAAACACATATTGAGATATTTAAAGGTCACGGTCGACTTAGGATTATGGTATCCATGTCATACATAGAAAAATAGATAGAAAAATCGGTTTTTCGGATGCGAATTTTACCGGGTGTAAAGTAGATAGAAAAATCACTAGTGGGTGTTGTCAATTCTTAGGAGCGAGTCTTGTTTCTTAGTTCTCAAAGAAACAAAACTCAGTTGCACTTTCAAATATCGAAGTGCAATACATCGCTGCGGCTAGTTGTTATACACAAGTCCTATGGATGAAACAAACTCTTTTAGATTATAGACTTAATTATTCTTGCATACATATTCATTGTAACAATACTAGTGCAATAAATTTAACAAAGAATCCTATTTTACACTCTAGGACTAAGCATATTGATCTAAGACACCATTTTCTTAGAGATAATATGACTAAGGGAAATATATCGGTAGAATTTGTATCCACCGACAAATAACTTACCGATATATTTACAAAACCCTTGGTTGAAGAAAGCTTTACAAACTTAAGGATGCAATTAGGGATTTGTGCTTTTCCTAGTGGTTAAGATGTTCTTTTTCAAAACATATATGGTTTCAAAAAATTTGCATAATATAAAGTGTCATCACACTTATGTATTTCTCTGTAGTGGGGCTTTGCGACTTATTGATGTTTGTTATCTATAGGCTTACATTAATAGGAAGGACTATAGTGGTAGAAGATACTTGATTTTATGACTTTCTTGGTTTTCATGATGACACTCATTAATTGCACCTTAATTCTTACCATTTTTTATGGATGTCAAATGGGGGAGAAAAAGTAAGGTCACACTTATTTTTATGATGCATATAGTTAGGGGAAGTTACAAAAATGATATGCACATTGATAGGGGGAGTATGCACATTGATAGGGGGAGCATATGTTGAGTTATATATATTTTTGTATTTGTTGAGTTTTATATCTTGTATGCCTTAACTCATGTATGCCTTAACTAAAACTCACAAAGAATATGCATATGCTTTCTTAAAATTCCATGTTATGTTTGTCATCATCAAAAAGGGGGAGATTGTTGGCTTAAGGGTTTCTCTCAAGCTTCGATCTTAATTTTGATGATAACAAACACATATTTAATCTATGTGTAAAGTTTTGAGTTCAGGTTGAGGTTGCGATAAACATGCAAACTTCATTCGGAGAAACGAAATAAACGAACGTCAAGAATCGATAGAAAAAGAACGTCAAAGAAAGGCTCGAGCATAGACTAAGTAGATGTCTTGTAATATACCCCTAGGACGATCTTATCCCAAGCCTAATTGTAAAGTTATCCAAGTTAGAACTTGGTAACTAAACCTATGAAAAAACATGTAACAAATATAAAGAAAAAATCAATATCAGCCTGAGTTCGGTCGACCGGTAAGTCTACCGAACAAGGAAGAAGAATTGCCGGTAGTCTTTTTGGTTGACCGGCCGGTCGATCGAATGATGCCACAAAATGGCAGTAGCCACTCAGTCGACCTGTCGGTCGACCGAAGATGGTGAAAAAATGGCAGAGGGCTACGTCGGTCGATTGACCAATGCCAAAAATTGGCAGAATGTGCTTCTGTCGACCGATCGGTCGATCGGATTGCGGATCATTGAACTCAGACTCATTCGATCGACCGAACAGCGCTATTAAAGCAGCGATCATGGGTGGTCAATCGATCGGTCGACCGACGATCGATCGACGATCGACCGGCAAGCAACCGAACGACGAAAATGGCTAGTTTTCCGCCCGTTGAACAGCTCGTTCGATTGAGGTGTTATAAATACCCCTCACCTAACTCCTTTAAGACTTCTTAGAAACTATATTGAGCATTAAAAGGAGTGATTTGAGGCTTCTTAACGATTGATTGTTGCGTCCGGTTCTTCAATCAACATTCTTCTTCAAGCGCCCATTCTTCCTCGACTCTGCTGCGATTCAAGTTCATCTACTGGGCAAGTTGGAGGCTTGAAGGCTTGGGAAAAGAGCATTGGTTCTTCTTTCAATTCTTAGCTCTTTTCCATTGTATTTGAAGAGTTGTTTTAAACTTATTTTCACCTGTAATAGCTTGCTAGGTGTGCTAGAGAAACACTTAGGGGTAGACTTTGTAGATTTGTGTTTTGCCTAGGTGGATAGGTTTGAGGAATTGTCAAAGAGGTGAGAATTGTGTCCTCAGTTGTATTCAAAGGAAAACAGAAGTTCTATAAAGTAGTTGGTTAGAAATCCTTGGTGATGAGCCAATGTAGTGGAGTAGGCGGTTGGCCGAACCACTATATTTCATCGTGTTAGCATTGTCTTGATTGTTTACTTATCATTGTGCTTGATATTTGATAAAAAACATCATTAAGTTAAATTTGCATTTGATAGAAGTTGAAATTAAGCAAAAAATGAAAATTGATTAAATAGAAAAAGGACACACACTATTCAACCCTCCCCTTTTTAGTGTGAGATTTGATCCAACAAAGCAAACATGCCCTAATGGTGTGTTTGCTTGACTGAATGAGATAAGATATATAGGATAATAAATGAATGAGAGAGTTAGATAGGATTCTATAATCCGGCGAATACCCGATATAATATTAATTTTATAGTTTTCTAATCTAAACACCAAATAAACAAGAGATTACAATCCATCTCTTACCGTATCCTTCTTCACCCCATAAAACAAACAAGGGCATGCTTGTCTCATAGGACAAAAATATATAAGATAAATGATGAATTTATATGCATGGATAATAATAAAATCGGATTAGAAGGACATAAAATTAATATTATATCTAACTTACACCGGATTAAAAAAATTATTCAATACTCCCAGCCATAAAACAAAGTTTAAAAGCAATAGGAATGTTAAAGCACCATATATCCATATAAATGCCTTTAGAGGTTCCACTATAAATCACTTAGGATAAATCTAATTTAAGGCAATCAACAACATTAATGGTATGTTTGCTTCATTGGATATGATAGGGTTGAATTGTATAATAAATAGTGAAGGATTGGATATGAATTTTTTAAATTAGGTGTACATCGAATATAATATTAATTTTATATTCATCTATTCTCATTTTCTTCTAATCCATGCTCTAAACTAACATTGGATATTAATTCATTTCTTATCGTATCCTCTTTTATCCTAAGTGTAAGTCGAATGACCTACACTAGAGGGGGATGCATGGTGTGTTTACTAAAAAGTTACTTAAATCTGGTTTAATCAATTCTTAGGTTACTTAGGCAAATGACAATTCAATCAATCTGGTTCGACCTCAATGTCTAATCCACTACCTAAGCACCCCCTCTCAGGATTTCCAACTTAGATTTACTAGATTAATTTATTTCCTTATAATGAGGAATTTACACCAGAGAATCTCCGCTCTCAACCCAAAGGCACTTCCACACCCGGAAGTCTCCACCTTCCTTCCGAAAGCACTCTCACACCTCAAAACCTAAAGGACAACAAATTCAATCCTAGTAAACTAACTAAACCAGTGGACTTAAGCCTTACAACCAAAGCAACCACCCAATCAAACAACCTAGCAACCTAGATTTACACACTTGATACACAATGAAAATAACAACAATAGTACAATAATAATGGAGCAATAAATCAAACAATAAGATAGTTAGCTCCAACCAAATTTCCTAGCTTCCTCTTGATGCCTTTGATGGTGAAACAATGAATCCAAGGCCTGGTGTTGCTCCCCCAATTGCTTCAGAACAGCGATATGGGTTGTTGACCTTTGGTTATGCATTTAGAGATCAACGATCATGCGGCGCAATTCTTCTGGTGAGGGGTTGGCAGGTACCAACGTCACTCCTCGTCGTGTTAGCGTCTCTAAGTAGTGGGGGAACGTTGTGTTGTTGAAATGGCCACACTAAAGGGGGGGAGGGGGGTGAATAGTGTGTTAACTAATCTTATCGCCTAATTCCAATTTTAATTGTTTACTTGATTACTTAGGCAATTCACAAATTCGAATAGCAAGCGGAAGCAATAAATAAGACAATCAAGCAAACAAAAGAGAGACAACGCTAACACAATAATTTAAAGTGGTTCGGCCCCAATGCCTACTCCACTACCTAAGCACCCCGCTTAGGATTTCCAAACTAGTTTAACTAGATTAATTAATTTCCTTACAATGAGGACTTCACACCGAAAAGTCTCCGCTCTCAAACCGAAGGCACTTCTACACCCGAAAGTATCCCGTCTTCCTACCGAGAGCACTCTCCCACCTCAACCTAAGGACAACTCAACTAATCCTAGCAAACTAAGTTTACAATGATGGGTTTAAGCCTTAACACTAAGGCAACCACCAACTCAATCAAACCTATCAACCTAGGTTTACACAAATGGTACACAATGAAAATAACCAAAAAAATACAATAACAATTGAAGCAATAAACAAATCAAACAATACTTGGCTCCAAAAGAAACTCCCTAATCCTCTTGATGCATTGAGAAGATGAATCTTGAAGGTTCAAATGCTATATCAAGGTTTTATCATGGAAACTAGGGATTGCAAAGAGATGGCTCAAGAAATTTGTTTAGAGATGATCAAATATGGCTCAATGGAAGCTTAGATTCATCATTGAAGGCTTGGAAGAGAGTTTGGGGTGGGTATTTATAACCCCCAAACGAAATGGCTCGTCAACGGGCATATTTTTGCCCGTTGCCGACGCTTGGTCACTTGCCGATCGATCGTTGATCGACCGATGGATCGACCGCCCAAGCGACCACGGCATTCTGCCACTTCTGGGGGCACTTCGGTCGACCGATTGGTCGACTGAATTGGCTACTGCCAATTTTCTGCCACATTCAGTCGACCGATCGATCGATCGAAACTAGAAAAATCAGCCCAGTTTGTTGATTTTTGTGCTCGTTTGCTCGTTTTTGGGTCCCGACTTGGCTAAGTCTACTTATATAATATTTCTTAACTTTAAGTTAATAACTTTAAAATATAAATATTATATAAGGATTACCCCCCATTTGGATTCAATAAAAATATCTAGAAAATCAAAATCTAACTTTTTGGATCTAGTACAAATTTCCGAAAAATAGAAAATTTTTAATCATCCGGATCAAGTATGGGTATGCTAAAGGCTTTCAAAAATTCTTTAAAAATACCTCATTATCTAGTTTTTATCCAATGAACAATTATCGCTATTTTTTATGTCAAGAAAATGTCTAGATCATATAGCCCTCCAAGGAGCTCCCTAGGCTTAGTGAATTTCAGGGCGGTTTTCGGGTTTCTACGTGCGCTAACCGACTTAGAACCTGAAAGATTTCTCAATGAAACATTAGTTTCATGTTTGTTATCATCAAAACCGAGATTAAGACCAATGTAGAAAACCTTAGGCCAACACGTTGCTGCTAGGATGTTGGCTATGTGCGGCGGCATTCACCTGACTTCGGGTACCAACCATGGTGGGATAGGTAACATTTACTTGACCTCACAATGCGCGCCAAATGTTTTGTCAGGGTGATGCGGTCCTACACGTCTCCTGGCTTGGTGCGACTCGGGTGGCGAACCTGCAATGACACTCTGACGCTCAAGTAAGAAGGAATCCAAGAGAGGGTATGAAGATTGGAATCAGAAGTTGAATCATTTACCTGGTGTACGTCGTGTTGTATATAGTGCAGGATAAGAGATGTCTTGTGTAATACCCACTAAAAAAAATTAATAATATTTTTCGTGTATAAATTTCAGCGGGTTGATTGTAGCGCGCATTGACGCGTGCGGAGTTGAGAGGTAGCGCATAACTTGAGGTGAGACCATTGCACCTTGGAATTTCCCTTAATTATGAGTTAATTTATGTGCTAAAATTTAGTTGGGTTCAAGCCGAGTCCAAGGGCGCGATCGAAGCTTGAATCAGACTCGTTTTGAGCTATTTGGGTCGACTTAAGTGGAGAGGGACAAAATGGTCTTTTGATTTCTTTTAAAAAATAAAATAAAAGGACACCTAGGACCGTACGGCTTTGGGAAGGAGACACGCATCCCAAGAGGCGAGTGGAGAAAGGAGGCATCGGGTGATGTCTTGTGGCTGGATTCGAAGCTTCACTGGATTTGGTTTGTCGCGAGTTTCGTCAACGCCTTCCCTTTTCCTTAATCTCGATTGTAGGTGAGTGGATCCTCCTTGAAATTTCTTAGAGATCATGATTTCGGGCTGCCATGTAGGGTTCTTGAAATTTGGATCAATTCTTGTGTTTTCTTGCGAGTTCTTATTATACTCCGAGTTGTTTGTGTAGATTGTGGTTTGTGGGGCTTCCTTTGGGGTTTAGGATGGTGCGGCAACCCTAAGGTATGCCCCTAAACCCTAAGGTGGGCCGGTTCTATTAGGGGAAGCTTGTAGTCGATGTTTGCTATTTATTTCAATTTTATTACTGTTTAATTCCGAGAATTGTAGTTAACATATCATGTTTAAACTTAGTATTGTTGTGGCCTAATGTGGCCGAGTGACCCAAGGGTGTAAGGTATATTTAAGGGAAAATGATAAGCTTCAAATTTCATGGTTTTATTGCCTTATTGCTGTAATTTAGATACTATGCTAAGTTAATTTCCATATGCTGAAAATTGTTGTTTAAATGCATGCTGAATTGATTTTGCTGTTTTAGTTATTAGTTTAATGAGAAAAATACTGATATAACCTATCGATCTTTATGTACACTATATTTTGGGAACTTAGAAATTACTTTGGTGACCTGAACAGTAATGTGCGGGTAGAAAATAGATGGTTACAGTAGGCTGGAATTGTCATTGTGCATGTTAAGCGAGTCTGGTTGCGAGCTCGGTACGACATTACTTGGCTTGTTGTAAATACTAGAAATTTTAACATGATATCAGTAGTAAGTTGAACTTTTGCATGTTGATATGAGGGTATAGTCTTCGAGTAGATATATGGGGAAGTTAAGCGTAGAAGGCTTGAGATTCGAGTGCGGACCGACGTTCCACAATACATTATTAGGCCTCGATGGGCCGAGTGGTGAGGTGCACGAGACATTATTGGGCCTTATTAGGCATAGTGGTGCGCTCCGCGCACGAGACATTATTGGGCCTTATTAGGCCGATGGTGCGCTCTGTGCATGAGATGATATCGGGCCAGATAGGCCGAGTGGTGCGCTCCGTGCAAAAGATGATATTGGGTCGGATAGGCCGAGTGGTGCACCCCGCGCACGAGATGATATCGTGCCGAATAGGCCAAGTGGTGCGCTCCACGCATGAGATGATATTGGGCCGGGTAGACCGAGTGGTGTGCTCCGTGCATGAGGTGATATTGGGCCGTATATTGGGCCAAGTTGTACGCCTAGCGTACGAGTGATCACTAGTCAGAGGGCCTTTCCTGATCGAGTTCTGGACGCTGATACTTGAGGACCTTCTAGATCAATGAGCCTGTGCTAGGAGTCTAGCTGGGGGTGGCCGATCTAGCAAATACTCCAAAGATAGCATAGGGACATTTAGAGGACAAACTCCTATTGAGTTGGATCAGAATGTGTTACTTGTTATTTTATTCTATTATCTGAACTCAAAATTTATCTATTGCATTACACTACGTTGCTGAAAACCATCAGCAACAGTGTACAACGGCTCCGCCCGTTGCAACGGGGCCATGGCAGAAAAATGCATTGCTGATAATTTAGCAACGAATCAGCAACGGCCGCTCGGGACGTTGCTAATAATACTATCAGCAATGGTTTTGCCACGAACCCGGTTCTGTTGCTGATAACAATTATTAGCAACGGCCCGCGTGTCTGTAGCAACGCCGTTAGTGAAAGATCATTGCTAAGCCGTTGCTGTAGGTCTTCAGCAACGGCTTCCGATACACTTTTAGTAACGGCTTTCCCACGGACGGTCGTGGGAAAGCCGTTGCTGATTACTAGATACTGATACCGAAAAAAATTCAAAATTTCAAATTTCCATTAATACATTGATACATTATCTGATACATAACTCACACACTCATACACCCATACACACATCCATTCACACATCACAAATACACCCAGATATATATCAAAACAATTATACTTATATTTATAATTATCCACAATCGAATAAAAACTATTCAAATGCAAAATTTAAGTATCAATATCCAAACAAAACAAAATTGAAATATATATAGTATCGAAGTAACAAAGCCAATATAGTAAAAAAAAAAAAAATCTCATGATGACGATGGAGGATGGTCTAGATCATATGGCGGAGTTTGGAGTGCCTGGGTGTACACCGGCATAGACTGACTCAAGGACGATGGATCAGATGATGCTGCTCCGGGATGACCTGACAAGTTGCATAGCATAACTTGCATATCTACCATCATCTGACTCTGACTCTCCATCAACTCAGTTTGACACGCGACCGTCTCCTCCAGTGTCCTTATCTTGCTACTATGATCATCTTTGGACCTGGAGGTCGACGGCCGCTCACCAGCATGCGGAGGGGTTGGTGCCCCATGTGGCCCTAGCACGGCTCGCGCATGACCACTATCTGCAAAACCATACATGCGGCCGTGGTCCCAGCCACCTGCAGCATCGACCCACACTGCTGCGTCAAAGTCCTCGGGGTGCCTCCGCGCTGTATCACCGTCTGACTATAGGTCTCCTAATCGAGTTTAATTTTTTGTTTAATATTTTTCATAAAACTTAAATTATAAATATATAATGAATAATTTAAACAAAGATACTTACCATAATAAATGCAGCGCAGTTGTCGACGTACTCCCTCGTCCCATGCACTTGACGGTGTGTCCGCTCAAACACCGCCATCGAGGAGGGTCGCTGGTCAATCTCGTCATCTATATTTACAAAACAAATACATTAATTAGTATACATAGTAACAAATAAAATATAAAATTAAAATTAAGGTATACTTACCATACGGTTCGCGTGCACAACAAATGCAACAGAGCCGCCAGTGTGATGCGCTCCTCCCCCCGACATGCGGTTTCTAGCCGCAGTCCTAGAAACCTCCTGCCATCGATCCATCGACCACATCGCCATGAGCTGGTCCCATATATCGGACGTAATCCAATCGGGGTCGTATCCCCGAGTCTCCGCGATGTTAGTGGTCCCAGCTCGGGCCATCACCTGGGATCGGGCCTGCCCCAGCTACCCGTTGTACCTCGCCCAGGAAATAGCCTCCCAAGTAGCGTAAATGAAGGACCTCTTGTCCTCAGCCCATGTATAGCGAGCCTGCAAAATAATAATATCAGTACCAATATTAATCATCATGCATGTATAAAAAAAAATTAATACGTGTCTCAAACTCGTGCCATAACGTGTTGGCGTGCTTACACGTGGGCCATGCCCCGTGCATGTATCGTCGAATGGTAGAAGAAATGCTCCTTGGCACTTTTTCTTGCTCGAACCTGCACAACAAAAATAAAATTTAATATTATATTATGATATAATGAATTTGTAATGATTCATAATTCATGATATATTACCGCTCCCCAATCACGCTAATGAATCTACGTGACTCTGCGGCTGGTGGAGGTTGCCACCTGTTCGGCCCGCATGGCCGTCTGCGTCTGGATGTACTAGCCTCAGCAGTATCATCGGAAGGGAGGATCAACAGCAGGAGAATCAGCAGCATGAGTAAGTGCTGGAGTCTCATCAATCGGAGACTCCGAAGCTCTCCTGCGATGATAGCCACGACCAAACATATCTATCGAATAGACATATAATTAGATTATTATATATATAGTACAGATATATTTAATATAAGATATACTTTACAATTATTCCTCATCATCTGAGTAATAGTCTTCGAATTCTTCCTCTTCTTCCTCTTCTTCATCTTCTTCATCTCCAGCTTCCTCAATTGCATGTTCGTCATAATCAGCATATTCAACTTCAAATTGAATTGACGTTGTGTCTGCATCCTCAAGTATTGGAATAATACGATCTACAGCAGGAGGATCATCTTCTTTAGTCTTGGTATCGGTTCATTTTCTCCTGCTATCGGATCAATTTTTCCTCTACCTTTAGTCTTACAGACTACACGCCAATCTGCTCTATCTTTATTTTGAGCCCGATACTTCGCGTAATATACTTGTTCGGCTAGTGATGCCAATATAAAAGATTCATTTGCTGCCAATTTGGATTTGTAATTAACCTCAACAAGTTTGTATTTTGGATGAACTTTCATGCCCCTTTATGTTGTATTGAACCAATGACATCTAAATAGGATCACTGATTTCAAGCCGAAGTAGTGCAACTCTATCACTTCTTCCACCAGTCCATAAAAATCCATATCACATTCAACATAGGTTATCCCTTTCACGCAGACCCCGGCATTCATCGTCTTCTTTATAAATGCATATTCAACCGTGTGAAATTTATACTCATTAACAAAATATCCGCTATACCACGACACTAGTCGTGACGGTCCACTAACAAACTCAAATATTCTTTCATCTATTTTAGCTCCGTGATCTTTGCTATAAGCCTGAATCCAAGTAGGGAAATCACGATTCCGTAATCTCTCCAATTCTTGATCGTTGTGAATAGAGTATTTTTGCACCATCTCAAAGTCAAATATTTTAATGAATTGTTCAATCTTTGGACAATTGAGTAATACAGACAAGTGTGCCAAATGATACTCTTCCACGCTTAAGTGTCGAGATGGATGAGAACAAAAAGCACGACCAGAGTGACAAAATATATTTAAACGTCCATCTGAATGTCGAACTCCCCCGTCGTCGTTACGTGGAAGACGATCAAATCTTGTCTGTACTGTCGATTCAAAGTAAAATGAGCATAATGTTGAAATTTCTTGGAAGATCTACGATTCAGATATTGATCCTTCAACAGCTGCGGTGTTCTTTACTCTTTTTTTCAGATGATTCATGTATCTTTCAAATAAGTACATCCACCGGTATTGAACGGGGCCACCAACTCGCGCCTCGTATGCCAAGTGTATCGGTAGATGCTCCATCGAGTCAAAAAAGGCAGGAGGGAAAAATTGCTCCAACTTTTATATAATTTTAACAATATTACTTTCAAGTGTTGACATATCTTCGAGTCGAAGGATATTTGGACAAATATTTCTAAAAAACATACTTAATTCAATCAATGGACCCTAAATATTATCAGGTAGAAGATCTCAGAATGCGATCGGAAGCAATCTCTGCATGAATACATGACAATCATGGCTCTTCATCCCTAATATTTTGCAATCATCGACGTTCACACATCGAGATAAGTTTGAGGCATATCCATCAGGTAATCTGAATTCTTTTATCCATTGACAAACATCTTTGATCTGTTGTTTATTTAACACATACAGGGCCTTCGGCTTCAGAAATCGTCTGTTGACCTCTTGTAACTCCAACTCCGGTCTTTTACAAAGTATTTTCAGATCAGGTCGAGCTTTGACATTATCTTTAGTTTTTCCGGAAACATCCATCAAAGTGTTGAAAATATTATCAAACACATTTTTTTCAATGTTCATGACATCCAAATTATGTCGAATCAGTAATGAACTCCAATAGGGCAATTCCTAAAAGATACTTTTTTTCACTCAGTTATGTGTTTGACTAAAGCCTGACACTTTTTCATTCCGACCAAATATTATCTCTGGAAGTGCTGAAACACGTGCTAATATTTGTTCACCAGACAACATCGGTGGTGGCTCATTTCTTTCGACTCTGCCATTAGTAAATTTATTACGATTCCTTCGATACTGATGGTTAGCTAGTAGGAATCGACAATGACAATCAAAGAATGAGATTTTCCGTCCGTTCTGAAGACTGATTGATTTAGAGTGTTCCATACAATACGAACAAGAGAGTCGGCCGTGAGTACTCTAACCAGACAACATGTCATACGCCGGGAAATCATTGATTGTCCATAAGACTGCGGCCTTTAAACTGAAGTTTCGCTTCCGATGACAATCATAAGTGACAGCTCCCTCAGTCCACAATATTTTCAATTCATCTATCAAGGGTATGAGAAATACGTCAATTTCTTTTCGCGGATCCTTAGGACCCGGAATAATCATCGAAAGATAAATAAATTCATCTTTCATACACATTGACAGTGGCAAATTATAAACTGTCAGCAGCACTGGCCAAACTGAATAAGGAGTTGCAGAATGTCCAAACAGATTAAAACTATCTGTGCACAATCCCAATCTGATATTTCTAGTATCCCTAGCAAATGAAGGATAACATATATCCAAATATTTCCATGCTTCACTGTCGGATGGATGAGTCATTACTGTATCATCACGACTTCTTGCATGCCAACTCATGTAGGGGGCCGTCTTTTCCGACATAAATAATCTTTGAAGCCTCTGTGTTAGTGGAAAATACTGAAGCACCTTAAACGGGATATTTTTCTGTCAGACGGATTTCTTCTCCTTATAACAAGGATGTTGACATACAAGGCATTTATCCAACTGCACATTTTCTTTATAATATAAAACACAGTTATTTTGGCATGCGTGTATTTTTTCGTACCCCAGCCCCAATTTTCTCATTAGCTTTTTAGTTTTATAAAAAGTTGGCTCAAACTTATTATCAGTAGGCAGCATTCCATTAATCAATCCTGCAATCTGATCATACGCAACCCCACTGATATTACAATCGGCCTTGATGTTTAGGAGCTGCGTCATTGCTGAAAACCTAGTGTATTTAGGACAATTCTCATACAAAGGTTCATCGACAGCTTTCAACATCTCATAAAATTCTGCAGCTTCTTTAAGGGGCAATTCAATCTCTACCGCAGTTTGTACTTCTGTGATATCAACCGTTGTAGTATCAAGTGGGACTGATGTCTCATTAACTGGTCGATCAACATTATCATTCAAGTGGAGTTGACCCCCAAGACTATCAAGTATCATAGTTCTATAGGGATTAGATTGACTGGATGAAGAAACACTAGCAGAGGAAGATTCACCATATGTCTGAACGACAGGATTGCTCGACGTCCCGACTTGACGTGACTCCTCGTGACAAGTCCATAAAAAATATCTTGGTGCAAACCCTTTGCTATATAGATGCAGAGTGACAGTTCCCCGATCCAAAAATCGTTCATTCAAGCAAATGTGGCACGGACATCGGATTTTATCACCAGCGCTAACGAATTTCTGATTCGAATAGGTAAAATTTAGGAAGTAAGTTACGCCTAATCGAAACTCATTAGTTAAAGCTCCAGGATCAAGACATCGGTACATCCAACTTCGATCAGCCGACATGATTCTGTCAATCAATGATAATTTCTTTGGTTAATGTCTTTAGGTGTTTTTGAAATCCAACTTCAAAATTCCATTTTAAATTAGATTCTTGACAAAACTTTTTGAAATTTTTACTAATAAAACTAGATTTTTCAGTGAATGTGTAGTTTCAAGAATCATCTAAAAGGGATTTTTCTATATTTTTCTAGAAATAATTGAAATTGGTGATACCAATTGTTGAACAAATGACAATTCCATAATTTTTCAGTTATTTTCAAAGAATGCTTAATTTTCATTCAAACTTTTATGACACCACATAATGGTCATGTAAAGAGTGTATGTCAAGTTTGATATGAAAATTATATCCTTAAGTCAAGATATCAACCTAGCATGGTTTCATTCAAAACTAAACTAGTTTTAATGAAACTTGCTAAGTTTCAATCTAAACATGTTCCACAAATATGGATTGAAAATGAGACATTTATGTCAACTTGTTGACTTGGGTCAACATAGTTCAAAGAGAGATAAACATGAATTAACATCTATGTCATTTTATCCATATCCATATGAATTTTTCACTCTAAATGTATGGAAACATGTCATTACTTATTTCTAAACATGTTTATGAAGTTTGGACTTAAAATCAAGTGTCCAAGTTAATTTGTTGACTTGGGTCAAACCTTTTCAAGTTTAAGTCCCCTAAAGTGATATAGATATCACATTGTTCATCTAGACATGATTTTTCAATTTTAGATACCTAGACTCATGTGATATGTGTATCTAAACATGTTCCTTTCATTTTTAGCTTAAAATGATGTCTTTAACAAGGAATTTTAAACTAGTTCAATTTCATTCAATATTAATATCATGAAATTGTCTAGTTATCATGAAATTGCCTACTCATGAAAATTCAATATTTATCATTCAAAAACAATCATGAGTATAGAGACATCAATATTCATGAATATTCAATTATTATATTTTAAAAAAATTGCAAAATTAATTCATACCTTTTTCTTAGAAATTTGCCCAACCTTTTCATTTTCTTTTAGATAGCATTGTCTTCATTTACATTCATAACTTACATGTAGACATTATTAGTATCATAATGAAATAATATGTCAACTAGCAAGCTAACATACTAACTAGCAAGGGATCAATACAAAGTTTCATTTTAAAACCTTAACCTATGCTAGATAGTAAAGATTCATTTTCTATAATTTACATGTTATCCAAATGAATCAAAGAGATCTTAGAATATGACATATTTGAAGAGTAAGATCTCTAAGCATGTTACACTAGTTTGGACTTACAAGAAGGTCTCTAATAATAGGTATTTACCTAGAGCAAGTTTCATTCAATGAAATTTGTCTAAGTACTAAATTTTTTACCTACTCATGAGAAATCAAGGATTTTACATGTAATTACCATCATGAGTAAAGAGACATACTTTAAGCATAAGCATTGAGGTATAACACTAAGATTTTGGATTTATCAAAGTTATACCTAATTCATGAAAATTTAGTCAAACTAACTTTTTTTTTTCATTCTAATTAGCCTTCCTAAAATACTTATGACTTGCAAGTAAGCTACACTAATATTTTTAGAGAAAATATAGCTACTTAGCAAGCTAACCAAACCAAAAAGAAAAGAGAAGCATCAAGTATCATTATCAAATAGCTCACTTTGCTAAATGGTTTAAAATCCGTTTTAAATAAGGTCAAGTTATACCAAAACGAATTTTGAGAGATCACAAAAATAATAAATAAAAAATATAATCTCCAACCCTTCCTATTGGTTGAAAATCGAAAGGCCACAATGTGCCTACGATTTAGAACCGCAAGGTCGCTTAGGCCCATTACAGACCACTTAGGTCTCCGAGGAGATCGAAGATCAAAAAATCAAAAATCATTTTTGAAATGACTATTTTACAAGAGCGGAAAAAACAACTCAAATTAAAGCACGTATCATTATCTCCAACTAAAATAAAATAAGGTAAAGTAAGGAGATGATACCAAAATGTACCTAGATGCCACTTTTCATATATATGGCATCATGATGGTTTGAAGTTGTAACCAAAGGATAAGTCTTCACTTAAGTCCATGGTCAACTTCAACTCTTTAGTTCTTCAACCATGTGTGGTAGCTCCCCCTATAATAGAACATGAAATTTTTGGTACCCAAATGGCTTTGGGTCCTTGGGGGTTAGTTGGCCTAGGTATCCAAAGTGTCTTAGCAACACTTGGATTCTTCTTAAATGCACAATCATGGATTGCGTGGCCATAAACACCACAACAAAAACAATGTCCATGAAACTTTTTCTTTCCATTTTTAACATGGACATGAGATTTATTTTTAGAATGCTTATCATGTGAAACATGATGAGTATGAGCATTCTTAGAAACCTCATTCATCTTCTTATAATTATGAAGTCTAATGGTATAATGCATGGCATGAGAGGCATGATGAGCATGTGCATTCTTAGATGAAACATTTTTATTTTGAACATGAGGTTTAAATGTGGAATGCCTAGCATGAGAATGATTATGAACATTGTCATTCTTTATAGGCATTTTCTATTCTAGTGTTCTTAGGAAATGAAACATTTTTCAATTCATTTACTTTCTTATTTAATGACACAACCTCTTTTTTTAATAAATTAAGAGATTGATATAAGGCTTTAGATTGAGATTTCAAATTGTTGTTTTGACTTATAATTTTTTAATTCTCAAGTTTCAAACTTTCATTCTTAAGCTTTATGTCCTTTAGCTCAAATTTTAGCCTATCATGGGAAAAATCAAAAGAACAAGATTTCATTTTCTCATTTTCTAGTTTTAATTCATCCACATGAGAGTTAAGCCTTATATTATCTTCTTTCAATCATTTATTCTCAATATCCTTTTTAACAAGCAAGACATACATTTTCTTGTATTCATCTACTAACTCATTATATGATATGTCAAGAGAACTAGTAGAGCTAGGATTATTATTAGCATGACTAGAAGGGGAAGAGTGTACCTCATCATTAGCATCCATGAGGCAAACTTTAGAATTGGCTTCACAGTCATAAAAAGATGATGCTTCACTTGAGTAAGATGTGAAGGTGAAAGCACTTGACCTCTTCCTTGCTTTGTTCTTCATGGTAGGGCAATTCTTCTTCACATGCCCTTTTTCTTTGCATGCATGGCATACTACCTTTCTTTTTCGGATCTTAGAGCTACCCTTCTTTGACTAGAAGAGCTATGGGCATCAAAACCAAGATTAGTAATAGGTGAGTGACCATTGTCATCACCACCTTCATTAAAAGTGCCAATCTATTTAGTTTTGGCATAATCATATAAAACATTTAAAGTGGCCCATAAGTCATAAGCCGAGGAGCAATGCATAACTTTATCTAGGATGTCATTTGGTAATGCACAAAGAATATAATTCATGGCATCTCCATTATATTTAAATATTTTCTTATCTAATTCACTTCAAGCATGCATATCATCCTTAGGTTCAATGAATTCCCAATGTAACATGTTAAAGACTCCAAACCCTTTAGTCTTTAAATATGTGTACATCCTATATTTTCAAAGACCAAAGTTTGAGTCATCGAACCTAGGGGGTGTAGACGCTACCGACTCTAGAGCCATTCAAGATCGAGATGAATTGTAGAAGGGATGGTGAAATCACAATCTACGACCCGCTCTGATACCAATTGTTGGCGAAATGACGACACTAGAGGGGGGTGAATAGTGTGTTTACTATAACAATTAGCCTGAATCCGATTTTAATCTATTTTTTAGAATGTTTAGGCAAGTTACAATTATGTGATTAAATGTGAAAGCTAGATAAAAACAATTAAGCACAATCAAATAAAACAATGCAAACACAAGAATTTTATAGTGGTTTGGCCCCAATGCCTACTCCACTACCTAAGCACCCCGCTTAGGATTTTCAAACTAAGTTTTACTAGATTAGTTAGGTTACCCTTACACGGAGGACTTTTCACCGAAGAGACGCACTCTCGATCTAAGGTACTTCCACACCCGTAAGTCTCTGTCTTCTTATCAAGAGTCCTCTTCCACCTCAACCCTAAGGGACAACTAAACTAATCCTAGTAAACGCTAAGTTTACACAAGTGGCTTTACTCTTTCACAACAAGGAAACCACTTCACACAACAAGACCAACCACTTGGTCTTCACACGCACAAATAAAACAAAACGTTCAAATAACAGATAAAATTACAATCAAAAGAGCTTAAGGATTAAACCAAAGAATCGTGCTCTTTTGCAATCCTGCAATCCTTCAACTCGTCAGATAAACTCGTTGCAGCAGAGTTGAGGGAGGCAGGGAAGCAGACGCTTGAAGAAGAGCTTGACGAAGAGAGCAGAACGCCGCAATCAATCTTTGGAAGGCTTTAATATCCTTTTAAATGCTCAATAAATTCTGTTAGAGTAGGAGAAGAAGATTAAATGAAGTATATGAGGGTATATTTATACCCTCATGAAGAAACGGTTGTTCAACGGATAGAAAATTATCCGTTATAGGTCGTCGGTCGAATAGTCGATCGACCGACTGGTCGATCGGTCTTTCGACCGCTTCTCTTCTATCTGTGGTTGGTCAACCACCTAGACGTGACTATTCATCCCCGACCTTCGATCGACCCGTCGGTCGACCGACAGGATCTCGCATCTTTAGCTTTCAGCAGGTCGGTCGATCGACCGATCGACCACCAAGCCTACTGCCCAAAACCAACCATTGTCGATCGACCGAAGTGCCCACTACCATTTTTCGACAGTGTTCGGTCGACCGACCAGTCGACCGAAATGGATGGGCCTTTCTTTCTTACCCTATTCGGTCGACAGCTTGGTCGACCAAACATAGGCTGAATTTGCAATTTCAGCCTATTTCTTCCGCGCTTGGTTTTCGGGTTCCGGCTTTCAACGAGCATCATCTTGGAGAGCTTTTGACTTGATCTTTGGACTCATCCAAGCGACTTTGGTGCACTTATCGATCTTCGATAAACTTCCGCGACGAACCCGAGCGCGACGATCAATGTTCTTTCGATTTCTAATTTCTTTAATTTCTTCGATCGAGGACATCGAACGCTAATTGATATGGAACCTGAAACATATTCTCAATAAAATTATTAGTCTCATGTTTGTTATCATCAAAACCATCAAAACCGAGATTAAGGCTAAGGTTGAAAATCTAAAGCCAACAATGATTCCGGCGCGAGTCCACTGAGGACAACTCCGGACTAATTAATATTTTAACTAATTAATTAATATTAATCTACAATATTTTAAGTAATTTAAATAATTAACCTACCATTACTAAATATTAATCTAACTAAATTAATCTAAAAATTAATCTAAACTCTAACAATTAATCTAAAAATTAATCTAAATCATAACAATTAATCTAAACCCTAAAAATTAATCTAACAAATTAAATAATTAATTAAATAATTAATCTAAATAATTAATTAACAATTAAATAATTAAATAAAAAATAATATTTTGGCATCTAGAAAGAGGTCACTGTATAAGAGGGCACTGTGGACTCCGGCGCCGACGTCTAGTGTCCGGACACTGTATAAGGTCCAGCGGCGGCCATCGGCCGAAACCCTAAAAATAGGATTTCGGGCGAAATTATACCTAGGAATCAATGGGGAAGGCGGGGCGGCGAGAAATACCTGGAACAAACGGGGAATCAGCAGTCAGAATCGACGGTCGAGGACGGGGCGGCAGCGTCGGCAGCTCGGCGGCAGCGTTGAAAGAGGGCAGCGGGCGGCGGCGACAGAGGAAGAGGAAGAAGGGGGCGGGCGCGATCACGTGCCCTAAATAAATTTATCAGCAACGGCTCACTTAACCGTTAGAACGTCGTTGCTGATAAGTTTATCGTCAACAACGGCTAACGTGTCCGTTAGAAAGTCATTGCTAAGGTAATTAATATCTGCAACGGCTCGCATGTCCGTTAGAACGTCGTTGCAGATACAACATATCTGCAATGGCTTGAGCGGCCGTTGCTGATAGCCATTGCTGAAGACCCAATTTCTAATAGTGTTACTTATCTGTTTCGATTCCACTTGGTGATGGTCGGCTGGCCACTCACTGAGTTCTTGAACTCACCCTCTTTGTGTATGTTGTTTTGTAGAGCGTCATCACTAGTTGACGGCACAGCTGATGGTGGCGGACTCTCGTGGCAATCTCGTGAAACTAGTTGACGTAGTCTAGTCGAGTCATGTTAGAACTGAGTCTGTTTAAGACATTTAGTGTGTTTGGAATTGTTGTCTTTTATCGTCTGAACTTACAGTCCATCATATTTATCTTGTGGTTTCATTGACGTGTTATTGAGTTGCTACCAGTTTGTTTACTTTTATGTCATAGTACTTTATCTTTTGGTTCACAATGCATGATATATCTAAATATTGGTTTGGGCTTCGGGGTGCATGTCCGCACTCTGGCCGATCACGTGATCAAATTTTGGGGCATGGCATCTTGGGCGTTAATGCCCCCCTGAATCTCGTTGGGATATTCTCGAAATGGGTCGAGGCTAATTCCGAAAATGTCGGGTTCATAATTGACGAATCTCTTGTAATTAATGATGACATAAGTATCCTTGTACGGTCGGGTGGAGCCACCGGGCCAAGTAGTGTCTGACTTGACTTGAGTCTAATTTATGAGCGCGAGGATTTTTGAGCCTAATCCGATCGAATTCAAATTGTTAGTCTAATTCACATTCTATTCTATCTTATCCAACAAAACAAATGGCATGAATAGCAAAAGTAGCTAGCATTAAAAAATCATCAAATGTCATTCCCTTCCTCGTTGAATAGAAATCAGGTGATTTGCTAATCTAGTGACACTTGGCTTTGCACACATCTCAAAGCCAAGACGTTGCTTCATTACAAAATGAATATACCCATGGTAAAATAGGCAAACCTAATCATAGAGGTTGTAAACCTAATCATAAAATGATTATACATCATCATAAAATGATTACACTTATTATAAAATGAGTATACCTAGGGCTGTTCATTGGGTCCATCCGACCTAATGAATTCGAGAACCCGACCTGACCCGACCTAATTGGGTTGGGTCGGATCGAGTAATCAGGTCGGATCGGGTACAATTTGATCAAACGTGATCATAATCGGGTCGGATCTCAGATTTTAGAATTTGAAATCCGATGATCCAATACCCAACCCGATGATCCGATTATTTATATTTTTTTAATTATTTTTAAAATATTTATATTAAAAAATATTTATTTTTAATTATTTTTTAATTTTAAAAAATATATTAAAAACTAATTTTTTACCTAAACGAATAAATCCGACTACTCGACCCGACCCGAAATAGGTCGGGTTGGGTCGAGTCAAGTTTGAGAGATAAAAAAATTTTAATTCGATTCGATTCGACTCGTGAACATTCCTAATGTATACCTCATCATAAAAGGACTATACCACCTTATAAAATGGATATATCTTTTAAGATGTCGCAGAGAAAATGTAGACAAATGAATCAGGATAAATATAGAAAAAGTAGGACCTAATATTGTTTTAAACAACTTTAAGTATTCTGGATAAACTAAGAACATATTTTAGTAAAATATTTTTTTTAGGTTATTAAAGTAACATCTTCTCTACGAGCCTACGGGGTCCATGCAAAGTCGAGCATCACTCGATTAGCCAGGCACCTAATTTTTATTCTTTTTCACTGCCACGTCGCATCGACTTAATTCTTGTTAACTTTTGGTGTGTGTGAAGAGACGCACAGTGGATACACACAGTTCTCGACGAGCACAAGTGTTCGTCCTTTTGGTGCTGTAAGTAGCCGTCTCACCTCAACCGTTTCTCACCTGAATCCGAAGTGTTGATGACGCAAGTAAAAGATGAGACCGAGGAACATGAAGAGGACAATGAAGACAACAGATCGCTCTCCATGGGCTGCAATTAATGTCCTCCGGCCGATGGCCTAGTAATTTATAAATTGCCACATAAGCATAAACTGCGATCAAGGTGAAGCATGGCCTTCTTGGATCTCTCTCTCCCTCAAAGGTTTCCACTATGTCTTCCTCAAGCAGCGGAATACTGCGAAGCCCGAAGGGAACCTTTGAGGGGGAGAAGAAACCCAGAATTGCCTAATGCATCAAAGCACTCAAGTTTCAAGCTCAATTTTGTCTGGATTTTGTAGCTGTTGTTGCTTGTCATATGGCATTTCTTTTCCTCTGTTCTAATATATTTATCTTCAGGTCCTTTCGCTGTAGGGTAATGGTGATCTGCTGTGAGCAGCGTAATAAGCGCTTTCTGAAGATTAATGAGTGGAAGTTGGGTATAAAGACGAGAAAATGGTTATCGCATTTGATTGATGGATCGAGAGGAAAGTTTTGCTGCAATGTAAGATTAATCCATCGTGATGTGGAATATAATAATTTAAGTTATGAGAGCAGGCTCTTTGCTACGCAAGAATATAGCGTTTGAAGCTTTGTGCCTATGTAGTTCTCTTCTGACCAAATGAATGATTTTATTGTAAAAGAGGGCACAACTGCTGACATAAAATTGAGCTCTACTTGGCCTTGAGCTAGTTAGACGCATATTAGTTTCACAAATATATTGAGATTATTGACATATAGATTTGATTTTCTCCTAACAGTTGTTATATCAAAGAAGAGGTGTCGCCTTTTAGTCAAGCCATAGCACATGTTGGATTCAAAAGGGTCAATAATGTAAAAAATATAAATTGGATTATTTGCTAACATGAAATGCACAACGGAATAATGTGAAATAGAAAGATTGAATTATCAACAACTCGTTCAGTCATTTACAAATATATCCAAACTCCATATCAACTACATGTATACAGTTAAAAGAGCGTTATATTTACTCTCCATAGAAACCCATTCAACAAGAGAGAAAAAAATTAGAGGCACCTGCTCTTGCAGCTTGAAACACAGAAAGCTTTGTTCCATGCTTGTCAACTCCTAGACTGGGTTCCATTTAGCAAATATCTCACTGAAATTCTTGAATCTTTCCACTGTCTACGTATCCATGTTCCATTTCAAATTCAGCAGAAAATGTCCCCATGTCATGTCTCCTATCCCAGTTGCCGCACATTCCAAATTCTGCAGACATTCCCTCTATGTCATGTGTTGTTTCCCATTTGCCTTTCTCACCAGACCAGATGGAATGTGGTGGTTGCGTTTCGCATCTCTCTAATGCTCCAATCTCAAACTGACTTTGTATATCTTCGAGCTCCTCCATAGCAACATTATGCCTTTTTGTACTCATCTCTAGGTTGAGACCTGGCTTCACCATATCTGGACTCATTACTCGCCCCATTGAATGTGGTGAGCTGAATCTAGCTGAATCATCTTTCACCTTTTCTCGGAAGTTATTCATGGACTTGGGGATTCCTGAGAAGAGAACCTCCTTGATATTATAAATGCACCCTCGGTTATAAGGATTCTTTTTGCCATCATAGCGATATCGAAAATTCTCATACGTCGTCTGCAAGCACAATTTGTTGAGGCATTAATGCTTCTATATCTGACACACATACAAAACAAATCACCAATCTGACTTAGCAAGAAAAAGCATACCTGATTAGTGCAAACTAAGTAAAGGTGAAAGGCTGTCAGGCCTCCAACAAACCAGGCTCCTATAAATGTATAAATGATAAGAATGCCAGAAACAGGTGATTTCATAAAAGCTTGCCATAGACTGCAATCATATGCTTCCATGATCTTGGTGAGGTTAACCCAGCAGAAGACGAAGACGTACAAACATAGGATGGTCGTGGACGACACAAACATAAAAAAGAAACGATAGTTCCTCTGCTCGAGTAAAATGAACCAAAATAAGTTCAAGGAAATGAAATAATTGTGTCTATATATATGTAGTTATAAAGCCAGTAGAAAGACGTACAAACAAACAAAAGTGATATGCAATGGCATTAATTTTCTCAAGAAACATGAAAGATGATCAGAAAAAGGAAACCAAAATATAAAATATACCAAAGTTTGTGTATCATTCCAGCTGTCTAGATAATTCATCTTTAGATGAAAAAATTTCAATCTTGAAGAAACCTATTTTTCTTTCTGACAAAGGAACAGTCAACTCCAGTAGGAATTAGTGGCATATTGAGAAACAATTCTATTGGTCTCTAGAAGAGTTGGGAGCAATGAGATTCTCATTTTGCGCTCTCTACTGTGGGCCGACGAAACAAGTTTGGGTTTGCTGTATAACCATTGGACCTATAAACCTACCAAAAGCCCACATCAAAAAATTGGGCTTCTGGGGCCTTGGTCAAAGCCATAAAGAGTGTAGAGATTTGTTAGTGGCTTGGTTAACGGTCTTAACCATCCATCGAAAGTGATAGGTAGTAAAGAATAAATTCTCGAGGTGAATGGTCAAAGATGATGCTATTCTCCACTACCATAGAAGAACTAGAAGATGAAATTTCTTCTTCATTCCAAAAGTCAAACACAAATAATTCACTCGAATTCAGATCTCAACATTGTTGCAAAAAAGAAGGGTGGTTCTTTGTCAAAAGATTCTCTTAGCCAGTAGATATCGTGAGGATTGGAAATTCCACAATCATGTTCACTGTTGTTTTATACAGATGACTTATTGGACATGGAAGGATAGGAGGAATTTAATCATTAGATAATACATGACTAAATGTAGTCTGTGGAGAAGAAAAAGGAAAACATATTTTTAAAGAAAAATGGGGATAACAAAATCAGTGGCAAGATTGTCAAAGGCGCTAGGCGCACTCAAGGTGCAAAGGTCCCATAATCGCCTGAGGCGCAAGGCGCAAAAAAGCGCGCGCCTGACCAAAGCAAAGCACACATTTTTAAAAATATTATATTTTTAAAAATAATGTGATGTCCACTTCCACTATCCATAATTCTGCCTACTAAATGCTAAATGAAGTTTATGTTGAATGAAGGTGCTGGTAGTGACTAGTGGTAGCTAAAAGAAAAATAAATGATGAAAAATTCTGAAAATAAAAGAAAAATCAGCGGAAAAAATGAAAAAATTTGAAGTAACAATCAGCTAGCTAATACATAATGATACAAGATAAATAATCCTTCATCAGAAAAAATAATACAAGAAATTTGAAATAACAATCAGCTAGCTAATATATAGACTTCACCCAGGAGCACACCTGGTGCGACTAGGGCTTCAAAAACAAGATCAGAGGCGCAGCCAAGGCGTGCGCCTGGGTGTAGGCACTGCGCCTTAGCCATGCAAAGGCGCTAGGCCTGTTACGCGCCTCGCCTGGTGCACCTAGGCGCCCAGACGCTCACTTTTGACAACCCTGATCAGTGGTGAATGAAGTTGTTACTTGGACTAGCTTTGTGTAGCAAAAGTGATGAACAAAAAAAATTTAACTTATTGCACAATGGCAAGTCAGGAATGGCAGAGCCAAACCACTATTATTTGGGTCCAAGCCTAGTTTAGGTGTTAGAAAAATCAAGTAAATCAGGTCAAAATCTCCCCACTGATTTTTCAGTCCAGAAGTAAGCCTTATTGATGACCAACTGAACTTAGCCCGTGATCCCCATATTGAAGGAGAAGAAATTGGATGTGCTTGCCTCCGGAATCTACCCATATGAATGTCATTTCACTAACACCACAAGTGCCACCCAACAATAGAGCTGTTGTGTGCATAGGCAACTTGGCATGGCACAGCTAACCTTCGCAAATATACCAAGTCTATTTTGAGCAAAGAGAAATCACAATATCGACAAGCATATGATATATAGTAGACCACGACACAGACAAGGGATCTGCAATATCTAAAAGAAAATCAAACGGTCAACTAAAGAGCATAATAAATGCAGTCCCCAGTTTTGCTTTATCTACTAAGGGCGTCAATTTATCCTTTTCTATTGTTCACCTTTCATCACCATAAACAACAAAAACAAGGAAAGTCAAGGCAGCAAAATTTCAAAGCTTGAAAGCCCTAACCCTCAGAAATGAGCTAACACAATCAGATTTAAACTTAGATTAGAATCATTACTTTTTACAGTTAGATTGATCAATTGACCCATTGAACAATATTTTTTTCATCAGTCTTTGTAAACTAGTATAAGAAATCCTATGTTGAGATCTCAGTCAAATCATAATATAACTGCTGGTCAATATGGCTGAAGAGTAGTGTAACATTGAGCAAAATTATTTTCCCATCCTAGTAATTCATCATCACAAAACACTGGCCACACAGGGAATGTATTGAACATTTAGAGATGGATAATGTTTTTTCCATTCTATTTTGCATTTGTGAGGCATATCAAGAATTCTAAAATATTCTATTCATCCTGTACATCTTGAGAATTTTTGAAATACTAGTTGTTTAGAATTAGAATGGAACAGTAATTGATGATGATAAAACCTACTATGTCCCTTTTTTGAGCATTTTGCCTGTGTTTAGACAACTAGTTTATTCAGCACCTCTAATCTGGCAATTCCGGACTTAGGAGGTTCACTGCCAATAATCGGGAACAATAGTATTGACACCTTAAAGTTTACAACATCTTGATCTTGGCACCAAAACTCCAGTTAAAGGAACTTGCACCTGATCTATGGACAATTCAGTAATAAGAAAGGAGGAAATAGGATAGGATGAAAATATGGAAAAGGAAAAAGAAAAACATACTCTTCCAATACACTGCCCAACCCAGGGACAATGATGATCAAAGCGCTCCACACAGTTGTTGCAGATTGAGCAGTGGGAGCAACGGGGTGGACGATATAGCATGCATGTATTGCAATACTTGACCTTCACAACGATGCCATTAACAAAGACATCCTTGGTTTGTGGCAAAGTTGAACCACCATAATTACCCGACCACTCTGCAGATATACTGTGGGAGAGACTCTCAATATCTGTTGGTTCAGGAGGATGTGCATTACGAGGAACAATTCCTGGGTCTCTGCCAGATGTAAGAAAGAGAACGAAAATGTCCTGCATGTACCAACAATGCCAATGTCATTGCTCAATTGTAAATTGATAATACTAGAGATATGGGAATCATTAAGTTGGGCATATGTTCAACACCCCTGCAATTTAACTTGCGGATTATTTTATGCTATGATCTTTTTTAAAATATATTTTTGTTGTTGGAATGACATGTTAATTAGTTTGGCTTTTCTTTCTTACAAATTCTTGGGGCAATTTTAGGGTTGTATTTTGGTTGGTTTTCCAATATTCCTGGGAACCATCTCTAGGGAATATAACATGGTTGTTGGTGTCTCATAATAATCGTTGGCCCTTTTTCATGATATTCTTTATTCATAAACTTACTAAATTTATTAAGCTTCATGTCGAAGGTTTCATAATGCTGATACTGGGACTCTTTGACATCAATAACTGGGAATTGTAATGCTGACTACAGAGCTCCATTTCGCCCTTATTATTTATTTCGAAAGATGTCACAAGAAGAACAGAGGAAGGACATTTATATTTCTTCAAGAACAAATACCTCTATCTGTTCTACCTTCCCCAATAGAAGGCACATTCCAAATTTGGTGTCACTTCCAGAAAAAGATACTCCCAAATTCATGTACCACAATAAAATGGAATTTGATTGTTAAGGGAAAAAGTAATAAAGAAAATCGACAACTACCCTACAATTGCTTTAAATGTAACAAACCGATCAACGTTATTTCAGCAATACAATCATCACATGCATTATATTCCCAAGCAAAATAAACCACTCCTTATTTTTGAACCCAACGAATGGACTCAAGGAAATTAGTCATTCTTATGGTTATAATTACTAAATGAAACAATGACAGTTTTTTGAAGATATAACAGTGAAATGAAATATGATAAGAAAGAGATACTCACAAATGCAGCAAAGATACCAGCAAAAGCTACTATAAAACGCCCCAAGTTATGCTGAAACTCATTAATAAGCCTATCCGAAGCGAATACCACAAAGAAGATAACTGGAACTACAATAAGAGGTATTGTGAGCATCAGAGATCTCACATCTGGACCAAATATGAGCCTTCCCCCCAGACAGAATTTCTGTAAGATGTCAAAATAGAGACAAATAATTGTTCTTCATCTTAAGAAGTAGTTAACAGATCAACAGAAAATAAGCAAATCATAGCAGAAAGCATGAGCTTCGAGATTCTTTTACATTGCTTCCTTTCCAGACTTGATACAATCGCTTTGATGGGCCATTTGCCTCAATCATCCTCCGGTTTGAATCCGTAGTATGATGGGAAAGAGGATTCCCGTACATCTTTCCTTGCATCCTGTCAAATCTTCTGGTCCAAAAATAGCGCTCCCGTCGATATCTGGTAAGTAAGAACATTATATCAATGACAGTGTATCAAAACGCGCCAAAATCAAGATTTTATTTCTTTCAAATCAGAAACAAATACCATATGAAATCGTCATTAACAGATTTTACATTATGAAATCATCATATAAACCAATCACATCTTTCATACGCAAAAAACAATCAGCCCTAATAAAAAATTCTTTCCCATAATAATGACGAAACGTAATGTAATGAATGACTCAAAATTAATCTCGCGGAAAAATAGTTAACAACTATTTTCAGGAGAAAAAAGAATGCGAAATGGAGATGAAAACATTCAACAAATCGGCGAAAAAAGAATGCGACTTGAAGATAAAAGATGGCCGGGGGGGGGGGGGGGAGAGAGAGAGAGAGAATAACCCGACGGCATGATTACCTTGATGAAAGGGGAAAATGGCGAAGAGAAAGAAACCCTAGACGATGGCGCTCCCTGAGAGTTCTCCGTCAGCTAGCCGGGTCACCACCGACGAGCTGACGGGAGCGGCAGCGCCGAGGGAGAGCGGGTGACCAGAAGAGCTAGCGGTCTTGGATTCCTTCCGGGAGAAGCGCAGATCCTGAGTTCATCGCCGGCGTGTTGAGCTCCTGATTCCTCGACAGCCGAGGAGGAGGAGCAGCGGGTGGCGGAGAAAGGGAGGAAGAACTATTGCTGTTATTGTTATTCTATCAGCAGCTAAAAAAAGCGAATCGGCGCCAAATAGATAGGCAGTGCTTTCAATGATGAACAGACAAAATTACCCCCCAATGTATTCTTTAAGACATCCATACTTTGATAACATATTTGTGAATTTTATCAAAATGTGATTAATTGCTAATACCATATTTGTTTCACGGAATAAAAAAAAGAAATAATATAAATGATAAACTTATATTCATTGTTTTTCGACAAAATAATAATAATTTATATTATATATAAGGGTAAATTATACGAAATCCTCCTCGATTATAGATCATGTGTGCAAGACCTATCTAAACTATCAAGTACACACAGAATCCCCTTTCACTACATTAATTGTTCGAATAAACCCCCTCTATTAGCTCTCCGTCAAAATAAGACTACGTGGCAAATGATACTTGATACGAGTTCTCCACCACCAGCACTCTCCACCTCATCCCACGGTCATCACTTCTTCGACTCCTCCACCCTACTCTTCCCCTAGACTCCATCGTCATCGTTGCCACTGTCTCCTCCTCTTCTTCTTTGTATTGGCTGCATCTAGATCAGTTGGAGCAGAAAAAGGTAGATCCTTCTCTCTTTTAGCTCAAGTAATGTACGTATTTGCTCAAGCGGTCGTCGTCGTCGCCTCCTCCTCCTCCTCCTCCTCCTCCCCCCATTTTGAAAGATGTTTCACAAATTAATTAGACTTGTTTATTCTTCTCATATATTAATGCATTCTTGTTTTTCCCAAATTAATGCATTCTGAACCCAAGAAGGGGGAATAGGAAGAAAATATTGACGAAGACCACTGACGCAGTTCTTCAGGTGTCGAAAGGGGATTCTACGCACATATGACTTTAAACGTTAACTTATTAACGGGAAGACTAACAGAGGTGGATTATCCGAACAACTAATATAGTGGAGGAAGATTCTGTGCACACTTGGTAGTTTAGGTAGATCTTGCACACATGACTTATAGTCGATGAGGATTTTGTATATTTTTTTATTTATTATTCTATCTTATTATTTTCAATAAAGCAAATATATATGATTTAAAATCATAATTTTTTCAATGATTTGGTTGATTTCAGCTTAGGCTATTAATACGTAAAATAATCCTACAATCCGACTCGAATTTTCCATAGGTGGGGGATTCTTTTCATGACTAAAATTAATCAGATATATACAAGTTAAAATGCAATTGTGGTTAAATTTTCATAAAAAATTAAAGCATCATACATATATAGAACTGTTACAAATTTAGAGAGATCATGTTGCATATAACATCTTAATTTAATGACATGGCAAAAATTTAACAGACAATTTATACCTTAAATTTTTATACAGGTACAATTTTTTTCCCTTACATCAAGTGGAAAAGAGCATTTGCATGGCTAACTTAAATTGCATGTACAAATATGACATTAGAGTAGGAGAACTTGGAAGAAATATTCCATGATGAGACCATGTGATGAAGAGGAACCTAGCTTTGACAAAAGGGAAAAGGGATCCAAGTCCAAAGAATGGTCAATCTGCATTCCCAAATTAATCACTTTTTAGTTTAATTCAAGGACAATATTGAACAACTGTAACTCTAAAACATTATAGTATAAAATTAGGCTTTGATGCATGATATAAAAAAGTGATTGGATTACCAGTTAAGTTAGAGAACAATCCACTTTATTTATTTAGAAATTTATCATACAACATGAACATTAATTAGCTTAAATTGTATTAGATATTTGCTGAAGAGAATATTGATTGCCCGGAATCTGCTGCTTTTGTAAAGATGAGTGCTGCACATCTGTGAGCACTTGCTTTCCCCCTTTTCCTTTTGCACACAAAAAGAATGGATTGATATCTCAGCTTCTTCTTGTTTGCACATCTTTTGACGTTGAAATGAAGCCTGCTTTTCACTGTATGTATACTGTCTTTTTTATCAGCTTGATGATGTCCCCTGAGCTCCATCATTTGAACTCAGACCAGCACTGGGTTAATTCTGACTTAATTACACAAGACATTAATTGGTTTGATTGCATTATGCAAGAATGCCCTATGAACAGTGCATTCTTGTTCATTCTTTGGTGCACATGAAATAACCCAAGATCTCGAGTAATCGAACACGTTTATGGAAAAACCTCGATGCGATCGAGTCCGAGAGTATTGGTTCATTGATCGAAGCGGTTGTGCTACATGTTTATGGCAATTTTTAAAAATTATATATAGTATATGATAAATGTGAAAACAAAATAATTTATCATTTTCAAATATTTAGAAAAAATTAAGCAGAAAAATAATTTGGACTTATATATATAAGTTAGGGGTGTTTTGGAGATTTTAGGATTTGTTTGGTTAGAAAAAATTGAGTAGTTTTCTTATTTTAATGAAAATAAAAATGAAATTCAAAAAGAAAAATGACTCTCAGTTTTAAACTTTAAATTTTTCAAAAATAGTGAAAATGAAAATTCAAAATGGATAAAATTAATCTTTACCTAACATGAATGTATGAGTTTCGTCGCCTCCGCTCGTCTCCTTCCCCAATGCCCCCCCCCTCCCCCTCCCCCTCCCATCCACTTTTTTCCTCCTCTTTTCCTCCTACGCACCGGTCACCTGCCTTGGTACCCGCTAATCGTCCTTCACGTCGGGGGCCTCGTCATCCTCCGGTTGACGCTGATGGTTGGACTCGTGTGGTCTCGCGGCGTCGCCCTCGCCTTCCCCCCCTTCCCTCGTTCGGAAGGAATGGCGCCCACGGTTTCATTCCCACGGTTCCCCCTCTTCACTCGCCTGGCGTCGTCCTTTCGTGCAGTGAGGAGTAGGCCTCCGAGTGACCCGTTGTCGCTCCGTTCTCGCATGCGTCCAACGCACGTCCCTCTGCACCCACTCATGGCGTCAGGGAAATGGTGCCTGGAAGCCGACCTTGTCTCGGTTCCGTGTGGGAAACTTCTCCTCTACTGACATTCTGCGTCAGCCGCCGCCTACACGACCTGCTCCGCAACACTGTTCGACATCTTGGTCTTCGGTCTGGAAGAGTATCTTTGCAGCAAAACAGTTGTTTGGAATGGGTTTGGAGTCCTCCGTGGGGAATGGGCGCTCAACTCTTTTTTGGATGGATAGATGGAAGCATAACTCGAGGCTGGCCGACTATTTTCCTCAGTTATTCAACCAATCTCGGTTGAGGCAGGGACTCGTAAGTGATTTTGTAAGTGGCCACCAAAATCAATGGAGCTTCAGTTGGCGGGGAGGGGTTGACAAGAGCGAGGTTGATAGGTTGCTCGACTTCTTCCAGGAGCCTAACCTTACTGCGGACTCTGACTCAGCATTTTGACGCTAACACTCTTGAGGCTCGTTTTCCACAGCTTCGATGTACTCCTTCCTTGTGGAAAGAGGTATCCGTGATTGGCGTGCAGATCGCATCTGGAAGTGTAAAGGGTCGTTGAAGATGAAGCTGGTCCTTTGGCTAGTTTTGAAGAAGCGCCTCCAGACTAAGGATCGGCTTCTAAATCACGGGATGTCGCTGATGGACCATGGGTGTGTGTTCTGTAATGAAGAATCGAAAATGACCTGTCACATGTTCTCTGGATGTAGGGTTTGTACGTAGTTACGACTGGAATCATTTCCTCTCGCAAGTCGTCAAGGGTTTGCGATTATCCTGGATGAGGTAGAATCGTCAAGGGCCTGGTCTTGTGAGCAAGTTATGCTAGCCATGCTTTGGTACTGGAGTGTGTGGACTATCCGAAATCATTCGATTTTCAAGAATAGCCCGGCGGGATAGGAGAAAGTGGTTTGTCTTGGCTTGTCTTTTTGGAATAGATTAAAATCGGTCCATATGTTTTAGACTGAGGATTGTCATTGTTTACTTCGGACTGGCTAGGTTTTTATATTTTATGTTTTTCTTTCCCTTCTTTGCTTTGTGGGTCTTTGTCGTGAGGCGATTGCTCTGTGACAAAATCCATTGTACATTTCAATCCTTATGAAATGATCTGTGTGGCCCTAGCCTCACTTTTTTAAAAAAAAAACCTTTACCTAACAGGTGGATTAAAAAAAATCTCATTTTTAGGCTTTATTTTGCTGCTTTCATTTTTGTTTACTTTTCATAGGGTTAATTAATGAATATACATGACTTTTATCGAAATTTTCAAATCTATCACGACTTTTCATTTGTTTCAAATACAGACTTCAACTCTCGATTCGTTTCAATTGTATCACACCGTCAGACTCGGGTTAAGTTTCTCGTTAAACTACTGACCTGGCAACGATGGCGTGTCTTAATAAGTCCAGTCGGCCATTAAATTAAAATAAAAAAAAGTAAATAGTTGCAGCCTCCATTAGTGTCGAGGGCGCCGAGGTAGCCCTTGACGATGTCGTCGATGTAGGTAAAATTGCACTGCACGGCAGTGCCATTGGGCATGCGGAAGAGCGTGATGGGCTTCCCGGTGAGGATACTCTTGATGAAGGAGAAGTAGGCCATGTCGGGATGGCCCCAGGGTCCGTAGACAGTGAAGAAGCAGAGGCCGGTGATGGAAAGGTCGTAGATGTGGTTGTACGTGTGGGCGATGGCCTCGTGGCCTTCTTGGTGGCGGCATAGAGGGAGGCGGGGCGGTCGGTGCGATGGAGCTCGGAGAAGGGGATCGACCTCAGTGTTTAAGCCGTAGACGGAGGAGGAGGAGGACGCCCAGACGATAGTGGGCTGGGGTTGGCATGCTTGGCAGCGACCTCGAAGAGCGAAACAAGACTGGCGACGTTGGAGGCCACGTAGGACTAGGGGTTATGGGTGGCGTAACGGACGCTGGCCTAGGCGGCGAGGTGAAGGACGTGGGAGAAGGGGACAACTTTAAACAGCTTCATGAGGAGCGTGCCATTATTGATGTCAATATTTTGGACGAGGACGTCGTGGCGGGGGAGGAGGGCCTGCCGCGAGCGTTTGAGAGCGGTGTCGTAGTATGCGTTGAAGTTATCCAGGCCGACCATGTCGTCCTCGCGCCGCTTCAGCACGAGGGAGCAATGGGTATTGACGAACTCGGCTGCGCCGGTGACAACCACGGAGAGCCCATCCGGTCGACGCACGAAAGCAAAGGCACGAACATCTCGCTCCTAGGCGATGCCACTGTAGGAGGCGGAGGAGAGGAGGCTACGGTGGTTAGAGTGTGAGGTTGCAGCGGCGGAGTAATGAGAAGTGGAAAGGAGGGGAGGGTAGTGGAGGAGGAAGAGGAAAATGAGAAGGATGGTGGTGCAGCTATTTATTTATTTTAATTTTAATTTAATGGCTGACTGGACTTATTAAGACACATCATCGTTGCCAAATCATTAATTTAACGAAAAATTTAGTCCGAGTCTGACGGTGTGATACAATTGGAACGAATCGAGAGTTGAAATCTGTATTTGAAACAAATGAAATATTATGATAGATTTGAGAATTTCGATAAAAATCGTGATATATTCATTAATTAACTTTTTTTTTCAAAAAGTACTTGTGAATAAAATATGCTTTTCTATATTATTTTCAATTTTATGTGAATTACATACAAGTTTGGTTTATCTAATATTTTTAGAGTTCGAGCTTGCTCGATCATGAATATATCACAGCGAGCTTACTCAAATTCGAGTTTAACTTGATTTATTGTTTATATTGTTTGAGCTCCACTTATTTACGCTAAACAATCTCCAGGTAAAAATTTATCATCTAGTCAATGAAAATATGATATATTTGAATAAATTTGAATCAATAAAATAAATTTACAGTTATATTAAATATATTTAAATTGATTTAAATAAATATGAGATTAATTTTAATTATTTATATAAAAAATATATGCATCATTACGTACATATCATTACCCTTATCCATAATATAGACATGTAATTTTCCCATATCCATAATATGAATTTAAATTTTCTCAAATTCATAATTAAATGATCAAAGTTTTAATTTTGTCATTCATTCCAAAATATAATTTTCTTTTACTAATTAAATTTTTCTCTAAAAGTCTTTAAGTGACTCAAAATAAATAATTTTTTTATTATTCATAATAGTTTTTTTTCGGCAATTCATATTAATATTATAGTAGATAAAAATTTGTTTTAGTGGCTAATGATATTTTTTTATTTTAAAAATATTTAAAATATTTAAATACTTAAATTATTCACTTGTTAAGTAAAATACAACATAAATTAATTTTTTAATAATTCTTCTAGTATTTATTTTAGTGTCTAAAGAATTTATTAGTAGTCAAAAATTTTATTTTTTTATTTTTTTAGTGCAAAATTACTATAAATAAAAAAATTATTAGCCACTAAAATAAATTTTTATCTACTATAATATTAATATAAATTGTTGAAAAATATATATTTAATAAAATAATTATTTATTTTGAGTTACTTAAAGACTTTTAGATAAAATTTTAATTAGTAAAAAAAATTATATTTTAAAATGAATGACAAAATTAAAACTTTGATCATTTAGTTATGAATTTAAAAATATTCAAATCTATATTTTGGATCTGAAAAAATCTCATATCCATATCAATTTCTCAAACAAATTTGCCACCTTATTAATAAGTTTGTTTATAAGCCTTAACTAGCCAAGCTTTGTTCAAGTTTGACTCATTTAGAGTTGAGCCTAAAATTTGTGTTCAAAATCAATTTCATTTAAAGATCAAGTCAAGTTAAATAAGTTACTTTTAAGTCAAGTAAAACAAGTTACTATTAAGTCAAGTTAAAGATTATGACGAAGGCAAATCCTACTCACGATGGGCTGTGTTAATGCACAGTATTCACAAAAGATAAACGTATCAAGTGAGGGAGAAAACCATTTGGTGCCCTCATCAGTTCTTCATATACTGCTTTTGGAATTTGGGCGAGTGAAAGAAATTATTCAAAATCATAATTTGGATACAAGATTTTTTTAAATTCATAATATGAATCTAGATTTTCTCAGATTCAGATCAATGTTTTGAATTTACTTTTTATTTTAAAATATAATTTCTCTTTTACTAATTAAAGATTTCTCTAAATTTTTTGAAGTGATTCAAAATAAAATATTTTTTATTATTCATAATAAAAAAAATTCAGCAATTCATATCAATATTATAGTAGATAAAAATTTATTTTAGTGGCTAATAATAATATTATTTTATTTTTGAAATATTTAAAAAATAATAATTTTTTAAAAAACTTTTGTACTAAAAAAATAAAAAATAATAATTTTGATTATTAATAAATTCTTTAGATACAAAAAATACTACAAAGACTATTAAAAAATTAATTCATGTTGCATTTTACTTAACAATTGTATAATTTAAGCATTTAAAGATTTTTTTTAAAAATATTTTAATTATTTTAAAAATAAAATAATATTAGTATTAGTCACTAAAATAAATTTTTATCTGCTATAATATTAATATGAATTACTGAAAAAATATATTATGAATAATAAAAAATATTTTATTTTGAGCCACTTAAAGACTTTTTAAAAAGTCTTTAATTAGTAAAATGAGAGAATCATATTTTGAAATGGAGGGCAAATTCAAAATTTTGGCCATTTAGTTATGGATTCAGGAAAATCAAGATCCATGTTATAGATTTGGGAAAATCTCATGTCCAAATTATGATTTTAAGTAATTGCTCAAGAAATTTATTGCGGAGAATTTTAGCCATTTAGTTATGGATTCAGGAAAATCAAGATCCATGTTATAGATTTGGGAAAATCTCATGTCCAAATTCCAAGTTTTGTCCTAAAATATATCTTAAGGTTTCTCTAGTAAAGAATAAAATATGCTTTTATTCTCAAAAATAAAATTCCTATTAACTTTTCTCCTAAACCAAAAAGTAATACCTATATACCTAAATTATTCTCTCATTCCCTTAACGAGGTTAACTGGCTCAATCAATTTAAAATAAGTCCAACCAGTTAAAAATGATAAAAAATTAATTTTCAACTTAAAAAAAATATTCATCATAAATTCATAATAAAATCACAAAAAAAAATTATTATTCATAAGTAATGAGATCCATAATCTGTATCGACAAAATAAGTTTCTTAGAGTTGATTTTTTTTTTTGTGATCATTTTAAACATGTTCGATCAATTTTAAACTGGTTTGATCATGTATGTCATTTATGAAAAAAAATACATCTAAAAAATAATATTTTTATGTTGATTTTTTAGATGCACTTTTTTTTCATAAATGACATACATGATCAAACCAATTTAAAATTGGCCAAACCTATTTAAAATGGTAAAAAAAATTGTTTTTTAACTCTAAAAAAATTATTTTATTGATACAAGTTATGGATCTTATTACCTATGAATAATAAATTTTTTTATGATTTTATTGTGAATTTAGGATGGATTTCACCAACCAGTTTAAAATGGGTCCAACCAGTTGAAAATGCTACAAAAAAATTAATTTTTAACTCTAAAAAAATTATTTTGCCAATCCAAGTTATGAATCACATATACTTAATCATTAATTCATTATAATTTTTTTGAGAGTTTATGTTAATTTTTTAGATGCATTTTGTTTCATAAATGGTATACATGACCAAACTAGTTTAAAATTGCCCAAACCTATTTAAAATGATAAAAAAAATTATTTTTCAACTATAAGTAACTTATTTTATTGATACAAGTTATGGATCTCATTTGTCTATTAATAATAGATTTTTAGTAATTTTATTATGAATTTAGGATTAATTTCACCAACCATTTTAAAATGGTTCAACCAGTTGAAAATTATATATATAAAAAACAATAATTTTCAACTCTAAAAAAATTATTTTGCTGATCCAATTTTTTTTATTTTGCTAATTCAAATTATGAATCTCATTACCTATGAATAATAATTTTTTCGTAATTTTATTATGAATTTAGGATAAAAATTTTATGATGAATAATTTTTTAGAGTTGAAAATTAATTTTTTTTTAATCATTTTCAACTGATTTAGCCTATTTTACACCGATTGGACCCATTAACGGTGTTAACAAGATTAACTTTCTAATTTAGGGGATATATGGGTAATGGGAGGGTAATTTTGGTATATATATGAGTATTTACTTTCTGATTTAGAGGAAAAGTGAATAAAAATTCTACTTTTGAGAATAAAAGTATGTCTTATTCTCATCTTAAAAATTGAAACAAAAGATCCCGAGTTTGAAGTGCATGCATTACATTGGTCATATGCCCTTAATTACTAGTTACTGCTCAATAATAGTTGTTATGGTGTCCCACTTAAGTGGTGTGAGACCCACATGTGTTTAAAAGAGATAAAAAAGATGAAGATGAACGGTTTTTTACGAGTGAGCTTCTTCCTCTTCTTCGTTCCAAATAGTGGGTCGCCCTCTTTTTCACCAAGTTTTTAATCTGTCAAAATTGGATGATCATTTCTTCTTCAATTTTGATGATTTTTGATTATATTGTTCTCCTCGACGAGCTCTACAATCTGAACAATATTGATCGTTGAAAGGCTATCATTTTTGTGATTTTCTTCAACCTATCTTGGTTAGATATTTTCAATCTTCGGTTCATTATTGCTTTCATTGAGATTAAATTATGCTGTTTGAGATGAGATTTGGATTACATCTAGTTGTGCTATGGATGAATAGTTGTACCCATTAATCTTATTAGTGGAAGATTTTATCTAGACTAGGTTCCATGATTTTCCTCTTCACATCGAATAGTTGTCCACGTAAAAAATTTTGGTGTTCTTGTGGTTGTGATTTATTATTTTACTCTTCATTGTTAATTTTTGCACTAAAGGAAAAATAGCTTTATTCTCAACAACTGGTATTAGAGCCAGATTAGCTATTTGTCGGTACAAATTAAGATGGATGACTTGAGCAATATATTTAAATTGACTTCCTCAAATTATTCTATTTGGAAGTCAATGATGGAAGATCTTTTGAATTGCAAAGATATGTATGATCCCATTGAGGGTGAAAATGGTAGACTAGAAGATAAATCTGATAAAGAACGGGAAAGAATGAATAGAAAGACCGTGGGTACGATTAGACAGTGGATAGATAATAGTATTTATTATCATGTGGCTCAAGAGAAAAATGTTGAGTCCTTATGGAAGAAATTATCAAATTTATATGAAAGAAAATCCCCACAACACAAGACTTTTCTTGTTAGAAAACTTGTTCACATGAGATTTAAGGATGAGAATAGTATGGCTAAACACATGAGCGATTTTAAAGATATTATGAACCATCTAACTAACTTGAAAGTGTTGCTATCTGATGAATTACAGGCTTGTTTGCTTCTCGGTACCTTACCTGATAATTGGGAAACTCTGGTGGTTACATTGAGTAATTCAGCTCCTAAGGGCAAGTTATCTATGGATGTAATTTGTGAAAGTTTATCAAATGAAGAAACCATGAGAAAAGATCAAGGGTATTCTACTCAGTTAGAGGCACTTTGTTACTAAAAAGCGTGACGAGAGTAAAACTAGATACTTTCACAATTCAAATAGGCAGTCAGACAATCGGGACAAGTCAATGGGGAGATCCAAGTCAAGGGAAGGATTTATTTGCTATCATTGTGGCAAGCCAAGGCATGTGAAAAGATTTTGTAGGCAATTAAAAAGAGAGCAGGCAAAAGAGAGAAAAGAAGAGAAGAAAGAAGACAGAGATATAATTCAATTGCATTAGATGGTGATGTTGTTATTTCTACCAAGGACAGTTCTTTACACCTTGATAGCATTAATTCTTCTTGGGTTGTGGTGTGTATCATATCATGTTTCTACCCTATGTGACTTTTTCACATCTTATACCAGTGGTGATTTTGGTCATGTCAGAATGAGAAATGAAGCTTCAGCTAATGTTGTTGGCATGAGAAAAGTGTGCTTGGATACTGATATCGGGTGCAAGTTGTGGCTTAATGATGTGAGGCATGTTCCTAAGATGTAGCTCAATCTGATCTTTCTTGGCATTCTTGGTGATGGGGGTTGCATCAGCTCTTTTGGCTCCAAGACGTGCAAAATTACAAAGGACGGTCTTGTACTGGAAAAAGGGAAGAAACATGATACTCTCTATTTCTTACAAGCCAAGATATGCAAAGAAATGGTGAATATAGTAGGAGTAAGAGCTTTGGCATAGTGTCACGCCCCAAAATTTGGGTCACGCGACTAGACAGAGTGCGGATATGCACCCCGAAGCCTAAATCAAATATTTAGATATATCATGCATCATAAACCAAAAGATAAAGCTAGTACTATGGCATAAAAGTAAACAATCTGGTAGTAACTCAATAACACGTCAACAACTCAATAACACGTCAATGAAACCACAAGATAAATATGCTGGCTTATAAGTTCAAACGATAAAATACTACAATTCCAAACACACTAAATGTCTTAAACAAGCTCAGTTCCAACATGACTCGACTCGACTACATCAACTAGTTTCACGAGACTACCACGGGAGTCCGCCGCCATCAGCTGCTCCATACCTCAGTGATCATGCTCTACAAAATAACATACACAAAGAGGGTGAGTTCAAGAACTCAGTGAGTGGCCACCCGACCATCACCAAGTGGAATCGAGACAGATAAGTAATGCAGTAGATAAATTTTGAGTTCAGATAATAGAGTAAAATAACAAGTAACACATTCTGATCTGACTCAATAGGAGTTTGTCCTTTAAATGTCCAACCACTATCTATAGAGTATTTGCTAGGCCAACCACCCCCAGCTAGACTCCCAGCTCGGGCTCACTGATCTAGGAAGACCCTCTAGTATTAGCACCCAGAACTAGATCGGGAAAGGCCCTCCAACTAGTGATCACTTGTACTGTAATATCCTAGATATTTTAATTATATTTTTCCTTTATGGTTTGTGTTTGCCAGCCTAGTGGACTAGTTCGAGTCGAGCCGAGTCGACTCATGGTCCGGTGCGAGCTTACGAGCTCGAGTAAGTTGGAATATGAGTTATGAAAATTTTGCTTGCATAGATAAATTTATTTAATTTTATATTGTGTATGCACGATTGTTTAATTATGTTGCATGTGGATGTGCGTATGTTTGTTGCTTGTAATTTAGCATGAGATTAGAATAGAATTAATTAAGTTAGCGGGTTCGGGTTTGGCTTGAGGCGGATGCGGGTTTGATAAAGGATTTAATGAAGTTAGGGTTGAGGAGGTAGTATAAAACCCTCTCCCCTTGGCTTGCAGCTCCCTATTGGAACCGCACAAGCCGATTGAGAAGAGGAGCCTGTTGGCTTTAGGTTTTCAACCTTAGCCTTAACCTCGGTTTTGATGGTTTTGATGATAACAAACATGAGACTAATAATTTCATTGAGAATATCTTTCAGGTTCCATATCAATTAGCGTTCGATGTCCTAGATCGAAAATATCGAAAGAAATCAAAAATCAGAAGGACATTGATCATCGCGCTCGGGTTCGTCGCGGAAGTTTATTGAAGATCGACGAGTGCACCAAAGTCGCATCGGACGAGCTCAAAAATCACATGGCAAGCTCTCCGACATGATGCTCGTTGAAAGCCGGAACCCGAAAACGAAGCACGAAAGAAAAAGGCTGAAGAAAACAATCTCAACCTAAATTTGGTCGACCGAGCGATCGACCGAATAGGGTAAGAAATGGGCAGTAGCCCTAGTGGTCGACCGATCGATCGATCGGTCTGAGGCTAGCTGCATACGCAACTTGCGTCGGTCGACCGAAAGAGAAATCGCAAGCTTCTTGCGTCTGTCGGTCAACCGATCGAAGCCCAAAAAGGGCAATAGGCTTGGCGATCGACCTGCGAATAGCCGAAGATGCAGATCATGTTGGTCGACCGATGGGTCAACCGAAGATCGGGATCGAGATTTTTGCGTCAAGCGGTCGACCCGTCGGTCGACCGCCCACAGGGAGAATACAAGCGATCGAAGGACCGGTCGATCGACCATTCAACTGGCGGCCTGTAACAGATAGTTTTCTATTCGTTGAACAGCCGTTTCTTCACGAGGGTATAAATATACCCACGTATGATTCATTTAAAACTTGGGATAATAGACTAAAAAACCACAAGGTTTGCAAAAATTTTACGTTCTACCCACGATTTCAAATTTAGCCTGTAAATACACAACCTTTGCTTTCGTTTATGTCATCTACCAAATCATGACGCGCCATCTCAACTTAGCTGACGTGGAGGTAAACGACGTTTGAGTGATCTGACTGCATCATACGTGGCAGACGGCCCCACATTCTCTCTCTCTCTCTCTCTCTCTCTCTCTCTCTCTCTCTCTCTCTCTCTCTCTCTCTCTCTCTCTCTCTCTCTCTCTCTCTCTCTCTCTCTCTTCTTCCTTCCAATAGTTATCACCTTTTTCTTTTCTTTTTTAATTTCTTCTTCTTCTTCTTCTCCCCAATGGCTGAGCACCATCCTCCACAACCATGGTCACCGCAGGCACAGTGAACTTCTTCTTCTTCTCCTCCACCACCTCCTCCCCATATGGTTGAGCACCTCGCCTCCTCCTCCTCCTCCTCCTCCTCCTCCTCCACCACCACCACCTCCTTCTTCTCCTCCACCTCCTCCTCCCCATGTGGCTGAGCACCATCCTCCACAGCCATGGTCACCGCCAGCACAGTGAACTTCTTCTTCTCCACCTTATTCTTCTCATCCACCTCCTCCTCCCTATATGGCTGAGCACCTCGCCTCCTTGTTCTTCTTCTTCTCCTCCACCTCCTCCTCCCCATATGGATGAGCACCATCTCCTCCGCCGGCACATGGCTAGGGAGGGAGCGGAGGGTGTGGGAGTACTAGTGGCGGTGGGAGGGGGAGGATGTCGGCTTGTCGGAGGGGGAGGTGGTTCCGCTTGCAGATCTTTGGGATGGAGGAGGAGGAGTGGTGGGAGGGGGAGGATGTCGGCTTGTCGGAGGGGAGGTGGTTCTGTTGTAGATCTTTGGGGTGGAGGATGAGGAGGCGGCGGTAGGTGGGAGAAAAAAGAGAAAAAAAAGAGAAAAAAATACTTTTTAATCTATTATTCGTGCTTAGATGTACGTGGTAGGCCACGTATGACGCCATCATAACACACAAGCACCGTTTACCTCCACGTCAGCTAAGTTGAGACGACGCGTGATGATTTGATAGATGGCATAAACAGAAGCAAAGGTTGTGCATTTACAGGCTAAATTTGAAATTATGGGTAGAACGTAAAATTTTTGCAAACCTTGTGATTTTTTTGTAAACTTCTTCTCTCATTCCTACAGTTATCATTGAGCATCCATAAGAGAGATCAAAGCCATCCAAAAGATAAAGTACTTGCGCTCGATTCTTCAGGCGACAACTTCTTGCGCACACTCTGCTCCTCAACTCGGCTTCTACTCAAAGCATTTCTTCTGACGAGTTGGAGGCTACAAGGCTCGAAAAGAGCATTCATTATTGGTTATCCTTAGCTCTTTTCATTGTAACTTTTATTATTATTTAAACTGTGTTTAATTTGTGCGTCTGTAGAAGACCGGGTGTTTGGACTTCTGTGTAAAGTGGTGTCCTTGGTGTAGAAGGAGTAAAGCCACTTGTGTAAACTTAGCTTTTACTAGGATTAGTTTAGTTGTCCCTTAGGATTGAGGTGGAAGAGGACTCTCGATAAGAAGGCGGTGACTTCCGGGTGTGGAAGTGCCTTAGGTCGAGAGTGCGTCTCTTCGGTGAAAAGTCCTCAGGTGTAAGGGAAACGAAAACTAATTTAGTAAAACTAGTTTAGAAATCCTAAGCGGGGTGCTTATGTAGTGGAGTAGGCATTAGGGTCAAACCACTATAAAATCTCTGTGTTTGCATTGATTGGTTGTTCGTTTTTAATTGATTAATTATTTATCGCTTCCGCAATCAATCATCGAATTGCAAATTGCCTAACGATTTAAGAAAATGATTAAATTGGAAAGTAGACGAATAATATAGTAAACACACTATTCACCCCCCCTCTAGTGTTGCCATTTCGCCCACAATTGGTATCAGAGCGGGTTCGTAGCTTGAGATTTCACCATCTCGTCTACACCTAGTCTCGATCTAGAAATGGCTCTAGAGAGTGTAGCGTCTTCACCCCCTAGGTTCGATGAATCAAACTTTGGTCTATGGAAATCTAGGATGTACACATTTCTGAAGACTAAAGGTTTTGATGTATTTAACATGTTACATTGGGAATTTATTGAATCTAAGGTTGATATGCATGCATGGACTGAAATAGATAAGAAAATGTTTAAGTATAATGGAGATGCCATGAATTGCATACTTTTCACATTACCAAATGGCATATTAAAAAAAGTCTTGCATTGTTCTTCGGCTTTTGATTTATGGGTCTCGTTAAATATTTTATATGATTATGCCAAAATTGAAGAAATTAGAACTTTTGATGAATGTGGTAATGACAATGGTCACTCACCTACTACTAATCTTAGTTTTGATGCCCATAGTGCTTCTAGTCAAAGGAGCAATTCTAAAAGCCGAAAACGAAAGGTAAAATGTCATGCTTGCAAAGAAAAGAGGCATGTGAAGAAAAATTGCCCAAGCATGAAGAACAAAGCAAGGAAGAGGTCAAGTGCTTTCACCTCCACCTCTCACTCATTTGAAGCACCCTCTAGCAATGACTATGAAGCTACTTCAAAAGGTTGCCTCATGAGTACCAATGATGAGGTACACTCTTTACCTTCTAGTCATAATAATGAAAATGTTAGTACTAGCTCTTCCAGTTCGTTCAATATGTCATATGAAGAACTAGTTGATGAATGTCAAAAAATACATGCCTTGCTTGTTAGAAAATATAAAGAAAATGAAAGATTGAAAAAGAAAAATGTGATGCTTAATTCTCATTTGCATGAATCCAAACTATAAAATGAAAAATTGAAATCTAGGTCATTTGGTTCATGCCATGATAATGTAGAACTTGAGCTTAAGGATTTGAAGCTCAAAAATAACAATTTAGAAAAAGAGAATTACATGTTAAAATCTCAATTACGTACATGCATTACATAAATCTATGAATGAGTTAAAAAATGAGATGTTGATTTTAAGTAAAAAAGTATGCTTCTTCTTTTAATTTTAAACATCAAAATATCTCATTTAGGAAACCTCAAAAAGGGAATGCAAATGTTCATCATCATTCTCGTGCTAAGCATGTTACCATTAAACCTCATGCTCAAAAGAAAAATAATTTATATAAGAATGCCCATGCTCATCATGCCTCTCATGTCATGCATTCTACCATTAGACCTCATAATTATAAGAAGATGAATGAGGTTTCTAAGAATGCTCATACTCATCGTGTTTCACATGACAAACATTCTAAAAATAAATCACATGTCCATAATAAAAATGAAAAGAAGAAATTTAATGGACATTATTTTTGTTGTGGTATTTATGGTCAAGCAATTCATGATTGTGCATTTAAAAGAAATCCAAGTGTTGCTAAGACACTTTGGATTCCTAGCCCAACTCACCCCAAGGACCCAAAGCTATTTGGGTACCAAAGATTTCATCTTCTTTTGTAGAGGGAGCTATCACACAAGGATGAATGAAAAGTGGTGTATTGAAGTTGACCTTGGATCTAAATGTGAAATCTCCAAGAAGTTGCAACTTCGAATCTTCATGATGTCTAAAGTATGGAAATTGGCATCTAGGTATATTTTGTATCATCTCCTTCTTTGGTTGTTCTATTCAAGTTGGAGTGTTGATATATGCTTAATTTGAGTTATTTTTCCCCGCTCTTACTAAATAGTTATTTCAAAAATATTTTTTGATTTTTTATTTCTCGGTCTCTTTGGAGACCCTGGTGGCCTGTAATGGGCCTAAGCGACCTTGCGGTTCTAAATCGCAGGCTCATTATGGCTTTCGGTTTTCAACCAATAGGAAGGGTTGAAGATCATGTTTTCATATTTATTATTCTTGTGATATCTTAAAATTCGTTTTGATATCACTCAATTTCATTTTGAAACGAATTTGCACTACTAGAAAAATGGGCATCAGCAACGGCTGATGCCGTTGCTGAGCCGTAGCTGAAGAGCATCAGCAACGGCCGAGCCGTTGCAACAGAGCCGTGGCAGAAAATCACGTTGCTGATAACTTAGCAACGGATCAGCAACGGCCGCTCGGGCCGTTGCTAAAAATATTATCAGCAACAGTTTTGCCACGGACACGGAGCCGTTGCTGATAACATTAATAGCAACGGCCGCTGAGTCCGTAGCAACGCCGTTAGTAAAATCCCGTCGCTAAGCCGTTGCTGTAGGTCATCAGCAACGACTTTCGATACACTTTTAGCAACGGCTTTCCCACGGACGGCCGTGGGAAAGCCGTTGCTGGTGATGTGAACCTGGTAGCGAAAAAAAATAAAATTCCAAATTTCCATTGATACATTGATACATTATATGATACATAACTCACACACCCATACACCCATACACTCATACACATTCATTCACACATCACAAACACACCAAGATATACATCAAAACAATTATATTTATATTGATAATTATCCACGATAGTATAAAAACAATTCAAATGCAAAATTGAAGTATGAATATCTCAGTAACAAAGTCAATATAAATTAAACCAGTTCAATATCTCAGTAACAAAGTTAATATAAAAAAATCTCACGATGACGATGGAGGATGGCCTGGATCATATGGCGGCGTCTGGAGTGCTTGAGTGTACACCGGCGTGGACTGACTCGAGGACGATGGATTAGATGATGCCGAAGAGATGCCTGCTTCGGGATGATCTGACATGTTGCGTAGCATAGCTTGTATATCCGCCATCATCTGACTCTGGCGCTCCATCATCTCAGTCTGACGCGCGACCGTGTCCTCTAGAGTCCTTATTCTGCTACTATGATCATAACTGGATCTAGAGGTGGACGACCGCTCACCAGCGACCGGAGGGGTCGGTGCCCCAAGTGGCCCTAGTACGGCTCGCGCATGACCACTATCTGCAAAGCCATATACGCGGCCATGGTCCCAGCCACCTGCGGCCTCGACCCACGTTGCTGCGTCAAAGTCCTCAGGGGTACCCCCGCGCTGCACCACCGTCTGGTTGTAGGTCTCCTACTCGAGTTTGATTTTTTATTTAATATTTATCATAAAAGTTAAATTATAAATATATAATGAATAATTTAAACAAATATATAGTTACCATAATGTATGCAGCGCGGTTGTCGATGTACTCCCCCGTCCCATGTGCTCGACGATGAGTCCGCTCAAACACCGCCATCGGGGAGGGTCGCTGGACACTCCCGTCATCCGACACCGTCGTCTACATTTACAAAACAAATACATTAATTAGTACACATAGTAGCAAATAAAATATATAATTAAAAGATATACTTACCATACGCTTCGCGTGCACTGCAAATGCAACAGAACCGCCGGTGTGACGCGCTGCTCCCCCCGACATGCGATTTCTAGCCGCATTCCGAGAAACCTCCTGCCATCGATCCGTCGACCATATTCCTACGAGCTGGTCCCATATATCCGGAGTAATCCAATCGGGGCCGTATCCCCGAGTCTCCGCGATGTTAGTGGTCCCAGCTCGGGCCATCGCTTGGGACCGAGCCTGCCCCAGCTGCCCGTTGTACCTCGCACGAGAAATAGCCTCCCAGGCAGCGTAAATGAAGGGCCTTTGGTCATCGGCCCATGTATAGCGAGCCTGCAAAATAATAATATCAGTACCAATATTAATCATCATCCATGTAAAAAAAATAATAATACGTGCCTCAAACTCGCGCCATAACATGTCGACGTGCTCGCTAGGCACGTGAGACCACGTAGGCCATGCCCCGTGCATGTATCGTCGAATAGTAGAAGAAATGCTCCTCGACACTTCTTCTTGCTCGAACCTGCACAATAAAAATAAATTTTAATATTATATTATAATATAATGAATTTGTAATGATTCATAATTCATGATATATTATCGCTCCCCAATCACGCTAATCAATCTACGTGACTCTGTGGCTAGTGGAGGCTGCCACCTGTTCGGCCCGCGTGGCCGCCTGCGTTTGGATATACTAGCCTCGGCAGTATCATCGGCATGAGGATCAGCAACAGGAGGATCAGCAGCATGAGTAAGTGCTGGAGTCTCACCGATCGGAGACTCCGAAGCTCTCCTGCGTCGATAACCACGACTAGACATAACAGACATATAATCAGATTATTGTATAAATAGTAGAGATATATTTAATAAAATATATACTTTACAATTATTCCTCATCATCTGAATAATAGTCTTCGAATTCTTCCTCTTCTTCCTCTTCTTCCTCTTCTTCCTCTTCTTCCTCTTCTTCATCTCCAGCTTCCTCAATTTCATGATCGTCATCATCAACATATTCAACTTCTAATTGAATTGACGTTGTGTCTGTATCCTCGAGTATTGGAATAATACGATCTACAGCAGGAGGATCATCTTCTTGATAGAAACCATGTGTCATATCAGGTATCAGCTCATTTTCTCCTACTATCGGATCAATTTTTCCTCTACCTTTTGTCTTACAGACTACACGCCAATCTGCTCTATCTTTATTTCGAGCCGGACACTTCGCGTAATATACTTGTTCGGCTTGTGATGCCAATATAAAAGGCTCATTTGCTGCCAATTTGGATTTGTAATTAACCTCAACAAGTTTGTATTTTGGATGAACTTTCATGCCCCTTTCTGTTGTATCGAACCAATGACATCTAAATAGGATCACTGATTTTAAGCCGAAGTAGTGCAACTCTATCACTTCTTCCACCAGTCCATAAAAATCCATATCACATTCAACATAGGTTGTCCCTTTCACGCAGACCCCAGCATTCATCGTCTTCTTTGTAAATGCATATTCAACCGTGTGAAATTTATACACATTAACAAAATATCCGCTATAGCACGACACAAGTCGCGACGGTCCACTAACAAACTCAAATATTCTTTCATCTATTTCAGCTCTGTGATCTTTGCTGTAAGTCTGAATCCAAGTAGGGAAATCACGACAATCTTTGTTGTGATCCATATTGGACAATTCCGACACGAGTCCAAATTCGACGATTTCAGCAAGAGTCCGAAGTGGACGATTCCGGCGCGCGTCCGAAGTGGACAATTCCGAAATTAATCTAAACCCTAAAAATTAATCTAAACCCTAATAATTAATCTAAAAAATTAAACAATTAATCTAAATAATTAATTAAATAATTAATTAACAATTAATTAACAATTAAAAAATACATATTAATCTACATATTAATACACACTGTCCGGCCATTGTACAAGGTCCGGCGGCGGCCATTAGCGGACCGCCGCCGGCCGAAACCCTATTTTTAGGGTTTCGGTCGGATTTCCCGCTGGTCGCAACGGGAAGAGACGGCCGGTCGGCGATGTATACCTGACAGTGTCGGCAGCAGCGAGAGGAGGAAGAGGCGTCGTCGGCGTCGGCAGCGGCGACGAGAGGCGGGAGGAGGAGGCGGCGGCGGCAGCAAAGGGAGAAAGAAGGGGGGCGGGCGCGATCTGCGACCTATATAAACTTATCAGCAACGGCTCACTCGCCCGTTAGAAAGTCGTTGCTAATAAGTTATAATCAGCAACGGCTCACTTGTCCGTTAGAAAGCCGTTGCTGATAATTAACATCATCAGCAACGGCTCGCATGTCCGTTAGAAAGCTGTTGCAGATACAACATATCTGCAACGGCTCGAGCGGTCGTAAGAATGCCGTTGCAAATAGCAACGGCTTGAGCGGCCGTTGCTGATAGCCGTTGCTGAAGACTAAATTTCTAGTAGTGGATCCTGAGTTGGGGCGTGACACATACGCTAGGCGTGACACGTACGTTAGGCGTACAACTCGGCCCAATATCGGCCCTTGACTGATACCATATTTGAGTCTATGGACATAATGGTTATAAAACCATACGATTTCTCTTGCTTAGAGTTTGTACATAAGAGAAAGTATAATGACTAACAATGAGAATAACATTGTTATTATTGGATCATTTTAAATGATATTTTCATACTACACTCCACGCTAATGACTATTGTCGGCAATGTCAATGGTATTCGTGATTATGGATAAGTCATACGTCAATGAGGATGTAACGATTGCTTGATTCGATATCATCTTGAGTTGTTGGTCGAAGTCATTTTAAGTGTTGCATCTTGGATTATGTTTTTAAAATGCGACTATATTTTGAAATATGATTAACCCGATAATTATTTTTGGTACAAATATTTTCAAAAGAAATTATGCAATTGACCTTGCCCAAGTGGGAGAATGAAAAATAATTTTTACATATTATATTATTTATTGATGTTAAAATATTTTATATAGGTTGTGGTCAATTGCAGATTCTGATTTAATAAAATTGATTTAATCTCTATTGATCCAATTTCGAGATGCATTTGAGGCTCGATGTATTATTTTGATCCATTCGATTTGAGCTCAGAACACTTATACTAGATTGGTGTGATTAGCATGATGATAAAACAAGTGTATGCTCAAAAAATATAGCCCATGCATGATGGAGTGACTTATGTGATTAGGTATATAAATGAGGTTAAATCTCCTCTACACACTAGGTCAGACAATATATTTTTATTTTGATTCTCATCCATCAAGAGTGAGCCTAAGTGAAGTATTGTTGAGAAAGACCAAATCCTTCATGCAACAAATGATCCGACGAAGTAGCGATCATATTTTTATCAAGTAAGTGATTTCTATTTTGATTATTTTGCCGTGCTTGTTGTGTTTTAATATTCACCTAATATCTAGAATTTTTTGCTTACCGAAGATAACAAAACCAATTAAGGACCATGATTCCACCAAATCTGATATCGGCAAAGTGAACAAATTAAATGCATGCAGCATGCATGATTGTTTCCGTCCTCTTGTAATTTAGGCAGCAGAGAAAGAGAAAGGCAAAGGTTTAACTTATCGCAGTCTTCGCATTTTTATAATAAATATAAATGGTAAAAATAATAATTAGTGGTCGATCGCAGCCTCGCAGGCAACGCCGCCGATCAATGAGAAGTCTCTCTCTCTCTCTTCGCTGTCATGGGTAGGTCGCAGCGCTCGCAGGCAGGCATTGTATTATTTAATTTCTGCGATGCGCATTGGCGTTCACGGCAGTCTACCGGAGACATTCCGACGGCTACGTAATGGAGGCCTACGAAGAGTGTACAGTACACTATGTATGATAGAATAATATAGCGTTTAATGAAACATCATGCGCTAGGGAGTGACAGGGAGAAGAGAATAAATATAGATCCGTTTTGACTGCTTCAACATAAAACTATTATTACATGGGGGGATACCAACAAATTGTGGAGGGAGAGAAAGATGTTGTATTTTAGTTTGTATCATAAAAGTTCTTTAGAATGTGATTATTTATCTTTTTACATAGTGATATTATTTTAGAATTTTGGCTTAGTTTTTTTAAGAAAATATTACAATGAATATTTATCTTTTTTAAAAAAGATTTTGGCTTAGTTACCATGAAATTATTACTCTAAACTTTTCTATTTTAAAATATATATTGCTCAAATTTAATAATGAAAATAAATTAAAACTATCAAGGCTTGGAGGAGGAAGACCTCCTTATATATTCTAGATGAAATTGAGGAGACTGACTCTTTTGGATAAATAATTTAAAAATTGACTCTTCACATAGTGTTAATAAAAAATGATCAAATTTTTTTATGATTAGACAAATATAATCTTCATTCTTTATCTATTCTTCCTCTTCTGTTCCATGCGCTCTCTCTCTTGTTCTCCCTCTCCTTGCTGGATTCATCATCAGCAACTGCATGCGTACCTCACCACTTTCCACCCCTCCTCTCACTGTCGGCTCCGCTTGAGCCCACCGTCGACCGGTTTGGGACTAGGATGGCCGCCCTACAATGTTTGCCAACGCGGCCAGCATGGCTACAACAACGCTGCAGTCGATAGCGGGCCACCGTGGCTAGAGTTGCAGCGCGCCACTAGCTACTGCGAAGGCCGGTGGTCGCCCCTGACCAACCTTACATGACCAGCAGTCGCGACTAATGTGCAGTCATGTGTCGCGATTTTGTCGATCCATCTAGGACGAGGTGTGTTGTCTTTGTCTATTATTGTTGACAAATGGACGAGTTGTTCCATGATTGTCCTAAGTTGTTGACATCCTGTTGTCTATGTCCATTGTTTGTTGGCATATGGACGGATTGTCCCGAGTTGTTGACATCTGGACGGGTTGTTGAAAGAGACACATCTTTCATTATAAGGGTCGTGTATCAATGTGGATAATTTTGTCCAAAAAATTATTCTCTTGGATAGATTTGTTAAACGTATAAGGAGGATCAAATTTTAAAACGCTTATTCCAAAAGGGTCATATAAAAAAACATCCCTATATTCTATTTAGTTCTTGAAATAAATTTAAATGACCTTGAATAATTAGATTCTTGACTTCACATATAGTTGAAACAAAAATATTCATGTTAGAGGTGGCAAAATGGGCCGGCCCAGCCCGGCATGATAAGGTAGCGTGCCCGGCCGGGCGACACAATAAGGTACGTAGCGTGTCGAGCCGACCCGGCCCGCTAACTCCGTGGGCCAAAAATTCTCGACCCACAATATTCTGCGGGCCGCTCGACACGGCCCGCTAACTCCGTGGGCCAAAAATTCTCGGCCCATTATATTCTGCGGGCCGCTCGACACGGCCCGCGAGCCCATTTATCAAATAAAAACTTGCTAAAAACTTGCAAAAAATAATTTAAAATATTTGAGAGACTAAATAAGCATCAAATATGATATTTCACATGAAAAACTCCATGGATTAACTTCACCTTCAATTTTAAAGCACTAAACTAGACTTGAAATTAATTTTTTTTAATACTTAGCGGGCCAAACTGGCCGGCCCAGTCCGATAAGCCTATCGGGCTAAATTTTTTGGCCTGGCCCGCAATTATCGTGTCGTGCCCATTTCTGCCACCTCTATCCATGTAGTTATGTAAATTATAACACATGGGGATGTTTGGTTGCCCGTAAGTGCAAATGCTGCAAAAAGTATTTGCATGTAAAAACAAATGCCCGCGAATAAAATTTGCAGCCTATTATTTGGTTATCCGCAACCATAGTTGCAACCATGGTTTAAAATCTCGGTACCGATACCGATTTCGATTGCCGACTGGTACCGGTACCGTATCGTACCGACACACGGTACAGGCCGATACGAAAATTGCATATCGGCAATTTTTTTTTAAAGAGATAACTCCAAATCTCCAATGACCACATAATTGATGAAGAAATGCTTAAAATTAATATTCAAATGTCAAATACATGAATACAATATTTAAAATGCGAATGAATGACGTCCGTCGTATGGGTACATATCTTGGACTTCGGGACATACACGACTAAGGTCAACACCGTAGGTCTCTCTTCTTTGTTGGTAGGTCAATATCCATTATACCACATTGACATTAACATTTCTTTGTTGGGATTCTAAGAACTAGACCCTGTATCATCAGTTGAGTAGGTAGTGGATACATAGTAGGTGGATTCAGAAACCTCTTGCAAACTACTCATCATATCGTGATAGTAATCTTGCAAAGTTGTCGGTCCACCTTCTCGACGCGGGCCTCTCTTCTTGTACACCTGAGTTGTTTGTCCGGTTCTAGCACCATGGTCAACATCTTGGGTTGCGTGATCGAAGTATTGCTCATTTGTCCATAGATTATCAGGTGGCAATGTTGATGGCACGACGGTGTCTTCTCCACCAGCTCCATCATCATCATCTCCTCGATCTTCTGTGCTGCTACTGCTATGAACGGAGGTCTCGTCTTCTTCGTCCTCTTCTGCTTCTGCAATCGCATCCAAAGGATCAATTGGTCGTTTACCTTTGGCTTTGCCTTTTTCCTTTGAAGGTGTTGCCTTCTTTTTTCCCTTTGATTGAGAAGATGGAGAGTCTGATTTCAATCGGCATCTTGCTTTCCGAATTCGTTAATAGTCCAAGGGAGTAATGGCCATGTCTTCTGGTTGGCTCTCAGACTCAAGTGCATCAGATATAATTGGTGAAGGCCGATCGCCTGGTTCATCAAGAAGAGATTGGTCGCTCTCCATTGCACTCCACCAATCAATTATCGGGTCTGCATCGTCTTGGACGAACTCGACATCGAACAGATCTACATGTTGAATATCTTCGTTTTGTAATGTCCGCATTCGAAGCCGCATGTTGTAATGAACGTATACTAGCTTCTCTAATCGGGCATATGAAAGCCAATTGCGCGGCTTGGTATCAATCAAGGCGAAGGTCAACCAATTTCTCTCGCATCCACTTGATGATGTGGTTTACGAGATGATACGTGTTGCAATTTTCCGAAGAGTTGGAGCTTCGGTTCCAAATTGCAACCACCATTCAACTGCAATAGATTTAAAATTGATATTAGTAACGAGATTACCAATTTTATCATTAATAAATAAATTGAAAAAAAATTATATCTACCTGGATCCATAGAATCTCGGCACGATATTGCAAATGGATCTCCGAAATTTCCACTTGAATCTCAGAAAAATCTTGATTCATTTAGAGCTTGTGCTGCTTCTCTGGTTGATGCTAACATTCATTGTATGACCTTGCGAAACGGATATAACAAACTATCCATCATTCCAAGATCATATCGATACTGGTATGCGGGATTTAAATAATACGCTACAAAAAATTATAAATTTAATAAGTAATTTAGCATAATGAATTAAAATTAAATAAATTTCAAAAAATTAAATAAATTTCAAAAAATTAAATAAAAAATTACACGCGATGAGTATGTCACGACCCATTTGATCCTCCCACCTCTGGGAGATAATGTCGATGAAAGGTTTATACTTGGTTGGAGAAATCATAACCCTCTTGATTTCTTCTTGTGCTTGGTGGATGTAGTGGTAGAGATGACTCATTTGAGGCATCTTTTCCATATCCACCTTCGTAGAACCTTGTACAATGGTTCTACGACGACGACAATCTCCGCAATGCAATCCCAGAAGTGCGTGTTGAGGATGTATTTCTCGGTTTGCTTTCCATCAGTAGTTCCGACATATCTTGATGTAGACCATTCCTCACTTGTAATCATTGATCGAATGCCCACCTTACGTTGTTGGAGCGACCTTAATATATGCGATGAAGTTGGTTGCAAAATGAGTCGCTCTCGGTCGAAGAATTTCACCTAAAATATGAAATTATTATTATTAATTATCACCTAAACTAATTAATAAATAAATACTATAAATTATTTTAAAAAAATACATTATGTAAATTTTCTCATAAGGGCGTGTACCCATGTGTGGTTGTATATGAAGCGCGTAATTTGTTGCGCCTTCTTTACCGTCGTCTTCACCTTCGGTATAGCACCGATATCTTTCATCATTAAGTCTACACAATGGGTTGCACATGGAGTCTAATATATGTGAAAATAATCCAGTTCAATTATCTCACCTGCCCTTTTGAAATTGGCTCCGTTGTCGATTATAATTTGAATAAAGTTCTGGGGTCCATTCTTCTCGATCACCTCCTTTATCAGCTTCGAGATGTAGACAGCGCTATGGACTTCATCGGACGCGTTCACCGACTTATGATAGATAACCCTCCTATTGCAATAGATGAGAAAGTTGATGATGCTCATTCGGGTTGGCCCAGTCCAACTATCGCACATCAAACTGCATCCGTAATCCCCCCATTGCCGCTTGATTTTGTCGATTCATTGATTTATTTCATTGAACTCTTCTTTAAGGAAAGGTCCTGAAATTTCATTCGGAGTTGGAGGGGTAATACCCGGGCCTACCTTTTGGATGGTAGACACCATAATTCGGTAGTATGAGTTGTTGACTGCATTTACGGGAATTCGACTGAAGTGGAACCATTTGGAGATGGCTTTCCCCAACTCCCACTTCTTCGTCTTGCCCCAAGCATCATCTATGCACGGTTGTTTTGCTGATGAAGGAGGAAATGCCCTGGGATCAAGATCAGAAACATCAACATTAGTTTTCCTACCACTTGGTCCGAGGTTTGTGAAGAATCCACGAAGGCCTCCTCTGCTCTGAGTTTGAGGTGCTCTCATGCTAGAACTCCGACCAATATAAGGACCGGAGGAAATTGGACCGCTTCGGTCCATTGCTCCGGCAGTCGAAGTTGAGCCGACGTTGCTTATGCCACTACTGCCACTGCCGCCGCCATATTCGAATTGAGATCCGAGATAATACATCCGTTCTCGTTCGAATTCAGCATGCTCCAATGAAGCTCGGATGCCGGCTTGGAGTTCCGCCTCCTCGTCGTAATGGCCACCTCGAGCCTCATAATAGCCACCGCTGGCATCGTGGGTAGCTCGTCGGTCGAACTCGGCTTGTTGAGCTGCAGTCTTAAGACGTTGCTCCTTCTTGTTGTTGAGTTGCGCTTTGAACATCTTTCGAACTTCGGTTGGTACTTAATTTGGCGCAATTGACGACGTCAGGATATCCTCCGGTCAAGTGTTGCTTCAATCAAGTGATGCATCCACCACGTGAAATCATATCACAGTGGAGGTATTGCCAGTGATGAGCCCTCTCCAACCGACGACCGTGCTGTCATGCGGGGTCAGCTTGAGATTTCGGCGCCATTTCGATAGAATTTCGACGTAGAACTTAATAAAAAAAGATGTGTGAGAGAGATTAAGAGAGATTGATGGATAGAGGGGTAAGTGATAGTGAAAGGAGTGTTTTGGGGGCTTTATATAGCCCCCAAAACACCCCAAACTCGGCCCCAAACGGCTAGAGAGTCGTTTGGGGTCATTGTTTATCATACCAGGTGGTATATATCAAATACCGCCCGATATCGAGCGGTACGAGCCGACAAATGTTGCCGACAGCCCGACAGGGCTGTCGGCCACCCGTTGCCAACGTTAACAAACCATCATACCGCCCGGTATACCATATATACATTGTATTTTCAAATATCGGGTATATCGAATACCGTTAACCCAAAAAACCGATAAATATCGAGCTTACCGTACCATTTCGGCTGATTTTTTAAACCATTTCGTAAATGAAAATTGTAATTACACTTGAAACTAGCATCTGCATCTCTAGGTCTAGCAATTTTGGCTCGGTCCAATAGTCCGACATGATAAGGTCGTGCTCGGACCGTTTGTTATTATGTCTAGGCCATTATCAGTCCGACTCAATAAGGCCCGAATAAATATTGGGCTAGCCTGATAAGGCCCGGACAAATATTGGGTCGGACTGGGCCTACACAATATAGGCCCGGCTTGGCTCAATAGCCCGATAGTAGTTTTATTCATTATTGAATATATCGAGATATCAGGCCTGAATTAGCCCGATAGCTCGATTTGGGTCCAGTAGCCCGATTCCAATGGCTCATATTCAGGCCCGATAACTTGATTTTGATTTTTTTTTTATCGTGCTAACAGGCTAGGATGACCCATTTACTACTTGTGTCGTGTCGGGCCAGGGTCCCGGGCCCAAAATTTTATAGGGCTGGGCATAATTTTTGTCCGGGACAAGCCAGCTCGGCCCGACACGAATTGTTGGGTCCAATAGGAGTTCAATAAAATTTAGAAATAATAACAAGCAAATAGAGACAAAAAGATAAATCTATCATTTTACCTAACAATAATTCATCGTATACAAAGAAATCGATCAGATCTATAATCATATTATTTTATACTCTAAATCACCATTTATTTTAGTACAATATTATTTTATATTTATTTAATTATTTAACAAAATAAATTAATAATTTTTAATTATTGTATAATACCGAAAAAATATATTTACCAAATAACATCAGATCTAAAATTTGACACTAGAATCGCGTTCAACACGTGAAAACCTACAACTTTGATATTTATCTCGTCTCCATCCGACGACTGTAATTGCCCAAATTAATTATTTTCTAATACTTAAATTATTATATTTGCAACCTGCAATCTTGAATTGCGAGATTTTTGGGTTGCATTAATTGCTTTTGCACCATGCAAATGATATTAGTAATACCACTTGTAAATACTAAATGCTGCAAAAGATTTTTTCAATCAACCAAATAAATTTATTTATTTATTTACTGCAAATAAAGTTATAATATTTGTACTTGCGAACAATCAAACACTAATATACTTTTGATTTCTTATTCCATCATATTCCCAATGTAGAGTATATGTGAAAATTATAAAATAATTTTAAATCATTTTCATTTGTTTGATAAATTATTTATTGTTTTTAATTATTATTTTTTTGCTATAAACAGTGAAAGTATTCTCAATTTCTCTAAAATTAAATAGTAGAAATGTAAAGAGGGAGACAAATTTGAAAAGAAAACAAAAGAAGGGCTTTGGGTAAGAGGTAAAAGTGTGCATAGGTACCGAATAGATCCAAAATCGATTGAAATCTACCGGATAGGGTTAGGTTCCGGGTAGACCCAAAATAAATTCGTGTAGGGTTTGGCCCGATAACAAATCATGGAACCGATTAAATTCGGTTTTGGTTCGGATTCTGATTCTATCTTTCAGGGTACTCGAAATCGGAATCAGAACCGATTATATATATATATATCCGGATCCGGTATATTAGATAATAGGTATTAGATAATATGAAAGATCTTATTATAGAATTGCATCATAGTCTAGTTGTTTTACTTCAACCTCTACAATGCTGACTGCATTAGGTTCTTACCTTTATTTTCTTGCATCACATACTTTTGATCTTTTGGAGTCAATAATTAGTGTTATAATTAGATTTTTTCTTGCATTACAAATTGAAAAGTACTAGTCAAATCTTTTCACGATGTAATATCTCATTCAACATACTTAGACTGGATTCTTATTTCCCTTGCATATATTGCTTTTTTCATTTTTTCATCCAACAGGATATTCGGAGCTGGAATCAGAACCTATGATTTCGGGTAGGGTCTGATTCCAAGTTCTAACAGAATAGGATCCGATTCTAAAACTTGGAATCCGATCCTATACAAGATAGATGCCGGATATCATGAAAAATATATGATACATGACCTACTCACCCCTAGTAAGAGGGCTTGGGGTAAATTGGAGTGTTTGGGAAGGAGATCTATTGACTACTATAATAAATCAGTAATTTCTCAAAATCGAAACAATCTTATTGAAATTTCTCCAAACTGAAATATAGATGTTAAAATTTATATATGCGGAATCAAGTTTTAATAATACCCATCTTGCCCACTTTTTTTTATTCAAAATAAAAAAATATATCAAAAGTTAGTCAACAACACGATCAATATCTTTCTTTACAATTCTAATTAAATCCAGAGGTCAATCTCGCTCCCAAGTAAGATTTCTTTCCATCCTCTTAGCTTGATTTGCTAGCCAATCAGCTGCAGCATTCGCATCCCTTTTGATAAAAGTGATTGATAACTTCTCAAACTTATCTGCAATCAATAAAATATTATTAATAATATTTCTAACACGTCAATTATTGCCAATTCTCTTACTACACATGTCCATGAGGAGTTTGGAGTCGGATTCAATTATAACATGGCTATGATTGGCATTTGGCATTTTCTTCAATTGAAGAGAATTTCTAACACGCCAATTAATTACCAATTCTCTTACCCACTTTTCAAAAGCCTATAACATATTACAAATTTTTGCAAAATAATTTTTAAATTCTCTAACTGATTCAAGTCTCTTCCACGTCCAATTCTCTTACTTAAAGTCTATAACACATTGGCAATGCACGTCGCGAAAGGTGTAGTAAAATAATTTCTCCAATCAATAGAATTTTCTTCAATTGTAGAGAATTTCTAACACGCTAATTAATTGTCAATTCTCTTGCACACTTTTCAAAAGTCTATAACAAATTATAAATTTTTGCAAAATAATTTTTTTAAAAAATATTTTTTAAAAAATATATGAAATATATTTTTTATAATAAAAATAGATTTTAGAGGTCTGAAAAAAAAAATAGAATGAAAATCTTACAAATATTAGAGACTTTTATTTAAATTAAAAACTAATTTGAAAACATATTCTAAAATCTCAAAAAAGTAAAAAAAAAATCATTCATATAAAAAACTCAAAAAAGAATTTTTGTGATCATAATAAGTTTTAATATATTTTAAATTAATTTTAGTGTTATATATTTTAGATAAAAATCTCTAATATTTTTGAAATTTTTGATCAAATTTTTTTTAGATCTCTAAAATTTATGTTTATTATAAAAAATATATTTCATAATTTTTTTTTGAATTTTTTTGCAAAATTTTACAATATATTATAGATTTGCAAAAGGCAGGATAAGTATTACCAAAATTTAGTTTCAAATTTGAAAATTTTAATATCGGTTTGAGAAACTTTCAACAAAATTGTTCCTGTTTTGAAAAGTCGCTGCTATTTTTTTTAACTACCAAAAAAAACTCGAAAATGTACCCTTATTTCAACGAAACGTGGAGATAATCTAAGGGAATTCGTGTCTACAACTCCAACGGAGCTTGTTGCGGTTAACGGATCAGATCATTTGGGTTTGCATTTTACTATTTGGTGGGTGAAAGAAAACGCTTCTCAATGCGGAAGAAAAGAGACACGTGATCATGGCGTCACACCTACCCTTTCGCGACGTGCAAAAATTGCTTTGGCATTTTCTAATTCTCTTTTTGCATTTTGCTTTACAGGCAAGCACGTAAGGCCAAAAGAAATTCTCTCCTTGTAAGTTTTTGTGGCCGACTGATATTTAAATGTTATTTTTTTTAAAAAAATCATTGTTTATAGTTAATACTACAAAAGTAATTTTATAAAAGGAAAAAATAAGTGAATTTGAGAACTAAAAGTTAATGATGATAATTAAGGACAAGAGCCACCTCTTTCATCTTCTTGCAAGGGTTTCAAAGGTGAGAGAGCAATTAACATCCCATGCATTAGAACGGAACAAATAAAATCAAGTCGTTCATAGAAAGGGCAAGCTCCCTTTTAGGCTTTTAGCCCCTTTCCCTGCCATGATTGATGAATAATTGCCAAATAAGAGGGTATCGAGGGGATCAACTCTAGAAAGAGCAACTCCATGTTCAACTCCTATATTTTCATTGTCCTCGTAATCATATTCTTTCCCGACCAATTGATAGGATGGGCTTACCTATAAGGCAGAGCGCGAGTGGATTAAAGCTTAGATCCAGATTCACGAGGATCAATCGTTTAGAGCCATTGGAGAAGGGATCGAACTCCTAATGAACTCCGAGCCAATCAGATCTAGATCGCGATCGGGATCGATTGCCGAAGGAACATGAGAGAGAGAGAGAGAGAGAGAGAGAGAGAGAGAGAGAGGTGGAAGAAGAATTCAATCAACTAATGCCTCCCTTCATTCTGTTCTCGTACTCGTATTTATATCGCAGCTACAGTAGCATGCAGTTATTTAAGTTCTATTTCTTTACAGTGCTTTATAATTCGTATTCTTTGAAGTGTTTTGGCATCCGCCGTACACGTGTCGTTAGCTGACGCGATTTCTCTGCATCAGTTCTTGCCACTGTAGCATTCTCTTCCTCGTCACCTGGGCGTGCCCTGACATTACCTTCCCGGTCGAAAAGAACCTCGTCCTCGAGGTTGTCTGAGATTTCCTGGTTGCAGTGGCTAACCTCCGCGTTGCTTTGATCAGGTTCAGGTGAAGTCTGTAACAAGGGAAGTGGTGTCATCTGCATCTCAGGTCTTCCTCGACATTGTTTCAGCACGGAGATATGAAATATTGAGTGTATTTTTACCGACTCGAGTAAGCTGAGCTTGTATGCAACTTTGCCCACTCGCTGGACTATCTGATATGGTCCAAAGTAACGGGGGCTAAGTTTTTGATTCCGTTGCAATCTTAATGAAACTTGTCGATAGGGTTTTAGTTTAACAAATACCCAGTCACCCTCTTTGAATTCGACATCTCTTCTCTTTTGGTCAGCTTGAACTTTCATACGACCTTGAGCTTTCGACGGATTGATTTTTAACAGCGTTAGCATCTGATCTATGGTAGTAAGCTCCTTATCAATTGTCGAATTCCTTGCTCCGCCTAAGTACCGGATCAACTGTGGTGGGTCACGTTCGTATAATATTTTGAAGGGTGTCATACTAGCCGAGGTCTGGTGTGATGTATTTTACCAGTATTCTGCCTATACCAGATATCCTTCCCATTTTGATGGCTCGTCAGTTGCAAAACTGCGGAGATACATCTCAAGACATCGGTTCAACGCTTTTGTTTGACCGTCAGTCTGAGGATGATACGACGAGCTGAATCCTAGTTCTGTCCCTTGTAGTTGGAACAATTCTTTCCAAAACTGACTGAGGAAGTGTCGATGACGGTCGCTGATGATTGACCGTGGAGCTCCATGTAATTTGATAACACAATTAAGAAATATTTTCGCTATTTTTTCCATTGAGCAGTGGCGTGGCAGTGAAAAAAATGAGCAAATTTAGAGAGTCTGTCCACTACTACCATGATCGATGTCTTGCCGTTGGATGGAGGAAGCCCAGTGATGAAGTCCATGCTCACATCCTCAAAGACTTCCTCTGGGATCGCCAGAGGTTGTAATAGACCAGCAGGAGACCTTTGCACTGTCTTCATCCTTTGGCAAATTTGGTATTCTTCAACATACTATCGTATATCTTTTCTCATAGCCTTCCAGTAAATTTTTTTTGCCATCCTCCGATAGGTGCGGCTAATTCCTGCGTGCCCCCCCCCTCGTTCGTGAGTTATGATACTCTCTCAAGAGCAGTGATTTAAGAGTGCTGTCATTGGGGATACCTATTTTATTGTGAAATAATAACACCCCATCTCTGATCTCAAACCCTTCCTTCTCCCCTTCCTTCATTTGTTTGTGTATCTGCAGCAACTCATCACTGTCACAGTTAAGGCGTCTGATGTCTTCCAGTAGATCACATTGGAGGCGAGATAGCCCCATCATGGTACTTGCAGGTTCCCGAGACAATGCGTCTGCAGCTATATTTAACTTGCCCGATCTATACTTGATATCGAAATCAAACCCCAAGAGTTTGGCGAGCCACTTTTGTTGCTTCGGGGTTTGAATGACCTGCTTCACCATCTCCTTTAAAGAGCACTGGTCCATGATGATGAGAAATTTCCTCCCCAGTAAATATTGGCGTCACTTTCTTACCGCTTGCGTGATGGCATACATTTCACGCCGGTAAGTTGGAGCTGCTTGCATCCGGCTTGACAACTTTTGGCTGAAGTATGCGATTGGTCGTTTCTCTTGCACTAACATAGCGCCGATACCTACACCGGAGGCATCTGTTTCCAATGTGAACAACTTACTAAAATTGGGTAATGCCAGCACGGGAGCACTACTGAGTGCTTCTTTTAAGTTTTCAAAAGCTGCTTGAGCTGGTGTCGACCATTTGAAAGCATCCTTCTTCAATAGATCCGTTAAAGGAGATGCCTTTTGTGCAAATCCTCTGATGAACCTGCGATAGTATCCCGCTAATCCCAAGAATCCCCTCAATTCTTTAATATTTTTAGGAGGTGGCCATGCTTGTATTGCGTCGACTTTGGTTGAATCCATCTGCAACCCTTCTGAAGAAATCAAATGCCCCAGGTATTCAATGCTAGCGCATCCAAATGAACACTTTGATAGCTTAGCTACCAATTTATTATCTTCAGTGCTTGCAGAACTTGCCGCAAGTGCTCTTGGTGTTCAGCTAATGTTCTATTGTACACAAGTATATCATCAAAGAAAACTAACAAAAATTGTTGAAGGAATGGCTTAAAAATATCGTTCATTGTTGCTTAGAAGGTGGACGGAGCATTGGTGAGGCCGAAGGGCATCACCAAAAACTCGTAGTGACCCTCATGCATGCGGAACGCTGTTTTGGTAACATCACCAGCATGCACTCTTATCTGGTGATACCCTGCCAAGAGATCCAGCTTAGAAAAGATTGTTGGTCCCCCCAACTCGTCGAACAGTTCATCTGCAGTCGGTATAGGGAACTTGTCCTTGGTAGTCGCCGCGTTAAGTGCTCTGTAATCCACGCAGAACCTCCAGGTACCGTCCTTCTTCCTTACCAATAATACGGGAGAAGAAAATGAGCTGGTACTTGGTTGAATGAGTCATTCTTCCAACATCTTCTGCACTTGCCGTTCAATCTCTTCTTTCTGGAAGTGGGGATAGCGGTATGGCTTTACATTGATGGGTGCTTGGCCGGAAGGAAGAAAAATACGATGGTCAGTCTCTTGGAAGGAGGTAAGCCTCGAGGTGGCTCAAATACCTCTGGAAATTGCTCTATGACCTGCTGCAATTCCCTTAGTTCACATTGTGATACAACCTGAGGTTCTTCCAGAAGCTCTAAATGGTACATTTCTACCAAAGCTTGCGTATTTTGTATTCTCCGTAAGGAATGACATTCAACTCTTTCTGAAAGATTATTCTTTATACCCGACCATGAGTGTTTCTGTTCCTTAGAGCAAAACTCAAATATTTGTTTTGCGAAATCCATCACTACGGGACGCAATGCTGCCATCCATGCAACACCAAGCACCAGATCTAATCCCTTTAAAGGTATCACATAGAAATCAGTATGAATTGTTGAGCCGTGAATGTTTAATGCCAGCTCACGTACAACTCCTTCACTCCTTATCTTGGCACCATTACCGACCATTACCCCAAATGAGGACGTGGCTTCAATTTGCAATCCCAGGAAACGAGCAACTCGAGTTCGTATAAAGTTATGGGTGTTGCCCCCGTCTAATAACACTTGCACTGATCGCCCTTTTATTGTGCCTTGAAATCGCAGGGTCATGGGAGAGAAAGAGCCGGACATGGCATTGAATGATATCAATGTTGGTTCTGTGAGTGCCATTTCTTTAGTCTCTTGAACAATGTCAATTTCTTCTACACCTTCTTCTTGTATAGCTTCATCATCTAACATAAAAAATTGTGGTGATTTGCATTTGTGTCCCCATGAATAACGCTCGTCGCAGTAATAACACAGCCCCTGTTCACGACGTTTCTGGGCTTCAGCATATGATAATTTCCGTTGTGGTATCTGCCAAGGTATTATTTACTCGACTCGTTGTTGGCAACGTACCCATTGCCTTGTTTCCTTGATAGGGAACTACTTGACTTGACACACCTCTGTGTTGGCTTAAGGGTCTCTCTTAAGCTTTCATCTTCATTTTGATGATAACAAACATGTATTTAATCTATGTGTGAAGTTTGGAGTTCAGGTTGAGGTTGTGATAAGCACGCTAACTTCATTTGGAGAAATGAAAGGAAAGATCGTCAAGAAATGATAGAAAAGAACGTCAAAGAAAGGCTCGGGTATAAATTAAGTAAAAATAATGTAATATACCCCTAGGATGATTTTATTCCAAGCCAAATTTTAAAGTTATCCAAGTTGAAACTTGGTAACTAAACCCCAAAAAAGCATGTGTAATACCCCGGTTTAGTCCCACATCGGGAGTATGTTGGATGTGGTGTTGGTTTATAAGGCTTGATGGGTGTGCTACTATCAACTTCAGCTTAAGCATTTTAATTGGGCCAATAGGTTGGCCTATGAAATTGATGAGTCAGCTATCTCATCAAGCGGGTTGTAACAAATGGTATCAGAGCAAGACCTAGTTCTAGGCATGGTGAGGGAGTCTATGTGAGAAAGGGCTGCCCAGGTGAAGGGGTGGAGCCGCTACTAGGCTAGACCTCACATGCCGACGACTTGGGTGTGATTCTGGGCTATGTGTTAGACTTGAGTTGAGTCTTGACGAGGATGTCAAGACATAAGTGGGGGAGATTGTAATACCCCGGTTTAGTCCCACATCGGGAGTATGTTGGATGTGGTGTTGGTTTATAAGGCTTGATGGGTGTGCTACTATCAACTTCAGCTTAAGCATTTTAATTGGGCCAATAGGTTGGCCTATGAAATTGATGAGTCAGCTATCTCATCAAGCGGGCATGTAACAGCATGCAACAAATTCAATGTAAAAATCAGCCTCAGCTTGAGTTCGATCGACCGAACAAGGCAGAATGCTGGATGTAGCCTTGTCGGTCGATCGATTAATGCCAAAAAATGGCAGTAGCCATTTGATCGACCTGCTGGTCGACCGAAGTTGGTGAAGCATTGGCGAAAGGATATGTCGGTCGACCGACCGAAGACAAAATCTGGCAGAAGGCTAATCGGTCGACCGGATTAGAAATTGCTGGTTGTGCCTTCAGCTTCCCTGCATCGGTCGACCGGATATGGGATAGAGGAAGCTCCGACTCATTCGGTCGACTCGTCCATCGACCGAATAGTGCAGAAAATTCACAAAACGGGTGTAACGGCTAGTTTCTAGCCGTTTAACTACCCATTCAGCTGAGGGGGTTATAAATACCCCTCACCTACCTCCTTAAAAGCTTCTTAGATTTTTATTGAGCAATTCAACAAGCGATTAAAAGCCTTCAACGTGATCGTTTTGCTGCGCCCTAAATTTCTGTCAAAATCCGCTTCAAGCGCCTATTTTCCTCAACTCTGCTACAACTCGAGTCTATCATCTAACAAGTTGAAGGAGTGAAGGCTTGGAAAAAGAGCTTTGGTTTTTTCTTTCTATTCTTAAGCTCTTTTACATTGTATTTAAAGTTTTATTTTAGACTTATTTTCCATCTGTAATAGTTGCTAGGTGTGCTAGGGAAACACTTAGGGGAAACTTTATAGAATTATGTTTTGCCTAGGTGAACAGGTTTGAGAGGTTCTCAGAGTGGTGAGAAGAGTGTCCTCATTGTATTCAAAGGGAAACACAAACTCTATAAAGTAGTGATTAGAAATTTTTGGTGAGGAGCCAAGGTAGTGGAGTAGGCATTTGGCCGAACCACTATACTTACTCTTGTCTGCATTGCTTTCTTATTTGCCTATTATTGTTCTCAATATTTGATCACATCTATTGTTAAGAAACACTTACACCCAATTGAAGTTAAATTTGAGTAAAAAGAAAAATTGATTAAATAGTAAAGGGGACAGACACTATTCAACCCCCCCTTCTAGTATCGGATTTCACACAACAATTGGTATCAGAGATAGGTCATAGGTCAAGATTTAACCATCTTCTCTACAAATTAAGTTGTCTAGTGAAATCCAATTAGCTCAAGGGTCCTCTATCGATACTCCACCACTATTCGATGGAAACAACTATGCCTACTAGAAGATCCGCATGAATGACTTCCTATAATCTCTAGGCATGGATGTATGGAGAATGATTTTAGTAGAGTATAAGCAACCCGATACGGATATGGATAAATGTGACAAAGAAGAGATTAGACTCTTTAATGCAAATGCAAAGGTCGTCAATGCATTATATTGCAGCCTATCAATTAATGAATTCAATAGGATTTCTACCTGTAAGCCCGCATATGAATTATGGAAGGTCCTAGAGACCACACATGAAGGGGCTTCACAAGTAAAGGAATCCAAAATAAATCTTCTCATGCATGACTATGAAATATTTAAAATGTTATCACATGAATCCATTGATGTCATGCATGCTAGATTTCAAAATATTACAAATGACTTAACTAACCTTGGCAGAGAAATAAGGGAATAGGAGAAGGTAAGGAAGCTCCTCTATTCCCTTCCAAAATCTTAGGAGCCCAGGTCACAGCAATCATGGAAGCTAAGAACTTGAGCACCTTGAAGATCACCGAGCTCATTGGGTCTCTCATGACACATGAGACCCACATAAAGCAATATCAGGAGGAGGATGCCCCGAAAGGTAAGATCATTGCCTTAAAAGCATCACATCGAGCAGAAGAGTCGTCATCATCCGAGGAAGAGATGGATGATGTTGAAGAAATGGCGACGCTAGCAAGAAGATTTATGAGTTTCATGAGGGAAGGAATGAGGAAGGGAAGAGGAGGCTACACATGATACCATTGCAACAAGACCAGACATCTAAGGAGGGATTGCCCACTTCTCAAGATAGCTTCCATCGCCAACCCTCACAAAAAGGAGAGATACAAGAAGAAGAAGAAGACAATGATGGCTACATGGGATGAAAGCGAGGCCTCATCGATTGAAGAAGAAGCAAAGAGTGAAAAGGCAAATATTTGCTTGATGACAAATGATGATGAGGTAAGATTTACTTTTGGTGAAGTTTCTTTTACTCAAGAAGAGTTAGAAAATGAATTTGAACAAATGCATGATGAATTTAATGCTATTAGGAGAAAATTTAGAGACCTTAAAAAGGATAATAAATCTTTAGAGCTTGAAAATGATAGCTTATTACTCACATGCAATGCCTTAACAAAAGAAGTAGATACCCTTAAGAAGGAGACACACACCCTAGAGAAAGCTAAGAAGAACTTAGAAAATGACAATAAAAAATTAGAAGATGAAAATAAGTACTTAAGTGATCAAGTAGAGCACTTGAATAATAACATGCTAACATTAAAAAGGGAACTTTGCATGCTCAATGAAAAGATGACAACTATACAAAGTGTCATGCATAAGGTTGTCCATAAAAATAAATCATTACACTCCCATGCTCACACACACTGGAAATTTTTTTAATGAAAATTATTTTTCTTGTGGCATATTTGGCCATATGGCCAATGATTGTGCATTGAGGAGGAACCCACATGCAAGATTTACATGGGTTCCCAAAATGACTAACACTCAAGGACCCAAGAGAATTTGGGTACCTAAAATAGTTTCTTCTCCTTTTGTAGATGGAGAAGCATCCTCAAGCAAATAGAAGCACTTGAATATTGGATAGCGGTTGCTCGAAGCACATGACATGTGACATCAACTTATTTGCATCCCTATCAAGCAAAGACGGTGGACATGTCGCATTTGGAGACAATGCCAAAGGTAAGATTGTTGGCATTGGTGACATAGGTATACTCCCTTACCCATGCATTAAGAATATTTTATTAGTAGATGTGTTAAAACATAACTTGATTAGCATATCATAATTATGTGACAATGGATACATAATTATTTTTGAAGCATCTAAATGTATCATTAGAAGTGCACCATCAAATGATATCATGTTTATTGAAAATAGACAAGAAAATATTTACACCTTAGAATTAAATGTCTTGCTAAATCCTCATGTTAGATGCTTAGTTGCTATGGAGAATGACTCTTGGTTGTGGCACAGAAGGCTAGGACATGCTAGCATGAGTCTCATCCAAGAGATATCTAGGAAAGAATTAGTTAAAGGCTTACCCAAGATAAAATTTGAAAAAGACAAATTTTGTGATGCATGTCAACTAGGTAAGCAAGTCAAATATTCATTTCATAGCATTAATCAAGTTAGTACATCTAGAATTCTTGAGCTTGTGCACATGGATCTCTTTGGTCCATGTGATGTGGCTAGTCTAGGTGGAAAGCTATATTGTTATGTATTAGTTGATGATTTGTCTAGATTTGCATGGATTTTTTTTTTGTCAAGAAAAATGAAACTTTTGAGTTCTTCAAAAAGTTTGCAAAGAAAGTTACAAATGAAAAAGAAGTTTTAATTTTAAAAATTAAAAGTGACAATGGAGGGGAGTTTAAAAATAAATTTTTTTCGAGTTTTGTGATGATTTGTGTATTGAACATACATTTTCTTCCCCTATGACCCCTCAACAAAATAGGGTGGTTGAGAGAAAGAATAGAACCTTACAAGAGATAGCTAGGACCATGCTATGCGAAAACAATTTGCCTAAGTATTTTTGAGCCGAAGCCATAAATACCTCTTGCTATGTTCTTAACCGAGTTTTATTAAGACCTAAAATTAAGAAAACATATTTTGAGCTTTGGAATGGTAAAATCCCAAATGTGGGATATTTTCATGTTTTTGAATGCAAATATTTTATATTAAATACTAAGGAGAATTTAGGAAAATTTGATTCTAAATCCGATGAAGGGATTTTCCTAGGTTACTCCATTAATTCTAAGGCATATAGAGTTTATAATCGTAGAACCATGATTGTTGAAGAATCCATGCATGTCACGTTTAATGAAACTAATGATTCTTCAAGTTGAAGATGATGAAGAAGAAGCTCTACCACCTCTCCCTAAAGGATATCGGTTGGTAAAGAATCGTCCAATGGACCAAGTCATTGGAGAACCTTCAATGGGAGTGGTAACGCGTTCAACACTCAAGAATGTTTGTCAATATGTAGCTTTTGTATCTCAAGTAGAGCCTAAGAACATTAAGGAAGCAATAAAAGTTTTGGGTACTAGCTATGCAAGAAGAACTCAACCAATTTACTAGAAATGATGTATGAGACTTAGTGCCTAGACCTAGTGAACAAACTATAATTGAAACTAAATGGGTATTTAGAAATAAGCTAGATGAAGAAGGATTAGTTATTAGAAACAAAGCTAGGTTAGTGGCACAAGGGTACAATCAACGAGAATGGATAAATTATAATGAAACATATGCTCCCGTAGCTAGATTAGAAGCAATTAGAATGCTTTTGGCATATGCTAGCTTTAAGGATTTTAAACTTTTTCAAATGGATGTAAAAAGTGCATTTCTAAATTGTTTCATTAATAAAGAAGTCTATATTGAACAACCCCCCAGATTTGAAAGTTTTGAGTTTCCAAACCTTATTTTCAAACTTAAAAAGGCATTATATGGTTTAAAATAAGCCACTAGGGCTTGGTATGAAAGACTTTCAATCTTTTTAATTGAACAAGATTTTAATGTTAGAAAAACCAATGGTTCACTTTTCATTAAGCATCATAAAAATGATATGTTATTAGTTCAAATTTATATTGATGACAAAATTTTTGGTGCTACTAATGAAATGCTTTGTAAGTGATTTGCTAAATGTATGCAAGATGAGTTTGCGATGAGCATGATGAGAGAGCTCTCCTTCATGCTTGGTCTCCAAATCAAGCAAACCAACAAAGAAATCTTCATCAATCAAGCCAAGTACATAAAGGAGCTCATCAAAAGGTTTGGGATGAATGAAGTCAAGATAGCTTCTACACCTATGAGCGCATCCATTAAGCTTGACAAAGATGAAGAGGGCATTAAAGTTGATGAAAAACGACATTGAGGTATGATTGGTAGTATTCTTTACTTAACTGCAAGTAAATCCGATATCATATTTAGTGTTTGTGTATGTGCTAGGTTTCAATCTTGCCCTAAAATGTCTCATTTAAGTGCGGTAAAATGCATATTGAGATATTTAAAGGGTACGGTTGACTTAGGACTATGGTATTCATGTCATACATCTTTTGATTTAATCAGTTTTTCGGACGCTGATTTTGCCGGATGTAAAGTAGATAGAAAAAACACTAGTGGGTGTTGTCAATTCTTAGGAGAGAGTATTGTCTCTTGGTTTTCAAAGAAATAAAACTCAGTTGCACTTTCAACTACCGAAGCGGAATACATCGCTGCGGCTAGTGGTTGTGCACAAGTCCTTTAGATGAAACAAACTCTTTTAGACTATGGACTTAAGTATTCTTGCATACCTATTCATTATGATAATACTAGTGCAATAAATTTAACAAAGAATCCTATTTTGCACTCTAGAACTAAGCATATTGACTTAATGCACCATTTTCTTAGGGATAATGTAACTAAGGGGAATATATCAGTAGAATTTATATCCATCGATAAATAACTTGCCGATATATTTACAAAACCCTTGGTTGAAGAAAGCTTTACAAATTTTAGGATGCAATTAGGAATTTGTACTTTTCCTATTAGTTAAAATGTTCTTCTTCAAAACTTATATGAGTTTCAAAACTTGCATTCTATAAAAGTATCATCACACTTATGTAATGCTATGTAGTGGGGCTTTGCGACTTATTAATGTTTGCCTTCTATAGGTTTACATTAATACGAATGACTATAGTGATAGATGATACTTGATTTTTTGGCTTTCTTGGTTTTTATGATAAAACTCATTAATTGTACCTTAATTCTTATCCTTTTTGATTGATGTCAAAATGGGGAGAAAAAGTAAGGTCACACTTGGTTTTCATGATGTATATAGTTAGGGGGAGTTACAAAAATAATATGCACATTGATAGACGAAGTATAGGGTGAGTTATAAGCATTTGTATGCATATGTTGAGTTCTATATCTTGTATACATTAACTCATGAATACCAACTCAAACTCACAAAAAATATGCATACGCTTTCTTAAATTCCTTGTTATGTTTGTCATCATCAAAAAGGGAGAGATTGTTGGCTTAAGGGTCTCTCTTAAGCTTTCATCTTCATTTTGATGATAACAAACATGTATTTAATCTATGTGCGAAGTTTGGAGTTCAGGTTGAGGTTGTGATAAGCACGCTAACTTCATTCGGAGAAACAAAAGGAAAGATCGTTAAGAAATGATAGAAAAGAACGTCAAAGTAAGGCTCGGGTATAAATTAAGTAGAAATCATGTAATATACCCCTAGGATGATTTTATCCCAAGCCAAATTGTAAAGTTATCCAAGTTGAAACTTTGTAACTAAACCCCGAAAAGGCATGTAACAAATTCAATGTAAAAATTAGCCTCAGCCTGAGTTCAGTCGACCGGTCGATCGATCGAACAAGGCAGAATGCTGGATGTAGCCTTGTCGGTCGACCGGACGATCGACCGATTGTTGCCAAAAAATGGCACTAGCCATTCGGTCGACTTGTCGGTCGACCGAAGTTGGTGAAGCATTTGCGAAAGGCTACGTCGATCAATCGATCGAAGATAAAATCTGGCAGAAGGCTAATCGGTCGACCGATCGGTCGAACGGATGGCAGATCACAAAGCCGCGTCTACGCTTCTTTGCAACAGACCAAAGATTCGGTCGACCGGATTAGAAATCACTGGTTGTGCCTTTAGCTTCCCTGCATTAGTCGACCGATTCGGTCGACCAAATCTGGGATAGAGGAAGCTGTGACTCATTCGGTCGACCCGTCGGTTGATCGAACAATGCAGAAAATTCACAGAACAGGTGTAACAGCTAGTTTTCTAGCTGTTTAATCGCTCGTTCAGCTGAGGGGTTATAAATACCCCTCACCTACCTTCTTAAAAGCTTCTTAGATTTTTATTGAGCAATTCAACAAGCGATTAAAAGCCTTCAAAGTGATAATTTTGCTGCGCCCTAAATTTATGTCAAAATCCGCTTCAAGCGCCTGCTTTCCTCAACTCTACTACCACTCGAGTCTATCATCTGACAAGTTGAAGGAGTGAAGGCTTGGGAAAAGAGCTTTGATTTTTATTTCTATTCTTAAGCTCTTTTACATTGTATTTAAAGTTTTATTTTAGACTTATTTTCCATCTGTAATAGTTGCTAGGTGTGTTAGGGAAACACTTAGGGGAAACTTTGTAGAATTGTATTTTGCCTAGGTGAATAGGTTTGAGGGGTTATCAGAGTGGTGAGAAGAGTGTCCTCATTGTATTCAAAGGAAAACACAACCTCTATATAGTAGTGGTTAGAAATCCTTGGTGAGGAGCCAAGGTAGTGGAGTAGGCATTTGGCCGAACCACTATACTTACTATTGTCTGCATTGCTTTCTTATTTGCCTATTATTATTCTCAATATTTGATCACATCTATTGTTAAGAAATACTTATACTCAATTGAAGTTAAATTTGAGTAAAAAGAAAAATTGATTAAATAGCAAAGGGGACAGACACTATTCAACCCCCCTTCTAGTGTCAGATTTCACACAACACTCTGGTGGGTGTTGGTAGTAGGGCTGATCCTTTATTCCCTGCCCAAGCCGGAGTGAATCACCTCGAAGCATGTATTTTGGCTTCAAAACGCTTTGCCAACAGAATGGCTTCATACATTGATGTTGGCTGACGAGTGAGCACCTCTGTTTTGATATCATTTCGAAGACCCGAAATGAAGCAACTAATTAAAAATGATTCAGGCAAATTGTTTGTGCGCAGTGCCAATTCCTCAAAACCACCTTCGTATTCCTCCATATTTGAAGTCTACAACAGTTTGGTAAGCAGTCCTTCTTGTGGCTCCAAGTTAGTCGGCTCAAATCGCCTTCTGATTGCCTCGATCAAGTGATTCCAGCCGGAGAGCTGATTTCGCCTCTGCATCTAGCGAAACCAACGTTTCGCCAATCCTACCATTCTGAATGAAGCCATCATTACGCGATGCTGGTCCTCCATCGCGTAGAAGTCAAAGAAATCTTCGGCCGACGCGATCCACTCCTCCGCGTCAGATTCGTCAAACACCGACAGTTCGATCTGTGGCGGCTTGGGAGGAATTAGAAAATCTTCATCGTCGCCCACGTCCCCACACACGATGAACTTTCCTCGAGCTATTGGTGAGACTTGAGATCCTCCCGATCCCCCAGCTTCTGATTTAATCTTCGCCATTTGAACCATCTACCTGTTTAACAAGGCGATCTGCGATGAAACTGATTGCAATAACTTTTGCTGCGCTTCCATCACATGTTGCTGAGTTTCCAAGTTGGCTTGAATCGATCCCAGCATTTCTCATGGCGAACACTGGTTTCATGTAATGCTTTCACCGATTCACCCATTACTTGCGCTCTTATTTCCATATCAACAAATAGTTCAATTTAATGTAATCAATGAAAGCACCAATTGATAGGATGGTCTTACCTATTAGGCAGAGCGCGAGTGGATTAAAGCTTGGATCCAAATTCACGAGGATCAATCGTTTAGAGCCATTGGAGAAGGGATTGAACTCCTAATGAACCCCGAGCCAATCAGATCTAGATCGCGATCGGGATCAATCGTTGAAGGAACAGAAGAGATAGATAGATAGATAGATAGATAGATAGATAGAGAGAGAGAGAGAGAAGTGGAAGAAGAATTCAATCAACTAATGTCTCCCTTCATTCTGTTCTCGTACTCGTATTTATATCCCAGCTACAATAACATGCAGTTATTTAAGTTCTATTTCTTTACAGTGCTTTATAATTCGTATTCTTCGAAGTGTTTATGCATCCGTTGTACACGTGTCGTTAGCTGACACGATTTCTCCGCATCATTTCTTACCACTGTAGCATTCTCTTCCAAGTCACCTGGGCGTGCCATGACACCAACATCCCAAAGGTGTTTGAGCTAATCAAGCACGTCAAGCCACTATTTTGAGACCACACATTTGAAAGCTCCATTCATTGAACATTGATACGATATAAATAGTGACCACACATTTGAAAGCTCCATTCATTGAACATTGATACGATACATCACGAACAAATTCCCCATCGACAACGATTGATTCTTTATCACCTTCAATGAAAATCTCATCATCAAAGATATTTTTTCTCATTTCGTACAACAAATGCAATTTCAATGCGGAAAGAACAAGTCCTCTCAAAAGATCACGCACACTAAATCCACTGGCACCCTCACTTTTGGAAGTCTCAGATTGGATCATAGGGATAGTGTAGGGATAGTTAGGTATTGATTCATCCTCAATCAGATCAAGATGGCTTGTCTCAATAAGTTTTCACGGAAATTTGCAGGAACAAAAATTAAAGAGAACACTCTTGGCCACAACATGGCATCATGATATGAAGCACATGGCTTGGACACCATCTGCTGGCCTTGATCAGGTGGAGAAGGATAGAGAAGAGGTGGGCAAACCTAGAAGGCTAGCCAAGGTAGTGGTGAACAATGGCGACACGATTTTCAAGGAAGTCGTGACTTCTTCTCCATAAATCACACTCTTTTGTATTCATAACTCCAAAATAGCAGATGGGCGATAGGGGATGCTCATTGATTAATGCCAAGTACAATTAAGTAGTTCTAGATCCTATTGCCAATGAAGAGAAGCTGCTCAATCCACCGCTTCCATAAGAGCAAATCTCGATGCTAGACGAAAAGAAGAGACGTTGTTGCCTCAGATCCACCCTAAGCACACTAGAGAGACTTTTGGGGAGGCCAAGATGCCTCTCATGCCTCTGCCTAATCGACAACAACAAACCACCAAGTGTCGTGTGAGGGATTATCTCACAATATCCTCACGTCGCTCGAAGATGGGCCTCCACCAAAATAGGACATTTGCCAAAAAAAAATTTCAACTCAAGGCAAAAAAAACTTAACGAATCAGGCTCAAGCTGTCTATGATAAGCAAACCATTGCAAAATAGCCCCTTCTTTCCTAGTGAGACGGCCGTTTCTAGGGATAACAATTATACTCACATCAGCTAGATATTATCCCCATTCACATTGTGTGATTGTTTTTTGAAAAGATAAATATGGAACATATAGACATAAAAGATTTTTATCCGCATGGATGGTGATATGGAGGTAGATCTGCACTAAATCTGATTTATATTCGCATCATATTATCCACATATATATAATTATCAGTTTAACACCATATATTATAGTTTATTATTTTATATACTATTTTAAACCACATATATTTTATATAAATTATCATTTTACTCCATTAATTTTTATTAAATATATTATTTATTAATATTTTATTAAAATACTATGCATATGCAATGTGAATATAGATACACATAACTATATCTACAACAATTGCGATGTAAAAACATATGTACAAATATAAAATAAGGTGGAAATGTGAATAATAATATATATCAACATTATATTCGATCCGCTCTCATATCTAGTTGTGTCAAGTTCTAAAGTTTCTAACACACAAGCACACCAGAAAAATGTCCAATTTTTTTTTTGGATGTAATTAAGTTATCACTATTAAGTAGTAAAATTTTAGATAGATTTTCCTTTCCTTATTAAACCTTTGAAGCAAAAATACCACATTTTGGTTGATATGTCGAGCGCTCTGGGCGACTTTTCTCCCCCGCACCCCCCTATTCCCCCTCCGCCGCCGCCGAGATCCCCGGACCCCCCAGATCCCCTTAATCGTCCGATCTCTTCCTCGAGATCGACTTCACCATCAGTGGCTCCTGCTCCATCCTCCCCTCCGGTCCAAAAATCGGCATCCTGGGCGCAGATCCTCTGAAATGGAAAAAATAGGATTTCATCTCCGATCCTCTCCAAAATCCAGTCGGTGACATCTGATAGAGTTTTCTTCTCATCTGAGCAAGCCCTAAACTGGCGTCAACCCTGGGAATGGAGTTTGATAGGTAAATTTCTGGGGAAACCACCCCAATCGATTTGGTTAAACTATGGGCTTCCCGTTTATGGTCCGATTCTGGTTTACAATCGACGCTCGATTTAGAGTAAATTTTTTTCTATTTTCATTTTGATTCGATCGAATCGGCTAATCTTGTGCTTACCGGTGGCCCCTAGACATTCCGAGGGGATGTTTTGAGATTGATTCCGTGGAAACCTTTTTTTAGGCCGTGGGATGAACAATTCTCAACGGCTCCGGTTTGGATTAGATTCCATTCTTTACCTCTAGAATTTTGGAATTATGACTCAGTTTTCTCGATTGCTCAATGTTTCGGCAATGTTCTTAGAATTGATGATCACTCTACTTTTGCGTTTGAACGTGGTCGATATTTATGGGTCTGTGTGAAAATTGATCTTGCTTTACCTATCCGCCAAGGAGTGTGTATCTCGGTTGATAATGCCGAGTTTTTTCAACCTATTGTATACGAAAATCTTCCTAAAGTGTGCTTTCAATGCGGTTTAATCAGACACCATGAGTCCTTTTGTCCATCTCTTTTGAATCGTTCTTCTTTTGTTTCGTCGGCTCTTCCGTCTGAAAATATTGCTCTCGACTGTGCTTCTGATGTCCCTATGGACCCGATTTTGGCCCCCACGGATGTCCCTAAATCTGATCTTGCGTCATCTCGGACTTGTGGTCCTTGGATCCAAGTCCAACGCCGCAATCGTTCGTGACGGGGCCTTCGTAGCGCGCGCTCCCCGTCCGGGGATGCCCATGGTCGGGCCAAAGAGGACCCTGGGATTCCGGGAGACCACAACAACCGGAGAAAGGAAAAGGTGAAGCCTCCTGAGGTTTCCAGAAGGGCTCCAGCCCCGAACCCTAAAGATAAAAGTGGTCCCCTGCCGAATGCTTCTTCCCCATCTAAGCAAATTGGTAACCCCTCTCCTTTTAATTTTGCTAGTATTATTGATTTGAATGTTGATTATAATGATTCCAGTATGTATACTGGTTCCAATTCTGTTAATTTTAACCTTGATGATGTGCCTGATGATGTTAATATTGTTGATGCTCCTATTTCTATAGAAAATATCCCTGTTGTTGGGAATAGTACTAGTTCTAAAGATGACCTAACTCAAAATAATTTCTTCTCTTTTATCCCTTCCTCCTCATCCCTACCCTAAAGGAATTAACAAATCAGGTCAATTTAGCATTTAAAAATTCTAGTCACCCTGTTAACACCCTTTCTACACATAGATCTTCTATAAAGAAGCCTCTTAAACTTCCTAAGCCAAAAAATCTTCTTGGCCTTAAAGCTGGCAGTCATAATAGATTTAAGAAACATTGATCTATATCTGATCTAGATAATATTCCCAGAGAATCTGAGGATAATCTCTCGGAATTCCAATCTCATAATCCTTTCACTTTACTTGATGAAAGTACTTAATTGGAATGTTAGAGGTGCTATGCGTAGACCTGTTAAAGAATTTTTTTATTCTCAAATTAGGCTTGAACATATTAATGTCATCTCCTTGCAAGAAACTCATATTGACACTAATAATGCTAATAAGCTTATCAGATCCTTTGGAAAATCCTAGGAGGCTGCCATTTTGCCTAGTCTAGGAGCTTCTAGTTGGATCATTATTGCTTGGAATTCTAGTTGTATCCAAGCTAAAACTATTTTCATTTCTTCTCAAGTCATTCACATTGTTATTCATCATGACAAGTCTCATCCTTTCCTGCTTTCTAGTTTTTATGCAAGTACTGATCCTAAAGTAAGATCCTTACTTTGGACCTCTTTTTTAAATTTGAACTTGGATAACATTCCTTTGTTGACCATGGGGGATTTTAATTGTATCCTAAACCCTAAAGATAAGCTTGGTGGTCTTCCATTCAAATTTACAAAAACTATCCTTGATTTTACCTCTTTCATTCAGCATGCTGGTCTCATAGATTTAGGGTTCTCAGACCCTAAGTTTACCTGGTCCAACAACCGTAAGGGGGCTGCTAAAATCCTCATTAGATTAGACATGATGTTTTCTAATGCTGCTTGGATTCATTTCTTCGGTAATAATTCTGTTAAACAGCTAAATAGAACATTATATGATCATTTCCCTCTCATCTTATCTATTCCTGCTGTTAATCAATCTAGGAATAAGCTTTTTAAATTTCAAAATTTTTGGCTTGAATATGAGGATTGTAAGAATGTTGTTGCTAATGCATGTAATGCATATAATCATGATGATCCTTCTTCAGTCTTTAAAGATAAATTGATTAATACTCGAGGTGCTTTATCCTACTGGAATAAACATAGCCTAGGGAAATTGGAAACCCTCTTAAACTCTACTGTAAATGATATAATTCTCTTAGAATCTATTGAGGGTTCCCCCTTTGCCCCTCCTAATATTGATCTCAAGATTAGAGAATTACGCAATAAACATGTTGCTTTGCAAAGACAAATTTGTTTAAAATGATGGTCTAAATCCAAAGTTAATTGGATTGACAATGATGACTTAAACACTGCTTATTTTCATAGGCTTGTTACCATGCGTAGACGTACCAATTTTATTCACTCCTTATATTCTGCTTTCAATGTTCCATTGTTTGATGATAAATACATTTTAGATGAATTTGTTAATCATTATAACTCTCTTTGGAATATTTCTACTATTTCCACCCTTTCATGTCTTGGATATGCCTAACCTCTCTTCTTTAAACCATGATATGGCTAATTCTTTGATTGCTCCTATAACTATCCATGAACTGTGGGATATTATCAAGTCTTTCAAAAATGGTAAAAACCCAAGTATAGATGGGTTCACAATTGAATTTTACAAATATTTTTGGAACACCATTGCTGATTCATTTTTTCAATCAGTTCAACTATTTTTTCAGCATACTATTATTCCTAAAGATTGGAACCAAACACTCGTGACATTCATTCCTAAAATCAAGGATCCTAAATATGTTAAGGACTTCAGACCTATAGTCTTATGTAACCTTTCTTACCGCATTCTCTCTAAAGTTCTTGCTAACAGATTGAAAGTTTACTTGCCTAGTCTTATCTCCTGTGAACAATCTGCCTTTGTTAAAGGTAGGAACATTCATGATAATATTCTAATTGTTCAAGAGCTAGTTCATTCTTTTTATGATTCTAAAAGCAACATCCCCTACATCATTGTCAAAATTGATGTTGAAAAAGCTTATGACATTCTCAAAAGAGAAGCTATTATAGAGGTCTTGAAAAGATTCAATTTCTCTTTTTTATTTATTAAGTGGATCCATTCTTGCATCTTCTCTCCCTCTGTTGCATGCATGGTTAATGCTCAAACTTCCTCTTTCTTTCCCTCTAATAGGGGTATTAGACAAGGTGATCCTATTTCACCGTTCCTCTTCATTCTTGTTTTTCAAATTCTAACTCAGCTTATAAATTCTGCGGTTAATGAGAATAAGTTAACTTCCTTTAGGTTTAAAAATGATCTCCTCATCAGCCACTTGATGTTTACGGATGATCTCATCTTAACCTTTAAGGCTAATTCCAAAAGCCTTAACTCTGTTATGGCTATCTTTTCCACTTATGAATCTTTAACTGGCCAAAAAATTATTTTCTCTAAGTCTTATGTCTTCTTCCCTAAGAATGTCTCCCCCTCTACCAAGAATAGAATTTCTAGCTTCCTTGGTATGAAAGTTGGTAAATTCATTTTTAAATATCTTGGTGTAATGATATCTCCTAGGAGACCTCCCCCTCATATTCATGATCACATCATCTCCCAGATTGATGCCAAGTTATGTAATTGGAAAGCCTCTCTTCTCTCCCAAGCTGGTAGAGTTGTCCTTATTAAGTTTGTTCTTAACTCAATTCCAACCCACTCAATCTCTGTTACCTAGCTTAATAGGAATTTAAATAATGAATTTGAGAAGAGAATTAAGAATTTTCTTTGGAATCATAACCCTAATAAGAATAGTATCCATCTTATTAACTGACATACTGTTACTTTAACTAAAGCCTTGGGTGGTTTAGGAATCCAAGACATTAAAACCAAAAGCTTAACCCTTCATGCTAAAAGGGTTCAAGCTTATCTTAATAAGTCAAATTCTTTGTGGGTTACCATTGCCAGGAGGAAATACCTTGAAGTACTTGAAGTTTCCTGCTCTAATTCTACTCCCCCTAACAAATCATCTTGTGCTTGGAAATTATTTCTCAAAGCTTTTTCTAAGCTTCATCTTGGCTTTAAGTCTATCATTGGGAATGGTAGCAATACTTCTTTTCTTTATGATAACTGGATTCTAGATGTCCCTCTTGCCTTAAAACCAACTTTTATCAACATGAATGTTATTGATAATATCTGTCATGTCCATCATTTAATGCATAATCATGAATGATCATCTTTTGTGGGTCTAACTATTTGCAATAAAGATTTATGGGAGACTATATCGAGCATTGAGATTTCGGTTCATCCTGATGATGATTTTGTGGCTTGGACTCATGAGATTGATGGCAAGGCAACCACATTCTATGCTTACCTGTTTCTCATAACATATAGTCTTACTTCTTCTGATTCGAGTTTCAATTGGACTAATATTTGGAATATTCCTATTTCTCCTAAAGTTAAAATGTTTTCAATGAAGTTTTTTCATAATCGGCTCCTTACTCGTTCTAGACTTACTGATTTGGGTTTTTCGATTGATCAAACCTATTTATTCTGTAATTCTGATATTGAAACTTCCTCTCATCTTTTTTGGAATTATGATTTTGCTTCTAACGTTTGGCTTTCTCTCGGTCAAAAGCTTAATTGTGACTTTGTCAGTAGAAGTAATTGACATTCAAGTAGCTGGCTTGGGTCTAATATGGGTTCTTCTTTGAACCTTAATACCAAAGCCATTATTGTCAATGCCTTGTGGACTTTATGGTTTTTTAGAAACAGTGTTTTGCATGATGAAGGACAATCTGCCATCTCTCATGTAGTTATGAGAATTTTAAACAATTCTTTGAATTATACTAAGTCACCGAGTCCTGAGGGCTCTGTATCAATTTCTATTAATTAATGCTTCGGTATGGTCTCCCCCTCCGGTGGACTTCTTTAAAATAAATTGCGATGGGGCTTTTCTAGATTCAGATGGGGGAGCTAATTTTATCATCCGGGATTCGCAAGGCGAGTGTATATATGCTTCTACTACTTATTTCCATTCTTTATCTGCTTTACATTCGGAAGCTACTACTATCTACTCTGCCTTGTCTTTGGCTTTTTCCACGAACATAGATCACCTCTGCATCGAGATGGATTGCAAGCAGATTGTGGATACGGTCAATAACAAATCTGGCTTTCCATGGAGACACCATAATTTGTTTAAAAATATTTGTCATTTTCTTCTTAACTTCAATGATGTATCTTTAACCTTTGTAAGTCGTTCGGTAAACAAAGCTGCCCATTATGCAGCAAACTATGCTTGGAGAATATAAGAGTCCACTATTTGGACTTCTATTCGACCTCCCGAGTTGGATGTAATCTTGGGTGAGGATACTTTATCCTCTACCTATAGTTAATATATTATTTCTTTCTGTTTGGAAAAAAAAAACCATATTTTTTAGAGGTGAGAAAAAAAACCGATTTTTCGATTAACCGAAAAACCGGTCCGAAATCGAACCGGTTTTTACGGTTGCGGTTTTTTTTTTTTGAAAAATCGGTTTTCGGTTTCGGTTTCGGTCCAAGAGGTAAAAAGTCCACCGGTTTCAGTTAACCGACAGGTTAGATATAATTTATTAATTTTTAATAATATATATATTAAATAATGATTTATAAATTATAAAAAACTTTAAGAAATTACAAAAAAATTATAAAAAATTACAAAAAATTATAAAAAATTATATAAATTATAAAAAAATTATAAAAAATTATAAAAATTATAAAAATTATAAAAATTATAAAAATTATAAAAATTATAAAAATTATAAAAATTATAAAAATTATAAAAAAATATATAAAAATATATATAAAATATAAAAAAAAAAAAAAAAAAAATATTAGTTTTCGTAGAACATTATCTTCGTTCAAGTGGTTTGACTTTTTTTTCTCAATAAGAATTCGGTATTTGTTTGAATTTTTCTCTATAATTTGCATAATATTATTATGTTTGTAGATTAAAATTTTTTATTAATTAATCAAAAATTATCGGTTAACCGAACCGAAAAAATCGAAATCGAAATCGAAATCGAAATAACGGTTAACCGAAGTTAATGGACCAATTTACGATTAATAATTTTAAAATCAAAATTAATGAAACGAATATTTTTTAGCTAATATACTGATTAATCGGTTCATGCTCATCTTTAGTATTTTTTTTTATTTTGCTAGCGGCCTAGCGTGATGCATGTGTTCAATTGTTTTCTCACGGAATGTTTTTAATTTTTAATTATATAATTTATATTTTTGGAATGATCGTACAGGAACATATTAGGATATCAAGCACCGTCCATTTATTGTGGATCCCAACGTCACCGTTCGTACCCGTGAAGGCTGAAGTCTGATGACTCCGAATATATATACATGTCGAAGGAGTTTATACGCCATCCCCCGCGGCACCGCCGGTGTACTTCCCACTCTACCCATGGCCGAACCGATGTTGAAGCCGCCGGAGCACCAGGTCGCCGGCCACCGGACCCTGGACGGTAAGCTAGGTCCCCTCGTGGACGGCCGAGGCCTCTTCTACAAGCCCCTCCAGGGCGATGGCCGAGGCAAGGACGAGGTCACCTTCTACTCCGTCTTCTCCTCCCACCCCGCCGTCCCTCCTCGCATCCTCTCCTTCTTCCCCAGATTCCACGGCACTCATGTTCTCCCCTCCTCCGACGGCTCCGGTCCCCGCCCCCACCTCGCCCTCGAGGACCTCGTCGCCGGATTCCGCTTCCCTTCCCTGATCGACATCAAGATCGGAGCCCGCACCTGGCCCCTCGGTTCCTCTGACGACTACTTCCGCAAGTGCATCGCCAGGGATCGCGAGAGCACCACCGCCTCCCTTGGGTTCCGCATCTCCGGCGTCCAGATCCAGGATCCGCGGGCCGCCGCCGGGTTCTGGCGACCATCGAAGTCCGACGTCAGGGTATACTTGATCCCAGACACGCGGCGGGTACTGAGGCAGTTCGTATCGATGAATCCGCCCTCTGATGGAGCGAAGCCCGATTGCGGCCTCGCCTCCGCTGTCTACGGCGGGCCGGACGGCGTATTGGCGCAGCTGCGGGAGCTGAAGGAGTGGTTTGAAGAGCAAACGCTCTTACACTTCTACTCCGCCTCCGTTTTGGTGGTATACGAGAAGGATGCGGTCGCGGGGCAGCAGCCTGAGGGATCCTCTGGGGTGCGGCTGAAGCTCGTGGATTTCGCTCATGTGGAAGAGGGAAATGGGGTCATCGATCACAACTTTTTTGGGGGTTTATGCTCGCTTATCAAGTTCATATCTGATGTGATCAATGACCCTGAAGGTGATGGCTGGAAATCTAACAGGGTTCAGCTCAGCTGCGAGAATGGGAACATGGAGAAAAATGGCAATCTGATGCCTTGAACTTAGCGGCTATCTGCTTGATGGATCCCGACATCGTTGGTTCTGACCTTTTTAAGCGATTAAAGGTAAAGTATGGCCTTTTCTATTTTTTTAAGTATTGTGGCAGTTTTTTTAATCAGAACTCTTGCTTTTGAACCTTATTTTAGTCTTCTGAGCAGACAAACTCGACCAGTTTGTCAGATTTCCTGTCTCTGTTCCTCTGATGTTTCAATTCTTGTTGGTTTTCTGTTTCACTCTCTGTGAATTCTCTATTTGGTGACAAGAACTGGGAGTATTGATGATCCCTAATCAGTAACGTTTAGTATTCTAGAAATAGTTCTAATTTAAAATAACTTCACACCCTCAATATTTGGCGAAGATCCTAAACTTACACATAGAACATTTTGTATCATCTTTATATTTATCATCCAATTGTTACATATGTGTTGGTGTATTGAATCTTTTTATTAAGTGTTGAGAAATGAGCTTCGTCCGTTTTAGAACAAAAAGAACCAAGTCACTGACTTCATCACGGGTTTCGTCTGTTTTGATATGTATGCCTTATTGAATACCAGTTAGGACAGAAGTAGCTAAGAGAATAGCTTTAAACAAAAATGATTTGATTCATGTTGCAGCTATATCAGGTTGATGTATTCCAACTCCATAAGCTGAGGCTGGAGATGTTTCTGCAACATAAATTCAAGTTGTTGAGCAAAAACCACATGTGAATTGTTTTCATCATATACTCAGATATGGTTCATACTAACTTTGTTCATAATTTGTTAAGCTGATCCTGACTCACTAGCAAGCTAGAATTTGATGGTCACTCACTCCAATAATACCTTATGAAAAAGAAAAGATGTTGCAACAGAGAAATTTTTGAGTATGACAGCATTCTGACCAAAGTTTGTACTGGAGTTAACGGAAATTCCAATTTTTTTGGATTATTTGATGCTACTTTGTCTCAACCTTATTTCCATGTTTGTTACTAGTCACCGGTGGGTAACATTTGAGTCAATTTATTAAGGTATGTGTTAGGTTTTCTATTAGGTTTCAGAGGCTTGACAGCAAAGTTAGCTTTGGTTTTCGGCCGCCCGATTAATGTTGTACTCTGATTGATATCAGAGTTAAATTGGTGCAGCCCGAGAGTTTTCTTCAATAATAGAGAAATGAGCTAATCTTAGAGAAATAGAATTCAATTTCCTCTAGTCCCATTTAAATCTCAGCTCTCCCAGTTAAATCTCTGTGTAAAAGAGTGATTATTAGCGTTGTTGTATTATTTGGATTTGCAGCTAATGATAACCATATCTAGCTTTAAATGACAAAATTTGACATCTACTAATGGATGCACTAGTGCTACAATTTTTTTTCCTCTCAACACAAAGAATAAGATTCTTTCATAATATATAGATTTTCGTCAAGTTAATGCCCCTAAAATTCGATTCTCATGTGGGGCTGCATGTCCGTGTAGAATAATCTCACACGGAGGAGTTCATGCCTTTTTTTTTCATCTTTGCTTATTGGTCACTATAAAGCTCCCTCATATTGAGTTTTGCAGTTCCATAATATGTTTGGATGGAGGAATTTAATCAGGAAGGTAAACTTTTTATTGTCTGAGCGAGGAGCAAACTCAAATTAATAGACGATGAACAATATTATAATTGCTAAAAATAAATATATTTTTCAAAAGATAATTATCTAAATATATTCTGAACTACGCATTTTTTTTCATTTGTGGTCAATTTTAAAATATTATCAAATTGTATTTCGAATTTTGATATTTGTCTCAATTACATCCTCATGTCAACTCTTCGTCGACAGCACCGTTAAGGCGATAACGTGACGTTCTAACGTGGATTAAAATAATTTTTTTTTATTTTAAAAATATAAAAAATTATATTAATTTATATTAAATAATATTAAATAATATTTTTTATTTTATATTAAAAAAACACTCCATGTTCATTCGAGACATGACTCGGAGTGATTCTTTAATGTAAAATAAAAAAAATATTATTTTATATTATTTAATATAAATTAAAATGATTTTTTTAAAATAAAAAAATATTATTTTAATCCACGTCAGAAATCTATGTCATTGTCTTAATGGGACTGTCGACGGAGAGTTAACGAGAGGATGTAATTGAGACAAATGTCAAAGTTCGGGATATAATTTGGTATTATTTTGAAATTGATTACAAATGAGAAAAAAATGCATAGTTCAGAATATTTTCAAGTAATTATTTTTTATTATATTATATAATCATACTTGCATGCCCTCTTATTGGAATAAAAAGATCCTCACCAACGATTAAAATGCTCACTCGCGAATGAGACCTTTACTAGGAAAAAGTAAGTCTCTTGAAGTATGATATTTTCTTTTCCAAGAATGTTCCAATGATACTCTATGAATAAGGGGAACTTTCCCTTTAAATAACTTGGCACTCAAATTACCCCTAGAAGAGTCCCACAAAATATGCATCAGCACATTAGTAATATCTTGAGAAAATGGTAGATTAATTATCTATCTCAGGTAAATTGGTGTTGATCAAATTCGTTTGAATGCAGTTCCCATTCACGCCTTAACTATTTCATGGTATCCTACTAATTGTCTTGACAAGATTAGCAAATATACGAGGATTTTTTTGTGCGATGCAGACCAAGAAAAGAAAAGCATGCATCTAGTTAATTGGGATATTATCTACACTACCTAAAAACAATGAAGTCTAGGAATTTATGATATCCATTTCCAAAGCTTTTCATTTCGGATTAATTATTTTATGTATCTCAATTTTTATTCTCTCTCCCTAATATATCCAAATATTTCATTTGAATCAAATGAGGTCTTCAATTTTGATTTCATTATTATTCTATCTCACTGTTAAACTCACGTTAATTGTCCCGTTAGAATGCTGACTAGGATCAACAGTACGTGAATTCGCTGGCAAGCCACTCATCCACTTCGTCCGCGACCTCCGCTCCTGCTACGGCCCCATCTTCACCCTCCGCATGGGCGCACACACGCTCATCGTGGTCACCAACCCGAAGCTTGCCCACGAGTCCCTCATCGAGAAGGGGCATCTCTTCGCCTCGCGCCCCGCCGAGATCACCATCCGTGCCGTCTTCATCTGCGACAAGTTCACCGTCAACTCCGCCGTCTACGGCCCCCGGTGGTGCTCCCTCCTCCGCAACATGGTCTCCGGGATGCTCAACGCCTCTTGCCTCTGGGATTTCCACTCGGCTCGCGTGGCCGCCTTGGACCGCTTGATTGCACGGATCCGCGCTGAGGTCCTCGCCAGCGATGGCGGCGTTTGGGTCCTCCCCAACGTTTGCTTCGCCTTCTTTAGCATCCTTCTCTCCATCACCTTCGGCGTCAACCTCGACGAGAACTCCACCATCCGCGTTGACGAGGTGATGAAGTGAATTCTGCTGACCATCCGACCCAGGATGGACGACTACATCCCCTTCCTCCGCCCATTCTTCGCCAATAACCAGAAGAAGGTTCTCCAAGTCCGGCAGGAGCAACTTGACACCGTGATCCCTCTCATCAACAAACGTCGCTCCATCCTCAAGAACCCCAACCTCGAGCCCAATGCCGTGCCCTTCTCCTACATTGACTCCCTCCTCGACTTCAAAGTCGATGGCCACGACTCCGTCCCCACCGATCCTGAGCTTGTCACACTCTGCTCCGAGTTGATCAACGGCGGAACCGACACCACCTCCACCGCCATCGAGTGGGCCATGGCGCGCATCATTGACAACCCAGACATCCAGGACAAGCTCTACAAGGACATCATCTCGGTGGTCGGCGATCGCTTGGTGGACAACCCCGACCTCGAGAAGATGCCCTACCTGCAAGCCTTCGTCAAGGAGATGCTGCGAAAGCATCCGCCAACGTACTTCTCACTGACCCATGCGGCGGTGGAGGCGACGAAGCTCAGGGGGTATGACGTCCCGCCAGACGTCAACTTGGAGCTGTTCCTGCCGACGATCGCCAAGGATGAGAGGCTGTGGTCGAAGCCACTGGAGTTCAACCCGGAGCGGTTCATAAGCAGCAGGGAGACGACAAGCATCACAGGGTCGGCGGGGATAAGGATGATATTGTTCGGGGTGGGGCGGAGGATATGCCCGGGCTTGGCGATGGGGACGACGAACATAAGCTTGATGGTGGCGAGGATGGTGCAGGTGTTCGAGTGGTGGCTGCACCCAGCGGAGCCCAAGTTAGACTTTCAGGACACGGTGGAGTGGACCGTCGTCATGAAACGGGACAGTAGAGAGGGTTAAGTTGAATGCTGACGTGGAACGTGGAATGCTGATCCCAATCAGCATGTCCACGTCAACATTCCAACGGGATAATTAACGTGAGTTTAACTGCGGGATAGATTAGATATGAAATCAAGATTGAAGACGCCATTTGATTCAAATGAAATGTTAGGATATATTAGGGAGAGAGAGTAAAAGTTGAGATATATAAAGTAATTAACCCTTTCATTTCGTGCACAAAGACTCTAGGGTTACCTCAGTAACGAAGCTTTTGTTTGGGTAAGATTGGTCAAAACTAAATAAGGGGAAGTTAACTTTCTTAACTACTCTCCCCTAATCATTCCTCTTGAGCTTGTAAACCATCTGTTAAAGCTTTCTCTATTTTGAAATTAGATTTCACTAAATTTCTTGGTTGTGGTCATCTTACTTCTTCAATGAATGATCCATGGATTCATGATCTCCCCATTGTTCTTCAGCATACTTTTCTTGAAATGAATGCGGCTTGTTTGTTCAAATTTGTCGATGTTTTAATTATTAATTATCATGGAATGATGATAAGGTTCATTTCCTTAACACTTACCCTTTGTTTGGATACAAAGGGGAGGAGGGGTGGGGAGAAGAAGGATAAGGAGTGGTGGGGAAGGAAGGGATGGAGAAGGGTAATTAAACCCATGTTTGAATAGTGTAATTAAAAGGCGGATGGGGAGGATAATATATCCATCTCTTGTTTGGGTAGAAATTTTAAGGGTAGGGTGGAGAGGATAATTTTAATTGAAAGATCATTTTAGCTTTATATGCACACATTTACCTATAAAATGATAATTATCTTGTTTATATATTCTTTAATAATTTATTAAAATAATTAATTAAAATAAAAAAAATATGAATTTTAATAATCATACTTTTAAAAAATTATCAACGAATATTAAAAATTGAAAAAAACGTGAAATGAGAGCTCTGCTATACAAATTAAATAATTTTTTAAATATAAAAACCAAGAAAGCTGCAGGTAATATATCTTTGATTCAACTTTAGTGAGACTTTGAGAGGATTTTTTTTTAATTTCGTGGAGGGAAAAATGGTATTTTTGATGATATTAAAATATTTCAATTTTTTTATCCCTCATTGTTCCACCAAAATGGTGGAGTAAAGGTTTAAGAGATTTGGAGGGGTTTCTAACACCTCCAAACCCCTCACATTCCTTATTAAATTGAAAGCCAAATATGAGATAATTAACCTCTTCCACTCTCATCCCTCCCTACCTTTCCCTATTCAACAATCCAAACAAAACATTAGATTAGGCCTTCACGTAGTTGTTGGTTGGGCAAGATTATATTACTGTAGAGCCTAATCTATAAGTGCTAAGGTTGGACCCTAAGGAGTACCCTTACGATCGAATCAATAAACTGAGTATGGAAAAGCTGACTAGTGGGCATATCTTGCTTATGAATAGCATGTAAAGTAAAATAAAGAGAGGAGGGATAAAGGTCTCCTACCACCACATGGGGGTCTACCTTTATAGTATAATAGTGGTTAGGAGCGTTTTTGTCATTCCATTTCATTGTCGTGTCTGCACCTGACTAAGAGGATGATTCAGGCTTGGTCGGGCCTGAAAAGTGGGGCCTTTTGGCTAGTTAAGCCCAATGGCGACTTATGGCCTCCGTTGTCATTGTTTGGGCGGGCCTTGGGCCTAATTGGATCGGAGTGGCGACTCGCTCCGCTAATTCTAGTCCGATTAGGCGTGCTGATCTTTCGGCTACCAGACCTGATTAAGTGAGTTTTGAATGGAGAACCCAATTGTGTTAATGCCTCCCCATCTAAAGCCTTTTGGACATTGATGTGATTGTAAAATGGATTTGTGGCCTGATAAGACTATTGTCGGTTAGTTGTGTGCCGAGAGGTGATTTCCAACTAGGGGAGTTCTTTTGACTACATAGTGGGATGATTGTAGGAATAAAATGATTCAATTGGGCGTGTCACCAATTATGACTATTTTTGGCGAGCGATGTTATTTGGCCTTTGTCAAAAATAAACATCTTTCCTCAAATCCCTAAGGGTAGCTCCATTTGGCACACTGCCATTTAGCGAGCTGGCCGTCAAGGAGTGCACTCCCCCTAATGGTGGGGACAATTCCCTATTGTTTAGTTGAGCAAGGCCTCATTGCGTGATGAGCTTTAGGTTGTAGTATTTCTTAACCCCAGGTGAGACTTGTTTTAAAGAGAGTAACTTTAGGTTGCTCGACTATGATATTAGTCTACTTCCTAAGTGAGGATCTGGAGTAGGCTGGGGGACCAGAAATCGGAGCCTATGGTCCTTCTTGGATAGTTAATAGTCGTGAGTCCCCTTTGCCGTTGGTCGGGGGCCTCTTTCTGTGGAAGCTTGGGATATTGATCTTTAGTCCTTTTTGTCATTGCTTAGTTCTTTGGGGTTTGCCGACTTGCAATCCTTGTAACCTTAGTGACTCAATTCTGGCTTGAATTCTATATTGGTGGTAGCCTCCCCAAAGGCCAGCATGTTTGTAGACTCCCTATCAAGATTCGTGGCTTTTGGCCTTGATTGCATGACCCCTGACATTTGTTGAGCTAGTACTGTGGGAGTGCTTTCCTTTTGGGGCTCGTGTTTGCTGACCTGGCTGCCCTATAGGGCAATTTGCTGATTGGTCGATGTGGAAATAAAGCCTGGTGGGGCGCTTAACTCTAAGGGGCTAGCTTGCTCCATTTGTGTTGTATTTTGTTGTGTATTTTCATTGGTTTAAAGCTTCTAAAGACCTAGGTGTTTAGGTCTAAGTTTGGTGGTTGCCTTGGTGTAGAGGCATATATCTATCATTGTAAACTAGGTTTAAAGTGTCCTTAGGAGAGTGAGATGGGAAAATACCTTGGGGGGAGGAGGTGGAGCCTTTTTGATAGAATTTCTTCATTGTAAGGAACTTTAACATCTAGTGGATTTGGGTTGAAAATCCTAAGCGAGATGGTTATGTAGTGGAGTAGGAAGGGTTGCCGAATCATTCTAAACCTCGTGTTAGCATTGTAGTCATTTGTGTTGTTTATTTGTGCTATTCATCATCATTAATCCATTGCTTGATACTTGCATGATAAAAGTGTAAAATTGACTAGATTCGATAAATTTCACTTAGTCTAAAAATTAGCGATAAACATATTATTCACCCCCTTTATTGTGGCCATTCATTTCATAGTAATTGTTATTCCTTTGTTGAGTTGTCATGGGTATCAGTCAGTTTGGGTATATTGGTCGAGGGCTAAAGGAAAAATCATACAGGTGGCGGCTAAAAAAACAAAGGAATTTTAAAACCCTTATGTTTCAATCTCATTCACAGAACATGCTCTTGATCTTAACTCAAAGGAAAAATCCATTACAAATCTACATGATTTTAAGGAGGAATCAAATCAAGGTTTCCAAATTATTTTGTTTTTCATGGCAGCAGGTGGCACACGAGAAAGAGGAAAATTCCAAGGCAAAATACATGTTAAACCACCCACCTTGACTCAAAAGGAAGAAGACGAGATGAAAGCATCTCCCAATTTCGGCAACAATTTGCTCAAGCGCCGCCCCCTTCTCCTCTCTCTCTCGCTCCCTCTTGGCGTGTGTGTGTACGGCTCCTCTTGAGCCATACAGCGCAAGGGTGGAGGATATATAATTTCATTTTTTTTTTTTTAAGAATGCCCCCCTTTCACTTAAGTCACAAACCCCACTCAACCCGCATTCAAATCGAGCACCGATCGAGCCCGACATCTAAATTCAATACAAATAACGTAAATTTAAGACATTGCAATTTAACTAAATACCCACTCATGCCTTCTTGTCCGCGAAAGCTCATGACTCGTCTCGGCACGTCCCCGAATTGGTCCGCTAAATCAACAAAAATATTTAATTAAAATTTTCGTATATTACAACGTTCCATTTCCAGGAGATTGTGTCCTACCCCCTACAGAAAAGTATTGGAGCGAGGTCATTATCAAGAAGAGCAATTAGTTGAGGGGAACATAGTCTGAAAAGATGATGTTTTCGTAGCGAATTTCGTGCTTCTTAGCATATTCATTAGAATTAGCAATGAAAGCCTTGGGGGTGTTTGAGATCGAAAAGAGATCCGGATAAATGTCACCAAGACGAGTTCCATGCAGCCAGGGGTTCAAGCCAAATAAGTGTGGAGTTATCTATTCCAATCCAAAAGGAAAGTGATACCCTAAATCCACTAACCTCATGATGCCCCTCCACACATTGGAGAATCTTGATCCGGTAGTGACTAGCAAACTGGTGGTCTATGGATAGAGAGATAAAACAAGATCAACCCATATGAGATCATTTCTCAGTAGTAGTTTTTATAATCATGTTCTCGATCTAGAAAGGTTGTGGTTAGATAAGTTGAGCAAGCCCAAGCTGCCTTCCCAAGTGTTCTTCCAGTGACAATGTAAGCTATTGAAGATGTTTCCAATCCAAAATAAAGTTCTGTAATGTTTGTTGATTTGATGCATTACCCAAACTGGTGTCTCAAAGATGAAGAAGACGTACGATGTTTGGCTAGTGACGACACTGTTGATGGAAGTGAGCCGTGGCCCTATCATATTTAACAATGATTTTAGATCAATCTTCCTTGTGGAGTTGGCCGAGCCACATAGACAGCCCTAGATAATGTATTGGGAAGGTGCTAGGGGAACATCCCAAGATAGTAGCCGACTAGAAAGCTATTTGTTCATCTTCGAGGATGTTTATGATTTTTGTCTTGGCTGGATTAATTGTTACACCAGAGGTAGGGGAGAAGCATTTCAGGAGTAATTTGAGAAGTTCAAGCTGCATGGGAGAAGCATCACAAAAGATGACTATGTCATAAAAAAAAAAGATATAAGAGATACCCGTTAGGACTTAGGACTTAGAAGTAGCGAAGAGAATAGCTTTAAACAAAAATGATTTGATTCATGTTGCAGTTATATCAGGTTGATGTATTCCAATTCCATAAGTTGAAGCTGGAGATGTTTCTGCAACATAAGTTCAAGTTGCTGAGCAAAAACCACATGTGAATTTCACCATAGTTGTTTTCATCATATACTCAGATATGATGAAAACAACTATGGTGAAATTCACATGTGTTAGTATGAACCATATCTGAGTATATGTTCAAGTTGAAGCTGGAGATGTTTCTGCAACATAAGTTCAAGTTGCTGAGCAAAAACCACATGTGAATTTCACCATAGTTGTTTTCATTATATACTCAGATATGATTCATACTAACTTTGTTCATAATTTGTTAAGCTGATCATGACTCACTAGGAAGCTAGAATTTGATGGTCACTCACTCCAATAATACCTTATGAAAAAGAAAAGATGTCGCAACAGAGAAATTTTTGATCATGACAGTATTCTGACCAAAGTTTGTACTGGAGTTAATGGAAATTCCAATTTTTTGGGTTATTTGATGCTACTTTGTGTCAACCTTATTTCCATGTCTGTTACGAGTCACCGGTGGATCACATTTGAGGCAATTTATTAAGGTATGTGTTAGGTTTTCTATTAGGTTTCAGAGGCTTGACAGCAAAGTTTGCTTTGGTTTTCGGCTGTTCGATTAATGTTGTACGTGATTGATATCATAGTTAAATTGGTGCAGTCCAAGATTTTTCTTCAATAATAGAGAAATGAGCTAATCTTAGAGAAATAGGATTCAATTTCCTCTAGTCCCATTTAAATCTCAACTGTCCCAGTTAAATCTCTATTTAAAAGAGTGATTATTAGTGTTGCCGTATTATTTGGTTTTGCAGAGAACGATAATCATGTCTAGCTTTAATGACAAAATTTGGCATCTACTAATGGATGCACCAGCGCTACATTTTTTTTTCCATCTCAACACAAAGAATAGGATTCTTTTAGAATATATAGATTTTCGTCAAATTAATGCCCCTAAAATTCGATTCTCATATGGGCCTGCATGTTGGTGTGGAATAATCTCACATTGAGGAGTTCATGCCTTTCTTTTTCATTTGCTTATTGGTCACTATAAAGTGCCCTCATATTGAGTTTTGCAGTTCCATAATATATTTGGATGGAGAAATTTAATCAGGAAGGTAAACATTTTATTGTCTAAGCGAGGAGCAAACTCAAATTAATACACGATGAATAATATTATAATTGCTAAAAATAAATATATTTTTAAAAAGATAATTACCTAAATATATTCTAAACTATATATTTTTTCTTATTTGTGGTCAATTTCAAAATATTATCAAATTATATTATGAACTTTGACATTTGTCTCAATTACATCGTTTTGTCAACTCTTCGCCGGTAGCACCGTTAAGACGATAACGTGGCGTTCTGACATGAATTAAAATAATATTTTTTTTTAAAAAAATATAAAAAAATCATGTCAATTTGTATTAAATAGTATAAAATAATATTTTTTATTTTATATTAAAAAACTACTCCATGTTCACCCAAGACATGGCTCAGAGTAATTCTTTAATATAAAATAAAAAGTATTATTTTACATAATTTAATATAAATTAAAGTGTTTTTTTATTTTTTAAAATAAAAAATATTATTTTAATTTACGTCAAAAAGCCATGTCATCATCTTAACGTGGTTGCCGACGGAGAGTTAATGCCATCTTCAGAAAAGCCATGTCACCGTCGGGTCAGGCCGGACCGGAGTGGCCGGGACGTCCCGATCCGTGCTCACCTCTACCTAGTAGCGCTCGACAATTTGCTTCAAGCAGAACCCATCCCTCATGGGGATTCCACCCAGCCACGCTCAAATTCGAGCCAGACTGAATGGTTTCACTTGGGACCCCATCCGATCATACATGCATATCCGCATCCTCTTTATCACGAGGGATACGCCATTACATGCCCGCCAACTCCGGGATCAGCCTTGACCCATTCCGAGCAATATATTTGCGAGATTATCGGGCGACATCATAACCTACACCTACAACAAAAATGGACAAGGCACGCCTCAGTTAACCCTTAGTTTCAATTTCATTACCTCCACCTTGGAGTCCCACTGACTTGAGCATCAGAATGTCTTTTGTAGGTCCCCCTCCGCTCGCCGGCATTGAACCCGACCAGAAGAGATATTGAATTGGACCAGAGTACTCTGATCCTCAAGCAAGAACATTTGGCGCTCACTGTGGAGCCAAGTAAAGTTTACCTTCCCCACAATGATTGGAACTCAGAGCCAAGCGACCGCTATTGTACGCTAATCGACCGCAGCCTGGTAAGGCTGAAATAGCGAGGAGCGACGCTCCGACACTAGCCTATCCTCCCCTTGAAGAGCCCTAGCGTCGAATAAATGATTTGGAAGCGAAGAACCAATAATTAGAAGCCCAAGTCGAGATGCTAACGCGCTCCTAGGAGAAATTCTCGGCTAACCACGAGTGTTGTAGATCAGAGCATGAAGAGAGCAATTACTCAAAAAGAAGGAGGCCAGTTTTCATCCTTTGTGATGAGGTCTCCAGTACCCCCGTCTGAAAAAGACGATGATTCCAACGCCAGGAAGGCCGGGGCTGCCCTCCCTATAGACGCATGACCCTTCCTCGAACACATCATGTCGATCCGCCTCCCACCAATAAGTCAGTTGCCTACCACCCTGACACCCTACTACGGTACAAGCGACCCCACACTACACCTGACGACATTCAGGACCATGATGCTCTATCACGAAACAATCGATCCCGCACTCTGCAGAGCCTTTCCAACCATCTTAGGAAAATCCGCTTTATTATGGTTTGCCTCCCTCCTGTCGAGATCTATTCATTCCTTCGAAGACCTCTCCCGTGTCTTCCTCAATCGGTTCACCACATCGTGAGTTTATCACAAGATGGAGGCTACCCTCCATTATGTCAGGCATGGGCAACATGAGCCCCTAAGAGAATACATGAATAGATTCTAGGCCATAGTGGCCGAAATCCCCAACCTCGACCCACAAGTCAAATTTTACTCTATCAAACTCGGCTTAAAGCCCAGACTATTCGTCGACCAGATCGCCCTGATAGAATCTAAAGACATGGCCGAATTTCAAGAGAAGGTCATTGGCTTCATAAAATAGAAGAACTCCGAGAAGCCAAAAAGGCTGATTGAAAAAATCTCAAAGCTGCCATCAAAGACTAAAAATCCAAGAAGGCAGACAGAAAAAGTGAAGACCGCAACTGACACGAACGGAGCAACGATGGAGGACCGAGGTCACCACCTTGTTAGAGTTCTCGATTTGAAAGTCACACTCCTTTCAACACTAAGAAGGAAACCATTCTTCGCGATATCTACCACTTGAAACTTATCATATACCCCTCCAACGGGGGAAAATAAAAGCTATTGTCTAACGCCGATATGAGCAAGAAGTGTGCATTCCATGACACTTATGGTTACTGAGAATTGTGTAATGCTTGAAGATCAACTTGAAGAATTAGTTCGCGTAGGACATGTGGACAAGTACATCAATCGCCAGAGGCAGAGAGGTTAGAGCAGGAGCCACGACTCTTGACGACGAAGCCGAACACCTTCGAATTCCCATATGGAGAACGGTCGAGCTGATCGCTCAAGGAACGAGCTCCGAGGAGTCATCGATTACATCGCTGATGAAATTGTAGGAGGCGGAGAGTTGAGCTCGACCAAAAAGAGGTCTCTTCGAACAATCATGGTGATTGATAGCGCCACTCGCCTATGAAACTTCATTGTCAAAAAGGTTCTTGTCGATCAAGGTAGCTCGATCGACATCCTTTTATACTCTACCTTTGAAAAAATGGAATTAACAGAAGCCTCGCTTACACCGTGTACAAGAGACCTAGTAGGCTTCTAGGGAGAAAGGATTGACATTCACGGAGCCATATGGCTAAGGATGATGTTCAACTCTCAGCCAAGGGCGAAAACAATTGATGTGCAGTACTTAGTCAACAGCATTCCCAGCCCATGTCATATTATCCTAGGGCGATCGTCTTTGAACAATCTAGGCGTTGTCGTCTCCATTCCCCACATGGCGCTAAAGTTTCTTGTTCTTGCCTGAGAGTCGAGGTCTTCTGATCCGGTTTGGTGTCTCTCCTTGTCTGGTTCAACGCCGGTGGGGGAGGACCTGCAAAAGATACTCTGACGCCCAAGTTAGGGGGACTCCAAGGTGGAGGTTTATGGAATTAGAACTTAGGGTTGCCTAGGTGCGCGGTGTCTATTTGTATTATAGGGAAGGACGGTGTTGCCACCCGAGAATCTTGCAGCGAGATTGCCTAGAATGGGTCGAGGTCGATTCTGAAGATGACGGGTGTATATTTTCTGATAAGACAAGATGTAGATATCCTTATGTAGCTAGGTGGGGTCCCTGGGTAGAACCATTCGACGTGGCTTGAGCCTGTCTTGGAGATGGTAGTCGGGTAGAGCCTCCTGATGGGATCATGCGGTCTGGTTCGAAATGAGGGGTGGGGCCTTGCTGGGTCCAGCCCGATTGGGCCCAGTGGTCCCCATCCACTCCACAGCCGCCGAGTTCGGCCGGAATCTGTAAGACTACGTACCGAGCTCTAAGTGAGATTGGTTTTTATATCTTTGGTTGGTCTCGAGATGGGTTTGCGATCTTTGCTTTCCTGAATGCGATGTTTGTGAAAGCTCTCCCAGATGTCCGCCACCTGTACTGCGAATATATCTTGGTAGAAAGTAATCATGAATGAGGATTCAGTAACCATTTCCCAAAGCATTAGCTGTCAGTTATATTTTTGACGGAAAGAAACGTCGTGGACCCGTCAGTTGCAATGACGGTTTCTGTTTCAGGCCTATAAATAGCCCCATGCTATGTTGCTTGTTGTGGAAATCTTGGATTAGGAGGTGTCAAAGATTACCATTCTATTAGAGGTTGCTTTTATTTGCTCGGCGAGGGGCTCACCGTTTGCCGTGGGTTTGTACCATCGGGCTTAAGGGTTTGAGCATGAGAAGGAGTTCAAAGTGTAGGTTTGTATAATCGGGCTTACAGTGAAGGTGAAGCCTGTTTCCATGGTTTTCGGAAAACATCGTGCTGGCTTAGAACTCTTGTTAGTGGTTCTTAGTTTTGCCCGTTGCCACTTTGAATTCCTTTTCTGCGTACCCTTCCAACTCCTGGGATGCAGGAGCTTCCCTAACCTAGTTTGTGCAATTGTTGAATTCGGGTAGAAGGACTCTGAGCCGGAACTTCTTTTCTTGCTCAGCTTGGTCGGTGACCATGTTTCCGATACGCTCTCCAAGTGGATGTTCCATTTGAAAGTGTTTCTTTCTTTGAATAGCCCTTTGTGGGTTTGTAAGTGTAACTATTCAGTTTGTGGGGTTTTATAAAATAAAAGAGAAATCTTTCTTTTTGCCTGAAAGGATATTCCCTGAACGCTTTGATAAGTGTAGTATTTGAACCGTGGTTTTACTTGTTTGGTATTGTCATGATCAAGACGCTAGAATTATTTTGTCTGTTGAGAGTGTATCGAGCTAAGCTGAAAGCCACGTTTAGGGCTGATGACCAGACTCGGTGAAAACTGAGCTCACGATAGGCGTGCTTGGGGTCATATTTCTCGTTGAGAGCGTGTGGGGATGAGCCGGAGGCCATGTTTAGGACCAGACTCGGTGAAAACTGAGCTCGCGAGATGCACACTTGGGGTCATGTTGCTCGTTGAGAGCGTGTCGGGCTGAGCCAGAGTTCATGTTTAGGGCCTAGGACCAGACTCGGTGAAAACCAAGCTCGTGAGATGCACGCTTAGGGTCATGTTGCTCGTTGAGAACGTGTTGGGCTGAGCCGGAGGCCATGTTTAGGGTTGAGGACCAGATTTAGTGAAAACTGAGCTTGAGAGAGGTACCCTTGGGGGCGTGGGAGCCCTGGATAGGCGCAGAGGCCGGCGAGTCAGGTTGGTGAAAATCGAATGCTGGTTGTTGTTTGGAGTGTTGAGTTCGAGTTTGAACTGGTGGAGATCGAATTTTGATTGCTCAGGCGTTTGATACTGCCAAGAGAGGATTTTAGCCATGGAGGGACGGTGCGTTATGTGGGTCAAGGGCCACTTGTGAGATAGTTTTAATTCCTCCTACAAAATATGTGATGGATACAAGGGATGTTAGACACAAAAGATATGTACATAATAGAGAAAGTAACTTTGTTGTGAAATAAAGATATGTCAACCTTCATCGAGATCTAAACTCGGTTTACACTCGGCGGGGCCTCATTACAAACCTTTTATGGGGAAAACCCAGTGGGAGAAACCGCCAAGTAAGAAAAAGAGCACCCTAGCGTTGCTGTAATTTAAGGGGGGATCCTTAGCTGTAGTAGGCTCGTAGGGAGGCCGCGTTTCAGGATCGTGGGAGTTCCCGCCCAGAGAGCTCAACTATTATGTAGGCACCCTTTGTAAGGACTTCTGTGATCCGATAGGGGTCTTCCTAGTTTGGGCAAGCTTTCCTTATCCGGTTGGTTTTCTCTCTGGCTCGATCTTTCGGAGAACAAGATCTCCTTCTGCAAAGTTCCTTGGCCTGACGTGTTTGTTATATTTTTGGGAAATTTTGAGCTTCATTGCCTCTTCCCTGTTCTTGGCGAGCTCTCGTTCTTCATTGATGAGATCAAGTTCAACAATTCGGGCTTTTGTGTTGCCCTGCACCTCGAAGGCAATCCTGTGGAGGCTGGGCTCTGCGATCTCGACAAGGATCAATGGCCTCTGCCCCGTAGACAAGGCGGTAAGGAGTCTCCGAGGTAGAAGATTTAATGGTTGTGTTGTAACTCCAGAGCTGTCACACCCCAAACCCGGTATGATCGGCCAGGATACGCCACGTACCCCGAAGCCTAACCCATCTCAAACAAAACAACAATAACCTGAATAGTGGGAGATTTTTTTTTTGAAAAGAACATACATGACATCACGAACCAAACCAAACCAAAACTCAATATGAACACACTGGACAAGTTTATTTAAAAGGAGTTCAAATAAATAAATAAGACTCCCCAAATAAAAATAAATGCGGAAACCATGACCCGAGTCAACATGACTCAACAACTCAAGAGACACTAAAATGACTCAGGTATCCTCCTCGATCACGACATGTCACGAGACCCGCTGCCCTGCCACCACCAGCCGCGCTACTGCACCTTGGTTCCTCTCTGATCTAAGTCAGGTGCTTCAAAACAATAGTAATGAGGGGTAAGTCCAACTAGGACTTAGTGAGTAGATCAGTCCTCAATTCACCAAATCAATCATCATGCATAAAAACACAAATAGCCGATATAAATCAACGTCAGAAGAAATCAACAATAATATATCCATAGATCTATGCATGAAATCAACATCCATCAACAAGTATAAAAGATTTTTTTTTTAAATGACGAATAAGCATCAATAACACCTCCACCACTCTACTCACATCCACAGCAAAAAGTATAAGCATCCATCAATAAGTATAAACATATCGACAACAAGTAAATAGGATGAATGCAACACCTCAATCATATTCATACAATGCAGCACCCCAATCATATGCATGCTCTCCGGACCCGTCGGTCCCATATAGCCACATAGGGTAGGTAGACGGGTGGCTGCCGAACTACCACCCAGATCAGTGCAGTCTCTATGGGGAATGCCCTCCCCTCACCGGCACTGGTTCTTCCGAGCTAGCCTGTTGGGGCACACGTTCCCTTCACCTGCTCAGGTCTCCGGACTGTCTCTTTGGGGTATGATCTCCCTTCACCAACCAGACTTTCGAAATAAGGCAAACGTTGTCTCTTTGGGGCATACCCTCCCCTCACCAACGAGGCTTCCGGGAAATGCAACAAGCACATTACAACACCACACACGCAAGTATATGAGTATAAACAAGATGTGCTATCAACAAGTAATAAAAGGGTATGTCAAGTGCATACCTCATCCTCTACCTCCTCCTGCCATACATCACAATCACATACATACATACATACATATATATATATATATATATATATAGAAACAATGCTCATAAATCATGAATGCTCAGCACAAACACACAACCATAAAATAGCATTATAGCACTGTAAGGAAAGATGCACGATATCATGAAGCAGTGCAAAAAGAAACTCCAACTATAAATCAATGAACTGAAATATGATAAAATGACTCGTCATAGAAATCGCTGATCTAGGATAAAGTTCACCTCATTAATTACTATATCTATGAATTATCTCAGATCGAATAATAAAAATATATAAAATATGATTTTTCATCTTGGCACGCGAAATGAGGCGACATCCGCCTACTGTTTTCAAAGTCCGAAGGTCTGATGGAGAAACAAACCTCACCAATGAATCCAGAACGTCGATTAGGTAAAAATTCATGTATAACTTGAATAATTTTGCTAACTTTAAGGCCTCCAAATAATTATTTAGAATAATGAAGTAACTACCTTAATTTATTTAATAAATCACTGTTACGAATAAAATATGATGGTGTTACAGTCGATAAATCAGTAATGAAATCTCAACCCTTCATCTAAACAAGATCACATCATAACTTTCCATCTAATATGATGCAATCACAACCCTCTATTCAACATGATGCAATCTCAGCCTTACATCTAACCAGATGCAATCATCTCCCTCCATCTACAGGATGAAATCATAACCTTACATCTAATCAGATACAATCACAGCCCTCCATCTAATCTGATGCAATCACAGCTCTCCATCTATATGATGCAATCACAGCCTTTCATCTAACCAGATGCAATCACAGCCCTCCCTCTAACCAGATGCAATCACAACCCTTCATCTAACCTAATGCAATCTCAGCCTTCCATATAATCAGATGAAATCTCAGCCTTACATCTAACATGATGCATCCACAGACTTACATATACTATGATGCAATCTCATCCCTCCATCTACATGATGTAATCTAAACCTTACATCTACACAAGATCAAATCCCAGCCCTTCATCTCAACCAACTCAACCCAACCCTTCATCTTACCCAAACCAATCCCAACCCTCCATTTCATCTCTTCACCTAATCTCACCATCTTCTCCACCTCCTCCCCAACCCAGCCGCCGCCGCCCTTTCCTGGCCGCCAGCGACACTAGTGCCGATGTAAGCATCGATGCTGGCCCCTGCTGACGCCCCGCCGCCACCACGTGGCAGTGGCAGCACCTTGTGCGGTTGCCGCGCTTGGCAGCGACGACACGCCGAGCACCGCCTCCCCCGAAGTGCCTCGCCGGCGCAGCTACCGCCGTGGTGCCTCGTCGGGCTCAGGCGGCCGGTCGACTGCAACAGGAAGCGGGGGGGGGGGGGGGGGGGGGGGGGGTTAGAGAAAAGAAAAAGGAAACAATATTTTATTCCAACATTGTTTAATTAAGAAATGCTCGATTCGACTTCCGATCCAATACGAGAAAATACGTTAAAAATCGACAAAAACCCCGAACATAAGAACATCAATATGAATCAAGAATTGGAGAAAAGAAGACCTAAATCCACTCACCGGACAGAGAGAAAATGAGAAAATGGAAGAAAAAGACGCGCAAGATCTTCCCCCGGTCGACACCGACGAACTCGCGAAAATCTGGCTTCGGCGACTCCTCCTCCTCGACGGTGCCCTCTCTCTCATCTCCTTTGCCTCGGGTTGCGTGCGGCTCAAAACCCCTAGCTGCACACCCCATGGTCTAATTTATAGACACCGGTTGGGTCCAAATGACCAAAATACCCCTACCTAAGTTATCTGAGTTAAACAGCCCATAACTCATCCGATCTAACTCCGATTCGAGATCCGATTGCACCGCCAGATTTGCCTCGGGACCCTCTATCACCCTAGCATGCTAAATCACAGAGATAAGACAAATAAAATTTCCCTTAATTTTTCTACATTAAATACTTGCTCGGGTCTATTCCCGAAGCTTCCTGCCAATCCGCGCTAACTAGGGTCCACAATCCCCTGCTCAAGAATAAAATATTACTATTAGGATTTTGGGTATTACAAGAGCACTTCTGGTAATTCGTCGACCCAGTAGGTCTTGATGCGGTCGAGCTTTTTCTTTGGCCAGGCCATTCGTTTGTGGGTGCTCAACAGAAGAGAAGAGCTATTTGATGCCAAGGTCCGAGCAGAATTCTTGGAACCGTTGATCCGTGAATTGGGTCCCGTTGTCGCTAATGAGTTCTCGTGGTATTTCGAATTCGTAGATGATATTTTTCCAGATGAACTTCTAGACTTTATTGGTTAGAATGGTTGTTAGGGTTTCGGCCTCTATTCACTTGGTGGAGTAGTCGATCGCTACAACCAAGAACTTGAATTGCCCAAGTGCTGGGGAAAAGGACCGAGAACGTCTATACCCTATTTGTGGAACAACCAACTGACGTCTGAGCTGTGCAATGGTTCAGGGTGTAGTTGATAAGCTTCTGAGAACCTTTGGCATTTGTCGCTTGAGGAGTGGTCGGGAGAGCCCTCTTTTGTAGAGCTGGTTATCAAGAAGTGTATAGTAGCTTGCCATTATTTTGAATCTATTCGGATTGGGGATGCCTTCCGAGTTTTTGCCCTGCTTGAGGTAATTGATGTAGGGAGTTCTCCAATCTGTGTCTTGTTCAATTGTTTGGACTTTGATTGAGGTGTCAGCCGATTGGATGCTTGGGTGTCCAAGGACTTGTTGAATGACCGACCTATTGTTCTGGAATTTTTTGGTGCTAGCAAGTTTGGATAACAGGTTGGCCCGAGTGTTTTCCTCCAGAGGTATGTGTTAAATTACGCAGCTATCGAAATTAGTAATTAGAGATAGTACTAATGTAAGGTACCTTTCGAGGGAGGGATCCCTAGCTTGGCAGGTGTCGTTGACTTGCCCCACGATAAGCTGTGAGTCACTTTATTCGATGATATTTTGAGCTTTCACTGTCTGAGCGAGCTTTAGCCCGATAATCAGGGCTTCATACTCCGCCTGGTTGTTGCTGGTTTTAAATTGGAATTGAAGGGATTGCACTAGTGCAATTCCCTGGCCATTCTCCAAAATGATGTGTTCCCTGCTTCCCTTTTCGTTGGAAGCATCATCCACGAATAACGTCCAAGTTTCCTCCTGCTTTGGAGTATCTCCTTGGTTGGTGAACTCGGCAACAAAATCAGCTAGCGCTTGGGCCTTAATGGGACCTCTGGATTGGTATTCGATGCTGAACTCTTAAAGCTCCACCAACCAAGATATCATTCGTCTGCGAGTTCAGATTTAGTCAACACTTGCCTGATGGGTTATTCAGTGCGTACCTGAATGTGGTGGCTCTAGAAATATGGTCTTAGCCTTTGAGCCGAAATGACTAGGGCAAAGGCGAGCTTTTCGAGCTTTTGGTATCTAATTTCTGGTCCTTGGAGAACTTTACTAACGAAGTAGATTAGTTTTTGGTCCTTTTCCTATTCCCGAATTAGGACCGAGCTAAGGGTGTTCTCCGTGACGTGAGGTAGAGAAATAAGGTTTCTCCTTGTCGTGGTTTGTCCAAAATTGGCGGACTGGCGAGGAATCATTATAAATCTTTGAAGGTCTACTCGCATTTTTCATCCCAATGAAAGTCTTGCTTTTTTCCGTAAGATTTTGAAGAAGGGAGCTGCTCGATCGTTCGACCTTGAGAGGAATCTGGACCGAGCCGCCATCCTTCTAGTGAGATGTTTTACCTCCTTTATGTTGCGTGGGCTTCACATTTCTTGAATAGCCCGACACTTTTCTAGATTGGCCTCTATCCCCCGGTGTGCCAACATGAAATTGAGGAACTTGCCACACTGCACTCTGAAGGTGTACTTTTTTGGATTTAACCTCAAGTTGTAGCGTATGAGCTGACTAAAAATCTAGACGAGATCACTGCAATGATTGCTAGTGATAAGTGTTTTGGCTACCATGTCATCGACGTATACCTCCATGTTGCGACCTATTTGCTTCTCAAAAACCTTGTTCATCAATTGCTGATATATGACTCCTATGATTTTGAGTCCGAAAGACATCACCTTATAGCAGAAGTTTGCTTGCTCGGTGATGAAAGCCATTTTTTTTCATTATCAGGGTGCATCCGGCCCAGGTTATAGCCTGAATAGGCATCCATAAAACTTGAGTACTGATACCCTGAGGAGCCGTCTACAAGTTTGTCGATACTTGGCAACAGGTATGAATCTTTTGGGTAGGCTTTATTGAGGTCGGTGAAGTCGACGTACATTCGCCATTTTCTCGAATGCTTTTTGACCATCACAACGTTATCAAGCTATGTTGTGAAATGAATCTCTCTGATGAATTCTGCTTTTAGTAGCTTGCTGGTCTCCTCAAGGGATGCCTGTTGTCGCCCGGCTCCGAGCTTTCTCTTTTTCTGGGTGACAGGCTTGACACGGGGGTCGATGGCCAGCCAGTGGCAGATGACCTAATGGTCTATTCATGGCTTGTTGGCATGTGTCCTTGCGAAGAGGCTGACATTACTTTTGAGCAGGGTGCTAAGTTGGACCTTGAGCTCATTAGGGAGGTGTGCTCCAATATAGGTTACTTGTTCGGGGGATGTCCCGATCTCTATGGGGTCCAGGTCGTCAGCAGGCCGAGGCTGCTCCTGGATGTCTCCTCTGGGATCCAAATATGATATCCTCGGCTAGGGCTCTGCCGACTTGAGCTTCAGACACTCGTTGTAGCATGCACGAGCTTCCCTTTGGTCTGCGTGAATGACTCCTACTTCTGTCTTTGAGATGGGAAATTTAATGGAGAGGTGGGGAGTCGAAACCACGACCCCTAAGTTATTCAAGGAGGGCCAATCCAAGATCATATGGTAGGGACTCGCACCCGACGACAAGAAACTGTAGGTCTATCGTTTTTGTTCTCGGTGCAAAGCCGAATGTTGTGGCTATATGTAAGTAGTCTTTGACGTTTATATGATCTCCTGAGAAGCTGACAAGCTCTATATGGTATGGACGTAGTGAGATTCGTTGATGCCATTCTCTCGAGTGTTGGGTAGAAGAGGATGTCAGCGGAGCTACCCTGGTGCACCAAAACTTACAGGATCATGCAAGTTCTTGTCAATCCCCTGATAGTCACAATTGTAGAAGGATATTATTAGGGTGGATACACGTGGCCTTTGTAACCAAGCTATTTTGCCGACGATAATAATAATCTGGGGTGACTGTGTTTTGGAGTTGCCTTCTCCCGTAAATCCTCATGTTATGTAGTCAATAACTCGCTAGACGCTGGGGTAGGACCACTCACTTTCTGGATCGCGATGGTTATTTGTGTCACCAAGCGATGGGGTCTTATGGGGGCTCCGACGCGGTTGGTAACTTAATTTGTTGGGTTTGACTATGGCTATGATTACACTGGCTGTAGTGGTGGAGGCAATCTTCTCTAATTAATCAATCAATCTGGTCATGAAGGACCACACATTCTTCAGTGGTGTGTCCAAAGGTCTGGTGGAATTCACACCTTCTGCTCATGTCATCTCTGTGTGAAGACTTCGTGCTTTTGGGGCGGCCGAGGGGTCAGAGCAATTGTAGATAATGTACTTCTTATATGATTATTTCCCATGAGGTATTAAGGTGTGTGTATCTTTCAAATCGGGTGCTCGGATGAGGTGAGAACCTTGGCATTAGGTTGTAGCTCTGCTCGTGGCAACTGTGACCCTCATTTTTCTTGTCGGCTTCCTCCATTTTTTGTCTTCGACGACGGCCTTAAGGTTTTTCCAGTCGATCTTCTTTGTTTCTCATTGATATTCTATTTTTATAAAACCCGCCACCTTTTCCTAGAATGCGGCCATGTCTTTAGGCTCGATTAAGGCGATTTGGTCAGCGAAAGGTTTGAGTTTTAACTCGAGTTGAATGCAGAAAAGTTTGATCTACGGGTCGAGGTTGGGGACATCGGCCGCTGTGGCCTGGAACCTGTTTAGGTATTCCCTTAGGGGCTCATGTTTCTGTTTTATGGTATATCCGTGACGTAGTCAAACAATTGAGGAAGATGCAGGAGAGGTCTTTGAAAGAGCGAATAGAGCCCGACGGGAGGGAGGCAAACCATAGTAGGGTGGTGTTTAGAGGTGGCCTGCCCAGACACGAGCTCAGGCAGGCTCGACCACTCAAAGGGGAGGCCCCTTCGGGCTCGGGCTGGGATCGAGCCGGCCCGATTTATCGAAAATAAGTTATTAAAAGCCAACGGTGAGACTCAAACCGCCAACATTTAGCATTTTTTTGTGGTGAACTAACCACCACACCAAGAGTCTTTATATATATATACATACAATTTCATTAAATAAAGTAGTTACTCCTCAAGTCCGGCACAAAAGACCAAGTGTAGACCTGGCTAGGCCTGGGTGGCACCAAGCCTAGCCTGCGGGTGCAGGAGCAAGTCCAACCGGGTTTGGCACGCGTGCTTGGCTCAGCACGATCCACATGCCAAGGGGTGAGCCCAGCCCGCCCCTTGGGCACATGCGGGCCGGGCCCGTGCAACCCACGGGTAGGCCTGGCCCATTGCCACCTCTAGTGGTGTTCCTTAGAAATGCGAGAAAAGCTCGACAGAGTGTGTAGTCGGTTGCTCTGTGATAAAGCATCGCAGTCTGAAATATCGTTAGGTGTAGGGCGGGGCTGCCCGTACCGATGTAGGGCGGGATCGCTCGTACTGGTGTAGGGCGTCAAGATGGTAGGTAGCTCGCTCCTCGGTGGGAGGCGGGTTGTCATGATGTGCTCGGCAAATGGCCCCGCATCAAGAGTGGGAGCAGCCCCGGCCTTCAGGACTTTGGGATCTTCGCCTTTTTTTGGATGAGGGGTGCTGGAGACTTTGCCGCAGGGGTTGGATCGAGTCTCCCTTTTCCTCATTGGTCGTTGCCTCTAGGTTGTGAGCGGCAACGATCATGGCCAATCGAGGGTTGTTCACGGGATTGTGTTAGCATCTTGATTTTGGCCTTTACCTATTGAGTTTCTTCCTCCAAATCATTTATTCGACGATAAAGATCTTCTAGGGGAGGATTGGTTGGTACTGGTGCATCGATCCTCGCAGTTTCAGCGTTACCAGGTTACGATCGATCGTTGTTGTCGGGTCGTGGCCGTTGGCGTCTGGCGGCGGTCGCTTGAGTTCAGGTTTCAGCCATTGTGGGGGAGGTAAGCTTTACTCAACCCCATGATGGGCGTCAAATGTTCCTGCATGAGAGTCAAGTTCTTCCGGTCCGGTTCGGTGTCTCTCCATCTCCGGTTCAACGCCGGTGGGTGGGGTGAGGGGGGGACTACAAAAGACACTTCGATGCCAAGTTAGGGGACTCCAAGGTGGAGGTTTTTGGAATTGGAACTTAGGGTTACCTCGGCGTGCTGTGTCTATTTGTATTTCAGGGAAGGACGGTGTTGCCGCCTAAGAATATTGCAACGAGGTTGCCTAGAATGGGTCAAAGTCGATCCCGGAGATGGCAGGTGTATATATTCTGATAAGGCAGGATGCATATATCCTTTTGAGGCTAGGTGGGGTCCCTGGGTAGAGCCGTTCGGCCTGGCTCGAGCCTGTCTTGGAGATGGTAGTCGAGCGGAGCCTCATAATGGGATCGCGCGGTCTGGTTCAAAATGAGGGGTGGGGCCTTTGCTGGGTCTAGCCCGACCGGGCCCAGTGGTCCCCGTCCAGTCCATTTCTTGTTTCAGAAATGATAGTAGGCGTTTGATCCTTGGCTGAACCAGAAAGAAGCCCGATGGTACTATAATGAATGCCTTGAGCCAAAGACGATCGAACCAAAGAAAGAGCCTAATGACCCACAAACGCTTTCCACAACCAAAGACAAACAACCGGTGGAACCCTTCGAGCCAAATTCAGGAAGGGACATACAAAAGAAACCCAGACCCAACCCTTGAAAGAATTCAAGTCAAATCACCACAACGTGGACAAATGAAGCTCAGACCGAGCATTCCTCATGTACGCACAATTTCTTTATCATTCAATAAAATTGCATTTCTTGCATCTTTTATTTGTATATGCTCAGGGAACTTTACGACCATCCCGCCACTTTAGCGAATATTTCATTCAAACCTTACTCGACTCATTGCATGCGGTCCTGCCTTACGCTCCTCGGTGAGCTTGGCTTGAACCCCCGAGTAAAGTCCTCGGCCGCAGAGCCACTACTTCTAGCCTTAGCACCCTTAACGACTAGGACTTGGTTTTCACCAGTCTCGCTCGCTGCTTTCACACAATGACTTCCAACCTTAGAGCCCTTACTCGACTCCTCGCATACAGTTCTCCCTTACGCTCCGCGCCGAGATCGACTTGAACCCCCGAGTAAAGTCCTCGTAACTAAGAGGTGCTACTTTCGGCCTCAGCACACATACGCGACCAGGACTCTATTTTCACTAGTCCCACTTGCTAGCTATCACGCCCTTACTTCCAGCCTCAGAGCCCTTACTCGACTCCTCGCGTGCGGTCATGCCTTACGCTCCTCGGCGAGCTCGGCTTGAACCCCCCGAGTAAAGTCCTCGGCCCATAGAGCCGCTACTTCCAACCTCAGCGCCCTTACCTAACCAACACTCGGTTTTCACCAGCCCGGCTCGCTGGCTATCATGTCATTTCTTTCAACCTCAGCACCCTTACGCGACCAAGGCTCGATTTTCACCAGCCCGGCTCGCTGGCTATCACACCATTACTTCCGGCCTCAAAGCCCTTACTCGACTCCTCACATGCAGTCCTGTCTTACTCTCCTCAGCGAGCTCGGGTTGAACCCCCGAGTAAAGTCCTCGGCCTTCAGAGCTGCTACTTCCGGCCTCAATGCCCTTACGCGACCAGCACTCGATTTTCACCAACCTGACTCATTGGCTATCACACCATTTATTTTGGCATCAGCGCCCTTACGTGACCAGGACTCGGTTTTCAATAGCCTGGCTCGCTAGCTATCATGACATTACTACGAGCCTCGGAACCCTTACTCGACTCCTTGCATGTAGTCCTGCCTTACGCTCCTCGGCGAGCTCGGCTTGAACTCTCGAGTAAAGTCCTCGGCCCCCAAAGGCTCTACTTTCTGCCTTAGTGCCCTTAACGACTAGGACTCGGTTTTCACCAGCCTTGCTCGCTGTTATCACGTAATTACTTCCAGCCTCAGAGCCTTACTCGACTCCTCGTGTGCGGTCCTGCCTTACGCTCCTCGGCGAGCTCGACTTGAATCCCCGAGTAAAGTTCTCTGCCCCTAGAGCCGCTACTTTTGGCCTCAACGCCCTAACGCGACTAGGACTCTATTTTCACCAGCCCTGCTTGCTGGCTATCACGCCATTACTTGTAGTCTCAGCGCCCTTACGCGAGCATGACCTGATTTTCATAGGCCCGGCTCGCTGGCTATCACGCCATTACTTTCGGCCTTAGAGCCCTTACTCGACCCCTCACGTGCGGGCTTGCCGCCTTTACTTGACTCCTCACATGCGGGCCTGCCTTACGCTCCTCGACGAACTCGGTTTGAACCCCTAATTAAAGTCCTCAGCCCCCAGAGTCGCTACTTCCAGCCTCAGCACCTTTATGCGACCAGGATTCAATTTTCACCAGCCCAGCTCGTTGGCTATCATGCCATTACTTTCGGCCTCATAGCCCCAACTCAAGTCTTCGCGTGCAGTCCTGCCTTACACTCATCGACGAGCTCGGCTTGAACTCCTGAGTAAAATCCTCGTCCCCCAGAGCTGTTACTTTCGACCTCAGCGCCCTTAATGACAAGGACTTGATTTTCACCAGCCAGGCTCGCTGGCTATCACGCAATTTCTTTCAGCCTTAGAGCCCTTAGACGACTCCTTGTGTGCGGTCTTGCCTTATACTCCTCAGCGAGCTCGGCTTGAACACCCGAGTATAGTCCTCGGACCCTAGAGCCGCTACTTTCGGCCTTTACACCCTTAACGACTAGAACTCTGTATCCATCAGCCTGGCTCGCTGGTTGTCACGCCATTACTCCCAGCATCAAAGCCCTTACGCGACTCCCCGCGCACAATCCCACCTTACGATCCTTAGCAAGCTCGACTAGGATCCTCAGATGCAGTACTCAGCCCTGGAGCCACTATTTCTAAATTCATTAACCATACGCAACCAGCTTAACTGGACACCAGAGCTTGTCATCACTGTTTAACCCCTGAAACAACTTCAAGTTGTTAAATAAGTTTCAACCTCAAAAAATTCAGAGGGTTCATGATCAAAAAAAGATTTCAGATGGTTCAATCTCAAATAAAGATTTCAGAAGGTTCAACCTCAAATCAAGATTTCAAAAGTCAGACAAAGACTTCCCCTCATAAGGAACCAAGCATTATCAACAGAAAAACTAGACCAGTATTATCGACAAAAAAACTAGGCCAGTGGATCAGCAAGAGCATGTTGCACAATAGAAACAAGCTCGCAAAGGAGCAATTGTCAAACAAAAAGAGGGGAATAATCAACCCCATAAAGTTTTCACAACCAGCATATACACAAGCAAATGCAAAATAAAAACGTTCACTAAGGAGAAACCACATCAACCTTGGTAGGTGTAGCAAGAGCATCCCTCCTTGGAAATATATCCCCCATGGGGAAAGTGAGCACTAACCTGGAGTCGTAGCCGAAGGTTCTCCTCCACGGGACCAAGAAAAGTCCATCAGGATTTACTAGAACACCATCTTTGACTTCCTTGAGGAAATCCATCCTAGAAAGATCAACGCCAGGAGCAAGGAGCTTAGCCTATTCCGCCGCCCTTTTGAAACCCTTTAAATACATTGCAAGAGCACGATCTCGAAGGCATCCCGCCTCTTCCTCAAGGGTTTGCTTCGCCAAATTGCACTTCCTAGCGTCAGTCTTGTCCTCCTCCATCTCGGTCTTCAGACGAGCACCCTTCGCCACCGCCACAGCAAGATTAAGGTAGAGCATTTCCATCTCCGCCCTAGACTTTTTCTCCACCTCTGCTACCCGGGCAGCAAACTCGAAAACAACGACATTCAGGTGTGTGACTTCATCAACCTCCGCCACTAAGACCCTTTCCATTTCAACCATTATGAACCTCAACGCATCGAGCTCTCGGGACTGCACCTCAGAATCTCTCGACGTAGACTCCCTTAACATGCCGATCAGAAGTTGGACGTGTTCCCACAAGTACACCACATCGGAAAAAACTGATTGATTACTGGAGAGAAAGCATAAGACCGAGATAGGGCGCTGAACTTTTGCCGACGCATGAGCTGCCACCGCTATCTCTGACAATGCAGACTCATTCCCCCGCGAATGAGTAGCTGCCAGAGGAAGCGAATTACCCTCAGAGCACCTAGCTCTCTTCCGACATCTCGATGGTGAGCCAAGAAAGACTGCAGAATCTGAAGAGGCCGATAACCCGACCACTTTCCCCCTAGCTCTAGAGACTTCTAGGTTTCGAGATTGCAAAACCCTCATAGGCCTCAATAAGCTAACCACTAATGGATCTTTCTCCCTCCCGCCTGAAGTGCTCTCCTGCAAGCGAGCGCGCATGCCCGACACTTTCAACAAAGAAGACATCTCACTTGCACAACAGAAAGACTCTTTACAATTCATCTCGGAGAACTGTGGAAGAGTACCTGATAGTCACAGTACTACTAAATGGATTGTGAAGAAGCCAAACTTAAAACTGACATCAACGATATAGAGAAGAAAAACAAAACACCAAGAATAATTACCAATGGAGATCAACAACAGAGGAAGAAAGAAACTAACGAGAAAAGCACCAGCACGGACCTACTAAGGACGAATGACAAAGAACACGAGAAAAGCTATAAACAAGGAGGAAAAGCATCACCTTATAGGCTGAAGAGCCATAGCCCCCTCGGATCAGCCTCGATCCATTATTGGCAATGTTCCCGCGAGATTATCGGGCAACATCATCACTTTCACTTGCAATAAAAATGAACACGACACGCCTTAGGTAACTCAAAGTTTTAATTTCATTACTTTCACATTGGAGTCCCACTGACTTGAGCGACATAGTATCTTTTGCAGGTCCCCCCCTCCCCGCCCCCCGCCGGCATTGAACTTGACCAGGAGAGACACTGAACTGGACCAGAGTACTACGATCCTAAGGTAGGAATAGTTAGTAACAATAAATATTATTTGTTGTAAAGATTAACTTTTGATATGTTTGGTTGGTACTAGTGATCAAAATGGTAAATTTTAAGTAATGAAAATTTCTTATTTTTGGGTCTTAAAGATCCAGTTGACTTAATAGGTCCCATTGCATCAGCTTACAGTTAGACTTAACGGGTTGATTCCAATTAAGTTTGATTCGATTAACTCAAAATTGGATTTATCAAATTTGGTGGTGTAAAATTAAGAATTTGTTCAATGGGGTCAATTGAATTGAGTTAAGATTAAAGTTGCTAGTGCTGAGCGAAAAAATGAGCGCGAACCGTGGGCTCCTGGCGAACATCGACGGCGATAGATCGCCCGGCACCAGATCGCTCTCGATCTCCTCCCCCATGCTTGGTAGGCCTCCAGATCCAGGAATACCTGGCGTTAGAGCTTCTACTCAGAAGTCCTCCTCATCGGGGACGCTTGGAGCTAAGGATTCATTTGGGAATCCAGATCCGAAGATTTCAGCGAAAGCCTCCTCCTCAGGTACTGAAAACAATTTCCCAAGTTTGGCATCTACATCTAATAGAGATCATAATGTTGTCTCAAATAATGATACGACCAATGCTCCTTTTGTACCAAATTCTACGATTACAAATGCACAAAAAAAACCTATTTCATGGGCTGCTCTATTTAGAGAAGCAAATCTGTTCGACAGTATGGGTGACAGAAGTAAAATGAAAGGCAAAATTGAAAAAATTCAATCAGAAACTTTTGATGAAATCAACATAGAGGAAAGCCTCATTGATGCTTCAAGATCACTATGGACTAATAGCTTATATGGGAAGTTCTACGGAAGAACGCCACCTCTGATTTTTGTTCAGAAAGTAATGCTGAAAGTATGGAAACTCAAATGCAGTGTGAAAATTATTGATTTGGCATCCGGATATTTCTGTTTCAAATTTGCTAATAGAGATGACATGGATTCAGTATTATCGAGAGGGCCATGGTTTCTAGGTGGCCAAGTTCTGCTACTTACCCCTTGGAGAGAAAATTTTCAACCCATGTTCGAGCATATCGAAATAATCCCCGTATGGGTTCAGTTTCCTGGGATTCCCATAGAATATATAGAAAGAGAGATTCTCCTTCATATGGCTTCTTATTTGGGTCAACCAGTGAGAATAGATGAAGTTACATTGAGGAGGCAAAGAGCAAGGTTTGCCCGGGTTTGTATACTCTGGGATTTGTCAAAAGTAGTTCCTAATGGTTTCTGGGTAAACTGTGCTGGAAGCAAATTTTGGCAGGCCATGACTTTCGAAAATATACCAAAATTATGTTTCAGCTGTGGAAAAATTGGCCACACCTCTGAACAATGCATCAAAGTGACAACCTTTAAAGAATCAGGAAACAAGACTATTACCTCAGAAGGAAATAAAGCCAGTGAGTCAAATTTGGATAATGCTCAGGCTGGGAACCAGAGAATTACTCTAGAGCATGAAGGTCAAGAATAAGGGACACATGGTCCATGGCAAATTATCAACGGGAGGAGAAAATTCATGGGCAAAACAAAAACTGAAACAAAGGTTAAAATTTCAAATGAATTTGAGAAGTTGGGCCTTCAACAAGAAGATGGAATGGTGATATCTGACTTGGGAAAGGACACCAATTCTGTTGAGATTCCTCATAGCTCCGAGCCTGATCCTACTCCAAGGACTCTCAATCCTTTTTAAAACAAAGGTAAAAAGATAATGGACAGTGACTTCCCTAGTGACATGGAGATGTCTGAATTCAACTCTAGTATCAAAGTTCCTGTAAATGTTCCTGTAAATACAAAAAAAAATGTTGATGAGTTTCACAAAAAGCTCACAGACACTTTCTCTATAGCTGTCAGTAAAATAATTACTGAAGAGGATCCTGAGAATAGAGAGATGGATAATATTTTGACTGAAATATCTCCAATTAAGGGCATCAGGATTAGGAAAGCAACAACTCAAAGCATTCATGTCAATAGCTTTCCTCTAAATTTGAAACAAAATAGAGCAAAGAAGAAAAGACATTCGAATGATCCAATGACCATAGAGTCTGATGGATATCCTAGGATTATAAACAGTGAGTTGTTAACAGGACAAAGATGAAATTGCTCAGTTGGAACATCAGGGGTGTTCTCAAAACTTCAGGATGAGACTACCTTACTTTACTCACCAAGAAACACAAGTTAGACATTATACTTTTACTAGAAACTCACTTGGAAAAAGAAAATTCAGAGTGGTGCATCAAAAAGCTAGGGAATAACTGGTCAGGTACTTTTGTACCTGGGAATGGAAGAGCTGAGGGCATTATTTTTGCTTGGAGAAATGATGATTTTGAAGTGAAAAATATCTACAGCTACAGTCAGGCTATGCATCTATCAGTATGTAAGAAAGGTTGCAAACCTTGGATATGCTCAGGAATTTATGCTAGCAATAACATAAAGAGGAGGAAACTCTTATGGGACCTTCTCAGTAATCTTGACTTAAGTAATTGCCCTTGGTTGATAGCCGGGGACTTTAACTGCATTGATAATCCGGAAGATAAACTTGGGGGTAATGCATTCACCTTTGGGAGTTCATGCAACTCTTTTAGAAGCCTATGCACACAAGCTAGTCTTATTGATTTAAAATTTCAAGGGGCCAGATTTACATGGTCAAATAACAGGGTTGGCTCAAAAAAGATCCTTGCAAGATTGAACAAGGCATATGCTAATGAGAATTGGCTCTCTCTCTTTAGTAAAACTTTGGTTTTTCACCTAAGCAGATTGACATCTGATCATAGACCAATTATGATCAATACTAAACCTGAAAACTTTCCTGATATTCCAAGAAGAAGGTTCACTTTCGAACTTTACTGGTTAGAATATAAAGAAACTCAAGAAATAGTTAGTAAGGCTTGGGAGTATCAATCTGAAAACAGCAAAAGCATGAGTCAATTCAGTAGAACTTTGAAGAAGTTGAGCGCTAATCTAGAGGAATGGAGTAAGCAAGGCATAGGCTCTTTAGAAAAGAATCTGAATGAAACTCTACAAGAGATAGAAGTCCTAAAAATAATTGAAGGAAATAACCAATGCAATGAGCAAGATAAAATCAGGCTCAGATGTTTAGATAACAAAGCAATGGCTCTTAATAGACAAATCCATATTAAATGGTGGTCTAAAGATAGATGTAATTGGTTAGAGCATAATGATAAAAATACTAAGTTTTTCCATAACTTAGTAAAATTCAAAAGGAGGAAAAATTGTATCTTGAAAATTGAAGTGGATGGCAAACCTATTAGTCAACCCAAGGACATTGTAGATGCTTTTGCTAATCGGTACAAGATGTTATGGGAAAAGGAGGACATTCCTAATTCAAATTGGCATAATGTTAAAGATCTGAACTGGAGAAAGATACCAAACGACAAGGAAGCTGAGCTCATCAAAAGCTTCTCAATGCAGGAAATTAAAGATGCAGTTAACAGCCTAGGCAGGGGCAAAGCTCCAGGTCCAGATGGTTTCATCTTGGAATTTTACATAAATTTTTGGGAAACTGTCAAGGAGCCACTGTTAAATGCTTTGAATGAATTCCATTGTAAGGCTATAATTCCGGGTGACTAGGTTCAAACAAATCTGGTTTTCATTCCCAAAAAAGACAATTCCAGATTTATCACTGATTATAGGCCTATAGCTTTATGTAATGTATCTTACAAGATACTCTCAAAAGTCATGGTTAACAGGATCAAACCATTTATAAGACTGCTCATTTCAGAAGAGCAAGTGGCTTTTGTAGAGAAGAGGAAACTACATGACAATGTTTTTCTAGTTTCAGAAATTGTGAACATTATCAACAATTCAAAACGGAAAAGGCCTTTCTTCATTCTCAAATTGGATCTTGAAAAAGCTTTTGACAGGGTGTCATGGGAAGGTCTCGGTGACATCTTAGATAAAATGAATTTTCCAGGGGTCTTCAAGAATTGGCTTATGGCATGTTTAGAATCTACAACATATAAATGCAATGTCAATGGTGTACGCTCAGCAGGGTTTAAAGGCTTCAAAGGTGTTAGGCAAGGAGATCCTTTGTCTCCATACTTATTCATCATTCTTCAGGAATTGCTATCTTTGCTCGTTAAGGATTCAGAAAGGAAAGGTTTGATTAAAGCTTTCAAGTATAAAGACATAAAAATATCTCACCTTTTCTTTGCGGATGATATTCTCATAACAATTAAGTGCTGCAAGAGCTCCTGTTATCAGATGCAAGCAATCTTGGATATTTACTGCAATGGTACAAATCAGAAGGTGAATAAAAACAAATCATAGATTATATTCCCTAGTAGCTGCCAAGCTAGTATGAAAGCTGAAATCTACAAAATCTTTGGCATTAAAGAAGGGACACTTCCCATGAAGTACCTTGGAGCATTCCTAGATAAAAAGAAACTATCAGCAAGTCAGCAAAATTTACTGATTGATAAAGGAATGAGCAGAATTGAAAATTGGGCTAATAAATCCATCTCTCAAGCTGGGAAAATAACACTGATAAATTCAGTGATGAACTCCATTCCCATCCATACATTAGCTACATTGAGTATTAATGAAAAAGTCTTGAACAAATACATAAGTTTGTCAAGGAACTTTCTATGGAGTAACAACAGCAAAAGGAAAGGCATTCATTTAGTAAGTTGGAAAAAGATCACTCTAAGCAAGTTGAATGGTGGTCTAGGAGTTAAGGAGCTATCTACTGTCAAAACTTCCATTCATGCCAAAAGAATTTTGCCTCTTTTGAATAAGGAAAAAGATTTATGGTCAAAGCTCCTATCTACAAAGTATGCAAACATGCATCCTTGGAAAGAATACTCTATCAGGAATAAGTCTTAGACTTTCAAGAGCATATACAACTCTATCAAAAAACTTAGACTGGGTCTTATAAAGAAGATTGGAGATGGTTCTAAAATAGATGTCATCAATGACCCTTGGATTGACAACATTCCTTTGGCTTGGTGGCCAACTTTTTTTGATGTTCAAGAGATCAACAATATCTCTCACATTTTTGATTTGATTAAAAGAAAAGAGTGGAACATTGGCTTCATTTCTGAAATATTTAGGGGGCGTTTGGTTACCCGCAAGTGTAAATATTGCAAAATCTATTTGCATGCAAAAGCAAATGCCCGCAAATAGATTTTGCAGCCTACCGTTTGGTTGCCCGCAAGTAGAGTTGCAACTTCTATTTGCAAGCATTTGGTTGGCCACAAATGGAAGTTGTAATTACACTTGCAACTTGCAACGTGCAACTTGCATCTTACGAAATTTTTCGGGTCGGGTCGGGCACAAATTTTCTCAAGTCGGGCTGAGCCAGGCCGGGATGGGATGGGCCGAGCATGCACGAATTTATCCGGGCCGGGTACAAACTTTTTCGGGCAGGGCCGGGCACGAACTTTTCGGGTCGGGTCGTGCACAAATATTCTTGGGCCGGGCCGGACACGAATTTTTTTGAGTCGGCCCGAGCCGGACCGGGACAGGTTGGGCAGTGCACGAATTTTTTCGGGCAAGGCTGGGCCGAACACAATTTTTTTTCGGGCTGGGAACGAATTTTTTTTCTGGTCAGGCCGGGCCGGGCATGAATTTTTTTGAGCTGGGCCGGGAAACGAATTTTTTCAGGCCGGGTCGGGCAGGAATTTTTTCGGGCCGGGCCGAGCACAAATTTATTTTAGCCGGGAACGAATTTTCTCATGCGGGGTCGGGCATAAATTTTTTGGGCTGAGCCGAGTCAAGATGGGCAGTGCACGAATTTTTTCGGGCAAGGTTGGGCCCGATGTGAATATTTCGGACTGGGCATGAATTTCTTTTCGTGTTAGGTCGGGCTGGGCATAAAATTTTTTGGGTTGGGTCGGGACACGAATTTTTTTGGGCAGGGCTGACCACGAATTTTTTTGGGCAGGGCCAGACAAGAATTTTTTCGGTCCAGACCGGGCACGAATTTTTTTGGGGCGGGCCGAGCACAAAATATTTTGGGCCGGGTTGGGCACGAATTTTTTGGAGTTGGGCCGTGCACGAATAATTTTGGGCCGGGCAAGGCACGAATTTTTTCGGGTCGGCACGAGTCGGGCAGTGCATAAATTTTTTCGGGCAGGGCTGGGTTGGGCACGAATGTTTTTGGGTCGGGCATGAATTTTTTCGGGCCGGGCCGAGGTACGAATTTTTTTTGGGCAGGGCCGGGCCGATAGTGAATTTTTTCGAGCCAGGCTGAGCACGAATTTTTTCGGGCCTGGCCGAGCACAAATTTTTTCGGGCTAGGCCAGGCACGAAATTTTTGAGTCGGGCTGGGCACGAATTTTTTCAGGCCGGGTTGGGCACGAATTTTTTCGGACCGAGCCGGGCTGGGACGGGCCGTGCAGTGCACGAATTTTTTGGGTCGGGTCGGACACAAATTTTTTCGGGGCGGGACGGACACGAATTTTTTCGGGCCGGGCCCGGCATAAATTTTTTCGGGCCAGGATGGACACGAACTTTTTTGGGCCGGGTCGGGCATAAATTTTTTGGGTCGAGCCTGGGACAAATTTTTTCGGGCCAGGCTAAAAACTTAGGCCCGACACGATTTGTCTGACAAATTAATAATTTTTAATTTTTGTATAATACTGAAAATATATTAAAAAATCTATCAAATGACATCAGATGTAAAATCTGACACTACCATCAGGTTCAGCACGAAAAAACCTACAACTTTGATATTTATCTCGTCTTCATCCGACGACTCTACGTCGCCAAAATTAATTATTTTTCAATACTTAAATTATTGCATTTGCAGCCCGCAATCTTGTATTGCGGGCTTTTTGGGCTGCAATTCCACTTGCGGCCCGCAAATGATATTTGAAATACAAGTTGCAACTAGTAAATGCTACAAAATGATTTTGCAGCCAACCAAACAAATTTGTTATCTAAATGCTGCAACTAGAGTTGCAGCATTTGTACTTGCGGGCAACCAAACGCCCCCTTAGTGAATCTCTCTTAAGGAAATTTTTTTAAGCATATACCTGTCTTTGCATAATACTATTGACAAATGGGTATGGGCAGGGAATGAAAAAGGTTGCTTAAGCTAAAAAGTTGCTTACAATTTCCTAAAAGGGACTGAGAATTTCAACAGTGAAAAAGCATATGATTGGAGAAGATTATGGAATGCCAAAGTGACTCCCAAAGCAAAAATCTTTGCTTGGAAGTTGCTGATGGAGAGATTGCCAACATCACATTACCTGTCAAAGTTCACAAACATTGAAAGAAGCAAATGTTATGTATGCAAAATGACCGAGGACAGTGTGGAGCACATTTTCTTCAATTGTGAACCGGCTAAGGATTTTTGGAAACAATATGAGAGAATCATTAGATATCAATTTGAAAATACAAACACTTGGTTTAGTGGCAGTTGGTTGAAAGAGGGGACAAATTTGGAAACTTCAGGAAAAAGATATTTTAATTGGTTTCATAATTGCAGGATTATGACACATTTGGAAGAATAAAAATGAGGCACATTTCAAAAACCAAAAAACAAATGTTAAGCTACTCATTTGAAGAGCTCTTGCTGAAACTAAATTCCTCAAGTATCCTTTTGAATGTTGCATACGAAAAGAGACTTCCTCAAGCATTGAGAACATTATTTCAAACCATGCTACTTCTCAAAATCTGATTGATACAGCTTATAGTATTTACTGTGATGTAGCTTGGTCAAAAAATAGTAGAGAAGAAGGATTGGGTTTTTACTTCAGGGATAAAGATAATAAGTCCTTTGTCAAAGGCTTCAGCTCTGGTTTCACTGCTTCGCCTCTGATTGCTGAAGCTTGGGCTCTATGGATTAGCATTTTGTATGCTAAACTGCTGGGAATAAAATATATCATGGTTTTTTCAAATTGCTTAAGACTCACAAATATCTTGAACAACATCTACAAGCCATGCACCTTGGTTTTTAAAAGATCTTATAAAAGATATATCATGGATGGCTAAAGGACTGGATATTCAGGGATTGTTTCATATAGCAAGAAACCAGAACATGCAAGCTCACAATCTAGCAAATTAGGCAAAGCTTAAAAAGCCTATGGTCAATACTTTGGAATCTATGATACATATCCAGCAGCAAGGAAATGAAGAAAGTAATTACTCATCCATTCACTATTCTGAGTTGCTTCAAATTGCTCAAAATTTTCATAACTTGCCAAATGAAGATTCTCAGATTGGTAACAATCAGAAGAATGTCTCGGTAAGAAACAATGCTAAGCCGAAGGAGGCATGTAATGTTTTTGAAACTTGTGTAAATGCTGATAGATTAGATGCTAGTAGAAGGTATGAAACAAATAGAGGCAACTTGTATAAGAAAGGTGAGGTGTCTCTGCTAGAGAATGTATCAAACATTGAGATTAGAAATAAAGCTCACACTTCAAGGGGGGAATATGGAAATACTTGGAGATCTGGCAAGGAGTGCACGGTCACTGACCCAATGCCTTCTTTTCCCAGTATCTGATTATAACCTGACTCCTTGAGAAAGTTTTTTCTAAAAAAAAAAAAAAATTGAGTTAAGATTATAGTTAAATTTAATTAGGTCAAGATCATATCAATATGAGTTGAGTTCAATCAAATCTATCATCTTATGGTTCAATTCATCAAGTCGGATTAGATAAAGTCAACTCAAATCAAGTTGAACAAGTCTATGCCAAGCTAGCCTACACTACATTGATTGCATTAGATCAAATCAAATTAGATTAATTTAATATCGAATTCAATCAAGTTGAATTGTATGAAATTGGATTCAATCCAATTGAGTCAAGTATGATGGTATCAACATTGTCTTATATTACTTCAAGTTGGATCTAACTAATTTACAGATTAATTTTGTCTAGGGGTGTTCATTGGGTTGGGTCGACCCAATTAACCCGAAAAATCCGACCTGACCTGACCTGAATCAATCGGGCCGAATCAGGTTGGTAATTGGGCTGGGTCAAGTTTAATTTATTCAAACCCGACCTTAATCGAGTCGGGTCTCGAGTTTCAATATTTGAAACCTGATGATCTGATCCGATTACCCGATTATTTATATTTTTTTAAAATGTATTAAAAATAATAAAAACCCGATCGGGAAGACACGGATCGTGTCTTCCCGAGAATAAGAACCGGCCATACGAGCGGCACTTCTTCTTCTCGAGAAGACACACACGGTAAGAAGAAGCGGCCATGCGTTTGAGAAGACGCGCACGAGAAGAAGAAGCGGCGCTCGCATGGCCGCTTCTTCTCGGGAAGACGCGGCCACACGGGTTCCGTCTTCCTACATATCTCGAGACACACCATGTTTTCCCGCGTATCTCGAGACACATGCACATGCGTATCTCATTAATTTTTCTTAAAAATATTTTTTTTTATATTTAGGTTTTTAAATGGGTACCCGACTACCTGACCCGACCCGACCCGACCCGATTACTTGTTGGTTGAGCAGTGCTGATTTTTTTCTCCAAACTTGATTCGACTCGACCCATGAATAACCCTAATTTTGTCAGATCAAATCTAGTAAAATTGAGTCGACGTTGAACCGGAAGATGAATGAGATAAGATAAGAGAGAGTGAAAGTGAACTAAAAAAAAATATGTGACACAGAATTTGAAAAGAGTTAAAATTTTATTGCACCCCTTAATAGGTTAAAATTTACTCTATCTTGAGAATAATTTTTAATTATAATATATATATATATATATAAAATCGAACATAACATAACTAATGAAGGTTAATTTGTTTAAAATATAATTTTTAACCGCCTTTATTTTTTTTTCTCACCCATCACCTAAAAAGAGTAGTATACTCCATAAAGGAGAATATTTTTACTCATCTTATAATACGAACTTTTCCCTTAGTCTCAATATTTCTCTCATTCTAATACTTCCAAATAAATCTCTAGAGATGATTTAGTTACTTGTTTTAAAGGTCTAATCTATATATATAAAAAAGTAATATTCACAGCGGTGTGGCATCTTAAGAGTGAAGTTTTTCTGACATGATAATTGTAGAATTTTTTAAAATTTAGTTATTTTAAATAATTTTTTTTCATACAATTTAATGTCAATTATACCCACTTCCCTTAATTAAATTCTCATCAATTCATGCAATTTAATATTTTAAATAATTAACCCACGTTGCCCACCCCACCCACCCACCCACATTATCTCTCTCTCCTCATGATTTTTTTCTCCATGCAATTTAATGTGAATTATACCCACTTCTCTCAATTAAACTCTCATCAATTCATGCAATTTAATATTTTAAATAATTAACCCACGTTATCTCTCTCTCCTCATGCAATTTAAGGTGCGGTTGATTGCATGCAATTTAATGACAAAATACAATTTAAGGTGTAGTTTAACGCTCAATTAAAATGTCTGTTACTTCTTTCTTTTTTCGTCCCGAAATATTTATTAACATATACATTATAAATTCTGACTTCTCTTTCTTTCTCTCCTATCGGTTCAGTTAGTCAAATAAATATTCACTTATTTTTCTCTCTCATCAGTTCAATTACTCAAATAAATACTCATTGGATAAAGCACGACGAAGCTCTTCCGTCACCATGGCGATCGAGTCATCATTGTCGACATCCAGGATGACAATGGTCACTCCCTCTGCTCCTCCATTGGCCCTGTCTCCTATGTCCACGTTTTGCTCTCTTACGGAACTCTCCTAACTTCCCAATTCAAGTTCTCGATTTTGGAATATGCTTCGAAAAATCCAAAAGCAAACACAACTTTTCTATTTTTTTTATGAAAAGATTAATGTTTCTTTTTAGATTTACATTTTATTGATACTTAAGAATTTTAGTCTTTTAAAATTATAGAATGTAGTCTATTTATATTGGACTTTTAGTGTTTTCTATATCAACCTACTTTTTAATATTTTGAATTTTGAATTTCTTATTATTTTGAAAAATTAGTGAAAATATATTTTAATGTATTGAAATATTTTTTATATTATATTTTTGAGTTTTTGAAATATAATTTATTCAATTTATTTTTAGTAATATTTCAAATTATAGAATGTATTCTATTTATATTGAACTTTTAGTATTTTTCTATGTCAACCTAGTTTTTAATGTTTTTAATTTTGAATTTATTATTAGTTTGAAAAATTAATGAAAATATATTTTAATGTATTGAAATCATTTTTATAGTATTTTTTGAGTTTTGAAATATTATTTATTGAATTTGTTTTTAGTAATTTTTCAAAACCAAAGAATTTTATTTAGTTTAAAATAGTTTAAATTTTTTATTTTATAATTTGTTTTAATATATCTTTATTATATTTGATTTTTATCCATAAAAAGATAATTATTTTATAATTTTTCTTTTTTATTTATTTTAGTTGTTGAAATTTACATAGATTTATTTTAATTTCTGAGTTTTTTCATGTAAAATATCATTACTACGAAGATTTTTTTATAAAAAATACTTTAAAGAATAAATATATTTTAAAACAAATGCATACAATTATATAGAAGCATTATTTATGTATTGAAGTCATTTTTTTCTTGAAAATATTAAGAGAGTAATTTACATTTTATTATAAATTTACTTTTTTATTATTATGAATTTTAAACCATTTTTTATTTTTTTTATATTTATTCTTTGAACCTATTTTTTTATGTTAACATTAAATGTTATATATATAATGTATAAATTTATTTTGTTATATTATTTTTTGTATTCTTGAAATATTATTTTTTAGAAAATTTATATAATTTTCAATTTTTATTTTTTTAATTTAGTTATCTACCCTTTATACAATTTTAATCGGTGCAATTTACTTTATGTTTTTGTTATTTGATATTTATCCTTGAAATTTTTTACTTTTATATAAATTTTAAAAATTATAACAAATAAAATTATGAAACTTTGTATTATAGTTCTTGAACCAAGTGATATATAGATAAAGAATAATTCTTTAATTTGGTAGTGAAATAAAAGTTTATAATTGAATATAATATTTTAAATTTCTATATTTAATTATTTATTACATAATTGGATCTTTGTTATATACCCTAAAAATAGTATTATTATTTTGTTAATTTTAATTACACATTTTGGTCATACATTTTAATTTTTTTAATTTACTCATATTTAATACAATGTAAAAAGAAATCAAATATTATAATAAATTTATGATTGCTGAATAAATAAATAGTTTAGTAATATATTATTTTATGCAATTTAAAATGAATATGCTTAATTGAAAAGATTAGAATAAAAAAAATCAATTATCAATATTTGAATTATGTCATTTTAATATAAAAATCAATTTACAATGAATTTCAATTCTTATATATATATATATATATATTGAATATATTAGTGTGTTTTGTGAATTTTAAATCATAAATATAAATCATATTTAAAAAGAGATATGCATATTTTTTACTGTTACAATTATATAAATCAAATTTAATTAATATTTTCTATTTTGTGTACACTTATAATTTGTCATGTATATAGTATTTATTATTTCTCTTAATCATTTGGATATGAATTATACAGATTCTAATGATAATTTATTGTTATAAATTTTAAAATTTATTTAAATTTAATTATATAATATAATTAAGCAACGCACAGATTTTCGACAAGTATGATAACATTTCATTTTGACTCTTACAATTTGCCTTGATTATTAACTTGGGGAGCTTTTTTTTTTATTTGACCCAAATTGAAAAGATCTTTAAAAAATCAATTCTCTTTTCTTGTCTACGCATGCAAAATAAAATATGATTATGTTTTATTAACATTATACGGAGGGTCAGATTTTAAATTATTTATCCCAAAAAAATTATTCTTCATAATTTAATCTTCTTACCTTTTGCCTTTGTTGCCTAACTTTGATTTTGATAAGCATTCATGAAAAATGTACATTATTTAGTATAGTTGATGAAGCTGGCAATAATGACCTCCACATTTTCCACATTATTGGGATATCTGAAATAAATTTCAAACGTTGCAAATTATGGCCATGACCCTGTGCACCTTTGCTCCAATAAGCTCATAATATCACTCGTAGGGCCTTATCTGATTGGAACAAACAATACCTAGGCTTCCTGGAACAAAACTTATAGCACAATAGTCATTCTTGAAGATAGAGATACATCTAGTGGCCTTTATGCTAAACAAGAAATAAATCTTAAAATTTTGTATAAAAGAGCCAATAATGCTCTTCAAAGGTAGATCACCCTCAAGTGATGGTCTAAAATCAAAACCAAAAGGCTCTTTGAAGGTGACAAAAATATTATCTATTTTCATAGGGTTGTGACATCTCGCAAAAGGCGTGTCCTAACCGCAGAGGGTGTTCGTCACTAGCAACACCTTGGATCCGGAGCTAAATCGTGATCTTGGATTTCCAGAGGTGAAGACTCGATCTACAAAGGTATAAACCCTAAACCAGTATTGATTTAACTAAGATGCATGTATTCGCTTGGGTAGAGGATTGTTTTATTTTTTCATTGTGAAAATTTTTTTGTTGCTTGCCCGATCCTCGCCGATCCAACACTGAATACACATGCAAAGAGTTTCATGGATACTTACTAGCTAATGATATTTTCCACCAAACTAGTTAAGCCGATACACCTGCACAAAATAGCGTGGCAAAAATGAAAAATCACCCCGCTTACTGAATGTCACATGATATTTACTTTTATCGACGAAATGCCATAGTTTTTTTACGAGATGCCCTTTTTATTGCTGCATACCCGATTAATCGCATGCCACTTCGAGTTCTGGAATTCGAATCACCAATTGAATTTTTTACTAGAGCTACTACTTCATAAGATATTTGGTTGTGTCTGTTTTCTACGTAATCATCATCCCTACCCAACATAGTTGATTCTCGTTCTCATAAATGTGTATTTGTTGGATACTTACAAGTGTTCCTTTCCTCCTAAATAGAAGAAAATTTAAATATGAATGTATGACTCCAACCAGAGTTCGTTAAGCACGACCAAACCTTCTCCTACCATAGTGCTAGATGATTTTCTCTTCTTTTCGTGTTCTTCTTTTGAGGCACCACCTCAAGAGGGGGAGCCACCTATAGCTCAAGGAAAAATCAACCATGGAGAACCAATTTCACCTAGTGCAGATTTGCTTCATAGGATTAAGGGAGATATGATAAGATATGAATTTGAATCCAATGTTTGTTTAGTGCATTGATTAGAAAAAAATATGATTAGAATAATATAAAATTAATATGATTTCCGATGTATACCGAATTTAAAAGATTCATATCCAATCATCTCATATTTATTATCCAATTCTATCCTATCCTATCCAATGAAGCAAATATACCACTAGTGCTTGTTTGCTTCATAGGATTAAGAGAGATAGGATAAAATATGGATTTGAATCCATTGTTTGTTTAGTGCATTGATTAGAAAAAAATAGGATTAGAATAATAAAAAATTGATATGATATCCAATGTACACCGGATTTAAAAGATTTATATCCAATCCACTCTCATTTATTATCCAATCCTATCCTATCCTATCCAATGAAGCAACCATACTACTAGTGCTTGTTTGCTTTATATAATTAAGGGAGATAGGTTAAGATATGAATTTGAATCCATTGTTTGTTTAGTGCATTGATTAGAAAAAATAGGATTAGAATAATATATAATTAATATAATATCCAATGTACACCGGATTTAAAAGATTCATATCTAGTCATCTCCCATTTATTAGTCAATCATATCCTATCCGATCCAATGAAGCAAACATACCACAATAGTTCAAGATGAGGGAGAAAATGACCATGGAAGACCTAGTTAGGTGGAGCCACTTGTAGTTCCAGCTCCACTTGGTGATATTGAGACGACTATGTATTCTCCAAGAGATAAAAAATTTCTTCATGTTACTGGTATTGATTCTCCTAGAATTGATACCATTCCTTCTCTTGCCCGTTGTTTAGAATTACCCATTACCATTCGTAAAAGTTCTCGTCATCCTATTCTTCCCTCTCGTTATCGTTACAATTTATCTCAATATGTTTCCAATGAGTTTTTGTCTTCTAGGTATAAATGCATTATTACACTTTATATCATTATGTTTCTAATGAGTTTTTGGCTTCTTGTAATACCCGGGGTTTCCTAATATAAAATTTTTCGTGGTGCAGCCCATCGAGTTGGGAGCTAGCCGGATCTAGTCGCGTGATCGCCTCGAATAGCAGGTAAAATTAATTTAAATCATAACTAAATGTTGGTGATTGAGTGGATGAGCATATTGGTTGACTCAAGTCTGGTGTTACCCTGCTTGAGTCGATCGAGCGAATGGAAAGGGGTGGAAAATTTGGGACTGTTCGGATCTATACGCTGGGTTTCATGTTATGTCGTCTTGATTCCTACTTACATGTTTAGTGTTAGATTCAAATTTTATTATGTGATTGTTGTTCATCTTAGAAATTGATAGTAACTTTAGATCTATATTCTCATGGTTATGGAATTGTTCTTGCTAATGCATACATGGATAGGATGGTTATGGTACCTGAATCAAAGGAAATGTTTCATAAATTTTCAAATATTTTATTTAATTATTGCTATGTTTATTGCATGTTCCTTATCGGTTTAGTTAATGGAATTTAACCTCTTTTATTCGGCTTTCACATGATGATTGTTGCTCATGATTATTTTTGACAAGTGTCGTTGACAATGGTAAGCTGAGTACTTATCCATAGTCGGTAAGTTCTAACAATTTTATAGAGAATGGCTTCGATACCTAGTTGTGACATTTAACTTAGAGACAAGTACACTTACTAAGTTTTACACCTAGGGATGGTTAGCAAATATCAATATCCTCGTAGTGTGACCCGAAGGGAAGGGTCGGACATGGGCAACACCCGGAAAGAAAAACACAGGAAAACTTGCACAACCTGGTTCTAGTTCTGGTTGAGATGGTCTACTGAGGAGTGATATTAGCCGAACGGTTACCACGCAACTTAGCGGTTTATAGGGTCTTGAGATTGCACCAGCGGGCCCACTAGGTGTTAGACCCGAGTGACGAAGGATCTTGAGATTCCGTTAGTGGGCCACGCTGACGGTAGACCCGAGTTGGGTGGGACTAGCTATCCCTAACCTGGAGGATTCCTGAGGCTAGTGGCCATCCTAGTTGACGGATCCGAATCATGAAAGTTCATATTTAAGATGCCTTTATCGGCTGGTTTTGGGTAGGCCGATCGGCCTAGTTACGTAGAGGGAAGAACCGAACCTTCTATATATATTTTTAGGCCATTAGTGGCCGAGCTAGTGAAATGAACAAGGGCCCGAGAGGCCGGTTCATCCATTCTTCTGTCTTGGCAAATTGATTAACTTCAGTGGTGTGATCTTATTTAAATTCCCTATTTATGTCATACCTTATATATGTTATCTTGCCGAGGTTTTAAGTGGAGGTTCGAAAGAACCGCTCACTGAGTTCCTCGTGAACTCACTATTTCATTATTGTTGTTTTGCAGAGCCTAACCAGTGAGGTACGACTTGGTGGCATGGTATGATTGGAGGGCGGACGTGGGTGCAGATCTCGTAGCTGGTAGTTATTAGTCGTAGTCGTGTCTTAGTAGAGTCGTGTGTATGCACTGTGTTGTTTTGTAAAACATTGAGATGTTCTTTGAAAAACCTTTAGATGTTTATTTTAAAATTTGTGGTGTTTAGAACTTGGTTTGGTTAAACTATTTTCAAACAGCTAATACAATTTGGTACTATTGCTTTGTTTACGATTTCACTGTCAGTCTGGTTGTGTTTTTATGAGTTGTTGGTCAGTGCATAGTGTAGGCTTCAGGATACCGATACGTACCCTGGCCGATCACGCGTACCCCTGAGTCGGGGTGTGACACTTCTAGCTTATGTTTAGACCCAATGGCAGCATAACTGATTCTATCAACGAATGACAACGACAATTTTATTTTTTTGAAATTAAGCGGAAACAAGTTTATAAATTAAGCATACACAAAAATTTAATGCTAACACATAATGTATAGTGGTTCAGCTTCTAACCAAGACTACATATACTACCTAAGTGTTGGCTTTAGGTTTTCGACCTTAGCCTTAATCTCGATTTTGATGGTTTTGATGATAACAAATATGGAACTAATGATTTCATTGAGAATTCAGGTTCCATATCGACTAGCGTTCGATGTCCTCGATCGGATAAATCAGAGAAATCACAAAATTGGAAGGACATTGATCGTCGCGCTCGGGTTCGTCGTAGAAGTTTCTCGAAGATCGATGAGTGCACCAAAGTCGCTTGGATGAGTCCAAAGATCAAGTCAAAAGCTCTCCAAGATGATGCTCGTTGAAAGCCAGAATCTGGAAACGAAGCACGGAAGAAAAAGGCTGAAGAAAACAATCTCAGCCTAAATTCGATCGACCGAGTGATTGACCGAATAGGGTAAGAAATGGGCAGTAGCCTTAGCGGTCGATCGATCGGTCGACCTAAAGAGAAATCGCAAGCTTCTTGCGTCTATCGGTCGACCGACCGAAGCCCAAAAAGGGCAGTTGGCTTGGCAGTCGATCGACCTGCGAATAGCCGAAGACGCAAAATGTGTCGATTGACCGATGGGTGGATCGAAGATCGTGGATTCGTGATTTGCGTCTGGGTGGTCGATCGGTCGGTCGACCGACCATTGGGAAAATTGCAGCGGTCGAATGATCGGTCGACCGTTGCTTCAACCGACGCTTCGACCGGCGGCCTGTAACGGATAGTTTTCTATCCGTTGAACAGCCGTTTCTTCAGTACGGTATAAATATACTCTCATATGATTCAGTTATCGCTCTTCCTCGACTTCTACAACATTCATTGAGCATTCTAAGAGGAAGATTTGAAGCCTTCCAAAAAGCTTGCGCTGCTTCTCTGTCTGCGACATTTTCGTCAAGCGTACAAGCTCTGCTCCTCAACTCGGGTGTTGATTCAAGATCCACTACTTGACGAGTTGAAGGATTGAAGGATTACAAAAGAGTACGAAATCTTGGTTTCATTTTAAGCTCTTTTCAATTGTAAATTTTTATCTGTTTTTAAACTATTTTTGGATTTGTGTCTATGTAAAGACCTAGCTATTAGGTCTTGTCGTGTGAAGTGGTATCCTTGGTGAAAAGGAGTAAATCCACTTGTGTAAACTTAATTGTTACTAGGATTAATTCTAGTTGTCCCTTAGGTTAAGATGGGAAAGTGCTCTCGGTAGGAAGGCGGGATACTTCCGGGTGTGGAAGTGCCTTCGGTTGGAGAGCGAAGACTTTCCGGTGAGAAGTCCTTGTTGTAAGGAAAACTAATTAATCTAGTAAAATCTAGTTTGGAAATCCTAAGCGGGGTGCTTAGATAGTGGAGTAGGCATTGGGGCCGAACCACTATAAAATCTCTGTGTTTGCATTGATTGATTATTCGTTCTTAATTGATTAATTATTTATCGCTTCCGCAATCAATCATCAAATTACAAATTGCCTAACGATTTAAGAAAATAATTAAATTAGGTAAATAGAGCAAAAATATAGTAAACACACTATTTACCCCCCCTCTAGTGTTGCCATTTCGCCCACATTTGGTATCAGAGCGGGTCGTAGATTGTGATTTCACCATCCCTTCTACAATTCGTCTCGATCTAGAAATGGCTCTAGAGATTGTAGTGTCTTTACCCTCTAGGTTCGATGAATCAAACTTTGGTATATGGAAATCTAGGATGTACACATTTATGAAGACTAAAGGTTTTTGTGTATTTAACATGTTACATTGGGAATTTATTGAACCTAAGGTTGATATACATGCATGGAGTGAAATGGACAAGAAAATATTTAAGTATAATGGATATGCCATGAATTGCATACTTTGCACATTACCAAATGACATACTAGAAAAAGTCATGGGGCTTTTGATTTATGGGCCTCGTTAAATGTCTTATATGATTATGCCAAAACTGAAGAAATTGACACTTTTGATGAAGGTGGTGATGACAATGGTCACTCACCTACAACTAATCTTAATTTTGATGCCCATAGTGCTTCTAGTCAAAGGAGCAATTCTAAAAGACGAAAACGAAAGGTAAAATGTCATGCTTGCAAAGAAAAGTGGCATGTGAAGAAAAATTGCCCAAGCATGAAGAAGAAAGCAAGGAAGAGGTCAAGTGCTTCTACCTCCACCTCTCACTCATTTGAAGCACCCTCTAGCAATGACTATGAAGCTACTTCAAAAGGTTACCTTATGAGTACGAATGATGAGATACATTCTTTTCCTTCTAGTCATAATAATAAAAATATTAGTACTAGCTCTTCTAGTTTATTCAATATGTCATATGAAGAACTAGTTGATGAATGTCAAAAAATGCATGCATTGCTTGTTAGAAAAGATAAAGAAAATAAAAAGATGAAAAAAGAAAATGAAATGCTTAATTCTCATTTGCATGAATCCAAACTAGAAAATGAAAAATTGAAATCTAGGTCATTTGATTCATGCCATGAAAATGTAGAACTTGAGCTTAAGGACTTGAAGCTCAAGAATAACAATTTAGAAAAAGCGAATTGCATGTTAAAATCTCAATTACATGCATTAAATAAATCAATGAATGATTTGAAAAATGAGATTGTTTTTCTAAACAAGAAGGTTAGTAATGTATCTAGTAATTCTTCATTTAAGAATTCTAATAAAAAGAATGCTCATGCTAATGTTAAATCATATGCTAAGCATTCTACCATTAAACCTCATACTCAAAAGAAAAATATTTTATCTAAAAATGACCATGCTCATCATGCCTCTCATGCCATGCATTCCACTTTTAAACCTCATAATGATATCTCTAAGAATGCTCATACTCATCATGTTTCACTTGATAAATATTCTAAAATGAAAATTCATGTCCATGCTAAAAATGAAAAGAAAATGTTTCTTTGACATTGCTTTTGTTGTGGTATATATGGGCATGCCATATTTGATTGTGCTTTTAAAATGAACCCTAGTGTTGTTAAGACACTTTGAATACCTAAGCCCACTAACCCCCAAGGACCCAAAGCTATTTGGGTACCAAAAATTTCATGCAGTTTTGTAGGGCGAGGTACCACACAAGGGTGAGATGAAAGTGGTTGATTGAAGTTGTTTAAGGATTCTAAGATTGAACCATTTCAAACTTGCAACTTCAAGTCATCTAGATGCCTATGGTAAAGTTGGCATCAAACACATTGGTATCATCTCTTATATCCCATTGCTTAAAATTATAGTTGGAGTTTGATATGTATCTAATATTAGTTGATTTCTCCGCTCTTAACATCTTTCAAAAACATTTTTGATTTTTTGATTTCCCGGTCTCTTCGGAGACCCCGGTGGCCTGTAATGGGCCTAAGCGACCTTGCAGTTTTAAATCGTAGGCACATTGTGGCCTTTCGATTTTCAACCAATAGGAATGGTTGGAGATCATGTTTTAATTTATTATTCTTGTGATATCTTAAAATTCATTTTGATATCACTCGATTTCATTTTAAAACGGATTTCAAACCATTTAGCAAAGTAATCCTTGATAATGATACTTGATACCTATCTTTGCTTTTTGGTTGAGTTAGCTTGCTAAGTAGCTATATTTTCTCTAAAAATATTAGTGTAGCTTACTTGCAAGTTATAAGTATTTTAGGAAGACTAATTAGGAAGAAAAAGTTTAGTTTGACAAATTATCATGAATAAGGTATAACTTCAATAAATCCAAAATCTTAGGGTTATATCTCAATGCTTAAGCTCAAACTATGTCTCTATACTCATGATTAGATTTGCATGTCAAACCCTTGAAGTTTCATGAGTAGATAGAATCTTAGCACTTAGGCAAATTTCATCTAATGAAACTTGCTCTAGGTTGAGCTTACTATAAGAGACGTTCCTATTAAGTCCAAACTAGTTAAACATGTCTAGAGATCTTAATCTTTAAATATTTCACAGTCTTAGGATCTCTTAGACTCATTTAGATATCATGAAAACTTTCTTTAAATGAATCTTAACTATCTAGCATAGGTTAAGATTTTAAATAGAACTTTGTATTGAACTCATGCTATTTAGTAAATAAGCTTGCTAGTAGTCTTATTATTTCATTATGAAACTAATGAAGTCTACTTGCAAGTTAAGAATTGGAAAACTATGCTATCTAGAAGTAAATGAAAAAGGAAATGAAAAAGTTGGGCAAATTTTCAAGAAAAAAAGGTATAATTTTGATTTTGAAAAAATCATAATATAATACTTAAATATGTATGCTTTAATGATGTCTCTATATGCTCATGATTGATTATGCACGATACATGTTTGAATTTTCATGAGTAGGTAAAATCTTGATAACTTAGCTCATTTCATGATATCATGATATCTATGAAATTGAACTAGATTAAATTCTTCTTCAGAGACTTTATTTTAAGTTAAAAATTGGATAAACATGTTTAGGTGTGTTAATGATTAGCTACATGACAAAATTGAAAATTCATGTCTAGATGAAGAAAGTGACAACTAATTCACCTTAGGAGACTTAAGCTTGAAAAGCTTGGACAAAGTCAACAAACCACAATTGGTATCAATTGACTTGGTCATTTGATTTTAATTCCAAAACTTCATAAACATGTTTAGGAATAGGTATGACATGTTTCCATACTCTTAGAGTAAAATTCTTATAGATATGGATAAAGTGACAATTGAGGTTAATTCATGCAAACCTTTTTTGAACCATATTGACCCAAGTCAACAAGTTGACTTAAAGGTCTCATTTTCAATCCATACTTGTGGAATATGTTTAGATTTACTCATGTTAGGTATCCATAGGGTTAAATTTGAAAAATCATGAGTAAATGTTAAGATTAAAACTTAGCAAGTTTCATAAAAACTAGTTTAGTTTTAAATAAAACTATGGTAGGTTGATATCTTGACTTAAGGACTTAATTTTCATTTCAAACTTGACATATACTCTTTACATGACCATCATGTGATGTCATGAAAGTTTGAATGAAAATTGAAAAAGTTTTAAGAATAACTGAAAATTACCAAAATATCATTTCAACCTACATTTAATATCATTTTCAGTTATTTCTAGAAAAATATAGTAAATTAATTTTGAGATGATTCTTGATGCAACACCTTCATTGAAAAATTTAGTTTCTTAAATAAAAATTTTAAAACATTTCATCAAGAATCTAATTTATAATGAAATTTTGAAGTTGACCTTTAAAAATGCAAAGTATCATTCTTTTTGAAACATCAATCTTTTCGATACTTTGAATTTTCTTCAAAAACTTCAAATGAAACCTTGTGTACACCATTTGGATTCCATTTCTAATATCATTCGCACAATTTCTTGAGTAAAATCATTCCTAGAAATGATTTTGATATCTTGGATGATAGATAGAAAAATTTATTTGTTTCATTGGAATCAATATAGGATGAAAAATGGACTTTGATTTTTAAATTCATTTTGAGTTGAATTTTGATACATGCATTTCAAATGATCATTCAACAATTGGTATCAAAATTTTCCTCAACAATTGGTATCAAAATTTTCCTCAACAATTGGTATCAAAAATTTTATTCAATAATTGGTATCAAAAAAATTTCATCTAACAAATTAGTATTTTAAATCTTGAAGTATAGGTTGACCTAAGTCAACAAAGTGAATTAAAAATTTCACCTTAAGCCCAAACTTGATTAATGGACTTAGATTTTCTCATGTTTGATGTCTAGATGCCTAAATATGAGAAAACATGAGTAGATAGCAAAACTTGAGACTTAGCATTTTCATAGTTTTCATGCTTATGTCATATGAAAACATGCTAAGTTCATAACTGAATTAATTGACATTAGTTTCACTTCAAACTTGATATACATATTTTAAATGTCTATATGTTTGTATGTTGAAAGTTTGAATGAAATCTACAAATGTCAAGAAAAAGAAACAATATTCATTTTGATAACATACATGATTTATTTTTGAATTCAAATACTTGGTTTTTTGAACATATCATGTATGAACCTTGTTTCATATCATATATTTGTTTTTCCATCCCTTTGGTTTAGGTTTTCATGTTTTATGAAAAATACTCCTTAGAGTTTCAACCTCATGTATTAATTGTGTTTCATCCCTTTGAATAGATAGATCTTTCTTACCTTTTTGATTGATGTCAAAAGGGGGAGAAAATTAGGAAAAGTCTATAGAGAAAATATATGTCAAAAGGGGGAGAAATGCATAGTCAAAAGGAGGAGAAATGTATAGTTAAAATGGGGAGAAAAGTATAAGAAAGTGGAGGAAAATATAGGGATATCCATGCATATAGATAGGGGGATTTTAATCATATAGATATGCATGTTGATAGGGGGAGAAATCCCTTTGTTGATATCCTTAATGCTTTAATGAATATATATTTTCTTAAGGATGTTTGTCATCATCAAAAAGGGGGAGATTGTTGGCTTTAAGTTTTCGACCTTAGCCTTAATCTTGGTTTTGATGGTTTTGATGATAACAAGCATGGAACTAATGATTTCATTGAGAATTCAGGTTCCATATCGACTAGCGTTGGATATCCTCGATCGGATAAATCGGAGAAATCGCAAAATCGGAAGGACATTGATCGTCGCGCTCGGGTTCGTCGCGGAAGTTTCTCGAAGATCGACGAGTGCACCAAAGTCGCTTGGATGAGTCCAAAGATCAAGTCAAAAGCTCTCCAAGATGATGCTCGTTGAAAGCCGGAACTCGGAAACGAAGCGCGGAAGAAAAAGGCTGAAGAAAACAATCTCAGCCTAAATTCGGTCGACCGAGCAATCGACCGAATAGGGTAAGAAATAGGCAGTAGTCTTACTGGTCGACCGGACTGAGGCTAGCTGCAGACGCAGCTTGCGTCGGTCGACCTAAAGAGAAATCGCAAGCTTCTTGCGTCTGTCGATCGTCCGGCCCAGTCGACCGACCGAAGCCCAAAAAGGGCAGTAGGCTTGGCGGTTGACTAGTCAGTCGACCGACCTGCGAATAGCCGAAGACGCAAAATGCGTTGGTCGACCGATGGGTGGATCGAAGATTGCGGATTCATGATTTGTGTCTGGGCGGTCGACCCGCCGGTCGACCGACCACTAGGAAAATTGCAGCGGTCGAATGATCGGTCGATCGATGCTTCGACCGGCGCTTCGATCGGCGGCCTGTAACAGATAGTTTTCTATCCGTTGAACGGCCGTTTCTTCAGCAGGGTATAAATATACCCTCATATGATTCATTTATCGCTCTTCCTCGACTTCTACAGCATTCATTGAGCATTCTAATAGGAAGATTTGAAGCCTTCCAAACAGCTTGCGCTGCTTCTCTGTCCGCGACATTTTCTTCAAGTGTACAAGCTCTGCTCGTCAACTCGGGTGTTGATTCAAGCTCCACTACTTGACAAGTTGAAGGATTGAAGGATTACAAAAGAGCACGAAATCTTGGTTTCATTATAAGCTCTTTTCAATTGTAAATTTTATCTGTTATTTAAACTATTTTTGGATTTATTTCTGTGTAAAGACCTAACTGTTAGGTCTTGTCGTGTGAAGTGGTATCCTTGGTGAAAAGGAGTAAAGCCACTTGTGTAAACTTAGTTGTTACTAGGATTAATTCTAGTTGTCCCTTAGGTTAAGGTGGGAAAGTGCTCTCGGTAGGAAGGCGGTATGGAAGTGCCTTCGGTTGGAGAGCGGAGACTTTTCGGTGAAAAGTTCTTGTTGTAAGAGAAACTAATTAATCTAGTAAAATCTAGTTTGGAAATCCTAAGCGGGGTGCTTAGGTAGTGGAGTAGGCATTGGGGCCGAACCACTATAAAATCTTTGTATTTGCATTGATTGATTGTTCGTTCTTAATTGATTAATTATTTATCGCTTCTGCAATCAATCATCGAATAGCAAATAACCTAACGATTTAAGAAAATAATTAAATTAGGTAAATGGAGCGAAAATATAGTAAACACACTATTCACCCCCCCTCTAGTGTTGCCATTTCGCCCACACTAAGCTCTCTGCCAAAGATTTCTATAAATCAACTAGATTAAATTGTTTCATAAAAAAAAATTTACAAGCAAATATCACAATGGTGTCCTCGTGGGCACCTCCAACACTTTAAGCAATAATGAAATCTAAGTTAACCTTGCAACCTAAGTGGATATATACTTCTTGGACTGCACTAGAACTGTTGGGCTTTGTCGGATTAGACCTAGCAACGCCCCGTCATTCATTCCAAACCAAGCTACGCGGCCCCACCCAAGGGCCTTTTCTCAACTACACCCTTGGGCCAGACTCAAGCCAGACCAGACGGCTCTTTTCGAGGAACCCACCCGGTCATTCATGGACACCGACATCCTATCTTATCATGAGGGATATACCAACACAAACCCGCCATCTGCAGGATTGGCCTCGACCCATTATGGGCAACAATCCTAGAGAGATTACCGGCCAGCGTTATCACCTCCACCTGTAGTATATATACACAGCACTAGGGCTGAGTATCGGGCGGGTCAGGTCAATACCCGACCAGACCCGATCGGGTATTAACTCGAAAATTTCAAAAAATTTATACCCGACCCGACCAGATTTTTTAATCGGGGCTCGACCCGAATAATCCGAAAAAATTGGGCCCCCGACCCGATTAACCCGAATAACCCGAATTCGGTTTAGAAAAAAAAAATCATCTTGGAAATGGTGATAAAAAGGTGAACAGTTGTATTAAAATTATAACTATAGTAGAACTTGAACTCAAGACCTCCCAAAACTATATCTCCAACCTTTTAACCATAAAATCAATACTATCTTTTATCAATACATGTAAAATAAAGATGTATTTAACTTAAAATTGGGTCAGGACAGTTAAACATGGTTTTCACCCGAACCCAACCCGACCCGAAATAGTAAACAAAAAATTTAAAAATATAACCTAACCCGACTCGATATACCCGAATAACCAGACCCGAAATGAATTTTCGGGTCAGTTTTTTCAGGTTTTTCGGGTCGGATCGGGTTTTGCTCAGCCTTACACAACACGCGCCATGTAACACTAGCTAATTTCAATTTGCATTACCTCCACTTGGAGTCCCAATAACTTGAGCATCGGCCCCGCCGGCGTTGAACCAGAACTAGACAAGGAGAGACACCGAATCAAATGGGACGGTCCCAACTCTCAGGCAGGAATATTTGGCGGCCACTGTGGGGCTGAGTAAAGCTTACCTCCCCCACAATTGTCAGAACCTAGAGCCAAGCGACCGCTGCCACACACCAATGACCACAACTCAATGGCGACGATCGATGACAACCTGGTAATGCTGAAACAACGAGGAGCGACGACCCAATAGCTTATGTCCACAACTTGGTAATCCTCCCCTCGAAGGTCCTTATCGATGAATAGATGATTTGGAGTCTAAAAATCAATAGCTAGTGACCCAAATCAAGATGCTGACATGATCCCGTGGACAGCCCCCGGCTGACCATGAACGCTGCCACTCGCAACCTGGAGATGACGCCCACTTGGGAAAAAGAAGACTTGATCCAGCCCCCTGCGGCGAAGTCTCCAGCACCCCCCATACGGAGAAAGGCGAAGATCCCAAAATTTGAAAGGCCATAGCTGCTCCCGCATTGATGCGGGGCCCTTCATCGAGCATATCATGACAACGTGCCTGCCGTTGCGGAGCTAGTTACCTACCACCTCGCACTACACATGATGACGTTTCAGACTGCAATGCTCTATCACGGAGCAATCAACTCCGCACTCTACCGAACTTTTACGACATTTCTAGGGAAAACCACAATACTGTGATTTGCCTCCCTCCCGTCGGGCTCTATTCACTCCTTCGAAGACCTCTCCCGCACCTTCCTTGGCCATTTCACCACACCACAAGTATACCACAGGACGACAGCCGCCCTCCACTACATCAAATAAGGGCAACATGAGCCCCTAAGTGAATACTTGAATGGGTTTTAGGCCATAGGGCTGATATCCCCAACCTCAACCCACAGATCGAGCATTTTTGCATCAACTCGGGTTAAAACCCGGAGTCTTTGCTAACTAGATCACCCTCGCAGAGCCTAAAGACATGGCTAAATTCTAGGAGAAAGCCGCTAACTTTATAAAGATGGAAGACCTCCGAGAGGCCAAAAATGCCGACTGGCAAAATCTTAAGACCATCGTCGAAAACAAAAAATTCAAGAAGCAACATGGAAAAAGTGAAGATCACAGTAGAATAGCAGAAGAGGGCCAAGATCGCCACCTAGGTTAAAAGCCCGATTTGAAACATATACTCCTCTCAACACTAAGAAGGAAATCATCCTTGTGAAATCTACCACTTGAAGCTTATCACATACCCCGCCAACACGGGAAAACAAAAGGTACCACCCAACGTCGACATGAGTAAGAGGTGCATGTTTCATGACAGCTATGGTCACACTACTGAGGAATTGTAATATCCGAGATATTAATATTTGTTTTATATTATTATTTGTAATTGTCAGTCCAACAGGCTAGTTCGAGGTCGAACCGAGTCGACTCATGGTCTGGTGTGAGCTTGCGAGCTCGGGTAAGTTGAATTATGAATTATAATTATATAGCTAATTGATTTGATTATGTCACATGTGGATGTGCATGTGTTTGTTGCGTGTATTTATTCATCGAATTAGTGTGGGTTAGCGGGTTGCGGATCTGGGTTAAGGAGAGTGCGGGTTAGGGTGTGGTTAGGTGGTTTAGGGAGGGGATTATAAAAATCCCCCCTAGGGCTAGCGGCTCCCTATTGGAGCCGCACTAGCCGAGTGAGAGAGGAGAGGAACCGCCATCAAGCAGCAGCCACCCCTCCCCAACTATTTTCCTTGGAGTCGTCGATCCAAACAATAGTCGCCTGAGCCATCGAGCCCCTTCTTCCCCATCTATATTTTCTTGGAGCCGAGCAGAGAGGAGCCACCCAGCTGAGCTAAGCCGCCCCACACTCTCTTCCCCTCTCTTGAAGCCGGCGGCTTGGAATGGAGCCGTCGCTCCCTCTTCCTCCTTTCTTTGAGCCGAGCCGACATCCCTTGGAGCCGGATTCGAAGGTTGTCGATCGGGAATTCTCCTATTCATGTGAGTGATTTTACCCCTTCTTCATGTGAGTGATTTTACCCCTCCTTCTCGGGTTTCTTTCGAATTCTTGAAGTCGTTCTTGAAGGCAAGATGTTCTTGATTGGTTTTTCGACGATCTCTCGAATTCTCGTCGTTTATTTTTGTTTGCCGTGCTTGAGGAGGCCCTAAACCCTCCCTTATGGGGCTCGGCAGCCCTAGGATGATCCTAGGGGTGCTCGGCCAAGGTGGAGATGAGGGTGCCCTCAAGGTGTTCGATGAAATGCCTAAGTGAAGGGTATAGGTTATCTTGCTATCTATGATTCAATTTGTTTATCAATTTGGATGCTTATAATATTGATGCATGCTTTGTTATAAATTCTATGATTTTTTGGAAATTTATCATGGGTTTCAAAGATGAGATTTGATCTTGATGGCATGGGGGTTCTTGATATAAATTCTTGATCTTAAAAGTTTCGTTCTTGATTAAAGATGGTTGTGATGCTAATTAATCTTGTCCAACAAATATGGTTTTATGAGATTGATCTTAAGGGTTATAAATCGGATGTGATTGTAAATTAGGGATTGATATTCTATGAATTTTTGAATTTATTTCCTTATTATGCTTAAAACCTCATGCTGAGTTGATGAATCAGAGCTGATTTTGAGATCTTATTTATGATGTGCATAGTCTACTAAATATAGTTGTGTAACCTATCTTTTTGATCAGAAAACATAGTTTGGAAACATTGGACATACTCGGGAGACCAGATTCGAGTTAGATACACCAATTTGGAGCTCAACAATAAACTGATAATACAACCCTAAAATAAAATCCGAATTTTGGTGATGATAAATTTAATTGCATAATTAAAATACAAGGGATAGCAAAATCTGTTATGAATCAACAAATTAATATTATGCATAAAATAAAACCTCAGGGGTTTATGACATTACAGGTCTAGGAGTTGGGATCGGGCATTGGGTGTTGTGGAGTTTTCCCAATAGAGACATTCCTAAGATACCGTAGGAGACACTTGACTTAGGTCATTTTGTGTCATATCTTATTGAATGGCGAAGAGCCTCGATTAGGAGCCGAATTGCGGGCTAGGCTCGGAAGGTTGGATGAGTAATTCCCAACCCGTGGAACAAGTTCGGATGGGAAAATCCTGATTGTTCCTGCGTATCTTATGAAACAAGTTCGGACGGGCAAATCCCGATTGTTCCCAAGATTCTATATTTAAAGTAATAAGTTCGGATGGGCGAATCCCGATTATTCCTACGTTATCTTTAGGAACAAGTTCAGATGAGCAAATCCCGATTGTTCTTGTGTGGACTCGTGGAATAAGTTCGGACGGATAAATTCCGATTATTCCTGAGTTGCTTTTAAGGAATAAGTTCGGACGGGCAAATCCTGATTATTCCTGTGATATCTTAAAGTGGCAAGTTTGGACGGGCAAATCCCGATTGTTCCTTCGCGTCTCATGGAGCAAGTTCGGATAGGCCAATCCCGATTGCTCCCAAGTTTCTTTATATTAGGATAAGTTCAGATGAGCTAATTCCGAATATCCTAGCATGTGTTGTTTCCTTTGGGCATGGTAGGCTTAGGCCTGTTATTCTTCACTGCTAGAGTGATGATAGGTGGTGGCCAGATGGCCTACTAGCTAGTCACACCCTCGTGACTTTATTCATGTTTGAGATAGGTGTTTTGCTTATGCTTTATCTCTGTGATTGGTTTTCGCGGGGGTTGGTAGAACCGCTCATTGAGTTCTTTTGAACTCATCCGTTGTCGTTTGTTTTTTGTTTTGTAGAGCCTGATCGGTGAGGTGGGCTGGAGCACTTGGCGTGGCTGGAGGGCAGATGAGCTACATTGATCTCATAAAAGTCCTAGTTAGGGGGAATAGTCGAGTCTATAGTAGTTTGTCAAGCACTTATGATTTGGTGTTTTGCAGCTGTAGTCCCGTGGGGACATTCATGTTTTTATTCAGATTTTATTTGTGAAGAGAATTGTTGCTCTTTCATTCATTTTTCTTTTCGCACTTGAATTTTTGATAAAAACTTTACTGCTTATTTATTGGTTTGGTTTACTGCTTATTTATGAAAATTGGTTTGATTTTTCTTTTGAAATAAAACTAGTTACATTCTTTCCTCTATACTTATTTATTGAGTTGGCATGTGCATGATTTAGGCTGCAGGGTATATGCACGTATACCATGGCCGGTCACGTGACCTTGTGTTGGTGCGTGACAATGTGGTATCAAAGCATGTGGTTCGATCAGACTACGACCTAGGGTTTGTTTACCGTATAGGGCATTGCTAACATGTCGGTATACGGTAGGATTGTGTTATAAGATCAATGGGCTATGTCTGCACCTTAGCGCGACTTGTGGTTAAGTTTGCAAAAATTTGTTTTGGGTGAATCAAATTGTCTAATTGTGATGTTTTCTTTTTGGTGATTCCAGATTGATGGAGGCCTTTTAGCACCGCATAGAGCGGCAGTGGTAGTAACTCCACGTGGGGCCAAGGTCAAGGCTAGAGCGGGGGCTGATAGCGGGGTCGGGGTTGTAAAAGTAGACGACCTGTTGAGGAGGAATTGGGATAGTCCTAGGTTAGTACAACTTGAGGCCGTGAATGGCCTTGTGCTAGAGAGTGCATAATTTTTGGGGGCTACCTTTGTAGGGGTGCCTGGATTAGAGATCCTTGCAATATTTTCTTAGTATCTTGAATGATTCATTGTGTCTCGTCATAAATTTTAAATATTTATGGCCCAGTTTGGTTAGGGCGGCCCTAGGGATCCTAGGGGGTCGGTTGATAGAGTTCTGCAGAAGGGATCTGTAGGGGTTGGCTGATGGTAAATTTCCCCTATAGCTAAAATTTTGGTTTGATTGGAGGATATTTCCCCTAAATTTTAGGAAATATAAATTATGGGTGTAGAGCAACCTTATACTTAAGGGCCATGAGATTATGTGCGACCAGAGTTGAGCAGGACTCAGAGCGGTTTCGCTATGAGGCATATTTTGGGTGCGGACAGGGTGGGCACTTCAGGAAGGATTGTCCTGACAGAGGTAGTCAGCAGCTTGGTTAGACTAGAGGGAAGGCACCGATGTCAGTAGATTTTGTAGCTTAAAGGAGTCAGACTCAGGGCAGAGGCCAGCGAGTCGCTGGTTTTGGGAGGCCTGCTGCACGGGTGTTTGCTTTGAACCAAGAGGGCATTAAGGCATCTAGCGCAGTAGTGTCAGGTAACCTTGTTATAGGTCCTGCTATTGCAGATGTCTTGTTTGATCCAAGTGCTATGCACTCTTTTGTATCTGCATTATTTACTGCTAAGTTGTTAGGGAAACCCTTTATTCTTGATTTGCCTCTTGTGGTTTCTACGCCCACGGGCATTTTTGTGCTGGCAGAGACAGTCTTTTTGCCTTCGTATCTCTGGCTGAGGGGAGTGGAGCCGTGGCTCGGAGTTTGGAGGGAACGCCTGTTGTATGAGGGTTTTCTGATGTGTTCCCAGAGGAGTTGAGTTCTATATTGATTTGCAGCCTGGAGTGAAGCCGATCTCCATCCCGCCATATCGGATGACACCAGCTGAGTTGAGAGAGTTGAAATCCCAGTTGCAGGAGTTTCTTGACTTTGGCTTCATTCACCCAAGTGTTTCGCCTTGGGGTGCTCCAGTGCTCTTTGTAAAAAAGAAGGATGGATCCATGCGAATGTGCATAGACTATTGGCAGCTTAATAAGGTGACAGTGAAGAACCGGTACCCGCTGCCCAGGATCGATGATTTATTTGATTAGCTTCAGGGGGTTCAGTGGTTCTCCAAGATTGATCTGCGGTCAGGGTATCATCAGTTGAGGATCCGGGATAATGACGTCCCTAAGATTGCTTTCAGGTCCGAGGTATGGGGACTCTGAGATCCTGGTGATATCCTTCGGGCTAACTAATGCACCTATAGCATTTATGGACCTGATGAACTGAGTGTTCAGGGAATATTTGGATAAATTTGTGATAGTGTTTATTGATGACATCTTGATTTATTCAGGAGTAGGGAGAAGCATGTTGAGCCCTTGAGGGTGGTTCTGGAGACTCTCCGGGAGCATCGTTTATGTGCCAAATTCTCCAAGTGTGAGTTCTGGCTGGAGAATGTAGGGTTCCTTGGCCACGCGGTATCCAGGAAAGGGGTAAAGGTGGACCCCGCGAAGATAGAAGTCGTTCAGAATTGGAAGAGGCCGACTAATGTCATGGAGATTCGCAGTTTACTGGGGTTGGCAGGTTATTGCAGGAAATTCATGGAGAATTTCTCCAGGATTGCAGCGCCATTGACCCACCTGACTCAGAAGAAGGTCAAGTTCGAATGGGACAGTAAGTGCGAGGAGAGCTTTCAGAAGCTCAAGGACCGCTTGACGTCAACACCAGTTCTAGCAATACCCTCGGGCTCAGGAGGGTTTGTGGTTTATTATGATGCCTCCTGAGTCGGGTTGGGTTGTGTGTTCATGCAGAATGACAAGGTGATAGCTTATGCCTCCCGGCAGTTGAAAGTTCAAGAGAAGAATTACCCGACTCATGATCTTGAGCTAGCAGTAGTGGTGTTCGCATTGAAGCTATGACGTCACTACCTTTATGGCGAGGCTTGTGAGATATATACTAATCATAAGAGCCTCCAGTATTTGCTCACCCAGAAGGAGTTGAACTTGAGGCAGAGAAGATGACTTGAACTCTTGAAGGACTATGATTGCTCGATCATGTACCATCCGGGGAAGGCTAATGTGGTGGCCGATGCTTTGAGCAAGAAGTCTATGGACAGTCTAGCGCATTTGGCAGTCAGGAGGAGGCCGTTGGCTTAGGATTTAGCCATGTGTTTTTGATGGCGGGGCAGTCTTGTTAGTGTCAGCTTCTGGTGTGCTGGTGGCTCACTTGAGGATGCAGTCCACGTTGGTTGACATGCTACGGGCAGTGCAGGAGGAGGATGCTTTTTGTGCACTCGCTAAGGACTTGGCCAGGAGAGGCGATGCCGATAATGATTTTGGTATTGAATTAGAGGGCGTCCTGAGGTTCAAGAATTGGATAATGGTGCTAGATATGGCTGAGGTTCGCAAGCATGTGCTAGAGATGGCTCATCGATCCACATACACTATGCATCCGGGTGCTACAAAGATGTACTGAGATCTAAGATAGAATTATTGGTGGAAATGCATAAAAAGAGAGGTGGCCGAGTTCGTCTCTAAGTGTCTGGTATGTCAGCAGGTTAAGGCCGAGCATTGAAAGCCGACAGGGTTGCTCTAGAACCTAGAAGTACTAGAGTCGAAATGGGAGAATATAACTATGGATTTTGTGACGGGGTTGCCAAAGTCTGGGAAGGGCAATGATTCTATCTGGGTAGTGTTGGATCGCCTAACCAAGATGTCGCATTTCATACGAGTCAGGATGACCTTTTTAGCCGAGCAATATGCGAGATTGTTCATAGATCGGATCGTCGCTTACCATGGTGTTCCTATTATGATCATCTCAGATCGGGTACTCAGTTCACAGCTCGATTCTGGCAGTCTTTTCAGGAGGCATTGGGCACTCAGGTTTGATTGAGCACTACATTTCACCCTTAGACCGATGGTCAGTCGGAGTGGACCATTCAAACATTGTAGGATATGCTGAGGGCATGTGATCTAGATTTGGAGGGTAGTTGGGAGAGGCACATACCCCTGATTGAGTTTGCCTATAATAACAGCTATCACAGCAGCATCGAGATGGCCCCATTTGAGGCATTGTATGGGCGGAGATGCAGATCGCCTGTAGGTTGGTTTGAGGCAGGGGATTCCCTTATGATGGGACCTGACTTAGTTGAGGAGGCGGTAGAAAAGGTAAAGCTAATCAGGGAGAGGTTGTTGGCAGCTCAGAGTCGCCAGAAGATGTATGCGGATGGAAAGGCCAGGGAGGTAGAGTTTTCTGAGGGGGACATGGTGTTCCTCAAGGTGTTCCCTATGGAAGGGGTGGTGAGATTCGGTAAGAAAGGAAAGCTAAACCCTAGATTTATTGGGTCGTTTCCTATTCTCAGGCGTAGGGGAGCTATGGCATATGAGTTGGCCTTACCTCCTAGTATGGATCAGGAGCATCCAGTGTTCCATGTATCCATGTTGAAGAAGTATGTTCGGGATGAGTCCCATGTGATTGAGCCTATTGCAGTGTAGGTGGATTCAGTAGTCTTTTATGAGGAGCAGCCAATTTTGGTTTTAGATCGGTAAATCAGAAAATTGAGGTCTAAAGAGATTCCTTTGGTTAAGGTCAGGTGGGAGCACCATTCCGAGTAGGAGGCCACCTGGGAGGTGGAGCAGGATATGAGGAAGCATTATCCTTCGTTGTTTGATGATCTGGTGAGTCCTTAAGTTTCTTTTTCAGAAATTCGAGGATGAATTTTGTTTAAGGGGGGAGGATTTTAATATCCGAGATATTAATATTTGTTTTATGTTATTATTTGTAATTGGCAGTCCAGCGGACTAGTTCGAGGTCGAACCGAGTCGACTCATGGCCCGGTGCTAGCTTGCGAGCTCGGGTAAGTTGAATTATGAATTATAGCTAATTGATTTGATTATGTTACATGTGGATGTGCATGTGTTAGTCGCTTGTATTTATTCATGTGGTTAGTGTGGGTTAGCGGGTTGCGGATCCGAGTTGAGGAGAGTGTGGGTTAGGGTGTGGTTAGGTGGTTTAGGGAGGGGATTATAAAAATCCCCCCCTAGGGCTGGCGACTCCCTATTGGAGCCGCACCAGCCGAGTGAGAGAGGAGAGGAGACGCCATCAAGCAGTAGCCGCCCCTCCCCATCTCTTTTCCTTGGAGCCGCTGAGCCAAGCAGCAACCGCCTAAGCCGCCGAGCCGAGCTGCCCCTCTCTCTCTTCCCCTCTCTAGAAGCCGACGGGTTGGAGTGGAGCCGCCGCCCCCTCTTCCCTGTTTCTTTGAGCCGAGCCACCATCCATTGGAGCTGGATTCGAAGATCGTCGACCGGAAATTCTCCTCTAATCCTTCTTCCTATTCATGTGAGTGGTTTTACCCCTCATTCTTCTCGTGTTTCTTTCGAATTCTTGAAGCCGTTCTTGAAGGCAAGATGTGCTTGATTGGTTTTCCAACGATCTCTCATTTTCTCGCCATTTATTTTTGTTTGTCGTGCTTGAGGAGGCCCTAAACCCTCCCCTATGTGGCTCGGCAGCCCTAGGTTGATCCTAGGGGTGCTCGGCCAAGGTGGAGATGAGGGTGCCCTCAAGGTGTTCGATGAAATGCCTAAGTGAAGGGTATAGGTTATCTTGTTATCTATGATTCAATTTGTTTATCAATTTGGATGCTTATAATATTGATGCATGCTTCGTTATAAATTCTGTGATTTTTTGGAAATTTATCATGGGTTTCAAAGATGGGATTTGATCTTGATGGCATGGGGGTTCTTGATCTTAAAAGTTTGTTTCTTGATTAAAGATGGTTGTGATGCTTGTTAATCTTGTCCAACAAATATGGTTTTATGAGATTGATCTTAAGGGTTATAAATCTGATGTGATGGTAAATTAGGGATTTATATTATGTGAATTTACGGATTTATTTTCTTATTATGCTGAAATCTCATGCTGAGTTGATGAATCGGAGCTGATTTTGAGATCTTATTTATGACGTGCATAGTTTACTAAATATAGTCATGTAACCTATCTTTTTGACCAGAAAACATAGTTTGGAAACATTGGATATACTCTAGAGACCAGATTCGGGTTAGATACACCAGTTTGGAGCTCAACAGTAAACTGATAATAAAACCCTAATTTTGGTGATGATAAATTTTAATTGCATAATTAAAATACAAGGGACAACATAATCTGTTATGAACCAACAAATAAATATTATGCATAAAATAAAACCTCACGGGTTTATGACATTACGTGTCTAGGAGTTGGGTTCGGGCATTGGGTGTTGTGAAGTTTTCCCAATAGAGACATCCCTAAGACACTGCAGGAGACACTTGACTTAGGTCATATTGTGTCATATCTTATTGAATGATAGAGAGGCTCGATTAGAAACTGGATTGCGGGCTAGACTCGGAAGGTTGGATGACTAATTCCCAACCCGTGGAACAAGTTCGGATGGGCAAATCCTGATTGTTCCTGCGTATCTTGTGGAACAAGTTCGGACGGGCAAATCCCGATTGTTCCCAAGATTCTATATTTAAAGGAATAAGTTCAAATGGGCGAATCCCGATTATTCCTACGTTATCTTTAGGAACAAGTTCGGATGGGCAAATCCCGATTGTTCCCGTGTGGCCTCGTGGAATAAGTTCGGACGAGCAAATTCCGATTATTCACGAGTTGCTTTTAAGGAATAAGTTCGGACGGGCAAATCCTGATTATTCCTATGATATCTTAAAGGGGCAAGTTTGGACGGGCGAATCCCGATTGTTCCTTCGCGTCTCGTGGAGCAAGTTCGGATGGGCCAATCACGATTGCTCCTGAGTTTCTTTATATTAGGATAAGTTCGAATGAGCTAATCCTGATTATCCTAGTATGTGTTGTTGCCTTAGGGCATGGTAGGCTTAGGCCTGTTATTCTGCACTGCTAGAGTGATGATTGCCTTTGCGCAGGTGGTGGCCAGATGACCTGATAGCTAGTGACACCCTCGTGACGTTATTTCTGTTTGAGATAGGTGTTTTGCTTATGCTTTATCTGTGTGATTGATTTTCGTGGGGGTTGGTAGAACCGCTCTTTGAGTTCTTTTGAAATCATCTATTGTTGTTTGTTTTTGTTTTGCAGAACCTGAACGGTGAGGTGGGCTGGAGCACTTGGCGTGACTGGATGGCAGAGGAGCTACTTTGATCTAATAGCAGTCATAGTTAGGGGTCGTAGTCGAGTATGTAGTAGTTTGTCATGCACTTGTGATTTGGTGTTTTGGAGTGTTAGTCCCGTGGGGACATTCATGTTTTTATGCAGATTTTATTTGTTAAGAGAACTGTTGCTCTTTGATTCATTTTTCTTTTCGCACTTGATTTTTTGATAAAAACTTTACTGCTTATATGAAAATTGGTTTGATTTTTCTTTTGAAATAAAACTTGTTACATTCTTTTCGTTATACTTATTTATTGAGTTGGCATGTGCATGGTTTAGGCTGCAGGGTATAGACACGTATACCCTGGCCGGTCACATGACCTTGAGTTGGGGCGTGACAGGAATGCATAGTGCTTAGTTATCAACTGGAAGATTTGGCCCGTGCGGGATGCCTGAACCAATACATCCACCACCAAAAATTGAGAGTTTGAAGTAGAAGCCGCGATCCTAGGCAACGAAGTTGGACGCCCCCCGATCCTCATTCAGGCCATAGGGATGGCAAGCGAGCTGATCGCTCAGAAGTCGAACCCCGAGGGGTTATCAACTACATCACTGGCAGACTTATAAGGAACGGAGAAGCAAGCTTCACCGAGAAAAGATTTTCTCAAATAGTAACGACAGTCAATAGCGCCATCCAAGCACATCGACTTCCCTCAAGAACCCCGATAATATCATTACATGAATCTCATTTTCATAGAACTAATCAAAACCTACACGATCCAGTTGTAATCACAGTAGTTGCAGAAAATTTTATCATTACAAGGGTCCTAGTTGACCAGGACAACTCAGTCGATATCCTCTTTCACTCTACCTTTGAGAGGATGCAATTAATAGAAACCTCTCTTACCCCATGTGAAGGATGCCTACTGGGCTTCTCCAGAGAGGAAGTTGATGTCCGAGGAGCCATCAGGTTAAGGACAACATGCAACTCCCGCTTAAGGACGAAAATAATTGGTGTACAATACCTGATCATCAACGTTCCCAGCCCGTATCACATGATCCTAGGACGATCGTCCTTGAATAAACTAGGAGCAGTTGTGTCCACTCACCATCAGGTAATAAAATTTCTCATCTCGAAGACAGAAGTGGGTGTACTCCATGCCGAACAAAAGGAAACCCGACCAAGCTACAAACAGTGCATTAGGCCAAAGCGGAGGAAAGACTCTAACGACCACAGACATCCCCAACCATTAGAGGCGAATATCTCTAAGCCAACTCCAAGGCGAGGCATGCACTAACAAAACCCAACCCAACTTCTCGAAGAATCCAGCACGCGATCAAATCGCCATCCTTTTGCAGAATTCCCCTATTACTTAATAAGATTACATCTTTTTGCATACTCTGTCTATATATGCCCAGGAAACTTAGCGATGCTCTCACCGCTTTAACAAGCATCTCGTTGTTTAAAATACCTCACGATCGGTCCTACTCAATGCCCTTCGGCGAAGTCCAAACTCTAGTACACACTTTTTGTCTGACAGAGCTGTCTCCTCCGGTCTCAAAGCATGAATGCCCTACTCATCGATCAGATCTCTATTTACATCGACCTGACTCGCCGGCCTCAGAGCCCTTACATGACTCCTTGCGAGAAGTTCCGCCTTACGCTCCCTTACGAGCTCGGCCCGAACACCGGAGTGCGGTCCTCGGCCCCTAGAGCCGTTACTTCTGGCATCAGAGCACTTACATGACTCCTCGTGAGCGATTCTACCTTATGCTCCCCAGCGAGCTCAGCCCGAATCCTCGAGTACGGTCCTCGGCCCCCTTGAGCTGTTACTTCTGGCCTCAAAGCCCTTAAATGACTAATCGTGAGCGGTTCCGCCTTACGCTCCCTAGCGAGCTTGACCTAAACCCCCGAGTGCAGTCCTCAGCCCCTTCAGCCGTTACTTCCAACCTCAAAGCCCTTACATGACTCCTCACGAGCTCGACATGAACCCACGAATGCAGTCCTCGGCCCCTAGAGCCGTTACATCCGGCCTCAAAGCCCTTACATGACTCCTCGCGAGCGGTTCCGCCTTACGCTCCCCAGCAAGATCGGCCCGAACCCTCGAGTGCGGTCCTTGGCCCCTATAGCCGTTATTTCTGACCTCAAAGTCTTTATATGACTCCTCACGCGCAGTTCTGCCTTACGCTCCCTAGTGAGCTTGGCCTGAACCCCCGAGTGCGGTCCTCGGCCCCTAGAGCCGCTACTTCCGGCCTTAAGGCCCTTACATGACTCCTCGTGAGCGGTTCCACCTTACGCTCCCCAGTGAGCTCGGCCTACACCCCCGCACGGTTTTCGCCTGCCACTACGCATTCTCACTCAAAATTTCGAGGGAAGTTCATAACAAGAGAAGCCAGGCACTACTGACAAAACAAAACATAAGCACGAGGACAAACAAAACTATTTGAATGCATAAATAAACCCACATGCAGAATATTAGTTTGGCAATTCACCAAAAGCCATAATTCGTTAAAGACAACATATGATCTATGCAAGGACAATTACAAAAACTTTTAATAACCAACATTCTTTGGATCACCCACAGAAGAACCCACACGAGGCTTGTGAATGGCAAATGTCTGCTCTCTCCATGAGAGGCAGGAACCTCTTCCTTAGGCTCAGGGTCCACCAGGGCCCCATCTCGTATTTCTTTAAAGCTATCAACTCGAGAAAAGTCAGCTCCAGGAGCAAAGAATTACGACTGCTCAATAGCCCTCTTGAAACCTCGTTATATAAAGTTAGACCGGCATCTCATCAGCAATTTGCCTCCTTCTTTTGATATTCTTTTGCCTCAACTTGCTAACGAGCAGCCTCCTCCTCAGATGCCTTCAATCGAGCGGTTAAATGAGTGATCTCACAATCCTTCGCACTACTAATCCTGGCCAGTTCGAGCTTCAGCAGTTTCGCTTCTCGCATCAAGGCTATGGACCTATCTAATTCGAATTGCTCTACCCTAATGGTCACATTTAAAAGCTGGGCCCATATCTCCGATCTCTCACCGAATACACCGGATCCTCTGGGCTAGTAAAAAGATCTTGTATATGGGACCAAAACCAGTCGATAACTGGCCAATGGAGATTCTCCGATGGACCCTACACCCAAAACGGAGGCACTCTCCCTCCCAAAAGCTATCTCCTCAGGGAATGAGGAATTTGGAGTCCTAGACTGCTCCCTGGAATGGGAGACAGGAGCGGAGGCAGTTGAGTCAGAGGAACAAGGCAACTCCACCAAACCCGATAATCGGGGGCTCAGAACCCCTGCGCCTGCAATCTCTGAATGACCTGATAAGGGAAAATCCAGGTTAACAATGGCAATGGACCAGATGACTTATCCCTGATGGGGGATCGGCCACCAGCGATTTCCTCCCCTTACCAGCAACCGGGGTACTGCACCTTTTTCTACTGAAACATCCACGAAAAATTATCTCATCCAGCATATAAGACACCCTCCCTACAATACACCTTCGTCAGGAAAGATAAGCGAAGAGTTTCCCAACAAGGGTCTTTAGCAAAGGAAACTACCTATATAAGCTGAAACTAATATCCCCTCCTAGTCTCTCTTTAACATCTCCTTATAGGAAAAAGGCTCAAAGGGGGCACACCTGATAAAAAAATCCACAGTATGTCTTTCTTTGGCTGAAATATCTCCCTCTTTCATGTGACCAATTGGTATGGGATCTTCAGTCCAAGACGGATGGAACATCTCCTTTCCAAGGATAGGATCCAGATAAAACAAACATAGATAAGACTTTGATTTTACCTTGAAAAAGTACTTCCTAAAGCTCTGATGGGAACTCCGGAAAGAATTAAAGAGTTTCTTTCCTGATACACCATTAAGTGACACCAGAACTCCTCTTTGCAAGCCGACTATGTGGAAAAAGGAGAAGAATACACGAAGACTCGGCTCGCGGCTTAGACATTGCATCAGGATCTCAAAGCAACGGATATCCGCCCAGCTGTTGGGATGAAGTTGCACGGGGGCCACGTTCGCCTCGTTCAATACCCCACATTCAAAGTTCATGAAAGGTAGGCGAACCCCAAGCTCCTCGAATAAAACTCGATACATAAACAAGGATCTATAATCTCCGTGTGAAGATCCTGTCCAAATAAGAATAGGGGAGGCAGTCGAAATAATCCTCATTTTCACAACAAGAGATTTTCACTTTATCCCGGAAGGATTGAATAGTGTCCAGACTGGTCATCACCAAGCTCTCCTGGCGTATCTTATGAGAAACCCATGAGTAAGGGTTGGGAGTCCTCTTCAACGGCCTTGCCTCTAGCATGGTCCCAACTTTTCTTTTCACCATTGGCCCGAAGTAGGATCCTGAAAGTAGAAGAGGCTAGAAACCGAAAAGACTTGCCTACCGCTGAAAAAAATCTCAAAAAGGGCCAAGATACCAAAAGCATGAAAAACTCGAAGAACGAGAGGAGACATGTTTGCTTTAAAGATAATAAACCCATCATCAGACAGACAACAGCAACACTACAAAGGCTAATCTTAGCCGATCAAATCCACCTTGCGGCAGTTTTTTGGAAAATCGTGCAAGACCATGGGAGCACTTTCCTATTATGATTACTCATTCGAATCAAAAAGGAGAAAACCAACCAAAGGACGCCACGAAAAGAAGCAAACCCCACTAATAAGCCGCCATACTAAGGCATGAGAGACGAAGCGACAGGACTCAAGCAAATAAAGACATCGACAACAAGATCCACTCGGATAAAAGATGAAGTAGCCATACACCTGTTAGACTCGTCTTCCACAAGCTGTCCCAGATCGGTGTCTTCAGCCATTTTCTCTCAGCACAGCCTTTGCAGTTATCTGCCTCGAAACGGCTTCCCCGAGTACCCGTCTTAGCTCGGCCTTAACAAGCCGCTTGTCCTAGATGAGTTTCAGTGGCTAAGTCCTCTCTACCTAGTCTCCACGGCCGACCACCCCCTATGACTTTTGAGGACCTTCACCTCGACTCCAGCTTGGCTCTGACAGCCACTTAGTTAACCACCGCAATCAAGCACTCTAAATAAACTCCTCAGAAATACCAAAAACTTAAGAGATCGGCACACAGTCCTCTAGACTCTGACCAAACTCGGGGGTTGTGGACTGGACTAGAACTATTGGGCTCGGTCGAATTAAACCCAGCAACGCCCCATCATTCATTCCAAACCAAACCACGTAGCTCCACCCAAGCGGTTCCGCTCAACCACACCCTTGGGCCAAACTCAAGCCAGACCAGACGACTATTTTTGGGGAACCCTCCCTGCCATACATGGACACCCACGTCCTATCTTATCATGAGAGATATTCCATCACAAACTTTCCATCTCTGGGATTGGCCTCGACCCATTTTGGGCAACAATCCTAGCGAGATTACCGGCCATCATTATCATCTCCAACTGTAGTATATAGACACGGCACACCCAGGTAACCCTAGATAATTCTAATTTGTATTATCTCTACCTTGGAGTCCCACTAACTTGAGCGCCGGAGTGTCTTTTGCATGCCCCGCCCTCGCCGACGTCAAACCAGACAAGGAGAGACGATACGGCTCCAAGAGGAGTCCCACTAACTTAGGTCATTAAGGGCATATCGGTAAATTGTAAAAAAATATATAAATTGGGAGAAGAGACGGTACGGCTCCAAGAGGAGCCCCCCCCCCCCCCCCCTTGGAGAAGAAGAGATTGGAAGGTTTGATCGGAGATTGGTTCATCGTCGTCGAGGATTGTGCGCCGCGAGACTCCATCATGTGAGTGGTTTTAATATGGTTTTATTTCCATGTTTCTAGGGTAATCAAGTGTAGGAGTCTCACCTTCATTTTTGTTGTTTTTCGGCTTTGTTCATTGGTAATAGTGGATCGGGAGAGAGGAAAGGTCGGCAGAGCTGACCGAAGGGTGGCAGCGGTCATATCCCTGCCGGTGGTCTCGAGCCACGCGGCCTCGACGATCGCGGTTGTCGTGCTACTACACGCAGCATGAAAACAGTCGCGGCTGCTGCCTAGGCCTTTCTTAGTGAAGGGCTTGTGTCCTCCAAATGCCGGAGGCCGCAGGAGAGGCCGACGAGGGCCAACGGATGGTCACCGGCAGCCTGGAGGACCGTCGGGCGTGAACCCGAGAGGGAGCAGGGGCGGCCCTCGGGCGGGCTCATGGAAGGGGAAGAGGCTATCGTAAGTTATTTTTAGATTTTGTAAATTAATTAAAAAGGATAATTGTGTCATAAGAAATGTATTTTTGGAGGGGAACAGGCTATCGTAAGTCACAATTGAGGTATTTTTGGAGTTGATCTTAGAGACGCTTGATGAGATCGAGGTGAATACCAAAGTTGTGGATTTTCGCGTGCTGAACGTGATGGTAGTGTTCGATTTTGATTAGAGATCATTTGATAGGTCTTTTGCATTTTTTTGCGGTATTAGATGAGACGATTAATATATTGATTTTGACAAGTCTTGATGTAGGAAAGCCCGAACAAGGGGCCGAACTCATAGAATTAATATATGTGGAAACTTTGGGTAACTTGTATACCTGTTGCATGCTTTACTTGATTGGTACGTGTTTGAGATAGATAAGAAAATTATTGAGGGGTTGAGGATATCGGTGACTCTAGGGCAACCCTAACCTTCTTAGGGCAGCGTGCCTTTAAGGGTCATTGAGCCTATATAGTTGGAGTTAATCTTATCGTGGAAGGCTATGTCGGTGCGTAAGACCCTTTCTCGAAGATTTTAGTATTCGTACTTGTGAGTAGGGTCCCTTAGCATGGAAGACCATCTTTAGGGACGGTTAGGGTAGCCCTAGGGAATTTGGAGCCATCGGTTTGGGGAAGAACTAAATGCTTGATTTTTTTTTATTCCATTTTTTTAGTCATTGAATTACCCATGAAATAGTATTTGACGGGGAGATGATTCCTTGTTGATAGGGATCGATGTAGGGCAATTTAGGATAGTATCTAAACCCTTAAGGGGTCGGCGGCTTAATATAAGGAAAGAACCTTGTAATTTTTACTATTATTGACATACACTTATGCATGATGATTTGGATAACTTGGTGAATAAAATAAGATTCCTTACTAGGGGTACTCGGCTAGAGACCCTACTCGAAGGGTTAAGGGCTGAATGGTCTTAGAGTTGAAGGTTCACTTCCAGCTTAAGATGAACCTAGATTTTGGTATAAGGAAAGAAGATAGAACTTATAAATTATAGTATGTTTCAAACATAGGATATAGAGGTCGACTATTTTGGGAGATGTTTAGAGAACATTTGATATTGCTAATATGTTATGTGTTTTACTTCATTTTCATGGTTGTTGTACTTGTTTATGTTGCTTATGTTTATGCTAAAACTTTGCTGAGATGCTAGAAGTAACATGCTGAAAATTCATGATTTCTTCATCACTATTGTCGCTATAAATCATGCTTGATACGGCTGGTTAAGTAATAGATAAGTCAGTGCCCTAAAGTATGGTTATGGGACACATTAGATATGGATAATTTCAACTTGGTACATGTTGTGTAGGGTTGAATTTCCGACTAGAACATGCGGCCCTAGGTGGCTGAAATTTATGGATTAAGTGGACTACTCCTATGGTTGAAAACCAACTATATAGTACAAATTCTAAGATGAATTATGGTATATAACTTGTTGGTGGTGACGCATCAATAAAACTTCTGGTTTTGAGGCACTTGTACTAGTGCTATAATTTCAAACTCGTTAAGCAATGATTAATGAGTTGCTAGAATTCTATTCTTGGATGGTTGAATAATGATTGGTTAAATACACATGCACCTGAGTTTGGTGTTTTTTGATTGGAGTGGTGGGGTGCATGGGCGAGAGATTGAGACCGGGTATAGGTCGGACCTGATGCGGCGACATGCGCACCCGTGGTATCGGCAAAATGCCTAAATCACTCGAGTAATCTTATTGGTGTATACTCTTGTGTATTTTCTTTTCCTTGTAATGATACTTGTGCTTGGAGTATGTTCGGGCCGAGAAGCGCTATAGCTGGTGGAGCTATTGCCCGACTCAGTGGGTGGATCATGGACCCAGAAAGCTCGCCAGCGAGTCACGCTGACGATCGATCCGGGGGTGGCATTGGTTGGAGGGATTTTCCCAACCAAAGGAGGGTTACCGGGGCTAGTTGGCCATTCTAGCTCAAAGGGCTTAGGGCCGGGAAGCTCGCTAGGCGATGTCCTAGTGATCGACTCGTGTGAGTGCTTAGTTGCACTATGGTGATATGGCCGATGTAGGCCGGTGTAGTCAGATGTGCGATGGCGCACGAGATGATTGCTCAAATGCATTGGTTTGATATGACCGGTGTAGACCAGTGTGATTGATGTGTGAGTGCGCACGAGATGGGTGAAATTTATTTTTGTGTTTACTATCACGAGAATATGATATTCTGTGTATATGTAATAATGTTGATGTTGTTATGGTTATCACATGTGTTGGCTTGATTTGAGCTTGGTTCAAGCCATTCTCTGAGTTCGTTGGAACTCATCCCTCTCTATTCTATTATTTTGCAGATCCTGACCAGTAGAGGTACGGTGGTACCATGTGGCGCAGGGGGGTTGCAGGTTCAGGTAGTGGATTTCATGACGTGTCAAGTCGTAGTTGACTTGTAGGAGTACATTGATTGTGCACATTATTGATGTCTAAACTTTTCGTTGGATCTATACATTTCATATTTTCATTGATATATGCTTGATTGTGTTTTATTATTCCGCATTTGGTATGCATGAGTTGGTAGGATTCAGAGTATAGACACGTACTTTGGCCGATCACGTGACCTAGGATTTTGGGGTGTGACAAGACCCTAATTCTACAAACTAAACTTATAATGATTTTACGTTAAATCTAAATTTCTCTTGTGAAAAAAATTGATTATATGACATTTCTTTTAACGATTTGGGATGAGTACGTCAATAAAAAAAATTGAATTACCAAATATTGATTTAATTGTTCAAAGACGTCAAACGTATGAAACATAAGAAAAAGTAGGGGTGAGCATGGACCAGTAATTGGTCCATTAACAAATTTATTAATCGGTCCATTAACTTCGGTTTTTCAAAATCATTAACCATAAACCGGTCCATTAGCTTCGGTTAATCATCATGTCGATTTCAATTTTTTCGGTTCGGTTAATCGATAATTTCTGATTAATCAATAAAAAATTTTAAACTACAAACATAGTAACATTATACAATTTACATACACAAAAAAAATCCAAACAAATATCGAATCCCCAATGGAAAAAAAGAAAAAAAAAGTGAAACCAATTGAGCGAAGATAATGTGATGCAAAAATTAATATTTTATATTATATATATATTACAATTTTTTTATAAATTTTTTTTATAATTGTTTATAGTTTATAAATCATTTGATTATTTTTTAATTTCTTTTATAATATATATATATATATATATATTAAAAATTAATAAAATTATATTGAATCGGTCGATTAACCGAAATCGGTGGACTTTTTAAACCACCAACTAAACCCGAACCCGAAAACCAAATTTTTCAAAACTATAATCCGAAACAGAAAAAATCAATTCAGTTAACCGAAAAAACTGATACAATTTTAGACCGATTTTTCGATTAACCGAGAAATCAGATTTTTTTTTTCTCACCCCTAAGAAAAAGTTAAAAGCTCCTTCTTATCCCCTGCAAAATAGGGCCTATGTATGACAATGAAAAGCTTAAATTTAATCTGAATAGAGTTTTAAATCAAATGGTTCAAGTTAAAAAAGAAACCTGATAAGTTAAATGCTAACTTAAATTTATGTCGTGTTTAATATTTATTCACGTGAAATTCAATTCCTTTTTACATATTTCAAATTTATTTATTTTTATTTGTACTGATTATATAATTAAATTGCATAAAATTCAAAATAAATCTGATCGTTAGGTAATGGTAAAGTAGTACTAATATATTATTGTACTAGATATAAAAATAGGAATGACAAAAATGAGCACGACACGATAACACAACACGATAACTACAGATTCGATCGAAAAATTCAGCTCGATCGGGCTGGCCCGACCCAGCCCGTAGGTATTTCGTGCCAACGCGGGCTGACTCTTATTGTGCTGGGCTGGTCCGTTTGGCCCGCAAGGTATTAAAAATTAAATCAATTTAATTTTAATTTTTGAAACCCTAAGAGGGTGACCCGCCCGCTGCGCCTCACTCCTCAGAACTTACTCATGCGACGCGACTCGAGTCACTCACTCGACTCTGTTATCGAGCCTATCCCTGCAGTTTCGCTTCCGCCCTAAATCTCCAACTCTCCAAGAGACCAAGACTCCATCCCAGATTCCGCCGTTCCGCCGCAATCTAGCCTCGTTACGTCATTTTGCCATTCCGCAATCTCCAAGACTCTGCAGTGCCCGCCATTCCGCCGCAGCCTTGTCTCCGTCCGTGAGCAACGACCTCTGACTCTCATCCTCGGTCCGCCCTGCTCTCCTCCGCAGCCCGCCACTCTGCCCTGCCTCCGAGCTCTCCTCCGCAGTCCGCCCTACCTCCAAGCCCTAGGAGAAGCTCTCCTTTGTGGACTGCGGCTTTGTTTCGTGCCTCCGCCTTCAGCTTCGACCTTCGGCTCTGCCTCCGACTCGAGGTCAACACTCTATTCTTGCTTAGTATTTGATCATAGGTGTAATTTCATGCTATCTAATGTGTAATTTCATCTAGCAATATCTTGTATTTGATCTAACGTGTAATCACTATCTTGCTTAGTATTTGATAATAGGTGTACCCATGCATTGATTTAATCTAATGTGTAATCTCAGTAATCATTATCTTGCTTAGTATTTGATCTAACGTGTAATCACTATTTTGCTTAGTATTTGATCATAGGTGTACTCATGCATTAATTTAAGGGTTAATTACAAAATATATCCTGACTTTCGACACATTTTTCTAATCTATCCCCACTTTCCAATTTTCCCAATTAAGTACACCACTTTTTAATTTATTACAAATCTATCCCACCGTCTACTCAGCGTCAACTTTGTCGTCTGAATGCTGACGTGGCGCTGCTGACATGGTTAATAATCCTATTCAGCATTCAAATGCGATTTTTTTTTACTTATTTTTTTCGGCCCCACCAAACCCAATCAACAATTGGGTTAATTACAAAATATATCCTGACTTTTGACGTGTTTTCCTAATCTATCCTCACTTTCCAATTTTCCTAATTCAGTACACCACTTTTCGATTTGTTACAAATCTGTCACACCATCTACCCAGCGTCAACTTCGCTGTTTGAATACTTATGTGGCTAATAATCCCAGTCAACATTCAGACACGAACTTTAACTTCTTCTTTTTTTCGGCCCCACCAAACCCAATCAGCAGATCACGATAAGTTAATTATATAAAAAAATCCACCTTTAAAATTGTCTGCTCTCCTCTTCCCCGACCTAGTCGCCTGCTCGTCATCCGCCTTTCTCTCAATCTCCAACATCGCCTGCATCTCTTCGTGCTCCTTGTCTTCATCCCCGTCGACTCTGGTATGTCTCTATTAATTTCCACCTGCTCGCTTGCCTTTCCCCGTTCTGTTTGGTATGATTAGTATAAACCCTAAAAATTTCCCATCAGTGATGAAACTGTAGTATAAACTTTGGATTTCTTCTCTTTGTTGAAAATTGCGAAGTTGATGCTAGGTAGATGGTGGGACAGATTTGTAACGAATTAGAAAATGATGTGCTGAATTGTAAAAATTAGAAAATGAGGATAGATTAGAGAAACACATCAAAGTCGGGATATATTTTGTAATTAACTCTTAAAGTGGTTGTTGATTGGGTTTGGTGGGGCCGGAAAAAAAAGTTTAAAAAAATTGTGTTTGAATGCTGACTAGGATTATTAGCCATGTCAGCAGCGCCACGTTAGCATTCAGACGACAAAGTTGACGTTGTGTAGACGGTGGGATAGATTAGTAACAAATCAAAAAGTGGTGTACTTAATTGGAAAAATTAGAAAGTGGTGATAAATTAAGAAAACACGTTAAAAGTCGGAATATATTTTATAATTAACCCTTGATTTAATCTAATATGCATTTGATCTAATGTGTAATCACAATAATTAGTTAATCACTATCTTGTTTAGTTGTGCTCATTGAACTGATTTATCATGCTATGTAAATAACATCCTATATTTTCAGTCAGCTTGGTTAACTATATTTCTTATTCAGTAGAGCTCATTAATTGCTCACTAATTGAATTGAGTTATACTATTTTTTAGTCACCTTGATTTTATGCATGAGTTATACTGTTATAGTAAAGCAATATGTCAATAGGATTTTATGCATGCGTTCTTTTTTGTTGTTTGTTTATATATGCCGAGGAGAGAAAATGATACCGTTGAGAATCTTGAGATTGAATTTTTCATTGATGATGATGTTGTCAATGATGGCATTGAGGAAGATGTGGATGTTTCTCCACTTCCAACATCGAAGTCAAGGGTAGCTGACAAGAACAAAAGAACGAAGAGGCAAAGGAGATCAAAGTGTTGGCAGCAGTTCACTCCACTTCCCAAGGGTGAAGATAGAAAAGAGACGTGTCAATGCAATATTTGTCTTGATAAGTTCACTTGCAAAGCTAGGGGCGGGACCGGTCATCTCCTATGCCATATGGAGAAATGTAAGAAAAGAGTCACACGCAATGTCGGTTAGATGCTTTTCTCTTCTAATGCTCAGGGTAATATGACTCTATCTGATTGCTCATTTGATCTTGATAAGTTTAGGGAATTTGTTGCTTCAGTTATTGCTATGCATAATTTGCCATTTCAATTTGTTGAGTATTGGGGAATTAGGGCTTGTTTTGAATATCTACGCCTAGTGTGCAACAAGTTTTTAGAAATACTACAAAGGCTGATATATTGAAGCTTTATGAGTTAGAAAAGAAGAAGATTAAGAATGTGTTAGCAACATCGTATGGTAGGGTCAGTTTGACGTCGGATTTGTGGACTACAATAAATAGTGACGGCTATCTTGTCGTAACTGCCCATTTTCTTAATAGGAATTGGATTTTGAGGAAGTACATCTTATGTTTGAGTTATATGTCTTCTCCTCACATTGGCGTGACATTGGCTGACAAAATCTATAATGTTTTGAATGATTGGGGCATCGTTGAGAAGTTATATTCGTTGACATTGGATAATGCTTCTGCAAATGATGTATGTGTTCAATACTTAAAGGCAAAGTTGAATAGTAGAAAAGGACTTGTGTTGAATGAAGATCTCTTTCACTTGCATTGTTGTGCACACATCTTGAACTTATTGTGCAAGAGGGATTGAAGGATGTTGATAATGTGGTAGAAAAAGTGCGGGATAGTGTGAAGTATGTTCGGGGCTCTCAATCAAGGAAGGAGAAGTTTCTTGAATGTGTTAAAAGTTTATGTTTGGATGATAAGCAAGGCCTGAGACAAGATGTTCCAACGAGATGAAATTCTACCTTTCCTATGTTGAAGAGCGCTCTTTATTACAATACTGCATTTAAACACTTGGCAATGAGTGATTCTAGTTATACAAATTATCCTTCTATGTGGGAATGGAGCAAGGTTGAGAAATTATGCACATTTTTGGATACTTATTATAATCTGACTTGTTTATTCTCTGGAACGAAGTATCCAACTTAGAACTTGTTCTTCCCCTTGGTGGTTAAGATTTATCATAATTTGAGAATGGAGTGTACAAGTGATGATGAACCTACGAGGAGAATGACCACTAGGATGATGGGAAGATTTAAGAAGTATTGGTCCAATTTTAAGGAAACGTTGGCCATAGCGATTATTTTGGATCCACGGTTCAAGTTTGAATTTGTGGAGTGGGGATATAGAAAGATTTGTGGAAGCGACGTGAAACCTTATATTGAGGCAGTTCGTAGAAGGTTATTCAATTTCTTTGATGAGTACGTTTAGCGGTTATCTTTCACTTTGGGGTCATTTTCCGTGACTTCTCAAAGGAATTTTGAGTCTCAAGAAAGTGAAAGGGAATTGCAAGCTGATGTTGAAGACGAGACATTCTATGAGGTATGATAAATCTTTTATATGGTTTTTGTTTGATTCTTCGTATATCATTGATTAGTATAATTAATCTTGTATTCTTGTGTTACATTCTATGTAGGATTTTGACATAACTGGTAAGATGGACAGTGAATTACAAAAGTCGGAGTTAGATGCCTATTTAGATGAGAAGAGGATCAAAAGGACCGAGAAGTTAGATATTTTACTATATTGGGCGAAGCATCACCCTCGTTATCTGATCTTGGGTTCCGTAGCTCGTGATTTTGTATGCATTTCTATCACCACTATTGCTTCAGAATCCGCATTCAACTGTAGCGGCCGCATCATTGACCACTTTCGTAGTATGATTAAGAATGAAAATATTGAAGTATTGTTGTGTCTAAGAGATTGGATTTATCGAGGGCAAGGTAAATTTACAATATTTTATAGTTTAATTATAACTCATATATTAATAATTTGTTATTTTGATTTTTTTCTTCTACTATAGATCTTGCGGAGACCATTACATAGTTTCAAGAATACACCGAAGATATTTTAAATCCAAATGATGCAAATAATTCGTCTATGCAAGGATTTATTGTTGTTTTGTAATTTTTTAATTTCTGAAACTAGTAGAACTTTGCATGTGGTTGGTCTTTGGGTTAGACTTTGGACTCATGCAAATCATTTTGTTAAGTATTGATGCTAAGTACTGATGCAAATCATTTTATTTGATGTTAAGTATTGATGTTTGATTTCATTTGGTTTGATATTAAGTATTAATGTTTGATTTCTTCGCGTGAGCATTTAAAATTTTACGTTAAGTATTGATGTTTGATTTCATCGTGTGAGCATTTAAATTTTTAAATTGTTCATTTGTTGATGCCCTAGGAACGGCTCTCTGTGTGATTGGGTCCATGTGCTCATTGAGCATTTAAGTTGTTCTATATCCATAGAAGATTTTTAAATTGTTATTTAGCATTTTAATTGTTCTCTAGGGACTAGGTTAGCTCTCTGTCCTCTGTGTGACTGTAAGTCCGTGTCCATACTCCATAGAACTATAGAAGCTTTGATTTTAATTGTTATGTAGGCTTGCAGCTTTGAAATATTGAATTCAAAATTTAATTGCCAACCGAGTCTTGAAGTGAAGTCAATGGGAGGCAGCATGGTTGGAACGTTGGAGACACATTAAATTTAAATATAATTTTGAGAAAAGAAAATCTATAAATTTTTGCGGGTTCGTAAGCCATGCCGAACGGCCCGCAAAATATTGTGGGCCGGGTTGGATCGTCAATTTTCGGCCCTCAGAGTTAGCGGGCCTGGCCGGCCCGACCCGCAACCTTAACGTGCCGTGCCGGCCCGTTTCGTCACCCCTATATAAAAAGGTGTTTTTAGTGTTAAAATAATATTTTAAAATAAATTAATAAAAAATTCATATGTCAATTTTTAAGTTATAAAGTTCAATATATAACTTAAAATTTAATAAAAAAATAGTCGATCCTATTTGTTGATAGCTCCTCCCAACTTGGGTAGTTGGTTTTTTACTCTTTTCAAGTATTTTTTAAGTTATAAGTATTACACGAAATATTAAAAATATCAATTAACAATCCCACACGATATTTTTTTTCATATATTATTTTAAATTTTATTTAATATCTTAACAATATCTCAAGATAAGTGAGGGTGAAAGATATTTTTAGTATTTTATTATGAAAATTATATCAATAATACTACGTTAGCTATTAATGGTTAATTAAATATCATCTAACGACAAGATACATTTGTTCTAATTTAGACAATTTATGTGAACAATTGGTCTAAATAAAGTTTATGATATTTTAATATAATAATCCTAATTTTTTGTTCAAATGTATATCAATAAACTGATAGAAATTGATTAGTGAAATAAAATTCATAAATTAGGAGTCAAATGGTAATCTTTAGAGACCGGTGACTAAAATTTAGTAGGGGTGAGCGGATCCGAGTATCTTAGGGTATATTTGTTTGTGAAAATATTTTTTGACTTTTTGTTTCGCACAAATCGAAACGGATTGACGATTTTCGGAATTTTAGTTTCGATCTTTTTGTTTGACGAAAAACTTATTTATTTTGTGTTGATTTCATTGACTATTTTCGAAACGAAAATTGAAACTGTGTTTATTTATTAAAAACAGACTTAGTTTCAATTTTAGAATTTATATTATTTTATTTATGAACCTTATTAATTTAATTGTTATTAAGTATTACTAACCTTATTTATTTCAACTATTTGAGTTAAAAATATTTTAACTAATAATACATAATAAATTTATTTCAATCTTATTAACTAATTATTATTAACTATTATATTAATATATATTTTTTAATAAATACAAAAATTATGAATTAGTTGATATAAAATGAACATGAAGTAAAAAAAAATATATTTGTCATTCCAATATAAGTTCTTGTTCAAATTATTATGATATGTATATAGGGTAAGTTATAATAAATTGAATATAGTGCAAGTCATAAACATATTGACTATAGGGTAAGTAATAACATGTTGAGTAAATGTAAGTGTAGTGTAAATTATACTAAACCCCCTCGACTACAGATCATGTGTGCAAGACCTACCTAAACTACCAAGTCTGCACAGAATCTCCCTCCACTACATTAGTTGTTCGAATTACTCCCCTCTGTTAGCCCTCCCGTTAATAAGTTAATATTTAAAGTCATGTGTGCGCAGAACTCCTCTTCGACACCTAAAGAACTGAGTCAGTGATCTTTCTCAACTTTTCCTTCCTCTTTCCCCTTCTTGGGCGGATGATAATTAATTTGAGAAACATCTTTCAAAATGCATTAATCAGTGAAAAGCAAGAATGCATTAATATATGAGAAGAACAATTTGTCAAACATCTTTTAGAATGGGGGAGGAGGAGGAGGAGGAGGAGGAGGAGGCGGCCGCCTGAGCAAATACATACTTACTTGAGCTAAAAGAGAGAATGATCTACCTTTTCTGCTCTAACTACTCCAGATGTAGCCGATACAAAGAAGAAGAAGAAGAGGGGGAGGAGGAGGCGACGACGACGACGACAGCGGCGGCGATGAAGTCTCGGGGAAGGGCAGGGTGGAGGAGTCGAGGTAGATGAGGGATGGGTAGTCGAAAAAGTGATGGCCGTGGGATGAGGTGGAGAGTGCTGGCGGTGGAGGGGGGTTCTGAGCACACTCGTATAAAGTATTGTCTACCACGTGGTCTTATTTTGACGGAGGGCTAACGGGGGGCTAATCGAGGGGGGTTATTCGAACAACTAATATAGTAGAAGGGATTCTGTGCACACTTGGTAGTTTAGGTAGGTCTTGCACACATGATCTATGGTCGAGGGGGGTTCCATATTGAAGTCGAAATGGCAACACTAGATGGGGGTGAATAGTGTGTTTACTAAATAAATAGCCTAAACTCGATTTTAGTCGTTTCTTGATTAGTTTAGGCAATTTGCAATTTAATGATTGGTTGCGGAAGCGATAAATAATTAAGCAATTAAAAATAAACAATAACGCAATGCAAACACATTAATTTATAGTGGTTCGGTCCCAATGCCTACTCCACTACCTAAGCACCCCGCTTAGGATTTCCAAACTAGCTTTACTAGATTAATTCTCGTTTCCCTTACACCGAGGACTTTGACTTGAATAGTCTCACTCTCGACCTAAGGTACTTCCACACCCGGAAGTCTTCGCCTTCTTATCGAGAGCACTCTTCCACCTCAACCCTACGGGACAACTAAATTAATCATAGTAAACACTAAGTTTACACAAGTGGTTTTACATATTTTCACCAAGGTAACCACTTTCACACACAAGACCAAACACCTGGTCTTCGTACAAACCCAAATCAAACAATGTTCAAATAACAGGTAAAAATTACAATGAAAAGAGCTTAGAAATGAAACCAAGAATTAGTAATCTTTTCCAAGCCTTGGATCCTCCAACTCACTGAGTCGTAGAGCTCGAATCAATTATCGAGTTGAGGCAGAGTGTGCGCTTGAAGAAGTTGTCGCCGGAAGAATTGAGCGCAAGCCCTATTTATACCCTTATGTTTTTGGAAGGCTTAAACCTCTCTTATAATACTCAATAAAATCTGTAAGATGGAGAGAAGAATGTAAAATGAATTATATGAGGGTGTACTTATACCCTTCTGAAGAAACAGTAGCTCAACGGATACTTTTCTATCCGTTGCAGGCCATCAGTCGATTGGTCGATCGACCGATCGATCGATCGATAATTCGATCGTTGCTCTTCTCTCTGTGGTCGATCGACCGATGGGTCAACCGCCCAAACACAACTCCTTCGATCCCGCATTCGATCGACCAATCGGTCGACCGACGTGATCTTGCGTCTTCAGCAAACGCAGGTCGATCGACTGGTTGGTCGACCGACAGAGCTACTGCCCATTTTGGGCCTCGATCGGTCGACCGCCCGATCAACCGAAGTAGCTTCTACCTCTATTAGGCACTGTTCGATCGGCCGACCGGTCGACCAAAATGGCTGGTGCCATTTTCCTTACCCTATTCGGTCGACCGGGCGGTCGATCGAACTTAGGTTGAATTGAATTTTCAGCCCTTTTTCTTGCGCGCTTCATTTTCGGGTTTTGACTTTCAACAAGCATCATCTTGGAGAGCTTTCCATGTGATCTTTGAGGTCGTCCAATACGTCTTTGGTGCACACATTGATCTTCGAGAAGTTCCGCGATGAACCCAAGCACAACGATCAATGTCCTTCCGATTTTTGATTTATTCCGATATTTTCTATCGGGGACATCGAACGCTAATTGATATGGAAGCTGAAAGATATTCTCAAGAAAATCATTCTCAAGAAAATCATTAGTCCCATGTTTGTTATCATTAAAATCGAGATTAAGACTAAGGTTGAAAACCTAAAGCCAACACATATAATTTACCCGGTAAGTATATGCTAATTCATAAGTAAGTTGATTTGTAGCAATGAAGTTGAGACAAGTATGGTCGCTTGTTCATACGTGTTATCTTTTTTTTTTCATATACTCATTGATGGTTATTATCGTTTGATACGTTATCTTTTGGCGTCATTTCATACGTTATCTTTTCTGTTATCTTTTGGCATATCATCGTTTTATATTTAGCTTGAAAAGTTTCGTCCACAATCGTCCTATGAAGCGGGGATCTCTATCACTTATGATGCTCATCTGTAGTCCCCAGTATTTCATGATATTTTTGAAGAATAGTCGTGCTGCCTCTTCGACTATGCAATCTTTTGAAGCTAGTATGAATGTGTCATACTTGAAAAATCGATCCACCACAACTAGGATTGATCCGAACCCCTTAGATGTTGGCAAGGCGCTAATGAAGTCCATGGTAATAGAGTCCCATGGATGATCAGGTACTGGTAAAGGCTCCAATAATCTTGCAGGATGTCGGTTCTCCACCTTGTCTTGTTGACATACAAGACAAGTCCTTATGTACTACTCCACTTGATCCTCCATTCGGGGCTAGAAGTAAGCCGCTTCCAATAATGCCATTGTGCGTCTTTGGCCTGGATGTCCTGCCCACTTGGTGTCATGGCACTCCTTGATGAGATTTCTCCTCAAGTTTTCCCACTTTGGCACGTACAATATGCGCCCCTTTGTATAGAGTAGGTCGTCCTCTACCCAAAATTTTCGGGTTTTGCCATCTTGCGCTAGTTTCTTTAATTCTCTTGCCATGGGGTCGTGATCCATCACCTCCTTGATGTGCCGCTGTAATCCTCAAGTTCTGCTTTGCGGCTAAGTGCGTCTGCCACCACATTGGCCTTGCCTGGCTTCTACTCCAACACATAGTCAAACTCTGTCAAGAAGTGCTGCTACCTTGCCTGCTTAGGGGTGAGTTTCTTTTGGGTTTGGAAGTAGCTTGTAGTGATGTTGTCTGTTTGGATTGTGAACTGCTCGCCCAACAAGTAATGTCACCATGTTCGTAGGCAATGGATGATGGCTGTCATCTCCTTTTCCTACATCATTGAGCTTGCGGCTTTCAAAGGTTATGGGATGACCTCCTTGCATCAACACTCCTCCAATTGTATCATTGAGCTGCCATTGCTTTCAATGGGGTGATGCCTCCACTCGTGTCATGGATTGGGTGGCTGATGAAGTTTTTGACTATGTTCCAGCACTTGAGCTCTCTATCGGCTTGGAACTTTAGGGTCTACCTTTTTTCTTTTGGAATGAAGAGGTTATCTCTGCGCTTGTTTGCCCGTTCATCGCATTCGACACTTTGGATGCCCGCTCCCTCAGATGGCCCGAACTAGCTTCGTTCCAAATCCGTATTCGTGTTGCTTCTCTTAACTCTATGCCCCTTTGCATTTTCGCTATTGCAGAGGGATGCCTATACAAGATCTCACTGGAGATTTCAAGGCACAGATGGATTTTTGGAGATGATTCTTCATCTAATTTGGATTTTGATGTTGGTGACGCCGATCAAGACGATGATCTTGATGCGGATGATCACCACCATTATTCTGCCTCGTCCTCGTCTCTCCCTTCTAATCTGGAGCCTTCGTCTGGTTCAAGGGGGAGTCGAAATGGACATGCAGCTAGTTGTGGCTCTGTTGATTTCCCTCCATCAACTGGATCATCCCTTGGGCAGTTTTTGGCATCTCCGCCTCCTCCCCCACTTCCGGTTGTTGACACTCTTTTCGGTATCCTTTCTCCAACGACGACTTCTCCGGTGAAATTTTTTTTCGGCGAGCCTACTGCCTCACCGACTATCAACTCGGAGGACTTTTTGCGCATTGATGGCTTTGCACTGTCCTCCTTCCCGCAGTCACCTTGAACTTCTACTATTTCGGCGGAAGATGGGACCACTGTGTATGGGATGGAGACTACCCGTCTCTGTGCTGCCACGTCGACGGATGCCACCACCTCATCATCGTGCCCTATGGTTCCCCCTATCTCTGTGATGTCGTCGCCGCCCCCTTTAATCACCTATGACATTCTTCCTCCTGCGATTAGGTCAGCGATTGCATCGAGGAGTCATGATCGATCCATTACATGTCCTTTCCCACCCGATATAATGTGATCTGCTCTGGTATGGCCCTCTTGCAACGACCTACTTCCCATGGGCCCAACTAAGGAGTGGTGGCATTCCCTTGCATATTGGATCTCATCGTGGAGGTTGTGGACCCGGACTTTGCTGATGCAGGATTCAAACCTTGTGGGTACCCGCGACATAAGTGATCACGATGATGGTGCACTGCAACCCATTCTTACTTACCAGCGACGACGTCGATCGATTGCTCATGTTCTTGTTCGTCGCAGCCTCTGCATCCTTGGCACTCGGAGTGGCCCTAGTGACTCCATCCGTCGGGCGACGGCGCGTAAAGCTCGCTCCAACAGTGATCGACTCACTGCTGACAGGATCATGCCAAACTCCCCCCTCCCCCTCAGCATCGACATTCATCCTCCTCTGACTCCATTGATGCTCTGGCCACTTATTGATTATGGCATACTCTTCCCTATCATGCCGCCCTCTGGTTCATCAAATTTAGGATCTGGGATTTATCTTGAATGCTTCGCTCGAGATTGTGGAATATGAACTTGCCGAGTTCATGTCAGGCAGACTATTCTCTGTTCTGGAACGGTTGTAGCAACATTCTATTTATGTCTTACAAATATTTCTCTGTTCTTTTTTGGAATGTCCGAGGATTGGGACGTCGCTCAAAAATATTTATGGTGAAATCATATATCAAAGAGTATCATTGCTCTCTATTGGGTTTGCAGGAAACTAAACTATTTGATATTAACATTTCTATTGTTAAACAGATCTTAGGTTCTAGAAATCCTAATTTATTGTGCTTGACGCTGATGGTCTATCTGGTGGACTTACCCTTATATGGGATGCAGACATATGATCAATGATTCAGACGACCATCGGCGTTCATTCTCTACACGCCTCCCTTATACATATTCCTTCGCAGACCGACTACTCATTCATAAATGTTTACGGTCCACCACGTTGTGCTGGCAGGACTGAGTTCCTCTCTGAATTATCCTCCTCCCTTATCGATCCGAATGTAAATATTATTATGGGCGGTGATTTCAACATGACTCGGTTTGATTATAAACGGAAGAACTATAGTGGTTCGTACAAAGATTCATTGTGTTTCTCACGTTTTATTAATACTCAGGGGATGATTGACCTCCCATTGATGGGAAAACAATTGACCTGGACCAACAACCAGGCTATCCCAAGTCTTGCAAAGCTGGATCGCGTGCTTATCTCTCTAGCCGCATCCACCTCTCTGCCGCGGGGTATCTGTGACTGCCCGGGATAAGAAACTTTCCGACCACTCGCCATTACTATTTCGTGCCTTTTCTTCTATGACGTCCATATCGAGATCTTTCCACATGGAACTATGGTGGCTTAAAAATACTACCTTCTATAACATCCTTCAGTTGGGATGGGCGCACACTTCTCACCGATCAATGTCTGCTGGCGCACGATGGACTGCCCAATCGCGCTCACTTCGAAAGACTATATCTCAATGGGCGGTTGCACAACGTAGAGCATAAAGCAACAGTCGTCGACACCTTGAATCTCAAATCGAATGCTTATATTCCAAAGCGGAGACTTCTCTCCTTGATGACCATGAAATTTTACTTCTTCGTTCTCTCAAGTCGGATCTGGACAATGCTTTGGATAAGGAAGACTCTATATGGCGCCAACAGGCTAAAACTTGATGGATTAAAGATGGTGATCGTTGTACTCGCTTTTATCATCAATGGGCCTCTCAAAAGATGAGGCGTAACTGGATTCATTCCATTCTCCCCCCTCCAGGATTCAGGTGGAGGCTGATCGGGCGGTGGACTGCTTCAAGGACTTCTACATTAACCTCCTGGGGAGAAGATGTCGACCCCCTCTTCAGCTTAATTGGCTGGTTATTGGTTTTCAACCGTTACCGGCCCGCTCTTATGAATTTGGACTACCCCTTCTCTATAGATGAGATTAAATCTGCGATTGACAGCATGGGATCTAACAAATCCCCTGGACCGGATGGACTCCCGCTGGAGTTATACTGATCTTATTGGCATCTCATCCAACATGATATTCAAGATATATTGTCGGAATTCTTTCATGACCCTAGCTCTATCAGACGTTTCATTGTGGCCCACATTGTCTTGATTCCAAAATCGGAAGGGGCTTCTCGCTGGGCAAATTTCTGTCCGATTAGCCTTGAGCATAGCCTTATCCATTATAATTTTGAAAGTTCTTGCCAACCGCCTCAAGGATCTTGTTCCGTGGCTTACTGATGATCGTCAATGTGCATTCTTGTCGGGTCGCAGCACACTCGACTGCTTCATGGGATTACATGAAATGAATTGGGCTTCTCATCATGCACACGAAGATGGACTGCTTATCAAGGTTGATTTCGAGAAAGCTTTTGACTCGATCGGATGGGGTTTTCTGCTTGAGTTATTGCAGGCCAGGGGTTTCTCTTGCAAATGGCGCGATTGGATTTCCTCTCTTCTCCATACTGACTCATCCATCATGCTCAATGGCATTGCCGAAACCCTTTTCCGCCACCAGAGGGGTGTGCGCCAAGGCAACCCCCTCTCCCCCATATTATTCAACTTGGTTACTGATTGCCTCTCCTGCCTTATTGATGGTGCATCTCGACGCGACTATGTCCGTGGATTGTTGGGGAATCAATTGGATATGCTGATCACCCACTTCCTCTTTTCCGATGACCTCGTTCTCCTTTGCCCGAACGATGATTTCAGCCACCGGAACCTCTTTCTTCTGCTGCGGTGCTTTGAACTTGTGGTCGGCCTAAAGATTAATCTACTCAAGTCATCTATTACAAGCCTCTTGGGCCAGCATGATGTTGCTTCTCGGGTTGCGGCCTCTCTCGGTTGTCAACTAGCCCCCCTTCCACTCAAGTATCTTGGGCTTCCCTTCTGGATTGGTCGTCTTCGCCGCGACGACTGGTCACAAATGGTGGCTCGTATTGATGCGCGTCTCAACGGATGGCAGGGCCATCTTCTCTCACGCGTTGTGCATCTCTGTTTAATCAACAATACCCTCTTAATCTGCACTGCCTATCCTCTCTCATTATTCAAAGCCCCGTCTTGGGTGATCAAGGCTCTCGACCACACTCGACAACGCTTTTTCTGGGCTGGTGCTGATTGTCCATTGACCAAGGGCAAATGCCTTATTTCATGGCCTAACATTACTTGCCCTAAGGCCAATGGTGGACTGAACATTACTAATATAATGGCACACAACAAGGCGCATATCTGCTCATGGATCTGGAGTGTGATGCAGGGTCGTGATTTATATTGGATGCGATTGATGAAACAAATCTATGGGGACTTCCGTTCATGGAATTCGTCCTCCTTCGTCAGTCGGGCTTCACCATATGGAAGGATCTTTCCTCCCTTTTGGAGATGATGCTTACTGGATCCTCCTTTTTGGTCGAGAATGGAGAGCATACTCGATTATGGACAGATAGATGGTGTTATGGGACTAGCCTCGCCATGAAATACCCTGACCTATACCATCTATTTGAACAACCGGCTTCAACCATATATGATGTTAGATGTTTTGACCATCTGGATATATGTATCGGCTGGTCCTTGTCATTCTCCTCATTGGTTGATGAGGCCTCCTTGTCATCTCTATACTCGGACCTTGAGATTATTCGACATCATACTCACGAGGACTCGATCTCTTGGCGATGGGAAACCTACGGGATTTTCTCTACTCGTAGCCTATATCAGATTCTTTCATTCAGGGGTATATCTGACAGACACCACAAGTTCTTATGGTCTCTTCATCTACCTCCTAAAGTGGCGATTTTTGGATGGCTCTGGCTTCACCGTAGGCTACTCACCCGCGATAAACTGGCACGTTGGGGTATTACTTATGATTCCTCCTGCGTTTTATGCAACCAGCTATGTGAATCCTACTCCCATCTCTTTTTCACCTGCCCATTCACATATAATGGTTGGATCGCACTTCTCCACATGCGACAAATTGGTGCCTACTCACTGCATATTACTGGATGGAGATTTCTGGGACCTCACCTACGTAAATCTATGGCCATTTTCTCATTCACTTGGAGATGATTTATTTGGCAAGAACGGAACAACAGGATTTTCCAAAACAATCTCTCCTCAACTCAAATTTTGGTCGTCGTTGTTGATGCTTTCCTTCGAAGATACTCTTTGAGCTGACCCTCTTGTATTTGCTTTATTTTGTGATGAGACTCATATTACGATCTGTATTTACTTTATATGTTTTTCTCTCTCCTTTCACCCCTATATCTGTTTCTCTTCATTTCTCTTGAATAGAAGCAGAGTTCATTCATAAAAAAAAAAATATTGGGAAATCGGATGCATTTGTTTGTAGCTCGAATGACTTCCCAAAGTTGGGTAGCATCAACACCAACTCCGAGCTCATGGCTGCCTTCAAATCTCTGAAATCAACTTGGCATGCGTCGGTCCACTCCCATGCCTTCTTCTTCTTAAGAAGGTCTGTTAAAGATGTTTCTTGTCTCGAATATCCCTATATAAACTGCCGGTAGTAGTGAACTAGTCCAAGGAAAGAGCGTAACTCTGTTACCTTGGTTGGCGACTCCCAGTCCACAATGGCTTTGATTTTTGCCTCATCCATATGCAGCTTACCATGCCCGATGATGTGATTCAGGAAGGATATTTTCTCTTTGGCAAAGGCGCATTTCTCCCTCTTCACGTACAGTTCATTTTCTCGCAACACTTGGAAAATTGTGCATAGGTGCTGGGCATGCTCCTCCAAGGATTGGTTGTACACTACGATGTCATCCAGGTAGACCACTATGAATTGATCTAAGTATGGATGAAAGATTTGGTTCATGAGAGTGCAGAATGTTGCTGGGGCGTTGGTTAGGCAAAAAGGCATCACTAACCATTCAAAAGAGCCATAGTGTGTTGCACACTTTGTCTTTGGCTCATCTCCTTCTGCGATCCACATTTGGTTGTAGCATTTTTGCAAGTCCATCTTGGAATAGACCTTTGTGCTCCTAAGTCAGTCAAATAAATCTACTATCAGTGGAATGGTGTACTTGTTCTTGACTGTCACTTTGTTGAGAGCTCGATAGTCCACACACATGCGAAGTGCGCCATCATTATTCTTTTGGAATAATATCGGTGCGCCGTAGGGTGCCTTTGAAGGTCGGATCCTTCCCGTGTCCAGTAGTTCTGTTAATTGTCTCCGTAGTTCCTCTAGTTCGGGCCGAGCCAAATAATAGGGTGCCATGGCAGGGGGTTTGGCACCCAATTCCAGTTCTATCTTGTGGTCCACTTCTCGTCTAGGTGGAAGCATTCTCGGTAACTCGGGTGGCATAACGTCCTTGTTCTCTTATAGGATGCCTTTGATAATGGATGGGATGTTGTTCGCATGTGCCTCGTCCGACGGATCCGCAAGCTTCAAGGCTGCCATGAAAGTTGGTTCTCCCCTCTTATGCCTTTGGCTAATTGTATGGCCGATAGTTGCTTGGCCTTAGTTGCCCCATTTACCGTCGGTATCAAATTTGATGCCCCTTGATCTAGTATGCACACAGAATTGAAGGAAGGCATAGGAATGGATGTTACCTTCCGCAAGAACTCCATTCCTAGTACAATTTTGAAGTCGTCCAACGGTGCTATAGAAAAGTCCACTTGGCCCTTCCAAGCGCCTAACTGTATCTTCACGCCTCGCGTTGTCCTGGTGAGTGGTTTGGCGCTAGTGTTCACGGTCTTGAGCCACCCGTCGTTCTTGGTCACTTCAAGGTTCAACTTTCTGGCCTCCTCCTCGGTCACAAAGTTGTGTGTGGCACCTGTATCCACCGTGGCTTGGGTTGATTGTCCGTTGACGCATTCCTCCACGTACAACAACTCGTTGTTGGTCTCACTCGGCACCTCTTTGGCTTTAAGCGCACTGAGAAGCTGTAAGGAATCCATTTAAGAAGTACCATCATTTGAGGGGGACATAGACTCCTTTTCGTCCACCATGGCTGACAAGGACCCTAGCTTTGGACTGTTCTTCATGGCGTGCGGCCCTTTGCACATATAACACTCGTTCTTTGATACGAAAGTGCCTTTCCTTTCTTCGTACTCCTTGCAGTTGGTGTAAGGTCCATAGTTTTCGCCTCTGGAATTGAAAGTTGGCCTCCACGGTTCCTTTGTGTCTCCCCCACCTTTTCCCGTGTAGGCATTTGGGTGGATATGACTCTTGGTGCGACTTCTTTCAAATTCTGACAAGGACTCTGCCACGGCTATGGCTTCGTCTAATGACTCCTCACCCCTGCGTCGTACTTCCTGCTTGGTCCAATTGTTCAAATCGTCAACAAAGTAGAAGAGGAGATCATCTTCAAACATGTTGGGAATTTGAACCCCTTGACGTAGTCTCTAATGGTACTTTTGTGCTTCAACTCCCTCAACCTCTTCCATGCCTCGTACACCATATTTTCCGGATAGAAGTGCTTCTTGAGTTTCCTCTTGAAGTCGTTCCATGTTTCTATCCGGCAAGTCCCTCTCTCAAGGTTGGCGTGCTCCCGGCGCCACCACAAATTAGCCACTCCAGAAAGATAAAAAGTGGCAGTGCGTATTTTGGTGGCCTCGTCCATCAAGTTGAGGCCCTCAAAGTACAACTCCACGTGCCATAAGAAATTTTTGACCTCCTAGGCGTCCTGCTTTCCGTCAAATGGCTTGGGCTTTGGAAGGTCCACTAGTGGACGAATTACTCCTACATTCACCCCACCGTTGGTCGCTGCCTTCTTGCACAGGACCAAGGTCATCTTGCATCTCATCAATGGCAATCTGCATTTCTTGAAAGACGTCCATCAGTCTTGCTTCAAGCCGAGCGTTCTGCTCAATCATTGCTTCCTCAAGTTGGCCGTAGCGTTTCTCCATGGCCGCCTCGAGTGGTTTGAGGTGCTCCTCCTCAACACAAGCCTACATGCTTGCCTTCATGGAATCAAGCTGCCCAAGGACGTGGTTCTCCAACATCCCAATGTTGTGCTCTACTCGCTGCACACGTTCATCGATTTCAGCAATAGTCATATCCAAAGTCCCCACCTCATGTGGTCGGCTTTGGTCACGCTTCTTCCTCTTGTCATTCTCTGCAATCACAGTCTCACTGCTGCGATCGTCGATCACTTCGGACGCATTCCTCACCTTGTTGCTTGCCATAGTCCAAGTTGTCGCAGCGTACGACCAACCTGGCTCTGATACCACCTGTCACAGACTTGACTCCTTCAAGCACTCGTGCGGCACTTAGCCCCTCACTCGCCCCTCGGAATAAGGGCCAAGTCAGCCTTCAACGCAATAACGCACAAGAGAGAAACTTTGGGAAAGAACCTTTCACTATATTTACTTAAATAAGAGTTTATAACTCAATGATTGAATGCTTACAAGTGAAGTTCTTATCTCAATTTATAGTGCTAGTTGCACCCCTTCTTGGAGGGACATATCCCTTCTTGATTAATCTCAACCTTTCTCTAAAGGTTGCTTAAATGGACGGCTGTGATTGGTCCAATCATGTGAAGTTTGGTGATAGCATGCTTCCATTACATTTTGTGTAATGATTTCCTTACGGACCCGATATAAACTTGCCTTATTTGCAGGAACGAAAGCCGACACATGTGTCACATCTATTGCCCCTATGTAATTCTATAAAAGGATTGTTGAAATGTTAGACAACCTCTTTGCAATTATATATGAGGACTATGAATGGATTTTACCTTAAAATAGGGGAATCACCTAGGATGCCCTTCAATTTTTGGTTGAACGGTCTGAGGTTCTCGGGGTTTTATAATTTTTGTCCCCAACCTTAGAACCGCTGCAAGTGTGAACTTGAATCATTTGTGGCATGTTTGTGTTGAGTGTTGATAGCGCTCTGCAACTACTCGAACTCGTTAATTATGACAAATGGTATCTAAGAACATTGCAACTCCCTCCTCCACAAATGATATATAAGAACATTGCAACTACTTCCTCCATAAGAATATTTTGTGGCATGTTTTAATCATCTAAGCCAAGTCTCCTAAGATACCATCATTTTTCCCTCAAAAACACAACTAATACCATCATTAAACCATATCAATGGCAATAGCAAATATCAATATTAATATCATATCATAAACACAACTGGTACCATATCAATAGCAACTAATACATGCTTTTAAACATAACAATAAATAATAAACACAACAATATAACAGTTTATAATATACACAACTGATACCAATGAAACATGAAGTAAATAATAAACACAACTGATATCATATCAATAGCAACTGATACCAATGAAACATAACAGTAAATAATAATTAAACGCAACTAATACCATATCAATAGCAACTGATACATGTTTTAAACATAACAGTAAATAATATACACAACTGATACCAATGAAATATAACAGTAAATAATAAACACAAATGATACCATATCAATAACAATTGATACATGCTTTTAAACATAACAATAAATAATAAATACAACAATATAACAGTATATAAAATACATAACTGATACTAATTAATGAAACATAACAGTAAATAGTAAACACAACTGATACCATATCAATAGCAATTGATACATGCTTTTAAACACAACAGTAAATAATAAACACAATAATATAACATTTTATAATATACACAACTGATACCTATGAAACATAATAGTAAATAATAAACACAACTAATACCATATCAATAGCACTAGATACCATATCAATAGTCAAACCGTATCAATAACAAATATCAATATCAATACTATATCATAAACACAACTGCTATCATATCAATAGCAATTGATATATGCTTTTAAACATAAAAGAATAATACGACAATAGAATTAATAACAATATACCATATCAATAATAAACAACAGAATTACAATAAATAATAAACATAACAAATTAATAGTATATACGATAAACTGAATTAATAAACAACAACAGAATAATAATCAACAATATATGGATCTGTACATAAACAAAAATTGAAATAATAAACAATAATAAAACTATATATACAACAATAGAATAACTGATAAATTGAAATAATAATGAAACCCTAGATAAAAATTAATTTAATGCAACCCTAGATCTAATAGATGTAACAGCAGATGAAAACTGAAAATATATGTAACATAGATATAAAACATAGATCTAAGATGAAACTCTAGATCCGAGAAGTATACATAGCCAATTAAGTATACACAATCGATTAAGTATACACAGTCGATTAAACCATAGATCGACAATAAACCCTAGATCGAGAAAGAAACCCTATATATGATAGATGTAACAACAGATGAAACCCTAGATCCGATGATGAAAACATGGATCCGGTATGAAACCCTAGATCCAAGAAATAGCGGCGATGAAAACCCAGCAACAATAAACCCTACATCTAAGAACAAAGAACTAGAAGTCGAAGAACGAGAACGAGAAGAACTCAACAACATGAAACCCTAGATTGGGCGAATAGTGAAGAAATAACCAAAAAACAAGAAGAAAAACATACATTGTGTCGTAGAATGTGTTTGGTAGATGATATGGGATGTCGGTGATCCGTCGCCGAAGTGAATGTCGACGATCCGTGGGAGAAATGGGAGAAATGGGAATGTCGCCTATTGTCGCCGTAGAAAGAGAGCTCTCGGGGTTTCGTGGGTGAGATGCTCGTTTCGCGAGTTAGCTGGGTTTTGTTCGATTTTGTGAAATGGATGGAATAGTTGTAATTAATTACAAGTATGCCACCGCCCTTTTCGGGTGGTTTTCACGAAAATCTGAATTCTACTTCGAGTAGAATTGCGAAGTAGAATTCGGGCTTATGTACAAAAATAAGTTTCGCAAAAACCCAGTTTCACGAAACCAAATCCCATTTCCTGCTGGCAAACACGTTTCGCCCGAAATCGGGTGTAACAAACAGGCCCTTATATTTTTTATGATATATACATGGATTCTACCCTATATAGGATCGGTTCTTAGGTTTTGAACCCAAACCCTATCCTATTGGGACTTGGAATCGGACTCTACTCGGAACCAATGATGTAGTACATATTTTGGTACCTTGTTGGAAACTGATCGGGTAGGTTCCAACTGGTTTCGGGTCTACCCGATACCCCTGCACACCCCTAAAATTTAGGGACCAAAATCAAAATTGAGTTAAATTTTGGAGGCATATGAAATTTAGTACTTTAAAAAAAATAAAACAATAACAGCTTTTTTTTTTAAGTGAATCATAAAATATAAAAATAACAATATAAGTCTATAATATATCATGGAAAGGAAAACTGATTCTTTTTCTTTTATTTTATAAAATATTTACCGACTCTCTCCTTCTCAATCCATCTTCTTTCCCTTACTTTAGAAAATAAAATAAAATCTGTAAATAGTCCAAAAATACTTTGTTTTTGTCTTTCACTTCCTGCGAATGAATTATTAATTTTCTTACTCGATCGCAGTAAAAAGCCACCGCCGGTCAGATCTGAGAAATCGCCCGCGCAATCCGACACGTCTATAAGTACCACAAACTGCACGAGTAATTTGAATTCTCAACTCTGTGCTACGAAGAATATAGGCAAAAGGGGATGACGCTGCTCTGTTTTCTGCTCGATCCACGCACCATCTCTCCCGCATCGCTTCGCGATCTGAAGCAGGTGAGTGCCTACTCTTCCAGTCGATCCTTGTCGTTGATCATTTTGATCGGATTCTTAATGCGTGCTCTCCGATCTGTGATTCTTTTGGATTTTTGAAATCCTTTCGATCTAGTAGTTCTGCTGATTTTTCCTTCTTCTGAAAGTAATTTGTTGCAATCTTCTCTTGAATCGGCAGGCTTTGCTACAGCTCGCCAATTTCTATGTCTTGTCTTCAGATAGAGCGGGCAGGAAGCAGCAAAAGGAGTCGATCCCTTTTCTCCCAGACCAGATTGGACTGTGCTACCTCCACTGGAGCAGAAACTCTTCTTCCCCTCTTGCGGAGGTTGGTAATGACTAGCTTCACTAGGATGGATTTGATTAAAAGCATCTAGTATGACTACAGTTATTGTGGTTTGAGCAGTAGAATGTACGCTGATAATGAAATTGGTTTCGATAGCTAAAGATTGCATACAGCCCCGGAGAAAGATTTAGTGTGCGTGATTTTCATCATGCTGTGAACAACATTTCCTTAGACAACTTTATGCCCGATGTATGCATGAACATGCATACAGAAAGTAGTAGCAGCGAAGGTATTACTAATATCTCAAGTTGGTTTCCGCTCGAAGACTGAGTTAAGAAGTTGCACAGTAAAATCTAATTGTTCTCTATTTGTAGTGCATAACGTAGTTTCTTATGCCGTTTCATCTCCTTTGGAACCTTGCAGAGATACCACTTGAAGACCTTTTGAGTAACAATGCCCTGTACAAATGGGGTAGTGATGCCCTTCCGAAGAAACTAATTATCATTTGTTCACCCACTTGTAGAAGCAGCGAATCTCTTCGCAGATCTCTTATGGTATGAAGGTTCTGTGTTGTGCCATTTATTGTCGTAAAATTTCTCCAAACCAGTTCTGAGACGGCTTAATTTTATTTTGATGATTACTAGGATGCCGCAGATAGATGCATCACAGTGGAGTTTGTAGTATTAGAACATCCAGACACAAATCTTCATTATGATGCTGCTGAGAAGTTCATGCAATTTACTAATAGCATTTGTGATCTTGAGAACTGCATTATCAGGAGATACCTTATGGGTAAATGCCTATAGCTATATAAATTAGGAATGATCTTTACTCGTCAGAATGAGTCCTTAGTACATTAATTATTTTTGTACAAATATATGTTTGCTTAAAACTTATAACTAATCCGCATCAACTGAGATTTTTAACAGATCTGACACGACCACAAAGCCTGGCTTTTTAGTATAATGGTTCATGTTGGACTTTATAAGCAAGCATTTGAGACAATTATTTTCTGATGTGTAACAGAATAAATTCTACCAAGACTTCTATTATAATGCATCTTTTTGATATTTTTCCTATCAGTCAGCAAGTAGAATACTACTTTATCCTCAGCAGCCACAAATATGAGCAAAACAAATTTGTGTAATTAGTTCCTAGTTCTCTTGAGCAATGAACTTCGTGCATTGCAGATGGTTGGCTATTACATGGCCTTGTGAAAAAATGGTTCCAAGAGCTAAAGGATGTTTTGGAAGAGCCACTGCAAGCTGTGATTCTCTTCAAAAATAGCATTTTCAGTTCAGTCAATCAAATCCATTGCAACTTGTTTCCTTCCTCTACTCATATGATTGATGGCTTTAGCTCTTGTCAGGTAACCTAATCAGATGTTACAGGCTAGTTCATAATGTTAACTGCTATATGCTTCAAAATTTTAAGATGTAAGAATGTTCAGCTGGAGGTTTTATGTAGAGAAGAATTCTATAAGAAGAACAACAATAATCATAAATATTTGTATAATGGGGGTCACAATCAATATGGATTGTTTTTATAAAATTCCATCGTTTTACTTTTCCCTTTTTGACAATAGCAATTCTACTAGTTGCCGGTTGTCTTGACATGAAATGGATTTTTTTTCTAGTATCTAGTTAATATGGTTAACACATCTAGCATCATCCATAGCAAGGTTTAAAATACCGTACCATATCCGGCGGTACGGCCGGTATTTACCGGTTTTTGGAAAAACCAGTATACGAGATACCCGGTATTGGCAGATACCGGGTATCTCGGTAAATACCGCTCGGTATGGGCGGTATTTGCTATCATACCGGGCGATACTGCCCGGTATGACCCAACGGCTCTTTTTAAGAGCCGTTGGGTTACTGTAGCAAGATACCCGGTATTTGGAGATACCGGGTATCTCGGTAAATACCGCCCATATCGGGCGATATTTCAGGTCATACCAGGCGGTATCGCCCGGTATGACCCAACGGCTCTTAAAAAGAGCCGTTGGGTACTGTTTGGTACTATATTAGAGTTTTTCACAGATACAAGAGAATCATTATATTGGGATTTATATAGGGTGACACAGGCCCACAGCCCAAAGAGCCCAAAAAATCAGTCGCCACACATTCCAACATAAGATGGTTAGGGCAAATCAATCGCCACACATCCCAACATACGGTGTTGACCTTAGTCGTGTATATCCCCAAGATATGTACGAGTACGACGGACGTCATTCGTCTGCATTTTAAACATTGTATTCATGTATTTGATATTTGAATCATAAATTTAAGTATTTCTTGATCAATTATGTGTTGTTGGCGTTATTTTTAGCAGCAAAATCAAAAAAAAAAGAAAAAAAAGCCCGGTATGCATTTTTCGTACCAGACTGTACTGTGTCGGTACGGTATGGTACCGGTACCAGTACCGGTCAATGACCGAGATCATGACCGGTATCGGTATTTTAAACCTTGATCCACAGTCAAGCACAACATGCGTGTGTTTTTAGGGGTTATTTGTTTCTACTGTTGGAGAAGAGTGTGTATCTTGTCATATCAAATGAAAAAGTTTATTTAGAAGGATGGCTGTGGCTTTGTCGGTCAGATTCTGTTGGTTGAAGTCATCATATTCTGCTGGTTTTGGATAAACACTAACATGAATAAATGACATTACACACACTATAATGTTGCAGTACACTCATGGAGCAGTGGCGAGCCCCACAATCTTACTTGCCTACTTGGTCTTATCATATGTATTAATTCCTTGAGCTGAAAAAAGGAACATGTTTGATCTGAAACTACAAGAATAATATTTGAGACTTCATGTATATTTAACATTTTATGGCTTTTCATTTGCTGCAAAAGATAATGGAGTCAAATTGTCTGAGATTCTTAATTCTTATTAATGAGTTATGTTGAAATCTCACTAGTAAAGCTTAATGCTCCAATTGAATTTGTTGAGACAGACTTGCAGGTGCCATGGCTATCCCATTGATAGTGCTATAAAAAATAAGACAAAATTGACTTGTCCAGTGACCTTTGGTGAGTTGGGGGCACCTGATCTGATTGACAATGTTGTAAGAATTGGTGAACAAGCTGTTCTATTTCTGCCATCCTTCGAAGGTTCTTCAGGTCCTCAAAGAATCTCTGCACCTATAACTTTGAATGTTATTGAATCTACCAGCTTAGCTTCATTAAGCGAAGGTAATATCTGCTGTATACAAACAAGGATATGGACTTATGGTATTTACTTGATTAAATTTGGTCATAGATTAACAGTCAAAATGGCTTCTATATTGAAATTTTCATAGAGTTCAAACGATTTGTCTCCCTTCTCCATTTGATCCGACATAGTTTGATTTAATTTAGGGTTGTAGTACAGGAAACTACATGGTTGGACTTCTATGCTAATGTTAATTAACCAACATATCAAAAGTTAAATGTGGCAGAAACGTTGAAAGATTTTGTTTACTACTTTAACAATGAATTTCCTTTTAAACTTTCAACAATTTCCCAAATATTTTCATCATTACCAGTTTTACAGGTTTGATAATGGGAACGTCCTTTTATGTTACTCCATCTTGTCATGAAACTGAAAGTGCTTCAGATGAATCAGATAAGGTGGATCTGAATGTTCAGAGTGAGTATAAATGATCTTTAACTGTTCAGACTGAGTATAGTGAATCTGAAAGTCTCATCTGTCTCCTGCATTTCTGACAGCTTTCCACGGGCTTTGTAGAACTCTTTTCCTGAAAGATCATGGACTTGTTTGCTCTTCAACTTGTAATACAGAAACAGTGCAAGATGGTACCTTTCAATGTTACTATATTCTCCAACCTTCGGAAGGAGGGCCAATGCTTCTAAGGGTAAATTATCTTTCGTGGCCATTGCCATTAGTCTTTTCCCTTTCTAGGCATATGAAGTTTTCATCTTAATATGTTATTTGTTTTCTTATTCTCTTACTCGTGTGTGGTTTTCTGTGCATGCTCTAACAAATCAAGTTGCTCATTTTATAGTATGGCAATCGTTAATTTCATGCAATCTGCAGAGGCTTGCCTCATCAGAGGAGATCCTGCCCATTCCTGATATAGCTCAAGCCAGTGATGTATCCATACCGGAGGAGGTAGAAAGTTCTATCCGAGCCTCTCTGGAAAAGGTAAAATATTCCGTTGACAAAGACAAAATGTTCTCTTTATGCGACAATTTCCAACAAATTTCAGGTTATCTGGATAAACAATCATCATGCAGGACGATCTTTAAGAAAGACAAATCTGTTTTCCTCTTTTCTGATCTTAGCCTTGAATGGTTTTACTTCTTCAGATTGAACTAAGAGACTATAACCCTCTCCAACATGAAAGAGGTGTTCATGCCAAGCTTAATTGGCTGGTGAAGGAGAGTTTGCAATTTGGGTAAAATTCTTCTTTTATTTCAAGTAAAAGATTTCCGACAATGACATGCAAGTAACATTATAACTTTTGTTCTTATAAAATAATAAGTATAGCACCTCTATGGAAGCGTCTAGTTCAATTTCAAATTAAGATTTATCTTGAGCTAATCAATTGAATTGCACGAAACTAAAGTAGCATTTGATCATGCATCATCTTATCCTGATACAATAAATTTGTTTTCCAGCTCAATTCCCTTCCACTCTGTTGCGAAGAGTGTCGAGCTTAACAAGCTCAATGATCTGCAGCAGGCACCATTAACTCAAGCTTCCGAAGGCGAAGAGTGGGAGAAACTTCTGATTGTTGATGATTTCAATAGTTGCCATTCTCCTCACCCAAATACTAAAACCTTAAATCTCGGGGCACAAACTAAGCCTTTAGATGAGAAAACTTCAAAAATACTGGAGAGATTGGAAGCTCCGAAGCAGCAAAATTTGAAGACAACGTTGCCATCCATCTCAAAAAGTCTCATCGAGCAGATTAGAAAGCCACTGATGCCATTTTATTCAAACTCGAGCCAGCCGCTGAAACCTAACTTTCAGAAGTTGAAAAGAAAGCAAAGGTAAAAAAGTAAAGGCTTCCATTTGCACTTGCAAAGTAGTCTGTTTGCTTAATACTGATAGCACATGGATTAACATTCATATTACTATATATACGTTTAAGTTGGTTTTCTACTTTTTAATATAGCTAATGAAATCAAAGTGGCCTTAATATTGCTTAAATATTTTCCCTCAAAGAAAACATTGCTTAAATATCATCTTGAGTTCCATTTATATTTTTTTGAAAATTAGCACACTTGTATTAATCAAGTGAAATGAGTAGTACAATTACAAGGGAGATTGAGGAGAATGGGGAAAGGGAGTAAAAAAGAGACTAAAAAAAGACCAAGAAATAACTGAAATAACTATAGGACGACCTGTAGGACTGCAGAAATGAAACAATAAGTCGAGGTCAAGGTGCATAGGAGATTTCAAATTGCGGCCTCTGATATCGAACGGTTAGTGTGTTTTACCTGTAAAATGAAGAGAGCAGCAGCTTCAAGGGTGATGGATTGGAAGTTTCTACCATTGCCTTCAAAACAACGACGATTTCTCTCCAGCCATATAGTCCAGTACATCTTCCTCCTGAATAAATTCCTCTTAGTGCTAATGCTCATACTTTAGTGTGCATTGTCTCAGGGTTTGAAGTATAGAGAGATCCTTTCACAGTTTGTGAGACCTAGGAAAAGATCTCAACCATTAGCTATGAATGCACAAGAGATGAAAAGGTGCTTGTGTGTTTCTAAATTGGTATCACAGAGTGCAAGATTTAATGTTGACACCTTTGGCGATTAAACAATCCCTTGTTTGTAGGCGTTCTCTATTGCGATCCATTCAAGTACTGAAATCTTGGTCGGGGTCCTTGAGTCCCAAATGTAGTCAGCCTTTTCGTATAGAATACCCCTAAAATTCAGGAGCTTATATAATGAGTGCATGGTGAAAACATGCTTACTGTTCCAATATCTCCACTTGACGTGATCTTCACCGAAGGAGTGGGCGAGGCTTAGGGCCTGTTTGTTTGCAGTGATTTCGGGTTTTTGTTTCGTTTGAAATGAAAACCCGACCCGAAAACCTGTTTGTTGAAGAAAATGGATCCTAATTTCAAATCGATTTCACGAAATAAAGTTTTTGCGAAATCTATACTTGTACATGAACTAGAATTCTACTCGGAGTAGAATTCTGATTTTCGCGAAAAATACCCAAAACGAGCGGTGGCAAACTTATAAATAAAATAAGTTTTTCGCCCGTTTCGCCAAAATGAACAAAACCCGACTCATCTGCCCTATTCTTCTATCTCTCTCAACACCCCGACCCCGAGCTCTATGGCGACAAGAGGTGACAAGAGGCGATTTCTTCAAAAACCCCATTTCCTTCCCGATTTCTTCATAAAATGTATTATTTCTCGCCTCGAGAACCTGATCTTCGTATAGATCTCCTTGTTTTCTTCTTAAAATGTTCGGTTTTTGGATCTAGGGTTTTTGGAACTTCGGTTTTTGGATGTTTTTCGCCTCTAGAACTTAATTGAGGCGTTTGTGTGTTGACCTCGTTCTTCCGACTAGTGTTTATTTATTCGATTTGTTCATATCGACCCTTCGACTAGATCTATAATAGGGTTTATTTCTTGGCCAAATCTAGGAGTTTATGGTTCGATCTATGGATTTCTTCTTCTGACTGCTTTCATTATCAATGTGTTCAATATGCATTTCATTCTTAGCCAAATCTAGGGTTTGGCTGGTGTTCGGCTCTAGGGTTTTCTATTCTTCAACATTTTCAATGTGTTGAATGTGTTATCTATGTTGTTAGTCACTAGGGTTTGGCTAGTTAATATACTTTCATTCTTGGCCAAATCTAGGGTTTGGCTGGTGTTCGGCTCTAGGGTTTTCTATTCTTCAATATTTTTAATTTATGACATCTATTGTTATCTATGTTCAATGTGTTATCTATGTTGTTCGGCTCTAGGGTTTGGTTGATATGCTTTTATTCTTGGCCAAATCTAGGGTTTGGCTAGTGTACATGTACTGTTTTGTTATCAGGTATCTTTGAGTTCATGTACTTGTTTGATAATGAGTTCATCTATTTGTTTGTTAATGAGTTCATCTACTGTTAATATGAGTTCATCTACTGTTCTGTTATCAGTTATCTATATATCATATCTATATATTCTATATTTAATCATGTATCATATTTATTTGTTAATGAGTTCATCTACTGTTAACATGAGTTCATCTATTTGTTTGTTAATGAGTTCATCTACTGTTACTTTGATGTTCAATCAGCATAGTAGACAAGCTGTATCAGTTATTTGCTAGCTATATCATTTCAGTTATCTTTTCATCTATTTCATGTGTTACTTTGAGTTCATCTATTCCATAGGTGTTATCAGGTCCATAGTTGTTCATGTATTTTTCTGTATTGTTCATCTATTCCATAGCTGTTTTCATCCTATTATGTTATCAATTATTTTCTAGCTATATCATCATGTTACTGTTTCATGTGTTACTTTGAGTTCATCTATTCCATAGCTGTTATCAGTTCCATAGTTGTTCATGCATTTTTCTGTATTGTTCATCTATTCCATAGTTGTTTTCATCCTGTTATGTTATCAATTATTTCCTAGCTATATCATCATGTTACTGTTTCATGTGTTACTTTGAGTTCATCTATTCCATAGTTGTTCATGTATTTTTTTGTATTGTTCATCTATTCCATAGTTGTTTTCATCCTGTTCTGTTATCAATTATTTCCTAGCTATATCATCATGTTACTGTTTCATGTGTTACTTTGAGTTCATCTATTCCATACTTGTTATCAGTTTCATAGTTGTTCATGTATTTTTTTGTATTGTTCATCTATTACATAGCTGTTTTCATCCTATTATGTTATCAATTATTTCCTAGCTATATCATCATGTTACTATCTCATGTGTTACTTTGAGTTCATCTATTCCATAGTTTTTATCAGTTCCATAGTTGTTCATTCATTTTTCAGTATTGTTCATCTATTCCATAGCTATTTTCATCCTGTTCTGTTATCAATTATTTCCTAGCTATATCATCATGTTACTGTTTTATGTGTTAATTTGAGTTCATCTATTCCATAGCTATTATCAGTTCCATTATTGTTCATGCATTTTTCTGTATTGTTTATCTATTCCATAGTTGTTTTCATCCTGTTCTGTTATCAATTATTTGCTAGCTATATCATCATGTTACTGTTTCATGTGTTACTTTGAGTTCATCTATTCCATAGCTGTTATCAGTTCCATAGTTGTTCATGCATTTTTCTGTATTGTTCATCTATTCCATAGCTGCTTTCATCCTGTTATGTTATCAATTATTTCCTAGCTATATCATCATGTTACTATTTCATGTGTTACTTTGAGTTCATCTATTCCATAGTTGTTATCAGTTCTATTGTTATTCATGCATTTTTCTGTATTGTTCATCTATTCCATAATTGTTTTCATCCTGTTCTGTTATCAATTATTTCCTAGCTATATCATCATGTTATTGTTTCATATGTTACTTTGAGGTCATCTATTTATGAGTTCATATATTTGTTTGTTAATTCATTTTATGAGTTCATCTACTGTTAATATTATATTTTATGAGTTCATATGGTTACATGCCTTCGGTTATTGCTTGACTTCGATTTTTGTATCAATTTTTTAGTAGATATAATAAGTTGAACATATGGGTGACCATCGAAATCCAAGGGCAAAGTCGGAGTTCTGGCCAAAGAATGTCACAGAAGAATTTTTGTACCTCTTGCATAATAGACAAGCTGAATTAGGCAATCTCAATTTTGATAAGACTATATGGGAAGATATTAGCAAAAAACTAGAGGAGAAGTGTGGGATTAATTACGGGGTGGAGAAATGTATGTCCAAAAAAACATGACTTCTTCGTTTATATAAGCATTTCCAAGAGTTTATTAACCACACTAGGGTCACATGGAATCCTGACACGGGAAAGATTGATACCGATGAAACAGTGTGGAACTCATCGGTATGTTATTTTGTATTTAATCAATGGCGTTAAGTTAGTTGGTTTTAGAAAAAAAAATTTCGTGTGCAGAAAGGAACAACAAAAAGTTATTTCAAACCCTTTAAGAACGGGCCACCACCACACTATAATTTGATGGAATTGATATTTCAAAATCAATCCGCAACTGGTGGGATGACCCGATCATTAACACAACCCCCAATGAATTCGGATGAAGAGCATATGTTAGAGAATGAATATTTGAATCCAGATGTACGTGGGAAGGAGCCCTTAGTGGAGGAAGATGATGATAGTGTTGAGGAGGTAGATAGACGTCCATCTATTTCCTTACGCGGCAATAAAAGAGGTAAATCATCGGTGAGATCAACTGTAGAACAGGAGAAGAAAAAGTTGTATGAACTTATTTCAAATCACTATACAGCCCGTCGAAGTGATGCAGCTTCAGTGTACACATCACCCCCGGATCCATATAGCATCCCAAATTGTGTTGGACGCATTACTAGTATGGAAGGGCTACCTGAAGCTCACTTGTTTAAGACAATGACTTACTTGGTTGAGCACCCAGATGCTCGATCACTTGTTATGTCATTGAATGACGAACAGCTCAAGAAATGGATGCAAAGTTTACATGGGTGGCACTTGTTTATTTTTTATGATGTCGGATTGAACAATACTTTAATGTGTGACACTTGTTCACATGGATGCACAATGTGTGTAACAATACTTTATTTTATTATTTTCATGCTTTGGTTATAAAATTTTATTTCTAGTTTGTTTACTTTCATGCGTTATGTTTTCATGCATTATGTTTTACTCTTTTTTATTATTATCGAAGAATAAGTCATCAACCTCCACTTATATTTTTTAGCGATGAAGAAATTTTCGATGACTTGGTATTATTACTCATGTTGGATATATTGGATAAGTTGGATGAATTAAAAAACCCAACCTCAAGAAGAGCAGTGCGCACTTCAATTTTGAGATGTGCGGATTATGTGCATGAGTTAATACATAGTCCTGTACGATGCTACGAGAACTTGCGTTTGGAGCCAAGTCTATTCCTTAGATTATGCACCGATCTTAGGAGACTTGGCTTAGAAGACCGAAATATATTTGTGGAGGAAGCAGTTGCAATGTTCTTATATACACTTTGTCATAATGAACGAGTGAGAGTGGTTGCGGAGCGCTATCAACACTACACTCAAACGTGTCACAAGTGGTTCAAGTTGACACTTGCAGCGGTTCTTAGGTTGAGGACATAAATTATCAAACCCCGAGAACCTCGAACTGTTCAACCTGAAATTGAAGGGCATCCTAGGTGGTTCCCTTATTTTAAGGTAAAATTTTCTCCTAGTCCTTATGTATAATTCCATGGGGTTTGTCTAACATTTGAACAATCCTTTTGTAGAATTGCATCGGGGCGATAGACGGGACACATATATCAGCATTCATTCCCGCAAATAAGGCATCTTTATATCGGGGCCGTAAAGGAAGCATTACACAAAATGTAATGGCAGCATGCATTCACAACATGCTATTCATCTACATAAAGAGTGGTTGGGAGGGAAGCGCGAATGACACGCGTATTTTCAGCCACACTATTTATTCTCCCAACTCAGATTTTCCTATGCCAATAGGAGGTAAATTTAACTCAACGTAATCACTTCCTTAGTGTTGATTTGGTTTTAATAGAAATTTTTCTTACCTTTTATTAGATGAATTCTACGTGGTTGATGCGGGATATCCGAACGTATCTGGATTTTTGGCACCTTATCGTGGTGAAAGGTATCATAGATCAGATTATCGTAGGTGAGGCCCCTCAACAAAAAGAGAATTGTTCAATCAACGACATTCCTCCGTTCGGTACGTAATCAAACGATGCTTTGGACTATTGAAAGCACGTTTCTGATATTAAAGATGATGCCGAATTACCCGCTAGCAAGACAAAATAATATCGTATTGGCATGTTGTACAATTCATAACTTCATTATTAAATATTATAATTCGAATAAATTAATCGATATTTGGAACAATGAATAAGTTATTATTGATGATCAAGAACAATCTTCACCCCCTATTGAATCATCAGTAGGTGAATCTTCTTTAACTCAAAATATTATGCATGACATTCGGGAAGGGATTGCAAATCAGCTTTGGGCACATCGACGATGATTGCCCTTTCATATTTTAATTAGGTTTAAACATGTAAATAGAATTATATGTCTTGGACTTGTAATAGACTTAATTGCTACTTAGATTTATTTTTGATAGTGTATGTTACCAACAATGTACTAATTTTAGTTTCATTAAATAGTATGGCAGCTTCTTCATCCTGAATAAGCGAAACGTATTTGAGATATCAAAACAGATAATATTTTTGCGGTTTGCGAGCCGCGGTACGGATAAGTGAAAGTGAGAAAAATTCCGACCGATTATATGCGGCTTGCATAAATAGAAGCAAAATCGACATTCCCAATTGTCAATTCTTTCGATGGATCGCTCCCATTGCAACGACAATACGCGATGAGGAAGAAGTGAATCAAAGAAGCAGGTACCTCTTTTCACTTGAGGCAAAAATGGACAAGCTCCTTGACATGGGTTGCAAGGGGTTGATAGTACTTGTTTTCATTGCAATTATTTTTTTGTTTAAATAGGTTAGATAACAATAATGATGTAAACCTAAATACTTTATTGGACTACTAATGTAATTTGACTACTTTATCTTATTATTTGATTAACTTTAGTTTTATATCGGCGGAGAATTGGAGGCGATAACCAATCAATGGTTATGCGCACTTTCCTCCTAAGGTCGTAAAGTAATGTTGCCCATTATCAGTTATGATTTTATATAAATGAGTGGTTGTGCTTATATTTCATTGTTTGGTTGTGCTTATATAAATGTGTGGTTGTGCTTATATTTCATTGTTTGGTTGTGCTTATATAAATGCGTGGTTGATTTTATACTTTGGTTGTTTTAAGATAATGGGCAAACTTTATTTTGGTGGACTATGAATTGGAGGCGATCACCAATTAATGGTGATACGCATTTTCCTTCGTTGCCCTATATTTTTACCGTCATAATTGATGTCGTGAGAATTGTTGATGGACAAGGCTGCTGGGTTGATGGTGCATGGCTGCTGGGTTGTAACTATTATGCAATGCTGGGTTGTAACTATTATGTTGATGGTGCTTGGCTGCTGGGTTGTAACTATTATGCAATGCTTATCGGCGAGTGTATGAAAAAAAAGAAACGTAGCAATGCTTGATGTCGGCCGACGTTTTCCAATTGGCAACTTCCATTGGCTCATCGACCTCCATGACATGTCCTTAGTTCCACAAGCGGATGCAATAACATATGTCATTGTCTTTGATACTTAATAAAACATATGTTATTGTCTTTGATACTTAATAAAACATATGTCATTTTATCGCGCTATTCATAGCAGTTTTGCTCTCCTTTTAGATGTAGATACTAACTTCATTTACTTATTGTGTGAATTGATACTTCATTTGTGTGAATGGATCAATACCATTGTGTGTGAATTGATACTTCATTTACTTTGATGTCATGGATCAGTGCTTAATTTAGAGATATTAATAAGTAATAAAAAAAATAACTCATTTCTTCTCCCGTCTAGTGAGTGCACTTTACTTCACTCTGTTGTTCGATCCCTGCATCATTTGCCAGAAAAAGATCACCGGGTTGAAGTCTCAGTAGTCTATTTATTCTCAATTGACTTCTGCACGTTGACCAACATTATCTTCATTATTAATCTTAACCTATATTAAGCTCGAGCCCACAATTAATCTGCTACATCATGAATAAAAAAGGTGGATTTTATCCTACAAGTAATGGATCAATAATTTGTGTGAATTGATACTTAAATAATAATTGCTAATATCTATTGTATTGAACAAGTATTTTTACTTCACTATCTTTCACGTAGCATAAATTATCAAATCGAAAAAATATATTTATAACATAATTTAAATAATTCAATAATTTAAATATATTTGTAAAAATCAATAATTTCAACCATTATTAAGTTGGGTTAGTTAAAGAAGTAAAAAAATACGAGTTCATACTTAGTTGATATTTAATTGATAATTAATTCATGATGATATTAATACTTAGCTTATATTTTTATTTATTTTGAATTATTTATAAATTAAAAAATATAATAAAATTTATTTTAATGATTTTTATACCCTAAATAAATAATATTCACAATTATAATAAAATAGTATAACTTAATAAACTAAAACTAAAACTATATTTGATAAACAAACACAGTTTCAGTTTTCGTCCCGAAAACTATCAACGAAATCAACACAAAACAAACAATTTTTCGTTGGTTTCATTTTGCGAAACATTAAATTTGGACATGTCAAACAAACGCATTTTCGCCAAACAAAAAAATCGAAATTAAAATTCCGAAATTTGAAAATCCATTTCGATTTTCACGAAACAAAAAGTCTCAAAATATTTTCGCAAACAAACGCGCTCTTAATATATCAAGTATAATTTAGATAGGATCTCGGTATGAAAGTGATCTATGAAGGTAATGTTCTAGCCCAAGAAAGAGTCATCTTCACTTCTTATTCTTGCATCCGCAATCAAAACATTGGGTTCTTCAGTCAAATGGAAAAGAGACCTATATTTCAGATATAAAGGGCCATATTTATGCCAACGGTCAGTCCAAAACTTGGTCTTGCAGCCGTCCCTAACCTTACAAACTATATACTAGCTTGTAAATTTATTTGCATCTTGAAGATGTGCTGCCATATTGAAAATTGGTTGCAATCAGGCCACGAGGGTCAGTTCAAATAATGCTATTTTGAATTAAGTCCACCCGTTGCATACCTTCACCTCTTCCAGAGCCATGCAAGTTGAGTTGTGTAGCTTGAGAAGTCAAATGTCAAGGCCTCCGGTCTCTTTGTCAGTGGTCACGAGTTTTCAACCAACCAAGCATTTTCCAATGATGTTGTTAGCAGAATCCCCGGACCAGAAGAAAGAACAACGCCTCTTATCAATTTGCTTGAGGACCCAAAGTAGCAACTTGTGAATATTGGCTTAAGGTTTTCAACCTTGGTCTCAATCTTAGTTTTGATGATGACAAACTATGAACTAATATTTAATTGAGAAATAATCTTCATGTTCTAAGTTGATAAGCATGCAATATTCGTGATCGGAAAGATCGATGTGAAATGGAGAATATTCAAGTGGACGTTAATCGTTGCTCGGATGCAAAGAAGTCCAATCAAATTTTCTTGATGAGTGTTGTTGTCCTTGGGAGAGAGGTGCTGGAGGTGCTCTCGGTAGAGAGTAACCCTCAGGGAGAGGGTTGGTGCATTTGCTTGTAAATCCTCTAGGAGAATATAATACTTTATAGTAAACTTGGTTGAAATCCTAAGCGGAGAGCTTGGGTAGTAGACGTTGTTGGCCGAAGGTTTTCACCCATGGTCTTAATATCAGTTTTGATGATAACAAACTCAGAGAAGATATTTCATTGACAAATAATTTCATATTCCAAATCGAGTAGCACACGATGTTCGCGATCGGAAGATCGATGTGAAATCGGAGAAAACTCAAAGGACATCGATCGATGCTCAAAACATGAATAAGAGTTATAGTCTAGGTTTTTGGTCTATATTGATGGTAAAATCATTAAAATGCTTGATGATGAAAACCAAGCCAAAACCTTGAAACTTGAATTGAAACCCGAATCGCATTGAAACTACACAATATGCAATTTCAATAGGCTGATCGATCGACTGAACCTCCCATCGACCTTCTACCAACCATCGATCAATCATCAACCGAATAGTGCAACGACTCATTTTTTAGCCGTAGTGAGTTGTATATCCCGAGCCTCTTTTTATAAAACCTTATATACGTGTATGTCATGCCTTCTCTTGAGCCTTTATTGTGTCATTCTTTCAAGAAAACCTAGCTTAACACCTTTGTTGTTTGAGCCTTGAACCTTGAATGATTCATCATCGAAGGCATCAAGAGGAGATAGGAGCTTAGTTTGAGAGTTAAGTTATATTTATTTGACTATTGCTCTCATTTTAATTGTATTTTGGTTTGTTTTTAGTCGTCATTTAAAGCTACATGTTGTCCTAGGGTGTTAGGTCAAAGTTTCAGTGGTTGCCTTGGTGTAGAGGCATAAATCCATTTGTGTAACTAGGTTTTAGTGTTGTCTTGGAGCTTGAGATGGGAAGGTGCCTTCCGGGAGAATGTTGTATTCCGGTGTAAATTCTCTTGGATGAACCTTAAAATCTAGTGAATATGTTGAAATCATAAGCGAGGAGCTTAGATAATGGATGTAGGCTTGGTTAGAAATTGAACTCTCTTGGGAGCTTATATAGAGATCCCAAGGGTAGGGGCTCAAAAAAAGTCATTCAATTCAACGGATCTAAAAAAATCCATTTGGACTTTCGATCAATCATCAAACGACCCTCAATCGGTCTATGGTCGCCCGAGAGTCGACCGAATTAGCTACTAGAAATTTCAATAGCTTGTTCGATCGATCTAAGGCTGATCCTTGGTCGCCCGAGGATCGACCGGTAATTAGTTATCAGCAATGATAACTAATTTTTCGATCGACACTCGATTCGAGGTTCGAACGTCGGTTTTTGAATTTTGAGGTCTTTTTGCATCATGAAGAGGATTATACAAGTTTACTAGACTCCCTAAACCTAAACTCTATCTTCCCGATGTATCCCAATCATCGATGAGCGTCCTTGCTAATTTCTTTGATTTCTCTAATTTTTTTGATCAGAGACATCGTGCGTTATCCCGAATTGGAACCTAAAAATATTTCTCCATGAATTAGTTCCATGTTTGTTATCATCAAAATCGAGATTATGACTAAGGTTGAAAACCTTAGGCCAACAGGGCCAACACCCTCGTACGCACTAAAGGAGCTAAAAAGGGTGATAATGGAGCTCTCGTTTCAAAATACCATCGGTAACGCTTGAAGTTCAGGACCAACTCGGTGTTTAGGGGGCTGAACGATAGCAAACTCAACATCCCACAACTAGTTAGCCATGCCCAAGAGAACATGATTCTAGCAAATGGTTCTTCAATCAATCAACACTTGCTAATAGTGGTTGAACTTGTGTGTTGGTGTCATGATCGTCCGACATCCTACGTTGTCTCCACGGATGTCGATTCATTTGGTTGTCCCAAAACAAGGTAGCAAGGAAGCTAGCAACAAGTGCACATTTGTGGATTTTCCTTTGGCAGTGACCATGATGCATCAAAGTCAAATATAATGAGCTCATCTATGAGTGCAAGTTGAGTTAAGCATAAAGACCTGAATGTGCTCTACTCGATGCACCATGGAGCTTCATGGAGAGATAGGAGGGAAGGGAAGAACTTATTTGGGGTCTTTCAGGAGTGAAGAGTAGGAGTTGCAAGAGGGATGGCAGAGGTCTTACTTACGCTAGGGAGTGACTTTGATGGGTTGGATGATGAGGTGATATCAGATTTTATGGAGGCGAAGTTAAAGCTTTAGATAGATGTTGGTGGTGGGGGAGGAGTGATTGTAGGTAGAATCCACATGTCCATTTTTTCTACATTATAACAGCAGGGAATGACCACACTATAGATGGTGAATAGTGTGTTACGTTAATCTTTAACCTAAGTCTAGTTTTAATTGGTTTCTTTCAACTTAGGCAATCACAAGTTTAAATGAGCAAGCGGAAGGAAGATAAATAAAAAGTAAGCACAAACACAAAAGTACTAATGCTAACACAAGTGATTTATAGTGGTTTGACAACACCGTCTACTCCACTACCTAAGCATCCCGCTTAGGATTTCATACTCTAATTGACTAATTAAAAGTGTATCCTACAAGAGGATTTACAAGATAAGGCTCCAACCCTCACACCCGAGGGTTACTCTCACCTCAAGAGGTACAACATCTCTTCTCCCAAGGACTACACAATTAATCCTAGCAAACTAAGTTTACACTGGTGGACTTATGCCTCTACACCAAGACAACTACCAAACACGCAAACCTAGAAACCTAGGTTTTCACAATTTCAATTGAATGAAAAAGAAAAATAAATACAATTTAAATGGAGCAATAAATAAGAATACAAACACTTAGCTCCAAAGAAGTAGTCCTAGCTCCTCTTGATGCCTCAAGATGATGAATCAATCAAGTGTAAGGCTCAATCGAGAATCAAGGTGTCAAAAACTAGTGCTTGAGATAAAATGGCTCAAGGAACTGTAGGGAGAGTGTGGAATGTAGGGAACCCAAATATATATAGAAACCATGGGTTAAAAGTTGTGTTCAACGAAACTCAATGGCTCAAAAAAGAGCCATTGCTTATTTCGGCTGATTGTGGGCTGATCCTTGGTCGATCGAACATCAACCCAGATTCGCATGAAATTTAGCATTTCAGCCTTTTCAGCATTTCAGGTTTTTTGGGTGTCGATTTCTGGTTTTGGTGGTTTCTTTTGCATCATAAAGATGATATACATGAATTCTAAACACCCTAAACCTATACTCTAACTTTTCGACGAATTTTGAGCACCAATGAGCGTCCTTCCAATTTTTGCCAATTTCGTCATTTTTCGATCGCGGATGTCGCGCGCAACCCAACATGAAATATGAAATTATTACAAAATAAAAATATTAGTTCCATGTTTGCTATCATCAAAACTGAAATTAAGACCAAAGTTGAAAATCTTAGGTCAACAAGTTGAAGCACCTTCTTTTATCCTAGAGTTGTAGTGATTTATGTTTGTAGTATTTTTCTGAAAAAATATATTTCAAAAATCTATAAAAGCACCCAAAAAACCAACGATCCCTTTAGCAATAGTAAGGAATTCAGAAGGAAGGGAAGAGGCAGTTTTTATACCTTAGCTGGAAAGGAAGAAGAGCTGCTCCGATGCCAAAATACTAGATGCGCATGCACACATCGTCCAATGGTAGCCCACACCAAGTGGCCTCACAACTTTGGGAAAATACTTTCCCGGGCAGGTGATCATACGAGGCTTGTCATGGCTCAACAGACAAGCGTCACACTCTTCGATTTGCACCAAAAGGGTTCGGTCCTTCCACCAATGATCTGAAAATCAATGGGGGGAGAGAAATAATGAGAAACCACGGAACGAATTCACATAAGAGATGAGTACCTTGCTGGAATTTATGGACTCCTCCAAATCTCCAACTCAACAGCGATTTTCGACAACGAAACACTGGTGGTTCTTCCTCGAAACTTGTAGCTGTGAGAGAGGAGGAAGAGAGAGGTTCAGCTAAGATGTGGTAGTTGTATAAACAAAGCCCCTTTTATAGGTGGTTTTAGACCACCTAGGTTGGCTACACCTAGCTGACAAAGTATTGATGAGGCTCAGCCATTCAAATGGTCGGCTCATCTCCCCTTTAATTTAGGGAGTCAACAAACCAACCCTTTAGGCCAAGCCAACTGGGCTTGGTCTTTCCACGATTCAAGGGGTCAAAACCCTTGAATGTGGTTGGCTATTCAAAATAGTCGCCCCACATATTTTTGACTCAACTAACCTCATCTAATGAGGTCGGGTCTAACCCTAATCAATGGTTGGGTTCATCTCTTGAACAATGGACCTCAAGTTTGTTGAGTTGCTTCGCGTGCCGATCCCTACTAATTAGGGTTTTGATTAACTCTTTCCTCTAGTACTTGTGATTCATTGAAAGAGGGAACCTATTCCTACCTGAGGATCAGAGCAGTCTGGTCCGATTCAGTGTCTCTCCTGGTCAGGTGCAACTCCGACGAGGGACCTGCAAAAGATACTCTGACACTCAAGTCAGTAGGAGATCGAGGTGGAGGTAATGGAAATTGGATCTTAGATTACCTGTTGTATTTATTGCAGGTGGAGGTAATGACGACGCCCAATAATCTCGTTAGGATATTGCTCGGAATGGGTCGAGGCTGATCCCGGAGATATCGGGTTTGTAATGACTTATCCCTCATAATTAAGGAGAACGTGTATGTCATTATATGGTTGAGTGGAGCCCTTGGGCGGAGCTATTTTATCTAGCTTGAATCGGGTTCAGACGTGCGAGCACTACTGGGCCGAATATGGTCAGGCCCAATAGTACTAGTCCAATCCACAACCCCCGAACTCGTTTTGAGTTTGGAGGACTGTGTGCCGAGGTCTAAGTGATGTCAGATTATGACCTCGATTTTCTTGCGATCCGAGGGATCTCTGGGAGTATTTTTCGAGCTGTATCAAGTTATCGTAGAGATCGAGCTCGCCTACAAGCTAGCATGCGATGACTTTGTTATGGTTTGGGGCAGATTGGATCGACGTATTTTTGTTGTATTGTTTTGTGTCTCCTCGGCTTCTGCACCTAGCATGGCAGCTTAGTAATATGGATTTTCCTCTTCCGTGGTGGCTCCTGATTAGCGCTTGTCTTTTCGTTTCGAAAAGTAATCATGGAGGAGAAAGTGTTTGCATTTGCCTTGTTGTTTTCTAGGAAACTATCATTTGGCAGGTTGGCCGACGATTGGGATTGGTTTGTGGCGCGATTACTGTCCATTCGATTAAGGGGTTTATCGCTTGTGTGCCTATAAAGCAATTTCCTCCTTTCCATTTTCGAACTTTTCTCGTGCTTTTGGTGCTTGGTTCTTTGGAGGTCTTCTTCGGCGATAGCTTCGTTGATTGTTTGTTCAAGAGTTGTTGTTATCTTTTTTCTCTGATGAGATTTCTGGTGGCTTGCTTCAGCTTTTGTACATCCGGCCTTAGGTTAGTAGGTTTACTGACTTGTCCCATTTTAGGGTTTTTGCAATCCTTGTTGGGCCAATGGCGAGGAGAGGCGTTGTCCTAAAGTCAGAGTATGGGTCGTCTGGAGGATTTGAATTCCTATTTCTGGGTACAAGAGGAGATAAAGTTGCATGGTTCAGTAATGACCGACCTGAACAACATCTTATCTTTTCGGGAGAATGTGTCCATTGCCCGTGAGGGTGCTGAGGAGGACTATGAATGCCTTCCATGCTTGTTATCGGACCGAGTGTACCACCGAACTGATTTAGAGTTTGTCTTTATGTACCAGACTCTTTTTGGTGAGTTGGAGGTGCATCTTCCTTTTACTGATTTTTAGCATAGTGTTCTAAACTTGGCGAACCTTGCTCCCACCCAGTTGCACTTGAACAGTTGGGCATTCGTTCGCTATTTTAAAATTATGATGGAGTGCCTTGGGATTAAATCGAGTCTTTTTGTGTTTTTTTTCCTCTTCCAAGCGAAGGGAGCTTAGAAGGGATTCTGGGTATCCTTTAGTGGCATCCCTGGGAGGAAGCTCTTTGGCTTGTATAAGAGTTCGTTTAAGAACTTTAAGACCCACTTCTTTAGGGTTAGGTCGTGAGAGGGCCTTTGGCCGTTCTTTTTGGAGGAGCCTTACTGCACTGAGAGGTTTCCTTTATCCTGAAGATTGGAGCCTCGTTCTATCCAGCACTTTGAGGATGGGGGTGTTCCTTTTGGGGACAAGCACATGATCGCTTTTCTAGAGAGGAATTGTCCTTCCCTCCCTCCCTCTCTCCAAAGGAGATATTCCAGTGGAGCCAAGACTATTCTTTGGTTATGGAGTACATAGGTGGGTTTGAGGCGCGGAGTGTTTGTTGTCTTGTTTGCTCGGAACATGCTTGTTCTTATCCGATTTTCTTTTGGTCACACAGGCAAGATGTCTTCGATGCTAAAAGCTCCGGGCGCTCACATGGGACTGGCGAAGATGTAGAGGGGCGTTTCAAGTAGTAGGGATAAGAATCCGTTGGTGGATAATTTGTTGAGGCGGGTGAGGACTTCAGGTTTTCGTGCTCCAAGAACCTCGGAGCCCCGGGTTTCGGCGGTAGTTATGCCTTTAGACTCTCCGACTCCTCCTAATTCACCTTTGAGCGGTAGAGGAGCAGAGGCGCCAACGGGAGTTCGTGTCCTCCGACGACCATGCTCGTTGCATGGGACGAGGCCGTGACGCTGCCGGGAGTGTTCTAATCTTGTCTCAGTAGCCTGCCGCATCTTCCCACAGTAGTAAGCGTATCTGTCTTGGCAGTTGAATAGAATCTCGCGAGGGAGCATATCCAAGGGAATTTGTGCAGATCCATTTTTCTAGTTTGATGGGCGAGCTGAAAAAATATTTATCAAAGGAGTCCGAGGCTCGGTCCCAAGAGATTGAGCCGCTACGGCTTAATCTAGTTGAGATAGAAAAGTCCTTGAAGGTGAAGATTGGCGAAGTGGAGCGCTCGAACGCTCGGATGAAGGAGATGGAGAATCAGGCCAGGGCAGAGCGGGAGAGGCTTTATCGTGACCTGGTCGAGGCCAAGGCTGAAAGCTCTCTCTTGAGGGCTGAGATTGAGGCTACCAGCGATGATTTGGAGAAGTGCATATTAACGATACAGGACATCGAGGATGAAGTAAATCGCTTTAGGGATGCTGCTCTTAACATGTACGCCGAAGGTTTCATTTGGGCGACCGAGCAGGCGTAGCTCTTTGCTCCAGAGGCCGACTTTTCCGGGGTTGATCTCCTAAAGGAGGTGAGGGACAGTGCCCTGGTTAATCCTGAGGCCGAGGAGGGATTATCTGGTATGTATGGGGAAGGACTTGCCATTATGACCTTGGTGGATGAGAATGTTCTGGGAGGGAATGTTCTCGTTGTGTCTGAAGAGGCCGTTGGGACCCTTTCATAGTAAATACTGAGATGTTTTATGTTGCCCTTGTATGGGTAGTTTAGCTGTTTATTTGTAATGGATTGTTTCCCTTCACGAGTTTTTGGTGTATCTGAATGTTTTCCGTTTGGGGGTTTGTGCTTGCGCCTTCGGACTTTTATGCATATTTCTAGTTGCGACTATGGGCTATATTCCTTGGCAATTTATAGTCAAGCTTTTCTTGTTGGGGTGAGGGAGTGTTCTAATTTGAACGAGGTCTTTGCCTGAGGTTAAGCCTCATATAGTGAATTCTGAAGTTACCTTTAAGGTTGAGCAGTAGCGATAAGGCCACGTAAGGGCTCTAAGGTTAGGAGTAACGATTCTAGGACAGAGGACCATGCTCGGGGGTTCAAGCCGAACTCGCCAAGGAGAGTAAGGAAGGACCGCACAAGGGGTCAAGTAGGGCTCTAAGGCTGGATGTAATGGCGCGGTGGCCGAAGAGTCAAGCTGGTGAAAATCGAATCCTAGTCATGTAAAGGCTCTGAGGCCAAAAGTAGCAGTTCTGGGGCCGAGGACTACGCTCGGGGGTGAAGTCAAGCTCGTCGAGGAGCGTAAGGCAGGACCGCGCAAGGAGGAGAGGAAGGGTTCTGAAGCCGGATGTAATGGCGTAGTGGCCGACGAGTCAGGCTCGTGAAAACTAAGTCCTAGTCATGTAAGGGCTTTGAGGTCGAAAGTAGCAGCTCTCGGGCCGAGGACCGCGCTCGGGGGGTCAAGTCGAGTTGGTCGAGGAACGTAAGGCAGGACCGCGTGAGGGGTCGATTAAGGGCTCTAAGGCCGGATGTAATGGCGCGGTGGCCGGCGAGCGAGGCTGGTGAAAATCGAGTCCTGATCGCATAAGGGCTCTAAGGCCGTAAGTAGCGACTCTGGACCGCGCGAGGGACCTAGAACCATGCTCGGAAATCAAATCGTGCTCTTCGAGGAGCGTAAGGCATGATCGCGTGAGGGGTAGAGGGGTCGATTTTGTCTCGGGGCATTCGCTTGAACGACGAGATGGTCGTAGAATTCCTGGGTACACACTGAAATGCGAGATGATTTTTATTAATACTTAAAAAGGAAATTGTGTGTATAGGATAGTGATCCATTCGAGATTTATTTTCATCTGTTAGGGTGGTTCGCATGCATCTTCGGTTGATATCCGGCCTTTAAGTTACGCTGGGTTGGGATCATTTTTGTGTGTCTCGACATGGGCTTCGCTATGGGGATTCCTGGTGGTTGTTTGCCTGGGATTGTCAAAGGTTCCTGATGAGGCAGAGTGTGAGATTCTTTCTTTGGGTCGATTGTTCTTTGCCTGAGGCATTCGTTGTTGCATTGTCGGGTTTCTTTCTGGTCGGCGTGGAGTACGCCTATCTTCGTTTCCTAAACAGAGAATTTTAATGTCAAATGAGGGTTGATACGATGACTCCCAAACTATTTAAGGAAGGCTGCCCCAGGATCATATAATAAGGAATGAGGATGTCGATGATCAAGTATTGCACATCGATTTTGTTTGCCCTTGGCTGGGAGTTAAATGTTATCATCAGCCATATGGAACCTTAGATGTCGACTCTTTCTCCTAAGAAGCCCACCAAGTCTCCCTTGCAGAGTGAGGCTTCAGTGAGCTGCATTTTTTCAAATGTGGAGTCGGGGAGGATGTCGGCTGAACTTCCTTGATCTACCAGAACCTTCTTAACAATGAAGTTTCTTGTGATTACAGAATTCACGACTAGATTGTGCAGGTTTTGGTCAATTCCTTGAAAATCAAATTTATAGAATGATATTATAGAGGTTTTAGGGATGGGCTGATGTGAGCAAGTGGTGCTGTCGACTGCCATGATTGTTCGGAGAGATCTCTTTCTAGCCAAGCTTGATTCGCCGCCTCCCGCAAACCCGTCAGCAATGTAGTCGATAACTCCTTGGAGTTCGTTTCGGCTTCGGCTTCGACGTCGGTGGTCTTGGCTTCTGCTCCGACCATATTCCCTTCGGTGGTGGACATATTTGTCGAGGCGTCCTACGTGGACTAGTTCCTCGAGTTGGTCTCCAAGCACTATGCAATCTTCAGTGGTATGCCCGTAAGTGTCGTGGAAAGCACACTTTTTGTTCATGTTAGCATTGGGTTGTAGCTTCCACTTCGCGGCATTGGTAGGGTTCCTAAGGAGCTTTAAGTCGTAGATCTCGCGGAGGATGGTTTTCTTCCTAGTGTCAAATGGAGTGTACTTTTCGTATCGAGGGTTCGGGCGGGGTGGTGATCTCGTCCCCCTGCCGTTGTTCCATCCTGGACAATTGCAATCTTCACCTTTTATGTCCACTTTTCTAGACGTTTTGTCTTCAACAATATCCTTGACATTCTATCTATCGACCTTTTGGGCCTCGCATAGTTCTTTCATCTCTATAAAACATACAACCTTATCCTGGAACTCGATCATATCTTCTGGTTTCATCAGGGCGATCTGGTCGGCGAAGTATCTGGACTTCAGTCTGTATTTGATGGAAAAGAGCTCGACTCGGGGGTTGAGATTCAAGATTTCTGTAGCTGCGGCCTTGAACCTTCATATTTTATCCGTCAGGGGCTCATGTGGCCCTTGCTTGATGTAGTGGAGGGTGTTCTGTATTTTTGAGTAGATTCGAGATGAGGAGAAACAGTTGGTGAAGGTGCGAGAGAGTTTCGCGAAAGAGCGTAAGGATCCTTGTGGATGGGAGAACCACAATAGAGCGACTTTCTCCAAGAAGGCCGAGAAAGCCCTATAAAGGACGGGATCGGTCACTTCGTTGAGGAACATCATGGACCTGAACATCGTCAAGTGTTTGGTCGGGTCACCCATATCATCGTACGGCCTCAGAGTGGCCGGTAACTTGAATCTGGGTGGGAGACATGTAGCCATAATATAATCGGCGAAGGGTCCCAAGTCGATAGGAAGAGCAGTATCAACCTTTGTGACTCTAGAATCTTTCTCTCTTACTTAGCGGTGTGTGATAGAAATCTCATCTCGGAGGACGAAATTTGGCTCCTTCTTTCTTAGTGGTTGTGTTGTTCATGTTCTGAGCGGCGACGCTCGTGATCAGTCGGGAGTTGTTCGTGGGACCGCGTCAACATCTCGACCTAGGCTATTAAACGTCGGTTCTCCGTGTCCAGGTCATTTATTCGATGTTGGTATGCTTCTGGTGGGAGGTTGGTTGGAGCCGAAGCGTCGTACCTCACCGTTTCAACGTCACTAGGTTGTGGGGAAATATCATCGTCGGGGCATTGCCGTTGGCATGCGGCGGCGGTCACCTGGCTCCGAGTACCAACCAATGCGGTGCAGGTAAGCTTTACTCGGCCCCACGGTGGGCGCCAAATGTTCCTGCCTGAGGACCAGAGCAGTCTGATCTGATTTAGTGTCTCTCCTGGTCAGGTGCAACTTTGGCGGGAGGACCTGCAAAAGACACTCTAATGCTCAAGTCAGTAGGAGATCGAGATGGAGGTAATGGAAATGAGATCTTAGATTACTTGAGGCATGCAGTGTTTGTATTTATTGTAGGTGAGGGTATTTCTTGGAATGAGTCGATGCTGATCCCGGAGATATCAGGTTTGTAATGGTGTACCCCTTATAATTAAGGAGGGCGTGGATGTCCTTATATGGTTGAGTGGAGCCTCGAGCGGAGCCATTTTGGCTTGAATTGGATTGAGATGTGTGGGCACTGTTGGGCTGAATCTGGCCGGACCCAATAGTACTTGTCCTGTCCAGAACCCTTTCCTGCTTTTGTTCGTAGATGAGTATAGTGATTGTGTCCCATCATGTCCGTGCTAGCATACATCGATTGTTACGTCCGAGTTTTATCTCATAAAAACTCGTTGCAAGAATAGCCTGTTTGTGTGTGACCCATTGGGCCACATACTAAGTTGGTAGTGAGTCGTGTACAAGCGAGTGTTCTTAATTCCATAGAACCCCTTCTATGCAAAATTTCACGATCCTCCATTGAACTCCTTTAATGCGACCGAACGATCATCTCATGATTGTAACTTAACTCACAAGTCAAGATTGACGTCTATCAACGTATCATGACTACCTGAATAGTGTGAGTTTCAATCCCTCGGGATCAAACGCCCTTCGGTGATTAGTTCCCGTGCAATCAAATCCTTCAGTTACACAATGTCCCGAATGCGACTAGGGTATGGAAGGCCTATCAAACCCTAATACAATTTCATATGTAATCCACTCTCTCAAGTCGTCATCTCAATGATGAAAAATCAGAAACCTCTTTCCAATTTCATATCTACTTTGGCCAGAGATTTCCCGAGATGACACTTGCTGGAGGATATAGGACATTTACTCTCTTACTAGGAGTAGTCGATTTCTTATTGGTTGCTCACCCACCTCCATGAAAGCCTCACTATGCCAGAGTATTTGATGCACGTCTCTGCGAGCCATGCTAGGAAATACACCAAAGCGATAGGTCGCCAATCACAAGGTGACCATGACAACCTCGGGTCTATGGATTACTTGCACATACTATCACCTGAGGTATAGTCTATTGACACTCAAGTAAGGATTTCATTTGACATTCCTCGAGCGTGTCTTTTCAGTGAACTCGATCATTCTCTAATGAGCATATACACTTGTATATTAATGACACCTTATAGGTAACTGTGAGATCAACTACCTCTTGTAATAGGGCATGTACCAAGTGTACTAGTCTTACCGTAGTCACCGATCCCCTACTCGGTGATCCTACGACTATGAATATTTTGAACTAGATCCTCTAGATTCTAAGTCTCACTGGCATAATCTCATCATGGCCTTAGAATTATTTCTCTAGTTCATGGGTTCATCATAATTCATTAATAGTTAAAGATGTAGCGTATAATGAAAAATTGCCTCATTTTATTCATTACCCTTGAATGGATCCCTCAATACATCAACATGTTATTGGCTAGACTATTCCTTTCTGGTTATGGATATGAGTTTCATAAAGGGTGACATGCTTTCCTCTATGTTTCCTCCGAACCAGTTGCTATTCATTATCAGTCTTCTGTCGATGGCATGCGACACTAAAACATTTGAAGATGTGCCATCATCGATTGCAGACATTTAGAAGGGGAAGCACAATCGATGTAGATCTTAACCTAAGGGGAGTTCTGCATGTTTCTGTCTTGTGCTTCAAATTATTGTCTTATTATTATTGTAGAATATTATTTATTGTCAGATTAAGAAAACTTGTATTTATAAAGAGAGATGAGAAATACAAGTGTGAGATAGAGGAGGGAAGCTAGAGAGTAAAGAGGAAAATAAACAACCAGCATCGATTTCAAACCTTTAGAAGGGAAAACACAATTGGTGTAGATCTTAACCTAAGGGGAGTTTTGCATGTTTGTGCCTTTTGCTTCAAAAGTTGTCGTCGTCCTATTGTGCATAGAATGTTATTTTTTTTATGAGATTAAGAAAACTTGTATTTATAGATAGAAATGAAAAATACAAGTGTGACATAGAGGAGGGAAGGTAGAGAGTAGAGAGAAAAATAAAAAGAGATCACAAAATCCAACAGTATTGCCACGGGTAGAGAGAGAAGAACTAGGGTGGTCGTATATGCTGCAAGAGAAAACGCAAGCTCCATGAGGTGCCTTCTAATATTGTATTTAAATATTTTACTCTTTTTCTTATCTTGGTTCCCGTTCTCCACGGTTGGTAGCCAATGTTGAACTGAGATGTTGTAGAATGTCTTTGATAATCTATTTGCCTTTTGACAAGTGACAAGTAGTCAATCACATTGACTTCCTTCTTGCCATGGGATGATCCTTTCCATGGAGAGTTGAGACTCTGTTTCTTCTTCCTCCACTGCTCCACATGTATCCTCTGATCATGGTCCCCCATGATGAAGAATCCACTATTTGATTAGCAGATTGGCCAAAGGGCTGCATAAGAATGGTAGCACTCAATCTCCTTTACTGTGTTGTATTTGAAATCCTCAACAAAAAGGCCAGTACCAAAGTCAAGCTCCAGGGTGAAGGGAATTGTCAATTTGAGAACTGAAAATTTACATACAAGTAGTTGAAGAATATTAGAACAATCAGAAAGGACTTGGGACTGTTCATCACAAGTTACTAAATTAAGAGCTTCTTGCTGAGGTAACAAATGCATATCTACTCCAAGTTTGGATTTCATATGCTTTAGATAAAAAATTCATCTTTGACAAGGAGGAGCCTAGTAAACCGTTTGCTTTTCTTTCCTGTGTCTCACAATTCAACCTATCATTTTTTTCAAAAAGGAAAAAAAATAAAGCTCCCCAGGTGATAATAGTGCATCACAAGAACAATTTGGCTAAGCATTTGATAATGGTGCGTCACAAGAACCTAGTTTCTATGTTTGGCTATTGCATGGGAGGAAATCATTTGGCACTTGTCTGTGAATTCCATTTATTTCAGTTTTTAATTACATGATTGGTTTCCAGTCAAAATTCTAAGTGTTTTATGAACAAATAACCCTTTATTGTTATTCTTGTTCAAGAGGCTTGAGAGCAGGCCAACTGTGGATAGGATAGTTGGTGATAACAAATTGTATGTTGCTTAAAAATTTAGGATTCAATCCCTAATATGATCATCTATTGTGATTTTTTTATCTTTGTTAAAAAAAAAAAAAACTTGAGAGCAGCACAAGATTAACATTTGTTTACCTCGTCTAAACATGAGGTAAAACCCTACCTCGCATGTGATTTGTATTTTTTTTTTACAATATGCTAAATAAAATTAATCATACTTCTAAGATAAAATAATAATTTGTTAAATAAGAGATAAAAATAAACTACAATCGCTTCAGTTAGTAAACCTACTATGTGTACGTTAGTTGCTCGTGCAATTCATGACACTAACTAATCTCATCGGTTAAACCCAAAATAAAAATAAAAAACTAAAGAAAAAATCAATTACTTTAGAACATAACTATAACAAGAAACTCAAAACCTTTACTCTTAAAAAATTTGGAGAAAAACCAAAGAAACAATAAAAAAGAAAACAAATTCAACAAAAAACAGAGAATAAATTATTCCCTATAACAAAAACCAAAAGTATCTTTTAGTAACCACGTCGGCTAAACCCTTGACCGAAATCCAATTAAAGAAGGGAAGTATTTTTTATCGCTAACAAAATTCAAGTCTATTAACAATTTCCACAGTGTATCCGGAGAAACGATGACGCCACGTCATCACTCCAAAACAAACCGCATCGATCAACACGTAATAACGTTAAGGTACGCGTTCGTGGGGAGGTCGCATATGGGACACTTGTCAACATTCGGTTGGCAGTCTCCGCATAAGCAAAGGTGCCGGCAGGGGAGCAGCAGAACGCACACCTCATTCTTCCGGCACATCTTGCACCGCCCTCGGTCCTCGCCGGCGCAGCTCGACTCCGCCGCCGGGTGGCTGTCGTCGAAACCCTCGCGACGGTTTGCGGCGTCGAGGGCCTGCTCCAGGCTCGCCCGAAGGTTGGCCGCCGCAGCCTCGTTGTTCCTTACCATGTTGAGCAACATCTGCTTCTCCGCGACCGCCAGTGACACCCTCGCCTCCAGGTTCACGTTCATCCGGCGGATGTTCTCCAGCTTCGTCTCCTTCTCCATCAAGATCTTGCTCGTTTGTTTTTCTAGCATGGAGAGAAGATCATTGAAATGCTTCTGGCGCATCTCCAGCACCCTCTTTCGCAGGTTCTCACTCTGTTGCAAGGTAGGTGTTTGTGAAAATGAGCAAAAGAAATCAATAAAAAGATGAAGAAAGATTCGCTACCTCGATGATGGCAAGTTGATTGACCTCGAGTAACTGCTGCTGCATGATCGAGACGAGTTCGCCACGAAAACCAGCGTTCCGGCTGGTGGCGGAGACGGCTTCGCCTGACTCGACAGGCTGCAGGCCCTGCGGAGGGGCGCCGGTGACAACATTTCCGGCGGGGGGGATGGGGTACCAGAGAGGCACCGGGGGCGGAGGGTTAGTCGACCCCGAGGCATTGCTGAAGCGCTCGGTTTGCTGGTTGGTGGTCATCATATTGTCATTTGGGACCAGCGACCCTGCGACCAAATGATTCCATACAGATTAGCAATGGATGCAAGAGAAAAGAACGCAATGGCGCAGTACTGACCGAGGAAGCCGGGATCAGTGTAGAATTGGAAATGATTAATGTGGTCTTCCATCTGGATCACCTCTGCCGCATCACGTTCCTCTTCAATGGGAGAAGGGGAGGGATAAAGAAGCGAAGAGTTGATGATGCCTCGCCGGTTGTGGAAAGCGAGGGCGGTTCTTGTTCTGATGCCACATTTTATACGATGCGCAGTTCGTTGGAGAAAACTAAAAGATGGAACAGATTAACGGCAGTGGTGCAGTCAAAACGACGAGGGAGGGAAGAAAAGGTGATAATAAAAAATAAATAAAAATATGATTTAATAATAATTCTGATGAATATATCGAGTTTGAATGAGTTTTTGTTTCTTTTTGTACAAGTAATGATGCAATAGTTCGATATCTGCCTTGATTTGCTCGGGCGAGGCGGAAGAGAACCCCGCAACGGGCGGTGAAACCAACCGCGGAACGGCGCTGCAGCTGTGCAGAGGAGAGGGGAAAGCGACACACGAACGCAAGCGGGAGAGGCGGTAGAGTCATTTTTGTTTCAAATACTCTGAACACGTCGCATGCCTTAAAATAGCTAAGAATGCCTCAAAATAGTCTAAAGTCTAAACGTGGATGTTCTTTTGAAAGGAGATTTTTTTTAAGGCCAAAGCAATACAAGTGAAGGGAGAAGAAAGTCACTTGGGAGAAAATTTAGGCTCTTAAATTAGATCTCGGATAAAAAGATTTGAAAATATTAGGTTCTTAGATTTTATGTTTGTTTTGAATTCAAATGGAAGAGTTACGTATTAATAATTTAATGTTAAATTCAATTTTACTATATTCTTATTTTAAAATTTTAGAAATTAAAATTTAAAAAATAGTATAATAATATAAAATTTTTAACAAATTATTTTATAAATATTCGCATCAAAACATATTTACATCCTATCAAAATAGAAAATCAAATATACATCAATTGTCCCTTAAAGTACTCAATCTCCCGCCTTTGGGGAGGGGGGCATCAGATGTGGCTGCATCGGAGAGATGTCATTGCAGCATCTTCCTCCTCTGATGGGGGTTCTTTGCTATTGTATTGTCGAAAGATTTTTTGTCCAATTTTATTTTTATACTTCCATAGCTTATTTGTCTATTGTACACTTCCCCTTAATGAGTATATGAATTATGTTTCCCTCTTAAGGGGCTTTCTGAATAAAAGCATTGCCTTTGTGATGATCGTGTATTCTGTTTTTGTTTAGTTGTTCAGCCTTCTCTTAGCCTGTGTATCGGGCGGCACCGATGTTGAATAGTCGATTGATTTCATCGAAATCGAGTGGATTCCTGCCAAAAATAGAGTTAAAGCTAGGGTTACATGTTTGATAGTTATCGATTCCCTTCGAAGGTGTTCAAATTTGGAAGACGAGGCACTGAGGCCAAGAATAGAGGCGCTGAGGCCGAGGACCAAACTCGATGAAAATCGAGCTCGCGAGGAGCATGCTTGTCACGTCCTCGAATCCTAGGGTTACGTGACTAGCCAAAGTACCCATCCGTACAAAAGCCTACCAACACATACATACCAATGCGAAATGAAATGACAACCATGCAGATACTGAATGCAATGAATAAATGCATAAATCCAATAAAATATAGAGATATCAGAATATGTACACAAGTCCAGGTTATACAACCAAAACATGACAAGATGCATAAATAAAACTCCTACGACTCGACGCATCACGAGAGCTGCTATTTGAGCCTTCAACTACAGCCATGCCACACGGGTACTGGACTGGACTAGAACTATTGGGCCCAATCAAATTAAACCCAATAGCACCCCATCGTTCACCTCGAACCAAACCACGCGGTCCCGTCGAGGGGGCTTCGCTCAAGCTATACCCTTGAGCCAGACTCAAGCTAGACCAGACGGCTCTATCCTGAGAACCCACCCGACCATACATGGACTACTACATCCATCCTCATCATGAGGGAAATACCATCATAAACCCACCATCTACGGGATTGGCCTCGACCCATTCTGGGCAATAATCCCAGCAAGATTATCAGGCAGCATGATCACCTCCATCTGCAATATATACAGACACGACGCACCTCATGTAATCCTAAGTTTCAATTCTATAAACCTCCACCTTGGAGTCCCCCTAACTTCGGCGTCGGAGTGTCTTTTGCAGGGGCCCCCCACCGGCGTTGAACCAAACAAGGAGAGACCGAAGCGGACCGAAAGGCCTCGACTCTCAGCCAGGAATATTTGGCGCCCACCATGAGGACGAGTAAAGCTTACCTCTCCCACAATGGTTGGAACCCAGAGCCAAGCGACTGCCATAGCACGCCAACAGCAACGACCCGACGGTGACGATCGACTGCGACCTAGTGACACTAAAACAACGAGGATCAATGCTCCGATACCAACCACCCTTCCCCCTAAAGAGCTCTGACAGCGGGTAAACGAATTAGAAGCAAAAAACCAGCAACAGGTGGCACAAGTCGAGTCACCAGCGCGGCCTCAAGGGCAACCCTCAGCTATGAGCAGTGCGCACCAGTCTCAACCAGTCGTCTTCCGTTGAATGTTTGGGGTTCAAGCAACACAGAGTCGAAACAAAACTGTGAAGGGAAATCTTTTACTTGTATTCACAAAAGTACTTACAAGCATGGACAAAAACCCTTCAACATCTCAAGCAAATGACTCGCCCACCAGCCGGGGCTTGTACCCTTTATTAAGGGCTCGTGGTTGCATGTTGTAAGGCTGGTTGTGTGTGGACTGGTCTATAGTGTGTGAGTTGACCGTCGTTGCCGCTCAGAGCATGGAGACACCAACCACTCAAAAAGAAGAAGACTAGTCTTTGTCCTTCGAGACGAGATATCCAGCGCCCCTCGATCAGAAAAAGATGAATCTCCAAAGGCTTAAGGGATTGAGGTCGCTTCCCGCCTCGACACAGGGCCCTTCGCCAAGCACATCGATCATGACAACTTGTCTCCCTCCGAGAAATGAGCTACCCACCACCTTGACACCCTACGACGGTACAGGTGACCCACGCTACACCTAACGGCGTTCCGCACTGCAATGCTCTATCACGGAGCAATCGACTCGACGCTTTGTAGAGCCTTTTCGATCATCCTAGGGAAAACCGTCCTATTGTGGTGCCTCCCTCCCGCCGGGATCAATTCACTCTTTCGACAACCTTTCCCGTGTCTTTCTCCGTCGATTCACCACATCGCGGGTATATCAAAAGACAAGAGCAGCCATACACTCTTGATCTAGCGGGTACATCAGGCAGGGCCAACATGAGCGCATGTGAAAACCTTCTCTTTTATTGGCGCACGATAAGTAGTCTATTAGATTGAGTCGAAAGCCTACCAACGCATAAAGGTTCCAATTCGAGCGAGAGCCCGAACGGGAGAGGCGAGAACATCTTGCTCAAAAGCTTCACTGTTTTGAATAGTGAGAAAGACTTTTCCAAATTCTATCAAATCGATTGAGAATCTAGCCCCTAAGAGAATACATGAATAGGTTTCAAGCTATAACATCCGACATCCCCAATCTCGATCCAGCGATCGAGCTTTACTGCATCCAACATAGGCTAAAACCCAGGCCTTTCGCCAACCAGATCCCCTTAATCGAGCCTAAAGACATGGCCAAATTTCAGAAAAAAGCGACGAGTTTCATAAAAATGGAAGATCATCGAGAAGAAAAAAAGATCGACTGGAAGAATCCCAAAGCCACGTTCGAGGACAAAAGGTCCAAAAAGGAAGATAGAAGAACTAAAGACTGCAGCCAACACGAATGAGAAAATGGCAAGGGACCGAGGTCACCACTGTTGGCTTAAGGTTTCCAACCTTAGTCGTAATCTCGATTTTGATGATAACAAACATGGAACTAATGATGTTTCATTGAGAAATCTTTCAGGTTCCAAGTCGGTTAGCGCATGACGTCCTCGATCGGAAATATCGAAGAAATCGAGAAATCGGAAGGACGTTGGTCGACACGCTTGAATTCTTCGGGAAGTTAGAGTTTAGGTTTAGGGTGTCTAATTTATATTGTAAATCCTTTTTATGATGCAAAGAACCCTAAGACCTATCCCGAACCTCAAAACATGAAAACCCGAAAACCGCCCTAAAACTCACTAAGCCTAGGGAGCTCGATGCAAAGAATCCTAAAACCTACCCCGAACCACAAAACATGAAAACCCGAAAACCGCCTTGAAACTCACTAAGCCTAGGGAGCTTCTTAGAGGGCTATATGACGTAGATAGTTTCTTGACATAAAAAAATGATGGTAATTGTTCCTTGGGTTAAAATTAGATAATGATGTATTTTTAAAGATTTTTTAGATATTTTTATTGAATCCAAATAGGGAGTAATTCTTATATAACATTTATGTTTTAAAGTTATTAACTTAAAGTTAATAAATATTATATAAGTAGACTTAGTGAAGACAGAACTAGAAAACGAACAAACCAAGTCTAACCAAACTGACCAGTCCAGGTTCGGTCGGCCGAATAGTGTTGAAAATTGGCAGTAGCCAATTCGGTCAACCGATCGGTCGACCAAAGATGGTTAGAAAGCGATAGTAACTACTTCAGTCGACTGGGCGGTCGACCGATCGAGGCCAAAAATTGGCAGTAGCTTCGTCGGTCGACCGATCGATCGATCGGATTGCGGATCGCTCAACTCATGACTCATTCGATCGACCCGTTGGGAGACCGAACAGAGTAATTAAAGTAGCGGTCGCGGGCGATCGACAAGCGATCGAACGATAAAAATGGCTAGTTTTCCGCCCGTTGAGCTGCCGTTCTGCTAAGGGATTATAAATACTCCTCTCCATCCTTCATTAAGTCTTCTTAACAATTGATCCAAGCTTCCATTGAGCCAATTCTTGATTATTCTAAAGCTTTTCTTGAGCCATCCTTTTGATAAGCCCTAGTTTCCATGATACATCCTTAATCTTGCCTTCAAGCCTTGAATGATTCATCATTGAGGCATCAAGAGGAACTAGGACTCGTGTTTGGAGCTAAGTATTTATTATATTATTTATTTGCTCCATTACTTGTGTATTTTTGTGATTTATTTCATTGTATTTAACCGTGTAAGTAGACCTAGTGTTAGGTCTTGTGATTAAGTGGTATCCTTGGTGTATAAGGTCCAAAGCCACTTGTGTAAACGTAGTTTACTAGGATTAGTTGAGTTATCCCTTAGGGTTGAGGTGGAAGAGTGCTCTCGGTAAGAAGGCGGAGACTTCCGGGTGTGAAAGTGCGTTAGATTGAGAGTGAGACTCTTCGAGTCAAAGTCCTCTGTGTAAGGGAATCAATTTAATCTAGTAAATTTAGTTTGAAAATCCTAAGCGGGGTGCTTAGGTAGTGGCGTAGGAATTTGGGCCGAACCACTATAAATCTCCGTGTTAGCATTATTTTCTTTGTTTGTGCTTAATTGGTTTATTTTTGCTTCCGCATCTAATCGTTAAATTACGATTTGCCTAAATAATTTAACAAATGATTAAAACCAAAATTAGGCGACAAGTTTAGATAACACACTATTCACCCCCCCTCTAGTGTGCCATTTCACCCAACAATTGGTATCAAAGCAGGTCGTAGATTGAGATTTCACCATCTCCTCTACATCGTCTCTTGGTCCGGAAAATGGCATTAGAGAGTTTAGTGTCTTCACCTCCTAGGTTCGATGGCTCAAACTTTGGTCTTTGGAAATATAGGATGTACATATATTTAAAGACTAAGGGTTTTGGTGTCCTTAACATGTTAAAACTAGAATTCATTGAACCTAAGGTTGACATGCATGCCTTGAATGAATTAGATAAGAAAATGTTTAACTATAATGGAGATGTCATGAATTGTATTCTTTTCACATTACCAAATGGCATCCTAGATAAAGTAATGCATTGCTCTTCGGCTTATGATTTATGGATCACTTTAAATGTTTTATATGATTATGCCAAAATCGAAGAGATTGACACTTTTGATGAAGGTGGTGATGACAATGGTCACTCACCTACTACTAATCTCGGTTTTGATGTCCATAGTGTTTCTAGTCAAAGAAGCAACTCTAAAAGCCGGAAGAGAAAGGTAATTTGCCACTTGTGCAAAGAGAAAGGGTGAATTGGCCTACCATGAAAAACATGGCAAAGAAGAGGTCAAGTGCTTCCACCTCCACATCTTACTCAAGTGAAACATCCTCTTTTCATGACCATAAAGCCACTTCGAAAGTTTATCTCATGGATGGTAATGATGAGGTACACTCTTCTCCTTCTAGTCATGCTAACGATAATAACAATGCTAGCTCTACTAGTTCTCTTGACATATCATATAATGAGTTAAAAAAGAAAATGTATGCATTGCTTGTTAAAAAAGATAATGAAAATAAAAGATTGAAGAAAGATAATATAAGACTTAACTCTCATGTGGATGAATTAAAACTAGAAAATGAGAGAATGCAATCTAGTTCTTTTGATTCTTCCTATGATAGGTTGAAACTTGAGCTTAAGGACTTAAAGCTTGAGAATAAAAATTTGAAACTTGAGAATTCAAAAATTATAAGTCAAAACAATAATTTGAAATCTCAATCTAAAGTCTTATATCAATCTCTTGATTCATTAAAAAATGAGGTTGTGTCCTTAAATATGAAAGTAAATGAATTGAAAAATATTTCATTTCCTATGAACACTAGAAATGCTTATGTAATGAATGCCAATGTTCATCATCATTCCCATGCTAAGCATTCTACCATTAAACCTCATGTTCAAAAGAAAAATGTTTCGTTTAAGAATACTCATCTTCATCATAGCTCACATGTCAAGCATTCTAGTGATAAATCACATGTCCACAGGGAAAATAAAAAGTTTCATGGATATTATTTTTGTTGTGGTACATATGGGCATGCTATATATGATTGTGCATTTAAGATGAACCCAAGTGGTGTTAAGACACTTTGGGTAGCTAAGCCCTCTAACCCCCAAGGACCCAAAGCCATTTGAGTACCAAAGATCTCATCTTCTCTTGTAGGGGGAGCAACCACACAAAGATGAGTTGATGATGGTTGGTGGGAGTTGCATGAAGACTTAAAGCTTCACCAAATACAAGTTGCAACTTCGCATCGTATGGATGCATTCGGTATGAAAAATCGGCATCTAGTTAATTTGGTATCATCTCCTTACTTTGCTCTGCTTCATTTAAGTTAGATTATATGATACATGTTTGATTTGAGTTATTTTTCTCACTCTTGATACTCTGTCCTTTTAAAAATGATTTTGATTTTTGATTTCCCGATCTCTTCGGAGACCAATGTGGCATGTAATGGGCCTAAATGACATTGCGGTTCTAAATCATAGGCTCATTGTGGCCTTTTGGTTTTCAACCAATGGGAAGGGTTGGAGATCATGTTTTCATATTCATTATTTTTGTGATATTTTAAAATTCGTTTTGGTATGAATTGATTTTATTTAAAACGAATTTCGAACTATTTAGCAAAGTTGGATTTTAAATGAAATCTTTGATGCTTACTTTGCTATCTAGAATGATTAACTTGCTTGAAATAATTATGTCATTATGTTACCAATGATTTCCTCATGCAAGTTAAATCTAAGGTTAAATGGAAGGCTAACTAGAATGAAAAAGATTAGTTTGGCTAAAATTTCAAGTATAAGGTATAACTTCGATAAATTTAAATTTTAGTGTTATACCTCAATGTTTAACCTTAAATTATGTCTCTATACTCATGATTAGAATTGCATGTTAAACCCTTGAATTCTTATGAGAATATAGAATTTTAGCACTTTTGGTCTAGGTTGATACTAGAGACCTTTTAAGTCCAAACTTGTTAAACATGCTTAGAGATCTTATTCTTCAAATATTTCATATCTTAAGATATCTTTGATTCATTTTGATATCATGATAACTCTTTTAAAATGAATCTCTACTATCTAACATAGGTTAAGATTTTTTGCATTGAACCTTTGCTATTTAGTAAGTTAGCTTGCTAGTTGGTATATTATTTCATTATGATACTAATGAAGCCTACTTGCAAGTTGAGAAAGTGGTAAAATTTGGAAGACTAAAGGAAAATGAAAAGAAAGTGGAAATTTTGAAATTTCTCAAGAAATGAGGTATGAGTTACATTTTGGCAAAAATTTTGCATAACACCTCTATTTTCTCGATAAAATGATTTCTCTATGCTCATGAATGATTTTGCATGATAATTGATTGAAATCTCATGAGTAGATAAAATTTTGATACTTAGGCAATTTCATGTCATCTAGATTGAATGAAATGTGCTCTAGGTAGAAATATATCTTAGAGACTTCATTTTAGGTTGAAACTTGATAAACATATTTGAGTTCACTCATGCTTTGCTTCCATATGATTAAAATTAAAAAATCATAAGAAAATGGATAGATTGATAATAGGACCTAAAGTTGAGTAGAGTTGACCTAAATCAATAAATTGACTTAGAAACTTTATTTTAGGTCCAAACTTCACAAACATGTTTAGATTTACTCATGTTAGATGTCCATATGTTTAAATTTGACAAAAAACCATGAGTAAATGTTAAAATTTGATACTTAGCAATCTCATAATACTATGCTTATTTTTTTAATGAAATCATGCTAAGGTAAAATTTTGACCAAATGACATCATTCTCATTTCAAACTTGATAAACATGCTTTAAATAATTATATCTAGATATCTGGAAAGTTTGAATGAAAACTGAGAATTTTTTAAAAATAATTAATATTTACGAAAATGCCACCAGATTTCAGATATTTTTAGAAAAAAATACAGAAAATTGATTTTTCGATGATTCTTGAAACTGCATGTTCTCTAAAAAATCTAGTTTCTTCAGTAAAAATTTCAAAAATTCTTAGTAAGAATATGATTTGATATGGGTTTTTAAAATTAGATTTCAAAACTTTAAAGTATCGTTCTTTCCAAATGTTCATTTTTCCGATACTTTGAATAAGACTTCAAGTATGATATTTTGAATTCACATTTGGTATCGTTTCACTCATGTGATGAGAAAAATTATTTCCAAAATGATTTTTGACTCCTTGATCGATACACGAAAATATCAATACTTAAGCCTATACATGATTTCTAGACTTGGAATGTATTTATCATCAAATGATATCCTGTATTGATTAGTCTCATTTGTATGTATGTTTTCATTCATTTAGTTGAGATTTCATGTTTCATGGAAAATAACTCTAGAATCTCAACTTTGACTATATGTTGAATTTTCTTACCCTTTTTGATTGATGTCAAAAGGGCGAGAAAAATATAGGTAAAGGGAAAAAAAATATAGGAGACACATGCATATAAATAGGGGTAGTTCTATTATATAGATATGCATGTTGATAGGGGGAAAAATCTCATGATTAATATCCTTTGCGCTTTAATGAATATATATTTTCTTAAGGATGTTTGTCATCATCAAAAAGGGGGAGATTGTTGGCTTAAGATTTTCAACCTTAGTTATAATCTCGGTTTTGATGATAACAAACATGGAACTAATGATGTTTCATTGAGAAATCTTTCAGGTTCCAAGTCCGTTAGCGCACGACGTCCTCGATCAGATAAATATCAAAGAAATCGGGAAATCGAAAGGACGTTGGTCGACACGCTCGAATTCTTCAGGAAGTTAGAGTTTAGGTTTAGGGTGTCTAGTTTATATTGTAAATCCTCTTTATGATGCAAAGAACTCTAAAACCTATCCCGAACCCCAAAATATGAAAACCGAAAAACTGCCCTGAAACTCACTAAGCCTAGGGAGCTCGATGCAAAGAACCCTAAAACCTATCTCGAACCCCAAAACATGAAAACCCGGAAACCGCCCTGAAACTCACTAAGCCTAGGGAGCTCCTTGGAGGGCTATATGACCTAGATAGTTTATTGACATAAAAAATGGCGGTAATTGTTCCTTGGGTTAAAATTATATAATGATGTATTTTAAAGGATTTTTTGGAAACCTTTAGCCTAAACATATTTGATCCAAAAGATTAGAAAATTTCCGTTTTCTGAAATTTTGTACTAGACCCCAAAAACTAAATTTTGATTCTTAAGGATTTTGATTTTTTAGATATATTTATTGAATCCAAATGGGCGGTAATTCTTATATAACATTTATGTTTTATAGTTATAAATGTTATATATGTAGACTTAGTGAAGACGGAAACAGAAAACGAACAAACCAAGCCTAACCAAACTGCCCAGTCCATGTTCGGTCGACCGAATAGTGTTGAAAATTGGAAGTAGCCAATTCGGTCGATCGGTCGGTTGATCGAAGATGGTTAAAAAGCGGCAGTAGCTACTTCGGTCGACCGGACGATCGACCGACCGAGGCCAAAAATTGGCAGTAGCTTCGTCGGTCGATCGGATTGCGGATCGCTCAACTCGCGACTCATTCGTTCGACCGAACAGAGTAATTAAAGAAGCAGTCACGGGCGGTCGATCGATCGGTCGATCGATGATCGACCGACAAATGATCGAACGACGGAAATGGCTAGTTTTCCGCCCGTTGAGCTGTCGTTCTGTTAAGGGGTTATAAATACTCCTCTCCATCATTCATTAAGTCTTCTTAACAATTGATCCAAGCTTCCATTGAGCCAATTCTTAATTATTCTAAAGCTTTTCTTGAACCATCCTTTTGATAAGCCATAGTTTTCATGATACATCCTTGATCTTGTCTTCAAGCCTTGAATGATTCATCATTGAGGCATCTAGAGGAACTAGGACTCGTGTTTGGAGCTAAGTATTTATTGTATTATTTATTTGCTCCATTATTTGTGTATTTTTGTGATTTATTTCATTGTATTTGAACGTGTAAGTAGACCTAGTGTTAGGTAGGGAAATGATTTAATCTAGTAAACTTAGTTTGGAAATCCTAAACGGGGTGCTTAGGTAGTGGAGTGGGCATTGTGGCCGAACCACTATAAATCTCTGTGTTAGCATTGTTTTCTTTGTTGCTTAATTGGTTTATTTTTGCTTCCGCATCTAATTGATAAATTGTGATTTGCCTAAATAATTTAACAAATGATTAAAATCGAAATTAGGCGACAAGTTTAGATAACATACTATTTACCCCCCCTCTAGTGTGCCATTTCACCCAACAAGCACCTTGCTCGAGCACTGGTTTCGAAAGGTACACCCCCTCAACACCAAGAAAGAAACTACCCTTCGGGATATCTACCACCTAAAGCTTATCAAGTACCCTGCCAATGCATGAAAACAAAAGTTGCCACCCAACGTCAACATGAGCAAGAAGTGTGCGTACCATGACATATACGGACACACTACCGAGTGTGTAATGCTCATAAATCAGCTTGAAGACTTAGTCCGCATAGGATACCTTGATAAATATCTCCATCACAGGAGGGAGAGAGGTCGGAGCAAGAGTCCCGACCCTCGACGGCAAAGCCGAACACCCACAAGATCCCATAAAGAGCGCAACCAAGCTAATGAACCCCGAGGGATAATCGACTACATCACCGGCGGATTCGCGGGAGGCGGAGAGTCCAGCTCGGCCAAGAAAAAGTCTCTTTGGATGATCATGACAGTCAACAATGATGTTCGCCCGTGTCGACCTATCCCCAAGATCCCGGTAATATCGTTCTATGAATTCGACTTTCAAGGAATTGATCAGAACCTACACGACCCGTTCTACTCCACCTTTGAGAAGATGCAATTAATAGAAGCCTCGTTTACACCATGCAAAGGAGACTTGGTGGGTTTATCAAGAGAGAGGGTTGACGTCTGTGGAGCCATATGGCTAAGGACGACATTCAACTCTCGGCCAAAAGCAAAGACGATCGATGTACAGTACCTTGTCATCAACATTCTCAACCCACATCATATGATCTTGGAACGACCGTCCTTAAACACTCTGGGGGATGCCGTATCTACTCCTCACCTAGTAGTAAAATTTCCTACCTCGGAGATAGAGGTAGGAGTGTTGCATGCAGATCAGAAGGAAGCCCGATGGTGCTACAATGAATGCCTCAAACCAAAAGCGGCGAACTAACGAATGCGCTTATCGGCTGCAAGCACTTCTCAGGGACAAGAACAAATAGCCGGCCAAAAATCTCGAACCAAGCTCAAGATGAGACATGCGAAAGCAACCCCGCCTGAACCCTTGCAAAGAAATCTAGGCATGATCAGATCACCAATAAAGCTCAGAAAGGATCACTTCCTATGTACGCACAATTTCTTTATTACTCAGATAAAGTTATATTTCTCATATTTCCCTCTATGAATAATCAGGGAACCATTAAAGTAATTTCGTTGCTTTAACAAATAATTTACTTGAAACTTGCTCGAGTCTCCGCATACAAACTCGACTCAAACCCCTAAGCACGGATTTTCACCTTCGGACCCGTAGTATTTAGCTCCAGCAACTTAAACACCTAATGCAGCAACCAGGACGTGGTCTTCACCGATCTGGCTCGCCGGCCTCAGTGCCTAATTTAGGCTCTCACACCCTCAATGACCCCAAGTCCACTCCTCATGAGCTTGGTTTTCAGCGAGTCTGGTCCTCGGCTACCACGTCGATACTTCCAGCCTTAGCACCCTTACATAACTCATCAAGCACGATTTCACCTTAAGCTCCTTGGCGAGCTCGGCCTGAACCCCCCGAGTGTAGTTCTCGGCTACCACGCCACTACTCCCAGCCTCAGCGCCCTTACATGACTCCTCGCGAGCGCTTCCGCCTTATACTCCTCGACGAGCTCGGCCTGAACTCTCGTGTGTAGTTCTCGGCTACCACTCCACTACTCCCGGTCTCAGCGCCCTTACATAACTCCTCGCGTGCAGTTCCACCTTACGCTACCCGACGAGCTCGGCTTGAACCCCTGAGTGCAGTCCTCGGCTACCACGCCACTACCTCTAGCCTCAGTGCCTCTACATAACTCCTCATGCGTGGTTCCGTCTTACGCTCCCTGGCGAGCTCGGCCTAACCCCCCCCCGAGTGCCGTCCTTGGCTATCACGCGGCTACTTCCGGCCTCGGAGCCCTTATTTGACTCTGCACGCATGGTCCCTACGTACACCCTTTGGCAAGCTCGGTCTAAAACTCCCAAGTGAACTACCACACCATTGATCATGCATGATTTTATATTAGTATAGCTCAGTTCAAATCAGATCCTTAAGGATCCAGCCAGGTTCAACCATTGAACCAAATTCCTTAAGGTTCAACCTTGAACCAGATTACAGAAGGTTCAACTTTGAAACCAAATTTTAGAAGATTCAACCATGAACCATATTTTAGAAGATTCAGCCTTGAATCAAATTTCAAATAGTTCAACCAGGTGGCTTAACCCTGAACCAAGTGGTTGGACAAGGACATTCCCTCCATGAAAAATCAAGCAAAAGAAATTGATACATATAAAATAAAAATAGGCACACGAAGGAGCAATAATTGTCACATAATCAACAAAATGGACCCTCACAGGGGCAATTGTCAATCAAAAAGGGGAGCTGGACAAATAGCCAACCCCCTCAAGAAGTTCCCAGATTCAGCAAAAGAAAAATCTAAGGAAACTGCTGAGAAGAAACTACACCCGCCTTGGTGCGCTCATCAAGAGCATCCCTCTTCAGAACAGGGAATCCTCGCAGAGAGAATGAGCATTGGCCCGGAGTTGCAGCCGAAGGGTCCTGTCTAAGCGACCAAGAAAAGTCCTCCTCAGCCTCCGAGTTCACCAGGACACCATCCTTTACTTCTTTCAGAAGGTCCATCCCTGAAAGGTCAGCATTGGGAGCCAGGAGCTTAGCCTGCTCTAAGGCTCTCTCAAAACCCTACATATAGATGGCAAGAGAATTACCTCGGAGGCTTTTCAGCTCCCTCAATGGATTTCTTGGCCAAGTAGCACATCGCAGCGTCGACCCTAGCCTCCTTAGTCCCGGTCTTTAGACGAGACTTTTTTGTCACCGCCATAGAGAGGTCCAAGTAGACCATCTCCAGCTCCGCCCTTCCCTTGCCTTCCAACTCTGCTATCCGGGTGATGGACTAAAAAATAGTTACACTCCAACGAGCGACCTCTTCGGCCTTCGCCTTTAAAGCTCTCTCCATTTCCATCATCTTAATCCCGGAGGTCGCCAGCTCTTGTGATTGCGCTTTGCACTCCCTCTGCGAAGCCTCCTTCAGCTTACCTAGTAAAAGTTGGGCGTGTTCCCAAGGATCTGCCCCCTCGGGAAAGACCAATTGGTTCCCGGAGCAAAAGCGCAATACCAAGCCTAGCTGACGAACCACCGCTGACGTGCTCGTCATCACCCTCACCTCTAGGAGAAGGGAATCCTAAATACCTAGCCCTATTCAGGCGCCCCGCCGGTGAGCCAAGGAGGACCGGAGAATCCAAAGATGCTAATGAGCTGGCTGCCTCCGCCCTTGTTCCCGTAACTCGTTGCTTCCGAGATGGTGGAGCCTCATAGGACTTAGCAACTCATCTACCAGCGATTTCTTCCCCTATCTCCCACAGACCTCTCCTACATCTCTGTCAAGCGAGAGTGCATGCCGGGGACGTTCAAAAATAGGGTACGCATGCCTAAAAGACAAGAAGGGGTAAAATAGCTCACACGGAAAATGTAAAACCTAAAGCTAACGACGATGTTGAAGCTTGAGACTGAGAAGACTTACCGATGAGAAATAGTGAATACTTAAGAGAACTAGTTGAGGAAAGCACCATTGAAGTCTGTTAAAGACGAAAGCCAAAGAAACACAAAGAAAATATGCAAACTAGCAAAGGAGAAACCATTTTATAAGCTCCACTTCCCCATCGAATGGCCCACGGCGAAGACGAAACTAAATATGCACCGGCCAGCTCAGCAATCGACGGCTCCCTAGAAACTCCCTCCATCACACGAACGAACGCCTTTTCCACCATGATGTGTTCCCCAAAAATGAGGAGGCAAAGATCAATCAACAGCCACCACGCAGGATGAGAAGATCTCCATTAGCAAAACCGTCATATGAGCATGGAAGCCAAGAAGGCATATGTTAAACACAACAAAAATACCAATGTGACTTACTCTGAAGTGACACGAAGAGATGTCACGTGACCATGACAACATTAGGTCCAAGGATTGCTTGCACCCACTATCACCTGAGGAACAACCTATTGACACTCATGTAAGGATTCCATTACGCGTTCCTCAAGCAGGTCCGTTCAGTGAACTCATTCTCTATTGAGCACCTGGACTTAACATTAATGACACTTCAAAGGTAACTGCGAGATTACCCATCCCGTATCATATAGGGCATGTACCAAGTGCACTAGTCTTCTCGAAATCATCGATCCCCTACTCGATGATCCTACGACTAGGAACATTTAGAACTAGGCTTCTGCATTCTAAGTCTCACTAGCATGATATCATCATGGCCTTAGAATCATTTGGTTATATGAATGTCCACACTAGAAGGGGAGGTTGAATAGTGTGTAGGTTACTTTTAAGTCTAATTCAATTCTTTTCGGTTTTAATCAACTCAACTAACCAATTCAAGTTTCTTGATCCTAAATGTAACTAGATGCAATCACACTTAAATTGAGCACAAGTAATAATCAAATCGAGCAATCAAGATAGCAGTGCAAACAAGAAATATATAGAGGTTCGGCCAATCCCGCCTACTCCACTACCTTGGCTCTTCACCAAGGATTTCTAATCTTAACACTTAATAGATTAAAAGTTTTTCTAATAATACAATGAGGACTTATCCCTAAACCCTAGATGCAGGCCTCAACACCTTGATGAAGCTCCAACAATGCTCCTCCCAGCACTTCAAGGCTTCAAGTATGGATTTCTCGGTTGATAGCTAAGCTTGATGAAGTGAGGAGGGATTGAGAATGTGGAGATGAAGATTAGGGCTTTTAGATAAACTCTTTTAGGCTCAAAACTCTTAGGATGGACTCAATGAAGATGGAGTGAGGTTAGGAGCTAGGTATAAGGCTTCTATTTATAAGCCAAGAGAAAAGAGCACAAAATAGTCGTTGCAACGAGCATATTTTAGCTCGTTGACGCCACCCGATCAGTCACCGATCGCCGGTCGACCAGCCGAGCGATCTAGCGTCGACTGCTAGGCCTCTGTTGAATTCAAGCCATTAGCGATCGATCGATGGTCGGTCTACCTGTGACCGACACTTAATTTGAATGAAACCCATATTATTAGTTTTTTTACTCGTTGTTCATTTTCGGGCTTCGTCTTTAGATTTTGAATTAGGGCATATTACAAATAGGTTGACGAAGTCCTTAGAAAAATTTTACACCCATTTAAAAATTATAGACCTAAGTTTTGACTCGATCACCTTCGAAGCCGTCGACATTTGAATTTCTGCAATTTCTCCGATGAACTTCGCGCGCGTATCGATTGCCCAATCTGAGATCAAACACTTGATAAACTCATTAGGATAAGTTTGTTATAATCAAAATCAAGATGATGACCAAGATTGAAAACCTTAGGCTAACACATTTGCCCGAGTTCGTGGGGTTCATCACAATCTATTAACAATAAAAGATGCAACCTATGATGAAAAGATGTCTCGTTTGTTCATTATCATTCAATAATCCCTAAATACATCGACATTTGATTGGCTCAATGGTACTATTCCTTTCAGCTATACATAGTCAAATACCCATTGTTCCTACGTGATAGTTGGGGGCTTTCTGGTCTGATTCAGTGTCTCTCCTCGTTTGGTTCAATGCTAAGAGGGGGGGGGGACCTACAAAAGGCACTCTGACGCTCAAGTTGGTGGGACTCCAAGGTGGAGGTAATGCAAATTGGAAATAGTGTTACCTGAGGCATGTCGTGCGTGTATTTCTTGTTGGAGGAGGTGATAACGCTGCCCGGCAATATCACTATGATTATTGTTCAGAATGGGTCGAGGCTAATCCCGGAGATGATAATTTTGTGATGGTATACCCCTCGTGATAAGGAAGGATATGGATGTCTATGTATGGCCAGGTGGGTTCCCAAGAAAGAGCCATATGGTCCAACTTGAGTCTGGCCAAAGGGTGTAGTCGAGCGGAGCCCGCTGGGCGGGCCACGCAATTTGATTTAAATGAATGATGGGGTGTTGTTGGGTCTGTCCCAGTCGGGCTCAATAGTCCTAGTCGAGTCCACAGCCCTCGAGCTCGGTCGGAGTTTGTAGGACTGCGTGCCGAGCTGTAAGTGAGGTCGGTCTTCATTGCTTCGGTTAATCACGAGATGAGTACACAATTTTTGATGTATTGCCTTGGTATCCTAGTTGGATGTGACGCCTGTGAAAACTCTTTCGGATGTATGCCACCTGTGTAGTAGATATATCTTTGGATAGAAAAGTAATCTTGAATAAATATTATGTAATCATTTCTCAAAGCATTAATCATCAATTATAATTTGACGAAAAAGAAGCCTCGTGGATCCGCCAGTTAGAGTGACGATTTATGTTCCGCGCTTACAAATAGCCCCCTACTTGTTGTGTGTTATGACATTCATGGATTGGGAGGTGTCAGAAAATTACCATTCCCTCAGAGGTTGCTTTCATTTGCTCGGCGAGGGGTTCACTATTTGCCATGGGTTTTTACCACCAGGCTTAAGGATTTGAGCAAGAGAAGGAGTTCCAAGTGTAGGTATATACGATCGGGCTTACGACGAAGACGAAGCGTATTTCCATGGTTTTCGGGAAACACTGTGCTGGCTTAGAACCCTTGTCAGTGGTTCTCTATTTTGCTCCGCTGCCACTTTGAATTCCTTTTCTGCCTATCCTTCCAACTCCTGGGTTGCAGGAGTTTCCCAGGCCCAGTTTGCGCACGTCGCTGAATCCTAGTAGCAGGACACTAAGCCAGAATTTTTTGTTTGCGCAGTTTGGTCGGTGACCATGTTTTCGAGAAGCTCTCTAAGTGGATGTTATGCTTGAAAGTGTTTGTTTCTTTTTGTTGATGAGTAGCCCTATGTGGGTTCGTAAGTGTAACTATTCCCTTCGTGTGGCTTTATGAAATGAAAGAGATTTCTTCCTTGTTAATCCTTGTTGTATTTCTTTGCGGAGTGATTGTTCCCTACATATCTTGATTAGAGTAGTATTTGAACTGTGGTTTACCTATTAGGCATTTCGTGAGCTAGACGTTGACTGTAATCAATGTGAATTGGAAAAATCCGAATCCTGATTGCGTAGGGGTATGTCGAGCTAAGCCGGGGACCGTGTGTAGGGTCGAGGACCAGACTCGGTAAAGACCGAGCTCGCCAGAAGTGCGCTTGAGGTCATGTTGCTCGTTGAGAGCATGCCAAGCTAAGTTAAGGGCCGTATGTAGGGCCGAGGACCATTATCGGTAAAAACCGAGCTTGCGAGAAGCACTCTTGGGGTTATGTTGCTCGTTGAGAGCATGCCGAGCTAAGCCGGGGACCATATGTAGGGCCGAGGACCAGACTCGGTGAAAACTGAGCTCGCGAGAAGCGCGCTTAAGGTCATGTTGCTTGTTGAGAGCATGTCGGGCTAAGCCAGGGGCCATATGTAGGGCCGAGGATCAAAATCGGTGAAAATCGAGCTCCCGAGAAGCACGCTTGGGGTCATTGGGGGCGTAGGAGCTCGGAATAGGCACTGAGGCCGACAAACTAGACCGGTGAAAATTGAATTCTGGTCGTTGTGTGGAGTGTTGAGTTCGAGTTTGGACTGGTGGAGATCGAGTTTTGATTGCTCGTGTGTTTGATAGTGCTGAGGAAGGATTGTAGCTGAGGAGGGACAGTGCGTCACATGGGTCAAGGGCCGCTTGTGAGGTCGTGTCAATTCCTCCTACAAAGTATGTAATGGCTGCAAGGGACATTAGTCACAGAAGACATGTGCATAATAGAAAGAGTAACTTTATTGCTGAATATCATTGAGATACATCATACCCCACCTAGTGTTAAACTCGTGGGAAAAAATCGCCCAAGTAAGGAAAAGAGCACCTAGTGTTGTTGTAATTTAAGGGGAGAACTTAGCTGTAGTAGGCCCGAAGGGAGGCCGCATTCGGGGGTCGTGGGAGTTCTCGTCCAGAAAGCTCGGCTATTCTATAGGCACCCTTCCCAAGGACCTCTGTGATCCGATAAGGGCCTTCTCAGTTCGGGGTAAGCTTGTCTTCTTCGACTGGTTTTTTGTGTGGTTCGATCCTCCGGAGAACAAGGTCTCCTTCTGTGAAGTTCTTGGGCCTGACGTGTTTGTTGTATTTAATTTTAGGCGATTTTAAGCTTCATTGCTTCTTCTCTAATTTTGGCGAGTTCCTGCTCTTTTTTGACAAGATCAAGCTCGACGACTCGGGCTTTTGTGTTTCCCTGTTCCTCGAAGGTAATCCTACGGAGGCTGGGCTATGTGATCTCAACATGGATCATGGCCTATGTTTCGTAAATGAGGCAATAAGGTGTTTCTGAGGTAGAAGACAGAGTGGTTGTGTTGTAATCGATGATCCGTGAATTGGGTCCCGACCCAGTAGGTCTTGACCCGATCGAGCTTTTTCTTCAACCCTATTAGGATTAAATTGTTGGCCGCTTCAGCCAGGCCATTTGTTTGTGGATGCTCAACAAATGTGAAGAGCTATTTGATGCCATGGTCTGAGCACAATTCTCAAAATCGATGATCCACGAATTGAGTCCCGTTGTCGCTAACGAGTTCACGTGCTACTCCAAATATATAAAAATGATATTTTTTCCAGATGAACTTTTGAACTTTATCAATTACAATGGTTGATAGGGGTTCAGCCTCTATCCACTTGGTGAAGAAGTCGATCGCTACAACCAAGTACTTGAATTGTCCTGGTGCTGGGGGGAAATGGACCGAGGAGGTCTATGCCCTATTTGTGGAACAACCAACTGACGTCCGAGCTGTGCAATGGTTCGGGGTGCAGTTCAGAGACTTCCGAGAATCTTTGGCATTTGTCGCACTTTTTGACGTAGAGGCTGCAATCTATCTTTATGCTTCGCCAGAAGTAGCCGACTCAGAGGATTTTGGTCGCTAGGGACCTCCTTCCTATGTGGTTGCCACAGATGCCGTCGTGAACCTCTGCCATTATGGTAGCTGTTCGGGGTAGGGTGACACACTTAAGGAGCGGTCGAGAGAAACCTCTTTTGTGGAGCTGGTTATCAAGAAGTGTGTAGTAGCTTGCCATTCTTCTGATTGTACCTGGATTGGAGATGTCTTCCGGGATTTTCCCATGTTTGAGATAATTGATGTAGGGAGTTCTCCAATCTGTGCCATATTCGACTGTATAGACTTCGGCCGAGGTGCCAGCTGGTTGGATGCTTGGATGTCTGAGGACTTGCTGAATGATCGACCTATTGTTTTTGCTCTCGGTGCAGAGCTGAATGTCGTGGCTATCTGTAGGTAGTCCTTGATGCTTAGATGGTCTCCTGAGAAACTGACAAGTTCTCTGTGGTATGGGTGTATGCCCATTCTCTCGAATGTAGGGTAGAAGAGGACGTCGGCAGAGCTTCCCTCATCCACCAAAACTTTCCTAACAAGGAAACCAGTAGCAAACACAGAAATGACGATAGGATCATGTAAATCCCTATCAACCCCTTGAAAATTAGAGCCGTAGAAGGATATTACCGGGGTGGATACGTGTGGCCTTTGTGGCCGAGCTGCTTCGCCGACGTGTTGGTGAAATGGCCACACTAGAGGGGGGGTGAATAGTGTATTTACTAATCTTTTTGCCTAAATCCGATTTTAATCGTTTCTTTGGTTACTTAGCCAAATTACAAGTTGAGTAGCAAACGGAAGCAAAGTAAATATGATAATGAAGTAAACACAAGTAGAAGCAATGCAAACACAATTATTTTTAGTGGTTCGACCCTAATGCCTACTCCACTACCTAAACACCCTGCTTAGGATTTCCAAACTAAACTTTACTAGATTAATCTTGTTTCCCATACAACGAGGACTTTGACCCGAAGAGTCTCGCTCTCAACCTAAGGCACTTCCTCACCCGAAAGTCTCCGCCTTCTTACCGAAAGTACTCTTCCACCTCAACCCTAAGGGACAACTCAACTAATCCTAGTAAACTACGTTTACACCGGTGGAATTAAGCCTCAAATACCAAGGCTACCACCCAATTTCAAGACCTACACTCTAGGTCTAAAATAAACTCAAATACAAAGAAATAAATAAGAAAATACAACACTAAATTGAGCAATAAACCAAACAATAAAATACTTAGCTCTAAAATAAGATTCCTAGCTTCCTCCTGATGCCTTTGATGGTTAATCAATAAAGGAATGACTGCAAGATCAAGGTTTTTGGCTCTAGCTAGGGTTTTCACAAGATTGGCTCAATGAAAGCTTAGAATAGATCAAAAGATGGCTCAAGGAGGTTAGAAGTGATCAACATCATAGAGGAAGGCTCTTATAGCTTCCTATTTATAAGCCATGAAGAGATGAGAGAGCTCCCCTCTTCTCAACGGGTGGATTTTTGCCCGTTATCGATCGTCGATTGCAGGTCCGGTCGACTGACCCAGGTCCGGTCAATCATCGAGCGATCGCCTAGCGACTGAAGTGTTATGCCAGTTCTGGGCACTAGTCAATCGACTGAATTCCCTACTGCCCATATTCGACTTCTGTCGGTCGACCATTCGATCGACCAAACCTGGGCTGGGCAGTTTTTTTTTCTTGTTTATTTTTCTGCTCATTTGTTCGTTTCTTGGTTTCATCTTTGCAAGTCTACTTATATAATATTTCTTAACTTTAAGTAAATAACTTTAAAACATAAATGTTATATAAGGATTACCCCCCATTTGGATTCAATAAAAATATTTAAAAAATCAAAATCTAACTTTTGGGGTCTAGTACAAATTTTTGTAAAACAAAAATTTTATAATCTCCCGGATCAAATATGGGTAAGCTAAAGGCTTCCAAAAAATCTTTTAAAATATCTTGTTATCTAATTTTTACCTAAGGAACAATTACCGACACTTTTGGTGCCAAGAAAATATCTAGGTCATATAGCCCTCCAAGGAGCTCTCTAGGCTTAGTGAATTTCAAGGCAGTTTTTGGGTTTTCATATTTTGGGGTTCAGGTTTGGTTTTTGAGTTATTTGCATCATAAAAGAGGATTACAACACATGCTAGACAACCTAAACCTAAACTCTAACTTCCCGAAGAATCTCGAGCGTCGACGAGCGTCCTTGCTGATTTCTTTGATTTCTTCGATTTTTTTTATTGGGGACGTCGAGTGCTAACCGACTAGGAACCTAAAAATATTTCTTCATGAATACATTAGTTCCGTGTTTCTTATCATTAAAACCGAGATTAAGACCAAGGTTGAAAATCTTAGGCCAACACGTCGATCATGAGAGTCTGGGACGGTTGTGTTTCATAACTGTCCTCTCCAGCAAATCCTCATGTTATGTAGTCGATGACTCCCCCGACGTCGGGGGTAGGACTGCGCACTTTCAGAGTTGTGGTCGCTATTTGCATCACCAAGAGACGGGGCCTTACTGTAGCTCTTGCACGACTGGCAACTTTGTCGGCTTTGGCTATGACTCTGACCACGTCGGATGTAGTGGTCGAGGCAACCTTCTCTGTTCAACCGCTCAATCTGGTCACAAAGGACCACACATTCTTCAGTGGTGTGTCCATAGGTTCGGTGGAACTAACACCTTTTACTTTTGTCGCCTTTGTATGAAGACTTTACGGCTTGGTAGTCGAGGGGTCTGAGCAGTTGCAGATAATATACTTCTCATAAGATAATTTCCCTTGAGGTGTTAAGTGGTATATACCTTTCAAATCGGGCACTCGGGCGAGGTGAGGACCTCGGTGTTAGGTTATGGTTCTATTCAGGGCACTGTGGTCTTTGCATTTTCTGATTTTTTTTCCAAATCTAATACCTTCTATAGTTGCCTCAATATTTTGCCAATTAATCTTTTTTGCTTCTCGGAGTTCTTCCATCTTTATGAAGCTGGCAGCCTTCGCTTCGAACTCGGCCATGTCTATGGGCTCGGTAAGGGCGATATGATCAGCAAAGAGTCTGAGTTTTAACCCGAGTTGGATATAGAAGAGCCCGATCTGTGGGTCGAGGTTAGGGATGTCGGCAGCCATGGCCTGGAACTAGTCTAGGTATTCTCTCAAGGGCTCATGTTGCCCTTGTTTGACGTAGTGGAGGGCAGTTGTCGTCTTGTGGTATAATCGTGACGTGGTTGTGGGCGAAATGGCCACACTAGAGGGGGGGGTGAATAGTGTGTTTATTAAAACGATTACCCTAAATTCCAATTTTAGTCGATTACTTAATTCGTTAGGCTAAGCATGATTGAATGATTTGATGCGGAAGCGATAAATAATTAAGGCAATTAAAACAATCAACAAATCAATGCAAACACAGATATTTTATAGTTGTTCGGCCTCAATGCCTACTCCACTACCTAAGCACCCCACTTAGGATTTCCAAACTAGTTTTACTAAATTAGTTTATGTTTCCCTTACACACGAGGACTTTTCACCGAAGAGACGCACTCTCGACCTAAGGCACTTCCACACCTAGAAGTCACCACCTTCTTATCGAGAGTCCTCTTCCACCTCAACCCTAAGGGACAACTAAACTAATCCTAGTAACAACTACGTTTAACAAAAGTGGATTTACACCTAACACCAAGGATACCACTTCACACAGAAGACCAAACACCCGGTCTTCTACACACAAATCCAAATAAAACATTAAATAACAGGTAAAAATTACAATCCAATGAGCTTAGAATAAAACCAATAGTACAAGCTCTTTAGCAAGCCTTTGGCACCTTCAACTCTTCAGGAGGTAGAACTCGATTGAAACCTGAGTTGAGCCAAGCTTGTGCGCTTGAAGAAGATGTTCGCGGAAGAAGTAGAGCGCACTTTAGATCTTTTGGAAGGCTTCAAATCTTCCTCTTAGAATGCTCAATGAAGGCTGTAGAAGATGAGGAAGAAGTTTAAAAGAATCATATGAGGGTATTTTTATACCCTCGTGAAGAAATGGCTGTTCAACGGATAGAAAACTATCCGTTACAGCCGTCGGTCCAAGCATCGGTCGATCGGTCATTCGACCGCTGCAATTTCCCCTATGGTCGATCGACCAACGGGTCGACCGCCCAGACACAAATCGCGAATCTACGATCTTCGGTCAACCCATCGGTCGACCGACGTATTTTGCGTCTTCGGCTATTCGCAGGTCGGTCGATCGACTGGTCGACCGCCAAGCCTACTGCCCTTTTTGGACTTCGGTCGGTCGACAGGGCCGATCGACCGACAAACGCAAGAAGCTTGCGATTTCTCTTTTGGTCGACTGATCGGTCGACCGACACAAGCTACGTTTGCAGCTAGCCTCAGTTCGGTCGACCGATTAGTCGACCGCTAGGGCTACTGCCCATTTCTTACCCTATTCGATCGATCGAATTTAGGCTAAGATTGTTTTCTTCAGCCTTTTTCTTCTGCGCTTCATTTTCGGGTTCCGACTTTCAACGAGCATCATCTTGGAGAGCTTTTGACTTGATCTTTGGATTCATCCAAGTGACTTTGGTGCACTCGTCGATCTTCAATAAACTTCTGCGATGAACCCGAGCGCGATGATCAATGTCCTTCCGATTTCCGATTTCTCCAATTTTTCCAATCGGGGACATCGAATGCTAATTGATATGGAACCTGAAACATATTCTCAATGAAATCATTAGTCTCATGTTTGTTATCATCAAAACTGATATTCAGGCTAAGGTTTAAAACCTAAAGCCAACAGTGGTGAAACGGTTGAGGAAGACGTGGGAGAGGTCTTCGAAAGAGTGAATGGAGCCCGACAAGAGGAAGGTAAACCACAGTAGAGCAGTGTTCCCTAGAAATGCCAGAAAAGCTCAGCAGAGTGTTGAGTCGGTTGCTCCGTGATAGAGTATTACAGTCTGAAACATCGTCAGGTGCAGCAGAGGGTCGCCTGTACCAGTGTAGGGTGTCAAGGTGGTAGGTAACTCGCTCCTCAATGGGAGGAAGGTTGTCATGACGTGCTCGACGAAGGGTCCTGCGTCGAGAGGGGGAGCAACCCTGGCCCTCCAGTTTTTTGGATCTTCGTCTTCCTCCGGATGGGGGTGTTGGATACTTCATCACGCGGAATCGAACCAACACTCCTTTGATGTGTGGCAGTAGTCGCTTGGATTCGGGTTCCAACCATTGTGGGAGAGGTAATCTTTACTCGGCCCCACGGTGGGCGCCAAATATTCCTGCCTAGGAGTTGGGGGCCTTCCGGTCCGATTCGGTGTCTGGAATTAGGGTTACTTGAGGCTTGTCGTACCTGTATTTATTACAGGTGGAGGTGACAACGCAGCCCAGCAATCGCTAGGATTGTAGTCCGGAATGGGTCGAGGCCAATCCCGGAGATGACATATTTGTGATGGTATATCCTTCGTGATAAGGAGGAACGTGCATGTCCATGTATGATCGGGTGGGTTCACAAGAAAGAGCCGTTTGGTCCGGCTTGAGTTTGGCCCAAGGGGGTAGTCGAGTGGAGCCCCCTGGGCGGGACCATGCGGTTTGATTGAGATGAATGATGGGGCACTGCTGGGTTTGTCCTAATCGGACTCAATAGTCCTTGTCCAGTCCACTCATGCTACACTTAGTTGTGAAAATTAAGCAAATATGTTCAAGTTCCGCCAAAATATACTAAGTTCAAGTTCTAACTACATAAACATGCCCTAAAATGCTATATCATGGTTCCATGAAATTTCAGTTGAATTTCGAGAAGATTCATGAAAAATTTCAAAATTTTCGAAAATGCTACCCGTCACTCAAACAATTTTGAAAATTTTATACACAATATTTCTGAGTGATTCTAGAGGCATTAAACTTATAATCATGTACTGAATGCTTGTTTAAATTTTCCAAATTTTCTAATGAGAAATAAAAATTTACGTGAATTCGTCGTTGAGAGCTGATCGCGAAACATTCTATTTTAAACCGAATAGTTTTGGCCAATCATGGGTTGATCCTCGATCAATCCGCGACAGTTGGCCCAACTTCTGAGGGTTGACTAGCGGAACTTGGGATGATCCAGACCGCCTAAATTTTCCAGATCCGTGAATCTGAGCCCTTGGTTTCACTTCACAAAGGTCAAATTCAGGGCTCTATGCCTCATACGGCCTTGAGTCGACCCCCATTCAGCTGATATCCCATTCTTCTCCTCTTCTTGGCCTCTCACCTCGAGATCTGACTTCACCCTCAAGCTTGGTAAGATTTTATGCCCTCTTGCATATTATTTCTCTTAGATCAACTCCTTGTAAGGATGTTTAGAGTAGATTTCGAAGCATGATTAGTTTCTTATCACTTCTTGGTCTTAATGTTGGTTTATGGTTTTCATGAGTTTTCTTATTGTTTTGAAAAACTTAGAATAAATGGGATTTGTGGTGGGTTTCATGATGTTTTATGTCCTTTTCCTTGCATTTATTTTGATTCATGATGGTTTTCAAGGATTTCACGATGATTCATGGTGACAAACTTTTTTAAAACATGAGAATCATTCATTTTGACTTAGGTTCCTATTTTGTTTAGTGTAGGTCTACCTTAGGATGAAAATAGAAAATTTTAAGTGAGACATTGTTCTTTGTTTCATAAACCTAAATTTTAGGTAGAGCATTTCTCAAATGATGGTTTCACAATAATGCAAGTGTGTTGACAAACTTTTTCTTTGTTCGAAATTTTCAAGTTAGATTTATGAACTCTTTTGGATTGCTTATCGTAATTTCGAAAATATATCATGAAAAGGAGTTTTAAAGTAAGCTTTCATAAGTTGGATTCATGCCTGACAAAAGCTTTTTAAATCATAAGATTCATGCATCATCACTAAATGACTATGGTTGTTGCATTGCAGATGGCACCAAGACCCCAAGAACCTAGTCTCCTTAAGAGCTTGTTGTCTAGATTAAGAAAATCTCAGGCCTATAAGTTTAGAAACCGACCTATTGTATCTACTAGACCTATAAACATTTGCGAGTTTGACATTTACGGAATCCGTGGTATTTTGGATAGTGTAGGCTGGGTTGACATTGTGACTAGGGTGGATGTGGATAGACTCATTCTAGTTCGCGTATTTTACGCAAATATGTCAGTGGATGAGCCGGAAGATCCAGAAGGATATCCTACTATTAGATCTGAGTTCCAAGGCTGACCTATCACCCTGACAACAGATATCCTCAAGGCCATGTTTCACCTACCTGAGGGCGGCATTTGCCTCTATTCCTTATCCTCAGATGAGTTCAGTGAGATATTCCCAAATGAGAAAGTGATGAGAGCTATTAGTCCACCATCTTAGCAGACCATCCTTCCCCCATCCAAACGAAATACCTCCTTATTGTTGCATCTATCATGCATATTATCATAGCTCGAACATCTTACCTCGAGTTGGTCACCATAATGAGGTGACCCACATGAGCAGTCATATACTGTTTTGCACCATGACATCGAGACCCGTTGGCATGGCAAATTTGATCCTAAAGTTACATGATCGGGTGCAACAGGTCCTTGCGTAAAGCCTAACCATTTGGGACCTTTGTCTCATTCTTCATTAACTCTGATCGTGTTGATCGGAGTAGACATCCAATCGAGACTACCCCCATTCCATTTGACACTATCACCTTGACCCAGATGAGGATTCTTCCCGACAAACATGGGAAGAGAGCTCAAGTGGTAGATCCATCAGATCCGGAGCCAGAGTAGGACAATGACGATGATGACGAGGGAGATGACGGTGCTGGTGCTAGCTCATTGCACCTATTGGCATAAGGTTTTCAACCTTAGTCTTAATCTCGGTTTTGATAATAACAAACATGGAACTAATGATTTCATGGAGAATTATTTTCAGGCTCCATATCGGTTAGCACACGATGTCTACGATCAGGAATATCGAAGAAATCAGAAAATTGGAAGGACGTTGGTCGACGCGCTCGGATTCATCAGGAAGATAGAGTCTATGTTTAGGGTGTCTAGATATATTACGAAATCCTCATTATGATGCAAAGACCCCTAAAGAACCAAACCCATAATCCGTAATCTGAACCGAAGAAAGAATCCGACTGAAACTAAATGAGAAAGTACATGTACTATGCGAAACTACCGGTACTTTCTGGCCGATCGACCAGCCAAGCGACCACCAAGGGTTCTAAAGCCATAGAAGGCTTCCGATCGATGACCGATCGACCGGCCATCAATCGATGATTGACCGACGACCGACCGGGTGGCGCCAATGGGTAGGAAAACGACCGTTGCATTATGAGTTTTTGCATCCTCTCAAACTGTTATTGAGCCTATTGAGACATCCTTTGATCAATTCTAAGCCTCTTTGAGCCATTCTTTTGTGAAAACCTAGCTTGAGCCAAAAATCCTTGATCTTGCCTTCACTCTTCCAATGTTTCATCATCAAGGCATGAAGAGGGAGATAGGAATCTTGTTGTAGAGCTAAGTACTTTATTGTTTGATTTATTTCTCCATTTAGTGTTGTATTTTGTTGTTGATTTCATTGTATATCAAGTGTGTAAACCTAGGTTACTAGGTTTGTTGAGTTTGGTGGTTGTCTTGGTGTTTAAATCCACCGATGTAAACTTAGTTTATTAGGATTAATTGAAGGTTGAGGTGGGAGAGTGCTTTCGGTAGGAAGGTGGGATACTTCTGGGTATGGAAATGCCTTCGGTTTGAGTGTGAAGTCTCTCAGGTGAAAACGTCCTCATTGTAAGGAAACTAATTAATTTAGTAAATCTAGTTTGGAAATCCTAAGTTGGGTGATTAGGTAGTGGATGAGGCATGGGGCCGAACCACTATAAATCTCTTTGTTTGCATTGCTTACTTTGCATATTGATTACTCGACTTGTTTATTCGCTTCTGCAGTACTTACCACTAGTAGCTGAATTTGTTGGCCAAAGGTTTTCTACCTTAGTCTTAATCTCGATTTTGATGATAACAAACATGAAACTAATATTTCATTGAGAATTCTTTCAGGTTCCAAGTCGGTTAGCGCACGACGTCCCCGATCAAACAAATCAGAGAAATCAGCAAGGACTCTCATCGACGCGCTCGGATTCATCAGGTAGTTAGAGTTTAGGATTAGAGTGTCTAGAATGAATATGTAATTCTCTTTTACGATGCAAAGAACCCAAAAACCAAACCCGAAATACAAAAATGAAGAACGCGACAAGAAATCAGCAAAAAAGCTGATTTCACAGGTTCTGTAGCAGGGGCGGTCGACTGAACCGAGCCTAGAATGCACAGAGTGCTCCGATCGCTCGGGCAGTCGCTTGGTCTATCGATCGACATTTGACCGAACAAGTGACCGGTGGTATAACGGCTTGAAAAATAGTCGTTTATACTCGTTGTGCCTGACCACCACTTGGTGGTCTGCCTATTTAAAGGCCTTCTAAGCCTTCCTATGACCCTCTAATGCTTCATGAGACATCCTTTGACACCGAAAAACTTTGATTGAGTCATCTTTATTGAAACCTTAGCTTTTTACCTTATTTTTTCTTGAGTTTGCCTTCAAGCTTGATTTGATTCATCATCAAGGCATCAAGAGGAGCTAGGATTCATTGTGTTGGAGCTAAGTATTTTGTGTTATTGTATTTTTGCTCCATTACTTGTATATTTTCTTATTTATTTCATTGTATTTGAGCTTGTAAAGACCTAGGTTGTTAGGTCTTGAAATTGGGTGGTTGCCTTTGTGTTTGAGGCTTAATTAATTCCACCGGTGTAAACATAGTTTACTAGGATTAGTTGAGTTGTCCCTTAGGTTGAGGTGGGAGAGTGCTCTCGGTAGGAAGGCGGGATACTTCCGGGTGTGGAAGTGCCTTCGATTTGAGAGCGGAGACTTTCCAGTTGTAAAGTCCTCTTTGTAAGGGAAACGATATAATCTAGTAAACTTAGTTTGGAAATCCTAAGCGGGGTGCTTAGGTAGTGGAGTAGGCATTGGGGCCAAACCACTATAAATAATTGTGTTAGCATTGATATATTATTTTGTGTTAATTGCTTCATATTTATTGCTTCCGCTTGCTATTAATATCGTGCTTAGCCTAACTAATCAAGAAACGATTAAAATCGAAATTAGGCGAAAGATTTAGATAACACACTATTCACCCCCCCTCTAGTGTGGCCATTTCACCAACAATTGGTATCAGAGCGGGTCGTAGTTTGAGATTTCACCATCTCTTCTATAACTTGTCTCGATCTTAAAATGGCACTAGAGTCGGTAGCGTCTTCACCTCCTAGGTTCGATGCCTCAAACTTTGATCTTTGGAAATATAGGATGTACAAATATTTAAAGACTAAGAGTTTTTGTGTCCTTAACATGTTAAGACTAGAATTCATTGAACCTAAGGTTGACACACATGCTTGGAGTGAATTAGATAAGAAAATATTTAAGTATAATGGAGATGTCATGAATTGTATTCTTTGCACCTTACCAAATGGCATTCTTGGAAAAGTCATGCATTGCTCTACGACTTTTGATTTATGGGCTAGTTTGAATATTTTATACGATCATGCTAAAATCGAAGAAATTGGTATATTTAATGAAGGTAGTGATGACAATGGTCATTTACCTACCCCTAATCTTGGTTTTGATGCTCATAGCTCTTCTAGTCAAAGAAGTAGCTCCAAGAGCCGAAAAAGAAAAGTAATTTGTTATGCTTGCAAAGAAAAGGGCATGTGAAGAAAAATTGCCCAAGCATTAAGAACAAAGCAAGGAAGAGGTCAAGTGCTTCCACCTCCACCTCTCACTCACTTGAAGCACCCTCTAGCCATGACTATGAAGTCACTTCCAAAGTTAGCCCCATGGATGCAAATAATGAGGTACACTCTTATTCATCTAGTCATGATAATGATAATGATAGTATTAACTCATCTAGTTCTCATGATATGCCTTATAATGAATTATTATATGTGTGTAGGAAAATGTATGCCTTGCTTGTTAAGAAAGATAAGGAGAATAAAATGTTGAAGAAAGAAAATATAAGGCTTAATTCTCATTTGCATGAATTCAAACTAGAAAATGAAAAGTTGAAGTCTAGGACATTTGATTCATGCCATTTTGAAACTTGAAAATGATGATTTGAAATCTATAATGAAATCTAGAGATAATTATTTGAAAAATGATTTCAAATTTGAGAATGAGACTTTGAAAAATGAGAATCGTATGATGAAATATCAAATGCAAGCCCTAAACAAATCCATTAATGTTTTGAAAAATTAGGTTATTTTCTTGAGTAGGAAAAGTAGTAATTTATCTAATGTTTCATCTTTTAGAAATCCCGGAAAGAAAGATGTATCTTCTAAGAATGCTCATACACATCATCCTCCTCATGTCAAACGTTCTAACTTTAGACCTCGTCTTCACAAAAATGACAAAAAGAAAGAATTTCAAGGTCATTGTTTTTTATTGTGGTGTTTACAGGCATGCTATCATAGTGCATTTAAGATGAACCCAAGTGGTGGTAAGACACTTTGGGTAGCTAAGCCCTCTAACCCCCAAGGACCCAAACTCATTTGGGTACCAAAGGTCTCATGCTCTTTTGTAGGGGGAGTAACCACACAAGGGTAAAGGAAATTGAAGAATTGAAGTTGATCATGGACTTCAATGAAGAATCCATCTTTGGTTGCTACTTCAAGCCATCATGATGTCATAGGTATGAAAATTGGCATCTAGGTATGTTTAGTATCACCTCCTTTATATTTCTTGTCATCTTAAAATTGGAGTATATGATACTTGTTTATTCGAGTTGATTTTATCCGCTTTTAATATGGTTTTATAAAATGATTTTATTTTTTGATTTCCCGATCTCTTCAGAGACCTATGTAGCCTATTGTGGCCTTTCAGTTTTCGACCAATAGGAAGGGTTGGAGATCAAGTTTTCGTATTTATTACTCTTGTGATCCCTTAAAATTCGTTTTGATATGTCTTGATTTTATTTAAAACGGATTTTGAACTATTTAGCAAAGTTGAATTTTGAATGAAATCTTTGATGCTTACTTTGCTATCTAGAATGATTAACTTGCTTGAAATAATTATGTCATTACGTTACCAATAATTTCCTCATGCAAGTTAAATCTAAGATTAAATGGAAGGCTAATTAGAATGAAAAAAATTAGTTTGGCTAAATTTTCAAGTATGAGGTATGATTTCGATTTTCATAAAATCCTAGTATAATACCTCAATATTAATGCTTTATCGGTGTCTCTTTACTCATGATGGTAATCACATGTTAAATTCTTGAATTCTCATGAGTAGGTAGAACTTTAGTACTTAGATAAATTTTATTGAATAAAACTTGCTCTAGTTTGATACTTATTATTAGAGACCTTCTTCTAAGTCCAAACTTGTTAAACATGTTTAGAGATCTTATTCTTCAAATATTTCATATCTTAAGATCTCTTTGATTCATTTTAATATTATGATAACTTCTTTAAAATGAATCTCTACTATCTAGCATAGATTAAGATTTTTAAATAAAACTTTGCATTAAACCTTTGCTATTTAGTAAGTTAGCTTGCTAGTTGGTATATGATTTTATTATGATACTAATGTAGCCTACTTGCAAGTTGAGAAAGTGATAAAATTTGGAAGGCTAAAGGAAAATAGAAAGAAAGTAAAATTTTGGAATCTCTCAAGAAAAGAGGTATGAGTTTCATTTTGGTAAAATTCTTGCATAACACCTCAATTTTCTTGATTAAATAATTTCTATATGCTCATGAATGATCTTGCATGATAATTTATTGAAATCTCATGAGTAGATAAAATTTTGATACTTAGGCAATTTCATGTCATCTAGATTGAATGAAATGTGCTCTCGATAGAAATCCATCTTAAAGACTTCATTTTAAGTTAAAACTTGATAAACATGTTTGAGTTCACTCATGATTTGCTTCAATGTGATTAAAATTGAAAAATCATGTAAAATTGGATAAATTGATAACAAGTTCACTTTAGGAGACCTAAAGTTGAGTAGAGTTGACCTAAGTGAACAAATTAACTTAGAGAGTTTATTTTAGGTCCAAATTTTACAAACATATTTAGATTTACTCATGTTAGCTGTCCATGTGTTTAAATTTGAAAAAAAAAATCATGAGTAAATGTTAAAACTTGATACTTAGCAATTTCATGATACAATGATTATTTTTGAATGAAATCATGCTAAGATAAAATTTTGACCAAATGACATTATTTTTATTTCAAACTTGATAAATATGCTTTTAATGATTATATCTTGATATCTGAAAAATTTGAACGAAAACTGAGAACTTTTGAAAAATAGTTAATATTTACGAAAATACCACTAGATTTCAGTTATTTTTAGAAAAATGCAGAAAATTGATTTTTTGATGATTCTTAAAACTGCATGTTCTCTGAAAAATTTAGTTTCTTCCGTAAAAATTTTAAAAACTTTGAGTAAAAATATGATTTGATATGGATTTTTGAAATTGGATTTCAAAACTTTAAAGTATCCTTCTTCGCAAGTCCTCATTTTTCGATACTTTGGATTTTCATCAAAATCTTTGATCGAGACTTGAAGTATGATATTTCAAATTCACTTATGGTATCGTTCTACTCATTTGATGAGAAAAATCATTTCTAAAATGATTTTTGTCTACTTGATCGTTACATGAAAATATCTATACTTAAGCTTATACATGATTTCTAGACTTGGAATTTATTTATTAGCTAATGCTATCATGTACGACTTAGTCTCTTATTCGATGTCTTGTTTTCATCCCTTGAGTTGGTTGGCTTTAATTTTCATGAAAAACAAACTTTTGAAGTCTCAACTTTGACTTTTGATTGACTTTTCTCGTTCTTTTTGATTGATGTCAAAAGGGGAAGAAAAATATAGGTAAAATGGAACAAAATATAGGAAAACCATGCATATAGATAGGTGAAGTTTATTTTCACATATATGCATGTTAATAGGGGGAGAAATCCCATGTTTGATATCCTTTGTACTTTAATAGATATATTTTCATAAGGATATTTATCATTATCAAAAAGGGGGAGATTGTTGGCCTAAGATTTTCTACCTTAGCCTTAATATCGGTTTTGATGATAACAAACATGAAACTAATGTTTCATTGAGAAATCTTTCAGGTTCCAAGTCGGTTAGCGCATGACGTCCCCGATTGGAAAAATCAGAGAAATCGGAGAAATCGAAAAGGACGCTCGTCGACGCGCTCGAATTCGTCGGGTAGTTAGAGTTTAGGATTTGAGTGAATAGAATGAATATGTAATCCTCTTTTATGATGCAAAGAACCCAAAAACCAAACCTCAAATCTGGAAATGAAGAACGTGACAAGAAATCAACAAAAAAGCTAATTTCACAAGTTCGATTACAGGGGCGGTTGACCGAATCGAGCCCGTAATGCACAGAGTGCTCCGGTCGCTTGGTTGGTTGATCGGCGTTCGACCGGACCTGCGATCGATGGTATAACGGCTTGAAAAATAGCCATTTATACCTGTTGTGCCCGACCACCACTTGGTGGTCTACCTATTTAAAGGTCTTCTAAGCCTTCCTATGACCCTCTAATGCTTCATGAGACATCCTTTGACGCCTACAAGTTTTGATTGAGTCATCTTTGTTGAAACCCTAGCTTTCTACCTTATTTTTTCTTGAGTTTGCCTTCAAGCTTGATTTGATTCATCATCAAGGCATCAAGAGGAGTTAGGATTCATTGTGTTGGAGCTAAGTATTTGTGTTGTTGTATTTTTGCTCCATTACTTGTATATTTTCTTGTTTATTTCATTGTATTTGAGCTTGTAAAGACCTAGGTTGTTAGGTCTTGAAATTGGGTGGTTGCCTTTGTGTTTGAGGTTTAATTCCACCGGTGTAAAAATAGTTTACTAGGATTAGTTGAGTTGCCCCTTAGGTTGAGGTGGGAGACTGCTCTCGATAGGAAGGCAGGATACTTCTGGGTGTGAAAGTGCCTTCGGTTTGAGAGCGAAGACTTTCCGGTTGTAAAGTCCTCTTTGTAAGGGAAACGATATAATCTAGTAAACCTTTAGTTTGAAAATCCTAAGCGGGGTGGTTAGGTAGTGGAGTAGACATTGGGGCCGAACCACAATAAATAATTGTGTTAGCATTGATATATTATTTTGTGTTAATTCCTTCATATTTATTGCTTTCGCTTGCTATTAATATCGTGTTTTGCCTAACTAATCAAGAAATGATTAAAACCGGAATTAGACGAAAGATTTAGATAACACACTATTCACCCCTCTCTAGTGTGGCCATTTCACCAACAGAATTGTGCATTAGCCTAAGTAATCAAGAAAATGATTAAAATCGAAATTAGTCAAAAGATTAGCAAATACACTATTCACCCCCCCCCCTCTAGTGTAAGTCATTTCACCAACAGCACCCACAGGCTGATGATCGCTACACTTTGCTGGAGTCTCAGATGGCCTAGTTACACATAGATCAGGACTCATGGACCGATCGTATCACCGACATCTATAGTTGTTTGGATCATATTTACAATCGAGTGGATCAAATGTATGACTGTGTCAATGAGAAGTGGCAATATTACTAGAGCCATCAGCCGCCGCCTCCCGAGGAGTGATGTGCTTCATGGCTATTACTCTTTTTCTCCTCTATATTATGATCTTTTACTATGATGTTTACTTGTTTTATCTTTGGATATTTGATGTATTTGACTATTTGATGTCTCTTGACTTGATATGTTTTATCTTGCTTATGTATCTTCATGATGTTCTTGGTACTTGATAGCTAAATGCATTTGGAACCTCATTCTATATTTGATAGAGCTATCATATTTATCGTATGGTGTATAATATTATGGTTTATGCTTTCATACTTGTATGCCCTTTTTGATTGATGTCAAAAGTGAGAGAAATAAGGATAGCATAATATTTAGGCAATTTATCATTGATAGCATAAATATCACAAATATGCATGTATCGTTCTTCCTATATAACATAAAAATGCATATTGGTAGGGGGAGCTAAACAATTAGATATGCATGTTGACATGGGGAGCCTTTCATAGATCATTTATTTGTTTCCCGTGCTCTCAATACAAGCATTATCAATGGATCACTGTCATCCAGACATGTTTACTACCCTTTTGCCCTTGTTTAATTCAGATAAGGGTTTGTCATCAGCAAAAAGGGGGAGAATGTTGGCCGAGGTTTTTGCCCTCGCGCTTGAGTATTCCCCAAAACTATTTTCATGATAACAAACCACATTTAAAGGTGTCTTTTAGCATGATAGTTGCAGGTTCATAGTTGTCTTGCGCGACGCATCCCCGATCGGAAAACTCAACGTGTTATTGCAAGAAATCGTAAGGATGTGGCCCGACACGTGATTGTCAATAAAAAAAGCAAATTTAAGTTTAAGGTGTCTAGGTATAATGTATTTTCCCTGTTATGGTGCTTAGAAACTTCAATATCTAATATTCGAACCCCGTGTCGACCGTCGATCGAAAAATATGTTATCGTTGCTGATAACTAATTATCGATCGATCCTTGGCCGACCCTCAGCCGATCGAGGATCGGCCATGGATCGACCAAAAAGCTACTGGAATTTCCAGTAGCTATTTCGATCGATTCTCGGGCTATTGTCGGTCGACCCAGGGTCGAGCAGCAGTTAATCGAAAAGTCCAACATGTTGGTGAAATGGCCACACTAGAGGGGGGTGAATAGTGTTGTTAACTAAATCCTTTTGTCTAATTCCGTTTTAAACATTTTCTTAAACTACTTAGACAATTTATAATTCAACGACTAAATACGGAAGCGAGTAATAAAAATAATACGATACACAAAGAAAATAATGCTAACATAATTATTTATAGTGGTTCGGCCCCAATGCCTACTCCACTACCTTAGCACATCGCTTAGGATTTCTAAACTAAACTTTACTAGATTAATTGTTTCCACCATGGCAACTACCAACTCAATCAAACCTAGCAACCTAGGTTTACACAAATGATATACAATCAAAATAAACAACAAAATACAATAACAATTGGAGCAATAAATCAAACAACAAATACTTAGCTCCAAAAGAAACTCCCTAGTCCTCTTTGTTGGCTTTAGGTTTTCAACCTTAGTCTTAATCTCGGTTTTGATGATAACAAACATGAGACTAATGATTTCATTGAGAATATCTTTCAGGTTCCATATCAATTAGAGTTCGATGTCCTCGATCGGATAAATCGGAGAAATCGGAAAATGGGAAGGACATTGATCGTCGCGCTTGGGTTCGTCACGAAATTTCTCGAAGATCAACGTGTGCACCAAAGTCATCTTGGACGAGCTCAAAGATCACATGGAAAGCTCTCCAAGTTGATGCTCGTTGAAAGCTGAAACCCGAAAACGAAGCACGGAAGAAAAAGGCTGAAGAAATCAAACTCAGCCTAGGTTCAATCGATTGGACGGTCTTGAAAGTGGAAGTGGTTACCTTGTTGTGAAGGTGTAAAGCCACTTGTATAAACTTAGTTTTTACTAGGATTAGTTTAGTTGTCCCTTAAGGTTGAGATGGAAGAGTGCTCTCGGTAAGAAGGCGGAGACTTCCGGGTGTGGAAGTGCCTTAGGTCGAGAGTGCGACTCTTCGAGTCAAAGTCATATGTGTAACGGAAATCAAATTAATCTAGAAAAACCTAGTTTGGAAATCCTAAGCGGGGTGCTTAGGTAGTGGAGTAGGCATTGGGGCCGAACCACTATAAATCTTGTGTTTGCATTGATTTATTATTTGTATTTATTGTTTTACTATTTATCGCTTCCGCATCATATCATTCAATCGTAAAATTGCCTAAACGATTTAAGAAAATGATTAAAATTAGAATTTAGGTAGATTGAATTAGTAAACAGACTATTCACCCCCCCCCTCTAGTGTTGTCATTTCGCCTTCAATTGGTATCAGAGCGGGTCGTGGATTGAGATTTTACCATCTCGTCTACATCTTGCCTCTATCCGAAAAATGACACTAGAGAGTATAGCATTTGCACTACGTACCTAGGTTTGATGAATAAAACTTTGGTGTTAGGAAGAGTAGGATGTATACCTTTCTTAAAACACAAAGTTTAGATCTATTGTGCATGCTAAAGAATGAGTATGTTGAAACCACCATTGATTTAAATGATTGGACTCAAGAACAAGTTATATTATTTGAATTGATTGTTAAACCAACGTATCTCCTATATTGCTCATTTTCAAATGAAATTCTTGAAAAGATTATGCATTGTTCTTCCGCTTTTGATATTTAGACAACATTAAATATGTTATATGACTATGCTAAAACCGAAGAACTTAATACTTTTGTTGAGAGTGGTGATGACAATGGTCATCCCCCTAGTACTAACCTCGGTTTTGATGCCCAAAGCACTTCTATCCAAAGAAGCACAAGCAAGAATCGGAAAAGAAAACTTAGGTGCTTCCTTTGCCAAGAGAAGGGACACAAGAAGAAGAATTGTCCACTCTTGAAGAAGAAATCCAAAAAGAAGTGTGCTTCTTCCTCCACATCTCAATCAAGTGAAGTCTCTTCTAGACATGACGATGAAGCTACATCAAACTGTTGCCTCATGGATCTTCGAGATGAGGTATATTCTCCATCTTCTAGTCATGTTCAAAATGTTAATGATAATGACTCTAGTAGCTCAAAATCCCTTGATATGTCATATGAAGAACTACTAGAAGAATGTAAAAAGATGTAAAATTTGCTCAAGAAAAAGAATAAGGAAAATAAGAAATTATAGAAGGAAAATTTAAGCCTCAGCTCTAATGTGCATGAATTAGAAACTGAAAAATTGAATACTAGCCCTTTTGATTCTTGCAATGATGCCTTAAAACTTGAAATTGAGGATTTGAAACATAGAAATGAAGAATTAGAAATTGAGAATGATGAGTTGTTAACTAAGATTTCAAAAATTAGAAATGAGAATGAAAACACAAAAAATAATGTGACTCTCAATGGTAAGGATTGTATAAGTGATTTCAAATTTGAGCATGATATTTTGAAAAATAAAAATTGCTTGTTGAAATCTCAAATTCAAGCTTTACACAAATCCATCAATGACTTTTGATTGACGTTTCTCATTCTTTTTGATTGATATCAAAAGGGGGAGAAAAATATAGGTAAAATGGAACAAAATATAGGAAAACCATGCATATAGATAGGGGAAATTTATTTTCACATATATGCATGTTGATAAGGGGAGAAATCTCATGTTTGATATACTTTGTGCTTTAATAGATATATTTTCTTAATGATATTTGTCATTATCAAAAATAATGTTTTCTACCTTAGTCTTAATCTCAGTTTTGATGATAACAAACATAAAACTAATGTTTCATTGAGAAATCTTTCAGGTACCAAGTCAGTTAGCGCATGACGTTCCCAATTGGAAAAATCAGAGAAATCGGAGAAATCGGCAAGGACGCTCGTCGACACGCTCGAATTCATCGGGTAGTTAGAGTTTAGGATTAGAGTATCTAGAATGAATATGTAATCCTATTTTATGATGTAAAGGACCCAAAAACCAAACCTGAAATTCGGAAATGAAGAACGCGATAAGAAATTAGCAAAAAAGCTGATTTCTCAAGTTCGATCGCAGGGGGGGTCGACCGAATCGAGCCCGAAATGCACAGAGTGCTCCGGTCGCTCGAGCGATCACTTGGTTGGTCGACCGGCGTTCGACCGGACCAGTGATCGATGGTATAACGGCTTGAAAAATAGTCATTTATACCTGTTGTGCCCGACCACCACTTGGTGGTCTACCTATTTAAAGGTCTTATAAGCCTTCCTATGACCCTCTAATGCTTCATGAGACATCCTTTGACACCTACAAGCTTTGATTGACTCATCTTTGTTGAAACCCTAGCTTTCTACCTTATTTTTTCTTGAGTTTGCCTTCAAGCTTGATTTGATTCATCATCAAGGCATCAAGAGGAGCTAGGATTCGTTGTGTTGGAGCTAAGTATTTGTGTTGTTGTATTTTTGCTCCATTACTTGTATATTTTCTTATTTATTTCATTGTATTTGAGCTTGTAAAGACCTAGGTTGTTAGGTCTTGAAATTGGGTGGTTGTCTTTGTGTTTGAGGCTTAATTTCACCGGTGTAAACATAGTTTACTAGGATTAGTTGAGTTGCCCCTTAGGTTGAGGTGGGAGACTGCTCTCGGTAGGAAGGCAAGATACTTCTGGGTGTGAAAGTGTCTTCGGTTTGAGAGCGAAGATTTTCCGATTGTAAAGTCCTCTTTGTAAGGGAAACGATATAATCTAGTAAACTTTTAGTTTGGAAATCCTAAGCGGGGTACTTAGGTAGTAAAGTAGACATTGGGGCCGAACCACTATAAATAATTGTGTTAGCATTGATATATTATTTTGTATTAATTGCTTCATATTTATTGCTTCCGCTTGCTATTAATATCGTGCTTAGCCTAACTGATCAAGAAACGATTAAAACCGATATTAGGCGAAAGATTTAGATAACACACTATTCACCCCCCTCTAGTGTGGCCATTTCACCGACAGAATTAATTATGAATTAGTTCTTCTGGTGTAAGGTTGGCGGGTACAGGAGCATCACTCCTTAGTGTGTTAGCGTCTGCAAGTAGCGGGGGAACGCTGCTAGGATGTTGCCTATGTGCGGCGGCGTTCGCCTGACTCCGTGTACCAACCATGGTGGGACGGGTAAGATTTACTCGACCCCACGGCGGGTGCTAAATGTTCTTGCTTGAAGTTTGGGTGACGCGGTCCTGCATGTTTCTTGGTCCGGTTCAACTCAGGTGGGGGACCTACAAAGGCACTACGACGCTCAAGTAAGAAAGAATTTCAGATCTGATTATGAAAATTAGAATCGAGAGTATACCTGATGTGCGTCGTGTTTGTATATAGTGCATGATGAGAAATATCTAGCGATAATGCTTCCCTGAATCTCGTAGGGGTGTGCTCATAATGGGTCGAGGCTAATCCGAAAATGTCTAATTCATAATTGATGAATCCTTTGTAATTAATGAGGACGTAAGTGTTCTTGTATGACCTGATGAAGCCCCCAGACTAAGTAGTGTTTGGTTTGACTTGAGCCCAGTTCATGAGTGTGAACGCTTCTGGGCTTAATCTGACCGAGAATAAAGTGCTAGTACAGTCCAATAAAGTAGTGCAATATTATATTTATATTATTATTATATTATAATATCAAATTTATGTTAGTTATAATAATAGAATTACTTATAGTATAATATTTAAATTATTAGTACAATATAATAATATTATTTTTATAAAGCCAAAACTATCAGCCAATTATTCCTATCAATTCTAGCATTATGTTTTAAATTTGCATCATTTTAAGTCTATCACATTTTAATTGTACTTTTCATGAAGATGATGGCATTGCAGTCCATGTCAGAATTTTAGAGTTAAAATATCATGTTATATTTTATACAATGTATACGGTGACAGAATTTTAGAATTTTAAAATAAATATAAGAATAACAATGAGTTAAATACTCGATTATGTATGAAAATGAATAGTTAAGGTGATATCTTGACATTTTATTTTCTAAAAACCTAACATTATTTTTAATATATATATTTTTTTAAAGTTAGCGAGTTCATTACAAGAATGAGAATGACGCATAAAATATTTACAATATCACACAAAATAAAAAATTCATACAAAGTGATCATATTAGAATTTGAACTTTCAAATCTCAAATTTCTAAAAAATATATGAAATGTTATCATCAACTGTACTATTCACAATTGACATCATTGTTAATAAAGTGATAAACCTAATTTGATATAAATTTATAACATAATGCCGCAATTACAAAAAAATTTGCTTAAGAAATTGATTATTTTGATAAATGTTGGATCATTTTTAAAAAAAAACACTAATATATATGTTATATTATAGTTGTTAGCTATATATTTTAGTTATCTATTATTTACAAAATAGAAATTAATTAAAATATCATAATTTTATTCACCTAGAAATGATCATTTTATACTTTTAATTTTACAAAATATAGAAAGTAGAACTCAAGACTACAAATACTAACATTTAATGAAGTATAATTTCAATAATAAATACTACGTCAAACAATTTGCATTTTTCTATCAACCAAACAGCAGACGCAAATCTAGTTTTGAAGGAAATATACTTCCCAATTATAAATTCCTTTCACTAAACGACTTTTAGGTTCATTATTATATAAATTTCATTCATATTCATATTTTCAATGAAATTGAAATGCTTTTATTGATAAAGATTCGCTTCTACGTTCACTTTGCACGCTACTGAAAGATTCTTTATTAAAAAATGTGAATTTTTGGAGCACATTTCGTTGTAGGAAGTAGAACTTCCTGAATGTAGAAATTCTCTCCCTTGTTTTATTGATATGAAATGGGTAAAATGAAAAAATATGCTTTCCATAAAACACAATAAATGGTTAACCCACTCCCTCCGTAAATTGTACTTCTAGCATTATTTTTAAATGTATAGTGCAACGATATCCAATTTTTTTATCTCTAATATATTATTATAATTATAATTTATAAGTTATAATATAGATAACAAGTATAATAATATTATGATATTATTAATTATAGAATTATATTACATTAAAATGATATTATTACAATAGTAATAAAAAATGACATTAATCATTTGACAGTTGAACCAAATAAAATATAGAAAATTAATTAGTCTAAAATTAGAATTCCCTTATTACAAAAAACAATTCATAGAGGAAGTTGATTAGTAAAAATTAGGGTAATTAGACTAAAAATTCATAAAGTTTCGCTAAATTTTAAGATCTACTAATTTTTTTAAAATTCGCCTGTAAATGTCCATTATGTCATCTACCAATTCGTCAAGTGTTGTTTCGAAAATGCTGACGTGAAAAAAAACGACGCTCGCGTGGCTGACGGATTCATAAATACCTATTTTAAAAAGGGCAATTAGACTAAAAAATTATAAATTTTCGCTATATTTTAATATATACCAATTTTTAAAAGGAAAATATCTATATATGTTCACACCCAGTGTTGTCAAACTCGCGAGTTAACTCGCAAACTCGTCCGAGTTTACAATCCCATGTCTCAAAATCGAGATGACTCGTCCATAAACTCATTTTTGGGTGGACTCGGGTGAACTCGGTCAAACTCGGTCAAAATCGTGAGTTTAAGACCGAGTTCATGAGTTCACTTAATAGCCCAAATGAGGCTCTGCTTCACCCGAATCCAGCCCAATTTGATGAGTTCAGTCAAAGTTTAATAACCCAAATTTGATGAGTCACGGGTGTAGCTCTACTTCACTCCGTCAACGCTCCTTATTCTCTCGGCTCACTGCTCAGTCGCTCACACATCCGTACCCTAGGCGAGTGGCGACTTCAGACGGCTACCCGATCCCGACTTCTTCTCCATCGGCGACTTTAGACGGCTACACCGGCGGGCGGCGGCTGATCGCGTGACCTCCACCTGCACTCACCGGCGGCTTCTCCACCTTGATGCCCACGCGAGTGGCGAGTCTAGGACACTAGGACTACCTGACTTCTTCTCCACTTGAACTCATCGGCGCGCCTCTGCAATCTACATTTCTCCACCGCACTCTAGCGAGTCAGCGACTACCCGATTCTCTGTAAGCCTTCTTCAATTCTTCTCCACTTGCATTAAGCCTTCAACCTAACGTTGTAAGCCTCCATCCGCCGACTGCCGAGTCTCCAATGACCTGTCTGTAACATTTCTCCAATCCGTCGACCGACGAGTGTCAAATCTGTAACATTTCTCCACTGTAACATTTCTCCACTGTAACATTTATCCAATCCGTCGAGTCTCTGTAAGCCGGCATAGTTCATAGTTGAAATTAGTTCATAGTTCATAGTAATTTCAATTATAGTTCATAGTTGAACACTTGAAATTTGCTGAAATGAATCAATGATAGAACTGATATGTTCATAGCTGTAACATTTAGCTGAAATGAATCAATGATAGAACACTTGATATGTTCAATTATAGTGTCCAATCTATAACATTTCATAGTTCATAGTAATTTCAATTATAGTTCATAGTTGTTTAAGACTTTAAGTTATTATTTAGCTGTGCTACAAAAGTACATGTGATTCATGATGTTTATGAAGCAAATGATGAGAGTGATCAACAACCATATGTGAATGATCTTGCTACTGGGCCTAGTAATGAGACTAATGTGGATGGAGTAGATGGTGGTGAGTATAATGTGATTCATGATGCTATTCTTGAACATGTTGAGAATGTGATCCCTAATGCTATTGTTGAAGATGTTGAAAATGTGATCCCTGATGTAATTGTTGATGAAGATGAAGCTTCATGTGATGAAGAGGAAGAACATGATGATGATGAAGATAATGATGGAGATGACATTGAAGATGTTGGGGGATTTGAGTTTTGAGACTTTTGACATCAAGTTTTAAGTTTTAATGTTTTATGATAATTATGTATGAATTGAACTTATTATGTTTTGACTTTTGATGATAATTATGTATAGATTGAACTTATTATGTGTTGATGATAACTATGTATGGATTGAACTTATTATGTATTTATGTTTTGACTTTTGATGATAATTATGTATGGATTAAACTTATTATGTATTGATGATGATGATAATTATGTATGGATTGAACTTATTTAGGATTGTTGTGTGTTTTACTATGGATTGAACTGTGTTGAACTGCTTAACTATGAATTTCAGATTTTATTTTATAGCATAACTTTTTTAATTTTTTTTAATATTAGGTAAACTCTTACGAGTTTACGAGTCGAGTTTACGAAGGCTCCACGAGTTTACTTAAACTCTCGAGTTTAACAACCATGATCACACCTCTTTCTCTCTCTCTCTCTTCCTTTCTTCCCTGCTGATGCCAATTTTTTCCACTTCTTCTTCTTCTTCTTTTTCTTCTTCTTGGATGATGGACATGGCATGGATTATCTCCACGGCAACGGCAGCAACCACCTCGTGATGGCCTCCTCGTCGGACCACCATCCACCACTGCAACATCGTCACCTGGACCTCCCTCGTCACCCACCTCTCCCGCTCCCACCACCCCTTCAATGCCCTCTCCCTCTTCGCCCAGCTCCACACGTCTACCACCGCCGCCGCCAATCCCCACACCTTCTTCGTCGGCCGTCAAGTCCACGCCCTCGCTCACCAGCACAACGTCGCGTCGGACGTCTACATTGCCAATGCCCTGGCAGACATGTATGCCAAGTGCAACGAGATGGAGGATTGTAAAAGGGTGCTTGATGAAATGCCTATAAGGAATCTCGTTTCCTAGAATGTGTTGATCGTCGAGTCCTTGTGCAACAAGCTCTACTATGACACAATCGAGGCTTTCCGGGCGCTGCTGATGGATCGCTCTTTGAGTCCTGACCAAGTGAGCTTTTCGACTGTTCTGAGCGCGTGCACCAACACCGGAGGCGTGGAATTCTGGAGACGAGTGCATGGCCATGTTGTTAAGCTTGGGATGGAGTCGTCGATGGACTATGTCAGGAATTCTCTCATGGACATGTATAGCAAATGTGGGTGCCATGTTGAACATTGATGTCGCACACGAGGCCATCAACTCCAACAATGCCATGTTTGGCACCATGGGCACTTGAATGATCTGAAACCTTAATGAGGGTTGTGGCAACGTGAGCCTTGACGAGAAGCCTGTTAAAGGCGTGCACGTGACGAACTACTCCAACGTCTTTCGAACTATGCTCATGAACCTACGCACCCTCGAGTGGGACCTCCCCACCATCGATTTAGTACAAGATAATAAAAGAGAGAAGACGAGCATGAAGAGGAGAGAGGAGAGAGGGTAAGGCCGACCAAAGAGCTCCTACGCAAGGTGAAGAAGAAGAAATAGGTAAAAAGTGACAGCAATAGAGAGGAAGAAAATAAGAGAGAGAAAGAGGTGGGACCATATATAAGTATTTTCCTTTATAAAATTAATAAATCTTAAAATATAACGAAATTTGTGATTTTTTATTTTAATTACCCTTTTTAAAATAAGTATTTATGAATCAATCAACCACGCAAGCGTTGTTTTCCTCCACGTCAGCATTTTCAAAATGACCCTTGACGAATTGATAGATGGCATAACGAATTGAAACTATGTGCATTTATAGACGAATTTTAAAAAAATTGATAGATCTTAAAATTTAATGAAACTTGTGATTTTTTAGTCTAATTCATCCTAGTTACTTTCCATGTACATCAATCAAGCTCTTGAATAAAATAATATATTTTAATTAATACAATTATAACAAAAATTTAAGAAAAAACATGCAAAACATCATACATTGTAAAAATAAAGAATATAAGTAATATAACATGTTATACATATAAAAAAGGTTGTGCAAAACAACAAATAAAAAAAATATGAACATAAATTGTACAATATAACTTCAATATTTAATAAATTTAGTATATAAGAATGTACTGGATTTGATAATAGACTTCCTCAGTGCATAATACACATGACACATAGAGAGAGGGTTATCAATAAACATGTTCCAGCTAAATGATATAAAGAAGTTGGCACATACGGTATAATCCAGTAAATGTAATGTGTAGCAATTAAACAATTCTGGAACTAAAAATATAATTCATTCTCCTTCAAAAGTAAAAAAGAGTTGCTAAGATCTACGGGGCCCCAAAAAACATAGAGAAAAGAGTTGCTAAGAAGCAAAAATAATATATTAGTCCCTCAAAAGTAGAAAAGGTTTCTAAATAAAAAACAAGATTTTTAATTTTTTAAGTGTTACCAATCATTTTGGCAAATTTGTGACAATCGGCGTCAATTGAAATATCTAGATGATAACATTCGAAATTCAATACTTTTAGTACCACTACAGCCATAAAAAAATTTCTAAATATTCAACAAATGCTATACATTCCCGACACCTCACCCAAGCCAATTCCTAACTACCAATTTCTTAAAACCAATGTCTGATGACTAAATGATTGTTCACCAACTATGATCCTTTTTTTACTGTCATTTGAATCTATTACCACTTGGTCATCACCATCTTGGAAAATGATGCATCAAAAACTCTTATTGCAGAAGTTAGAGGCACCAAATACATTAAAGAAACAACCCTCTCCTAAAATTCTACAGCTACTTGTGCCTAAAACAAAACAAAATTTTAGACCCCTCTATGCTTAAAAATTTACTCAAATAGCATATAAATAGTGCTACAAAAGCAACAAAAATAAAGAATTTTCAAAAATAAGAAATTAACCATGATATAGATCAAGAAGCTTAAACACCAAACTACTATGTTTACTGATATGATGATCAAGAATTTTGCAATCGAAAATAAGAACCCGGTTTCATTTCGAATTACACATATCCTGCTGTAACTAGTAAAAAAATTAATACAGTCAGATCTCGAACATCTCATAAGGTTCAATTTTCAACTGAGGAATACAAGTTTCATGACCAATACTAGTAATGCAACTCAAGACAACTAGAAAATAAAAACGATCCCTAAAATGGAGCCAAGGACAGTAGAATTTAGTTTATTTCACATGCTCAGACTATCAAAGAGATAGTGTCAGTCCTACATTTTCTCCTAATTTAATCTGCGTAAACCCAATCATCTCGTATATGATCAACATAAATAATGCAAAGATGATACCTTTTTTGTTCTCTTCTCTGATTATTTCTAAGTGAAGCTGCGGTAGTCAAACTCTAAGGATCTGAAGCTTGGTGGAGAAGGCGATGGCAACCCAGTCGGGCTGTGAGGAGGACCACTGCAGCTGCTCAATCTCAGCCCCGGCAGTATAGGCCAGTATTGGATCGAGGCCACCCTCTGTAGCGGCAGTTGCAGATTGATGACCACTGTTCTGGTAACCTCCCATGGAGGACAGGTCCCAGATTAGGGCCTGAGAGTCATCGCCAGCAGTACAGATGTGGCAGGAGGAGTGAGGTGCCCAGGCAATGGCGTTGACGCTAGCCTGGTGGCGGTGGAGCTCGACGACGGGGAGTGTAGGGAAACGGATATCGAGGACGACTACCTTGGCGCTGTCCATGATAATGGTGGCCATGTAGCGAGGGTCCTGCTTGTTCCATCCAAGGCGGACGAGCGGCGTCCCGGGGGGGTCGGCGGACTCGTAGATGATGGTGGAGTGCTCCTTGTCGCGGAGGTCGAACACGCGGACTGAGCCGTCCGCGGAGACGGAGGCGAAGACTCCGACGCCGCCCCAGGCGATGTCGTAGACCTCCTTGTCGTGGGCGATAAGCTGTGTGTCGACGGCCTCACGATCGATGTCCCACACGGTGCACGTGGTGTCGATGGAGGACGTGCCTATGCGGCGTGGCTCTGCATCGTTCCAGTCAAAGGAGGTCAGTGGGCCGCAGAACTCGGAGTTGCGGTTGCCATTGAGGAGAGAGCGGAGATCAACACGGGACGAGTCTTCCCCAACGCGCCAGATACGGAGGAAGTCGGCGGAGGTGGCAAGGAGGTCCGGCCGGAGGCAGTCGCGGTCGGGTACGAACATGACCTTGGTGGGCGGATAAGGGTGATCGAAAGAGAGGGCAGGGTCGGAGCGGATCTCGCCGGTGGTCTCATCCAACTGCACGATCTCCACCCGGTTTCCGTAGCCCTCGAGCAGGCTACCGATGGCGAGCCGGTACCGCTTGTCCCGCCGCACGCTCCAGTTCATGGCGTAAACGTGCCACGGCGCTTCGTATGTGTAGATCTCTGACCTCTGCTGCTTCTGCTGCTCCTCCTCCCCGTCGACTTCCGAGGAACCACGATCTGGCGTCGGACCCCGCTCCCCCACCCCTACGCCGCTCACCCCCATGCTTACCTCTGTCGCCCCTCTTTCCTTGCGTAGACGAACTGTTTGAGATTATTCCCCTATGGAGGGGAGAGGCGGAGGGAGGCAAAAAGTTAGGGAAGTAGTAGGGGAAGAGGCGGAGGCGGCTGGCTTGTCTTTTTCTGTGGGTTGGGCTTTGGCGAAGAGATGGTAGATAACGATGGAGGGGGGGGGGGGAATCGAGTCCAGAAACGAAGGAGAGATTTCGCCAAAACGGAGCTGCGGAGGATGACGATGACGATGACGATGACGAGGCAAGATAATTGGTGGGAAAATATCTAATTAGATTAAATTAGGGTTTGTCCCCGAATTGGACCACAGCACTGTTTTCCTTTTATAACAAAAAAGAAAGCAATTTAATTTAAAAATGCATGACTCAAACGGACCGCTCCATTATTATTATTATTATTATTATTATTATTATTATTATTATTATTATTATTATTATTATTATTATTATTATTATTATTATTATTATTATTATTATTATTATAGCAAATACTTAAAACCATATCTTCAATATCATTTTTTCCAAAACCATAAGATGGATCCGAATATTCCCGGATACATAAGTTAAAGCCAAATTTTCCAATTTTGCCCTCATAAGTCATTGGCGGGTTGGTTTGGACGCTGGTCGACCAGGTCAATAAAAACGGATCGATTTAACGAGGTTTTAGCAAAAACCCGTGTATTTTTTTCCCGCTCATCTCTACTTTTTACCGCTCGACCTATGTTACCTTTTTACCTTTTTACCTTTTTACCGATCGCCCTTTCATATTCCTTTGTCGCCAATTGAATCGCCGGAAGGAAACCGCCGTCCTCTGTTGTCTTCTCCGCCGGCTCGAATCCTCGGAAGAAAATCGCCGCCCTGTGTTCTCGCGTCCCCGCACAAAGCCCCTGAAGGAAACCGCCCCCTCATACCCTGTGTTGCCCCCCGAATCGCCCCAATCGCCGCCTCATACCCCGCATGTGTTGCCGCCCCATTCTTCGGCTCAATCACAGTTCTTTAAAGCTCCTAACCCCACAGGTAAGCTCCTAAATACAACTTTGATGTTGTGTCCTAATTTCCCAAATCCAAGTGCTACAAATTTTAATTTTTATTAACTGATTCCTTAGTTCTTATTACATTGAATTGTTACACATTTTGTTATTTATTGATTAAGAATACCTCATCAAAAGTATAATTTCAATGTGATTTCATACTTCTGCAAAAGTATGAAATACTATTTGGTTTTATTTGAGTCCGAAATTTTGAGCTTGTGCCCTAATTTCAAATTTTTAAGATTTCTACAAATTAGTCCAAGTTATGAAATAATATCATTTTAATGTGATTTCGTACTTTTGCAAAAGTATGGAATTATCAAAAATTACGATAATATTGCATTAATTAGCTTTATATAGACTTATATATGCATGTATATATTGATTTTATATTTTGAATAAAATCTAATTTTTTTTTTAGTTATAGACTTTTAAAGAAGTATGAAATATTATTTTATTGAGTACTATTTGATTTTATTTGATTCCAAGCAGTAATATTTACATGCTAAACCCCAATGACCCTATTATGTTGATAAACTTATGAAATAGTATAATGTCAATGCAATTTCATACTTGTGCAAAAGTATGAAATTGTTATAAATTAGGATAATATTGCATTAATTAGCTTTTTGTTGACTTGTATATATCGTTTCTTGGCAAATTTATTGAAATTTTTTTGAAATATTATAAATTCAGTTCACTTCCATACTTTTCCACAAGTATGAAATGATTATAAATTAAATCAATCTTGATTTAATAAGCTTTATGCAGACTTTTTTTTGTATATTTTCATACTCTCTTTTGCAAATTAGTTCACTTCCATACTTCCGCAAAAGTATGGCATAGTCATATATTGGTCATAAGTTAGTCCAATATTGAAATATTAAGACTTATATATGACATTTATCCAATGATTCATTTATTTTCAATGAAAAATGATGCTTAATTTTTTTAGAATTACATTTGGAATATGAGGACCCGACAAAGCACTCGCAAGGTTAGGTTTGCAGGTATGAGTTTGTTGTTTTTCAGAGTTTTGATTAAGTATGGATTCATTAATTTTGCACTTCTAGAGTATGAAAGTTGGCTTCTTTTGTGTATTTATGACATTCCATAGTTATCTCAAAGTATGGAATTTGATTGATGGTTTATTTCATGAAATTCCAGAGTTTTGATAAAGTATGTAATCATTACTTTTGCACTTTCAGAGTATGGAAGTTGGCTTCTTTTGTGTATTTATGACATTCTACAGTTATCTCAAAGTATAAAATTTGATTAATAGTTTATTTCATAAAATTCTAAGGTGTTGTTTGGTTAGCGAAAACTATTTTCTGGTTTGGTTTCAGTGAAACTGAAAATTTGGTTTCGAAAACTTGATTTTGGTTTCTAGTTTTCAGTTTTTCAAAAACGCGTTTGGTTAATGAAAACAACATAAGTTTTAGTCAGTTGAAACCAGTGAATATTTATTTGGCTATAAAAAGTAATATTAATTTTTCTTGAACATTTTTAGTAGCAATTAGTTAGTTTACAAAATTAAATATTTGCTAATATAATTATAAAATATTTGTAATATTTAATTAATTAAATTATTGGTAGTTTGAGATTTTTTTGTTCAATTAGATATAAAAATTAATTAATAGTTAATATTTCAAAATAATAATAGTTCTAGTGGTCTAAATTAGTTTTGATTAATTATAAATAGATTAATTTTAAGAAAATTGAGTTATTTTAAAATTTGGGTTTGAGTCAATTAGATATAAATTTGTTTAATTAATTTATAAATTTAAGATAATAGTTTGAGTTGAAAATGATGATTTTTATTTTTAAAAAAAATTTAATATAGTTTGATTTATTTTTAAATTAATTAATTTTATAATATTTTTTTTATAATTACAAAGTTGTCACTCCATTTTGATAACGAAACCGACAGTCTCGAAACCACAGAAAACAACATTCTGGTGTTTTCATTTTTATTAAGAAAACTGGTTTCGTTTTCATTCTGGTTTCGATTCAATTTCATGAAAACGCTAAACCAAACACGTTTTCATAAGCAGTTTTGGTTTCAGCGAAACCAAAACCATGAAAACAGACTTGGTTTCGCTAACCAAACAGGCCCTAAAGTTTTGATAAAGTATGGATTCCTTAGTTTTGCACTTCCAACGTATGAAAGTTGGATTCTTTTGTGTATTTATGACATTCTACAGTTATCTCAAAGTATGAAATTTGACTAATGGTTTATTTTATGAAATTTCAGAGTTTTGATAAAGTATAGAATCATTACTTTTGCACTTCTAGAGTATGAAAGTTGGCTTATTTTGTGTATTTATGACATTCTACAGTTATCTCAAAGTATGAAATTTAGTTAATGATTTATTTCATGAAATTTCAGAGTTTTGATAAAGTATGGAATAATTACTTTTGTACTTCCAGAGTAAACAAAGTTATTTCTTTTTCTAGAGATATTATAGAAGTCATGGAGCGGCTGCATTGAATGGAATTCAAAGGTCATCAATCGTGTCTTGTAATCTTAAATATATTTTTATGCCTATTAATAGTAGCCACCTCTACCATTCCAATAAAGCAAAAGATATCGGAGGGCATTGGTATCTTCTTATGGTGGACGTTGAGCAAAAGTTATTCTTGCATCTAAATTCAATGTCGTCCTACCATGGCTCGCGGCAAGATTTCGAGGACAATGTGAGTGTTTTGTACATGTTATAGTTCAACTTTAAACTTCTATGATAACTGTTTCCAACCAATACATATGTGACATGCAGGTTTTAATGCTTCAAACAATGTCATATGAGCATCTGGATGCAATATGCCACAACCTTAGCTCCCACATCAAATCGGAAGGTGGGAGAAAAGAAATTTATGAATGTCCTCAACAAGATTTCAGTGTTGACTGTGGTATCTTTTTAATGAAGTACATTGAATATTTGATCGAATCAAAACCAATGGAATGGAATCAACACAACATGAAAAGGTTTCGGCTGAAGCTTGTAATTACTTTCTTCAATGACACATATTCAAATGTCAAGTTATAACGATACTAAAAATATTATACGCTAAACTATTTATGATCCCCTATTTGATAGAGGATTATCACAGTGTAAGCATATTATTGTATAGGGTTTAATTTGACTAGTTGTATGTCTGTATTTTATCCAATTCCATACTTTCACAAAAGTGTGGAAAAACTAGTATTTTCATATTTACTCATTACAGATATATTGACTATACTCATAGTTCTATACAATCATACATTAAAAGATATTAATAGGCATGATAGTCTAAAACTATTATTTGTCTTCATCTGAGTTTAACTCATATAGAATTCAAATTATAGTCATTAAAAAGGATATCCAATCATATATTAACAAATAGTAATTGTGATACAGAGTAACAAAATTAGTATTTTCACTAGTTTCATATTTTCACCAAAGTGTGGAAAAAATATAATATGATATCAACTCATTAACATAATTCAAATTTACTCATTACAAATATATTGACTATACTCATAGTTCCATACAATCATACATGCATAGATACTGATTGCATGACAGTCAAAAATTAGTATTTATTCTAGTTCCATACTTTCACAAAAGTATGAAATGACTTTTTTTGAGTTTAGCTCATATAGAATTCAAATTATAGTCATAGATATCCAATCATATATTAACAAATAGTAATTATGATACAGAGTTAAAAACTAGTATTTTCACCAGTTTCATACTTTCACCAAAGTGTGGAAAAAGCATAATATGATATCATCTCATTAATAGAATTTAAATTTACTCATTACAGATATATTGACTATACTCATAGTTTCATACAATTATACATGCACAGATACTAATAGGCATGACAGTCAAAAATTAGTATTTATTCTAGTTCCATACATTCACAAAAGTATGGAATGACTTCTTCTGAGTTTAACTCATACAGAATTAAAATTATAGTCATTAGAAAGGATATCCAATCATATATTAACATATAGTAATTGTGATACAGAGTCAAAAACTAGTATTTTCAGCAGTTCCATACTTTCACCAAAGTGTGGAAAAAGCATAATATGATATCAACTCATTAACAAAATTCAAATTTACTCATTATAGATATATTGACTATACTCATAGTTTCATACAATTATACATGCACAGATACTAATATGCATGACAGTCAAAAATTAGTATTTATTCTAGTTCCATACATTCACAAAAGTATGGAATGACTTCTTCTGAGTTTAACTCATACAGAATTAAAATTATAGTCATTAGAAATGATATCCAATCATATATTAACATATAATAATTGTGATACAGAGTCAAAAATTAGTATTTTCACCAGTTCCATACTTTCACCAAAGTGTGGAAAAAGCATAATATGATATCAACTCATTAACAGAATTCAAATTTACTCATTACAGATATTCTCCACACACTCACCTGCTCTATTATTCTCGTACATATGTTCCTCCAATGGAAAATATCTTCTAATTATATCACTATAAGTAAAAATTGAATTTGGGAAATCCTCAATTGCCTCTCTTATCCTCTCCTCATCAAGCTCTTCCTCAATGTAGTCATACTCATCATCATCAAATGTCAAAGGGAAGTTTAGATCTAATCATGGTTGACTTGTATTTTCTTGAGCCTCTTGAGCTACAATGTCAATGGCAGCTACAGTTTCAACCTGTTTTGACGCTTGTTATGTAGAAGTTTGTACATTGGCATATGTATCATGCACAAAAAAGTCATCATCGTCAAGATGTTGCGACCTGCAATGATATAAGTTGATCATTATTTATTTATCCGTAGTTAACAATAAGTGAGGAGGAATGACATATATTTCAATAACTTACAGGATATTGTCAGCATCAGAATCTTGCACCACAAAACTATGTGCATCAGCCATCACACATACACCTATAACCAAATGAAATCAGAATGAGTATGGAATAGACTATAGAATTCTATAATTTCACAAAAGTATAGAATTGAACAAAAAAGATAATATTGTCATTTTTATCATTACTAATATAGAATGTTTCTACTAAATAAAACAAAAAACCAAAGACACTAATGATACAAACCTAGACGGATATACTTACAGACTTTTGCAAAAGTCTTGAAATAAATCCCAAATTACAACTAGGGTTCCTGTTAAATGCAGTGTAACAACCATTCTTATTTAAAGTGGCTAATAATCAAGAAACTTTTCTAATGAAACCGTATGAAATGTCACTAAGTATCCAAAAACTAGGGTATTAGATACTTTCATAAAAGTATTGAATCAAGCAAAAAGAGTATATCGTTGGAGATTTTTTTACTAATATGGAATGTGTCTACATAATAAACAAAAAAAATAGTGAAACAGTAGGTACAAACCTGTGACGGCTAATTCTAGACTTTGCAAAAATATATAACTACCAAGGTATTAGTCGAGGTCGTAAAGGAATTAAGAGAAAACCTCGGCGTCAACAAACTAAGAAATCCTCGGCATCAATAAAGCAAGAAATCCTCGGCGTCAAAAAAGGAAGCCGCCAATAGCAACAAGGTCGAGCTATTGTCGAGCACGGGGAAGAGCAAACGATTCGACGTCAACAAAGCAAGACGTCAAGAAAACCTCGAGTCTCCAAAAGCTCTAACGTCAACCGGGGAAGAAGAGCGATAGAAGATGAAGAAGAAGATGCGTGCTCCAAGCTCCAACGCCAAGTACATGTAGAACAGTGGCTGTATAGAGTAAAAAAGTCGGTATAAAGTAAAATGGATAGTATATTTAATATTTATTAATTGTGTTTAAACCCTATTGAACCGGTCCAAACTATGTTGACCCGGTCAACTAGCGTCCAAACCAACCCGCCCATGACTTATGATGGTAAAATCGAAAAATTTAGCTTTAACTTATGGATCCGGGAATATCCGAATCCATGTTATGGGTTTGGGAAAAAGTGAGGTTGAAGATATGATTTTGGGTATTATTATTATTATTATTATTATTATTATTATTATTCATGGACCATGACAAATATATAATCTATATGAGAAAAATGAATTCAGGTCCAAGAAAAGAAGACTAGCCAAATGATACTGCAGCTGATTGAAAGATGCAGAGATATGAAGACATGGACACAGACAAGAAAGAGGGGGATCATTTGAACAAGTGAAGGACTCTGAACAAGTAACTGATAATAGCCAGACCAGTAAGATGAGCAATACAAAGCAATCAGTTCAATTGTGAGATTTTTTCAATGGTGGCTCTAACAAGACTAATTTGTCAGGAAACAGACTGACAAGTTTATTGCTAAGAGATCAGAACCTATTTAGGTTCCTATAAATGTGGAGAAGAATATTGAAGAATTCCATAAAAATTATAAAGATATTTGAAATTACTGTCGCTGAGATTAAGGAAAATGAGGGTCTGGACACGAAAAATCTTCCCTCTGATATCTCAATAAATTTTCGATCTTCCAGTCAAAGGAGAAGGAGACCTACTTCACAACATGTGCATGCTTCTATCTTTTTTTTCAATCTCAAGCAAGCCAAAGAGAAAAAGGGAAAATTCTCAAAAGACCTCAGGGTAATTAAATTAGATGGGGATCCTATGCCAAGACAAGAGGGTGAGAGAGCTGATATGGAACAGTTATGAAAGTCCTATCATGGAACATAATAGGTGGTCTCGAGGAGTTTGCTTGGGATCATATGAACATTTTAATAAAAAATCATAAGCCCAATATTGTTCTTTTAGTGGAGACTCATTTGAATGAGCCTAATTCTTTGAGCTGTAGCAGCAAGTTTGGGAGAAGCTGGTCTGGTTCATTTAATGCATGCTAGTGATGGCAGGTTTGGTGGGTTGATTCTAGCCTAGAGAAACAATTACCTTGATGTAAAAGTGATCTTTAGTTGCGGTCAAGTAATAAATGCAATAATTTTTCTAACGAAAGTAAGCCTTGGATATTGGGTGGATTATATGCAAGCAACAGTCCTGGAGATAGAAAAATTTTATGGAATTTTCTTAGCAAAATCAACAATGAAGACATGCCATGGTTACTAATAGGGGACTATAATTGTGTGGACAAGGAAGAAGATAAAAGGGATGGTAATTCCTTTAAATGGGGACAATCAATAAGAGATTTTAAGGAGCTACAAAATACTACAAGATTGATGGATGTTAGATTTCAAGGAAACAGAATTGGAATGAACAGAATCCAAGCAAGATTAGATAAGGCTTTGATTAACTGGAAATGGATAAGTATGTTTGGTATTAACTCGGTGAAACACTTAAACAGAGTTGCATGTGACCATAGATCTATACTATTCTTGGCTGAAAACAAGAGGTTAGATAAGAACCTGAAAAAAAAGATTTGTTTTTGAGCATTATTGATGAAATATGATGAGATTGAGTCTTTGATTAAAGACAACTGGCACTACAACAGAATTTCTCATATTAGCATGGAAGACATAGTCCAGAACTTGATTAAACTTGGGAGAAAATTTCTGATTGGGCCAAGAAGAATCTCTACCCTTTAGAAAAAGAATTAAAGTCTACAAAAGATAGATTGATGTTCTTGAATATCTAGATAAAGCAAAAATACGTGAAGAACAAGACTTTTGCAGAATGAAATGCTTGACAAACAAAATAATGGCATTGAACAGACAAGTGCACTTAAAATAGTGGTCCAAAGCTAAAATTAAGTGGATTGAGGAGAATGTCAAAAACACTAAGTTCTTCCATAGTGTGGAAAAATTCAAATATTGTAGAAATACAATCTCTGGCATTATGGTCAATAACATCCACATTGAGAACCCTTCTGACATTACAAAAGAGTTCTGCAGATTGGTATAAAATTCTTTGGGGAAAGGAGAATAAGGGTAATTACTTAAATATATCCTAAACTTTGGACTTTGTCACAAATTTATCCTGAACTTTCATTTCTCCAAATTGTATCCTGAACTATTAGATTTGTATCAATTGTATCCCTCCGTTAAAATTATGTCACCTACTCCGTTAACTGTGTGACGTGGCTTGCATACGTGGATTAAAAAATTATTTTTAAAAAATCTTATTTGATGTCCACCTATGCTTCACACTTGGAATAAAAAAATATTTAGAATGACTAGTGAAATCCAACTAGCTCAAGGGTGTTGGCTTAAAGGTTTCTCTTAAGCCTCGATCTATATTTTGATGATAACAAACAAGTATTTAATCCATATGTGAAGTTTTGAGTTCAGGTTGAGGTTGCCAAAAGCATGCCAAGTTCGTTCAAGCGAATCGGAAGAAAAGACCGTCAAAGAAACGGAAGAAGAAAACGTCAAACAAAGGCTCGGGCATAAATCAAATAGATATCTTGTAATATACCCCTAGGACGATCTTATCCCAAGCCTAATTGTAAAGTTATCCAAGTTAGAACTTGGTAACTAAATCCATAAAAAAAGCATGTAAAAAAATTCAAGCAGAAATCAGCCTCAGCCTGCATTCGGTCGATCGGTTGGTCGGTCGATCGAACAAGGCAGTAATGTCGGCAGCAGCCAATTTGGTCGACCGGTCGATCGACCGAATGATGCGAAGAAGTGGCAGTAGTCATTCGGTCGACTGACATGTCAACCGAAGTTGCTGAAGAATTCATAGAAGGGCTGCGTCAATCGACCGACCGAAGCAAAAATTTGGCAAAATGCTCCTCGGTCGACCGATCGGTCAACCGGATTGGAGATTACAAGTCGCGCGACCCTGGTTCCACCGATTCGGTCGACCGGTTGGTCGACCGAATGTGGGATCGATGGATTTGCGACAGTCGATCGACCGAGCACTCACATACGCCAGCGGTCGCATTGGCGATCGATTAGTCGGTCGATCGACGATCGATCGGCAAAGAGACCGAACGACATCAACTTCTATTTTTTCGCCCCTTGAACATTCCGTTCGGGGTTATAAATACCCCTCACCTAACTTCTTTAATCCTTCTTGGAAATATTGTTGAGCATTAAAGAAGTCATTTGAGGCTTTATAAGAATTTATTTGTTGTGCGCCCTTCGCCTCCATTGTCAACATTCCTCCAGCGCCTGCTTCCCTGCTTCCCTCAACTCTGCCGCAACTCAAAGAGTCAGCTATCTGCAAGTTGGAGGCCTGAAGGCTTGGGAAAAGAGCTTTGGTTCATCTATAAATTCTTAAGCTCTTTCCATTGTATTTGAAGTTTATTTGAAACTTGTTTTCCATTTGTAATAGCTGCTAGATGTGCTAGGGAAACACTTAGGGAAAACTTTATAGGATTGTGTTTTGCCTAGGTGAATAAGATTGAGGGGTTCTCAGAGTGGTGAGAAGAGTGTCCTCATTGTATTCAAAGGGAAACACAAACTCTATAAAGTAGTGGTTAGAAATCCTTGGTGAGGAGCCAAGGTAGTGGAGTAGGCAGTTGGCCTAACCACTATAATTAATCTTGTCTGTATTGCTTTCTTGATTGCCTTTCATTTTATTAATATTTGATCACATCTATTGTCAAGAAACACTTGCACCTAAATGAAGTTAAAATTGAGTAAAAAAATAATAATATAAGCAATAAGGGGACAGACACTATTCAACCCCCCATTCTAGTGTCGGGTTTCACACAACAAAGGGTCCTCTACTCATACTCCACAATTGTTCGATGGAAACAACTATGCCTATTGGAAGATACACATGAATGGCTTCCTACAATCACTAGGCATGGATGTATGGAGAATGAATCAAATAGAGTATAATCAACCAACTAAGGATATGGATGAGTGGAATCAAGAAAAAATTAAACTATTTAATGCAAATGCAAAGACCATCAATGCACTATATTGTAGTCTATCAATTAATGAGTTTAATAGAATTTCTACGTGTAAGTCTATATATAAACTTTGGAAAGTCTTAGAGACTACACATGAAGTGACTTCACAAGTCAAAGAATCTAAGATAAACCTACTCATACATGATTATGAAATGTTCAAGATGCTATCGCATGAATCTATTGATGCCATGTATGCTCGCTTTCAAAATATTACAAATGAATTAGCTAACCTTAGTAGAGATATAATGGAAGAGGAGAAGGTAAGGAAGCTCCTTCGTTCTCTTCCAAAAGCTTGGGAGCCCAAGGTCATCGCAATCATGGAAGTAAAGGACATGAGCACCTTGAAGATCACTGAGCTCATTGGGTCTCTCATGAAACATGAGACCCATATGAAGCAATACAAGGAGGAAGATGCTCCCAAAGGCAAGACCATTGCCTTAAGAGCATCACACCGGGGTGAAGAACCCTCATCATCCGAGGAACAGACGGATGAGTTTGAAGAAATGATGATGTTGGCAAGAAGATTCATGAGTTTCATGAGATGAGGCATGAGGAAGGGAAGAGGAGGCTACACATGCTTCAATTGTAACAAAATCGGGCATCTAAGGAAGGATTGGTCACTTCTCAAAATGGCTTCCACCTCCAACCCTCACAAGAAAGACAAATACAAGAAGAAGAAGAAGAAGAAGAAGAAGAAGGCAATGATGGCTTCTTGGGATGAAAGCGAGTCTTCATCAAGTGAAGAAGACACCAAAAGTGAAAAGGCAAATCTTTTCCTCATGGCAAATGACAACGATGTAAGATTTACTTTTGGCGAGCTTTTATTTATGCAAGAAGAACTAGAAAATGAGTTTGATCAAATGCATGATGAATTTAATATCATTAGGAAAAAGTTTAAAGAGCTTAAGAATGACAACAAATCTTTAGAGCTTGAAAATGATAACTTGCTACTTTCATGCAATGCACTAAGGAAAGAAGTAGATACCCTTAAAGCTTGTTTGGTACACCATAGTACTAGCATGTATGTACTACACTACTAGAAATTAGGTCTTCAGCAACGGCTATCAGCAACGGCCGCTCAAGTCGTTGCTATTTGCAACGGCGTTCTTACGGCCGCTCGAGCCGTTACAGGTATTTGTATCTGCAACGGCGTTCTAACGGATACGCGAGCCGTTGCGGATTATTTTAATTATCAGCAACGGCTTTCTGACGGAAAGGCAAGCCGTTGCTGATATTTTAATTATCAGCAACGGCGTGCTAACGGACAAGTGAGTCGTTGCTGATGATAACTTATTAGCAACGGCTTTCTAACGGGCGAGTGAGCCGTTGCTGATAAGTTTATATAGGGCACCAGTCGCGCCCGACCCTTCTTCCTCCCGCTGCTGCCGCCGCTGCTCCTGCTCTCGCCTCTCGCCGCTGCTGCCGACGACGCCGCCGCTCCTGCTCTCGCCTCCCCCGCTGCTGCCGACTTGTTCAGGTATGCCTCGCCGGCCGGCCGTCTCTTCCCGCGGCGGCCGGCGGGAATTAATCCGACCGAAACCCTATTTCTAGGGTTTCGGCCGACGGCGGTCGGCCGATGGCCGCCGCCGGACCTTGTACAGTGGTCGGACAGTGTGTCCGGCCACTGTACGTCGGCGCCGGAGTCCACCTGACTTCGGCGCCGGAATTTATAAATTTATATATAATATTTTATTATTTTATAATTTTTAATTAATTGTTTTATAATTGTTAATTAATTGTTAATTAATTATTTAGATTAATTGTTTAATTTATTAGATTAATTATTAGGGTTTAGATTAATTTCGGACGCGCGCCGGAATCGTCCACTTCGGACGCACACGAAAATCGTCCACTTCGGACGCGCGCCGGAATCGTCCAATATGGACTCGAACTGTCTCGAAACATTTAGAAAATAATCATCCATCCGACGAGTTCATATGTTTCACGTACGCATCGACGAGTCGGATATGATTTAGCAAAACCTTAGATCCGTTCGGGGATTGTATGTTCGTGTAAAAGAAGTAGATGATCTTTTATACGATGTACAATTCTTGAATTGTCCCTGATTGGACAATTTGGGAATATAGTTATTTGTACTGCACTTACGTTTTTATTTTAACTGATAACTAATTATTCTAAATTTCGGCAACATCTCTCTTGTTCTCCGATACGCGCCCAGATGATATGCGTATTCGGAGAACTATAGGGAGATGCTGCCAAAATTTAGAATAATTAGTTAACAGTTAAAATAAAAACGTAAGTGCAGTTCAAATAACATAAATCCCGAATGGAATAGGACAATCTCACCTAAAGACATTAACCAAAGAAATTGTCATTGATTGACAGAATCATGTCGGCTGATCGAAGTTGGATGTACCGACGTCTTGATCGTGGAGCTTTAACGAATGAGTTTCGATTAGGCGTAACGTACTTCCTAAATTTCGCCTATTCGAATCGGAATTTCGTTAGCATGGGTGATCAAATTCGATGTTCGTGCCGCATTTGTTCAAATGGACGATTTTTGGATCGGGAGCCACCACCAGATGCAGGCGGCCACGCGGGCCGAATAGGTGGCAGCCTCCACCAGCCACAGAGTCACGTAGATTGATTAGTGTGATTGGGGAGCGGTAATATATCATGAATTATGAATCATTACAAATTCATTATATCATAATATAATATTAAAATTTATTTTTGTTGTGCAGGTTCGAGCAAGAAGAAGTGCCGAGGAGCATTTCTTCTACTATTCGACGATACATGCACGGGGCATGGCCTACGTGGTCTCACGTGCCTAGCGAGCACGTCGACATGTTATGGCGCGAGTTTGAGGCACGTATTATTATGTTTTTTACATGCATGATGATATATTAATATTGGTACTGATATTATTATTTTGCAGGCTCGCTATACATGGGCCGAGGACCAGAGGCCCATCATTTACGCTGCCTGGGAGGCTATTTCCCGGGCAAGGTACAACGGGCAGCTGGGGCAGGCTCGGTCCCAGGCGATGGCCCGAGCTGGGACCACTAACATCGCGGAGACTCGGGGATACGGCCCCAGTTCGATTACTCCGGATATATGGGACCAGCTCGTGGGAATATGGTCGACGGATCGATGGCAGGAGGTTTCTCGGAATGCGGCTAGAAATCGCATGTCAGGGGGAGCAGCGCGTCACACCGACGGCTCTGTTGAATTTGCAGTGCACGCGAACCGTATGGTAAGTATACCTTTTAATTATATATTTTATTTGTTACTATGTGTACTAATTAATGTATTTGTTTTGTAAATATAGACGACGATGTCGGATGACGGGACTGTCCAGCGACCCTCCCCGATGGCGGTGTTTGAGCGGACTCACCGTCGAGCACATGGGACGGGGGAGTACATTCACAACCGCGCTGCATACATTATGGTAATTATATATTTGTTTAAATTATTCATTATATATTTATAATTTAAGTTTTATGATAAATATTAAACAAAAAATCAAACTCGAGTAGGAGACCTACAGCCAGACGGTGGTGCAGCGCGGGGGTACCCCCGAGGACTTTGACGCAGCATCGTGGGTCGAGGCCGCAGGTGGCTGGGACCATGGCCGCGTATATGGCTTCGCAGATAGTGGTCATGCGCGAGCCGTACTAGGGCCACTTGGGGCATCGACCCCTCCGGTCGCTGGTGAGCGGCCGTCCACCTCTAGATCCAGTTATGATCATAGTAGCAGAATAAGGACTCTAGAGGACACGGTCGCGCGTCAGACTGAGATGATGGAGCGCCAGAGTCAGATGATGGCGGATATACAATCTATGATATGCAACATGTCAGGTCATCCCGAAGCAGGCATCTCTTCGGCATCATCTAATCCATCGTCCTCGAGTCAGTCCACGCCGGTGTACACTCAAGCACTCCAGACCCCGCCATATGATCCAGACCATCCTCCATCGTGATCGTGAGATTTTTTGTTTGGATATTGAACTTGTTACTGAGATATTGAACTTGTTTAACTTATTTTGTTTGGATATTGATACTTCAATTTTGCATTTGAATTGTTTTTATACTATCGTGGATAATTATCAATATAAATATAATTATTTTGATGTATATCTTGGTGTGTTTGTGATGTGTGAATGAATGTGTGTATAAGGGTATGGGTGTGTGAGTTATGTATCAGATAATGTATCAATGTATCAATGGAAATTTTCAATTTTCAATTTTTCTGTTTCCAGACACACATCATCAGCAACGGCTTTCCCACGGCCGTCCGTGGGAAAGCCGTTGCTAAAAGTGTATCGAAAGCCGTTGCTGATGACCTACAGCAACGGCTTAGCGACGGGCTTTTACTAACGGCGTTGCTACGGACTCAGCGGCCGTTGCTATTAATGTTATCAGCAACGACTCCGGGTCTGTGGCAAAATCGTTGCTCATAATATTTTTAGCGACGGCCCGAGCGGTCGTTGTTGATAATGTTTTGAGCGACGGCCCGAGCGGCCGTTGCTGATCCATTGCTAAGTTATCAGCAACGCGACTTTCTGTCACGGCTCTATTGCAACGGCGCGGCCGTTGCTGCTGCTCTTCAGCAACGGCTCAGCAACGGCATCAGCTGTTGCTGATGCCCATTTTTCTAGTAGTGCTAGTCTGTATTGACTAACCTGTATAGTACTAGCATATATTGTTCTATTATTATACAGTGTTTGGTGCACACATGTACTAGCTTGTATAGTACTACTATGTATTGCCTAACCTGTATAATATAATATAATATAATATAATATAATATAATATAATATAATATAATATAATATAATATAATATAATATAATATAATATAATATAATATAATATAATATAATATAATATAATATAATATTATATAATATAATATTATATTATATTATATTATATTATATTATATTATATTATATTATATTATATTATATTATATTATATTATATTATATGTAATATATTATATAATGTAATATAATATAATATAATATATAATAATATACACTATAATATTATATTATATGTAATATATTATAATAATATAATATAAAAAAATTATATAATATATTTTATCATTAAAAATATTTCATAAATTAAAATTATTTTTATAATATATTTTTTATATATTTTTAAATTTTTGGTCGGAGGTAAAATGAGTATCCAAAATATTAAAAGTTCTAGTGTAGACTAATGAAGAGCTTTGAGAGTGTATTACTAATACACCTTATAACAACTTTTGGGGTACTTTTTTTAGTACATGTATTAGTTAATACCCTTCCCAAACACGGTATATTATTACCCTAATACTATACAAAATGCTTGTGCAGGTACCAAACATGCCTTTATGGAAGAAAAGCATGCCTTAGATGATGCTAAGAAAAACTTTAGAAAATGAAAATGAAAAGTTGGAAAATGAAAACAAGTTCTTAATGAAAAAATGACAACCTTACAAAATGTCATGCCTAAGATTGTACATGAGAGAAAGTCATCAAACAATCACGTTCATGCACACTTCCATGCTTACACATGTAGTCCAAAAAAATTTAATGAAAGTTATTTTTCATGTGATATTTTTGGTCATATGACTAGAGATTGTGCACTAAGAAGGAACTCTCATGCTAGATTCACTTGGGTTCCTAAGATGACTAACACTCAAAGATCCAAGAAGATTTGGGTACCTAAAATTATCTCTTCTCCTTTTGTAGATGGAGAAGCATCCTCAAGCAAGTAGAAACACATGGATATTGGATAGCAGTTGCTCAAAACACATGACGGGTGATATCAATCTTTTCGCAACCCTTTCAAGCAAGGATGATGGACATGTGACATTTGGAGACAATGTCAAATGTAAGATTGTTGGCATTGATGATATAGGTATACTCCCCTACCAATGCATTAAAAATGTCTTACTAGTTGATGGGTTAAAGCATAATTTGATTAACATATCTCAATTGTGTGACAATAAATATGTAGTCATTTTTGAAGAATCTAAAGGCATCATTAGAAGTGCACCATCTAATGATATTGTGTTTATTGAAAATAGGCAGGAAAATGTTCATACATTAGTTTTAAATATTTTGCCTAATCCCCATGTTAGATGGTTGGTTGCCATGGAAAATGATTCTTGGTTGTGGCATAGAAGGCTAAGACATGCTAGCATGAGCCTCATCCAAGAAATATCAAAAAGGACTTAGTTAAAGGAATACCTAAGATAAAATTTGAAAAAGATAAACTTTGTGATGCATGTCAACATGAAAAATAAGTTAAATCTTCATTTTATAGCATTAATCAAGTGAGTACATGTAGAACACTTGAACTTGTGCACATGGATCTTTTTGGTCCTTATGATATAGCTAGTCGATGTGGAAAATTATATTGCTATATTTTGGTTGATGATTTCTCGAGATTTACATAGGTTTTCTTCTTAGCTAAGAAAAATGAAACTTTTGATTTTTTTCAAAAAAATTGCTAGGAAAGTTACAAATGAGAAGGGAACTTCAATTTTGAAAATTAGAAGTGATAATGGTGGAGAATTTTAAAATGAAAAGTTTTCTGAATTTTGTGACGAATTGAGTATTGAGCATACCTTCTCTTCCCCTAGAACCCTCAACAAAATGGGGTGGTTGAGAGGAAGAATAGAACCTTACAAGAGATGGATAAGACTATATTTTGTGAAAATAATTTGCTCAAGTACTTCTGGGCCGAAGCCATAAATATCTCTTGTTATGTGTTTAATTGTGTTTTATTAAGACCTAAAATCAAGAAAACACGTTTTGAGCTTTGGAATGATAAAATCCTAAGTGTGGGATATTTTCATATTTTTGGATATAAATGGTTTATCTTAAACACTAAGGCCTCGTTTGCTATGATGGATTAAGGAGGTGGATTGGATTTTAAAATTCAATCCATTGTTTGCTGCAGCAATGGATATGAATCAGGTCGGATATTAGGTGGATTTATTTTGGCCCAAATCCACCGCTGGCCTGATTTAGAAATCCTAGAGAGGGGGTGGGTTTAGGGCCCAAATCCACAGGATATGAATTTTTATATCATATCCATGCTTCTTATCCTATGCCAAAACAAACATAGGATGAGATTTCAAGAAATCCTCTTGGATTTCTATCCCACCCTTATCCATCTTAAATCCTACCACATTCAAATCATATCCTGCAAAGCAAACATGGTCTAAGGAGCATCTAGGAAAATTTGATTCTAAATCCGATGAAGGTCTTTTTCTAAGTTACTCCAATAGTTCTAAGGCATATAGAGTTTATAATCGTAGAACTATGATTGTTGAAGAATCTATGCATGTTACATTTGATGAAACTAATGATTCTTCTAGAAATGTTAAGATTGTGAATGTAGGTGAGGAATTTGAGAAACTCACATTTCATGACAAAGAGGTTGAGGAAGAAAACAATGAGGAAATTCAACATGAAGAACCCTCATCCTCAACTCTACCTCAAGATGAAGAAGAAGAAGAAGAAGCTCTACCACCTCTCCCCAAAGGGTACCGGTTGATTAGAGATCATCTAATGGATCAAGTCATTGGAGAACCATCAACGAGAGTGGTAACGCGCTCTAAACTTAAGAACATTTTTCAATATGTAGCATTCATATCTCGAGAGCCAAAAAACATTAAGGAAGCATTAGAAGATGAATTTTGGGTAATAGTTATGCAAGAAGAACTTAATCAATTTGTTAGGAATGAAGTATGAGACTTAGTACCTTGACCTAGCGGACAAATCATGATTGGGACTAAATGGGTATTTAGAAACAAGTTAGATGAAGGAGGTTTAGTCATTAGAAACAAAGCTAGGTTAGTGGCCCATGGGTATAATCAAGAAGAAGGAATTGATTATAATAAAAGTTATGCTCCCGTAGCTAGATTAGAGGCAATTCGCATGCTTTTGGCTTATGCTAGTTTTAAAGGCTTTAAACTTTTTCAAATGGATGTTAAAAGTGCATTTTTAAAAGGTTTTATCGATAAAAAAGTTTATGTTGAACAACCCCCCGGATTTCAAAGTTTTGAGTTTTCAAATCATATTTTTAAACTTAAAAAGGCTTTGTATGGCTTAAAACATGCTTTGAAAGGCTTTGAAAGGCTTAAAACTTAAAAAGGCTTTGAAAGGCTTTCCACATTTTAGATTGATCAAGGCTTTAGCATTGGAAAAGTTGATATTTCTCTTTTTATAAAAAATAATGAAAATGATATTTTACTCGTGCAAATTTATGTTGATGATATAATATTTGGTGCTACTAATGAATTGCTTTGTGAGTGATTTGCAAAGTGTATGCATGAAGAGTTTGAGATGAGCATGATGGGAGAACTTTCCTTCATGCTTGGTTTCCAAATCAAGGAAATCAACAAAGGAATCTTCATAAATCAAGATAAATACACAAAGGAGCTCATCAAAAAGTTTGGAATGAATGAAGCCAAGATAGCTTCTACACCAATGAGCACATCCATCAAGCTTGACAAAGATGAAGATGGTGTTAAAGTAGATGGAAAACGATATCGAGGTATATATGATTGGTAGTCTTCTCTCTTTAACTGCAAGTAGACCCGATATCATGTTTAGTGTTTGTGCATGTGCTAGGTTTCAATCTTGTCCTAGAATGTCTCACTTAAGTACAATTAAACGCATATTGAGATATTTGAATGACACGGTTGACTTAGGATTATGGTATCCATGTAATGCATCTTTCGATTTAATTGGTTTTTCGGATGCCGATTTTGCCGGGTGTAAAGTAGATATAAAAAGCACTAGTGGGTGTTGTCCATTCCTAGGGATGAGTCTTGTTTCTTGGTTTTCAAAGAAACAAAACTCGGTTGCACTTTCAACTACCGAAGCGGAATACATCGCTGCGGCTAGTTGTTGTGCACAAGTCCTTTGGATGAAACAAACCTTTTTGGATTATGGACTTAAGTATTCATGTATACATATACATCGTGATAACACTAGTGTAATCAATTTAATAAAAAATCTAGTTTTACACTCTAGGACCAAGCACATTGATCTAAGGCACCATTTTCTTAGGGATAATATAGCTAAAGGAAATATATCCGTGGAATTCATATCCACCGATAAACAACTTGCGGATATATTCACAAAACCCTTAAGTGAAGAAAGCTTTACAAACTTAAGAATGCAATTAGGAATTTGTGTTTTTCCTAGTGGTTAAAAATATTCAAAATATACATGTCTTTTTTAAAAAATTGCATTTCATGTAGTATCATCACACTTATGTATTGCCTTATAATGGGGCTTTGCAACTTATCGATGTTTGCCTTCTATAGGCTTACATTGATAGGAAGGACTATAGTGGTAGATGATACTCGATTTTATGATTTTCTTAGTTTTAATGATGGAACTCAATAATAGTACCTTAATTCTTGCCATTTTTGATTGATGTCAAAAGGGGGAGAAAAAGTAAGATCACATTTGTTTTATGATACATATAGATAGGGGGATCGAGTTACAAGCATAATATGCATATTGATAGGGGGAGCATATGTTAAGTTGCGAACTAAGTTGCGCATGCCATCATCAAAAAATCACCGCTAATTAGAGTCTTCTTTTAAATAAAAATTTTATGTTGTGTTTGTCATCATTAAAAAGGGGGAAGATTGTTGGCCCAAGGGTTCCCCTAGGCTTCGATCTCTATTTTGATGATAACAAACATGTATTTAATATATGTGTGAAGTTTTGAGTTCAGGTTGAGGTTACGATAAGCACGCTAACTTCTCTTGGAGAATCGCAAAAATCGTCAAAAAAGGCTAGGATGTAGATTAAGTAGATTCTATGTAATATATTCCTAGGATCTCATCCCAAGCCTATTTGTAAAGTTATCTAAGTCAAAACTTGGTAACAAAACTCATGAAAAAGCATGTAATAAAACAAATGTAAAAAATCAGCCTCAGCCCAGCTTCGGTCGACTGGTCGATCGATCGAACAAGGCAGAAAAATGACAGTAGCCATTTCAGTCGACCAAACAAGGCCAAAAACTGGAAGTGGCAAATTCGATCGACCGGACAACAGAGGAATTAATCGTGATCAATTCGATCGACCGAACATGGCTATAGAAGGGCAGAATGCCAGCTGTTGCTGGGCGGTCGACCGATGAACGACCAGCAGGCGACCGATGAACGACCAGCAGGCGACCGATCATCGTCCAATGGGCAGAAAAACACCCGTTGGAGTGTCGTTCCGTGTGAGGGGTTATAAATACCCCTCACCAACCTTCATTAATCCTACTTAACCATTGATATAAACTTCCAAAGTAAGATTTGTGCCTTCTAAGCTTGATTTAATCGTGCTTGCTTCTCCGATCGATGACTTTACTCAAGCGCTCATCTTCCCTCGACTCCGGCTTCGATTCAACCTCAACATCTTCTGGAGTTGGAGGCATTGAAGGCTTGGAAAAGAGCTCTTAGTCGTGGTTTACTCTTTAGCTCTTTTCATTATAATTTTACTTGTTACTTGAACGTGTTCTTCATTGATTTGCTTGCTAGGTGTGCTAGTGACTTAGGATTTACTTTGTAGAATTATGTTTTGCCTAGGTGAATAGGTTTGAGGAGTTCTCAAAGGGTTGAGAACCGAATCCTCGGTTATATTCAAAGGGAAACACAAGGTCTATAAAGGATTTGGTTAGAAATTCTTGGTGTGGAGCCAAGGTAGTGGAGTAGGCGGTTGGCTGAACCACTGTAATCTCTTGAGTTTGCATTGCCTTGTGTGATTGCTTATAATTGTGTTTCATACTTGCTAACGAAGATCATTTAGTTGCACCTACTTTCGGTTGAAGTTGGAATTGACTTAAAATAAATTCAAGTATAAGTAAAAAGTCACCCAACACTATTCAACCCCCCTTCTAGTGTAGGTATTCACTCAACACGTGGCACCGTTGGTGCTTGTCCTGGTGGTCCGGCACGACGGGGGCGACGCTATCGAATACAAACGGTTCTGCAGCGACGACCTCCGTCTTGCGCTCAAGGAGATCATGTGGGCTTCGTCTTTTGACGGCCAAGCCGCCACGTGGATAAAATATAAAGTTTGGGAAAAAAATATTCTTTTATTCCACGTGTGAAGCACATGTGGATATCAAATAAGGTTTGGAAAAAAAAATTAATTAGGTTTGAAAAAAAAATATTTTTTAATCCACGCGTGCAAGCCACGTCACACAGTTAACGGAGTAAGCGATGAAATTTTAATGTAGGAATACAATTGATACAAATCTAATAGTTCAGGATATAATTTGAAGAAATGAAAGCTCGAGATAAATTTAAGACAAAGTCGAATGTTCGGGATATATTTAGGTAATTACCCGGAGAATAATAATGACTTCAATCATGAACGACAATTGGCAAAGGTACTGAACTGGAAAAAATTATCTAATGTGAAGAGAAGGAACTTATGCATGGAGTTCACTGAAGTTGAAATTTGGAATGAGTTGTTGTTCAAATATCCACACTAAAATGGGGGGTTGAATATTGTGTAGCTAAAACTAGGTTCAACTACAATCTTTTCGATTTAAACCCGTTCTTAACCAAATTGATGTTCTTTTAAGTATGATTCTTCGATAAGTAAATATATCAAATGAAAGCAAGTAACAAGGCAATGCAAACATGATTGATTATAGTGGTTCAGCCAAACCGCCTACTCGACTACCTTGGCTCCACATGCACCAAGGATTTCTAACCAAATCTCTTTATAGACTTAGTGTTTCCCTCTGAATGCAATGAGGACTCACTTCTCATCCCTTTGAGAAACCCTCAACACATATTCACTTAGGCAAAACACAAATCTACAAAGAACCCTAAGATGTTTACCTTGCACACCTTACAAGCTAACAATGAGAAATCCACTTAAATAACAATGGAAAACAAGAACAAAAGGAGCAAGGGGATGAACCAAACTTGTGTGCTCCTTTCTTAGCCTTTCAAGCCTCCAACTCCTCAACTCGAATGATATTGTGATTTGAAGCCGAAGTCGAGACACGAAGAGCACTCCAAGTAGAAGATGAATCGTCGAAGCTCGGGCGTGGAAATCAACTTTGGAGGGCTTAGAAATCTCTTGATTAAAGAACCCTTGAGCTAGTTATTTCCATCAAAGAGTGGTGGAGTATGAGTAGAGAACCCTTGAGCTAGTTGGATTTCGCTAGACATTATAAGTTGTAGAGTAGACGGTTAAATCTAATCCTACGACCTTGCTCTGATACCAAATATTGTTCAAATATCCACACTAGAAGGGGGTTGAATAATGTGTAGCTAAAACAAGGTTCAACTACAATCTTTTCGATTTAAACTCGTTCACAACCAAATTGATGTTCTTTTAAGTATGATGCTTAGACAAGTAAATATATCAAATGAAAGCAAGTAACAAGGCAAAGCAAACACGACTGATTATAGTGGTTCGGCCAAACCGCCTACTCCACTACATTGGCTCTACACCAAGGAGTTCTAACCAAACCTCTTTATAGACTAAGTGTTTCCCTTTGAATACAATGAGGACTCACTTCTCAACCATTTGAAAAAGTCTCAACACCTATTCACTTAGTGAAAACACAAATCTACAAAGAACCCTAAGATGTTTACCTACTACACCTTACAAGCTAACAATGAGAAATACACTTAAATAAAAATGGAAAACAAGAACAAAATGAGCAAGGGGATGAACCAAGCTTGTGTGCTCCTTTCTTAGCCTTCCAAGCCTCCAACTCCTCAACTTGAATGATATTGTGATTTGAAGCCGAAGTCGAGACGCAAAGAGCACTCCGAGTAGAAGATGAATCGCCAAAGCTCGGGCGTGGAAATCAACTTTGGAGGGCTTAGAAATCTCTCTTGAAGGCTTAAAGAATAGTGGAAGAACGTAGGTGAGTGTCTATGAGGGGTATTTATAGCCCCTCACTCTAACAAGTCACCAAATGGGCATTTTTCTGCCCGTTGGAATTGCCCGGTCGATGGCCGGTCGACCGGCCGGCCATCGACCAAAGCTCTCTGTGAATTTTTGGGCTTCTCCGATCGATGGTCGGCTGATGGGCTGGTTGACCGGACCTGCAGTTTGCTGATTTTCGTTAATTTTTCACGCGATGTTCGTTACCGGGTTTCGTCTCCTAGTTTTGACTTGGGATTTATTGCAATCATGTTTGGGATGATATCCTAGAGTCATATTACATTAATTTCTATTTCTAATCCTAGGATTCTTCGCGATCGTCGTCGATGCTATTTTTGACGTTTCTTGGCATTTTTCCGAATGAAGTTCGCACGCGTATCGTACGATCAACCTGAACTCAAAACTCCATAAATGCATTAGTTTCATGTTTGTTATCAACAAAATGGAGATTGAGGTATAGGGGCAACCCTTGGGCCTACAATAGTTAATAGCTTGGGGAGGGGTAAAGCCCCGGGACCAGATGGATTCAATGCAAAATTCTACATCAAGTATTGTAAAATTTTAAAAGACTCTATACATGTCGCCTTAAAGGAGTTTGCTAGGTCATCAGTGTTGCCCCCTTATTGGGGGGAGACAAATTTAGTGTTTGTGCCTAAAAAGAAGGGACCTTCAATTATAACCAACTATAGGCCTATTGCTCTCTATAATATCCTATACAAAACTCTTTCCAAGGTCATTGTTAACAAATTAAGGCCACACATTAAATTCCTGATTTCTAAAGAGCAAAGTGCATTCATTGAAGGAATGAGAATAGAAGATAATATCCTTATTGCAAATGAGATTGTTAATATTGACCACAAATCAAAGAGGAAATGGCCATACATCATACTAAAGCTTTATTTAGAGAAGGCATTCAATAAGGTCTCGTGGAGGCTTGTAGACAAGATTACAAGCTTCATGAACTTTCCTGATACAATTAAGAATTGCATACGTGCATGTCTCAGTTTTGCTAGATTCAGTTGTTGCATTAATGGAGTGAAATCAGAAGAGTTCACTAGCTCAAAATGGGTCAGACAGGGTGAACCATTATCACCATACATTTTCATCATTATGTAAGAGTTTCTATCAAAAATTTTAGAGAAACAAACTAAAATGGGTAATATCAAGTGTTTCAGATATAAGGAGCTGAAAATTAGTCATCTGTCATTTGCATATGACATCCTGATTATAGTAAAAGGAAATTTGAAGAACTGTTTGAATGTCCAAAATGCCATCAAACTTTGCTGTGATATGACTGAGCAGAAAATTAATAACTTGAAATCTTAAATCTACTTTGCTTTGAATTGCCATGAAAATAGCAGGAAGGAAATCTGTAAAATTTTTTGATATAAAGAAGGTGCTTATCCAATGAAGTGTTTGGGGTCTTATATCGGTCCAAAGAAAATTGATATTAGCTGCCAGGAAATCATGGTTCATAAAGCAATCTCTAGAATTGATGGCTGGGCAAGAAAAGGAATTTCTCAAGCAGGCAGAATGGTTCTACTTAATTCTGTTATGAACTCCTTACCAATGCACATTATCTCTTCTTCTTGGGTTAATGAGAAAGTGGTAAGCAGATTTCAAGGGGTTGAAAAAAATTATTTGTGGAGCTCTCGTGTAAAGAAGAGGGGTTTCCACTTAATTGGTTGGAACAAAGTCATGATCAAAAAAGGTTTGGGGGGACTTGGTATTAAAGACTTGGGTATCATGAAGTTTTCAATTCATGCCAAGAAAATTCTTCCATTCCTAAACAAAGAGAAGCTGTTATGGTCAAGAGTTCTACTAAACAAATATGAAGAATATCATCCCTAGTTTTAGAAAAATAGTAGCAAGTATTCTTGGTATTTTAAATGCCTTCACAGTGTCATCCAAATTCTTAAGGAAGGACTCAAAATAAGGATCGGAGACAGACTAGGTACCAATATTTGGAATGATCCTTGGATTTCTAACTTGCCAATCAGCAAATGGCCAACCTATGTCAATATGGAGTTGTTTCCAAGTGTAAACAAAGTCAAGCAATTGATTACGGGTAATGAGTGAAACCTTGAATTGATCTTGGAATTGTTTGGGGAATTTCATTATAACAGTATTGTCCAAATCTATATCACCAAGGAAATGACCAAGGACAAATGGGTGTGGAGTTCTAGTAATGAATTAAGCTGTAAATCAGCATACAATAAAATATATAATTTCATTGTTGAAAAGCGGCCTGAAAAGAAAGGGTTGGGAATAAATTGGAGCAGCATATGGAAGCTCAAAACTCTACCAAGAGTTAAGAATTTTATCTGGAAATTGTCAACCACCAGGTACTATATACAAATATGATACTCCTGGTACATCAAGATTTCAATTTTTATTATCTTCACCTGGAACTCATTCTTACTTGAGCGTCAGAGTATCTTTTTCAGATCCCCCCCTCTTGTCGGAGTCGCACTTGACAAGGAGACGCGCCAGACCGCATCATCTTGACTTCAGGCAAGAATATATGGCGCCCACCATGAGATCGAGTAAATCTTACCTTCCCCGCAAAGGTTGGTACTCAGAATTAGGTGAACGCCGCCGCACGCAGGCAACACCCTAGCAGTGACATTCCTTCGCTACCTAGAGACGCTGAAACAGTGAGGAGTGACACTCTAGCACCAGCCAACCTCTCACCAAAAGAATCCGAGCGCCCGATAAATGGCCTTCAAGCGGAGAACCGACGATTAGCAGCCCAGTCGAGGCGCTGACGCGATCCTGGGAACAACACCCAGCCGAACACGAGCGTCACCGCTCGAAACATGATGAAGACAACCACTTGGAAAGACTTGGGAGACCAACCTCTGTCCTTAGGGATGAGGTCTCCCACACACATCATCAGAGAGAAGAGGAGGACAACAGGGTCACATAGGTCATTCCTCCTCCCACTGTCGACTCGGGATCCTTCGCCGATCACATCATGACAGTCTATCTTCCTGACAATTTCAAATTGTCAACCACACTACAACCCTTTGATAACACGGGCGGTCTAACCACTCACCTAACGATGTTCAGGTCCATGATGCTCCTCAACGGCGCAACTGATCCCATCCTCTGCTGAGCTTTCCCAACTTTTTTGGAGAAGGCCGCACTACTCTAGTTCTCTACTCTTCCACCAGAGTCTATACACACCTTCCATGATGTAATGCCCAAAATCCCAATAATAATATTTTATCCTTAAGCAAGGGACCGTAGGCTCGAGTTAGCGCAGATTGGCGTAGACATGCGGGATTGAATCCGGGTAAGCATTAAATATAGAAATAAAAATATTAGGAAAAATTTATTTACCTTATTTCTATGTTTTATCATGCTAATATGATAGAGGGTCAAGCGGGACTCGAATCAGAGTTAGAACGAATTAAATATGAGTTTTAGAAGTCGAGTTGCGTAAGTGGGGGTGTTTTGGTAATTTGAGCCAACCAGGGCCCATAAAATACCCCTTGGGGTGCACGTCTATAGGTTTAGCCGCATGCCACCCAAGAGAGAGAGAGATAGAGAGAGAAGGGGCGACACCAAGGAGGAGGAGGAGCTGCCGGAGCTAGAATTTCGAGAGTTCGTCGGTGCCGATTGAAAGAGGATCCCTAGCTTCTTCTTCCTTTTCGTTTTCTCCAAAGAGGTGAGTGGATTAGCCTTATTTTTCCCCCTTTTCATCATCCATACCCCCGCCCCTATGTCATGGAGTTTCGTCGATTTTTGGTTCGATTTCGTCGTATCTGATTGTGTATTCGGATTAAGGGTTTTCTCGTCGGCGTTGTGATTTCGTCGTATCCCCCCCCCTACCATTGCTGTGCCACCCCTATTTTCTTCAAATTCTTGATGAATTCTTGTGGGTTTCTTGATGGTTGTTGAAGCTTCTTGATGCTTGTTTGATATCTTGAGGGAAGAAGATATTTTGGGGGAGTTTTAAGGTATGTTGTCCCACCCTTTGGGGTTCTTTAGGAACCCTAGGGTGGCCGGCCATTACAAGGTTGGATTTTGGGGTTCTAAATATATTTTCACACCTAGGGGTTTTACTTTAGGGTATGTTGAATTAATTTCAAAGAGTATAAACATTGTAGGAACCAAAACTTAGGAATTAATGACCCTAAGGACACCTAGCAACATTAGGATCCTAATTTGACATTCGGAAGAGCCGACCCTACGAACACCCAAAGGGGGCGAACCCTCCTTGCCCTTAGGGCACTCGGGTGAGGGAGGTAGGCCGGCCCTAGGGTACTCGGCTAGAGTCACCAAAATGGATTAAAATTGCGTAGGATTGTTAGGTGGTGATACCCTATTTTAGGGCTATATGCATATGCTTTTCGTTCTCTTTTCCTACGCTATTGGATGTGTTGTACCTCTTTATTATGAGTTGTTCATTCCATGTTATATTTATATATGTATGTGTGGTTGTGAATTATGACATGAGGAGGTGGAGGATGAGGTATGTCCTTAACTCATCTTGTTATTTACTGTATAACACAACTTATGTTTTATACTTATAACCGCGTGTGTGATGTGCTTGTGCATTTCTCAACAGCCTCGCTGGTGAGGGGAGGGTATGCCCCAAAGAGATAGCGTTGGCCTTATTCCAAAAGTTTGACTGGTGAGAGGAGATCATAACCCAAAGAGACAGTCCGAAGATCCAACCGGTGAGGGGAACGTATGCCCTAAAGAGACGGTTCGGAAGAGACAGTGTTGGTGAGGGGAGTGCATGCCCCAAAGAGACAGCATTGAGATGGGTGGTAGTTTGAAGGCCACACCGTCTACCTACCCTACATGGCTATGAGAGACCGATAGGTCCGATGATCATTCATGTGGATGTGACATTGCATTGTGATACTAATATGTGGTAGATGTTGTTATCATGCGCAGGGTAGTAGATAGCATATTGTGTTATGTTGTTATTTACTGCTTTTATTATGCTTTCTTATTGTTATTGACTGCATAATGATGATGTGGTGGAAATGAGGACTGATCTGCTCACTAAGTCCTAGATAGACTTACCTCTCATTTTTGTTATTTTTTTCAGCACCTGAGCGAGATCAGAGAAGTATCGGGGTGTAGTAGCGCAGCTGGTGGCTACAGGGCAGTGGGTCTCGTGACATGTCGTGGTCGAGGGGGATACCTGAGTCATTTTTCTCTTTCTTTGAGTTATTGAGTCATGTAGACTCAGGTTATTGTTTTCTCATTTTTATTACTTTTAGGCGTCTTGGTTTATTTGCTAAACTTCTTTAATAACTTGAACAATTTTGTTTGACTGAGTCTATGATTTGGATTGAAATCAAGTATCTTTTTATCTCTTTTTAAAGGAGAGAGACCATCATTCGGGAGATCTATCACATGTAGTTGCTCAGACCTACAGGCTACATGGGGAGGATGAAGGCCTCACCCAACGTTGACAAGAGTAAAAGGTGTGAATTCCTCGCACCTACGGGCATACCACCAAGGAGTGTGTGGTGTTTCGAGATCAAATCGGGCACCTGATCAGAGAAGGTCGCCTGGATCGCTATGTCCACCATAGATGAAGCTAAAGTTAAGACCGACAGAACAACGGGTGCCAGCGCTGAAGCCCCAGCAGGTCGCCGCTGTGCAGCGGAATGGGCACTATTGTGTGAAACCCGACACTAGAAGGGGGGGGGGTTGAATAGTGTCTGTCCCCTTATTTCTTATATTTTTATTTTTTACTCAATTTTAACTTCACTTAGGTGCAAGTGTTTCTTGACAATAGATGTGATAAAATATTAATAACAATGAAAGGCAATCAAGAAAGCAATGCAGACAAGATTAATTATAGTGATTCGGCCAACTGCCTAGTCCACTACCTTGGCTTCTCACCAAGGATTTCTAACCACTACTTTATAGAGTTTGTATTTCCCTTTGAATACAATGAGGACACTATTCTCACCACTCTGATAACCCCTCAATTCTATTCACCTAGGCAAAATACAATCCTATGAAGTTTTTCCTAAGTGTTTCCCTAGCACACCTAGCAGCTATTACAAATGGAAAACAAGTTTGAAATAAACTTCAAATACAGTGGAAAGAGCTTAAGAATTTAAGGATGAACCAAAGCTCCTTTCCCAAGCCTTCAGGCCTCCAACTTGCAAACAGATGACTCTTTGAGTTGCAGCAGAGTTGAGGGAAGCAGGGAAGCAGGCGCTCGACGAATGTTGTCAACGAAGGCGAAGGGCACGCAGCAAATCAATTCTTATGAAGGCCCAAATGACGTCTTTAATGCTTAATAAAATTTCTAACAAAAGATTAAAGAAGTTAGGTGAGGGGTATTTATAACCCCTCAGCCGAACGGAATGTTCAACGGGCGAAAAAATAGCCATTGATGTCGTTCTGTCGCTTTACCGGTCGATCGTCGGTCGATCGACTGATCGACCGCCAATGCGACGGCTGGCGTATGTGAGTGCTCGGCAGACCGACGGGTCAACCGACTATCGCAAATCCATCGATCCCACATTCGGTCGACCGAATCAGGGGAGCCAGGGTCGCGCGACTTGTGATCTCCAATCCAGTCGACCGATCGATCGATCGATGAGCATTCTGCCAATTTTTTGCTTTGGTCGATCGACCGACCAGTCGATCGATTCAACCCTTCTGCGAATTCTTCACCAACTTCGGTCGACCTATCTACTGCCACTTCTTCGCATCATTCGGTCGACCGACCGATCAACCAAATTGGCTGCTACCAACGATACTGCCTAGTTCGGTCGGTCGACTACTTGAAATTTTTACATGCCTTTTTTATGGATTTAGTTACCAAGTTCTAACTTAGATAACTTTATAATTAGGCTTGGGATAAGATCGTCCTAGGGGTATATTACAAGATATCTATTTGATTTACGCCCGAACCTTTCTTTGACGTTTTCTTCTTCCATTTCTTTGACGGTCTTTTCTTCTGATTCGCTTGAACGAACTTGACATGCTTTTGGCAACCTCAACCTGAACTCAAAACTTCACATATGGATTAAATACTTATTTGTTATCATCAAAATAAAGATCGAGGCTTAAGAGAAACCTTTAAGCCAACAATCTCCCCTTTTTTGATAATGACAAACACAATATGGAATTTTAAGAGACATATGCATATATTTTTTGTGAGCTTGAGTTAAGGCGTACATGAATTAAGGGCATGCAAGATATGTAACTTTAGCATATGCATTCAACTACTTATAACTCAACCTATCATTCATTCAAATACTTATAACTCAACCTATGCTCCCCCTATCAAATGTGCATATCATTTTTAACTCCCCCTAACTATATGCATCGTAAAAACCAAGTGTGACCTTACTTTTTCTCCCCCTTTTGACATCAATCAAAAAGTGTAAGAATTAAGATACAATTAATGAGTTTCATCATAAAAACCAAGAAAGCCATAAAACCAAGTATCATCTATTACTATAGTCTTTCCTATTAATGTAAGCCTATAGAAGGCAAACATCAATAAGTCGCAAAGCCCCACAACAGAGCAATACATAAGTGTAATGATACTTTCTAGAATGCAAGTTTTGAAACACATATACATTTTGAAGAAAAACATTTTAATTACTAGGAAAAGCACAAATTCCTAATTACATCCTTAAATTTGTAAAACTTTCTTCAACCAAGGATTTTGTAAATATATCGGCAAATTATTTATCGGTGGATACAAATTCTACCGATATATTTCCCTTAGTCACATTATCTCTAAGAAAATGATGTCTTAAGTCAATATGCTTGGTTCTAGAGTGTAAAATAGGGTTCTTTGTTAAGTTTATTGCACTAGTGTTATCACAATAAATAGGTAAGCAAGAATATTCAAGTCCATAGTCTAAAAGGGTTTGTTTAATCCAAATGACTTGTGCACAACAACTAGGCGCAATGATGTATTCCGCTTCGGTAGTTGAAAGTGCAACTGAGTTTTGTTTCTTTGAGAACCAAGAAACAAGACTCGCTCCTAAGAATTGACAACACTCACTAGTGCTTTTTCTATCTACTTTACACTCGTCAAAATCCGCATTCGAAAAACCAATTAAATCAAATGATGTATGACATGGATACCATAGTCCTAATTCAACTGTGCCCTTTAAATATCTCAATATGTGTTTTACCGCACTTAAATGAGACATTTTAGGGCAAGATTGAAACCTAACAAATACACATACACTAAACATGATATCGGGTCTACTTGCGGTTAAGTAAAGAAGACTATCAATCATACCTCGATATCATTTTTCGTCAACTTTAATGCCCTCTTCATCTTTGTCAAGCTTGATGGATGCGCTCAAAGGTGTAGAAGCTATCTTGGCTTCATTCATCCCAAACCTTTTGATGAGCTCCTTTGTGTACTTGGCTTGATTGATGAAGATTCCTTTGTTGGTTTGCTTGATTTGGAGACCAAGCATGAAGGAGAGCTCCCCCATCATGCTCATCTCAAACTCATCTTGCATACATTTAGCAAACCACTTACAAAGCATTTCATTAGTAGCACCAAATATTATATCATCAACATAAATTTGAACTAATAACATATCATTTTCAGATGCTTAATTAAAAGTGAAACATCGGATTTTCCAATATTTAAATCTTGTTCAATTAAAAATATTGAAAGTCTTTCATACCAAGCCCTAGGGGCTTGTTTTAAACCATAAAAAGCCTTTTTAAGTTTGAAAACATGGTTTGAAAACTCAAAACTTTCAAAATCGGGGGTTGTTCAACATAGACTTCTTCATTAATGAAACCATTCAAAAATGCACTTATTACATCCATTTGAAAAAGTTTAAAACCCTTAAAGCTAGCATATGCCAAAAGCATTCTAATTGCTTCTAATCTAGCTCTGATACCAAGGGGGAGCATACGTTTCATTATAATCTATCCCTTCTTGTTGATTATACCCTTGTGCCACTAACCTAGCTTTGTTTCTAATAACTAATCCTTCTTCATCTAGCTTATTTCTAAATACCCATTTAGTTCCAATTATAGTTTGTTCACTACGTCTAGGCACTAAGTCACATATATCATTTCTACCAAATTGGTTGAGTTCTTCTTGCATAGCTAGTACCAAAAACTCATCTTCAATGACTTGAGATACAAAAGCTACATATTGACAAACATTCTTGAGTTTAGAACGCGTTACCACTCCCGTTGTAGGTTCTCCAGTGACTTGGTCCATTGGATGATCTGTTACCAACCGATATCCTTTAGGGAGAGGTGGTAGAACTTCTTCTTCTTCTTCATCAACTTGAGGTAGATTCGAGGATGGCGGTTCTTCATGTTGGGTTTCCTCATTATCTTCATCCTCCACCTCTTTGTCATGAAGTGTGAGATCCTCAAGTTCTTCACCAACATTTACAATCTTCACATTTCTAGAAGAATCATTAGTTTCATTAAACATAACATGCATAGATTCTTCAACAATCATGGTTCTACAATTGTAAACTCTATATGCCTTAGAACTCATGGAGTAACCTAAGAAAATCCCTCCATCGGATTTAAAATCAAATTTTTCTAAATTCTCCTTAGTATTCAATATGAAACATTTGCATCCAAAAATATGAAAATATCCCACATTTGGGATTTTACCATCCAAAGTTCAAAATGTGTTTTTTTAATTTTGGGTCTTAATAAAACTCAGTTAAGAACATAGAAAGAGGTATTTATGGCTTCGGCCCAAAAATATTTAGGCAAATTATTTTCACATAACATGGTCCTAGCCATCTCTTGTAAGGTTCTATTCTTCCTCTCAACCACCCCATTTTATTGAGGGGTCATAGGGGAAGAAAATGTGTGTTCAATACCCAAATCATCACAAAACACGGAAAATTTCTCATTTTTAAACTCCCCTTCATTATCGCTTCTAATTTTTAGAATTGAAACTCCTTTTTCATTTGTAACTTTCTTTGAAAATCTTTTGAAAAACTCAAAAATTTCATTTTTCTTAGCTAAAAAGAAAACCCATGTAAATCTAGAAAAATCAACAACTAATACATAACAATATAGCTTTCCACCTAGACTAGCTACATCACATGGACCAAATAGATCCATGTGCACAAGCTCAAGAATTCTAGATGTACTAACTTGATTAATACTATGAAATAAAGATTTGACTTGCTTACCAAGTTGACATGCATCACAAAGTTTGTCTTTTTCAAATTTTATCTTGGGTAAGCCTTTAACTAATTCTTTCCTAGATATTTCTTGGATGAGGCTCATGCTAGCATGTCCTAGCCTTCTATGCCACAACTAAGAGTCATTCTCCATGGCAACTAAGCATCTAACATGGGGATTTGGCAAGACATTTAATTCTAAAGTGTAGATATTTTATTGCTTATTTCCAATGAACATGATATCATTTGAAGGTGCACTTCTAATGATACATTTTGATGCTTCAAAAATAATCATGTATCCATTGTCACATAATTGTGATATGCTAATCAAGTTATGTTTCAACCCATCAACTAATAAAATATTCTTAATGCATGGGTAAGGGAGTATACCGATGTCACAAATGCCAACAATCTTACCTTTGACATTGTCTCCAAATGTGACATGTCCACTATCTTTCCTTGATAGAGTTGCAAATAAGTTGATATCACCCGTCATGTGCTTTGAGCAACCGTTATCCAATATCCAAGTGCTTCTATTTGCTTGAGGATGCTTCTCCATCTATAAAAGGAGAAGAAACCATCTTAGGTACCCAAATTTTCTTAGGTCCTTGAGTGTTAGTCATTTTGGGAACTCATGTAAATCTTGCATGTGGGTTCCTCATCAAAGCACACTCCTTGGCTATATGGCCAAATATGCCACAAGAAAAATAATTTCCACTAAATTTATTTCTAGTATGTGTGTGAGCATGGGAGTGTGATGATTTCTTTTTATGGATAACCTTAAGCATGACATTTTGTATGGTTGTCATCTTTTCATTAAGCATGCAAGGTTCCTTTTTCAATGTTAGCATGCTATTATTCAAATGCTCTACTTGATCACTTAAATACTTGTTTTCATTGTCTAATTTTTGATTGTCAATCTCTAAGTCCTTCTTAGCTTTCACTATGGTGCATGTCTCTTCCTCAAGGGTGTCTACTTCTTTCCTTAAGACATTGCACGAAAGTAATAGACTATCATTCTCAAGCTCTAAAGATCTATTGTCCTTTTTGAGATCTTTAAATTTTTTCCTAATTGCACTGAATTCATCATGCATTTGCTCAAATTCATTTTCTAGCTCTTCTTGAGTAAATGAAACTTCACCAAAAATAAATCTTACCTCATCATCCTTTGCCATCAAGCACAAGTTTTCCTTTTCACTCTTTGCTTCTTTAATTCACTCGATGAGGCCTCGCTTTCATCCCACGTAGCCATCATTGCCTTCTTCTTCTTCTTCTTGTACTTTTCCTTTTTGTGAGGGTTGGAGGTGGAGGTCATCTTGAGAAGTGGACAATCTTTCCTTAGATGCCCGGTCTTGTTGCAATTGTAGCATGTGTAGCCTCCTCTTCCCTTCCTCATGCCTCCCCTCATGAAATTCATGAATCTTCTTGCTAGCATCGCCATTTCTTCAAGATCATCTGTCTCTTCCTCGAATGATGACGACTCTTCTACTCAATGTGATGCTTTTAAGGCGATGGTCTTGCCTTTCGGAGCATCTTCCTCTTGGTATTGCTTCATGTGGGTCTCATGTGTCATGAGAGACCCAATGAGATCGGTAATCTTCAAGGTGCTCAAGTCCTTGGCTTCCATGATGGCTGTGACTTTGGGCTCCCAAGATTTTGGAAGGGAACGGATGAGCTTCCTTACCTTCTCCTCTTCCCTTATTTATCTGCCAAGGTTCGCTAAGCCATTTATAATATTTTGGAATCTAGCATGCATGGCATCAATGGACTCATGTGATGGCATCTTAAACATTTCATAATCATGCATGAGTAAGTTTATTTTGGATTCCTTTACTTGTGAAGTCCCTTCATGGGTGGTCTCTAGGACCTTCCATACTTCATATGCGGACTTACATGTAGAAATCCTATTGAATTTATTAATTGATAGGCCGCAATATAAAGCATTGACGGTCTTTGCATTTGCATTGAAGAGTCTAATATCTCCTTGGTCCCATTTATCCATATCCTTATTGGGTTGCTTATACTCTACTAAAATCATCCTCCATACATCCATGCCTAGAGATTGTAGGAAGCCATTCATGTGGATCTTCCAGTATACATAGTTGTTTCCATCGAATAGTGATGGAGTATGAGTAGAGGACCCTTGAGCTAATTGGATTTCACTAGACATCTTAATTTGTAGGAAAGATGGTTAAATCTTGACCTACGACCTTGTTCTGATACCAATTATTGTGTGAAACCGGACACTAGAAGGGGGGGTTGAATAGTGTCTGTCCCCTTATTTCTTATATTTTTATTTTTTACTCAATTTTAACTTCACTTAGGTGCAAGTGTTTCTTGACAATAGATGTGATCAAATATTAATAACAATGAAAGGCAATCAAGAAAGCAATGCAAACAATATTAATTATAGTGGTTAGGCCAACTGCCTACTCCACTACCTTGGCTCCTCACCAAGGATTTTTAACCACTACTTTATAGAGTTTGTGTTTCCCTTTGAATACAATGAGGACACTCTTCTCACCACTCTGAGAACCCCTCAATCCTATTCACCTAGGCAAAACACAATCCTATAAAGTTTTCCTTAAGTGTTTCCCTAGCACACCTAGCAGCTATTACAAATGGAAAATAAGTTTGAAATAAACTTCAAATACAGTGGAAAGAACTTAAGAATTTAAGGATGAACCAAAGCTCCTTTCCCAAGCCTTCAGGCCTCCAACTTGCAAACAGATGATTCTTTGAGTTGCAGCAGAGTTGAGGGAAGCAGGGAAGCATGCGCTCGACGAATGTTGTCAACGAAGGTGAAGGGCGCACAACAAATCAATTCTTATGAAGGCTTAAATGACTTATTTAACGCTCAATAAAATTTCTAAGGAAAGATTAAAGAAGTTAGGTGAGGGGTATTTATAACCCCTCAGCCGAACGGAATGTTCAACGGGCGAAAAAATAGTCGTTGATGCCGTTCGGTCGCTTAGTCGGTCGATCGTCAGTCGATCATCGGTCAACCGACTGATCGACCGCCAGAGCGATCGCTGGCGTATGTGAGTGCTCGGTCGACCGACTGTTGCAAATCCATCGATCCCACATTCGGTCGACCAGTCGGTCGACCGAATCAGTGGAGCCAGGGTCGCGCGACTTGTGATCTCCAATCCGGTCGACTGATCGGTCGACCAATGAGCATTTTGCCAATATTTTGCTTCCGAATTCTTCACCAACTTCGATCGACCGATAGGTCGATCGACTGACTACTGCCACTTCTTCGCATCATTTGGTCGACCAATCGGTCGACCGAATGCAGGCTGAGGCTGATTTCTACTTGAAATTTTTACATGCCTCTTTTATGGATTTAGTTACCAAGTTCTAACTTGGATAACTTTACAATTAGGCTTGGGATAAGATCGTCCTAGGGGTATATTACAAGATATCTATTTGATTTACGCCCGAGCCTTTTTTTGACGTTTTCTTCTTCCGTTTCTTTGATGGTCTTTTCTTCCGATTCACATGAACGAACTTGGCATGCTTTTGGCAACCTCAACCTGAACTCAAAACTTCACATATGGATTAAATACTTGTTTGTTATGATCAAAATAAAGATCGAGGTTTAAGAGAAACCCTTAAGCCAACAGGCGCTTATGAATACCGCAAGGCCGATCAGCCGAATACCAAAATCCGTGGAGTCAATCATTGAGTACATCGCAGGAGGATTCGTCGGAGGAGGAGAGACGAGCTCGACATAAAAGAAGTCGCTACGAGCCATCATGACGGTCGATGGTGCAGCCAGCCTGCAAAGGTCGTCCATCCGAACTTCGATAATATCCTTCTATAAATCTGATTTCTAGGGAATTCATGAAAATCTACATGACCTTGTTGTTATCTCTGTTATCACGTACTGGCTATTTCCTTGTCAGGAAAGTCCTGGTAAAGTAGGGAATCTCGGCTGATATCCTGTTCTACCCAACCTTCAAAAGATGCACATCGATGAAGCCTCGCTACTTCCTTACCATGGAGACCTCATTTGCTTCTCGGGAGAACGAGTTAGCGTCTGAGGCTACCTATGGCTAACAACAAAGTTTGGCTCCCCAAAGATCAAAGTTTGACTCGTCGAACCTAGGCGGTATAGATGCTACCGACTCTAGTGCCATTTTCGGATCGAGACTAGATGTAGAGGAGATGATGAAATCTCAATCTACGACATGCTCTGATACCAAATGTTGTTCAAATGGTCACACTAGAGGGGGGGATAGTATGTTATCTAATCTTTTAGCATAAATTTGATTTTAATCGTTTCTTAAACTACTTAGGAAATTTATCAATTTAGAGCAATGAGATGAAGCAATAGATATAACAATTAAATGCAATAACAATAAACAATGCTAACACAATAATTTATAGTGATTCAGCAACACCGTCTACTCCACTACCCAAACACCATGCTTAGGATTTAACTCACAAATCCACTAAATTACGAGTAGCTTACAATCGAGGACTTTTCATCGGAAAGACCCTACACTCACTTCGAATGCACTTCCACACACGAAAGTATCCACCTTCACACCGGGTAAGCTTTTCCCACCTCAATTCCTAAGAACTACTCCTAACCTAGTTTACACAAGTGGCTTTATACCTTCTATACCAAGGAGACTACTCAATCATAAGACCACACACTAGTTCTTCTTACACACTCGAGTAAATCAATTTAAAATAAAGTAAAAAACAATTCTAGCACAAAAAGAGAGTAAATAGGACTTATCACAACAAGAACAACTATTCCTCTTGAGCATAGCAACCTTGAAGAGCCCTCAAATGAAGATGCATTTTAGAATGAGGGACTAAGAACTAGGGATTATGAATTTGAGAAAGAGAGAGCTTTGGAGATACAAGGATTAACTCTTTAAGGGTTTAGGGCATCAACAACATCTTTGGAGAGAGTTTGGAGTGGGTTTGGAGTGGGTATTTATAACCCTCCAAACAATCTAGCTCATCAACTGGCATTTTTCTGCCTGTTGGCGCCACCCGATCAGTGGTCAGCTGATGGTCGATCGATCGAGCGACCGACCACCTACCAGAGCCCACTGTCAATTTTTGGGCACTTCCGGTCGGTGGTCGGCTGTCGATCGCCCATCGGCCGACACCAGGAAACATGTTGTATTTTGGCTGATTTCTCGCATCGTTCGTTTTCGGGTTTTGGTTTTCGAAGTGCATCAACTTGGAGAGCTTCCGAAGTGTTTTACATTTACTCTAAACATTTCCTAAGTATCTTCAGTGCACTCGTCGAGCTTCTAGAGGATGGCACGGAGATTTGTCGCATCGAGACGATGCCGCGTGCGACGATATCAATTTTAACCCTTATCACAACCTGCGACTTTCATGCTTCAAAGTTATCATCAAAATAAAAATAGAGAGAATAGAACGCAAGGGTGAAACCCTCAGCCAACATCGTCGAGATCTCCTAATCAACACACCACCCAAAGATCCAGCCGACGTCCATATATCAAACCGAGGTTAGAGGTGGTACACTACTTAGAGATCGAGATGAAGTCCTCAAACACCGAACAAGCTCGGGGTCGGGCTGTAGACTGGACTAGCATTTTTGGCGCCAGATTAGACCCAAAAGTGCCCACACACATAAACCGAACTCGAGTCAAGCAAAATGACTTAGGCTGGGGGCTCCACCCGGCCATACAATGACACTTATGTCCTCATTAATTATGAGGAATTCGTCAATTACGAGCCCGACATATCCGTGATTAGCCTCGACCCATTCCGAGCAACATCCCAATGAGATTACCCTACAACTAGGGGTGAACAAAACCCGATCCGACCCGTTATACCCAGAAAAACCGACCCAAAAATTTAATTCGGGTTAGGTTATTAGGGTATAATGGGTCTGATCGGGTCTTATTTTTGGAAAATTCATATACTTTTTCGGGTCGGGTCGGGTTCGGGTGAAAACCCTGTTTAACCCAACCCAACCCAACCCGATTTTAATTTCAAACGGATCAAAATGTCTAATACTTAGACATTTGATTCTAATTTTGACCCGCTCGCTCGCCCCGCACACTTCGCGACTCTGCCCTAACCAGTAACCCTGACTCGGCGACTCCCTAACGCGTTCGCTGATCGCCCCACCCCGCCGAAGCATGCATCCTCCTCCGTCCTCCTCTCTGGCGACATCGAAGCTCGCGTCCTCCTCGCCCCTCGGCCCTCGCGTTCGCGTCCAGCGACATCGAAGCTCGCCTCCTTGTCGCCTCTTCGCAGTCACCTCCTCCTCTCCGACGGTGCTGCCCGACGATCCTCCCCTCACTCAGCGTCTGCCCGATGCCTGTCTGACTGTCCCCGATCGACTGTCCGACGTCTCCCCGACACCCAACAGTCTACACAGGTGAATGGTGTGAATGGATGTCATATTTTGGCTTATACCCGAACGGGTCAAGTCGGGTATTGACCCGACCCGCCCGATGCTCAACCCTACTCGTGACATCATCACCAAATACCCCCCATCATGCACTATATACATACACGATGCTCCCAGGTACATCTAGGGTTCGTTCATTTCGCAATATTTTAATGTACAGCACAGAACAACATATACTGTCCGGTGTTCGTTTGCAAAAATATACCAAGTACATAATAAAAATTTATCTTGGTACAATACACCGAGCCTATTTCCTTGTTACTCCAATTATCCTTATTACTCCAAATTAGAGTAACAAGAGCTTGTTACTTTGGTACAAGGCTTAAAATGACCTTATTACCCTTCATATTTTAAAACATATTATTCATCCTAATTCCTTGTGTCACACAGTGTCGTACGGAGAGAAAGAAAATCGTGAGTTATCCTCTCCCATCGTTAAACTTTCTTCTTCTACGTCGTCGTCGACGCCGGCAGCAGCATCGTAGCGAGGCCGCACCAGCGCCCTGCGGCATCAGCGATTCTGATGCCGCAGCCCGCAGGCGTCAACCTACGGCATCAGTGATCACTGCCACAGGCTAATGTCGACCAGCGGCATCAGCGATCGCTGATGTGCAGGCTGGTGTTGCATGCGGCATCAGCAATTGTTGATGCCCAGGCGACATCAACAGATGGCTGATGCCGCCTGGGCATCAACAATTGTTGATGCTGCAGACGACATCAGCAGATTGATGTCGCAGTGGCATCAGCCATCTGCTGATGTCACCTGCGGCATCAGCCATCTAATGTCACCGTGTCCGAAGTCATCGATCGGAGAAGCTGTCGATCTGAAGATGAATGATCTTGCTTCGATGAGCTTGTTGTTGCAGCTTGAAGCATTGAAGTCGCACTGCCCTTTCCATTTAGTCGGCGGCGGCGGCATATCTTGGCCGCTGAAGGAAGGGTGGTCGGGAAATATCTCGATGTTGAGAAGCCCGACGATGATGCCCTCGCCGAAGTGTGTCTGGTTCCACGGGCCACCTACAGTGTTCAAGCCTAAGAAGCTCGGTGTATGTGTGGTCTGAAGCTTGTATAAGCGGTCGGAGTAGGCACGGACGAAGCCTGGCAACAATGACATGGCCGTCAGCTCTGGCTCCGTCAATTTAGCAGCGAAGCCACTAAAGACATTCTTGTAGGAGTACATCATGTGCTGATCCGAGGTGACTGAAGAAAGGAACGACCGGTAAAAGCTCTATTGGTCGAGTGAGGCAGACTCCGGCAGCTGCATGTGGACAATGTAAGCCCGGCGCTGCAAGCTGGTGGCGGAAGTTGCTTGGGGTACATTGCAGAAGAGGATGAGAGAGAGAAGGCAGGGGGAGGAGAAGTTTTTGAGGACCTTCATGGCCATCGCTGAAGGAGGGAAGCGGGGTATTGGAGGAGAGTGTGTTGATTTGAATGCATGGAGTTGGTGGGTATATATATACAGTTGTGAAGCTGAAAGCTGAAGGTGATCATGAAGAAGATGACAAGATTGGGTAGTTGGGCTTTGTGCAATATAGATAAAGAGCCGATGCGAGCTGATGATGAAACCAATGCTTTTTTAGCTTCTTCATGCATCTTGTGCACATGTAGTTCTTCGATTATTTTATTATAAAATTAATTTTAAATAAAACATGATGTAAAATGCATAACTAAAATATATAATTAAAGAATTTTATTTTTAATTATTTATATTAAAGATAATATAACATGTAATTGAAAAGCACATTATATATTTAACAACATTATATTGGGGCTCTGGATGAATTGTACAAGAAATAGCACAAATGGTATTTTCGTCAAATTATTTTATCATGTGTTGTGATAATACGAAACGAACGCAAGACTGTACTAGATTTGATGTTCAGTACCATGCGAAATGAACATGAGACTATTTGTTATGTTGTCCTGTACAACCTTATACTGTTCTCACTCATCTATTCTGTACTAAACTATTTGCGAAACGAACGGACCCCTAAATTCCAATTTATATTATCCTCACATGGAACTCATTCTTACTTGAGTGTCGAAATATCTTTTGCAGCCCTCCCCCTTTCTAGTGTGAATATTTGACTCACAAATAATACTTTATTAGTTGCTTAAAACCGAAAAGAATTGAATTGAACATCAAATTAATGTACACACTATTCAACCCCTCCCCCTCCCCCCCCCCTTTTTCTAGTGTGGATATTTGACTCACATGTAGGCGGGCTGATGACAACTCTAAGCCAGAGGAGGATATTCCTACAATATGTAGAGGTACGAGCATGTCCACCTGATGAGACACAAATCCGATGCTTTTGAAAAGTTCAAGGAGTATAAAGGAGTAAAAAGAGTGAGGTTGAGAAACAAATTAAAAAATGTATTAAAGGCCTTCGATCATAGCGAGGCGGCGAATACTTTTCCAATGAGTTATTGGATTATCTCAAGGATAACAAGGGCTCGTTTGATTCACAAACTGTCCGTCACAGGACAACAGACAGGGACAAGGACAGAACACTAGGTGTCCAGGGATAACAATTATACCAAGTTTGTTTCGTCAAAAACAAAACATAATATTCAGTCCCGTCCTACGTTTGTTTCGCTATAACATGACAAAATGATCAAAATACTCTTGCATATTTTTATTAATATTTGAAACGAATTAAAATATTATGATTGGTTGACTATTAAAATCCTACCATAGCAACTTACATTGCCAAGTTGTCAAAAAAGAAACATAAAGCATAATTTGATTCGTTTTAAAAATCCCATGGCACTAGCTTAGCAGCCCATAACAGTATCGTAAATTAACCTGTTCATAAGGCAAATACAATAGACTTTTCTTGAATCTTGATTGCATAAAGCATAAAAGAAACCATCATAAATAAACAAGATCTTAAGTTAACCTGTAATTTATAGCATTGAAGTTACAAAGTCAATATATACAAGTTACATGTGTATATGTACATGATTCTTTCCATTATTTAGATGGCCTATACATTATAGGCTATCCAAAGAGCCAATCACAGAGAAAGTTATTGTCAAGTGGCGTACTCCCAGCTTCCAGTTTGACAAGTCCTCGACTAACTCTTCCGAGTGTAAAGAGCTCATGGGCTGGAAGTTAGCAGGTATTAAGCAAGCATTATGGAAACTCAATTTTCTTTTTCTGCTTTCTAATCTCACCTTCAAGTAGCTTCGCATAATTCTTTGGATCTTTGGATCGAGCACTCTTTTCTCTATAGCTGGCCAAGGAAGGACTTGCGTTTTGGCCAAGGTGTCATTTAATGGAAAAATTGTATACAATGTTATAGAAAGATAGATTGCTCCCACTAAGTAGTCTCATAACAAACAGGTTTTAAATTTTAATGAATCACCATGCTTAATTCACAAATTGCTTTTTAAAACATGAATCACTTTGAACAACATGAAACTGATGGATAAAATATACAACAATACCATAGAACAACAAGAATCTCATGGTAGTGAAACCTACTGTGAACCTACTGTGAAATAAAATATTAACCTACTGTGAACCTTATGAAAAAACTCCTAATGGTAGTGAAACTGATCTCAACTTACTGTAGATGTAAAGAAACTCCTAACCAATTCATCCATTTCAGCAAGCATATCAGATTATCAGATTGAAACTGAAACTTAGAGATGTGTTTTTATATCAAAAAGAATTTATGGAGCAAATAAATATCAAATAACTTTTCATGTATGCTTTTTCTTATATCATAATGAGAGTGATTAAACTCTCACATTTCATCTTCTAAATCCCATCATTGAAGTGAAAGAAGATACAGAGACTACAATCATAATAAGTTAAAATGATGCTTTCAGGTTAAATATGTATCACGAATTCAAACAAAACCATGTTTCATTTTCCTAAAAGAGAGAACCAGAATAATATCTTAGATTTAATATATATATATATATCTGCTATCGTCATACATGAGATACTAAAGTGTCCATTGCAACTAAACTGATCTATGTTCAAATCTAGTTTGCAGCATGATGTTGAAATGGCAATTTGCTTTATAACCATGCCTCTTTGGAATCCCTAAAATAAATAAAAAATACACACTTGCATTTCCATAATGCAATCAAACAAGAAGGAAACAAATCACTCAGCAACTTGATCAGAAGATGGGATCGGGGAGCTCATCAAACATGATTGATATTGAAAAAAATATACTGCAACTACAAGCTTCAAAGAAGTATATTTACTAGCAATCAAACAAGAAAACATGCGAAGAAGTATATACTGCAACTACAGGATAAAACCAGTGATAAAACTAGAGAAAAACTAAGACCGGCGAAAGATAAAACCAGTGAAACAGTGCTCAAAACCAGTAACAAGCATCAAACATTTGCTTGTAGCAATATGATCATGATGTTCAAATAACAATATGATCATAAAGAGCAGTTTGTTTCTTTCTTTACAGGTTGACAAATAACAATATGACCATGATGTTTCTTTCTATGAAACTTTCATCAAACAGCTAATATTGAACATACTTTACCAAAGCTGAAAAAATACTGAGCAGAAAAACTACTGATATACTAACAACAATGTTCCTTCACGGGAATGGAAAAGAAGCAACAACAGCAATGTTGTGCAACCTTACAATACCGATATACTAACATTCTTTTAATATCCTCAAAAAATGCAACTTTCATCAAACAGCTACTGATATATACCAAAGCTGAAAAAAAACTGAACATATTATACCAAAGCTGAAAAAATACTGAGCAGAAAAACTACTGATATACTAACAACGATGTTCCTACAATCAAACATTAAACATGAAGACTACTGAAAATGGATCTATTCAAAACAGAGAAACTACTGAAAAATACTGAGCAGAAAAACTACAATGTACCTACTGATATAAAAGTACTGAAAATGGATCTATTCAAAACAGAGAGTTGTCCAGAATCTACATTGAGCAGAAAAACTTCCATCAAACAAACGGGGAGATAGGCGAAGAAACATTAACAACATGAGTATATACTGCATCAATCAAACATTAACAACATTCTCAAACGCTGTCAAACAAACTGCATCAATCAAACATGAGTATATACTGCATCAATCAAACATGAAGAAACAGTTGTCGAAGAGTCCAGAGAGAGGCGAGATCGGGGAGAGAGACATGAGGAGGGAGATGAGAGAGAGAGAGAGGAGGGGGTTACCTGTGCGAGAGATGATGGGCGAAGAGAAGCGGACGATGGCGAGAAGCGAGAGGCGAGAGAATCGCACGCGTGAGAAAAATCGTAGGCGGACGAGAGGCGAGAGACAAGTCGAGTTGGTGCGCGAGACGGCTAGGGTTTGAGTTGAGGGGTACGTGTTTAGTCGAGGGCAATGATGTCTTTTGGCCTCATTGTCCTCCGGCATATTTTGATGTATCGAGAACCAAAAAGTTCAAAATTTTGTCTCGGACATGATTTAGAATCTCGTTCCTTTCGAATTTTGCAAAACAAACAGAGGACAAAAACCAAAATCTAGTACAGTACCTCAATTTTTAACGAAACAAACGGGCCTAAGAATGTCTTAGAATGGACACCTCCTAGCACACCGCAGCGTAATGGAGTGGCCAATTGGAGTAATCACACTATTGGATATGGTGTCATCCATGTTGTGCTTCATTGATCTTCCCATCTCCTTCAGGGGATTTGCTTCGCAAATGGTCATGTACTTTTTGAATAAGGTTCTCTGGAAATTAGTTACTGATCTTCCCATCTCCTTCAGGGGATTTGCTTTGCAAATGGTCATGTACTTTTTGAATAAGATTCCCTAGAAATTAGTTTTCAATACCCCATATGAGATATGGAGAGGTAAGATACCGAGTCTTAAGCATCTTAAGCTTTGGGGCTAATCCAACTACCACAACCTCCTACCACTCATCAAAGATCAAATAGTTCGCATAACCCACCTGAGATATATGATCTGACCATTAAGGATGACCTAGGTTCAGGTGATCTGATGTCCTGTGATGGAGCGATCAAGAGTACGTGTTGATCGTAAGAGATGGCGAAACGCCATGAATTCTGAGATGGACTACTCTATGTGTACCAACTAAGTATGGACTTTGGTTAACCTACCCGAAGGAGTGACTCCTATAGGATGCAAGTGGATCTTTAAGAAAGATCAGAGCATATGGCAAGGTGGAGACCTATAAGGTCAGACTGGTTGCAAAAGGTTTCAAACAAAGGCAAAGGATTGTCTATCATGAAACTTTTTCACCGATAGCTACGCTCAAGTCCATCCGGATTATGCTTACGATTGCAACATACCTTGATTTTGAGATCTGGCAAGACTACCTTTCTCAACTGAGAGCTTGAGGAAGAAGTCTAAATGACACAACCAAAGGGCTTCGTCCCCTCAGTAGGACCGAGTAAGTTATGCAAGTTGTAAAAATCCATCTATAGATTAAAGCAAGCATCGAGGAGTTAGAACATCTGTTTTGATGAGACAGTCAAAAGGTTTGACTTTATCATAAATGAGGATGAACCTTGTAAATGTTAGTGGGAGTACTGAGTGTTATATATGGATGACATATTACTGATTGGGAATGACATATCTATGTTACAGTCGATAAATCAAGGCTATACCCAAAAACTTCTCCATGAAAGATCTGGGAGAGGTGTCCTATATGCTCGGCATAAAGATCTATAGGAATAGATCTAAAAGGATGCTAAGGTTATCCCAATCGAGGTATATTGTTATCTTCTTATAAGGGTTTAACATGGAAGACAGTAAAAGAGATTACTTGCCTTTGGGTCATGGCATATGTCTCTCCAAGAAGATGTCCCCATAGACACCTGAGAAGAGACAAAGGATGTGTGAGATCCCATATGCCTCGGCAATAGGGTCCATCATATATGCAATGCTTTGTACTCGACCTGATGTTGCTTAGGCCCTGGGGGTAACTAGAAGGGAGAGGAACATTGAAAAGTCGTGAAAAATATTCTCAAGTACTTAAGAAGAACCAGAGATATTTTTCTAATATATATGGTGGATCTTAGTTGAAGCCTGAGGGCTATATAGACTCCAATTTTCAATCTGATCTAGATGATAGTAAATCTATTTCAGGGTTTGTGTTTGCCCTAAATGGTGGTGTAGTGAGATGGAAGAGTTCCAAGCCGAGTATTGTAGCCAATTCATGACTATAGCTGAGTATATTGTTGAAAGTGAAGCCGCCAAGGAGAGAGTATAAGTAAAGGTGTTTATCTCACAGTGAAAGTTGTTCCTAAGATTGCCGATCTAGTGCCCATATTGTGAGACAATATTAGGGCAACTGATCAAAGCAAAGGAACCTAGATTCGATGACAAAACATTTCCTAAGGTGGTATCACCTCATTCTAGAAATCATTGGATGCGGTGATGTCTGTGTTGAGCGAGTGAACACACAAAACATCATTGCACATCCAAATCATTACCACAACAACATATTCAATCACTATTAAAAATATTGGTATGAGATACTAGGGTGATTGGCTTTAGCGCAAGTGGGAGATTGAAGATAATATTGCCCTCAAGCCAATCACATATTGATATATTGATGGACTATTCTATGGTAATGAATTATATGAGATAATTTTTCATCATATGTTGTATCTATAGTTATTAATAGATTATGATGAACCCCATGACCCATGGCAATGTTTCTAGGGCCATGATGAGATCATGCCAATGAGACCTAAAATCTAATAAACCACAGTTCAAAATATTCCTAGTCGTAGGGAACGGTGATTCCGGTAAGACTAGTACACTTGGTACATGCTCTAATGTAGAGGGTAGTTGATCTCATAGTTACTTATGAGGCATCGTTCATGTATAAGTGTAGGTTCTCATTGGAGAATGAGTTCATTGAACAAACTCGCTCGATGAATGCCAAATGGAATCCCTATCAATAGACAATTCCTCAAGTGATAGTAGGTGCAAGTAATACTTGGACCTGAGGTTGTCATGGTCACTTTGTGATTGTCGATCTATCGCTTTGGTGTATAGCTTAGCAAATCTCGCAGAGATATGCATCAGATACTCTAGGCATAGTGAGATTTTCATGGAAGTGGGTAAGCAACCAACAAGGCATCGATTATTCCTAGTAAGAGGAGAGAATGTCCTATGTTTTCCAATGAGTGTCATCTCGGGAAAACTCTGGCCATAGTGGATATTAAAGTTGGAAAAGCATATCCAATATTTCGTTATTGAGACGATGACTTAAGGAAGTGGATTACATATGAATCTTTATTAGGGTTTGACATATTTTCCATACCCTAGTCGTATTCGGGATATTGTGTAATCGAATGATTTGATTGCACAAGAACTAATCACCGAAGGGCGTTCGATCGCTTGTGATTGAACTCCACGCTATATGAGTAGACATGATACATTGCTAGACGTCAATCTTGACTTGTGAGTTAAATTACTATCATGAGATGATCAGTCGATCGCATTAATGAGTTTAATGGGGATCGTTGAAATTAGTTCGCATAGAAGGCGTTCTATCGAATTAAGATACTCGCATGTGCACCACTCACTGCCGGCTTAGTGTGGGGCCCAATGGGTCACACACAAATAAGTTTCCTCGTAATGAGATTTATGAGATAAAACTCAAACGTGACAATTAATGTCTCCTAGCACGGACATGCCACAAAACGGTCATTACACTCATCTATGGAAATCAAGCGGGAAAGAGTTCCCCTTTTGGATTAACCACATAAACCCGAGGAAGAATTCCTCGAAACCCTAGCAAATGGGGATCGGCACGCGATGCGATCAAGCCATGAAGGGTTGGACGTCATAAGATGAGCCCGACCACTTCCGAGGATGGGCCCGACCTCGACCTCATTTGGATGAGGTTGGTTGATTCAAAGAGAGGTAGTCAACTATTTTGAATAGTCGACACTTATCTCCTTGATTCAAGGAGTTTAACTCCTTAAATCAAGGAGAGGAGTCAAAGGGTGCAGGGAGTTGACTTCTTTGTAGGAGCTGACTCCTATTTTCTTGGAAGGAGTGGCCGGTCCTCATCACTTGAAGGTCGTCTATGGTAGGCGACCTTATCTCTTGAGAGAGGTCGTTTGCCATAGCCGACCAAAAGGGGTTTGGCTTGTAAGAAAAATTGTCTCATGTGGCATAAAATATGTGTATTTATGTTCTAGGTTTAATAAATTATAAGTAATGAGGGAAATTAGAGGAGTTATTTTAGAAAGTAAGCAACTTGATAGGAGTTGGTTTATAAAAGAGTTTATGAGAACTTTGATCCTCTTCCTAGCCATTATGTTCTCTTCTCATTTTCACCATCACGAAAGGAAGAAGATAGTAAGGAAAGGCTAAGGGAAAGAAACCAAGTTTTAGGAAGATTTCTAATCTTCTCAATCCTCTACTATTATCATGTTGATTATGGATCAAGGTATGCTCTTATATTCTACTTATCCTGTTTGTGAGAATTATGAACTTCAAGATCCTGTTTTCATGTGAATAATAGTTTTCTGAATATGAAATAAGAGAAAACCTATGAACACACATGTGGTATCAAAGCCAGGTTATGAAATTTGTGATTCTCCATATTTATGTGAACCCTAAATTATGAAATTGGAAATTTTGTATGAATAGAATTTTAATAGCAATGTTTCCGCAATGTGATTTGCTCTTTGCATTGATGAATCAAGTGACATAAACTATAGGTCATGACAAAGATTCTTTACTGTGACAAAATTTCTACCTCTAGAATGTCATTTTACAATGAGTAAATGAAGTTGTCTTTGTGTGCAAACAATAGTAAATCTATTGCCAAAGCATGTAATTACATGAATAAGTCATTTTGTCTTATATGACTATATTGTTTTACTTTAAATGCTTTGTATGTTGCTTTGGAATATCAAATTTTGTTTCCAAAAAGATGTATGCCTTGGGTTTACTTTCAATGAAGAAGAGTCCTTAAATTTTGAAATTAGTGTACGTGAGATTTGTTAATCACCAAAGTGGTCAAATCTATAAGTCTAATGATTCCAATTTTATGATGGTTTATTTCAATTATCCATAGATTAGATGATAAATGATGATTATTAGTGTATGGGTTAATTGAAGTTCATTATTATAAGATATTTAAGAATCACCCAAAGGTTGATTAATTGTTCTTATAATTAAAGATAATGATTGTTGGTAATGTAAGTGCACTATTAGTTTTATTTATATATCCGAAGATAGTAAATATTTCTAGTTATTGCATACTTCATTGCCAAATAATGTTAAATTTATTAGCATCATTATGTTAGTGTATATTGATGTATCACCCAAAAGAGAACATTGATATACATTGAATATTTAAATTATTATTGTTTGAATATGATAGTATGTTTATTTATGACTCAAAGCATTAATGTTAAACATGTATTAATTACAGTATCTGTCCCTATCACATTGCATTCGTATGCTATGTCTGTTCCAATTTTTAATGGGTTGAATTTCTCTGATTGGTGTGAACAAGTCCAATTTCACCTTAGTGTATTGGATCTTGATTTGACACTTCAAGTTGAGAAACCTGCTATTACTGTTGCTAGTAGCAATGAAGAAAAGGCTCATTATAAAGCTTGGGAAAGGTCAAACAGACTATGCCTTATGTTTATGCGAATGAGCATAGCAAACAACATCAAGTCAGCTCTTTTCAAAACTAAAAGTGCTAAAGAATTTATAAAGTTTGTGGAAGAGCGCTCCCAAACTGCAGATAAGTCTCTTGCTGGGACATTAATGAGTACTTTAACCACCATGAAATTTGATGATTCTCATACTATGCATGAACATGTCATTGAAATGACAAATCTTGCAGCAAGACTTAAGTCTTTGGGAATGGAAGTGGATGAAAGTTTCCTTGTGCAGTTCGTTCTGAACTCATTACCATTTGAGTATGGTCCATTCCCAAATGAACTATAATACCATGAAAGATAAATGGAATGTGCATGAATTGCACAGTATGTTAGTTCAAGAGGAAATCGGACTTAAGAATCAAGGAAACCAGTCCATTCATTATGTGAATCATCCAGGAGCCGAAAAGAAAGTTGAAAAGAAACATGGAAAGGGAAAAGGAACATTAAAGGTTGCTAAGTCTTCTTCCAAAATCCAAAAGAAAAAATAATATAATAAATGCCATTTTTGTTGGAAAACTGGACACTTCCAGAAGGATTGCCCAAGGCATAAGGCCTTACACCTTGGTTCGAAAAGAAAGGACATAAGCTTAATGCTTATGTATGTTTTGAATCAAATTTAACGGAACTTCCCCACAATACATGGTGGATTGATTCTAGATGTACGACTCATGTTTCTAATTCGTTGCAAGGATTCCTTACAATCCAAACCACAAACCCAAATGAAAAGTTCGTCTTTATGAGCAATAGAATGAAGGTTCCAGTGGAAGTTGTCGGGACCTATCATTTGATCCTAGACATTGGACATCATTTAGACTTATGTGAAACTCTTTATGTACCTAATATATCTAGGAATTTAGTTTCTTTATCTAAACTTGATATTGCTAGAAACTCTTTTAAGTTTGGTAATGGATGTTTCAGTTTGTATAAGTATACATGTATACTTGGGTCTGGTATACTTTGTGATGGTTTATATAAATTGAATCTTGACAATTTATATGTTGAAACACTTATGACCTTGAATCATAATGTTGGCATTAAACGTAGTTTAGTGAATGATAGTTCTGCTTACTTGTGGCATAGACGTTCGGGTCATATTTCCAAAGAACGAATGGAAAGGTTGACAAAGAATGACATCCTTCCAGATTTGGACTTCACTGACCTTAATTTTTGTGTGGACTGTATTAAAGGAAAGCAAACAAGACACACAAAGATAGGAGCTATAAGAAGTACCCAGCTTCTTGAAATTATAGACACTGACATATGTGGACCCTTTGATGTAAATTCTTTCAGTAAAGAAAAGTACTTCATCATCTTTATTGATGGTTATTCACGTTATGGTTATGTTTATCTGCTACATGAGAAATCTCAGGCAGTTAATGCCTTAGAGGTTTATATAAATGAAGTTGAAAGGCAGTTACGCAGAAAGGTTAAAATTGTAAGATCTAATAGAGGTGGTGAGTATTATGGAAGATATAATGAAACTGGACAACACCCAGGTCCATTTCCTAAATTCTTAGAAAAGCATGGCATATGTGCTCAATACACAATGCCAGATACACCACAACAAAATGGTGTATCAGAAAGGCGTAACTGAACCTTAATGGATATGGTTAGGACTATGATGAGTAATGCGTCTTTACCCTTGTCATTGTGGATGTATGCATTAAAAACTACGATGTATTTATTGAACGGGGTTCTTAGTAAGGCAGTTCCAAAGACTCCTTTTCAACTGTGGACAGGTAGGAAACCCAGTTTGAGGCACCTGCATGTTTGGGGGTGCCAGGCAGAAATTAGAGTATATAACCCACAAGAAAAGAAACTGGATGCAAGAACAATCAGTAGATATTTCATTGGTTATCCAGAAAAATCAAAAGAGTCACTACTATATTTTGGCTCTATGGCCACGCCATTTTTTGGAACGGTTGAAAAAGTGTTCCCATAGATCACTTACAGGAACGGTTTCCAAAACCGTTCCCTTAGCCATTACACTATAGGAACACTAAAAAAACCGTTCCCATAGCTAATATATGGGAACAACTCTAGTAACCGTTCCCTTAGCCTATATACTATGGGAACAGTTTTAGTAATCGTTCCCTTATCTTATATACTATGGGAACATAAAGGAACCGTTCCCTTAGTCTATACTACGAGATGCGAAAAAATGGTGAAGAAATCACGGAATGCTACGTCGATCGACCGATCGAAGCTAAAATTTGGCAGAAGCCATTCGATCGACCAAAGTTGGTGAAGAAATCGCGGAAGCCTACGTCGATCGATCGGTCGGTCGACCAATCGAAGCCAAAATGTGGCAGAAGCCATTCGATCGACCTGTCGATCGATCGAAGTTGGTGAAGAAAGTGCGATATGCTACGTCGGTCGACCGATCGAAGCCAAAATTTGGCAGTAGCCAATTAGGTCGACCGATCGAAGGTAAAATTGGGCAGAAGGCGCGTCGGTCGATCGAATGGCAAATCGAAGATCACGCGCCTAGGCTTCACTGCATCGGTCGACCGATTGATGCGAAAAATTGGCAGTAACCATTCGGTCGACCTGTCGGTCGACCGAAGTTATATTATATATAAGCCAAATATATATATAAACCTGCTCATATTTAACAACTGTTCGCAAAAATACCCTATACACCGAAATATTTTCCTTACCCGCTCACTCGATCTCTTCCACCCTAAACACTCTCCCGCTCGCTCGTACTGTGTCAGATCGATCCCTCCTACCGAATATATCTTCGCTTGACGATCTCTCCGCTCAACGTCTTCTCCGCTATTGTCGTCTTCTCCGCTCGATGATCCCTCCTGTCGTGCCGTCTTCTTCGTTCGACGATCCCACTTGCCGTCTTCTTCGCTCGATCCCTCCCGCCTGTCTTCTCCATTCGAAACAGTCGTCTTCCCCCGTCAACAGGTAAACCCTCCCCTCTCCCTCTCCCTCTCCCCTCTCCCCTCTCCCTTAATTCTCTACTCGATCCCTCCTGCCGACTTCCAGCCGAACCTAGCTACTATCACCAAATGCTCAATTAAGCTCAATTAACCGATTATTTTGGTTTTTCAATTACTGCAAAATGACTTTACTTCCACCATATTTTGACTTTTCACATGGAGGCAAAATATGAATTAACCAATTCTTTTCTATTCCAATGCCTTTGCTTGACGACCATCTCTTGTTAGGTAGTAAGGGTTTAATGATTTAAAATGTAAAAACTTCCACAGTGATGAAAAGCTTTTAATTTATCAATTTATCAAAGACAAGCTTTTAATTTATCAATTTATCAAAGACACGGTATTAAATTTATCAATTTAAGTGATGAAAAGCTTGTTAGGTAGTAAGGGTTTAGCATTCATATGTTTCTACGTTCATCATCTCACATCCCAATTTATCAAAAGATAATGTATGTATTTAATTGTTTACAATGTACGTTTGTCATCTCACAGCTCAAATCAACACAACAATGAAAAATCAATCAAAATTTTAAATTAGTATGTATGTATTTAATTGTTTGGTGTCATTTGTTTGATGGAAGCATCATGGGACAAGAATGTTCTCGATGACTACCACCTTGTGGTCGGTGCTTGCCAGCTCTGCGACGGCGATGCCACCGCCGTAGGTGGAATCGACGATGACGACATCGCATTCGACATCTATGATGTTTTGCTCAGGGTTTAGGGTGTTAGGCATCTCTATTTATTATTTATTTATTTTTTTGAAGCTAGCAGCAGCTGACGGTGTTGGGCTGGAATAAAAAATTATAGTATTAGTTATTGACTGGACGACCAACTAATTGATTCATTAACCATGAATTGACGGTGGAATATAATTTGTGTAAATTTAAAAATTTTGATTAGAATTAATACAAATTAAAAGTTGAATTAAATTCGTTAATTTGATCGTAGTGTTAGATTTATTAATTTTTTCTTAAGATTACTTGAATGAATAATTTGAAAATGGCATCAGTAGTAGCATACAACTATAAAGAGGACGATGACGAAAAATGACAGCTCTAGAAATCTCAAATAGTTCTAAGATTTCGATGAACTGCTGCAAGGTGAATTGACCTGGGGCAGCCATGAAAGGCTGACTTTCTTAGGAACAGCCAATTTGCGTCGGATTAGATAACGGTGAGCCATTAGTCGGGCAGAGTTTCACGTTAAGCTCAGAGGGAGCGTCAACGGTCTTGTTTTGATTTTAGTATTTTGAAAAATGATTGCAGATTTGGTGTATTTCCACGTCAAATGTCGATTTTGAAAATAAATGCCAAAATTTTGTGAGGCCACGGAGAGCAGAAGACAGATAATATAAAAACAGAGACAGTGAGATAACCAAGAGACACTGACTCCTCACCTCGAGCTACGGCGGACATATGCTCTCATGCCTCGCTCACGCCGCCTCCCCTTCCGGCCGCGGCCTCACCAACGACGCCCCCGACCCTCGCGAGGCTCTCCGCCTCCTCGGCCAGCGAACCGCCAAAACCCTGGGACAAGTCAAGCAGGCCCACGCTCGCGCCCTGCGCTTCGGCTTGTCCCACGACCCTGCCCTCCTTCCCTCCCTCGTACGCATCTACTCCTCCCACCGCCGCCTCGACCTCGCTGTCCGCCTCCTCTATGCCTTCCCCGACCCTCCCTCCTTCGCCTGGAACCTCATGATCCGCGCCTACGCCGCCGATGGCGCCCCGCTCGATGCCGTTCTCCTCTACAACTGCATGCTCGCCCGCGGCGTTCGCCCCGACAAGTTCACCTTCCCCTTCGTCGTCAAGGCGTGTTCGATCTTAAAGAACCTTGACAAGGGCAAGGAGGTGCACGCCTTTGCTATAAAGTCGGGGTTTTATCGTGACCAGTTCCTGCACAACGCCCTCATTCATTTCTACTTTTGCTGCGGCCAAACCGTATGCGGGCAGAAGGTGTTCGACGGTATGCCTGTTAGGAGTGTCGTATCGTGGACGGCTCTGCTTTCCGGGCTCATGGCTTGTGGCGAGGTTGAGGCCGCCAAGGCCGTGTTTGGAACCATGCCAGTCCGAAACGTCGTCACTTGGACGGCGATGATTGATTGGTACGCGAGGAACGGGTTCCCTGATGAGGCATTCCGACTATTCCGAAGGATGAAGGAGGACAATGTGCCACCGAATGAGTTCACTATAGTTGCTCTATTAATTGCCTGCTCAGAGCTTGGGAGCCTGAGCTTGGGTCAGTGGGTGCATGAATTTGCTCAAAAGAATGGTGGGCTTGACAAGGGGGTTTATGTCGGCACCGCTCTTGTAGATATGTACAGCAAATGTGGTAGCCCCGAGGATGCCCTGAGAGTGTTTGATCATACGCCAGTAAAGAGCTTAGCAACTTGGAACTCGATAATCACTAGCATGGGAGTACATGGGCGGGGAAAGCAAGCAGTGTCACTTTTCATGGAAATGGAGAAGGCAAATGTGCAGCCAGATGGAATCACCTTTATCGGCGTCTTGAGTGCATGTGTAAGGGAGTGCCTGGTGGAGGAGGGCTTCAGATTCTTTGGCTCCATGATCAAACGTTATGGCATCGAACCATGTCGTGAACATTATGATTGTCTCAAGGATTTGGATAATGCCGATAACTCAGTTGAGGTGACTGAGATGGTCCAGGATTTGAAACCATAGCTTGATGCCACAGCAAAACAAATGCTGATGAAATTGAAGCAAGCAAACTGGCCAGAGCTGGCCACTGATTAAAATTTCCTGTGAATTTGGATAGTTTCAGCCTGGAAACTTCAGGATCTAGAGAAAAAGGTGAAGACGGTGAACCATGAGAGGTCTTTTCAAGATACACAAAGGAAAATGCTGCAATAGCCATGTCTCAACTCAAAAGGCACGAAGCAAATGCAAAGCAGATTCAGTAAAGGATATCGAAAGGTCTCACACTAGTGAATTGAAAGTATAACCGGGATAATAAGTTGTAGTCTTCCCCAATTGATTCTTTTGATAGTAGATAACTTCAATAGCAGATCCCTGATGTTATACTTAGATACTTTTGTTCTTCTTCTAGATTCTCGGACTGTTATCATAGCATAAAGAAATGGCTGAGATCTTGTGTTGCATATGGTGCTTTTTTACAGTTCAAGGCTCTGCCCTGCTTGTATATAATTTATACAATGCTTCATATTACCCATGGAACAAGACATTAATTCTTTCCTTGTTGCCTACTTGCTTCACATCTTTCTATTCGTGGTTTATGGCTTTTGTGAGCTATAGTTTAATTGAATTAGACCTACTAATCAGCATAAAGAAATGGCTGTGGTCTTTTGTTGCCTATGATGCTTTTTTACAGTTCTCTGCTCATATTAATCATGGAACAAGCTATTATCATTCCACAATGGTTGTTGCTTTTATAAGGTATAGTTTATTGAACGAATATGAACATCAAATTGTCTCCAGCTCTATTCGAACTGGAAATTTGTATTAAATAGAAAAATAGTAAATCTTAATTTGGATATGTTGGGATAAGGGCAGAATGCAAAATCGTATTTTTTATCGGACTAGTAAAATTGATGGTGGAACCAGGTTTCAAATACTAAAATCAATTGATCTTATGTTAAGTTTAATGTATTACTAGTTTATGTTACAAGGTAATTCAAATTACCAAGTAATTATATTATTAGCTACAAACACAATGGATTATCGGTCTCAATTATGGGACTATAACCCTCAGATAGAGTCTGAGACATCTTCGATCTCCGCCACCGACGCCGAGGTTCTTGTGGGTGAAGCGATCAAAAGAAATCCACGGGAAGCGATGTGATCTTAGGAGGAAGGAATGCCCCAAATATGAGAGTGAAGGCATTAAAGATCTGGAGATGGAGACAAGATAGAGATATGTATTCCTTGTGGAGATGAAGATTTAGGCAATGGTAGATGAAGCCAAATCAAAATCGCAGGAAGAAGCTCTGATACCATGTAAGAGAAGTAGCAGAGACTTGTAATAATGGGAAAATGAATACATTTTAGCAAATGGTCAAAAAGTCACTTACATCAGAAAATATATGTCTTTTTATACTACACATACCCAGTTAATTAAGAAACAATATAGTAATATAATATGCTAATACTTGCTATAACTAATTATATCCCTTGATAAACCTCGCCTTCATCACTAACGTGCTTGCTAAGGATGGAATGGGAGGCATGACATGTGAAATGAAGGTTTTGTTCGAGGGCAAGCAGGTAGTTTTACCTGCTTATGTCGTGCCCAATGAGGGTTTCGATGGTGGCAGGGCAAAATTTATAATACGAAAGAATTAGGACTCCATCAACTTACTTAATTATTAAAATAAATAAATAAATACCATCATAGTCATTGTAGGATTACCTTGCTTGCTATCCTTGTCTCAAACCCTATCACAAACACAAAATGGATTATCGATCTCAATTACTTGTGTTTGTGGGATATGAGAATGAATACAAAAGTTACAAGTGTTTGGCGGCCGATAGAAGAATTTACATTTCAAGAGATGTTTTTGATGAAAGCTTGTTTCCCTTCAAGGCAGATTCTAACCTTCTTCATTCATCGAAGCATAAATGTGTTTCAACAACCCCAATTGCATCCATTTTACCTTCTATTCCAGTTCTAAATTCAACATCACATTCTTCATTTACTCCCTGCTCTTCCATATCCACTTCTTCCTTTCAAGATGTCCAACATTCTAATTATGAACCTATTTCTTTGGGTGATGACTTCAATGCTTTACCTTGAGGAGCTAATAATATTTCAGGTTACAGGACCACTGAAATAATTGAAGCTGAAACAACAACTGAAGATACTTGACAACCATTGGCTACGAATAGTCATCCCATGACAACTAGAAGCAAGGCTGGAATATCCAAACCAAAGGTCTACAATATTGACTCAAAATTCATTAGTTCAGCTCCAACATTCATAACTGATGCATTAACTCAACCACATTGGAGAGCTACTATGTTTGAAGAATATGATGCTCTTTTGAAAAATCACAATTGATCCTTAGTAGAATTGTCATATGATAAAACTGCTATTGGTTGTAAATGGGCCTTAAAGGAGAAAAATGATGAAAATGGGATGGTCCAAAAATACAAAAACAAGGTTAGTGGCAGATGGCTTTCATCAAAAACCTAGTCATAATTTTACCGAGGTTTTCAGTCCTGTAGTTAAACCTACAACTATTAGGACAATTCTTTCCATTGCTTGCAATTATGATTGGTCTATACATCAACTTGATTTCAATAATGCATTTCTGAATGGTGACATACAATAGGAGATATATATGGTTCAACCACTTGGTTTTGTATCCGGTCATGCCAAACTAGTTTGTATGCTAAACAAGGTCTTGTATGGGTTAAAACAAGCATCACGTGCTTGGTTTCATAAGCTAACTACAACCTTTGCTAGTTTGGATTTTGTGGCTGCAAAAAGTGACAGTTCATTATTTCTGTAGTGTACAAGATCTGAAATTTTATATGTGCTAGTATATGTTGATGATATAATCATCACAAGGAACTCTCAAGTTACCATTGAGAATCTGATTCATTGGTTTCAGTCCAAGTTTACTTTAAAAGACCTTGGGCCTCTCAGCTATTTTTTGGGTATTCAAGTAAAAAGAACCAATCCTGGTATTCTGCACTTTATGTCAAGAGAAGTATATTGCTAAACTTTTAGTTAAAGCTAACTTGTCTCAAGCAAAATAAATGCCTACTCCCATGACTACAGGACTTCATGTATCTGCCACGGAAGGTGAACAAATGGCTGATCCTAGTTTGTATCGGTCAATAGTAGGTGCATTACAATATGCTACAATTACCCGATCGGACATTGCCTTTTGTGTCAATAAGGTTTCTCAGTTCATGCATAATCCTAGGGAGCCTCATTGGAAAGCTGTTAAGTGCATACTCAGATACTTGGTTGGGACTATAACCCATGGAATTGAACTACAAAAATCTCCTACAATGTCTGTCATTATATTTAATATTTACTGACTCTGACTAGGGTCTGATATTGATGATAGGCGCTCCACCTCTGGTTATTGTGTGTACTTAGGGGCCAATTTTATTTTTTGGAGTGCCAAGAAACAGGTTGTGGTGTCTCGATCAAGTGCCAGCCCAATTCTTTACTCCAAAACTAAGCATTTTGAGCTTGATCTATTCTTTGTCAGAGAAAAGGTTGTTGCTCATCAACTTGTTGCATTGTGCAACATATTCCTGCTTCAGTCCAAGTTGCAGATATATTTACAAAACCCAAGTATTAGCATATTATATTGTTTCTTAAGTAACTGGGTATGTGTAGTATAAATAGACATGTCTTTTCTGATGTGACTTTTTGACCATTTGCTGAAATGTATTCCTTTTCCCATTATTACGAGTCTCTGCTACTTCTCTTATAAGGTTAAGCGAGGAGGGGTGTTACAAGCCTTGGTGTAAGCTCGTGGTGCTGGTCGCCGCTGGTTGATACTATCACCTATCTTGATAGAAAGGGAAGGGTGGGAGAGAGAGAGAGAGATTGATTGTAGTCAAATTCTGGTTGCTTTATCTTACTTTCAAGTTTCCTTAAATAGATGTTACAAAGTTCATGTATTGAATACAATGTCTAATTCTCATGATGATTTTTATGTGCAAAACATCTAAACCTACATTAAAATCTACTATGTTGATCTCGGTTTATTGCAACCACCGTCAACGAGTGAGCGTGAGACATTGGAGGATTTAGAGGCATGCATGATTGAGGGGTTATTTTAATTGTTGTTAATATATTATGGTACGATTTTCTAACGAATCTAAAAATAAGGGTGGTGGTGTTATGATGTTTTCGGCCTCTGACAGCCGATCGAGAAAGGAATGAGGATAAGGTGGCGAAGACCCAAAACATGTCGTTGGAGATCAACAGATGAGTCCGACAATGCTACAAGTGGAGAGGGTGCAGCTGTTGAGCAGGATATCATGTAAGAGAAGAAATTAAAAAGGAAGAAAAAGTTGTTTTTTATTTTATATTATTATTTATTATGAGTGTTGATAAATGTTTGAAATGCTTGTTTTATAAGAATGTGGTCTAGTATTTTGAACCTACTTGTGTTTATGATTTTTATATCATTATTGATTTTTCTAAAAAAATAAGTATTTGGTTTAAATATCATATAATTATTTGAGGGGCCTATAATTGTCCGACAAGGTCAATGTGAATGTGAAAATCGTAAGTTTCCACATTCAAGGTGCAATGGTGGGTTCGTTTCTCCAAAGGATGTGTGTTAATGCTTTAGAGTAGATAATAAGTAATGAGCTAGCCCAATAGTAATTCAATATTTAATATTTGGGCATGCATAAATATGATGGGCAGTATCAAGAGCGGGGATTATTTATCTTATTGTTATATTCCTTTGTTGTTTGTTTCTTTTGTCCTTTCGAGCTCTATCGTATGCTTATTGGTGTATATTCATATTAGTATTTGAATGTGAGTTGTGGATGTGTAGTAGTATTTGGTTTCATTTTGCATGATTATGTTTATTGTATGCGCAAGCTATGCATATTCTACATGCAAATATGTATGGGGTGATTGTTGATGCATGGTAGCATTTTTGTATGCATGCTATCGGTGTAGTGTTCATGTGCGTGAATTTGGGCCCTTAATTTGGGATGGGTAACATCAAGTGATGCATGAAGTACTTGATGTTCTTCTTACAGATGTTAGGCTTTGAGTCATCGGTCGGGAACACTTTACGATTCATTAGACCTTACGAAGTTTTTGGGCGAGGACAACGGTGATATATGGATACACTATGAAGTGAGGGCATTTGCATTGTGTATACATGATATTTTTGGATAGTCATTCTATTTGCTTGAGTGGATAAGGAGTAGTGGACGGAGCCAGGAATCAAAATTAGGAGAGGCAAACTCAAATCAACATATTATCTACAATATTATAATTGACAAAATAATTAAACATGTTTTCAAAAGATAATTCATTATATTATATATAAAAGTAAATAAATATTATTCAAACACTTCGTAAGTATAAAAACATAAGTTAAAATCTTTAATTTACCAAATTGCAATTTTTTCAACGAGTTTTCATGTGTTGATAACATTGCATAATAATCTCATTGTCACACATTGAAAAACTCTCCAAAATAAATATGTTATATACTTATATGAGGTTAGCGAGCTACATTGGACGATGATAATTGCATGCATGGTCGGAGTGCCAAAAATTATGCGTGGAACCGTGGTCACGTGTGGGCAGGTCTATGGCCACATGTGGGTGGGGCCGATCCTTGAGGGCAATAGAGCATAGCAGTATGATGCGGGGATAAAGCAACTCAGACAACATCAGGAGAGGAAAAAGAAATAAGGATAAGATTAGACCACTGAATTTATTCTGTGACAAGTCGGCGATACTATATTCCAATAACAACAGAAGTTCTTCTAAGTCAAAGCATATTGACTTTAAGTTCCTGCTTGTTAAAGAAAAAATTCAGAGTGATTATTTATATATATAGCACATAGGTACAACTTCCATGAGGGTGGATTCATTTTCTAAAGGCTTACCGCCACCCATGGTCTTTCATGAGCATGTTGCTCATTCGGATGTTACATTATGTATTGATATGATGGTTTAGTGGGAGTTTATAAATTGTTACTATACTTTATTAACAAATTTTTCTATAGAATAAACTTTTGTTGTTTTCCATTCTGAATGTTTTGTTTTGATCTCACTAAAGAATACAGTAGGACCAGTTGAAAATAGACATGTTTAGATCATGTTGCATATAATTTTTATGTTGTGCACTCATATTTGATCTATGTCGTCAAAAGTATTAATATTGTGATCATTGATAGATCTAGTAACAATACTTGTGACGAAGGTCGCTTTGGTTCTATGTTGGTATGACCGATGGACCAAATTGTTGGAGATGGTTGATAGTAATAGTTGTGATGAGCTCATAAAGTAATTTTAAAATACACAACCGTACAATGATACTTGTGTTGGCCTAAGTGGGAGATTGTTAAATTATTTATTTAATAATTTGTTGGCCAACAATTATCAATAAGAGTGTATTTATTGTTATCGAATTGATAGGCCTAAAATTGAAGTGATCTAATTAAATCTAATTTTATGGGCCCACGATATCTCAAAATATGAGGTTTAATTGCATATATACCATTATGGATAATTGTAAGTTGAATGGGCTACACTAGAGCAGGTGAATAGTATGTTTACTAAAAAATTAAACTTAAATTCAATTTTAATCGGTTCATAGATTATTTAGGCAATTCACAAATTGAATAGCAAATAAAAGCAAAATAAATATAACAGTTATACAAACACAAGTAGAGGCAATGCAAACACGATAATTTATAGTGGTTCGGGACCCTTCCTTACTTTACTACTTAAGCACCTCATTTAGGATTTTCAACTTAGATTTACTAGATTAAATTTATTTCCTTATAATGAGAACTTTACACCGGAGAATCTCCTCTCTCACACCGAAGGCACTTCCACACATGGAAGTCTCTGTCTTCCTACCGAAAGCACTCTCTCACCCCAAACTCTAAAGGACAATAAATTCTAATCTTAGTAAACCAACTAATAGGTTTACACAACTTGAAATACAACAAATAAACCTAAAAAATACACAAGTAAATGAAGCAATGAATCAAATACAAGTACTTAGCTCTAACCAAGATGTCGTAGCTCTTCTTGAGCCCTTTAGATGATGAATCAATGGATCTCAAAGGCTAAATTAAGGTTTCAATGGAGAACTAGGGTTTTAGATGAAATGACTCAATAAAAGCTTGGAAATAATTTTAGATTGACTCAACAAAGTGTTAGAGGGCTCTCTTGGAAGCTTATATAGAGATCCATTGGCTGCAACAAAAATAGTCGTTCAACGAATCTAAAATAATTGTTCTACAAATCAAAAATGGATCCATTGGCTGAGGAAGGCTCCAACAAAATGTTGTAGGGGCTCAAAACAATCGTTCAACGGATCTAAAAAGATCCATTGGCGCTTTCGGTCGACCATGGGTCGACTCTTGGTCGATCAAGGGTCAGCCAAAATATCACTGGAAAAACTAGTGATAGATAGTCAATCTCTAGTCGACCGTTTCCAATGACATTTCGGTTGACCCTCGATCGACCGCAAGTCGATCGATTATGGGCTGGCGATCGGTCAATAACACCATTTCTTAGCCGATTTTTACAGTTTGTTGTTTTTTGGGTTTTCAAGTTTCGGGTTTTGATTTTTGTGGTTCTTTGCATCATAATGAGGATTTATACCATATACTAGACATCCTAAACCTATGTTCTAACTTCCCGATGAAATCTAAGCGTCAACAATCATCCTTCCGATTTTTTCGATCGCGAACGTCGCGCGCAAACCGACTTAAAACCTGAAAATATTTCTTGCACAAACATTTTTTTCCATATTTGTTATCATCAAAACTTAAGGCAACAGTAAATTTTGGTTTTCTGATGGGCAAAATTGGAATTTGCCACAACCTCGAGTTTTCACTATAAATAGAAGGGTTATGATCCCTAGGTCATGCACTTATTTTCCTGTCTCTGAAATCCCATTATTTAGAGAGTGACGCTGAGGTTCTGCGCATTAACCTGGATGGCTGCACCCCGGTCTTCAATTCTGGCAATGGATTCAAGTACGCTTTCGCTACGATTATTCTTGATGGTTTTACATGTAGATTTCTTGTTTAGGGTAAAGTTCCTGTTAAATATTTATTATCATCATCATCAAAGACATCAAAAGGAGCTTATAGCTTGATTTGATAGCTAAGTTGTGATTGTTTGTTATTTACTCTCGTTTAATTGTAATTTTTGTGTTATTTTTCATTGTCTTTAAATGTTAAGTGTAGACCTAGGTGTTTAGGTCTTGATTGATTTGTTGTCTTGGTGTAGAGGTATAAATTCACTTGTGTAACTATGTTTTAGAGTTGCCTTAGAGCTTAAGATGGGAAGGTGCCTTCGGGGAGAAGATTGTGCGCTTCTAATATAAATCCTCTTGAAGGAACCTTATAATATAGTTATCTAATTCAAATCCTAAGGGGGGAACTCAAGTAGTGGGAGTAGACTTGGTTAGAAGCTGAACAACTATTAATAGTGTGTTAGCATCGTTTTAATTGTGTGTTGTGCTTACTTAATTCATTTAGCTTCTACACTTACTCAATTGAACTTTTCATTGGCTTACTCATAAGAATCGATTAAAATTGAATTTAGGCTTAAGTATTAGGAATACACTATTCATCCTTCAACGACGACTCAAAATGATTGTTTTTCCAACTGTTGGATGTTGTTGAGCCCGAGCCATTCTTTGTCGTTTGCCTATATAAAGGTCTTGCTTGCCTTCATTTGGGCCTATAGAACATATTGAATCATCTTTTGATCCTTATCTAAATCTTATTTAGCCAATCTTGTGAATTTGCCCTATTTTGCTTACCATCCTTATTTAAAGCCTTTAGAATTGATTATTTCATCATCATCTTTCGATCCTTAATTATTATAATCAGAAAACGAGCAAAAGCTTCTCGTATAATTGTCAATTTTCGGTTATGATAATTAAGTCTAATAAAAATTATGTAAAAATCAAAATTATAGACGACAAAAAAAGGAGTCCATATACGATGAGCTTGAAAATTTGACTAATTTATTTTTTTGCTTATTTTGCTATTTCTTTTTCATATTTTCGTCAAGAAGTCGTGTTATTTTCCTAATCGGTAATTGATTTAATAGCATATACCAGTGGAGTGTTAAAAATAAATAAATAATAATAAATTTATATTAAAAAAAGAGAAGCTTCGGATGAGTGAGAGGAGAGAGGAAACATAGGGTATATATATTAGGAAAAAAGTAAATCTCAAAAAGAAGTATTTAATCATTACAAGAGCCTCATGGCCTATTTGTTTGCAATGATTTCGGGTTTTCGTTTCGTTTGAAACGAAAACCTGACCCGAAAACCCGTTTGTTGACGAAAACGGGTCCTAATTTCAAATCGATTTCGCGAAACAAAGTTTTCGCGAAATCTATACTTGTACATGAACCAGAATTCTACTCGGAGTAGAATTCTGGATTTCACGAAAATACCCAAAACGGGCAGTGGCAAACTTGTAAATAAAACAAGTTTTTCGCTCGTTTCGCCAAAATCAACAAAACCTGACACATCTACCCTATTATTCTATCTCTCGCGACACCCCGACCCCGAGCTCTACTGCGACAAGAGGCGATTTCTTCAAAAACCCCATTTCCTTCCCGATTTCTTCATAAAATGTATGATTTCTCACCTCCAGAACCTGATCTTCGTATAGATCTCCTTGTTTTCTTCATGAAATATTTGGTTTTTGGATCTAGGGTTTTTGGAACTTCGGTTTTTGGATGTTTTTCGCCTCTAGAACTTGATCGAGGTGTTTGTGTGTTGACCTCGTTCTTCCGACTAGTGATTTATTCGATTTGTTCTTACCGACCCTTCGATCTATGGGGTTTATGGTTCGATCTATGGATTTCTTCTTCCGATTGCTTTCATTATCAATGTGTTCAATATGCATTTCATTCTTAGCCAAATCTAGGGTTTGGCTGGTGTTCGGCTCTAGGGTTTTCTATTCTTCAACGTTTTTAATGTGTTGAATGTATTATCTATGTTGTTAGGCTCTAGGGTTTGGCTGGTTAATATGCTTTTATTCTTGGCCAAATCTAAGGTTTGGCTGGTGTTCGCCTCTAGGGTTTTCTATTCTTCAATATTTTTAATTTATGACATCTACTGTTGTATATGTTCAATGTGTTATCTATGTTGTTCAGCTCTAGGGTTTGGCTGATATGCTTTCATTCTTGGCCAAATCTAGGGTTTGGCTGGTGTATATGTACTGTTCTGTTATCAGTTATCTTTGAGTTCATGTACTTGTTTGTTAATGAGTTCATCTATTTGTTTGTTAATGAGTTCATCTAATGTTAATATGAGTTCATCTAATGTTAATATGACTTCATCTATTTATTTATTAATGAGTTCATCCACTGTTAATATGAGTTCATCTACTGTTAATATGAGTTCACCTATTTGTTTGTTAATGAGTTCATCTACTGTTCTGTTATCAGTTATATATATATAATATCTGTATATTCTATGTTCAATCATGTATCATATTTATTTGTTAATGAGTTCATCTACTGTTAATATGAATGAGTTCATCTACTGTTAATATGAGTTCATCTATTTGTTTGTTAATGAGTTCATCTATTGTTACTTTGATGTTCAATCAGCATAGTAGACAAGTTGTATCAGTTATTTGCTAGCTATAGCATTTCAATTATCTTTTCATCTATTTCATGTGTTACTTTGAGTTCATCTATTCCATAGCTGTTATCGGTTCCATAGTTGTTCATGCATTTTTCTATATTGTTCATCTATTCCATAGCTATTTTCATCCTATTCTGTTATCAATTATTTGCAAGCTATATCATCATGTTACTGTTTCATGTGTTACTTTGAGTTCATATATTGCTTAGCAGTTATCAGTTCCATAGCTGTTCATGCATTTTTCTGTATTGTTCATCTATTCCATAGCTATTTTGATCATGTTCTGTTATCAATTATTTGCTAGCTATATCATCATGTTACTGTTTCATGTGTTATTTTGAGTTCATCTATTCCATAGCTGCTATCAGTTCCATAGTTGTTCATGCATTTTTCTGTATTGTTCATCTATTCCATAGCTGGTTTCATCTTGTTCTGTTATCAGTTATTTGCTAGCTATATCATCTTGTTACTGTTTCATGTGTTACTTTGAGTTCATCTATTCCATAGCTGTTATCAGTTCCATAGTTGTTCATGCATTTTTCTGTATTGTTCATCTATTCCATAGCTATTTTCATCATGTATTTTTATCAGTTATTTGCTAGCTATATCATCCTGTTACTGTTTCATGTGTTACTTTGAGTTCATCTATTCCATATATAGCTGTTATCAGTTCCATAACTGTTCATGCATTTTTCTGTATTGTTCATCTATTCCATAGATGTTTTCATCCTATTCTATTATCAATTATTTGCTAGCTATATCATCATGTTACTGTTTCATGTGTTACTTTGAGTTCATCTATTCCATAGCTGTTATCAGTTCCATAGCTGTTCATGCATTTTTCTGTATTGTTCATCTATTCCATAGTTGTTTTTATCATGTTCTATTAATTCATTTTATGAGTTCATCTACTGTTAATATTATATTTTATGAGTTCATATGGTTGCATGCCTTCGGTTATTGCTTGACTTCGGTTTCTGTAACAATTTTTTAGTAGATATTATAAATTGAACATATTGGTGGCCATTGAAATCCGAGGGAAAAGTCGGAGTTCTAGCCAAAGAATGTCATAGAAGAATTTTTGTACCTCTTGCATAATAGACAAGCTGAATTAGGCAATCTCAATTTTGATAAGACTATATGGGAAGATATTAGCAAAAAACTAGAGGAGAAGTGTGGGACTAATTACGGGGTGGAGAAATGTATGTCCAAAAAAATATGGCTTCTTCGTTTATTTAAGCATTTTCAAGAGTTGATTAACCACACTGGGGTCACATGGAATCCTGACACAGCGAAGATTGATGTCGATGAAACAGTGAGGAACTCATCGGTATGTTGTTTTGTATTTAATCAATGGGGTTAAGTTAGTTGGTTTTAGAAGAAAAAAATTCATGTGCAGAAAGGAACGACAAAAAGTTATTTCAAACCCTTTAAGAACGGGCCACCACCACACTATAATTTGATGGAATTGATATTTCAAAATCAATCCGCAACTGGTGGGATGACCCGATCATCAACACAACCCCCAATGATTTCGGATGAAGAGCCCTTAGAGAATGAATATTTGAATCTGGATGTACGTGGGAAGGAGCCCTTAGTGGAGGAAGATGATGATAGTGTTGAGGAGGTAGATAGACGTCCATCTATTTCCTCACGCGGCAATAAAAGAGATAAATCATCGACGATATCAACTGTAGAACAAGGAGAAGAAAAAGCCGTAAGAACTTATTTCAAATCACTATGCAACCCGTCGAAGTGATGCAGCTTCAGTGTACACATCACCCCCGGATCCATATAGCGTCCCAAATTATGTTGGATGCATTACTAGTGTGGAATGGCTACCTGAAGCTCACTTGTTTAAGACAATGACTTACTTGGTTGAGCACTCAGATGCTCAACCACTTGTTATGTCATTGAATGACACTTGTTTATTTTTTATGATGTCGAATTGAACAATACTTTAATGTGTGACACTTGTTCACATGGATGCACAATGTGTGTAACAATACTTTATTTTATTGTTTTCATGCTTTGGTTATGAATTGAACTGAACAATTTATTTTTAGTTTGTTTACTTTCATGCGTTATATTTTCATGCATTATGTTTTACTTATTTTTTAATTATCGTAGAATGAGTCATCAACCTCCACATACATTTTATAGCGATGAAGAAATTTTTGATGACTTGGATAAGTTGGATGAATTAGAAAACCCAACCCCAAGAAGAGCAGTGCACACTTCAATTTTGAGATGTGCAGATTATGTGCAGGAGTTAATACATAGTCATGTACGATGCTACGAGAACTTGCGTATGGAGCCAAGTCTATTCCTTATATTATGCACTGATCTTAGGAGACTTGGTTTAGAAGACCAAAATATATTTGTAGAGAAAGCAGTTGCAATGTTCTTATATACACTTTGTCATAATGAACAAGTGAGAGTGGTTGCGGAGCGCTATCAACACTCCACTCAAACGTGTCACAAGTGGTTCAAGTTGACACTTGCAGCGGTTCTTAGGTTGGAGACAGAAATTATCAAACCCCGAGAATCTCGAACTGTTCAACCTGAAATTGAAGGGCATCCTAGGTGGTTCTCTTATTTTAAGGTAAAATTTTTTCCTAGTCTTTATGTATAATTCCATAGGGTTTGTCTAACATTTGAACAATCCTTTTGTAGAATTGCATAGGGGCGATAGACGAGACACATATATCGGCATTCGTTCCCGCAAATAAGGCATCTTTATATCGGGGCCGTAAAGGAACCATTACACAAAATGTAATGGCAGCATGCACTCACAACATGTTATTCACCTATGTAAAGAGTGGTTGGAAGGAAAGCACGAATGACGCGCATATTTTCAACAACACTATTTATTCTCTCAATTCAAATTTTTCTATGTCAATAGGAGGTAAATTTAACTCAATGTAATCACTTTCTTAGTGTTGATTTGATTTTAATTAATAAAAAAATTTCTTACCTTTTGTTAGATGAATTCTACGTGGTTGATGCGGGATATTCGAACGTATTTAAATTTTTGACACTTATCATGATGAATTCTACTGTTTATCACTTTATCATAGTTAGGCTGAAGTTTTAAGAGAATATAATATTTTTCTTTTTTAAATATCTCTTTAGTTAAGATAACCAGGCTACCATTGGTTGCCCAAAAGGCTATGAATGTCCATGTGTTTGGTTATGTACTTAATTAGGTTTTGTTTTTGTTTTTGCTTAAAAAAAATAAAATTAAAAGCGTTTCCAGCCACCAGCCTCTTTCACAGTTCCCTGGAGATGCCTCTCCATTCTATACGCGTCTTTTCTAAAGCCCATCTATTAAAGTTGTGAACCACTTGAAAACCTCTTGCTATCATCAACACTTACTTTTTTTTCTTTTTTTTCTTTTTTTCTTTATAAAAATAATTAGAAAGTGATCCTAATAGAATCTAAACCTTAGACTTCTAAGTAAGATATAAAATATTATCATCAATTATGCTACTCACTATTAATGTACTACCATCAACCCCTTCCTAATTTTACTATAAGCAATTTTATTGACAAAATTAATTATACTACGTGCTCTAGATTTTGTGTTGGCTAGAACAAAATAAAAGAAATACGAGACAGACTAGACTCAGGATTATTTAATTATTTTCATTTAGATTGACCATTTTTAATTAAAATTATGAAACTTAAAATGTACTGAAACAGTAAAATTTAATTAAACTTCTCATCCTAGGCGACTTGACCGAGAAATAATAAATTTTCGAGGGTCTTTTCGAAAAGTCTTGCATAAATATAAGAGAAGGAAACCATCCTTACCTCGTACATGCGATGGCCGCCGGAGACAACAAATGGGTGGTGGACATTCGCGTCCAGCTCGAGAAGAACGATGCGGAGATGCCGCCACGGAAGAATCAATCCATCTACAGAGTCCCTGCTTGCATAAAAGAATTGAACTCCAAGGTCTACAAGCCTCAGGTCGTCTCCTTCGGGCCATACCATCACGGCGGCCCCGATGTCGCGCCCATGGAGGAGCACAAGCGCAGAGCGCTCCTCCACTTCCTCACGAAAGTAAGAAAGCCCATCGACGAGCTCGTACTGGCGATGGCTGCCGAGGTGCAGCAGCTGCGAGACGCCTACCAGGGCCTCGACGAGAAATGGAAGGCCGACAAGGACGAGTTCTTCCAGATGATAATCCTTGACGGCTGCTTCATGCATGCTCGAGATAATGCGCATCGCCACTGAGGAAACCAGCGACTACTCGCGACGCCCCCGCCTTCAGTCGCCACGGGAGGCTCTACGTCCTGCCTTTCGTGAAACGAGACATGATGATCATAGAGAATCAACTTCCCCTGCTGGTTCTGGACAAACTGGTCATCGTCGAGGGTGGAAATCCAAGGGTATTGACCGCTTTACATTGATGTAATCTTTCTTTTCGGTATTTTCACAATATGTTGTGGGCATTACTTGCAGAAGGAGGAGGACTACATCAATAAGTTGCTGCTCAAGTTCTGGTTGCCGGACACGCGGAAGCCGACGGAGAGCGTGGGCCAGCGGCTCCACTCGCTTGACGTGCTCCGCAACAGCCTGCTGCAACAACCGTCGACGGATGAGCTGAGATCACTGCAACAAACCACCTATTTTTTAAGGTCAAAACAAGCTAACATTTAACTCCAACAGCAGTCAAAATGAAGTACTGACGCCCCGGGGTGAGCAAACTTCCTCGATTCATCGAAACTGAACCGAAACCGATCGAACCGAAACCGATTTAATCGAACCGAATTAATTTCGGTTTGGTTTTCGGTTAAAGAAATTTTTGAGTTCGGTTTTTGGTTCGATTCGGTAAATTAACCGATGGTTCGGTTAATTTACTGAATTAACCAAATATATATATATATATATATAATAACAAATATATCATTTGTTGGCATTTGTCTTGGTGGTTAAGTGTTATGTTAGGCTTTCAACCACCCAGGTTTGAATCCTGTGTTGTGTAATATTATTTATTTAATATTCGATATATATATATATATAATAGATGTTAATTATATATAAATTGATAGCAATATTTGCTAAGATGGTTAGAAGAGTAAAAATTAAAATCCAGTTCTGAGGTGACTAAGTACAATTCTTAGCACATGCATTCTTTGAAAAAAAATTGATTTTTTTTTAATCTTTACGGTTAGCCGAACTGAATCGAAAATTTGATTAACCGAATTGAATTAACCGAATTTTTTCGGTTCGGTAAATGGTTTAAAAAAATTTCTTTGGTTCGGTTCGATTTTTAACCAAATCGAACCAATGCTCACCCCTACTGACGCCAACAAAAGTGACAAAAACGAGTGCAACATGACGAGAGCCGGAATGAACATTTCAATGTCTAAGCACTACAACACATCAGTTGGATTTTGACGACGAATCATAAATAAATTTTGACGTATGTGGAAGTAAATATTTGCATATTGACGGCGGTGAATTCGACGAAACGTGTGTGAAATAACGATCGCTGAATTTTAAATATTGACGCATGCAGAGTCCTCAATATGTTTAAGACATATTGACGCCTAAACGCGTTTAGGCGTCGTTTACCGTCGAAAATTTCGACGTCGTTTAACGAGAATGGCATATTGATGCCTTTGACGTCGATATGTGGCGTCAATATGCTAGCCATATTGACGCCTTCACTAGCATATTAACGCCTTCATTGGCGTCAATATGCCGGCCATAAAGGCGTCAATGTGGTCGACATATTGACGCCAGTGGAGGCGTCAATATGGTCGCCGCTTTTTTAAAAAATAAAATTCCGTGAACTGCATAATTAATATACATGAGAATTACTTGTAACAGGTAATTAATATATTGATTAGCTAATTAATTTAAAGTTAATAAATCAAATTTTCTAATTGCACATTAATCAAATTACGTATAATAATTAATCAAATTACTCAATATATTTGTCATAACATTAATAATTAATAATCTCATTTGTAATAGTCAAAGAATTAATTAAAATAGTAATACAAAATTTGACTAATAGCATAGAAGAACCAACATCAATTTTATTTACAAATAAAATTAAATAATCTAATCTTCGTCATCCATTTTCTCCTCATCTTCTTGTTCTTCCTCATCGTCTTCTTTATATGGATCGACATCTCTATCTATACATCAATATCAATTATAAACATATAAGTTTGAATTTTATCAATTAAAATATTCAATATTACAATATATAAATTTACTTACAGTTTAGAAATGGATCTTTACTTGTACCTTCTCCGATATTAGCCGGCGGTATTTCATGAGGAAGACTTTCAGGAACACACAATTGACTCTGTTAGAAAAAATATTTAATTAATTACAATGCTAAAAAGATCAACTACAAATAAATTAAATAAATACTTACATAATCAATTGGTGAAGAAAACATATTAGCATGATTAATAATTGGATTTAGCACCTGTGATGATGAACTATCAAATTGATGTTGAAGCCACATCTGCTCCATTCTGTTGAGTCTTTGTTGAACTTCCCTCATCTCAGCATCGTGCTTTTGCTGCATTTCTTTCATTGCAGCCTCTTGTTGTCGTCGAAGCTCGTTATATCTTGCATCGTGGGAAGGTGCAACATAAGGTTGTCGCTGATGTTCATAAAATTAACTTGGTGTGACTCCAATCCCCTGTAGGTGAACTCGAGAATGATGTTCGGGACCATATATTTCCCGATATACTTGGTTCTCGAGTTGAACTCACTCTGTTGTTGGAGTAATCTCAAGTCGCTCGTTAAGTGTTCGTTCAGTAGTGGCCTACATTTCAAACAATAGATTATAAATTTAAAAAATATTAATTTAATTCATTCGTTGATGTGTTATACCATAAATTGAGCTGCTTCTTCACGTACATATCCTCCTCCACTTCTACGAAGATGTGTTGTTCTATACACTTCAAGTTCACTAGGCTCCCTATTATGTGCACACCGCTTCACACAATGTAAATAATAATTAATTATTTAAATGATATTAAATATATAAATATATAAATATATAAATTATAAATTATTTACTAAACTACTTACAAAGTCAACACGTCTTTGAATGTAAGGGGTCGCACCGCTAGTATGTATGCAATCTTGAGTTGCACTTCTTGCCCTTCGCCCCGTTCAGATGCAGCCTGTCATATTTAATTATAATTATAAAACAAATATTGCAAGTATCACAATATAAATTCTTACCTGACTAGCTGAAGAATGCCAATAGTCGACCATTCTTATCTATGATTCCCTACTAAAATTTCGTGGTCGACGTGCAAGATTTTCCTCCTTTGACTCTTCAATTTTAAAATATTTTTTTTAATAGAAGTTTATAATTTTTAAATTTTCTATCAAATGCCGCCATAGTAGTGCGAAAAATACGATCTCTGTTCTCAATATGGATCAAAAAATATCTCTGCATTTATAAATGATATTAGTTTGACCCCAAAATATATATTTAGTATATAGTTTCACACAACCAAATAATGCAATCTAATATAAATTCATATAAATTCATAACATATCAATAATTGCTCCCATAATCACTACAAGAAAACATAGCTTCACCAACGGAATTTTTACCAACAGATATGATTTGTTGGTATTACCAACAAAATTACCAACTGATAAATAATCCATTGGTAAATTAGCATTTTTTTTCTCTCTCTCTCTCTCGTTTCAGCCGACCAATTTATTTTCCCCCACTTTTTTTTTTCTCGCGCCCTCTTTTTTTTTCAACCGACCTCGAAATAATTTGTTTCCCCCCCTTTTCATCTTTCTTCCCCTCTCCCACTCGTCATCTTTCTTCCCCGGCCGCCCCGACAAAGCCTCTTCTTCCTTCCCCACAGTTTCCTTCCCCACCGGTTCCCTCCCCGCGGGCTCCTTCCCCGCAGCCGACAAAATAATTGATTCGAGTCATCACAGATAGCGCATGTTTCTTCTAATTCCCCGCAGCTGATCCGAGCTTTGATTTCTTTCCTCTTCTTCTACAGATTCCTTCCCTTCCTCATGCCCTAATTCTATCCTCTGTTACTTTGTGGCGAAGCACAGGAAGCGCTCAAAGGCACCACATTGTTTAGTGCCTTCAGAGGGAATTGGCATCCAGAGCGTCGAAAGCGCCGAATGGGCAAATGAGCGCAGATAAAGCCTCCTCGTTCCAAAAAATGAATGGAAAACCCCGAAGCTCCAATCCAACCGAGAGCTCAAGCGCCGGAACCACATCAAAAACTCCATCATCAACCCAATCAGCGATGAAGATGGAGGTAGCACCCCATTGAAAGCAGTGACAATGAATCAAGGATCGCTTGTAATAAGAAGTCGCCTCAGCCGGGGTCGTAATAAGGAAACGGCCATCGGGAAGCGAACGTTGACGCCATTTGAGGCGGAGAGAAGCTTCATCCTTAAAGCAAGAGGCCAAGAAACCGGCGATGTCAGCCCCCGCCGGCAGCGGCCCCGAGATCGAAGCGATAACACACCGTTCAGACAGGTACCCAACCCGGTTCAAGGTGGAGCGCGAGGGGGGAAGATAGAGCTCGATAGAGCTCGGACTCGAACAGGAGTCAGCGATCCCACCCGAGGCAGCATCAAGAGAGATTGCACAGGAAGATCTGTCACCCGTAGAAGGGACCAGAGAAGCATGGGATGTCGGCAGTAGCGGAGCAGGCAAAACCATCACAGAGGTGGTGACGGGATGTGCAAGAGGCACAGGGGCAGCTCCAAAGGCAGAGCAAGCGACCACCGATGCGAGGGGCGGAGCAGGAGCATCTCGCAAAGAGGATTGAACCAATGAGGGAGAAGAGGCCATGGGGCAGTGAACAGCATAGTGACCTCGACGGCGGCAACGGAAGCATGCCGCAGGAGATCGGCATTCAAAATGGCGATGACCCTTCGCACAACAGTTATAGCATCTACCCGATTTCCTCAAGAGAGAGAGATAGGAATGAGAATCCCAGCGAGGAGGGGAGGCAGGGGATCGCAGGGTGGCCGCTGGTGCCGAGGCAGGAGCAGCAGGGGCCATCCGGCGGACAACATCAGCGTAGGATCGGGCAACCACCCACCGGGAGGATGACGGGGGAGGTGTCATCGCCACGGAGACCTGTTTCCCCCGCCGCCGATGCGTAATAGTCGTCCAGCCTGCCAGGTCCGTCGCAGGCGGGTCCAACACAGGGGCTGGGGCGGTCGAAGTCGACGCCGAGCCAAGGAGCTTACCAGTCATATTTCGAGCATCCAGCAGGAAATGTAGCTTGGTTTCGAGGGATGCAATTAACCTTGAGTTCCCTGAATCCTTAGTGCCTTAGTTTCATAAAGCTAGGTAACCATTGTGAATACAGAATGCTCTTCGTGTGCATCATATTTCGTTGCTTGCTTATTGTAACGTGAACGTGTCAATAACTTGGTGATTCAACTTTTGAATCACTTCCTCCCAGAGATATGCAGTTCAGCAAGCTTTTAAGACAATGATGGATCAAGCAGCGCCTCAAGGTGGCCAATTCAACAATCCTGTCTTTACACCTCCATTCCCGTTTCCACCACCACCACCAACAAAGCCTCAACCTGCATCTCCCTCACCATCAACACATTTTTCTTCCCAGCAAGCTGTTATGGTAGATGTTGCAGCAACTAAAGTGGAAACAACCTCGCCATCTGAAGTTGGAGAAGAAACTCAAAAGTCTCAAATAGAAGAGGCAGAACCAAAGAAGTTTGGTATGCAGCTTTGAAATCAAGGCACTTGCTTTTCAATTCCTTATATAATTTTGAATGATTCTGTACCTTCCATCAGTTAAGAATTTTGCTTCCTATATTTCCTGGTATAGGATGTTCTATAATATCTTTTTGCCCAAAGTTCCATCATTTGTCTCTTTAGGTATGTTTCGTCGTTATGCTGCTAACTGGAGATTAATTGAATGCAAAGAGTCAGTTTAATGGTAACTTAATGTCCTTATGTTTAAGTTTAATGGATACTTGCATTTTCCCTTTCCTGATTAAAAATTCTCTGCTTGTTCTAGCATATCAAATCAAGGGAGTTTATTTAATATCAAATGATCTCTTACATATAGTGTTTCTTTTACTATATCTGCAGGCAACATATATAGTTGTGGTGTTTGATGTCACTGAATGGAAGTTTGATGGCATTATATTTTATCCTCGTTCTCATAAATAATCTTAGGAAAGCTGTTCTTTATAATGGATTGCTACCTTGAATAATTTTACACTAACCTGTATAGTCGCTGGGAACTAAATAGAGAAGAAGATTGAGTACCACATGGTCCACATTACAGCTTCCAGCTTTTTTCTTAGGGGGATATCTTCTCGGCCCTAGAACTGCAATTGGATCAAGTCAGTCCTATTAAATACTAATATATAATAATCCCAAGATTTCCAACCCATTGATTTTCCCCATTCCCTATTCTAGCACAATTGGGTTTGACAGGACTAAGTACAATTGAGGTTGGCTTGATAACCGCTTGGGTTTGGTTGTGTCTGTTCAAGATGTGTTGCTCTGTTTTTTGAACTAAAATAATTGTAGCTAATAGCACAAATACATAAAAGTTAGTGATCCTAAACAAAATATGATCTCATGTCTAATGTGTATGTACTACACTCAGGATTGTTATGGATTATCCTCAATCTGAACTCTCCACTTGTATCATAAACCATATAACCAACACTTGTATCAAAAGGTATCTGCATGTGTCTGTGTCTGTATTTACTCTTTAGAATGTCTTTTACATATTCATGCCTGTATGGAAAGGCACATAACCAGCACTTCCCTTTGTATGCTACTATGCTAATTACTACATCTCTAATAATTTTATATTTTATGATTTTTTTTTTTTGATACATAATTCTATGCTCTAAAGCTTTTCAAATTACTAACCTTTTATTTTCAACAAGATTTTTTGCACTGTTTGTGCTTCAGTCATGTGAGTTATAATTTTCACCATTGTATAGGTCAAGCACCAACTATCTTGTCAGTTGAAGCACCTGAGAAAATGATGAAAGATCCAACAGTTCAAAAAATGGTTTACCCGTAAGCTTCCTTTGAATTGAACATTTGAAAATATTAAGCTATCATCTGTTTTGTTTTTTTACTTGTTGTCTAATTATTTCGTTTAGTACAGTGTCATTTTTCTTTATATTTGGCATGAGGCTAAAAGATCTTGTTAATTGAACATGACTTGGTTGTTGAAAAGAAATATAACAATTTACGATTTTTCCTCTGTAATCCTTTTTTGCTGGTCTTCATATAGATGAGCTCAGCCTGTGGGAGTTCTTGGAATAGAGAAATTGTGGAAGAGAACGTGGATATGAGTAAACTTAGTTTTAGGAAGAAGGTTTACTACATAGTGAGAGCTAAGGGAGATAGGGGCGTGCTCCCCTATCTTGAGAGCATTGGCATCAAGCCCTCGTCGGCTTTGCTTATTTCTAGGTATTTGTCTTCTGAGAGGCTTCCTGTGCTAATTGATAAGGTAAGAGCTTCAAGTTCTGTGACTGGCTTCATCTCTATCATGTCTGTTTTCTTAGTCTAAATTCAAACTTCATAATTAAATTCATGCAAGATACCATTTTGTTTTTTTTAAATGCTTCTTTCTCTGTCATGATTTCAAATAGTTGAGACAATTTATCTTTCCCTTTTTAATTTGGATCTAACCTTTAAATAGAGTGATTTATTGTATGCTTGGATCATTTCACTACAATGAATTATGGATTATACCATTATTTTAGTAAACATCATGCAACAGTAGACTATGTATGCTTGTCATGTTTTAATCCCCTTATAATCATGACAACTTGATTACGAAATTGAATTCATGGTTGTCATCACCTAGATGCCATTTAACCATTTCTACATGGTTCCTCACAATCAACTGGTTCACCTTTTCCATTTCACTATTATTGACAACAACTTAACTACCAAGTGTTTTTACCTTGCCTTAAAATCCTTATTGGTGAGTAAGTACATAATCTTTTTGTGAATAGAAATTCAAGTACACAAGTGATTCTATCATTTCATTGAATAAAATCACATTCGTATTAATTTGCATATTCGCTTGTAGGTAAATTTTGTGAATGGAATTCTATTTCCCAGCACTATTAATGAGTCACTTCTTGGAAGAAATACTAGACGAATGATGATGTACCTATCAATTACTGCAGATGATGATTTCAGAGTACCTTGTCCTTTTTTGAGAAGGTTATCATTTTTCTGGCTAGTAGTGTGACTAGTCTCTTTGTTTCTTTGGTGGTTTGACCTATTGAATTTCTTATAGCACTTGCTACTTTAAATGTTTACATAAATAAAGATTTTACATTCTAAAACAAACATTTTATGCAGATGGAAGCGAGACATGGAGGTCTAAATATGTTGGGCCAAAGAGATGCTTCTTTTCCATATCTGATTGAATCATTTCCGAAGCTACTTTTGTGCTCAGTGGAAAACCATTTCAAACCATTAATTCACTTTCTTGAACTAGTCGGAGTTCCTAAAGAGGGCATTTCAACTATACTATTGTCCTTTCCTCCTATCATTTTTTATGACATTGAGAAAGATATGAAGCCAAAAATGCGTGCATTAGCAAAGGTTAGATAACAATATATATATCACTAATTTCTATCGGTCATTGAGGTTTGTTTCAATAGTTTAGAATGTATTGCACTTCCTTTAAAGGAAAAGATATTCATAGCTAAAAAATTCCTAATGCTCTCTTCTCGTTTGTATTTTGTTGAGTAATTAATTTTCATGATGTAGGAGAACATGGTTTTGTTGGAACTTTACATTACTTAATTATATCATGTTATAGCTTAGAATTATTCTAGGTATTTGTCAATAGCATTTGAGAAAGGCCGATCCCAGAGTCCACAAAAGTGGGATTGCTTCATGCACTGGGTCACCCCTTTATTTAAGAAAGGCTGATCATTGCATTTATAAAATTTAACATATGCTCCACAAATGGTGACTGATAGCCATTGATATACTAGCTGTAACTTACATGTAATATATTTTATATTTTTGAACTTGAGGATTTTGGTTTTCTGCTCGGCTTGGTATTAGTTTCGGTAATTCCACCCCCTGCTTTAGAAATTAAAATAGAAATTCATGATATGTTAACTGGAGATTGTTGTAAGAAACAAGATGTTGAATGACTTATTTTTGAGATATCGACTGATCTATTCTCTATATGAGAATATAAATTTTTTAAACAAAAATCTTAGGAGTTGCAGGTATTTTAATATTTTCTCTTGGTGTTGTATAACTCCAGAACAACTTATTCTTATCTTCTGATTTCTCCTAAAATCAACACACTTGAACAACTGGTTTGTTCTCAGATTTTTCGAAATATTAACCACAGTTTTATGGCTCATTGTTTTAGGCAGGTCCGGAAGAAAAGGATATTGGGAAGATACTGTTGAAGTATCCATGGATTATTTCAACTAGCATTCAGGAGAACTATGAGAAGATATTGACATATTTCAATCAAAAGAAGGTATAACATGTTCATTTTAGTTACAATATGTAGATTTGATTGTCTCCGAATATGGCAAGATATTATGATATTTGTTTATAAAAAATAAGGATCAACTAATAAGTGCTAGATTTGAACACATGCATATTGCATGGTTTCATCATTGCCATCTTAATAATGGGTTGTGGGTCATGATTTGTGTGTTGAACCATTTTTGTGCATCATTATCATCTTAGTAATGGGTTGTGAATCATGACTTGCCGTGCTGAACCATTTTTTTTGTTGTAAGCCACTCGTGTTGATAGATAATTTTGCCAACTTGACACTGTGATATGGCATTATTTTGAAATTTGATGTGTTACAACACAAGTCACATGATGAAGCATCTTAACTTTAGCATGCTTTATCTTGCAATACATTTTTTCTTATATTGTAAAAACTTCATGATCAGTATTCACAATTCTTTTCTATGTATACCACTATTTCATAAATGAGGTCATAAACATATACCTGGAAATCTTGTTGTTGCAAACAACTAACTAGTAATGTACATGTCCAACTTATTCTTCTACTACTGTAGAAATTTTTTTCAAAGGTAATATATCATATGTGAAACAGAAAGTAATACCTGCAGCTGCCACTTTGATTGATGAGGTTCATGCAGATTTGATTTTGATATTCTGAACAACTTTAATATCCTTATTCTTTCTGATCAAAAGTTGTGTACTCATGTGGATTTTAGTACTTGTTAAGTGGTTCTCATGTCCATATACCAGAATTGTTTATCTTTTTAAATATTACTTATACTTACAGGTTCCAAAAGTTAGTGTGGACCTTGCAATTAAAAGTTGGCCACATATATTGGGTTGTTCTACTACAAAGATGAATTCAATTGTGGAACAATATATTGGGTTTAGAATCTGGTACTAATTAGTACTGATACTGGTGATTTGCTCATATTCGATACTAGTGTACCATCACTCAATATAGTCCAGTATAGATGGATTGTAGCAAGATGGATAAAAAGGCTGATCTTTTTCGACATTTCACTAGGTAAATCATGCTTGTCAATGAAAACTTGATTAAATGGAGGATAAACACAAAGCCTTCATAAAAATGTTACATTGATAAGAAATTGAAGTATAAGATCAAACATCAAATATAAACTAGAAATAAGTTTGCAGTTGAAGGTTGAAGAGTGGCATGCATCATAAATGTGAGGATCCACCTCAACGGGCTTGACTTGACTGATGTAGATATCCATAGTTTTTGATACCCTCTCAAAGCATTATGCAATAATGGCTGGAATACGGCATTGCCATCTACCCTTTAGTCAAAGTGTAGCAAGAGCTTTAGAGAGCAATAGATAGTTTGAGAGAGCTTTGGAATGTAAGAATGTCACATGCTTCATTTAAGTGGTTTGAGAGTTTTAAATAGGCTCAAATCCCATTAAAAAAATCCCAAAAGGCTAAAGAGAGTAATTGGACAATGACTCCATAAAATTCCATTGGCTGCAAAAATAGACATTGGTGTTGTACCACCCAGTACAAGCTATGTACTGCACCATACTAGGCCCGTACATGGGGGATGCTTGTATCAAGTGGTACATTTGGCACAAGTGATATTATATACCAACCTTGCATCAATATAAAATTAGTAGCAGTTTAAGAAAAGGTAAACGTCTTGTATGCATTAGGCGGTAAACATTGTATTGTAAACATGTTCTCGATCTGTATAATATACATAAATTTGTAGAAAAAACAAAATGGCAATGATCGTGGTTTAAAGTACTGTCAGGTACTAGATGGTGTGGGGATACTGTAGTGGTTTGGCGGTGAACTAGTTTTCTAGAGTACTTTACTGGTCAATTCCATCATAAATCCTTTTTTTCTCATAAGTAAACATAATTTTAAACATGATGACATATATGAATTGGAGTAGTGGAGTTGTTTTTTTTATAGGTCTATTTTTTTCTCCTTTTTTTTCTTACTGAAATGGTATGCTACCGTACCATAAGGAACTTGCTTGAGTTCTGAGGCTAGCATTCACTTATACTTCTGACATTGGAACTGATAACTCAAATCTTTTCTATAATTGACATTGGAACTCAATTCAAATATTGTATTGAATTACTAAATTATTGAATGCCCTGTTTTGAGCGAGGTGACATCCATGCGACGGTATATTATTGAATTAGAAGCATCAATGCAATCACAACAATCACAAGTGCAATCGCAAGTACAATCACAAGTGGAAGCTCAAGTTCGGTTGATGTTAACACAACTCGGCTTTCAATCAACTCTTTGCAATCAACAGCTTCACCTTCAGCTTCCACCACACCTTCACCTCCATTTGGGTTATGATTTTCATGTTGGTTGTTAATTTTGTTGATAATTGATTTGTATTTGATGAAGATTTGTATGTTGGTTATGATTTTGCACTACACAATTCGGTTGATGTTAGGAAAAATTTGACTTTTAGTAATGTTTGTATTTGTTTGATAATATACTCGATTGTAGATGCTTGATTTTGATTATGAAAATGACACTATTATTTGGTTATGAAAATGAGTTCTTTTTCTTTACTTGTATATATATATTTGTGATTGGGAAATAAGAAATTTGATGTGTGATTTCCCTTCTAGGTTGTATACAGGAAAATAAAAATTCATATGAGTATGAATATTTTAATTATAAAATGTATTACCAACTAATGTTTCTGTTGGAAATACCAACGGATGTCAGTTGGTAATACCAACAGATACCTTTGTTGAATATGTTAGTATAAACAGAGATGATATCTGTTGGTATTCCCAACGGATATCATCTCCGTTGGTAATACCAACGGAGTATGATATGTTGGTGTCATCAACGGATACTGGTTCTGTTGGCATATATCACCAACAGAGTATATTTCCGTTGGTGTTACCAACGGATAATATTTTCCGTTGGAGTTACCAACAGACATTAATTACCATTGGTGTTACCAACGGATATAATAATATCTGTTGGTAATACCTAGCATGGTCAACACCGACATATTTACCAACAGATAATCCGTTGGTAATAAATTACCAACGGATTTTTGAGTATTACCAATGGATTTAGTCCGTTGGTGATACCCTATTTTTTTGTAGTGAATCCATTCTTATATATGGTAGAAATTTAATTCCAAGGGTCAGGCGTCAACGGTAAGAATGTAGAATCACGCACTAGTAACCCCATAAAACGTGAGTATAATCTGTGGCCGCCATCATGACTTTGACCCCAATCAAAAAAGTTAACCATAATTAACTGGTCGGGGTTAAGTGTATACACAGAAGAAGCTGTAAAATATGGAGACCCTTCATGTTGCATTTGTGTTGTAGTGTTTGTTTTTAAATTACAACATAAAACATTAATATTAATTTGATTAAATAAATAATGTTCACATGTATGATGACATAAAAACTAACTCCAAATATACAAAGGTCTATGAATTCGTCCTTGTGACGGCCCAGGACGATCACTGTCGGGACTAAGTTCACCCTCCTTGCGGGTCTCAACATCTGAATCTACTATTCTTGATCTTGACATCCTGTATAATAACATAATATTATATATTGATAAATACATAAAGATTAACCAATTATACAAATAATATTTATAAATAATAAGACATTTACCGATGTCATATAAATCTCTAGGATATACATTTATGACATGCGACCACTCATTATTCTTCGGATCTGACATGTAAAATACTTGTTTTGCTTGTATTGAAAACACATACGGGTCATCTTTTAGAAATGCACCGGTATGAAACAATCGAGAAAGGTTAACTAGTGTGAATCCATTCTCATCCACTCATAAACCCCGTGAATTCCTTTTATCAACCCATTCAGCACGAAAAAAAACTATCTTGAATACCCCACGGTAGTCCAATTCAATTACATCTGTTAGAACTCCACAATATTGACGATTGTCAGCTTCAACCATTAAACCACTATTTTGTGTTTTACGCAATCTTTCTCGTTGCTTGGTATGAAATCTATAACCATTTATAATCAGTCCATCATATTTTCTAATTACGGATATTAGACCTCGAGCCAACGCAAGCAGTGAAGCATCACAATTATTTTGTACCATTTCCGATACTTTATCTTGTAACCACAATGCGAATCTCTCTATGATCTAGCTTTGTTGTTGAGCATTCGATGCAACTGATAAATTATTTATACGACATTGTTCTTCAAGAAATTGTCTGAGAAAATAAAATAAAAATAACACCAAGAATCTTAAAATAACTTAAAATATAGAGACATTTAATAACAATTGATACTTTTTGTATGGTTCAATCATTGGAGTATATATGCAACAAGACATATCTGTGCATTTGTGCATATGCATTTAAATCCAACGTACCAATGCGAGCTTTGCCAATAAATCGACCATCAGAAGAAAATAAGTAATTTTCAATATTTTCAACTTCATAATTTTTCTGCGGTCGATTAAACACCGTTTCAATATTATTAAAATATCGAGAACAAAATGTAAGACATTCATCAGCAATATATCCTTTAGCGATGGATCCCTCTAGTTGTGCTTTATTTCGAACATGAGATTTATATCTCATAAATAAACTATGAACACGAGACAAATTCTCCTCATTTGATGATTCACTATTAATACTTAATGAACATGAGATATTTAAAAAATATAAATAAACAAACCTTTCAATTAGGTACATCCAGCAGTGTTGCGGTAATGAACAGGACCACCAAGTTTCACCTCTGTTGGAAGGTGAATCATCAAATGCACCATAATAGTGAAAAAAACTCGGTGGAAAAATTTGCTCCATTTTACATAAGAGCAGAGGCACACGTGATTGCAAATTGTCCAAGGTACAATGGTCTAAATTGGCACTGCATAACTTTTTGAAAAATGCAGAAAACTCTTTAACAATGAGGAGAACATCTTTATGCACAATTCCTCGTAATGCATGCGGAAAAATATCTTGAAGCAGTATATGTGAATCATGACTCTTCAAGTTTTATAATCTATGATCCTTGAGATTCACACATCTAGAAATATTTGATGACTATCCATCGGACACTTTCATATTTTTGATACACGTCAGCATGAGATCTTTTTCAAGAGTGGACATTGAATAAATTGCCAAGGGTATATCATATCTACCATTTGGTAATAATGTTGGATGTAAATGATGTCTTATATTCATGTCTTGCAAATCTAATCGTGCATTCAAATTATCTTTTCATTTTCCATCAATATCCAATACAATATCAATCAGATTATCACATATATTTTTCTCAATATGCATAACATCCAAATTATGGCGTAATGGATTATGCTGCCAATATGGTAATTCGAAAAATATACTTTTCTTTTTCCACATTCCATAATCTTGCCTCTGACTCACTACCCAAATTATTTCGAGTGCGCTTTCTACTTGTGTTGGTAGTTTTGCCATAAATATGTTTAATGTGTTGAATTTGCTCGTAAATAATCTTTGAATCAACTGGCACTGGTGCATTATCATTTTCTATTATCCCGTCAAATAATTCAGTATCCTGACGAAACGGATGTTCTTGTGACAACCATCTACGATGGCCTAGATAACAATGTTTTTTTCTGTGATTAAGCCAACGAGAATCTGTCTTATCACCGCATATGGGACATGCATATCGTTCTTTAGTACACCAACCTGATAACATTGCATAGGCTGGAAAATCATTAATGGTCCACATTAAAGCTGCACGCAGAGTAAATTATTCGTCGGAGATACTATCAAACGTTGTTACTCCGCTCCACAACAACTTCAATTCAGAAATGAGAGGTTGTAAGTACACATCAATGTCATTTCCTGGTCCCTTAGCGCTTGGAATTAACATTGATAACATTATTGAAGACCTCTTCATACATGCCCATGGTTCCATATTATAAGGTATCAATACAACAGACCAAGTGCTATAAGTTGTGCTTATTGATTGAAATGGATTAAATTCATCACTTGCAAGACCCAATCTAACATTACGTGAATCAACAGCGAAGTCTGGATATCTTCTGTCAAAAGCTTGCCAAGCTTCTGCATTAGCAGGATGTCATATGATTCCATCTTTGGTGCGTCTTTCAGAATGCCATCTCATCGAGCTTGCGGTCTTCGAAGACATATATAAACGAGTCAGTCTTGGGATAAGTGGAAAATATCGTAACACTTTTGCAAGGATTTTTTTCCGTTCTAACTGACTCGTTGTTTCATCATTAGTTGAAGAGGAAGTCTATCGAGACAATCCACAAATGTTGCTTCCACAGTTTCATCCATGTATAGAATGCAATCATTTGGACAAGCATGTATCTTTTGATATAATAAACCTAAATTTTTCACATATCTTTTTGCTTGATAACAAGTTGATGGAAGTGTATTGCCTTCTGGAAAAGCTTCTTTCAATAATTCTAACAACATTGAGAATGACTTTCCAGACCAACCATTAAGAATATTTACATGATATAATTGAATGATAAATGATGATTTACTGTATTTTACACAATTTGGATACAGAGGAACATCAAGATCATCCATCATAGAATGTTGGGAAGGTTCTTGTGGCGGTTCTAATGCATTTGGAGCTTCATCAAGATTAACATTTGGTGTTTCATCATTGACATCAATTGGTGTCTCATCATTGACATCAACTAGATTTGGTGCATCATCATAAATCACATCGGTTCTATTTAGTGTGTCATCATTATGATAATGTACTTGCTCAAATGCTTCAGCCCTGTTTGATATATCAAGTTGTGTATCTATTGTCAGATATAAAGGTTCATCATGGTAATATCAAATGGTATATCTCGGTAAAATTCCATTCTTTATTAAGTGCATTTGACATCTTCTGGTTTATGATATTTCCTATTGATGCATTTTCTGCACGGACATTTCATTGTGCCATCATCATCCAATCCATGATTAATTGCGAACCGAATAAAATTTTCCATGCCTCTCGCATAGGCTTCAGATGATCGAGGTGCTGACATCCAAGATTTATCCATCTTTCACTTCAAAATTGAACTTCAATGTTACTATCAAGGGTATAGTCATATAGGTGGGTTGTCCTATCCCATTCAGTAACACATTCTTAATATCGCACCTATAATTTCATTTAATCACAACAAATCACTGAAAATTTTGGCAGCATCTCTCTTTAGTTCTCCAAGTACGCAAAACATCTGAAGCGTACCGGAGAACAAAAGAGATGCAACCGACATTCCATTGACATGTGTGATCAAATGAAATTAAATTTGTGATATTAATAATTGTGTTGCTAAACTGTCCAATAAGGGACAATTCAATATTTATTATTTGAAATATATAAAGTTTGTAGATATTATTTAGTAAAATATTAAGTAGAATACATATTTCTCCATATCGAAATAAGTATTCAACCTAATATTACAACTAAATTTTATCAATAAAATTTATAAAATCAATAAATATTTCTCGAACGGGTCTAAGTTCTTGGTATAAAATTATACATCTCAAAATTTGGACAACCAAATTATTTTATCCAGCCTATCATAATTAAGAAAGATAAATTAAGATAACACAAATCCATATTAAATAAATAAATAAATTAAATTGAGAACAAGGCATATGATATTAAATAAATAAAAAGTGGGAGCAAGACAAATTTAATGAATTTTATATTTAGTTATTCTAATTAATTATACTCTAATACAAGTTTAAATAATAATAATAATAATATTATTATTATTATTATTATTATTATTATTATTATTATTATTATTATTATTATTATTATTATGGACCTGAAAATTATATATAACTAAAGACTCATGTGATAAAAGGTCTGCAGGTGCACATTTGATAATAACTAAAGACTCAAAGAGTATTTGTAGATATCATTTAAAAATGGATTGTTCTACAAATTGATGTGCTACTTTGATGCTTTTTTTCGCGTATGGCATATGTTCGAAGAAATGCCAATGAAACTTTCAATGAGGGATCCTAACAGAACTAGACGAGTTTTCCTCATACACTTGACAAGTTTTCCTCGATGTTGCATACCGTTTAATCTACGCCACAGGTCTAAAAGGAGTGAAAATGTGCTTGCTTTGTTAGTTTTTGTGTGATTCTTTGTTATATTTTTCACCGTTGTGCATGATTTACTTGATTGTTTCATTGTGCACTTGATGTGTTTGGTTTGATTTTTTTCTTAACTCTTCCCCTTTGGTGTTCCAGAATTGTTTTTTTTTAATATGGCTCTACGAGTGCCCTATGTGCTTTAGGGTTCAGATATCGATAATTAGTTGGGATGTTCTTAAACATTGATCAGATTTACCTTTTACCCCTAAACATTTTAGCAATTGATTACCTAAATTATCATTTTGCTTCAATAAGGTTTATCATCAGATAAACTTTCTCGTACGAAATTTCATATTAGGACTACCAAGATGGCGAGCCCTTCTGCTGCCTCGTCTCAGGCTCCCCCTCCTCCATCCCTCGTGCCTTCGGTGCCTGATCCTGTCCCGCCGGATGGGGATCCTCCAGGGAGAGCTGCTGCTCCGCATTTTGGGCCAAACAAACGCAGGTCATCCTCGTCAGTTCGCCATGTTACTTCTGCGACTCCTACCTCTTAGGCAAACACTCTCCATGGGGAGACTCTACCTAGGGCTCAGCTACCATTAATTCTACTGCACGCTTCAAGGTATCCATGCCGCTACCTCCGATAAGGTTCGCTTCACACCTCAACAACTCCGGTCATGGAGTGAGCTGTGGGAAAATTTCTTGATCGGTAAGTTCTTTGGTTGTGTCCCGCCGGTGCATATTTTCAGTGAGTGGGCTAATCGTATTTTTCCACCTTTTGGTTTTATTTTGGCTCTTGACCTTAAGGACAGATTTTTTGCATTTCGTTTTCGTGATTGCGTTTCATGTACTGAAGTCCTCACTGGAGGGCCATTTTCTTTACGTGGGAACATGCTAAGACTCGCGCCATGGCGACCTCTCTTTAGGCCATGGTGTGAGAACTTTTCTACGGCACCAGTGTGGGTGCGCTTTCTCGGACTCCCTCTTGAACTCTGGAATTTGGAATCGATTGCCCTTCTAGCGTAGCCCCTTGGGAGAGTTCTATCAGTGGACTCTCATTCATTTTCGTTTGAAAGGGGAAGGTATGTTCGCGTGTGTGCCGATATCGACCTCTCCCTTCCTATCCGACAGGGTTTGTGGATTGGGGACGTTGATAAAGAAATTTTTCAACCTCTGGAATACGAAAATTTACCGTCGGTGTGTTTTTCGTGTGGCCGTGTGGGTCATCGCGAGGTGGGTTGCCGTGTTTCTAAAGTCGTTTCTTCGTCGACGGCCATGACTGCCGATGATTCTATGTGTTCGAATATTTCCATTCTTCCGTCGGTTTCTCCGAATGATTCTTCGAAAATGGATTCTGAGGTGACTTTGGACCCTTCCAAATCTTCCGGTTCGATTTCTTGCCACAGGAATGTGTGTGGGCCGTGGGTGCAGGTGTCCCAGAGACCAGAGACGTTGCCACCGGCAGCAGGACGAAGACGGGCATCCTCATCTTACTGTTGGTGAGCCTCACCAACGGGGAAGGCGTAATGCACGTGCGGCACGTGGTGGGTGGAGGTCGAATGCTCCACGTGGGCGATGGGCTAGCTTCAGGCACACCACGTGGGTCACACACACCCGTTGCAACAGACTCGAAAGCGGAGGAAGGCGAGGTCCGCCATGATGCTTTAATTCCTAATGCGTGGCGTGCGCATGAGAGGCCAACTGATAAGACGCCCTTTAATGCGAATCGGGGCCGTGCAGACGTATCCACTGATAGGCCACATGTCGCTTCCTCCCATCCGCGGTAAATAGCGCAAGACTTCTTCGTGAATCTCCGTTATTTGAATATTGAACATCATAACCACAAATAGGAATGAAACGGCAATAGCTCCTATATGAACTACTGGGAAGATCATAGCGGAGAAGTCGAGACCTAACAAAATGAGTAAACCAGAAGTGTCGCGAAAGACTGGGATGGGAAACGAAATGAAATGTACCAGATTTTTAGCACGTACAACCATCAAACCAGAGACCAAAGCAGGGCTCGATGAAACAGAAAGTATCATGGTACGTCGTCCTTACTTGAAATGGAACTTGAATGCGTCTTCTTGCTCCAGCATTCAAGTCGATCTATTACGACCAGCGCGGTTGTTTGTATTTCATTTTCTTCTTCCAAGCCCTCTTATAAAAGAAAGCACTCACTGAATTACTTACGGAATCTCATCTTTCTCTCAACGCCGAGAATTTTGGACATTTCCGGGTCGATCAGAGGTTTGGCTTGCTTCTCCCCCACTCAACAAACTCCATCATCATAGCCGTAGTGCGCTAGTGAGCCCGAGGGCGAACAAGCTACGGATTAAGCGCAAGGCGCGAAAGAACAAGCAAGGGTGAATGCCCTAGCGAGTTAGCGCAGTCGTTTTCTTTTTCGTAGCGATCAAGTTTTTCACCTTCCAAATCAGGTGCCAGCGCTTTAGTAGCCGTAGGGGGTCCCGGGTTGCTTTGGCGTGCCCCACCCTGTAAGTCCTATCTTGTACTTTACTTGACTCTCCCCTGCTTGCTGCTTGCTGATGTTTGGCAACAAGCAGACGGTTCTCTATCATGGTAGCAAGGAGCTCTTCAACTACTTAACTTAAGTACCAAAGCAAAGGCTACTTTCGGTTTCATAAGGGGGTTGTTCACTACAAGCTATCGGCGATGTCTTAGATTGAACGGCAATAAAATAAGATAAGTCGACGTTCAATCTCTAAGGTGGGTTTCAGCTGATAACGGAATAGTGTTCGTGTCCAAAGGTATAAAAAAAATCCCCTAGCTTCTAGAGTTCGCTGCTTTTCCAAGGCCGGAGAAGGGCAACTACTAATTGATCGCCTTTGTTTGATATGTGTTCCATTCAGTACAATACAAACGAAAACTACACCCAAGTGGAAGGGCCACTCACTATAGAAGCTAGAAGTAGCCTAGCCCTAGCCTATAGTGTAGTAAGGGTTGGTTATAGTCTTGTATAGTTGTCAGCCTAACCGTCATGGTCGCGACATGTTTCAAATGAGTTTCCGGGAGAGGAAGAAGAGACTTTCTAGAGGAATAAGAGCTGACCAAATGTTTGCTTGTGCGGAAACTTACCCTCGCCTATTGTACGCCCAGATGGAAAGTCATGCTCAACCTCTCAAGGATTTCTTTACAGGGATGAGACTAGGAAGAATGAAAGGAGGAGCTCCCCAATCGACGATTTGGTTCAACGTAAATTTGTGGGAACAAAGATTCTAGAGAAATTCCTTGATGATGAACAAGATGCACTGCAGCTGCAATAGCAAGTCACTTTGGAACAACTCGGCATCGAGGTCTCGCCGAGCCTTCTCTACTGTACTCCCCAATCGCACCACCTGGGGAAACCGGGCAACATAAGACAAGATCAAATCGGAAAGCATTACCTCGTGCTCGTCTCGTTGAATGGACACAAAAGAGACATTTCATATGATTATAAGAAAGCATTCTGAATCGGCATGAACAACAGCCCGCATCAACAAGAAAAGCAGTTCAGCAATACGATGGAAGCCAAATAATAAGAATTGGCTCCGAACCGGAGGATTTTACGAACGGTACGATCGGAGAAGCCTGCCTAGCAAACCAAGTGTGGAAAGACTACCTAAAGCGTTGACTCCTTTTCGATTGCTGCTCATAGTCTTAACTGAGGGAGGGCTCTGAATGTCTAGAGAAGTCTTGAAAAAAGACTAGTACAGTACGAATTCTAGCTTTCACCACTACCAAGGGTTCTGGAAGAGGTAACACGAAGTAGATGTGTTGCAGGTCTGGATTGATGCCTTACCTTCTTTCCAGGATTAAGGATCTCCCTTTAAAATGACCTCAGGAAGAGTCAATGGGAAATCCCGCCATGCCATCGAGGGGCTAGTGTGACCATCCATAGTTATTTTACAACGGTAGGGACGATTGCTTCCATTACTGACAAAAAAACACCAAATTCTCCTTTAGGTGCTTCAACTGCGGTATAGGTAGAAGGAGCCGGTACGGAAAAACCTTCTGTATAAGGTTCGAAATGGTGAATTGAGGTAGAGTAGACCGATGATCTTGTAGTCATTTGGCCAGCTATGGAAAGAAAAAGCTTGCATCTGCTCCCCCGAAACTATAACAAGTCCTATCTCTCTCCAAACCTAACGTGGTAGTTTCCCATCATAGGGCTTTCTATCTATAGATTGAGCCCCACCAAGGATCACATTCGTTCAGAACTCAGTTGACTGCTTCTATAGATGGCCGCGATGAGAGAATCTGGGACGGAGGACTCGTAATATCTCTATAGATCTGGCAAAAGCGAAAGACCCCCTAACGTCAGGGGCTGACCGTTGAGCTCACTCTAGCCTCGCAGGATGGGCCAGAGTGGGTGCGAGCTGGAGCTGCCATAGCTTATGGCTAAAGCAATTGGAGGGGGCCCAGTAGAGAGAACAGTAAGGATAACGAGCGCTCCGCCCGATTGGCAGGCGGTGGGAGCAGCGGGTAAGTGCTTGGTAGGCCAATAGCCCAGTGAACCGGGTGAGGCACTCAACAAAAGGGGGGCACACTGAGCAAGTACGAGAAATTGACCCCGCTCCGCTTTCTTAAAGAAAAGCAAGGACCGCTACGGGAGGTCGAACCAAGGACCTATGGAAATCGGGGCTCGTCCCCGGTCAATATTGGATCAAACAATAGGGACTGTAGCACTAACCTTTTTTTTCAAGACAATAGGTAATGTTCCCAACGGACACTCTCAACGGATCCTCCACGCGCTGGGCATACCACTTTTGTGCATCTTTCTCGTGGCGGGAACAGAACAACAGGGAAAGACCCGGCCGACCCGCCCAGGGCTCGAGGGAGAGCCATACGAGAGTGAGCGAAAGTCTTATCTTTTCGTTCTGGTTCGGGCCGCTCTCGATCTTTTTCGTATTAGGGAAGGAGCCTAAATCAATGGGCATTAATGAACCATCATTGATGGACGTTGCACATGACACGATCAATTCGACTCGACGGTCCGGCGCTAATAGAAGTCACATACTCTCCGTCTAACGAAGGTGCCAGGGCAGGGCTTTTTTCGTAGTAATAGTAGGCGGGTCTCATGAGATCTAATCTATGTTGGCCGTCGAAATCAAACGAAGGTGGAGGCCACTATGGACGACACCTCCCGGCCTCGATTCTTTTGCATAGTCCGGAGGCCGGTCACAGTAGAGCAGTGGCCCTTCAGCCTCGACAATGTTTGTCCTGGTAACGAAGCCTTCGGATAGGCCGCCACGTAGGGGCCCTAAGCTACCGAAGTCGCCTGAACCCTCGCCACCGAGTGCTGTGAAGGGTGCTAAGCGTCCACGCCCTGCTGGGGAGGGCTTGGAGTTGTACTCTGTGTCAGTTACCTTGGCTCCCATGGTTGTGTCGTCTGATGACGCTGCTATGATCTCTTCCATCCCCCCTTAATGTTTTATCTTTGCTAGAACGTTAGGGGTGCATGGAGGGAAATAGCTCTACAAGGGATTTAATTTTAATTTAATTCGTATGCATTCTATTTGGTCAATAGCTCTACAAGAGATTTGGATTTGATGCGAGCCTCTAGGCTCATGAAGTCTCTGGGGCGAAATTGGCTTGGGGCTTCCCAAGCTTATAATGGAGCCTCGGGGGATCTGATCTTGGCTTGGGACTCTACTTTCATCAAGGGTCAAGTAATCTCATCTCAGCCGCAGTGCATCTCCGTTGTTCTCGATTTTGATAAGGGTGAGCCATTTTTATTTTCGAATATTTATGCCAACACGAACCCGAACCTCCAATGTGATTTCTGGAATAGTTTCTTACCCTTGGATTTTATATGGGGATTTAAACTGTTATATTAATTAATTGAAGAAAAAAAAAAAAGGTCTGTGTTTTCGCCTAACTAAGCCTGTAATGGATTTTTCGTGATTTTATTTCTAACATTGGATTGATTGATTTGGGTTTTTCCGGTAAACCATTTACTTGGTACAATAATTGTTGGGGTAATGCTAGAATCCATGTAAGATTAGACCGGTTTTTTTGCAATACTGTGTGGATACATTTTTATGAATCGGCTATTGTGTCTCATCTTTCGCGAGGGGTTTCGAATCATTGTCCTTTACTTTTTAATTTTGTGCCCGATGCTCCTCGAAGTACTTTGTTTAAATTTCAGAGTTTTCGGACGAGTATTTTGAAAGTAAAGATGTGGTTTTGCGTGCCTAGTTTGAGGTCCCGAGCTATCTTGATATTTCTGGCCAGTTTGCTACTGGCCTTAAGTTTACTAGATATGCAATATCTAATTGGAATGGAAACTGTTTAGGTAGGCTTGAAAGTATGTTAAATGAAGCTGTAAATTTGATTTTTGGTTTGGAATGTAAAGATGTAATTTCGGGACTAAGTCCCGAGGAGGATAGCCTGCTTAGGTCCTACTATAATAGGGCCATTTCTCTTAGAAGGCAAATTTCTTTGAAATTGTGGAGTAAGGCCAAAGCCAAGTGAATCTCCGATGGAGATTTCAACTCGGCTTACTTCCATAGGTTGGCCACTTGTCGGCGCAGGTATAACAAAATTCTCTCCCTTGATCTTGGTGATGGTGTTATAATTTCTGATATTCATGAATTGTTGGTTGCTTTCTATAATCATTATCGGTCCTTGTGGTGCCCTGTTTCGATTCCTTTCCATGATATTTGTAACTAATTCTGTGGATCTGGAAAATTTGAACTCTATGACTACCCATTTTAATCCGGAAGAGGTTTGGGATGTCATTAGATCTATGCCCAGTAGGAAGAGCCCCAGTAGTGACGGTTTTATTGCGGAGTTTTACAAGTCTTACTGGCCTATTATTAAAGCTAGATTCATGGACTGCCTAGATGAATTCCATTTGTATAACACTCTTCCCTCAGATAGGAATGGAACTCTATTATCATTTATACCAAAAAGGACTAACCCTAGATGCACTAAAGACTATCGTCGTATTGCGCTATACAATTTAAATTATAGGATTTTGGCCAAACTGCTGGCCAATAGAATGGAACCTGTTTTAACTCACCAAATTTCTAGTGAGCAATCGGCCTTCATCAAAGGCCGCTGCATTCAAGATAATATTGTGCTTGCTCAAGAAATTGTGCATTCATTCTATAACTCTAAGGGTAAATCCCCATTGATTATGGTTAAGCTGGACCTATACAAGTTGTCTTGGAAGGTTGTTTTAGCGGTCATCCATGCTTTTAAATTCCCTGATAAATTTATCAGTTGAATTTCCACCTGCCTTTCCACTACAAATTTTAGGCGTCTTGTTAATGGTAAAATGTCTACCTCGTCTCATTCGAGGCGGGAAATTCAGCAACGCGACCTAATTTCCCCTTATTTATATGTTCTTGCGGCCCAATCCTTGACTAACCTCATTAACCTGGCCGTCTCCCAAAAGAGGCTTACCCCCTTTAAAAGGCGGAATAGCACTCCGGCTAGTCACATGATATTTGCAAATGGCATCTTGCTGATGTTCCGTGCGAACAGAAAAAGCATTTTAACAATTAAAGTATTTTTTAGCAATACTCTAATTTCAGTAGCCGGACTATTAATCTTGAGAAATCTGATATTACTTTCCTAAAAACACTTCTAGGGATGTAATTCGTCAAATCTGATCGGGCCTTAATATTAAAGCCGACAAATTATTGTTTTAGTATTTGGGCACCATGATCGCCCCTAGAAGGCCGCATGTCGATTAAGCTCTGGGCTTGGCAGTCTAACTACCTTTCTCAAGCGGGGAGGGTTGTCCTGATGAACTCGATCCTTAATTCTATCCTGATGCATACTATAGCGATTTCTTGGTTGTCGAAGTCTTGCTTAGGCAAGATTGAGAAATTAATTAGAACCTTCCTTTGGTCCAATTCCCCAGATGAGCGGTCTCTGCACTTAATTAATTGGAACTTAGTGACCCAACATAAGCTTTTGGGGGCTTGGGGATCCATGATCTTAATTAAAAATGCATAGCCCTACAGGCCAAAAGGTGTTATGCCTACCTTAGCAATGAGCCCAATGCTTGGGTTAAATTTGTTAAACTCAAATATAAAGATCCTCGCGGTGCATTCTCTATTGAAAAACTGGAAATTTTTCATGGATGCTTTTTGCAAATTTTTTCCTAGTTTTTTTGAAGCTGATAAATTCTGGAAATAATTCTTCTATTTTGTTGGACAATTGGATATTCGACATTCCGTTATGTTTAAAACCAACTATTTTGGATATAAAAGCTTTCAACTTTTCGGATACTGTTAACGACTTAATTGAAAACCAATGTTGGAATTTGAGGCTTCATGGCAATTCTTTTGGTTTGGTGATGGCGGAATCCATTAATTGGTTGGTGTTGATCAAATACCCACACTAGAGGGGGGGTTGAATAGTGTTAGATGAGTTTTTAATTTCTATTTGATTTCTTTCGAGTTTCGATTTCTAATGGAACCAAATTGATCGTGCAACTAAATTATAATGCTTGACAATTATAAATAGTCATTAATATCAAATAAGCATCAAAATGCAAACACAAGCAATTTGAGTGGTTCGGCCAACCGCCTACTCCACTACCTTGGATCCACACCAAGGATTTCTAACCAACATTTTATAGACTATGTATTTCCCTTTGAATACAACCGAGGACTTGCTTCTCAACCCTTTGAGAATGCCTCGAACTTATTCACCTAGGCAAAACACAATTCTACAAAGCAAACCCTAAGTGTTTGCACTAGCACACCTAGCAAGCTAACAATGAGAACTACAATTAAAAACAATGAAAAACAAGAATGAGCTAAAAATGAAACCACAAGTGTGAGCTCCTTCCAAAGCCTTCCAAGTCTCCAACTCTTCAAAATGGTGAACTCAAATCATTGCCGGAGTTGAGACAAGAAGATCGCTTGAGGAAGATGAAGCTATCGGCGAAGCAAGCGAGCGCAAATCGATCTTTTGAAGGCTTAAATCTCTCTTAGGAATGCACTAATAATTGTTAAGAGGCTTTAAGAGAGGTTGGTGAGGGGTATTTATAATCCCTCACTCGGTAGTACACTCCAATAGGTATTTTTCTGCCCGTTGGACGCCGTCCGATCGCTTGTCGGTCGATAGCCTAGCGACCGCGAGGCTACTGCCATTTTCTGACCACATTCAGTCGACCGCCTGGTCAACCGAATTTCCTCTGTTCTTTCAGACTTCCAATAAAAGTTCCCGCCACTTGGACTTCCAATAAAAGTTCGCGGCCAGTTGATGATGTGTTCTGTTGACGCCCGCATGTCCCCCGATTGTCGAACTGTGGAACTCTCGTACCAAAATAGACTTGAGAGTCCGATCGTATGGAACGATGATTCTATTCCTGAACATGAGTATTCTGTCCCTGAGTTCAAATCCTTCCTCTGGCTTCTCCTTAGCTAGCTGGTGCAAGGTCAATAACTCCTTACTCTCTTTATTCAATCTCCTAACTTCTTCCAATATGTCGAAGCTGGGTTGTGACACAGCGAGCAAGGAAAAAGTTGGCTCCCTTGACAAAGAATACGCGGCCCCATTCAATTTTCCCGCACGATATTGGATATCGAAGTCATACCCCATGAGCTTAGCCAACCATTTGTGTTGCTCAAGGGTCTGTATGACTTGGGTAGTAAGTTCCCTTAGCGAGCACTGATATATTATGATTAAGAATCTCCTTCCAAGTAAATATTGACGCCACTTCTTCACTGCTTGGATTATCGCAAACATTTCCCGTTGGTATGTGGGTGCAGCCTGCATTCTCAATGATCGTTTCTGGCTAAAATACGACATTGGCTTCTTTTCTTGGCTGAGAACCGCCCCAATCCCACTGCCTGAGGCATCTGTCTCCAGTGTAAAGATCTTACTGAAGTCGGGTAATATCAGCACAAGCGCGCTACTCAAGACTAGCTTGAGTTGCTCGAATACTGCCTGCGTTCGATCATTCCATGTGAAGGCCTCCTTCCTCAACAAATTAGTAAGAGGTGCTACTTGTTGGGCAAAATTTTTGATGAAGCGCCAATAGTATCCGACAAGGCCCAGGAATCCCCTTAACTCCTTGGTGTTGCGGGATGGCGGCCAAGCTTTTATTGCGGATATCTTATCACAGTCAACTCTCAAGCCCACTACTGAGATTAAGTGCCCCAAGTATTCGATAGTGTCGCTGCCAAAGGAGCATTTGGATCGCTTGGCTACCAGTTGGTGATCCTTGAGAACTTGCAACACCCTCCGCAGATGCTCCTTGTGCTCTTTAGCAGTCCTGCTATATATTAAGATATCATCAAAGAAAACCAACATGAACTTACGTAAATAAGGTTTGAAGATTTCGTTCATGGTGGCCTGAAAAGTCGACGGAGCATTGGAGAGGCCGAAAGGCATCACCAAGAATTCATAGTGACCTTCATGCGTCCGGAATGCTGTTTTGTGGACATCTTCATGATTTACTCTGATCAGGTGGTATCCTGCCAACAAATCGAGCTTGGAAAAAATGAAAGCTCCCCCAAGTTCGTTGAACAATTCATCCGCCATTGGAATTGGGAAGCATTTTTTGACTGTTGATGCATTGAGCGCGCGATAGTCCATACGGAATTGACAGGTACCATCTTTTTTTTTACAAGGAGGACGGGTGACGAGAATGAGCTACTGCTAGCTCGAATCAAGCTTTCACTGTGTTGGCTTAAGGTTTTCAACCTTGGTCTTAATCTCGGTTTTGATGATAACAAATATGGAACTAATGATTTCATGAAGAGTTATTTTCAGGTTCCATATCGGTTAGCGCACGACGTCCTCGATCGGAAATATCGAAGAAATCAGGAAATTGGAAGGACGTTGGTCGTCGCGCTCGGATTCTTCAGGAAGTTAGAGTTTAGGTTTAGGGTGTCTAGATAAATTGTAAATCCTCATGATGATGCAAATAAACCCAAAAACCAATCTCGAACCCCAAAACATGAATATCGGGAACCGCCCTGAAATTAACTAAGCTTAGGGAGCTCCTTGGAGGGCTATATGACCTAGATACTTTCTTGACATAAAAAATGGTGGTAATTATTCCTTGGGTTAAAATTAGATAACGATGTATTTTTTAGGAATTTTTGAAAGCCCTTAGCCTACCCATTCTAGACTCGAAAAATTAGAAAATTTCCATTTTCGAAAAATTTGTACTAGACCCCAAAAACTAGATTTTGATTTTTTAGATATTTTTATTGAATCCAAATGGGGGGTAATCCTTATATAACATTTATGTTTTAAAGTTATTATCTTAAAGTTAATAAATGTTATATAAGTAGACTTAGCAAAGACGGAACCCAAACGAGTAGAAAAACCCAAGCAAAATAAAAAATTGCCCAGACTGTCCAGTTTTTGGTCGACCGACAAAGGCGAAAAAATAGCAATGGGTGCGTCGGTCGATCGGATCGCGGATCGCTGAAGTCGCGACTCATTCGGTCGACCCGTCGGTCGACCGAACAACGCGTACAAAACACAAAAAGCCGCGGTCACTCAGGCGGTCAATCCATCAGTCGATCGACGATCGACCGGCATGTGACCGAACGGCGGTAACGGCTAGTTTTACGCTCGTTGAGCCGCCTGTTTCGTTCTATTTCTTCTTGGCTCTATAAATACCCATGCAAAAGCCTTCCTAAGATACTTTTGATCACTCCTAACCTTCATTGAGCCATCTTTGATCAATTCAAAGCTTTCATTGAGCTATTTTTAGAGAAATCCTAGTTTAATCTTTCAATCCTTTAGTTTGCCTTCAAGCTTGATTTGATTCATCATCAAGGCATCAAAAGGAGCTAGGATTCATTGTGTTGGAGCTAAGTATTTGTATTGTTGTAATTTTTGTTTCATTACTTTATATTTTCTTGTTTACTTCTTTGTATTTGAGTTTGTAGAAGTCCTTGTGTTAGGTCTTGTGTGTAAGTGGTTACCTTGGTGTAGAAGGTGTAAAGCCACTTGTGCAAATGTAGTTTACTAGGATTAGTTGAGTTGTCCCTTTGGGTTGAGGTGGAAGAGTGCTCTCGGTAAGAAGGCGAAGACTTTTAGGTGTGTAAGTGCCTTAGATTGAGAGTGGGACTCTTCGAGTTAAAGTCATCTTTGTAAGGGAAACGAGTTAATCTAGTAAACTTAGTTTGAAAATTCTAAGCGGGGTGCTTAGGTAGTGGAGTAGACATTGGGGCCGAACCACTATAAATCCTTGTGTTAGCATTGTGTTCCTTACATTTCTTATTGCTTATTATTTATATATTTTGCTTCCGCTTACTTCTCGATTCGTGTATTACCTAAGTAATCTAAGAAACGATTAAAATCGAATTTAGGCTAATTATTTAGATAACACACTATTCACCCCCCCCTCTAGTGTGTCATTTCGTCCAATAATTGGTATCAGAGTGGGTCCGTAGCTTGAGATTTCACCATCTCTTCTACACCTTGTCTCGATCCGAGAATGGCACTAGAGTTGATAGCGTCTTCACCTCCTAGGTTCGATGACTCGAACTTTGGTCTTTGGAAGTCTAGGATGTACACCTTCTTAAAGACTCAAGGTTTAGGTGTTTTTAAGATGGTAAAAATTAAATATATTGAACCTAAGGAAGACATGAATGCATAGACCCAAGAACAAATTAATATGTTTGAATTAAATGTTAAAGCTACAAATTGCATATTTTGTTCCTTGGAAAATAATATCTTTGAAAAGATCATGCATTGTACTTCCGCATTCGATATTTGGGCTACCTTAAACATGCTTTATAATTATACAAAAACCGAAGAGCTCAATACGTTTGATGAGGGGAGTGATGACAATTGTCATCCACCCAATACTAATATGGTTTTTGAAGTCCATAGTGCCTCTAGTTGTAGGAGCACTAAAAATCGGAAAATGAAGGTGATTTGACATGTGTGCAAAGAAAAAGGGCATGTGAAGAAGAATTGCCCTACCACGAAAAATAAGGCAAATAGGAGGTCAAATGCTTCCACATCATCCTACTCAAGTGAAGCATCCTCCTTTCATGACTATGAAGTCATTTCAAAAGAATGTCTCGTGAATGATAACATTGAGAATGAGATTTTGAAAAATGAAAACTCAAAAATTAAAAAGAAAAATTATACGTTGAAATCTCAAATGCATACTTTATATAACTTCATGATTGATTTAAAAAATGAGGTTCTAAACCTAAACAAGAAAGGAATGAAATGAAAAATATTTCATCATTTAAGAATTTTAGTAGAAATGATTTTTCAAAAAGGAATGTTCATGCTAATGTTAAATCTCATGTTAAACATTCTACTTTTAAACCTCATGATCATAAAAAGAGGAATGATGTTTCCAAGAATGCTCATACTCATCATGTTTCACATGATAAGCATTCTAATAATAAATCTCATGTCCATAGCAAAAACAAAAAACAAAATTAATGGACATTGCTTTTATTGTGGTACATATAGCCATGCAATCTATGATTGTGCATTTAAGAAGAATCCAAGTATTGTTAAGACACTTTGGATACCTAGGCCAACTAACCCCCAAGGATCCAAAGTTATTTGGGTACCAAAGGTTTCTTGCTCTATTGTAGGGGGAGCTACCACACAAGGGTAAAGAAAATTGAAGAATTGAAGTTGACCATGGACTTCAATGAAGAATTCATCTTTGGTTGCAACTTCAAACCATCATGATGCCATAGGTATAGAAATTGGCATCAAAGACTTTGGTATCATCTCTTATACCCTCTTGCTAAAATTATAGTTGGAGTTTGATATATGCTTAATATTGATAGATTTTCCACTCTTGATAAAGTTTCAAAAATATTTTGATTTTTGATTTCCGGTCTCTTCGGAGACCTATGTAGCCTGTAATGGGCTCATGTGACCTTGCGGTTCTAAATCGTAGGCTAATTGTGGCCTTTCGGTTTTCATCCAATAGGAAGAGTTGGAGATCATATTTTCATATTTATTATTTTTGTGATCTCCTAAAATTCATTTTGGTATCACCTGATTTCATTTAAAACGAATTTCAAACTATCTACCAAAGATGCATTTTGAAAATGATATTTGAATCTATCTTTGCTATTTGGTTTGGGTTGTTTGCTAGTAGCTTTATTTTCATGAAATCTACTAATGAAGTCTACTTGCAAGTTGTAAATGTTAATGGAATGTTGTTATCTAAAAGAAAATAAAAAAGGAAATGAAAAGTTTGGGAAAATTTTCAGGAATGAGGTATGAGTTTGATTTTGCAAAAATCTTAGTATAATATTTGAATATTTATGCTTAAATGATTTCTCTATGCTCATGATTGAGTATACATGTTAAATATTTGAATTTTCATGAGTAAAAAAAATTTTGATAACTTAGCTCATTTCATGATATCATGATATTTATGAAATCGGACTATGTTGAAATTTTTCTTTAGAGACTTCATCTTAAGTTGAAAATTAGATGAACATGTTTAGATACACATATCATATGAGTCTAGGTATTTAAACTTAAAAATTCATGTCTAGATGAACAATGTGATAACTAGATCACTTTATGGGACTTAATCTTGAAAAGTTTGACCCAAGTCAACAAATCGACTTTGACACTTCATCTTAAGTCCAAACTTCATAAACATGTTTAGGAATAGATATGACATATTTTCGTGCACTTAGAATGAGAAATTCATATGGATATGGATAAAATAACATAGAGGTCATTTCATGATAACCTCTTTTGAACCAAGTTGACCCAAGTCAACAAATTGACTTAAAGGTCTCATTTTCAATCCATATTTGAGAGGCATGTTTAGATTTACTCATGTTAGGTATCCATAGGTTTAAATTTGAAAAACTATGAGTAAATGATAAGATTGACAGTTAGCAAGTTTTATGATAACTAGTTTAATTTTGAATGAAACCATACTAGGTTGATATCTTGACTTAAGGACATAATTTTTATTTTAAACTTGACATACACTCTTTACATGACCATTATGTGGTGTTATAAAAGTTTGAATGAAAACTGAATACTTTTTGAAAATAACTAAAATTAATTATGGAAATGTCATTGAAAATTGAGCATTTTCAGCTATTTCTAGAAACATGTAGAAAATTCCTTTTTAACTGATTCTTGAAACTGCGAATTCACTGAAAAATCTAGTTTCTTCAGTAAAATTTTCAAAAAGTTTCATCAAGAATCTGATTTATAGTAGAATTTTGAAGTTAGATTTCAAAAATGCAAAGTATCATCTTCTTGAAATATCAATTTTTTCGATACTTTGATTTTTTGTCGAAAACTTCAAATGAAAGTTTGTGCATACTATTTTGATTTCATTTCTAATATCGTTCTACTATTCTTTGAGTAAAATTATTTCTAAAAATGATTTTGAATACTTGAGCGATATATTGAAAAAATGAGCTTTTGGTTGAAATCGAGATTGATTGAAAAATGGACTTTGAAAATTCATTTTGAGCTCAAACTTGACACACGCATCTTAAATAATCATTCAGCGATGTTTGGAAAGTTTGAAGCAAAATTGACAACTTTTATTTTAAAAAATACCTAAAATTTACAAAAATACCCCTGGACTTTCAGGAATTTTATGATTTTTTAGAAAACTGATTTTTGACTAATTCTTGAACATGTAGATTCCTTGAAAAATCTAGTTTGTCTAATTAAAGTTTCAAAAAATTTAGTCAAAAATATGATTTTGTATGGATTTAAAAGTTTGATTTTTAAAAACTTAAAGTAGACTTTGACCTATGTCAAGAAGTGACTTAGAAACCTCATTTTCAACCCAAACATGATTCATATATACTTAGATTCACTCATGTTTGATGTCCAGATGCCTAAAATTGAGAAAACATCAGTAGATAGCAAAATTTGATACATAGTCATTTTCATGCTTTCACTACTTTGAATGAAATCGTACTAAGTTCATATTTTGATCAAATGACATTAGTTTCACCTCAAACTTGATATACATGCTTTAAATGACCATATCTTAGTATTTTAAAAGTTTGCATGAAATCTAAATATGTCATGAAACAGATATGTTATTCACGAAAATATCCAAACTTGAGTGCATACATGATTCTAAGTAAAAGATTTCATTTATCATTTCACGATATCATGTCTAGACTTAGTATCATATCAAATATTTGTTTTTCATCCCTTTGGTTGAGATTTTCATGTTTCATAAAAAAAAATTTAGAGTCTCAACTATGACTAGATTGACTTTTCTTGCCCTTTTTTGATTGGTGTCAAAAAGGGGAGAAAAATATAGGTAAATGAGAAGAAAATATAGGAAAACCATGCATATAGATAGGGGGAGTTATATTATATAGATATGCATGTTGATAGGGAGAGAAATCTCATGTTTGATATCCTCTATGCTTTAATGAATATATTTTCTTAAGGATGTTTGTCATCATCAAAAATGAGGAGATTGTTGGCTTAAGGTTTTCAACCTTATTCTTAATCTCGTTTTTGATGATAACAAATATGGAACTAATGATTTCATGAAAAGTTTTTTCATGTTCCATATCGGTTAGCACACGACGTCCTCGATCGAAAATATCGAAGAAATCGAGAAATCGAAAGGACGTTGGTCATCGCGCTTGGATTCTTCGGGAAGTTAGAGTTTAGGTTTAGGGTGTCTAGATAAATTGTAAATCCTCATGATGATACAAAGAAACCCAAAAACCAATCCCAAACCCCAAAACATGAATATCCGAAACCGTCCTGAAATTCACTAAGCCTAGGGAGCTCCTTTGAGAGCTATATGACCTAAATACTTTCTTGACATAAAAAATGACGATAATTGTTCCTTGGGTTAAAATTAGATAACGATGTATTTTTTAGGAATTTTTGGAAGCCCTTAGCCTACCGATTCTCAACTCGAAAGATTAGAAAATTTATGTTTTCGGAAAATTTGTACTAGACCCCAAAAACTAGATTTTAATTCTTAAGAATTTTGATTTTTTAGATATTTTTATTGAATCCAAATGGGGAGTAATCCTTATATAACATTTATGTTTTAAAGTTATTAACTAAACGAGTAGAAAAACCCAAGCAAAATAAAAAATTGCCCAGTCTGTCCAGTTTTCGGTCGACCGACAGAGGCGAAAAAATGGCAGTGGGTGCGTCGGTCGACCAATCGGTCGATCGGATCGCGAATCGCTGAAGTCGCGACTCATTCGGTCGACCCGCCGGTCGACCGAACAGCGCGTACAAAGCACAAAAAGCCGCAATCGCTCGGGCGGTCGATCCATCGGTCGATCGACGATCGACCAGCATGCGACCGAACGATGGTAACAGCTAGTTTTTCGCCCGTTGAGCCGCCTGTTTCGTTCTATTTCTTCTTGGCTCTATAAATACCCATGCAAAAGTCTTCCTAAGATACTTTTGATCACTCATAACCTTCATTGAGCCATCATTGATCAATTCAAAGCTTTCATTGAGCCATTTTTAGAGAAATCCTAGTTTGATCTTTCAATCCTTTAGTTTGTCTTCAAGCTTGATTTGATTCATCATCAAGGCATCAAGAGGAACTAGGATTCATTGTGTTGGAACTAAGTATTTGTATTGTTGTAATTTTTGCTCCATTACTTTATATTTTCTTGTTTACTTATTTGTATTTGAGTTTGTAGAAGATCTTGTGTTAGGTCTTGTGTGTAAGTAGTTACCATGGTGTAGAAGGTGTAAAGCCACTTGTGTAAACGTAGTTTACTAGGATTAATTGAGTTGTCCCTTAGGGTTGACGTGGAAGAGTGCTCTCGGTAAGAAGGCGGAGACTTCCAGGTGTGTAAGTGCCTTAGATTGAGAGTGAGACTCTTCGAGTTAAAGCCCCTTTTGTAAGGGAAACGATTTAATCTAGTAAACTTAGTTTGGAAATTCTAAGCGGGGTGCTTAGGTAGTGGAGTAGGCATTGGGGCTGAACCACTATAAATCCTTGTGTTAGCATTGTGTTCCTTACATTTCTTATTGCTTATTATTTATATATTTTGCTTCCGTTTACTTCTCAATTCGTGTATTACCTAAGTAATCTAAGAAACGATTAAAATCGAATTTAGACTAATTGTTTATATAACACATTATTCACCCCCCCCCCCCTCTAGTGTGTCATTTCGTCCAACACACTGAGCATCTTTTGAACTTGCCGTTCCAACTCTTCCTTTTGGAAATGAGGATATCAGTAAGGTTTCACATTTGTGGCCGATTGATTCGCTTGTAGGGGAATGCGGTGGTCAGTACTTCGACTGGGTGGCAATCCCAGCGTCGGTTGGAATACCTCCGGAAATTGATCTAAGACTTGTTGCAGCTCACTGCTTGTTCCTGGTATCGGCTCATTCCCTGCGCCTACCAGTTCAAGTTGATACATCTCCGTCACCGACTGGTTGCCACACATCTTCCTGAGTGACTGGTAATTAACTTGTTCTGGTTGCCGACTACTCAACCCCTTCTAGGAATGAGCCTAACCTTTGGATTTAAATTCAAATATCTGGTTGGCGAAGTCCATCACCAACGGCCCTAGAGTGGCCATCCATGCCACCCCCGCACTACCTCCGAGCCCTTAATAGATAGGATATAAAAGTCAGTAGTTATAGTACTCCTTGGATGATGATCTCTTGGTTGCGAAGGACTCCCTCATTCTGATGCGGGCACCACTACCGACCATCACCCCAAAAGCTGGCGTAGGCTCTAGCGTCAGTCCCAAGTGTTTAGCGACTCTGGACTGAATGAAATTGTGCATGTTGCCTCCATCTAGCAGTACCTGCACCTCCCTTCCACGAATGGTACCTTGAAAACGCAGGGTCATCGGAGAGAAGCACCCAGACATCGCATTGTAGGAGATCAATGTCGGCTCGGATGTCTCTACCTTAGTTACCTCCGGTGGCAGTTCACCCTTCTCTTCACCTTCTTCTGCCAACAGCCCATCATCAAGCATGAACAGCTGAGGCGATCGACACTTGTGCCCCCACGAGTATTTATCGTCACAGTAGAAACATAAGCCCTGTTGTTTGCGCCTTTGAGCTTCTGACGACGATATTCTTCTTGGGTTAGCTTTCTAAAAGGTGGAAGTCGGACTGACTGACGGCCGTGTTGGTGACGGCGTTGCCCAAGCTGGTCGACCATTGGATCCCACTGTTGTGCCGAATTGATTCCTCGCCCCGGAGTTGGTAGTAGGGTCGGCCTCTTGCCGCCCGCAAATGGTATTGGATTCCTTCGAGCGGCATTGATCTTGGCCTTGTACCGCTTGGCCAAGGTTACTGCCTCAAGCATGGATGCAAGCAACTGAGTCAATACCTCCGTCTTTACATCTGCTCGTAAGCTAGACACAAAGCAGTTAATCAAAAAGGATTCCAAAAGGTTACTCGTTCGCAAGGCCAATTCCTCGAACCTGCCCTCATACTCTGCCACAGTTGTCGCTTGTATTAGCTTGGTCAGCTGCCCCTCTGGTGGCTCCAAATCTGTGGGTTCAAACTAGGGGTGAACTCGGGACGGGACGGGACGGGATTTGGTATGTCCCAGTCCCGTCCCAATTTTGAGTCGGGACGCAAATATGCGTCCCGGTCCCAATCCCAAATACGAAGCATCCCGATTTTGTCCCGCCCCGAAAAAATCGGGACGGGACCGTGACGTCCCGAATTTATTAATATTGGTTTTTTATAAAATAAAAACAATATCTTCATTAAAATAATTAATATTTTTTCCAAAAAAAAAATATTATTATTTATATTATAAATCGGGCCGGGACGGGACAATCCCGATTTTTTTTGTATCGTCCCAATCCTGTCCCGCTTTTAATCGGGGCGGACATATTTGTCCCGGTCCCGTCCCGATTTCAAACTAGGACGGGATTTGTCCCGATTTTTCGGGTCGGGCCGGACCGGGACGGCCGGGACGTCCCGACCCGTGCTCACCCCTAGTTCAAACCGCCGTTGAATGGCTTCGACCAAGTGGCTCCATCCGGACAGCTTCTTCCGACGTTGCATCCACGTAAACCATTTCTTCGCCAAGCCCTCCATTCGAAACGAGGCCATCGTCACCCTGTGCTGGTCCTCAGTCGAGTAAAACTCAAAGAAATCCTCCGCATAAGCTATCCAATCCTCGGCATCAAATCCGTTGAAAACTGGTAGCTCGACTTGCGACGGTTTCGATGGGAAGGGAAACTCGTCTTCATCTATGACCTCTCCTCGTGGGAATTTCCACCGGCTCGGAGCGGTGTTGGCATTTCCCCAAGATCAATATCCAGATGGCTCGGCCTTGATCTTGGCCATCTGAACCATCTGAGTGTTCAGAAGAGCAATCTGCGAGGAGACGGTCTAAAGCAGCTTTTGTTGGGCATCCATTGCCTGCGGCTGGTTCTCTAGATTAACTTGAATCACTCCCAACCTTTGCTCATGTCTCAGATTCATCTCTTGCAAGGTTTTAACCGACTCAACGATGGTTTGAGGTCGCGTCTCCATGATCGCCTTTAGCGATCGTCAGATCCGAACTACCAAATCCAATGAACAAGGAAAGACCGATCTCAATGAAAGCACCAATGTCAGATGCTTTACCTGACAACCTTGGGTCGACTAGTTTTATTTGATGTGAACACCGCTAGTGGCCGATGGTGTTGTCTCCCGCGATGAAGCAGTCTCCGTGTTCTTGATCGCAGAAAGAAGTAGCAAGGAAAAAGAGAGAGAGGAGAGAAAGAGAAGTGAAGAGTTTAATGATCAAGCTATTTTTATTCCTGCCTCAATGCCTATTTATATGCCTATTACATTCGCCTAATTACATTTGTAATCATTCAAGTACCTGATTTCATGCGCACGCGCCCCGCATGCTTCACTAATGACCCTACCTCGTCATCATTAATTGACGCCATGCTACGTGCGTGACTCGCTGATCCCGCGCCCATGACAAAATTTGACATACCTACTTCAATTTATCTATCAAGAACTTAATTCGGAGACTCATCTTTCATCTCTTGCATAACATGGCACATCAGAAGCCTGTTATTTGCATCATGCTTTGCCAAGCATGAAAAGATCATCTAACAACTTTCTGTCATTTCAGACATGCGGGATACTTGGGAAGGTTCCGGTGACTCACCATTTGGATATGTTTATTCGATTTTCATCCAATTCAACCAGCATAATAGATTTTAATTGGATTGACCTCCCTGATTTTTGATCAAATCAATCCATCTAATCCGATTTTAAAAAGTTGCCATGCAAGATACCACAAATATCAAATGATCGTTGCATTATATGCAAACTGCAATAAGGCCACTCGCCTCACGGTGTTGGTCTACAGTCTTTCCATCTATATTCACTGAGTAAACTGTGTCAACAAATGTGTAGAACCATGCAAAAAGAACACGAATAGGTAACTTTCTTTGACTACATCAAAGGATGCGCTATAAGAAAGAAAAAAATAGGTGGAAGGATGAAAGTTACTCAAATCAAATTCTATGACATATCAATTCATTGAGGACTAAATTGGAGAAACAAAGAAATAAAACAAGGATGAGGTCAAACTCATCTATAGTGACTGAAAGAGTAACTCTTCAGGTATTCATGTGCCTAGACTTCATCTTCCTTTCTTCAACTCAGGGTCCCTAAAAATGTAGAGCAATCAGTTGGCATGTAAAGATTAAGTTATTCGGGATATTCTAGGGAAGAAGTCAACAACCTCTGTATGTGATCAAGAATGAGAAGCCTAGGTCCAGGAGGAATATTGACATCTCTGAGTGCGCTGGAGGGAAAACAAGAAATTTAGTTGTGAAGAGATCATCTCGTAATTTAATTAACAAAATTTTGAATCAAAACCCTGCAGAAGTTGAAAGTTGTATTGATTTACCTGTCTGTAAGAAGTGGCAAAGTGTTATCAGATAGCAATCCTTTCTTAAAATTCTTTTCATAGTTCTGAAGACCAAGGATTGTAAGCATGCCTCTTGCCCGCAAATAATTTACATCATTGGTTGTTTTTGGTGTGAATTTCTGACCAACCTGCAGCATAAAGCAAACAACTTGTTTGAAAATAACAGCCTCAGCCATGTATTCTTTATGAACGTCAAGTTCGTAACAATTAGTTTTATATTCATGACCAAGCTCATTAATAAGCTCAATAACAAGTCTATCTGAAAACATGTATATATAATATCTTCACATTTAAAATTAAACTCAAATTTATTTAAATTAATTTAAAGATATTTAGTGTAGTTGTAATTTTATTTAGTTGATACAAATTATTCAATATATGTTATATTTTCATTGATTGAACTGAAAATTCTGCACTCAAGCTTGTTTATCAATGTAAACAAGCTAAGCTCCGGCTTGAGCTCGATTAAGCTCATTGACCTATGTTCATGAATAAGCTCGAGCTCAAGAAATTTAGATGAAACAAACTTGAACATGATTTTTATAACCTCAACTCCAGTTATTTTTGTAAGTTTAGCTTGAGCTTGAGCTCAATTAAAATCTAACAAACCGAATATGAACAAGGCAAAGCTCGGCTCAGCTTGCCTCCACTCATTTGCCGTTCTACTTTTATAGGGCAACGGTGTAATAAATATGGTTGTAATGATTGCTTCAAATTCAATATTGAACTATTAGCTATGCAAATATTAAGTCAAGCTGTGTCTGCTGCTTAATGTCAAAGAAATTGGACTACCTTTGGTTGTATCTATACAAAAGGAAGAAAGATATTAACCTCAAAAAAGTTGGACAATCTGGTTTTTGTCCACTGCAACACAAGATTAAGAGAAAGCATTATAGGAGGCAGACTTCTGACAATAATCTCTTAATGGGATTTAGGTAAGATTATTTATGATCAAGATCCACTATTGCCTTGGATTAGAGGGATAGAAGATAAAATATTAGAAAATTAGAGATCCTTTGAGATACAAAGGAATCTCATATGCCAGTATACAAAGAAAATTAGGTGATACACAAGGAGAGGCTGATCCCAAATTATCCGACAGATACCATTAGTAGTCACAATAATTTAAAAGAGCAACTTTTATTATATCACCATAATTGCTGGCTCGAGTGGAGGTTCCACTCCTTACTATGGATTTGGAGGATCAATTTATCAAGAGATGATAAAGCCAGTCAATAGCAAAGCAAGGCTTTGATGCAACATGCATGCAACAAGAACCAACGAATCAATAGCAAAGCAAGGCTTTCGTGCAACATGCATGCAACAAGAACCAACAAACTTGGATTCTATGGTGTCATCATATTTTGGATTTATTGAAATATATTATCTGTATCCTTCTTATTATTCTCATTATGATGATAGTAATGATAACGATCAAATAGACCCATCACAACATATCATGTGGAATGCATCTAAATTCCTACCTATATTGAAACCATTGTATAATTTTCATTATCTAAATCAAAATCACATTATCACATGTTAGAACCTTCCTTGTCAATATCATGCAAGACAAAAATTGTGTATTATACATTATATTATTGGCATTATGTATTATATAGTATAAGTTGTGATAATTATTATTGGTCAAATACAATGTGATCATGTCATTTGGATAAATATAATTTGATTGTTTTATATATATATATATATATATATATATATATATATATATAATTTTGTTTTTTACAAATATTTTGTATTATTTTCTGTTTTTATTTTAAAATATCTTAAAACTATTAAATTATTTTCCTTTCTGATCCCGATCTGAATGATTTCTCATATTTCAACTTTCCGATACCAATTCTGATTTCGATATTGCTAACTGTGATATATATAGCCACTCTTTCATGCTTATATGGTTACATTGACCACATATGTGGCATAGATTAGGGGTATACTATGGCACTAGTTTGATGCATGCCATAGAGATGTGTTAGTATTGGGCTTGAGAGACTTAAGCAAATATGAAATCAATGGATAACTACAACATCAGCTGCAACTACAATTTCTGGGTTACACTTCAACCATCTTTATTTGATTTACTTAAACTGATTATTTTTTTCACTTTCAGTTACCTTAACACATGCCTCATAAAATTACAAATACCTACTTCATATATGATGAAGAGTTTTTTACCCACTCATATACGGTTATAAAAAAAGCTAAATTAGATTATCATTCATAAGGCCATAGAAATTACAAACTAACCACATTATGTAATGTACACTTAAGAATATAAAGGAGTATAGCTACAAGAATTTTCATGAATGGTAAAACATAAAATCTATCTTGGTATCTGGTTGTAAGAGTGTTTCACTGTATGAGCAATGTTACTACAAAATTTTCAAAAGGAATAAGAGAGAAATTTGAAAGTTTAAAACCCCCCATTGGCAGGAGTTTCTTGTACCAGGGTCTTCCTTTTCTTAGTTATATCATTAGCACATATCAGGGGGTTGCTGTCAAAAAACTGTAATATTAAAATAAATTTTGTACAAAGACAATAATGGGTTTGATTAAAGGTGAATTTCACTATCCATAGGTAGAAAAGAACAACACTACCAGAAGCTAAAACAAAGGAATTCAACCACATATGAAATTGTAATCAATTAATAAAATAACCTACATAAGTAATGCTTACCATGAATAGTCCACCTTGAAAAAGTGCGAAAAAAATTCCTGAAGTGACTGCATTAACAGCCTGATTTGGTCCTCCCATGCCACTAACCAAAGAAAACAATGCTCCAGATCCAAAAGCTGCAACCATGCTGTAAAACAAACAAAACCTTCCAACAGTGAATATCCCATGCTCACCTTAGCTTTAGACTCCCGTGCTTCAATACAGGAAGTATCTACATTATATTTAATAAAGAGGGTAGGTCTGTCACTCTAGTTTGCAAGTTGGAACAGTTGAGTGACCACTATCTTATATTGTAAATTTGTAACACTACGAGCCTTAGAGGTATAAGGTTACTTTTTGCACTTGAGTTAGCCTCATAGGAAAATGCAGGATTCTATTAATTATCATTACAGAGATCTCGTATGAACTCTTAGTTAGCATAAAATGAATCCAAAATATTATGATTGGTCGATCATCTCATGTGTACATTGTAAAATAGAGCTTATATTAGTCAATTAAAACACATCAGATCTTAAATTTATTTTCATTTTCTCTTGCAATACAAAAATTATTGAAGTGATTTGATGACTAAGAGGGTGTTTGGTTGGATGGAATACATAGTGAATGGAATAGTACCCCTGAAGCCTCACCTATTTTCTTATTTGGTTGCAACTTTTCAATAATAGATAGGAGGGCCATAAGGAATAGATAAGGACTACTATTCCTAACCTCTACCTCAAAAATAGTATTCCTCATCCATCTACTATCTTTCAATGGTTATAATTACATAAGAACATACAAATTAAATTATTAATTTAATTTTAATAATTACATATATTAAATTAAATATTATACATACAGCAATAATGTCTAATTTTGATTATTATTTGTTATTTTATAGAGATTTAATTGATTTTTAAAAATAAAATAAATGATTTTATTCTTTTAAATTTAATAAATTATTTTTAACTAATTCAAAATAAATTTATATTTGGTATATTTTTCAAATTAATATTTGATTTTAAAAAATTTATTTTACAATCATTCATATTTTTATTATGTTATTACTAATTAAAATAAATTCTAATACAATATATTATTTTGAAAATAAATATTCAATATTGTTAACAAGGCTATTTTGGTCATTTTCGTCTACATTCATTGTCTGTTCTTTGTGTTAACCAAACAAGGAAATAGTTATTAGTGGTATATTCCTAATGTCAACCAAACAAAGAAATAATATTCCTTGTATATTCTATTTATTATTTATTTCTGTTCCTCACAATTTCATTCCATCCATCCAAACATCCCCTAAAGAAAGTTCAACTTCACCTGCTTTGGACATCCTCCACTCCTCTAATTCTTTTCATGATAGCTGATATACCAGCATTTGCACCAGCCATAACTGCAAAATTACGAGCTTGTACCATAGGACCACCTGCAAGAGCCTGTTAATTATGTAACATGATAATTAGTATAGACATTTGAGTGAAACAAGAAAACTTAGTCAACCTTTTCCTTTGAAACATAAATAAGTGAAAAGGCCATTTGCATTTAGCAGGATTCAAAATGTCCACGTGAAGCTGTTGTGCATAAGAAGTTAAATATAAAAAGATAAATTATGTAACTAAACAACTTGGGAAAATGCCCTAATCTAATCTTTTATTAAAGCCCTAAATAGAACTTGAGAAGGTCGCTAGAATAAAATCTTAGTCTTTTAGCTTGTAACAAAAGAAGGAAAACCTTCACCTAATAATAGCAACATCTAATACCAGTCATCTTCGGATCACAAGTTCTTATGGTACGTTTGTTTCACTAGATAGGATAGGATAGAATAATAAATGAAAGAGAGAGTTAACTAGGATCTTATTATCTGGTCTATACCGGATATAATATCAATTTTATAATCTTGTAATCCTATTTTCTTCTACTTAAAATACTAAACAAATAAGGGGTTAAAATCTATCCCTTATGCTATCCTCCTTCATCCCACGAAACAAACATGCCCTTGTAGATCAGATAGTTAGATCAGATAGTTAACTCCATCTAATAGCCCAGCAACTTGTGTAGAGTGTAGACCTTAGCCACACAATTAAAACAAAAAAATATTAACTCCAAGGAATCAATATCAACACATAACACTGTTAAACTTGTCAATTAGTCACAAACATATAGATGTATCACAAAAACATCTGCACAAGGCTGTCCTGTAATCATGCGTACAAAACAGTGCACCTAATTTTATTTAACACCATAAAAAACCCAAACGTAACAAGACACAAAACGATATCTTCTGCCATCCTAAAGTGGTTTGCATTTTATCTAAATGTATGAATAAATTTGACGGGCCAACGAGATGCTAATTTGACACCAGAATATCAGCCGTTTATGGGTTCCAAAAACCAGAAAGCAGAAGGTAATTTTATGGCAATCTAGGGACAAGAGCATAATTCCACGAGATAAACATAGCACCCAGTACAATTGTCTGTCCACATAGAAATTCACCACGAGCAAATAGTTAACCATCAAATCTGAGGGAAAAAAGGAATCGTTTGGCGAAGAATTAAACCCCAGATAAACCCGTCTGCTAATTACCAGAGCAACAACATCTTTAATGAAAGAATAAACATGAAGGATAAAACGATTTGGACAAGGACACAACCTGGGCGTTCTTAAAGGAGGCCATGGCATCAGGGTTGATCCCCGCGGCGTTGGGTGGAGTGGCAGGGAGAGCGGAGGAGAGATCCGGACTGAGGGTGCCTAGGAGTCCACCGATGGCAGCGCCCTGGGCGGCGTTGGTAGCCGTGACAACGGCGGCCTCGACCGCTATGGACTGCTTTGCGAGCCACGAGCGGAAGCCCGTCTCGAGTTCCTTCAAGCGGGCCTGCACCTGCACTATTGGGTTCGGCGGATATGCCGCCGGAGCCATCACCAGACTCTGGCCGCTAGCGCTGCCAGCGCTGCCGCTGCCATGTCCAACCATTGCCATGGCTCGATCCGTCCTCTTCTGCCGGCAGCAGCAGCAGCAATGGAACTAATGCAAACCTAGGCTGGTAGATGACTTAAACATTATATTGTTGGATTTCTTCTAACACATTCGCCACCAAAAACTCATAGAATATCATATTTGCCATCTGCCGCCTAAAATTCGAGATAAATATCTAAAGTAGGAAATAACTTTTGACGGTAATAATTATTATTTAATATTTAACTTTTGACAGTAATATTTATTATTATTATTATTATTATTATTATTATTATTATTATTATTATTTGTTTGTGTAATATTTAAAATAATCAGGACCAATTTATTCTCTTCATTGCTAATATTATTTAAAATAATCAAAGTTGTTAGATTAAATCTTTATAAATTATTATGTTTCCTTATTTTACGAGTAAATTGCGTGTCCATTTTTTCTTCTTAAATATTACCCTCCCAAATTTCAAAGGTCAAAGTTCATTTTTTCTATTTTTAGACTTTTTTCTTTTAATAAAAATAAAAAATTACAATATAAAATTTGAATCCTAAATTTTTAAACAATATACAACATTTTATCATCAATTGTACTACTCACAGTTGACTACTTTTCTATTTTTACATGGTACTTTTTAAAACATAAATTGTTTTTAAAAAAAATAATATTTTTACATGGTACCTTTTAAATCATAAATTGTATTTTTTTTTTAAAATAATATTTTATTAATCTATAAATTGTAATATCATTCGAATATAATAAACCATTAAATATGTTCTGTTAAAATCATTTTGTAAAGTAAAATTATCATTAATTCTATTGATAAACCATATTTGTATAATTAACTTAAAGTTATTTGAAAAGGTTTATTATATTAATGTTTGTGAAATTTTATATATACCTAAAGTCGGGGTAACGTGACCATTCGCGTCTCTTTGAATATGTCTGAAGTCGGGGTGATGTGACCCTTCATGTCTCTTCATCCAATGCGACTCCGGCGAGGGGATCTACAAAACACTCTGACGCTCAAGTAAGAAGAAATTTCAAGTGATGGATATGAAATTGAAATCAAGAGTATACCTGATGTGCGACGTATTTGTATACAGTGCAAGATATAGATATCTCGAGACAACGATGTCACCTTGAATCTTGTGTGGATATGCCCGAAATGAATCAAGATTTATCATGAAGGCATCGGGCTTATTACTGCTGAATCCATTATAATAAATGAGAGATGTGAGTATCCTTGTACGATCGGATGGAGCCCCCAAGCTAAGTCGTGTTTGGTTTAACTTGAATTTGGTTCATGAATGTATGTGCTTCTGCACTTGATTCGGTCGGATCTAAAGTATTAGCTCAATTCAATAAATATTATATATCAAGTTTTGTAACAGTATATATTAGTATGCTATTTTCGCACTTAAAAGGGTATAAATGGCAAACTAACACACACTAGGTGTGCAATAGCAAAGCAACCCTTCTATATTTACATATCTTTATGGAAAAAAGTGCAACGAAAATTTTATAAGTTTTTAAAAAATTTGATTTCAATCTTATAAATTTTATTTTGATATTTTTAGTCATGTATGTTTGCTCCATATTACAGATTTAATCATATTCGTGACGGTTCGTTAACTCTGTCAACATGAACATAACGCCGTTTACTTTTTCATGAACGGAAAGTTAACAAAACAATCACAGATATGATCAAATATGTGCTACGAAACAAATATATATGGTTAAAAATTCCAAAATAAAATTTATAAGAACAAATCTATCAACGTATATGAACAGTGTTATGTCCATGTGGACAGAGAGTTAACGGACCGTCACGTATAGGACCAAATCTGTCCTACAAAATAAACATATAGGACTAAAAATACTTAAATAAAATTTATAGGACTTTCGTTGCACTTCTTCCTATCTTTATGTATTCTATATCTACATCTATATCTAATATTTATATCTAAAATCAATATCATTATGCATATATATATATATATATATATATATATATATAAAGCAATATGCCAGTTGTGACTAGCACAATTGGTGGAAATAGTTATAAGTTGTCTAGAGGTCTGAGATTCAAAATCTCAGTAGGGGTCTCCCCTGAATGAATTTTTTACCTTGTGTAGAACACATTAATGCTAAAGGGGGCAGGCACATGCTTGCACATGAATGAAGGGGCCGTTTGACAATTTCTGTAGTATAAATATATCTTACTTTTTATTAAATATTCATTTATTTTATGGGATAAAGAAGGATAATATAAGAGGTAGATTTTAATTTTCTATTTATTTGGTGCCTAACTTAAAAAATAATATTTTAAAAAGATATAATTAATGTTACAGCAATTTTCCAGATTCGAATTTTGGGAAGAAAAAATTCTCAAAATCGAATTTGAAAATTCAAAATTTCCAAAATCGAAAATGAGTGGATCGGATACCCATTTTATCCTTGAGCCAAAGTCTCTAACCAATTAGAGACTTTGGTTAAAAACTAAAAATAAATAAAAAAATAATTTTAATTTATAATAAAAATGAGATGTTAGAGTCTAGAAAATATTTTTAAAAAATCTCTAATTCATTAGAGAGATTTGCACAAAATTTATAAATTTAAATTTAAATTAAAAATTATAAAATAAAGGTTTGAGATTCGAAATCTCAATAGGGGTCTCCCCTGAATGAGTTTTTTACCTTGTGTAGAACACATTAATGCTAAAGGGGGCAGGCACATGCTTGCACATGAATGAAGGGGGCGTTTGACAATTTTTGTAGTATAAATATATCTTACTTTTTATTAAATATTCATTTATTTTATGGGATAAAGAAGGACAATATAAGAGGTAGATTTTAATTTCCTATTTATTTGGTGCCTAACTTAAAAAATAATATTTTAAAAAGATATAATTAATGTTACAGCAATTTTCCAGATCCGAATTTTGGGAAGAAAAAATTTTCAAAATCGAATTTGAAAATTCAAAATTTTCAAAATCGAAAATGAGTGGATCGGATACCCATTTTATCCTTGAGCCAAAGTCTCTAACAAATTAGAGACTTTGGTTAAAAACTAAAAATAAATAAAAAAGTAATTTTAATTTATAAAAAAAATATATAAAAAAATAAAATGTTAGAGTCTAAAAAATATTTTTTTAAAATCTTTAATTCATTAGATAGATTTGCACAAAGTCTATAAATCTAAATTTAAATTAAAAATTATAAAATAGAGGTCTGAGATTCGAAATCTCAGTAGGGATCTCCCCTGAATGAGTTTTTTACCTTGTGTAGAACACATTAATGCTAAAGGGGCAGGCACGTGCTTGCACATGAATGAAGGTGGCCGTTTGACAATTTTTGTAGTATAAATATATCTTACTTTTTATTAAATATTCATTTATTCATTTATTTTATGGGATAAAGAAGGATAATATAAGAGGTAGATTTTAATTTTTTATTTATTTGGTGCCTAACTTAAAAAATAATATTTTAAAAAGATGTAATTAATGTTACAGCAATTTTCCAGATTCGAATTTTGGAAAGAAAAAATTCTCAAAATCGGATTTGAAGATTCAAAATTTCCAAAATCGAAATGAGTGGATCGGATACTCATTTTATCCTTGAGCCAAAGTCTCTAACCGATTAGAGACTTTGGTTAAAAACTAAAAATAAATAAATAAATAATTTTAATTTATAATAAAAATGAGATGTTAGAGTCTAGAAAATATTTTTTAAAAATCTCTAATTCATTAGAGAGATTTGCACAAAGTCTATAAATCTAAATTTAAATTAAAAATTATGAAATATAGGTCTGAGGTTCGAAATCTCAGTAGGGGGTCTCCCCTGAATGAGTTTTTTACCTTGTGTAGAATACATTAATGCTAAAGGGGCAGGCACATGCTTGCACATGAATGAAGGTGGCCGTTTGACAATTTTGGTAGTATAAATATATCTTACTTTTTATTAAATATTCATTTATTTTATGGGATAAAGAAGGATAATATAAGAGGTAAATTTTAATTTCCTATTTATTTGGTGCCTAAATTAAAAAATAATATTTAAAAAAGATATAATTAATGTTACAGCAATTTCCCAGATCCGAATTTTGGGAAGAAAAAATTCTCAAAATCGGATTTGAAGATTCAAAATTTCCAAAATCGGAAATGAGTGGATCGGATATCCATTTTATCCTTGAGCCAAAGTCTTTAATCAATTAGAGACTTTGGTTAAAAATTAAAAATAATTAAAAATAATAATTTTAATTTATAAAAAATATAATAAAAATGAGATGTTAGAGTCTAGAAAATATTTTTTCAAACTCTCTAATTCATTAGAGAGATTTGCACAAAGTCTATAAATCTAAGTTTAAATTAAAAATTATGAAATATTTTGATGAAAAATATTTTTTTGAACAACAACACATCTTTTATATTTTTAAAAAATATTTTATTAATTAATTTTTTTTGAATTATAAAACTATTATAGACTTTGGGCAAAAGTCTATAAAATTAATTTTTAATTAAAAATAGTAAAATATTTTTTGTTCAAAATATTTTGATAGACCCTAGCATATCTTTTATATCACATATATATTTTTATGAATTAAATTTTATTTTTTATAATTATAAAATTATTATAATTAAAAATCTCTAACCCATTAGAGACTTTTATGTAAAATCTAAATAGTTTCATAAATTTTTTAGAAAAATATTTGAATTTATAAAATAATTTTTTAATGATACAAAAGAGATACTATGATCCAAAAAAATATTTTACATCAAAATATTTCGTAATTTTTAATTTAAATTTAAATTTATAGACTCTGTGCAAAAAGTCTTTAACACATTAGAGAGTTTAAAAAATATATTTTTTATTTTCTAATATTTTATTTTTATTATAAAAAATATTATATATATATAATTTTTTACTAGAGTCTCTAGCCAGGGATAAAATGAGTATCTGATCCACTCATTTTTAGTTTGGGGAATTTTGAAATTTCAAATTCGATTTAGGAAATTTTCTCTTCCCAAAATTTGAATCTGAGATATTGTTTTCAATATTATATTGGATGTATAATGAATTTAAAAAATATATACCTTATATTATATTATATTCAGTGAAACAAACTAACTAATAATTTATATATTTATAACTATTTTGACATTTTAATTTTCATATGTTAAAATATTTATTAATTTAATATTAGTTTCCATTCAATACATATCACATCAATTTAATATAATTAGTGGATTTTGTTTAAAAATGATGTAATATTTTTTAAAATTTATTATCACAAATGTTTGATGTATATGTTTATAATATTTTGTAAAATTAAACTTTTGTATGCTTATAAAATATATGTATTATGAATAAGGTTTCTAGTAATTCAGTTTATCTTTGGTTTATAATTGGTCAATATATTTTTGAAATTAGATTTATATGTTTCAGTGTTTGCAGTCATCTTATTAAAATAAAATTTACTTATAGGTTTTTAAATTATTTCTATGATTCAGCTATATTTGATAATTTTAAATTAAATTTTGATTCAATTAGACATAAATCAGTTAAATATAATCGGGCAATTATAAAAATATAGTTTGGATCCAGGAAATTAGATTTCAATGATGCCTATCTATTAATGGGAGATTTAAACAGTATCCTTAATCAAGATAATAAATGTTGTGGTACTCCTTTTAGCTTGACTAATATGATAGCTTTTCATGAATGCGCCTCTCATTGTAGGTTTGTTTATTTAGGTTTATTTGGCCCAAGAGTGCTACAATAGGAGGGTGTTGAATATTGATTCGATTGGGCTTGAACAAATCTAATGAGGTTGATCGGATTCAAATTGAATCTGATTTAATCAAGTTATTATTGAATCGAATCAGAATCAACTATTAAACCAGGCCCATTGTCATCCACGGTTGAATCGGCTGTCGAAATAATCCAAATTAATTTTTTTTTCAAATTTTTAGCAAGACTCAAATACTTAATCAACATTTAAAAGGGAAGATATATGCATAAATTTTGGGAAATTAAAACTAATACCTAAAATTATGGGTAGATTTTTTATTCTCTACTTATAGCAAGTTTTATTTACAATTATGACTAAATTGGATGCAAATTATGAGGTCCAAATTTGTTAGGATGACACTAATTATTCATTCTTTGATGAATTGAATCTCAAGAAATCATAACAAATATGAAATCAATTAATTTTCTTGTTGTTTCAACAAATTAATTTTTGGTGCAAAAGCAACGATTAATTACAAGTTAATTTATTTATTTCATGACTTTCAGCTATAAATATAAATAGCAATCCTTCCCTTCGGGTGTATGAGAGCTAGAGCAATACCTCCTTGTGTGCATTGAAGAGCTCCTTGTGAGAGAAAGGAGGCAGTGTGAATCTTTCTACAACGATCATCTTGGTTGCTTTGATATTATAATCTTTCTCTCAACTCAATAAAGGTGCCCCTCTCTTCTTCTCGTGGATGTAAGAATTTTTCGTAGTAGTCTCCAAACTAGGGGTGTAATCGAGCCGAGCCGAGCCGAGCTTGCTTGTGCTCAAGCTTGGCTCGTTTAAGAAATGTCGATCTCGAGCTCGAACTCGAGCTGGATCGAGCTTCAATATCTAGGCTTGAGATTGGCTCGAGCTTGTCTCAAGTAACTCGAGCTCGGCTTGTTTAAGCTCGTATAGGCTCGTTTATTTTTCTCAAGCGTGATCGAGCTCATTCAAGCTCGGCTCGACTCGGGTTTATGCTCAACCCCATATGAAATATTAATATTTATATAATTATATATAAATATATGAAGCTCGATTAGGCTCACGAGCCTCTCGAGTCGAGTATTACTTAGGTCGAGCTCGAGTTTTCATCGAGTCGATCTCGAGTAGCTCACGAGCTGCTCGGCTCACTTACACCCCTACTCCAAACTAGGTTAACCCCACATGTTCATTATTTTATTTGTCGGATTCGATTTTCCATTTTGGTTTTGGTTTCATTGATGTTAGGTAGGAAATTCGAGTAGATTCCTAACAAGTGGTATCAAAACCAACTTTTCAAACCATGACGAGTATCAAGTTTAAGATCAAGAATTTAGATTGCTACATCAACTATGGACTCTGGTCGATGAAGATGAAGTCATATTTAACTATGGAGAAAATACAAAACATCATTCTCGATAAGGATAAGATGCAAGGGAGTAAGGAGGAGAAAAAGTAGAAGGAACAAAAGGCGACCATAGTATTGTACCATAGCATAGAAGACACTGAAAGATATTTGAGACAAGCTCGCATCCTTGTATCAAGAGACAACCATCACTGACAATAGTGTTGAAATAGAAGTTTTGTTTTCTTGGTATGGCTAAAGGCACATCAATTAAATAGCATACCAACACCTTTTATATAATTGTCATAGACTTGTAGAATATGAGTGTCAAAATCAAAGAAAAAGATAATACTTTATTCCTTTTGTATCCATTTCCTCCCACTTCAAAAATTTAATGAAACTATATTTTTTTGGCAAGACTACTATTATTCAAAATAGTTGATGCCTACTATTGTATCTAAGGAGCTCATGGACATGCATCTGACGATGAATTCCCCTAATGGGGGGGGGGGAAGACGAGGACATGCACTCGAGGGGAAATTTGAGCAAAAAAAGAGGCACGACAAAGTTGATTGCCAATGCCTAAAGAAAAAGCTCCAACGAGAAACAAGTAATGACGAGAAGACTTCTCAGATGGAATATTTAAAATTGAGGTTTTTCTCACAGTAGCAAATTAATTCAAGTGCCCCGAGCAATACATAGATCAGTTGTGAGCAACAACAGTCTAACAACAACAATACACCTTAGGTAACACCAATCATCCTCAACTTAACCTAGACTTCTAGGCAAACAACACCACTAGTTGTATCAACACGTGGTACTTAGACTTTGGATGTTCCTATCACATGACTCCATATGTCACGCCCCAAAATCGGGTTACGCGATTTGCCAGAGTGCGGACAAGCACCCTGAAGCCTAGACCATATAATCATATTAAACATTCAATTTAACAACTCAGATTATCACAAAATAAACATTTATTTATAAAATGGTAGCAATCTAACTATCAAACCCAATGCACAAGCTACATATCCAAGGTTCTAGTATTACCACTACACAAGTTCACATGCTCAAAATAAACTACAAGACTCAACAAGACTTGACTACATCAACAGGTTTCACGAGACTGCCACTGGAGTTTGTCGCCACCAGCCGCGTCGTACCTCAATGATCACGCTTTGCAAAATAATACCAAGAAAAAAATGGTAAGTTCGAAAAAACTCCATGAGTGGCCGTCTCGACTATCACCAAGCCAAACCACATAAATAAATACGATAAATAATTTAATGTTCATGCAACTGATATGAAACGTAACAATAGTTTGCATTAGTCATCTCGTCCACTACATACACCTCTCGGCCTAATCTGGCCCAAATGAACCAACCTCAAATTAGTCGCCTACTACTCGCAGGTTGTTCACTAAGCTGGCCACCCTAGCGAACTCCCCGCCTCGGGCTCACTGAACTAGGAAGGCCCTTTAGTATTAGTGCCCAAAACTCGATCGGGAAAGACCCTCCGACCAATGCCATTTGAGTCGGTCGTCGGCGTGGCTCACCGACGTATATCTCGACCCATAATCAACTCGTGCGCGCTGCACACAACTCGGCCCAGTTCGGCCCAAAATTAACTCGTGCGCGCTGCAAACCACTCGGCCATCACATGTACATTCACAAACACGCCCACTAAGCAGACTGATTTATATATTTGTAAAGAGTTGGATTACTCGGATAAATATGGCATAGTTTATGTTTCTCGGTACACGCTCGGTAGCACCCGCTCGCCCACCACTCCGCCCAACTAATTATTCACCGCTGTATTACCCACTAATAATACCTCCATAGTTTGCCTTACCATTTTCTATTCAAGAATTTGACATCCGTGGCAGGTCGTCCCATAGCGAAATGCTAACGTTCTATCGAATAGTTTCCGCACGAGGTACCTTCCTGCCACCAACATTCCTTGTTTGGAATCTCATCCAAACTCGCAGAAATTCCCGGACAACTAAAGGGGTACCATGTCTGTCCAAGGGTTTCCTTATTTAGTGAGTGATCCCAATAATCGTAGATTTCTATTTTACCCAAGCCTCATGGAAATTTCAGCTCGTAGGCCAAAATTTCAGCCCTTTATAGTGTGACTTCCGTTAATTTTCACTCGAGAGCTTATACCCTCTCTTGAGAGTGGAATTTACTAATTAGCTTGTTGTTCTTATAAGTTCGACTGCTAACATCCACATCAAGCCACGGTAGGGCTGGCAACGGATCGGATATGGTGCAGATACTGGATTATCTGTATCCGCACCGCACCCCATATCCGCCCATCCGTATCCGCACCGTATCCACTACGGATGTAAATATGGATATCCATATCCGCACCGCTTCAAATACGGATATCCGCACCGCATCCGTATCCGCACTGTATTTAATAAAAATATATTAAAATAATATATTTAATTTAAAAAATCAATAAATTACCAATTCATTGATCCAAAATAAATATATAATATACTTCAAAATTTATCTTGACATGAAATTACCATAGAGCTCTTATATATATTAATAACTTATATGGGTAAAATAGTAATTCAGAGACGCAGATAGGCGGTGCGGATACGGTGCGGATACGGTGCAGATACGGTGCGGATCCACAGTCATATCCGTATCCGCACCATATCCGCGCGGATATAAGTTTTCTAAATCTGTATCCGTATCCATATCCATTTTACTTGCGGATATGGATCGAATACGGTGCAGATGCGGTTTTTAGTTAGCGGATGCGGATAAAATTGCCATCCCTAAGCCACGGAGTGACATCACAGACTCGTAACTCAACCAATTCAACAAGCAAGTCATAAATTCCAGCCTACTTGACTAGTCGGGTTACTGTTTATATACAACTGAACATCCCTTGATATGGTACTCAAAACTCACAGAACATAGTGTACATAAAGATCGATATACTACATCGGCAATTTACATCATGTAATACTCGCTCCGACATGAAGAAAATATGAATTCAGCATATCTTTAAATAATTCCAGTATACATAGCATAATTTCAGCATATCACAATAATATTCAGCTTTAAACAAATTAATCATAGCATGATGGCAACTGTTTGATGAAGTACTAAAACTCAACTAATTATCCTTAAGGGTACCCTACACCCTTAGGGTTACTCGGCCACTCTAGGCTACAACACAACTTGGATTTCTAGCATGCTTTCCATCTTAGAAATTCGGAATTAATCATGAGATAATTATAAAATAAATTCAAAACATCAATTTCATGTTCTCTACACTATGACCGGCCCACCCTAGGATTTGGGGCATGCCCTAGGGATGTCGCCCACTATAAACCCCAAGAAGGCACCCTACAAACAATCCGAGGCAACAAACACGAACAATAAGGAGTATACTCGCAAGAAAACGAATCAATTTCACTCCTGAATCCATCTACAAGGATCGGCAACCCCTCTTCCTAAGTTTAGGGATTTTGGGAAAGAACCACGTACTCACATAGGATTGGTTTAGGGACGAGGAAGATGATGGAGAAGCCTCGTGTCGTATCCGATCCGACGAAGCCCCAATCCTCCGGTCGATTCCTCTGATTTCACCTCCTCCCTCATTCGCTTCCCTTGGGTGGCGTGTGGCTCCTCCTTGGAGCCGTACACCCCAAGTGGTATATATATATATATAAATTAGAGTAAATATCCAAAAAAAATATAATTTTTGGATATTTTCTCATTTATAGCATAAACTTTTTCCGTTAGCAAGAAAATATATGAACTATCATTCTGTTATCCCGTTTAGCACACACCGTCATTTTTGACGGATTTGGCTGACGTGTCACTTAACGGTGACGACATGACAAATATTTATTTTCGACTAAGGTCACGTAGGATAAATAGATCTTTTGTTCACGCCCTCTGTGTGTTCCCACTTCTCCTTCTAACTCACGCCACCACCCACCGCCCTGCCGGCGGTCGCCGCAACACGAAGAGCCGCCTCCGCTAGAACCAGTCGACGCCTCTAGGGATCAACCAGGGCATTCCAGAAAGAACTATTCGTAATGGTAACAACATCATCTCGTCTCTTGCTCTTCGACTCTGAGCCAGGTGGCTGTCTGACGTCGACAGAGAGGCCCTCGACGATGGCCTCGGCTTGCGTCAACAATGTCACCCTGCTACCAGACTCGGTGTTCCTCGACTTTGCCCTTTCTTGTCCCGTCCATGGCTTGCTTAATCCTAGGATCTCCTTTAGTCGCGACCTCATTGTAGACAACCCTGAGCCGTCTGCCTCCGTTGTGGTGGGAATCTCGGATCATGAAGATCTGGGCAATGATTTCCCCGATTTTGAGTTCTGCCTCGACGATCCCGTCATTATGCTACCTACCGACGAGCTCTTCTCCGACGAAAAGTTGATTCCGCTCCATACCTCAGCCCCATGGCTCCAGGTGGAGTTAGACGAAGGCAAACACTCACCTGAGGCGGATAAGCCTAGTTTGGAAGAAGAAGAAGTTCTTGGATTGGAACCTTGCGAGAAGTCGCCGAAGGCGCCAAAGTGCTCGAAATGGTGGAGAGAACTACTCGCCCTCAAGAAGCAACAGAACCCCATGGTGGAAGAACATAAGGCGACGGTGGCCTCTTTTAAGGGGCTGGCCCCTACCACCAGGTCGTTCCACCTCCTCCTCCGCCACCCAAAGCTCTCATCTTCTGTGGACTCCTCCCTCACTATCCCGCTCCTTCGCAACTTAGTCTCGGAATCGACATCCATCTTCGCACGCCGTGGGAGGAGCCGTCGTTGGAGTCGCCGAGGCTTCCTCCCTTGAAGAGGCGCGTCATCACCGCCGCGAGAGTGGCTCTGTACGGTGGCACCATCGATGGGCGGGCTGACGTCCGTAAACAGTAGCTCTACTTGATCGAGCGACATATAGATCTAAGGATGCAAACTCACATAGATCTAAGGACAAAATTAAAAATTTACCCATCACCTCTTCACATAGATCTAAGGGTAAAATGCTAATACTTGCCACATCATCGCCGTTAATGTCCAAGTCAGTAAAAATCGTCAGAAATGACGATGCGTGCTAAACAGGGTAATAGAGTGAAAGTTCGTGTATTTCCTTACTAACGAAAAAGGTTTATGCTAAAAATAGGAAAATGATCAAAGTTTGTATTATTTTTTTGGGTATTTACTCTATATTTTATTTTTTAATTGCCAATTTATAAATTTGCCCCTCCTCAATTAACTCAACCCAACTTGCTCAGAATGAGTCCGATTCGAGCTCCGATCGCATCATCGGACTCGACTCGAATCTAACTTGGACTTAACACAATAAATATCTCTATATTTCGGTAATTTAAATTGAGCAAAGATCTCACCTCAAATTGCACCCATCCGCGATCAACTCCGCACGTGTCGTGCGCGTCGGGCTCATCCCACTGAAACCAACATACACAAATTTAATAAATTTTTGGGTATTACACCACATTGTGATGCTTTTGCCAGCCTATCCCTCAGATGTCTTCAGCGCAGAAGCTCTATCTTCCACCAGCCTATCCACCTGGCCCAACAGATGGAGACAATCAGCCTTGGCGCGCTCGCTTGCATCCTCCCTCTCGAGCAAATCCCTCTGAATGCCAAGCAGGAAACATTGACTATCACGATGAACCATAATTGGATGATGCTCCATCAGTGGGGCCTCCTCACAATCACTACCTCCGGCGCATCGACTATGACCTCTAAAGGAAAGATGACTATTCGAGGATGGATACCTTCGCCAATGCGCGGGCCCCTGGCCCTCTTCCTTTGCCTCAAAGGAGAGTTGGGCGGAGTCAAGGAATCAAAAGGCGCTGGTGACCTGATCGACCCCCAGAGCCTCAGACCCCGAGGCCCTCGGAGCCTAGGACCCTGAGGCCCCCGGAGCCCCGAGACCCCGAGGCCTGCACCCGCCTCGGCAAAAGCAGAGGAGGAGAAACATCCACTATCGGATTCCCTCCGTTGTACATACAAGGGCACCGCCCCTCAACTCCTCCAATCGGGCACGCAGGTGGAGTTCATCCAACATGGAAGACATATCACTTGAGTAAAGAAATTTTCAATAAGCACACTAGAGCCAAGGTAACAATACCTTATGACCTCCCCAAACTTACTAATATATCCTGAGACCGAGAACTCATCCCGGTCTTGCATCAGTAGTTCCCTGCAAGAAAAGGGTACGAAGGGACAATTCTGATCCAAGAACTCAATCACAAACTTATCCTCGGGCGAGATACCCTCCTCCTCCAAAAGCAAGATAGGCATGGGATTCTCCCTCCAAGACAACGAAAATCTCTCCGAGTTGGACTCCACGTCCAACTCGAATATCCTTTCTCAGGTCCAACTCGGTCATTCTAGGCTACTATTCTATGAGAGATACTGCGAGTACTTGATGGGGTGGAGTGCTCGACATTTCCCCTAATTTTGTCATCTTCTGCTTTAAACATTCGTTGTAGTACCAGTGAGCTTCTTTTTTGTCAGTGTGGACCACTCCCACTTCTATCTTTGAAATGGAAAAATTGAGCGCCAGGTGGGGAGTTTATACAATGTCTCCCAGGTTGTTCAGTGAAGGTCGTCCCAGAATCATGTGATAGGGGCTGGGGATGCCAATAACTAGGTATTGCATGTCGATCATCTTAGCCTTACACTGTGAATCAAATGTCGTTCTCAACCATACATAGCCCTGGACGTTGACTCGTTCTCCCGAGAAGCCTACTAGGTCTCCGTTGTAGGGATGGAGTGAAGCCTCAGTCAGTTGCATCTTTCCAAAATGTTGAGTGGAGGAGGATGTCGGTCGAGCTTCCTTGGTCCACCAGGGCTTTCCTGACAATAATGTTGCCAGAGATTACAAAAATGACGTCAGGATCGTGTATATTTTTATCAATTCCCTAGAAGTCAAATTCATAGAATGATATTATCAGGGTTCTAGCACAAAGACCTCTAAGGGCGAGTTGTGCCGTCAATTGCCATAATGGCCTGGAGGGACCTTTTTCTGGTCGAGCTTGTCTTGTCTCCTCCTGCGAATCCTCCGGGTATGTGGTCGATGACCTCGTGGATCTCATTGTTTAGCTAGTTTGTTTTGCCACTGTCTCGATTGCCCCCGGTGTTGCTCGGGGTGTTCTACTTCGACTTCGGTGTCGGTGGGCGGTATCTTCTGTTTCTCGAGGCTGGTGGGATGTTTGAGAAGCTGTTGGTGGTAAATTTCCCGAAGAATGATCTCCCTATTGGTGTTCAATGGGGTGTATTCTCTGTATCTGGCACTAGGTCAGGGCGGTGATCTCTTCCTTTTATCGTCGTCTTGTCCTCGACGATCTCGCCTATCTTCCTTCTTGTTAGGCCTTTTCACTTTCTTATTTTTGGCGCCATCTTCGCGGTCTGCTTGTCAGCCTTTTCGGCCTCTCTGAGCTCTTCCTTCTTCATGTAGCATACTGCTCGTTCGTGAAACTCGGCCATAGTCTTTGGCTTGGACAAAGCTATCGGGTCTGCGAACTGTTTAGGTTTCAGGCAATGCTTGATAGAATACAACTTAATGTGAGGGTCAAGATTAGAGACGAGAAACATTGATTATATAACATTTATGTTTTAAAGTTAAAGTTAGTAAATGTTATATAAGTAGACTTAGCGAAGACGGAACCAAAATGAGTAGAAAAACCCAAGCAAAATAGCAGACTGCCCTGTTCAGCCCAAGTTCGGTCGACTGACAGAAGCCAAAAATTGGCAATAGGGTCTTCGGTCGACGGATCGGTCGACCGGATTGAGGATCGCAAGAATCGCGACTTGGAAGAAGCGCTTCGGTCGACCGGATTGCGGATCGCTGATCTCGCGATTCATTCGGTCGACTCGTCGATCGACCAAACAGTGCGCATAACTCATAGAAGGCGGGCGGTCGATCGGTCGGTCGATCGATGATCGACCAACATGAGGTAACAGCTAGTTTTCCGCCCATTTTCTACCCGTTGACGCACCGTTTCCGTTGCTGGGTTATAAATACCCAAACTCAACATTCCTTAAATAACTTTTGATCAATCCCAACCTCCTTGAACTGTCTCTTGATCAAATCTAAGCTTTCATTGAGTTAATCCCGCGAAAACCCTAGTGTTGATATCTCATCCATTTGATTAAGCCTTGACTTTATTGATTCACCATCAAAGGCATCAAGAGGAAGCTAGGAAACTCTATGTGGAGCTAAGTACTTCATTGTTTGATTTATTGCTTCATTTATTATTGTATTTTATTGTTTATTTCATTGGATTTAAACATGTAAGAAGACCGAGTGTTAGGTCTTGTGATTGAGTGGTATCCTTGGTTTAGAAGGAGTAAATCCACTTGTGCAAACGTAGTTTACTAGGATTAGTTGAGGTGTCCCTTAGGGTTGAGGTGGAAGAGTGCTCTCGGTAAGAAGATGGAGACTTCCGGGTGTGGTAGTGCCTTAGATTAAGAGTGGGACTCTTCGAGTCAAAGTTCTCTTTGTAAGGGAACCAATTTAATCTAGTAAACTTAGTTTGGAAATCCTAAGCGGGGTACTTAGGTAGTGGAGTAGGCATTGGGGCCGAACCACTATAAATTCTTGTGTTTGCATTGTTATATTTGGTTGTGCTTAATTGTTTTATTATTGCTTCCGCATTTAGTCACTCAACTTGTAATTCGCCTAAGTAACTAAAGAAACGATTAAAATCGGATTTAGGCTAATTAATTAGTAAACACACTATTCACCCTCTAGTGTAGGTCATTTGTCCAACAGTGATTGGCTCGATCTGAGTCTGGTTCATAAATATGGGCACTTCCGGGCCTAGTTTGGCCAGACCCAAAGAGCTACTCTAGTCTAAATTGTATAATATAATTTGTAAGGGAAATGTACTAAAATGCCCCTAACATTTTCTCATGGGTACTAAAATGCCCCTAAGATTTTTTTTAGATCAAAAAATACCCCTTACGTTATAGAATTGGGTATGAAAATGACCTTATATGTAAACGAAGTTAATGGAGGTATAACGGAGCTAAGGTGGCAGATGATCGAGACTGATGATGTGGGTATGTTGTGCGCATGCAGACCAAGATATTTTCTCACGGGTATTAAAATGTCTCTAATATTTTCTCACGAGTACTAAAATGTTCCTAACGTTTGTTTTGGAGCTGAAATACCCCCGAGATTATTGAAAATTGTACAAAAATAACACCCAAGCTAACTTCTGTTAAGTGAGAGTTAACAGAGATGTCGTGGATGCTAACTAGGATGTTGACTTTACACGTGGCGCATATGCAGAGAGCAACTTGCCACACAAGCGACACGTAAGGTGCAACGTAGGGGTGAGCAAAAAATTAAAAATTCAGTTAATCGAAAAACTAGACCAAAACCGAATTTTACGATTAACCAATCTATCAGTTTCAATTCCAATATTTATTTTCTAAATTTTCGGTTTTCGATTTCGATTCTGATTTTTTGTAAATGGAGGGATAACGACGTTAATGGAGAGATAACGAAGTTGATCGAAATCGAAAATTGAAAATTTAGAATATAAAAATCGAAACCAAAATCGTCATATCGGTTAACCAAAAAATTCGATTCCATTTCAGACCGATTTTTCGGTTAACCGGATTTTTGATTTTTGTATAGGATCATTTTAGTACCTGTCAGCTCCTTTATTCCTTGGTAACCGGAGCATTTTAGTAACTGGTTAACCGAAAAATTCATTGGTCATTTTGTAAATGGACCAATGAATTCGATTCGGTTTAAAACTATGAGCTTCGTTATTCTTCCATTAACGTCATTTACCTATAGGGTTATTTTTGTACCCAATTTCATAATGTAAGAGATTTTTTGATAAAAAAAAAACTTTAAAAGTATTTTAGTATCCGTGAGAAAACGTTAGAAATATTTTAGAAAATGGTCAAATTCATTGATCCATGACAACAATAATGAAAACCTATATAAAATAAGGTACAAATTAGGAACAACATAAGAGTAATCAAAAATTCATTTTTGCTCGTCAGGTATGCAACTTACTGTATATATTCCACTATGAAAAATAATATTGTCTGATTCAAGAGATTAGATTGAAATCAAATTAAAAATTTGAAGAACTAAATTGCAATTTTTAAAATATTGGAGACTAATATGAAACTTGTATCAAACTATGAGAATTGAATTGATATATTAACCTTGAATTCTTATTGTTTTTTAAATTTAAGCAAAAAGACGTAAGAAATTAGATCATGTTTGCTTTGTAGGATATGATTTGACTGAGATATGATTTAAGATGAATAAAAGTGGGATAAAAATTCATGAGGATTTTTTAAAATTCTATCCTATATTTGTTTTGACATAGGATAAGAAACATGAATAGAATATGAAAATTCATATCATGTGGATTTGGGCCCTAAACTCATCCCCTCTTTAGGATTTCTAAATCAGGTCAACGGTGAATTTGGACCAAAATAAATTCATCCAATATCCGATCCGATTCATATTCATTGCTGCAGCAAATAATGGATTGAATTTTAAAATTCAATCCATTTCCTTAATCCATCCAAACAAATATGGCCTTGAGGATATGGATAGACTATTATGCTAGTTGATATGGTCACAGGAAGATTAAGATTGAAGCAAATTTAAATAGTTTTTTTTTATAGGTAGATTTAATGCAATTAAATTAATTGAGATATTTGAGAAACAATATTTTAAGTAATTTTTTTTCTAAGAGTGACACGACAGACATAACACTACAGAAAATAAATTTAAAATCGGCGTCACAATTAATTACAAAATTGGTACCTAATATGTGCCTAAATTTTGATTTAGATATTTCTCATGCTGATAAATTTAAGCAGAAACAAGATCGAAGAGACTAGTATTTGAGTGGGTATCTAATTTTTTTTTTTAAAAAAAAACTAAATACCAACGCTCGTACCGGTGCTGATATCAAATAATTTTGTTTTCTTTTTTTCAATTTTGGTGACGTGGGATTAAAGGATTTGATTAGTAATTGCATTTTGATTTGCATTATTGTCTTCAAATCTAATGTTAACTAGATTTGAATTGTTAATGTACATATAAAAAAAATGATTTGATTGAAAAAAGATAATCGATGTGAAATTATTAAAAAACAGACGCCAATTTCTCATTAATCGGCGCCAGTGGGAACCGACGTCGGTTTTCGTGTGGAAACTGGCGCCAATCTTTTTACCCCAAGGCATTTGCTGTAGTGTAATTAAGGATAAAATCTAAATACATCAGCATCGATAATTTCCTTATAATGATGAACTTTTAGTCTACATCTTAATTTTGTTAAAATTAAAATACATTTCTTAACCTAAAGAAATTGGCAGGGAATAACACAAAGAAAACTTATTTGTCCAAGAATGAGCAGATTACTACTTGATGCATCTTAGTTTTGCACAAAACAGCCACTGCATCACTGTCTTCCCCCCCAAGCAAAAACATTATAGACGATCAGCACCATCAATCCACCTCTGGTAAGCCACCAACGCCTCACGAGGCATGAACTCGGTTACGGTGTGCCCAGCTCCCTATGAATATTTCCCCAATTATTAGTTCTGAATTAAATTAAATCTTTTTTTCATTATTATCTCTGTATCCAAATTACCAGCCAATTCTAAGATTGTACTATCAGAGTTTTGTTACCTTAAATGTGGCAAATAAAAGGTTATGATCAAACTGAACTGTATACCTGTTAGTCAAAGAGAACCTCCCATTAATTAGTAAAAGACATTTGTGCTATTAATTACTAGTTATGATATTTGGATTGACAAGTGAATAGGATTTAACATTAGTATTACAAGGAAGACTTACCCTGCTATCTGCTCATCAACAAACCATGGTTGCCACTTGTTGATGACGGAATAATTGAAGGATTTCATCCACCCCAGTACTCCAGTATAAGGAAGCAACAGGTCGTGATCCCCACTGAAAATGAAACAAGTAAGAACAGCCACTAGGTCATTTAGCTTAAGATTCGTGTAAGAGATTTCATTATCAAAATTAAGTAGCATCATCATCATCTAGATCACTAGATGAATAGATAGCTAAAACATTAGATGGAAAGAGGTTAATTATCATCCACTTGGTTTCCATATTCAAGTTGAGTCAGATGTGATTACTTGTAGATGAAGGCTCTATATCCTTTTTTTGTCAGATTAAGATGATACAGTGTGGTGTCGAAGACGACTCTTTCGTAGTTTATCCGCTTTGCATTTGCACACCTTATCCAGGTTCCTGAGACTTCTTTCTATAATTATGAAAGTAAGACAGTTAATTAGAACAAGCTGATTTTAAATTAGTAGATACATCAAGTTATCATAGTGGAAACTGCACCATAGACCTACATGAATTCTGCAATGCTGAAAATGTACTTTGGTTAGCATTTCATGAATCACATATAGGACAATGTCTATCAAAAGAACAACTTCTGAATGGATTATATAGTTAAGCATACCGGCGCAGCATGTAGAATTTTCCTTGAAGTTTCGGGCTCAAATAGTCGTTCTGAGACCAGTTCATACTCCTATTGACAATGAAATTTAAATTACAAATATTCTTAGCTTATACAACTAGTATATAAGTAGATTCAATTCAAATTTTTTAGCATCTACATCCAATATCCCATGTCTTTGACAGAGAACAAGTCATCTACAACTAAATAACCACAAGAGTAATAAAGAACTACTGACATGGCAATGAACATTGTGATGGGTTGCCCCATGAATGTCCTCATACATTCTGAGAGACTCAGCTTCCTCAGTTTCCATGCTGATTCCCATTTCAAAATGGCATGGCATGCAAAGAATGTGGTATACATTGATGCCTTGGATATGCTGCATCCAGAGATCGAGTAGCATGTATTTATTAAAGGTGAGAAATAATCAAACAGAGAACAAAAAACTTGCCTTACCTCATGAAAAAGTTCCAAGTTCCTCAAGCATTCCGGGTTCTCATTTTCATGATATTTTCCTTGGCAGGAACTAACCAAATCCTGAAAACAACTAAGACTCATAAATATCTACTTGTTTAGAGCATTAGATCGATTCATCGTATGGCCAGATAACAGCACAATGATCAAGTTGCTCTAATCTGCTACTGGAGAAGTTTTAGTTATGTAAACAATTTCTTTGCATTGTGACTGATATTTAATTATTATATATGGAGTATATGTAAGGTAATAAAGATCGAGACCTCGTAGTGTTCATCTGAGATTAGTCCCATCTTGTGTGCAAATGGAACGTGGGCATTGTTTTCATAGTCCACGGCATATCCTCCATTGCCTATTGAGTAGCCCTGCAATGTGACAGAAAAAAGAATAGGCACAAGCACTTCTTTGCTTAAATACGTACTGAAAACTTCATTCCAAGATTAACAATAAACTATTAATAAAGGGGTTAATAATGACTCATATGGTCCTTATGCAATTATCAAATTCTTCCTTAAACTTCAAAAACGACCAGATTTGTCCCTGAATTTATCAAGAATGCTAGCTTTGGTTAACAGGAAATGACATGAATTAAAATTATAACTCATGTTAAGTTGAGTTCAGTTTTTGAAGGGAAAACTCTCGGTATACATTTATTTATTTATTTTTCTTTATTTCTCTAGACCATCTACAAGGATGATGATGATTGGGTGCACCTGCTGCCACTCAAGTTGGATAAACATACAAAAAATTAACAACAAATATTCAATACTAATAATTTGACCTTTAAGTTTATCTTTGGGTCTTCACCAGACTCAATACCTGCAGAGAAAATGAAGGTTATCAAAATAAGAGAAAAAAAAAACAGCTTAAGTTGTTATACTATACCTTAAGTGTGAATTAAGGTATACATAGGAAAGTAATTAGAATTATACTTGACATGTGAAACCCAAGGAAAGATGGTCCAAGCCAAATACAGAAAGGTTACACAAAAAATAAGCTAACGAGGTATATACCATTTGGTATGTCACTCTATGAAAAGGATTAAGGGTGATAAGATTAGGGTTAACAGATCAAGGATTATCTCTTTACTTTGTCTGTTAACAAATAAAAAAGAAACTATAATTATACATGTAATTAGATCAGATTATTTCATTTAATTTGCACCTGGGAAGATGTATCATTTGATAAGAGAATGGCCTCTTAATTCAGATACTGCTTGTTATTTACCTGCGTAGTTGCTGCTAAAAAGACTCATTCTAGCTAATTAGTTTGATGTCGTCCTTGTAGGGCGCGCATTACCTACCTATCTTTAAGGCCCAAAGTGGATGGTAAATTACATAGATAAAAAAGAGCAACAAAAGTTCTAACTCATTAGTTCACGGAAAATTGGTGTTTCCTAAAGCTGCTACAGTAAAATTCTAAATTATCGACTAATTAGAACTGACGCTAATAAATATTTCATTGTTTAACGGATGCCACGACACAAACGAGTGGAGAAGGATCACCTTATATATATATGTCTGTGTCACATATATCTTCATTAAGGCTCGACCAATTTATCATAATTAGATTTTTTAGAGTGGGGGTACAAACATGACGGTGGTCATATATTATTTTCTTGTTATCTAGGCATGTTTGTGCATGATCAGTCATTTTTGCCAATGACCTAGGAGCCTTGGAATACGATTTCTTTTATATTTAAGAATGGAATATGGGAAAAATACTTTTCTTTGAACCTAAGTAGTGAATATGTGTGAATTAAATACTAATTTTATTTTTTTGATGCAGAGACATTATTGACCCCTTGGGAGAACATAGATCGTATTAAGAACACAACCATAAAAGTTTTTCGATAAAAAATTTAAAAATTACAAAGTGGACTTGAAAAAAATTACTTTAAGATTGAGGATTCTAAAGAAGTTAATATTGCTCGACGATCACCACATTTAAGTCATGAATCTTGGATTAGAATGGTCAAATATTGGCATTCATTGACTAGGCGAGTAAGAATTTTTTAAATCTATTTATTCATTATATTATTTTATATATTAATAATAAATATTATAGGCTGCATCCAAACGGGTCCGAGGGTGAGAAATACAATATTCATTTTGTTTGCAAACGGGTGGAGTAACCTTCTTCGTGCAATGAAGAGTTGATTTTGTAAGTAATTTATTATTAATATGATAATTTTGTATTTGTTTTTCAAATAATATTAATATTATTAAATTCTTAATTAAATTGTGCGAAGCGACCAACGCATAATAGAGAGCCCAACGACGTAGAAATGTACAAAACGATGCATACCCTCTAGATGCTCAATTTATGATAATATAGTCATTTATATGCATGACCCGGAGATCATGGATTTGAGCCCGAAAACAGCCTCTAGAAGACCTATTGAAGCACTCGATCAACATATTTCATGTTCTGCGTGTAATGTATTTAGCTTCGCAATAATTTCTTTGTAGATTAAAATTGAATTTTCAACTATATTGACTAAATTTAAACTATTTGCAGCAAGGATTATCTTCGTACCTTAATCTTGCAGCTTATCATTGTATTGTCATCGCACTAAGTATATTGACTAAATTTAAACTATTTGCAGTGAGTGTTCTCTGCATCCACATTTAAAATGGTAGAAGTACAATTTGGTCCTATAAATTTTCAATGTTTTGAACTTTGGTATTGTAAAATTTATTTTAGTATTTTCAGTACTATAAATTTGCTCCGTAATACAAATTTGGTCATATCCATGACGGTCCGTTAACTCTCCGTCAATATATGTGAACTAACGTCGTTCATACACGTTGATAGATTTGGTCCTATAAATTTCAATTCGAAATTTTCAGTCCTATATATTTGTCTCGTAGCACAAATTTGGTCCAATATATTTGTCTTATAAAATAAATTTGATCATATTTGTGATGGTCCATTAACTCTCCGTCCACGAAAAAATAAACGCCGTTATGTTCATGTTGACGGAGTTAACAGACCGTCATGAATATGACCAAATCTATGTTATAAAGTAAACTTATATATGTTACGAAGTAATTACAGAGTTAACATACCAAAAGTTGTCTATATGTCGGTCCGTTATATAGATTTGGTCATATATATCCACGATGGTCTGTTAACTCCGTCAACATGGACATAACGTCATTTATTTTTTTGTGGATGGAGAGTTAACGGACCGTCGCGGATAGGACCAAATCTGTGCTACGGGGCAAATATATATAACCAAATTTGTGTTACGGGACAAATATATAGGACTGAAAATTTTGAAATGAAACTTATAGGACCAAATTAATCTGTCCAAGTGTATGAACGACGTTAGTCCACGTTCACGGAGAGTTAACGGACAGTCACAGATATGACCAAATTCATGCTACGGAGCAAATTTATAAGACTGAAAATACTAAAATAAAATTTATAGAATCAAAGTTTAAAAAATTAAAAAATTATAGGAACAAATCTATACTTCTCTCCATTTAAAACATTTAATAAGCATGCTTATTTGCAGGAAATGTTGGGCACAGAGGTAAAATCAGAGTTTTAATATGCTCAAGTAGGTATCAGAGCAGACGAAGGACATTATGTGACTAATGGCGGCCTTTTCAGCTATTTGAAACAGGACTGGCGTCAGCTAAAGGTTTATTGACTTTTTTTAGTTGTAAAAGACAAACAATCATATATAAGAGGAACCTATAAATTCAATCATCTCATTTTTCTATACGATGACTTTTTAGCTCTCAAATATTTCCCTTGGTTGTTGAAAGATCAATCATGTTACCAAACATCCCATAAGGGGCCATCACAAGAAAAATAAGCACCAATAATCAAAAAATTCCTCACTGATATTTAAAAATTCATTATTGAAGAGTATTAGTGATGTGTCCGTCACAAACAAAAATCTATCAGGAAATTTTTTTTATCACAAAATCTGTCACTGATATTAATGATCGAAAATAAATTTTTCGTCACTAACTATGATATTAATTATGATTCATTATTAAAAAAATATGTTAATTATATTATAATATTATAATTAATCTATAATAATATAATATAATATTATTTATATTTTTATAATATTTTTAAGAAATTTATAAAAGATAGTATGATAATAAACTTTTAGGTCTCATGAGGTATCAATTTATAAAATTTATGAAAATTAGGAGAAAAAAAATAATCCATATGGGACTCAAAAAGTTATATTTATGATGTTTAAGAATAAATAAAAAATAATTTTAACCCATGTGGGACTAAACAATAAAATTTATTTTAATAATATGTAGTTTAATTTTGTGACAGATTTTTACTTCTGTCACTAATCTATCACTATTATATGGTGGCTCAGTGACATATCTGTGACAGATATGAAGAAAAAATCTCAATGACGAATTAGTGTCAGAATATTAGTGACGGAAATGAATTTAGTCACTTTTTGTCACTGATGCTATTTATTAAAAATTGTTGGCCAAATTGGTCATGAAATCTGTGACTGATTTATGACGAAACTATCTTGTGCCGGATTCTCCGTCATAAATTCATCACTGATTTGGAAAAAAGAAAGTTTATTTTATGTCGTCATAAACCAGTCACAAATTTGTCACAGTTTGTGAGGATTTTCACAAATTTGTCACTGATTTTATTCGTCACAAAATTTTCGTCATTGATGCTCATTTTTCTTTGTAGTGGGTGTTTGGTTGTCCGCAAGTACAAATGCGACAAAAAATATTTGCATGCAAAGGCAAATGCCCGCAAATAAATTTGCAACCTATTGTGTGGATGCCCGCAAGTAGAGTTGCAACTTCAATTTGCAAGCGTTTGGTTAGCCGCAAACGAAAGTTGCAATTACAGTTGCAACTTGCGTCTTCGTATCTAAGTCTAGTAATTTTGGCCCGGTCTGATAGCCCGACACGATAAAATCATGCTCGGGCCACCCATTATCTTGTCGGGCCAGGGGATGTAGGTTCGACCTGACCTTATAGCCTAATAACCAGTAGGACAGCATAGCGCAACAGACTAGGCTGGTATGTGCCCCAACTAGACTGCACCCAGGCCTAGCTAGCTTGGCTAGTGCTAGGCTAAGGCTTGCACGGTTGCGCCGGGCTAGGTTTGGCACTAGGTTGGGTTGAGCTCAGCATGGGACTAGCCCGAACCCGAAGTAGCGACCCCGTGCCGGGCTGGGATGCTCCTCTAGGAATTCGGATCGTGCCAGACACGTCCTGACTAGCAACGGGCCTAATCGAGCTCGGAACTGGGCCAACTCGAGCACGACCTATTGGAGGAACGAAGATATCAATCAGTTAAAGGGTAAATATATCATTTTACCCCCAATAATAATTGATCGACTACAACAGAATCAATTCGACCCAGGATAATATTATTTTATACTCTAAATCACTATTTAGTTTAGTAAAATATATTTTATATTATTTAATTATTTATCAAAATAAATTAATAATTTTTAATTACTATATAATACTGAAAAATATAAACAAATCTACCAAACGACATTAGATCTAAAATCTGACACTACCATCGTGTTCAACGCGTGAAAATTTACAACTTTGATATTTATCTCGTCTCCATCCGACGACTCTAAATCGCTTAAATTAATTATTTTTTAATTATTAAATTAAATATATTTGCAATCCGCAATTTTATATTGTAGGCTTTTTGGACTGCAATTTTATTTGCAGCCTACAAGTGATATTAGAAACACAAGTTGTAACTAATAAATGTTGCAAACGATTTTTACAGCCAATCAAATAATTTTTTTGTCTAAATATTACAACTAGAGTTGCAATATTTGTATTTGCATTTGCGGGTAGGGGTGGAAACAGGCCAGGCCAGGCCAGGCCTATATGGTAGAAAATTGGCCTAGGCTTGGCCTGTGGCCTGTTATAGGCTTAAATTATGGTATGAACCCGACCTGACCTGTGGCCTATTAACGAAGTCTGCTTCCAATATAAAATATTGGTCTGGCCCGGGGTCTGTGTTTTATTAAATTAAAATAATATTAGTTATTACATTAAAATAATTTTAATGTAAATATATAATAAAATAATATTTTATATTTTATATATTTATATATACATCACCTTAACAGACCCAGGCCGGCCTATCAGACTTAATAGGCTTTAAATTGAGCTTGAGCCTGGCTTGATAAGGAAAACATGCCTATTTTAAAGCTTTGGTCTGATTTATTTTTTAAACAGGTCAGGCCAGACTATATACAAGCTAGGCTACAGGCCCCTGACAGGTCGTCTGACCTATTTCTACTCCTATTTATGAGCAACCAAATGCCCCCTAAATGTCAAAATAAACGAGGGATATTCAAATTTTAAACTTATAACTACTGTTATACTATGATAAAGATTTGCAAAAACTTAAGTCGTTAGAAATGCAAAACTTATTGTTAGAAAATGACCCAATTATATTAGAGATCTAAAAAAAAATCATGCACCATTGATGAATCATGCAAGCTGCAAAGCAAACAAATATCAAAAATTCTCATTGGATGGATAAATTAAATAATTAACTGCATCTAGTTATTTATTTAAGTAATCCATGAGCATACCTTTTGCAATCTCTTGAGCTAATACGGGTACAATAACCCCACTGTACGAGCAGCCAGCCAAATAAAGAGGATTTTGAAGGAACTCAGGGTAAATGTCATACCACTACATAGCATCCATCCATATCAGTTGTATGAAGTAGATTATTTTGGATGCATGAGAAATCATAACTATAGTCTATCTCTAACCTTTTTTAAAAATTCATAGATATCTGAAACTGTTTTGATATCGTCAGTAGTATAGTCATCAATGTTATCAGCATAAGAGTATCCAACTCCTGCTGGAGCATCCACGGTGAGAATGTTAGAAACCTGCAAAGGCTCTTCCAGCGTCAAATGATATTAAGGATCACGAATGCATGTAAATATATACCTTCTAAAGCAAATGACCGTCATTATTGTAAGTATTTGTTTGCTTTACAAAATTAAGGGAGATTTGACGGTCATTATTGTAAGTATTTGTTTGCTTTACAAAATTAAGGGAGATAAGAATAAAATATAATTTTAAATTTATTATTTGTTTAGTACATTAATTAGAAAATAATAATATTAGAATAATATAAAATTAATATGATATTCAATATAATACCGAATTTAAAAAATTCATATCCAATCCTCTTCTATTTATTATCTAATCCAATCAAATGAAGCAAATATACCATAAATATATATACCTAAAGCAAATCACCTTCGTTACGCTTACTAGAAGGATTAAAAATATGCTAAGCTACTTAGACAAAAACTCAACTAACAATTGTTACTATATTTTCATTAAGAAAGTGAAGGTTTTAACTAAGAAATATCGGGATTTTAAATTTCATAACAAGATTAACGAGTAAAGGCAATGAGAAAAACATACAATCACTATTACGTGAATATTATGAAACCAACTCAAGTAAGTTACATAAAAGGAGAAATATCCTAAATCATATCATATTAACTCATTCTTAGGGGATAATTAATAAAGCTAATTAGGAAACTATTAGGTATTGATTCAAATTGGGTTCGAACCGAATCCAACAAGCTAGACTGAGTCCAAATTTGAGTTCATCTGATCAAATTATGATTGAATCCAAAGAAAAAGAGAGGAAAGATCGACTCTTCTCTGGGCTCTGCCGGCCCAGGTGGGCCGAGCCCACCTATTCCCAAATTGTTATGCTACCGCTGCCTCAATTGTCGCACTCAATTCGAGGCAACATCTCAATTCATTTAAATCTGAAGCATTCACATTTGAGCAGTCAAAACATGAGATAAAGATGCAAGAGTTAATTTTTTAGTGCACACAATTCAGGGCTATTTTTTTCAGAAGCTGCTTCAATATGCCGCCTCAGTCAAAATTCCATATATTTTGGTCAAAATTGATGCTTGGCCGCTGGATTCAATTAATTTGGACATCTTAGCTTATCTTTTGCCTCAAACTTTGGTAGAACAAGTCAGCTTCTTTTTCACTATAAAAAGAGGCCGAATACAAGGTTCATGACACCACCTCAAATTATGATTTAGAGAGGAATTTTGTGAGAGATTTAGAGATTTAAAAATTAAGAGTGTCGTTACCACCCTTTTTAAGGAGTGCCTCTTCTCATGTTCCAACATACTTTCAAGGTAAAGTTTGCAGAGACAGTGTCTCTATTCCATATCGGTTTCAGGTTCAGTTTATTTCAAAAAGTGTGTTGCATTTTGAAGGAGATTTTAGTTTTATTGTCACTCTTATTGTACCTAATTTCTGGAATTAATAAAGAATTCTCATCTTCTTCCCGTGGACGTAGGACCGGCATCCCGCCGAGTTCGAACCACGTTAACCCCCTGTTTATCTTATTTTTCGCATTTTGATTTAGGATTTGGTTTTTTGTTTCTCTCGTCAGATTAGGATTTTGTTTATCATGCAAGAAATTTCTCATAATTTCCTAACAGTTAGTATCAAAGCCTACTTCCCTAACCATGGTGAGCACCAAATTCGATATCGAGAAGTTAGATCGCAATATCAACTATACACTCTAGTCAATGAAGATGAAAATAATCCTAACTATGGAGAGGATACAGGACACTATCTTTGGTAAGGATAATATGCAGGGGACTGATGTGGAAAAAGAATAGAAGGAGCAAAAGATAATTGCAATTTTGTACTTAAGCTTGTCAAATGAGGCACTTCGAGAGATTCCATCCCAGAAGACAGCTAAAAGTATTTCGGATAAGTTCGCATCCTTGTATCAGGACACAACTCATCTCACTGGCAAGATGGTGTTGAAGCAGAAACTTCATTTCCTTCGAATGACAAAAGGCACATCGGTCAAGGAGCACATCAACACCTTTCAGTCAATCATCATGGACTTGGAGAATATGGGTGTCAAAATTGAAGAGGAAGATAAGACTTTATTCCTTTTATGTTCATTTCCTTCATCTTTTAAAAATTTTCGTGAAACTATATTTTTTGGAAAAACTACTATTAGTTGGCGACGCTAATCTCGTCGGCGACAACACACCTCAGGTCAAAATTTCTGATAATGCAAAATGCAATCCAAGTCAGCATGCGAACATGTCAACCATTAGTTGCATCGATGAGTGGTTCCTAGATTATGGGTGTTCCTATCACATGACTCTACACTGAGCAGCCTTTGTGGATTATCGGCGCACCAATGATGGAGTAGTTTGTATCGACAACCACGTACTCTCCAAAGTTGTCGGATTCGAAATGGTGAAATTAATGATGTATGATGGTTCGACAAAGATCTTAGCAAATGTTCGCCATGTCCCGAAGCTAGGAAGGAATCTAGTGTCTCTTGAAGTTTTTAACACTAGGGGCTACACGACATCCTCTATAGGAAGAGTCTTGGAGGTACATAATAGAGCCACGATGGTACTGAAGGCTCTAAGGGCGTTGAACAATTTTTACAAGGTCGACGAATCCATCTTACATGAAGCAATCCAAATTTTGAGGCAAAACACAACAAACAAACACCAGGTTAAGTATTGTTCCTGCTTGAGGATCAGAGTAATCTTGTCCAGCTTGGTGTCTCTCCTGGTCATGTGCAAGGGTACCCTAGGCATGTTGTGTCTGTATTTATTACAGGTGGCGGTGATGATACCGCCCGGTAATCTCGCGGGGATATTGCTCAGAATGAGTCAAGGCTGATCCCGAAGATGACGGGCTTGTAATGGTGTGTCTCTTGTGATAAGGAAGGATGTAGATGTCCATGTATGGTCGGATGGAGCTCCCTGGGCACAACCGTCTGATTTGGCTCGAGTTGGGTTGTGGGGCACTATTGGATTTAATCTGATCGGGTCTAATAATTCTTGTCCAGTCCACAGCCCTTGAGCTCGTTCAGAGTCTAGAGGAGTGTGTGTCGAGCTCTAAGTGATATCGGCCTTCGAACTCGGCTGGTCACGTGTAGGTTGCACGACTTCTTATACGATTCTTCTCTATCCGGGCCGGTTGTGATATCTGTTTGAAAGGGGAAGGTGCTTTTTCGGATGTTCGCCATTTGTATGAGAGATATAGTTTGACAGGAAAGTAATTATAAGAAAAAAAATCTAATAGGCAGTTTTCGAGGTGTTCGAGCGCTAGTTGTGATGGGACGTGATTCTGCCCGTGAAAGAACTGCCTTTGGAGAGGCGGTTTTTATTTTTGCGTCTATAAATAGCCCACTGCGTGTTGCATGTGTTCTCAAGCATGGAATGAGAGGTTTTGAAGATCACCATCCCTTCGGAGGTTTCGAAGCTCGTCGTGGGTCTGTACCATCGGGCTTAAAGATGAAGGCATGAGACGGGGTTATAGCCATGGATTAGTACCATCGAGCTTACGATGAAGTCGTCTCCATGGTTCAGGCGTCAAGGGAGGCCTCGTGCTTTTCGGCTGGTTAGGACCTTATCAATGGTCCTAGTTTTGCCACACCGAGGCTTTCACTCCTCTCCTCCTTGCCCTTGAACTCCCAAGTTGCAGGAGATTTTTCGACCAAGTCTTCATATGGCGTTATATCCTGGTAGCAGAACCTTGATTCGGGGTTTTTTGTCCGTGCAGCTTGGTCGGTGACTCCAGAGTATTTCGGGTACCTCTTTGACCCAATACCCCTTGACCCGATCGATCTTCTTCTTTAGTCCCGTTAGAATGACCTTGTTGGCTGCTTCAGCTATGCCGTTTGTCTGTGGGTGCTTGACAGATGAAAAGAGTTATCTGATGCCGAGGTTTAAGCAAAACTCTCAAAATCGGTGATCCGTGAACTGTGTTCCATTGTCGCTGACGAGCTCGCACGGTATTCCATACCTACAAATGATGTTTTTCCAAATACACTTCTGAACGTTGTTAGTCATAATTGAGGATAAGGGTTCAACCTCTATCCATTTGGTGAAGTAGTCGATTGCTACGACCAAGAACTTGATTTGCCCCGACACTGGGGAATGGGCCGAGGAGATTGATGCCCCATTTGTGGAACAACCAGCTGTTATCCGAGCTGTGTAGCGACTCAGGGTGTAGTTACGAGACTTCAGATAATCTTTGACATTTGTCATATTTTTTGACCAGCTGTTGTAGTCTACCTTCATGCTTTGCCAGAAGTAGCCGGCCCGGAGGATTTTGGTGGCTAGGGATCTTCCTCCGATGTGATTGTCATAGATGCCATCGTGGACTTCTGCCATTGTGGTGGTTACCCGAGGTTGGGCGACACACTTGAGGATTGGTCGGAAGTACCCTATGTTGTAGAGTTGATTATCAAGGAGTGTGTAATAACTTGTTGTTCTTTTAAATTCACCTGGATTGTAAGTGTGTTCCAGGATCTCGACTCATTTGAAATAACTTATGTAAGGAGTTCTCCAGTCTGTGCTTTTTCTGACTGTTTGGACCTCGGCCGAGATGTCGGCCGGTTGGATGCTCGGACGTCCGAGGACTTGCTGAATGATCGACATGTTATTTTGAGGATTTTTGGTACTGGCAAGTTTGGATAGCAGGTTAGCTCGGGTGTTTTCTTCTCGAGGTATGTGTTGAATCACGCAACTACCAAAGTTAGTGATTAAAGAAAGTACTATTGAGAGATACCTTTCAAGGGAGGGGTCCCTTGCTTGGCAGGTGTGATTGACTTGTCCTACAACAAGTTGTGAGTCACTTTTCATGACTATGCTCTGACCCTTCACTTCCCGGGCGAGTTTTATACTGCCGATCAGAGGTTCATATTCTGCCTGGTTGTTGCTAGCATTGAACTGGAATTGAAGGGACTATTCTAGGGCGATGCCCTGACCAATTTCCAAAATGATGCCTACCCCGCTTCCCTTTTCGTTGGAGGTGCCATCTACAAATAATGTCCAAGTTTTGACTTATTTAAAAGTGTCTTCTTGGTTGGTTGGTTGGTGTCTTATTTGAACAATGCGGCCATCCTCCCAGTGAGTTGTTGTACTTCCTTGATGTTGGACATGCTCTGTATCTCTTGAATGACTCGGTATTTCTCCGGATTAGTTTTTATCCCTTGGCGCGTCAACATGAGGCCGAGGAATTTGCCATCGTGAACTCCGAAAGCGCACTTTTTCGGGTTTAATCTCATGTTGTAGTATTTGAGTGGGCTAAAGATCTCAATGACATTATTGCAATGGTCTCCGGCAATCAACGTGTTGGCAACCATGTCGTCGACATACACTTCTATGTTGCAACCAATTTTTTCACGGAGACTTTGTTCATCGATCGTTGGTACGTGGCTCCTGCATTTTTAAGCACGAAGGGCATTACCTTGAAATAAAAGATTGCATGTTCAGTGATGAAAGCCAATTTTCCTTCATCCTCCGAGTACATTCGGATTTGATTGTAGCCTGAATAGATGCCCGTTAAGCTTAGATATTGGTATACCGAGGAGCCGTTGATGAGTTTGTCAATGCTCGATAATCGGTAAGAATCCTTTGGGCAGGCTTTGTTGAGGTTGGTGAAGCCAACATACATCCGTCATTTTCCTGAGTGCTTTTTGACCATGACAACATTTGCGAGCCACGTTGTAAATCAAATCTTTCTGATGAACTTTGCCTTTAGTAGCTTCCCGATCTCTTCAAGGGATGCTTGTTGTCGCTCGATTCTAGCTTTCTTTTCTTCTGGGCTACAGGTTTGACCCGGGGGTCGATGGCCAGTTTGTGGCGGATGACTTGGGGTTCTATCCCTAGCATGTCGGTTCGCGTCCATGTGAAGAGGTCGGCGTTGTTTTGGAGTAGAGTGCTGAGTTGAGCTTTGAGCTCGCTTGGAAGGTGTGCTCCCACATAGGTTACCTATTCGGGGGATGTCCCGATTTGCACAGTTTCCAAATCGTCAGCGAGCTGGGGCCAAGCTCTTGGATGTCTCTCTTGGGATCCAAGTCTGAGATTCGTGGTTGGAGTTCAACCGGACTGAGCTTTAGACATTCCTTGAAGCACGCGCGAGCTTCCCTGGTTTGAACAAATTACTCCTACCTCTATCTCCGAGGTAAGGAACTTGATGGCGAGGTGGGGGGTCGATACGATGGTTCCCAAGTTATTCAAGGAAGGTCGGCCCAAGATCATGTGGCGAGGACTTACGCACTGGACGACGAGGAACTGTACATCTGTCGTCCTTATTCCCAGTGGTGAGCTAAACGTTGTAGCCATCCATAAATAGCCTTTGATGTCCACACCGTCTCTTGAGAAATTGACAAGTTGCCCATGGTATGGGTGCAACGAATCTTCGTTGATGTTCATCTTTTCGAGTGTTGGGTAGAAGAGGATGTCGGCGGAACTCCCCTGATCCGCCAAGACTTTCTTAACAAGGAAACCAACAACGATTATAGAAATGACAATCAGATCATGTAAATTTCTATCAACTCCCTAAAAGTCGGTATCATAGAAAGATATTATTGGGGTGGGTGGGCGTGTGTAGCCTCTGTGGTCGAGTCATCTCGTTGACAATCATGATAGTTTGGGACGATTGTGTTTCAATACTACCTTTTCCGGCAAATCCTCCTGTTATGTAGTCGATGGCTCCCCAGATGTCGGGATGGGGTTGCTCATTTCCACAGTCATCATGGTTATCTGTGTCATCAGGTGGTAGCACTTTACTAACACTTCGGCACTGTCGGTAGTACCCCCGGCTTTGGCTGCGACTACGGACATGCCGAATGTAGCGGTCGAAGCAACCTTCTCTGATTAGGCGTTCAATTTGGTCACGGAGGACCACACATTCTTTGCTGGTGAGTGCGTAGGTTCGATGAAATTCGCACCTCTTGCTTTTATCGCCTTTGAATGAAGGATTCAACCTTTCGCGGCTCTTAGGCGGTCTAAGTAGCTATCGATAGTAGACCTCTTGTAGAATGGTTTCTCTCTTGGTGTTGAGAGGTCTGTACCTTTCATATTGGGTGAGCGAGCGAGGTGGCGACCTCAGTTCCCTACCATTATTTTGTTCATGGCGGCTGCGGTCTTCGCTTTTCTTATCCGCCCTTCTGTCTTCGGCAGCGATTTTGAGCTTCTGCAAGTCGGCCTTTTTGGCCTCTCGAAATTCTTCCATCTCTATGAATCTCGCAACTTTTTTTAATTCGATTTTCGGTTCGGGTCAGTTCCCAAATTTTGGAAACCGAATCCGAACCGAATACCAATATTCGGGTTCAGTTCGGATCAATAACCGAACCTCATATTGTTGAAACCGAACCAAACTGAATAATTCAGTTTGGTGTAACCCGAATAGTGGACAACCCTACCACTGAATGCCAAAAGGGAGATTATCATTCGAGAAATCTACAACCTACAGTTGCTCAAGCCTCCCAGCAACATGGGAAAGCTCAAACCCTCGCTTAATATTGACAAAGCAAAAAGTGTGATTCCATCGCACCTATGGGCACACCACCAAAGAGTGCGTGATGCTCAAAGACCAAATTGAGTGCTTGATAAGAGAGGGCCGCCTCAACCGCTACACTAGCAGCAGATGAAGTCGCAGCAAGATCGGTAGGACCATGAGTTTCGACACCGAAGTTCAAGCATGACACCACCATCGAGGAGAGTGAGAGGCGACAAATAAGACCACTGTGCTAATCAATCGAGCACCGAGATATGCAAGGTCATCAATCACATCGCAGGAGGATTCACCGGAGGAGGTGAGACAACCTCAACCAGAAATAAGTCGCTCTGAGCCATCATGGCGATCGACGACGCCACCTGCCCGTAAAGGTCTCATATCTGAACCCTAGTTAATATCGTTCTATGAATCTGATTTCCAGGGGATCGATAAAAAATTCCATGACTCCGTCATCATTTCTGTAATTGTTAGCAATTTCCTTGTCAGGAATTAGCTGAAGCTTCACTTCACCCATACCACAGAGATCTTGTCGGTTACTTAGGAGAACAAGTTAGCATTCGAGGCTATGTTTGGCTCACAACGACATTTGGCTACATGCCGAGGACTAAGACAACATATAAGCAGTACCTAGTCATCGACTGCCCCAACCCTATCACATGATCCTGGGGCGACCATCACTAAACAGTTCGGGAGTCATTGTCTTGACTCCCCATCTGACACTTAAGCTCTCCATCTCAGAGATAGATGTGGGAGTGGTCCACGCAAACCAAAAGGAACCCCGCCTATGCTACAACGAGTGCCTAAAGCAGAAACCAATTGAACTGAAGGAAGTGTCAAGCACCTCGTCCCAACCGACGTACTCAGTCTTTCACATAGAACAATGACCTAGGGTATCTTAATTGGTTCTCCAAAGGAGATGTCTAAGAGCGGTCCTAGCTCGTCGACGACCTGGAGCCTATACAAATCGGGGCATCCCCCGAGCAGGTGACCTTCACCAAAGCCAGCCCGCACGCCGAGCTCAAAGCTCAACTCAGCGCTATTCTCAAAGAAAGCACTGACTTGTTCGCATGGATGCCGATCGACATGCCAGGGATAGACCCCCCTAGTCATCCGCCACATGCTCGCCATCAACCCCTGGGTCAAGCCTATGGCATAGAAGAAGAGAAAGCTTGGGGCCGAGCGCTAGCAAACATCCCTCAAAGAAATTGGAAAATTGTTGAAGGTAGATTTCATTAGAAAAATTAGATTCATCACATGGCTTGCGAACGTCGTGATGATTAAGAAACATTAAGTGAAGTGTCGATTGTGTGTCGACTTTACCGACCTAAACAAGGTCTGCCCGAAAAACTCTTATCCGCTCCCAAGCCATGTTTGAGCTTTGCTTGGACTTGGTGAGCATTTGTTGCAAAAAACAACCCTTGAGATACTATGAGAAAGAGGTGGATAAGATTTGTAAAGTTCTTTGGGTCAAAATAAAATTTTTTGAAGTTGTGACTCAAAAGATATATGATATATATACTTTCCAAATGCTTGACAAATATTTTGCCATTGTTTGCCCAATCCATCCTCTTGAGACGCCTAGTTTGCTTTCCAAATGCTTGAAAGAACATTATGCCTAGTCTGAATTAGACATGCGCTCGAAGCATTTGGTCCCCGATCATCCACTCAAAGCGTCCGATTGTCGGGATTTTGGAAAACTTATTAGGGATTTATATATATTACATATTACTATGAACAACAGTAATTAGTTATTCAGAGTAAAAGCTTCCTCTTCATTGCGTGTGATTTTCACCTAATCTAGAGTTTTTCATATAAATTCTTATGTCGTTGTGATTATTTTTCTTATTTTCGAGATTATGATTTTGTGTGTGACCTAAGCAAGTTTCACGAGAAAGACAAATAAACTACTTGTTTCAAACTATATCTAATAAATTAAGAAAAGAAATCACATACCTAAGATTAATTATAATCATATATATAAGAAAAGAAATCACATATCTAAGATTAATTATAATCATATATATATATATATATATATATATATATATATATATATATATATATATATAAGATATATTACGCACCTTAGTCCATGAGTAAGGACTCAGCGTGAGTTTTGGCTCTTTTTTGAAGTGAACTGAAAAGGGGTCTACTTGGAAAGGGCCTGAATATTAAAAAAATATATTCAAAAAGAGAATCTAATTAACATTCAGATACATATAGAAGACATGCATTCAATAATCAACTTAATTTACTTTCATAATTATACATTGCGATTTATGCAAAAATATTTCTTTAAAAAATCTAGCTACCATGTAAACCATTACTTTACATTCATGCTTACGAAGATCTCTACCTATAGTCTTCCTCTACTATTCCTTAATATTTCATACAACAGACGTTTTTGAAGATATTGTCATTAATTGTTGTAATTGTCTACTTGATATTTTTTGGAAGAATTCTATAAACTTTTATCTATATATTTTTATTTTTAAATATTTTAAGTTCATAATTTTTGTTTTTCTTCTTCTTATTTATGATTGATATTGCTTAAAACTCTTATTTTAGGTTCAAAATTGAATTGTTTAAAATATTTTAAGTTCAATATACTATTTTTTTTTTCTAATTAAATTATTTTAAGTTACAAATGCATCTGGATTAATGACTTTAAGGGCTTATAGTTACCGCATGATTAGCATATTCATTCTTAGAGAAACCATGAACTCCTCTTGAGAATTTTCGCATTTGGCCTTCTCTATATGCACCTTTCTGTTTTCCTTAAAGTGAAAGTATTTTTATAGAAAAAAATCATATGGTCGGCTTCGTTTGAAATCTCGACTCTTTCGACTTCATATACTTGATTCTGGTCAATTTTTGGTTCTAAGTTAAATATGAATTTTCTCTAACCAATGGCATCGGGAAATGGATAGTTGGCTCTCCTTTGACTATGCTGTTATGAGCAATACTCTTAGTAGGGATATTATTGCTAATGCCTCTTGGTTATATTATGCATCGTGTTACGCATCAAGTCTTAAATAATCTAGTGAATTATATATTGGCTTTCATGGGTGATTACACCCCTATTTGAGGAAAATAATAGTGTCCATTACAATTCTATTCAATGGATTCCTATCAAATTCTTAGACCATAATCATTAGCCTAATGCTTAAATTAGAGTTTATTGTTCCACTTGAGTCTTGACATATCAAGACCCAAATTAAACTAATAGCACCAGTTATCATATATCGACTTTATAGACTAAGATTACTCGTCTAATACTTAAGCCGAAGTTAATTATTTTCACTTGAGCCTTGATATCACTATTAAAATCAAAGTTAAACTAACACAATAACACTACATCACACATACTTTAGTCAATTACATGTGAGGTCTAGCCTAGTAGGCAATCCATTCTCACATTGGCTATCTGACCAAATCAAGAACTAGATTTGCTCTGATATCATTTGTTACGATCTGTTTGATAGGATTACTAACCCATAAATTTCTTAAGCCCATATTATTTACCTAATTAAAATGATAAATGTGCACAACACAAATTAAATTTACTATGTACTTTATATTTTTAAAGAACATACCTAGAATATAAAAATATTATTTTACTTCATAAGCATTGTTAAAAAAATGGATTGTTTTTTCTTCTTCCTTAATTTATACATATATAGACTATTTACTTATTTTTAGTTACTAAATATTACCATATAAATTAATTTTTAAATAAAATTAATTAAAAATATGAAAAGCTAGACTGAACTTATTCTACTAATTTTAATAATCTTTATTTATTCTTCTATTATTGGTCTTATAATATATACCTATGTGACTTTTATTCTAAGTATATATATAATTTATTGGTACAATAATATTTCTTTATGATTTTAAATTATTTATGTTTTCCTATACTACTCAATTCAAACTAATTTTGAGTATTATATACAATTTTTGTTCAACATATTTTATTTAACTTTATGATAAATTATTTATATTTCATAAATCAAGTTATATACATAAATCATTCAACACGAATATTTTAAACTAAATTAAAAAAGCAAGGAGTATATATAATCTTTAAAATGCTAAAACTAAAACTGATGAGAATATATTTATCCAATATTATTAATTAATATAATATTTAATATATTCTCGACGTGATATTAAATTAGAGTACTAAATCAAATAATCTTAAATAAAAGGTAGCTTCTTACCAACTAAGTGTATGAGTGCATCGAGCCCTGAGCAACCAGGACCACCGGTTAACCATAACGTGATTGCATCTTCCACAGGGTTCCTTTCCGAAGATGCAAAATAATAATGCATGTGTCTCTTGTGCTCACCATTTCCAACGGTTATTATCCTATTAATCAAATTACAGTTTCAGACAAATAATATTAATTAAATAACAATCAAATTTAATTTAAAAGAAGAAGAACAGTTACTCAGATTCATATTCATAACTTGAACATGAATTTTTTTTTCAAATTCATAATTTAGACCAAATTTAATAAATAAATTTTATTATTATTCATATATTTTTTCAGTAATTCATATTAATATTACAGTAGATACAAATTTATTTTAATGGTTAATAATATTTTTATTTATTTATTTTTGAAACATTTAAAAAAATTTAAAAACTTTTAAATACTTAAATTATATACTAATTAAGTAAAATACAACTTAGATTAATTTTTTAAAAATTCTTATAGTATTTTTTTTAGTGCCTAAATAATTTATTAGTAGTCAAAATTTATTATTATTTTTAATTTTTTAGTGCAAAATTATTATAAATAAACATAGTATATAATTTATGCACTTAAAGACTTTTGCAATAAAAAATTAAAAAAATAAATTTTTTGACTATTAATAAATTCTTTACACATAAAAAGAAATATTATAAGAATTATTAAAAAAATTAATTTACGTTGCATTTTACTTGACAAGTGTATAATTTAAGTATTTAAACATTTTTAAAAATATTTTAAATGTTTCAAAAATAAAAATATTATTAGCCACTAAAATAAATTTTTATCTACTATAATATTAATATGAATTGCTAAAAAAGAATATTATGAAAAATGTGAAAATTATTTATATTGAGCCACTTAATTTTTTTTTAGAAAAAAATTTAATTAATAAAAGGAAACTATATTTTGAAATGAATGATAAATTCGAAACTTTGACTATTATATTATATATCTGAAAAAATTCTAATCTATATTATGAATCTGAGAAAATCTCATGTTTAAATTATGAATTTGAATAATTGCTCAAAAAGAAGAAGAAAGGGAGTGCTTTCCTAATAATTTAAAAATTAATGAGTTTCAAAATTTTCCAACTACTTATTCATATATTAGGAGGTTTAATAATAAATTCAAATGTTTGAATTTATATCCAACAGAATGCTACAAATTCTGATTAAAGCAGTCACACAGTTTCAATAATATACTAAAAAAATTATTAATAGCTTTAACTATCATATGCACTAACCGAATATAAGTTTAATTATGTTCTTGTGTGAAAATATAATTAATCCTGTTTAGTTTAAACATTTGACCCAAATATTTTGATCCGATGATTGAGGCTATATATTTAATTTTATTATTACTATTTTACTTTGATCTCCTCGATTTCATTCAATTTGGTTTACAAGTAAATTCAATTTATGATCAATAAATTCGATTTTATTTATGAAAAAATTATTAATTTGAGTAGAGAAGAAAAAATGAGTAGAGCAAAGCAGAGGATTCAAAATGGGTCGATATGCCGGGCCATATTATAATTAAGTACCAAAATTAAATTTAAATTTTTTGTAGAAAAGTCTTTAATTGCATATTTGCTTAATAGGTTAAGGGATGAATTAATATATTATTTATTTAGCATATGAATTAGAAAAAAATAAAAAAATAAAAAAAAACATAATATTCGATGTACATTGAATTTAAATAATTCATATCTGATCCTCTTCATGTATTAACCAATTTAATACTATCATATCCAATGAAACTAAACACGCCCTAAGAACTAATCATAATTAATTATGAAGACCAATAAAAATTGGTGCAAAACATGAGGACTGATTACATATACAAAGAAGAAATCATCTTAAAAGATAAAAGATGAACAAGATGAGTGCAGTCTTACCCAGCATAGTGTTTAGAAGGCAGTTCACCACTGAATCCAGGAAACTCCTTCACCTCCGCATCAACTGGTGCCCCTTCTACAGGAAGGGTGACTAACAATATCATCAAAACACCAAGGTTCATCCAAGACATGATAATGTCAGATGATCTCCCTAACTTCTTCCTTAGAGAAGGAACAAATGAGTACGTATATAAATAGTGCCTCCAGGATTTTGAGAAAGAATAAAGCTTCCAGTTTAGACCAAGGAAAAGTGGAAAATAATAAGCTGGATTTTTGTCGGTGCGTCAGTAAATGCATTAGACATATTTTTATCATTTTTGTAACTTTTCATTCGTTTAATTAATTTGTATATTTGGAAGGTGAGACGGCCTTTAATTAATGTTTAAATTTGGGATATCAACAGGAAAAAGGGGATTTTTATTTTTTTACGGGTTGTAGTTGCTTATTTTTGGGAGTTGTAGTGTGTCATAAAAGGATTATGCAGATTATGCATATATATATATATATATATATATTTGTTATGGTAGATAATTCGTGTGGTCATAAACACTTACCGTTTATGCTTAACCAATTGTCATAAAAGGATTATATATATATATATATTTGCTATGGTAGATAATTCGTGTGGTCATAAACACTTACCGTTTATGCTTAACCAATTGTTTGAATTCATAATATGAATTCAAGAAATTTTCAAAATCATAATATGAATTTAAATTTTTTTAAATTCATAATGATAGATGCAGAATGCCCGAAATACTTTTGGAATTAAATTTTTCTCTATTTTAAACTATGATTCCCTCTCTTTATTTCTTAAAACTTTTGAAAAAATGGTTTAAAATAAAATATTTTTATATTATGTATAATATAATTTTATTTTTTAATAATATTTTGTTAGTTTTTTAATGGATAAATATCTTTTAGTATAAAAAATTATTACTTTCTTCATTTATGATCCTAGAAATTGCTCTTAAAAATTAACACAATATTGCTAAAAAATAAAATTATGTTATTTTATTTATTTTATTTTGAACCACTTCAATTATTTTTCAAAAGCTTTAAGAAATAAAGAGAGGGAACCATAATTTTAAATGGAAGGAAATTTAATTCTGAGAGCATTCTGGGTATTTTGCATAAATTATTATGGATTCGAAAATTTTTAAATTCATATTATGATTTTAAAAATTTCTTAAATCTATATTATGGATCGAAGCAATTGCTCTTTTATTAATGTGCAAATTTGGAACGCCAACTGTAAAGAGAGAATTGTAGTTTGGCTAAATATAGAAAGGGTTTCTTTACCAATTTTAGTTGATTCTTTTGAAGTATATTTCCTTTCGAATGTTTGATGGCATAGCAACCAAAAAAAATTGAATCCTTGCTAAAAGCCTAAAACTGTCCTATTGTCAAACGACCGACCGACGACAATAACAACTCTTTATTTCTACTGTTCAACAATACCTTTTCTAGCATTCTTTCCATTAATTAATGGTTATAAATATTTGTCAAATATGCTTTCCTTGAGGATCGTTTGATTGTCTACAAGTGCAAATACTGTAATTATACTTATAGCATTTAGATAACAAATTTATCTGATTGGCTGCAAAAGTATTTTACAGTATTTACCGATTGCAATTTATATTTCTAATATCATTTTCGGATCACAAATGGAATTGTAGCCCCAAAAGCCCGTAATACAAGATTGCGGGCTGCAAATGCAATAATTTAAGTATTAAAAAATAATTAATTTTGACGACTTAGAGTCGTTGGATGGAGACGAGATAAATATCAAAGTTACAAGTTTTCACGCGTTGAACGCGATAGTAGTATCAGATTTTATATCTAATGCCGTTTGATAAATTTTTAAAATATATTTTTAGTATTATACAAAAATTAAAAATTATTAATTTATCTGTTACGCCCCGCCTAGGTTTATCCCTATATAAGGGACCTCACCTAGGAGAAGCGTAACTAGCAACAGAACAACAATATCAAAATGGACTGAATTTAAATTTATAACCAGATTCCAATCGAATGTCCATCCAGATAATAATAAAAGTTCAACAGTCCATAAGTGAACAATGAATTCTAGAGTCTAGCTAAAAGTGCATAGTTCAACTAGTAAATTAGGAAACTAAATGCTGTGCGGAAGATGTCTCCTCCTCCTCCAAAACTCTAGCTACCCCATGAGATAATGCCGTCATACCTGAGAATCTGAGGCAAAAACAACAAACATTAGCAGAAGGCTGAGTAGGATTTCAACAAGATGCTATGATGCCATGCGTACCATGGAAGATATGATTCAACCATCTACTCGATGTACCTATACCAATCAACTATGTCAACTATGTCAACTATCATCTATATGAGTATGTGGTCATAAATCCAATCAAGAGCGTAGTGGACATTGGGTTTCCCCCGCACTCTCACACCTCGAGAGTGGCACCTCAAGCCTGCTCCAGCTAGAGATGCGACTATCCAAAAAAAATGGTAGTCTGCCGACGTCTAACACCTCGACGCCGTTCACACAACCCGTGTGATAAATATGTGATCACCGGTGTCACTTGCCCTACACCTTGGGCAATATATCAGTATTGCCCAGGGCTATTGCTCAACAGTAGGTCAACTATGCATCATGTCAACAACTACACTACTACAACTCAACTAATAAAATGCTAGTAGTCATGTATGAATTAAATACATAATCAACAGCATAAAACATGCAACATCTACACTAGCATTCTCAACTAATATGCATATAAAAATATCATGCTGGCAACATGTATCAACAACTTATGCATAAGGAGTTTCAACAGTAGTAGATATCAACTTTCAATAGAATAGAACAACAAGATAATATTTCGACATAGGGTAACAACCGATCTAGGATGAGATTCACCTTAACTACAAATATAAAACCAAATGACTCATTTTGAAACCATATAAGCCGATGAAATAATATTTTCCAACTCGGCACGCAAAACGAGACAATAAACACATACTGTTTCCAAAATCTGAAAGTCGAATGACGAAACTGACCCCACCAATGAATTCGGGGCGTCGAGTAGATACAAATTCATATATAATATGACTATTTTGACCAACTATAAAGCCTTTAAACAATTATTTAAATAACAAAGGAATATTTTAAACATCATTTAATAAGCCACTGTTACGAAGTATATAATAGTGCTATAATATACATGTCACTGCTACAACTGCAGTGTTACCAACGACTCATAAATCATTATAAAACCGATATGTCGAATATAATATCGCTACCACTCAATAATTATAACACTACTATACTTTACCCATTAATCATCTTCTTCCCTACATCTTCTTCACCCCACTGTCACCGCAGCCTCAACCTGATGCTGCCGCCCCCATCCCGATCCTCCGATCGATCGGGTCGCCGGGGAGCCCGCCATCGACGCCGACGACTCGCCGTCGTCACCACGTGACGGTGGCAGCCCAACCGCCTCGCACGGCAGCCCTCCACGGCTGTCGCGCCTGGCAGTGGCCGCCTGCGCGAGTGGCAGCGACGCCTCGCCAGCCGCCGCTGCTGCTCGCCGTGGCACCTCGCCGGGCGCCACAGCCTGTCGCATCGGGCCCCGACCGGGAACAACCACGCGCCGCTGCTGGCCTGACGGAAGATTCTCCAAAATAATGTCGATCGGCACTGCTACCGACGGCAACGACTCGAGCGAAGAAGATGATACCAAAACGACAAAGAAACGACGCGATTCAACTACAAACAATAGATCCGATCGTGTACTGTGATTGTCTCATCGACGGCGGTTCGGACTGCGAGGAAACCGTCGGGAAGTTTGACAAAAATACAAGATCGGCAATGAGGATTCAGATCCGAAATTTCGACAACCAAGAACACGCTAAATCTCGGGAAATCAAGAAATAACCTTCGATCTACAAATTGGCAGAAAGAAGCTTGAGAATCTCATCCTACATCAATATTACCCTACGCGAACAGGTAAAAGAGTAGGAAAAGGATCCTACCGGAAATCTCCTCCGAACTCCGATTCACCGGAGTCTTCTCACCGCCGACGCCTCAAGATCCCCCGGTCGACTGCCGCTGCTACAGGGTTCGAGAGAGGGAGAGGAAAAGGATTAGAGGGGGGTTAGGGCTTAATTAAATAGGATTAGTATTTTTGCAAAAAGGCCCCTCTAAGAAAATTAATTACAACTAGGTCTAAAAATTTCAAGGCATAACATTATCACACTCGGTATGGCAAATCGTGTCGAGCCTAGTTTTTGGCCTGACCCGAAAAAAATTCGTGCCAGGCTCGGCCCGAGCCAAAAAAATTCGCGCATGACCCGACCCGACCAGAAAAAATTCGTGCCCGGCACGGCCCAAAAGAAAATTCTTGCCCGACCCAAAAAAATTCGTGCACGGCCCGGCCCGGCCCGGCCCGGCCCGAAAAAATTTGTGCCCGACCCGGCTCGGGCCGACCCAAAAAACTTCGTGCATAGCCCGACCCTGCTCAGCCCATGCCGGGCTCGGCCCAACCCCAAAAAAAATCGTGCATGGCTTGACCCATCCTGGCCCGGCTCGTCCTGACCCAAAAAAAATCGTGCTAGACCCGGCCTGAAAAAATTCGTTCCCGGCCCGATTCAGCCCGACCCGACCCAAAAAAATTCGTAAGATGCAAGTTGCAAGTGTAATTGCAACTTCCATTTGCGGCCAACCAAACACTTGCAAATAGAAGTTGCAACTCTACTTGCGTGCAACCAAACGGTAGGCTGCAAAATTTATTTGCGGGCAAACACCCCCTAAGTCTTTATTGAACTCATTTAGTCATCTTATATTCCATTATGAACTTTTCTCGAGCAATTCTTTGAGATTAACCCTACCTTAAGCTTTACTTCTTGAATGAGCCATTGTTCTTAATTCATTATCAAAGAGACTGTTATCTTTGTCTTGAGTTTTGGTGGATCCGAATTATGACCTGGCCCGAATTAAGAACTGTGTGGTGCCCCCCCCAGTTGCCCGTAGTATGGACCTATTGTATTATTCTATTTATGAGGTCCATTTGGCCTAGTCGCAGTTTAGGATTTCACAAGGAATTTCTTATAGTTTTGTAATGAAATGGACCTGTACACTTTTTTGACACAGTGAAGAACGCGCTCTGCTCTTGCCCCGAGGAAGTAGGCATCACTGGCCAAACCTCGTTAAAATTCTTGTGTTCTTCACTTTTGTATCTCTCCTTTACGTGTGATTGGGTGTATGCTTGGTGAAATTTCCTAACAAGTGGTATCAGAGCCTGGGTTTTGTGTGCACAGTCTAGGGTTTACGATGTCGTCTTCATCGTTTGCAAAGTATGAGGTAGAGAAGTTCAATGGATGATCGAGTTTCAGTATATGGAAGATTAGAATGAGATCAGCCCTGGTCTTATAAGGATTGTAGAAGTCAATAAATGAGGACATTCCAAAGGGTATGAAGGATTCTTAAAAGGTAGATCTGAAGGAGAGGGCATTGAGTGCGATTTTTATGAGTGCCACCGACAGTGTTCTTCGTGAGATTGCTGCTGAAGAATCATAAGCAAAGGCATGGAAGAAGATGGAGGAACTGTATTCTACAAAATCACTGACAAATCGCCTCTACCTGAAGAAGAGGTTGGGGGATAATCTCAGAATGAGTGAAGGTATACCTATTAAATCTAATCTTGATGAGTTTAATTCGATTATTATGGACCTGAAAAATATAGATATTGCAATTGATAATGAGGATTAGGCCTTGATTGTGTTATTTTCTTTACCACCATCCTATGAGACATTTGTTGATACTCTGTTGTAGGGGAAAGACAATATTTCACTCGATGATGTTAATAATGCACTAAAATCTAAGGAGTTGAAAAAGAGCTTTCCAGAGAACAGAACAAAAGGGGAGAGTTTGGTGAGTAGGGGAAGAACATAGACCAAGGATTCTTCTAGTAAGAAGAGGTATAAGGCTAGATTGAAGTCAAGAGCTAAAAAGTTGGATTGTTTTGAGTGTGGGAGCATGGTCATTTTACGAGAGACTGCCCAAAATTGAAGGAGAAGAAGGGGAAGCAGGCTGAAAATCGTGCGAATATTGTTGACACTTGCAGTAGTCCTGATGAAAATGATGGAGCAAGAGAGGTCTTATATGTCAGTTTAAGTCGTGGACAAAATTCTTGGGTTCTTGATTTTAGTGCTACTTTCCACATGTGTCCTCACAAGCATTGGTTTGCTACATACAAACAAATGAGTGAGACTTTATATCTGGGTAATGATCGTCCATTATTTGTAGATGGGATAGGTAACATCAAATTAAGGATGCTCGATGGAGTTGTTAGAAGCATTGAGTGTTGGCATGTTCCTCAAATGAGGAGGAACCTGATTTTTCTCTCATCTCTAGATACACAAGGATACAGACAATGGGATTCTCAAAGTGTGTAAAGGCTCTATGGTACTCATGAATGGTAAACTAGAATCTAGACTGCATATTCTTCAAGGCAATGTAGTTGCAGGAGAAGTTATTGTAGCTTCAGGGAGCAGTGATCAAAATCAATCTAAATTGTGGCACTTACGTCTCGACCATATGAGTGCCAAGGGACTATCTATACTGAGCAAACAAAATTTGTTGGACGGAAACAAAAAGGAAGTCATGGACTTTTGTGAACATTGTGTGTTTGGCAAACAAACCAAGGTGAAGTTCAGCAAAAATGGTGTGCATAAGTCCAAAGATAAACTGGATTACATACATTCAGATTTATGGGGTTCGAACAGAGTTCCTTCAAAGAGCGGTGCCAAATACTATATGACATTGATTGATGATTACTCTAGAATGGTGTGGGTGTATTTTTTGAAAACAAAAGATTAAGCTTTTCTAACTGTTGTTAAATGGAAGACGATGGTTGAAAGGCAGACAAAAAGCAAAGTAAAACATCTTCGTACTGATAATGGGTTGGAATTTTGCAACTATGCATTTGATGAGTTCTGCAGCAAGGAGGGTATAGTGAGACATCACACTTGTGCAGGAACGCCACAACAGAATGGTGTTGCGGAATGCATGAATAGAACACTTTGTGATAGGGTACGAAACATGCTCTCACATTCAGGTGTGAGCAAAGACTTTTGGGCTGAAGCAGTCAATACAACTTGTTATTTGGTCAACAGATCTCCATCTACAATTATTGAGTGCAAAACTCCTTTTGAGGTATGATCTGATTCACTTGCTGATTACTCTAATGTGGGAGTGTTTGGTTGTCCTGCTTATGCTCATGTGAGGGATGGTAAGCTTGAGCCGAGGGCAAAGAAATGCATATATCTAGGATATGCATCTGGAGTGAAAGGTTATAGGTTGTGGTGCACGAATTTAAAATCTCCAGGATTAATCATCAGCAGGGATGTGACATTTAATGAGTCTACCTCACTGGATAGTCAAAAGGAAAAGGTAATAGCAGAAACAAATCACGGTGTTAGAGAACAAATAGAGGTTGAAATTGATAGTCGAGAAGCTCAGCCTAGTAACTCAGAAGTGGAGGAGCTGCAAGATTTTGATCATGATGATGATAGTAATGATGATGCACCCGAACAACAACAACCATATATATAACATTGCAATAGGCAGGGAGAGAAGACAAATTAGGCCACCACTGAGGTATGCAAATCTAGTTGATGCGAATCTGGTTAGATATGCAAATTTTATGGCATTTGCTTTGTCAGTTGCAGAGACAGTTGATATGCAAGAGCCTAGTAGCTATTAAGAAGCTATTTCTAGTTCAGATGAAGATTAGTGGATTGGTGCTATGAGTGAAGAGGTTGAATCGTTTCGCAAAAACCAGACTTGGGAGCTTGTTCTGTTGCCAAAGGGATAGAAGGTAGTAGGCTGTAAATGGGTTTTCAAGAAGAAGGAAGGTAATCCGAGGGTTGAAGCACCTAGGTATAAGGCAAGATTAGTGACTAAAGGTTTTACTCAAAGGAAGGGGATAGACTATAATGAAGTGTTCTCTCCAGTGGTGAAACACAGCTCTATCAGGGTCTTATTAGCTATGGTAGCTCTTCACGACTTAGAGCTTGACCAGTTGGATGTGAAGACTGCATTTCTACATGACGAGTTGGAGGAGCAGATTTACATGAGTCAGCCCGAGGGATTCATTACTCTAGGTATGAAAAAATATGTTTGTTTGCTTAAGAAATCCTTATATGGTATGGAACAGTCCGCTAGGCAGTGGTATAAAAGATTTGATACATTCATGATTCATAATGAGTTTACACGTAGTGCATATGATAGTTGTGTATATCATAAGAAGCTTGTAGATGGTTCTTTTGTGTATTTACTGTTGTATGTGGATGACATGCTTATAACTACTAAAAGCATGTCACAGATTGATACGTTGAAAAAGCAGCCAGGTGATGAGTTTGAGATGAAAGATTTGGGTGTAGCAAAGAAAATATTGGGGATGGAGATTACATGACATAAAAGTATTGGGAAACTTATGTTGTCTCGACGGTCGTATGTTGAGAAGGTTCTTCAGAGATTCAATATGATAGGTGCTAAGCTAGTGTTTGTCCCATTTGCTACTCATTTCAAGTTATCCGCAGACATGTCACCGAAAACGGATGAGGAGATGGAGCAGATGTCCAGTGTTCCATATTCGAGTGCTGTGGGTAGCATTATGTATGCTATGGTTTGTACTCATCCTGACATTTCACATGTTGTTAATTAGTGTGGTAAGTAGATACATGGCGTGTCCTGGAAAGGAGCACTGGCAGGCAGTGAAATGAACTTTAAGATATTTGAAGGGTACTACAAATGTTGGTTTGACTTTTGACAAGGCCAAGTTGAGTGACTTAGTTGTTGGCTATGTTGATTCAGATTATGTAGGGGACTTGGATAAGAGAAAATCTCTGTCAGGTTATATTTTTACTCTTTCTGGTAGTGCCATCAGTTGGAAGACGACTTTGCAAGCTGTAGTTGTATTGTCTACCACAGATGCTGAGTATATGGCTATTACAGAAGTAGTGAAGGAAGCTATTTGTAGGGGTGTTCATGGGTACCGGGTAGACCCGGAACCGATTGGAACCGACCCGATTGGGTAGGTTCCGGGTAGACCCGAATTAAATTCGGGTAGGGTCCGAGACGAAAATTTAGGAACCGATTAAAACTGGTTCCGGTTCCGTGTCCAACGCATCGGGTACCCGAAACCGGAAGCTGAACCGGTACTTAGAACCTGTACTCTGGAACCTATTCATTTACAGGTTTCAGGGTACAGATTCCAATAGGGTACAGGGTACCCTGTGGAACTTGTACATTTATAGGTTCTAGAAAAGGTTCCAACAGGGTACCCTGTTGGGACCTGTACCCCGGAACCTGTATATGAACATGTTCCAATAGGGTACTCGGAACCGAAATCGGAACCTGTGGTTCCTGGTAGAGTTCGGTTCCAGGTTCCAACAGGATAGGGTCCGGTTCCAAAACTTAGGAACCGGTCCTATACAGGGTAGGGTCCGGGCTCATGAAAAATACAGGGTACCCGGACTCGCTCACCCTTAGCTATTTGGTTACAGGGTTTGGTAAATGATCTTGGGTTGACACAGAAGAAGACTTTAGTGTTTTGTGATAGTCAAAGTGTCATTCATCTTACTAAAATCCAGATGTACTATGAGCGTATAAAGCATATTGATGTCAGGTATCACTTTATTTGAGACATTGTATCACAGGGTATTGTTGATGTGGAGAAAGTACCTACACATGATAATCCAATAGATATGATGACCAAGGCGGTCCAGTTAGCAAGTTTAGGCATTGCCTAGACTTGATTGGTGTGTGTAGTACTCAGTAAAGGGCTGTGTACAAGATAAAGTGTTGTTTTCTTGTTGATGGAGAGAATTCAAGCCAAGGGGAAGATTTTGTTATCTTTGTATTGAATTTTGGTGGATCTGAATTATGACCTGACCCGAAGAACTCGCGGTGCGACTTGAATTGGAAGAAAAAACGAGATCTATGTGCTGGGGGCAAAGCCCCCTACAGTATAGACCCATTGTATTATTCTATTTGTGAGGCCCTTATGGCTCAGTCGCAGTTTAAGTTTTCACAAGGAGTTTCTTATGCTTTTATAATGAATCAGATCTGTACACTTTTCTAACATAGTAAAGAACGCGCTCTGCTCTTGCCCTGAGGAAGTAGACATCACTGGCCGAACCTCGTTAAAATTCTTGTGTTCTTCTCTCTTGTATCTCTTCTTTGCGTATGATTGTGTGTATGCTCGAGGAAATTTCCTAATAGACACGAATAGAAGCTAAGAGATGTCAGATGAACTAAGTGGCATTTGTTTTAATTATTGGCCCATTTACTTTTGTGATTCAGTTGTTTTTTTTGTTAAACTAAAACTTATGCGCCAGATCTAGGTTTTAGGTCTTAGGTTTGAGTGGTTGGCTTGGTGTAGAAACCTAAGTTCATTCAATTTGCTAGTGTAAAATAGTTGTCCTTAGAACTTTAGGTGTTAGAGGTTTCCTTGGGATTGACGGTTGTAACCTTACCTTGTAAATCCTCTCTTACTCGAAACTGAACTGGACTAGCACTTTGGGCAAGACAGATCACGCTCAGAAACACACACACACACACTCATGAATCAAACTCAAGTCAAGTCAATTACAACCTGGACCGGGGGCTTCGCCTAGCCATACAAGGATACCCACATCCTTCATTACTTACCCGGGATTCAACAGTAAAGAGCCCGACATCTCCGAGATAAGCCTCGACCCATTCCAGGTATATTCTCGCGAGATTCAGGGAGACATCATTGCCCCGAGACATCCCTATCCTGCACTAGAAACAAGAATGACACATATCAAGTATACTCAGTTCCAATTTCATACCCACCATCTTGAATTCTTTCTTACTTGAGCATTGGAGTGTCTTTGCAGGTTCCCCACCGGAGCAGCGCCGGACCAAGAGACGCACAGACCCGCATCATCCCGACTTCAGGCAAGAACATTTGGCGTCCCACTGTGGGGCCGAGTAAATTTTACCTACCCCTATCATGGTAGGTACTCGGAGTCAGGCGAACGCTACTACACATAGACAACAACCTAGCAATAGCGTTTCCCCACTACCTAGAGATGCTAACACGGCGAGGAGTGACGCCCCGGTGCCCACCTAGCATATAACACTAGTAGAGCTACGATTCCTGATCGACGATCTTCAGGCATAGAACCAAAGGTTAACAACCCAGGTCGAGGTGTTGATGCAATCTAGGGAGCAACACCTAGCCGAGTGTCCTCAACGATCCGAAGCGCCCTCAATGCCATCCCCGGGCCCAACACCCTCAACGATCCGAAGTGCACTCCTTATGAGCTCGGTTTAGCACAGAGTCTGGTCCTCGGCCTTAGTTGCCGCCATCCTTGGGCCCATCGCCCTTAATGACCTGGAGCGCACTCCTCGTGAGCTCGGTTTAACATCGAGTCTGGTCCCCGGCCTTAGTTGTCGTCATCCCTGGGCCTAGTGCTCTCAATGACCTGAAGTGCGCTCTTCGCGAGCTAGGTTTAACACCGAGTCTGGTCCTCGACCATAGAGCCACTACTCTCAGCCCCATGTTGAACGATTTCGAGAAAGATCAACAACTACCAAAAAGGTAACCTCGGTCTTAATTCTACTTTTGACAGGGATCTAATCTCAAACAAAAAGTTTGTCCGCGACATCGATGGTTGTCAACTAGCCAGCATTGGCAAACGCCGACCCAACGACACCGGCCTCAGAGAATGAATGACTTCATGCGCCACGCTCGACTACCGACAAAGTTAGTCAACCACACAACATCAACATCGTCTGACACCCAAGCCAAGAACAAGCCAAACATCACAAAAAGTGTGCAAAGGCCACAATAAAGAAGCGTCACATAAAGGAATATATATATATATATATATAAATATATATTCACAAAACCCGTGAAGGGTAGACATATGTTCATAGACCCATAAAGGATATTCGTAGACCCACAAAGGGGAAGCTTACAACAAGGAACAACTATTGAAAGAGACAGCGAGAAAAGCTATTGAAGAAAAGCGCCCCATGGTTACGGTACATATCACGGAAGGCAAAAGCCAAAGCAGAATCACCAAAGGGAGTATTTTCTCCCTTGGGATTTATCAATCCAACAGAACCAACCAAGAACGGTGGTAGACAAAATGGAGGAGGGCGAGAAGTCGAGTCAGAAAAAGGTTCCAAAAGTAGGGCCGAATCCACGGCTAGGGCTTCCAGAAGCAAGGCAAGTGCTCAACATCCCTCTCAAGTTCTGGGCACAAGAGGCACCTGCTCCATAAGCCTCGTGGTGCGAACTCGAGTGCCAGGAATACCGACAACCGAATCTCCAAAGTCATAATTACCCTCCTAATAGAAGTAAAAGCTAAACAGGCGGTGACGAGAACACGAAAAGGCACCCCTTCCTTCTCACAATCGCCACATTAACTACAAAAATCGAAGAGTCGTGAGTTGACAAATCCGACATACATTGAAGTCTCCCACTCCATCAAATTGGCTAAAGAAGGGTCACGGTAGACATTCACATGTCAATACGAGGTTGGAAGTCAGCACACTATTAGAGCTCAACACGAAGTCCTTGGACTCCGACCAAGGCCGGGGGATGTGGACTGGACTAACACTTTGGGTCCGTCTGGATCAGGATCGACAACACCCACGCTCATGAACCAGACTAAAGTCAAGCCAAACTCCACCTAGCCCGAGGAATCCACCCTGCCATACAAGGACATCCGCATCCTTCATTAATTACTAGGGATTCAGTAGTAATGATCTTCGGGGTAAACCTCGACTTATTATGGGTATATCCACATGAGATTCAGGAGACATTATCGCTCCGAAACATCTTAATCCTACACTATAAACAGACATGACGCACATCACGTATACTCTCGATTCCAATTTCATACCCACCATTTAGAATTCCTTCTTATTGCAGGTCCCCCGTTGTTTTATTATCGCTTCCGCATCTAGTAGTTGAGTCGTGCATTAACCTAAGCAAGCAAAAAAAGATTAAAATTGAATTTAGGTTAAGTATTTAGCGAACACACTATTCACCCCCCTCTAGTGTAGGCCATCGACTTATAGGGGGAGCTACCACACAAGGGTAAATAAAAGTGAATGTTGAAGTTGATCATGGACTTGAATGAAGAATCCACTTGGTTGCAACTTCAAGCTACCTTGATGTCTTAGGTAAAGTTGGCATCAAAATACTTTGGTATCATCTCTCTACTTTAATTGTTCCATTATAGTTAGAGTTTATGATATTTGATTAAGTTGAGTTGGTTTCCCTACTCATGATGTGATTTCAAAAATGATTTTCGATTTTAATTTTGCGGTCTTTTTGGAGACCTTTGTAGTCTATAACGGGCTAATGCGATCTTGCGGTTCTAAACATAGGCTAATTCAGAGTTGCATTAGATCAGGAGACGTGAATGACCGCATCACCTCGGCTTCAGGCAATAACAATTTTTATTTTTTATTTTTTTAATGAATAGAGAATACTCCTAAAATTTTATATCTGTGAAATTAAAAGAGTCAAAATACTAAATGAAGATTATCTCATAAGGTACAAAGGTAATTGATATCAAATAATAAGCCACAAGCATTCAAATCGAGTCAAGATGATGAATTTTTAAATTAATACTAAAGTTCTATTTTTCATGAAAATTAGACACCAAAATTTATGTAAAATACATAATCAATGAAATTTTCTAAAAACCTAAACATAGAAACTATATACAACCATAAATATTCATATTTAAAAAATCATAGTTATATATTTTTTTATAAAAATCCATTAAAAATGTAATGATATTTTCATAAATTTCAGCTATATTTCAAATTTCAGCCAAACTTGCAAACAATAAAAGAATGTGCTTATTCCAAGCTTGTATATAAAATTTGAGATAAAAATAATATTTCTAATTCCACTTAAACACCTTTTTTTTCAGGTCAAGTGAGGCTAGAAGATCACGAGTGCATTTCAATTCCACTTAAACACCTTAGCACACTTTTCAATCAAAATAAATAATGTATTATGAAATTGTCTAAGTATCAAATTTTCATTGATTTATGAATTTTGGAATAAAACACACTCAAATATCTATCATGAGCAAATCTATACATGATAACATGAATAATGAGGTAATATACTAGGTTTTTGCGAAAATAAAATCCATATCTTGTTTCTTGATTTATTTCTTGATTTAGTTTTACGCAAATAAAATTTACACTCAATTGTATATTCTATTTTTCCATGATTTTTCATTCCTCTTCAATTTGCCTTCTAATATATTTATCATAACTTGCAACAAAGAATCGCTACTGGAATAATGGGCATCAGCAACGGCTGAAGCCGTTGCTGAAAACCATCAGTAACAGCTTGCAACGGCCCTACCCGTTGCAATGGAGCCGTGGCAGAAAAACGCGTTGCTGATAATTTAGCAACGGATCAGCAACGGTCGCTCGGGCTATTGCTAATAGTATTAGCAGCAACAGCTTTGCCACGGACACGGGGCCGTTAGATAAAGACCGTTGCTCAGCTGTTGCTGTAGGTCATCAGCAACGACTTACGATGCACTTTTAGTAACGACTTTCCCACGGGCGGCCGTGGGAAAGCCGTTGCTGATGATGTAGACCTGAAACCGAATTTTTTTTAAAATTTTAAAATTTCATTGATACATTGATACATTATCTGATACATAACTCACACACCCATACACCCATACATACATCCATTCACACATCACAAATACACCAAGATATACATCAAAATAATTATACTTATATTTATAATCATCCACAATCGTATAAAAACTATTCAAATTCAAAATTGAAGTATCAATACCCAAACAAAACAAATTAATCAAGTATAGTATCTAAGTAACAAAGTCAATAAAAAAAATAAAAAATAAATCTCACGATGACGATGGAGGATGGTCTGGATCATATGACGGGGTCTCGAGTGCTTGGGTGTACACCGGCGTGGACTGGCTCGAGGACGATGGATCAGATGATGTCGAGGGGATGGCTGCTCCGGTATGAACTGAGATGTTGCGTAGCATAGCATGCATCTCCGCCATCATTTGACTCTGATGCTCCATCATCTCACTCTGACGCGCGACCGTCTCCTCCAGTGTCCTTATCCTGCTACTCTGATCATAACTGGACCTGGAGGTGGACGATCGCTGACCAGCGATTGGAGGGGTCGGTGCCCCAAGTGGGCCTAGCATGGCTCGCGCATGACCACTATCTGCAAAGCCATATACGCAGTCGTGGTCCCAGCGACCTACAGCCTCTACCCACGCTCCTGCGTCAAAGTCCTCGGGGGTGCCCCCGCGCTGCACCACCGTCTGAGTGTAGGTCTCCTACTCGAGTTTGATTTTTTGTTTCATATTTTTCTTAAAACTTAAATTATAAATAAATAATGAATAATTTAAACAAATATACTTACCATAATGTATGAGCGCAGTTGTCAATGTACTCCCCCGTCCTATGTACTCGACGGTGAGTCCGCTCAAACACCGCCATCGGGGAGGGTCGCTGGATAGTCCCGTCGTCCAACCCTGTCGTTTACATTTACAAAAAAAATACATTAATTAGTACACAGAGTAATAAATACAATATATAATTAAAAGTAAGGTATACTTACCATACGATTCGCGTGCACTGCAAATGCAATAGAGTCGCCAGTGTGACACGCTCCTCCCCCCGACATGCGGTTTCTAGCTTTCAACATCTCGTACAATCATGACAATCATGGCTCTACAGGACAATTCTCATACAAAGGTTCATCGGCAACTTTCAACATCTCGTAAAGTTCTGCAGCTTCTTTATTCGATAATTGAATCTCTATCGCAGTTTGTGCTTATGTGATATCAACACCTGTAGTATCTGGTGGCACTGACGTCTCAATAATTGGCCGATCGACACTATCATTCAGGTGGAATTGTCCTGCAAGACTATCAAGTATCATAGTTCTATAGGGATTAGATTGATTGGATGAAGAAACACTAGCAGAGGAAGATTCACCATGTGTCTGAACGATAGGATTGTTCGACGTCCCGACTTCACGTGACTTCCCGTGACAAGTCCATAAAAAATATCTTGGTGCAAATCCTTTGCTATATAGATGCAGAGTGACAGTTTCCCGATCAAAAAATCGTCCATTCAAACAAATGCAGCACAGACATCAGATTTTAACACCAACACTAACAAATTATTGATTTGAATATGCGAAATTTAGGAAGTAAGTTACGCCTAATCGAAACTCATTCGTTAAAGCTCCACGATCAAGAAGTCGGTACATCCAACTTTGATCAGCCGACATGATTATGTCAATCAATGACAATTTCTTCGGTTAATGCCTTTAGGTGAGATGGTCCTATTCCATTCGGGATTTATGTTATTCATATTACACTAAATTTTTCTTTTAATCGCTAACTTCATTCTAAATTTCGACAGCATCTCCTTATAGTTCTCCAAATACGCATATCATTTGGGTGCGTATCGGAGAGCAAGAGAGATGCTACCGAAACTTAAAATAAATTAACGGTTAAAAGAAAAAACTAAGTGCAATACAAATAACTATATTCCCAAATTATTCAATCAGGGACAATTCAAGGGTTGTACGTCGTATAAAAGATCATCTACTTCTTTTACACGAACATACAACCCCTGAACGGATCTAAGGTTTTGCTAAATCATATCCGACTCGTCGATGCATACGTGAAACGTATTAACTCGTCGGATGGATGATTATTTTCTAAATGTTTTGAGTCAGTTCAAGTCCATAGTGGAAAATTCCGACACGAGTCCAAAGTGGACGATTCCGGCGCGAGTCCGAAGTGGACGATTCCGGCACGAGTCTACTGAGGACGACTCCGGACTAATTAACATTTTAACTAATTAATTAATATTAATCTAAAACATTTTAACTAATTTAAATAATTAACATACCATTATTAATCTAAAACATAATATTAATCTAAATAGATTAATCTAAACTCTAACAATTAATCTAAAAATTAATCTATATCATAACAATTAATCTAAAAATTAATCTAAACCGTAAAAATTAATCTAACAATTAATCTATAAATTAAACAATTAATTAAAAAAATCATTAATTAATGGATTTTCGGCGCCGGAGTTCGGTGTCGTCCAGTGTCCGGACACTGGACAATGGTCCGACCGCGGCCACCGGTCATTGGCCGCCGTCCGCCGGCCGAAACCCTATATTTAAAGTTTCAGCCGGATCTAGGGAAGGAAGGTGGGGCGGCGAGGATTACTTGGAACAGACGGGGTGGCGGCGGTCGAAATCGGTAGTCGAGGATGGGGCGGCGGCGTCGGTAGCGTCAGCACGGCGGCAACGTCGGCAACTGCAGCAGGCGGCAAGCAGAGGAAGAGGAAGAAGAAAGAGGAAGGGGCGGGCGTGGGCGCGTGCCCTATATAAACTTATCAGCAACGACCCACTTAACCGTTAGAACGCCGTTGCTGATAAGTTAATCATCAGCATCGGCTCACGTGTCCGTTAGAAAGTCGTTGCTAAGGTGATTAATATCTGCAACGACTAGAGCGTCCGTAAGAACGCCATTGCAGATACAGCATATCTGCAACGGCTTGAGCGGTCGTTGTTGATAGCCGTTGCCGAAGAATCAATTTCTACTAGTGAATTATTAGTAGCACAAAGAGAATTATAAACTTATCAGCAACGGCTCACTCGCCCGTTAGAACGCCGTTGCCGATAAGTTATTATCAACAACGGCTCACTTATCCGTTAGCAAGCCGTTGCTAAATATTAAAAATTCAGCAACGGCTCGCCTTTCCGTCCGAAAGCCGTTGCTGATAATTAAAATAATCAGCAACGGCTCGGTTTTCCGTTAGTACGCCGTTGCAGATACAGATATCTGCAACGGCTCGGGCGGTCGTAAGAATGCCGTTGCAAATAGCAACGGCTTGAGCGGCCGTCGCTGATAGCCGTTGCTGAAGACGAAGTTTCTAGTAGTGGAAATACCAACTTCAAATGTTTCATTCAGACCACAACTTTGCTAAAAGTTCAAAATTCATTTTGAATGATTCAAAATAATTCAAATACGGGCTAAATACCGACGCCTATTATTGGCGCTGGTTTTTAAAAACCGACCCTTTTTGGACGTTGATTTTGTAATTTTTTTTATCGATTCTCCATTATTAATCCTCAAATCGATTCTTTTTGATGTGCCTGAATTCATATTTAGGCATCAAAAAAGAGTTCAATTAATTAACTGAACTGGAGCGAGGCCAGTTAACTATATCATGTATTCCAAAAACTGTGATGACAAGAGTCACGTACTGCTGGAGAATATATGCTATATATATCATTTAAGGTTGCTTAATTATAGTTTTACGCTCAATAACATCTTTGCAAGTTTCATTTGCTTTCACGCATGTCTGAAAGGCCCATCTACTTTTCAATCTCCAGTAAAGTCGTCACCATGAAACTGAAGGAATATATCCAAATAGATCCAACAGAAGTAAACAAATCTTCAACAAGAAAAAAGGGAAATCAGAAATGATCAAAAGAGAACTAGTGTTTAAGAATATGCAGGTACAGGATACTTTTAATTCTTATGTCACCGATTCATTTAATAAAGGGGGAAATAAAAACATACATAAAAGAACAACCAAAGCTAATAGTTTCCATAGGAAACGCTGGTCATTACAAAAAAAACGCATATAAACACACGATAGAAGAATAAAACACGTCCCTACTCGATTGAGTTGTCGACAATTCGTCCCTGCTCGATCGAGTTGTCGACAATTCTTGACCAGAAGGTCGCCGACGCACAAACTATCAGGGGTGTTTGGTTTGTCTTAAGAATATCTAATACAATATAAAATAATCAATAAATTAATTCATTTAGTTTACGTTAGGAATAATAACAATTCAATAAATAATAAATCACTATTTTATTATTTGGTGTGCATTAGAAATATCAATTGTTACCCATTCATAGGAATTTAATTTAACTTTATTATGCATTAATTATTGTTCCTGTCTAAGAATTAGACTAGTCCGATCCGGCTCGATATCTCTCTTGGTCGAGTGCAACTTCGAGAGAGGGGAGGAGGGGGGGGGGGCATGCAAAAGAAATTCCGACGCTCCAGTTAGTAGGACTCCAAAGGAAATATTGCTCAGAATGAGTCAAGGCTGATCCCGAAGATAACAGACATGTAATGACGTATCCCACATGAGAAGAAAGGACGTGGATGTTCTTGTTGTTGGCTTTAGGTTTTCAACCTTGGTCTCAATCTCTTAATCTCGGTTTTGATGATAACAAATATGGAACTAATATTTTATCGATAAATCTTTCAGGTTCCATATCAATTAGCGTTCGATGTTCTCGATCAGAAAAATCGGAAGAAATCAGAAAATCGGAAGGACATTGATCGTCGCGCTCACATTTTGTCGCGAAAATTTCTCGAAGATCGGCGTGGGCACCAAAGGCGCATTGGACGAGTCCAAAGATCAAATGAAAAGCACTCCAAGTTGATGCTCGTTGAAAGCCGGAACTTGGAAACGAAGCGCGGAAGAAGAAGGCCGAAGAAAATAAATTCAGCCTAGGTCCAGTCGATCGGGCGATCGACCGAATGTAGGTAAAAAGTGGTAGTAGCCATCATAAAGGCTACATCGGTCGATCGACCGAAGGTAAAAAGCAGCAGAAGCTACTTCGGTCGACCGGGCGGTTGACCGATCGAAGCCCAAAATGGGTAGTAGCTCTGTCGGTTGATCGACCTCCGTTCGCTGAACACTACTAGAAAAATGGGCATCAGCAACGGCTGATGCCGTTGCTGAAGAGCATCAGCAACGGCCGAGCCGTTGCAATAGAGCAGTGACAGAAACTCGCGTTGCTGATAACTTAGCGACGGTGCAGCAACGGCAGCTCGGGCTGTCGCTAAAAATATTATCAGCAACGGTTTCGCCACAGACCCAGAGCCATTGCTGATAACATTAACAGCAACGGCCGCTGAGTCCGTAGCAACGCCGTTAGTAAAATCCCGTCGCTAAGCCGTTGCTGTAGGTCATCAGCAACGGCTTTCGATACACTTTTAGCAACGGCTTTCCCACGGACGGCCGTGGGAAAGCCGTTGCTGATGATGTGTACCTGCTAACAGAAAAAATTGAAAATTTCAAATTTCCATTGATACATTGATACATTATCTGATACATAACTCACACACCCTCATACACACATTCATTCACACATCACAAACACACCAAGATATACATCAAAACAATTATATTTATATTGATAATTATCCATGATAGTATAAAAGCAATTCAAATGCAAAATTGAAGTATCAATATCCAAACAAAATAAGTTAAACAAGTTCAATATCTCAGTAACAAGTTCAATATCCAAACAAAAAATCTCACGATCACGATGGAGGATGGTCTGGATCATATGGCGGGGTCTGGAGTGCTTGAGTGTACACCGGCGTGGACTGACTCGAGGACGATGGATTAGATGATGCCGAAGAGATGCCTGCTTCGGGATGACCTGACATGTTGCGTAGCATAGATTGTATATCCGCCATCATCTGATTCTGGCGCTCCATCATCTCAGTCTGACGCGCGACCGTGTCCTCTAGTGTCCTTATCCTATTACTATGATCATAACTGGATCTGGAGGTGGACGGTCGCTCACCAGCGACTGGAGGGGTCGGTGCCCCAAGTGACCTTAGTACGGCTCGCGCATGACCACTATCTGCGAAGCCATATACGCGGCCATGGTCCCAGCCACCTGCGGCCTCGACCCACGATGCTGCGTCAAAGTCCTCGGGGGTACCCCCGCGCTGCACCACCGTCTGGCTGTAGGTCTCCTACTCGAGTTTGATTTTTTGTTTAATATTTATCATAAAACTTAAATTATAAATATATAATGAATAATTTAAACAAATATATAATTACCATAATGTATGCAGCGCGGTTGGCTGTAGGTCTCCTACTCTGTATGCAGCCCGTCCCATGTGCTCGACGGTGAGTCCGCTCAAACACCGCCATCGGGGAGGGTCGTTGGACAGTCCCGTCATCCGACACCGTCGTCTACATTTACAAAACAAATACATTAATTAGTACACATAGTAACAAATAAAATATATAATTAAAAGATATACTTACCATACGGTTCGCGTGCACTGCAAATGCAACAGAGCCGCCGGTGTGACGCGCTGCTCCCCCCGACATGCGATTTCTAGCCGCATTCCGAGAAACCTCCTGCCATCGATCCGTCGACCATATTCCCACGAGCTGGTCCCATATATCCGGAGTAATCCAACTGGGGCCGTATCCCCGAGTCTCCGCGATGTTAGTGGTCCCAGCTCAGGCCATCGCTTGGGACCGAGCCTGCCCCAGCTGCCCGTTGTACCTCGCACGGGAAATAGCCTCACAGGCAGCGTAAATGAATGGCCTCTGGTCCTCGGCCCATGTAAAGCGAGCCTGCAAAATAATAATATCAGTACCAATATTAATCATCATGCATGTAAAAATAATAATAATACGTGCCTCAAACTCGCGCCATAACATGTCGATGTGCTCGCTAGGCACGTGATACCACGTAGGCCATGCCCCGTGCATGTATCGTCGAATAGTAGAAGAAATGCTCCTCGGCACTTCTTCTTGCTCGAACCTGCACAACAAAAATAAATTTTAATATTATATTATGATATAATGAATTTGTAATGATTCATAATTCATGATATATTACCGCTCCCCAATCACGCTAATCAATCTACGTGACTCTGTGGCTGGTGGAGGCTGCCACCTGTTCGGCCCGCGTGGCTGCCTGCGTCTGGATGTACTAGCCTCGGCAGTATCATCGGCATAAGGATCAGCAACAGGAGGATCAGCAGCATGAGTAAGTGCTGGAGTCTCACCGATCGGAGACTCCGAAGCTCTCCTGCGTCGATAACCACGACTAGACATATCTGTCGAACAGACATATAATCAGATTATTCTATAAATAGTAGAGATATATTTAATAAAATATATACTTTACAATTATTCCTCATCATCTGAATAATAGTCTTCGAATTCTTCCTCTTCTTCCTCTTCTTCATCTCCAGCTTCCTCAATTTCATGATCGTCATCATCAGCATATTCAACTTCTAATTGAATTGACGTTGTGTCTGCTTCCTCGAGTATTGGAATAATACGATCTACAGCAGGAGGATCATCTTCTTGATAGAAACCATGTGTCATATCAGGTATCAGCTCATTTTCTCCTACTCTCGGATCAATTTTTCCTCTACCTTTTGTCTTACAGACTACACGCCAATCTGCTCTATCTTTATTTCGAGCCGGATACTTCGTGTAATATACTTGTTCGGCTTGTGATGCCAATATAAAAGGCTCATTTGCTGCCAATTTTGATTTGTAATTAACCTCAACAAGTTTGTATTTTGGATGAACTTTCATGCCCCTTTCTGTTGTATCGAACCAATGACATCTAAATAGGATCACTGATTTTAAGCCGAAGTAGTGCAACTCTATCACTTCTTCCACCAGTCTATAAAAATCCATATCACATTCAACATAGGTTGTCCCTTTCACGCAGACCCCAGCATTCATCGTCTTCTTTGTAAATGAATATTCAACCGTGTGAAATTTATACCCGTTAACAAAATATCCGCTATAGCACGACACAAGTCGCGACGGTCCACTAACAAACTCAAATATTCTTTCATCTATTTCAGCTCTGTGATCTTTGCTGTAAGTCTGAATCCAAGTAGGGAAATCACGATTCTGTAATCTCTCCAATTCTTGATCGTTGTGAATAGAGTATTTTTGCACCATCTCAATGTCAAATATTTCAATGAATTGTTCAATCTCTGGACAATTGAGTAATACATACAAGTGTGCCAAATGATACTCTTCATCGCTTAAGTGTCGAGATGGACGAGAACCAAAAGCACGACCAGAGTGACAAAATATATTTAAACGTCCATCTGAATGTCGAACACCCCCGTCGTCGTTACGTGGAAGACGATCAAATCTGGTCTGTACTGTCGATTCAAAGTAAAATGAGCAGAATGTTGAAATTTCTTGGATGATATACGATTCAGATATTGATCCTTCAACAGCTGCGGTGTTCTTTACTTTTTTCTTCAGACGATTCATGTATCTTTCAAATAAGTACATCCACCGATATTGAACGGGGCCACCAACTCGTGCCTCGTATGCCAAGTGTATCGGTAGATGCTCCATCGAGTCAAAAAATGCAGGAGGGAAAAACTGCTCCAGCTTGCATATGATTTCAACAATATTATTTTCAAGTGTTGACATATCTTCGACTCGAAGGACATTTGCACAGATGTTTCTAAAAAACATACTTAATTCAGTCAACGGACCCCAAATATTATCAGGTAGAAGATCTCGAAATGCGATTAGAAGTAATCTCTGCATGAATACATGACAATCATGGCTCTTCATCCCTGATATTTTGCAATCATCGACGTTCACACATCGAGATAAGTTTGAAGCATATCCATCGGGTAATCTGAGTTCTTTTATCCATTGACAAACATCTTTGATCTGTTGTTTATTTAACACATATGGGGCCTTCGGTTTCAGATATCGTCCGTTGACCTCTTGTAACTCCAACTCTGGTCTTTTACAAAGTATTTTCATATCATGTCGGGCTTTGACATTATCTTTTGTTTTTCTGGAAATATCCACCAAAGTGTTGAAAATATTATCAAACACATTTTTTTCAATGTGCATGACATCTAAATTATGTCGAATCAATAATGAACTCCAATAGGGCAATTCCCAAAAGATACTTTTTTTCACTCAGTTATGTGTTTGGCCAAAACCTGACACTCTTTCATTGCGACCAAATACTATATCTGGAAGTGCTGAAACACGTGCTAACATTTGTTCACCAGACAACATCGGTGGTGGCCCATCTTTTTCGACTCCGCCCGTAGTAAATTTATTACGATTCCTTCGATACTGATGATTAACCGGTAGGAGTCGACGATGACAATCAAAGAATGAGATTTTTCGTCCGTTCTGAAGACTGATTGATTTAGAGTGTTCCATACAATACGGACAAGAGAGTCGGCCGTGAGTGCTCCAACCCGACAACATGCCGTACGCCGGGAAATCATTGATTGTCCACAAGACCGCGGCCTTTAAATTGAAGTTTTGCTTTCGATGACAATCATAAGTGACAGCTCCCTCAGTCCACAATGTTTTCAATTCATCTATCAAGGGTTTGAGAAATATGTCAATTTCTTTTCGCGGACCCTTAGGACCTGGAATAATCATCGAAAGATAAATAAATTCATCTTTCATGCACATTGACGGTGGCAAATTATAAACTGTCAGCAGCACTGGCCAAACTGAATAAGGAGTTGCAGAATGTCCAAACGGATTAAAACCATCTGTGCACAATCCCAATTTGATATTTCTAGTATCCCTAGCAAATGAAGGATAACATGTATCCAAATGTTTCCATGCTTCACTGTCAGATGGATGAGTCATTACTGTATCATCACGACTTCTTGCATGCCAACTCATGTAGGGCGCTGTCTTTTCTGACATGAATAATCTTTGAAGTCTCGGTGTTAGTGGAAAATACCGAAGCACCTTAAACGGGATATTTTTCTGTCGGACCGATTTCTTCTCCTTGTAACGAGGATGCTGACATACAGGGCATTTATCCAACTGCACATTTTCTTTATAATATAAAATGCAGTTATTTTGGCACGTGTGTATTTTTTCGTACCCAAGCCCCAATTTTCTCATTAGCTTTTTAGTCTTATAAAAAGTTGGCTCAAACTTGTTATCAGTAGGCAGCATTCCATTAATCAATCCAGCAATCCGATCATACGCAACTCCGCTGATATTACAATCGGCCTTGATGTTTAAGAGCTGTGTCATTGCTGAAAACCTAGTGTATTTAGGACAATTCTCATACAAAGGTTCATCGGCAGCTCTCAACATCTCGTAAAATTCTGCAGCTTCTTTATTCGGTAATTCAATCTCTACCGCAGTTTGTACTTCTGTGATATCAACCGCTGTAGTATCTGGTGGGACTGATGTCTGAAGAACTGGCCGATCAACATTATCATTCAGGTGGAATTGACCCCCAAGACTATCAAGTATCATAGTTCTATAGGGATTACATTGACTGGATGAAGAAGCACCACCAGAGGAAGATTCACCATATGTCTGAACGACAGGATTGCTCGACGTCCCGACTTCGCGTGACTCCCCGTGACAAGTCCATAGAAAATATCTTGGTGCAAATCCTTTGGTATATAGATGCAGAGTGATAGTCTCCCGATCCAAAAATCGTCCATTTGAACAAATGCGGCACAGACATCGGATTTGATCACTCATGCTAACGAAATTCCGATTCGAATAGGCAAAATTTAGGAAGTACGTTACGCCTAATCGAAACTCATTCGTTAAAGCTCCACGATCAAGACGTCGGTACATCCAACTTCGATCAGCCGACATGATTCTGTCAATCAATGACAATTTCTTTGGTTAATGTCTTTAGGTGAGATTGTCCTATTCCATTCGGGATTTATGTTATTTGAACTGCACTTACGTTTTTATTTTAACTGTTAACTAATTATTCTAAATTTCGACAACATCTCCTTATAGTTCTCCGAATACGCATATCATCTGGGCGCGTATCGGAGAACAAGAGAGATGTTGCCAAAATTTAGAATAATTAGTTAATAGTTAAAATAAAAACGTAAGTGCAGTACAAATAACTATATTCCCAAATTGTCCAATCAGGGACAATTCAAGAATTGTACATCGTATAAAAGATCATCTACTTCTTTTACACGAACATACAATCCCCGAACGGATCTATGGTTTTGCTAAATCATATCCGACTTGTCGATGCGTACGTGAAACATATGAACTCGTCGGATGCATGATTATTTTCTAAATGTTTCGAGACCGTTCGAGTCCATATTGGACGATTCCGGTGCGCGTCCGAAGTGGACGATTCCGGTGCGCGTCCGAAGTGGACGATTCCGACGCGCGTCCGAAGTGGACAATTCTGAAATTAATCTAAACCCTAATAATTAATCTAACAAATTAAACAATTAATTTAAATAATTAATTAACAATTAATTAACAATTATAAAACAATAATAATAAAAAAATAATCTACAAATTCTCGGCGCCGGAGTACAGTGGCCGGACACACTGTCCGGCCACTGTACAAGGTCCGGCGGCGGCCATCGGCCGACCGCCGCTGGCCGAAACCCTAGAAATAGGGTTTTGGTCGTATTAATTCCCGCCGGCCGCAACGGGAAGAGACGGCCGGCCGGCGAGGCATACCTGAACAAGTCGGCAGTAGCGGGACGAGGAATAGGCGTCGTCGGCAGCAGCGGCGTCGAGAGGCGAGAGCAGGAGCGGCGGCGGCAGCAGCGGGAGGAAGAAGGGTCGGGCGCGACTGGTGCCCTATATAAACTTATCAGCAACGGCTCACTCGCCCGTTAGAAAGCCGTTGCTAATAAGTTATCATCAGCGACGGCTCACTTGTCCGTTAGAAAGCCGTTGCTGATAATTATAATATCAGCAACGGCTCGCGTGCCCGTCCGAAAGCCGTTGCGGATAATTAAAATAATCCGCAACGGCTTGCGTATCCGTTAGAACGCCGTTGCAGATACAACATATCTGCAACGGCTCGGCGATCGTATGAAGGCCGTTGCAAATAGCAACGGCTTGAGCGGCCGTTGCTGATAGCCGTTGCTGAAGACCTAATTTCTAGTAGTGGAAGATGCAAACCTGCGTCGATCGACCGGATTGCGCATTTTGCGTCTGGGCGGTCGACCCATCGGTCGACCGCACAGAGAGAACAAGTGTCAGTCGCTTTGAGAGGTCGATCGGTCGGTCGACCGACCAATCAATCGAGCGTCTGCAACAGATAGTTTTCTATCCGTTGAGCTAACGTTCCTTCTTGAGAGTATAAATATACCTCATATAACTCATTTAACCTTTCTCTCCCACTCCTACAAACTTGATTGAGCATTCTAAAGGGAGATTCGAGCCTTCAAAAGATTGATCAACGACGCTCTGTTCTTCCGCGAACATTTTCTGAAGCGCCTACCTTTCTTCCTCAACTCGGTTTTTGATTCGAGGCCTACTACTCGGCGAGTTGGAGGTTCCAAGGCTTGGAAAAGAGCTTTTACTCTTGATTTTATTCTTAGCTCTTTTGATTGTAATTTTTATCTGTTATTTGAACAGTTGTCTCTTGGATTTGGGTTTGTACGAAGATCGGGTGTTAGGTTTTCTTATGTGAAAGTGGTTACCTTGTTGTGAAGGTGTAAAGCCACTTGTGTAAACTTAGTATTTACTAGGATTAGTTTAGTTGTCCCTTAGGGTTGAGGTGGAAGAGTGCTCTTGATAAGAAGGCGGAGACTTCCGGGTGTGGAAGTATCTTAGGTCGAGAGTGCGACTCTTCGAGTCAAAGTCCTCATTGTAAGGGAAACAAGAATTAATCTAGTAAACCTAGTTTGGAAATCCTAAGCGGGGTGCTTAGGTAGTGGAGTAGGCATTGGGGCCAAACCACTATAAATTACTGTGTTAGCATTGTTATTTATTGTTGCTTGTGCTTAATTATTTATATCGCTTCCACATCAAATCATTCATTCGTAAATTGCCTAAATGATTTGAGAAACGACTAAAATTGAATTTAGGCTAATTAATTTAGTAAATATACTATTCACCCCCCTCCAGTATTGCCATTTCGTCTTCAATTGGTATCAGAGCGGGTCGTAGGTTGAGATTTCACCATCTCGTCTACATCTAGTCTCGATCCGAAAATGGCACTAGAGTTGGTAGCATCTACACCTACTAGGTTCGATGAGTCTAACTTTGGTATTTGGAAGAGTAGAATGTACACTTTCCTAAAGACTCAAGGTTTTAGTATTTTTAATATGGTAAAGTCAAAATACATAGAACCTAAGGAAAATATGAATGCATGGACCCAAGAATAAATTGAGTTAGGATTGTAATTTTCGTGGTAGGGTAGTTCTTGTGTGAGGCCATCTCAAAAGAATGCCTCATGATTGATAACAATGAGATACACTCCACTTCTTCTAGTCATGTTAATAATAATGATAGTATTAACTCATTTAGTTCTCATGATTTTGATGAATTAATGAATGAGTATAAAATCATGTATGCCTTGCTCTTAAAAAAGGATAAGAAAAACAAAAGGATTAAAAATGAGAATACTAGACTTAGTTCATATGTGCATGCTCTAGAATTAGAAAATGAGAAATTGAAATCTAGCTCATGTGATCCTTATCATGATATGTTGAAACTTGAGCTTAAGTACTTAAAGCTTGAAAATGAAAACTTGAAAAATGGTTTCAAAATTGAGAATGAGATTTTGAAAAATGAAAACTCAAAAATCAAAAAAGAAAATTATATGTTGAAATCTCAAATGTAGCTTTACATAACTCCATGATTGGTTTGAAAAATGAGGTTCTAAACCTAAACAAGAAAATGAATGAAATAAAAAATATTTTCTCTTTTAATAATTTAGTAGAAATAATTTTTCAAAAAGGAATATTTATGCTAATGTTAAATCGCATGTTAAATATTCCACTTTTAAACCTCATGATCATAAGAAGAAGAATGATGTTTCCAAGAATGCTCATACTCATCATGTTTTATATGACAAGCATTCTAATAATAAATCTCATGTCCATAGCAAAAATAAAAAGAAATTTAATAGACATTACTTTTGTTGTGGTACATATGGTCATGCAATCTATGATTGCGCATTTAAGAAAAATCTAACTGTTACTAAGACACTTTGGATACCAAGGCCAACTAACCCCCAAGGACCCAAAGTCATTTGGGTACCAAAAATTTCAAGCTCAATTGTAAGGGGAGCTACCACACAAGGGTAAAGGAGATTGAAGAATTGAAGTTGACCATGGACTTGAATAATGAATCTTCCCTTGGTTGCAACTTCAAGCTACATTGATGCCTTAGGTAAAGTTGGCATCAAAACTATTCTGGTATCATCTTCTAACTTGCATTGTTTTACCTTAGTTGAAGATTATGATACTATGTTTAATTCGAGTTGTTTTCCCCGCTCTTGCTAAAGAGTTCTTTTGAAAATGCTTTTGATTTTTGATCTTGATTTTCCGGTCTCCTCGGAGACCTATGTGGCCTGTAATGGGCCTAAGCGACCTTACGGTTCTAAATCGTAGGCTAATTATGGCCTTTCGGTTTTCAACCAATAGGAAGGGTTGGAGATCTCTCTTTTCAAATTTTCATATTTTGAGATCTCTTGATTCATTTTGTTATCATGAATGATTATTATGAAAATGAATCCATGCTATTTAGTGAAGTTGAATTTTGAAAATGATATTTGGTATTTCTCTTCGCTATTTAGTTTGATAGCTTGCATGTAGATTTGGTTTCATTTTCTACTTATAAAGTATACTTGCAAGTTATAAATATTTTAGGAAGGCTAGTTAGGAAGAAAAAGATTAGTTTGACAAATTATCATGAATAAGGTATAACTTTGATAAATTCAAAATCTTAGTGTTATACCTCAATACTTAAGCTAAAATTATGTCTCTATACTCATGATTAGGATTGCATGTTAAACCCTTGAATTTTCATGAGTAGGTAGAATTTTAGCACTTAGACAAATTTCATTGAATGAAACTTGCTCTAGGTAAATATCTATTATTAGAGACCTTCTTGTAAGTCCAAACTAATTTAACATGATTAGAAATCTTATTCTTCAAATATTTCACATGTTAAGATCTCGTTGATTCATTTTGATAACATGTTAATTTTTTAAAATGAATCTTTATTATCTAGCATAGGTTAAGGTTTTAAATGAAACTTTGGATTGAACCTTGCTATGTACTAAGTTAGCTTGCTAGTTGGCATATTATTTCATTATGATACTAATGAAGTCTACTTGCAAGTTAAGAATTGGAAAGCTATGCTATCTAAAAGAAAATGAAAAGTTGGGCAAATTTCTAAGACTAAGGTATGAATTTAATTTTTGCAAAAATCTTAGTATAATAATTGAATTTTCATGTTTAATGATGTCTCTATACTCATGATTGATGTTGCATGATAAATATTTGAATCTTCATGAGTAGAATTTTTTTTGATAACTTAACTCATTTCATGATATTAGGGGTGTAAGTGAGCCGAGCAGCTCGTGAGCTACTCGAGATCGACTCGATGAAAACTCGAGCTCGACCTAAGTAATACTCGACTCGAGAGGCTCGTGAGCCTAATCGAGCTTCATATATTTATATATAATTATATAAATATTAATATTTCATATGGGGTTGAGCATAAACCCGAGTCGAGCCGAGCTTGAATGAGCTCGATCACGCTTGAGAAAAATAAACGAGCCTATACGAGCTTAAACGAGCCGAGCTCGAGTTACTTGAGACAAGCTCGAGCCAATCTCAAGCCTAGATATTGAAGCTCGATCCAGCTCGAGTTCGAGCTCGAGCTCGACATTTCTTAAACGAGCCAAGCTTGAGCACAAGCAAGCTCGGCTCGGCTCGGCTCGATTACACCCCTACATGATATCATGATATTTATGAAATCGAACTAGGTTAAAATTCTTCTTTAGAGACTTCATTTTAAGTTAAAAATTTGATGAACATATTTAGGTGTGTTAATAATTAATTGTCTAGGTATTTAAAATTAAAAATTCATGTCTAGATAAAAAATAAGATAACTAGATCACATTAGAGGACTTAAGCTTGAGAAGTTTGACCCAAGTCAATAAATCGACTTGGACACTTCATTTTAAGTCCAAACTTCATAAATATGTTTAGAAATAAGTATGACATATTTCCAAGCACTTAGACTGAAAAATTCATATGTATATGGATAAAATGACATTAGAGGTCAATTCATGCTTACCTCTTTTGAACAAAGTTGACCCAAGTCAAAAATTGACTTAGAGGTTTAATTTTAAATCCATATTTGGGGAACATATTTAGATTTACTCATGTTAGGTATCCATAGGTTTAAGTTTGAAAAATTATGAGTAAATGTTAAGATTGAAACTTAGCAAGTTTCATAAAAACTAGTTTAGTTTTGAATGAAACCATGCTAGGTTGATATCTTGACTTAAGGACATAATTTTCATTTCAAACTTGACATATGCTCTTTACATGACCATCATGTGTTGTCATAAAAATTTGAATGAAAATTGAAGAAGTTTTAAGAATAACTGAAAATTACAAAAATATCATTTCAACCTACTATTGGTATCAATTTCAGTTATTTTTAGAGAAATATAGAAAAATCATTTTCAGATGATTCTTGAAACTTCACATTCACTGAAAAATATAGTTTTATCAGTAAAAATTTCAAAAAGTTTCATCAAGAATCTGATTTAAAATGGAATTTTGAAGTCGGATTTCAAAAACACAAAGTATCACTTATTTGATATATCAATCTTTCCGATCTTTCTTCAAAAACTTCAAATGAAATTTTGTGCATGCCATTTGGATTCCATTTCTAATATCATTAACATAATTTCTTGAGTAAAATCATTCCAAAAAATGATTTTGATATCTTGGATGAAAGCTAGAAATATCCATTTATTTATTAAAATCAATATAGGATGAAAAATGATATTTGAAAATTATTTTGAGTTCAAACTTTATTCATGCATTTCAAATGACTATTCAATATTTGGTATCAAAATTTTCATCCAAAAATTAGTACCAAAGTTTTTCATCGAAAATATGATGTTGTATAGATTTAAAAGTTTGATTCTTTTCAAAACTTGAAATATAGGTTGACCTAAGTTAACAACATAACTTAAAAATTTCATCTTAAGCCCAAACTTGATTCATAAACTTACATTATCTCATATTTGATGTCTAGATGCCTAAGTTTGAGAAAACATGATTAGATAGCAAAACTTGATACTTAGTCATTTTCACGTTTTCATGCTTAATTCGAATGAAATCGTGCTAAGTTGAAAGTTTGATTAAATGACATTAGTTTCACTTCAAACTTGATATACATGATTTAAATAATCATATCTTGGTATTTTGAAAGTTTGAAGGAAATCTAAAAATGTCATGAAAAAATATTTGTTTTCCATCCCTTTGCTCGAGATTTTCATGTTTTTTGAAAAATAATCTTTTGAGTCTCAACTTCATGAAAAAATATTTGTTCTTCATCCCTTTGATTAGATTGACCTTTCTTGCCCTTTTTGATTGATGTCAAAAGGGGGAGAAGAGTATAGGTATAAAGGGGGAGAAAAGTTTATGAAAATTGGGAAGAAAATTATAGATAAAGGGGAGGAAAATATAGGAAATACATTCATATAGATAGGGGGAGTTTATTTCATAGATATGCATGTTGATAGGGGGATAAACCCCTTAGTTGATATCTTATATGCTTTAATGAATATATTTTCTTAAGGATGTTTGTCATCATCAAAAAGGGGGAGATTGTTGGCTTTAGGTTTTCAACCTTGGTCTTAATATCGTAATCTCGGTTTTGATGATAACAAACATGGAACTAATAGTTTGTCGAGAAATCTTTCAGGTTCCATATCAATTAGTGTTCGATGTCCTCGATCGGAAAAATCGGAAGGACATTGAACGTCGCACTCGGGTTCATCGCGGAAATTTCTCAAAGATCGACGTGGGCACCAAAGTCGCATTGGACGAGTTCAAAGATCAAATGAAAAGCTCTACAAGTTGATGCTCGTTGAAAGCCAGAACCCGGAAACGAAGTGCGGAAGAAGAAGGCTGAAGAAAACAAATGCAGCCTAGGTTCGGTTGACCGGACGGTCGACCGAATGTAGGTAAAAAGTGGTAGTAGCCATCGTAAAGGCTACGTCGGTCGACCAGTTGGTCTACCGATCGAAAGTAAAAAGCAGCAGAAGCTACTTCGGTTGATCGGGCGGTCGACCAATCGAGGCCCAAAATGGGCAGTAGCTCTGTCGGTTGATCGATTGGTCGACCGACCTGTGTTCGCTGAAGACGCAAACCTGCGTCGGTTGACCGGGCGGTTGACCAGATTGCGGGAATGCAGTTTTGCGTCTGGACGGTCGACCCGTCGGTCGACCGCACAAAGAGAAGAAGCGTCGGTCGCTTTGAGCTGTCAATCGATCGGTCAACCCACCAATCGATTGAGCGTCTGCAATAGATAGTTTTCTATCCGTTGAGCTGCCGTTTCTTCGTGAGGGTATAAATATACCTCATATAACTCATTTAACCCTTCTCTCCCACTCTTACAAACTTGATTGAGCATTCTAAAGGGAGATTTGATCCTTCAAATGATTGATCAATGGCGCTCTGTTCTTCCGCGAACATTTTCTGAAGCGCCTACCTTTCTTCCTCAACTCGGTTTTTGATTCGAGCCCTACTACTCGGCGAGTTGGAGGTTCCAAGGCTTGGAAAAGAGCTTTTACTCTTGGTTTTATTCTTAGCTCTTTTGATTGTAATTTTTATCTGTTATTTGAACTGTTGTCTCTTGGATTTGGGTTTGTACGAAGATCGGGTGTTAGGTATTCTTGTGTGAAAGTGGTTACCTTGTTGTGAAGGTGTAAAGCCACTTGTGTAAACTTAGTGTTTACTAGGATTAGTTTAGTTGTCCCTTAGGGTTGAGGTGGAAGAGTGCTCTCGATAAGAAGACGGAGACTTCCGGGTGTGGAAGTACCTTAGGTCGAGAGTGCGACTCTTCGAGTCAAAGTCCTCAATGTAAGGAAAACAAGAATTAATCTAGTAAACCTAATTTGGAAATCCTAAGCAGGGTGCTTAGGTAGTGGAGTAGGCATTGGGGCCGAACCACTATAAATTACTGTGTTAGCATTGTTATTTATTGTTGCTTGTGCTTAATTGTTTATATCGCTTCCACATCAAATCATTCAATCTTAAATTGCCTAAACGATTTGAGAAATGACTAAAATTGAATTTAGACTAATTAATTTAGTAAACACACTATTCACCCCCCTCTAGTGTTGCCATTTCGTCTTCACTTGTATGGCCGGGTATAGCCCTCGGGCGGAGCCATCTCGTCTGGGTCATGTCGGGTTTGGGAATGTGTCCGAGTGTAGCCCCTTGGAGGAGCCATCTAGTTTGGCTTGACTTGGGTTGTAGGGCTTTGCTCGGTCTAATTCGATCGAGCCCAATAGTTCTAGTCCACTTCACAGCCCCCGATCTAGGTCGGAGTCTGGAGGACTATGTATCGAGCTCTTAAGTAGAGTTAACATTCCATCTCTAGTTTTCTTGTAGTTTTGAGGAATCTTAGAAATATTGTACCGTGCTGTGTCTTATATTGTAATGACTGAGTTGTGTTGAGTGGCCATTGAGGTCGAGTTGGAACTAGCGACCGTAAAGGCCGAGATTGGAGTAAGCAACCATAGAGGCCGAGTTGGAGCGAGCGACCGCAAAGGCCGAATTGGATCTAGCAACCGTAAAAGCTGAGCTGGAGCTCGCGTCTATAATGGCCGAGCTTGGAGTAAGCAACCATAGAGGCCGAGTTGGAGTGAGCAACTGTAAAGGTCGAGCTAGAGAAAGTGACATGTAGAGGTCGAGCTGGAATAAGTAACCTGTAGAGGTCATACAGGTTCATTGGTTGGCATGTGGCAACTTTGTCTTGACCTGTAGTGAGTTGGATCGGTGTATCTTTGTCGTGTTATTTTTTGTATCTTCTCGAGTTCTACGACTAGCATGACGGTTTGATAACGAGGATCTCTTTGTCGTGTATAGCGGTTTCTGATTGGTGTTTGCCTCCTCGTTTTGGAAGAGGAATCATTATGGAAAAAGTCTCTGTTCATGTCTTGGGGATTTCTAGAGAACTTTCGATTGCTGAGCTGGTCTGCTGGGATTTAATCATGATATCATTGCTGGTCATTTGATGGAGAGCTTGTCATTCTTTGACCTATAAAGTGGCCCTTCCTTTCCTCGTTTTAGGCCTTTTTTGCGCTCTTGGTATTCGGTGTCTGTTGTTTGGAGGTTCTCGCCGGAGACTCCTTGGTTAGTTATCTTCTTTGTCCGTCACTACTTTTCCTCCGATGAGTCTTTTGGTTCTCTGCCTTAGTTTATGTACTGTTGGTTTTGGCCTTTGGTCGGTAGGCTCGTGCCGATTTGTCATTTTTTTTTTGTGATCAACTCAGTTGCGTCAGAATAGCTGGGAGCTCTTTCGCTATTTCGAGTATTTTTCTCCTTCTTTCGGGTGAAGGGGACCTAAAGGGGACTATGGATGTCATTTCCTAGGAGAAAATTCTTTAGTGTATATGAGATCCATTTCTTCAGGGTGGGGTCGTGGGAGGACCTTTGGTTATTTCTTCCGTGTGTATGAGACCCATTCGGCCTGAACCCCAAGAAGGCCCGACCATGAACCAAATTTTAGATGGTTCAACCATGAAAATAACATCGGTTGGTTTATCCATGAACCAAATTTCATTAGGTTCAACCATAAACAGATGCAGATCCCACGAGATCATCATAATTCAACCAGGAGGTTTCAATATGAAACCAGGCAATTTGGCTCTGGGCCAAAGCCCAAATAATTGACAGGGACATCCCCTTTGCAAAATATCAAGCAATATCTACAAAACATGTACAAAGCTCACAAAGGAGCAACAACTGGGCTTGGAGAGAGTGAATATCAGCTCCCTTCCCGAGAGGCAGGAGCATCTTCCCCAGGTTCAGGATACACCAAGGCCCCATCTCGAATTTCTTTGAAGCTATTAGCTCTAGAAAAGTCAACATTAGGAGCAAAGAACTGGGCTTGTTCAATAGCCCTCCTAAAATCTTCGTTGTATAAAGTCATGCCAACGTCCCTCCAGCGATCTGCCTCTTTATTCTGATATTCTTTCACCTCGGATGCTTTCAATTGGTTGGACGGCCGAGAAACCTCTTCCTCAAATGCCTTCAATTGGGCAACCAACCGAGCCGTTTCTCCGTCCTTCGCAACCCTGACCTTGGTCAGCTCGAGTTTCAACAGCTCTATTTCTCGCATCAAAGTTTTGGACTTGCTCAGTTCAAATTGCCCCACCCTACCAGCCATAGCGTAAAACTGGACCCATACCTCTAACCTCTCAAATGAATGGGCCGGATCCCCTGAGCGGCCGGGAAATCCCATATATGGGACTAAGGCTAATCGATGAGCTTGAGATTCCTCACCGGACCCCCCGTTGGAGACAAAGACACCCCCTTCCCTCGGACCAGTCCCCTCCGAAAGAGGGGAATTCAGAGCCCTGGCCCGCCCCCCTAGAATGAGAAACGGGAGCAGAGGCAGTTGAATCGAAAGAACTGGGCAGCTCCTCCAAATTCGATAAACGGGGACTCAGACCCCCCATGCTCGGAATCTCCAAATTCTCTGGCAAATTAATATCCAGGGTCAACAATGGTAGTGGGTGACTTGGCCCTAACGGGGACTCGCCTACTACTGATTTCTTCCCCTTACCCATAACTAGGGCTACATCTTTTTTCCGAAAGCAGCCACGAAAGATTGTCTCATCCAGTATAGACAATGTTTTCCATTTAATACACTTTCATAAAGAGAATGGGCTGACTAACAAAAGTTTTTGGACGAGCACACTACCTATATAGGCCGAGACTCATACCCCCTCCCGATCCCTTTTTAGCATCTCTTTGCAAGAAAAAGGCTCGGAGGGGTCGCACCTAACCAGAAAGTCCACAATGTGGTTTTCCTTGGAGAAAAGCTCTTCCTCTGTCGTGTGACTTATCGGCAAAGGATCTTTAGTTCACAACAGGGGGAACATCTCCTTCCTGAAGATAGGATCTAGGTAAAACGGATTCAAGCAGGGCTTCAATTTTACCTTGAAAAAGTGTTTCTTAAAATTCTGGTGGGAACTCTAGAAAGAAGTAAAAGGTTTCCTCCCTGATACGCAACTAAGCGATACCAGATCTCCCCTCTGGGAATCGGCTACGTGGAAGAAGGAGAAGAATACCCGAAGGCTCGGCTCAAGACTTAGGCACTGCATCAAAATTTTGAAAAAATGGATAGCCGCCCAACTGTTGGGTTGGAGCTGCGAGGGAGCCACATTCGCCTGGTTCAAAACCCCACATTCAAAGTCCCTGAAGGGTAGGCGAACCTCAAGCTCCTCAAACAGAACTTGATACATGAAGAGAGACTCATACTCTATACGATGGAAGATCCTGTCTGAAGAAGAGCAGGGGAGGCACTCGAAAGAATCTTCGCTATCACAATAGGAAATTTTCACCTGATGCCGGAAGGATTGAATGCTCTTCAGACTGATCATATATCATCGAACCTTCCTGGTGTATCTTCGAAGACACCCACGAGTAGGGTTAGCCACCCTTTTCATTGGCCTCACCTCCGACATGGTCCCAGCCTTTCTTTTGGTCATTGGCCTGAGCAAAGGTCCTCGAAGGAGAAGAAGACAAGAAACTGAAGAGACTCGTTCATAGCAAAGGGAAACCTCCAAAGACCAAGACACCGAAAGCGCGAAAAACTCGGAGAGCGAAAGGAGACATGTCTACCTTAAAGGTAGTGAATGCCTCATCGGTTGCCAAGCTAATATCAGTCGATCAAATTCACTTTATGGCGGTTTTTTGAAAAACCGTGGAAAGAGCAAGGAAACCTTTCCCTATCATGATTTCTCCCTTGAATCAAAAAGGTGAAAAACAACTGAAGGATGCCATGAAAAGGCGTGGGCCCTACTAATAAGCCGTCAAACTAAGGCGCAAGAGACGAGGAGAGTACAACTCGAGACACGACAACAAGGCCCGCTTGAGGAGAATGAAGAACGGCCATACACCCTCCCATGAGGCCGACCGAGTTTGGTATTCCTGAAGAATCCTCCTCCAGTTAGGCCACCTGACTCAAACTTCACGATCAAGCATTCCTAAACAGCATCAAGCTCGGCTTCCCTGAGCATTCTTTTTTAGCCTCGACGGATGATAGGGCCGACATCTTTTCCATGGTCACTTAGTATAACTTGGCTAGCTTGTTACACCCCAACTGAGGGTACTGTGATTGGCCAGGGCCTACATTCTGCCTTGTAGCCTATTGTCTACTCTGACTGACAATAAAATAGAACATATCAAGAAAGGAAACCACAACACAATCTTTATTTAAAGTTTTCGAAATTCACAAATATATGTTTTTCAACCGAAAGAAGAAAACCAACATCGTCAAAAATAGAACGTCTCAAGTATCAAAGTTATTGCAAACTTTTCAAAACACAACTGTCAGTGTATAAACGGAAAATAACTACTACAAGATGCTGAACTATGACCAAAGGAGGCCGCTACGAGATGTGGCACCACCACCTGCCCTCTAGCTGCACCATGATGACAAGCCTTGATCACTGATCATGCTCTTCAAAAATAAAGGAAACAAACCGTGAGTCCACTTGGGACTCAGTGAGCGGTTCTTTCGAACCTCCACATAATCCGCGGTTAGTCATGCATAACATATAAACATCATAGAATATAATCAGGGAGGTAAGCTACTTTTTGATGTGACTATCGACCCCGTGGGTCATTCTATATAAACCATATAGGAGAAATTTGCCATAACGGCCTAACCTTGCCACCTGGCCCTTAAGGTCTACTTATGGTGTAAGAATCTTGGCTACAACCGGCCCTACCAAACAAGATAAAATCACACTGGCCGTTCGGCCACATCATATCAAGATATAAACATGAAATCCCGGGCCATCGACTAGGATGGTCTACTAGTCTCTGGACACCGTCTGGGGTAGGGATATCTAGTCCCACTCAACTGGGGTCTGACACCTAGCGGGCCCGCTGGTGCATCTCAAGACCCAATCACTGGTCGAGCTAAGCATTGCTCATTTCCGACCTCTACGCTTCTCGGCGGACCATCTCAAGCACATCACACAGTCAAATGTCCTAGGGTTTTCTTATATACACTTCGGACGGTTGCCCGTATCCGGCCCTAATTCGGTCTGCAGGGTCATCAAATTAGTGCCGCCCTTCCAAAAACGTGTACACCTAATAGTTCTAGGTTTCCAAAAATGAATACTAGAAGTCCTAGAAGTTGTGTTATTTCCTAGCTAGGTTTCCATATATACTATGCATCTTGCAACGTCCTACATGTTATCTCACCCATTCTTCCTAGAACGAGCGAACTCGCCGACTATGTAGGCACTCGACCTACCATTTTCACATCACTTACCAAATTAATTACGGATAGTAACATCACGAAGAACCGAAACAAAAAGTAAGTAATGTAGAGGTTAAACCAATATGGAACCTACTCTAAGCATAGCAACAATTAAACATGATATGAGCAATTAAATGAAACCTTTCTTGACTATATATGCCATATAAGCATTGCCAAGAACATTTCCAAAATGATAATATAGATCTACCCCAACAAATCACAACATGAATATGGATTAACATTAACATGATTATGAATAAACATTAAGCGGAGGGATATGAACAACTACACAAAATCGTTCGTTCCTCCCCGTTTCCCTTGATTGGCTGAAGCTCGAGCAAGGTAAACCTTGCTCGGCCGAACCATCCATGTGGGAAGGGGCTAGAATTTATGCATATTAACCAGTAGAATGGTAAACATAAACTTCAAATTTAATCTAACATTTAAACATGAAGGTGCAGGTTAATGCGATAAAATAAGAGATCCAACAATCCAATATAAACAACCCAACTTTTCCCCCTTCTACTGCTCGTCCAACTCGAGCAGGATGATGACCATGCTCGGCCGAACCCTCTAGAGGTGGTGGACTTGGCTACGGCGTCCACTTGAGCATCAATCCAAAACCGAAAACAAAACGAATACAAGGCGATACACGAGTTGCGAGACGAGCGAGGAAATTAGGGAAAATTTCGACATGACCTTCCCCCTTTTTCCTCGACTCGACCAGCCCCTTAAAGCGAGAAATCGATACATTTTCAAACATGAAATCACAGTATGTACAACGATTTAAAAATCTAACATGGGAAAATAACCCGATCGGCAAAACTCGCGGAGAAAACCTCGATTTCAAAATCTATGGGGCCGGCCACCCGCCTCCCCTTAACATCTACTCTAACCACTCACCTTGAATTGGATCGCGAAGAAATCTTGATGAAAAGAGATTTTGATCTCCTCGAGCGTCGTCGCGAACTCGGCGCCGACAAGATCTCCTCCTCCTCTCTCCCTTTCTCCCTCTTGATGGGCTGCGTACGGCTCTCTCTTTGAGCCGCACGGGTGGCTTGGGTGAGGGGTTTTATTCCCTTCATCCAATGACCCATTTGCCCCTCACTTGACTTGACTTTTTCTCGGTTCGATCCGAGTCCGATTCGGACTCTGATCCTATCCGCACTCATGAGTCAAACTCGACTTTAATAAGACATCATAAGCAAGAAAGGAAATAACCATTGAACTAATTCAACTTCATATTTCCATGGGTCGGGTTATACCTTCTACTCGAGGCGATTTCCGCGGCTCGACCCGGCTAACTTCCGATCCGGTGCGCTGCACCAAAAAAAGAGATTTTTATATTAAGGAAATTTTTTCGGGTCTTACATAGCTCATCTAAAATTTGCCCCCAAAAGCACCCAAACATCAGGAAAGGAAACTCACTCAACTCAAGAGCTCGGAACACAGTCTTCCAAACTCCGACCAAGCTCGGGGGCTGTGGATTGGACTAGAACTATTGGGTTCGATCGGATCAGACTCAGCAATGCCTCACCATTCACCCCGAACCAAACCACGCGGGCTCACCTTGGTAACACCCTTGAGCGAGACTCAAATTAAGTCAAGCAGCTCCATCCGAGGGACCCACCTGGCCAAATATAGACTCCTACGTCCTCCGTTATCATGAGGGGCATACCATCATAAACCTGTCATCTCTGAGATTGGTCTCGACCCATTATGGGCAACAGCCTCAACGAGATTACCAAACAACATGATTATCTCCACCTGTAATATATACAAACGCGACACATCGAGGTAACCCTAAGTTCCAATTCTCATAACCTCTATCTTGGAGTCATCATAACTTGGGCGTCATAGTGTCTTTTGCAAGCCCCCCCCCCCCCCCCCCCCCCCCCGGGCATTTAACCAGAGACGAAGGTGCACCAGACCAGACCGAAAGGCCCTGACTCTCAGGCAAGAACACTAGTAAAGATTATTTTATTTTGAACTACAACATTAAATAAGATGAATGATGAATATTATGTTATTTCAAATCATAAATAATTAATATTTTATTTTGTGCATTATATTTTAAGTTAATTCATTTGTGATGAAGTTATACATATTATATATAAGAAAAAAAACAAAATTGATAATTGTCAATATCATTTTAGTTTAGATATTAAAAATACATTACTTAAAATCACTACTAAAAAATGGCTTTTTGCGACGACACATGATGCGGTCGCAGATGCGACGGGTCTGCGATCGCCATCCATTGGGGTCGCGGACTGGCCAGTGTTGCGACGGTATTGCGACCGCCTCGATTGTCGTCGCAAAATAGCGACGACACTGCGATCTCCTAGAGTGTCGTCGCAATATGGTGACGGTTTGACGACCATTTGCGACAGTAAAGTTGCGATCGAGTATTTGCGACCGTTTAGGTTGTCGCAACATGTTATTAAATTCCCCGCCCAATGATCCCTGCTCGATCAACCCTCTCACTCATTCTCGATCTTTGCCGCCGCACGCCGCACACCGACCGCCGCACGCTGTTCATTGGCTGCCGCCCACCGCCTACCGCCTGCTGCTCGTCGCCTGCCGCAAGCAGGCCACCCGTCGAACCCTAGCTGACGGTATTCTCCTCTCTCTCTCTCTCTCTCTCTCTCTCTCTCTCTCTCTCTCTCTCTCTTTCTCTCTCTCTCTCTCTCTCTCTCTCTCTTTTGTCCGAAACCCTAGCCGATGGCTAGGTCATTCTTATATGATATCATAACCTAGCCGACGGCTAGGGTTTCAGACCTTTAATTTATAATTTGGCAAGACATTAACTTCATGATTTCCTTAATGATTAGTTACAAAGCATATTCTAGAAGTGTAAATTAAAATATTTTAACTGACCAAATTTGATGCTATGCACTACCATTTGATGATGACTCTAGAAGTGTGGGCCTCAGTTGGCATGGCTTCTGTCTTTTGAATTTTGATTGTTTTATGTTTTCATGTTTTTAGTCTTCTACTATGCAAAATAGATTAGCAAAATAGATTATATTCTCATGTTTTCAGTCTTGCACTAGCCTTTCAATCATGGTACTGCCTGCTTGATATCTGCAAAATAGATTATTTTAAAATTCCTCTAAGATTTCAGGTGTCAAAATTTCCATGTTGTCTCATATAATTGTGTTAATCAGTTTAGTTTAAATTCTGAAATTTTCCTGTAGGTGAGCAATCTCTTGGAGTTACTGGTGCTCGTTCATATGCTAGTTTACGTGTGCAATCTCTATTGAAGGAGATTAAAGAGGTACTTCATCGTTGCTTGATGTCCTTAATGTCGGTTAGAAACTATGATATGGTGTATTGTGTATTGTGTATCTTTTGGCTGTCAAAGATGATAACCGTGCTGTCCATTCTTGTTAAGATGTATTGTGTATCTTGACCTTGTTTTATTGTTCAAAATTTATTGTGAGGTTACTAGTTATGATAGTTTAAAACTGTTAGTCATACAATGTTTCCACGTATTACGTTTAATTTTTGATCCCCTCATCTAATTTATTCTTAATTATCTATGTGGATTTTTGATCCCCCCATCTAATTTAAGAACACTACTTTTCCAGCTAGTGAGAGACTAATCCAACATACTAAGCTTACACCATATTCAAAAAGCCTTTTATACCACTTTAGCTTGATAGCTTAAAGTCTAGCTATAAAAATACCTAACAGCCTGTTTGCTTGCTGTGAGTAAATGCTGCAGGCTTTTGGGCCTGCAGCGGCTGCAAAATCTAAATCCTGCAATTGATTGGGTAACCAAACAATTAGATGTTATAAATGCTGCAAATTTAGTTGCCTGCAACTTCATTTGAAGGCAACCAAACAACCTCTAAGTATAACAAAGGAAACTTTCGTTCTTTCATTCTCACAATTTGACAAATTACATGCCTTATATCAGCATTGAAAGACTAAGAATATATTCACAGATTTCAAGTAGTTAACTTTCTGATCATTAAAATTGTAATACAGATCAAATGCTATCTTCAATGCTATGCCAGACTTAGGCTTACCTCTGATAGTAACACCATATCATATGAAGATGTCGGGACCGTCCATGCCATTAAGACAAGTAAAAGAGAAAACTTTAGTTTAAGAAAATAAGCATGTGAAAGCATTTTCTAATTTGGCATTGAGTTTATAAAATAAGCATGTGAAAGCATTTTATCTTGGTTTTTACTCTGTAAGTTGATTATTGCGTGCAGTTTAAGAAATGCTAAGGGTAAAAAAGTTATGCAAGCATGTGGTTTCATTTAAGTAGTTCATATTATGAATATGAAACTTGTTTTATTTGTTCATATTCCATTAATTGTGCCACTTATTAAATTTTGACTTTAAAAGTATATCCTGAAAGATCTTTTTGTTTTTGTTTCCTTGCTTAGAAGTATTTTTTGGCCATGTTGGTTGCTCAATCATTTTTGTCTTGCCCTCAAATTATTCGAGGAGATAATTGGAGGTGTTTAGAACTTTTTTTTTACCGCGAATTAAGTATACGAGGCACATGCTTGACTATTCCACTGTATTCAAGGTATAATGTATGTTTACCTTTGATGTATTCATATTTGAAAGTAGCACTATACAGTTATAATGTATGTTTACCTTATATATCTAATGAATACCTTTGATGTATTCATATTTGAAAGCATACAATAAAATATGAATACATCAAAGGTAAATAGATTGTTCCACTGTCGGCCAGTGGACATCTATACAGTTCTTCCAGCTTTTCTTTTATCTCTAGTCTTCATAGTCTTCTATAAGTTTTTAATTTATATATATGAGCCACTAATATGAAAATGTCCTATTCTTGACTGTTGCTATTTTTCTTCTAATAAGTGTATTGTTGTAACTTTAGAATAGTAATTAGATGCATTTTTATTAGATCATAATGTGATTCTTTTCTCTATTACTCTGCATATAAGCTAGCTAGATTAATCATCAATCTAGCTAGTAGGATTGTTATTGTTTCAGGATTTGCTAGATTCATTTTTATTGTCAGAGAATTTCCATGGCCTGGCTTTGAGCTGGTCATCCTTCTGAAGTAAAGTGGAGTGACAAAACTTGCAACTCCAACATCGGGCAAGATCTGCTTCGGATCTCCCTCTGATAAGAGATCATGATCCAAACTCTTTTGATAATACATATTAGTAGGCAGATACTACCCTATTAATGAATAGTTGTTTATGCTGTGGCTTAATTGATATTAATATTTCAACCAATGGCATTAATATTACAACCTTGTGCTAAATCAACTTTATTCCTGATTTGTAACTTGTCCCTCTTGGATTATTTCTTCTCTCAAATTACTCTCATGTTTTATTTATGTTGCTTCTTTGTTATTTTGCTTCGGCATTTGGACTGACATGTATGCTAGAAGAAATAATATATTTAATAAATGTCGGCATTTTCTTCTTTGTTATTTTGCTTCCTGATTGTGCTATGAACCTCCATATAATCTTACGAGACAAGTGAAGATGTCGGGACCTTCCACGCCCGCCTAAGTGCCGCCGCCGCCGCCGCCGCCACCACCACCACCGGCCTTGGAGGCTCGAGGTCGTCGTACGCCTCGTGGGCCTAATCGGGGAGCTCATGCACCTTCATCGACCGACCAGCGTCAGCGGATATCGCTGCACAGTCTAAAGTAATCAAAGTTTATTTTTTATAATTATTAATTAATTAATTTCTACTTATGTTATTATACTTGAGTTGTAGATTCGAGCAAGACGATGTTGCTCGCAACATCACATCTATTATCAAAAGGTTCTTTCGGGAGCTGTTCATGGACCCACGTGTCGCAACATAATCGAGATTCATTATGGTCCGAGTTCGAGGTACGTAGTTTATTCATTATGATCCAACTTTCTTTCAGCCAATTCTTATTTTGTTTCTAGTAATCTATTGTGCAATATCTTGAAATGAACAATAATTAATTAACTTGAAAATAAGACAGTTGATGCATTGCCTTCAAGAAATGTAGCATGACAGGGATGATGTTCTTCTTCCACTTTGCCACTACCTCCTCCATGTAATTGATATCAGTTTCTGACTAGAGACTGTCAACAAGAGCAACATACTGATTACAAATGGTCTCAATTAAACTACTTACGGACTTGACATATTTCACAATTTTCTAATGATGTTCAATATCTACTTTTTGTGAACTTGTATTAATGTTTTCTTTTTGTAGGCCCGATATACCTGGGATCCCGCCATTGAGGCTCATGTGAAGGATGCATGGGAAACTTACAATAAGAAGCTTTTCAAGGATATCTTCCATCGGGCTCGGGATGAGGCACGCGCGAGTATAGGCGGTAATAGAGATACACCTATGCATGCGCTCAAGGGACACGAGCCAATCTGGATGGAGGTCGACGTATGAGATCAGTTATGCGATATTTGGGCGTCGGAGGGATGGCAAGGTGCCTCCCGAATGGTGCACCAGAATCGGATGATGCTGGTCAAAGGATTCGTTGCCCGACATACTGGTGGGTCCATCCCTTTTATCAGCCACGAGCGTCGATTGGTAAGTAATTTAGTCACTATTTTTATTATTCATTTATTATTATAGAAAAATTAATTATATTTATTTTATTGTAGGAGACGCTAGATGAGCAGGGGACGCTCATCCCTGCTAATCCTCTAAGGGTCTTCGAGGAGACACATAAATACCGGCGTGGTCCTCGCCGGGGTGAGTTCATCAGCAGGAGGCCGGAGACGGTACTGGTAAGATAATATTTTTGTTTAAATATCTTGTTCTTTATGTATAATTAATTTAATTAATTAATTTACTTTTATTTAAAGGCCAAGTATATCGAGTTGGTTACCCAGTAGGGAGGTGATCCTGCACAGCATCAGCTTGATGCTGACGCATGGATGCGGGTGGTAGGCATCTGCCACGACCGTGTATATGACATTGGCACAACGACCCACGCACGGGTGTTGTTGCAACCACATGGTGCAGGGCCATCTGCTTTCACCTCCGCCGTCGCTGGTCCATCAACATCACGTGCGGATCAAGACCGATTAGTGGCCATCGAGACTGCTTAGGCACGCCTCAGCGCCGACATGGCCGTTATGAGAGATACTGTGACGCAGATGGCTCAGCATATGACGCAGATGACCCAGTACTTGCCCACATATATCTTCTCTCATACCTGGTGCTCCGGCTCCTCCACCTCCCCCATCATTCGATGCGACGACATCAGCATCGGATCCATCATCATCATCGATGCCGACTGATGTGCTCCCCACGCAGCCCCTCTCCCCGTCGCCTGATGCGTTTGATCATTGATGTACTTTTTTGATATAATGTAAACATTATTGTTTTGATACGATGTAAATAATATTTTGATATCTATATATTATAATCTCCTGTCTTTTGTCTGTATTTTAATTAAATATTAGAACAGGAATTAATATATTTTTATTTTTAAAAATATATATATATATATATATATTTGTCTGCGACGATTTTGCGACCGTATTTGCCGTCGCAGATGCTCACCACACGGTCGCGTGAATCGATCGCAAAAAACTGTACGATGACCATTGCGATTGCCGGATGCGCTCGCAAAAAACAATGCGACGGCCTTTGCGACGCAGATTCACGATCGCAATATATGCATCTTTGGCGACGGTAACGTGGCGGTCGCGTAGAATCTGCGACGAGACTATCCGCGTCGGATTCTTTGCGATAGCCTTTGTCGTCGTAATTGTTCTTCTATGACGGCGTTGCAACCGCGTTAGCCGTCACAGATAACGAAGTTTTTAGTTGTGAATTAAGCTTCAAATATTAATAGCATCTATCTTGAAAAATGTCAAATATGTTTAAATTTTATTGTAATTTGTAAGTGTATATTATCAATATTAAATATCTATTAATGAAGTTATAAATAATGGAAAGACATTAACTATATGTCTATTTTTAATTCTTACTATGTAAACGAACAAATGACGAATAATATAATGTCGACTTGTACGTGCATGTCATTCCGTTTGGTATCTTCTTTTCTTACAACGGACTGAGCCATCGGTGAAGCCTATAATTTTAGCCGTGCGTGTCAATATTCCTGCCTTGCTAGCTTCTTTTCTTATAAATATCAATGTCAAGGATAAATTTAAAAAGTTAGTACCTAATAGACTAAAGTTTCCCCCCAATAAATATATATATATATATATAAACTAGTATTGATATATATTATAAATTAACCTAAATGCATCTTAATTACCTTGAGTCAAGTAGTTATTTTGCTCCTCAAAAGTGTATTGGCCGGACCCCAACTTAATGCAGGCACAAGTATTCAGCTACAGTACAATTCTCTCAAACTAAAATGATCAAAATCAATTCAACTCATCGATTAGATCAGATCAAATGTATATCCATCTATAGGTATATACCGGCCTAGCTAATGCATTACATCAGCTATATTATCCTCTACGCTGTAGACCCTGACATCAAAAATGAGTAAACAAACAAATGAAATTAATTTGATCTCTCTGATCAAGCTTTATATATACACCAACCTACCTATTTGCACTTCTGAATTCAAACATTAATTAATGGAGTCTCTGATGGTGTTGCTGCTGCTGCTGTCGACAACCTTTGTGATCAGCTATGGGGATATAATCATCTGTCGGGCGAGAACAGATGATCTGATGAAATGCCTGCCTTCGGTGACTCCGCCGGATCCACGGCCCCCCTCAATAGCCTGCTGTGAGGTGCTCGCCGGCGCGGACCTGGCATGCCTGTGCTCGTACGAGCACTCGCCACTACTGCCGCTTCTGGGGATCGATCGTGAGCTTGCCAAGAAGCTGCCTCCCAAGTGCCACCTCGCCACTCCACCCAACTGTTGATGATGAAGAAGAAAAAAAGGAAGAATAAATTAAATAATAGCACTAGTTGTGCGCCACTGGGATATATAGCATGTATCTGGATATTGCATGGTGATAAGTATTAATATAATTTGTATGATGCGAGGAGTGATTATTATTTATGGAACTATATATAATTACTTGAATATGGATAATCAATGTTATTGAGGAAAAAGGATCTAATTGTGGAACAAACCTTTTTTCTTTATAATTACTATCTTAAGTTTTTAGCGCAGCTTCCAACATCTTTCCATTCAAATGCATGTCCCAATTGAGATTTGAGTTAACTGATTTCATCTACTTCATCTGTTCCCTGTGATAATCAATGTTTTGAAAATCAGACTGCACAACAATTTTTTTAAAAAAAAAATCGGCATTTATTTCACTACTAAAAAACTGACTTTTTGCAATGGCTCATTAATTTGCGACGGCACTGGATGTGATCGCAGATGCGACGGTTCTGCGACCGCCGTCCATTGGGGTTGCAGAGTAGCAGGTTGGCGACGGCATTGCGACCGCCCAAGTGCCGTCGCAAGGGAGCGACGATTTGGAGACCGCTAGTACGATCGCAGAGCCGTCAGTCTTTAAAATTACTTAATGCCCGATCGCACTCAAATCCCACTCTCACGCTCTGTCTCTCTTTCACTCTCTCGCACCGACGCCGACACCGATCACCTCTCTCTCTCTCTCTCTAGCCGAAGCCCTAGCTAGCTGCTAGCTACGGTTTCGATCGGGATTGCACAAAACAAACTAACAAAAAAAAGGGTTATTAGACTAAAAAATGACAAAGTTTGACAAAATTTCAAGTTCTACCTGCGTTTTCAAAATTCTCCTGTAAATGCACATAGTTTCCATACGTTGGTGTCATCTACCAATTCGTCAAGCGTCATCTCAACTAAGCTGATGTGGAGAAAAACGATGCTTGCGTGGTTGACAGCTTCATACGTGACTTGCCATGTACAACTAAAATTGTGAGTTCCACTTAAATAAAATAAAGTGCGGATGAAATCCTAAGACTGTGGGCCCCACGGGTGAGGGAGAAGTATGCCATTTTCAGGTGGCCCCACAACCTATACACGGTGAAGAAGCGGAGCCCGATGACTAGCACGGGACGCTGCTGGCTACCAACATCATCGGTGTCTACCACGATCACTTTAGTCACCTTCCACCTCGACCTTGACATCGACGGCCCCGATAACTCCTCCGTCAAGTTGAAGCTCACCACCATCAGGGTCACCGACGGCAGCTCGTCGAGGCAGAGCTACTGGACCATGGAGAAGGAGACGACAAAGACGAAGGCCGACGACCACGTCGACGTCGCCGAGCCATTCGTGGAGCTGTTAGTGGTAAACCCCACCGAGCCATCGAGAAGATTATGAAGCGGGAGAACTCGAGCGACGAGGTGCCGAACCAGGGGATGACAGCCAGAGCGGAGGCAGAGGTCTTGAGTATAAAGGGGTGGAGGAGGAAGACTGCGTTCACTACTGGAATAACAAGCATTAGCAACAGCTCCAACCGTTGCTGAAAGCCATCAGCAACGACCTACAACGGCCCGACCTGTTGCAATGCAGTCGTGGCATAAAATCACGTTGTCGATAACTTAGCAACGGCCGCAGCGGTCGTTGCTAATAACAATATCAGCAACGGTTCTGCCATGGCTGCAGGGCCGTTGTAGATATGTACATCAGCAACGGCCCGGTTGCCGTGGCAATGCCATTAGTGAAAGCCCATTGCTAAGCCGTTGTTGTAGGTCATCAGCAACGGCTTTAAGGTTGTGACCCAGAAAATATGATATACTTTCAGTAACGACTTTCCCACGGACAGTCGTGGGAAAGCTGTTGCTGATGATGTTAACATGTAACTGAAAAGTTTTAAAATTTCTAATTTCCATTAATACATTGATACATTTAACTTGATACATAACTCACACACCCAACATTAATACACTCATACATAACATACACATCATAGATACACTCAGATATACATTAAAATGATTATACTTATATTTATAATTATCCATAATCATATAAAAACTATTCAAATTCAAAACTATCATATCAATATCCAATCAAAACAAGTCAATCAAGTAGTATCCAAATAACAAAGTCAATATCCAAACAAAACAATAAACCTCACGACGACGGTGGAGGAAGGTCTGGATCATAATATGGCGGGGTCTGGAGTTCTTGGGTGTACACCGGCGTGGACTGGCTCGAGGACGATGGATCTGATGATGCTGAAGGGATGCCTACTCCGGTATGAGCTGAGATGTTGCGTAGCATTGAATGCATCTCCGTCATCATCTAACTTTGATGCTCCATCATCTCACATCGACACACGACCGTCTCCTCCAGTGTCCTTATCCTACTGCTCTGATCATAATTAGTCCTGGAGGTGGACGACTGCTCACCAGCGATAGGAGGGGTCGGTGCCCCAAGTGGCCCGAGCACGGCTCGCGCATGACCACTGTCTGCAAAGCCATATACGCGATCGTGGTCCCAGCCACCTGCAGCCTCGACCCACGCTCCTGCATTAAAGTCCTCGGGGGTGCCCCCGCACTGCGTCACCGTCTGATTGTAGGTCTCCTACTAGAGTTTGATTTTTTGTTTCATAATTTCCCTAAAACTTAAATTATAAATAAATAATGAATAATTTAAAAAAATATACTTACCATAATGATTGCAGCGCGGGTATCGATGTACTCCCCCATCCCATGTCCTCGATGGTGAGTTCGCTAAAACAACTCCATCGGGGAGGGTCGCTGGACAGTCCCGTCTTCCATCACCGTCGTCTACATTTACAAAATAAATACATTATTTTTTACATAGAGTAATAAATAAAATATATAATTGAATTTAAGGTATAATACTTACCATACGACGATTGTGTACTACAAATGATATTGAGCCGCCAGTTTGACGCGCTCCTCCTCCGGACATGCGATTTCTAGCCGCGGTCCTAGAAATCTCCTACCATCGATCCGTCGATCATAACGTCACGAGCTGGTCCCATATATCTGGAGTAATCCGATCAGGGTTGTATCCCCAAGTCTCTGCGATTTTGTGGTCCTAGCTCGGGCCATCGCCTAGGACCGGGCCTGCCCCAGCTGGCCGTTGTACCTCTGCCAGGAAATAACCTCCCAGATAGTGTAAATGAAGGACTTCTAGTCCTCAGCCCATGTATAGCGAGCTTACAAAACAATATTATCAGTACCAATATTAATCATCATGTATATATAAAAAATTAATACATGCCTCAAACTCGTGCTATAGCATGTCGACGTGCTCACGGGGCACGTGAGACCACGTGGGCCATGCCCCATGCATGTATCATCGGATCGTAGAAGATATGGTCCTCGACACATCCCCTGGTCGAACCTGCTCAACAAAAAAAATTCAATATTATATTATGATATAATGAATTTGTAGTAATTCATAATTCATGATACATTACCGCTCCCCAATCATAGTAATGAGTCTACATGACTCCGTGGTTGGCGGAGGCTTTCACCTGTTCGGCCCGCGTGGCTGCCTGCGTCTCAATGAACTAGCCTCGGTGGCAAGAGGATCAACGGTAGGAGTATCATCGGCAGGAGGATCGATTGGTTGATATCAGCAGCAGGATGAAATGCTGAAGTCTGACCGATCGGAGACTTCGAAGCTCTCATCCGACGATAACCACGACCCACCAAATTTGTCGAATAAGCATATAATTATATTATATATATAGTAGAGATAGATTTAATAGAAGATATATTTTACAATTATTCCTCATCATCTGAGTAATAGTCTTCAAATTCTTCCTCTTCTTCATCTTGTTCATCTTCTTCATCTCCAGCTTCCTCAACTTCATGATCGTCATCATCAACATATTGGACTTCTAATTGAACTAACGCTATGTTTGCATCCTCGAGTATTGGAATAATACGGTCTACAGTAGGAGGATCATCTTCTTGATAAAAATCATCTATCACATCAGGTATCAACTCATTTTCTCCCGCTATCGGATCAATTCTTCCTCTACCTTTAGTCTTAGAGACTACACGCCAATCTGTTCTATCTTTATTTCGAGCCGAATAATTCGCGTAATATACTTGTTTGGCTTGTGATGACAATATAAAATACTACTAGAAATTGAGTCTTCAGCAACGGCCGCTCAAGCCGTTGCTATTTGCAACGACATTCTTACGGCCGCTCAAGCCATTGCAGATATGTTGTATCTGCAACGGCTTTCTAACGGACACACGAGCCGTTGCTGATGATTTTAATTATCAGCAATGACTTTCTAACGGAAAAGTGAGCCATTGCTGATGATAACTTATTAGCAACGGCTTTCTAACGGGCGAGTGAGCCGTTGTTGATAAGTTTATATAGGTCGCAGATCGCGCCCGACCCTTCTTCCTCCCGCTGCTATCGCCGCCGCCTCCTCCTCCCGCCTCTCGCCGCTGCTGTCGACGCCGAGCTGCCGTTGCTGACGTTGCCGTCCGTCCTTGACCGCCGATTTCAGGTATTCATCGCCGTCCGGCCGTCTCTTCCCGTTGCGGCCGGCGGGAAATCCGCCCGAAACCCTATTCTTAGGGTTTCGGACGGCGGCGGTCGGCCGATGGCTGCCGCCGGAGCTTGTACAGTGTCCGAACACACTGTCCGGACACTGTACGCCGGCGCCGAAGTCCACCGGACTCCGGTGCCGGAAAGAGTAGATTTATATTTTTTTTATTTTTTTATTTATATGTTAATTAATTATCTAGATTAATTTTTTAATTTGTTAGATTAATTATTAGGGTTTAGATTAATTTTTAGGGTTTAGATTAATTTCGAAATTGTCCACTTCGGCATTATGCCGGAATCGTCCACTTCGGACGCGCGCCGGAATCGTCCACTTCGGACGCGCGCCGGAATCGTCCACTTCGGACGCGCGCCGAAATCGTCCACTTCGGACTCTTGCCGAAATCATCGAATTTGGACTCGTGTCGGAATTGTCCAATATGGACTCGAACTGTCTCGAAATATTTAGAAAATAATCATCCATCCGACGAGTTGATATGTTTCACGTACGCATCGACGAGTCGGATATGATTTAGCAAAACCTTAGATCCGTTCGGGGATTGTATATTCGTGTAAAAGAAGTAGATGATCTTTTATACGATGTACAATTCTTGAATTGTCCTTGATTGGACAATTTGGGAATATAGTTATTTGTACTGCACTTACGTTTTTATTTTAACTGTTAACTAATTATTCTAAATTTCGGCAACATCTCTCTTGTTCTCCGATACGCGCCCAAATGATATGCGTATTCGGAGAACTGTAGGGAGATGCTGCCGAAATTTAGAATGAAGTTAGCGGTTAAAATAAGTACTTAGTGCAATATAAATAACATAAATCCCGAATGGAATAAGACAATCTCACCTAAAGACATTAACCAAAGAAATTGTCATTGATTGACAGAATCATGTCGGCTGATCGAAGTTGGATGTACCGACGTCTTGATCGTGGAGCTTTAACGAATGAGTTTCGATTAGGCGTAACGTACTTCCTAAATTTCGGCTATTCAAATCGGAATTTCGTTAGCATCAGTGATCAAATCTGATGTCCGTGCCGCATTTGTTCGAATGGACGATTTTTGGATCGGGAGACTGTCACTTTGCATCTATATAGCAAAGGATTTGCACCAAGATATTTTCTATGGACTTGTCACGGGGAGTCACGCGAAGTCGGGACATCGAGCAATCCTGTCGTTCAGACATATGGTGAATCTTCCTCTGCGGGTGCTTCTTCATCCAGTCAATCTAATCCCTGCTGATATGACACATGGTTTCTATCAAGAAGATGATCCTCCTGTTGTAGATCGTATTATTCCAATACTCGAGGATTCAGACACAACATCAATTCAATTAGAAGTTGAATATGCTGATGATGACGATCATGAAATTGAGGAAGCTGGAGATGAAGAAGAGGAAGAAGAGGAAGAATTCGAAGACTATTATTCAGATGATGAGGAATAATTGTAAAGTATATATTTTATTAAATATATCTCTACTATTTATACAATAATCTGATTATATGTCTATTCGACAGATATGTCTGGTCGTGGTTATCGTCGCAGGAGAGCTTCGGAGTCTCCGATCGGTGAGACTCCTACACTTACTCATGCTGCTGATCCTCCTGTTGTTAATCCTCATGCCGATGATACTGCCGAGGCTAGTACATCCAGACGCAGGCGGTCACGCGGGCCGAACAGGTGGCAGCCTCCACCAGCCACAGAGTCACGTAGATTTATTAGCGTGATTGGGGAGCGGTAATATATCATGAATTATGAATCATTACAAATTCATTATATCATAATATAATATTAAATTTTATTTTTGTTGTGCAGGTTCGAGCAAGAAGAAGTGCCGAGGAGCATCTCTTCTACTATTCGACGATACATGCACGGGGCATGGCCTACGTGGTCTCACGTGCCTAGCGAGCACGTCGACATGTTATGGCGCGAGTTTGAGGCACGTATTATTATTATTTTTACATGCATGATGATTAATATTGGTACTGATATTATTATTTTGCAGGCTCACTCTACATGGGCCGAGGATAAAAGGCCCTTCATTTACGCTGCTTGGGAGGCTATTTCCCGGGCAAGGTACAACGGGCAGTTGGGGCAGGCTCGGTCCCAAGCGATGGCCCTAGCTGGGACCACTAACATCGCGGAGACTCGGGGATACGACCCCGATTGGATTACTCCGAATATATGGGACCAGTTCGTGGGAATATGGTCGACGGATCAATGGCAGGAGGTTTCTCGAAATGCGGCTAGAAATCACATGTCGGGGGGAGCAGCGCGTCACACCGGCGGCTCTATTGCATTTGCAGTGCACGCGAACCGTATGGTAAGTATACCTTTTAATTATATATTTTATTTGTTACTATGTGTACTAATTAATGTATTTGTTTTGTAAATGTAGACGACGGTGTCGGATGACGGGACTATCCAGCGACCCTCCCCGATGGCGGTGTTTGAGCGGACTCACCGTCGAGCACATGGGACGGGGGAGTACATCGACAACCGCGCTGCATACATTATGGTAACTATATATTTGTTTAAATTATTCATTATATATTTATAATTTAAGTTTTATGATAAATATTAAACAAAAAATCAAACTCGAGTAGGAGACCTACAGCCAGACAGTGGTGCAGCGTGGGGGCACCCCCGAGGTCTTTGACGCAGCAACGTGGGTCGAGGCCGCAGGTGGCTGGGACCATGGCCGCGTATATGGCTTTGCAGATAGTGGTCATGTGCGAGCCGTACTAGGGCCACTTGGGGCACCGACCCCTCCGGTCGCTGGTGAGCGGCCGTCCACCTCTAGATCCAGTTATGATCATAGTAGGAGAATAGGGACTCTAGAGGACACGGTCGCGCGTCAGACTGAGATAATGGAGCGCCAGAGTCAGATGATGGCGGATATACAAGCTATGCTACGCAACATGTCAGGTCATCCCGAAGCAAGCATCTCTTCGGCATCATCTAATCCATCGTCCTCGAGTCAGTCCACGTCGGTGTACACTCAAGCACTCCAGACCCCGCCATATGATCCAGACCATCCTCTATCGTCATCGTGAGATTTTTTTTATATTGACTTTGTTACTGAGATATTGGACTTGTTTAATTTATTTTGTTTGGATATTGATACTTCAATTTTGCATTTGAATAGTTTTTATACTATTGTGGATAATTATCAATATAAATATAATTGTTTTGATGTATATCTTGGTGTATTTGTGATGTGTGAATGAATGTGTGTATGAGTGTATGGGTGTGTGAGTTATGTATCAGATAATGTATCAATGTATCAATGAAAATTTGAAATTTGAAATTTTTTCGTTACCAGGTTCACATCATCAGCAACGGCTTTCCCACGGCCGTCCGTGGGAAAGCCGTTGCTAAAAGTATATCGAAAGCCGTTGCTGATGACCTACAGCAACGGCTTAGCGATGGGATTTTACTAACGGCGTTGCTACGGGCTCACCGGCCGTTGCTATTAATGTTATCCGCAACGGCTCCGGGTCCGTGGCAAAACCGTTGCTGATAATATTTTTAGCAACGGCCCGAGCGGCCGTTGCTGATCCGTTGCTAAGTTATCAGCAACGCGATTTTCTGCCACGGCTCCATTGCAATGGCTCCGGCCGTTGCTGATGATCTCCAGCAACGGCATCAGCCGTTGCTGATGCTCATTTTTCTAGTAGTGAAAGGCTCATTTGCTGGCAATTTCGATTTATAATTAACATCAACAAGTTTGTATTTTGGATGAACTTTCATGCCCCTTTCTGTTGTATCGAACCAATGACATCTAAATAGGATAATTGATTTCAAGCCGAAGTAGTGCAATTTTATTATTTCTTCCACCAGTCCATAAAAATCTATATCACATTCCACATACATTGTCCCTTTCATGCAGACCCCGGCATTCATCGTCTTCTTTGTAAAAGCATATTCAACCGTGTGAAATTTATACCCAGTAACAAAATATCCGCTATAACATGACACTAGTCGCGACGGTCCACTAACAAACTCTAATATTCTTTCATTTATTTTAGCTCTATGATCTTTGCTGTAAGTCCGAATCCACGTAGAGAAATCACGATTTCGTAATCTCTCTAATTCTTCATCGTTGTGAAGAGTATTTTTGCACCATCTCAATGTCAAATATTTCAATAAATTGTTCAATCTCTGGGCAATTGAGTAATATGTACTGTTGTGCCAAATGATATTCTACGTCGCTTAAGTGTCGAAATGGACGAGAACCAAAAGCACGACCAGAGTTACAAAATATATTTAAATGTCCATCTGAATGTCGAACTCCCCCGTCATTATTTCGTAGAAGACGATCAAATCTTGTTTGCACTATCGATTCTAATTAAAATTAGCAGAATGTTAAAATTTCTTGGATGATATACGATTCAGATATTGATCCTTCAACAGCTGCGGTGTTCTTTACTTTTTTCTTGAGATGATTCATGTATCTTTCAAATAAGTACATCCATCGATATTGAACGGGGCAACCAACTCATGCCTCCTATGCCAAGTGTATTAGGAGATGCTCCATCGAGTCAAAAAAGGTAGGAGAAAAAAACTGATCAGGCTTGCATACAATTTCAACAACATTACTTTCAAGTGCCGACATATCTTCGACTCAAAGGACATTTGCACAAATATTTCTAAAAAATATACTTAATTCAGTCAACGGACCCCAAATATTATCAGGTAGAAGATAACGGAATGTGATAGAAAGCAATCTTTGCATAAACAAACGACAATCATGGCTCTTCATCCCTAATATTTTGCAATCATCGACGTTCACACATCGAGATAAGTTTGAGGCATATCCATCGGGTAATATGAGTTCCTTGATTCATTGACAAATATCTTTCATCTATTGTTTATTTAACACATACGGGGCCTTTGGCTTCAGATATCGTCCGTTGACCTCTTGTAACTCTAACTCCGGCCTCTTACAAAGTATTTTTAGATCATGTCGGGCCTTGACATTATCTTTAGTTTTCCCGGAAACATCCATCAAAGTGTTAAAAATATTATCAAACACATTTTCTGGTAGCAGTCGCAGTACTCCTTCTCGAGCTCGTAGAATATGTTGACCATCACGCTGTGGAAGCCAACACCTCCTTAATCAAGTCCCACACGTCGGGTCAACACTTCCACCACATCCCCATCACCCAGCAGCTCTTCCACCAACCCGCCCATCGGCCATCAGTTCTAGTTTTCCACCCTCAGTAACAACAATACTTGTCGGAGCCAAGGCGGCATCTCATCCCGCAGTATCACCAACTTGGGTTGGATTAGGAGTCGGCTCCAGCTTCCCCCGACAAGTGCCTAAGATGGCTGGACCCTAATTAAAATAATTTAATATTTTAAGTTTTTGCTGACATGTATTTTTTTAATATTTTATTTGGGTTAAATTTTACAATGATGACTTGGCACTGATTTCATTTTCTATTCAAATTTTATGTGTTGATTTCAACGCTTGTACACGTATGCAGTGCCACGTCATCAGTCAAACAACAAAACTCACGGTTACTTAACGAGTGGATATTATTGATACAAATTGAAAATAAGAGTATACTATTGATACAAATGAAAGTTTGGGTCAAAATTGGGAAGACTCCTAAAGTTAAGGATATATAGTGTAATTTTTTTAATTTTGTTGCTGACATGACATTGGATGGATTTTTAAACATATTATATGGTTTCAGATCCACGTGTGCAATGCCACATCATCAAACAGACGATAAAATTCACGATGATTTGACGACGGGATATTATTGAAATAAATTAATCGGAGTATAAAATTGATACAACTGAAAGTTCATGTCAAAATTGGGAATACCCATAAAGTTCAGGATATACAGTGTAATTTGCCCAAAAATAGAGGAAACAAAATCCTTAGTTTCAAACCTAGAGACATCTCAGTAGGAAAATGACATTTTATGCCACAAATTTGTCAGTCTTAATTTGCAGCCAATAAGGAAGAGTGGTACTTTAATGTTAGATTGAGAGAGCCCGGAAAGGGGCTAGGAATAGACGCATGCCTGGGTGTGAAATAAGTAGGAAATATGTACTTATAATGTGTGATGTGTATTGTGATTGTACGGTTGGTCGAGACTGATTATTGCACATACGACTGGTCGAGGTCGAATAATGTGCGAGGTTATCCGACTAGTCGAGATCGTGGTCGAGAATAACCCATGATCATCCGGCTGGTCGAGGTCGAGGTCGCTTATGCTTCGTGATGATGCGGTTGGTCGAGATCGCTTGTGATTTATGATGCACGGCTGGTTGAGGCCGAATTGAATTTATGTAATGTAGCATGTTTGGGCCAGATGTATTCCTTTTTGTAGGTAGGCCAGTAGGCTAGTTGTCATGTGTGATGTATAGGCTAACTGTGGCCTAGAGACTATGCACTGCTTAGCGGCTATGGTGGCCGAATTTTTATATCTTGTGATAGTCCAGCTATGGCCGAACATTCATGCTCTTGTAGGTTGGCCGATTGGCCATGTTTTGTATCAAATTCCTGACATAATATTATAATGTTTATGTTATTTATATTCTAGAATTTTGGTGGAGGTTCGGTAAAACCACTCACTGGGTTCCTTTTGGACTCATGGTTGTTATGATTTTATTTTGCAGAGCCTGACCGGTGAGGTAGGGCTAGTGGATGTGGCGCAGCTGGGGAGCAAACAACACCGATGATCTCGTAGCAGGCTAGTTTATGGAGTCATAGTTGAGTTGATTTGTCTTTCCTTTTCATGCATAGGGTTGTTTATTTGAGTTGTTGGTGTCTGTACTCTTATTTGATTAAAAACCATTTCATTTAAATGAGCATTGGTTCCATTTGGTTGCATTTACCTTTCATCTTTAAGTCTCTGTGGTAGTATGCATGAGGTTAGGCTTCGGGGTATTCACGCATACCTTGGCCGGTCACGTGACACTGAGTTGGGGCGTGACAGTCGGTTTTTTTATCTCGGCCCGGTTTTTAATCGGTACAAACATAGTTGTCTCGGTCCCATCCCGGTTTTGAACTAGGACGGGATTCTTCTCGAATTTTTGGGTCAGGCCGAGCCGGGACAGCCGGGACGTCCCGACTCGTGCTCACCCCTAGTGACCATGAACTAACGGAATTCCACAAGGTTATTCATCAATGGGTAGTCCGGTTTGGGCCGATTATTATTTTTGAGCAATGGTGTCTCTTACATTGTTGATTGGTAGGGGTGTGCATGGGTACCTGATAGACCCTGAACCAATTGGAACCTACCCGATCGGGTAAGTTCTAGGTAAACTCAAATTAAATTCGGGTAGGGTCCGGGATAAAAATTAAGAAACCGATTAAAACTAGTTTTTGGTCTCGGGTGCAACACATCGAGTACCCAAAACCAGAACCAGAATCGAAATCGATACCCAAAACTTGGAACTTGGAACCTCTGAATGAATAGGTTCCAATAGGGTACCCGGAATCGAAATCGGAACATGTGGTTCCGGGTATGGTTCGATTCCAAGTTTCAATAGGGTAGGATTCGATTCCAAAATGTAGGAACCGGTACCCGGACCCGTTCACCCCTACTGATTGGGCCAGCTAGTTCTTCTAATATGGTCCTACTCATTAAGTGGAATATTTTCTTCGTAGATTCAATCGACCATGTTTAGTCCAACTGATTCGTTTGTCATTGTATTGTCAGTTTTGGGCTAATTGGTACTTTTATGGGTTTTTATTCCTCGATTTGTAGAATTGTTAACAAATCCATGGTTAATTATGGGCCAACGATTACTTTTTTATTAGGTCTAGTTGATCAATTTCTAGGATTGTCATTAAATCTTCAGTCAATTTTCAGTCGACTAGTATTTTTTGCGAGGATTTGTTTGTCGATTAGAAGAACTGTTATCGTCGAATCACATATCAAATCTAGGCTGACTTGTATTTTTAAGTCGACTAGTATTTTTTAGCAAATTTTTGTTTGTTGATTTGTAGTGCCGCTGTCGTCGAATTGCTAGTAGGTTTTGGGTCGACCACTATTTTCTAGTGATGTTTTTTTCCACTATTTGAAAAACCATTGTCATCAAACTACCAATCGATTTTAGGTCAACTGATATTTTTTAGTGAGGTTTTGTTCCTAGACTTGTAAAGCCATTCTCGTCGAATCACCGGTCGATTTTTGACTAACTGGTATTATTTTAGTGAGGTTTTGTTCCTCAATTTGTAGAACCATTGTCGCCAAACCATTGTAGACCTGTATTTTTTAGTGAGATTTTGTTTTGTAGTTTGTAGATTCTTTATCATATTTTGTTCCTTGATTTTCACAAGGTTGTCAAAAACAAACCACATGCATGCATTTATGTGATTAAGTAGAAAAAAAGTACATATAATTTAACTAATACACTAGCGATTTTTTGGGTCATCTAGACCCTTCACTTAGTTGGGGTCGGCCATCATTTTGGAGTTGGTTGTCGGTACTCATTTGTCGAATACCATTGAATTCGTCTCTTTGAGTTGTCGTGGGCACTGGTCCAGGTAGTTATTTTTATCATGGCATGAGTCACTTTGTTGGTTCTTTACTGCCGCCTTGGCAGTTGGTGTCGAAGTACAAGGCCAACTTTCAGGCAACACGGCCTTGGTCAGGAGAGGAGATAGGTGCCCCAAATGGCTTTGTTGTAGGGGTGCATTCCTCGCGCCATGATCACTTGGCACAACCGAGACTGGAGATACTATTGAGGTGTTTGAGCCCTCTCATCCTAGTGCCTTTTGGTTGTGGCAGTGGAGGTTTTCTCTCGATGAGTGCCTGGGTCAAGCTGCTATCATTCTCGACCTCATGTCAACCAAGTTGCATACTGGAATTGAAAGTAAAAAAATTGATATATGAAAATGTTAAAGAAAAAACACAAATGTGAAGAAAGACAAGTAAAATATATACTAAACAATAAAAATATTAAAAAATATAAATTAATAGTAATAATAAATATAACTAATACATATAATTATATATAATTGATTTGTTTTGAAATTTTAGATATTTTTTGAAAAATATGAAATACTAAACTAAATAAAAAATTAATAAAACAAATCTAAAAAAATCTAAAAAATTAAGATTGATAAAATCAAAGAGTTTTGATGTTAAATAGTTAAATATAAAGTTAAATAATTAAATAGTTAAAATCAAGATGAAAGCGATGATTTTGTTTCAGCTTCAAGCAAGTAATTTTTCTTGCTTATCTAGGGGTGGCAATTGAAATCAGTTAACCACGATTAACCGGTTAACCGAACCGCAAAATCCGATTTCGGATAGTCGATTTGCAGTTCGGTTTCGGTTTCGGTTAGTAAAATCCAAAAACCAATTTTAATCGGTTCGGTTTCGATTACCGGGTCGCGGATAATCGGTAACTGAAATCGGTTATATATTTCGATTTCAATTACCGGTTAACCGCGGATAACCGGTAACCGAAATCGGTAACTATAATTATAATTATATATCAAATGTTTATTTCAAACCCGAAATCCGTTATCCACTTACTCGTTTACCTTTATGTATATAAGTTTAACCCTAAATTCTAACCATAATCTTCTATTCTTCTCCATCTCCCCCAGTGGGCGCCGACTGCCTCCTCCCTCCCGCTGTCCTGCATTCTATCATTCTCTGACTCGACGACTCCCATTCGGTAACCCCATTCCCTGCCAACGACCTCGCTCGTGTGACCTCTCTCCTTTCGTCGCTGTCGCGCGGTCGACCAGTCTGTCTGTTCGCCTATGAGCTTGCGCCTGACATGATTCTTAGTTTTACCTATTTTTGTTTTTTTCAGCAGATTTCTGAGTTTCCCTTTACACGGTATGAATGCTTGCGCAGGGAAAATGAAGGGAGTTAAGGCAGTCATGTTAGCGGTGGTGTTCGTAGTGGCAGAATGGCCACATATGTTGGGCTTCCCTGTCACTGCGCCTGCCTACCTGTGGTCTCCTCAATAGTACAGCTACTTAGTTTTGTTTTCAATTTGAAGATTGGCATATTATGATAGCTAAATAACATTGTTGTTTGATGTGTTTTGTTCAGTCATCAAATTTTGCCTTTTAGTTTTTTTGCTTGCTCTTTTGCATATGGATATTATGGTACTTGGAGATGGTAGCAGTTGTGATCTTTCACATTGTTGGTACTAGTAGCATGGCTTGCTGGACAGTGGATTTGGCTAGTCGATTTGATCTTTTTTAGAAAAAAAAATCAAACAATCTCCAATTTTATTTATGTCTGTATAATTTGCTTTCACTAATTAGATTTCACTTTAAAAAAATTGAAATTAACTAGAAACTGGATGTAGCCCGATATACCATGCTTGACTATTGATTCAATGCTTGAAATTACTTTGATGTCTTATCTACATATGTGATCCTACTAAAAATCAATTTTATTTGTGATTTCAGTTTGCTTTAGGAAGTTGAGAAATGTTCCATTTGGTGATAGAGATCATGATCTAATTGGAGCTTCAGCTGATTTGGTGATGGAGATCATGATCTAATTGGAGTCATTTTTCACAAACTGTGGAAAGGGTGACACAGGGCATAATTTGAAGAAAGGATCAAATTATTTTAGCAAATTTTTCTTTCATGTGAAGGATGGATCTGGAGGTTTAGAGAAAAGTGAAGACTGAAGCAGCTATTCCAAACATGTTGAATCAACTTTGAGTGTTCATCATCTTTTTCATTGTATCGTATTTTATTGGTTGATCTTTCTTTTCATTAATAGAGCATGTTTTTTACTCCAATTTTATTTTCATAAATCTTTAGTCAACTGTGTATTCCTCCGTGAATTTACTGTAATAAAATTACGTAATATATTCCTATGTGAAGTTACACGCGGTTTATGTAATTGTTGAGTGTTGATAATTAAGTGTAATTAAATCCAGTTTATCATAATGCAGTTTATCCGTTTATGTAATTGTTGACTATAATTGACTGTAATTCTTACACAATGTTGAGTGTAATTGTTGAGTGTTGATAATTGTTGAGTGAAAATGCAATTTGTGATTGAAATCTACCTTGAAATACTTGTGGAAATGCAGTTTATGAATTTGGAAATAACAGTTTGTGTATTTTTTGGAAATGCAATTTATGAATTTTCTGTTTATTTCAATTGTAAAGTGTATACTTAAATTTTTGAACCGGTTATCCGTTTACTACTGGTTAACTGGTTAGTAAATGGATATCCGGTTCTATTTGAATCAAAGAATTCGGTTTTGATTATCCGCGGATAACCGAAACTAGCCGGTTTTGGTTTCGGATATAGGATTTTGAAACCGATCGGTTTCGATTTCGGTTTCGATTAGCGAATTTGGAAATTGGTTTCGGTTTCAGTTAACCCTCAAAAGTGCGGTTAATCGAACCGTTGTCATCCCTATACCTATCCCGAGCGCTTATTCTCTTGTCCTATGGTTTTGCACGGGACAAAAATCATACAAGTTGTCTAGTCCCTAAGTCAATTTTTTATTGTCCCTTGACGCGATTTAAGTATCCAGTGCAAGACAAATTAAGTTGTCTATTTCAATCCTATATTTTTCTAAATACGTCCTAAGTATTTATCACACATATATTTCTAGAAAGGGGTAATTTTATCGTGAGTGCTTGAACTATCACCAAAAATTGAAATTAGTATTCTAATAAAAAAAATATTTCAATAACTACACAATTTATTGGAAAATATGGTGTGAAGGTACCTCTATCAAGTTTTTAAAGCAAAAGAGACAAAATCTATAATCTGTAGGGCTGTTCACGGGTCGTGTCAGGTCGAGTTTGGAGATAAAATCAGCCTGACCCGACCAACAAGCAACCAAGTTTGGAAGTAAAATCTTTTGAATCTGATTCGACCTGACCTGCCTGAAATCTATCACGCCCCAACTCAGAATCACATGACCGGCCAGGATATGCGTGAATACCCCGAAGCTTAACCTCATGCATACTACCACACAGACTTAAAGATGAAAGGTAAATGCAACCAAATGGAACCAATGCTCATTTAAATGAAATGGTTTTTAATCCTATAAGAGTACGGACTCCAACAACTCATATAAACAACCCTATGCATGAGAAGAAAATACAAATCAACTCGACTACGATTCCCTAAACCAGCATGCTATGAGATCATCGGTGTCGTTTGCTCCCCCAACTGTGCTACATCCACTAGCCCTACCTCACTGGTCAGGCCCTGCAAAATAAAATCAAAACAACCATGAGTTCAAAAGGAACTCAGTTAGTGGTTCTACCGAACCTCCACCAAAATCCTAGAATATAATTAAATAACATAAGCAGTAAAATATTATGTCGGGGATTTGATACAAAACATGACCAATCGGCCAACCTACAAGAGCATGAACGTTCGGTCATACCTGGCCTATCACAAGATATAAAAATTCGGCCATCATGGCCCCTAAGAAGTGCATAGTCTCGAGGCCACAATTAACCTATACATCACACATGACAATTGGTCTACTGGCCTGCCAGCAAAAAGGAATACATCTAGTCCAAATAGGTTACATCACATAAATACAATTCGACCTTGACCAACCGTGCATCATAAATCACAAGCGACCTTGACCAGCGGCATCATCATGAAGCATAAGCGACCTCGATCAGCCGCATCAATATGCTCAAATCTTGATGTCAACCAACCGGATGATCATGGGTTATTCTCGACCTTGACCAGCCGGATAACCTCGCACATTATTCGAACTCGACCAATCGTATGTGCAATAATCGACCTCGACCAGCCGTACAATCACAATACACATCACACATTACAAGTACATATTTCCTACTCATTCCACACCCAGGTATGCGCCTGTTCCTAGCCCCTTTTCAGGCTCTCTCAGTCTAATCTTAAAGTGTCACCCTTCCTTATTGGCTGCAAATTAAGACTAACAAATTTGTGGCACAAAATGTCATTTTCTTACTGTGATGTCTCTAGGTTTGAAACTGAGGATTTTGTTTCCTCTGTTCATTGTCATCTACTAGTAGGGTTATGATATCATGTCCTACATGTCACATATATCACTACAATTTATTTATCCTTGGTGTGCAATGAATATTATAGGCCTACTACAGGAATGACCTCCTAGAGGCTAATTACAACATATATAATTTGATTCACAACATTTAAAACTTAGGGTAGTGTTGGCCCAAGGGTTCCCCCTATGCTTTGATCTCTATTTTGATGATAGCAAACATGTATCTAATATATGTGTGAAGTTTTGAGTTCAGGTTGAGGTTACGATATGCGTGCAAACTTCGCTCGGAGGAATACAAAAATCGTCAAAAAGAGCTCACACTTGTGGTTTCATTTTTAGCTCCTTATTGTCATTGTTCATTGTTCTTAAATTGTAATTGTCGTGATTAGCTTGCTAGGTGTGCTAGTTTAAACACTTAGAGCATGTTTGGTTAGTGAAACCAAGTCTGTTTTCATGATTTCGGTTTCACTGAAACCAAAACTGCTTAGGTGCTGTTTGGTTAGCGAAAATTATTTTTTGGTTTGGTTTCAGTGAAACTGAAAACTTGATTTCGAAAACTTGGTTTTGGTTTCTAGTTTTCAGTTTTCTGAAAACGCGTTTGGTTAATAAAAACAACATCAGTTTTAGTTAGTTGAAACTAGTAAATATTTATTTGGTTATAAAAAATAATATTAATTTTTCTTGAATGTTTTTAGTAGTAATTAAATGTTTAGTTAGTTTACAAAATTAAATATTTGTTAATATGATTACAAAATATTTAAATGATTTAGTTAATTAAGTTATTGGTAATTTAAGATTTTTTGGTTTAATTAGATATAAAAATTAATTAATAGTTATTATAAAATTTTAAAAAAAAAATAAGTCCAATGATCTAAAATTAGGTTTGATTAAATTATAAATAGACCAACTTTAAGAAAATTGAGTTATTTAAAATTTGGGTTTGAGTCAATTAGATATAAATTGGTTTAATTATTTTATAAATTTAAGATAAAAATTTGAGTTAAAAATGATGATTTTTATTTTTATTTTTAAAAATTCGATATAGGTTGATTTATTTTTAAATTAATTAATTTTATAAAAAAATATTTATAATTACAAAGTTGTCACAGCATTTTGATAACGAAACCGACAGTCTCGAAACCACAGAAAACAACATTCTGTTATTTTTATTTTTATTAAGAAAACTGGTTTCGTTTTCATTCTGGTTTCGATTCAGTTTCACGAAAACACTAAACCAAACACGTTTTCGTAAGCAGTTTTGGTTTCAGTGAAACTGAAACCATGAAAACAGACTTGGTTTCGCTAACCAAACAGGCCCTTACGGTTTGGTTCAGTGTTTTCATGAAATTGAATCAAAATCAGAATGAACACGAAATCAGCTTTCTTAATAAAAATGAAAACACCAAAATGTTGTTTTCTGTGGTTTCGAGAATGATAGTTTCGTTATCAAAATGCAGTGGCAACTTGGTAATTATAAATATTTTTTTTATAAAATTAATTAATTTAAAAATAAATTAAATTATATCTAATTTTCAAAAATAAAAATCATCATTTTCAACTCAAATTATTATCTTAAATTTATAAATTAATTAAATCAACTTATATCTAATGGACTTAAACTCAAATTTTAAAATAACTCAATTTTCTTAAAGTTGATATATTTATAATTTAATCAAAACTAATTTTAGACCATTGAACTTATTTTTTAAAAAAAATTATAATAACTATTAATTAATTTTTATATCTAATTGAATAAAAAAATCTTAAATTACCAATAACTTAATTAATTAAATCATACAAATATTTTATAATCATATTAGCAAATATTTAATTTTGTAAACTAACTAAATATTTAATTATTACTAAAAATTTATTTTATATTATTTTTTAAAACCAAATAAATATTCACTGATTTTAACTAACTAAAACTTATGTTGTTTTCATTAACCAAACGCGTTTTCAGAAAATTAAAAATTGGAAATCAAAACCAAAATTTCAAAATTATGTTTTCAGTTTCACTAAAATCAAATCAGAAAATAAATTTCACTAACCAAACCGCACCTTAGGGTTTCCTTCATATAATTATGTTTTTCCTAGATGAATAGGTTTGAGGAGTTCTCAAAGGGTTGAGAACCGAGTCATCGATTGTATTCAAAGGAAAACACAAAGTCTATAAAGGATTTGGTTAGAAATCCTTAGTGTGATTGGAGTAGGCAGTTGGCCGAACCACTATAATTAGGCAGTCACCTTAGGTAGTGGAGTAGGCAGTTGGCCGAACCACTATAATTATTTGTCTTTGCATTGCTTGTTTGATTGTGATTATTGTCTAATTGTTACTTGTCGAGCATCTTAACTTAATTGTGTCATCAATTTGTTCGCATTAAAAATCAAACTCGAAAGAAATCAAGTAGAAGTTAAAAGTCACCCAACACTATTCAACCCCCCTATTGGCTTAAGGTTTTCAACCTTGGTCTTAATCTCGGTTTTGATGATAACAAACATGGAACTAATGTTTCATTGAGAAAATCTTTCAGGTTCCATATCGGCTAGCGCACGACGTCCACGATTGGAAAAATCGAAAGGATATTGGTCGACGCGCTCGAATTCTTCAACAAGTTAGAGTTTAGGTTTATGGTGTCTAGATATGTTGTATATCTTCTTTATGATACAAAGAACCCTAAAACCAAATCCGAAACCCAAAACATGATAACCCAAAAACCGTCCTGAAACTCACTAAGCCTAGGGAGCTCCTTGGAGGGCTATATGACCTAGATAGTTTCTAGACATAAAAAATGGCGGTAATTGTTCCTTGGGTCAAAACTAGATGACAATGTATTTTTTAGGAATTTTTTGGAAGCATTTAGCCTACCTATACTTAACTAAAAAAGTTAGGAAATTTTTGTTTTCGAAAAATTTGTACTAGACCCCAAAAACTAGATTTTGATTCTTAAGCATTTTGATTCTTTAGATATTTTTATTGAAGCCAAATGTGGGGTAATCCTTGTATAACATTTATGTTTTAAGGTTATTAACTTAAACTTAATAAATGTTATAAAAGTAAACTTAGCGAAAACGGAACCAGAAAATGTACAAAACTGCTTAACCAATCTGCCCAGTCCAGATTCGGTCAACTGGTCGGTCGACCGAATGGTGTTAAAAAATGGCAGTAGTCATTTTCGGTCGACCGAACAGTGCCAAAAATTGGTAGTGGCTACTTCTGTCGATCGGGCGATCGACCGACAGATGCTGAAAAGTGGCAGTGTGTGCGTCGGTCGACCGATCGATCGATCGAACTGTGGATAAAAAGAATCGCAAGTGCATCAGTCGACTGATCGGTCGACCGAATTGTGGATCGCAAGTCTCGCGACTCATTCGATCGACCAAACAGAGTGTTTAGGCGAGCGGTCGCTGGCGGTCGATCGACCGACGATCGACTGGACAAGCGTCCGAACGGCTGTAATGGCTAGTTTTTAGCCCGTTGAGCTGTCGTTTCTTTGGGAGGTTATAAATATCCATCATCTAACTCCTTTAATCACTTTTTAAAATTTAATTGAGCATTTTTAAGAAGTGATTTAAGCCTTCAAAGAGATCGATTGCAGCGCGCTTTGCTCTTCCGTCAACGTTCTTCTTCAAGCGCCAACTGCTCCTTAACTCTGCTAAGAGTCAAGCTCATTTATTGGCAAGTTGAAGGCTAGAAGGCTTGGAAAAGAGCACTGATTCTTGGTTTTATTCTTTAGCTCTTTTCATTATAATCTTTATTGTTATTTGAATGTGTTTACTTTTTGAGGTTGAGTTTGTGTAAGACCTAGTGTCAGGTCTTGGATCTAAGTGGTTACCTGAGTACAAAAAGTGTAAAGCTACTTGGGTAAACATAGCTTACTAGGATTAGTTGAGGTATCCCTTAGGGTTGAGGTGGAAGAGTCCTCTTGTAAGGGAACCAATTTAATCGTAAACTTAGTTTGGAAATCCTAAGCGGGGTGCTTAGGTAGTGGAGTAGGCATTGGGGCCGAACTATTATAAATCTTTGTGTTAGCACTGTTATTTTTGTTCGTGTTTATTACTTCATATTTATTGCTTCTGCTTGCTATAAAATATCGTGCTTAGCCTAACAAATCAAGAAACGATTAAAATCGGAATTAGGCAAAAGATTTAGTTAACACACTATTCATCCCTCCCTCCCCCCCCCCCCCCCCCCCCTCTAGTGTGCCATTTCACCCAACACCCCCCTTCTAGTGTGGGTATTCACTCAACAATTGGTGTTAGAGAAAGATCGTAAGATTAGATTTAACCATCTACCCTACAATTTAGAATGTCTAGTGAAATCCAACTAACTCAAGGGTCCTCTACTCATACTCCACCATTGTTCGATGGAAACAACTATGCCTATTGGAAGATACACAAGAATGGCTTCCTTCAATCACTAGGCATGGATTTATGGAGAATGATTCAAGTAGAGTATAAGCAACCAACAAAGGATATGGATGGGTGGGATCAAGAAGAAATTAGACTCTTTAATGCAACTGCAAATGCCGTCAATGCACTATATTGTGGCCTACCAATTAATGAGTTTAATAAAAAATTTACTTGTAAGTCTGCATATGAACTTTGGAAAGTCTTAGAGACTACACATAAAGGAACTTCACAAGTTAAGGGATCTAAGATAAACCTACTCATGCATGATTATGAAATGTTCAAAATGTTATCGCATGAATCTATTGATGCCATGTATGCTCGATTTTAAAATATTACAAATGGATTAGCTAACGTTGGTAGAGATATAAGGGAAGAGGAGAAGGTAAGGAAGCTCCTTCGTTCTCTTCCAAAAGCTTGGGAGCCCAAGGTCATCGCAATCATGGAAGCAAAGGACATGAGCACCTTAAAGATCACCGAGCTCATTAGGTCTCTCAAGACACATGAGACCCATATGAAGCAATACAAGGAAGAAGTTGCCCCTAAAGGCAAAATCATTGCCTTAAAAGCATCACACCGGGGTAAAGAACCCTCATCATCCGAGGAAGAGACGGATGATTTTGAAGAAATGACAATGTTGGCAAGGAGATCCATGAGTGTCATGAGAGGAGGCATGAGATAGGGAAGAAGAGACTACACATGCTTTAATTGCCACAAAACCGGGCATCTAAGGAAGGATTGCCCACTTCTCAAGATGGCTTCTATCTCCAACCCTCACAAGAAAGACAAATACAAGAAGAAGAAGAAGAAAAAGAAGGCGATGATGGCCTCTTGGGATGAAAGCGAGTCTTCGTCAAGCGAAGAAAACTCCAAAAGTGAAAAGGCAAATCTTTGCCTCATGGCAAATGACAACGAGGTAAGATTTACATTTGGCGAGCTTCCATTCACTCAAGAAGAACTAGAAAATGAATTTGATCAAATGCATGATGAATTTAATGCTATTAGAAAAAAAATTAAAGAGCTTAAAAAGGACAACAAATCTTTAGAGCTTGAAAATGATAACTTGCTACTCTCATGCAATGCATTAAGGAAATTAAGAAGTATATACCCTTAAGGAAAAAAAACATGTCTTAGATGATGCTAAGAAAAACTTAGAAAATGAAAACAAAAAATTGGAGAATGAAAACAAAATCCTAAATGATCAAGTAGAGCACTTGAATGATAGCATGCTAAACTTAAAAAATGAACTTTGCATGCTAAATGAAAAAATGACAACCTTACAAAATGTCATGCCTAAGGTTGTACATACTAGACAATTATCAAACAATCATGCTTATGCACACTTCCATGCTCACACACATAGCCCAAGAAAGTTTAATGGAAGTTATTTTTCATGTGGTATTTTTGACCATATGGCTAGAGATTGTGCACTAAGGAGGAACCCTCATGTTAGATTCACTTGAGTTCCTAAGATGACTAACACTCAAGGACCCAAGAAGATTTGGGTACTTAAAATTGTCTCTTCTCGTTTTGTAGATGGAGAAGCATCCTCAAGCAAGTAGAAGCATATGAATCTTGGATAGCGATTGCTCAAAACACATGATGGGTGATATCAATCTCTTTGCAACCCTATCAAGCAAGGATGGTGGACATGTGACATTTGGAGACAATGCTAAAGATAAGATTATTGACATTGGTGATATAAGTATACTCCCCTACCCATGCATTAAAAATGTCTTACTAGTTGATGGGTTAAAGCATAACTTAATTAGCATATCTCAATTGTGTGATAATGGATATGTAGTCATTTTCGAAGCATCTAAATGCATCATTAGAAGTGCACCATCTAATGATATTGTGTTTATTGGAAATAAGTAAGAAAATGTTTGCACACTAGTTTTAAACATTTTTCCTAATCCTCATGTTAGATGTTTGGTTGTCATGAAAAATGATTCTTGGTTATGGCATAGAAGCATCTAAATGCATCATTAGAAGTTCACCATCTAATGATATTGTGTTTATTGGAAATAGGCAAGAAAATATTTGCACACTAGTTTTAAACGTTTTGCCTAATCCTCATGTTAGATGTTTGGTTGTCATGAAAAATGATTCTTGATTATGGCATAGAAGGCTAGGACATGCTAGCATGAGCCTCATCCAAGAAATATCTAAAATAGACTTAGTTAAAGGAATACCTAAGATAAAAATTGAAAAAGACATCTTTATGCTGCATGTCAACATGGAAAATAAGTTAAGTCTTCATATCATAGCATTAATCAAGTATGTACATATAGAACACTTGAACTAGTGCACATGGATCTTTTTGGTCCTTGTGATGTAGCTAGTTTAGGTGGAAAGTTATATTGTTATATTTTGGTTAATGATTTTTCGAGATTTACATGAGTTTTCTTCTTAGCTAAGGAAAATAAAACTTTTGATTTCTTTAAAAAATTTGCTAGGAGAGTTACAAATGAGAAAGGAATTTCAATTCTAAAAATTAGAAGTAATAATGGAAGATACTTTAAAAATGAAAAGTTTTCCGAATTTTATGATGAATTGGGTATTGAGCATACATTTTCTTCTCCTCGAACCCCTCAACAAAATAGGGTGGTTGAGAGGAAGAATAGAACCTTACAAGAGATTATTATGACCATGCTTTGTGAAAACAATTTGTTCAAGTATTTTTGGGTCGAAGCCATAAATACATCTTGTTATGTACTTAATCGTGTCTTATTAAGATCTAAAATCAAGATAATACCTTTTGAGCTTTGGAATGATAAAATCCCAAGTGTGGGATATTTTCGTATTTTTGGATGTAAATGTTTTATCTTAAACACTAAGGAGCATCTAGAAAAATTTGATTCTAAATCCGATGAAGTAGGTTTAGTCATTAGAAACAAAGCTAGGTTAGTGGCCCAAGGGTATAATCAAGAAGAAGGAATAGACTGTAACGAAACTTATGCTCATGTAGCTAGATTAGAAGCAATTCACATGCTTTTGGCTTATGCTAGTTTTAAAGGTTTTGAACTTTTTCAAATGGATGTTAAAAGTGCTTTTCTAAATAGTTTTATCGATGAATAAATTTATGTTGAACAACCCCCCATATTTAAAAGTTTTGAGTTTTCAAATCACGTCTTTAAACTTAAAAAGGCTTTATATGGCTTAAAACAAGCCCCTAGGGCTTGGTATGAAAGGCTTTCTATATTTTTGATTGATCGATCAAGGCTTTAGCATTGGAAAAGCCGATGTTTCTCTTTTTATAAAAAATAATGAAAATGATATTTTACTCGTGCAAATTTATGTTGATGATATAATATTTGATGCTACTAATGAATTACTTTGTGAGTGGTTTGCAAAGTGCATGAAAGACAAGTTTGAGATGAGCATGATGGGAGAACTTTCTTTCATGCTTGGTCTCCGAATCAAGCAAACCACCAAAGGAATCTTCATAAATCAAGCTAAGTACACAAAGGAGCTCATCAAAAGATTTAGAATGAATGAAGCCAAGATAGCTTCTACACCAATTAGCACATCCATCAAGCTTGATAAAGATGAAGATGGTGTAAAGGTAGATGAAAAACGATATCGATGTATGATTAGTAGCCTTCTCTATTTAACCGCAAGTAGATCTGATATCATGTTTAGTGTTTGTGCATGTGCTAGGTTTCAATCTTGTCCTAAGATGTCTCACTAAAGTGCAGTCAAACGCATATTGAGATATTTGAAAGTCACAGTTGATTTAGGATTATGGTATCCATGTAATGCATCCTTCGATTTAATTAGTTTTTTGGATGCCGATTTTACCGGGTGTAAAGTAGATAGAAAAAGCACTAGTGGGTGTTGTCAATTCCTAGGAATAAGTCTTGTTTCTTGATTTTCAAAGAAACAAAATTCGGTTGCACTTTCAACTACCGAAGCAGAAACATCGCTGTGGCTAGTTGTTGTGCATAAGTCCTTTGGATGAAACAAATCCTTTTAGATTATGAACTTAAGTATTCATGTATACCTATATATTGTGATAATACTAATGCAATCAATTTAACAAAAAATTTAATTTAACACTCTAGGACCAAGCACATTGTTCTAAGGCACCGCTTTCTTAGGGATGATGTAGCTAAGGGAAATATATCCGTGGAATTTGTATCCACTAATAAGCAACTTGCGGATATATTCACAAAACCCTTAAGTGAGAAAAGCTTTACAAACTTAAGAATGCAATTAGGAATTTGTGCTTTTCTAAGTGTTTGAAAATTCAAATTTTACATGTCTTTTGAAAAATTGAATTTCATGAAGTATCATCACACTTATGTATTGCCTTGTAATGGGGCCTTGCAACATATCAATGTTTGCCTTCTATAGACTTACATTGATAGGTTATAGTGGTAGATGATACTCAGTTTTATATTTTTCTTGGTTTTATTGGTGGGACTCATTAATAGTACCTTAGTTCTTGGCCTTTTTTGGTTGATGTCAAAAATGGGAGAAAAAGTAAGTCACATTTTATGATGCATATAGATAGGGGGAGTTATAAGCATGATATGCATATTGATAGGGGGAGCATATGTTAAGTTGCAAAATAAGTTGCGCATGCCTTAACTCAAACTCACAAATAATACTTAGAGTCTTTTTTCATATAGAATTTCATGTTGTATTTGTCATCATCAAAAAGGGGGAGATTGTTGGCCCAAGGGTTCCCCCTAGGTTTCGATCTATATTTTGATGATAACAAACATGTATCTAATATATGTGTGAACTTTTTGAATTTAGGTTGAGGTTACAATACGCGCGCGAACTTCGCTCGGAGAAACACAAAAATCGTCAAAAAGACTCGGATGTAGATTAAGTAGAGTTCATAAATCATCAAGTAGATTCTATATTGCTGGGTGAAATGGTTACACTAGAGGGGGGGTGAATAGTGTGTTAACTAATACTTGTTGCCTAATTTTGATTTTAATCATTTCTTAAATTATTTAGGTAAATTACAATTCGACGATTAGATGCGGAAGCATAAATAAATCAATTAGGCACAAACAAAGAAAACAATGCTAACACAGAGATTTATAGTGGTCTGGCCCCAATGCCTACTCCACTACCTAAGCACCCCGCTTAGGATTTCCAAACTAGCTTTACTAGATTATCTTGTTTCCTTTACAACGAGAATATTTTCACCGGAGAGTCTCCGCTCTCACACCGAAGGCACTTCGACACCCGGAAGTCTCCGCCTTCTACCGAGAGCACTCTCCTACCTCAATCCTAAGGACAACAAGAACTAATCCTAGCAAACTAAGTTTACAATGGTGGATTTAAGCCTTATCACCAAGGCAACCACCAACTCAATCAAACCTAGCAACCTAGGTTTACACAAGTTCAATTATGAAGAAATAAACAACAAAATACAATAACAATTGGAGCAATAAATCAAACTATAAGTACTTAGCTCCAAAAGAAACTCCCTAGTCCTCTTGATGCCTTGAGAAGATGAATCTTGAAGGTTCTAAGGCTAGATCAAGATTTTATTGTAGAAACTAGGGATTGCAAAGAAATGACTCAAGGAATTCTTTAGAAATGATCAAATGTGGCTCAATGTAAGCTTGGATCAATTGTTGAGAGTATTAATGAAGGATGAAGAGGAGTATTTATAACCCCTCAGCAGAAACGGTGCATCAACGGGCGGAAAACTAGCCATTTTCGTCGTTCGATCGCTTACCGGTCGATCGTCTGTCGACCGATCGATCGATCGCCTGCGACTGCTGGCCTTTCTGTGCTTTAATCGCACTGATCGGTCGATCGGAGGGTCGACCGCCACAGTCGCGAGATGAGCAATCCGCAATCCGGTAGACCGATGCACTCGCGATTCTTTTCATCCGCAGTTCGGTCGATCAAAAAATGGACAAACTAGGCAGTTTTCTTTTTAGCTTGGTTTTTTCTACTCGTTTGGGTTCCGTCTTCTCTAAGTCTACTTATATAATATTTATTAACTTAAAGTTAAATAACTTTAAAACATAAATATTATATAAGGATTACCCCCCATTTGGATTCAATAAAAATATCTAAAAAATCAAAATCCTTAAGAATCAAAATCTAGTTTTTTGGGTCTAGTACAAATTTTTCGAAAACAAAAATTTCCTAATCTTTTGGGTCAAATATGATAAGGCTAAAGGCTTCCAAAAATTCCTAAAAAATACCTCGTCATCTAGTTTTAACCCAAGGAACAATTATCGCCATTTTTTATGTCTAAAAATTATCTAGGTCATATAGCCCTCCAAAGAGCTCCCTAGGCTTAGTGAGTTTCAGGGCGGTTTTCGGGTTTTCATATTTTGGGGTTCGGGATAGGTTTTAGGGTTCTTGTGCATCATCATGAGGATTTACAAGATAAACTAGACACCCTAAATCTAAACTCTAACTTCTTGAAGAGTTCGAGCGCGATGACCAACGTCCTTCCGATTTTTAGATTTCTTTGATATTTTCGATCGAGAACATCGTGCGCTAACCGATAAGGAACCTAAAAGATATCTCAATGAAACATTAGTTCCATGTTTGTTATCATCAAAATCGAGATTAAAACCAAGGTTAAAAATTTTAAGCCAACATATGTAATATATCTCTAGGAACTCATACCAAGCCTATTTGTAATGTTATCCAAGTCAAAACTTGGTAATGAAACCCATAAAAAAATGCGTGATAAAACAAATGTAAAAAATAGTCTCAGCCCAGGTTCTGTCGATCGAACGAGGCAAGATATTGGCAGTAGTCACATTGGTTGATCGGTCGGTCGACCGAATAAAGCCAAAAACTAGCATTGGCCAATTCGGTCAACTGGTTGATCGATCAGACAATAGCAAAAATTGGCAGTAGCCAATTCGGTCGACTGAATGTGGTTGAGAAAGGGAAGAAGCCCAACGATCGCTGGGCGGTCGATCGATCGACAAGTGATCGGTCGACGTCCAACGGGCAGAAAAATGCCTGTTGGATAGCTGTGTCGAGTGAGGGGTTATAAATATCTCTCACCAACCTCTCTTACTCCTTGATGTGGAGCCAATGTAGTGGAGTAGACGATTGGCCGAACCACTATAAGTATTTGTCTTTGCATTGCTTGTTTGATTGTGAATATTATCTAATTCTTACTTGTCGAGCATCTTAACTTAATTGCGTGATCAATTTAGTCGCATTAAAAATAAAACTCGAAAAAAATCAAGTAGAAGTTGAAAGTCATCCAATACTATTCATCCCCCCCTCTCTTCTAGTGTGGGTATTCATTCAACAGCAATGTAATTAAATTATAGCATTTGTTTATGGACTGGTGATGAGAGTAAATATCATGTGTGCTTAGAATGACACTAGGTGAATATGCCACCGACAAGGAGATTCTATATTCGCATCATGTATATCAGTCATCGCAATGTCTATGAATTAATACCGGATGAATTTATCATCAACAATGACTCTACATAATATGCCACAACAGTAAACGGAGTGGATATGGAATAATACTGGGTGGATATATATCGAAACTGGATGGATATACCCCCTAAACTAGGTGGATATAGGATCGAACTGGGTAAATATATACTCAGACTGGGTGGATATACACTCAGACTGGGTGAATATAAGTTGTCCCCACATGAACATCTCTCTCCCAGCATGTTTATCTAGCATTTTGCTTAAGTAAAAGGGTAGCTCAAACATAAAAAGGCAGTGTTACTACATATGTCAAACACATGTATACCAATTATATTACGGATCACCGAGTTTACAATGTATAACATACTAGTTCCCGCCATACAATAAATATTCCAAGCATGAACATATGTTCTCAGCCTAGAATTCTCAGCCTAGAATGAGAATTTCAGCCTACTACTATTAATTTCACAATCCAAAATAATTTCAACACATAAGAAAAATTTCAGCCTAAGATAATAATTTCAGAACAGAATGAAATTCCAGAATAAGATAAGAATTTCAGCATAAATTAAGATAATTTCAAACATCAATTAGAATAAATCCAGCCTACTATAATTTCGGCTAAAATATAATTTCAACAAACCACCTAAGTAGATTAATCCCGCTTCCCTAACCCTTGATTAGTGAAGCAACACCTAGGAGCCAAAATTAAAATTACAAACTTTAAACCCCACCCAAAGCTCACTGTTTAAAATCCACTCAAATAAATTTGGGAAAAGTTACAAAAATGTCCCTGACGTTTTCTCGCGAGTATAAAAATACCCCTAACATTTTTTTGAGATCAAAAATACCCCACACGTTATGAATTGGGTACAAAAATACCTCTATAAGTAAACGGTGTTAGTTGAGAGATAACAGAGCTGACGTGGCTGATGATTGGGGCTTATGACGTGGCCAAGACGTTTTCTCACGGGTACTAAAATGCTCATGACGTTTTCTCATGGGTACAAAAATGTCACTGACATTTTCTTACGGGTACAAAAATGCCCCTAACATTTTCTCACATGTACAAAAATATCTCTAACATTTTCTCATGCATACAAAAATACCTCTAACGTTTGTTTTGGACCTAAAATACCCCTAAGGTTATTGAAAATGATACAAAAATAATATCAGGCTGCAAAATTCGTGCCCGACCCTGTCGGCTCGGTCGGACCCAAAAAAATTGTGCCCAGTCCGACTTTCGTGTTCGGCCTAGCCCAAAAAAAATTCGTACCCTGCCCGACCTGGCCTGAAAAAATTCGTGCACGGCCTTGTTCGGCCCGACCCGAAAAAAAATTGTGCCCGACTCGGCCCAAAAAAGTTCGTGCTCGGCCCGACCCAGCCGAAAAATTCATCCCCGGCCAGGCTCGAAAAAATTCATGCAAGGAACGCCCCGGATCAGCTCGATAACCCAGAAAAATTCGTACACGAACCGGCCCCGCCCGATCCGAAAAAAATTCGTGCCCAGCCTGGCCCGACTTGAATCCAATGGGAGAAGAATCAAGAATTGTAGAGAGAAATTCCGATTTTTTTCTCATGGTGAGGGGTGGCCAAGGAGGGAAGAAAGACCTTAGATTTTACAAGAATAAATCACTCACCTCTAACCGAAAGGAAAAGAACGAGACATCGACGACTCCGATCATCGGCGACAACCCCTCCATGAACCAAATATTCATATTTAACACAATTTAACATCCTTGTAATTAATTAAATACCTGACCATACCTTCTAATCACGGCAAACTTGCGACTCATCCCGGCGCGTCTCTGAATCGGCCCGCTAAATCAAACAAAAATTTAGTTAGGATTTTCGAGTATTATAAAATCAAATCAAATCAAGTCGAGTAATCGGGTTACCCATTAAAATAAAATATAAAAAGTATTTTCTTAAAAAAAATCCTCAAATGACGCGAGGAAACACGTCTTCCCAAGAAAATGTGTCTTCCCAATGCGTCTTCTTGGGAAGATGTGTCTTCCCAAGAAAAGACGTCTTCCCAAGAAGCAGCAGCCACTACTTCTTGGGAAGACGCAGCCCGCGTGCCCGCTGCTTCTTGGGAAGAGGCGGCCACGTGGGCCGTTGCTTCTCAGGAAGACGCAGGCCAACGTGGCCCGCATCTTCCCGAGCTAATTTATTTAAAATTTTAATATATATATATATATATATATATATATATATATATATATAATAAATGTAATTCGTCGAGTAATCGGGTCGGGTCTCGAATAATCGGATTCCAAAACTTGAAACCCGAGACCGACCCGATTATAGTCGGGTTTGAATAAACTATACCCGACCCAACCCTATTACCCGGCCTGATTAATTCGAGTCGGATTGATTTCTCTGATTCATTGGGTCGAATTTGACCCGTGAACCGTCCTAATAATCTGATCCCATATAACCTGCCACAATATTGGACTAGGCAGCTTATATGGATATATATTAAGAAAACTATAATCTCAATTTAAACGGAAATAGGCATGTTGTTTCCATCATTTCAAGAATTCGAAAAAGCATTATAGCGATATTTAATTGTCAATAATCATATTAAGAAAAGAAAAATTAATATATAATTGGTCTCTCATTATTATAATTTGGCAATATACTACTGAAAACATGATTAAAATAAAAATAAGATGTTATAATTGTTCTGCTTCATATAACCTAACAGCATAACATATTATACAAATTATAAGTCATTAACAATCATTTACATTGCACTATAAATTATATATTATTTATATTTCTTTCTATTATATTTATAATATTCAAAGTATTTACTTTTAGTGGTATATTTTATTTTTATTTAACTATAATAGGAATTTAAATAAATTTGTTTTAAATTTATTATTATTTTAATAGAATAAAAATGATATATACTTACATGCATTGCATGAGTGTTATGCTAGTTATTCATATATGAAAAATAATAAAAGAGAACAATGTAATTTTACATTTAGGTACTTAATTAATAATTATATTTATTTAAACTAATTTAAATTATCAAATTATCAATTGTCACCATAATTAGATAGCTTTAACTCAATGACATTAAAACTATATTTAAATATTTGCAAGGATATATATTGAATGGATAAATATAATATATAGTTAAGGCTATGAATTGATTGAAAGACATGGAAGACTACAAACTCTCCAATTAATATATAGTTAGGGTAAAGAAAACTAAGATATGGAAGACTACAAACTCTCCAATTAATTAATACTCCATCTCAAATTCAACCAGACATGTACAATATTGAAAATTGTGCCTACCAACAACAGAAAATATTCAATAGAAATTTAGAAAAAAAAATATTAAACAATATTACAATTACCATGTCAATTATTCCAAATAATAATATAATTGAATTATTAATGCTGACATATTAATTAATTGAAGCCATATTTTGTAAGTGGATACCTTTAATTACAATTTGAAAATTGAAAATATATTTAATAATATATCATCATTTTACTAAATATCATTTATTGTATCAAAATCAACAACTATTTCAATTCAAACAAAAAAAACAACAGTTTCTTTTAATATGTATATATACATTAAAAGCAAAATGTAAAATGCAAAGAAGCCAAGTGGCATCTAATCTATGTTCACTAACATGACAAATTGTCAAATTTCTAAAACAAATCTAATTTATATATAATTTAAAAGGTTTTAATTAGTAAGTTAGAGATTGTGGGCGATATGAATATACTGGGTGGTTTCAGGAGTTAGATACCTAGATGAAATCTACTTTTTCTTCTCACAGTGAAATATTTTTATTTATCTTACAGTGAAATCTTCTTCTCTTTCACATGAGTATACTGGGTGGTTTCAAAAGTTGATTTCTCAATGAAATCTACTCCTTCTTCTCATAGTGAAATCTTCCTCCTCCTCCTCCTAATTAACTATGCATGCATGCGGCTCGGTGGACCGAGGTGGACGGTGCAATTGGAGCGTAGGGACGCGACGACCGCGAGCCAGACACTACTGGAATAATGGGCATCAGCAACGACTGAAACGGCTGGCCCGTTGCTGAGCCGTTGCTGAAAACCATCAACAACGGCGTGCAACGGCCCCACCCGTTGCAACGGAGCCCTGGCTGAAAAACGTATTGTTGGTAATTTAGCAACGGATCAGCAACGGTCGCTCGGGCCGTTGCTAATAATATTAGCAGCAACGGTCGCTCGGGCCGTTGCTAATAACATTAGCAGCAACGGTTTTACCACGGACACGGGGCCGTGGCAAGGCCGTTAGTGAAAGACTGTTGCTAAGCCGTTGCTGTAGGTCATCAACAACGACTTACGATACACTTTTAGTAACGACTTTCCCACTGGCGGTCGTGGGAAAGCTGTTGCTGATGATGTAGACCTGAAATAAAAAAAAAAAAAAAATTCAAATTTCCATTAATACATCGATACATTATCTGATACATAACTCACACACCCATACACCCATACATACATCCATTCACATATCACAAATACACCCAGATATACATCACAACAATTATACTTATATTTATAATTATCCACAATCGTATAAAAATTATTCAAATTCAAAATTGAAGTATCAATATCCAAACAAAACAAACTAATCAAGTATAGTATCTAAGTAACAAAGTCAATATAAAAAATAATAATAAATCTCACAATGACGATGGAGGATGGTTTGGATCATATGACGGGGTCTGGAGTGCTTGGGTGTACATCGGCGTGGACTGACTCAAGGACGATGGATCAGATGATGCCGAGGGGATGGCTGCTCTGGTATGAGCTGAGATGTTGCGTAGCATAGCATGCATCTCCGTCATCATCTGACTTTGACGCTCCATCACCTCACTCTGATGCACGACCGTCTCCTCTAGTGTCTTTATCCTGCTACTTTGATCATAACTGGACCTGAAGGTGGACGGCTGCTCCCCAGCGATCGGAGGGGTCAGTGCCCCAAATGGGCCTAGCACGGCTCACGCATGACCATTATCTGCAAAGCCATATACGCGACCGTGGTCCCAGCCACATGCAGCCTCTACCCACGCTTCTGCTTCAAAGTCATCGGGGGTGCCCCCGCGCTGCACCACCGTCTGAGTGTAGGTCTCATACTCGTGTTTGATTTTTTGTTTCATATTTTTCTTAAAACTTAAATTATAAATAAATAATGAATAATTTAAACAAATATACTTACCATAATGTATGTAGTGCGGTTGTCAATGTACTCCCTCGTCCCATGTACTCGACGGTAAGTCCGCTCAAACACTGCCATCGGGGAGAGTCGCTGGACTGTCCCGTCGTCCAACACTATCATCTACATTTACAAAACAAATACATTAATTAGTACACAGAATAATAAATAAAATATATAATTAAAAGTAAGGTATACTTACAATACGGTTCGTGTTCACTACAATTGCAATAGAGCCGCCAGTGTGACGCGCTCCTCCTCCCGACATGCGATTTCTAGCCGCAGTCCTAGAAACCTCCTGCCATCGATCCGTCGACCATAATGTCACGAGTAATCCAATCGATGTCGTATCCTCGAGTCTTCGCGATGTTAGTGATCCCAGCTCGGGCCATCGACTGGGACCGGGCCTGCCCCAGCTGCCCATTGTACCTCTGCCGAAAAATAGCCTCCCAGGCAACGTAAATGAAGGACCTTTGGTCCTCAGCCCATGTATAGCGAGCCTGCAAAACAATAATATCAGTAGCAATATTAATCATCATGCATGTATATTATATTATGATATAATGAATTTATAATAATTCATAATTCATGATATATTACCGTTCCTTAATCATGCTAATGAATCTACGTGACTCTGTTTCGAGTCAGTTCGAGTCCATAGTGGAAAATTCCGACACGAGTCCAAAGTGGACGATTCCGACGCGAGTCCGAAGTGGACGATTCCGGCACGAGTCCACTGAGGACGACTCCGGATTAATTAACATTTTAACTAATTAATTAATATTATTCTAAAATATTTTAATTAATTTAAATAACTAACATACCATTATTAATCTAAAAATTAATCTAAACTCTAAAAATTAATCTAACAATTAATCTAAAAATTAAACAATTAATTAAAAATTAAACAATTAATTAAAAAAACAATAATTAATCTATTTCCGACGCTGGAGTCTAGTGTCCAGACACTGGATAGATCCGGCTGTGGCCATCGACCATCGGCCGCCGGCCGAAACCCTATATTTAGGGTTTCAGCCGGATCTAGCATTAAATGGGGAAGGCGGGGCAGCGAAGAATACCTAGAACAAACGGGGCGACGGCGGTCAGAATCGGCGGTCGACGACGGGGCGGCGGCGTCGACAGCGTCGGCATTAGCAGCGGGCGGCGACAGCAGTGGTAGAGGAAGAAGGAGGAAGGGATGGGCGCGGGCACAGGCATGTGCCTTATATAAACTTATCAGCAATGACTCGATCACTTAACCGTTAGAACGCCGTTGCTAATAAGTTAATCATCAGCAACGGCTCACATGTCCGTTAGAAAGCCATTGCTAAGATAATTAATATCTGCAATGGCTCACATGTCCGTTAGAAAACCGTTGCAGATATGACATATCTACAACGGTTTGAGCGGTCGTAAGAACGACATTGCAAATAGCAACGGCTTGAGCAGCCGTTGCTGAAGAACTAATTTCTAGTAGTACGGCGAACAACAACCTACCGGGGCTCGGCTCCAGCCTCGCGCAGCACCAAGCCCAGTGCACCAGCTTCCGCTCCCACGTCTACAACGACACCAACGTAAATGCACATTCGCATCCCTCCGCAGGCAGAATTGCCCGGCCTTCGGCGGGGACGGCAACCTCGTGGCACTGGACGCGTAGACCGTCATCGCCTTCGGCAACAAGTGCTGCCAGAACCTGGTGCCGAAGCAGGGGCTGCTGCACTCGGACTAGGAGCTCTTCAACAACTGGTAGCAGGACTGGCTGGTCCGGCAGTACAGCAGCAATGCGTCCGCCTCCGCGGCAACGATGGTGAAGATGGGAAGCATCAGCCAGCTGATGTGGAGCCAAGGATAAACCAGATTGAACAGCAGGAAGGTGGACTAATTAATTGCATACAAATTACATGGGGCTCTTTGTAGTCTTCCACGACTTTCTTGAACCATCGCAGTTGCAGTTCAATAAAGATGTGGGAAATCACAGAGAGACCATATTAAAGAATTAATCGATGATTTAATCAGAAACACACACACACATGTATATTATATAGAGAATTCATCTGTGTGTTTGTGTTTATTTCTTGATGTGATCAGCTACAGCCTCCCGCCTCCAGCCGGCCATGATTAGAATTGACACTATAAAATATTAACTTTCAATATATTTTAAAATTTTAACTAAATATATTTTTGTTTTGTTGATGCGGCAATTTTAGTTCCTTTTCTTAATTTTTGTATTTTTAATATTATTTTAAATGTGGAAGTTGTCTTTTTTTTTCATATGCATCTTTTTTAAAAATTTAATTATGTATTTATTATTATTCTAAATAAAAGTTGAAAATATTTTTTTTAGTGTATTGAAAATTATTTTTGTATTGATTTTTGAGATTTTGAAATATCATTTTTTGAATCTGTTTACTTTTCAAAAAAACTTAATATAATATTCCAAACAAAAAAAAATTATATGGTTTAAAATAATTCAAATTTTTTATTTTTTTATTTTTTCTCAATATATTATCTTATATTTATATTATATTTAATATTTATCCGTATATTACTATTTTTGTATATTTTCATCGTCCAATCTATACATTTTAAAACACATGTGTATATATAAAAGCATTATTTAGGTACGAAAGTTAATTTTTTTTAGAAATATTAATGTAATATTTTATTTTTTATAATTATAAATTTTATTTTATTTTCCATAAATATTTATTTTTATATTTAATTTTTAATAATAAATTCTTAACAATATTATATTTGAATAAAGTATTATTTATAATTTTTAGATAAAAATTTATATTAAATTTATTAAATTATTTATTTTTATTTAAATAAAATTATATTTATTTATTTATATTTGCGAGCAAAGTTCTCGACTAGTTATCTACTATTAGCTCAAACAACTGTGCAAGCACTTATCTCTTTGGTTTGATTTGACTTGATTTGAATTAAACTAAATATTATTATATTAAAAAATAATATACAGGAGAATTAAAAATTAGAAAATAACATATGAAAGTGATTTGTCTTCGTCAACAATAAATAAATAGTGATTTGTCATAAAACTGGAACTGTAGTCAAAATTAATATTAAAAGTAAGTTTCTTTACTAATTACTGAACACCCTTACAAACGAGATCCTCTAACATGCTGGTAATTTCTAACACGACACTATAATTCGACACGATACGAAATTATGCAGATTCTAATTTGACTAAATGTGTATTTTAATTAAACAGATTCAATTCGAATTAACATAATTATTTTATTATAAAATTAGAACTGTAGTCAAAATTAATATTAAAAGTAAATTTCTTTACTAATTACTGAACACCCCTACAAATGAGGTCCTCTGTGCATAGTACCACGTGGCAGCAAGGAACATTTGGTCCATGTCCTAGAAAGGAGGATCCCTCCATTAGAAGACCTCCCCAATAATGAGGAACAGAGGTCTAAGTGTACAACCACTGTAAACTTCACCAGGTGAAGCCTGGACATCAGACATCAGACATCAGACATAGCCTCACACACCCCTTATCTTAGGGTAGAATAAAGGATAAAGAGACAGCATTTCATTAGGTTTACCTTTTGTCCGCAATGTCCTGGTTCTCTCCACCAAATAAGATGGTATTCATGCAGCAAATTAAAAGTTAGCAAAGAAATAGTATCAAACGATGAAGACAAAGCCTTATTGTCCTTTTTTTCTGTCCATCGAAAAAGGGCAAAAAGGGCAGAGTAAGAGAGGCTTAGAGCCCCCCCTGAGAAGCCCCACTGTGCGAGTCCTTGCAGTGGTTAGCAGGGTACTTGACGGCGTTGAGCTCCAGCTTCCGAAGGGCAGCCTTTCCTAGGTCCACGCCGCACATGTCTGATAGGCGCACGAGGTAGAGTAGGACATCGGAGAGCTCCTCTCCCAAGTGCTCCTTCTCCTCCTCCTTCCACCCGGGAAGCCCCTTGGGCACCTCGCCTCTCCACTGGAAGATCTCCGACAGCTCCCCGACCTCTCCCACCTGAAAGAAGAAGAAGAAGAAGAAGAAGAAGAAGAAGAAAGCAAACAATTATGCCCGTCTTTTGAGGCGGAAAACAGTCGAACAAAGAGATGATACTTCGGAGGGCCCTTTGGGTAAAGGGGAAACGGAAATCGTATTGTACCAGGGCTAGGAGAAGGTTTCTGGGGCTGTGGAACTGGTCCCAATCCCTCTCTCTCGCAAAGTCTGCCATCTTCTTCCTCAAGCTCTCAAGGGTTACACCTTGCTCCTCTGCCATGACTGAGCCTCCTTTTTGGTATTGTTTGCAGTAGTATATATGCTTCCTCTCCTATGGACCTTTTCTTATGTTCAGAGAGAGAGAGAGAGAGAGAGAGAGAGGTGTGTGTGTGAAAGGGCGACAAAATGGATTGCAGTGCTGCTGGGGACGGTATACCTTTTTGAGTATTTAATGGATATGCAGGGAGAGCATGGAGGATAAAATGGATTGTGTCTGTGATTATTATAATTTGGTGATATAATGGATTGTAGTGCTTGAGGCACGGTGATTAACCGTGGGGTTGATGGAGAGGATATGAGAGTCATTTTCATGTGTGGGTTTGAGGTAAAAGTCAAGCAATTAGGATTTAGGAGGGGCTTCCTTGTCAGTCATGAATCAGTAATAAAGAGTTAAGATAAGGTCAACATTGTTAGATGTTGATGGATATATTTGGCTCTTCTTTTTTATCTTGTTTGAGTCTGCTTTAATGGACACATAGTACATACCAATTTCATATGTAGTCTATACTGATTAGCTGTATATATATAAGAAATTAATCCTAAGGTTATTGTTCTTTTATATGACTATAATCTTTGGCAAAGAATATTCTCCCGAAAAAGTTGATCGAGAAAAAGACACCCGGAGAAAATACGGTATTAGTAAGAATATTAACCAATTAAATAAAACAGAAAAGAGCTATCAAGAACAAGTTTTTGAAATCTCCTCTCAAACTCAACTGAAAAAATCTTTATACACTCTCCTTTCACCGTGGAAAGACCACTCTATTAGAAAAATAAAAAATTCTTAAAAGGAGTTTAACCCTAAGCTGAGAATCTACGCATCAAATCATCAAAGAGAACTTAAAGCGGAAGCATATTTGAATCCATCGCTAGAATTAATATGGAGACGAGGTGCGACCTTCAATTATAAGTCAATGTGCAAAACTTTAACGTCACTCTCTAATTAATGGGAACTCAGAGGGAGGAATAATATGCGTGACATATGGATCATAACTCCTCTATTTATAATAAAAATCGAGGCAATGATAATTTTCGATTTCGCCCATCACAAAATTAAAAATTATACCTAATGGTATCTACGCAATAAATCACATATTTTGATATGTCGCGGGAAATTAATTTGATCACTTTAAATCTGAACCGTCAATTTCGATAGCGACAGATGAACACCCATTAATATACGTTGGCCCACATCAAATGTTTAAATAAATAATTTAAAAATCTCTCACTTTGACCAACAAATGTATCACTACATGTATGATCGTGCATGATAAAGTAACTTTATGAGCTCGGTATCACCATCATTATCAATCATATCCAACAATCTAGTCCATCGATCATACCAACATAGAACCAAAGTAATTTTCGTTACAAGTATCATGACTAAATCCATCAATATATGATTACAATGTTAATACTTTCGAAGACATAGATCAAACATGGGTGCACAATATGAAAATTACATGCAATGAGATCTAAACATGCCTATTTTCAATTGATCTTACTGTATTCTTTAGTGAGATCTAAATAAAATATTTGGAATGGAAAACAACAAAAGCTTTATTCTATAGAAAAATTTGTCCATAAAGCATAGTAACTGGACTGGACTAAAACTTTCGGGCCCAACCGGATTAAACCCAAAAACGCCCACACTTATGAACTAGACTCAAGTCAAGCCACACGCGGCTAGGCCCGGGGGCTCCACTCGACCATACAAAGACACTGACGTCCTCATTAACCGCGAGGGATTCGTCGGTACGAGCCCGACATCTTCGGGATCAACCTCGACCCATTATGAGCAACATCCTTACAAGATTTTAGGGTGACATCATCGTCAATCCTCCCTCATCTTGCATTATATACCAGGAGACACACTGGACGGAGCCACATCGCTCTGACTTTAGGTGAGAATATTTAACACCCACCGTGGGGCCAAGTAAATCTTACATGTCCTGCAATGGTTGGTACTCTGAGCCAATCGAACACCACCGTGCACTGACAACACCCTAGCGACGACGTCCCCCGCTAGCTCGAGACGGTGAAACACTAAGGAGTGATTCTCCGACACCAGCCAACTTGTCACACCCAAAAATCTGATATGATCGGCTAGGATACGTCATGTACCCCGAAGCCTAACCCCAAATAAACCACATATAAAATACACTAAACCTGAACATTTATAATTATTTCAAAAATGAGAAAAAGTACATTACAATAAATCCCAAATCACCAACTCAAATTAATGTTCAAAGGTTTAGATACTTTCAAAGATAAAAGTCATTAATCAATTGACGCCTAATCAAATGACACCTCAAAATAAAATGAATACGGAAATAAATGAACCCGAGTCTAGATGACTCAATCGACTAAAAAAAATAAAATTAGACTCAAGTATCCCCCGACCATGACATGTCACGAGACCCGCTGCACTACTACATCCCAGTACCTCTCTGGTCACGCTCAGGTGCTGTAAAAGAAAGATATGAAAGATGGTAAGTCCAACTAGGATGTAGTGAGCAGATCAGTCCTCTAACCACCATATCCAACATTATAAAATCAAACACATAATCAAGCATAAAAAGTAAAGCATAACTCATGTTCATTTATTAATATGCAGATCAATCCTCCCGTAGATCATATAACAACCTGCAGAAGATGTGCCACCAAGTATAAAACACATGCTCAAATGCAACATTCCACATGCTCACCCAGACTCGTCGGTCCCACATAGCCACATAGGGTAGGTAGTCGATGTAGCCTCTGATTTACCACCCAGTCCAAATCCGTCTCTTTGAGGCATGCTCTCCCCTCACCGAAACAGGCTCTTCCGAACAGTCTCTTTGGGGCATACATTCCTCTCACTAGTCAGGATTTCGGACCATCTCTTTAGGGTATAATCTCCCCTCACCGATTGGAACTTTCGAAATAGTGCCAACACCGTCTATTTGGGGCATACCCTCCCCTCACCGGTGAGGCTTCCAGGAAAATACACCTAGCACAGTACGCACACATGAATGGCATACTAAGAAAAATATCTCATCCACATAACATATACGTAAATAAGTACACTATGATCATACCTTGACCTCTCCATGTGCTCATGCCATAAATCACATCTCACATATTTATAAAAATAACATACATGTCACTTAAATTATAAACACAATATGCGCAGGTCATGAATAAACACAATATCATAACGGTGCATCACATAAATCATGTCATAATAAATTAAGAATGTCCCGCCATGCATATAATCACAAGTATATGACATAGACATGTATCAACGTGCTAAAACATATAAGCTATAGAAATATTTATCAATAAGAAACCCCATGCAAGGTATTAAATGTAGAGAGCGTCTACGATAAACCACTAACCCCTTTATGACCCTAATCGCACCTCCTTGGGCCAGCCTACCCCCTTACTCGAGTGCTCGAAGAGCAAGGGGGGTTCGACCCTACAAGCCCTCCTTAGGGTCGTCTCAACGCTATATTCAATCTAAGGTCTTATGTCTCTAAGTGTCTCTAAATTCCTTGTTTTCCCAATTATAGGTCTCTACCCTTAAGCATGCTCTAACAACATGTGAAAATATCCTTAAGGTGTAATCTTAATGCTAAATATATTTTCAAGGTCCTCTGCATGGGTATTAAGGGTCGGCCGATCCTTAGATTCCCTAGGGAACCCTTAGGGAAGGGGCGGCACACCCTAACTCCCAATCCCCCTTCTATCAAGAACTAAGATTCATTAATCGAGCTACCATCAAGAATTCATCAAGGCATCAAAGGGGAAAAAAAAGGATGGGGGGGTTCTCCTCAAGAACTCGATTTGGGGCATGCAGCTAGGACTAAAATTCGGATCAATAAATTCACGACAACCACGGAAAACCCCCTCTCATAGGGGCGGCTAGGGCTGTCCATACATCAGGTTACACCGAATCGGACGAAAAAACTGAATCGATTTTTTTGGTTCGGTTCGGTTTCAACGATTATAGGTTTGGATCTTGACCCGAACCGAACCCAAATTCTGGGTTTCGGTTCGAATTCGATTCCCGAAATTCAAGAACTGACCCGAACCGAAAACCGAACTAATTAAAAAATATATTTTTTGAATTTTTAACCCAGGTAAGTAAATGTGTATTGAGTAATAATTTTTCTACCCATTTGATTTCACTACTCGACACTGGGTATTGGGTAAAAACTAAAACGAACTAAGTAGAACATTCTAAATTGAACATGCTAAACTAAACATGTCATATCAATTCGGTTTTTTCGGTTTGGAAACTGAACCGAACCGAATAATTTTGGTTCGCGTTAATCGGTTTATGACCTATTCAGTTCGGGTTCGGGTTGGAATTTCAGGAAGAAAAAAATTCGATTTGGTTTAATTTGATTCGATTCGGTTTGAACCGAATGGACAGCCATAGGGGCGGCGGCATAATGAGGAAAGAGGGGAAAGAGGGCTTAATCGACTCACCTTTTTGGGGAAAATGAAAAGGAAGAAGAAGCTAAGGATCCTCCTACGATCAACGTCAACGAACTCGCGGAAGCTACGGGAAAGAGGGCTTGATCCACTCATAGGTAAAAACAGTTGTAATTGTCTTTTCAACTGAGAACAATCTGGGAATACTTTTGCCAAATATAGCCAACACATAAGCCAAACACTAACATAATTTATCTTCATAAATTAAGAGTCTATTAACAAGAATGATAATTATCTAAATAAACCAATCCCCTAAACAATAGGAAAAAAGTTTATCTAAATAATTTTAATTCCTATTAATTAATAGAATTATAATTTATCCTCATAAATCATATATCTATTAGTTTTATAATTCATCTCCATAAATCAAATTCCTATTAATTAGGATTTATCCAAATAAATTAATTCCTAATTAATTGGTTAGGCACATTGTTAGAAACTAATTTTCCCACCATGCATGTATATTTGATTCAAAACCAAATTATATTTAATTCATAATTAAATACAATCCCCGTTAAGTGGTTAATTAAATATTTAATTCATAATTAAATTTAATCAACCACATGAAATATTATTATGTGTCAATCCCTACAATTTAGGGATGCTCTACAAATTAGGATTATCGAGGAACTCCTTCCTCGTGCATTCGTTCCTATAGGAAATACCTTTCCTATTATGTCCGTAAACGAGATCCGTGATCGAGTTGTAGCATATCCATACTAGTATGCATATAGTGCCGCATTCAGACTCTATCTCATAAAATCTGTTACGAGGTTAGCCTGTTGTTTCTGACCCATTGGGCCACACACTAAGCTAGCAGTGAGTTGTGCATAATGGAGAGTCTGATCCAATAGAAATTCTAGGGTACCGTACAACTAAATCCCTCGGTTACAATATTCCAAAGTCGGCTAGAGTACGGAAGAAGTGTCAAACCCTAATACCGATTCATATATATTCCACCCCCCAAGATGTCATCTCAATAATAAAATGTCAAAAACATTTTCATGACTTTCATGTCTACTTTGGACAAAGATTTCCGAGTCGACACTTGCAGGGACACATAGGACATTATCTGCTCTCACTAGAAGTAACCGATTCCATGTTGGTTCCTCACCTACTTCTATGAGTGCTTCTCCATGGCTAGTAATACCGGCGCATTATGCTGAGGGTCACATAGGGATAGAACTAAAGCAATGGGTCGTCACTCACAAGGTAATCATGACAACCTCAGGTCCATGGACTACTTGCACCTATTATCACCCGAGGAACATCCTATTGACACTTATGTAAGGATTCCATTTTGTGTTCCTCGTACAGGTCCGTTCAGTGAACTCATTCCCTAATTAGCACCTGCACTTGTACATTAATGACGACTTATAGGTAACTGTGAGATCAGCTACACCTTATCGTATAAGGCATGTACTAAGTGCACTAGTCTATCCAGAATCACTGATCCCCTAATTGGTGATCCTACAACTAGGAACATTTAAAACATGGACATCTGGATTCCAAGTCTCACTGGCATGATCTCATCATGGCCTCGTAATCATTTGCCTGGGTTCATGGGTTTCATCACAATCTTTATGAATAAAGATGCAACATATGATGAAAAAGTTATCTTATTAAGTTGATTACCCTTGAATAGTCCCTAAACACATCGACATGTGATTGGCTCAATGGCACAATTCCTTTCAATTAATCACCCACTTGCACTTTAGCTAATCATCCTAGTCTCTGTATGCTAATTTTAGTGGTGATCAAATCTGCTACTGTGGTAATCAGTTTAATCTACATCAATGTCTTTCTGTCATCACCTCTTTCCAACGACAAGGTGATACCACCTTTTAAGAAAAGCAATAATCTTCACGGGATCTTGGTTCCTTAACTTTGAGCAACAGTCCTAATATTATCATATAATACCAGTGCTTAAATGGAAACCTCAGGAACAACTCCTATTGAATGATAAACTCTTTTATCTGATGCTATACTAAGTGGCTACTTAAGTAGCAAAGCACAAAGCCTTAGTCACCTTACCGGTTACAGTACCCAGCTAGGAACACTTTCATGTTTACTGCACCACTATTAAAGGTATCCTCATACCGTCATATAGTTTCATTGTCGTATAGAACGCCTCTCATCCTTCTCAAGTGCATGAGAGAGTTCTCCATTTGCTTTTCAATGTTATTCTCTAGGATTTTGCCCGAAATTTGCTAGATACCTATAAGGTATAAGCAATATCAAGCCAAGTGCAAAGCATTGCATGATGGATCCTACTGTCGAAGCATAATGGATCTCACTCATCTTTTGTCTCTCTTGAGGTACCTTAGCAGACATCATCTTAGAAAGACTGATGCAATGACTCTTACGCAAGTAACATCTTTTACTGCCTTCGATGCTAAAACTCTTTTAGCACTGTATCAACATACATGAGCCGTGGTGAACCAGGCATCCTTTCAGGCCTATCCTAATATCAAGCATATGGGAGGCCTTTCCCAGATGTACCATAGAGAATCAATATGGGAAATAACTGGAGCATGAGAGCGCTTTTCCCACAAGTATGCCATACAATATGACTACACTCTCACTAAACACCTTGTCTACGCAAGGTTCATCCACATTTTTGATAAAATCAAAACTCTTTTGACTATCTCATCAAAACGAATGTTTTAACTCTTTGATGCTAGCTGTAGTCCATAAATGGACCTCTGCAACTCGCATACCTTACTTGGTCCAACCGAGGATACGAACTCCTCTGGCTATGTCATATAGACTTCTTCACAAAGGAAGAACGCAGTTTAGACACCCACTAGCCAGATCTAGCTCGTATTCATAGTACACACTGATGGCTAGCAATATCCTGATGGATTTGAGCACTGGAACTGATGAGAATGTCTTATTGCAGACAACCTATTGTCCAGGTTAGATCTCATTCACAGCCAGTCTGATCTTATAGGTCAACACCTTGCCAACTGCTCAAATCTTTCCTAAAGATCCACCTGCACCCTATAGGAGTTATCCTTTTTGAGCCAGTAAACCAAAGTCTGTATTTGGTTTGAGTCCAGTTTGGATTTGCATAATTCTAATGCATGGTGTTAACACATTTGACCATTAAGAGATTGTGGATTGCCTAAATCTTGGTCATACCGTATGGCTAGATTGTTGGCTTAAGATTTTCAACCTTGGGCTTAATCTCGGTTTTGATGATAATAAACATGGAACTAATTGTTTATTGAGAAATCTTTCAGGCTCCATATTGGTTAGCGCTCGACGTCCCCGATTCGGAAAAATTAAAGAAATCGGAGAAATCGGCAAGGACGCTCGTCGTCGCTGGGATTCGTCAGGAAGTTAAAGTTTAGGTCTAGGGTGTCTAGTTTATTATGTAATCCTCATGATGATGCATACGAACCCTAAAACCAAACCCGAATCCCTAAATATGAAAACCCGAAAACTACCCTGAAACTCACTAAGCCTACGGAGCTCCTTGGAGGGCTATATGACCTAGATAGTTTCTCGACATAAAAAATGACGGTAATTATTCCTTGGGTTAAAATTAGATACTTAGCAATTCCATGATATAATGCTTATTTTAGAATGAAATCATGCTAAGGTAAAATTTTGACCAAATAATATTATTTTTATTTCAAACTTGATAAACATTCTTTAAATGATTAGATCTTGATATCTGGAAAGTTTGAATGAAAACTGAAAACTTTTGAAAAATTGCTAATATTTACGAAAATGCTACTAGATTTTAGTTATTTTTAGAAAAATGCAGAAAAATGATTTTTCTATAATTCTTGAAACTGCATGTTCTCTGAAGAATCTAGATTCTTCGGTAAAAGTTTTAAATTTTTTTAGTAAGAATATGAATTGATATGAGTTTTTGAAATCGGATTTCAAAACTTTAAAGTATTGTTCTTTCCAAATGTTCAATTTCCCGATACTTTAGTTTTTGGTCCAATCTTCAAATGAGACTTCAAGTATGATATTTTGAATTAACTTTTGACATCGTTAAAATATTTTAGAGAGAAAAATTATTTTAAAATGATTTTTGACTCTTTGATCGATACTTGGAAATATCGATACTTGAGTTAGTACATGATTCCTAGTTTTGGTTTTTGACTATCTATTCATGATATCATGTATTAATTAGTCTCTCATTCGATCTGTTGTTTTCGTCCCTTGAGTTGGTTGACTTCGTTTTCATGAAAACTAATTTTCAAGTCCCAACCTTGACCATAGTTGACTTTTCTAGCCCTTTTTGATTGATGTCAAAAGGAGGAGAAAAATATATGTAAAGGGGAAAAAAATATAGGAAAACCATGCATATAGATAGGGGGAGTTTATTTGCATAGATATGCATGTTGATAGGGGGAGAAATCCCTTAGTTGATATCCTTTATGCTTGAATGATATATTCTCTTAAGGATGTTTGTCATCATCAAAAAGGGGGAGATTGTTGGCTTAAGGTTTTCAACCTTGGGCTTAATCTCGATTTTGATGATAACAAACATGGAACTAATAGTTTATTAAGAAATATTTCAGGTTCCATATCGGTTAGCGCTGGACGTCCCCGATCGGAAAAATCAAAGAAATCGAAGAAATTGGCAAGGACGCTCGTCGGCGCTCGGATTCGTCGGAAAGTTAATGTTTAGGTCTAGGGTGTCTAGTTTATTATGTAATCCTCATGATGATGCATAGGAACCCTAAAACCAAACCCAAACCCCTAAATATAAAAACTCGAAAACCGTCCTGAAACTCACTAAGCCTAAGGAGCTCCTTGGAGGGCTATATGACCTAGATAGTTTCTTGACATAAAAAATGATGGTAATTGTTCATTGGATTAAAATTAGATAACGATGCATTTTTTAAGAATTTTTGGAAGCCTTTAGCCTACCCTTATTTGACCCGAAAAATTAGAAAAGTTCCATTTTTAGAAAATTTGTACTAGATCCCAAAAACTAGATTTTGATTTTTTAGATATTTTTATAGAATCCAAATGGGAGTAATCCTTATATAACATTTATGTTTTAAAGTTAATAAATATTATATAAGTAGACTTAGCGAAGACGGAACCAAAAAACAAACAAACAAAACAAAATTGCCCAGCCCAGTCTAGGTTCGGTCGACCGGTTGATCGACCGAAAGCTGCCAAAAACTGGTAGTAGGCAATTCAGTCGACCGAAGTGTGCCAAAAATTGGCGGTAGAGTCTTCGGTCGATCGGATTGCAAAGAAAAAGAGTCGCGACTGCAGCTCATACGTCGGTCAACTGATCGGTCGACCGAACTGCGGATCGATGAACTCGCGACTCGTTCGGTCGACCCATCGATCGACCAAACAGAGTGTTTAAGGCGGCGGTCTCTCGGGCGATCGATCGGTAGGTCGACCGACGATCGACCGACATGCGACTGAATGGTGGAAACGGCTAGTTTTTCGCCCGTTGAGCTGCCATTTCCTTGAGAGGTTATAAATATCCCTCATCTAACTTCTTTAACTCTTCTTACAAATTTTATTGAGCATTAAAAGAGAGTTTTGAGCCTTCTAAAGAATTAATTGTTGCGCTTTGTTCTTCCGTCAACATCCTTCTCAAGCGCCCAGTTCTGTTCCTCAAGTCTGCTGCGATTCAAGTTCATCTATTGGTCGAGTTGAAGGCTTGAAGGCTTGGGAAAAAGAGCATTGGTCCTTCTTTCAATTCTCAGCTCTTTTTCTTTGTATTTGAAGATTTATTTCAAACTTGTTTTATCTATAATAGCTTGCTAGGTGTGCTAGAGAAACACATAGGGTTAGGCTTTGTAGATTTGTGTTTTGCCTAAGTGAATAGGTTTGAGGAGTTCTTAAAGAGGTGAGAACTGTGTCCTCAGTTGTATTCAAAGGGAAACACAAGTTTTATAAAGTAATTGGTTAGAAATTATTGGTGTGGAGCCAAGGTAGTGGAGTAGGCAGTTGGCCGAACCACTATAAATTTGTGTGTTAGCATTGGCAGCTTGTTTGTGTTTATTATTTTATCTTTATTGCTTCTGCTTGCTATAAATATCGTGCTTAGCCTAACAAATCAAGAAATGATTAAAATCGGAATTAGACGACAATTGTTAGATAACACACTATTCACCCCCCTCTAGTGTGCCATTTCACCCAACATAGATATCATCACTCAGGCAATCTACGTAGTCTCCTAGAAGAGTGATGAGAAGTAATAATTACATGGATTGGTTTAACCTCTGAAACTACTAGTTGTTGCGATTTTATTCGTGGTTGCTAAACTTCACCAAGTTCAACATATCTTCCACTCTCACTTTCCTTGACAAACTCCTTTTCTCATAAAGTGGCGACAAAACTCCTTTCGTTCAGTTGGGAGCAGGGATGTCAACGGGGCGGGTACGGGGGGTGCCTACCCGTCCCGCGAAATAAATGAGTACCCGCTACCCATTTATTCCCTGCGGGTATAAAAAATGGGTACCCATTTAATTATCCGTGGGGGGACGGATACCCACGGGTATTGGCGGGTACCCATGACACTTTAAAAAAATATAAATTATAATATTTTAATAATACTTCAACTCTTAAAATATTTTGATAACTTCATTTTGATAAACACACAACATTTTGATAACAACATCATCGTAAGGTTTCAAAACATAAAGTATATGAGTATTGAATTAGGTTAGAATTTTTTTAGTATATATACCGAGGGTAATATTGGAATTTACTAATTCTCATGGATAACAGGTACCCGCGAGCACGGGTACTATAATACCACCTGCCCCATATAATAAATGGGTAAAAAAAATTACTCGCAAAATCCTCGCGGGTAGAAAACTACCCCACATACCCGTCATAAACGGGTAAATACCCACGGGTACTCGTCAAAACGGATAATATTGTCATCCCTAGTTGGGAGAACTTGATACCCAAAACACTTTTTAGGCTATGCCTCAAAATTTGCACCTGGTCAAGTTTGTCATACGCTAGGCAACCCCAAATCACGAGAGGTCTCAAACTCGATTTCTTGTTATTCCAATATCTTATATGGTGTATCAGAGACAGACAAAATTATGATCGCTACAATAGCTTATCCCCTGAAAAGAGATTGGAAGCTAAGACTAGATCACTTCATATCCAATAAGGTGTGATTCCACCTTTCAGACACACCTGTCAGGAGGGATCCATACAGAGACAATCTTATTATCTTCGAGATAATTTACAAACCTAATTGATAAGTATTCTCTATCTCGATCCAATTGAAGGCCTACAATACCTTTTCCAATATGTTTCTTTAACTTCACCTTCATACTACTTAAACGATCCAAAAGTATCGGATTTGTGCCAAAATAGATGGACATACCCTTGCTTAATCATATCATAGGAGTATCTTTTTTGGCTTGAGTTGTTATCAACTTGCATACACCTATGTTTACCAACTCTGATAAACTCAGTGAGCTTTTCGCCGGGTCTGGTGAATAGAGACTCGATCAAAATCTCCTTGAGACACACTTCTCAGGTTCTGACCGTGATTCATAATCGCCCAAAGTCATAAAAGTCAGAAGTAGGTGAGGTTAATTTTATCTCTTAGTGCGTTCGTACAAAATATATTTATCATTAACTTCAAAAACCATTAAACCAATTGAAATTGATTCAGTCGCATGTAACTCGCCAGAATGGTTCATGCGGCAACTATTGTCTTTTAAAAAACTTTTCACAACCTTATTCATATAACAAAGGAAAAATATGTTCTTTTATTAATACTGAAACAAATCAATATCAATGGTCTTGCCGAATAGCAGACTTATACAATAGGTTCATACAGCTAAGGCTGCAACACTTCCACCATTGCCTACCCGGAGGTCGTAGTTGCCTTTTGTCCAATCTTCTACATTTTCTCTTTTCCTGAAACATATTGCATATGATGATTGGTATCAAATACCCAGTAGAGTTAATGACGAAGTATTCTTATAATGTACGCACTTGAAGCGGTGGTTTTAAAAATCATCTTCAATTTTAATTCTGCAAAATACTCCTCGAAGTTGCACTTCCCGTGGTCATATTTACCACAATGGTAGCAAGTGCCACTGGGAACAACTTTCTCTTTCTTCAAAGGTTTCACAATTTTGTTTTTCACTTTGTTCTTAACAAAGTGTAACTTTGCCTCAAAGGCATCTCCCACTAACGAGACTGTGTCCTTATCCTTCATAATGTGGGACTCAGCAGTCTTTAGCATATTAAGGAGCTCGAGAAGCAAGACGTCCTACTTATTTATGCAAAAGTTATCATCAAATTGTGAAAAATGAATTCGAGAGGGATTAGAGTACTAAGTCCTAACTTAGCCCCTTATCAATGCTTAAGCTTAACTTCTCTAACCTCTCGATCAAATCGATTAGTTTGAGGACATGGATTTCAATAGGGGTCCCAGCCATCATCTTGGCCTGGAAGAGTTACTTTGACAGCTCAAACCTAGCAGTCCAGCTCTCTTCACCATAAAACTCCTTGAGGCGAGAGAGAATGACTCTAGTGTGCATCTTTTTATGTTGTCGCTACAACACATCAGACATAGAGGCGAGCATAATGCACTGAACAATAGTGCTGTCATTTTGCCACTTCTTGTAAGTGGCCCTTACTTCCTCGGTAACCCTTTGAGAAGGGACATCCAGTGGCCGGTTATCAAGAACATAGGAAAGTCTCTCCTGGGTGAGGACAATCCTCAAATTTCGCAACCAATCGACATAATTTGTCCAGTTAATTTATTAGCATCAAGAATGCAACGGAACGATGGTGAAAATAACATGATAAATATGCTACAATGAAAAGAAAGACATAAATGAGCAGATATATTATATGCATGATTATCGAGGTCTTTTGATTAATCATGGCTCCCACTAATTTTCGCGATTCCCAAATGACCCTATTGTTGGGAAGCGGGAAGCCCTCGTTGGTAGACTTCCTTAGGGGAAGATGGAATCCCATTTCTCCTACTCGGGTCTCGCATTTAATACGACAAATCATAATAGGTCCATGGGTAGGTAACTCTTTACCGATCACATCGCTATGTGACTTCCATCAAGTTTTGCCTCTAGGGGAACCATGGCCTTGTGTTTGCACAACAAACCAATGAGCCCTAGTTGACGGACCCATCGTTCGTATACCCAGCGAGAAAACAACCACACTTGAGTTTGCTCAACAAGGTAAGTCACGTTCAAGCTAGTAGTAGAGACACAAGGATATGTGTCATATTAGATGCAACGTGTCTATCAGTACAAAAGGCCTTGTGTTTGCACAACAACTCGTTGTGACAATAGACACACTTGTACTCCATAACAATGGAAGGCATGACTGGTATTCTAAATACCTTAGTCATTCGGACTCAATATTAATGGAGGGAGGGATTCTTTATGCAATTAAAATTATCTAAGCTATCAACAATTGAAGCAAAAGCAATAAATAAAAGCATAAAGTAAATAAGGATGATTATGGATGTTCTAAAGGTTCCAACCGAGCCATTGGGCGAACCAAGGCCATCATCCTAGGGTTTTTAGGGAGCTCCATCCCGCCAAGGCGCTGTCCAAAACCACCTTATAGGTTGTCGATTCCATCAGTGCCTTCCTGGGGTTCAAGCCGTCATCAACATGGCGCCGAACATCTCCTCTCCGTGCGCGCACCAAAACAGGGCAGCAAGCGTGCTCGTCGCTAATCTGCCCCTAAACTTTTAATTTTATAAAACTAAAAGAAGAAGACTCCAAAACACCCTTGGGGAAAGGTCTAAGGAGAGGGAGAAGAGGATTACAATCAGAATTCTCAAGATGAAGGCAGGGGTACGGAGGCCCTATTTAAAAGTTACAATGCTGAAATTTCATAAATTTACAAGCAATCAACACAACCACGTTTTACACACAGTCACATGCACATAGGGCTCATCCATAATCATCCTTACATGCATCTAAACAATTAAGAAAATGAAAGGAAAATATAGAATCCGAAAACGCGCTAATCGGGTTACGTTTTCACCCAAAACGGTCTAAATAACACATGCCGAAAATTTTAGTTTTCGGGGTTGTTCAACCATGAACCCGTGGGGCTCTTGAGCTCGAAATCTGTCCAAGACTAGTTTGGACAATAGGCTACCACCCCGGTTCATCGCATGAACCATGGAGCCAAGAGAACGACTCAAGAACACCCGAAAACAAAAATCGGGCAGCATGACATTTAGGGAGCGAACAGTTCATAAACGCAACAATAACGCCCAATTAAATTCCAAAAAAATACTAAATGTGGCTTTGATATCACTGTTAGGATGGGAATCAAAAACGCAATGGAAATAACAATTTAAAAAATTCAAACCATCCCGAAAACAATGATCTACTTTAGCAATATCTAAGGAATTCAATGTATGAGTAGGAGGAGGTATACATTATACCGTGGTTGGTATGGCTGCTCTTATCATTGTTTCAAGACGCACACGCGCACGTCCTCCAACGAAAGTCCACACCAAGTGCCTCGCAACAAAAGGGCAGCGAACACCGAGACTCATAGTGGCACAACAGAGAGGCTATCTCAACCCCGAATCGCACCAAGGTGAAGCCGACCCTTCCACCAAGTACCGAGAACCAAAAAGGGAGGATGAGGGGATGAGAAAACCACGGAACGAGAGGGTAGATAAAGGAATACCTCGATGTCCTTCTTGGACTCCTCCAAGAAGATAAAGTAGGCGGCACACCCAAGTAGAAGACACCTTCAATTCGGCTTCACAAAAGCCCGGGGAAAGAGGAAAAAGATGGCCGGTCACCAAGGGAGAGGAGGAGGGATTCTTTGGAACTTTTCCACTCAAGAACCCTCTCAATAATCAAGTTCTTAATCCTCTCCAAGATGAAAAACTAATTAACTCACCTCACAAAAGGAGGTTCAGCCACCACCAATTTATAGGGTGCATGGGCAGCTACAAGAGTAGACCCGACCCCCTAAAAACTTTCCCAAAATTCAAAATTCTGGGTTTGCCTCCAAAAAATATAATTTATATTTAATGGCTTCATAATTAATTCGAAATGAATTAAATCCAATTAAATATAAACTTTAATTTATCTCCATAAATTAATAGCCTATTAACAAGATTGATAATTATCTAAATAAACCAATCCCCTAAACAATAGGAAAGATATTTATCAAAATAATTTGAATTCCTATCAATTAATAGAATTGTGATTTATCCTCATAAATCACATATCTATTAATTTTATGATTTATCTCCATAAATCAAATTCCTATTAATTAGGATTAGGGCCGTTCATTGGGTCGACCCGACCCAATGAACCCGAGAACCCGACCTGACTCGACCTATTTGGGTTGGGTTGGGTCGGGTACAATTTGACCAAACCCGACCATAATCAGGTCAGGTCTCGGGTTTTAGAATTTGAAACCCGATGACCCGATTATTTATATTTTTTAATCATTTTTAAAATATTTATATTAAAAAACATTTATTTTTAATTATTTTTTAAAAAAATATTGTTAAAAACTCATTTTTTACCTAATCGGGTAAACCCGACTACTCGACCCGACCCGACCCGACCCGAACTAGGTCGGGTTTGAGAGATGAAAAAATTTCAATCCGACCCGACCCGACCCGATTACACTTGGTCGGGTCGGATCGATTTTTTCCCTAAACTGACCCGACCCGACCCGTGAACACCCCTAATTAGAATTTATCTTCGTGATTTATGTACCAAGTGCACTAGTGTATCCGGAATCACCGATCCCCTAATTGGTGATCCTACAACTAGGAACATTTAGAACATAGGCATCTGGATTCCAAGTCTCACTGGCATGATCCCATCATGGCCTCGAAATCATTTGCCCGGGTTCATGGGGTTCATCACAATCTTTATGAATAAAGATGCAGCATATGATGAAAAAGTTGTCTCATTAAGTTGATTACCCTTAAATAGTCCCTAAACATATCGACATATGATTGGCTCAAGGGCACTATTCCTTTCAGTTTCATGGTAGAACTCGGCACATTGATATCAAGTTTCATTTTATTAGAGAGCTTGTAAAGAATGGTACTATCAGTTTAGAATTTTATGGTACTAATGAGCAAGTTGCTGACTTGTTCACAAAAGGTCTTCTTCTTCACAAATTTATATGTTTCAGAGATGTTATTCGTGTTGGAGCTCCTCACTGTGGTGTAATGATGAACTAGAAGGTTGGAGAAGCATCACTAGAAGAATGAAGAAGCTTCTTACGTTAAAACTAAGCTTGTTAGTTAGTTAAAGCTTAGTTAAAGTTTTGTTACACTTGTATTCTTATTTTCTTCATTGTATAAATACATGTACTCCTTCTGAAAGTTGTATTGAATAAGATTTGAGTCTTTGCATTCTTTTGAATTCAATTAGCCTTTGAGAATCATTGTGAGATACTACCTGCATTTGTAGCTAGTATTCCTGTTCTTCCTTGTTCCAGTTCTGAAATAACGGAAGAAAGATACAGTAAATTCTAAAATATGAATTTAGAATTGATTTCCATTAGACAGGTTACAAATATGAAGCAGTTGTAAAATTCTAAATTCTAGAGTTTAAACCTATGATGCAGTAAATTCTAAAATATGAATCCAACCATTGTTAGACAAGTGCAGAAACTGCATCTGAATAAGCATTTCCATTCAGAATGATCAGAAGAATAAAGGCAAAAAAAAAGGCTTAAGCAACAGGCTTAAGCAATTGACAACATGTAGCTTGGTTGGATAATCCATATTTCTTCAAACACTATCCTATCGACAGGCTTAAGCATTTGACAACAAACATGTAGATTGGTTGGATAAATGTACTGAATTCTTGTGATAAATATTATTCTAATAGGAATCAAGAAATTATTCATGTTGCAGATACTTATAACATGCTGCAAACTATCTAGTTTAGTTTACTGTAGTGTAGTGTTCGGATGGCATCAAGCTAAGCTGACATAGTGACATGAGTATCAAACTAGCCTGGAATGCATCAAAGCAACAAAGTAACATCACAGCATCAAAGCAACATCAAAGCAGAATACACATACGTCAACATCAAAGCAGAATACTCTCTAGCTCTTAGCTCGTCACAATTCAGAATCGGAAAGCATCAAAAGCGTCGGGTTTACCTTTCACGGAATGGGGAGAGCGGAATCCAAGCAGTTAATTATAACCTGGCAGATATTAATTATCTACCCAGAACAGACAAATATTAAATATCGAAAAGTTAATTAGTACGTACTGAACCAATTATTGAAGCATAGAAATAAAAGGATGCTCTATTTTCAGACTCCTTAAAAATGCAAGAGTTCTTATTTCCATCAAACTTTATCTGCCATAAAATGTGTATACTTCAAGAATGATGAATATATATATATTAAGCAAGTACCAGTGCATCAGTACAAAAGATTGAAAAAGATGATGATAAAAGAGACTGGAGAATTTGAAAACGAATAGCTTGGTAACATCTTTTAAGACATGATTGTTGAAGATAATGCAACACCTAGCTTCATGTTCGTATTTATTCTTTAGACTAGTTTGATTTATCACATAGTTAGCATTTATCTTTTTAATTTAGTGGGTATTTATCATGTTAGCTTAGTGGGTAATTATCAGTTAATTACCGAGTCTTTAGGAGTTATCGCTGTGTCCTGTAAGCCTATAAAAGACCACTTATTTTATGAATGGAAGCATCTCTCCATTGAGCATCTCTCTCGTAGTTATCGTGGCGTATTCAACAATTGGTATAAGAGCTAGTACGAGAGAGTGCGAGGAGGAGAGATCGTCGTTCCAAAGTCGGAGCGAGAGATTGCCAAAAGTGAGAGCCGAGGAGAGGGAGAGATAGAGTCGGAGAAGCAGGCTCTGTTTTGAATAGAGAAAGGAGATCGTGATCCAGAGGCATCGGCGGAGCTGACGCCGGCACATGGCAGGAAGGAGTCCCTGCAAATGTCGGAAGAAAGCAGCGTCGCGTGGAAAGAAGACACGAGGAGGCTCTGTTTTGAACAGAGGAAGTCGACGGGACACTTTTGTTCTGTCCCGTTACGAAGAAGCTATCGACTACACCCTCTGTCTACGCCGGCTCCAAATCCCGACTGTGTTTGAAGGTGAGACAAGCACGTATGTGAGCTAGGCGACGGGAGAGACGCCACAACCGTTGTGGATTCCACCAAAGGATTGAAGAAATTAAGGTGGCAGAGATCGAGCAAGGAGATCGCCCTCGTCGAATTAGGAGTTGCAGCTTCCACACAGAGGCCAGCGGCACCCTGCCTCGAATTCTGCCTAGAATCGAGACTTGTAGTCAGGCATCGCCACTCCGTGAGCAGCAGACCATGTTGCTGCCAAGAAGAGGAAGAACCAAGTTTTGTAGTGTCTTTTGCAGAAGAGGTAATCTGGCGGGCCCCACCTCCTTTAATTACCTATTCATCTCGTGGTGAAGAAAAGAAATAAAGTGCATTCCTGCTGGTCCACAAAAAAAAAACTTCATTGAAGAGAAGGAAATTGATTTCCAATTCCTTTAATCTCACCTGGTCGAAGTAGCTGAGCAAAAGAGGAGAAAAAAGTGAACTTTCTCATTCCGAGGGCCCCACTTCAAAAATATTGAAGCAACAACAAACGTGCAGCCATTCAATTAAAGGTATTATTTTGACTTTGGTCAAAATACCTAAAGGAAAAGATATCTGGCTGAGAGAAATAGATTTAGTACTTCCCTGTTTTATTTATTTATTTTTCTCTTATATGTAATTGAAAAAAAAAAAAAGAGAAAAAAAGAGAGAGAGAAAGAGAGAGTCATCACCCCTCAACCATATTGATTCCCGCTTATTTCGATGACAAGTCACGTTGATCGCCAGATAGGGGAGACCGCGATCGTGGAAGAAGCACCAACAGACCCCCGCTTCTTCAATAATAGTAGGTCTCCGAAGTGGATTTTCAAAAGCAGTCGTCGCCTAGAGGAAGAGAGAGGAAGATAAAGGGACAGATCAGTCTCAAGTTGGTGGATAATTTTTGGTGACAAAATGAGCGAACAACATTTCATTGGCGGAATGAAAAAGCTCAACAATCACAATTATAATACTTGGTCGACTTGTATGATGTCATATTTGCAGGGCCAAGATTTGTGGGAGTTGTTAACGGGAGTGAAGTTACACAGCCAAAAGAAGATACAAATGGTGCACTGCGGAAGTGGAGAATCAAAGCTGGTAAGGCAATGTTTGTCTTGAAGACAACTGTTGAAGAAGAAGTGCTAGAGCACATCCATGATGCCAAAGCCCCCCAAGAAGCTTGGGATACCCTCGCCAAGCTGTTTTAAAAAAGGAATGACACAAGGCTCCAGCTTTTAGAAAGCGAGTCATTGTCGATAGCGCAACACGACATGACGATTGCTCAATACTTTCACAAGGTGAAGACGCTCTGCCGGGAGATTGCAGAGTTAGATCCTAAAGCTCCGATCGGGGAATCCAGGATGAAGAGGATAATCATCCATGGTTTGAGGCCTGAGTTCAGAGGCTTTGTAGCTGCAGTTCAGGGATGGCAGAACCAGCCATCACTTGTTGAGTTTGAGAATTTGCTTGCAGGTCAGGAAGCGTTGGCCAAGAAAATGGGAGGAATTTCACAGAAAGGCGAAGAGGAAGCACTCTACGCCAAGAAAAGCAGATGGAATTCCAAGCAGCATGCCGATAGAGGATCTAAGAAGAATGAAGGTAAAACGAAAAGTCGTGAAGGAGAAGGGAGCGCTCGTGCAGAGGGAGCATCGAAGAAGCATGACAAGAAATTTGAATGGAAGTGCTACAATTGCGGCAAGATTGGTCATATGGCAAGAGAATGTCGATCGAAGAAAAAGCTTGAGGAAGGTAATGCTATTACTTTCAAAGATGAGGAAGAGTGGGATGTTGAGGAGGTAGCTCTCACAACTATAGTATCCGATCAGGTAGAGGATGATTGGATCGAAAGCTCGGCTTGGTAAAGGAAGCTGGTGTTGAGGGGGAGTGTTGAAGATAATGCAACACCTAGCTTCATGTTCGTATTTATCCTTTAGACTAGTTTAACTTATCACATAGTTAGCATTTATCCTTTTATTTAGTGGGTATTTATCATGTTAGCTTAATGGGTAATTATCAGTTAATTACCGAGTCTTTAGGAGGTATCATTGTGTCCTGTAAGCCTATAAAAGGTCACTTATTTTATGAATGGAAGCATCTCTCCATTGAGCATCTCTCTCGTGTTTATCCTGGCGTATTCAACAATGATATCAGAGAGTGATGTGGAAATCAGGAATGCATGTGTGCATTATGATAACAAGCAGTAACATCTTTGTTAAAAGACATGCATCAGATCTCAATTGGGATGGATAATAATTGCATGGATCAGGATGAATGTTACATCACAATTAGAATCAAAACCCCGAAAAGAATATTAGTTCCTATTCCACTGCAAAATCCACCAATATGGATTGGGATATATTCATAAGAAGACACTAAATGACATTCACATTTCATCTATATTACTCTTATATTGTAAGTTTTTTTCGAATGAAGTGTTATTCACATACATTTATAGTAAGTTCCTATATGGGTTCACCTTAATAGTAAGTTCCTATATGCTGGTATGGATGCTATAGGTGGCTTCTGTGATGGCCATGTGGAGTAGGGTCCAGCCAGATTATGCTGCTAATTTGTGGAATGAAGATCTGAACAATTAAACGACTTGGAACCCAGGTTTGCTATCTGCATCTTGTTGTTCAGTGCACCTTGGATGTATGAAACTTTTACTGAGCTATTCAAAAGATATATCTAGTGAACTAGAATTTTTCTTCTTTGGCATTTTTATCTTGTTTATACTATATGCTTTCAGTTCAGTCCTTCAGAATGTGGTTAACTAGAAGAAAGTCAATAGTTTTCTGGATAAATGCTAGCACAAAGCTATCACTAGTCATTCTGATTGAGATTTCTTAATTCAGTGGTTTACGATCCTCATTTTGATGCTAATTCAGAATATTAATAGTTTATAGCTTTAAGCTTTTAATTGGAGACCTAAAGTTTTGGTTCTTTCCTTTGCATCTTATCACTCAGCTGGTCCGATAATTTACTATCTTCATGCATATATATATTAGAAGAAAAACAACTTTATGTACTCTCTTCCACAACTTCGGGTGGTTAGGAAAACGTACAATGATATATCTTTTCCATTTCATTGCAGTAATTCTACCAAAGTCGAGCTCTTCTAATTTCATGTGTTTTCTTCACAATTTAATGTCCCTAATTCTTCTTCTCTCTTGTGAAAGTGAGAAATCTTGTTTACTATTCATGTTGAATTGAAGTGCGCAAAAATTTGTTTTGAACTGTTAAAAATCATCAAATAAAGTAATAAACCTAGCATGAGTTCGTTTTCTATATACTTGGGATTGTTCATTTGATCCGATTGCCAGCTCCATACAAGTTACTGAGTTTACAGGGATTTTTCTTGGAGAGTTTGACATGTAAGAAAAATGAAGTGGAATAACTTGTAAAGGAATCAAGTTTAAGGTCATTATTGTCCACACTCCACACACCTTAAGAAGTTCTAACTTCATATATACTCAAACTTGCAAAGGTATATAGGAAAGCAGGTAAACATAGACTCGCATAAAGAAAAAAGGAGACAATATATTTTCTTAATCAGAGTATATGTATACTCATAATACTAAATCAACATGAAAATGCACCAAGATAAGGAAATTTTCTTATCTTTTCTTATGTCAACATACTACAGATTATTATGTCAACATGAAAATGCACAATACTAAATCAACATGCAGCGGTGTCACTACAGGATATCAACAGAATACTACTCAACATAGTGAAATCAACATAATACAATTTTCTTATCTTACTAAATCAACAGAATACTAAATCAACCTACATGGTCTAAGAAAATGCAGAATACTAAATCAGCATAGTAGCATGAAAGCAACATCAGAAAGCAATCAGAGAGACAAGAAAATGCAGCATGAAAGCAACTAAATCCAGATACCTACAACCTGAAAGATGCAGATGACATCTTAATTAGCTGAAAGATACCTACAACATGAAACGGAAGGTTTAAGGTTTAAAATTCAGGAAAATGCAGCTTGAAATCAACTAAATCAACTAAATCAACAAAAAAGCAGAATACTGAATCAACAGAGCAGTGGATCGGGTTTACCTTTCACGGAAAGGGGAGCAGCGGGGATCGGGATTGGAAGCATCAGATCGGGAGCAGCACTTCGGAGCAGCGGGGATGAGCAGGTGCGGGAGCAGGTTCTGGAGTTGAGCGTGGAGTTTTAGGATTTTTGGAGGAGGCGATCAGGTCCGCGGCTTTTGGAGGTGGCATGCAGGTGCAGGAAAAAGGAACGGGAGAAGGTGATGACCGGAAAAAAAAACTAAACTAAAAAAATAACCGACGACCTCAACTAGCGCAGGTTATTAATCTAATTAAATAGTATAACTAGCGCAGGTTAAGCTTAATCCTTGCTTTTTTCATAATGAATTAATTTATTTAAAATACGATGCGAATATCTGCATCCTTATGCAATGAAATATGAATATATGTATCCACGTTCACAGCTAATGCGAATATGCAAATGCTAAATACAATGTGAATGCGAATGATATAATTTGTACACAATATCTGATCTATTGTCATTGATGTGCATCCTGCAAGAGGTGACAACTACTATATGATTGTGCATTACTACTAGAGGCTTAAGGAGTATGCAGATGGAAGACATCGTAAATGAATATTATTAACTCAAATCAAGCAAATAAATAACATCGATCATGTTTCACTCTTTGTTTTCTATTTTCTTCACTTGCTAATTAAAGGGATGCCGATTGAATATTTATTATAGCATTCTCTTAATCTCTTTAAAACCCATAAGAGATTTCAATGACTCAAGATTTATTTCGCTAACTATATTCACATAATAGTCAATGTAAAATACAATAAGGCATACTCATATATGTTAGGAAATTAGCGAATTTTCTAGTAGGATCCACTAAATCCAAACAACGAGGCTGGAGAAACACATAACCAAGCACTAATAGAAAAATTGCAAAAATACCAGAAATTTACATGGACATAATTACCATAAACTGGCTGGAATCTAGCATGAGAAAAACTGGCTATAATCTATATATATATAAATAAAGGCAAGATATAAATTTACCATGTGGCACCTTCAAAAGTCATGTTTACTGACATAGTATTTTCTGATTTTTTTTGAATTTTTCTGATTTTTTTTACAAGCTATTTCTAATTAGTAAATGTCAAAAATTATGAATACTAATTCTAATCATTAACAGCTACTGCTCTCTCACACGTTTCACCTCCCTCTCTCCACGCTTAATTTACGGCCGTTACTCTCAATTTACAACCATTACATTTCTCTGTCTCATACGGGATTTTTTTCTTCCAAAACCTGCACTGCTCCTCCTACGGTAGGACGTGTTCTTCCCCCATCGTCTTCTTCGTCGAGGGATCCATGCACGTACCACCCCCACTTCTTCTTCTTCTCCTTCTTCTCCTTCTTCTTCTACTACTACTACTAAATTCAAGTTCTCTTTATTGATGCTCCTCCTCCTACGGTTGTTAACGAGGACGAATTCTTCCCCGTCATCTTCTTCGTCGAGACATCTTTATTGCTGCTGCTCCGGAGGACAAATTCTTCCTCTTCTTCGTCAAGGGATCCAGGTACATACCACCCCTCTTTTTCTTCACTCGCCTCTCAAGTATTGATCACTCGCCTGGATGTGGATGTGCATTAGATCATTTGAAATCATTTTAAAATCTCTACATGGTTCTTCTTCTTTAAGCATTTGAATAACACATTAGTATCACAGAATGAAAAGTTATATTTTCCACCAAAAAATAGATTCATTTTCCCTTTTTTACCTTTTTAAGAAAAAGTAGGGCAATCTTTCATGAAAATAGCTCAACAATGATGCATACTGGTTTGAAGTGTAATGTATTTTGCTTAGTAAAAGTATAATCGAAATAATCCAGTGATAACAAATGAAACAGAGCATTTGTGTTATCGAAATGACGACACTAGAGGGGGGATGAATAGTATGTTTACTAATTCGATTAGCCTAAATTTAGATTTTAATCGTTTACTTGATTAGTTAGGCAATTTGCAATTCGATGATTTTATATGCGGAAGCAATAAATGATTTAGCAATTAAAACAAATAAGAAATCAATGCAAACACAAGATTTATAGTGGTTCGGCCCCAATGCCTACTCCACTACTTAAACACCCCGCTTAGGATTTCCAAATTACTTTTACTAGATTAATTTACGTTTCCCTTACACAGAGGACTTTTCACCGAAGAGACACACTCTCGACCTAAGGCACTTGCACACCTGGAAGTCACTGTCTTCTTATCGAGAGTCATCTTCCACCTCAACCCTAAGGGACAACTAAACTAATCTTAGTAAACACTAAATTTACAAAAGTGGCTTTACACCTAACACCAGGTAACCACTTATACCCACAAGACCAAACACTTGCTCTCCACACGCACAGATAAAAACACAGTTGAAATAACAACAAAAATTACAATGAAAAGAGCTAAGAATGAAACCAATAGAAAAAACTCTTTTGCAATCCTTCAATCCTTCAACTCGTCAAGTAGTAGAGATTGAATCAACACTCGAGTTGAGACAGCAGCTGGCGCTTGAAGAATGAACTCGACAGAGAAGCAGAGCGCAAGCTTTAAATCTTTTCGAATGCTCTAAATCTTCCTTTTGAATATTCAATAAACTCTGTTATGATCAAGAAAGAGTTTTAAATGAAGGTATATGAGGGTGTATTTCTACCCTTGTGAAGAAACGGCTGCTCAACGAATAGAAAACTATCTGTTGCAGACCGCCGGTCGAATGGTCGGTCGACCGACTGGTCGACCGTTGCTCTTTACTCTGTGGTCGGTCGATCGCCCAGACATAAAAACATCAATCCCGATCTTCAGTCGACCGACGCGATTTGCATCTTCGGGTACCAGCAGGTCAGTCGACCGATGGGTCAATCGTCCGAGCTACTGCCCGTTTTGGGCTTCCATCGGTCGATCGCCCGGTCGACCGAAGTAGCTATGCTACTTTTTACCTTCATTCGGTCGACCGAACCTAGGCTGAAGTTTATTTCTTCAGCCTATTTCTTCCGCGCTTCGTTTCCGGATTTCAGCTTTCAACGACCATCAACTTGGAGAGCTTTCAAGTGATCTTTGAGCCCGTCCAATACGTCTTTGGTGCACGTGTCGCTCTTCGAGAAGTTTCCACGACGAACCCGAGCGTGACGATCAATGTCCTTCCGATTTTCGATTTTTTCGATCGAGGACATCGAACGCTAATTGATATGGAACCTGAAAGATATTCCCAATGAATTCATTAGTCTCATGTTTGTTATCATCAAAACCATCAAAACCGAGATTAAGGCTAAGGTTGAAAACCTAAAGCCAACAATTTGCACCTCTATACCTATCATTGTACACAGATTATGGCGTCAGAAGAATAGCAGATTAGTATCACAAAATAATCAAGCAATGTAGGCATAATTATTCATTGATTATCATAGGCCGAAAATATTAGAAAACAAAATAATGCATCTCTAAAGTCTAGACTAGGGCCGGCAACGGATCGGATACGGTGCAGATACTAAATTATCCGTATCTGCATCGCACCCCATATCCGCACATCCGTATCCGCACCGTATCCGCTACGGATGTGAGTATGGATATCCATATTCGCGCTGCTTCAAATGCGGATATTCGCACCGCATCCGTATCCGCACCGTATTTAATAAAAAAATATTTAATTAAAAAAATCAATAAATTACCAATTCATTGATCCAAAATAAATATATAATATACTTCAAAATTCATCTTGACGTAAAATTACCATAGAGCTCTTATATATATTAATAACTTATATGACCAAAATAGTAATTCAGAGACGTGGATAGGCGGTGCGAATACGGTGCAGATACGATGCGGATCCACAGTCATATCCGTATCCGCACCGTATCTGTGCGGATATAAGTTTTCTAAATTCATATCTGTATTCATATCCATTTTTACTTGCGGATATTGATCGAATACAGTGCAGATGTGATTTTTAGTTAGTGGGTGCAGATAAAATTACCACCCCTAGTTGTGTACATACTACATAGTACATACACGTTTTCTTGCAAGAATTTCAGGTGCACATCGTAAATTAATAATTTATATAGTGTCCTCTAGTTGCATTGATGTAGTTGATTAATATACTTTATCCAACTCTTCAATCCTCCAACCTTAGAGAGCTTTATTGAGCAATAGACGTTATAGGCATTTAAAGCAGATATGTTGCAATGTGTCTGAGTCGCAAAAAATCTGCTTACACATCCAAATATCCAATGATTAACTTGCCGGCTGTTTGCAACTTATGGAACTGAAGCACAACCTTGTATTTAGTTTATATTGTCCTGTTGGTACTAAACATGGCAAAATATTTCTTGGTAATCGGAAACCCTTTCATGGAAAAGTCTCATAGTAAACTATTGTGCTACTTGTATCTCAATAGACAAAGCATATTATAGTCTTTTTATTACTTACCAGATTTCTGCCTTTTCTTGCAGATGAGTATGTTATTTGTAATGGTTGCAAAAGTCCAGACACAATCCTTTCCAAGGAAAATCGGTTGTTCTTCCTTCGATGTGAGCAGGTAAACACTCCAAATCCACACTCCTGTTTTTGTTGCATCAAGTCTGTTCTATTCTGTCTAGATTAGGAGTGGCAATTTTATTTGCATCCGCTAATTAAAAACCGCATTTGCACCGTATCCGATTCATATCCGTAAGTAAAAATGGATACGGATACGAATATGAATTTAGAAAACTTATATCCGCGCGGATACGGTGTGAATACGGATATGACTGTGGATCTGCATCGTATCTGCACCTATCCGCACCGCCTTTCCACGTCTCTGAATTACTATTTTGCCCATATAAGTTATTAATATATAAGAGCTCTATGGTAATTTTACGTCAAGATGAATTTTGAAGTATATTATATATTTATTTTGGATTAATGAATTGGTAATTTATTGATTTTTTTGATTAAATACGGTGCGGATACGGATGCGGTGCGAATATCCGCATTTGAAGCCGTGCGAATATGGATATCCATATTCACATCCGTAGCGGATACGGTGCGGATACGGATGTGCGGATATGGGGTGCGGTGTGGATACGGATAATCTAGTATCTGTATCGTATTCGATCCGTTGCCGGCCCTATACACAACTACACATATAATAAATAATTCATGAGATAATAATTTATACAGTCCAAGGTCAGGACAAGCTTAACAAGAAACAGGAAGTGATGTGAAGTTATTCATGGCACTTACTGATATATCTCCTTAGGATACCCTCAAAATTTTTTGGAGCAAATTTCTTCCCTTAACCACCAACCTCTGCTGGCCCTCTTCTTCTTCTTCAGCTCTTTAATCATTTGAAATCTGTACATGGCACTTTAATCATTTGGAATCTGTATGGCTCTTCTTCTTCTTTAGATTCTCATCCGCAGTAATCCTATCATGCCCATCAATTTAATTCATCATGATCTTGATCGAATCATTTTCTCTAGATTACTCTCTCCTCTACCCCAGGAATAGCATCAACAACCCTTATCTTTGCAAGTGTTTCGTCTCTAAGGGCATTAACAATTTCACCATCTTTTCCAAGAACACTTCCAATCTTCTTCAGTGTTTTACAGGGAAAAGAATGCGATAGGTTTAGTGCTGGAACCATGATCATGGTTAGAATTATGCATGTTCCTTTTACCATTATCAAACTGATATCGAGATCGTTTCCTGAAATTTTCAGATTTATTCCTAGAAAACACAATCCAAGCAACACTTCACATTTAACAAAATCATTTAGGAATGAGAAAGGTAGTAATAATTTCATCAGCCCTCATCGGGAAAAAACATTGTACTCCTTGATTAGCAAATAAACCTCCATCTAGCAACTCATAGTAGTCTCATTCTTGGTTACGAAAAGGACTCTGTTTACGAAAATACCATGCATAAAATTTCTTCTACTTGAAAATATGGGAAAAAAGAAGCCTGTCGTTGAGTGTACGTCTTCTCCATACAACAAAGCAATACACATTTTTGGAACATTGCTAGCATTGACATTTACTATTTTTTTCCTTACGATAGACATATTATATTTTTGGAAAACTTCATTAACAAAAATTTGTTTAGTTTAGAATAATTTATTTTTCTAATTTGTTTCAATAATTTATTATATTATATTTGATTTTTATCCTTAGAATATATTTTTTCATTTTTATATAATTTTATTATTGAAATATATATATATATATATATATATATATATATATATATATTAATTGCTCTGGGTGCATATTCTTTAATATTTATGTATATGAGCCTATTTTGATGTTTTTAATTTTGAATTTATTATTAATTTGAATAATTAATATAGAATTTTTTTTAATGTATTGATTTTTTTTTATATTCATTTTTGAGTTTTATTTCTTGAGTTTGTTTTTAATAATATTTTAAAATCAAATAAATTTATGTAGTTTAAAATAATTTAGATTTTTATTTTTAAATTTGTTTTAATTTTTTACATTATATTTACATTATATTTTATTTTTATTCCTAAAAATATTACTATATTTGTAATTTTTCATATATATATATAATTGCTCTTGGTGCATATTTTTTAGTGTTTATCTAGGACAATTAGTGCATATTTATAATTGCTCTTTAATATATATTTATATATTTTTAAACTCTCTAAATCATTAGAGAGTTTTGCACAAAGTGTATAAATTCAAATTTAAATTAAAAATTATAAAATATTTTTGATATTATAGACTTTGAGTAAAAATCTCTAAGGCATTAAATCATGATGTTATAGAACTAATTTTTAATTATGATGTTAGTGAAATATTTTTTCTCCAAAATATTTTGATAGACTCTAGCATATTTTTTATATCACATATATTTTTTTATGAATTAAATTTTATTTTTTATAATTATAATATTACTATAAACAAAAGTATCTAACTCATTAGAGACTTTTGTGCAAAGTTTATAATACCTTCATTTAAAAAAAAAAAAATATTTGAATTCATAAAATAGTTTTTTAATGATACAAATAGGAATTATGATCCAGAAAAATATTTTACATCAAAATATTTTATAATTTTTAATTTAAATTTAAATTTATAGACTTTGTACAAAAGTCTTTAATACATCAGAGAGTTTGAAAAATATATTTTTTATTCTCTAATAACTTATTTTTATCATAAAAAGTATTTTATAAATTAAAATTATTTTTTTTATGTTTTTTTTTAATTTTTGGTCAAAGTCTCTTTGGCCAGGGGCAAAATCGGTATTGGATCCACTCAAATCCGGATCCAGGAATTTTCCATCTTCAAATCCGAATTTAGGAATTTCTCATTTTTCAAATCCGAATTTGGGAAATTGCCCTTGTTATATTATATTTATATTATATTTGGTGAATTTTTAATTATATCTATATTATATTTGGTAAATTTTAATTATAGTAATATATTATATTATACAATTAAAAATGAATAGTATAATTCAAAATATTATAATAAAAATAATTCAATATCAATATTTTATGACATTTAAATATAAAAATGAATTACATTAAGTTTTAATTTATAGATATTATTTATATTTATAAATATATCATTGTGTAGGCGAATTTTAAGCAATAAATAAAAATCATATTTGACCAAGAATATTTTTTTTTTTACTTTATTAATTATATAAATTAAATTAAACTAATACTTATTATTTTTTTACACTTTTATATATACATAATATTTGTTATTACTCTTAATTATTTGGATATGAATATTATTATTTAAAATTATAATTTAAGTTAAATTAATTTTAATAATTTTATTTATCATAATTTTAAAATTCACTTACATTATATATAATTGCGCAACGCGCGAATTTTCGACTAGTAGCAAAAGATATCTCTGCTGTTTGAAAATGCCTTCTCCTGTCCGAGAAATAGGGCAATTTAGTGCTTGATTTGGTGGAGATTGCAGCTGCAATTTCCAAAGATTTGATAATTATTTCCAAAAAAGGAGGAATAAAAACCCATCAGAAACCAAGCACAGATGCAGCATTTTCAGAAGTTTATGGGGCGGATTCGTTGTTATTTAGATATCCGATTTCTACAGGACCTATGGCTCAAATAATTAACCTGTGCAGAAGAGAATGGCCTAACGGCATGTTACAAGAAACAAGGTAGACAATGATCGCTTGAAGCACTCTGAATTAATTCTTAACCATTTTGCAGAATGAAACTTGAAGGTACTTCAAGGTAGATCATGATTTATTAATGGTGCAAGGTATTTCACATTGTTGAAGAATACATTGTTGCTTCATTTGGTCGGAAATATGCAAGGCTAGTTTTGTTAGACCGTTCTTTATGGTATATCTACCTTGCTGAATTAATAAATCATGCTGATTTAATGGTGCAAGAATCAAAGATAGTCCCTACTATCTTCCATTCTTGCACCATTAATTCAGCAAGGTAGCTAGATAGACCATAAAGAACGGTCTAACCAAATTAGAAATCGAGGTAAGTTCTTTGGTGGTAAGGGGTGCTTATGAGTGCAAGGCTGATAAATGGATGCCTAAATTTCATTATGTTCTCCCCCTTGCACCAGCCTTGCACTAATCAGCACCCCTTAACCACGTTACCTTGTTTTTTTCACGGTGATGCTATTTTAGTGGCTCGAGGAGGAGGCCAACGCTCCAAGTTCCTGGTCGACCGCGTCGAGCAGTAGCGCGCATGCTATTTTTCACGGTGATAACGAATAAACAATGTATTACCATAAAGAACATTCTAATTAAACTTAGCCTTGCAAATTTCTGACCAAATGAAGCAACAATGTATGAAAAGGAAGGTATCCAACTTAAAACCAAAATCTCTGCTTGCTGACGAAGATGAATTACAACATTATTTGGCACCGTACATGGGAAATTTAGTCATTCAATCCATTCAGCAACGGCGGCCTTGAACAAAATTGATTGCAAGGCCCATATTGTTCGTACATCCCAACATGTACGTAACGTTGGGCTTCTTAGAGAGAGTCGCGGAAATCGCACGTGCGGCCTCGATGCGGCGGAGCTCCAAGTACTGGCAGAGCGAAGCGGCCAAACTCATATTGGAAGCCACCGCCTCTGCAATCTCACGAGCGTCTTGGAGAGATTCGCAACAATCTCACGAGCTCCCTCGATGCGGCGTAGCTCTAGGAGGTCAGTACCGAAAGAGGTCAGTACCCTTGACACAGATGACCAACATGCCATCTTCTAGGGACAAGTCAATGAGAGGGTCAAAGTGGAGACTTTAGTTGGAGGTGGTATTGCAAAACCCTAATAAGGTTTATCATTTGTATTGTCCTCTTGATGTCGGTATGATTTCCAAATCTCAACAAATTAATTTTGAATATTTTCAGAAATCAGCATAAATTTTTGACAAATTACCAAAATTGAAACGAGGATTCAAATACTTCAAAAATTTCAAAAAGTAAATATTTCAATTTTACTTTCCTATATATATATTGCATAACAAATCAATTTTAGGAGGAGAGGCGCAAGGCTTGGAGGTTGGAATCTTGCGGACGTCGAAATCTGATCATTTCGAGGCTTCGAGGTGATCTTCTTCTTCCTAAGGTGAGTGACTTGAAACCTTGCCCATAGGTTCTTCCCAAATTCCAGCCGCCCCTCCTTGTTGAGGATTTAAATTCTGAATTATTTTCTTTCCGTCGAAATCGATGTTGAAATATTCTTGATTGGTGCGATTGTAATAAGATTTGGCATTTTTCTTTTTGGTATGGCAGCCCTAGGGCATACCCTTGTTCCTTAGGGCTGGCCAAACCTTGTAGTAGACGAGGGGGAATGAGAACTTTGGGTTCCTTGAGGAAGGACAAGGTTGGCTTGTTCTTTTCCCTTGACCACACAAAAACTTCCAAACAAAATTGGCAGCCAAGAATTCGTCTTGATGTCAATGTATCATATACCAAAGGATTAGATTAGTTTAAGTTTCACTTGATTTCAGTATTGAATGGTCGGTATGTAACATGCTAATATCCAAAACATGATGTTTTTCTTGCTTGGTTGTATTACAAGATTAATTTATTAGGTGAACTTTTGTACTATGTGATCCTTGAAAAAAAAAACTCTTGTGGTGCTTGGAAGTTGGACTGAATCAGCATAACGTAATATGGAAAGGAAAATAAACAAGGTTAGAGAAATTTATATATATATATATATATATCTGATATAGACATTGGAGGAAGGAAAAATATATAGGCTTCTTTCTAAGTAGTTTATTGTTATTCTTTGATTTAAAGTCCATCGTTGCTATTTGTAATTTATGCTTCCCACTGAGTATGGAATGTTATCACATGTTAGCATCCTAGATAGAAACCATTTCAGTTTTATGGATACTAAATTTCATTTTTTTTTTTAGTGATAGATTTCATTTTTAATCATGCTAAGGTTTGTGCTTGTATCGAGTACATATCATATGAAATCTACCGCTTGATTGTGATTATTATATTATGGTGAAAGATCTTGACCGTAATTACTATCTATGTGCTAAAATTGATGTAAGAAGAACCGAATTAGTTATGTTATTGATAGGAAACTCTCGCAGAAGTATTCATGTGTAAATGCTGAGTTTATTTTCAGTTTCGGAACTAGAATGCATGTTTTTTTTTAAAAAAGCTGGAAATTTATGTGTACATGTCAGGCTGGGTATGTTGAAATGTTGAATAGAAAAATTAGAGTGGTGGGTATGTTGACATGCTAAGATTGAAAAGTTAGGTTGTGGTGGATTTATGCATGCTGAATTCAGCGTCTACATAGCAATGCGTGCATGTTTATTTGTACTGGGAATTATTGTTTATATATCATATTTGTATGTTGAAAAATACTGAATTATAAGTATGAAAGAGTAGCATGGTGGAGATAATGCCATGCTGAAATTTCTTGAAGTAGAGGCTGAAATTTACGTTTACCGGCTGAAATCAAAATTGAGACACCATAGGCTATACATAATTTATGTTAGAATAATCTACTTCATTATGCTCAGTGGATATACCTAGGACTGGATTTGCTTGGGTTGAAATGGTAGAGTACACCGCCGAGGGGTTAGAGCACGAGGAAGGGCTGGGTTAAGGGCGCGTGTACTCATTCCTGAGAAATGTCGGCAATCATTCTAATTGTCCTAGAAATTATTTATTTATATATTGTTGTGTCTATTTACATTATCTTTGGGCATGGTTGTGCTTGCTAGATTATTCTGGACTGGGAAGCTCGTCAACCGCCACACTGACGACCGACCTAGAGTGGCATGGGCGGGAAGCTCGCTGAGACAGAGCAGTGCTCAGTGACCGACTCGTAGGACCGACGGGTCCCTAGATTATTGGACCGACAGGTCCCTGGATATTGGACCGACGGATCCCTGGATCGGGAAGCTCGTCAGCCCGCCACACTAACGACCGACCCGGGTGACTTGTTTGGAATGATTGGTTATGCATATTGGTATATATATATTTACTAATGATGGTTATGCTTATTTACTACTGCTCATTAGTATATGTTATAGATAAATTATTTATCTGGGTTGTTATGTTAATATGGATTATAACCCGATTATGATTATATGTGATGACTTAGAGAGGGCTCGGGGATGAGCCACTCACTGAGTTCTTATGAACTCACACTCTCTTCTGTTTGTATTTTCTTACAGTTGCATATAATCAATAGAGCTCAGGCAGTAGGTCTCATGGCGAGTGGTCGTAGTCGAGTCCCAGGAATTATTTATGCATTGTCTTCCATTTTGGTTGTAGATTTGAAGTTGTACTCATCATGACGTTTTGTTAGAATTATACATTCACTTGTTTCATTTGGTGTCTGCATGGTTATCATTTTTATTCCGCATTAGTATGCATGGGTTGGTAGGCTTCGGAGTACGAACGTGTACTCTGGCCGGTCACGTGACCTTGGATTTTGGGGCGTGACAAATTACCAAAATTGAAACGAGGATTCAAATAGTTCCAAAATCTCAAAAAATAAATATTTCAATTTTACCTTCATATATTGCATAACAAATTAATTTTGAATATGTTTAGGAAAGCAGAATAATTCATGAGAAATTACCCAATTTGAAACAAGGATTCAAATACTTCCAAAATCTCAAAGGTAAATATTTTAAATTTACCTTCCTACTAGTATGACACTCGCTATACACGGCTTAATTATGCTATAAAAATTATTTGAATAAGGATAAATCAATTAGTTGTATGCATTTATAAATTTAGTAGAGTAAAAGCAATTGTATCTATTTTTTTTAAATGTAAATTATATATACTAAAACAATATTGAATTAGATATCATCATTTATTGCATATGTAGATATTTAGAAAAGTAATAAGTTTTGGAAAATATATTTTAGGGCGTAAAATTTAAATTTTTAAAAATAAATAAAATAAAAATATTTTAAATGATTTTTTTAAATAATAATATTGAATTATATATCAACATATTAGGTATTAAATTATTTACAAATGAAAAATTGACATTTTATTTTAAATTAAAATATAACTAAAGATAAAATATATATTATGGAAGACTTTCTTGTAAACTAATCTCTCAAAAAAATGAAAATAACTTATTTATTATACATTATGAACGACTTCCTTTTAACAACATTTGTAGTGTTATTTGTTTCATTGTCATCGTTGTCATGTATAAGAAATTTTAAACCACTACTGTCAATTACTCTAGAAATACCAACATATAGTTGACCATGAGAGGACACATATTTCTATATATACTCCAATGTGTTTAAGGCTTGACCTTGGCTCTTACTTATGGTCATAGCAAAACAAACATATATCGAAAACTGTCTCCGTTGAAATTTAAAAGGAACTTTTATATCTGATGGTGTCAATATTAGTCTTGGAATAAAAATCTTATCCCATATATTGGTTCTTGATATTATTTTTCCTTTCAACACATGTTGATCCATTCGAATTATCTCAAGTCGAGTCTCATTGCATAGACATGAAGATTGATCTATGTTTCTTAAAAGCAGCATGACAGGAACACCAACTTTGAGCTTAAATTCGTATGAATGTTATTAATTGAATCACAACCACCATCCGATGAATTGAACATGGGCTGTTAAAGTTGAGATAAATCTTCATTTCATCAGGAACCAAATACAACATAAAATTATTCACCTTTTAAACTATTCCATTGGTAGGTACTAAGATAGCTTTGTGCTGCAAGTAATTAATATCTGTCATGTTGTTAAAAAATAATAGATAAATGACATTCACAATTGCAGCAAGTGGATCATCAATTTCTTCTATGAGCAAATCATCATGAATCTTTACGTTGACATCCCCATCATTAGCATTACCAAGGGTCTCATTTTCAATGCTTAATACCCAATTGGAGAAATCTTTCAGTTCTTGAACTTCATACGATGAATTTCCTGAGTGCAACCTCATATATGTCTTGTTAATGTTAGCATCTCACACAATATCTCCACAAATAAGATGAATTAATGGTAGCATGCACAATATCTTGTCTTGACCCTTTGGGTACGACAAACAGAATCTCTTTGAAATCACCTTCTAAAAATATTCATTTTCCTTCGAAAGGTTGCTCAAAGCTTTATTATATTCCTAAAGGATCAACAGCTTCAAAATAATGATTCTTCATCATTGGAGTTTCATCCTATATAATAAATTTCGCTTTTATTATCAAGCCAGCCAATGGACTACCTTGATTCATATAACATGTGGAGTCTTCGTACATTTATGGGAATTGCAAATCTTGAATTTGTCATACTCTCACTTGGAATGAGCAAATCCATATAGAAAGAATGTGTCATATAACACGTGGAGTCTTCGTCAACATTAAAATAATTTCACCTTTCGATCTCAAAGTTGCCGAAAGAGTTCTCAAATGAATGTTTTCTCAGTGCCACTAAATCCATATAGAAAGAAAAATCCTCCACGGTTTTCAACATTCTAAGCATGATCTTATCGTATATATTTCTTTGCTCAACTGTGAGATTAGAAAGGAGTTGGGCATGTTCTGCAGCTAATGATCGTTTATCATAGTTAAGCTCATCCTAAATAAGTCTATTTCTGCATTGAGGAAAGAATGAGATATCTAGAAATGACATTTCGAGTAAATAAGCTAGACTCATGTTGTTACTCCTAAACATATTCTCAATCTCTCCAAGAGCAAAGTTCTTCAACTCATCTTCACTTAGATCCAATCTTGTATTCAGATTATGAGTAAAATCATTTCAGTAGTTATCATCGATTAAAACTTGATATTTAAAATAAAAAAAGTTTATAGAACAATATCATCAAAACAAAACAGTCGTCTCTGCTTACGAAGAATATCATCACATAAATACTCACAGGTGCTATTCTAGACAATCTCTATAAAAAAATCAAAAAAAAATCTGAAATTATTTATAAGTTACATATTTATCTAAAGAAACAAAAGAAATTAAAAAAAATCAAAGAAATAAATTTACATATTTATCTTTATAATAAAATCGGCAAGTTGCCTATAAATATCTTGGTTATTGATATTTATAAGTTAATATACAATATTGTCATATAAAACAATTGCCTCCAAAATCTTAAAAATATTAGGATTTTGAAAATTTTTAATCATAAATTAAAAATGATTTTGAAAAAATATACTAAAAAATCCAAAAAAATAATTTGAAAAAAAATCATTCATAAAAAAAATCAAAAAAATATTTTTCTGTGAATTTTGGGGATTTAAAAATATATTTTAGGATTTTTTAAGATTTTCAGACCAATTTTATTTTAAAACCCCTAAAATCTATAATTATTATAATAATATAGATTCATCTCAGCCCTGAATGTGGTTTTTATGAAAAATTGGTGCCACATTCTAGCTTTCGCCCTGGTCATCTCGGCCCAAAGACTAAGGTCGTTCTTCCAAAGCCACTACATTCAGGTGCGCACGGAGCAACCGATAGGCAGGTACTGGCTAAATCGAACTTGCATAACGAATGATATCCTGGTCGATCAGTAGGACTCTCAGAGTTTAGGATTAAATACCAACCCAGAGGTCCCATAAAAGCCCAAGCTCTTGCCGACTTCGTTGCCGAATTCACCGATCAAGAAGATATTCCCAAACAGGGGGAAACCTGGACGATGTTTGTAGATGACGCCTCCAATGAAAAAGGAAACGATGCAGGCATCATCCTAGAAAATGGCCAGGAAATCGCCCTAGCGCAGTCCCTTCAATTTTAGTTCAAAGCCATCAACAACAAGGCAGAGTATAAAGCTCTAATCGTCGGTTTAAAACTCGCTCACGAACTGAAAGCTCAAAACATAGTCATGAAAAGTGACTCACAACTTGTCGTAGGACAGGTCAACAACGATTGCCAAGCCAGGGACCCCTCCCTTGAAATGTATCTCTCATTAGTACTTCCTTTGATCACTAACCTCGATAGTTGTGTGATTCAGCACATACCTCAGGAAGAAAATACCCGAGCCGACCTGCTATCCAAACTTGCTAGCACCAAAAAGCCTCAAAACAATAGGTCGATCATTCAGCAAGTCCTCGAATATCTGAGCATCCAATCGACCGACATATCGGTCGAGGTCCAAACAGTCGAGCAAAGCACCGACTGGAGAACTCCCTACATCAATTAGCTCAAACGAGGCGAGATTCTAGAACACATTTCCAATCCAGGTAAATTTAAAAGAACATCATGCTATTATACACTCTTTGATAACTAGCTTTACAAGAGGGAACACTCCCGACCACTCCTCAAGTGTATCGCCCAACCCCGAATAGCAACTATAATGGCGGAAGTCCACGACGACATTTGTGGCAACCACATCGGAGGAAGATCCCTAGCGAGCAAAATCCGTTGAGCCGGCTACTTCTGGCCAAGCATGAAAGTAGATTGTAGCCTCTACGTCAAAAAATATGAAAAATGCCAAAGATTCTCCGAAGTCTCTCAACTACACCCTGAACCACTGCACAACTCGGACACCAGTTGATCGCTCCACAAATGGGGCATAGACCTCCTTGGCCATTTCCCCCAGCATGAGGGCAATTCAAATATTTGGTTGTAGCAATCGACTATTTTACCAAATGGATAGAGGCTGAATCCCTATCTTCAATTGTGACTAACAAAGTTCAGAAGTTTGTTTGGAAAAATATCATTTGCAGGTATGGAATATCGCGTGAGCTCGTTAGCGATAATGGAACGCAGTTCAGAGATCGTCGATTTCAAGAGTTCTGCTCAAACCTCGGCATCCGACAACTCCTTTCGTCTATTGAACACCCACAGACAAACGACCTGGCTGAGGCAAGCAACAAAATCATCCTAACATGATTAAAGAAGAAGCTCGACCGTGTCAAGGGATACTAGGTCGAGAGCTACCCGAAGTACTCTGGAGTTACAACACAACTACCCGATCCTCCACCTCGGAGACCCCTTACCGATTCATTTATGGAACATAGGTCATGATCCCAGTTGAGATTGCAGAACCCAGCCTTTGCATAATTACCTTCGAGGAACAGGGCAATGCAGAAGCCCTAGTCGCCAAGCTCGATCTCATTGAAGAGGAACAAGAGCTCGCCAAAATCAGAGAAGAATCAATGAAACTTATAAAATTGCTCAAAAGTATAACAAGCGTGCCAGGCCCAGAAACTTTGCAAAAGGAAACCTCATTTTCCAAAAGATTGAACCCCAAAAGAAACCGATCGAAGAAGGTAAGCTCGCTCCAAACTAGGAGGGCCCCTACCGGATCACAGAGGTCCTCAGAAAAGGCGCCTACAGAATCGTCGAACTCTCTGGGTGAGAACTCCCACGATCTTGGGATGCGTCCTCTCTTTGGGCCTACTACAGCTAAGGTTCTACCCTTAAATTATAACAGGGCTGGAGTACTCTTTTTCCTACTTGGCGGTTTTTCCCATTGGGTTTTCCCGATGAAAGATTTTAACGAGGATCCACCATGTGTAAGTCGAGCTTAAACTCTTAGTGGCATTGAGGAGAGTAGTATGCGGGTTCGGTTGATGACCTTCAAAGTGGCATTTGTTCCTTGAGTTCCAGATGCTCCAGAGCAGTATACTGCACCGAGCGAAACCACGCTAGGAAGACTGGAGCTTTGCCTGCGCAACCATCCACCAAGAAGAAACTGAGGTTGTTGAGAGACGTGAGGGAACAGGAAGTGATGAGATCCTCCAGACGTGATCTGCATGCGGACAATTGAGGAATAAATGCACTGCATCCTTAGGGTTGTGTTTGCATATGGAGCAAACGTCATTAGGTATAGGAACATGGCGACGGATAAGAGCCATTTTTGTAGGCAGGGAGTCATGCATGAGTTGCCAGATGAAGAACTTGGCCTTCGGTGGAATCTTTAGCTTTCAAATATTGTTCCATGGACAAGGCGAAGGAGCAGACGAGCCGGTTGAGTCGGGCTACGCTTGAGAACAAGCCAAATGGTAGCCAGAGGCTACTGTGTATACTCTTTTAGGCCAGTAGTGCCAGTATGATTTGTCTTCTCCAGGGAGAAGCTCTAGGGATAGAATGTCGTTTGCCACTTGAGTTTGAAATGTGGAGCGAACCATCTCAGTATTCTACATATGAGTTTCCTTGTCAAAGAATTCGGATATGAGCAAGGGACAGGAAGGATCAGGTGGAGGGCCACATATACCGAAGTAAGGAGCACAAGGAAGCCAATGGGTACCATATATGTTGCTTGTCGTGTTAGCTCCGATTCGCCAACGAAATCTTGTGGAGAGTAGGTCTCGACCTCGGACAATACTCTTCCAGCCCTAGGAGGAGTTGGAGCTTACTTTCTACTTCCATGATTGAGCCATATGAGAAGTATTTCCCTTTGAGGGTGCGACTGAGTAGAGAATAAGGTCGAGTCAGAATTCGCCAGGCTTGGTTCGCAAGGAGGGAGATATTTTGAGCTTGGCAATCACGGAAGCCAAGGCCACCAGATGAAAAGCTTTGGCATAGTTGCTTCCATTTGAGCCAGTGAATGCTCTTTTCCCCAGCCTTGCCGACCACCAGAAATCTGAACATAGCTTGCTGACATGATCACATATAGCATCAGATATATAAAAGCAGGACATGGAGTACGCGGGTATAGCATTAAGGATGCTTTTACGAGGATTGATCTGCCAACCCTGGAGAGGAGTTTAGAGGACCAGTTGTGGATCTTAGCATTTATCCGAGCAATGATGTACTCAAAGGTACCTTTCTTGAATCTGTTATTAATCGCTGGCAGACCAAGATACTTGTCATCAAAACTAGTATTAGTGAGGCAAGTTGTAAGTTAAGCATCTGCTGCAGATCAGGAGGACAGTGTTTCGAAAAAAGAATGGCTGATTTACTTTGGTTGATTTGTTGTCCACTGAGAGCTTCAAAGCGAGAGAGAAAGTGTTGGATATTAGTTGTGTGCCGAGCATCTACAGGACATCATCAGCAAAGAATAGAGAGGTTATTTTTGGACTATGCCTGCTTATTTGAACTCCGCGAATGGTGCCATTTATTTTAGCATTATAGAGGAGTTGATTGAAACCTTCCATAGCAAGAACAAAAAGAAATGAGGATAATGGATCACCTTGGCGAATGCCCCGAGTGGGTTTGAAATAACCATGGTTGTCCTCCAACGAGCACTAAGTATGAAAATGTTTGAGTGCATTGTTGTATCAGCTCGATGAAGTGTTGATGAAAGCCCATAGCTGAGAGAGTAGCAGTGAGGAAAGGTCATTCCAATCTGTCAAAAGCTTTGCTCATATCAAGCTTTAAAGCCATTTCATGTGTTTTCATTTTTTGCTTAGTCTTGAGGTAGTGTGTGAGTTCATGAGCTAAAAGGATATTATCCGAGATCAATCTATTTTCGATGAAAGCACACTGGTTATCTGAGATGAGAATATCCATGATTGGTTGCAGTCTTTGGACAATGATCTTTGAAATTTTTTTGTAAATGAAGTTGCTAAGACTAATGGGGCGAAGTTGAGTCATATCCTGGATGACCTTAGTCTTCGGTATGAGCGCTATGTAGGTGTGGTTCTGCTTTTTAACAACTTTCTACTCCTGAAGAAAGATGCAGCCACCTCAGTGATTTCAGAACCTATCTTATGCCAATGATGGCGGGAGAAGTGTCCGGTAAAACCATCAGGGCCAGGGGCGCTATCGGGGTTGAGTGAGTACACTTCTTGTTTGGTTTTAGCATAGGTAACCGGCATGAGGAGCTAGTTGTTAATCCTGCGAGTAACCTTGTGACAGGAGGATAAAAAAATCTACGTCATTAGTAGCAAGGTCTGTGGAAGAAAAGATGGAAAATATTCATGCGCTATATCAGCTACTGCCGAGGGGCCTTCATGTCATTCTCAATTGCTACTCTTGAGACGATATATGGATAGTATTGTTGCACCTCCTAATGCAAGTACTGGCGTGAAAAAAAGAGGTATTCCTATATCCTTCTTGCAGCCATTTGACTCGAGATTTTTGCTGCCAATAGATTTCCTCATCTTGGATGGCTTTGCGAAGTTGATCTTCCACTTCTCTTCGCTGGTTAACAACATACTCATAATGTTGGCTTGCGAGGGAGAGGAGCTGCTTTTGAAGGTTATCAACTCGAGTCTTGGAGTTGAATTTGTTGCTCTTGAGCCAAGTGAGTATGGCTAATCTTGTAGCTTTTAGTTTGTAGTGGATGCGGAACTGGGGAGGGCCAGTGTGACTTCCATTCCATGCTTTATCAGAGAGTGAGTTTATTTGAGGTATGATTAACCAGCGTTTGTCATATTTGAAGCCAGGTTTGGATTTATTGTAGACCAATGGTCTCAGGAGGAGAGGGCGGTGGTCACTTCCAATGACCTCTAGATGAGTGAAATGCCAGTTTTTCCATGAGTCGTGCCAATTTGTTGTTGTTGCAAGAAATCGATCCAGGACTTTTTCGATGTGGTTTGGATGGGATCTCTTGTTCGACCAGGTATAGGGAGGTCCCGAGGTGGGGAACTCCATCAGGTTCCCCAAAGTGATGAAATGGTGTAAGTTTTATGTCATATGAGAGGAGAAAACAACTCCACCATGCTTTTCTTCCGGCCTTAGAATAACATTAAAATATCCACCTAGTAATATAGGGCAGGAGCTGTTCTGAATAATGGTGGAGAGGTTTTGAAACTAGCTACGACGGTTTCATAAATCATAGTTAAGGTGAAGGCCAATGAACTGCCATGAGGGGAGATTGTCGGAGTTTGAAATCTGAGCTTGTGTAATATCCTAGATATTAATATTAGTTTTTCATTTATTGTGTGTGTTTGTTAGCCTAGCAGGGTAGTCCGAGATCGAGCCAAGTCGATTCATGGTCCGGTGCGAGCTTGTGAGCTTGGGTAAGTAGGAATATGAATTATGCAAATTCTTTTCATGCGTAGATGAATTCATTTAATTATTCCATATCATGTGTTTGATTTATTTAATTATGTCGCATATGGGTGTGCATGTGGTTGATGTTTGTATTTAGCATGGGGCTAGATTAAGCTAAGGCGAGTTAGCGGGTTTGGATTCAGCTCGAGGCGGATGCGAGTGAAAGAAAGTTAGGGTTGGATGAGGTGGGGAAGGGATTATAAAATCCCCATGTTGGCATGTGGCTCCCTATTGGAGCCACACAAGCCACTTGGAGAGAAGAGAGGAGCCGCCCAAGTCGCCGCCCCTCCTTTCCCTCTTTTGGAGCTGCCGAGTAAGGCAGCCGCCGCCTTCAAGCCGCCAAGCTCTCTTCCTCTTTCCCCCCTCTTCTTTCCCTCTCTTTGGAGGCCAAGCCGTCGGCTTAAAGCATTGGAGCCGCCGCCCCCTTTTCTTGGTTGGAGCCGAGCCGCCCCTTCTTGAGGAGCCAAGCCGCTGCACCTTTGAGGCCAGATTTGGAGGCCGCCACTTGGAAGTTCTTCTCTAATTCATTTTCCTAATCAAGGTTAGTGGTTTTACCCCTCATTTTCTCGGGTTTCTCTCATGTTCTTGAGCCGATTTGGGCATTGTATTTGTTCTTGTAATTTTTCATCGAATCATGGGTTTTAATCATCGAGTTCTTGTGTCGATTTATGGGAGGAGGGCCCGAGACTTCCCCTTTGTGGTTCGGCAGCCCTAGGTTTACCCTAGGGGTGCTCGACCAAGGTGGAAGAAGGGGTGCCCTCAAGGTGTTCGATGAAATGCCTAAGTGAAGGTTTTTGTTTATATTGATATTTATGCCTTGAATTGTTCATCATTTTAAATGCTTATAATGGTAATGCATGCTTGAAATTAAATCTGTGATTTTTTTTAAAAATTAATCATGTCTTTCAAAGATAGGATTTGATCTTGATGACATTGGTGTTCTTAATATGAGCTCTTGATCACAAAGCTTGGTTTTTGATTAAAGATGGTTGTAGTGCTTGTTAATCTTGTTTAACAAATATGATTTTTGTGAGATTTATCTCAATGTTATAATTCTGATATGATGATAAATTAATGATTTAGTTTCAGTGAATTTTCGGATTTATTTCCTTGTTATACTGAAAACTTCATGCTGAATTATTGATTTAGGGCTGATTTTGAAATACTTGTTGTGGTGTGTATAGTTTACTGAACATAGTCGTGTAACCTATCGTTTTAACCAGAAAATATAGTTTGGATCCATAGGACACACTGTGGAAGTCAGATTCGACTCAGGTGCACCAGTTTAGAGCTCAATAGTAAACCTAAAACAAAACTCTAATTTTGTTGATGATAATTTTAATTGCATGATTAAAATTCAAGGGGCAACATAATCGGTTAAAGAACCAACAAATTAAGTTTGGTGCATGAAATAAAACCTCATTGGTTTATGATGTTACAGGTCTAGGAGTTGGGATCGGGTATTGGGTGTTGTAGTGTTCCCAATAAAGACATCTCTAAGACACCGTAGAAGACATTTGACTTAGGTCATATTGCGCCATATCTTTATGAATGGCGGAGAAGCTCGGCTAGGAGCCAGATTGCGTGCTTGGCCCAGAAGGTTGGTGATGAGTGTCGAATCCACCAAAAATAAATACCTACTTCTTGAGATTTTGTAGTCGTGACAAGTAGGGTCGAATCCACAGAGACTGGTTAGTTTTAAATTTTTTCGAAACCAGAAATTAAAAATGAGGAATTAAAAAAGGGGGGGGGGGTTTGATTAGATGCAAGATGAAATAAAGACAGTAATTAAAAATAGTAATTAAAATTAAGGAGAAATCAATAAGAGGAAAGTCTAGCTAAAGGTATGTTCTTGATTTCAGTTCGTATGATTGATCATAGACGCCAATGATGAGTTTCTTTATTTCTAGCAATTTAATAGACTATATGACTTGAACAGCAATTTCACGTGTCATATTAATTCAAGAATTCCATTAGTACGAATTGAACAGCAACCTCGACTAATTTACCTCTAAATCCGGCATGGAACAGCCATACCAGAAGACTAGCTATTGTCCTAATAATCTAGTAACAGACCGACAATTAAAAAGGAACGATAGAATAATTTCTGCAGGAAATAAATGAATACTAGAAAGTAAAAGAGGTAATGTATAGAGAGATCTCACAATTCGTAGAACCGTAACGTCGAATCATCCTTTAGCTAGAAAGAAGTGATTTAATCACACATCGCAAACACAAATATTTTCATTCTCCAAAAATTACTGCTTAATTCTAAACTAAAAAATATCAAAGAGCAAAAACCAAAAAGAAGGCTAAAGCTAAGAATTGTCAGCCCTTGTTCATTATAATTATTCTCCTCTTATAGGAGAATTCCAAACCTAACTAGAATATTAAATAAAAATCAAATCAACCTTACATGGCAATAAACTAACAACCAAATATCTTGGTTTAATGTTTTAGACACAAATAGATTATCCAAATTCGCATGGAAACTTGGAAGTAAAATTTCAGCTTCTAACATGATAAATTTTGGATCTGTCACATGCATCTCTACTAAGGCGTGGGCACGTCCAAGGCAGTGCGACCAGGTCCAGCTATCTTTCCAATTTTCAGCTTCCAAAAAAATGTGCAAAGGGATTCATTTTTATTTCTTTTCATCATTGGTTGCCTAAAAGTTAGACAAAACAATAATTATATTTTAGGAAGTATTTAATTTGAATTTAGCATGAAAATAAGCAACAAAAGATGTAAAATAAACATGTCATCAAATCTCCCCACACTTAAACGATGCTTGTCCTCAAGTATAACTCATACAAAGCAATCACTCTCTTTTAAAATCCATCACACCCTATCGCAGCCCGCATCATAAAGTTTTAACGACTCAAACAAAAAGACAATAGCAAGCAAATCTTTCACAATGAAATCTCATCCATCCACACAGATTTATGATTACTTAGATGTCCATTCAAAGTACAAGATGCAGAGGATAAAAATTTTAAGCACACATGTAAATTTTTTTTAAAAAAATAATCATCGCACAAAAGAAACATCTACCAAGCAATGCCACAAGTCAAAATAACTAAGAGACTTAACTTATTGATTGAGCACCTTTTATTTTCCTAGATCGTTGCTCAACCTTTTGACGCGAGGACATACATTGGTGATGTATGCACCCGGTTACTCGGTTGGCCCCGAATCTAAGTTCCTTGCCTAGAATGTCATGCAACCTTTTGACGCGAGGACACACATTGGTGATGCATGCACCCGGTTACTCGATTGATCACAAGTATAGGTGGCTACTAGCTCTACTCTTGATCTTTGGTGATCAGCGGAGTAGTGATGCTCTTTCTTTCTTTCTCTTTTTTTCCTTTCTTTTCTTTGACTTGAGGCATAACAAGGTAAAGCTCCTATTGTGCAAGATAGAACTAAGCATGCATGGTTGTTTCAAAGCTTACTGCATCTTGAAATTTTGAGAGTTCATCAAGAGATGGTCATATATCGTGTGGAGAGATGAGAAATGCATTGTTCATGTTAGCTCCCCATTGTAATTCAGTTCAAGGCATCTAAACACAATGAATTAGGGTGTTCAAGGATGTAAATGAATCTTTCAAGATAGCAATTGAAATGTATGAGTTGAAAAATCGAATTCTAGGACAAGATTTCAAAAAAAAACTTATCAAAAGTGTGCAACACAGTAACCACCTAATGAAAATTTCAGCTAGCTACATAAAAATGTTTTCCATAAAATTTCAGCTAGCTACATAAAAATGTTTTCCATAAAATTTCAGCTAGCTACATAAAAGTGTATTCCATAAAAGTCATATTTGAACAAAAATAGATATCATGCAAAATTAACCCCTCCCCACACTTAAAATTCACATTGTCCCTAATGTGATTCAAAATAATATCAAAGCAAAATAAGGGCATAATGGGAAAATGAGAACTTCCCTGAACAATGGAGGAGGGGTGGAGTCATCTACTGCCTCGGGGGTGCTTGTGGGTCAAAACCCATGAAGTGGAAGAAACTCATCAGGTTCTCTTCAATCTTAACAACTCGTTCAATAAGCTGGGTCACGGCTTTCTCCAAGCATACTATTTGTTTCTCCAATTGTGATTGTTGGGAAGAGGAGGATGGGGCATCCGCAGATGCGCTTGTTACATTACTACGAAAGGCTCTTTGGTTGTGTGGCATGAGAGGACCTGGAGGAGAAAAACAAATACTACCTTTCTCTTTACAAAGCAAACCCATCCCATCCAAACATTTAAGATCTAATGGGGCCATGTTACATACTTGTTGTAGATCATGTTCGTCAAGCTTAAGTAAACCTTCATGCAAAGCCAAGTGAGTGATATATGGTCCTAGAATAAGTGGGCATCTAAATGCGTTGACATTGGCTAATTGCGTAGCAAACCAAAAACCCAAGATTTGCTTTCTTTTTATGAATCATGCACCACAAAAAGTAGAGTTCAGATTTTGATACAATACCCGCGGAGTCTTTTCTACCTGAGAATGAATATGCAAGAAAACGATGAATATATATATTTAATTGCAGGATCATGTATGTAAGAATCCTTAGATTTACTAGGACCATAGGATGCATTTGGGTCTCCAATTAAGAATCGATATACATCATGTGGTTTAAAATAATCAACAAAATCACAAAGACTGCTAAGATATTCTTTTGATGTTGCATCTTCTTCCCTAATGAAGCCCAATGCAATATTGAATTCAGTGATAGAGAGATCAAATTTCTTGCCCATGAGTCTAAATTTAATCAGTGCCGGTGTGGTGACAGTTAGCTCAATGGGTTTTTCAAATTGAAATGTTGCATAAAACTCTCTAGTCAGTTCAACAAATGTGGGACAATTAATTTCAAAATATGAACTCCAATCAATATTATCAATCAAGCCAAGCACATCTTCTTTAATTTGCAAGGTTTCCAAAGTGGGGATGTCGGGATACTTACATTGCACTATCGGGCGTTTGCAAATTTCTGTGTACCTCTTTCTTTCAGATGGGTCATCGAATTCCAGATTCCCACTGTGATTGAGATGTTGAGAAATTTCTGTCCTATCTTCATGTTGAGGCTCAGTTTCATGTTGGGGGGGGGGGGGGGGGGTCTTTATCAGCTTCATCTTCATGTTGAGGGGGGATAATTTTAGTTGGTTCAGCCTCTACTTCCTCGGAGGGGCTGTTCGCATCAGCTTCTTCTCTTTGTTGGGGAGGGTTAACTTCAACTTCCTTCACTGTCTCTGTTCCAGGAGTTGGTTGAGTCACAAAGGTGGGTGATGACGAGCTTGAGGATTCGGATAAAATTTTTGGAGTTGGTTGGTTCGAAGAATTTCGTCGCCCACGAGATGGACGAGGGCGTTTGGCTTTGGGTTCCCATCTTGGTGGTCATCGTGCTTGGCTGCGGGTTCTCATTGTTGTTGAGCACTTAGCAGCTTGAGGAAGCTATAGTTTCTGGTGAGGGCTGTTGGCGAGTGAAGAGGGAAGCCGGCGATTGAAGCTCAATGTCGGTGTGTGAAAGAGGGGGAGAAGTGGTCGCAACTCAGAGACCTCTATTGGTGACCTCCGGTGAAGGGGGTCGGCGAGGGGAGAGGAGCCGGTGATTCCTCTGCTGCGTCTGGAGAGGAAGGCGGCGACGAGCTGCTCGATGGCGACTTGGTTGGAAGAGGGCGTCGGCGAGAAGAGGGCCGAGGCTAGAGAGGAAGAAGTCGAGTGGCGTCGGGTAGGGGGGGAAACAAGGGCGTGCCCGTTTCCTTTTTGAAATGTCCACGAGTGCGCCCGTTTACCCGCTAACCCGCCCCGTCTCTTCTTCTTCTTTTTTATTTTTTTTCACCATGGTGTTAATTTTGTGTACCTGCAATTTTAAATAAAAATTCGAATTAGAGGATAAATTAAATAAAATAAGGGGTTGGCGAGGGCACGCTTAATGCTAAATTTTAAGTAAGCTGAAGAAATAAGGCGCGGGCACGCCTAATGCTTGGATTGCCTCCCAGAAGCACCTTGTTTCTTGTCCTGGGCTAGACTCTGCTGCAATTTATGAGTTTTTAGTTGGATACTCCAAGTGAATCTCTTTGACATTCTATACTTGGAATCCATCATAGAAAGGTTTCAAGAGATATCCATTAACCTTGAGAGTCTTGTCGGTGTCCAATCTCTTAATTTCTACTGCACCATGGGAAAATATGTTAGTGAAAATAAAAGGACCTACCCATCTCGATCTCAACTTACCAAGAAATAACTTTAAACGAGAGTGGTAAAGTAAGACTTTTTGTCCAATTAAAAATTGCTTCCTGGAAATCTTTTGATCAAGAAAAGCTTTGGTTTTTCTTTATAAATCCCTGAGCTCTCGTAAGCGTCATTCCGAATTTCTTCCAACTCTTGAAGTTATAATTTTCTGTGTTCTCCTGCCTCATCCATCTTCATGTTGCAGTTTTTAATAGCCCAACATGCTTTGTGCTCTAATTCAACAGGTATATGACATGGTTTGCCAAACACTATTCGGAAAGGAGACATCCATATGGGAGTTTTGTATGATGTATGATAGGCCCATAGCGCATCATCTAGTCGCAAACTCCAATCTTTTCTATTGGGGTTGACTGTTTTGTCAAGTATAGACTTGATCTCCCTGTTGGACACCTCGGCTTGACCATTTGTTTGAGGGTGATAAGCTGTAGAGGTGCGATGAGTAACATTGTACCTTTTCAAGAGAGCCTCTACCACCTTGTTGCAGAAATGGATGCCTCGATCACTGATTATATCCCTTGGTGTTCCGAACCTGACAAAAATTTGAGATTTGACAAAATCTACAACAGATTTAGCGTTGTCATTTCGAGTAGCTTTGGCTTCTACCCATTTTGAGATATAGTCCACGGCCAAAATAATGTAAACATAACCAAATAAAGAGGGGAATGGCCCCATGAAATCGATTCCCCACACATCAAATATTTCACAAACTAGGATCGGAGAAAGTGGCATTTGATCTCTATGTCCCAAATTTCTAGTTCGTTGACAATTTTCACAAGACTTGCAAAACATATATGAATCGCGGAATAAAGAGGGCCAAAATAAACTACTTTCCAATACCTTGCGGGCTGTTCTCTTAGGACCGAAATGACCTCCACATGCATACGAATGGCATAATTGTAAAATAGAAGGAACCTCTGTTCAGAAACACATCTTCTAATAATCTGATCTCAACAATGTTTCCACAAGTATGGGTCATCCCAAACATAGTACCTAATGTCTCTTTTGATTTTATCCTTTTCAGCTCAAGATAACTCATTGGGGAATGAACCTCCAACCAAATAATTGACAATATCAGCATACCATGGATTTATTTCTTGAATAGAGAAAAGATGTTCATCTGGAAAGTCATCTTTTAAGGGTAGAGATTCTTTATCTATGAGTAGTCGACTAAGATGATCGGCAACTAAGTTTTATGTCCCCTTTTTATCTCGTATTTCTAAATCAAATTCCTGCATTAAAAGTATCCAACGTATCAGCCTTGGTTTTGCTTCCTTCTTCTTAAGCAAGTACTTTAGAGCTGCATGATCAGAATAGACAATAACTTTAGTCCCAAGCAAATATGAACGAAATTTTTCTAAAGCAAAAACAATAGCTAAGAGTTCTTTTTCTGTTGTCGAATAGTTGCATTGGGCATCATCAAGCATCCTTGAGGCATAATATATGACATGTAGATTCTTTTCAATTTTCTGTCCAAGAACAGCCCCTATAGCGTGGTTACTGTTGGCCTAAGGTTTTCTACCTTGGTCTTAATCTTGGTTTTAATGATAATAAACATGGAACTAATGTTTCATTGAGAAATCTTTTAGGTTCCATGTCGGTTAGCGCACGACGTTCGCGATCGAAAAAATCAGAGAAATCAGTAAGGACTCTCGTCGGCGCTCGGGATTCTTCGAGAAGATAGAGTTTATGTTTAGGGTGTTTAGATAAATTGTAAATCCTCATGATGATGCAAAAAAACCCAAAAGCCTATCCCGAACCCCAAAACATGAAAACTTGGATACCGCCCTGAAAACTCACTAAGCCTAGAGAGCTCCTTGGAGGGCTATATGACCTAGATATTTTCTTAACATAAAAATGGCGGTAATTGTTCCTTGGGGTAAAACTAGAAAATGACGTATTTTAAATGATTTTTTGGAAGCCTTTAGCCTACCCATTCTTGACTCGAAAGATTAGAAAATTTTTGTTTTCCGAAATTTTGTACTAGACCCCAAAAACTAGATTTTGATTCTTAAGAGATTTTGATTCTTTAGATATTTTTATTGAATACAAATGGGGGGTAATCCTTATATAACATTTATGTTTTAAAGTTAATAAATATTATATAAGTAAGCTTAGCGAAGACAGAACCCAATGGTGTTAAAAGAAAACTGCTCTGCCCAGGTTAATAAATATTATATAACTTTAACATTTATGTTTTAAAGTTAATAAAATAAAGCAAAGAAAACTGCTCTGCCCAGGTTCGGTCGACCGAATGGTGTTAAAAAATGGCATAAGGCTACTTCGGTCGATCGATCGAGGCCAAAAACTAGCAGTAGCTTCGTCATTTGACCGAGTGGTCGACCGGACAATAGAGAAGCAGAATCGCGACTCTGGCGATCGACCAGACAGAGCGGCAGAAGCAAGAATTGCCAGCGATCGCTGGGCGGTCGATCGATCAGTCGACCAACGATCGACCGGCAAGCAACCGAACGGCAGAAACGACTAGTTTTTTGCTCGTTTGATGAGTTGTTTCATATGGAGGGTTATAAATACCCATCCCAATCCTTCCTCTAGTGATTTTTTTAATGCTTCTAAGCCTTAAAGAGCCACTCCCTGCATCTCTACAAGATTCTTGAGCCATCTTTGCAAAAAACCCTAGCTTTGAGCCTAAGAACCTTAAGATTGACTTTGAGCTTGCCTTGATTCATCTTCAAGTCATCAAGAGGAGCTAGGACATTGTGTTTGAGAGCTAAGTTTACATTGTTTATTATTTGCTCTCATTATTGTTGTATTTTGGTGTTTATTTCATTGTATTTTCATTTGTGTAAACCTAGAGTGCTAGGTTGATTGAGTTGGTGATTATCTTGTGTTTGAGGCTTAATTCCACCGGTGTAAACATAGTTTATTAGGATTAGTTGAGTTGTCCCTTAGGTTGAGGTGGAAGAGTGTTCTCGGTAAGAAGGCGGAGACTTCCGGGTGTGGAAGTGCCTTAGGTTGAGAGCAAGACTCTTCGGGTCAAAGTCCTTGTTGTAAGGGAAACAAAATTAATCTAGTAAAGCTTAGTTTGGAAATCCTAAGTGGGGTGCTTAAGTAGTGGAGTAGGCATTAGGGCCGAACCACTATAAATCTCTGTGTTAGCATTGTATCTTTGTTTGCACTTAATTGGTTTGCTTTTGCTTCTGCATCTAGTCGATAAATTGCAATTTGCCTAAATAATTTAAGAAATGATTAAAATCGGAATTAGACAACTAGTTTTAGATAACACACTATTCACCCTCCCTCTAGTGTGTCATTTCACCCAACAATTGCTATCAGAGTGGGTCACAGATTGAGATTTCACCATCTCCTCTACATTGTCTCTCGATCCGAAAAATGGCACTAGAAAGTTTAGCGTCTTCACCTCCTAGGTTCGATAAGTATAACTTTGGACTTTGGAAGAGTAGAATATATATTTTCCTAAAAACTCGAGGTTTAGATGTATTTGACATGGTAAAGATAAAATATGTTGAACCTAAGGAAAATATGGATTCATGAACCCAAGAACAAATTAATATGTTTGAATTAAATGCTAAGACAACAAATTGCATATATTGTTCTTTGGAAAATAATATCTTTGAAAAGATCATGCATTGTACTTCCGCATTCGATATTTGGGTTACTTTAAACATGCTTTATAATTATGCAAAAATCGAAGAGCTCAATACGTTTGATGAGGGGAGTGATGACAATTGTCATCCACCCAATACTAATATGGTTTTTAAAGCCCATAGTGCCTCTAGTCATAGGAGCACTAAAAATCGAAAAAGGATGGTGATTTGCCATGTGTGCAAAGGAAAAGAGCATGTGAAGAAAAATTGCCCTTCCATGAAGAACACGGCAAAGAAGAGGTCAAACGCTTCCACATCATCATCTTATTCAAATGAAGCATCCTCTTGCCTTGACTATGAAGTCACTTCAAAAGTTTGTCTCATGGATGCTAATGATGAGGTATACTCTTCTTCTTCTAGTCATGATAACAAAAATAATAGTATTAATTCATCTAGTTCTCATGATTTGCTTTATGATGAATTAATAGATGAATATAAAAGCATGTATGCCTTGCTTGTTAGAAAAGATAAAGAAAACAAAAAATTGAAGAAAGAAAACTTAAGTCTTAGCTCTCAATTACATGATGTACAATTAGAAAATGAGAAGTTAAAAATTAGTGTCTCCAATCCATGCCATGATACCTTAAGTGTTGACACTAAGGATTTGAAAACAAAAAATGACATCTTAAAGAATAAAAATAGCATGTTGAAAACTCAATTGCATGCTACTCATAAATCCATGAACGAGTTGAAAAATGAGGTTGTATTTCTAAGTAAGAAAGTTAATAATCTATCTAGTAATTCATCCTCTAAGAATTCTAGAAATACAAATGTTTCTTTCAAGAGTGCTTATGCACATCATGTTTCTCATGTCAAGCATTCTAACATAAGATCTCATGATCATAAGAAGAAGAATGATGTTTCTAAGAATGCTCATACTCATCATATTTCACATGTCAAGCATTCTAATGATAAAGCACATGTCCATAGCAAAAATAAAAAATTTCATGGACATTGTTTTTGTTGTGGTACATATGGTCATGCAATCTATGATTGTGCATTTAAGAAGAATCCAAGTGTTGCTAAGACACTTTGGATTCCTAGACCAACTAACCCCCAAGGACCCAAAGCCATTTGGGTACCAAAAGTTTCATGCTCTTTTGTAGGGGGAGCTACCACACAAGGATAAGGGAAAGTGATGTGTTGAAGTTGGCCAAGAATTCAATGAAAGATCCTTACATGGTTGCAACTTCAAGATTCCCACCTAGATGCCTATGGAAATGAAAGTTGACATCTAAAAGGTTTGGTATCATCTCTTAACTTTAATTGATCCATTAATAGTTGGAGATCATGATACTTGCTTAAATTGATTGTTTTTTTCTCGCTCATGATATGTTTTCAAAAATATTTTTGATTTTTGATTCTGGTCTCTTCTAAGACCTATGTGGCCTGTAATGGGCCTAAGCGACCTTGCGGTTCTAAATCGTAGGCTCATTGTGGCCTTTCGATTTTCAACCAATAGGAAGGGTTGGAGATCTTACTTTTCAATATTTCATTTTTTGAGATCTCTTAATTCGTTTCGGATTCATGATAATATATTTAAAATGGATTTCAAACCATTTAGCAAAGTGAATTTTGATAATGATACTTGATGCTTCTCTTTGCTTTTTGGTTGGGTTAGCTTGCTAAGTAACTATATTTTCTCTAAAATATTAGTGTAACTTATTTGCAAGTTATAAGTATTTTAGGAAGGCTAATAACTAGGAAGAAAAGGTTGGCAAATTATCATGAATAATGTATAACTTCGATTAATTCAAAATCTTAGTGTTATACCTCAATGTTTAAGTTTAAATTATGTCTCTATACTCATGATTAGAACAGCATGTTAAACCCTTGAATTCTCATGAGCAGGTAGAATTTTAGTATTTAGGCCAATTTCATTAAATGAAACTTGCTCTATGTTGATATTCATTAGTAAAGACTATCTTTTAAGTTTAAACTAGTTAAACATGTTTAGATATCCTACTTTTCAAATATTTCATATTTTAAGATCTCTTTGATTCATTTTGATATCATGATAACTCATTAAAATGAATCTCTACTATTTAGCATAGGTTAAGATTTTTAAATGAAACTTTGCATTAAACCTTTGCTATTTAGTAAGTTAGCTTGCTAGTTGGTATATTATTTCATTATGATACTAATGAAGCCTACTTGCAAGTTGAGAAAGTGGTAAAATTTGGAAGGCTAAAGGAAAATGGAAATAAAGTGGAAATTTTGTAATTTGTCAAGAAATGAGGTATGAGTTTCATTTTGGTAAAATTCTTGCATAACACCTCTATTTTCTTGATTAAATAATTTCTCTATGCTCATAAATGATCTTGCATGATAATTGATTGAAATCTCATGAGTAGATAAAATTTTGATACTTAGGCAATTTCATGAAACCTTGTTTGAATGAAATGTGCCATAGGTAGAATTTCATCTTAGAGACTTTATTTTAAGTTAAAACTTGATAAACATGTTTGAACTTACTCATGATTTACTTCCATGTGATTAAAATTAAAAAATCATGAGAAAATGGATAAATTGATAACAATTTCACTTTAGGAGACCTAAAGTTGAGTGGAGTTGATCTAAGTCAATAAATTGACTTAGAAACTTCATTTTAGGTCCAAACTTTACAAACATGTTTAGATTTACTCATGTTAGGGGTCCATGTGTTTAAATTTGAAAAATCATGAGTAAATTTTAAATTTTGATACTTAGCAATTTCATAATACATGCTTATTTTTTAATGAAATCATGCTAAGGTAAAATTTTGACCAATGACATTATTTTCATTTCAAACTTGATAAACATACCTTAAATGATTAGATCTTGATATTTGGAAAGTTTGAATGAAAACTGAGAATTTTTTTAAAATAGATAATATTTACGAAAATGCCACTAGGTTTCAGTTATTTTTAGAAAAATACAGAAAAATGATTTTTCGATGATTCCTAAAACTGCATGTTCTATGAAAAATCTAATTTTTTCAGTAAAAATTTCAAAAATTTTCAGTAAGAATATGATTTGATATGGGTTTTTGAAATTGGATTTCAAAACGTTAAAGTATTGTTCTTTCCAAATGTTCATTTTTTCAATACTTTAATATTTGGTCCAATCTTCGAATGAGACTTCAAGTATGATATTTTGAATTCACATTTGGTATTGTTCCACTCATGTGATGAGAAAAATCATTTCCAAAATGATTTTTGACTCCTTGATCGATACACGAAAATATCAATACTTAAGCCTATACATGATTTCTAGACTTGGAATGTATTTATCATCTAATGCTATCATGTATGATTTAGTCTCATATTAGATATTTGATTCTTCATCCCTTTAGTTGAGATTTTTATGTTTCATGGAAAATAGTTTTTAGAGTTTCAACTTTGACTATAGGTTGACATTTCTTGCCCTTTTTGATTGATGTCAAAAGGGGGAGAAAAATATAGGTAAAGAGGAAAAAATATAGAAAAATCATGCATATAGATAGGGGGAGTTCTATTATATAGATATGCATATTGATAGGGGGGGAAATCTCATGTTTAATATCCTCTATATTTAATTGTAGATATTTTCTTAAGGATGTTTGTCATCATCAAAAATGGGGAGATTGTTGGCATAAGGTTTTCTACCTTGGTCTTAATCTCGGTTTTGATGATAACAATCATGAAACTAATGTTTCATTGAGAAATCTTTCAAGTTCCAAGTCGGTTAGCACACGACGTTCACGATCGAAAAAATCAGAGAAATCGGCAAGGACTCTCGTCGGCGCTCAGGATTCTTCGAGAAGATAGAGTTTAGGTTTAGGGTGTCTAGATAAATTGTAAATCCTCATGATAATGCAAAGAAACCCAAAAACCTATCTCGAACCCCAAAACATGAAAACCTGAAAACCGCATTGAAAACTCACTAAGCCTAGGGAGCTCCTTGGAGGGCTATATGACCTAGATATTTTCTTAACATAAAAAATGGTTGTAATTGTTCCTTGGGGTAAAACTAGATAACGACTTATTTTTAAGGATTTTTTAGAAGCCTTTAGCCTACCCATTCTTGACTCGAAAGATTAGAAAATTTTTGTTTTTCAAAATTTTGTACTAGACCCCAAAAACTAGATTTTGATTCTTAAAGATTTTGATTTTTTATATATATTTTTTGAATCTAAATGGGGGTAATCCTTATATAACATTTATGTTTTAAAGTTAATAAATGTTATATAAATAGGCTTAGCGAAGATGGAACCCAAATGAGCAAAAAAATAAAGCAAAGAAAACTGCTCTGCCTAGGTTCGATCGACCGGTCGATCGACCGAATGGTGTTAAAAAATGGCAGAAGGCAACTTCGGTCAATCGGTCAGTCGATCGACCGAGGCCGAAAACTAGCAGTAGCTTCGTCGGTCGATCGAGCGGTCGACCAGACAACAGAGAAGCAAAATCGTGACTCTAGCGGTCAACCGGACAGAGTGGCAGAAGCAAGAATTGCCAGTGGTCATTGGGCGGTCGATCGGTCGGTCGACCGACGATCGACCGGCAAGTGATCGACCGGCAAGTGATCGAACGGCTGAAACGGCTAGTTTTCCGCCTGTTTGATGAGCTATTTCATATGGCGAGTTATAATTACCCATCCTAATCCTTCCTCTAATGATTTTTTTGATGTTTCAAAGCCTCAAAGAGCCACTCCTTGCATCTCTACAAGATTCTTGAGTCATCTTTGCAAAGAACCCTAGCTTTGAGCCTAAGAACCTTAAGATTGACTTTGATCTTGCCTTGATTCATCTTCAAGTCATCAAGAGGAGCTAGCATATTGTGTTTGAGAGCTAAGTTTACATTGTTTATTATTTGCTCTCATTATTGTTGTATTTTGGTGTTTATTTCATTGTATTTTCATTTGTGTAAACCTAGAGTGCTTGGTTGATTGAGTTGATGGTTGCCTTTGTGTTTGAGGCATAATTCCACAGGTGTAAACATAGTTTACTATGATTAGTTGAGTTGTCCCTTAGGTTGAGGTGGAAGAGTGCTCTCGGTAAGAAGGCGAAGACTTCCGGGTGTGGAAGTGCCTTAGGTTAAGAACAAGACTCTTCGGGTCAAAGTCCTCGTTGTAAGGGAAACAAAATTAATCTAGTAAAGCTTAATTTGGAAATCCTAAGCAGGGTGCTTTGGTAGTGGAGTAGGCATTGGGGGTGAACCACTATAAATCTCTTTGTCAGCATTGTATCTTTGTTTGTACTTAATTGGTTTACTTTTGCTTCCGCATCTAGTCGATAAATTGCGATTTGCCTAAACAATTTAAGAAATGATTAAAATCGGAATTAGACAACTAGTTTTAGATAACACACTATTCACCTCCCTTCTAGTGTACCATTTCACCCAACAGTTACTTGCATCACACATGATTTCAAAGGGAAAAATTCTAGTTTTGTGGTTGAATGATGGGTGCTGAAACCAATTTCTCTTTTAAGGAGTCGAATGCTTGTTTGAACATGTCATCAAACTCGAATGTCATCTCCTTTTGCAGTAGCCGACATAAGGGTTGAGTGATCTTGGAAAAATCCTTTATAAAACGCCGGTAGAAACCTGCATGTCCGAAGAAAGATTGAATTTCCTGTACACTTACGGGGTAAGGTAGAGATTTAATAACATCAATTTTTGCTTTATCTACTTCAATCCCTTTGGTAGATACAATATTGTCCTAAAATTAAGCCTCGACTCACCATGAAATGACATTTCTCATAATTTAAAACCAGATTTGTTTCTAAACATCTCTTGACCACCATTGTCAGATTTTTCAAACATTCATCAAAAGAATTACCATAGACAGTGAAATCATCCATAAATACTTCTATGATATTTTTCATATATTTCGAAAATATACTGACCATACATCTTTGGAAGGTGGCTGGAGCGTTGCAAAGTCCGATTGGCATCCTTCGGTATGCAAATGTACCAAAAGGGCATGTAAAAGTGGTTTTCTCTTGATCTTCATGTGAGACTGGAAATTGGTAAAGGCCTGAGTATCCATCAAGACAACAATAGTGAGTTTTACCAGCTAAATTAACGTTCAAGTATTTGATCAATGAATGGAAGTGGAAAATGATCCTTCCTAGTCGCTGCATTTAATTTCATATAATCTATACAAACTCTCCATCCATTTTGAACTCGAGTGGGTATTAACTCACCGTCAAGATTTTTAACCACAGTTATACCTATTTTCTTGGGAACAACCTGCACTTGACTTACCCATTTGCTATCTGATATTGGGTAGATCACATCAGTATCTAAAAGTTTCAGTATTTCTTTTTTCACCACCTCCATCATTGGTGGGTTCAAACGTCGCTGAGCTTCACTACAAGGTTTGTTGTCTTCTTCTAGTAGTATCCTGTGCATGCATGTGGAAGGGCTTAATCCCTTGATGTCGGCTATGGTCCAGCCAATAGCTTCTTTATGTTCTTTAAGCACTTTGTTCAATTTTAGTTCTTCTTAAGTGCTAAGTTTGTTGGAGATTATTACTGGAAGAGTTTTTCCTTCTCCTAAGAAAGTATATTTCAAGTGGTCGGACAGCGGCTTTAACTCCACTTGGGGTGCCTACACAATAGAAGGTAGAAGTTTAGTGTGAGAATTAGATGATTCTAGGCAATGAGCATTTTGTTCTGTGGTTTCAATTGCCTGTAATTCATCCTGTAATTTATTTTTAACATTAAATTCAAATTTGTCCAAATTTAGATTCACATCCATAATGCTCAAATTAAAAATTTTCTAAACTGAGAAATCTATAAAATCAACACTGTTAACACAATGTTCTTCGTTAGGAAATTTCATGGCATCATAAACATTGAATTTGATGACTTCCCCATCAAATTCCATAGTGAGCGTACCATCATGTACATCTATTTTTGTCCTAGCTGTGCTAAGGAAGGGTCTCCTAAGTAAAATTTCAGATGAGTTGGAAGAAGTATCTTCCTCCATGTTAAGCACAAAGAAATCTGCAGGAAAAACTAAATTGTTCACTTGAACTAAGACATCCTCCAACATCCCTTTGGGGTAAACGACCGACCTGTCAGCCAATTGAATTACCACACCTGCCTTATTTAATGGTCCAATGTTTAAAGATGAATATATAGACAATGACATGACATTTATAGATGCTCCTAAGTCACACATAGCCCTTTTTATACCAATGATGCCTATGTTGCAGGAAATAGCGAACATACCTTGATCCTTGCATTTGAAAGGTAATTTCCTTTGAAGTACAGCGAAAACATTCCCTCCCACACTTACTTTTTCATTACCAATCAGCTTTTTCTTATTGGTGCACGACTCCTTGAGAAATTTAGCATACCGATGTATTTGCTTAATGACGTCAAGTAAGAATGACGTCAAGTAAGGGGATATTTATTTCAACCTTGCGAAAAGTTTCAATAATCTCTTTTTCTTCATTTTCGTTCTTAGACTTGGCCAATCTTCCTGGAAAGGGGGGCTCGATTGTCAATGTTCTCGGTTGTTCTAGTTTTTTTTGTTTATGGTTAGCAGTGACTTCAGTTTCAGTTTCTGTCTCTAAGGCGTGCCCACGTCTTGGCAGACTGGGTTATGCTAACTCCTTTTCACTTCTCAGAGTTATTGCGCTAGCATTCTATTTTGGGTTGATGATAGTTTATGAGGGCAGCTTGCCTTGTGATTTCAGCTTGCTTAAGGATGACGCCAACTAACCCATTTGATTCTCCAAGATTTGAATATTTGCTTTTGTTTCCTGTTGAAATTGTTGTGTACTAATTGCAAGTGATTTAACAATGTCTTCAAGAGATGTACCTGAGCTTGAAGGGGATTGTTGTGGCGGAACAGGTGGTTTGTGCTGAAATTGCTAAAAAAATTGTTGTTGGAAATTTTGTTACTGAAAATTTGGTTGTCTTGTCCCATAACTTAAGTTTGGATGATTCCTCCAACCTGGATTGTATGTGTTTGAATAGGGATCAGGTTTCCTTTGCGGGGGACCAGGGAATCCTCCAACGGCGTTAGCTTGTTCTTGTGTGTCCTCTTGAAGGGTAGGGCACATGTCGGTGAGATGACCAGTGACGGCACAAATTCCACACAATTTAACATGTGATGTGTTTCCTACAACCAAATTCTAAACCATAGTAGTTAGATGAGTAATTTTTTATTCAAGGGATGACACATTTACCTCATTTACTCCTCTTGAAGGTTCCTGTCGAAGCCCAAATTGTTGTGAATTGGCAGCCATAATGGAGATCAATTCTCTAGCGGCTTGAGGAGTTTTGTTCACTTTAGCTCCACCACTTGCTGCATCCATCATCCTCCTTTCCATGGGTAGCAATCCTTCGTAAAAGTATTGGATTAGTAATTATTCAGAAATACCATGTTGAGGGCAACTTGCACATAACCGTTTGAATCTTTCCCAATATTCATGTAGAGTCTCCGTGTCTTTTTGTTTAACTCCGCAGATTTCCTTTCTAATTCCAGTGGCTCGTGAAGCTGGAAAGAAGTTATCCAAGAACAGTCTTAGCAAATCTATCCACGCATTGATTGATCCAAGAGGAAGGTAGAACAGTCATTCCTTGGCTGCATCTGCTAAGGAAAAAGGGAAGGCTCGCAGTTTGATTTGTTCATCGAATATCTCGTGTGGTTTCATTGTTGAGCATACAACGTAGAATTCCTTCAAGTGATTGTGAGGATCTTCATTTTCAAGTCTTCGAAAAATAGATAAGAGATGTATCAGTCCAGATTTTAATTCAAAGTTTACCTCTAGTAAGTGATGCATAATGATGGTTGGTTGAAAGGCGCAGCAGCCAGTTCGCGCAAAGTCAGATTATTTTCAGCCATTTTTGTTTATGGTTCTGCTTCCGTCTCAAAGTTAAGGCAAGCCCATATCTCGTCTGCTGTTGAAGCTGAGGATGCTTAAACGTGTTTGCCTCATTGTTGGGTCACCTTTCTAAGACTTCTAGCAGTCTTCTCAATCTCAGGATCGTATATGAGTTCTCTTGTGCGATCAGATCTAACCATCAATGTTAAGACACGCCCACGTCTAACATGTCTGGAATTTTCCTGCACAGTCAAAACTAGTTAACAAAAGAATTGAAACTGATTATTACCAATCCCCGGCAACGGCGCCAAAATTTGATGAGTGTCGAATCCACCAAAAATAAATACCTACTTCTTGAGATTTTGTAGTCGTGTCAGGTAGGGTCGAATCCACAGAGACTGGTTAGTTTTAAATTCTTTCGAAACCAGAAATTAAAAAGGATGAATTAAAAAAAGGGGGGGTTTTGATTAGATGCAAGATAAAATAAAGACAATAATTAAAAATAGTAATTAAAATTAAGGAGAAATCAATGAGAGAAAAGTCTAGCTAAATGTACGTTCTTGATTTTGGTTCGTAAGATTGATCATAGACGCCAATGATGAGTTCCTTTATTTCTAGCAATTTAATAGACTATATGAATTGAACAACAGTCTCACATGTCATATTAATTCAAGAATTTCATTAGTACGGATTGAACAACAACCTCGACTAATTTGCCTCTAAATTCGGCATGAAATAGCCATACCGGAAGACTAGCTATTGTCCTAATAATCTGATAACATACCGATAATTAAAAATGAATAATAGAATAATTTCTGCAGGAAATAAATGAATACTAGAAAGTAAAATAGGTAAAGTATAGAGAGATCTCACAATCCGTAGAACCGAAACGTCGAATCGTCCTTTAGCTAGAAAGAAGTGATTTAGTCACACATCGCAAACACAAACATTTTCATTCTCCAAAAATTACTGCTTAATTCTAAACTGAAAAATATCAAAGAGCAAAACCAAAAAGAATGCTAAAGCTAAGAATTGTCAGCCCCTGTTCATTACAATTATTCTCCTCTTATAGGAGAATTCCAAACCTAACTAGAATATTAAATAAAAATCAAATCAACCTTACATGGCAATAAACTAACAACCAAATATCTTGGTTTAATGTTTTAGACACAAATAGATTGTCCAAATTCGCATGGAAATTTGGAAGCAAAATTTCAGCTTCTAACATGGTAAATTCTGAATCTGTCACATGCATCTCTACTAAGGCGTGGGCACGTCCAAGGCAGTGCGACCAGGTCCAGCTGTCTTTCTAATTTCCAGGTTCCAAAAAAACATGCAAAAGGATTCTTTTTTATTTCTTTCCATCATTCGTTGCCTAAAAGTTAGACAAAACAATAATCACATTTTAGGAAGTATTTAATTCGAATTTAGGATGAAAATAAGCAACAAAAGATGGAAAATAAATATGTCATCAGTTGGATGGTTAATTCCCAACCTATGTTTAAAGGAATAAATCGGATGGACGAATCCTTATTATTCCTACGTTATCTATTTGGAATAAGTTCGGATGGGCAAATTCTGATTGTTCCTGTGTTTCCTCGTGGAACAAGTTCGGATGGGAAAATCCCGATTGTTCTCGGGTTTCTTTTAAGGAATAAGTTAGGACGGGCAAATTTTGATTATTCCTGTGATATCTTAAAGGGACAAGTTCGGACAGGCGAATCTCGATTGTTCCTTCGCGTCTCGTGGAGCAAGTTTGAACGGGCAAATCCCGATTGCTCCCGAGTTTCTTTGTTATAGGATAAGTTCGGAGGAGCCAATCCCGATTATCCTAGTAAGTCTTGATTATGATTTGTTGCCTTAGGGCATGATAGGCTTAGGCCTGTTATACTTCACTGCTAAGAGTGTTGGTTGCCTTCGGGCATGAGATGGCCAGATGGCCTAATAGCTAGTCACACCCTTGTGACTTTATTCCTATTTGAGACAGGTGTTTTATCATATGCTATATTTCTGTGATTGGCTTCTCATGGGGGTTGGTAGAACCGCTCATTGAGTTACCCATTGTTGTTTTGTTTTTGTTTTGCAGAGCCTGACCGGTGAGGTGGGATGGAGCACTTGGCGCGGCTGGAGGGCAGAGGAGCCACATGATCTCATAGCAGTCCTATTTAGGGGTCGTAGTCGAATTTTTGGAAGTTTATCATGCACCTATATTTTTGGTATTTTGAAGTTGTAGTCCCTTGGGGACATTCATGTCTTTCATTTCAGATTTCACTTGTAAGTGAACCGTTGAACTTCGATTTATTGTTTTCTCTCTTGACTATTTTGCTAAACTTACTTCTAATGAAATATGATTTGGTTTTTCATTTAAAATAAAAACATGTTTCATTCTTTCTGCTATGTTTTATTGTTATGACTTCGCATGTGCATGAGTTAGGCTGCGGGGTATAAGCACATATACCCTGGCCGGTCACGTGACCCTGAGTTGGGGCGTGACAGCTTGTATATAAAATGAGCTTGAGGAGATGATACTGATGTTGAGATGTTGTTTTCAAGCCAATATAAGGCCACCATCAGTTCCCTGAGAAGGCATAATGAGGAAATCATCGAATCCACATTTGTACAAGAGATTTTCAAACATGTTACCATCTTGCTTAATTTTTGATAGGAAAATGCAGTCCGGGGAATGAGAAGAACAGATGTTCTTGAGGTGATGAATTGTTAAGAGGTTCCCCAGCCCTTGACAATTCCAAATAATTGTATTCATTGGAGGGTTGGGGGCCAATTTGGGCTGGCTGCCTCCACCACTCCATCTATACCTTCAGCTTCATTTTGTCGAGCTCTTTTCTTTGTGAGATTGAGTTCTTCAGTATGAGTTGTAGCTGGTCTTTTCCTTAGGATTTTATCAATGCTTCCGGATATATTTTTTCCATTTAGATCTCGGGAAGGACTTATAGTATTTTCTGTATTAGTCCTTGCATTCATGAGAGCTTCACCAGATTTGGATGTAATCTCCTTGTTTTGTATAGTGGCCTTTGAAGGGTTGACTTCCTGATTTCCTTTCTGGTTGGTCATCGAAAGGGATGATAGGTGCAAGGAGACATCGGCAGTATGTTGATTAAGTCGTGTAGTAGTATCCATAACCTACTGTCGGAGGGTTTGTCCAGTGCTTAGTAGTACTGTGCCAGTTTGGTTTGCACGTAGCCAAGGCCCGTTTTTAAGATTTGGTGACTGTTCATCTCCTTCCTCCTCAATCAGGAAGTCGCAAGATTTGTCTAGATGGCCTATGAGACCATAGAAATAGCAGAAGGATGGAAGCTTTTCATATCTAAAATCGACTCATAGTTGGCCATGTGTGGGAGAGTTTAGATGCATGCCTCCTCGGAGAGGATGGGTGATGTCGAGGGTTACCTTCCCTTTGATGATGAAACCTTGCAAGTGTCGGACGGAATATAGGCCGACGTTTTCCTATCACGCCCCAATTACAGGGTCACGTGATCGGCCGGGATATACGTACCTATACACCGCAGCCTAACTCATGCACATGCCAACATCATAAACAACAAGTAAATAACAGCTTTTAATAATAAAAGAACCAAAACCTATTTTCATTTCAAAACAACAAGATTTTAAATACATACCTCAAGTGCAAAAATAAATCGAAGAGCAACAGTTCTTTTAATAAATAAAACTGAATAAAACGTGAATATCCCCACGGGACTACAACTCCAAATACCAAAACAAAAGTGCATGACAACCTACTACAGACTCGACTACAACCCCTAACTAGGACTACTATGAGATCATGTGGCTCATCTGCCCTCCAGCTGCGCCAAGTATTCCAGCCCACCTCACCGGTCAGGCTCTGCAAAACAAAAATCACACGACAACAGGTGAGTTTAAAGAACTCAGCGGGCGGTTTTTACCCACCCTCACAAATAAACACAAAGATAATATAAATAAATTCTATCTCTAAAAAGAAACCACGTCACAAAAGTTTGACTAGCTACCAGGCCTACAGGCCATCCATGCCCACGGCATCTGACTCGCAGAGGGGTGCATCAGGTTGAAGCCCTACCATGCCCAAAGGCAACATCACCCACAAAACGTGCACCGGACCAAAGCCCACCATGCCAACGGCAACAGCACATACTAGGAAAGTGCAACGGGCCAAAGCCACCATACCGACAGCAATAACACATACTAGGAAAGTGCATCGGGCCAAAGCCCACCATGCCGAAGGCAACAGCACATACTAGGGAAGTGCATCGGGCCAAAGCCCACCATGCCGAAAGCAACAACACATACTAGGGAAGTGCATTGGGCCGAAGCCCACCATGCGGAAGGCAACAACACATACTAGGATATTCGGGAAAGGCCCCCCGGACTTATCCTGCGGGTTGGGAATTTTGGCGTCCAACCACTCGGGCGTAGCCCAAACCCCGGCTCCTAATCGAGCCGCTTTGCCATTCCCAAGGATATGGCGCATCAAGACCTAAGTCAAGATTCTCCTACAGTGTCCTAGGGATGTCCTCATTATAAAGCGTCTCAACACTCCAAACTCGATCCCTGTCCTTTAGACCCGTAATGTCATGAACCCGTGTGGTTTTATTTCATGAATACCTTGTAAGTTTGTTCATAACAAATTATGCTCACCCTTAAACCCAATTTTAATTATAGGATTAAAATTTAGATCATCTCAATTAGAGTTTTATTTTAGGGTACTGTTCTGCCCAGAACTGTTGTGTCTGACCCGAATCTAGTCTCCAAAGTGTGTCCTAAGTTTTCAAACTATATTTTCTGGTTGAAACGATAGGTTACACGACTATATCCACACATACACACACATCAAAACAAATAAATTAAAATCAGCATAGATTCATCATCTCAGCATACAATTCCAACAAACATGCAATTTCAGCATACTTATAGAATTAAATCCAAAAATTAACAAAAATTAATCCCTAAATTACCATTAGGGTAGAATACTAATCTCAGGAATTAATTCACAGAAATCATGCTTTTAATCAAGATTAACAAGAACTCATACACTTAAATCAAGAGTCAAGCATTGGGATCAAGAACCCCCTTCTCAAGAACCCTTAATTAGTCATTATCAAGATCTTAATCCTACCACATAATTTCTACCCAAAATCACATATTTAATCCTAAGCATACAATCCACAAATCAAGAAACAAAATTGAAAAGATTAAATCATGATTTGCACATCAAGAAAATATGGCAATAACTCGAAAAAAATCCAAGAACAAGGCATAAATATCGAGCCATCATGAACGGCTTCAAAAATTCGATTAAAATCCCGAAGAGAGAGGGTAAACAACTCACCTTAATTTGGAAAAATATTAGGAAAGAAATCCCGAACGACAGCCCTCGAATATGGCTTCAAAAGGCCGACGGCTCAACCCAAAAAATGACTCCAGGGGAAATAAGAAAGAAGGAAGGAGAAGGAAGCAGCGGCTCTGCTCGGCTCCTCTCGGCTTGGCTCCAAAGGAAAGAAGAAAGAAGGAAGGAGAAGGAAGCAGCGGCTCAGCGGCTTGGCTCACAGGCGGCAGCTCCAAGGGGAAGAGGGAAAGGGGGCTGGCGGCTTGGCTTGGCTTGGCGGCTGGCTCCATTTCTCAACTTTTTGGGTGGCTCCAAAATACGAGCCACAAGCCATGATGAGGGTTTTTATACACCCTCCTCAATCCTAACCCCTTAAACCCTTAATTCACAACTCGCATCCACCTTAAGCCAAAACCAAAACCCGCTAACCTAATAGACTTAAATAATTTAATTAAACTTATTCTAATAAATCACAAATAATTAATTAAATACCCATATAAATATAATTAGCAATTGTGCACACACAACACCAAATTAAATACTCTCAACTACCCAAGCCTAAAAATTCATAAATTCATAAATTTATATTCTACTTACCCGAGCTCGCAAGCTCACTCCGGAGCATGAGTCGACTCGGCTCGACTACGAACTAGTCTGCTAGGCTGGCAAACACACGCAACAGAAAAAGATAATAAATTAAATATCTAGGATATTGCATTTCCGATTTGCCCAGAGTGCTTAGGATTTGGATTCTAGTTTGGGAGTGCCGAAGTTCTCCTGGGACGCTCCAAATTTGGATCCATAGAGGGACCTTGTTAAATTCGTATTTGGAGATATCTTTGCCTCTTTCCCATCTCCAGAGAACTAGCATTTGATTTTTATAAAGCCATGGTTGGTTACGCAGGATCTTCTTTGTTTGGATTTCCTTTCCAAAGTAGAATTTGTAGATCTTCGGTGCAATCTCTTCACAACGAAAACTGTGGGGTTAATTCCATATAGTGGATAAGATAGACTGCATGGTGGAGAGAGATTGGTTTTTCTCTGTCCATAATTTGCCAACAAGGCATGCAGGAGAACCTTCTAGCGGGACAACAGAATCATCTTCTTGGAGGTTTAATGTGAAGCTTTCATCCGCCGGAGATGGGTTGCTAGGCTGCGATGAAGCGCTGGTTGAAGGTTGCTGAAACATTGGTGATGAGTAAGATCAGATGAGGAAGACCACCAAGGGAGATAGTCGGATGAGAACTGGAGCAGAAAACCGATCGTCGCACAACGAAGAAGCTGCACTCTAAGAGTTGCTAGGGAGCCCAAGAGACAAATTGCTTAATTCACCCATTTTTCGATCAATCGAGATATATATATATATATATATATATATATATATATATATATATATATATATATATATATATATATATATATATAATTCACCTATTTTTCAATCAATCGAGATATATATATATATATATATATATATATATATATATATTATTAATGATCCTACGATCAAAAACAATTTAAATTTAACTGTGAAGGCTTGCCTCATTATCAAGATGACAAGTCTCATATTAATTAAATAAATATGATAAATAAATAACATTTATTAGGACGTACGTATTGATTGCAATATGTTTGAGTCATTACATTATAGATTAGATCTTGGTTATACTAACCCATCCCAACATACTGTTCTTAAACAAAGATATGATATTAAACAAAAAAAATTAGTCAAAACATGAAATTTTATCATCTCATTCATACATCATGACATGAAGAAAATATTATTGTCAATTCAAATAAGTCATCATACATTTAGGCCTCATTTGCTTTGTCGGATTAAGGAGATGTCATTGTTTGCTGCAGCAATGGATAAGAATCAAACTAGAAATTGGATGAATTTATTTTGGCCCAAATTCATCATTGATCCGATTTAGAAAACCTAAGAAGGAGTGGATTTAGGATCCAAATCCACAAGATATGAATTTTATATCTTAATCATATTTTTTATCATATGTCAAAACAAATATATGATAGAATTTCAAGATGTCCTCTTGGATTTCTATCCCATCATTCTTCATCTTAAATCTTATCTCATCCAAATCATATCCTGCAAAGTAAATATGACCTTAACGAATTATAGATGTTATACTTAGTCTTTGTAGTTTGCCTTAAACTAACACTTTGTTTTGTAGGAGGTAAGTTTGATAATATTTCTTATTTCTTTTGAGGAGAGAATAGAGGGGAGCTAAGATAATAAAAATTATTTTCTCTGAGGGAATTTGAAGAGGACAGGAGCACTACAGCAAATCGGTTGTATTTCGACGGCAAAATATGGATAAATTTTGACGTCTATTAAAGTCAATTTTTACATATTGACGTCTGTAAATCCGACGAAAATGCGTGTGAAATGACGACAGCCAAATTTTACCTATTAACGCCTGCGGAGGTGTCAATATGTTCAAGACATATTGACGTCTTTGATTAGGCGTCGTCTACGGTAGAAAATTGCATATTGACGCTCGCGGAGTCGTCAATACGCAAACTTATTGACGCCTCTATTAGACGTCACGTGGAGTCGAAAATAATATATTGACGCCAATATATTGACGTCTTCACAGGCGTCGATATAGTGGCTATATTGACGCCTGTGAAGGCGTCAATATGGCTACTATATTGACGGCAGTGAAGGCGTCAATATGGCTACCATATTGACGCCTCACATGTGTCAATATGAGGCGTCAATATGGGCCACCATATTGACGCATGTGAGGCATCAATATGGCCATCCTTAGGGGTGTAATCGAGCCGAGCCAAGCCGAGCTTCTCACTGCTCTAGCTCGGCTCGTCTGGAAAATAATGAGCTCGAGCTACATTCAAGTCACTCGAGCTCGGCTCGTGTGGCTCGATTTTTTTCCCGAGCCGAGCTCGTTCGTGAGCTCGATCGAACTCGACTCGAGATCAAGCTCGACTAAACTCGTGAATGAGATCGAGTTCGACTAAGCTCGATTAAGTAGTCGCTATGGGGGAAGAGTGGAAGACGATGTGTTGTCGCTGTGGGAAGATGATGCGCTGTCGCTGTGGGAAGACGGTGAGTCGGGAGTCACCGCCGATCGGATGAGGAGCGAGGAGCCGGGTGTCGCCGCCGATTGAATGGGAAGCGATCGAGCAAGGAGTCGGGAGGGGAAGAAGGTGTGGGGTAGTCGGGTGTTGCCGCCGATCGAATGGGGAGCGACCGAGCGAGGAGTCGGGAGTCGCCGCCGAGTCGGGAGGGGAAGAAGGTGTGGGAGTAGTCGGGTGTCACCGCCGATCGAATGTGGAGCGACCGAGCGAGGAGTCGGGAGTCGCCCCCGAGTCGGGAGGGGAAGAAGGTGCGGGAGTTCAGTCGCCGCCGATCGAATGGGGAGCGAGGAGTCGGGAGTCGCCGCCGAGTCGGGAGGGGAACTGGGGAAGTATAGCGATTAGGGATTAGGTATTTAGGCGAGCATCGAGAGCTAGGATTTATAATATATATTATATTATATATATTATATTATATATATTATATTATATATATTCTATATATTATATTATATATATTATATATATTCTATAATATATATATAGAAGGCTCGATTAGGCTCATGAGCCGCTCGAGCCGAGTATATATTAGCTCGAACTCGGCTCGCTCGCATGTCTGGCTCGGCTCGGCTCGGCTCGAGCTCGATAAATTCGAATCGAGTTCGAGTGTGTACCAAATCGATCGCGAGTAGCTCACGAGTGGCTTGGCGCACTTACACCCCTGGCTCATCCTATTGACGTCTTCACAGGCGTCGCTATGTTTATTTTTTTAAAAAATAAAATAAAATTCCGCATCAATAGTGTGTTCAACCGCTATACGAGCATGTATATATAAAAATAATTAATTACATGTTGAACAAACTTCAACCAGATAATTAATTTAAAGATAATCAATCCAATTTTTCAATTACACATTAATCAAATTATACATAACATTACATTAATCAAATTTTCTAATCACACATTAATCAAATTATACATAACATTACATTAATAATTTCATTACACGTAATATTAAATGTATTAATTCACATTAATTTTACAAATAAAATTAAATAATCTAATCTTGATCATCCATCTCCTCCTCCTACTCCTCATCTTCTTGTTCTTCCTCATCGGTCTTCTGGATTGACATCTCTATCTATACATCAATATCAATTATAAACATACAAGTTTGAATATTATCAATTAAAATATTCAGTATTATAATATATAAATTTACTTACAGTTTAAAAATGGATCTTTACTTGTACCTTCTCCGATATTAGCCGGCGGCATTTCATGAGGAAGACTTTCATGAACACACAATTGACTCTGTTAGAAAAGCATAATTTAATTAATTACAATGCTAAAAAGATCAACTAGAAATAAATTAAATAAATACTTGCATAATCAATTGGTGAAGAAAACATATTAGCTTGATTAATAATTATGTTTAGCCCCTGTGATGATGAACTATCAAATTGATGTTGAAGCCACATTTGCTCCATTCTGATGAGTCTTTGTTGAACCTCCCTCATCTCAGCATCATGCTTTTGCTGCATTTCTTTCATTGCAGCCTCTTGTTGTTGTCGAAGCTCGTCATATCTTGCATCGTGGGAAGGTGCAACGTAAGGTTGTCGCTGATGTTCATAAAATTGGCTTGGTGTGACTCCAATCCCCTGTAAGCGAACTCGAGAATGATGTTCAAGACTAGATATTTCCCGATACACTTGGTTCTCGAGTTGCACTCGCTCTGTTGTTGGAGTAATCTCAAGTTGCTCGTTCAGTGTTCGTTCAGCAATGGTCTACATTTCAAACAATAGATTATAAATTTAAAAAATATTAGTTTAATTCATTCGTAGTTGTGTTATACCATAAATTGAGCTGGTTCTTCGCGTATATATCCTCATCCACTTCTACGAAGATGTGTTGTTCTATACACATCAAGTTCACTGGGCTCTCTATTATGTGCACGCTGCTTCACACAATGTAAATAATAATTAATTATTTAAATGATATTAAAAATATAAACAAATAAATTATAAATTGTTTACTAAACTACTTACAAAATCAACACGTCTTTAAATGTAAGGGGTCGCACCGCTAGTATGTATGCAATCTTGAGTTGCACTTCTTGCCCTTCGACCCCGTTCAGATACAGTCTGTCATATTTAATTATAATTATAAAACAAATATTGCAAGTATCAAAATATAAATTCTTACCTGACTAGCTGAAGAATGCCAATAGTCGACCATTCTTATCCATGATCCGATACTAACATTTTGTGGTCGATGTGCAAGATTTTTCTCCTTTGACTCTTCAATTTTAAAATATTTTCTTTTCAATAGAAGTTTATAATTTTTAAATTTTCTATCAAAGGCCACCATAGTAGTGCGAAAAATACGATCCTTATTCTCAGTAGGGATCAAAAAATATCTCTGCATTTATAAATGATATTAGTTTCACACAACCAAATAATGCAATCTAACATAAATTCATATAAATTCATAACATACCAATAATTGCTCTCGTAATCCATTCTTATATATGGAAGAAATTTGATTCTAAGGGTCAAGCGTCAACGGTAAGAATGTAGAATCACGCACTAGTAACCCCCATAAAACGTGAGTATAATCTGTGGCCACCATCATGACTTTGACCCCAATAAAAAAAGTTGACCATAACTAACTGGTCGGGGTTAAGTGTATACACAGAAGAAGCTGTAAAATATGGAGACCCTTCATGTTGCATTTGTGTTGTAGTGTCTGTTTTTAAATTACAACAAAAAATATTAATATTAATTTGATTAAATAAATTATGTTCATATGTATCATGACATAAAAACTAACTCCAAATGTAGAAAGGTCTATGAATTCGTCCTTGTGACGGCCCATGACGATCACTCTCGGGACTAATTTCACCCTCCTCGCGGATCTCAACATCTGAATCTACTATTCTTGATCTTGACATCCTGTATAATAACATAATATTATATATTGATCAATACATAAAGATTAACCAATTATACAAATAATATTGATAAATAATAAGTCATTTATCGATGTCATATAAATCTCTGGGATATACATTTATGACATGCGACCACTCATTATTCTTCGGATTTGACATGTAAAATACTTGTTTTGCTTGTGATGAAAACACATACGGGTCATCTTTTAGAAATGCACCGATATAAAATAATCGAGAAAGGTTAACTAGTGTGAATCCATTATCATCCACTCGTAACCCCGGTGAATTCCTTATATCAACCCATTCAGCACAAAAAAGAACTACCTTGAATACCCCACGGTAGTCCAATTCAATTACATTCGTTAAAACTTCATAATATTGACGATTGTCAGCTTCAATCATTAAACAACTATTTTATGTTTTACGCAATCTTTCTCGTTGCTTGGTATGGAATCTATAACCATTTATAATCAGTCCATCATATTTTCTAATTACGGATACTAGACCTCGAGCTAATGCAAGCAATGAAGGATCACAATTATTTTATACCATTTCTGACACTTTATCTTGTAACCACAATGCGAATCTCTCTATGATCCACCTTTGTTGTTGAGCATTCGATGCAATAGATAAATTATTTATATGACATTGTTCTTCAAGAAATTGCCTGAGAAAATAAAATAAAAATAACACCAAGAATCTTAAAATAACTTAAAATATAATTGACATTTAATAACTATTGATACCTTTTGTATGGTTCAATCATTGGAGTATACAACAAGACATATCTGTGCATTTGTGCATATGCATTTAAATCCAACGTATCAATGCGAGCTTTGCTAATAAATCGACCACCAGAAGAAAATAAGTAGTTTTCAATATTTTCAACTTCATAATTTCTCTGCGGTCGATTGAACACCGTTTCAATATTATTAAAATATCATGAACAAAATGTAAGAAATTCATCATCAATGTATCCTTCAGCTATGGATTATTGGCTTAAGGTTTTCAACATTGGTCTTAATCTCGGTTTTGATGATAACAAACATGGAACTAATATCTCATTTAGAAATCTTTCAGGTTCCATTTCAGTTAGCGTTCGATGTCCTCGATCGAAAATATCGGAAGAAATCAAAATATCAGAAGGACATTGATCATCGCGCTCGGGTTCGTCGTGGAATATCTCAAAGTTCGATGTATGCACCAAAGACATATTGGACGAGTCCAAAGGTCACATGGAAAGCTCTCCAATTTGATGCTCGTTAAAAGACGAAACCCGAAAATGAAGCGCACAAGAAGAAGGCTTAAAAAATCAAGTTCAGCCTAGGTTCGGTCGACCGGTCGATCGATCGAATGGAGTTTGAATATTGGCAGTAGCCAATTCGGTCAACCGAAGATGGTGTAGAAATTGGCTAAGGCTACTTCGATCGACCAACAGAGGTGAAAAATTGGCAGTGCGTGTGTCGGTCGATCGGATTGTAGATCGCGATTACGCGCCTCTAGCTTCACTGCATCGGTCGACCGATGGGTCGATCGGATTGCGGATCGTTCATCTCATGACTCGTTCGGTCGACCACACAGAGAGATTGAGCGGCGCTCGATCGATCGATCGACCGAACGACGGTAACGGCTAGTTTTCCGCCCGTTGAGCTGTCATTTCTTTGAGAGGTTATAAATATCCCTCATCTAACTCCTTTAACCCCTCTTACAGATTTTATTGAGCATTCAAAAAAAGTTTTGAGCCTTCTAAAGATCGATTAATAATGCTCTATTCTTCCGTCAATATTTTCTCAAGCGCCCAATTTTCTCCTCAACTCGGCTTTAATTCAAGCTCAACAACTTGGCAAGTTGGAGGTTTGAAGGCTTGGAAAAGAGCACTGATTCTTGGTTTTATTCTATAGCTCTTTTCATTGTAATCTTCATTGTTATTTGAACTTGTTTATTTCATTGAATTTGAACTTGTAAGAAGACCTAGTGTTAGGTCTTGTGATTGAGTGGTATCCTTGGTGTAGAAGGAGTAAAGCCATTTGTGTAAACATAGCGTACTAAGATTAGTTGAGTTGTCCCTTAGATTGAGGTGGAAGAGTGCTCTCGGTAAGCAGGCGGAGACTTTCGGGTGTGGAAGTGCCTTAGGTTGAGAGTGAGACTCTTTGAGTCAAAGTCCTCTGTGTAAAGGAAACTATTTAATCTAGTAAACTTAGTTTGGAAATCCTAAATAGGGTGCTTAGGTAGTGGAGTAGGCATTGGGGCCGAACCACTATAAATCCTCGTATCTACATTAATATCTTTGTTTGTGCTTAATTGATTTATTTTTACTTCCACATCTAGTCGATAAATTACGATTTGCCTAAATAATCTAAAAATGATTAAAATCGGTTTCAGGCTAATTGTTTAGTAAACATACTATTCACCCCCTCTAGTGTGTCATTTCACGCAATAATTGGTATCAGAGCAAGGTTGTAGATTGAGATTTCACCATCTCTCCTACATTTTCTCTCAATCCAAAAAATGGCACCAGAGTCGGTAGCATCTTCACCTCCTAAATTCGATGAGTCAAACTTTGGTTTTTGAAAGTCTAGAATGTATACCTTCTTAAAGACTCAAGGTTTAGGTGTTTTTAACATGGTAAAAATTAAATATATTGAACCTAAGGAAGACATGAATGCATGGACCCAAGAACAAATTGATATGTTTGAATTAAATGCTAAAGGTACAAATTGGATATTTTGTTCCTTGGAAAATAATGTATTTGAAAAGATCATGCATTGTACTTCCACATTCGATATTTGGACTACTTTAAACATGTTTTATAATTATGCAAAAACCGAAGAGCTCAATACATTTGATGAAGGGAGTGATGACAATTGTCATCCACCCAATACTAATATGATTTTTGAAGCCCATAGTGCCTCTAGTCATAAGAGCACAAGAAATCGGAAAATGAAGGTGATTTGTCATGTGTGCCAAGAAAAAGGGCATGTAAGGAAGAACTGTCCTACTATGAAGAACAAAGCAAAGAAGAGGTCGAATGCCTCCACATCATCATCCCACTCAAATAAAACATCCTCTTGCAATGACCATGAAGCTACTTCAAAAGCTTGCCTCGTGAATGATAATAATGAGGTACTCTCCTCTCCTTCTAGTCATGTTAATATTAATGATAGTATTAACTCATCTAGCTCTCATGATTTTGATGAATTGATGGATGAGTATAAAAATATTTATGCCTTGCTCTTGAAAAAGGATAAGAAAAACAAAAGAATTAAAAATGAGAATTCTAGACTTAGTTCACACATGCATGCTCTAGAATTAGAAATTGAGAAATTGAGATCTAGCTCATTTGATCATTGTCATGACATGTTAAAACTTGAACTTAAGGACTTAAAGCTTGAAAATGAAAACTTGAAAAATGGTTTCAAAATTGAGAATGAGATTTTGGAAAATAAAAACTCAAAAATCAATAAGGAAAATCTAATGTTAAAATCTCAAATGCATGCTTTATATAAATCCACGAATGACCTGAAAAATGAGGTTTTAGTATTGAGTAAAAAGGTAAATGAATTTACAAAAGCTTCTACCTTTAAGAATCCAAAAAGGAGATATAACACTTTTGATAACACTCATTCATCTCATGCTTGTCATGTTAAGTATTCTATCTCTAGACCTCATGATCATAAGAAGATAAATGTTTCTCTCAAGAATGCTCATGCTCATATTAGTTCAAATGTCAAGCATTCTTTCTTTAAACCTCATGTTCAAAAGAAAAAGTTTCATAGAAACTATTTTTGCTGTGGTATATATGGTCATGTCATTCATGATTGTGCATTTAAAAGAAATCCAAATGTTGCTAAGACACTTTGGATCCCTAGGCCAACTCACCCCCAAGGAACCAAAGTCATTTGGGTATCGAAAGTTTCTTGTTCTCTTGTAGGGCGAGCTACCACATATGGTTGAAGGAAAGTGATATGTTGAAGTTGACCACGAACTTGAATGATGAATTCTCCCTTGGTTGCAACTTCAAGCTGCCTTGATGCCTTAGGTAAAATTGGCATCAAAACTATTCCGGTATCATCTTCTGACTTGTATTGTTTTACCTTAGTTGAAGATTATGATACTATGCTTAACTCTAGTTGATCTCCGTGTTCTCGATTTGTTTTATGAAATGAATTTTTATTTTGATTTCTGGTCTCTTCAGATACCTAAGTGGCTTATAATGAGCCTAAGCGACCTTGCGGTTCTAAATCGTAGGTTAATTGTGGTCTTTCGGTTTTTAATCAATAGGAAGGGTTGGAGATCTTATGTTTCAAAATTTCATATTTTGAAATCTCTCGATTCGTTTTGGTTTCATGATGATTTTACTTGAAATAAATTTTTCACTATCTAGTTTAGGTTGAAATTCTCAAATGAAGATTTCTATTTTCACCTTCGCTATTTAGTTTGATCGCTTGCATGTAGCTTTGATTTCATTTTCTACTAATGAAGTCTACCTGCAAGTTGAAAATGTTAATGGAAGGCTATGCTATCATGAACAAAATTGAAAAGTAAAATGACAAGTTTGACAAAATTTCTAAGAATGAGGTATGGGTTTAATTTTGCAAAAATATTTGTATAATAATTGAATATTCGTGTTTAATGATGTCTCTATACTCATGATTGATGTTGCATGATAAATCTATGAAATTTCATGAGTAGGTAAAATTTTGATAACTTAGGCAATTTCATGATATCTTAATTGAATGAAACTTGCTCTAGGTTGAAATACATATTAGAGACCTCATTTTGAGTTAGTAGTTGGAAAACATGTTTAGATACACATATCACATGAGTCTAGGTGTTTAAACTTGAAAATTTATGTCTAGATGAACAAAGTAATAACTGATTCACTTTAGGGGATTTAAACTTGGAAAAGTTTGACCCAAGTCAACAAATCGACTTGGACATTTCATTTTAAGTCCAAACTTCATAAATATGTTTAGGAATAGGTGTGACATGTTTCCATACACTTAGAATGAAAAATTCATATGGATATGGATAAAATGACATATATGTCATTTCGTGCTTACCACTTTTGAACCAAGTTGATTCAAGTCAACAAATTGACTTAGAGGTCTCATTTTCAATTCATATTTGAGAAACATATTTAGATTTACTCATGTTAGGTGTCCATAGGTTTAAGTTTAAAAAATCATGAGTAAATGATAAGATTGACACTTATCAAGTTTCATCATAACTAGCTTAGTTTTAAATGAAACCATGCTAGGTTGATATCATAAACTTAAGGAAATATCTTGACTTAAGGAAATAATTTTCATTCCAAACTTGACATACACTCTTTACATGACCATTATGTGGTTTCATAAAAGTTTGAATGAAAATTGAGCATTTTTAAAAATAATTAAATATTACGGAAATATCATTGAAAATTGAGCATTTTTAGTTATTTCTAGAAAAATGTAGAAAAAATATTTTTAACTGATTCTTGAAACTGCACTTTCACTGAAAAATCTAGTTTCTTCAGTAAAAAAATTTAAAAAATTTCATCAAGAATCTGATTTATAATGGAATTTTGAAGTTGGATTTCGAAAACACAAAGTATCACCTACTTGAAATACTCACTTTTCCGATACTTTAATTTCTCATCAAAAACTTCAAATGAAAACTCATGTATATTATTTTGATTCAATGTCTAATATCATTCACACCATTGCTTGAGTAAAATCATTCATATGAATGATTTTGATAATTTGAATGATATATAGAAATACTCACTTTTTTTAAAACAATATAGGATGAATTTGAACCTAGAAATTTTATTTTAAGCCCAAACTTGATTCATATACTTAGATTCACTCATGTTTGATGTCTAGATGCCTAAGATGGAGAAAACATGAGTAGATAGCAAAATTTGATACTTAGCCATTTTCATATTTTTCATGCTTAATTGATTCGAATGAAACCGTGCTAAGTTGAAAGTTTGATTAAATAACATTAGTTTCACTTCACACTTGATATACATGATTTAAATAACCATATCTTGGTATTTTGAAAGTTTGAATAAAATCTAAAAATGTCATGAAAAAAATATGAGTACATACATACTTGAGAACATACATGATTTAATTTTGAATTCAGATTTTGTTTTGAACATATCATGTATGATTTTGTTTCATATCAAATATTTGTTTTTCATCCTTTTGGTTGAGATTGTCATGTTTCTTGAAAAATAACTTTAGTGTCTCAACTTCATGAAAAAATATTTGTTTTTCATCCCTTTGACTAGATTAACCTTTCTTGCCCTTTTTGATTGATGTCAAAAGGGGAGAAAATTATAGGTAAAAGGGGAGAAAATTATAGACAAATGGGAGGAAAATATAGGAAGACCATGTATATAGATAGAGGGAGTTTATTTTCATATATATGCATGTTGATAGAGGGAGAAATCTCTTAGTTTATATCCTCTATGCTTTAATGAATATATTTTCTTAAAGATGTTTGTCATCATCAAAAAGGGAGATATTGTTGGCTTAAGGTTTTCAACCTTGGTCTTAATCTCGGTTTTGATGATAACAAACATGGAACTAATATCTCATTGGGAAATCTTTCAAGTTCCATTTCGGTTAGCGCTCGATGTCCTCGATCGAAAATATCGAAAGAAATCAAAAAATCAGAAGAACATTGATCGTCGCACTTGGGTTCATCGTGGAATATCTCAAAGTTCGACGTATGCATCAAATACGTATTGGACGAGTCCAAAGATCACATGAAAAGATCTCCAAGTTGATGCTCGTTGAAAGCCGGAATCCGAAAATGAAGTGCGCAAGAAGAAGGCTAAAAAATCAAGTTCAGCCTAGGTTCGGTCGACCGAATGGAGTTTGAATATTGGCAGTAGCCAATTCGATCGATAGGTCGGTCGATCAAATATTGCCAAAAAATGGCAGTAGCCAATCAGTCGACCCGTCGGTTGACTGAAGATGGTGTAGAAATTGGATAAGGCTACTTCGATCGACCGACAGAGGTGAAAAATTGGCAGTGTGTGCATCGGTCGACCGAATCGGTCGACCGAATTACAGATAGCGGTTATGCACCTTTGGCTTCACTGCATCGGTCGACCGATGGGTCGATCGGATTACAGATCGCTCATCTCGCGACTCATTTGGTTGACTCGTCGCTCGATCGCACAAAGAGATTGAGTGGCGACCGCTTGATCGGTCGATCGGTCGGTCGATCGACGATCGACCGAACGGCGGTAACGGCTAGTTTTCCACCCGTTGAGCTGTCATTTCTTTGAGAGGTTATAAATATCCCTCATCTAACTCTTTTAACCCCTCTTACAAATTTTATTGAGCTTTCAAAAGAAAGTTTTGAGCCTTCTAAAGATCGATTAATAGCGCTCTGTTCTTCCGTCAACATTTTCTCAAGCGCCCAGTTTTCTCCTCAACTCGGCTTCAATTCAAGCTCAACAACTTGGCGAGTTGGAGGTTTGAAGGCTTGGAAAAGAGCACTGATTCTTGGTTTTATTCTTTAGCTCTTTTCATTGTAATCTTTATTGTTATTTGAACTTGTTTATTTCATTGAATTTGAACTTGTAAGAAGACCTAGTGTTAGGTCTTGTGATTGAGTGGTATCCTTGGTGTAGAAGGAGTAAAGCCACTTGTGTAAATATAGCATACTAGGATTAGCTGAGTTGTCCCTTAGGTTGAGGTGGAAGAGTGCTCTCGGTAAGAAGGCGGAGACTTCCGGGTGTGGAAGTGCCTTAGGTTGAAAGTGAGACTCTTCGAGTCAAAGTCCTCTGTGTAAGGGAAACTATTTAATCTAGTAAACTTAGTTTGGAAGTCTTAAGCAGGGTGCTTAGGTAGTGGAGTAGGCATTAAGGCCGAACCACTATAAATCCTCGTATCTGCATTGATATCTTTGTTTGTGCTTAATTGATTTATTTTTACTTCCGCATCTAGTCGATAAATTGTGATTTGCCTAAATAATATAAAAACAATTAAAATCGGATTTAGGCTAATTATTTAGTAAACACACTATTCACCCCATCTAGTGTGCCATTTCACACAACATGGATCCCTCTAGTTGTGCTTTATTTCAAACATGAGATTTATATCTCATAAATAACCTATGAACACAAGACAAATTCTCCTCATTTGATGATTCACTATTAATACTTAATGAACACGAGATATTTAAAAAATATAAATAAAACAAACCTTTTAATTGGGTACATCCAGCGATAATGAATATGACCACCAAGTTTCACCTCTGTTGGAAGATGAATCATCAAATGCACCATAATAGTGAAAAAAACTCGGTGGAAAAATTTGCTCCATTTTACATAAGAGCATAGGCACACGTGATTGCAAATTGTCCAGGGTACCATGGTCTAAATTGACACTGCATAACTTTTTGAAAAATGCAGAAATCTCATTAACAATGAGGAGAACATCTTTATGCACAATTCCTCGCAATGCATGCGAAAAAACATCTTGAAGCATTATATGTGAATCATGACTCTTAAAGTTTTGTAATCTATAATCCTTGAGATTCACACATCTAGAAATATTTGATTAGTATCCATCGAGCACTTTCATATTTTTGATACACGTTAGCATGAGATCTTTTTCAAGAGTGGACATTGAATAAATTGCCAAGGGTATATCATATCTACCATTTGGTAATAATGTTGGATGTAAATGATGTCTTATATTCATGTCTTGCAAATCTAATCGTGCATTCAAATTATCTTTCCCTTTTCCATCAATATCCAATATAGTACCAATCAGATTATCACATATATTTTTCTCAATATGTATAACATCCAAATTATGACGTAATGGATTATGTTGCCAATATGGTAATTCAAAAAATATACTTTTCTTTTTCCACATTTTATAATCTTGCCTCTGAAAACTTTGTTGAGTTTGTGTGTCTACATTAATGCCTTTTGACTCACTACCCAAATTATTTTGAGTTCGTTTTCTACTTGTGTTGGTAGTTTTGCCATAAACATGTTTAATGTGTTGAATTTGCTCGTAAACAATTTTTGAATCAACTGGCACTGGTGCATTATCATTTTCTATTGTCCCGTCAAATAATTCAGTGTCCTGACGAAACAGATGTTCTTGTGACAATCATCTACGATGGCCTAGATAATAATATTTTTTTCCGTGATTAAGCCAACGAGAATCTGTCTTATCACCGCATATGGGACATGCATATCGTCCTTTAGTGCTCCAACCTGATAACATTGCATAGGCTGGAAAATCATTAATGGTCCACATTAAAGCTGCGTGCAGAGTAAATTGTTCGCCGGAGATACTATCATACGATGTTACTCCGCTCCACAACAACTTTAATTCAAAAATGAGATATTGTAAGTACACATCAATGTCATTTTCTGGTCCCTTAACGTCTGGAATTAACATTGATAACATTATCGAAGACCTCTTCATACATGCCCATGGTTCCATATTATAAGGTATCAATACAACAAGCCAAGTGCTATAAGCTGTGCTCATTGATCGAAATGGATTAAATCCATCACTTGCAAGACCCAATCTAACATTACGTGAATCAACAGCAAAGTCTGAATATCTTCTGTCGAAAGCTTGTCAAGCTTCTACATCAGCAGGATGTCGTATGATTCCATCTTTGGTGCGTCTTTCAGAATGTCATCTCATCGAGTTTGTGGTCTTCGATGACATATATAAGCGAGTCAGTCTTGGGATAAGTGGAAAATATCGTAACACTTTTGCAAGGTTTTTTTTTCGTTCTAACTGACTCGTTGATTCATCATTAGTTGAAGAGGAAGTCCATCGAGATAATCCACAAATGTTCCATGTTAATGCTTCCGCGGTTTCATCCATGTATAAAATGCAATCATTTGGACAAGCATATATCTTTTGATAGAATAAACCTAAATCTTTCACATATTTTTTTGCTTGATAACAAGTTGATGGAAGTGTATTGCCTTCTGAAAAAGCTTCTTTCAACAATTCTAACAACATTGAGAATGACTTTCCAGACCAACCATTAAGAACTTTCATATGATATAATTGAATGATAAATGATGATTTACTGTATTTTACACAATTTGTATACAGAGGAACATCAAGATCATCCATCATAGAATGTTGGGAAGGTTCTTGTGGCGGTTCTAATGCATTTGGAGCTTCATCAAGATTAACATCTGGTGTTTCATCATTGACATCAATTGATGTTTCATCATTGACATCAACTAAATTTGGTGCATCATCATAAATCACATCGGTTCTATTTAGTGTATCATCATTATGATAATGTACTTGCTCAAATGCTTTGGCTCTGTTTGATATATCAAGTTGTGCATCTATTATTGGATATAAAGGTTCACCATGATAATACCAAATGGTATATCTCGATAAAATTCCATTCCATATTAAGTGTCTTTGAACATCTTCTGGTTTATGATATTTTCTATTGATGCATTTTCTGCACGGACATTTCATTGTGCCATCATCATCCAATCCATGATCAATTGCGAACTGAATAAAATTTTCCATGCCTCTCGCATAGGCTTCAGATGATCGAGGTGCTGACATCCAAGTTTTATCCATCTTTGACTTCAAAATTGAATTTCAATATTACTATCAAGGGTATAGTCATATAGGTGGGTTGGTCCTATCTCATTCAGCAACACATTATTAATATCGCACCTATAATCTCATTTAATCACAATAAGTCACTGAAAATTTTGGCAGCATCTCTCTTTAGTTCTCCAAGTACGCAAAACATCTGAAGCGTACCGGAGAACAAAAGAGATACAACCAACATTCCATTGACATGTGTGATCAAATGAAATTAAATTTGTGATATTAATAATTGTGTTGCTAAACTGTCCAACAAGGGACAATTCGATATTTATTATTTGAAATATATAAAGTTTGTAGATATTATTTAGTAAAATATTAAGTAGAATATACATTTCTCCATATCGAAATAAATATTCAACCTAATATTACAATTAAATTTTATCAACAAAATTTATAAAATCAATAAATATTTCTCGAACGGGTCTAAGTTCTTGGTAAAAAATTATACATCTCAAAATTTAGACAATCAAATTATTTTATTCCGTCTATCATAATTAAGAAATATAAATTATACTCTAATACAAGTTTAATTATGTTCCTAAATACTGTTAATGCATATGGCTCCTAAAATGCCGATAGCCAACTTCTAATAATTGTGTCATACAAATTATGTTGTGGTTTATGGCAGAAGCTTAGTAGTGTGATGAAGTAGTAATAGTAATAGTAATAATACAAATTATGTTGTGGTTTATGACCGAAGCTAATAATAATAATAATAATAATAATAATAATAATAATAATAATAATAATAATAATAATAATAATAATAATAATAATAATAATAATAATAATAATAATAATAATAATAATAATAATAATAATAATAATAATAATAATAATAATAATAATAATAATAATAATAATAATAATAATAATAATAATAATAATAATAATAATAATAATAATAATAATAATAATAATAATAATAATAATAATAATAATAATAATAATAATAATAATAATAATAATAATAATAATAATAATAATAATAATAATAATAATAATAATAATAATAATAATAATAATAATAATAATAATAATAATAATAATAATAATAATAATAATAATAATAATAATAATAATAATAATAATAATAATAATAATAATAATAATAATAATAATAATAATAATAATAATAATAATAATAATAATAATAATAATAATAATAATAATAATAATAATAATAATAATAATAATAATAATAATAATAGGTGGCATTTCCTTTTAGAAATAATAGAAATGACATGCTTCTTACTTAGGGCATATAAAATTCAACCCAAAGTAACTAAATTGAAATATTAGTTAAAAGAATTACACAAACTCAAATTTCCAACAATAATACTGCAGCATATAAAAACATGCATGAGACAATTAGGCAAATAAAATCTTAACATTGCATATCATAATATCAAGGAAGGCAAAAATAATATCTGAGGCAGTTCAACTATTTTAAAGGAAGAAATAAAATCATATTTCAACTACTGGATACTTGATTTTGTTAAGGAAGAAATAAATATAATTATCTTAATTCAATGAATATTGCATATCTTATGAAGAGAGATGAGAAAATATTTAAGAACTTCATATAAGAAAATAAAATTGTAAATAAATTTATTTTATACTAACCTGAGCTGAAGAGTGTAAAAGGAAGGAATTAAACACGTGAGCTGATTTTGAGCTGAGTTGGTTTCACCGGAGGAAAGAATGGAAAATTACCCAATTATGAGCTGATTTCATCGGAGGAGAAGATTGATGAGAGGGATTTTGAGCTGGTTTTTCCGGAGGATGAGAGGATAAAGATAAGAGTGATGAGAGGAAAAGAGGGAAAAATGAAGCGGGACTGCGGGAGAGATGAAATAGAACCGGAAGGGATGAAACATAGGAAGAGATGGTTTTATATACGATATTAAATATTAAAAAAAAATAAAAGCTGCAAGCAGCTGTAACTTCGGCAGTAATATATATATATATATATATATTATAATATACGATTCTGCAGCTGAAAAGATAATTCAACTGCAGTCCGTATGATTCGTATGAAATTTTCAACCCATGAGGCGATGCTTCGACGCCAGCGCAGGCGTCGAAACATATCGACGCCACATTTCGACGCCAGATCGCCGTCGAAATGTTTCGACGTCGGAGTAGCGTCGAAATGTTTCGACGTCACGTTGCGTCAAAATGTTTCGACGCAGCCAAAACATTTCGACGCCGCAAAGACGCCGTTTTGTCGGATAAAACGGCGGCTGCGTCAAACTTTTTTATTCTTGCGCGATTACCAATTTTTACATATCAACGTCTAATATAGACGTCGATATGTATAAACTCTCCATGCCCACCCTCCTTTGGACATTTCGACGCTTCTCCAAACGTAAAAAATTTAAATGTCAATATTCTGGTAGTTTGTTGTAGTGGAGGTATGATTAAAAGTTGGGTTACTTTCACTTTGGCCCATAAAATTTACATTAATTTTCACATTGAGCTTTAAAACTTAAAAATTCTCATTTTGGCTCCTCAAATTTATTTTGAGTTTCACAATGACCCCTAAAATTTAAATAGTCTCGTTTTGATCTTGCAAGTTTGCCTTGATTTTCATTTTAGTCATTCCAATTTGAAAAATATTCTTTGGTTTATTAAATTAAAAAGTCTTATATCTTTTCAACCAATATAAGTTAATCTTTCAAAATAAGATATGAAATTATTTTTTTACTAATATACAAGTCTATATAATGATTTAATCATTGAATGCAGGTTTAAGGAAAGAAAAATATTATCCCTCTTATGGCTAAAATTACATTATATATCTTAACTTTTACTCTCTTTCCCTAATCTATTATCAGTTTCATCTTTTTATTTATATCAAATGAGATCTCGAACTTTTAATTTCTTTCAATTATATTCCGTTGTCAACGTTCTGTTATTTTCTGTTGGAATGCTGACTTGGATTAGCAATCCAGTCAACATCCATACTCACCATGTGCCTCAGATATAATATTTTTTATCTCTATGTTTTGCTTCCCCCAACCCTCCTCATCCTCGACAGACTGCCCCCACCCTTGTAGCTCGCAAGCTCGTCGTTGTCACCAATTTTTTGTGCTTTCGGGGATTTTGTGCATAGCGAGTGCGCACATCGTGACAGCGGTGATCAGCTCTGGTGTGCTATCGCTAGGGGTGTGTAGGCGAAATGACAACACTAGAGGGGGGTGAATAGTATATTTACTAAATTAATTAGCCTAAATTTAATTTTAATCGTTTACTTAGATTGTTTAGGCAATTTACAATTGAATGATTTGACATGGAAGTGATAAATCAATTAAGCACAAATAACGTATCAATGCAAACACGAGAATTTATAGTGGTTCGGCCCCAATGCCTACTCCACTACCTAAGCACCCCGCTTAGAATTTCCAAACTAGTTTAACTAGATTAAATCGGTTTTCCTTACATAGAGGACTTTGACTCGAAGAGTCGTACTCTCGACCTAAGGCACTTCCACACCCGGAAGTCACTGTCTTCTTACAGAGAGCACTCTTCCACCTCAACCCTAAGGGACAACTCAACTAATTCTAGTAAAACTAAGTTTACACAAGTGGTTTTACACCTTCACAACAAGGTAACCACTTCCACACAAATTCAAAAATAGTTTCAAATAACAGTTAAAAATACAAGTGAAAAGAGCTTAAAATAAAACCAAGAATTCGTGTTCTTTTCCAAGCCTTGAAACCTCCAACTTGCCGGAAGATGAATCTTGAGTCGAAGCAGAGTTGAGGAGCAGACGACGGTTGAAGAAGAACTCGACGGAAGAGCAGAGCGCGTTGAAATTGATCTTTGGAAGGCTCAATACTCCCTTTTAATTGCTCAATGAAATCTGTAAGAGTCAAGGAAGAAGATTAAAAGGAGTTAGATGAGGTATATTTATACCCTCATGAAGAAACGACAACTCAATAGATAGAAAACTATCTGTTGCAGACGCTCGGTCGATTGGTCGGTCGACTGACCGATCGACCGCCCGAACGACCGCTGCCTTCCTCTCTGTGTGCGGTCGACCGCCAAATGTAAAACCTGCAATCCTCAATTAAATCGACCCATCGGTCGACCGACGCAGGGGAAGCAAAGACGCGCGATCGCGCGATCCTCAATCCGGCCGACCGATCGATCGACCGTTCGAGGTACTGCCTCTATCGGTCGACCGACTGGTTGATCGAAGTAGCCACTGCCAGTTTTTGGCAGTGTTCGGTCGACCGACCGGTCAACCAAATTGGTTATTGTCAATTTCTTACATTCTTCGGTCGATCGACCGAACATAGGCTGATATTGATTTTTTAGCTCTTTTTCTTGCGCGCTTCATTTTCGGGTTTTGGCTTTCAACGAGCATAAACTTGGAGAGCTTTTCATTTGATCTTTAGACTCGTCCAATGCGACTTTGGTGCACTCGTCGAGCTTCGAGAAATTTCCGCGACGAACCCGAGCGCAACGATCAATGTCCTTCTGATTTATCGATTTCTCCTATTTATCCGATCGAAGACATCGAACACTACTCAATATGGAACCTGAAAGATTTCTCAATGAAATATTAGTTACATATTTGTTATCATCAAAACCAAGATTAAGACCAAGGTTGAAAACCTAAAGCCAACAATCTCCCCCTTTTTGATGATGACAAACATCCTTAAGAAAATATATCATTAAAGCATAGAGGATATCAACTAAGGGATTTCTCCCCCTATCAACATGCATATCTATGAAAATAAACTCCCCCTATCTATATGTATGGATCTCATATATTTTCCTCCCCTTTACCTATAATTTTCTCCCCCTTTATCATATACTTTTCTCCCCCTTTTGACATCAATCAAAATGGGCAAGAAATGTCAAAATAAATTTTTTTTCATGAAGTTGAGACTCTAAAGATTATTTTTCATGACACATGAAAATCTCAACCAAAGGGATGAAAAACAAATATTTAATATGAAACTTAAATCATACATGATATGTTCAAAACTAAATATTTGAATTTAAAATTAAATCATGTATATTCTCATATCCTTTTTTATGACATTTTTAGATTTTATTCAAACTTTCAAAATATCAAGATATGGTCATTTAAATCATGTATATCAAGTTTGAAGTGAAAACTAATGTCATTTGATCCAAATATGAACTTAGCACATTTTTATTTGAAATAAGCATGAAAATATGAAAATGCTAAGTATCAAATTTTTGCTATCTACTCATGTTTTCTCAAACTTAGGCATCTAGACATCAAATATGAGAGAATGTAAGTCTATGAATCAAGTTTGGGCTTAAGATGAAGTTTTTAAGTTACTTTATTGACTTAGGTCAATCTATACTTCAAGATTTGAAATACCAATTGTTGGATGAATTTTTTTTTATATACCAATTATTGAATGGTCATTTGAAATGCATGTATCGAGTTTGAACTCAAAATGAATTTTCTAAGTTCATTTTTCATCCTATGTTATTTTTAATGAAAAAATGAATATTTCTAGTTATCATTCAAATTATTAAAATCATTCATAAGAATTATTTTAATTACTCAAGCAATGGTGAATGATATTAAAAATGAAATAAAATAGTGTGCATGAGTTTTCGATCATTTGAAGTTTTTTTTTGAAGAAAAATCAAAGTATCAGAAAGTTTGATATTTCAAGAAGGATGATACTTTGTGTTTTCGAAATCTAACTTCAAAATTCCATTATTAATCATATTCTTGATGAAACTTTTCAAAAATTTTACTAAAGAACCTAGATTTTTCAGTGAGGGTGCAGTTTCAAGAATCAATTAAATTTTTTTTTTTATATTTCTCTAGAGATAACTGAAAATGATACCAATTATTGATTGAAATTTTATTTTTGTAATTTTCAGTTATTTTCAAAATGTGTTCAATTTTCATTCAAACTTTTATGACATCATAAAGATCATGTAAAGAGTGTATGTCAAGCTTGAAATAAAAATTATATCATAAAGTCAAGATATCAACCTAGCATGATTTCATTCAAAACTAAGCTAGTTTTCATGAAATTTGCTAAGTTTCAATCTTATCACACATAATTGACCTATAGAGACACAAAATTAGAGATAAAATATATTTTTATTTCTAAATCTTCACATTTAGAGACTAATGGACACAAAATTTGCTCCTAATTAGTCTCTAAAGATCTATAGAAATAACAACAACAGAGTCACTTAATTGATTTGACTCTAAGCTATAGAAACACCAGCAACAGAGTCACTTAATTGATCTGACTTTAAAGTTATTTTTAGAGACTAATTAAGGATAAATTTTGTGTTTATTAGTCTCTAAATGTGAAGGTTTAGAAATAAAAATCTAATTTGTCTCTAATTATGTACCTCTATAGGTCGATTGTGTTGTAGTATCATTTACTCATGATTTTTCAACCTTAAACCTATGAATACATAACATGAGTAAATTTAAACATGTTTCTTAAATATGGATAGAAAATGAGACATTTAAGTCAACTTGTTGACTTGGGTCAACTTGGTTCAAAATAGATAAGCATGAATTGACCTCTATGTCATTTTATTCATATCCATATGAATTTCTCACTTTAAGTGATTGAAAACATGTCATACATATTCCTAAACATGTTTATGAAGATTGGACTTAAAATGAAGTGACTAAGTCGATTTATTGACTTGGGTCAAACTTTTCAAGCTTAAGTCCTCTAATATGATCTAGTTATCACATTTGTTCATCTAGACATGAATTTTCAAGTTTAACAACCTAGACTCATGTGATATGTGTATCTAAATATGTTCATTTGGTGTTTACTCAAAATGATGTCTCTAATAAAAAATTTCAAACTAGCCCAATTTCATTCAATATTAATATCATAAAATTTGCCTAGTTATCATGAAATTGCCTACTCATGAAAATTCAAATATTTTTCATGCAAAATCAATCATGAGTATATAGACATCATTAAACATGGATATTCAATTATTAAACTAAGATTTTTGCAAAATTAAATCTATACCTTAATATTTAGAAATTTGTCAAACTTGTCATTTACTTTTTATTTTCATCATGATAGCATAGCCTTCAATTTTTATCACTTTCTTAACTTGCAAGTACGCTTCATTAGTATCAAAATGAAATTATATACCAACTAGCAAGCTAACATACTAAATAGCAAAGATTCAATACAAAGTTTCATTTAAAAAATTAAACCTATGCTAGATAGTAAAGATTCATTTTAAGAAGGTTATCATGATATCAAAATGAATCTAAGGAGATCTTAGAATGTGAAATATTTGAGGAATAAGATCCCTAAACATGTTTAACTAGTTTGGACTTAAAGGAATGTCTCTAATAGTAAGTATCAGCCTAGAGCAAGTTTCATTTAATGAAATTTACCTAAGTGCTAAGATTCTACCTACTCATAAAAATTTAAGGATTTAACATGCAATTCTAATCATGAGTTTTCCGCGCATACCACATCCACAATTCTAATCATGCAATTCTACCTACTCCTTGTCTCTACCTCACCCCGCTCTACCGCGCATACCACATCCACAAGACCCTCGACCTCGAGGAGCGTTTTCCGACAGTACTACTTCGAGAACAACAAGCTTCACCTGACTTCCGACTTCCAACTTCCAAGTCTACTCCTTGACCCCCTTCCTCGAATCACACCAAACCTTCTTCACCAAGATTGTTGGCTTCTTCATCATCGAGGACCGCATCCTCCGCACCGATGACGGTCTCATTGCCCGCCCTGATGCTATTGCCCTCTAGGAGACTACAGTCGCCAAGATTGTCTTCGTGCTTGAGGACCAATTTTCTTGAATGCAGAAGGGTTGCCAAGATGCACCCTTCTCCTTGAGCATTCCTGACCTTTGCCGCATTTCACAGTCCTTCATCCAGGATTCAGTCAACTTCATGTCTCACGGAGGGCATCTAGAATGTATACCCTATTGTCAAGAAGTACCTTGAGCGACTCATTGGTGAGGTTGTTGATGGCTCCATCCCGCGGCTTATTGAGTCTGAGGGCCTTGGTGTATCCTAGGCAATGCAGGTAGCTACCAATATGGCTGTGGTGATGACCCTCTTCTACATACTGAGGCACCCAGCAACCTCCTGACCGGCTTCGACTTCTAGAATCCCTTTTGGCTCATCAACATCGCCAATGTTGCCATCGTTGTCCACCTCATCAGCACCTACCAAGTCTTTTGCCAACCCTTGTTTGCCTTCATCGAGAAGTGGGCGGCCAAGTCATGGCCGGAGTCGACCTTCATCACCAAGGAGATCGCCATCCTGCTCTCTTCCACGAAGCACTACAACCTGAGCCAACATGTCCACGGAGGGGGGCTCATGGTGAGTATGGATGTCGATTGGACTGCTAATTTCAAGTCAGCATTTCAACGATAGAAATAACGAAATGTTGACAACAGAATATAATTGAAAGAAATTAGAAGTTGGAAATCTCATTTGATACAAATAAAAAGATGAGATAGATTAAGGAAAGAGAATGAAAATTGGAATATATAATGTAATTGAGCAATTATTCGGAATCTTAATTTGGACTTGAAAATTTTCCAAATCCATAATATGGATCCGAATTTTTTCGGATCCATAACTAAATGGTCAAAGTTCTGAATTTGCCCTCAATTTCAAAATATGGTTCCTCCTTTTACTAAAGACTTTTTAAAAAATCTTTAAGTGACTCAAAATGAAATATTTTTTTATTATTCATAATATTTTATTTCAGCAATTCATATTAATATTATAGTAGATAAAAATTTATTTTAGTGGCTGATATTATTATTTTTTATTTTTGAAACATTTAAAATATTTTTTAAAAATCTTTAAATGCTTAAATTATATCATTGTTAAGTAAAATACAATGTGAGTTAATTTTTTAAAATAATTCTTATAAAATTTTTTTAAGAAAAATCTTTAATTAATAAAGGAGAACCATATTTAAAATGAAGTGCAAATCTTGAACTTCGGTGATTTAGTTATGAATCCGAGAAAATTTGAATCCATATTATGAATATGAGAAAATTTTAGATCCAAATTATGATTTCAGATAATTGCTCAGTATAATTTACCGTATATTAATTACAAGTAGTTAAATATATAAGTCAATATCATTGTACTTAAATACAAGTACTAAGTGATAGAGACTTATCAATATTACAACTATACATCAATCAATAGAGCACGTGAGAACATTTCATTTAATTTGGAGACAACAACAAATAGTTAGTTAGTGATTTTTGAGCAGCAATAAATCAAATAAAGGTGAGAATTTGTTTCAAATTGTATGAACTAAAATACAAATCTAAATAAATTGACGGGCTAAGGTGAGATTTGCAAATTTGAACGATCCAAATGAAACTAAAAAATGAAGGTCAAAGTCAATTTTCCTCATCTCCAACTAAATAAGATAGAGAAAAATATCTTTTCACTCTCCACCCTTTTTAATGGTTGAACTAAATATTAAGAAAGAAATTCCTCCTTATTGAGCACCTCAAAGCTAGTCAAAGTTACTTCCAATAGTACTTTGTTAAAATAAATTATTTCCTTTTTTCTGAAATTATTCTTATCCATAATTCAAAGCCAGGATTTTTAATTTTTTATCGTAAATATCCCCCATCCCTATTTACTTACCTTCATTTCCATTCTCACTTACTCTGTCACATCGAGGGCCATTTACAAATATGCATTAATATAATGGTGTATATGAAACTTTTTCTATGATTTGTTGACTCTTGAAACTTGATGAGCACTCTTTCCTTTGATTCGGCGAATTGGGTTATTCTTTCATCTTCTCTAGATTATTGAACTCGACGAGTCAGGAAGAATTGTTTGGCGATTAATTCGACCGCCCAAGTCAGGACGTGGGCGCGCGCACGATCCACCTATGCCTGCTTACTCTGTCCTCCGCTCTATCGTCTCCTGATTTAGTTCCGATATCGAGTGCGATCGGTAGACGAGTCGAATTAGGGATTTATCGTGCCCAGCTAATTGCAGAGAAGTGGCGATCCCTTCCATGGCGCGTGTCGGAGCTCATTCCTCGATGCCCTATTTCCCCCTTCTTGCGGCCACCGCCGTCTTCTTCTTCCTTGCTTCCTCTCCGCGCTTCTTCGTGGTGGCGGAGGACGAGATCTCTCACGACGACGATGGTACACCCAGCTCCCCCGGCTGTAACAACAAATTCCAGCTGGTAAGAAGTTCCCATTGGCTCCATCTTAATGTTCTAATTTTTAGTTTGTTTTTTTTTTCTTTTTGATGGTAGATGTGAAACAATTATATCTGGAATATCGGATATCGAACTGTCTTGTCTACTCTCTATGACCTACGATCTATTTTGAGTGATATTTGGATAACTGCTTTTTAGCTACACAGACTACTAAAAAAAACTTATTGATGCATAGTGTGTAGCGATTTATCACATTCATCCAATCTTCTAGGTTTTGTATTAGTATAATGCATTGGATAAACATTGTGGAATATGTATAATGTCGCTATTTGGAAAAAAGTGTGGCAACTTGTATATCACTTTCATGATTTCATCTCTACTGTGAATACTAAAGCTGACCTTTTAAACTATATTTTTTATTTTTTTAGTTTGCTTCAGGGTTTATGTTTTAATTAATTGAAATTAAATTAGGGTTCCAAAGTACAATCGGCATCTCACTGAACAATTTCAAATGTAAAAAACCTTTTCACTAAAACTATATGCCCTGCATACAAGACGAAGCTCCCCATGTTAAAAGTTGGACCATATTGCAGCATTGCTGGTACCAATGAAATGTAAGGCAATCATGTATGAATAATATTATAATTGTACATCTAAATTTGAAAGTCATAAACTCATAGCAAATGTTTTCAACTGACTGATTGATTATGTAAGTGATAATAACATATAGTTGATGAAGCCAAAAGTTAAGCCAATAACAACATTAGTTAAAAATAACAATATCGTTTTTATGGCATGAGCTTCCCTTAGATTTCAAAAGATTTTCTTTTACTTCAGGTCAAAATAAAGAACTGGGTAGATGGGACTGAAGGCACAAGCATTGTTGGATTGAGTGCGAGATTTGGGACCTCCGTGCCACGCCTAGCTTCAGAAGCTCAAAAAAGTTCTGCTGTTCTTGCAAATCCTTTCAATTGCTGTACAAACCTGTCATCAATGGCTAGTTCCTCACCTCAAACTTGTGATTATTTCTTTCCTTTATTTATTTTTCTTTTTTTTCATTTAGTTCTCATTGCATCGTTTTCCTCATGTAATGAAAAAAAGATGGTAGTTCCAAGTATATGGGGCTTCTATCTCAAATATTACATTAAGCCCATGTTTAATAATTGAAATAAATGATTTAGAATCAACTTATTGTGTCCCATCTTGGCCCATGATCTAGATCCATGCTGACTCAATTTTCTTTAGCAACTGATGTAATTAGCTCTGGAACATGTGGCACCTTACACCTTAGCCATGTTGTGGAGTAATAATGATTTTTGTCCTACCATGGATGTGACAAAAATTTTGTGCTTTCTCATTGAGCTGCAGTTTTGTGCTAAAGAAAGACTACTTTATCACCCATCTCATATCTTATATATTGTCTAAATATCATGTGTAAAGTTAGGGAATTATTAACTTTTCGCATTTGCATTCTTTGTGATCCAGTCAATTGTCTTGATAGTGTGCTACTGATTGTGTGAGATTGTACATATGGCAAACAACCATAAAAACGTGACCTACTAATAAGAAGTTACAGAGATTGTGAGGCAATCTCTAGATGAAGATTTGATTTGGAGAGCTTTATTAAGTGCATCAACGTGGCAAATCTAGCCAAAATCGTTTTTTCCTCCATAATTTATTTGTCAAATTTTCATCACATGTCTTCATGGATTACATCATTGAATGATGCTGGCTCAGCACCACTTATGTTTAAATCAATAAAACACATCATACTGAACTGGTTTTATGATTATAGCAGGTGGGTCTTGCCATCATGTGTTAATTTTTAATCTCGAAAACCCAATTTGTCATTCGTGAAGATTCAAACTCATTCTGTTAACCAAGTATGATTTTTGGATGTCAATGAGTTCCTGAATAAAAGTGGGCTGTCTTTCTTAATTCATTTATAGACTGCTAGGGTTAAGTATTCTTATTGTATCCTCTTACAATTTTATGGCTATGGCATCTACATGAAAGGAAAAAGCCAAAGAGAGACACGTAAGGACCTCTGTCTTCTGCGTTCATTACTATTCTTTCTGATTTATAGTGTTTCTGCTGTCACTGTGTCACATATCTGGTGAAAAGGAGCCCGTGAATTATTGAAGCACTTATTCATGGAAGATAAATATTGACATTAGTTCCAAATTTGTATATCCTATTTTAGCACAAGTCACTGCTAATGCTGTACTGATATCAAACAAATGGCCACACTTAACCAAGTTTTCTATGGGCAGTTGCTGAGAACCACATTTTTGGTTAATAGTCCCCACTACAACATCTACTACTAACCACCATATGGGCATGATGAGTTTGTAAATCTTTAGCAGGTCAATTAAATAAATTTTATTCTTGACAACTAACAGTTCCTATTCTGTAGAATAACTTGATCAACAATCTTAAGGTCTTGGTGTTTTGTAAATGTTTCTTGTTAGCAATTCATAATTTTTTTTTTCCTTATATATTGAGTAGCATAAATCATGACTTGAAGGTGTTTCAGCAGAGGCTTAACTTGAATTTCTTCAAATAATAATACAGGATATTCCAATCAGCTGATTGTTCAAAAGGAAAATACTTCAAGCTTATACCTACCAAAATCTCTAAGAAAATTTACCATGATGGAAAAAGGACAAAAGAAAGAAAAGGATTTTGTGAAGGAAGCTTGATAAAAGTTTAAAACTTATCTGTGCCAATATAATGAGCTGCATAATTTAATACTTAGATTAATGCATCATCTATTTTCCTTATGAGAGCTTTTAGTTAGTATTAGTATATCTTATGAATAATTTCCTTAATAACCGACTGTTCTTCTAATGGCATACCATATATTTTGGATATCAGGTTACTCATTCCTGGCCTTTTGTTTTAAAATTTGAGTTTCTTTGATTCTCAAGCAGCTCCTTTTGCTTCAGGTAACTAGTTCTGTTGCCTTGGCTAAGCGTGGAGATTGTACCTTCACCACTAAAGCAAAGGTTGCACAGTTGGGTGGTGCAGCAGGCTTGTTGGTGATCAATGACGATGAAGGCAAGAAGTTGGCACAGTTCATTTCATTTTCTCTTATTTGGCAATTGATCTCAGGTTTTTGGGTGTGTTCAATCTGTGGTTCATTGCATTACTTTCTTTACTGATTATGCAGATCTATACAAGATGGTATGTACAGAAAATGATACCTCTCTTAATCTGACAATACCTATAGTAATGATACCCAAGTCAGCAGGGGATTATTTGAAGGATTCCTTGACTCATGGACTGACAGGTGAGCTTATCTGATAATTCATGTTGCAATGACTTAGAATTTATTTACCTTAATCTTTATTTTTATTGTTTCTGGAACTCATTTTTTTTTGCAGTGGAAGTTCTCTTATATTCGCCTGATCGTCCAGTTGTGGATCTCTCAGCAATCTTTTTATGGTTAATGGCTGTTGGTACAATAGTTTGTGCTTCGTTATGGTCAGAATTCATTGCTGGCGAGCAGATTGATGATCGTTATAATCAATTGACTAGAAAGGTCTTTTTTCAGATAACCTTCTTCATGATTTATGATGTTTAGTTTACCTTCAAACTAGACGAGTTGGTTGCTATAGTTACAGATAGCAAATTAATTCCAAACACTAATGATGCATGATATATTCTTAATGGATTTACTTGTCATATTCCATTACTTTCTGGGAGTTAACTGATTGATATTCTGATAATTCTGATAGACTTAGTGAAATTCATAAAATGTAAGTTTGTTACAGCAACAAGGTGTGATTAAAACAATGAGGGACAGATATTCGACTAAAAAAATATTTGACTGTCCATCATTCACAAAAAAATACTATCATGTTAGATATCTCACATCGGTTAGATATCTCACATCGGTTAGTTATAAGTGTGAAGTGTTCCTTATAATGGTTTGGACAATTCTTCCCCTAGGAGCTAGATTTTGTGGTGGAGTTAGGTCCAAGTCCATTTTCTTCAACATGGTATCAAAGCTACCAGTGCCACTAGTCATGCAATGTTGGGCCACTACCCGCAAATGTCCACGCTCTGGACCTCCCACATGAGTTCGGCCCCGGGCGTGAGGGGTGTGTGTTAGATATTCGTCATATCCCACATCGGTTGGTTATATGTGCAAAGTGCTTCTTATAATGGCTTGGACAATCCTTCCCCTAGGAGTTACCTTTGGGGTGGAGTTAGGTCCAAGTCCACTTTCGTTAACATATCATGTTTTGCTCAGAACCCATTCTGGGAGTTAAGTGTGACTTACATATTAATGTAATATGTAGCATACTTTTATTACTTTCAAATTTCTTTATCTATATATGCTTTTCATCATTACAAATAATGTTATAACAGATAGAATTGCATGTTTTAAAATGTCAACAGGAACAGCCGATTGCTAATGCAGAAAACATGGAAGACTCTGAGAAGGAGATTCTTGAGATAAATGCAAAGGGAGCTATAGTTTTTGTTATAGTTGCATCAGTTTTTCTCTTGCTTCTTTTCTACTTCATGTCATCTTGGTTTGTTTGGCTTCTGATCGTGCTGTTCTGTATTGGTGGTGTTGAGGTAAATTGCTTTTTTAAATCTTTGTTTTTCATGATTGTTAATTCTTATGCATTTCACGGTAGTTATCTTTATTTGATTGTTAATTCTTTTTTATGAAGCCCCAGGTGCGCACCTTGTGCGCCTGGGAGTCCTAGTTTTTTTTCTTAAGTGGGGGCCTACCGAGGCCTACCACTTAATGTAATAGTAAAAAAAATATTAAAAAACCATTTTGGGCTTCAATTATGTGCATCACATTTTTTTTCGGGGACTTCGAGGATGATGAAAGTGATAATAATTTTAGTGATGGGGACTCCGGGAATGATGTGGAGGGAGTAGGGATGAGGAGAGGCACTAACTTTGTATTAAAACTTAAAACTTAAAAGCTTTGGTGCTTTTCATGTTGGATAACATTTGGATTGTGAAACATTTATGTTTGTCTTCAAAAACTCTTAGTCTTTAGAATTTTTTATTGCTTGTCTCTTTAACTAGAGATGCGATGTTTTAATTCTTCGTTGGAACTGTTGATGTTATAGGTGCAATGGTGCATATAATTTAATTCTTACATTGCATATCATATTCTTATTATTTGAGAAAAGTATAAATAATATTTTTAAAAATGTGCGTCTTGTTTCGGTCAGGAGCGCGCTTTTTTTGCACCTTGCGCCTCAGGCGATTATGGGACCTTTGCGCCTCGAGTGCGCCTGGCGCCTTTGACAACCCTGAACATGACTGCTAATTTAGCATAGGCACTTAATAACTGTGGAGTGGTTATTCAATGTCTCCAAATAATTTGATCTGACTTTATGAGTTTCATATTATATTAAAGCATTTCTAAGGTTGCTCCATTAGAATTAACATAGGCACTTAATAACTGTGGAGTGGTTATTTAATGTCTCCAAATAATTTGATCTGACTTTATGAGTTTCATATTATATCAAATAATTTCTAAGGTTGCTCCATTAGAACTTGGGTGTTATGCCCCTCCTAGGGTCACCCCCGAGGCCCACACCATCTAAAAGGAAGTGTAATGAGGGAATATGATACAACAAAAGGACTAGGTAATTATCATAAATAGATAAATAAACTAGAGCAGAAAGTAAAGCTCAACAATATAAAACAATAAACAAGATTCATGCTCCAAAGTAAAGTAGGTTAATATCAAAAACAAACTAAATGTTAATCAAAAGATCTAGTAATGTCCAAAGGAAAAGTAGAAGTCCAAGAGTGTCAAACATCAATGTATGAAATGAGGTTCAAATACTAGAACCGGTACCAGAGCAACTCTATTAACTCTAACTTATTTATATGCTAACTCCACTGCACCTATGAATCTGAGCCAAAAACAAAAGGGGTCAGCGAAAGGATGAGTAGGATTCAATGTCGATGACAAACTCAAAGGTAATAACTCAAATGATATGAACTCCAATTTATACCAAATATAAGTTCAAAATTTAACTCTCATAGTTCTCTACATGCATCAATGCAATTCTATGTGCATTATGTCAATAAATCAAGAGCAGTGTGGACAAGAGATCCATGGATTTTCCCATGCACTCTCGCACCCAAGAGTGGTCCTCTCTGTCCGGTCGTACAGAGAGGACGACTATCCGAAGATAGTCTGCAAGCACTGTGTAATACCCATACGCCGTAGCGTATTTACTAAACACTCCCTATGGTCCCTTGTTGTAATATGTCCATGCTTCAGGCTAACGGGCCGCAAATAGATCATGATGATGTATTTACATGCCACTAACACCATTAATTAGCACTAAATGTGGCAAGCACGAATTATAATAATGATGTACATAACTAACATTGTATGAAAATGCGTAACATAAATTGTTATGATTGAGCACACGAAAATAATTTACATATATGATCACTATAGTTATGTAATTAAATGCTTAGATGAGACATGAGTAATAAGTTATAAGCACTAAATGTCATGTTTCAATAAAAGCATACAAACCATACAGGAATTTCCAATGATAATAGTAGAAGCAAAGTTTAATAAATAAGAGCATAATAAGGATAATGCCACTTAGTGTAGGGTTCATAGGAGTCTAGGTGAGGATTTACCCTATCTCAATAACTATGTAACCCTAAATAATTTAATGCAAATTTAAAATACTATTTACAATAAACACGAAAACCGAAGCACCATGTTTGAGCACTGTTTGAATGATTCAGGCCCTATTTAAGAAAACTGACTTCACCGATAGGTCCACAGCGCCGTTTACATACAAATTCATATATAATATATAAAAATCCGACTTACGAAAGCCCTCAATAATTTTTGAAAATAACTCCTTCAATCAAATATATATCAAATATAACACTCACACCAAGTTTATAACACTGTTATAAGCTTAAATTTGTTATACACTTAAACTCTTAAACTCTGTTACAAAGCTCATAATGTTGTTAAAAACTAAAAAACACAGTTATAAAGTTTAAAACAGTGGTACAAAAGATAACATCATTACATGATACATAGCACCACCACTGTTACATGATATTACACTAGTATGTACTAATATGTAATAGTGATACAAAAAATTATCACCCCTTCCTTCCATGTATTACACTAATATTTAAATATACTTCAATGTATTACTTTATATAAGTTTTAGAGAAAATATAAAAAGAAAAAAATTGGGATGTAAAAATTAAAATGTTATATATATGAAAACCGTGGACTAACAATTAACGGGGACTTAAAAATCGAAATCAGAACCGTTATATTTGTTAACCGAATAATTCAATTCCGTTTCGGACCCGATTATTCAGTTAAAATTTTCGATTTTTTTTTTGCTCACCTCTATCAACCTCGAGCTGGTGATATTGTGATCTCAAATCAATCTTGGAGTACATATTGGTACCCTTCAGTTGATCAAATCAGTGTAGCTCAATGCTAAACTCAATCTGATGCACTAGTGGCAATCTTGTGAGATCCTCAGGACACACATTAGCAAAATCGTTATCTCTGACCACTGACAGATCCTCAAGACCACTCTGCCTATCCTCTAGTGCCTACAGGTGAAGCAATAAATCATGTACATCCATGAGCTAGTAACCTTCGAGCCTGTAGAGCTGAGATGATGGGGATCATTGGTTCTCTCGCCCCTGCAAACTCAAAGGAAAACTGTCTAGGTGGTGAAATAATCATTGTCTTTTCATGACTGTCCATATTAGCATGGTTTGCAGATAGTTAATTCATGCCTAGAATAATATCAAAGTCCACAAAGTCAAGCACCAATAAATTAACAGTACAAACATGACCAGTAAGGTTGAGTCTGCACCCACTTAGCTTGAACTCCAACGTGATCACATCGCTAGATGGTATGTGCACTGTCAAACTCCTCATGCTAGGTGTAGGCCTCATATTCAACTTTCATATGAGGAGCAATAAAGAAATTCGTAGAACCAGTATCAAATAACACATGCGCACAAACATCGAAAATAGTAATAGTACCTTTGAACACTGTCTCCCTCTCAGTACTCTACCTCTGCTAGGAGCTCTGAGCTCTCTTTGGGCAATCCCTGCTCCTCTTCTAGGAGCTCTGAACTCTCTATGGGCACTCCGTGCTCGTGTGACCTGCTTGCTTACAATTACCGATATTCTGTCCATATGGACAATTCTTAGTCCCGTGGTTGAAATCCCCGCACCAGAAGCAATGAGGTCTGTCCCCTCAAGACCTAGCCCTAGGAACCCTGACCCCTTGAAGGAAGTGTGGAGCCCTGTGTCTGAGAAGGTGCTGGTCGGGCCTTTTCCTCACTGGCCAAGATACCTCTGCAGAACTGTTATCTGCCTAAACTCTCTGTGCTCCATGTATGCCACTAGGTCCACCTGTCCTCTGAGATGGAGATTGTACTGGTCTATTCCCTTTTTCTTCTGTTTGTCAGCATAGATATCATCGTTAACTACCTCATCGTTAACTGCCTCGAGCCGGACTATGAATCCTAGTAAGCGTTGATAGTTATTGAGTGTCTTGTCCAACAATTTTCCCCTAATGTTGGAATGCAGCCCTCTAGAGAATCGCCGAGGAGAATCCTCCTTAATAATCACCATATCATCAACAAATTTGATCAGTCGGTCAAATATTACCGTCATGGAGCCCTGTCACAGATCCTGAAACTCCTACTGTTTATGCGTTAGGAAATATTTATCGTTAAAAGTTCCTGAACGCTTCCAAAGTAATAGTACCTCCACCAAGTGCAAATCATGTAGCCCTCCACCAGAACTGGACCTTATCCACGAATTTAAAGGTTGCAAAAGCAACCTTCACGTCCGTAGCAGGCCAGGCGATCTCAAAAGTGCTCTCTACCGCAGCTAACCACTCCTGTGCTGCCTTTGGGTCTGTCTTGCTCGAAAATATGAACTTGTTTGGGCTCAAATCCTTGAACTGCCTCGACCTCATTGTACTAGGCTGTTGTTTTGCCTACTGGTATGGTGGCTGCAAAGGCTGCTGAACTACCCCCTGATCCAGTTCATCACATATCGTTCCCTGGGTTGCTCCCAAGCTCTAGCAGCTGACTCCTCAGCATGTGTGCTGGTACATCACCCTCAACCTCTATTTCCTCTAGCTCCTTGTGAATAGGGTCGGTGGCCTCTGCCTGTCCAGCTCTCCCTCTGTCGCAAGTCCCACCATGTCGCGAGTAGTCCTATGGGTACCCTGCCCTATACGTCCTCGGCCACGAACAGCTAGGACGCTATGCTCCTCTTCAAAAGCTCTAGCAGCACTAAGTCTCGGACTAGACCGAGTATGACCCATCGACTTAGCTCGAACAGACCTAGGACTCACTGAACCAATACTAGCATAAAACTTCATAGCTCTCTAAGAAAATTAAAATAAGGGTAAGTACATAACACAAAAAATTTAATGGCACTTCATAATAGGAATAGCTCTCATTTAATTAAATTATCACTTATAACATTTATTCATCATTTCATCCCAGTCCTTAGCATGTCCAACTTCCTATTGCCTTAGAGAAGGAACCTCGCTCTGATACCAAGTTTTGTTACCCCCCTCCTAGGGTCATCCCTCCGTGAGGCTGACACCACCTAAGAGAAGTGTAACAAGGGGATAGGATACAACAAAAAGACTATGTAATTAACACAAATAGATAAATAAACTAGAGTGGAAAGTAAAACTCGACAATATAGAATAATAAACAAGGTTCATGCTCCGAAGTAAAGTAGGTCAATATCAAAAATAAACTAAATGTTAACCAAAAGATCCAGTAATGTCCAAAGGAAAAGTAGAGATCCAAGAGTGTCAAACATCAATGTATCTAACAAGGTTCAAACATTAGAACCGATGCTAGAACAATTCTATTAACTCTAAGTAATTAATCTGCTAACTCAAACATGTCACACTTGTGAATCTAAGGCAAAAACAAAAGGGTCAACGGAAGGCTGAGTAGAATTCAATGCAAAGATGACAAACACAAAGGTAATTACTCAAAATGACATGAACTCCAATTTATGCCAAATATAACTCCAAAATTTAACTTTAATAGCTCTACATGCACAATGCAATCCTATGTGCATTATGTCAATAAATCAAGAGCGGTGGACAAGAGCTCTATGGGTTTCCCCTTGCACTCTCGCACTCGAGAATTGTCCTCCCTGTCTACTCGTATAGAGAGGAAGACTATTTGAAGATAGCTTGTGAACACTGCGCAATACCCCCACGCTGTAGTGTATCTACTAAACACAAATGTTTTTAGCTTGAACTCCCAAAGGTCCCTTTTGTACTATGCCCTCGCTCGAAGCACGAGGTTAACGGGCCAATGTATTTACATACCACTAACACCAGTAATTAGCACTATATGTGGTAAGCACGAATTACAATAATTTTGAACATAACTAACTATATGAACATGTGTAACATAAATTGTTGTGATCAAGCACATGAAAATATTACATGACTTGATCACTATAATTGTGTAATGAAATGCTAAAATGAGCACATGAGCAATAAGTTATGAGCACTACATGTCATGTGTCAATAAAAGCATGTGGGGATTTCCAATAATAATAGTAGAAGCAAAGTTCAATAAATAAGAGTGCAATAAGGATAATGTCCTAAACGTGTATGGCTCACAGGAGTCTAGGTGCAGATTCACTCTGTCTCGGTAACTTTATAGCCCTAAATAATTTAATGCGAACTTAAAAAATCATTTACAATAAACATGAAAAGCAAAGCACTATGTTTGAGCATTGGTCCAATGATTCAGGCCCCCATTTGAGAAAATTGACTTCATAATGAGTCCGGAGTGTTGTTTATACATAAAGATTCATATATATGTAAAAATATGACTTACGGAAGCCCTCAAAATAATTTTTGAAAATAACTCTAGTAAAATATATATCAAATATCATACTAACACCAAGTTTATAAAATCTGTTATACACTTCAAGTCTTTTAGAAAGCTCATAACGTTGTTAAAAACTAAAAGAACACTCTTATAGAGTTTAAAACACTGGTATAAAATATAACACCGTCATATGATACATAACACCACCATTAACATATAACACTATTACATGATATATCTCACCATTACAATAGTGTAATCGTGATATAAATAAAATTATCACCCCTCTCCTTCAGCCGCCGGCCGACTAGGTTTGGCCCGGGCGGTGGCATACGCTGCCCCTTTTCTCCGTAACCGGGCGGCGAACATCGCCCTTGGGCGGTGTAGCAGGCACCACTACATATCGAGCGGTGTTGCGCTTGGCAGGTCCTGGATTGGTTGCTGCAGCAAACCCCGATCAGGGGTTGTAGCGGCCCTGTTCGGGCAGCCGTCGCTGCCCGAACAGGTCACCTGGGCCCGATGTAAGCGGCAACCTGGCAAATGGCAAGATGCATCTTGTACCCTGATCCTGACTATTACCATATTATTGGTAATTGATAATCTTGGAAGGCATATTCAGTTGAAATCTTTCATTTCTCCTTGAGCTTGAATACAAATTATGTTCAAGCAAAGGATCTTTCATCTTCTATATACATATTTCGTTTAAAAAAAAAATCAGAGGGAATTGGTCCAGGTACTGTACCATACTGAACTGTCTCCACCTGTAAAAGAAAATAATAAGAAGTGGTTATTTTTGACAATGTGAACTCCTACTCAGTATAGAACAACTAAAGTGTCCCAAATATGAAACTTGTGAATATCCCTACAAGGCTTCTATTATTTTTTTGTCATAAGAAATTAATTCTCTTACTTTTGTCGTAAAATTAGAAATGAAGTTATATTTGATTTGCAATAGCTTCATTTTGGATATTAATATTACTTGACACGGAGTTACTTAAACCCTTTCTTGTACAGGGAATGCATATTTGCTTGGCGACTCTCATATTAAGGTAAAATGGGAATTTGCCTGCAATGTACTCTGGCAACCTCTTCCCATCTTACTGCAATAAGTTTGTTGATTCTGTTCATTTTTATTCTGCCTTGATATATCATATTATGTTTTTAAACCAGATTTTCTAAAGGCTGCGGACAGAAGACAGTGATTCTTCCCATTATTGGCGAAGTCTTGGTCCTTTCAATTGCAGTTTTAGCATTTTGTGCTGCTTTTGCCATTTTCTGGGCTGTCAATCAGCATGCTTCATATGCTTGGATTGGACAAGATATTCTTGTAAGACTTCTACCCAACCAGTAGTTTCTTTCTGACAATCTTCTTTTTATTGTACTATTAGATGATTTTCCTCTCAAGAAATTATAGCTAAACTATTTCATCTAGACCTCAGCTAATAATTTCTTTAACCATTCTTTAGTTTGCATAACTATTGATAAATGACAAGCTTACATGTTTCCAATCTAACACCAATAAAGTCTACTACAAAGGGAAAATTTGTATGAACAATGTACTTCAAGTAATGATCTTCAAAGCGAGAAGGTTGAAATGTGGATCTGCTACACTCATTGTGGGAAAGAAGTACTTAATGCATAAGACAGAAAAGTAATGTGTTTTGATTTTCTTCTCTGATACTTGTGAGGTCAGCAAAATCTGGTTGGATTAGTTTCATAGTTGCTTGGGAAAATATTTCCAAAATATAATAAATTACAAGTTTTAAAAAGAAGGATATTTGCTCCTACTTTATTTGTATATTGCTTCACCCCTCAATCCCTTTGGTTTCCCAAGCCATTTTATGATTACCACTGTTATTCCCACATGGTTCATCAAGATTTGACAGTTAAGAAATAGGAAAAGTTCAGCTTTCACACTCTTTGTTCGTAATTTTGCCTGGAGTTTATTATGGAACCCTCATGGGGTTGTCACCTTGTGGCCAACATATGATATACTGATTGCTCCAGATCAAACCAGACTTTTGAGAGTCGCTGACAAAATTTTTACTATATTTAATATGATTCTTAGAATTTTACATACCTCTTTCCTGTAATTCATTTTGACTTATCCTACCAGGGTCTTTTTAAATCTAATTGAATTCTATTTCACCTAATGCATTGTCTTTGATATGCTAGGGCATCTGTCTCATGATTACAGTTCTCCAGATGGTTCGGTTGCCAAACATCAAAGTAATTTCTTGGCCAATGTACTTGGTTTCGTCAACTGGATTGTATTTACTGCAACATCTAACTTGTGGTTCATTGACATTTCATGTCTTTCAGGTGGCATCAGCCCTACTTAGCTGTGCTTTTGTATATGACATATTTTGGGTGTTCATATCACCTCTTATATTCCATGAAAGCGTCATGATAGCAGTAAGTCTTATTCTAATGGTTCTGTGTATCCCTTTAATATTTTTCTATGCATCACTCAGCTTTCCGTTTTCGTTGCTGCATTTTGATTTGTGATATATGTGAGGCAGTTTTGGTAATTATTTGTTGTATCTTTTACTATTAGTACTTGTTATGGCTGCTGTCATCATATCCAAAGTTTAGCACCACGGTACTAGTTGACTAGCAAAATGTATTGCCGTACTAGAATTGGTAAAACAATATGAAGTTGTTAAATTCCTTATTTGTCAATTTGACTCTATTGCTTACATGTACATATATTCCATTCTAGGATATCTTTGTTACATGTTCATAATAATCCTTAGCAAGAAATATGCTGATGTATATATACCCTTTGTAAACATGACATATCAATCTTCTGCCCAGACCAGAATACTTATCTTTAATTATTTAAGTGAAAAGGAATGTTAACCGTGTAAGTTGCATGAGATCTTTAATACCTGTGACTACTAGAAATGAATTCTGTGGATATTGGTGAATTTTATAAACCATGACCAAATTTATTTTTGCTGTACAGGTAGCTCGTGGTGACAATAGTGGTGGAGAAGCTATTCCGATGCTTTTAAGAATTCCTCGGTTTTTTGATCCTTGGGGTGGCTATGATATGATTGGCTTTGGAGACATTCTTTTTCCTGGTCTGCTTCTTGCGTTTAGTTATAGGTATCTTCTCCTGGTACTTTAGTTTTTCCTTAAATTTAATTATCTTATTGTTGCTTTTCTGTATAAGACACCATCAGGAGGAAGTATGTCAGCAAAACACATCATCACACTTTTGCTCTAACTTCCCATCCTGGGTTAGCTTGCCATGACTAAAAAACAAAACCATTGTCTGACTAGCCAGCTCAGTTGCTGATATATTTATTAGAGCATTCTAGGACTATAATTTCAACTACCCAAACCATGCTCAGGTTTTGCAAAGGATTGTGTTGTTGTCAATCGTGCTGCTTGCAGCTTCTTGTAGGCTATACCATTTACTAGCAGCTAACATATTAACTATTGGTCATTAATAATGCATAGCATCTTGATATTAGTTCTTATCAAATTATAATTGCTCATCCATTTTCAATCATGAGAGGGTGGCTTGGTGTAACACTAAAGTTACCCACTTATGATATGGAGATCATGGGTTCGAGCCACGGAAATAGCCTCTCTGCATTTTTACACGGGGAATGCTGCGTACATCAACTCTCCCAGAGCCCACAAAAGTGGGATTGCTTCGTGCACTAGGTCACCTTTTCTTTACATTTCCAATCATCTTATCCCCATTGACATAGCAGTGATTTCTCTTTTTCCGCAAAACTTGTTAAAAAGTTGTACCCAGTTAGTTCTATCTGTTTGTTTGCTTAACACTCATGAGCACTATGTTTTTTGAGATTACTTAATTTGTCTATCTTGGTATCAGCTCTTAATGAGCAGTATTACACATTTCCAAATGCTAATTTCTTTAACTGTAATTATCTTGAATTGTCTTCTTTAGGTATGATAGATCAATCAAGAAGGGTATCTTGAATGGTTATTTTCTCTGGCTGACAATTGGTTATGCATTTGGTATGTATCATTTTTCTTATTTAATTATACTTTTCTCCAAGCCTCTCCTATGATGTATGAATAACTATTAGTAGGCTTTATTCATGGTACTTTCAAGTAACAATTTCCAAATTCAATATCTTTTTTCTTTGAAGTTTCTTCCCTTGTACTATTAGTTGATTTCCATAGCTTAGGTGGCTGCATAACAGAAAGACTTGTGTTTACTTCTTTATAGGGACTACAAGCTAGAGAGTCATCTCACAAACTTGACAGCCTTGGTTTGTTCAAAGATTACTAGTTCATACCACTAATATACATCATTTAATTTGAATTTAGACCTCCACGGATACTGCATATGCATCTGTCAGTGATTAGTTGATATATCACTTGGGGTTCAGAGGCTGTTCTAACATGCACACGAAAACTTTCCCAGTTTTTCTGCTTTCTTGTGATATCTACCAACTCCTTTACAAAGGTCCGAATGTAGTTCCTTTCTAGGGATCACAAGCAAGACAGTTGTTTCAGAAGTCTGAAAGCCTTGATCTCACAATTCACAAAGATTACTAATCCTATTTTACGAGCCTAGGAATAGAGCACACATGAGTGATTGGGGAAAAGGTGATGAATGTAATGGCATGTTTGCTTTATTGGATTGGATAGGATAGGATAGGATAGGATAAAATATTAATTGAGGGAGTATTGGATAAGAATTTTTTAAATCTCGTGTATATCAGATATAATATAATTTTATATTATTCTAATCTTATTTTTTTTCTAATTCATGCACTAAACAAACAATGGATATTAATCCATCTCTTATCTTTTCCCCTTTATCCTATGAAACAAACATGCTCTAAGTGTTGATGGAAAAGGGACAATTGTAAGCTTAATTAATGTGAGAGCATACCATCATCCTAAATTCATTTTGCAAGGGAGAACAAGACAGAACACTCAGAAGATAACTTGCTTGCCTTATTTCAGTTATGATTATGCCTATGTAAAAGCTTACAAGATTCAATTGGATAACAATGTTATGGTCACAGGGAGGCTACATCTGTAGTCGACCAATTCACCCTCCCTTGTAAGTTCGGGTGTTTTATATTTTTGCAATGCTTCCTTTTGTTTTTTCTTTTAGGTCTTTGCTAGTGGTGTTGAATGAGTCAATTTGTGGGTACATTAGTAGAAATATTTAAGGAGGAACATTTGCTACTTTTTCTCTTATTTAGGAAACAAGAATCACATTGTTTGTATAAGTTGCATTCTCATATGGGATCTAATTATAAATAGGTGATACATGAACAAAAATAAAAGTTACATCTCTTATACAAATTTGTCTCCCTATTTCTCTCATCTCTCTGTGCTTTGTCTGGTCTAGATGTCTCTGTTCTGGAGGTCCATAACCAGTTTGAAATCTTATTTTCCATGACTCGAACTTTAAATCTAAACCACATAATTACTCATGAGTCTAAATGAACAATTATCTTGATCCTTCTAGAAGAAGAAACAAACACCCTACAACTCATTTCATTCTCCACCTAACACTACATGACAAAATGGTAAATGTAAATGACCTTACTAACACTTTCTAGAAGAAGACTCCTAATCTATACCATATACTTGGACCCAAACATTCAATAACAATTCAAATAATATCCCAAATAAGGACCCAAACCTATAAACTAAACAACCCATTATTGAAACTAATATAAAGGTAGGTAACTAGTAGTGCTCGTGTGTTGCATGATGTGGCAACAGACCTATAATATTTGCTGACATATCTCAGTAGGCCCATAACATCATACCACTACTGCTCATTGTTTTCCAGAGCTTCATTGTTACTGCACATAAGTCTCTCATTGCTTAGTTAATAATAAATATCTTCTAACATACACAGAATGTTCCCACCTTTTGGTTTTCTTGTGGCTGCTAAAACCGTTTAGAAACCTTCATTTGCTCCATAGACATTTTTCCAGTTTCTCCAACCATCCACAATCTATATTTGAACTGTGTTTTCTATTCTGTGCATGTATGTAATTGAGATATTAGTTGCCAAATGTCTCCATAGTCCATACAACATACTTCTCTGACTTTTCATATTATCTGAGCCTGGGTTTTGCTTCTGCAGGTCTCTTCCTTACATATCTTGCTTTATACCTGATGGATGGGCATGGTCAACCTGCCTTGTTATACTTGGTCCCTTGTACCTTGGGTAATGAATCATTATAACTATTATTGACATTAAAACATCCATTTCCTTAATCTAAATGCTATCTAACATATCTTAAATATGTGGCTCCACGAATAGGGCTTGTAATTGTACTAGGTTGGTTGCGAGGAGAACTAAATGATTTGTGGAACTATGGCAAACGCCAAAGTGGTACTCCTATTGAAGAATGTTGAGCTGGGTATCAAAGCTATTAAGAGATGATGGACAAGTTCGCTTCAAAACTCATGGTCCATTTAAGATATCTGTCAGTGCCTTATGAGGCGAGGAAACTCAATAACGTTCAGAGCTATGGCAGACTTAAAGACAAAAGTTTGAAGCAAAAACTGACCCATCATTAAAATGTAACCTATTTTGAGTAGCTGAAAAGCAAGTTTTAAGTAATTATACTTGTATGCTTTCTGATGTGTTGTATGTTGAATTATTGTAATATGAAAATTTTAATCAACCATAATTCATGTCAATTTCTTCCATAGTGGAACTCTAATTGATCAATGTACTTTTTGGTTAATATTATTTTAGGAGAAATTTCGTATGACCTTAGTCCGGTGATGGTTTTAATTTAGTCTTTGGTGTTTGTAGACGGGTGGATCCACATTATGGCCAAGGGGCACTAGGACCCCTAAAATTTTAAAAGAACATTAAATGTTAAAAATAATTTGGTAACTTTTAAAAAGATATATGATAAAACTGGATAAATATTATTGATTTCAAATTGTTTTGTTAATGCATCTAAAGCCCAGTGGTTAAAATAATAAGTTTTTCTCCATTAATTTACCTCCAAAGCTCGTATGTTAATTTCATTTATGATATATCTTTATAGGTTATCATTCATACTCATATTATTAGGTTATATAGATATTTGTGGATGAATTATTCAATATATGATTGAATAATTAGTCTTGCTCAAGGAAAATTTTAAAAATAAATTAAAAAATTATATACTTCTTGTGACTTTTATTTAATTGAGAACTCAAATATTAAAAATAATAAATTTTATTAATCATCTATATTGGTTATATAATATTTTTATGATAAACAAGATTTATTTTTACAATATTAATTATGCATTCAAGTTAGATTTTTACTCACAAAATATCAAGGAATAATTAAGTCAATCTTTTACTAATGCACTAAGGAATAATTATTTTTCTTATACGTACTTGTAATTTTGTTAATCTTTTACTAATTTCTTAATTTTCTTTAGATATTATGCTTTATAAGTTAGCCTTCGAAGTGGGCAAGGCGAAGCACGCAAGAACCTGATTTGGGTAATTACAACAAAAAAAATTCTCTTTTAAGAGTATAAGAACTTTACTTTTTTTATTTCGAAAATTTTACAAGAATTTTCAAAATATGGACATGAACTAATAAATTTGTTCTAATAATATGTTGTGATTTTAATTAAAAATTTGAAGTTAAATAATTAAAATAATATTATTAAATTTTGGTATTAGATAACCTAAATAAATTATCGATAATCTTAATTAAAATTACTTGAGCCCACCAGATTATCACGTTTGAGCATTTGGTTGAAACAGATTATTGGTAATCTAAATACCCATGATAAACTACAATACCATTCAAGATAATCTACATTACCAAGGTAAAGAATGATTACATGGATTACTAAGGCAAGGAATGACTATATGGATTACTAAAATGATAATATTATTTTTTTATTTTTGACAAAAACATCCTCTATCAACATTGGAAAAAAAATCTCTACCTCGTCTCATCTCTAAAATAGTAATCCCTAATTTTTAATTATTTTTTTTATTTTTTAGTATATATTTTTATTTTTTTATTTAAAAATATTTTAGTTAAAAATATAAATTTCTCAGTCATCTTTTTTAATACCAAAGAAATTAATAGTTAATATGAATTACTAAGATGATAATTTAAATCGATAATGTACCATAAATCTCCTAAACTCGCCAGCAGCGCTAGTTGCTAGTGCCGACCTCTCTGTCTACTAACCATTTGAATTTACTTTTCATTTGAAGTAAACAATGTCTACTTACCATTCTCATTGTAATGCCTAATTATCTTCTCAACCACAATTTGATAATGACAATGATAGAGTTGGCAGTTGATATGGGTTAAGAAAAAGTTAATAGACCTGGGGTCATAATCAATATAGAACTATTACTACTAAGGAAGATTGATGAAGGGGGGAGCCAACCCCTAGCAATCTAGCATTGCAAATTTTAGGCTCATGATTGTGGTTCACGCCACAATTAATGGTAAAAAATATCACAAGCTGCAGCAAAACAAAATAATGTTTATACCAAAACTCTGCTTAAAACAAACACAGCTGTACCCCAAAAAGCTGTCCACCCACAAGGACTGACAAAAACAAAATGCTCTAATTTCAGATGGATGGTGAAGTAGAATTCCAAGATATAAATGTCTAGCTCACTCGTCCTCCTGACTGCGCAACCTTGCAAGCTTGTTGGTAACAACAATGTCAAGTTGTGCAGCACGCTCAACGATCACCTTACGCTTCCTCGTAGAAACATCATGTGCAATTTCAGCACAGTACGTCCTGATACATAAAGCAAACATTTCAAATAGAAACACATGCAACCAATTAATTAGAGATGCGTCTGAGAAATGGGGATTAACTAGTTCACCTGTTGTGCATCATGAGCAACTCCAAATCGGCAACATTGTGAACTACAAACTTCTTAAACCCATTAGGCAGGTAGTGCCGTGTCTTCTTGTCAGAGCCATATCCAATATTTGGCATCAAGGTGCATCCTTTAAACTTCCTCCTCACACGAGAATCAATACCCTTGGGTCTACGCCAGCTTGGCTATTACCAGAGCATTCACATAGTTAACAATTTAATCATTTAAAACATTAAAATAGCAACAAGAGTACATGAAACAAAAAAGAATGTGAAAGGCAATGCTATGCAATTAATGGGAAATACTATGATTCAAAATGTCTGCAGTATGCATTCCAATGCCAAACCCGAGTAAAATTGGTTTAAAGCGCACTCAAACCCCATTAAGCCAACAACACGCCCACTACTATGCATAAATTTAATGATCAGGATACAGTAAAAGAAGGAAAAAGAAGAGTTAAATGAGTACATATATCTTCTTTAACAAAGCATTTGGATCAAAATAAGGAGATATATATAAATTGAACCTAAAATATTAAACTAGAGGTCATATAGTAAAACAAATAAAAAAATTGAGACAACAGAATTAACCCTTCGATATTGCTGTTGTGCCTGTATTAGGCAAGCTCGGTCTGTTCCACAAGAAGCATTATGATTTCATCATAACAATACTAACCACTATGTAGCTAGTATTTTTGTAGGCAAAATAAATGAATCTATATGAATGCTTATGATAAGAAACAAGTATAGGATTTAGAAAGCAACAAAAATGCACGAATCACAAACTTCAGCATGCGGCAAAGCAAGCATCCATCAATATAATTATCACGGCAATCTAATCCATGCAGCGAGCAGAGAAGAAGACACAGATGGATCTTACCTTCACGCAGATTTTGCGGTCGCTCTGGGGCCTCTTGAACTGCTTGACACGCTTCTTCACGATCTTCTTTGTCAGCAACGGAACCGCCATTTCTCCTTCACAACAAAGCACATCATCAATTCACAATCAAAACGAGAAAAAAGCCGGAGCATTTAAACACCCAGAGCATCACACGAAGCACAAAGATACGAAGCCACAGGGAATCATGAACCGAGGGGAATTACCTTAGAAGGGATCCTTGAGTGAGGAACAAAGCTACGGACTGCAAGCAGCAAGAGCAATCGGGTTAAATATGGTTAAATGCGAGTGCCGGGGGATAGAATCTACTAGGGCTTACCGCTGCGACCTCTTCGTCGACTGCCGCCCCCTTCGAAAACCCTAACCCTAAGATTCCAATTTTATAGAGGGGAGACATCCGGTGTAACATTAGAGGTTTATAGTGTCCATCAGAGCCGTCCATGTCCGGATCATCTGCAATCCACGTGTCCATCAGCGCCGTATATATAATTTTATTAGCCCCTTATTCGATTTTATGCCTGAATTTTTTTTTCAATTTTTAGTTTTTGAAAAAATAAAAGAAAGTATGAAAATTGCATTTATAGCAAAGCAGAACTCCAGAAGTGTTTAATTAGGAATGCACAAGATTTTGAAAAATATGTAATAGTTCCACTACTAAAAATGTTAGAATCATCGACAACCATCACCCACGACTGCCCAGACTGTTGGAATGACCCACATCGTTCCTACGATCGCTCGGGCCGTTACTGATAATATTATTTATTTGCAATGGCTTACCAACATACCAAGTGGACCATTGGTGATAAGTATATTTAACTCTACGATCGCGCCCGCCCTCTTTCTTCTCTTGCTTCCTTCTCATCTGCGCCGACGTCGTTGCTCGCCACTTGATCTGCCGCTATCGCTGCTCGCCGACGCAGACACTGCGCCCACCGACGCTGCCCGCCGACGTTGTCGTTACGCCCGCTGATTCCTGTCGATGCTGTCGTGCGCGCCTCCGGGTAATCTCGTTGACCTCTTCTCCATCATTAGAGTCGGTTGAAACCTTGGGGTTTCGATCGACCTCGAGCCCCTGAACCCATGTCCAGTGTCCGACGTGGGACACTAGACGCCGACACCGACGTCCACTGGACTCTGGCGTCGAAATAGTGTGCTAATAGTGGGCGTCCACTATTAGCACACTGTTAGATTTTTTAATTAGGGTTTAATTAAACCCTAATCATATTTGATTAGGGTATAATCAAACCCTAATTTATTTATTTATTTTATTTGGGTTAATTGTTGGTGTTAATTAGTGTTAGTGTTAGTGTTAATTATTTTTGTTAATTAGTGTTAGTGTTGAATAGTGTTAATTATTTGGTGTTAATTATTTATGTTAATTAATACTCGAGCCAATAAAATTAAACCATTGAGAGCGTTGGGGTCGAAGCCTAAGGACTCGCGCCAACGTTAACTATGTACTCGCGTCATTGTGGACTCACAATGTCATCCACAAACTTAGAAAATAATCATCTATCCGACGAGTTGATACGTTCCACATACGCATCGGCGAGTCAGATATGATTTTGCAAAACTTTAGCTCCATTCGGGGGTTGTATGTTCGTATAAACAAAGTGATGTCTAACGGGTCTGTCTAGCGACCCACCCCAATGGAGGTGTTCGAGCGGACCCACCGTCGAGGACATGGGGCGGGGGAGTACATCGACACCCGCACTGCAGTCATCATGGTAAGTATATTTGTTTCAATTATGCGATATTTATTTATAATTTAAGTTTTAGTAAAAATATGAAACAAAAATACAAACTCGTGTAGAAGACCTACACTCAGACGGTGACGTAGCGCGGGGCACCCTCGAGGACTTTGACGCACGAGCGTGGGTCGATGCCGCTGGTGGCTGAGACCACGGTCGTGTATATGGCTTTTCAGATAGTGGCCATGCACGAGCCGTGCTCGGGCCACTTGGGGCACCGACCCCTCCGATCGCCGATGAGCGGCCCTCCACCTCCCGGGCTCAGGATTAGAGTCGGATAGCGACATTGGAGGAGACGATCGCGCGTCAGAGTGAGATGATGGAGAGTCAGAGTCAGATGATGGTGAAGATTCATGCTATGTTACGCAATATCTCAGCTCATATCGGAGTTGGCATGCCTTCGACATCAGATCCATCGTCCTCGACCCAATACACGTCAGTCTACACTCAAGCACTGCAGACCCCGTCGCTTGATCCCGACCATCCTCCACCGCCGTAGTGAGACTTTATCTTGTTTTATGACTTGACTTGACTTGTTATGACTTGGATATTTTGTTATGCATGACTTATGATAGTTTTGATATTGTTGATTTACTCAATAGTTTTGATTGTATCGTGTTGATATGATAATTTAGATTCGTATCGTTTTGATTTGATAGTTTTGATTTCGTATAGTTTGTATACGATTATGGATAATTATAATTATAAATATAATTATTTTGATGTATATCTGGGTGTATCTATGATAAATGTATGTGTATGTGAATGGATGGATGTATGTATGAGTGTGTGAGTTATGTATCAGGTTAAATAAATTTATCAATGAAAATTTCTAATTTTTAAATTTTTTTATTATAGGTTAACAACATCAACGACGGCTTTCCCACGGTTGTTCGTTTCAAAGTTATCGCTAAAAGCGTATCGTAATTCCTGGGCTGCAACCTCAATGTCACGCCCCAAATCAGGGTCACGTGACCGGCCATGGTATACGTGCCTATACCCCGCAGCCTAACTCATGCACATGCCAATTCACGAGAATAAACAATAGCGGAAAAAATCAACAAGTTTTTATTTCAATTAGAAATCAAAACTGAGTTCATCATAAACAAATTTTAGTTAACGAATAAAAATGCGGAAATAGTACATCAAGTCTAACAGACCAAATATAATAAAATCTGAATAAAATGACATAAATGCCCTCAAGGGCTACAACTCAAAAAGACCAACAAAAGTGCATGACACACTACCAAAGTACCCGACTATGACCCTAACTAAGACTGCTATGAGATCATGCGGCTCCTTTGCCCTCCAGCTGCGTCAAGTGCTCTAGTCCACCTCACCGGCCAGGCTCTGCAAAATAAAACAACGACAACGAGTGAGTTCAAAGAACTCAGTGAGCGATTCTACCAACCCTCACAAACAAACATCACAGATAAGATGCATAAGGTAAAACTCCCGACTCAGCAAAAAATGGTCACAAGGGAAATGACCAGCTAATAGGCCATCCGGCCACCACCTGCCCGAAGGCAGCCAAAAAGTGAAGAACAATAGGCCTAAGCCTACCATGCCAAAAGGCAACAACATATAATAGAATAATCGGGAAGGCCCTCCGAACTTATCCTAGTATAAAGAAACTCAGGAGCAATCGGGAAAGGCCATCTGAACTTGCTCCACGAGACGCGTAGGGATTCGCCCATCCGAACTTACCACTTTAAGATATCATAGGAGTAATCGGGTAGGCCCTCCGAGCTTACTCCTTAAAGATATCACAGGAATAATCGGGAAAGACCCTCCGAACTTATTCCTTAAAACCACCTCGGGGATAATCGGGAGACCCTCCGAACTTATCCCACGAGGCCAAACCGAAACAATCGAGATTTGCTCACCCGAACTTGTTCCAATAAAAAACGTAGGAGTAATCGGGATTCGCCCATCCGAACTTACCCCTTTAAAAGCACCTCGGGAATAATTGGGTAGGCCCTCCGAACTTATTCCACGAGGCCAAACCGAAATAATCGAGAAATACCATCCGAACTTGTTTCATAGGTTGGGAATTAGTCATCCAACCTCCCGGGCCTAGCCCGCAATCCGGCTCCTCAACAAGCCTCTCTTCCATTCATAAAATATGGCGCACCATGACCTAAGTCATAACTCTCCTACGATGTCTTATGGATGATCCTATTGGAAAGTGTCTAAACACTCCAAAATCCGACCCCAACTACTAGACCACTAATGTCGTAAACCCATGTGATTTTATTTCATGCATAAACTTCTCATGTTAGTTCATATCAAATTATGATGACCCTTTTCCCCAATTTTAATTATGCAATTAAAATTTAGTTCATCACAATTAGAATTTTGTTTTAACTTACTATTCTGACCAAAACCAATGTATATAATTCGAATCTGATCTCCAGAGTGTGTCCTATATTTTCAAACTATATTTTCTGGTCGAAACGATAGGTTACACGACTATGTTCAGAGAAATAAAAATACCACAGCAAGCATTACAAAAATAGCACAGATTCATCATCTCAGCATGAAATTCCAGCAACATTGAATCTTCAGTATATCATGAAAATAAATCCGAAAATTACAGAATTAAATTCCTTGATTATCATTACAACAAAATTATATCATGAAGACAAAATTCACAAGAATTAAATCATGTTTGTTTAGCCAAGATTAACAAGCATCAAGATATTCTTTAAACAAGATCCGAACTACATGATCAAGAACCCACATTAAGCATACTCATGGCCTTAAGATCAAAATCATAATTTTATAAACATGATTAAATTTCAAAAATCACATATTTAAGTCTAAGGCATGCCACAACAATACAAGAACCTAGTTTGGTAAGCAATCCAAAGTATAGACCTCAAAATAAACAAGAACATCCCACTTAGACATTTCATCGAACATCTTGAGGGCACCCTTGATTCTTCCTTGGCCGAGCACCCCTAGGACCATCCTAGGGCTGCCAAGCCCCAAAGGGGAGGGTTTAGGGCCTTCTCAAGCATGGCACACAAAAAAGAATGTCGAGAATTCGAGGAATCGTCAGAAAATAAATCAAGATTTCAATAGCCTTCAACATTGGCTTCAAGAACTCGAAGAAACCCGAAAGGAGGGTAAAACCACTCACATAATTGGAAAGATGATTGGAGAAGAGAATCCAATCGATGGCCTCCGATTTTGGCTCTGAAATCCGACGGCTCAACCCCAAGGAACAAAGAAGCAAGCAAGGGCTCTTCCCAAGCCGCCGGCTTCAAAGGGAAGGGAGTGGGCAAGAGAGGGAGGCTCGGCTCTGGACGACAGCTCCCTCGGCTCGGCTCCACAGGGAAGAGAGAAAGAAGAGGAGAAGGGGAAGGCTTGGCTGGCGGCGGCTCGGCTCTGGGTGACGGCGGCTCCCTTTCTCAAAGCTTTGGGTGCTCCAAAATAGGAGTCACAAATAATGAAGGATAACGCTCCCTCATATCCTGCTCCACCTCCCAGGTGGCCTCCTGTCCGGAATGGTGCTCCCACCCGACCTTAACCAAGGGGATCTCCTTGGATCTCAACTTTCGGATCTGCCGGTCTAGCACCTCAACTGGCCGCTCCTCATAAGAGATTGTTGAATCCACCTCCACTGCGGTGGGCTTGATCACATGAGACTCATCCCGAATGTACTTCTTCAGCATAGACACATGGAACACCGGATGAACTCGGTCCATACTAGGAGGTAAGGTCAACTCATAAGCCACAGCTCCCCTGCGCTTGAGAATAGGAAATGACCCAATGAACCTAGGGCTTAACTTTCCTTTCTTACCAAACCTCACCACCCCTTTTATAGGGGACACCTTGAGGAACACCATGTCCCCCTTAGCGAACTCTACCTCTCTGGCCTTTCCATCAGCGTACATCTTCTGACGACTCTGAGCTGCTAACATTCTTTCTCTTATTTACTTCACTTTTTCTATAGCATCCTCTACCATATCAGGTCCCATCATAAAGGAATCCCCTGCCTCAAACCAACCTACAGGCGACCTGCATCTCCGCCCATACAATGCCTCAAATGGGGCCATCCCAATGTTGCCGTGGTAACTATTATTGTAGACAAACTTAATCAGAGGTAAGTGCCTCTCCCAACTGCCCTCTAGCTTTAGGACACATGCCTTCATCATATCCTCCAGCGTCTGAATAGTCCGCTATAATTGACCATCTGTTTGAGGGTGAAATGCGGTACTGAACCGAACCTGAGTGCCCAATGCCTCCTGGAAGGACTGCCAAAATTGAGCCGTGAACTGAGTACCCTGATCTGAGATTATCATAACGGGAACTCCATGATAAGCGACAATCCGATCCAAGAATAACCTCGCATACTGCTCAGCTAATAAGGTCGTCCTGACTGGTATGAAGTGCAATATCTTGGTTAAATGATCCACCACTACCCAGATAGAATCATTACGTTTCCTAGACTTTGGTAACCCAATCACGAAATCCATGATTATCTTCTCCCATTTCCACTCTGATACTCCTAAGTTCTAGAGCAACCATGCTGGCTTCAAATACTCAGCCTTCACCTGCTGACACACCAGACACTTAGACACGAACTCGGTCACCTCTCTTTTTAGGTCTTTCCACCAATAGTTCTGTCTGAGATCTCGGTACATCTTCATGGCTCCCAGATGCATAGTGTAGGCAGATCGATGAGCCATTTCCAGCACCTGCCTGCAAACCTCAGCCATATCGGGTACCAGAGTCTGGTTCTTAAATCTCAGAACGCCCTCCGAGTCAACACAGAACCCATTATCTGCATCTCCTCTCCTGGCCAGATCCTTAGTGAGTGCACAAAAGACATCCTCCTCCTGCGCTACCCGCAGCATATCAACCAATGTGGACTGCACTCTCAAGTGAGCCACCAGCGCACCAGAATCCGATACTGACAAGACTGCTCCGCCATCCAAACATAGGGCCAAATCTTGAGCCAACGGTCTTCTCCTGATTGCCAAATGTGCCAGATCGCCCATGGACTTCCTGCTCAAAGCATCAACTACCACATTAGCCTTCCCTGGATGATACATTATCGTGCAGTCATAGTCCTTCAACAGCTCAAGCCATCTTCTCTGCCTCAGGTTCAACTCCTTCTGGGTGAGCAAATACTGGAGGCTCTCATGATAAGTGTATATCTCACAAGCATCGTCATAAAGGTAGTGACGCCACAGCTTCAATGCGAACACCATTGCTACCAGGTCAAGATCATGAGTCGAGTAATTCTTCTCATGAACCTTCAACTGCCTAGCGGCATAAGCTATCACCCTGCCATTTTGCATCAACACACAACCCAAGCCGACCCGGGAGGCATCACAGTAAACAACAAATTCTCCCGAGCCCGAGGGTACTACTAGAATTGGTGCCGACGTTAAGCGGTCCTTGAGCTTCAAAAAGCTCTCCTCGCACTTACTATCCCATTCAAACTTGATATTTTTCCGGGTCATGCGGGTTAATGGCGCTGCAATCCTGGAGAAATTCACCACAAACTTTATGTAATAACCTGCCAAACCCAAGAAACTACGGATCTCAGTGACATTAATTGGCATCTTTTAGTTTTGAACTGCTTCTATCTTTGTAGGGTCCACTTTTACCCCTTCACTGGACACCACATGGCCAAGGAATCCCACATTCTCCAACCAAAACTCGCACTTGAAGAATTTGGCATACAATCTGTGCTCCCTGAGAGTTTCCAGAACTACCCTCAAGTGCTCAGCATGCTCCTCCCTGCTCCTGTAATAAATCAAAATATCATCAATGAACACAATTATGAATTTATCCAAGTATTCCCTGAACACTTGAATCAAAATATCATCAATGAACACAATTATGAATTTATCCAAGTATTCCCTGAACACTTGGTTCATCAGGTCTACAAATGCTGCAAGTGCATTAGTCAGCCCGAAGGACATCATCAGGAACTCAAAGTGCCCATCTCTCGACCTGAAAGCAGTCTTAGGGACGTCACTGCCTCGAATCCTCAACTGATGATACACTGACCGCAGGTCAATCTTAGAAAATCACTAAGATCTTTGAAGCTAATCAAGCAAGTCATCAATCCTGGGCAACGGGTATCGATTCTTCACTATTATCTTGTTAAGCTGTCGATAATCAATGCACATCCGCATGGACCCATCCTTCTTCTTTACAAAGAGCACTGGAGAACCCCAAGGTGAAATACTGGGGCGAATGAAACCCAACTCAAGCAGCTCCTGCAACTAGGACTTCAACTCCCTCAATTCAGCTAGTGCCATCCGATACGACGGAATGGAGATCGGCTTCACCCCTGGCTGCAAATCAATACAGAATTTGATCTCTCTCTTTGGAGGTAACCCTGGCAACTCCTCCGGAAACACATTAGAGAACTCGCATACCACGGGCTTCCCCCGATGTCCCTGGCCGCACCTCTGCCTTCCTCTGCCACTGACACAAAGGCCAAAAAGGACTGACATCCGCCAAAGAGTAACGTTCGAGCCTTAAGAGCTAAAATCGCCTTCAATGGCTTACCCCTTCCCTCACCCTAGAAGGTAAACTAGAGCAATCCGGGTTTACTGAAGGTCATAGTCTTAGCCCTGCAATCTATTGAGGCAAAATGGTCCGCCAACCAGTCCATGCCCAAAATTACATCAAGCTCTAACATCGGCATGAGTGTTAATTCAGCTATCAACACATGCCCATAAATGATAACCTTACAGCCCCGAAAGACTGTCTCTGTCATCACAAAAATACCCGTAGGTGTAGACACCACAAGGGGCAAATCAAGCACAAAAGGTACCCCTACCAACTTAGCAGCAAATAAAGCAGACACGAAAGAATACGTAGCACCCGGATCAAACAAGACATAAGCAATAGCGAAACCAATAACAAGGTTTCCTGACACTACTGCCCTGGACGCATCCGTGCCTTCTTGGTTCCTAGCAAACACCCGTGTAGCGGGCCTCTCTGAACCACCGCTCGCTGGTCTCCTCCTTGAGTCTGACCCCTCTGAGCTACGGAACCCACTGACATCAGTGCCTTTCCTCTAGTCTGATCAAGCTATTGACTGCCATTGCTAGGACAATCCTTTTTGTAATGCCCAGCTTGTCCGCACCCAAAACATGCCTCAGAGCGAAACCGCTCTGGGTCCTGCTCAACTCTGGTCGCACATAATCATGACCCTTAAGCATAAGGTCACTCTACACCCATAATTTATATTTCCTGAAATCTAAGAAAAAAATCCTCCAATCAATCAAAATTTCAACTATAAGGAAAATTTACCATCAGCCAACCCATGCAGATCCCTTATGCAGAACTCTATCAACCGCCCCCCCTAGGATCCCTAGGGCCGCCCTAACCATACTACACCATAAATATTTAACTATATGACGAGAACCAATGAATCATTCAAGATACTAAGCAATCATTGCAAGGATCTCTAATCCAGACACCCACACAAAGGTAGCCCTTAAAAAATGGAGCACTCTCTAGCACATGGCCATTCACGCCCTCAAGCTGTGCTACCCTGGGATTGTCCCAGTTCCTCCTCAACTAGTCATCTACTTTTACGACCCCGGCCCCACCGTCAGCCTCTGCTCTAGCCTCGGCCTTGGCCCTGCGCTCAGTGGAGTTGCTATCACTATCGCTCCTTACGGTGCTAAAGGCCTCCATCGATTTGGAAACACCAGAAAAGAAACAATTCATGATTAAACAATTGAATTCACCCAACATTTTGTAACTTAACCACAAGTCGCGCTGAGGTGCAGACTTAGCCCATTGATTTCATAGCATACCCCTACCGTATACTGACATGCTAGCAATGTCGTATACGATGACAACTCTAGGTCGTAGTCAGACCAAACCTCATGCTCTGATACCACATTATCACGCCCCAAATTAGGGTCACGTGATCAGCCAGGGTATACGTGCCTATACCCCGCAGCCTAACTTATGGACATGCCAACTCACGAGAATAAACAATAGCGAAAAGAAATCAACAAGTTTTTATTTCAATTAGAGATCAAAATTGAGTTCATCATAAACAAAATTTACTTAATAAATAAAAATGCGGAAATAGTACATCAAGTCCAACAGACCAAATACAATAAAATCTGAATAAAATGACATAAATGCCCTCAAGGGCTACAACTCAAACAGTACCGTGTGGTTTTATTTCATGCATAAATTTCTCATGTTAGTTCATATCAAATTATGATGACCCTTTTCCCCAATTTTAATTATGTAATTAAAATTTAGTTCACCACAATTAGGATTTTGTTTTAGCTTACTATTCTGCCCAAAACCAATGTATCTAATTCGAATATAATCTCCAGAGTGTGTCCTATGTTTCCAAACTATGTTTTCTGGTCGAAACGATAGGTTACATAACTATGTTCAGATAAATACAAACACCACAACAAGCATTACAAAAATAGCACAGATTCATTATCTCAGCATGAAATTCTAGCAACATTAAATCTTCAGCATATCAAGAAAATAAATCCAAAAATTACATAATTAAATTCCTTAATTATCATCACAATAGAATTATATCATGGAGACAAAATTCACAAGAATTAAATCATGTTTCTTTAGCCAAGATTAACAAGCATCAAGATATTATTTAAACAAGATCCCAACTACATGATCAAGAACCCACATTAAGCATCCTCATGGCTTTAAGATCCTCATGGATTTAAGATCAAAATCATATTTTTATAAACATGATTAAATTCCAAAAATCACATATTTAAGTCTAAGGCATGCCATAACAATGCAAGAACCTAGATTGGTAAGCAATCCAAAGTATAGACCTCAAAATAAACAAGAACATCTCACTTAGTCATTTCATCGAATACCTTGAGGGCACCCTTGATTATTCCTTGGCCGAGCACCCCTAGGATCATCCTAGGGCTGCCGAGCCCCAAAGGGGAGGATTTAGGGCCTCCTCAAGCACGGCACACAAAAAGAACGCCGAGAATTCGAGGAATCGCCGAAAAACAAATCAATATTTCAATAGCCTTCAAGATTGACTTCAAGAACTCGAAGAAACCCGAAAGAAAGAGGGTAAAACCACTCACATAATTGGAAAGATGATTGGAGAAGAGAATCCAATCGACTGCCTCCGATTTCGGCTCTGAAATCCGACGGCTCAACCCCAAGGAAGAAAGAAGCAGGCGGCGGCTCCTCCCAAGCCGTCGGCTTCAAAGGGAAGGGAGAGGGCAAGAGAGGGAGGCTCGGCTCCACAGGGAAGAGAGGAAGAAGAGGAGAAGGAGAAGGCTTGGCTGGCGGCGGCTCGGCTCTGGGTGGCGGCGGCTCCCTTTCTCAAAGCTTTGGGTGCTCCAAAATAGGAGTCACAAGCCAAGTGGAGGGGGTTTTATACTCCCTCCTTAACCCTAATCCCTCTAAACCCTTTTCCAACCCACATCCACCTCAAGCCGAACCCGAACCCGCTAACTTAAATTAACCTAATTAAACTTATTCGAATCTCATAAGCAATTAAATAAGCACACCCACATAAACATAATTAAACAATTAGGCATACACAACATCAAATTGAATAAATTTAACTACTCAAGCCTGATTCACATATTTCATATCCTACTTACCCGAGCTCGCAAGCTCTCACCGGACCTTGAGTCGACTCGGCTCGACCTCGAACTAGTTCGTTAGGCTGGGAAACACAAACATAAGAGGAAAAATAAAATTAAAATATCTAGGATATTACACTCAAAGTCATTGCTGATGACCTACAGCAACGGCTTAGCAACCGACATTCAACAACGACATTACTTCGGATGATTGCCCGTTGCTGATATCAATATCTGCAACAGCAAAGCGGTCGTTGCAAAGCCGTGATTGATAATAATATCAACAACAGAGGTGGGCTGTTGTTGAGTTGTGGCTGATAATGATATCAACAACAGAAGTGGGCCACTGCTGAGCCGTGGCTAATACTGTATTAGCAACGGTCGATGTGGCTGTTGCAGATATGTTGCTAAGTTATCCGCGATGTGCTTTTCTTCCACGATGTCATTGCAAGGGGCCCGGCCGTTGCTCGCCGTTGGTGATGGTCTTCGGCAATGGCTTGCCAATGGAACCAATCGTCGGTGAAGATCATTATTCCAGTAGTGTTTATTTGCTTCACCGGATGGGATATGATATCATAGAATATGATAGGATAGGATAACAAATGAATTGTAGAATTTAATATGACTTTTAAATCTAATACTTATTGGATATAATATTAATTTGGACTAATTTCATATATGGCCTATTTGGATAAAAGACTTAAAATGATCTCCAATATAAGCTTAACAAAAAATGGACAAAAGAAATTTTTTTTGGACAATATTACCCATATATGTTAAATGGTTAAGTCAACATCTCGCCCACTCTCGTAACATCTCATCCGTGGTTATAATATCTCATCCTTAGTTATAACATTTCATCCATTCTAAGAACAACCCACCCACTATCACAACATATCGTCCGTGATTATAATATTTCGTCTACTCTCACAATATCTCGCCTGTAGTTATAACATTCTGTCCACTCTCACAATATCTCGTCTGTGCTTATAATATTTCGTCCACTCTTATAACATTTTGTCTGTGCTTATAACATTTTGTCAACTCTCACAATATCTCGTCTGTGCTTATTATTGAAGGTGGAAGAGTTCAGTGGCGAGTGAAATCAATGAAGCATTATTCTGAGGAATTTTTACATGTATTTATACACAATCAACAGCTGAGGCACGATACAGTAATCGTGGAGATAAAACAAAAAGTAATGCAAAAGGTAATGCATAAGGTAAAGCTATGAATCATGTTTTATATGGAGTCAATGGCGGGTGATGAATATGCAGTGACGTGGATAGAGAGGTGGAGTTGGAGATGTGACCATGCTGCATGGGAGCTTTGCTAATATCCCCCGCAAGATGGGCTGTTCGATCCACCCATCTTGATCTGATGGTCAAGGTAATTTGATGAAGATATCACTTTTCTTAAGGAGTTCGCCAATTGAAAAGCAGCAGGTATGTGTTGCACAGTTAACTTCAGAGCTTGAACTTGTTCACGAACAAAGAGGAAATCAAGCTCCACGTGCTTCTTTCGACTGTGATTTATAGGGTAGTCCGTAAGCTTGGTAGCTCCCATGTTATCACAAAATAGTCGCATAATTGTTGGATTGAACTAGTTCAACTCTTTGATGATGTTGATAAGCCAGGAGATTTCTGCCGCAGTATTAGTCAATGCTTTATACTCTGCCTCTATTAACCATCTCGCTATCGTGCATTGCTTCTTTGAGGACCAGGTGATTGCGGATTTGCCTAAGAATATAATGTAGCCTCTTATTGATCTTGGATCATCCTAATCTCCCCCTCCCCCTCCCCCCTAGTCTGAGTCAGAATATCCAGTTTATCGAACATTGAATTAGAATCAATCAGGATGTTGTATGATTGGGTGCCTTAAAGATACCGTAAGTGCCTATTGTAGTGTTGCCAGTGCACTAATGAGGGACAATGCATGAATTGTGACAAATTGTTAACGGCAAAACAAATGTCTGATCGAGAGCTCCAATTGCTTGTTTGTATTGTGTGGGATCAATGGGTGGAGATCCATCATTAATAAACAACCTTGCCGAAGTTGAAAGAGATGTTTTTATCGGTTTTGCCTCATGCATATTGAATCTATGTAATATGTATGCAGTATATTTTTGCTGGGAAAGGAACAAACCCTTTTGTGTATGTAATACCTCTACACCCAAAAAGTAGTTTAGTGGTTGGAGATCTTTCAGAGAGAATCTTTCGGCTAACTTGTTGTTGATTCCAATGATTGTTGCTTATGTTATATGGTTATTAGTGTAAAATGTATCGGATATTGAATTCCTGAATCCCAATGTATATAGGAATTGAGTCAATTCCTTGTACCATGCCGGGGGAGCTTGCCTAAGGCCATATATTACTTTTTGCAATTTGCAGATATAGTTGGGACGGTGTTTGTCTTCAAACCCCGACGGTTGTGCCATGTAAACCTCTTCACTAAGATGTCCTTGTAGGAATGCATTATTAACATTTAGCTAAAAAAATTCCAATTAGATTTTACTGCCAAGGATTAAATCAATCTAATTGTCAATGTTTAACAACCAGACAGAATGTGCTTTTGAAATCGATTCCCAGTCTTTGGTTGTATCCTTTTGCTACAAGTCTTCCTTTAAACCTTTTGATTGAACCATCTGAATGTTACTTGAGGCGAAAAATCCATCGACAACCAATCACATTTTGTTTTTCATCAGGAGGAACTATTGTCCAGGTTTTGGTTTCAATCAGTGCATTAATTTCCTATTGCATTGCATCTATCCAGACTTTATTTTTTAGTGCTTGTTTGTGGTTGGTAGGAATGAAAAATTCATTTGTGGAGGTGTGGAGAGCCGAGTAATATGTTGGTTTTCTTGGTTTCAAAATATTATGCTGGGATCTGGTTACCATTCTTGTAGTAGCTAGTTGTGTTGAAGGAGGTATGTTGTTCTCTAGAATAGGTGAGGGAACCCTATCACTCACAGTTGAATAAGTAGATGTACCATGGTGCACTGGACTTTGATGTATAGGTGGTGGAATGGATATATCAGAAGCATGTATAGGTGTTTCATTTGAAGTGGACGGTTGTTGGTTACTGGCAAAGGGATGATTTGTCCAAGTATTGAAGTTGGAGTTGTGAGAATATGATTGAGAGGAGCTGACAAATGGAAATATGTGTTCTATGAACTTTACATGCCGAGATAGATACAATTTATTAGTATCCATATTGTAGCATTGGTAGCAATGATGTTTGATGGAATATCGAAGGAATACACAAGCTTGAGATTTTAGATGTAGTTTGTGTTCAGCATAAGGTTTTAGCCAATGATAGCACAGACACCAGAAAGACTTCTAAGGAATGATAATTTGGTGAGATGTTGAATAGACGTTCCTAAGGTGATTTGTTTTTAAGGTTTGGTGTAGTCATACGATTTATTAAGTACACAGCAGTGAAAAATGCATACTGCCAGAAGTTTATTGGAAGAAAAGCTTGAGATAGAAGAGTTAAGCCAATCTCGACAATATGTCGATGCCTCCTTTCAGCAAATCTAATTTGTTGAGGGATGTAGGGTGATGAGCAGTATGATATATAAATGTCAACATTAGAGGGGGGGTGAATAGTGTGTTAACTAAATCAATTTGCCTAAATTGATTTTAATCATTTTCTTAAACTTAATTAGGCAATTTATAATTCGATGATTAGATGCAGAAGCGATAAATAGTAAAGCAATTAATACAATCAATAAATTAATGCAAACACAGTGATTTATAGTGGTTCGGCTCCAATGCCTACTCCACTACCTAAGCACCCCACTTAGGATTTCTAAACTAAGTTTACTAGATTAATTTTTGTTTCCCTTACAATGAGGACTTTGACTCGAAGAGTCGCACTCTCGACCTAAGACACTTCCACACCCGGAAGTCTCCGCCTTCTTACCGAGAGCACTCTTCTACCTCAACCCTGAGGGATACCTCAACTAATCCTAATAAAACTAAGCTTACACAAGTGGCTTTACACCTTCACAACAAGGTAACCACTTCCACACACAAGACCAAAAAAATCCTAGGTCTATCACACGCACAAATCCAGAGTAACGACGTTCAAATAACAATAAAAATACAATCAAAAGAGCTAAAAAGGTAAACCACGATTAAAAGCTATTTTCCAAGCCTTGGAACCTCCAACTCGCCGAGTAGTAGATCTCAAATCGAATCCTAATTTGAGGAGCAGTTGGCGCTTGAAGAAGAACGTTACGGAAGAGCAGAGCACACTGCAATCAATTTCTTGGAAGGCTTAAACTCCCTTTTAATTGCTCAATAAAATATGTAAGAGTGGGAGAGATTGGTTAAATGAGTTATATGAATGATATATATAACCTCTCAAAGGAACGGTAGCTCAACGGGCTAAAATCTAGCCGTTACAGTCGCTTGGTCGATTGGCCGGTCGATCGACTGATCGATCGCTTAGAGCGACCGCTGCCTATTCTCTTTGTGCGGTCGACCACCCAGACGCAAAACTGCATTCCCGCAATTCGGTCGACCCATCGGTCGATCGACGCAGGTTGCGTCATTGGCGATACACAGTTTGGTCGACCAATCGGTCGACCGACGAAGCTACTGCCAATTTTTGGCCTCAGTCGATCGACCGCCCGGTCGACCGAAGTAGCTACTGTCGCTTTTTACCCCTATTCTGTCGACCGAAGGCTAAATTTGATTTCTTCAGCCTTCTTCTTCCGCGCTTTATTTTCGGGTTTCGGCTTTCAACGGGCATCAACTTGAAGAGCTTTCCATGTGATATTTGGACTCGTCCAAGACGTCTTTGGTGCACACGTCGATCTTCGAGAAATTTCCGCGATGAACCCGAGCACGATGATCAATCTCCTTCTGATTTTCTGATTTCTTTCAATTTATCCGATCGAGGACATCGAACGCTAATCAATATGGAACCTGAAAGATTTCTCGACGAAATATTAGTTCCATATTTGTTATCATCAAAACCGAGATTAAGGTCAAGATTGAAAACCTAAAGCCAACACAGTAATGTTGGATGTCGGATTGTTGAAGAAGAGTGGTTAAACCAATGAATTCTCCCCCATTAGAGATGGCAATGATACCCATTTAAGCGGATACCCGCGGGTATTTACTCGTTTATGACGGGTATGGAATCGAGCTATCCTATCCACGGGGATGTCGTGGGTAAATTTTGTTATGTTGTTGTTGATAAATGCTTTAAGACATATGTTGTTGATAATGTGTTTATCTACTCTCTCTTTTTTATCCTAGAACTTATGTTGTTGTTGATATTTATTTTATTATTGTGAGTTTGAATTTGTAATAAAATGTTGTAATTTATGTTTTTCAAAGTGTCATGTATACCCACCAATATCCGTGAGGATCCGTCCCCCCGCGAGAAATTATATTGGTACCCATTTATGATACCCGTGGATAATTAAATGGGTATGTGTATTATATATTTTTCGCGGGGTGGGTAGGCATCCCCCGTACCTACCCCCCTGTTGACATCCCTATCCCCCACCATCCGAGTATATGGCTGCTATTTTGAGATTGAAATAATTTTCTACTAATGATTTGAAATTTATGAAAACCTGATTAACATCAAACTTGTTCATGAGTGGATAAAGCCAAATATATCTAGAAAAATTATCCACTAAGATAACATAGGATATGTGACCTTCAGTAGAGGAAATAGAAGTTGGACCCCATACTAGGGGTCTCGAACTTTTAATGCTTGAAACATTAAACGGTAAATGATGACTTTTATGACAAGCGCAGACTTGACAATTTTCTAGAGTATTAGAAGAACAAGGTGTTCCTGCTTGAGAGTCGGGGTCTTTCGATCCAGTCTGGTGTATCTTAGTGTCTGGTTCAACACCGACGGGGGGGGGGGGGGGGGCAAGTTAGGGTGACTTCAAGGTGAGGTTATGGGAATTGGAACTTAGGGTTACCTGGGTGCGCCGCGTCTGTATATATTTTAGGTGGAGATGATCATGTTGCCCGATAATCTCGCAGGGATTGTTGCCCAAAATGGGTCGAGGCCTAATCCCGAAGATGACGAGTGTATGATGGTATGTCCCTCGTGATAAGGGAGGACGTAGGAGTCCATCTTTGGCCGGGTGGGTCCCCTAGATGGGGCTGCCTAGTTTAGCTTGAGTCTGGCTCAAGGGCGTTGCTTGGGTGCATTCCCCTGGGCGGGACCGTGAGGTCTGGTTCGGATGAAGGTTGGGGCGCTGTTGGGTCTAGTCCGATCGGGTGCAATAGTTCTAGTCCAATCCACAGCACCCGAGCTTGGTCGGAGTTTGGAAGACTGTGTGCTGAGGATTGCATTCATGGGTTCGGGTCCAGCTCGCGAGGGAGCGTAAGGCCAACCACTCGCGAGGAGTCATGTAAGGGCGTTGAGGCCAGAAGTAATGGCTCTAGGGGCCGAGGACAGCACTCAGGGGTTCGGGCCGAGCTCGCGGGGGAGCATAAGGCAAAACCGCTTGTGAGGAGTCATGTGAGGGTGCTGAGTCCGAAAGTAATGGCTCCAAGGGCTGAGGACTGCACTCGGGGGGTTCGGGCCGAGCTCGCGGGGGAGCGTAAGGTGGAACCACTCGCGAGGAGTCATGTGAGGGCGCTAAGGCCGGAAGTAATGACTCTAGGGGCCGAGGACTGCACTCAGGGGTTCGGGCCGAGCTCGCTTGGGAGCGTAAGACGGAACCACTAGCGAGAAGTCATGTCAGGGCACTGAGGCCAGAAGTAATGGCTCTAGGGGCCGAGGACTGCCCTCGAGGGTTCAGGCAGATCTCGCTGACGAGTGTAAGGCGGAACCGCTCGCAAGGAGTCATGTAAGGGCGGTGAGGCCGAAAGTAATGACTCTATGCGCCGGGGACTGCACTCGGGGGTTCGGGCCGAGCTCGCGGGAGAGCGTATAGTAGAACCGCTCGCGAGGAGTCATATAAGGGCGCTGAGGCCAAGCTTATGTGTGAGGACTCAAGCAGGCTTTTGAATTGAGTACTTGTTAAAACGGCGAGATAATCATGGTGGTGTCCTAAACATTCACAGAGAAAAATGCTAGGAATGTAATTTTATTTGGAAAATAAAGAAAATGGACGTATAGGAGGAGTGCTCGGGTCCGAGCTCTATCAATATTTTTTGGTCACGGCTTGAATTTTTTCACGATGAAGTCATGGTTGCTTTCGCGTGCCTCGTCCTAGGTTCGGTTTGGAGACTTCGGTTGGTTGCTTGGTTTTGGACGCAAATGGCATTTTTGGGCCATTATATTCGATCTCCTTTGGCTTAAGGCATTCGTTATAGCACCATTGGGCCTCTTTTTTATCGGTGCAAAGCACGCCTACCTCTATTTCTGAAACAGGAAACTTCATTGCCAAATGGGGAGTGGAGACAACGGCTCCCAAACTTTTCAGAGACGATCGTCCTAGGATCATGTGGTATGGGCTGGTTACGTTGATGACGAGGTATTGCACATCGATTGTTTTTGCCCTTGGCTGAGTGTTGAATGTCATCTTTAACCATATGGCTCCCCAAACATCAACTTTCTTCCCGAAGAAGCCCACGAGATTTCCCTTGCATGGGATAATTGAGGCTTATGTTAATTGCATCCTTTCGAAGGTAGAGTGAAAAAAGGATATTGGTCGAGCTTCCCTAGTTGACTAGGACCCTTTTAATAATGAAATTTCCTGCAATCATAGAGATTATGTGGATCATGCAGATTTTGATTAGTCCCATGAAAATCAAATTCATAGAACGATATTATCGGGGTCCTTGAGGGAAGCCCGTGTGGTCGGGTGGTGTTGTTGACTACTGTTGCCGTTTGAGAAGATTTTCTCTTGGTGGATCTTGATTCCCCGCTCCTGGTGAGTCCGCCAGCGATGTAATTGATGACTCCTCGGGGTTCACCTTTTGGGCGATCAGCTCGCTTGCCATCCTTGTGGCTTGAATGAGGGTTGGAGGGTATCTGACTTCGTTGCCCAGGATCGCGGCTTTTGCTTCGACCCCTCTCTTTCTAGTGGTGGAGGTACTTATCTAAGCATCCTGCTCGGACCAAGTCTTCCAGCTGATCAACGAGTACCACACACTCCTCCGTTGTGTGTCCATAGGTGTCATGAAATGCGCATCTTTTGCTCATGTCGGCATTCGGCGGTAGCTTTTGTTTTTCTGCGTTGGCAGGGTATCTGATGAGCTTCAGGTGGTAGATGTCATGAGAAATAGTTTCCTTCATGGTATTGAAGGGAGTGTATTTCTCGAATCGGGAGTTCAATAGAGTTGGTGACCTTGTCCCTCTTCTATTGTTCTGCTCGCGGCAACTGCGATCCTCACTTTTCTCGTCTTGCTTCCTGGATTTTTTGTCTTTGACGATGGCCTTAAGGTTCTGCCAGTCGATCTTTTTGGTCTCTCAGAGGTCTTCCATCTTTATGAAGCTGGTGGCTTTCTCTTGAAATTCAGCCATGCTATTAGGCTCCGTGAAGGCGATCTGGTCAGCAAAGAGTTCTGATTTTAACTCGAGTTTAATGCAAAAAAGCTCGATCTGTGGGTCGAGGTTAGGGACATTGGCCACTATGACCTGGATATTCCCTTAGGGGCTCATGTTGCCCTTGTCTGGCGTAGAGGAGGGTGGCTACCGTCTTGCGGTATACACGTGGCTTGGTGAAGCGGTTGAGGAAGACGCGTGAGAGGTCTTCGAAAGAATGAAAATAGAGCCCGACGGGAGGGAGGCAAACCACAGTAAGGCGGTGTTCCTAGAAACGCCGAAAAAGCTCGACATAGTGCGTAGTCGGTTGCTCTGTGATAAAGCATTGCAGTCTGAAACGTCGTCAGGTTCTGTGCAAGGTCGCTAGTAGCGGTGTAGGGCGTCAGGGTGGTAGGTAACTCGCTCCTTGGCAGGAGGCGAGTTGTCATGATATGCTTGGCGAAGGGCCCCACATTGAGAGTGGGAGCAGCCGTAGCCTTCCAAATTTTGGGGTCTTCGCCTTTCTCCGGGCGGGGGCGGGGGGGGGGAGGTGCTGGAGACATCGTTATGGGGAGCTGGATCGAGTCTCCTTTCTCTCGATTGGACTTTGTCTCCAAGTTGTGAGCGGCAGCAATTGTGGTCAACCAGAATATGTCCACGAGATCATGCCAGCATCTTGATTTGGGCCTTTAGCTGTTGATTTTCAGCCTCTAAACCATCTATTCATCGATAAGGATCTTCGAGGGGAGGATTGACCTGTAATCGAAGTGTCGCTCCTTACTGTTTCAGCGTTACCAAGTTGCGGTCGATCGTCGCCGTCGGGTCGTATCGTTGATGTACGACGGCGATCGCTTGGCTCCAGTTTCCAGCCATTTGTTGGGGAGGTAAGCTTTACTCAGTCCCACAGTGGGCGCCGAATGTTCTTGCTTGGGAGTTGCGGTCTTTCAGTTCGGTTCGGTGTCTCTCCTTGTCTGGTTCGACGCTGGTGGTGGGACTTGCAAAAGACACTCCGATGCTCAAGTTAAGGCCTCAGGGGCACTCCAAGATGGATGTAATGGAATTGAAACTTATGTTACTTGAGGCGTGCAGTGTCTGTATATATTGCAAGTGGAGGTGATAACGCTGCCCGGTAATCTCGCTAGAATTATTGCTCGGAATGGGTCAAGGCCAATCCCGGAGATGACAGATTTATAATGGTATATCCCTTGTGATGAGGAAGGACGTGGGAGTCCATGTGTGGCCGAGTGGGTTCCCCGGATAGAGCCATCTAGTCCGGCTTGAGTTTGGCTCGAGGGTGTTTAGTCATTTACTAATATAATATATAATTCATATTAATTAATTGTAAATTAACATATTATATAAATTAATATATATAATATAAATTATAGTATTTGGATGACGGGGCAAGCCCCCTCCCTCACCGGCGCTGCTCGAGCTCCTCGCCTCTGCCCTCATGCAGCCTACCAAGCTCGAAATTCTTACCCAATGCCAAGTGTCGAGTGCTGAGCTCCTCGCCTAGTGTCACTTCCGCGGCCCCGGGATATCCCTTGGAGCAAGGACCTCGCCAACTCCGTCTACCTCATCGGTATAGTGGGCTCCTCTGTCCAGATCAAGCACCTCGTCTCGGCATCAAGAAGTCAGCTGACGGTGAATTTGGGTGCTCGCTGTCTAGGTGTTCGACCAGGGGCAAGTGTTTATCATCGTAATTGACTTTGCTGCAGGATTAGTCTGACGTTCCTTCTCTGGGCAGCTCGTATGTGATGTCGTCCAAGAGCAGGTTTATTACTGTAAAGGTTTTAATCCATGTGGAGGAAATGTTGAGGTCTCGTATGCAGCGGATAAATCAATTTCTTGCTGAGTCTTGTAGAGTGGAACAGAGGAGAGGAGAAGACTGAACAGAGAAGAGGAGAAGAGTGAATAAGATGGGAAGTAATGAATAAAGAAGAAGGCTATGCTTTTCTTATTCCCATATCATGTATATATACAAGTTTGTAAAGCATCTATTTGTTACAAGAATAAGGCTAAAAAGGAGGAAATGCATGTCCTCTCATTGTGAGTGGCTGACGTGGCCATGAGGGTTGTTATGTCCTTTGCATGAGCAGAGGCTGGAGACTCAGTACGTAGTCATCGTGGCCAAAGGCTGGAGACGTACTCATCGTGGCCATGTATCAAGGGCCATTGTCTTGTTGTGATTGTTGATAGCAGTATTGGCATTAATACGCCCCCTCAAGATAGGCGGAGAGTAGTCGACGCCTATCTTGTGTCGATGAGATAAGAAAACAGATGGAGAGACAACTTTTGTTAACGAATCAGCCAATTGATGGGAAGATGGAATAAACTTGACGCAAAGTCTGTTGTCCTGTACTTGCTCCCTAACGAAATGAAAGTTGAGAGCTATATGCTTCATTCGACTATGAAGAACTGGATTTTGAGCAAATGCCGTGGTGCTTAAGTTATCGCAATAAACAACAGGAGTGGAGGGGCAGAAGAAGTCTAGTTCCTGAAGCAAATTTGAAACCCAGTTTATCTCGACTGTAGCATTTGCGAGGGCTTTGTATTCAGCCTCAGTGGAGGAACGAGCAACAGACTGTTGCTTCTTTGTGGACCAACTGATAGCTGCTCCACCAAGGAAGAGTATGAAGGCTCCGGTAGAGCATCTATCATTGAGATCACCACCCCAATCGGAATCCGAATAGGCGACCAGGTCCAAAGGAGCCTTTGGTGATAGTAGAAGTCCATGAGTGTTTGTGTGCTTGAGATAGCGAAGAACTCGTTTGCATGCTTTCCAATGCTGTAAGGAGGGTTGGTGCATGAACTGTGATAATTTATTTGTAATAAATGAGATGTCGGGCCGAGTAAATGATAAATATTGAAGAGCGCCAACAAGTTTTCTATATTGTGTGGCATCAGTTGGAGGAGAGCCATCATGAAGCATAAGCTTTGTTGATGCAACAGCTGGAGTCTTGATTCCTTTAGCATTATGCATATCAAATCTGAGAAGAAGATCATCAGTGTATTTTTTTTTAGATAAGAATATGCCCGAGGTTGTAGATAAGACTTCAATGCCTAAGAAGTAGTGTAATTTTTCCATGTCTTTAAGAGAGAATTTAGTGGATAGGACCTTATAAATGTCCATTATTTTGGAGACTGAAGAACCAGTCAATATGATGTCGTCAACATAGAGAAGGATGTATATTCTGAAGCCCTTGCCATGTATAAAGAAAAGAGATGTATCAGACCTTGAATTGGTGAAGCCGATAGAACAAAGGAAGGACTTTAGTTCATTATACCATGCCCGGGGGGCTTGGCGTAAGCCGTAGATTGGTTTTTGAAGCTTGCAAACAAAGTGTGGGTTAACCTTGTCTGTAAAACCGGGAGGCTGAGTCATGTATACAGTTTCATTGAGACTTCCTTGAAGAAATGCGTTGTTAACGTCCAATTGAAATAGCTGCCAATTTTGAGCACATGCAAGGGTTAAAAGAATTCGAATGGTTGTTTGTTTAACAACTGGGCTGAAGGTTGATGTGAAATCAATGCCAGGTCGTTGATGGAATCCTTTTGCGACTAGGCGAGCTTTGAAGTTGTTGATGCTGCCATCAAATGATTGCTTGATTCGAAAAACCCACTTACACCCAACAATATTTTGATCAACTGATGGAGGAACAAGAGTCCATGTATTATTATTGTGTAGAGCAGATATTTCGCGATGCATAGCGTCGCACCATTCTTTGAACTTTGTGGCCTGTCTGTATGTTGTCGGAACATCGGCTAGTTGTGCTGAAATTGATAAAGCGGAGTAGTTAGTAGGCCGGCGTGGTTTGAAGATGTTGTGTTGAGACCGAGTGACCATTCGTTGAGTTTGCACATGTACTTGAGAGTCAAGAGAGCATTCTGTTGGAATATTGGTTTCAGCTTCAGTTGGAGTGTTGTGAATGACAGGGGATGTGTTGGTTGATGGAATGAGTGTGTTAGAGGTTTGTGGACATGTTGAGGAAGGAGCAATGAGAAATGGTGTTGGTGAAATGTCTATATTTGGAGAAGGTTGAGCTGAGCTTTTATCAGTATCAATCCATTGTGTTATGTTGTGTTGAGAAATGCGGGTTAAGTGGTTGCGATTGGAACCAAATGGGAATATATCTTCGACAAATTTGACATGGCGAGAGTGATGAATTTTGAGAGTGGAGTGGTTAAGACATATGTGATAGTGGTACTGAGCTGCAAACCCGAGATAGACACAGGGTTCTGACTTGGAATTGAATTTGTGAGAATTGTATGGTTTCATCCATGGATAGCATAAGCATCCGAATACTCGAAGTGACAAGTAATCAGGCTTCTTCTGAAACAAAAGCTCATATGGAGAGGTGTTTTGAAGAGTCGGCGTGATCATGCGATTGATTAAAAATGCGGCATAGGAACAAGCATGATGCCAATATTGCAAGGGAACATCAGACTGGTGCAATAATGTAAGAGCTGTTTCCATCACATGTCGGTGGCGTCGTTCAGCAATGGCAACTCTCTGAGGTGTGTAAGGGGGAGATAGTAAATGTTGAATTCCAAAATTGGAGAGAACTTTAGATAGGCCTAAATACTCTCCACCACCATCTGAGTAGACTGATAGTATAGAAGTATTGAAGAATTTTTCAACCAATGTATTGAAGGATAAAAAAACATCTAAAACAGATTTCTTGTGAATTGGAAATAACCATATGTATCTAGTAAAATGATCGACAAAGAGAACATAAAATTGATGTCCTTCATTAGAAGTGATTGGTGCCGGTCCCCAGACATCGGTGTAAAGAAGTTCTAGAGGTCTAGAACTTGTCAAAGTCGAACAAGCAAAAGGCAATTTATGACTCTTGTTACATAGGCAAGAGTTGCAGGAATATAGAGAGTAGTTAGAGCACGGTAAATGAAACTTGGACAGAATATTCTTAACAGTTCTGATGTTGGGATGGCCGAGTCTGCGATGCCATGTAGTAAAGGTAGGTGTACTCGAGTATGTTAATGAAAGCGCTGTTGGAGAGATTGCACCATCCGCCCATTTATAGAGATTGTTCTTAGTCGGACCTTGTGCTAGAGGAGCTCCCGTTCTCAGGTCCTTGATGACATAAAAATCAGGAAAGAATTCAATAGAGGTAGAATTGTGCTTGCAAAATTGAGAGACTGATATCAAGTTCTTTTTAATATCAGGTGCGCAAAGGACTTCTCTTAAAAGAAATTTGTTTGATGGAGAAGAGATTGTTGTATGTCCAAGGTGAGAAATTTTTATACCATTGCCATTGCCGATGATCAGATCATTTGTACCATTGAACTCACTGTATTCATGCAGATCCCTTGGGGTAGAGGTAACGTGATTGGAGGCGCCTGTGTCTAATACCCAGTTTGAGGAAGAAGGTAACTGTTGGGACTGAGAAGAGTAATTGGCTTGCGGTTGATTATAGCTCCGACATGCACGAGCAGTGTGACCAAACTGATAGCGAAGTTGGCATTGCAGTCTTGGTCGATAATTGTTGAAGTATTGAGGAGGTCTCCAGCTGCCTTGCCTCTGATTTTGAATGCTCCTGGGACGAGGAAAAGGAGGCCGAGTGTTCTGAGGACGTAGCCAATTCATGGAATGAGGACGTGGCCAGTTGGAGGTAGGAGAAGTTTGAGGCCGTTTGAAAATACCATTCTGATTTTGACGTTGTTGAGTCCAGGAAGTTTGTTGTGTGTACTGAGCTGTGATAACTGGAGATTCATGTCGATGAAGAAGAAAGGCTTCGTGGCCGATAAGTTTGTCGTATAGTTCTTCAAGAGTAATAGGAGTGTCCCTTACCCTTATGACGGCGCTCACGTCGTTATACTCAGTTCCGAGGCCACTTAGAATTTTTATAGTTAGAGCTGAATCGCCGACCGACGAGTTAGCGATAGCTAGTTCATCGGCAATAGATCGAGCCTCTGCGAAATATTGGGAAATGGATTTATCCCCTTTAACAAGTTTATTAAGTGATTCCTGTAAGCCATATATTCTCGATTGAGATTTGTTCGCAAACTGTCTTGCGATTCTCAACCAGGCTTCTTGGGCAGTAGAAGAAGTCGCAACAAGAGAAGCTATAGTGTTATCGACTGAGGCCATTATGGCATGTTGAATCAGGCCGTCTTGGCGAATCCATTGTCTCCTTTCCAAATCAGAATCGGGAGGAGACAAGGTGCCATCAACATATCCCGTTAGATCATAACCGAGCAATAGAAGATCGAACTGGGTTTTCCAAGTGAGATAGTTACTACTTCCGGTGAGTTTAATGGGAAGTTGAGCTATTGGATTGATTGAAACAAATTGATTTCCCGGATACAATGGATTGGTAACGCCATGTCCGGGAGAATCAGATGTATTTGAAGAGTTCTGATTTGTAGCCATAAGAGAAGGAAAAAAGAAGAAGGATAACTCGGAAAGCTCGAAAAAAGAAGAGAGACGGAGAAAAAAAAGAGGAAACGAGCTCGTTAGAGCAAAAGCAGCTCTGATACCATGTAAAGGTTTTAATCCATGTGGAGGAAATGTTGAGGTCTCGTATGCAGCGGATAAATCAATTTTTTGCTGAGTCTTGTAGAGTGGAACAGAGGAGAGGAGAAGACTGAACAGAGAAGAGGAGAAGAGTGAATAAGATGGGAAGTAATGAATAAAGAAGAAGGCTCTGCTTTTCTTATTCCCATATCATGTATATATACAAGTTTGTAAAGCATCTATTTGTTACAAGAATAAGGCTAAAAAGGAGGAAATGCATGTCCTCTCATTGTGAGTGGCTGACGTGGCCATGAGGGTTGTTATGTCCTTTGCATGAGCAGAGGCTGGAGACTTAGTACGCAGTCATCGTGGCCAAAGGCTGGAGACGTACTCATCGTGGCCATGTATCAAGGGCCATTGTCTTGTTGTGATTGTTGATAGCAGTATTGGCATTAATAATTACGAGGTGATAATTTGATCATTAATTTTTGGCGATCGTGCAGCGTTTGTTTGGGCTCTTTCTTGTAGTGTTCTTCTTATGGTAGGTTGTGGTTCAGCAGCTGATCGAAGTTTGTCGAGAGGAGTTTCCCCATGGTATCATATATCGTATGACTTTGTGGCTTCGGATGCTCAGAAGTAACTTTTAGGGTATTTCGCCAAGAAACCTCAAACATAAACATTAGTTTTGTAATATGTAAAAGTTATATCAGTTATGAATACTGGAGGTCGATTTTGTAGGTAGGACCTTGGTTGCCTGTAGTAGGAAGCTTAATGTCAACTATTTGTTCACCAGTTAATCGGATGAATTATTGATCCAGGACCCTTTTCCTATGTTTGGTGCTGAACTTGCTAAGTTTATGGATTGCTTTTCAGGTAATCACAGTGCTTGGAATTTATGTCGATAACTAAGATTCTATAGAAGAGCTCTGGCAAGACTTCTTTTACTGATCCAGTTGATTGGTGGCTAGACTTCTTCTAGTTTTCCTCTGAAGAAGCATGATATTTCTAGCTTTGCATTTCAAGTTTATATATTTTGATTGAGTCTTAAAAGCAAAATTGTAATCATGCAGAGGAACCAAAAATATCCTGATTTTTAGCACAAATATATTGGTGAAGCTTTTTTATTGAATTGGTACCAAGAATAAGTGAACAACCAGTATTAGTAGAGGTGGCAACGGCACGGCCCGAACCATTGGCAGCCAAGCCCAGCCCGAGCCCGAAAATTAATTATTTAATTTACATTTTTAAATGTTTAAAGGTTTAAAATTTAATTTTAAAAATTAATGATTACGGGTTAATTTTGAACTTGGACCTCTAATTTTATTAATCATTGTACTAAATTTTATTATATATTTTTTAACACATTTTTTATATGTAACGCAGTATAAATTAATAAAAATATTTTTTAAAAATCAAATTATAATTAAATTTTTATTTATCTTTAATACAAAAATATTCATCCAATGATAAAATATTTTTTTTAATATTATAATAGACCGCACCTTAAAAGGTTGTCTACGTACCTTCTATAGCTAAACTTGTACTCCCCAATAATTAACTATAGAAGGATCAGGTCTACGTAGTTCTTTTTACATTTTTAATCACCCGTAGTCCCAGTGATTTAAGCAAATCACTTGGACCAGCTTCGCTTGTTTGAGCTTCCTCCTCTCCCGATGATGAAGTGTCGTGTCCTCCCTTATCTTGTAATCTATCTTCAGCATCCAACCAGTCTTTTAAGCAAATGCACATTTCAACCGTTTCTTCACTCATTCGGCTCCTTTTTTCGTCGAGAATTCTATTTTCTGCACTAAAACAAGACCCGGAAGCTACTGTAGACACATGAACAGTTAGTATATCACGTGCCATGATGGAAATAATAGGATACGTATTTTTTTATTTTTTCCACCATGCTAAAATTTCATTATCATCTATTTCTTCAGAATAATTATGATCTAGAAAAAAAAGTAATTCATTAAAATTAGTAGATTTAGTTTTTTTTATTCTACGACCAAGTTGAGAATTAATACTATTTCCACCATCTTCTCTTAATCTAGAAGAAGATGTTGTCTTATTTGTAATTCTATCACCAAATTTTGAAGCGTAAAATACAAACATAGAATTCAATAAATTCGAAATTTTTTAAAAAAAATTCTTCAACATTATCTAATTCCATATTGTTATAATAATCATCTAACAACATATTTAAACCATCAATTTTCATTATAGGATGTAAACATATTGCTAAACAAAATAAAGTAGGTATATCTGACCAATACTTTTTAAATTTAGATTCCATTAAAGAAATAATTTGTGCAAATAAAGGATGATGTCTATATGAAGGAAATACTTCACTAATACGAACTATATGTGAAAGAGTTAAATTACATGTAGGATAATAAACACCGGAAAGTTGTTCGGTAGCTTTATTTAAAAGTTCTAAAATTTGAGTAATATGCCCAGCAACTAACCAATCATTTTTATTAATTGGATCACTAGGCATATTTTGATTGTAAAACATTGTAAGGATATCTTGATATCTTATAGTAGACATAAGCATATGATATGTTGAATTTCATCTAATAATAACATCACCATTAAATTTTTTAAATGGTTTATTAAAAGATTGACATAATTTCTTAAATTCTTGTGTTCTTGCTTTTGAAGAACGCATATATCTAATAACATCTCTTATTTTTTCTACATGTATATTTACTTGTTTTAAGCTATCTTGTACACATAAATTAAGAACATGACAAACACAACGAACATGAAATAATTCACCATCTAATACTGGTTTAAATAACTGTATAAGGGGAGGAATAACAGCATCATTATTACTAGCATTATCAAAACTAATCGAATTTTTTTTATCATTTATATTATAGAAAGATGTTACAAATCTAATTGCAGAAAAAATGGCAACAGAAGTGTGTGGATATTCAAAAACTTTAAAACTAATTATTCTTTTTTGCAAAATAAAATTTTCATCAATCCAATGTGCTGTAACACAAATGTAAGAATTAGTAGTACGTTGACTAGACCAAACATCATATGTTAAAGAAATTTTTGATCTATTATTTTGAAAACTGGTCATTATATTTTCTCTATATATAAAAAATAATTTTAAAGCATCTCTTTTCATTGTATTTCGAGTAATTTTTTTATATTTTGGTTGTAAAGTATTTTGAATCCAACTAGAAAATCTTGGTTGATCAACAAAACTAAAAGGAGGTTCACTTTGAACAATTAATTTTGCAAGTTCTCGACGTTGAAAATCATGATCATACAAAAAAGCTGTTAAACCAGAAGAAAATAAATTAAGAATTTGTTGAGCTTGTGCAACCTTAGTGTCATGACCCTTTGCATGACGTAATAAATGACCAGTTCCTTCGGTTGTTGAAGCCGAAAGAATTTTTTGATATTTTTTGCACCAGGCTGTTGTTATGGTGCCATCAGGTTCAATAATTTTCTCAAAATATTCTCAAACCATACTTTTTTTTCTGTCTGATGGACATAAATTAATAGATCGACTTATCTCTATGTTTTGATTTTTTTGAGTGATAGGAGTGGTAGGAGTAACAAGAGACATTTCTTCTAACATATTTGATCCAGTTTATGGAGTATAACCTCAAAAATCTCCATCCGCCATTAGTAAAAATTAAAAATATAAAAAATATAAATATTATATTAATCAATGAAATAAATTGAAGAGATTAAAAAAAATTAACAACAATCTTGAATCATTGTTTTCTCGATGAGCTTAAAATGTTGTTGAGAATGATTGTAAATGAACTTAGATTGTTGAGAGTAAGAGTGTAAGAGAGTTGAGAGAAAGAGAGTTAAGGATTGAGAGAAAGAGTTGAAGATGAAGATAGAAGAAATGAAGAAGGAGAGGGGGTATTTATAGGATTTTTTTTATATATAATAAAGGATCCGTCGACCCAAGCCAGACCTGGCTCGGGCCGACCTACGTCTGGCGCGCACTAGGCTTGGTCTGGCGCTGCCAGACCTAGGCCTAGCAGCGCCGACCTAGGCCTGGCGCACGCTAGGCCTCCATGCTCGCCGAGAGCACGGGCACGCGGGCCGTGGTCGGCCTGCGTGCCATGCCGAGCACGGCTCACGTGCCTAGAAGGCAAGCCCGGCCCGTCTTTTGGGCACTGCCGTGCCGGACCCGTGTCGCCCATGGGCTGGTCCAGCCCGTTGCCACCTCTAAGTATTAGTTGTCAGTTGAAGTCACAATTAATATTGGACTGAACAATTTATGTTGTCAGTTGTAAGTTAAAATTTATATTGAACTGAACAATGGGTTCCCTTCAAACTATGAAACTAGTCGGGCATTTTCATTTGTGCATGGAACAATATTTCAACATTCTAACTTTATTGTTTACAGAATGTAGATCTGAATTGCTACTTGCCTATTAGGAAAAACATAGTTTGTTTCAGTTGTCTGCTAGTGGAAAAACATGTGATTGGAGATAGTTGAATCTATTCTAAGGATACTATGATTGCATAAATATGTATGCATATATACGATGAGGGAACAGGGATCAGTATTTTTAAAGTTTAGGTTTCGATTCAGTTTGATTCTTGACTTAGGGCCAAGCTTGTGCCATTTGATTTGATTTCAATGGATATTGTTAATCAAGTTATTAGGATCAAGGTCCGATTTTATTCGGATTAATCGGGTCGAGCTCCTAGCCCTTATTTGGATTGGGTCGGATGGTGTAAGAACCTCCTTATTCAAGTTCGAATTATTCGAGTCAATTCAAGTTTTGACTCAACACAATCGATGCTCACCCCTAGTACCACGCCAAAAGACGCATAAACCCACATCACCCTAGCTTCAAACAACAATATTATAGTTAGCTATATATTTTAGTTATATTAGTTATTCAATATATACTAATTAACACAAATATAATTTTATCTTTCTAAAGAAAAGAGCAATTTGATTCTTTTTAAAAAACATATAAAAAATAAAACTTACCTAGGGAATTAAATAAACATACTTCCCACTTTCTATTAATTGAAAGTTATACATCCAACAAAGCAAGTGTCTTTGGAAAAAGTTTATTCTTCTTTCCTTGTTTTGGTGCTTGTAGTGTCCTACGTGAAGTTTGTCTTGCGATATGCACGAGTGATGTATGAATATTTATAAATTAAAATTTTATGTAAAATAAATTGTGATAAATTCTACGAGTATGCGTCCGCTATATGAATATATATGAGCTTGTAAAAAATCGTAACACATAATTGCGTTACAATTGAGCATAAAAGGATGTTTATGAGCATCAATTAGTTGCATTTTTCAAAAGACTACTGCTAGAAGGCAAAGTTAAGTCTAATTGCAGAGATCATTTCATGGACACACCAACAAGATATTACATAATTGAAAAGAAAATATTGTACTAAATGGTATATATTTCAAAAGGAATCTGTCACTTAGTAAGTATATATAAATACCCTCTTTTATGAGGAAGGGGAAGGTGACAAGCTAATTATTGTTGGACATGGACCACAATCACAAAAAAGAATTTCTAGCACACAGCAAAAAAATTGTCTGCAATAAACAAAACAACTCGACAGAAGAAGCTCTTAAACTTTAAATCGCCAAGACAGTCGAAAAGATGATGCTCATGGTGTATATTCTAACTACTCTGAAGTTGAGATAAATGACAAGCTTTAAGACGACAACCATTTGTCATATGACTCCCTTCTGATTAATCGCAGGTGCAGTGACAGCCATGGAATCAGGAACTATCATTTGATTACATGTGATCAGGCTCCCCTATTACCTCCAAAATCAGATCTATTATTGAAATAGCCTCTAGCATAACCCCTGCCACCACTGTAGTTACCGCGGCCTCTCCCATCGTTCCGGAATCCACCTCGCCCTTGTGCAAATCTTCCTCCTCTATTGGCAACTGCAAAAATAGATGTTTACAATAAATATCTTAATTAGACAAATGGCCAGCCAGTTGAAAGACCATGTCTCGTCTAGCGACATGAAAGTCCATTTTTACAAATACTCAGTATACAATATGTAGCAAATGCTTGTAAATTCAATTCAGCTTACAAGGAATTTTTTTTCCCCACTATTGCAAAACCATTTTATTTGTATACAAGCGCATAATAACTACGATATTAACTAATATCACATAGTGTTTTATATACTAAATGAGTAAATATCACAGGAGATTTGGGAAAAGAAGATAATTTTAGAACGCAGTGCAAAACATAACAGCATAACTATCAAGAAAAAGACCTAGAACATTGAGTTTATCTGACACTTGCCTGGTGGACCTGTAGTACGTTTTTGCTCAACAAAAACTTGGCGGCCACCTATCTTTATTGGTGAGGCCTGCAACTTGAAAAATAGAAGACATTAGAAAAAAATTACTTTGCTAGTAACTGACCCTACTTTGGTTATTCTGACCAGTTACAGTCAGTTTCCAACATTTTTTTCTTCCTGTTAGAACGAAAGAAACGTGGATAAAAAGCAAGAGACAATTACAGAAAGAAAGCCTATGAAAAAAATAAAGAGAAATATGAGAATCATAGATAACAGAAATGTGATCTCAGCATACTATACTCCTGCAAATATGCAGTATGAGAATACTTAATATCAGAACAAAGTTATGATTAGCACCAATGCTCATCCTCACAAAATGAAAAGGATTACAGCTGTCTAAATCTGTTTTAACAGCCAACTGAGCAAGGTATAGTTACAGAAATTTTTTCTCCATGCCATATTGTCTTCCTCTCTAAATTCTGCAATCCCAAATCTAATAATCATGGAGTCTATGGACATAGATATATGTTCAGTTCAATTAGAAACTGATCAACTGAATATCTAAGTTAATGTCAAAGATAAATTAACTGCACTAGTCAAAGGAAAAGGAAATATGCTATAAAATGAATAATAAAAGCAAAAATTTATCTTATATTGTTTGATGAAAGGAGATATAATAATATCATGCCACAACTACTGTTGCACTCGGCCTTGGCACTAAAGCAAGGAAAGGAGCTAGAGGTGTCTCAATACCCCCAGGCAATGCCACCCTACTCATAAACATGCAGGGACAAATAGGATATAGATAAAAATAGTAATGGCATTTACAAAATCACCTCTATTGCACTCTGAACTGCACTGGCCTCCTCAAACTCAACAAAACCAAAACAGAAACCTTGCATCTGCACAAAATTCAAAATGATCTTTTTATGTTACTGTAAATAAACTATGGTAGAAAGGTTGCAGAATGGATAATTACCTTACTACCCCTAACTTGTATACCATTTGTCTTAATGCTACCATGTTTCTTGAATTCTTCCTCAAGTTGTGCAGGAGTCGCGTCATATGGTAAATTTTTTACGTATATAGAATATCCAGCTGGAAAATAAATAATAAGATTCAAAATATGAAGTTGTCATAATGTTGGTTTATAAAGATTTCTACGTGTCATTTTTACTTTCTGTCTCCTGGACATTGCTGCTTTTGGCATCAGTAAGACTGGCTGCAGGTATATCAGATGCTTGAGTTGCAGTAGGAGCAGGCAATGCTGCAGGAGTAGGCAATGCTTCTGAATCTCTTTTAGTTGGTACTGGCCTAGGAAGTGTGCGGACTGTAACTGATGCAGAGCCATTATCTTTAGATGCTTTCACCTACACCCATGATCCAACAAGATAAATAGTGATTAGATGCTTCTAACAGAGTTCTGCATATTAAGCAGGAGCTTACTTCTTTCAAATATTAAATTTATCAAGCCGCTAGAAGAAACAATAGATATCTTCAATAAACTCTTAACTAGTCTACATGTGCAGAACACTAGATTTACAGCGCATATTTCTTATTTTTCCCAGTTTGTACCAATACTTTTCATGTGGGACCGACTTAATTTTGGAAAGAATCAGTCATAGAAGACATAAGCGAGAATATGTATGTAAATTAATGTCAATCTCAGATGCCATATATATCTTCTTTACTGTAATGAATGCCACATTCCATTCACGTGTAGAACAATAACATGGATAATTTAAGTTTATCTCCACTCCCACCTGAACAATAAAACAAACATTATGGATCTATATGTTTTCACATTTGTATAGATGTGCAAACAACAAATAAGAACATTATACTTAAAACATAAATTTCTAAAAATTTCACCAATAAGGATCATCACTTACAATTGAAGCATATGATAGCTTTGGCATATCCTCTTGGACTGTGATAACATCTGGTTCAATAACCATGCCCTGAGAGCTGTTTGGAACTTTATCATCAATAATCTCACCTGGGGATTCTTCATCATCCTCCCCCTTGTCAGAAGAAGGATTGCAGACTTCTCCATCATGCACCTCCTCATCTACTTTTAATGGAACTGTTTGTTCAGAAACATAATGCTCTTGCACTAAAGGTAAATCTGTTGGTAAAAGGAAACAAGCTATCAAATTTCCAAACCAGGCTAAAAAGTGCAGTAAAGCTTTGGGACACTAGATATACAAACCATGCTCTAGTGCATGAGGTGCATCAGTACCATTCACCAGACCTTGGTACTCCTGCTGGTGTTCAACCTCTTCCACAAACCTGAATATGTCATTCAGGACATAATAACCCTGCTGTTGAGGAGCAAGAAAGAAAGACTGGATGAAATCTTTCCTAACATTGTCCTCGCCAGTGAGGTAACCCATCACAAGCACAGTGACTCCTCCACCTAGAGATTCCTGGGCGTCGACTGTTTTCAACTCTGCTCTCACAAAGACCCTCGACAATATATTCTCATTGATAGCCTACGACCCATTCATCAATTAATTCCAACAAACATATTTGTCATCAGAACAACTTTTAATCAAAAAAATCATATCTTTTAGAATGATATTCGATATTGAGCAAAAAAATTAGTGATTCATATACTTACATCGGCTGTGGTGATCTCGTTCATAGCCCCATTAGCATCAGGCCGCCCCATCTTGCTGCCATCCTGGTAAAACCGGTGCACCAGCTCGGGTGACTGCTGGAGGATATGATAATATTGCTGAACAAACGCGTTGCCGACCTGAAACACCAATTTCCAAATCAGAGATGATAAAGAAAATAGAGCGAAACAAAGCCACACTGAGAAAAAAGAAATCAATACCACTTGGGCCGGAGGCGGAGAGCTGTCGTCACTCGACGGATGGGTTGCCATTCCGTGACCTTTGATATTACCGAAGGTGATCGACGCAAGTACGAAGGACGAGACAGGGAGAACAAGCCCCTATCTCTGGGGATCTACCGCCGCAAGGAGTTGCTCTCCTGCGCGCGTGGATCCCTTCCCTCGCTTCTTAGGAATCCTTGTCTAGGGTTTTGGTGCTCCGGATTTCGGGTTGGGAAGGAAGAAAAGAAATAGAGAGGACAGATTTACCTCCGTTAATTTATAGTGCCAGGATGGAAGTCGATCTGTGCCGAAACAGTCGGATTCGTTTCCGGATTTTTTTTCACTCCCAACCTAAATTAACTCCAATTTAATTCTAGATTTTTATTTCAAAAAATCATAAAAACAATCGTTTTTATCAAAATTGAAATATAAACAAACGTTGGAACTTAAAAATGTTTAAAATATTCTTGAAAATTCAAAAGATAAAGTAAAAAGTACAAAAAATTTTTTTTTTAATACTTCTAACGTTTCTTCACGAGTACTAAAATGCTCCTAAAAATTTTTTGAGATCAAAAATACATCTTACGTTATGAAATTAGGAGTAGAAATATGTCAGACGGCCTGTCAGGGGTCTATGACCTGACCTGTATTTGACTTGGACTGACCTGGTCTATTTAAAAAAAAATCAGATCAAGACTTTGAAATAGACATATTTTTCTTATCAGGTCAGGCCCAAGCTCAATTTAAAGCGTATTGAGGTGGTATATATATATGTATAATATTATTATTTCATTATGTATTTACGTTAAAATTATTTTAATGTAATAACTAATATTATTTTAATTTAATAAAACACAGGTCACAAGTCAGGTCAGACCAAAATTTTATATTGGAAGCGGACTTCATAAATAGGTCACAGGCCAAGCTCAGGCTAAAATTTAAGCCTATAACAGGCCACAGACCAAACCCAGACCAATTTTCTACCATATAGGCATGGCCTGTTAAGGCGAAAGCTTGGCTTGTTTCCACCCATATATGGAATTGTGTACAAAAATACTCCTATAGGTAAATGACGTTAATTGAGAGATAACGGAGCTGACGTGGTTGATTATTAGGACTGCTGACGTGGACATGTGTCACGCATGAAGGCCAAAATATTTTCTCACGGGTACTAAAATGCCCCCAACATTTTCTCACTGGTACAAAAATATCTCTAACATTTTCTCATAGGTACTAAAATACATCTAACGTTTATTTTGGAGCTAAAATACCCCCGAGATTATTGAAAATGGTACAAAAATGACACAATGCTAACTTTTGTTATGTGAGACTTAACGGAGATGTCATGAATGTTGACAAAGATATTGACTTTACACGTGGCGCATATGTAGAGAGCAACTTGCCACGCAATCGTAGGGGTGAGCAAAAAAATCGAAAACTCGATTAATTAAAAAATCAATTTGAAACTGAACCAAAGTTTTCGTTTAACCGATTTTTTATTTTTTTGCTCACTCCTACGATTGCGTGGCAAGTTGCTCTCTACATGTGCATCACGTGTAAAGTCAACATCTCTATCAGTATTTACGACATCTCCGTTAAGTCTCACCTAACAAAAGTTAGCATGATGTTATTTTTGTACCATTTTAAATAATCTCAGGGGCATTTTAGCTCCAAAATAAATATTAGGGGTATTTTAGTACTTATGAGAAAATGTTAGGAATATTTTTGTACCAGTGAGAAAACGTTATGAGTATTTTAGTACCCGTGAGAAAACGTCAGGGGCATTTTAGTACCCGTGAAAAAACGTCTTAGCATGCATGCGCGCCACATGTCCACGTCATCAGTCACGTCAGCTCCGTTATCTCTCAATTAACGACGTTTACTTATAAGGATATTTTTGTACCCAATTTCATAACGTAAGAAGTATTTTTTATCCCAACAAAATCTTAGGGACATTTTAGTATTCGTGAGGAAACGTTAGGAGAATTTTTGTAATTTTTTTCTTTCTTTTATAAAATTCTATATTAACTCCTGCATTTATAAATCCTAACAAACTTGGAACATAATATAAATTATTTTTAAAGAAATTATGACCTAGTGCACAAAGTAATCTTACTGTTGTGAACTCTCAAAAAAATAAAAAACCTCAAAAACATATAGTATAAAATATAATTTTGTATATAATTTTTTTATATACTATACTCCCAACCTAGTACAGTGTAAAATATTCTTCAAACAATATTTTTTGAAAACCTCAAAAAATACAAAAATAAAAAGTGACCTTATTTAGGTCATAATACCATGAGCTTTTGGGTTTCTGTTGGATTTGGATCAAAATCCTACTCCACTTAATTCATTTAGATGACTAATTATAAGTAGAAAAAAAAAGTTATCCAAAATTATGAAAAGCATTAAAGAATATTTAGATTAAAGCTCTGAATGACCATAGACCTCCTAAACTATCGTCGAAGTAAAACCTCAAGTAAAGATTATCGGGAGATAAAATTTTGAGCAAAGATAGTAAAGATAGAGTTAACAATAGTATTATCGAGAGGTAAATATTAAAAGAGCTTTGTGCAATGGTGTTCAAATGACATGCGAAGAGTTCATTAAATCGAGGACTAGCAATTTGATTCGGGTCATTCAATAATTTAATATATTTCATTTCAAAAGTAATTAGAGTTATTTAGACAAACTACTTTTATAATTATCTTAGTTTATATAATTATCTTCCTTATTTGAAAATACGTTGAATTGTTTCTGAAAAATATTTTGGACAGCTCTATCATCATTTAAATTGATTTTCAAATTTATAAAAAAATACTTTTCAACTTATATCATCCAATCAATTATTGCCTTGCTCATTATATTATTTACCAATTAAACTAATTAAATAATTTTTAACTTGATAGTAATTAAAATCGCAATAATTATTGAAAGGATTTTGCAATGGCGTCTTCTCGCGTCTCCTTGGCGATAACCAGGGCAACGGCGACGGCGACATCCCAGGCTTCTGATGATGGCGATCCTCCCCCCCTCAATTCTCTCTCTTCCCTCTGCACAACAGCCGCCTACCTCTCCAATCATGATTGATGCTTTGATGTCGGAGTCATTTCCCGATCGAGCGATGGCGTCTTCTTCTCGCGTCTCCCTGGCGACAACCAAGGTGAAGGCGGCGACGACATCCACGGCTTCAGGCGATCCTACCTCCCCTCCTGATCTCTCCCTTCCCACTGCACAACAGCCGCCAACTTCTCTAGTCATGGCTGATGCTTTGATGACGGAGTCATTTTCGGATTACTCGACTTCAATCAAAACCTCTTCCTTTCAATTTAACAGATCAAATTTCGGGCTTCCTCCCTCTTCCTCCATGCTTGTGGGCTTTGACGTTACGATTGCCGACTCCCATAATTTCACTATGTCCCCTGGCATAAACCCTACATTTCAGATTGAAGGGGATTCTTTAGGGATTTTCCCCTCTTCCTTCAATTCCATGGAGAACAACCCTATGATTGGCTCTTCCTTGGATTTTCTTCAAGGACAGATTTTCGAAAACCGTAGTCTCCCTTCTGATGAAGCAAATTTATGGATTCAGACCCCCTTCACTGCCTCTTCTCTTAACACTACAGGCATGGCAACTTTTTCATCCATAATTTCTAATCTCGGCAATGTTTCTGTCCACAACAATTCTCTGCTTAAAGTCACGGGTGCTCGGCCAGTCGGAGAACCCCCTATCTCCACTGTCCCGAATGCAAATTTTCAAAGCTCGAGGGCTTCACCTTCTTCCCCTCTAACCTGGCTCAAATCCTCCGAGGTACCAGTGCCAAATGCCCGAAAACATTCGAATCCTCCACCTTCTCTAAAATTGCTAGCAATGCATCTGGTAAGGTATCCTTTTCCTATGAACAAATTTGTGAACGGCAATCTTCCTGCATGCTAATTTAGTTGGAAAATTTTTAGGCCGTCCGCCCCCTTTATGTATTGTATCTCGTTGGGCAAATAATTTATGGTCATCTTATGATTTGTGTAATGTTCTAGACCTGGAGGAGGGCTTCTTTGTCTTCCAATTTAAAGAACATCAAAATGCTACTGCTATCCTCACAGGAGGCCCCTGGTCATATAGAGGTGACATAATTAGGCTTGTGCCTTGGAAGCCTTTCTTTAGGCCCTGGCTCGAAGAGTTCACCTCTGCTCCTGTGTGGCTTAGAATCCATGCTTTACCATTAGAATTATGGAATAATACTTATGTTTCTATGATTGCTAATAGCCAAGGTAAATTAATCACAATTGACTCTAGATCTTTTGAATTTCATCGTGGTAAATATATTATAGTCTATATTGAAATAGACTTATCTAAGCCTATTAAGCAAGGTATTTGGATCTCTGTTCTAGGCAATGAGTTTTTTCAGCCTGTTATTTATGAAAACTTGCCCTCTGTCTATTTTCTCTGTGGTTTGGTTGGCCATAGGGAGAATTATTGTAATAAACAACCCATACAAAATGCATCTACCCTTAATGAATCCCGCCTAGCTTCTAAAAACAACTCCAATTCCTCTAAGCCTTCTTCCATCACCAAGGAGAATGTGGCATCTCAGGCTGCTCCTGATGTGGAGGAACCATTGTGTGGTCTTTGGAGCCAGGTTAGAAGAAGAAAGGATTGTCGTAATATTCCCAAATCCCAAAAAAACTTCACATCTCATGATGTTCCTAAGTCTAACTTGAGCTTCTCAAATCTTAAAGAATCCCAAGAGGATGCCTCCACTAGTACTGCCAGGGGTACCTTTAATCCTAAGCAAACAAATAAACCCATTTTCAAAGAATCCAAGAAGGGCTCTTCCAAAACTCCTCCTACCAAAAATAATCTTAAAACCACTGTGCCTAAACAGTTCCCCTCTACTCCTATCCTTGCTAAGGATAGGTCTAACGTCAAAATTAATACCTTGCCAAGCCAAATCAGTAGGGATAATCCAAAAGTGGGGATGCCCCTCCCATCCCTGGCTCTTCTTCTTTCATCAAAAAATCTTTTGAAGAGCTAGCTAAGGAGGTATCTCTCATCTTTAATTCTGCCCCTCCTGACCCTGGCATATCCTCTACCCCTAGTAGTAGGAAAGGTAAGTCTATTGTGCAAGCCAATATCCCTAAAGCCAAGGATACTTCCAAAGCCTCTCCCTCTGGTCATACAAGCAGTAAAAGACATAGAAGTCAAGCTCCTCTTCTTTTGTTGAATGATTCTTGTGACCAGGAAATGAATGTTTCAATTAATAATATATGAATATTGTGTCTTGGAATGTTAGAGGGGTGCTTAAGCCCCAAATTCTTGAGCACATGCATACATTGATTAAATCTTGCAAAGTTCATATTTTTGCCTTATAGGAAACTCATGTGAATGATAACAATGCTGCTATTTTTATTTCTCGTATTGGTTGTCATTGGACTGGTGCTTCTTTTTCTTCGGTTGGTGCTTTGGGTGGCTTAATTCTTGCTTGAAATTCTATTCTTGTTAATGCTAATGTTATTCATGCACAGTTTGATGCTATTCATGCTATCATTTCCATTTCAAATTCTCCTCCCTTCTTTTTTTCTAACATCTATGCTAACACCAACCATATTCTTAGGAATTCTTTATGGTTCTCTCTTTCTAAACATGACTTCTCCTCTTATCCTTGAATGTTGGCAGGGGATTTCAATTGTATCTTAGATGCCTCTGATAAAAAAAGGTGACCTTCCTTCCTTTCAGAGTCACCCATCCTATTAAAGTTTTCAAAGAATTCCTTACCAATTCCAATTTAATTGATCTGGGCTTTCCGGGCCCTAGATTTATCTGGTGTAATGATAGAAAAAGAGAACATAGGATCTATATTAGACTAGATCGTGCCTTTGCAAACCCTGTTTGGTTGCATTTTTATGGCACCTCTAGAGTTAAACACCTTCTTAGATATGGATCAGATCATTGTCCAATTCTTCTAGAATTAAACCCTAAGCCTAGTGTTAGGTGTAAGCTATTCAAGTTTCAAAACTTCTGGACTAGCTATCCCGACTCTACTTCTGTTGTCAAGGAGGCCTGGTCTAATCATATTCCTGCTCCTCTTCCGCAATCTAGGTTTTCTCTTCACTTAAAGGATACTAGGAAAGCTCTCTCCCAATGGAACAAGGATTTTGTTGGCAACCTATAATCCAATCTTGGCCTTCCCCCCTCTGATCAAAACAATCTTGGCTGAGGCCCATAGACTTGAAAGTAAAGAAGCCAACTTTGGCCTTCCCCCCTCTGATCAAAACAATCTGGACTCTTTTTATTCTCTTATCAGTAGTCTCCAAAATCAGATTAGTTTAAAGTGGTGGGCTAAGACTAAAATCAAATGATTCCTTGAAGGATATAAGAATACAACTTATTTTCATATGAGAGTTACCTCTAGAAGGAGAGTCAATTTTATCAATAGAAATGTTGATGAATCTAGTGTTATCTATACTAAGGATGAGGACATTTTGAATGTTTTTGCTGATCATTAGCATCTCCTCTGGCAAGCTAATCAAATCAACCCTTTTGTCACCCAATTATGGCCTAGCTTTTCTATCATTCCTTCTACTTTAAATGAAAATCTCATTAAGTCTTTCACTAAATAAGAGCTTTGGTCTACTGTTAAGACTATGACCAATGACAAGAGTCCTGGTGCTGATGGATTTACAATCGAATTTTATAAGCACTATTGACCCATTATTGAAAATAATATTCTTGATTGCTGCACCAACTTCCAAAATATTGCTTTTCTTCCTTACTCCTGGAACTAGACTATTCTTACTTTTATCCCTAAAACTAATTCTTCTTCCAAGGTGAAAGATTATAGACCCATTTCCCTGTGTAATTTAAACTATCGTATTCTTTCTAAAATGTTAGCCAATAGAATGAAAGATTTTCTTCCTTTCCTTATCTCTCATGAACAATCTGTCTTTATCAAAAGCAGAAAATTAATGAGAACATTCTTTTGGCTCAAGAGATGGCCCATTCCATCTTCAATTCCAAGAGTAAGACACCCTTTATTATGGTTAAACTTGACCTAGAAAAATCATTTGATACCATTTCCTGGAAAAACATTCTTACTGTTCTTGAAATCTGTAATTTTCCCTCTACTTTCATTAATTGGATCCATTCATACCTCTCCACTGCTTCTTTTTCCTGTTTGGTTAATGGTAACCTCTCGGGCTTCTTTCAATCTAATAGAGGTATTAGGCAAGGTGATCCAATTTATCCCTATCTTTATATTTTAGTAGCCCAAACTTTATCTCTCCTTATTAATAGGGTTGTTCTAAACAAATGCCTTATCTCCCTTTCTTTTAATAACAACTTCCAATTGAGTCATCTTCTTTATGCTGATGACATTATGCTATGCTTTAAAGCCAATAACAAAGGTATCAATATCGTGAAAAATATTCTTGAGCATTATTATCTCCTCACTGGGCAAAAGGTCAATCCTTTCAAATCCTCTATTTACTTCCCCAAGCATACCCCTATCCCTGTCAAAAATTCCATTTGTCTTTCTCTGGGTATGGCTGAAGGTCAGTTTCCTTTTAAGTACTTAGGCACCTCTATTTCTCCTCGTAGGTCTATTGATAATTCCTTTGACTACCTTTTTGAATCTATAAATAGTAAATTATGTTTGTGGCAGTCAAACTATTTTTCTCAAGCTGGTAGACTTACCTTGATTAAATTTGTGCTTACTTCTATTCCTCTCAACACCCTATATGTTGTTTGGCTTTCTAAAAAGACCATGAACAAAATCACCAGGATTATATGCAATTTCTTTTGGGGTTCCACCCAAGAGCATAATATAATGCATCTCATCTCTTGGGACCAAATTAATCTTCCTAAAGATCAAGGAGGCTTAGGAGTGCATAACATTTTTCTGCAAAGTCTTTCTCTTAGTGCTAAAAGAGTAGAGACCTACCTAAGAAAGGATAACAATATTTGGATTAATCTTGTTATTAACAAGTACCCTTATCTTTCTATCTCTAACATCTCCCTTCTATTTCAATGCTCTTGGTCTTGGAAATTATTTGCTAAAGCTTTTAAGCATTTGAGATTTGGCTGTCATAAGGTAATTAGATCTGGTAGTAATTCCTCTCTTATGCATGATAATTGGATTTTTGAATTACCTCTATGCATTAAGCCTACTTATATAAATGTTGAAATGATGCCTTTGGATACTAATGTTGAATATCTTATTGAAAACCAAGCTTGGAACTTTAATATTTGTGATGCGCTCTTTTCGGATGATATTGGAGATTCCATTAGTAAGATTGGGCTTCCTTTAACTCCCCGTGATGATTTTTGGGTTTAGAATGATAGCTAGCACAGTGGGAAATGTTACCATTGCGTTAGCTTATCAATTTCTCCTTTAGCATAGTTCTTTATCGAATGTTTCCTTTTTTTTGATTTGAAATGGAAAAATATTTGGTCTTTAAAAATTTCTAAAAAAATCAAGTTTTTTCCTTTGGAAATTAATGCATGGTCGTTTGCTTACTCATGCTCGTCTTTATGACTTAAATTTGGTTTCGGATAAAACTTGTATTCTTTGTTAATCGGATTTTGAAGCTTTTGACCATATTTTTTGTCATTGTCCTTTTGTGGTAAGTATTTGGAATTTACTTCAAAATCATTTTAAAATTATGTTGCCAAACCGAACTACTTGGATTCGTGGTAGCGACTTGCTTATCTTGAGTGACATTTCTGTTTGTTGCTCGATAAAAAAGTTAGTTGTCATCTCCTAGTGGTTCATTTGGTATAGGAGAAATGATACGTTGCACCGGGCGCGGCAGCTTTCTCCGATGTGGCTTATGAGAAAAATTAATTTCTATCTCGGTTTGATCAGCTTTACTACGAATCATGAGAGAAATACTAAAGTGAAAACTCCCATTCTTTGCAAATGGAATCCTCCGATTTTCGGTTGCATCAAAATAAATTGTGATGCTTCATACTCAAATGATGGTTCGAGTATTGGTATTATTGCCAGAAATTATATTGGTGAAATTATCTTTGCCGAATGCTCTACTATTTTTGCATTTTCTGTTCTAATGGCAGAAACCTTAGCTTTAAGGCATGCCCTTGTGTTAGCATTGCAGGAGCATTTCAATGGAGTTGTCATTGAATCCGATTCCAAGACCTTGATGGATGGCTTGAAGACTAAGAAAAATTCTGATTGGAGAATTCAACCTACTTTTGATGATATCATTTTTTTTTGCTTTAGCTTGTAATTCTATTCAGTTTGACTTTGTATATAAGCAGTGTAATCAAGCGGCTCATTGGGTTGCAAACTTTTTGCGTTGTAATGGAGTTTCGCAGGTTTGGGCTCAAGTGAGACCTCCCGAACTCCAAGATCTTGTTGTACAGGATTTTTATGGTCCCGGTTATCTTCGTTAATGTGAAGTAGTTATTTTTCTTGCAAAAAAAAAAATTACAATAATTATTTCAACATTGATAGTTATCTATCCAAATAGTTAACTATTTTATCTCTTACTGTTCATTGTCATTTTTTTTTTTTTTGCTAAAAAACTTTCAGGCATGCTTTAAGATTATATTGACTTGAAAGAAAAGAGGAAAAATAACGTAAATGGGAGAAGAAAACTATTTTTTTCTTTTCTTGTTTACTTAAAATATAGAGGAAGGATGAAAAGTTACTCAAAAGTGTGAGAAAATTAAAAAAAGATCCAAGAATGAATTAGGTCCTCAAGTAAATAAACTATTTTCCTTTTCTCTCTTCTACTAGAGGCAAAGTATTTTACTTTTTTTAAAAAAATAAAAAGTGATTTTATAATATAGTCATTCCAACATGTACATGTACGTGAAAATATACGCACATCACGCATTATAATGCGTATACATAGATGTGGAAATAGGCGTATAAAGCACTATATACAAACTAGGGATTGAACCCATGATTCATCCACAACATACCCGAATATCTCACCACTAAACTACTAGTGGGTAAAAAAAAAAGATGTACTAGCATTATAACTTAACCAAAGGAATTACAATCTTTAATGTTCAAAGAAGTAGGTAAAGTTGGCATAGAAGCTAACTTAGCATAAAATTATAACAAAAATAAATAAGAATTTTCATTTGGAGTTTTTTCAAGTTGGCTAGCTTTCAGACTTTTTCCCCTAGCCCAAAAAGCTCAAGTCAGACTGTAAATTTTCATTCAAAATGATAAAAAGCTTTTAAAAACTAAAACAAATAAAAATACGTGTATTACAAAAATTTTAAAAATATATTAAGAAATAAAAAATCCAAATCATGCCAAACTTGTTATGCCCAAAAATCCTAAAATAATATTTTATTCCTTAGCAGGGGACCGTGGGCTCGAGTTAGCGCGGATTGACATAGAGTCGCATAATTTAATTCGAATAAGCTGCATATAAAATAAATTAGAATAAAAATGTCGAATTTCGCAAGATCGTCGGCGTTCAACGTAGGAAGATCCCTAGCTTCTTCTTCCTTCCCAGTTTCTCCAAAAGAGGTGAGTGGATGAACCTTCTTTTTCCTCTTTTCTTCATCAGCCATGCCACCCCTATGTCATGGGGTTCTTGTCATTTTCGTCTGGTTTTTCCGTGAATCAAATTGGTTAATCGCGTTGAGAGTTTTACCGTGATCGTAGATTCTATCAGATTGAATTTTGGGCAATTGGCCGCCCCCTTCCTTGCTGTGCTACCCCCTTTCTTTCTTCAATTCTTGATGGTTTCTTTGAAGATTCTTGATGGTTGTTGAGGGTTCTTGGTGGTGGTTTGATATCTTGAGGAAAGGGGAAAGATTGAGAGTGTTTAGGGTGTGCCGCCCCCTTGTAGGGCACTTTGGGAACCCTAGGGTGGCCGGCCACCCTAAAGGTGGGATTTTTAGGGATTCAATCGATTTTTCACACCTAGGAGATACACTATAGGGCATGTTGGGCTTGTTCCTAAAATAGAAACAATATATGACCCTACACTTAGACAATTGAAAATATAGGGACACCTAGAGACACTAGGACCTCAGTTTAACTTTTGGGAGGGCCGACCCTAAGGACACCTATGGGGGCCGAACCTTCCTTGCCCTTAGAGCACTCAGGTGAGGGAGGTAGGCCGGCCCTAGGGCATTCGGCTAAGGTTCTTAAGGGCGGGTTAAATTGTGTAGGATCGCTAAGGGGTGATACCCTATTCCCAGGGTTTGCTATACATGCTTTCCATGCTTTTATCCTACACTTTCGTACATACTATGTTATACTTTCATACTTATTGCACACACTATGATGTTACGATTTTGGTGTTATTCCCCTTAATATATAATTGCGTGTGATTGTGGTGGATGACAGGAGGAGGCGGAGGTGAAGGTATGCCCTAGACATATCTTTGTTACCTATTGTGCACATCTTGTTATGCTCATTTATATATGTACCCGCGTGTGTGATGTTGTGATGTGCGTGTTACATTCTCGGGAGCCTCGCTGGTGCGGGGAAGATATGCCCCAAGGAGACAGCGTTGGCCTTATTACAGAAGTCTGACTGGTGCGGGGAGATCGTACCCCAAGGAGACAGCCCGGAGACCCGAGCGGTGAGGGGAACGTATGCCCCAACAAACTAGCTTGAAAGAGCTAGTGTCGGTGAGGGGAGGGCATACCCCAACAGGCTGACACTGAGCTGGGTGGTAGTGCGGCGGCCACCCGTCTACTACCCTATGTGGCTACGTGGGACCGACGAGTCCGGAGGTGATTCATGTGGATGACGCATCATGTTTCTTATTCGTTATTTATGTGGTATTGTTGCTATATGATTATCATGCGTAGTGTAATAGATATGATATTATCATGATGTTGTTTACCGCTTGAGTTATGTTTTCTTTCATGTTGATGATGATATAGAGGATATGAGGACTGATCTACTCACTAAGTCCCAATGGACTTACCCCTCATTCTGTTATTTTACAACACCTGAGCTAAATCAGAGAGGTACCGGGGTGCAGTAGTGCGACTGGTGGCAGCAGGACAGCGGGTCTCATGACATGTCGTGATCGATGGGGATACCGAGTCCTTTTCTTTGTTTCTTGAGTCGTTGAGTCATGTTGACTCGGTTTACTTATGTTTCCGCATTTTATTTACTTTGAGTTGTTCGCTTTTGTAAGCAAATTTTAATTCCATTTTATTTTGAACATTGATTATTGTTGAGTTGTTGGTTGGGGTTTTGAAATTTAAAAGTCTTTTCAAAATTTCCTAGAAATATTAATAGAATGTTCATGGTTTGGTTTGTCTACATGTGGTTCGGCTTGGGTTTAGGCTTCAGGGTACGTGACGTACCCTGGTTGGTCATACTGGGTTTGGGGTATGACAAAACTAAATAGAGTCGGTCTTATCTACTTTGATTTAAAAGTTCCATGAAATAAAGATCTATAAATTCAATAAACAAACCCAAAAGATCTATAAATTCAATAAAAAAGTTCATAAGAAATTATATTGATTTATAAGACTTAATGAGTGTACTATCATCAACTTCAAGTTAACATTTTAATTAGATCAATACTTCAACCTCATAAAATTCATCGGCTAGTCATCGCATTACTATCAGAATAAGGACCTAGTCCTAGACATGATTAGGGAGTCTATGAAAAAAGAAGCTGCTACAAGACTAGACTACTGGACTGCCATTTTAGTTTACGATCCTAAAGCATAAGAGAGAGAGAGAGAGAGAGAGAGAGAGAGAGAGAGGTCTGTCATTGTGGTGGGAGAGAGCTTAAGTTACACCGCGGGGGAGTATAATGACGATGGGACCGTGAATGAGTAGAATACATCTTATATTGTCATACTAAAACTTATATGAGCAACCTGCTCATATAAGTTTATAAGGACAGGTGCTTATCTTAGAGCATGTCACCCTGTTCGAATCTTGATGCAATATTTATCTGGATCCAAAACTAAATATAGATCCCAAAACTAAATAGGTACACGAAATCCAAAACTTTCATGATTCCTAAAATACTCTCAATTTTTTTTTTTTTTTCTATTCGTATCCCATTCATGTTTGTTGAGCTTCCGCCATTGAGGAGAAGCACGATGACAAGGCTTCCTTTCCTCGACCCGACTAAAGTCATCCCTTCCAAGCTACATTGTTGAAAGCATTACTATCAGGATTTGAAGGAGAGGATTCAAGACCACCGCAACTTGCCAAGTTGTGGCTTTCCTCTATGATCATAAGGAACAACTTTAACTTTCCTCAACTTTGGGCTGGGCATGTACAAAGGTTATTCCTGTCATATGATCATAAGGAACATATTTAGCTAGGGCTTCTCTGCTTCATAAAGAATACTTCTATTCCTGCTTGAGAGTCGAGGTCTTACAGTCCTGTCTAGTGTATCTCCTTGTCTGGTTCAACGCCGGCTTGGAGGGGGGGGTGCTGAAAAAGACACTCTGACGCCCAAGTTAGGGTGATTCCAAGGTAGAGGTTTATGGAATTGGAACTTAGAGCTACTTAGGTACGCCGTGTCTGTATATATTGCAGGTGGAGGTGATTATGCTACCCGATAATCTCGCTAGGATTGCTATCCATAATAGATCAAGATCAATCCCGGAGATGGTGGATTTATGATGGTATATCCCTTGTGGTAAGGGAGCACGTGTGAGTCCATGTTTGGCCGGGTGGATCCCCCAGATAGAGCTGTCTAACTTAGCTTGAGTCTGGCTCAAAGGTGTTGCTGGAGCAAAGCCGCTTGGGCGGGGCCGTGTGGTTTGATTCGGAGTGAACGGTGGGGCACTGCTGGGTCTAATCCGACCAGGCCCAATAGTTATAGTCCAATCCATAGCTCCCGAGCCCGGTCGGAGTCTGGAGTACTGTGTGTCGAGCTCTTAATTCAATTTCTGTCTTTTGATGTTTTCGAGGAATTTTCGGGAGAGCTATGTTGGGTGGCCTGGGGATGGCCGAGTTGAATGCTATTTTGGAGAGTTTGATTGAGAAGTTTGAATCAGGTGATAGAGAAAGCCTTCCAAGGTGGATAACTATAGGGGTTGAGTTCAGGAAAGTTGGCTGGATTGAAGCAGAAAAGGTTATGAAGGCCGAGTAGGTGGTTGTTGGAGCATGGGGTGAGTGGATAGTCACGGAGACCTGACTGTAGTAGGAGCCAAAATGGTTTTTTCTGTCTTGTCTTGAGGTGAGTTGAGTCGGCATATTTTTGTCGCGTTCGTTCTTATGCCCCCTCAGCTCTTGTGCCTCATATGATAGCTTTCTGTCGTGGGAGTTTCTCTCTCTCTGTGGCGCTCCCTATTGGCTCTTCGCTTCCTCGGCTAGAGAGGTAATCATGGCGGAAAAGGAGATTTTGCATGTTCCTTGCTATTCCCTAGGAAGTCATCGCTTTTATTTAAACGACTTGGATTTGTTTTTGATGGGGAAGCCGATGGTTTGATGAGAGGAGGTTCCTCGCCTTTCATACCGCCTTATAAAGCATTTTCTTTTCTTGCCTCTGAAGTCTAGCCTTTCTCTTGACTCGGCAGCTTTAGGGGATCTTCCTCGGCAGTGACTTTAGAATCTACTTGATCATAGTTGCCTTCGTTTCCTTTCCAGGTGAGTTCCTCTACTGTTCTTGTGAATCCTGTCTTAGGTCTGTAGGTTCAAATTGACTCGTCTATATTTTAGGGTTCCTGAGATGGCGAGAAGGGGTGTCACAGTAAAATTAGAGGTTGGAACACTGACGAAGGATCCAGATTCCTACTCCTGGGTTCAAGAGAATGTAAAGTTGAGTGGCTCGGTGTTAACCAATCACAACAACATCCACTCTCTGCGGGAGAGCGTGTGCATTACCCATGAAGGCAACGAGGAGGACTTCGAATGTCTTCCAAGCCTTTTGTCTGACCGGGTGTGTCATAATACAAACTCAGGGTTCATCTTTATTTATCGTAACTTCTCCGATGAATTGGAAATTCGCCTTCCCTTTACTAGGTTCGAGCATGGCGTGAAAAATCTGGCCAATGTGGCTCCTACACAATTGCACTCGAATAGGTGGGCCTTCGTACGGTGCTTTGAGATAGTGATGGAGTGCCTTAATATCCAACCGAGCCTTTATGTATTCTTTTCCCTCTTTCAGGCAAAGGGCGCCCAAAAAGGGTTGTTGGTATCTTTCAACGCTGTTTTGGGGAGGAAACTTTTCACCTTATTCAAAAGTTCGTATAAATGCTTGAAATCCCGCTTCTTCCGAGTCTGGTCGCGAGAAGGGGTCTGGCCCTTTTGCTTAGAGTATGCGAACCGCGAAGAGAAATTTCCTTTGTCCTGGAGGTCGGATCCCTGCCTTGTGTAGGATTTCGAGGAAGAGGGTATCCCGATCGAGGATAAGGTCTTGATTGAGTTTTTAGAGCAGAACTGTTTGCCTGCTCCTCCTGCTCCTCAAGAAATTTTTAAGAGGAGTTATGACAAGTCTTTGGTCTTGGAGTATATAAGTGGGTTTTGCAGTGTAATGTGCTTAGTGTTCTTTCTTTGTCTAGAAATTATTTTACTTATTTCCATCTTTGTCTTGTGTAGAGAAAATATATTCGTTATGGAGAGCCCCCATTACCCGTACTCGGTGGGTGGTGATAAAAAGGGGTGACTCAGAGAGTAATCATCTGGTGGAGACTTTGCTTAAGTATGTGAATTCTCGGCCCGTAAAGCTTTTGTTACCTCTTGCCTCAGACACTATTGAGCGGCCGACACTCTCAGATGCTCCTAGTCCTCCTTGCTCCCCCTTGAGATGCAAGAAGAGAAATAGGAGCATCACAGATGGCTCAAGTTCTCAATCAGTCGACGACCCAGTGGGTGGGGTTATGATTGCACAGGGGGAAACTATAGAAAGCCCTGCGCTAGTTATTCCTTCTGGTGATGGTGGCGTTTGTCCTGGTGGTCTGGTGGCCTCTACAGTGGGGGTAGATTCATGCGAGCTAGATATTGTCAAGGATTGTAAGAAGTTTCTGGAGTCTTTGCGCAAGAAAGTGGCCACTCATTTTGGTGAAGTTGGATGGTTAAAGAGGGCCCTGGAATCCAAGACTGGTGAGGTTGACAGTTAACTGCCCGGGTGAAGGAGGTAGAGAACCAGTCTGCGAACACCCAGGCGGAGTTAACTAAGCTTCGTAAGGACATGGCCATGGCCACAGCAGTGAATATTCGTTTGCAGGCTAAAACTGAGACAGTCCAAGCGCGATTGCTATATGAATCTGAGGTGGTGAAAATGCAATTGCTGCCCAAGGGGGACAAATGGCGATCCAATGCCCAGAGGTTTGCTGCAGATGTTACAACCCACTTGATGGGATAACTAACCCATCAACTTCATAAGCCAATCTATTGGCCTAATTAAAATGCTCAAGCTGAAGTTGATGGGTTAGTTATCCCATCAAGTGGATTGTAACAAATGGTGTCAGAGCAAGACCTAGTCCTAAGCATGGTGAGGGAGCCTATGTGAGAAAGGGCTGCCCAGGTGATGGGGTGGAGCTGCTACTAGGCTAGGCCTCACATGCCGCCGACTTGGGTGTGATTCTGGGCTATGTGTTAGACTCGAGTTGGGTCTTGACGAGGACGTTAAGACATAAGTGGGGGAGATTGTAATACTCCGATTTAGTCCCACATCAGGAGTATGTTGGATGTGGTGTTGGCTTATGAAGTTGATGGATCAGTTATCCTATCAAGTGGGTTGTAACAGCCGAGGTGCACGAGTTTGATAGTGCTGCTGCCAAGGTGTTTGACGCAGGTTTCTTTAGAGCACTTGAGCAGGCTTGAGTTCTAGCCCATGGTATTGACTTTTTAAAGGCCAGCCCTTCTAAGGAGGGTGAAGGGTGGCGTGCTTTTGGTGCCCGAGGAGGAGACTTTAGCCCGTTTGGAGGAAGATTTGCGTGGGAGTGTTGTTCTGGAGGAAGGGATTCATGTTGAACCAACCAAACACCGAGTAGTTTTACTGAATTTTCCCGTATATGGGCCATTTTATGCAGGTCTGTAATGAATTATTGCCTATAGGGGCCTTTTAACTATTTGCCCCCTTGTGGGTCTCATTTTGTATTAGTTTTACTTAGCTTTTCGGCTTTATCCGATCTTCTTCTCTAAGAGTCGAGTTGACTATAGTTGCTTTTGCTTGTATCGGGTTAGTTCCCGGATCACATAGTGGTGGTGGTGGGGGGGGGGGTCGAGCCCCTTGGCGTGTTGGTGAGGTAAGGTCTTTAAAGTCAGTAGTAGCGATGATGAAAAGTCGTAGTCAGACGGTTCAGGCCGTGCTCGCATGGCGGAACCGTTCGTGAGAAGTCGTATTAAAGCCCTAAGGCCAAACGTAACGACGCGGTAACCAGAGACCATACCCGGGGGTTCAAGCCGAGCTCGGCGAGGATCGTAAGGAGGAATCACTCGCAAGGAGTCGTATGATGGTGCTGAGGCTGGATGTAATGGCGTGGTAGCCAGATATCGCACTCAGGGGTTCAGGTCGAGCTCGCCGAGTAGAGTAAGGCGGAACCGCACACGAGGAGTCGTGTGAGGGCACTGAGGCCGGATGTAATGGCATTGTAGCCAAAGACTGCACTCGGGGGTTCAGGCCGAACTTGTCGAGGAGCGTAAGGCGGAATTGCATGCGAGGAGTCGTATAAGGGCGCTGAGGCCGAATGTAATGGCGTGCTAGCCAGAGACCGCACTCGGGGGTTCAGGCCGACCTCGTCGAGGAGCGTAAGATAAAACTGCATGCGAGGAGTCGTATGAGGGCGCTGAGGCCGGATGTAATGGCGTGGTAGCTAGAGATCACACTCGGGGATTCAGGCCGAGCTCGTCGAGGAGCGTAAGGTAGAACCACATGCGACGGATCGTATGAGGGCGCTGAGGCTGAGCTCTCACGTGAGGACTCAAGCAGGCTTTAGGGATCGAGTACTCGTTTTAAAGCGGCGAAGTAATCGTAGCGGTGTCCTGAATATTCATAGAGAAAGATGCTAGGCATGGACTTTTTATTTTAGAGATAAAGTAAATGGGCGTATAGAAAGAGTGCTCGAACTTGAGCTCTAGCAATGTTTTTTGGCCGCGGCCTAAGTTTTTTAGTGATGAAGTCGTGGTTGTTTTCGTGCGCCTTGCCTTTAATGCCAAATGGGGGGTGGAGATGATGGCTCCCAAGCTGTTCAGAGATGGCCGTCCTAGGATCATGTGATATGGGCTGGTTACATTAATGATGAGGTATTGCACATCAATCATCTTTTCCCTTGGCCAAGAGTTGAATGTTGTCCTCAGCCGTATGCCTCCTTGGACGTCAACTTTCTCTCCGGAGAAGTTCACGAGGTTTCCCTTGCATGGGGTAAGTGAGGCATCTGTTAATTGCATCCTTTCAAAGGTGGAGTGGAAAAGGATATCGATCGAGCTGCCCTGATCAACTAGTTTAATAATAAAATTTCCTATAATCACAGAGATTACAACTGGATCGTGCAGGTTCTGGTTAGTCCCATGGAAATAAGATTCATAAAGGGATATTACCAGGGCTCTTGAGGGGAATCTGCATGGTTAACTGCCGTTGCTGACTGAGAAGACTTTCTCTTGGTGGTGCTTGACTCCCCCCTCTTGGCGAGTCCGCCAATTATGTAATTGATGATTCCTCGGGAGTCGCCTTCTGGGCTATCAGGGCGTTTGTCATCCCTAGGACCTGGATGAGGGTCGGGGGGTGTCCAACTTTGTTGCCCAGGGTCACGGCTTTTGCTTCGACTCCTCTATTTCTGGAGGTACTTATCTAGGCGTCCTGCTCGGGCCAAGTCTTCTAGCTAATCAGCGAGCACCAGACACTACTCTGTTGTGTATCCATAGGTGTCATAGATTATGCATCTTTTGTTCAGGTCAACATTTGGCGGTAGTTTTTGTTTCCCTGCGTTGGTAGGGTATATGATAAGCTTCAGGTGGTAGATATCCCGAAACAGTTTCCTTCCCGATATTAAAGGGAGTGTATTTATCGAATCGGACACTCCATCGAGGTAGTGTCCCTGGCCCCTTTCTACCGATGTACTCGCGGTAATTGTGATCCTCACTTTTCCCGTTGTGTTTCTTAGATTTTTTTTGTCATCGACGATGGCTTTAAGGTTTTGCCAGTCGATCTTTTTTGCTTCTCGTTGATCTTCCATTTTTTTGGTGTCCGTCGCTTTCTCCTGGAATTCAGCCATATCCTTAGGCTCGGCTAAGGCGATTTGGTCGGTGAAGGGCTTGAGTTTTAAACCAAGCTGGAGGCAGAAGAGCTCGATCTTTGGGTCGAGGTTTGGAATGTCGGCTGCTATGGCCCAGAACCTGCTCAGGTATTCCCTTAGGGGCTTATGTTGCCCTTGCCTGATATAGCGGAGGGTGGCTACTATCTTGTGGTATACCCTTGACGTGGTGAAACGACTGAGAAAGACACGGGAGAGGTCTCTAAAAGGGTGAATGGAGCCTAGTGGGAGGGAGGCAAACCATAACATGACGGTATTTCCTAAGAACACTGGAAAGGCTCGGCAGAGCACGGAGACGGTCGCTCCATTTTAAAGCATTGCAGTTTGGAACATTGTCAGGTGTAGGGTGGGGTCGCCCATGCTGATGTACAACATCAGAGTGTTGGGTAACTCGCTTCTTGGTGGGAGGCGAGTTGCCATGATGTGGTTGGCGAAGGGCCTCGTGTCAAGAGCGGGAACAACTTTGGCCTCCTGGATTATGAGGTATTCGTTTTTCTCCGGGGGAAGAGCGTTGGCGGCTTCGCCTCAGGGGGCCAGATCGGGCCTCCTTTTTCCCGATTAGGTGTTGTCTCCAGGTTCTAGGCGGCAGCAATCGTGGCTAAGCCGGAGGTTGTTCACAATATCACGTCGACATCCTGACTTGGGCTTTTAGCTATCAAATTTTAACTTCCAAGTCATCTATTCGTTGATAAGGGTCTTCAAGAGGGGGATGGGCTGGTACCGGAGCATCGCTCCTCGCTATTTCAGAGTTACCAGGTTGAGGTCGATTGGCGCCGTCGGGTCGTGGCCGTTGATGTGCGGTGACGGTCGCTTGACTCCAGGTTCCATCCATTGTGGGGGATGTAAGGTTGACGGTCGCTTGACTACACGATGGGCGCTAGATGTTCCTGCCTAAGAGTCGGGATCTTTCGGTCTGGTGTATTTTTCTTGTCTGGTTCAATGCTAGCGGCGGCGGCAGGGGGGGACCTGCAAAAGACACTCCAACGCCCAAGCTAGGGTGATTCCAAGGTGGAGGTTTATGGAAATGGAACTTAGGGTTATCTGGGTGCGTCGTGTCTGCATATATTGCAGGTGGAGGTGATCATGCTGCTCGATAATCTCGCCAGGATTGCTGCCCAGAATGGGTTGAGGTCAATTTCGGAGATGGCAGGTTTATGATGATATATCCCTTGTGGAAAGGGAGGATGTGGGAGTCCATGTTTTGCCAGGTGGATCCCCCGGATAAAGCTGTCTGACTCGGCTTGAGTCTGGTTCAAAGGTGTTGCTCGAGTAGAGCCCCTTGGGGGGGGCCACGTGATTTGATTCGGGGTGAATGGTGGGCGCTGCTGTGTCTAATTCGAACGAGCCCAATAGTTCTAGTCCAGTCCAACTTCAATTTGAATCAATGATGTTGCATATTGAAGGATATTTATTCTATTTTATTCAATATTTTTCCTCCACATCCATCCAGTTTTAGCTTATGTTCATCTTTTTTAACATCATATCAACCCAATTTACCTGATGTAGTTAATCAAATAAGAACAAAAAGGCAAAAAAGTACTATACTTGGTGGCTTGTTCTCAATACTTTCCGGATATAGTTTGCTTCAGAAAGGTGTTTTAGTTTTTGTTAGGAATAGGAACCTATGTTAATTGAGATTAGCAGCCGAGGATTAGCAACCTAGACATAACCAATATGTGAATCAAACCACCAATGGTTATAATTTGATCGTTGGAATTGGAAAATGGAATTGGAAAGTTAAACCACAGTTGGTGGCAACATCTTGTATGTTTTCTAGAGGTCTAGGATTCAAACCTTAGTATGATCACCTATTGTGACTTTCTATCTTTGTCAAAAAAAATTGAGGAAAAATCTTTTCTTATAACTAGTTATTGTAGATGTCATAAAGGAGGTTCATGTTTACCATGGGCAAACAAATTTATTCTGGATTGTAGTATCGCAGAGTTATAAAGATATTTACTCCTTGGACTTTGAAGTTTAATATACTTTTATTCACTTATTTTTCCTCTATATCCATCTGATTTTATTTTAATTCATCCTATTTAACTTGATATTCACAACTTGAGTCCTATATTCACATATGATTTTTAGCAATAATGAACATATAAATTTAGTTTTTAAGAAGGTGCATATAAGACTTAAGTGGGTCAATATTTGAGTGAAGTAGATGAACATGAGTTGTGTAACATTTCTTTTATATGCAACTATTGTAAGTACGATGGAAGGGCAAAGTCAATTAGAAGAATCTATATTTGCTTCAACAGAAGGTTCAAAACAAATAGAAGAAAATATGATAACACTACTGAATGGTATATATATAATTTATTTATGTTTTTCTAACACATTTATTTATTTATTTATTTATGTATTTGGTAATATAAAATTATTCTCGTTTAATGTCCTTAATATATTTATTTTTCAATGAAAACCATTTACATTGTACATAAGATATGTCATTTGCTTCAGTTGAAGGTCCAAATCAAAGAGAAGAAATTACAAGTGCTCTTGATGGTATATATATATATATATATATATATATATATATATATATATATATATATATATATGTGTGTTTATTTGATTTATTTGTGTATTAGGTTGTATAAAATTGTTCCTATCATGATTATGCTAACATTGAATTTGTTGAACATCTCAATATGAACCAAAACTTGGAATGACATTTCTGATGCATATGACTTCTACAATGATTATGCTAAAAAACATAGCTTTAGCATTAGGAAGTCTCAAGTTGAATGTCGAAAAGATGGTAGTGTGAGAAGTAGAAAATTTGTATGTAGTAAACAAAGGACAAGAGAAATTTATCGAATACATGTCACGAAAAAGCCAAAAATTATTGAAAGAATAAATTGCAAGGGTTGGATAGAATTCAAAATAAATACCAACAATGTGTACTGCATCAAAAGTTGAGCTGAATCACAATCATCAATTTGCAAGCCCAAGTAAAGTTCACATGCTTTGATCACATCAGAAACTACTACCATATCAGAAGGAATTAATTGATCAGATGGATAAGGCTGGGTTTAAACCTCGTAAATTTTTTAAATTTCTTTGAAGCTTCGGCTCCTAAGCTTGAACTTGTTGGATCCATTCGAAAGGATACAAATAATTACATAAGCCAACACAGACAAATGAAGTTGAAAGCAAGTGACATTCAAGCATTATTACATTATTTAAAGAGTAAACAAGTGGAGAATCGGTCCTTTTTTATGCCTTGCAAGTTTACGAGACAATAGAAATATCCAATTTCTTTTGGGCCGATGAAAGTGGAATGGTTGATTATCGTTATTTTGGTGACGTTGTATCATTTGATACAACTTTTCAAACAAATAAGTATGAAATGACATTTGCTCCTCTTCTTTGGATAAATAATTACAAACAAATAATTTTATTTGGTGCGACATTATTGTTTGATGAAACAATAGATTCATTCTTTTGGTTATTTCAAACATTCATGATGGTAATGGCAGATTGGTAGGAAACCAAACATCGACAATCTTTACTAATCATTCAACTGCTATATCCAAAGCCATTGAGCTCGTGTTGTCAAATACTTGTCATCAATTATGTTTATGACATATTTTTCAAAATGATGCTACTAATTTGTCTCAAGAAATTTTTGCAAGAGTTAAGGAGTTGTATATATGATTCGTCTTCCTTGCAAATCTTAGAAGAGAAATAGGTTAAAATGATGGACACTTGATAATGCTTGACTACAAAACTTTTACAAGCTCAATGAGAAGTGGGAAGTAGTATATAGACGAATGAGACACTACATACATATAAAATATCTCAACTTGAAAAGGAAGACCTTGCAAGTGGAGAAACACAAATGAATGACTGGTATAATGAACACTTTGTTGTTTTTTCTAAAGGAACATGACATATGTATCTATCACCTGATTGACATAAAATTCAATTACTTATATGAAAATTATAGAAGCTAAACTCAACTAATATTCACGTCGTCTTGGATGAGTGATCCAAATAATAATTGCTGTATTTGAAATCTAGTAATTTCCATAATACTGTTCTGATGAACTTTTTAATCAGTGCATTTCAAAAAAAGATCATATAGTAATTCAAAAGTAAATAATAAAGAATTGACAACAAAGTAACTATGGTACTAATATACTCTGTCATAGGAGTCATAAGAAAGATATCAATGTGTTCTCTTTGGTCATCGGTTAATATCAGTCAATAACATTAATCAATTCTATCATTTTTTTTGCCTATAACATGAAATTGATTGTTCTTTATCACATTTATTCAAGATGAGATAAAAGTACATTATTATTATTTATTACCTTGTTGGCCTTTGAAGGAAGGTCGCTAACATCAACGATCTCCTTTGAATATTTTTCCTCTCCTTTATGACTTTCATTGTTGTGAATGGGCTTCGCAGGGATTTTCCCTTCAATAGATGTCTATTTTTTATAGGGTAAATACCCAAAAAAAATACGAACTTTGGATATTTTCCCATTTTTAGCACAAACTTTTTGCGTTAGCAAGAAAATACACGAACTTTGATTCCGTCACCCCGTTTAGCACGCACCGTCTTTTCTGACGGTCTTTGCTGACGTGGCCGTTAACGGCGACGACGTGGCAAGTTACTTTGCCAACGTGGAATATAATTTCAACGGACGAGTAAAGGGTAACATAAAATTACAAAATTACCCACCCCCGACGCTAATGTTTTTTGAAACGGGGACGGGCAAAATGGTAATTTTCCCATTATCTCCAAATTGGGCGCGCTCGATGCCCTAGTCCTTATTTTGCCCGCTCGCCTGCTCGAACACTGCGAAGAGGGGGATTTTTGTCGCCTTTGTCGCTGAATTAGGGCACGCCTTCTGGAGTCTTTGTCGCCGAATTAGGTCACGAAGGGACGAGCGGTGGGGACATTGCGAAGCTGTGGTCCAAAAAAATAAGGTATATTTTTGGTTTCTTTCGCATGTGCCATTTTTTTTTAATCCATGTGCTGTGGTCCTAATATTATGTGAATTCATTTTTTTCATTGTTTTTTCACTCTTTGTCGTCTGTCGCATATTCATTTTTATGTAGGATGGAAAAATTTGAGATTGTAGTACATCACGGTACGTGGTCAAATAATTTTTGAACCCCATGTACGCTATGTGGGGGGGTGAACTGCTCTTAGTCAGGGAAGATGATATGATTTCAAATACAATTACAGTGTCTGACATGAGACTCTTGGTAGGGACATTAGGTTACTCTCGACCTAAATTATGGTACAAAGACCCTAAGAATCCCTTATCTTCTGAACTGGTGGAGATAAAGACAGAAACTGAAGTTAAGGAGATGTGTAAATTGGCGATAAATTGTGGGTCTTTACACTTCTATTCAGAAGGAGTTAGAGACTATGAATTGAGGAAAAAGAAACTAGAACAGGCTCTCAAAACTCAGAACCAGGATGAGAATTTGGAGCCTGATCATGAAGGAGCTGACTAGGATGAAGCTCATGAACATACTAATTTTGATGGAGATGATGGCACAAGTGATGAGGATGATGAGGAATACAAAATAGTGAAGAGAAAGAAGAGAATTTTTAAAGATGAGCAAGGTACTAGTGGTGGAGGAGATGAGCATAGGGAAGATAAGTAAGGTATCAGTGGTGGAGGAGATCAGCATAGTAAAGATAAGTAAGGTACCATTGGCGGAGGAGATCAGCACAGGGAAACTGAGGGTGGGAACAATGATTCATCAAGTTCTGATGAATCATCAAGTGATACTTCAACTGAATTAGTGCAGACACCTAATAGTAGTGATGATGAAGATATAAAAAAATTTAGAAAACCGAAGGGTAAAGGATTTAAGGGCAAAGAATCTGATGAATTTTGCCTTAACATGAGGTTTGAGTCAGCAGGATAGTTCAGGCAAGCTGTTCAAGACTATGCTTTGAAGAATGAGAAGGCTATTAAGTTTACTAGGTTTGGTGAGAAAAATGTAGAGGCTAGGTGTAGTGCCAAATGTCCTTGGAGGATTTATGGAAGCTTAACACAAAGGAATAAAATATTTGTGATTAAGATATATGATTCAGAGCATAAATGCTCTAGACCAGCAAGAAACAAGCAAGCCTCATCTAAATGGCTTGCAAGGCACTACATGGAAACTTTTAGGGAAAAACCAGACCGGAATGTACTTGAAATACAAAGGGATATTGACAAAAAAATTGTCATATCAGTCACTAAGAATGTATGTTATAGAGCTAGAGCAAGGGCATTGAAAGCTTTATCAGGCTCAATGGTTAATCATTATAAGATGTTGTCATCTTATGTAGCAGAACTGAAGAAGATGTACAAACATGAGCTATTTTCCACAATGGTTGAGGGTCATAACAGATTCAAGAGAATGTTTGTTGATTTTGATGCATTGAAAGAAGGGTTTTTGGGTGGTTGTAGACCCGTGATTTCATTGGATGAGTGCTTTTTGAAGTCAGAAGCTGATGGCCAACTACTATCTGCAGTTGGTAGGGATGGAAACAATAAGATGTTTCTAGTATGTTGGGCTGTGGTTGACGGTGAGAATGAAGAATCATGGAGGTGGTTTTTTATAAGATTAACTGAACACTTAGGCATTGTAGATGGTTTTGAATGGACAATTATAAGTGATCAGCATAAAGTATAAGTGGACACATAGACTTTGTTTTTTTATCTCATGTATACTCTACTTATGTTTGTTTGTCTCTTGTAGGGTCTTCAAAATGCAGTTAGGGCTTTTATGCCTAATGCAGAACATAGAAACTGCGCAAGACATTTATATGCTAACTGGAAGAAGAAGCATGTGGGTTATGCTTTGAAGAACCTTTTTTGGAAGGTTGCAAAAAGCACCACAGAAGCTCAATTCAATGAACACATGTATGAGATGAAGGTACTTTCTCAAGTTGCACATGATGATTTCATTAAAATTGGTTCAGACAAGTTTTGTAGGTTTAAAATTAGTACATTGCCAAAATGTGAGATCATTGACAATAACATGTCTGAATGTTTTAATGGATACATTTTGAGGGCAAGAAATAGGCTTTTGATTGACATGTTAGAGGACATTAGAAGGACAATAATGAAAAGGATGACAGAAAAGAGGGAGATGATAATGAAAAGTGATGATACCATATGTCCTAAAATTAGGGGAAAAGTAGAAGAGAATAAAGTTGTTAGTGACTTCTGCATAGCAACACATGCTGGATATAAGAAGTTTGAGGTTCAACACATGGATAACAACTATGTTGTAGAGCTAGAACAAAATAGTTGCTCATGCAAGATGTGAAAACTTAGTGGCATCCCTTGTCCTCATGTCATTTCATCAATTCATTGGTTAGGAAAGGATCCCACAGAATATATTCATGAATATTTTAAGAAGTCCATATACCTAAGGACATATGAGCATCTTATTCAGCCATTAAATGGGGAAAAATATGGGTAAAGATTGAGTATGAACCTATCTTACCTCCCATTATGAGAAGATAAGCAGGGAGACCAAAAAAAGCAAGGAACAAGGATATTAGTGAGAAGGAAAAGGAATAAGCAAGTACAACAAAGATGAGTAAGAGGGAGGTGCAGATGAAATGTACACAGTGCAATACATGTGGCCATAACAAAAGGTCATGCAAAAATAAGGATAAAAGACCAGTATCAAGTCAACCATCATCTAGTCAGGTAACTTAATATTTGTCCTTACCTATTTGCTAACAAATCTATTTTTTACAATTTGTTTACTAACAAATCTATTTTGACACAGGAGAAGAAAAGGGGGAGACCACATAAGAACCAGGGTGTGCAAATCAATTTGGAGAACCAGGGTGTGCAGTCACCTGCAAAGAGACTAAAGATGGTTGTTATTAAGAAACCTGTTAGTTATGAGAAGCTTGTGCAAGAGGGCTATGACAACAAAGAGATTTGGAGTAACAATTGGAACTGAAACAGGAAATACATATGTGCATGTAAGTTATTTAATTATAGTTATAAATTATAGATTTCAGTTATCTAATTCTAAGTTTCATGTAGATGCCTAATACAAAAGTTAGAATACTCCATGAAGGAAAATTTGGAGGAGGGCAGTTTGTCCATGAAGGCACCCAGGTGAGCCAACCCACTCAAGGCACCCAACCCACCCAAGGCACTCAATATAGCACCACCTCAGTAAGGAGCAGGAGCACCACCTCTGTAAGGAGCAGGAACACCACCTTAGTAAGGAGCAGCAACAGACTCAAGAAAAAAAAGAAGCCAGACAATCAGTCATCTTCAAGTGTTAGGATTGATGTGGATTGATATGGATTATATGTGAATTGTATGTGGATTGATATGTGGATTGATATGTGAATTGATATGTTTATGGATTGTATGTGGATCAGTCATGGATTGTATGTGGATTGATATGTTTATGGATTGTATGTGGATTGATATGTTTATGGATTGTATGTGGATCAGTCATGGATTGTATGTGGATTGATATGGATTGATATGTGAATTATATGTAGTAACCATTACTTGATTTTGTATGAATTATGTGTCATTCTAAGTTTTATGTATGTGGCATGTGGAATTCTAAATTTTATGTATGTGAAATGATGTGTTCTAGTTGAATTGCGTACTGTGCTATAAATGACTAAGTTCATGTATTTTATGGTTAAAAGTAACAAGGTTCATGTATTGTTAGGTTAAAAGTAGCAAAGTTCATGTATTTTTATATTAAAAGTGGCAAAGTTCATGTATTTTTACGTCAAAAGTGGCAAAGTTCATGTATTTTTACGTTTAAAGTGGTAAAGTTCATGTTTTTTAGGCTAAAATGAAAAAGTTCATGTATTTTATCGTAAATATGTGAAAGTTCATATTTTTTGGTGCATAGTTCACTAACAGATTGAAATATGCTCAAATATATTGTCTTCAAATATACATGAAAGGGTAACATCAAAATACATAAACCAAACTACTTCATGATAGTAGCTTTAGGCTATTATCTTTGTTCCCACCTCCAAATAACATACTAGAAAATACGACACATACAACAAAAAACACCATACACACACTACCCTTCCTTAAATTGACTTATTTTTTGTCATTCCTCAGTTGAGCTATCTCATCTTCAAGTGTTGCAATTCTTTCCTGAAATGTCCTTTGTTTCATCTTGCTCAATTCTATCCTTTCTACCATTAGCTTCAGTTTCTCGAGAAGAATTTTTTTTCCTTAATAAAATCTCGCAGAATATCATTTGTGTGGCCGTGATCCTCAGGATCATGCCACGCAAAGAAGTGACAATCATTCTCTTGTTAAAAGATAGGAGTGAGTGATTACAATAAAGATAGGACTTTGGAGTGAGGTGATTACAAGAGATCATACCTTCCAATGTCTGCATCTCCAAAACCTTCTTTCGGGATTTCTTTGGCTCCATGCGGTGAACAGAACTGCTCGTACATTATGGCAGCAGTGCGGAACAACAACCTGTGATGAATTCATTGAAGATTCCTCTATTCGTCCCACGGTTTCCCTTCCTGACATGATCATCCCTTCGTGCCCTAATCCGACGACAAAGACTCCAGAAAGCGTGCCCTAATTCGGCGACAAAGGCGACAAAAATCCCCCTCTTCACAGTGTTCGAGCAGGCGAGCAGGTAAAATAAGAACTAGGGCATCAAGCGCACTCAACGTGAAGATGACGGGAAAATTACCATTTTACCCGTCCCCGTTTCAAAAAACATTAGCATCGGGGGTGGGTAATTTCGTAATTTTATGTTAACCTTTACTCGTCCGTTGAATTATATGCCACATTGGCAAAGTAACTTGTCAAGTCGTCGCCGTTAACGGCCATGTCAGCAAAAACTATCAGAAATGACAGTGCGTGCTAAACGGGGTAACATAATCAAAGTTCGTGTATTTTCTTGCTAACAGAAAAAGTTTATGCTAAAAATAAGAAAAAGTCCAAAGTTCATATTTTTTTTGGGTATTTACCCTTTTTTATAGTCCTAACCTAACTCGGCAAGGGGATATTGTTTCTTCTATTTGGCTAGGAATGCAATGTTGGACAATGAGTGTTGTTGTGTTACTAGACTATTGTTGAAGTGTTGTGCTACTACTAGGGCTCACTTGCGTTGGACTATATTGAGGTTGGAATATTGGAGTGGTCCTAGGGCTATAATTTTGATGTTGGGCACGACAAGTAAGGTTCTCAATTCTATGACTTCTTAATAGATGATATAATTGTTAATTTTGAACTATTTTATTTACACAAGCCATTTTTGTTTGCATATCAACTAATTCAGCTTCAACTTTTTTTCTATCTAATAATTTTGTTCCTAAAGAATATTCAAATAGATCATAATTTATTAGTGCATGATAAAAAAGTAAATAGCATTAAATGAACTAATTCTAAAGTTATAATATTATACATACAATGAGTTTTCTTTAGGATTTGCTTCTTTAATGAGATGAGCCTCATGAGCAGTTAGGCAAAACACTTCTCAATCATCTAAAATTATGAACTATAAACAATATAATCATTTAAAGGAGATTAAAAATTCAATGTAACAATTTACTATATAGATATCATCCAAATAAAAATTCAATTAAACAAGACTCAAATTCACCTCGGCCGACTTTAATTTATGCACAACTCGTACATGAGTGTCTTTTTGTTTAAAATAAGCTTTCACCCAATCGAATAATCTTGGTGAATTTAAGTCAATCTCATTAAGAGTTTCATAATGACCTTTGAATGCTCAAAGAACCAAACCCGTATTCAAAAATAAATAATATGATAAAGATTAAATGTAACAAACACATGTTATATTGAAGCTTAAAATTTACATTTTAAATGATGGAGAATCCTCCTATTGTGATCTTTGTCAAATTATTTGGTTGTTCGACTTTCTTGTGAGTTGAATCTACGTACTTAACCAAAAAAGAATGTATTGATTGTGACCAATTGTAATCACCGAAATGCTCCAAGTTTTTTGTGTACTTCACAAGGCCTTTTGACACTGAATAATTTTTTTGTGCAAAAAAAGGTGCTAAACACATACAAAATAACTAATCTAACAAATAGTCTTGTTGTGGCCTCATCATCAATGCCTTGGCGATCTATTAACTTCGTCTCTAGTAAATTAATTGTGATTGACTTACCATCAAAAATCTAAACTTGAAGGTCATTTTTCTTCTTCTTTGTTTTGAAAATTAACCACATCATCATAATATTTTAATCCCGTTATTAATGATACATCATCCACTGTAAATGGAATCTTTTTTCCCTTTATGTCAAATGCATTACTTTTCCTATCCCATTGTCAAATCAAGTAATCTAACAAAGACGAGTCAAGTCCGATTTGTGAGATTCTTGTGTAATAATGGAAAGGAGTTAGTTGGAGAAGAGCCTCTTGTGTTTCATTTAGGACTATTGTTTGTGTAAAAAAGTTTGAGACTCTTGTTGGATAACATCGACAAATGATTAATCTGGAGGATGCTTCCATATCTTATGATATCCCTACAATAAAAAAATAGATAAATAATTTATAATTTTTCGATAATATCGTAAGGTGATGTGGCTCTGATTTTAGTTGAGGAACCTTTTTTTGGCATAGGATAAGTGGTAGGTGAAGGTATGAGCGTTTAAACTGCTTTCGACTTCTTGAGCATGTTCAAGATTTTGAGGCCCTTTGGGCTTTGGTGGCTGCGACTGGGCCAAGGCAAGTCGGGATTGCGCTTGACGATGTGGCATCTAGGGGGTGCATTTCTCGTGCTTTGCACGAAAGGCTGTGTCAGTGTCTTGATTAAAAGGTGGCTTTTAGTGTTTCTTTCCTTTATTTCCTCCTACGTCGCACTCTGTAGTAGGCCTTTTTTTCGCTGCGTTAGGGTTTCCCTCTCGGAGCTGCTCCAAGATGGGAAGCCCTATGGTGAAGATGAAGGGGACGAAAGTCGACTCCGATCTGATGGGTAAGATGTTTAATGTTTCTTTTGATTGTTCTGCTAATCATCTCTCTAGTATAGTTCTTGGTGGTTCCGGAAGTAGTTCTTTGGTTGAGGAGACTGGGAGGTGTGTTTCAGCTAATGATCTTAGCCTGATGTCATCTAGTGGTTTAAATCTTAATGTTCAAGGTAGGAACATAGTTTTTGTTCGTGATATGATCACTAATACTGTTGATTCTGGTTTGGATTTGGGGTTGCTCGGAATGGTGACCTGGCCAATCGTGGTGCTGCTACTATTCAACAACAAAGTAAGATATTGTTGTCTTATGGTTCCAATTATGCTTCAGAGCAAGGTAATAATCCTCCTCTTACTTGTATTAAAGGAAAAGATGTTATTAACACTAGTGCTTTGGGTTTAACTATCACGCCCCAACTCAGGGTCACGTGACCGGCAAGGGTATACATGCCTATACCCCGCAGCCTAAATCATGCACATGCCAACTGAACAATTAAAAATAGCGAAAAGAAATAAACAAGTTTTATTTCAAATGGAAAATCAAACCAGAAATCATTATAAGTATGTTTAGCAAAATAATAAAGTGCAGAAATAGTAAATCAGGTTCAACTGTTCAATTACAATGAAATATGAAATAAAGACATGAATGTCCCCAAGGGACTACAACTCCAAAACACTGAAACACAAGTGCATGACTAACTACCAAAAACTCGACTACGACCCCTAGCTAGGACTACTATGAGATCAATGTAGCTCCTCTGCCCTCCAGCCGCGCCAAGTGCTCTAGCTAGGGGTGTAATCGAGCCGAGCCGAGCCGAGCTTGCTTGTGCTCAAGCTCTGCTCGTTTAAGAAATGTCGAGCTCGAGCTCGAACTCGAGCTAGATCGAGCTTCAATATCCAGGCTCGAGATTGGCTCAAGCTCGACTCAAGTAACTCGAGTTCGACTCGTTTAGGCTTGTTTATTTTTCTCAAGCGTGAACGATCTCGTTCAAGCTCGATTAAGCTCGGCTCGACTCGGGTTTATGCTCAACCCCATATGAAATATTAATATTTATATAATTATATATCAATATATGAAGCTCGATTAGGCTCGCGAGCCGCTCGAGTCGAGTATTACTTAGCTTGAGCTCGAGTTTTCATCGAGTCGATCTCGAGTAGCTCACGAGCTGCTCGGCTCACTTACACCCCTAGCTCTAGCCCACCTCACCGGCCAGGCTCTGCAAAACAAAAACAAATGACAACGGGTGAGTTCGAAAGAACTCAGTGAGCGGTTCTACCAACCCCCACAGAAAACCAAACACAGATATGATGCATAAAGCAAAACTTCTGACTCAAGCAGGAGAGGTCACAAGGGAGTGACCAGCTAATAGGCCATCTGGCCACCACATGCCCGAAGGCAACCAACACCCAAACGGTGAAGATCAACAGGCCTAAGCTTACCATGCCCTAATGCAACAAAACATACTAGGATAATCGGCAAGGCCCTCCGAACTTATCCTAATAAAAGAAACTCGGGAGTAATTGGGATTGGCCCATCCGAACTTGCTCCACGAGACACGTAGGAACAATCGGGAATCGCCCATCCGAACTTGCCCCTTTAAGATATCACATGAATAATCAGAATTTGTCCGTTTGAACTTATTCCTTAAAAAACACCTCCGGAATAATCGGGATAGGCCCTCCGAACTTATTCCACGAGGTCAAATCGGAACAATCGGGATTTGCCCATCCGAACTTGTTCCAATAAATAGCGTAGGAATAATCGAAATTCGCCCATCCGAACATATTCCTTTAAATATAGAATCTTGGGAACAATCGGGATTTGCCCGTCCGAACTTGTCCCACAAGATACGCAGGAACAATCGGGATTTGCCCATCTGAACTTGTTCCACAGGTTGGGAATTAGCCATCCAACCTTCCGGGCCTAGCCCGCAATCTGGCTCCTCACCTAGCCTCTCCGCCATTCATAAAGATATGGAGCATCATGACCTAAGTCAAGTCTCTCCTACGATGTTTTAGGTGTGTCCTTATTGGAAAGCGTCTCAACGCTCCAATACCCAACCCCAACTCCTAGACCCGTAATGTCATAAACCCGTGAGATTTTATTTCATGCATAATTTTATTTGTTGGTTCATAACAGATTATGCTGACCCCTTGCTCAATTTTAATTATGCAATTAAAATTTAGATCACCCAAATTATGGTTTTATTTTTGCTTACTATTATGCCCGAAACTGATGTATCTAACCCGAATCTGGTTTCCAGAGTGTGACATATGTTTCCAAACTATGTTTTCTGGTCAAAACGATAGGTTACACAACTATGTTAAGTAAACTATATACACTACAACAAGTATTTCAAAAACAACACAGATTCATCATCTCAGCATGAAATTCTAGCAACATTGAATTTTCAGCATAACTTGAAAATAGATCCGAAAATTCACAGAAATTAACTCGCAAAATTTCCATCACATCAGATTCATAATCATTACAATAAATCTTATAAAAACCATATTTAATATGCAAGAACAACAAGCATCACAACCATCTTTAACCAAGAACCAACCTTTATACTCAAGAATTTAAATCAAGAACCCTCATGCCTTTAAAATCAAACCCATCTTAGAAACACATGATATATTTCCAAAAATCACAGATTTAATATCAAACATGCATTTAAATTAAAAGCATCAATATTGATGAACAAATTAATTTATAGAAGGCAAGAAAATCTACACCCTTCACTTATGTAATTCATCGAACACTTGGAGGGCATCCCTTTTCTCCATCTTGGCTGAGCACCCATATGATCATTCTAGGGTTGCCGAGCCCCATAGGGGAAGGTTTAGGGCCTCCTCAAACACGGCACACAAAATATCGGCGATAATTTGAGAGATCATCGAAAAATAAATAAATATCATCATATCCTTTAAGAACGGCTTCAAGAACTCGAAGAACCCGAGAAGGAGGGGTAAAACCACTCACCTTGATTAGGAAGAAAAAAAATAGAGAGGAACTTCCAAGAGGCGGCTCGGCTCAACAAGGGGGCGACGGCTCCAAGATCAAGAAGAAAGAGGCACTGGCTTCAAGAAGGCTTGGCTTCCAAGAGAAGGGAAAGAAGAGGGGAAGGGCTCGGCGGCTCCAAGGATGAGGAAGAGGGGTGGCTTGGCTCGTCTGGGCGGCTCCTCTCTCCACGCCAAAGGAGGGGGGGGGGGGGGATTTTATAATCCCCTCCTCAAACCTAAATCCCTAACCCTCATATCAAACCCGCACCCACCTCGAGCTGAATCCAAATCTGCTAACCCGACTAAGCTTAATTAAACCCAAATTAATCCCATGCTCCACACAAACATCCAACACTTGCACACCCACATGCGACATAATTAAACAATCCTGCATACCCAACATAAAATTAATTAAATTTATCTTCGCAAGCAAAATTTGCATAACTCATATTCCTACTTATCCGAGCTCGCAAGCTCGCACCGGACCATGAGTCGACTCAGCTCGACCTCGGACTAGCCGGCTAGGTTGACAAATACAAACATAGATGGAAAACTAAAATTAATATCTAGGATATTCCATTAACCTCTAAGGAAAAGATGTTAATAATCCTCCTCTTCGTTTAACATTGTGAATGCCATCGATCTTGAAAATGGATTTTTTTTGTTTCATTTTGCTTTAGAAATTGATGATGTTAAAGTCTTAACTGATGGCCCCTGGGATTTTAGAGGAGACTTAATTAATCTTCAGCCATGGAAGCCAGATTTTAAGGCTCTAACAGAGTCCATTTCTTATGCGCTTGTTTGAGTCCAACTTTCGGATTTGCCTATTGAATACTAGCAGAATGTTAGTTTGTTTAAAATTGCTTATGCTATAGGCCTATTAAAGTTGACGAGAATTCTTTTAATTGGCTTCGTAGAAAATTTGTTCGAGTTTGTATTTAATTAGGCTTTAATAAACCTTTGAAATATTAAGGAGTTTGGATTGACCGGCCTAGTGCTGGCATTTTTCAAGCTATTAGGTATGAGCGCCTTCCGACTTTCTATTTTTAATGTGCCATTGTTGGGCATCAAGCTAACAAATGTTTAAGTTTTGTTTCTATTACTAACTCTGATAATATGGATACTGTGATGCATGATAGTGCTACTGTTTTACTTAATGCTGATAAAATTAATTCAACTAATAATGGAAATAGTGGTAAGGAGGACAATTTGGAATTTGCATCCAAGTCAGTATATGGATCTTGGATTCAGGTTGGTTGTCACACCCCAAATCCTGTATGAGCGACCAGGATACGCCCACATACCCCGAAGCCTAACCCAACTCAAACACAACAACAATAACCTGAATAGTGGGAGATCGTTTTTTTTAAAAGAATAGACATGACATCACGAACCAAACCAAACCAAAACTCAAGATGAATACACTCAACAAGTTATTAAAAAGGAGTTCAAATAAATAAACAAGACTCCTGAAAAATAAAATAAAATGCGGAAACAACAACCCGAGTCAATATGACTCAACAACTCAAAGAGACACTAAAACGACTCAAGTATCATCCCTGATCACGACATGTCACGAGACCCGCTGCCCTGCCGCCACCAGTCGCGCTACTGCACCCCGGTACCTCTTTATATAACTCAGGTGATGTAAAATAATAGAATCAAGGGGTAAGTCCAACTAGGACTTAGTGAGTAGATCAGTCCCCAATTCACCAAATCAATAAGCATGCATAAAAACACAAATAACCAATATATAATGAACAACAACGATGATAGGAATAATCAACAATAATCATCATTTACATGAGATATAAATATCACTAAGCATAACCATCCACCCAAATAAATAACAATCATAATGAACATATCCAATAATCCAACAAGATATAAACATCATATGAACAACCAACCATCCAAACAAGCCACCCGGTTCGGTCGTTAGTGTGGCGGTGCTGACGAGCTTCTCGGTCTAGGGACCCGTCGGTCCAATATCTAGAGACTCGTTGGTCTACGAGTCGGACGCTGATCACGTTTGTCTCAGCGTACCTCCCGCTCTTGCCACCCGGGTCGGTCGCCAGTGTGGCGGCTGGCGAGCTTCCCGGTCCACATCCACAAGCACATCCAAGCATTCACATCCAATCCACAGTATTTATATATAAATATAAAATAAAATAAATGCGTAACACCTTCATGCCTGTAAACCGTCCTGGGGCCACCTGAGCCCTTAATATCCACAAGTAAAGGGGCGCATGTCCCATATTATTCATAGCATGTGAGTAACGATAATTTAAGAGACAATCAAAATAAATCCTATTGCGCACAATTAAATCAAACCATGCTATTCATCTATAAAATATAAGGAAACACCATCCATATTTTCAACACGTCAAGGGAAATCTATCTTTTACTTGTATTTAATCTATTCCTTCTTGTATTTGCCCCTAAATTAAATGTATAAACATATGGGTGTAGTTTAATCCCTACCACCAAGTTTAAGGCTCCTAAGTAGAAGTGTACTACTCTAATGTTAGATCAATCTAAAATCATGAAAACAATGCCAAAAGGAACTTCAACAATAAAATTTATGGAGTGTAACAACAAGATAATATTTCAGCATAGGATAATATTGATCTAGGATGTGATTCACTTTATTAATTATTAAAAATAGCAAATCAACTCAGATTGGAATCATAAAACATATAAAACATAAATTTTCAATACGGCACACAAAACGAGGCATCGACCACCTACTGCTTTCAAAATCTAGAGGTCTGATGGCGAAACAGACTTCGCCAATGAATCCAGAACGTGGATTAGGTGAAATTTTATATATAACATGAATATTTTTGCTAACCTTAAGACCTCCAAACAATTATTTAGAATAATAGAAGAATTATCTTAAATTTATTTAATAAATTATTGTTACAAATGAATATAATAGTGTTACAATTAATAAATCAGTAATGAAATATCTGCCCTTCATCTAAACATGATCAAATCACAGTCTTCCATCTAATAGGATGCAATCATAACCCTCTATGTAACATGATGCAATCTAAGCCTTCCATCTAACTAGATGCAATTACAGCCCTCTATTTAACATGATGCAATATCAGCCTTTCCTCTAATCAGATGCAATCACAGCCCTCCATCTACATGATGCAATCATAGCCTTACATCTAACCTGCAATCTCAGCCCTTCATCAACACAAGATCAAATCCCTGCCCTTCATCTCAACCAATTCAATCCAGCCCATCATCTCACCCAAATAAATCTCAGTCATCCATTTCATCTCCCCACCTAGATTACCATCTTCATCTCCTCCTCCCCCAACCAGTCGCCGCCGCCGCTGCTCACCGCCGAGACTTGGCCGGACGGGGTCCCCGCCGAGTCCTCCGCCGTCCAACGATGGCTCACCGCTGCCTGGCGCTCGGAGGCTGCCCCACCTGGACAGGCCACAACCCGGCCGATGGTGCCGTCGCCGGCCTGACCCACCGCCGCCTGGCAGCGGTCGGCTTGACCCACCGCCGCCTGGCAGTGGTCGGCTTGACCCACCGCCTCCTGGCAGCGGTCGGCTTGACCCACCGGCGCTTGGCAGCGGCCGCCCCTAGCGGAGGCCGCGCTGACGGCGACTGCACAAGGCCAAGATAATTCCCTTTTTACTATTATATATATATATATATATATATATATATAAATCAACAAAAGGAAGAACAACGACTTTACTTCCGATTCGATACAAGAAAATACGTCAAAAATCGACGAAAAACCCTGAGACATGAGAACAACGACATGAATCAAGAATTGGAGAAAAGAAGGTCTAAATCCACTCATCGAACAGAGAGAAAATAGAAGGAAAAGACATGCAGGATCTTCCCCCCGATATCGACACCGACGAACTCACGAAAATCGGGCTCCGGTGGCTCCTCCTCTTCGACGGTGCCCTCTCTCTCCTCTCTCCTTTGCCTCGGGTGGCATGTGGCTAAAACTCCTGTCCGCACACCACAGGGTCTAATTTATAGACTCCGGTTGGGTCCAAATGACCAAAATACACATATCTAAGCTATCTGACTTTAACAGCCCATAACTCATCCGTTCTAACTCCGATTCGAGATTCGATTGCACCACTAAATTCGCCTCTGGGCCCTCTATCATCCTAGCATGCTAAATCACACAGATAAGACACATAAATTTTCCTTAATTTTTTTTTCTACATTAAATGCTTACTCGGGTCTAATCCCGAAGCTTCTTGCCAATCCACACTAACTAGGACCCACGATCCCCTGCTCAAGAATAAAATATTATTTTTAAGATATTGAGTATTATAATTCCCTCCCTCCTTAAAGAAAATTCATCCTCGAATTTTGAGATGAAGGAAAGAAGTTCACCTCGGCATCAAAAATGTACGGTTCTCTCTTAGCTAAATCCCTGGTCGAAGCACCGAAAGCATCTTCACCTTGGATCGAATGGAGCATGCCAATTAGGGTAGACTAAATGCGAGGATGCGCTACCAAATCACCCGAGCAGAACACAAACAATACCGCCCCGTCGCCCAGCCATCCGGCGATCAAGCTCCCTCGCCAACAACCTCCTATTCATAACCCAATGCTCCAAAACCACTACTATTTATAAAAACCTGCTATGTGCAGTAATGAACAATTTTGGTTAGCCGAAAAGCCAACTACCCAACTCTCGTATCCACTAGGAACTCGCTGAAATTGGTATCGGTTTTGTACATGCCCACCATGCACTAACCTTGATAGTTCGCACTGACTGGATGACACCTTGGTCTCCGAGCTCTGTCAAAGTGCGTAACAAATCATTCCTAGACAACTAGAATACCTATAAGCCCTTTTTCTTCCATAACCATCAAAGAGTAAGGTTTTTGGCCTCTAACTCGACCTACCCAACCACACCTAATTTTTCCATGATAAAATTAAAATCAATAATCGAATCTATTGACAATAACTCAATGTTTAAATGAGGATCAATTAAACCCTTAACCTAACAATTAGTATTAAAAATTAATTATCAGCACATATGATCAAATCGGCTTCATTTGTTTCTTATATTCCTTCAATTAAAATTTTCCAGCAACCCTTTGCAACATCAACCATTTAATAATATTCTAAAACAAATTAATTGTTAAATCTTATCTATAAGGTATAAAACTCATGCACAACTGCCTAGGACCAATAGGTAATCATTAACCTAACAACTTCATACTTCATGTTTGAGGCCACAACTCCAATAGGTAATTGTTGGGCGAAATGACACGCTAGAGGGGGGGGGGGGTTGAATAGTATGTTTACTAATTCTTATTGTCTAATTTCAGTTTTAAACGTTTCTTTGATTACTTAGGCAAATTGCTATTTATCGACTAGATGCAGGAATAAAAATAAGACAATTAAGCACAAGCCAAATATCAATGCTAACACACTAATTTATAGTGGTTCGGCCCCAATGCCTACTCCACAACCTAAGCACCCCACTTAGGATTTCCAAACTAAGTTTAATAGATTAAATTGGTTCCCTTACAAATAGGACTTTGACCCGAAAGAGTCTCAATCTCAATCTAAGGCACTTCCACACCCCGAAGTCTCCGCCTTCTTAACGAGAGTACTCTTCCACCTCAACTCTAAGGGACACCTCAACTAATCGTAGTAAGCTATGTTTACACAAGTGGCTTTACACCTTCTACACTAAGGTAACCACTTACATCCAAGACCTAACACTAGGTCTTCTTACAAATTCAAATACAATGAATTGACAAACAAATTAAAATAAGTTTTATTACAAGAAAAGGAATAAAAACTTATCACACATAAACGCCTCTTCTTTCCGACCCTAGAATCCTTGACGAACCCGTTGAAGGAGAACTCTTTGGTGATGAGGGATCAAGAGCTAGGTTTAATGAATTTGTCGCTTTGAAACTTGGAGGATGCAAGGAATCACTCTTTGAAGGCTTTTTGCATCACAAATTATCTAGGCGGGAGAGTAAAAAGAAGTTAAAAGAGGGATATTTATAACCCCTCAGTGAAATGGCAGCTCAACGGGCAGAAAACTAGCCGTTTCCGCCATTCGGTCGCTTGCTCGTCGATCGTCGGTTGACCGATCGATCGACCACCCGTGACCGCTGCTTTAATTACTCTGTTCGGTCGACCGAATGAGTCACGAGTTGAGTGATCCACAATTCGATCGACCGATCGGTCGACCGATGCACGTTCTGCCAATTTTTGGCATTGGACGATCGACTAACGTAGCCCTCTACCATTTTTTTGCCATCTTCGGTCGACCGACTGGTCGACCGATTGGCTACTGCCATTTTGTGGCATCATTCAGTCGATCGACAAGGCTACTGTCCATTTTCAACACCATTCGATCGACTGACCGATCGATCGAACTTGGGCTGGAAATTTTTATCTTGGCTTTCTCGTTTCGCGCTTTGTTTTCCGGCTTCGTTCTTTAGTGTGCTTTAACTTTAAAAGGTTCTCCATGCTATCCAAGTCATTTCTGGAGCACACATTGGTCTGTTTTGGAGATCGATCGAAAGACATGAGGCTTGACTTATCTTTTATCTATCCTGCAATTTTCATACTTCAAGAACTTGTTAACTAGGTTTGCTATCATCAAAATAGTCATGAAGGGAATAAAGCATGAAGGAAGAAACCTTCAGCCAACAATCTCCCCCTTTTTGATGATGACAAACCATTAACGATAAAGAGCAAGACAAAGTAATGGATACATGAGAGCATTAAAGGAAATGACGTATACATTTAGTGCTCCCCCTATCGTTATGCATATATTTTCTAACTCTCTCCCTATCATCGTGCCATACTATACTTCTCCCCCTTTTGTCATCCATCAAAGAAGTATCAAACATGGCAAGCATATATAAAAAAGTACCGCTTACATTACTAATCATCAACAATAGTCAATCATGATAAGAAGTTTGCCAAATACATATAAAGTCGATCATCAAATACAAGTCCATAAGATAAATATCATCAAAACATCAAATAAGACTAGTCATCCTCAGGTGGTGGTGGAGGTGGTAGATGCGACTGATAGTATTGCCACATCTCATCCACCCGACCATACATCTCATCAAATCGGCAACCATACTCGTCCACTTGCTGACTGTACTCATCTATGCGTCGGCCATGCTCATTAATCATCGTACCATACTCGTCCATCTGACGGTTGTATTCATCTAGGCACTCTCTTGTTCCTTTGTTCCATTCTAACTGGTCGATGTGAAACTGAGCAAAACGATGCTCCAGATCACCTAAACGCGAAAGGGGAGTGTCGGATGATGAACTTCCACCAGCTTCGCCCTCCTCCATGCCTATGTCATGCTCAGTCTGCTCTATAGGTTCTCCTCGCATTCTTTTGCCGGACTGATTTTTAAGGATCTTCATGCGGTTGAGAGAGGATGGATCTATCGGTTTGGGTATGGGCTCTACTTCAAATCTAGACTAATTTACCCCAGCTTCATATATAAAGTGTGAAATCAGGGAGGCATATGGTAAGGCTTATTTTCTGGAGGCATGAACATCAGCTATATATCGAAGGATGAGATCAGGCACATCTATGGGTATGCGAGACATGGCAAAGAAGAGTACCCTGGAACTCATAGTAGTGACCTTATCATAATGACCTGCTCTAGGAAGAATATTATATGAAATGATGAGGTGCATAATCCTGGCAATGGTTGAAAGTTTGATGTTTTGGGTAGGGATCATTCCCTGATAATCCTCAGGATAGATGGTCGATACAACTTCATGAGTAGGAAAGTCCTCATGAAAGCGGTGTGTGGATATCTTATAAACTAGTCTTCCTAATAGAGGAAACTCAAATGAATTTTTAATGTCTGATTCGGTGATTGCTATAGATTTTCCTAAGATTTCAGATCGAAGAATCAGTTCATCACCGTATCTTGCCTTTTCTATCATAAGGTTGGAGAAAAAAGCTTTTATTAGGAAAGGGCATACAGGTACTTGCTTTCCTATAAACTCTACCCATCCCATGCTAGCAAGTTTACATCTAATGTCAAATTGTTCTAGGTCACCTAAGTTAACTGGACGAGTCTATAGAATGACCCTATCTGTAAACTTAGGAGCTTGTTTCTTGCCTAAAGAGGTCAAAAGATTATCAGGCAGACTTGAGAGCTTTGTCTTGGGTGCCATTCTGCAAGACAATTTGGGTGATGTGTTGATGATTAGTTTTGATGAGAGATGTATGCTTTTAAAGTTTTGAGAGGAAGCATTTTTAAGATCGACATAGATTCATGCAAGACCTCAAAAAAAGGATTTTATCATTAAATCTCAATATGTGAGAAAAAAAAGATACAAAATAAAATAAAAATAAAGAATAAAAGATAGAATCCAAAAATATCAAGTGGGCCACCAATAAAAGTGCACACGTACATTTAAAAAAAACTTTTATTTTGGCTAGATAAGAATGAACAAATTTTCTAATTAAAAAATCCCTTCTTTTTTTTAAAAGAAAGATAAAATATATGTTGAGGATAACTCATGAGAAAAAGCAAGAAAAACTTGTTTTTTTGAGATGTTTTTTTTTAAAAAAACGAAATAGATGTTGAATCATTCAAAGAAAACATGAGATATTTGATTATTCTTCTCTAAAAACTTGTTTTTGAGGTAAACAAGTCAAGGAAAATCATTATCCAAGAAAAAAATATGAATCATAATTTTTATGGATGAATCAAGACATTGAGAGAAGAAGAGACGAGGGATCCACTCAACATTGAGTATAAACTTGTGAATGAGAGCTAAAGATCAAGTATTTTACCTTGGAGAGGAAGTAGAAAGCCTAGAAGCAAGGAAAGAGGAGTTTTGCAGCCAGTTGAATGGGCAATGAAGCCCTAGTTTCGGGCTTAAGAACTTGAGTTGAAGGGTCTGGATCAAATCTGGCGGAAGAATGGATGAACCAGATGGTTCTTCGTCTGCCGGTCGAATCGGGCGGTCGCACATCGATCGACCGCTCGATCTGCCATGAGTTTTTAGCCCTTAAGGAAAAATTATTTTTGAGAGATGTGTTTGTTTAAATTTTATGAAATTTTTTTCACATGAACTAGACTTCATGAGGATTCCAAAAAATCAAGAATCTCTTAAAAAAAATATCTCTTAAAAAAGACATCTCTACAATTTTCTAGAAAATCTACAAGTTCTCAGTGATATTTTTGTAAATACGAGTCATTTGTCCAACGATTTCAGATTTTGTTCAAACTTTCTAGATACCAACATATGGTCATTTAAAACATGTATGTTAAGTTTGAGACAAAGATAATGTCATTTGCTCAAGAATTTTATCATAGTGTCATTTCGTTCAAAGGACAAGCATATTACTATGAAGTCACTAATTATCAATCCTTAACTTATACTCATGTTTTTTTTTAAAGGTATAGACACATGAGTACTTAATATGAGTAACTCTGAATATGTTTTCCAATTACTAGCTCAAAATGATAGTCTCTAATGTGAATTTTAACTTAGAGCAAATTTCAAACGATCAAAATATCATGAAATTTCTTAAGATATCAAAGTTTTACCTACTCATGTAATTTCATAGATTTAGCATTCAAGAATAATCATGAGTATAGAGATATCATGAGAGCATGAACGTTCAATATTCTATAAAGATTCTGCCAAATTTAAACTCATACATCATTCTTGGAAACTTTCCCAACCTTTTCATTTTCTCTCCAAATTCTTTTAGATAACATAGCCTTCCATTAACATTTTCAACTTGCAAGTAGACTTCATTAATAGAAAATGAAATTAAGGCTACTAGCAAGCTAACCAAACCAAATAGCAAAGATTGATTCAAATATCATTTTCAGAATGCATCTTTGCTAGATAATTTGAAATTCGTTTTAAATGAAATCAAGTGATACCAAAATGAATTTTAAGAGATCACAAAAATAATAAATATGAAAACATGATCTCCAACCCTTCCTATTGGTTGAAAACCGAAAGGCTAACAATAGGCCTATGATTTAGAACCTCAAGGTCGCTTAGGCCCATTATAGGCCACCTAGGTCTACGAAGAGACCAAAAATAAAAAATAAAAAATCATTTTAATAAAATCGTATCAAGAGCAGATAAGATCAACTTAAACCAACCGAGTATCATAAAACTCCAACTTAAATGAATTCAACTAAAGTAAGGAGATGATACCAAGTTTACTTAGATGCCAGTATCCATACCTATGGCATCATGATGGCTTGAAGTTGCAACCAAAGATGGATTCTTCATTTAAGTCTATGGTCAACTTCAGCTCCTTACTTCTCTTTACCCTTGTGTGGTAGCTTCCCTTACAAGAGAGCAAGAAACCTTTGGTACCCAAATGGGTTTGGGTCCTTGGGGGTTAGAGGGTTTATCTATCCAAAGTGTTTTAACTCCTCTTGGGTTCATCTTAAATGCGCAATCATATATAGCATGTCCATATGTACCACAACAAAAATAATGTCCATTAAATTTCTTGTTGTTTTTGCTATGGACTTGATATTTATTATTAGAATGTTTGGCATGTGAGACATGATGGGTATGAACATTCTTAGAAACCACATTCTTTTTCTTGTAATCATGAGGTCTAGTTGTAGAATGCATAGCATGAGAATGATGATAGACGTTGGCATTCTTTACATAGGTATTTCTATTGTTCTTGATAAATAAAATATTTTTAAATTCACTTACTTTCTTATTCAAGACTATAACCTCACTTTTTAAATCATTCATAGATTTTTGAATAGCATGCAATTGAGTTTTTAACATGCTATTTTCATCTTTTAAATTATCATTCATGCTTCAAAGCTTTAAGCTCAAGCTCTAAGTTGTTATGACATGAACTAAAGGGTCTAGTCTTTAATTTTTCATTTTCTACTTCCAAGGCATGCACGTGTGAACTGAGCTTAAAGTTTTCCTTCTTTAGATTTCTATTTTCCTTATTATTTTTCATAAGCAAGGCATACATTTTTTGACATTCCTCAACTAGTTCTCCATATGACATATTGAATTAACTAGAAGAGCTAACATTTTCATTTGCATTAGTATGACTAGAAGGAGAGGAGTGTACCTCATCATTTGTGCTCATGAGGTAAGCTTTTGAAGTAGCTTCATAGTCATTGCAAGAGGATGCTTCATTTGAATGAGATGATGATGTAGAAGCTTTTGACCTCTTCTTTGTCTTATTCTTCATGGAAGGACAGTTTTTCTTTACATGCCCCTTCTCCCTGCATGCATGACATACTACCTTTCTTTTACAGCTCTTGGAGCTACTCCTTTGACTAGATGAGCTATGAGTATCAAGATTAAGATTAGTAGTAGGTGAGTGACCATTGTCATCACCACCTTTATCAAAAGTGCCAATCTCTTTAATTTTGGCATAATCATATAAAACATTTAAAGTAGCATTTAAATCAAAAGTCGTTGAACAATGTATGACTTTTTCAAGAATGCTATTTGGTATGGCAAAAAATATGCAATTCATAGCTTATCCATTGAATTGAAATATTTTCTTGTCAAGTTTGCTCCAATCATGCATGTCAATCTTACGAAAGGTGTATTCAAATTTTAACATGTTATAAACACCAAAACCTCTAGTCTTCATGTAGGTGTACATCATAGACTTCCAAAGACCAAAGTTCGATTCATCGAACCTAGGAGGTGAAGATACTACCGATTCTAGTGTCATTTTAGGATCGAGACAAATTGTAGAAGGGATGGTGAAATCATAATCTACGACCCGCTCCGATACCAAATGTTGGATGAAATGACACACTAGAGGGGGGGGGATAGTGTGTTTACTATTTCTTATTGCCTAATTTCAGTTTTAAACGTTTCTTTGATTACTTAGACAAATTGCTATTTATCGACTAGATGCGGAAATAAAAATAAGACAATTAAGCACAAGCCAAATATCAATGCTAACACACTGATTTATAGTGGTTTGGCCCCAATGCCTACTCCACTACCTAAGCACCCCACTTAGGATTTTCAAACTAAGTTTGCTAGATTAAATTGGTTCCCTTACAAAGAGGACTTTGACCCGAAGAGTCTCACTCTCAATCTAAGGTACTTCCACACCCGGAAGTCTCTGCCTTCTTACCGAGAGCACTCTTCGACCTCAACTCTAAGGGACATCTCAACTAATCCTAGTAAGCTATATTTACACAAGTGGCTTTACACCTTCTACACTAAGGTAACCACTTACATCCAAGACCTAACACTAGGTCTTCTTACAAATTCAAATACAATGAATTGACAAGCAAATTAAAACAAGTTTTATTACAAGAAGAGGAATAAAAACTTATACACATAAACACCTCTTCTTTCCGACCCTAGCACCCTTGACGAACCCTTGGAAGGAGAACTCTTTGGTGATGAGGGATCAAGAGCTAGGTTTAATGAATTTGTCGCTTTGAAACTTGGAGGATGCAAGGAATCACTCTTTGAAGGCTTTTTGCATCACAAATTATTTGGGCGAGAGAATAAAAAGAAGTTAGAAGAGGGATATTTATAACCCCTCACTGAAATGATAGCTCAACGGGTGGAAATGTTTCCGCCGTTCGGTCGCTTGCCGATCGATTAGTCGACCGATCGATCGTTGGTCGACTAATCGATCGACCGCTGCTTTAATTACTCTGTTCGGTCGATTGACATAGCCCTCTGCCATTTTTTTGTCATCTTCGATCGACCAGCGGGTCAACCGATTGGCTATTGCCATTTTGTGGCATCATTCGATCGACCGACAAGGCTATTGCCCATTTTCAACACCATTCGATCGATCGACCGGTCGACCAAACTTGGGGTGGAAATTTTTATCTTGGCTTTCTCGTTTTGCGCTTTGTTTTCCGGCTTCTTTCTTCAGTGTGCTTTAACTTTAAAAGGTTTTCCATGTTGTCCAAGTCATTTTTGGAGCACGCATTGGTCTATTTTCGAGATCGATCGAAAGACATGAGGCTTGACTTATCTTTTATCGATCCTGCAATTTTCATACTTCAAGAACTTGTTAACTAGGTTTGTTATCATCAAAATAGTCATGAAGGGAATAAAGCATGAAGGAAGAAACCTTCAGCCAACAGTAATGCCTCATTTCAAATATGTCAAGTCACAACCTCAACTAGGCATTTTTATAAACATTAATGATTACCTTTCATATGCAGTGCCAAAACATATGACATTGCAGTGCATTATCATCCACAAAGAGTACTTGTATTTTATTTATTTATTTTAACTTAAACCTTCCAATGTCTGACATCCTTTTACCATGTTATATCCAATCATAATGAATATTAAACATCATATTTAACTTAATTCTAATTCAAGATAAGCTAAACATATTCTATTACCTACAAAATGTTTCTTACAAAGATATGGATGCTTGTTTAACTTTCCCAGTTATGCATTTATCCTACCAAATTTCCCACTTTTTCTATACCCTTCTCCAAGTGGCCTTTCCTTTCCTTCAACAAATTTCAACTAGGGAAAATGACTCATAAATTAAAGATAACAAAAATATCCGTTCAAGTCTTCCCCTTATATGGGTCAGCCAAACAAGAGAAGGTTCTACCAAGGAAATTAAATCCCTAAACCTCTCTTACTACATTGTCAATTAACCATCAAGAAAACATACAATAAATAAATAAAACCTCATTATGCGTCTACATTTCTAGAAGTAAGAACACAATAACCACACAATTAATCATATAAATAATCAACTTAAATAAAAAATACGTACTGCCGCTAGTGCGCAGGTTCAGCTGCCAATCTTGTGACTAGGACGTACCATATGTGAACACGCTAGCAATGCCCCCATACGATACCTACCATCCTAATATCGTACCTGCTCTGATACCAACTTTGTCACACCCTAAATCCGATATGACCGGCCAGGATACGCCCACGTACATCGAAGTCTAACCCAACTCAAATACAACAATAATAACCTGAACATTAGAATAATAGAAGAATTATCTTAAATTTATTTAATAAATTACTATTACGAACGAATATAACGGTGATACAATCAATAAATTAGTAATGAAATTTTATCCCTTCATCTAAATAGTATCAAATCACAGCCTTCTATCTAATGTGATGCAATCATAGCCCTCTATGTAACATGATGCAATCTCAGCCTTACATCTAACCAGATGCAATCACAGCCCTCTATTGAACATGATACAATCTCAGTCTTACATCTAACCAGATGCAATCACAACCCTCCATCTACATGATGCAATCACAACCTTACATCTAACCTGCAATCTCAGCCCTCCATCAACACAAGATCAAATCCCTATCCTTCATCTCAACCAATTCAATCCAGCCCTTCATCTCACCCAAATAAATATCATCCCTCCATTTCATCTCCTCCTCCGCCAACCAGCCGCCCCCACCGTTTCCCCAACCGCCACCACCGCTGCTCACCGTCGGGATCCGATCGAACGAGGTCCTCGCCGGGTCCTCCATCGTCCAACGGTGGCTCGCCGCCGCCTGGCACTCAGCGGTGGCCCCAAAGGAGGTGACTAGGTCGGCTACCCCAAGGGGCGGGCAGTCGCGTAGCCCAACCACCGACGACACCCACTTGGGCAGGACACGGCTCGGCCATCGCCGACCCACCGCTACTTGGCAGCGGCCGCCCCTGGTGGTGGCCTTGCTGACGGCGGCTGCACAAGGCCAAGATAATTCCCTTTTTTTATTAAATCAACAAAAGGAAGAACATCGATTTTACTTCTACCCGATACAAGAAAATGCGTCAAAAATCGACGAAAAACCTCGAGACATGAGAACATCGACATGAATCAAGAATAGGAGAAAAGAAGGTCCAAATCCACTCATCGAACCAAGAGAAAATAGAAGGAAAAGACGCGCAGGATCTTCCCCCGATATCGACACCGACGAACTCATGAAAATCGGGCTCTAGCGGCTCCTCCTCCTCAACGGTGCCCTCTGTCTCTTCTCTCCTTTGCCTCGGTTGGTGTGCGGCTAAAACCCTTGGCCGCACACCTCAGTGTCTAATTTATAGACTCTGGTTGGGTCCAAATGACCAAAATACCCGTACTTAAGCTATCCGACTTTAATAGCGCATAACTCACTCGTTCTAACTCCGATTCGAGATCCGATTACACCACTAAATTTGCCTGGGGACCCTTTATCATCCTAATATGCTAAATTAAACAGATAAGGAAAATAAATTTTCCTTAATTTTTTTTCTACGTTAAATACTTACTCGGGTCTAATCCCGAAGCTTCCCGTCAATCCGCGCTAACTAGGACCCATGATCCCCCGCTCAAGAATAAAATATTATTATTAAGATTTTGGGTATTACATTGGTAGAAAAGACAAACCCCAGTTTAGGAGAAATCCTAGTAGTGTAGGTCAAAGGGGTAGGTCTCAGCTTAATAATGACCAAGATGTAATTAGCCCTGTTAAGATGAAAGATACTGCTAGGATGGACTTTACTTTTTAGGAAAATGAGCTCGCCCAGTCGCCTGGTTAAGAAGAGGAGTTTATGGATGATCCTCCTACTATTCATCAAAGGAATAATAGTCCTGGCTTGCAAGAGAATTTTGTTCATGCTCCCCCTCCTAAGGACACTAGTGATCTGGTTACTATTCCTGTTAAAGTGGTAAATATGAAGGATATTTTTAGGAGTTCCTCTACTAGTGGGTATGGCTATACTATTCCTAAGGAAAATGATGCTTCTATCCAAGGTGTTGTCACTGGAGCTATGGATGGTTCCTCATTCTCTAGTTTAGTAAATCAAGTTGCTGCTAGTTTAGGGGATTTATGAGATAGGATTGTTGGCAACCCCCCTAACCCTGTAGATGGGGCTAAGAAGTCTAAAACCCAAACCAGGAAAGGTAAATTCACCAAGGTTGAGATTGCTAAGAATTTAGCCAAATTAGACAATGTTTTCCAGACCAAGAAGAAGAAAAAAGGTTAAGAAGGTTCATCCTCAATTGAACTTTGAACTTGACAGTTGGCTTCTTAAGTCTATTCCCTTTAATTTTACTGATTCCTCTTCTAAAAATCTGCCTGTTGGTCAATCTATTTTAGAAGTTGGAATTAGGAGCCCTTCTGGAAGTAAGGAGGTTGTGATTGATAATGTGGTGAATAAGTCTATTGATTATGCCAATGAAAATTTTTAGTTGGAATTATAGGGGCTTGAGAAGGAGACATGTGAAGGATTTTGTGATGGCTCAAATAATAAATAATTCTGTTTGTTTAATTTTTTTGCAAGAAACTCATGTGCAAGATGATGTCTCTTTAGATTTTATTTATTCTCTTGATAATAATTGGCATGGTACTGTTGTTAGCTCCATTGGGGCTTCTAGGGGTCTGTTGCTTGCCTGAAAGTACTCTTCTGTTAAAGCTCATGTTATCTTTAAATTTGTGCATCTTATTAATGCGATTGTTCAATATTATGATGGTAGACCTTGGCTCTTTTCTTGATCGTATGCTTCTACTAATCCTACCACTAGAAATTCCTTATGGGATAAGCTTGGTAGTGTAGAGCTTAATAGTATTCCATGGTTACTTATTAGTGATTTTAATTGCATTATTAACTCCTATGATAAAATTGGCGGTTCTTCTTTTTACGAGAATAATAATGTTCTTACTTTTAAAAAAAGTATCAATGATTGTAACTTTGTTGATTTGGGTTTTTCAGGTAGTAAGTTTACCTGGTGTAATAATAGAAAAAATCTTCATAGGATACTTGTGAGATTGGATAGGGCTTTTGCAAATCCTTCTTGGCTCTCTTTATTCAATAACTCTTATGTTATCCATATGAAAAGATCCATTTCTGATCATTGCCCTATTTATTTAAATATTGTTAATTTTGCATTTAAGGGTACTTATAAGTTTAGATTTTAAAATTTCTAGACTCAATATCCTCAAGTGTCTGAAATTGTTGAGAATAATTGGAGTATGTGTAATTTTGCTACTTCTTGTTTATCTACTATCCCTAAGTCTCTTGTTATGCTTAGAAAGAAAATTTCATTTTGGAATAAATATTTTCTTGGTGAACTTGAAGTTAATCTCAGTCTTGTTAATGCTCATATTGATGAATTAGAGGCTAGAGATGCTAGTTATGCTTTGTCTGATTCTGATATTGATTGCCTTACAAGATTTTATAATAAATCTAAAGCTTTGAGAAGACAAATAAAGTTAAAGTGGTGGGCCATGTCCAAAGAGAAATGGTTTCAAGATGGTGATAAGAATACTAAGTTCTATCATAATACTGTAATAAAAAAATAAAAGAAGGAATATAATTTTTGCCATTACTGTTGATAATATGTGTATTATAGACACTGAGAATATTTGTAATTGCTTTGCTGATTACTATTCCTCTCTTTGGTCTTATGTTGATAGTACTTTTCCTTATTCTAATAGGTTGTCTGTCATTAATAAAATTCCTGATGATGCTCATGAATTCTTAACTAAATCTTTTACTCTTGATGAAATTACTATTGCTGTTAAGTCTTTAGGCCAGGGTAAAAGCGCTGGTCTTGATGGATATACTGGTGAATTTTATAAGGTTTACTGGAACTATTTATCTGATTCTTTCCTTAGATCTTTTAATGAGTTTCATGATTTGTCTATGTTGCCTATTGGTTGGACCGAGACTGAGATAATTTTTATTCCAAAAATTGAATCCCCATATGGTATTAAGGACTTTAGACCTATTTCTCTTTGTAATGTTAACTATAGAATTATGTCTAAGGTTTTGGCTAGTAGAATCAAACCTTACCTTGATAACATAATTTCTAAAAATCAATCTACCTTCATGAGTGGTAATTCATGATAATATTATTATTGCTCAAGAAGTCCTTTATTCATTTTACAACTATAAAGGTAAGAACCCCTACATTATTATCAAAATAGACTTAGAAAAAGCCTATAATAAGATTTCATGGAACTCCATTCTAGTTATGATGCACTTGATGAATTTTCCTACTAAATATGTTGACTCGATAAAATGTTGTATATCTTCTACTTCCTTTTAATGCTGCATTAATAATTGTAATTCTAGGTCTTTTAATGCTCAATGTGGTATTAGGCAGGGAGAAAATGAGAAGTCAATCAGGAATATTACGGATATCTTTGAGACATATGGTAGAATTGTTAATCAAAGAATTAATCTCTCTAAGTCTGATTTTTTTTCCCAAAGCACACTGACCCTGCTGTTAAGCATAAAATAAAGAGGGCTTTTGGCATGAGGATTGGTAACTTTCTTATGAAATATTTGGGGGTTAACATTGTTGGCCTAAGGTTTTCTACCTTGGTCTTAATCTCGGTTTTGATGATAACAAACATGGAACTAATGTTTCATTGAGAAATACTTTTAGGTTCCAAGTCAGTTAATGCACGACGTTCGCGATCGAAAAAATTGGAGAAATAGGAGAAATCGGCAAGGACGCTCGTTGATGCTTGGGATTCTTCGGGAAGTTAAAGTTTAGGTATAGAGTGTCTAGTTTATGTTGTAAATCCTCATGATGATGCATAAGAATTCAAAAACCAAATCCGAACCCTAAAATATAAAAAACCGACAAATTAAAAAATGACACTGGAATTCACTAAGCCCAGGGAGCTCCTTGGAGGGCTATATGACCTAGACATTTTCTTGACACAAAAAATACCGGTAATTGTTCCTTGGGTAAAAACTAGATAACGATGTATTTTTAAGGAATTTTTGGAAGCCTTTAGCATACTCATATTTTGTTGGCTTAAGGGTTTCTCTCAAGCTTCGATCTTCTTTTTGATGATAACAAACATGTATTTAATCTATGTGTGATGTTTGGAGTTCAAGCTGAGGTTGCGATAAGCATGCGAAGTTCGTTCAAACGAAACGGAAGAAGAAAACATCAAAGAAAGGCTTCGGGTATAGATCTAGTAGAAATCATGTAATATACCCCTCGGATTATTTTATCCCAAGCCAAGTTGTAAAATTATCCAAGTTAAAACTTGGTAACTAAATCCATGAAAAAGCATGTAACAAATTCAAAGTAAAAATCAGCCTCAGCTTGAGTTCGGTCGACCGAACAAGGCAGAATACTGGCAGTAGCCTATTCGGTTGATCGGTCGATCGATTGAATGATGCCTCAAAACGGCAGTAGCCATTCGGTCAACTTGTCGATCGACCGAAGTTAGTGAAAAATTGGCAGAAGGCTACGTCGGTCGATCGACCGAAGCCAAAATTTGGCAGAAGGTGCATCGATCGACCGATCGGTCGATCGGATTGCAGATCGTAGATGGCGCCTCTAGCTTCACTGCATTGGTCGACTGGTCGATCGACTGGACTGCGGATCGATGAAGTTGCGATCCATTCGATCGACCCATCGGTCGATCGGACGGTGCGAGTAAAGCACAGAAAGGGTAGTGATCGATTGGTCGGTCGACCGACGATCGACCGACAAGCAACCGAACGACTGTAACGGCAAGTTTTTTGCCCGTTGAATAGCCCATTCAGTTGAGGGTTATAAATAACCCTCACCTAACTCTTTTAAAACTTCTTGGAGATATTATTGAGTATTTTTAAGAAGTGATTTAAGCCTTCAAAGAGATCGATTGTTGCGCGCTCTGTTCTTCCGTCAACGTTCTCCTTTAAGCGCCCATTGCTCCTCAACTCTACTACGACTCAAGCTCATTTACTGGCAAGTTGAAGGCTTGGAGGCTTGGAAAAAGAGCATTGGTTCTTCTCTCAAATTCCTATCTCTTTTTCATTGTATTTGAAGTTATTTTAAAAACTTATTTTCATCTGTAATAACTTGCTAGGTGTGCTAGAGAAACACTTAGGGTTAGACTTTGTAGATTTGTGTTTTGCCTAGGTGAATAGGTTTGAGGAGTTCTCAAAGAGGTGAGAATTATGTCCTCAGTTGTATTCAAAGGGAAATACAAGTTCTATAATGTAGTTGGTTAGAAATCCTTGGTGTGGAGCCAAGGTAGTGGAGTAGGCGGTTGGCCGAACCACTATAAATACTTGTGTTAGCATTGTCAGTTGTTTGTGCTTATTGCTTTATATTTATTGCTTTCGCTTGCTATAAATATCGTGCTTAGCCTAACTAATCAAGAAATGATTAAAATCGAATTTAGGCTAATAAATTAGTTAACACACTATTCACCCCCGCTCTAGTGTGCCATTTCACCCAACAATTGGTATTAGAGCAGGTCATAGATTATGATTTCACCATCCCTTCTATAATTTGTCTCGATCCTAAAATGACACTAGAGTCGGTAGTATCTTCACCTCCTAGGTTTGATGAATCAAACTTTGGTCTTTGGAAGTCTATGATGTACACCTACATGAAGACTAGAGGCTTTGGTGTTTATACATGTTAAAATTTGAATACACTTTTCCTAAAATTGACATGCATGATTGGAGTGAACTTGATAAGAAAATGTTTCGGTTCAATGGAGAAGCTATAAATTGCATATTTTGTACCATACCAAATAGCTTTCATGAAAAAGTCATGCATTGTTCAACGGCTTTTGATTTATGGGCTACTTTAAATGTTTTATCTGATTATGCCAAAACTGAAGAAATTGACACTTTTAATGAAAGTGGTGATGACAATGGTCACTCACCTACTACTAATCTTAATCTTAATGCCCATAGCTCATCCAGTCAAAGGAGTAGCTCCAAAAGCCGAAAAAGAAAGGTAGTATGTCATGCATGCAAGGAGAAGGGGCATGTAAGAAAAAAATGTCCTTTCATGAAGAACAAGGCAAATAAGATGTCAAAAGCTTCTACACCATCATCTCATTCAAATGAAGCATCCTCTTGCAATGACTATGAAGCTACTTTAAAAGCTTACCTCATGAGCTCAAATGATGAGGTACATTCCTCTCCTTCTAGTCATGCTAATGCAAATGAGAATGTTAGCTATTCTAGTTCATTCAACATGTCATATGGAGAACTAGTTGAGGAATGTCAAAAAATGTATGCCTTGCTTATGAAAAAGAACAAGAAAAATAGAAATCTAAATAAGAAAAACTCTAAGCTCAGTTCACACGCACATGCCCTAGAAGTAGAAAATAAAAAATTAAAGACTAGACCCTTTAATTCATGTCATGATAACTTAGAGCTTGAGCTTAAAGCTTTAAAGCATGAAAATGATAATTTAAAAAATGAAAATAACATGTTAAAAACTCAGTTGCATGCTATTCAAAAATCTATGAATGATTTAAAAAGTGAGGCTATACTTTTGAACAAGAAAGTAAGTGAATTTAAAAACCCTTTATTTCTTAAGAACAATAGAAATACCTATGTAAAGAATGCCAATGTCTATCATCATTCTCATGCTATGCATTCTACCACTAGACCTCATGATTATAAGAAAAAAAAAATTGTTTCTAAGAATGTTCATACCCATCATGTCTCACATGTCAAACATTCTAATAATAAATTTAATGGACATTGCTTTTGTTGTGGTACATATGGGCATGCCATATATGATTGTGCATTTAAGATGAACCCAAATGGAGTTAAAACACTTTGGGTAGTTAAGCCCTCTAACCCCCAAGGATCTAAAGCCATTTGGGTACCAAAGGTCGTTCCTTGCTCTCTTGTAGGGGGAGCTACCACACAAGGGTAAAGAGAAGTGATGAATTGAAGTTGATAGTGGACTTAAATGAAGTATCATTCCTTGGTTGCAACTTCAAACCATCGTGATGTCATAAGTATGAAAATTGACATCCAGGTATACCTTGGTATCATCTTCTATATCATCTTGATTAAATTATAGTTGGAATTTGATATATGCTTAATTCTCGTCGATTTTTCCGCTCTTGATAAATTTCAAAAAGATTTTTGATTTTATCGATTTCCGATCTCTTCGGAGACCTATGTAGCCTGTAATGGGCTCATGCAAGCTTGCGGTTTTAAATCATAGGCTAATTGTGGCATTCGGTTTTCAACCAATAGGAAGGGTTGGAGATCTTATCTTTTAAATAGTTCATATTTTGAGATCTCTCGATTCATTCAGAATTCATGATAATTTATTTTGAAACGGATTTCAAACTATTTAGCAAAGTGGATCTTGAAAATGATACTTGATTCTTCTCTTTGCTATTTGGTTTGGTTAGCTTGCTAGTAGCCTCAATTTTATTATCTACTAATGAAGTCTACTTGCAAGTTGTGAATGTTAATGGAAGACTATATTATTGTGAAGAAAAAGAAAAAGGCAAGTTTGGCAAGACTCCAAGAATGAGGTATGAGTTTAAGTTTGATAAAATATTTTTTAAATATTGAATATTCATGACTTCATGATGCCTCTACACTCATGATTATTTTTGAATGTCAAATCTATGAAATTACAAGAGTAGGCGAAACTTTGATATCTTAAGAAATTTTATGATTTCTTGATCAATGTATTGAAATGTGCTCTAGGTTAAAATTCACATTAAATATTATCATATTGAGGTAGTAGTTGAAAAACATGTTTAGATCCACTTATATGTCATGTGTCTTCATTTGAAAAACCACGAGTATAAGTTAAGAATCGGTAATTGGCAACTTTATAGTAATATGCTTATCTCTTAAACAAAATGATGCTAAGATAAATTTTTTTCTATGACATTGTCTTTATCTCAAATTTAGCATACATGCCTTAAATGGTCATATGTTGGCATCTAGAAAGTTTGAACAAAATCTGAGATCGTTAGATAAATGACTTATATTTACAAAAATGTCATTGATAACTTGTAGAATTTCTAGAAAATTATAGAGATATCATTTTTGAGTGATTCTTGATTTTTTGGAATCCTCATAAAGTCTAGTTAATATGAAAATTTTTTGATAAAATTTAAATGTACACATCTCTCAAAAATAATTTCTCTTTAAGGGTTAAAAACTCATGGCAGATCGAGCGGTCGATCGACTTGCGACCGCCCGATCGACCGGCGGGTGGACAATGATCTAGTTCGTCCAGTTTTCCGCCAGACTTAATCCAGACCATTCAACTAAAGTTCTTAAGTCTGAAACTAGGGCTTTCTTGCCCATTCGACCGGCTGCCAAAACCCTCTTCCCTTTCTTCTAAGCCTTCTACTTCTTCTCCAAGGTAAAATGCTTAATCTTTAGCTATAATTCATGATATTATACTCAATGTCGTGTGGTTTCTTCATCTCTTCTTCTCTCAATGTCTTGATTTATTCATAAAAAACGTGATTCATGTTTCTTTTTCTAGGATGATAATTTTCTTTGGGATATTTACCTCAAAAAAAAGTTTTCCTTGCTTTCTCTCGTGAACTATTCTCAACATTTATTTTATCTTCCTTAATTTTTTTTTATGTTAATTAGAAAAAAAAATTTCTAGTCAAAATATCTTTTTTATGTATATTTTTTTTTGATATGGCTCATTGTATATTCTCTTTGGATTTTATCTTTTATTTTTATCTTTATTATATTTTTTTTTAATTTATCCTTTATTAGTGTGTCTATTTTTTTGAGATTTAATGCTAAAATCTACTTTTTTAAGGTCTTGCATGAATCAATGCCGATTTAAAAAAGGTGCTTCTTTTCAATGCGTCAAAAGCATGCATCCTTCATCAAAGCTAATCATCTTCATCCTCATCCTAATTATCTTGCAGAATGGCACCCAAGACAAAACTTCCAAGCTTGCCCGATAATCTTTTGACCTCTTTAGGTAAGAAACAAGCTTTTAAGTTTGCAGATAGGACCATTCTACAGACTCGTCCAATTAACTTAAGTGACCTAGAATAATTTGACATTAGAAGTAAACTTCTTAGCATGGGATGGGTAGAGTTTATAGGAAAGCAAGTACCTGTATGCCCTAGCCTAATAAAAGCTTTTTTCTCCAACCTTATGATAGAAAAGGCAAGATACGGTGAACTAATTCTTCGATCTGAAATCTTAGTAAAATCTATAGTAATCACCAGTACGGTCAACAAGTGGATGAGATGTGGCGATACTATCAGTCGCATCTACCACCTCCACCTCCACCTGAGGATGACTAGTCTTATTTGATGTTTTGATGTTATTTATATCATGAACTTGTATTTGATGATCAACTCTACATGTATTTGGCAACTCCTTATCATGATTGACTATTGTTGATGATAAGTAATGTGTGTGGTATTTGATGTGTGAATGACATGCTAATGTAGTATGGCATTATTGACTAGATGATTCTTGGTTTTCATGATGAAACTCTTAAATTGTACCTTAATTCTTACCCTTTTTAATTGATGTCAAAAGGGGGAGAAAAAGTAAGGTCTCACTTGGTTTTTATGATGCATATAGTTATGAGGAGTTACAAAAATAATATGCACATTGATAGGGGGAGCATAGGTTGAGTTGTAAGCATTTGTATGCATATGTTGAGTTTTATATCTTGTACACCTTAACTCATGAATGCCTTAACTCAAACTCACAAAAAAATAAGTATATGCTTTCTTAAAATTACATGTTATGTTTGTCATCATCAAAAAGGGGAAGATTGTTGGCTTAAGGGTTTCTCTCAAGCTTCGATCTTCATTTTGATGATAACAAACATGTATTTAATCTATGTGTGAAGTTTGGAGTTCAGGTTGAGGTTGCGATAAGCATGCAAAGTTCGTTCAAACGAAACGAAAGAAAAGACCGTCAAAGAAACGAAAGAAGAAAACGTCAAAGAAAGGCTTCGGGTATAGATCTAGTAGAAATCATGTAATATACCCCTAGGATGATTTTATCCCAAGTCAAATTGTAAATTATCCAAGTTAAAACTTGGTAACTAAATCCATGAAAAATCATGTAACAAATTCAAAGTAAAAATCAGCCTCAGCCTGAGTTCGGTCGACCGAACAAGGCAGAATACTGGCAGTAGCCTATTCGGTCGATTGACCGATCGACCGAGTTATGCCTCAAAACGGCAGTAGCCATTCGGTTGACCTGTCAGTCGACCGAAGTTGGTGAAAAATTGGCAGAAGGTTCATCGGTCGACCAATCGATCAATCGGATTGCAGATCACAGATCGCGCCTCTGGCTTCACTGCATCGGTCGACCGAACTACGGACCGATGAAGTCGCAATCCATTCGATCGACCCGTCGGTCGAACGGATGATGTGAGTAAAGCAAAAAAGGGTAGCGGTCGATTGGTCGATCGACCGACGATCGACCGACAAGCAACCAAACGGATGTAACGACTAGTTTTTTGCCAGTTGAACAACCTGTTCAGTTGAGGGTTATAAATAACCCTCACCTAACTCTTTTAAAACTTCTTGGAGATATTATTGAGTATTTTTAAGAAGTGATTTAAGCCTTCAAAGAGATCGATTGTTGCGCGCTCTGTTCTTCCGTCAACGTTCTCCTTCAAGCGCCCACTGCTCCTCAACTCTGCTACGACTCAAGCTCATTTACTGGCAAGTTGAAGGCTTGAAGGCTTGGAAAAAGAGCATTGGTTCTTCTCTCAAATTCCTAGCTCTTTTTTATTGTATTTGAAGTTATTTTAAAAACTTGTTTTCACCTCTAATAGCTTGCTAGGTGTGCTAGAGAAACACTTAGGGTTAGACTTTGTAGATTTATGTTTTGTCTAGGTGAATAGGTTTGAGGAGTTCTCAAAGAGGTGAGAATTGTGTCCTCAGTTGTATCCAAAGGGAGACACAAGTTCTATAAAGTAGTTGGTTAGAAATCCTTGGTGTTGAGCCAAGGTAATGGAGTAGACGATTGGCCAAACCACTATAAATACTTGTGTTAGCATTGTCATTTGTTTGTGCTTACTGCTTTATATTTATTGCTTTCGCTTGCTATAAATATCGTGCTTAGGCTAACTAATAAAAAAATGATTAAAATCGGATTTAGGCTAATAAATTAGTTAATACACTATTCACCCCCCCTCTAGTGTGCCATTTCACCCAACATATTTGAACCGGGAGATTAGAAAATTTTTGTTTTTTGGAAATTTGTACTAGACCCCAAAAACTAGATTTTATTCTTAAAGATTTTGGTTTTTTAGATATTTTTATTAGTTAACACACATTGGGTCTTTCCCTATCCTCAAGCGAAGAGGTGCGGTGGCTTATGAATTGGCCTTGCCTCCTAGTCTGAGTAGAGTTCACCTAGTCTTCCATGTATCAATGCTCCGGAGATATGTGAGGGATGAGTCCCATGTGATCGAGCCGACTACGATTGAGGTAGACTCAGCGGTCTCATATGAGGAGAGGCCAGTAGAGACAATTGACCGGCAGATCAGGAAGCTGAGGTCCAAGGAGATTTCCTTGGTAAAAGTTAGGTGGGAGCACCACTCCGGACAAGAGGTCACTTGGGAGGTAGAGCAAGACATGAGAGAGCGCTACCCTTCCTTGTTTGAAGAGCAGGTAAGTCCTAGTAACCCCACTAAATTCGAGGACGAATTTCTTTAAGGGGGGAAAGTTGTAAGACCCGAAAAATTTTCTAATATAGAATTCAATTTTTGGTGCAGCGCACCGGATCGGAGGTTAGCCGGGTCGAGCCGCGGGATTCGCCTCGAGTAGAAGGTATAACCCGACCCATGGAAATATGAAGTTAAATTGGTTCAGAGTTTATGTCCTTTCTTGCTTATGATGTCTTATTAAGTCGAGTCCGACTCGTGAGTGCGGGTAGGATCGGATTCCGAATCAAACTTGAATCGAATTGGGTATAAGTCAAGTTAAGTCGAGGGCAAATGGGTCATTGGATGAGGGGAATAAAACCTCTCACCCAAGCCACCCATGCGGCTCAAAGAGGGAGCTGCACGCAGCCCACCAAGAGGGGGAAAGGGAGAGAGGAGGAGGAGATTTTGTTGGCGCGAGTTCGCGATGACGCGCGAGGAGATTAGAATCTTGTTTCTTCAAGATTTCTTCGCGATTTAATTCAGGGTGGGTGGTTAGATAGAAGTTGAGGGGAGGCGGGTGGCCGGCCCCATAGATTTGGAAATCAGGATTCTTCTTCGCGAGTTTTGCCAATTGAGTTGTTTTCTCTATGTTAGATTCATAGATCCTTGTATAAGCTGTGATTTCATGGTTTTATATGTGTCGATTCTTGTTTTAAGGGGCTGGACGAGTCGAGGAAAAAGGGGAAAGGTCATGCCAAAATTTTCCCCAATTTTCTCGCTCGTCGAGCAACTTGCGTATCGACTTGTGTTTGCTTTGGTTTTGCTTTTGGATTGGCACTCGAGTGGACGTTGCAGCCATGTCCACCACCCCTAAGGGGTTCGGCAGAGCAAGGACATTATCCTGCTCGAGTGGGCCGAGTAATAGAAAGGGGGAAAAAGAGTTGGGCTATTTTTATTGGTTTGTCGGATCTCCTACCTATATCGCCTTAACTTGCACCTTCATGGTTAAATGTTAGATGTAAAATTAAGTTTATGTTTACTGATTCCACGGATAAGAATGCATAAATTCCAGCCCTTTCCCACATGAGTGGTTCGGCCGAGCAAGGGCTACCTTGCTCAAGCTTCGGCCGATCAAGGGAAAGGGGAGGAAACGAATGATTTTACGTAGTTGTTCCTATCCCTCCATTTAATGTGTATTCATGTTCATGCTAATGTAGATCCATATTCGTGTTATGAATTGTTGGGTTAGATCCATATTATTTTTTTGAAATGTTCTTGCCAATGCTTACATGGTATATGTAGTCAAGAAAGGTTTCATTAAATTGCTCATATTATGTTTAATTGTTGCCATGCTAGTGTATGTTCTATATTGATTTAAAATCACTACATTACTTACTTTCTAATTTGGTTCTTCATGATGTTATCATCTATAATTAAATTGGTAAGTGATGTGGAAATGGTAGGTCGAGTGCCTACTCAGTCGGCGAGTTCGCTCGCTCTAGGAAGAACGGTTAGATGACTTGTAGTATCATTTAACTTAGATATATACCGGATACATACACTAGGTGTTTCAAATAAGGAAACAAGAAGACCCTAAGGTAGGGGTCGGACATGGGCAATGCTCGGAATGCAAAACACAACATTTTGGCATAGCCGGTTTGGGTTGTGGTTGATAGTCTACTGAGAAGTGTCACTAGTCGGATGGCAAGCACACGACTAAGCGGTTCATAGGGTCTTGAGATTGCACCAGCGGGCCGCTAGGTGTTAGACTCGGGTGATAAAGGATCTTGAGATTTCGTCAGTAGGCCACGCTGACGGTAGACCCGAGTGGGTTGGGACTAGCTATCCCTAACTTGGAGGATCACTGGAACTAGTGGCCATCCTAGTTGACGGATCTGAAGTGTAAAATTCTCTAAATGAGGAGCCCATAGGGGCTGATTTGAGTAAGCCGACCGTCCAAGTCAAGTAGAGGAAGAATTGTACCTTCCATATATACTGTAGGCCTTTATTGGTCAAACTTGCATCATGGATATGGGCCCGAGAGGCCAGTTCATCCACTCATCCAATTTGGCACACTAATTATTTATGGAATGTGATTTGATAACTTCCTTATATATGTGATTGCCGAGGTTTTAAGTGGAGGTTCAAAAGAACCGTTCACTGAGTTCCTCGTGAACTCATGGTTTTCCTTTCTTGTTGTTTTGAAGAGCCCGAGCAGTGAGGTACGGCTTGGTGGCATGACGCGCAACAGAGTAGGCGTGTACCCAGATCTCATAGCTAGTAGGATTTAGTCGTAGTCGTGTTTGTTAGTGTCTGATGTATGCATTGGGTTTCTTCTGTTAAAACTTGAATGTTTATTTGGAAAAACTTTCGGTTGTTTTATTTGAAACTTATGGTGTTTTAAAACTTGATGTTATCAAACTGGTTTGAACTTTTAATAAAAAAGTTATTATCGTTGGTTTTGGTCGATACTTGATGTGTTCTGTTTATGTGTTCTTTTGAGAATTGTTCATCAGTGCATATGGTAGGCTTTGGGGTACTGACTTGTACCCTGGCCGGTCACGCATACCCTGAGTTGGGGCATGACAAAGTTGGTATCAAAGCATCAGGTTTGGTCTTGACTACGACTAGGAAATGGGTATTGCATGAGGCATATGGTAGCATGTCTATGTGCGGTAGGATCAGGCAACCACGACTGCACTCAGCGCACCATGCGGTTAGAAACTTGAATTCAGTTAAATGAATTGGATAATATTGATATTATGATTCTTTTCTTGATAGTGTAATGGAGGCCCGGAATGCTGCTCTGAGTGGTAGTGGTAGCAACTCCACAGAACGTCGAGGCCGAGGTCGAGGCCGGGGCTGTGACAGAGAGCAGTCTGAGGTGGAGGGCCAGGATTCGGCAGCTGTGCAACTTCAGGCACAGGTAGCTCTTCTGACAGAAGCGCTCCGTAGGGAGCAGGAATTGAGACAGCAAATGTAGCAGCAGCAGCAGCAGCCACCTCAATCGGTATCGGCAACCCCTGTGGTACCGGAGGTGGTTGTGCAGGCAGCACCGCAGGTCAAGGACCCAGAAGCACCCACGTACTCCGATTTTGTCAAGTTTAGGCCGCCAGTATTCACCGGTGCAGACCCGAAGGTGGATGTCTCCGAGTTTCTAGGGGAGTGTCATGAGCTGTGTTTAGAACTGGGATGTTCCTCAGAGGCGGCGGCGCCCCTGACCTGCAGCTAAGGGGACCTGCTAAATATTGGCTGCAAATCTGAGGGGCCGTAGAGCAGCACATGCACCACCTCCCACCTGGGAGGAATTCAAGGCAGCTGTTGAGGAGCAGTATTTGCCGATGAGTGTCCGCAATAAGCGGGCACAAGATTTTGAGCTGCTCCGCCAGTTTGGAGGGATGATAGTAGCTGTGTATGAAATGGAATTCACCCGACTCTCTAGCTAGGTACCACCCAACTTTAGTGGCTACCGAGACCGCCAGGGTGAAGAGGTTCGTGGAGGGTCTGAGACCTCAAATAGACAGGCTTATCCACTACACCGAGGACTCCACATTTGCACGGGTGGTGGATGAGGCCCTCCGGAAGGAAGCCCTGGTGCCGTTCAAGAGGAAGGATGGGCCGCCCAAGAAAAAGTTTTGGTCTCAAGGGTCAAGAGGCCGATAGTGGCATTCAGAGGGAGCTCTGACAGGCGCAGATCCCCAGCAGAACCGTGGCCACAGTAGTAATCGGGGCCGCGGGGGCTCAAGGTCAGGGGCGGCGAGGCAAGCAGAGTCAGGGGGCGTTGCTCAGAGGTCGGACATGCCGTAGTGTGGTCGTTGTAACCGGAGATACTGGGGTGCTTGCTATGGCTGCACAGACGCATGTTTTAGTTGCGGACAGGTGGGGCATTTTAAGAAGGATTGCCCAGACAGTGGTGGCCAGAGGTTTGAGCCGTCAAAGGGAAAAGTGCCAATGTTAGTGGGGTCAATGGCACAGAAAGGTCAAATGCATAGCAGAGGACCACAGGCCAGCCACTCTGAGAAATCGTCTACCCAAGTCTATGCCATGAACCGCGATGGGGCGAAGGCATCTAGAGCAGTAGTGACAGGTACTATTTCAGTATGTTCATCTACCGCATATGTTCTATTTGATCCGAGTGCTACGCACTCGTTTGTATCTGCCAAGTTTGCTGCCGGGTTACCTATGGAACCTTTCTTACTTGATGGGCCATTTCTGGTGTCAACGCCTACAAGCGAAGCAATCTTAGCCAACTCAATTTTTCAAGGCTGCGAAGTGCTCATCTGCGACCATGCATTAAGGGAAGATTTGAAGCTTCTGCCCACGCTTGAGCTCGATGTCATACGAAGCATGGATTGGTTGGCAGAGCACTTTGCGATGCTAGATTGTAGGGCTAATACAATCATGTTCAGTAAGTCCAGGTTGCCACAGTTCACCTTCCAAGGGGAGGGAAAGGGTGAGCCGATTGGGATCATCTCGGCCCTTAAGGCTCGTAAGCTACTTCAAGGGGGTTGCCAGTCCTTTCTGGCCTTTGTATCTGTGGCAGAGGAAAAGGGGGATGCGGCAGGGGACATCGGTGGTACCCAAGTAGTCTGTGAGTTTCCCGACATGTTTCCCGAGGAGCTGCGGGGATTGCCGCCCAGGAGGGAAGTGGATTTTTGCATTGATTTGCAGCTCGGGGAAAGCTAATGTGGTGGCGGACGCTCTCAGAAGAAAATCCATAGGCAGCTTGGCTCATTTGGAAGCCAAGAGGAGGTCTTTAGCTCGAGAGTTGGCATTGTGCCTAGATGGGGCTGCGACCTTGTCAGTGACAGCTTCAGGTGCTTTGGTGGCACACTTGCGGGTACAATCCACTATGGTTGGTATGTTGCGTACTGCGCAGGAAGACGACGCCATTTGTGCATTGACAAAAGATCTAGTACAGCGGGGCGATGCAGATAATGGGTTCAGAGTGGACTCAGAGGGTGTGCTGAGGTTCAGGGATCGAATTATGGTACCGGATATGACAGAGGTGCGCAGGCAAATCATGGAGTGGGGTCATCGATCCACTTATACGATGCACCTAGGGGTCACCAAAATGTACCGAGATCTTAGGCAGCATTACTGGTGGAAGGGAATGAAAAGGGAGGTAGTTGAATTTGTATCCAAGTGTCTAGTCTGCCAGTAGGTAAATGCCGAACATCTGGAGCCCGCAGGGCTCTTGCAGAACCTCGAAGTGCCCGAGTGGAAGTGGGAGAAAATCACCATGGACTTGGTGACTGGATTGCCTAAGTCATGAGGCGGCTTTGACTCCATTTGGGTGGTAGTGGACTGGTTAACCAAGATCGTGCACTTCATTCCAGTGAAGACTACCTTTTCGGCGGAGTAGTACGCCCGACTATTTCTAGACAGGATTGTGGTTTACCATGGCACCCCAGTGATGATCATATTAGATCGGGGTACCCAATTCACAGCCCGATTTTGGCAGTCTTTCCAAGAGGCCTTGGGCACTCAGGTGCGTTTTAGCACGACCTTCCATCCGTAGACAAACAGACAGTCTGAGCGAACCATCCAGACCTTGGAGGATATGTTGAGGGCCTGCGTTCTGGACCTAGCAGGCAGTTGGGATAAACACCTGCCACTGTTTGAGTTTGCCTACAACAATAGCTATCACAGTAGCATTGACATGGCACCCTTCGAGGCATTGTTTGGGCGGCGGTGTAGGTCCCCTGTGGGTTGATTTGAGACTGGAGAGACTCTCCTGGTTGGTCCGGACTTGGTTGAGGAAACGGTGAAAAACGTGCAGCTAATAAAAGAAAGGCTGTTGGCGGCTCAGAGCCGCCAAAAAATGTATGCTGATAAGAAGGCCAGAGAAATGGAATTCGCTGAAGACCAGAGATTCATTGGTCCTTTTCCTATCCTCAAGTGAAGAGGTGCGGTTGCTTATGAATTGGCCTTGCCTCCTAGTCTGAATTGGATTTAGTCGTAGTTGTGTCTATTAGTGTCTGATGTATGCACTAGGTTTCTTCTGTCAAAACTTGAATGTTTATTTGGAAAAACTTTCGGTTGTTTTATTTGAAACTTATGGTGTTTTAAAACTTGGTGTTATCAAACTGGTTTGAACTTTTAATAAAAAAGTTATTATCGTTGGTTTTGGTCGATACTTGATGTGTTTTGTTTATGTGTTCTTTTGAGAATTGTTCGTCAGTGCATATGGTAGGCTTCGGGGTACTGACTCGTACCCTGGCCGTCACGCCTACCCTGAGTTGGGGCGTGACACAATGCTTATGGACTGTTGGGTGTTTGATATTCCTTTACAGTTGAAATCATCTTTTGTGTGTACTGCTTTGTTTGATATGAATGTCTCAGTTGAATTTTTTATTTGTGAAAATGCTTGGAATATGGACCTGTTAACTGATTTCTTTAGTGATAATCTTGTGGAGGTAATTTCCAATTTGCCCCTTTCTTCCTAGCCCTGTGATGATACATGGGTTTGGTGGCTAGCCATTAGGGGGGATAATTAGTTCTAAGTCTGACTATATATTTATTTTTAATCAAATTCACCCCAACCTAAATAGCCTTCCTCATTGGAAAAATATCTGGAAAGCGCCGGTTGCCCCTCGTGTTAAAATTTTTGCTTGGAAAGCTATACACAAAAAGCTTCCCACGGCGAAAAGACTATTAGATTTGGAGTGGTCAATTTCCACTGCTGTGCCCTATGCGGCAGCCCTCAGGAAATCATGTATCATGTTTTCTTTGAGTGTGAGATAGCCAGCGCTCTTTGGAAATTGATTGAGGGTCGGTTTGCGGGTATAAAAAAAGAGCTTAGTAGAGTTGGTTGGTACAGAGTTCCGGCAATGGACAAACTAATTATTCTTCCGCTGCTTTGGCACTATGTTTGAATGCTCTCTATTCTCTCTGGATGGCTCAAAATCGTGTAGTCTTTCAGAACTTGTATTCCCCTGTTGAGACTTTATTTTCAAGCTCTCTAGCTCTTACTATTCATTATGCAGATACTTCCCTTTTCTGAGGGCACTCAGGTAAATTCTATTAAGGAAGATGAGGCCTGAAAATTACCTCATCTTAATTGGGTTAAATATAACACTGATGGTGCTATTGAGATAGATTTAAATTATGGAAGTTATGCTTTTATTGGTAGAGACTGTGATGGTGCATGCTCTGTGGCAGCTGGTTTTTATCACAATAATTGTTCGGTATTGATAAATGAGACTTTAGCCTTTAAGAGTGCACTTATGCATGATATTCATTATAAGCCTAAAAATGTTATTATTGAGAGTGATTCTACCCTTCTTGTTGATACCTTTAACGGCCGGATGAAATACTTTTGAGAAATTTAGAATATAATGATTGATATCCAAAACCTTACAGGCGAAATTAAGGAGCTTTAGGTTACGAACATCCGGAGAGAGCATAATCGCGAGATGGATTGGCTCGCAAGCAAAGCTTTTAAAGTAAAATTTTGTTTGAAATAAGGAGTGTCTTCTAATCTTGTAAACTTAATGTAATTAGTTTGTATTAGGTTGGACTTTTTCTTGAAAAAAAAAAATTATAATTTTCATATTCAAATTATCATAATTATGATACTAATGGAATATGGAAAGTAATAATTATAAGATTATATCTTGCATAAGTCAATTTCAATAACTTAATTGAATACATTAAAAAAGAACAAATATATCATAGAACAAGAAACTATTCTATAAGTTTGAGAAATACAAACATATTATGAAAGCTACAAAAAAATATAATTAAAAAAAATTGAGAAAATATAAATCACATATTTCTTATTATAAGCCCAACCAAATATATTTTATAATTGAGGAAATGCAAATAACAAAATATATTTATCAAGCGAAATAAACTAGTGAAGATACAATTGCAAGCATGCAACTTTTTTTTTTTTTTTTTTTTGCAAAGTGAGGCAACCGATTGCCACAAAATTTATTTCGTAAGAGAAGAAATGGAGAACAGGTCAATTATTATACATACAAGTAGGGTGAAAGAGCGTCGCTACAGGAGATGCTAAAAACATATCTATAAAGATAGATTAAAAATTGGTTGACCTCACAATCTAACAATATCTCAAGATTGCCCTAGGGTTCTAATTCTACTCCAAAAAGCTTTCACATAATAAATGGTACAGTAAGCATTCTATTAGTTTTTGTATGTTTGGTAAAATCCTGAGAATGATTCTCAGTTAAAGACCAATATCATATTATAAAACAATTGTAATCAAACCACATGAAATGTCATATATAAGAAACCAAATTCCTAAGAGCATATTTATTTCATAGGATAAAAATGTATAAGATTAAAGATAAATTTATATTATTTATTTGTTTAGTGCATGAATTAAAAAAAAAAAAATTTAAAAAAATATAAATTTGATATTATATTCGATATATACCGGATTAAAGAAAATTTTATCAAATATTCCCTTATTTGATATCATTCCTATCCAATCCTGTCTAATAAAGCAAATGAACCGTAAGTAGATGTAAAAGTTGATTCAAGCTGATGTGAAAGGATCCTCCTGAAGTTCATGCATCGCAAGAAGCTGCAATATTTTCTTTCATCTTAGTAGTTCCTAGCATGTTTATATAGGAACATAACATGTCATATGAAACATCTCTAAAAGTAGTACTATGTAACCAAACATTCTCATCCATTATTGGAGGTTGTTCTTGCTTAATCATTTCATGAGCAATTATCAGATCATTTGGCATTTGCTCCAACAAATTGCAAAAAAATTACTAATTAAGAAAGATAAAAATATTTTTAGTTTTTATAAAATAGAATGAGCACAGGTAGTTCAGGAAAAAGCAAGAAGAGAGAGGAGTAAATTAGAAGCAATTAGACTTTGGCATTTCTAGGGTAGAAGAAATAAAACGAAAGAAGCAATATCAACAAACAAAGAGAAGTAACTGGCGGCGCTGAGATTAGGCGGATTTCGGTTTGGGGCTGAAGCATCGTTCAGAATGGGTGGAGTTCGGCTTGGGGGAGAAGCAGCGATGAGATTCGGTGAAGTTCGACTTGGGGAAGAATAATTTTTTTCTATTATGTGGAGTTCGGCTTGGGGGAGAAGCAGTGTGCACTGCTCTGAGATCCGACGGAGAACAACCGACGATGGGGAGGAGAAGCACCTGCAACGTTTGCCTTTGCTTTGGGGAGAAAACCGATGATAAGAGAGGCAAAAATACGAAGAAGATGAAAGAGTTACGTCAGGGTATTTGGATTCGAAATGGGGTATTTTGGGAAGAGGGATTCAAGGATTTCGAGCGGGAATATAATGGGAAGACAGGTTTCAAGTAATAATTACGTATCAGGTTCGATAGATGTTAAATTTTGAATCCAGATAAATATTGCATCAAGATTCGAGTGGGCTAACGTGGTGCAAGATAAGCACCTCGTGCCCATGGAACCTTATATGAGTAGGTTGCTCATATAAGTTTTACTCGACAGGAAGGAAGGAGGTTGCGCTTCATGGCCTAACTCTGATACGATGCGGTTTTCTATGATCACGTCAGTGAACTGACGATCCAACTGGACCGGAGTACACGAAAAGATGGACCCGATGACAAGCACTTGGGCCTGATCGTCCCAAAGTGAAAGTCTTGAAAGGATAAATAAATCTTGGTCCAAATTAGAAATCATCGTGTCGGCGAGACAATAGTCCATGGGCCGGATAAGAACCAATTGGGTTGTACGGATCAGAAGGTAACAGATGGGAAAGAAACATTGGTTCAAATTGGAACAGGCCCAATTTTTAGAGAATATGCCCATTTTTTAATCTGATTTTGCATGTGGATACAAGTTCCTTTCGATCTATATTTTTTTTAGTTAATTTCAAATCAATCCGGTGATTTAATGTGATTTTTAATTTAGTTTTTAAAGTTTTGAAAACTCTAATTTAATCTTCCCAATTCTAAATTTGGTTTCCAATTTACTCTATCAATCATAGACCGCTATTTTTTTTTTTTTTGAAAGAATAGGCACGTGAATTTTAAGTTTGAAGAACAAAATTGACTTCTTAATTCTTAAAAAAAGAAAATAAGAATATTTTCAAGTCAGCCTAATAATAAAGTTTGTGGAATCTTAAATATAATTGAACTGGACTAAGACTTTGGATTTGACCATATCAAGTCCAAAAACGCTCACACTTCTGAGCCAGACTCAAGTCAAGCCACTTACAACTTAGCTCGGGCTCCGTCGGGCCATATAAGGACACCAACGCTCTTCATTAATAATTATTCGGAGCATAGTTTTAAAATTCGTACCATACCGGGCGATATTTATCGGTATTTTGGCTTTCCAGTATACGAGATACCCGATATGGGAGAAATACCAGGTATCTCGATCATACCGGGCGGTATTTATGATATACCGCCCGATATGGGCGGTATTGTGTGCATACCGGGCGGTATACCGCCCGATATGATAAACAGTATCCCCAAACAGCTTTTTTTTGTTAAAAGTAACTCCAATAACACATCATTGATAAAGAAATACTTAAATTTAAGATTCAAATGTCAAATATATGAATACAATGTTTAAAGAGCCGTTGGGTATTATTTGATACTGTATTAGGGTTTTTCATATATACAAGAGAATCATTACATTGGAATTTATATAGGGCGACACAGGCCCACAACCCAAAAGACCTTTGTCTAGAATCATTTGATGAAAGAAACCAAACCCAAAACCCATATTATTTAATACTGTATTATTTAATACTGTATTAGGGTTTATGTTTTGGGGTCTAGAATCATTGTATAATCTTTGTAATGTTCATTGGTGATGAAAGAAACCAACCCCCAACCCAAAACCTAGACCGAGAACTAAACTCGCTTTAAAATCGTACTTGGTACAATTTTGGTCAACCAATGATCGACCAAGGTTCGACCGATGGGCCCAATGGCTCTTTTATCTAACCTTTTCAATCCATTGAGCCTGAGCCGTGTAACCATGTTTATCTATAAATATGAGTTACTAGTTGTCCTTAGTAATTGTTGTTGATATTGAGTCATCTTATAAACCTTTGTGAACTTCCTTGAGCCAATTATTTGTTGAGAAATCCTAGTTTGATCCCTTCTCTCTTTGATCAAGCTTTGAATCCATTGTTTCATCTAGAGGAGTTAGGATCTTCAAGTTGAGAGCTAACTATTGTTGTTTTATTTATTAGATCCATATTGATTGTAGTTTGATTAATTTTTTTGTTGTAATTTAAGCGTGTGAAAAGACCTAGGGTGTAGGTCTAAAGTTGGAGTGGTAGCCTTGGTATTAAGGCATAAATTCACTCGGTTTGCTATGATTATTATTGTTGTCCTTAGAATAGAAACGTTGGAGGTGGAGAGAGAGAAAGAGACTTGTAATCATCTTGTAGGAAATAATTTAATTCTAATAAATTAGGTTAAAATTTTAAGTAGAGTGATTAAGTAGTGGAGTAAGCAATGTTATCGAACCATTATAAATACTTGTGTTTACATTATTAATTACATGTCGTGCTTATTTATCAATTATTGCTTCCGCATGTTATTTTCTCGTGATTGCCTAATTACAAGAATAGATAAAAATCAAATTAAAATTTATCAAAAGCAAAACTGGGAATATGATAACCCGTCCTGAATTAGGTTGAAGTTTTATATCTTATAAACTTGAATTAGGTAAGTCTTCACCACTTGTCTTTTATTAGAAGAGAAGCAAAAAGAAAAGGTAAGAAGTTCTAAAGTATGATGAATGAATTCGGTCCAAGAATGATTCCAGGTTTGAACTAATTGGACACCACATGACCTATTCGTGCCATATTTACAAGTTATTGGGTTGCTAAATCATTCCTGATATTGCTTTCATCCATCCTATGTGAAAGATCACATCATTCTCAAGGGAAAAATTGAAAAAAGAAAAAAGAAAAAAAAAGAGGCATGAGAGATATGTTCCCCCTAAATTATCAGCCTTCAGGCAGTGTGGGCATAGAACTTCATCAACCAGTGCCATGGAATCCTCATGCAGAAACAAGACCCTAAAGAAGAGACACATGCCATCACATGGAGGGTACCCTCTCCCCTCATAAGATGGTCAATGAGATTCCCCTTCTTCAAAAAAGCGTTCCATGACATGCAGACAAAGATTGTGGGGTCGTCACTTCAACCATGTTCATGAGATCCCACATGCAGAGGACAGTACAGTTCACCTATTTGATCTACTACAAACATAAGATATCACAGTTGTCTCAAAAAAAAAAAATGCTAAGCAACATCTTTTGTCTCTTTTATGAAGGAAAGATGGGAGACTACCAACCCTACATCTTGTGCAACCTCCTCTTCCTTGGTTCTTGAAAACATAAACATATCTATGGACAATGATCTCAGCAAAACGTAAAGTAAACATAATTTTTATTCTGGTCCAAACCATTGTCATATAATTATAATGCACAAGACTTCAGAAAAGCACAAAGGGAACTTTTCCCTTTACAAAGGACCTTGGGCATAAAACACAACCTTACATTCTTCTTAGCATCATCATAATCTATGCACTCTAATTATTACCAGCAGTTCGTCACCCGAATATAAAACTTAACACCCTTGCATTATTCTTCCAAACATCATCATAGTCTTATGAAATCTAATTATTACCAGCAGCTCATCTCCTAAATAGAAAAAGCAAGCCAAGTACAGAAAAGCATCAACAGATGCAGCTCATTATATGTTCACATACAAAGAGACTACTTCCAAATTCAAACCAAAACTTATTAAGGGGTCTCTTATAACATTATAATTATGAAAAATGAGCCATTAGGAAGTTCTGAAAAAATCCATCTCTTTCATGGGTTTTCAAATCTCACCCATAGGAAAAGAAAACTCACGATCTGAAATTCAAATGCAGCAGAATCCAGTTAAGAGCAAGGATCCAAATGAATGGTTCTTAATAAAAAAATCCCTCCAATTCCTGTGAGATGGGAATCAAACTCACACCAAACATTACATTATCAGATCATAAAGGAACAATATCACAATTAACACCAAATCTCACACACTCTTAAATGATTCCCAACTAGCCTCCCCTTCAGCTGACCCTCACAAGGACCACATTACCAACTATCCAATGCATAATTATAGGCTTTAATGCCCCAAGCCAACTTCCACCTACCTCTAATATTTTTGGTTGGCCAGCTCACCGACAAGTAGTGAAAACCAGCACTCTCTTAAACTCATTTGCAGACGCCCATTCCCATTCACAAGAGAATTCTAGCAGTATCACAAACCAGAAACCACCATAAGATGACTACTGTGGTACAATTTAGCAAAAGTTCCATCACTCAGTATAAACATTTTAACATCCCCTATTCAACTGCAGCAAATATGAAGAGCAATACTAACAGGTGCAGGAACTAAAGAAAAGGGAAAGAAAAAGAACATTTTTTTTTCTTCTTCTTCTTCTCAATTGGCAGTTTGGCACTCCCCACACGGCAATGACTATAAATCTAATCAAGCAAACAGAGTACGAAACCTAGAAGAGGGCAAAGAGGGAGGAGGGTTTTAGAGATGGCACCCAAAGCAATTGCAGGTTTTGGGGGTGAATGAGCAGAAGCCGAAGGGCCTGTTGGGGATGTTGCAATTGATGGTGTAGCAGCAGGGAGAAGGCAGGCAGAGGCCTCGCGGACCTCCGCAGCATGTGCACAGGGCGCATATCTGGAAATTACTCAGCCGTCGCCGCCTGGCCTCGTCGATCAGCACCGATTTCAGCCCAGGCGCCGCCGACGCCGGCTTCATCGACCCGCTCGCCGCCTGCCAATCCATGGAATGCGATCAGAAACATGGAAAGCAAAAGCCTGCACCGAAAATGACTGCATGAGAGAGGAGGGGGGGGGGAAGATGGACTTACAGCAAGCGAGCATGGGAAGTGGGAGAAGGAGGCAACGAGGAGGATGAGGAGGAGGACGAGGAGAAGAGGTTGGGGACGGAGGAGAGGAGCCATGGGAGGAAGTGATTTAAGGGGTGGTTTACTTTTGGGCTGGGAGGGATAAGGAAGGAGGACGATGGTGGGGTTTGGAGTTATTTATGGTGTCTGTGCATGGTGGGAGAAGGGAAGGGTTTTGGGAGAGAAAGAGAAGAGGGAAAGGGAAGGGGAAGGGAGGTGTGTAGGTGGGGTTTAATGTTAAATGATCCCTCACTCACAAGTCACAGAGGGTAGTGCACACTGTAGTGTAGACTCTACATAGATAGATTGTGGTATAATGGTGTCAAGGTTGAGAAGAGAGAGAGTATGTAATTGTACGATGGTAGTACAGGGCTTCTCCTTCCCTCTGTCGCGGGGCGGAATGGAAAAGGACCCCAATGATCAAGATTAATGGATTATTTATGTGTAAGAGTTTTTTTTTTATTATTATTAATTTTTAGCAACGGTAGATTATACTGAAATTTGAATTATAATTTTTTAAGACGTTGCCCCCCCCCCCCCCACCCAAACTGTACTACTCACCGTTGACATGTTTAAGGAGTTTTTGCTTTTTAGTGTGGTGGTGATCGAAATAATGAAAGATCTCGTATCCTAACTTCTTTTGGTATTTGATTTTGTTTAATTTACTAACTCTGTTTAATAATACTTGAACTTTTCAATCTTTAGGTCTTATTTATTTCATGATAAAGTATATGATTTTACATGGTATGATATTATTTAATATTTTATTTAGGAAGACTTCCAAAGCATGATCATGATTTATGATGATAATTTCATGATTTAAAAATCATAAATTTTGACCAAGCTTTTAAACCATGAATTTGGTGATTTCTCATGATTTAATAAAACTTTATTTCTAAAATACCCTCAATCAAAATTTATAATTCCTCTTATGTCCTTCATTTATTCATATCAGATTAGATTTTTACTTATCATTCACTACAACACAATTAACCTATAGAGACACAAGATTAGAGATAAATTATACTTTTATTTCTAAATCTTCACATTTGGAGATTAATATACACAAAATTTATTCATAATTAGTCTCTAAAGATTTATATAAACAACAACAACAACAGAGTCACTTAATTGATTTGACTCTAAGCTATAGAAACACCAACAACAAAATCATTTAATTGATCTAACTCTAAAGCTATTTTTAGAAATTAATTAAGGATAAATTTTATATCTATTAATCTCTAAATATGAAGGTTTAAAAATACAAATCTAATTTATCTCTAATTATGTGTCTCTATAGGCCAGTTGTGTTGTAGTGGTTCTTGATCGGCTTAGCCAATACTCTGTTCTCTTCCATAGCTATTGTCATTTAATCGTACCATATCATACTATCCTCTCAAATATGATAATAGTAATTACATTATCATATTATATATTATCATATCATATCATACATTATTAAATTATGTTTTACCTCATCCAAATAAGGCTTTAATGATAGGCTCTCCCTTGCTTTATAAATATTGACTTGAGAAAACAAATTTGGAGATAAAAGCACTTTGATTAAAAAAAGACAGGGATATTTAATTTGCTAAGTATGTTAACTTTGTATAATGATTTATCGACAGAAGGACTCGGGCACATTAAAAGCATGTACGAGCTTGATTGAGAAAAAAATTGAAAAATTCATCTTAATCGGGTAAGAATTTACTTTTGGGTTCAAATCGCGTCTGGGAACCATTTGGGGTGTGGTTTGTGTAGGAGTGTTCGGTGTTGATAACACGGCAGTGGAAGATAAAAACAATCAAAAATATATCTATTTGTGTTTAAAAATTTATTTAATATTTTCAAAGATCGGATCTGAAACATACCTGGAGATGAGTATTTATTTTCGAAAATTTTTCGATAGTGCGAAGACTCTATGCGTATTCAGATCGAGATTGATCTTTACTATCAACTCCTTCATCAATGGAACCCGCGAAATAGAAAAATTATGCTAAAATTTTTCTCAACATTGCAACCCAAGATTCAAATATTTTTTAATCATTTTTATATATCATTTGCATCTCTATTTCTTCGCATGTGCACCTATTTATATTGCCAACCACCTATCATAGAATAAATGCTATATCAAGAATTGGAATTGAAAATGACCATCACCACTTAAGTCCATTAAAAATTCTAAATCCAATTGGAATTTAAAAAAAAGTTACCAATTAATCATTTCTTTAATGTCATTTTCATTTGCATTGAATTGGAAAAGTCAACCGTTCAAATGTTGATTCCATTTCCATTTAAATACTTACCGATCATGGGAAAGAGATTTAATGCACCATACAAATTCTTTGATTTAATAAATAAGTCTTTTATCAATATTTACACATATCTCTCTCTATATAGATAAATATTAATTAACAAACAGATATAATTTTAATTTTTCTATTCCAAATAAAAAAAATTAATTTGTCCTTTAATATTAATTATATTCTATGTGCTAGCAAAGAATATAATAATATTTTATTTGAATTAATTTTATTTAATTAATTAATTCTTTAGCAAAGATCAGACCACTCATTAGGGTGTGACCTCATAGGTTCAATACTAAGCCGGTAGTAAATTGGTCAAACCAATTTAACAATCAAGGTTGGCATCTAGCAACACTCCTTGACGACCTGATAGCATGAAGTATTCAAATACTCTCACGAACTCGAAGAAGAAATATTATAATATTTTCTTCTGTCTTTATAACTCCGGGTCACCCTAGGATTTAATTGTCAAATCCTAATAGGCGACCAACTAAATTCCATGTCAATTATAATCGATCAATGTATGACTTAAGAAACTCTTTTTTCCTTTTTCATTCAATTGCCATGGCCAAGGTCTTAATTTAGTCGTTTATAATCAATGACAACATAGAGCTTAAACTCGTTACCAAGAGTTGACATATTCTATCTTGATCAGTAATTAATTCTACAAGTATTTAATCAAACCCAATATTTTTTCAACTATTGCCCTAGCTCAATAGATGTCTAGTATCAAAGCACAATAAATAACTTGTTAATTATCATTATGCTCTCAAGTCAAAGGAAACTCTTAACATCACATTCTTCAAAAGAATATCCTATTGACAGTTTATGGTAAGTTAACCATTAGGAATTCTCCAATGAGTCGTTTCAATGATCATATCTCCATATGCATCATTTATATATGTGACTTAGTTAATGAGATCAACCAATCTCTATCTTATAGAGACCACCACATATATATTGATCTAACTGGATCATTAATGTCCTATTTTAAAGATCCTATGACCAAGAACAAATTTAGATTAAATTGTAAGAAATTTGACTCTCATTGTCATGATCTCAATCATGATGTCAAGTCTGAAAATTTAATCAAGGACTTTATCATATAAATCAATAGTTAACAATAAATATAATAAAAGAGTTACAAATGCCATATATAGATTAAAATAACATTAATCAAAATGTGTTCATATTATTACATGTGAGATTGGATCTAGGGCATATCAATTATATCCCTAACAATCTCCCACTTGCTCTAGAGTCAATCGATCATGTACTTAATTCCCAATTTCCACATGTGCTTGTCAAACTCCTTTGCACCAAGAGCTTTAGTGAATGAATCTGCTGTATTTTCCTTTCCATTAACCTTTTGAATTTTGACGTCTCTACGCTCAATGATTTCTCTAATCAAGTGATACCTCCGCAAAACATGTTTTGATTTTTGATGTGATCTTGGCTCTTTTGCTTGAGCAATAGCTCCAATTTTTTCACACAGTAGTGGAAACGATCCTTCAATTGAAGGTACTACACCAAGTTCGGTTAAGAACTTTTTCATCCAAACAACCTCCTTAGCAGCTTCACTAGCTACTCTATTTTCCGCTTTAATAACTGAATTAGCTACAGTAGCTTGTTTGAAACATTTCCAACTCATTGTACTACCATTTAAGGTGAACACATAACCAAAAATAGATTTGCTATCATCTTTGTCTGAAGAGAAACTTGCATCGGTATAACCTTCTAGTTTCAATTCAGAATCTCCATAAACGAGGAATTGGTCTTTAGTTCTTCTTAAGTACTTAAGAATTGTCTTTCCACTTTCCAATGCTCCTTGCCAGGATTTGCCTGATATCGACTAGTCACTCCCAGTGCATAAGCCACATCAGGACGTGTACAAGTCATGGTATACATGATAGTTCCCACTGTGCTAGCGTATGGGACCCTGCTCATGCATTCTCTCTCTTCAGGTGTTGTAGGACAATCCTTCCGTTGGTCTAAGGTTTTCAATATTGGTCTTAATCTCAATTTTGATGATAACATACATGGAACTAATGATTTCATGGAGAATTATTTTCAGGTTCCATATCAGTTAGCGCACGACGTCCACGATCGATAATATCAAAGAAATCGAAAAATCAGAAGAACATTGGTCAACACGTTCGGGTTCATCGCGAAAATTCTAGAAGTTCTACATGTGCACCAAAGACGTCTTGGACAAGTCTAGAGAAGGCCTCCAAGTGGACGCACGCTGAAGGCCGAAACCCAGAAACAAAGTGCGCAACAAAAAGATCCAAAGATGCAGTTTCCAACCTAGGTTCGGTCGACCGAATGCTACCAAAAATTGGCAGTAGGCAAGTCGGGCGACTGAAGTGTGCCCAAAAGCAGCAGATTGCTGTGATCGCTTGGGCGGTCAATCAATTGCTCGACCGACGATCGACCGACAAGCGATCGGACGTCGCCAACGAGTAGAAAAATGCCCGTTGACGACACCTTGAGTTTAGGGGATTATAAATACCCACCAAAAACTCTCCCACATTGTTGTTGATGCTTTCAAGCATTAAAGAGTGATCCTTAGCATCTCCTAAGCTTTTCCTTGATCAAATCCAAAAAACCTAGCTCTTGATCCCTCATCCTCAAGTGTTCTTCATTAAAGGGGTCTTCAAGCTTGCTAGGCTCAAGAAGAAGAGATGTTCTCATTGTAATAAGTCATCTTCACTCTCTTCTTGTAGTAGATTTGTTTTTAATTTGTTTTACTTTGATTTACTTGTGTGTTGTAAGAAGACCTAGTGTTTGGTCTTGTGATTGAGTGGTATCCTTGGTACATTTAGTATTCACCCCCCCTTTAGTGTGACCATTTCACCTACATTTAGTATCAGAGCGGGTCCGTAGCTTAAGATTTCACCATCTCTCGTACACTTTGCTTCGATTCGGAAAATGACACTAGAGTGTGTAGCGTCTATATCTCCTAGGTTCGATGAATCTAACTTTGGTTTTTGGAAGTCTAGGATGTACACCTACTTAAAGACTAGAGGCTTTGATGTTTATAACATGTTAGAATTAGAATATATTGAACCTAAGGTTGACATGCATGATTGGAGTGAACTTGACAAGAAAATGTTTCAATCTAATGGAGATGCTATGTATTCAATATTTTGTACCTTACCTAATAACATCATTGAAAAAGTCATGTATTGTACTTCGGCTTTTGATTTATGGGCATGTTTTAACATCTGATATGATTATGCCAAAACCAAGGAGTTAACTACTTTTCATGAAGGTGGTGAAGACAATCCTCCAATGCTAACTTCGTTTTTGAGGCTCATAGTGTTTCTAGTCAAAAAGATATTTCAAAGAGCCGAAAGAGAAATGTCATTTGTCATTTGTTCAAGGAGAAGGGGCATATCAAGAAGAATTGCCCATTATTGAAAAACAAGGCAAGGAAGAGGTCAAATGCTTCTACATCGTCCTCGGATTCCCTCAAAGCATCCTCTCATCATGACAATAGAGTTACTTCTCAATTGTGTCTTATGGGATTAAAAAATGAGGTAAATCCTTCCACCTAATGTCATTAATGAAAATTTTATTGATAATGATAGTCATAGCTCCTCTAGTTCATTTAACATGCCATATGAGAAACTAGTTGAGGAATGTCAAAAAATATATGCCTTGCTCATGAAAAAGAACAAGAAAAATAGAAAACTAAAGAAAGAAAATTTAAGGCTTAGTTCTCATGTGCATAAACTAAAAAATGAAAAATTGAATACAAGTACACTTGTTTTTTGCCATGATGATTTTAAGTTTGAAATTGAGAAATTTAAAAGTGAGATAAAAGATTTGAGAAATGAAAATGAAGATTTGAAATAAAAAATGAAATTTAGGAGTAATGATTTGAAAAATAATTTCAAACTTGAGAATAAAAAATTGAAAGTTGAGAATTGCATGTTAAAATCTCAATTACATGCATTGCATAAATCTATGAATGAGTTCAAAAATGAGATGTTGATTTTGAGTAGGAAAGTTAATGGTTCATCTTTTAAGAATTACAGAAATCAAAGTGTCAAATTTAGGAAATCTCAAAACAAGAATGCTTCGTTTAAGAATACACATGTTTATCAAAGTTCACATGTCAAGCATTCTAATGATAAACCACATGTCCATAGAAAAAATAAAAAGAAGTTTAATGGACATTATTTTTGTTGGGGTGTTTATGAGCATGCCATCTATGATTGTGTTTTTAAAGTGAACCATAGTATTGTTAAGACACTTTGGGTACCTAAGCCCACTAACCCCCTAGGACCCAAAGGGATTTGAGTACCAAAAGTATCATGTTCTCTTGTAGGGGGAGCTACCACACAAGGATAAAGAGAAATAGAATATTGAAGTTGACATTAGATCCAAATGAGAAATCTCCAAGGGGTTGCAACTTCAAGCTATCATGATGCCATAGGTATGAAAATTGACATAAAAGACTTTGGTATCATCTCCTATACTCACTTGCTTAAATTATAGTTGGAGTTTTGATATATGCTTAATATTAGTAGATTTTCAACTCTTAATAAGTTTCAAAAATACTTTTTGATTTTTGATTTTTGATCTCTTTGGAGACCTGTGTAGCCTATAACGGGCTCATGCGACCTTGCGGTTCTAAATCGTAAGCTCATTGTGGCCTTTCGGTTTTTAACCAATAAGAAGGGTTGAAGATCTTACTTTTCAAAATTTCATATTTTGAGATCTCTCGATCCGTTTTGGTTTCATGACGATTCTACTTGAAATGAATTTATCACTATCTAGTTTATGTTGAAATTCTCAAATGAAGATTTCTATTTCACCTTTGCTATTTAGTATGCTAACTTGCTAGTTGTTATATCATTGTGTTACTAATGATTTTAGGCTTGTAAGTTAACATTTATGAAAACGGAAGGCTAATAATTAGGAGAAAAATGATAAGTTTGGCAAAATTCTCATGTAAGAGGCTAAAAAAAATTGGGGAAGAAAATCAAAATTGTGGAATTTCTCAAGAAATGAGGTATGAGTTTTATTTTGGCAAAATTCTTACATAACACCTCTATTTTCTTGATAAAATAATTTCTCTATGCTCATTAATGATTTTGCATGATAATTGATTGAAATCTCATGAGTAGATAAAAATTTGATACTTAGACAATTTCATGTCATCTAGATTGAATGAAATATGCTCTAGGTAGAAATTTATTTTAGAGACTTCATTTTAAGTTAAAACTTGATAAACATGTTTGAGTTCACTCATGATTTGCTTCCATATGATTAAAATTGAAAAATCATGTGAAAATAGATAAATTGATAACAAGTTCACTTTAGAAGACCTAAAGTTGAGTAGAGTTGACCTAAGTCAATAAATTGACTTAGAGACTTCATTCTAGGTCCAAACTTCACAAACATGTTTAGATTTACTCATGTTAGGTGTCCATATGTTTAAATTTGAAAAACCATGAGTAAATGTTAAAACTTAATACTTCGCAATTTCATGATACCATACTTGTTTTTGAATGAAATCATGCTAAGGTAAAATTTTGACCAAATGACATTAATTTTATTTCAAACTTGATAAACATGTTTTAAATGATAATATCTTGATATCTGTAAAGTTTGAATGAAAACTGAAAACTTTTAAAAAATAGCTAATATTTACGAAAATGCCACTAGATTTTTGTTATTTTTAGAAAAATACAGAAAATTAATTTTTAGATTTTTGAAAAATCTAGTTTCTTCAGTAAAAAATTTAAAATTTTTTAGTAAGATTATTCTTTGATATGGATTTTTGAAATTGGATTTCAAAACTTTAAAGTATCGTTCTTACCAAATGTTCATTTTTCAGATACTTATTTTTGGTCTAATCTTTGAATGAGACTTTAAGTATGATAATTTGAATTCATTTTGGGTATCGTTCTCATTTTGACTCGTGAAAAATCATTTCTAAAATGATTTTTGATATTTTGACCGATACTTGAAAATATCGATACTTGAGTTAGTTTTGGATTTTTACTATCTTTTCATGATATCATGTATTACTTAGTCTCTTATACGATATGTTATTTTCGTCCCTTCGATTGGTTGACTTTGTTTTCATGAAAACTAGTTTTCAAGTCCCAACTTTGACCATAGTCGACTTTTCTCGTCCTTTTTGATTGATGTCAAAAGGGGGAGAAAAATATAGGTAAAAGGGAAGAAAATATAGGAAAACTATGCATATAGATAGGGGGAGTTTATTTTCATAGATATACATGTTGATATCCTTTGCGCTTTAATGAATATATTTTCTTAAGGATGTTTGTCATCATTAAAAAGGGAGAGATTGTTGGCCTAAGATTTTCAACCTTGGTCTTAATCTCGGTTTTGATGACAACAAACATGGAACTAATGATTTCATGGAGAATTAATTTTAGGTTCCATATCGGTTAGTGCACGACGTCCACGATCGAAAATATCGGAGAAATCGGAAAATCAGAAGGACATTGGTCGACACGTTCGGATTCATCGCGAAAATTCTAGAAATTCGACGTGTGCACCAAAGACGTCTTGGACGAGTCTAGAGAAGGCCTCCAAGTTGACGCACGCTGAAGGTCGGAACCCAGAAACAAAGCGCGCAAGAAGAAGATCCGAAGATGCAGTTTTTAGCCTAGGTTCGGTCGACCGAATGCCGCCAAAAATTGGCAGTACGCAAGTCGGCCAATCGAACGGTCGACCGAAGTGTGCCCAAAAGTGGCAGATTACTGTGGTCGCTTGGGCGGTCGATCGATCGATGATCGACCGGCAAGCGACCGAGCATCAACAACGGGCAAAAAAACGCCCGTTGACGACACCTTGAGTTTGGGCGGTTATAAATACCCGCCAAAAACTCTCTCCCACATTGTTGTTGATGATTTCAAGCCTTAAAGAATGAGCCTTAGTATCTCCTAAGCTCTTCCTTAATCAAATCCATAAAACCTAGCTCTTGATCCCTCATCCTCAAGTGTTCTTCATTAAAGGGGTCTTCAAGCTTGCTAGGCTCAAGGAGAAGAGGTGTTCTCATTGTGATAAGTCCTCTTCAGTCTCTTCTTGTAATAGATTTGTTTTTTATTTGTTTTACGTTGATTTACTTGTGTGTTGTAAGAAGACCTAGTGTTTGGTCTTGTGATTGAGTGGTATCCTTGGTAAAGAAGGTATAAAGACACTTGTGTAAACTAAGTTAGGAGTAGATCTTGGGAATTGAGGTGGGAAAGCTCACTTGGTTGGATGACGATATACTTCTGGATGTGGAAGTGCCTTCGAGGTGAGTGTAGTGTCTTTCCGGTGTAAAGTCCTCGATTATAAGCTACTCATAATTTAGTGAATTTGGGTGTGAAATCCTCAGCGCCATGCTTAGGTAGTAGAGTAGTCATTGGGGCCGAACCACTATAAATATTTGTGTTAACATTGATATCCTTGCTCGTGTTTAAATTGTTTTATTATTGCTTCCGTATTTAGTCAATAAATGGTAACTTGCCTGAGTAGTTCAAGAAAACATTAAAAATGGAATTTAGGCGACAAGTTTAGTTAACAACCTATTTACCTCTCCTCTAGTGTGGCCATTTCACCTACACCTCCCTGCTGAGAGTAATTCCAGTGCCTATCAGTAGATAACCTCTTTTGGAATATTCCATGATATACATTTTTAAGATGGTATCAATGTACATAGACTAGGAAAGACCAAGCAACTTCTTTGATCTATCTCTATAGATCTTTATTCCCAATACATAAGCTGCTTCTCCCAAGTCTTTCAGGGAGAACTATTCAGATAGCCAAATCTTGGTATTTTGTAATGCTGGTATGTCACTTCCAATTAGAAAAATATCATCAACATATATACAATACTAAGAAAATAATTGTGCTCCCACTAACCTTTTTGTACACACAAGGTTCTTCTTCACGTCTAACAAAATTGAACTTTTCAATATATCGTCTTGTTAAAGTGAATGTTCCAACTCCTAGAAGCTTGCTTTAGTCCATAAATGGACCTTTGAACCCTTACAAACTTTATTATGATCAGATGAAGATGTGAAACTCTTGGGGTTATGTCATGTACACATCCTCTTCCAGCTCACCATTAAGGAAAGCCGTTTTCACGTCCATTTGCCATATTTCATAGTCAAAGTATGCCGCTATAGCAAGCAGAATCCGAATTGATTTGAGCATTGCCACGGGAGAGAAGGTCTCATCATAATATATTCTTTCCTTTTGACGGTATCCCTTGGCAACAAGACGGGCTTTATAGGTCTCCACCTTTTCGTCTGCTCCAATCTTTTTCTTGTAAACTCATTTACACCCAATAGATTTTATATCCTTTGAAGATTCAACCAAAGTCCATACTTCGTTAATCTTCTTGGATTCCATTTCGGATTCCATGGCCTTTTGCCACTTCTCATGGTCAAAACTACGAATAGCCTCTTCATAGGTCGTAGGATCATCACAATTATGATCAACCTCATCAGATGCATCATCTTGTACCATTAGATTTAAGGGAAATTATTTAAATATATCCTGTATTTTGAGGTTTTTCACATTTGTGGTCTGTATTTTTATTTATTTCAATTGTATCATGTATTTTTGAATTTGATCCAATTGAATTCTATCGTCTAATTTCTCAGTAGTTTCGTTAAATCGATGACGTGACATGCTGATCTGTATAAAAAATTAAATTTTTATTATGTACTTACTCTCGGGTTAGGGTCTCATTTTTTTAATATTGAAAAGTTACCCATCTCTCTCTCCCTCAATGTCTCCACCGCCGGCCACCTCACCTCCCGCTTTAACCTCAACGTCCCAAACAAGAAGATTGTCTACCTCTACGACCCCATGTCCGTCTCTATCGCCTCCGGCGGCGTCGACGTCGCTGACCCATAAATGCCAATTAATGTCCACATTTCCACTTGATCGTCTTCTTACTTGCGGGTCAATCTACCTTCTTGCACACATCAACTCTTGCACCAGAAATGCCAATGTACATTATCAACCGAAGTGCTCGACGATAAGTTCCTGGCCTTGTGAGAAGACATGAGGGCATTTTGTATCACGCGTGGAATTCCAGATCTCGAGGAGGGCTAATTGCTGGTTTCTGAGGAGATATAGGGCACAGAGCTTGGACTCGCGCATTCGGTCGAGCAGGGAGTCCCTGTGGACGATGGAGCCGCTGCGGGACAAGAGTACACAAGAATACAGAGATATAGGGCATGGAGCTCGGATTCGGTCGAGCAGGGAGTCCCTGTGGACGATGGAGCTGCCGCGGGACAAGAGTACACAAGAGTATGGAGATATAGGGCACGAAGCTCGGACTCGCGCATTCGGTCGAGCTGGGAGTCCCTGTGGACGATGGATCCGCCGCGGGACAAGAGTACGAAAATGATGACAAGCAATGAGAGGAAGACAACGAGGAGGAGCAGGAGGAGACAACGTCTGCCTGTGCACACGCCGATGCCGCCGATGCGAGTGGGGAGGTGGCTAATCTTGACGGCGGAGGTTGAGCGGCAGGGCTTGGTCCCATTCTGGTGCACCACAGTTTGATGCTCTTCATCCTCGTCAAATTCGTCGTCGGAGAAAGAGGAAGGGGGAATCCTCTCCATGTCAAAGATGCAAAAAGAGGAGCACGAGAGGGATAAGCAGGAGGCCATGGAAGCGGGGAATATCTGTTAAAATAGCTGAGCCAATCGTGTATCGATCGAAAAGTGACACAAAAGAAATGAAGACTTTATTGAGAAATTATAAATCTAGAACTATTACAGACGTAAACCTCAAAAAATAAGATGCCGGTACTAAAATCGAGCCTAATTACAATCTCAAATTGATTTGAAACTAAGAAAGAAACTAGTCTAATTACATCAATCAAAGCTCACCAGTAAATGTACTAAATGAAAAAACAAAGTACATGCTTAAGTAAAAATCAAGATAAAGTGTTGACCATGTAATTTGGTTCAACACTCATCAAATTACATCTTTCAGTAGTCCCAATTTCAGTCTTTCAAAGTTATCAGTTGGTAATGCCTAAGTGAACATGTCAGCCAACTGACATTGAGAAGTGCAATATTTAAGCTCAAGTATTCTTGCACTTACCTGAAGGCGAAATGACAACAATAGAGGAGGGATGAATAGTGTGTTAACTAAATTAATTAGCCTAAATTTCGATTTTAATCGTTTTCTTGATTAGTTAGGCAATTTACGATTGAGTGATTTGATGCGGAAGCGATATAAATAATTAAGCAATAAATACAAACAAAAATCAATGCAAACACACGATTTATAGTGGTTCGGCCCCAATGCCTACTCCACTACCTAAGCACCCCGCTAAGGATTTCCAAACTAGATTTACTAGATTAATTCGGTTTCCCTTACAAAGAGGACTTTGACTCGAAGAGTCGCACTCTCGACCTAAGGCACTTCCACACCCGGAAGTCTCCGTCTTCTTACCGAGAGCACTATTCCACCTCAACCCTAAGGGATAACTTACTTAATCCTAGTAAAACTACGTTTACACAAGTGGCTTTACTCCTTCTATACCGAGGATACCACTTCACACAACAACACCTAACACATGGTCTTCGCACGCACAAATCCAAAGGAAATAGATTTAAATAAACGTTAAAATACAATCAAAAGAGCTAAAAAGATAAACCAAGATTAAAAGCTCTTTTCAATCCTTCAGAACCTCCAACTCGCCCAGAAGATGAATCTAGAGTCGAAGCAGAGTTGAGGAGCAGACGACGCTTGAAGAAGAACTCGACGAAAGAGCAAAGCGCGCTGCAATCGATCATTGGAAGGCTTAAATCACTTCTAAAATCCTCAATTAAATCTATAAGAGTGAAGGAAGGAAGTTAAAAGAAGTTAGATGATGTATATTTATACCCACACCAAGAAATGGCAGCTCAACGGATAGAAAACTATCCGTTGCAATCGCTCGGTCGATTGGTTGGTCGACCGACCGATCGATCGCTCAAAGCGACCGACGCTTCTTCTCTCTGTGCGGTCGATCGACGGGTCGACCGCCAGACGCAAAACACTTGATCTGCCATTCGGTCGACCGACGCGATTTTCGTCTTTGGATATCCTCAGTTCGATCGACCGACAAACTTATTGCCTATTTTCGGCATCTGTCGGTCGACCGACTGGTCGAACGAAGTAGCCACTGCCAGTTTTTGGCAGTGTTCGGTCGACCGAAAAGGCTACTGCCTTTTTCCTTACACTATTCGGTCGACCGAACCTTGGCGGAGTTTGATTTCTTCAGCCTTTTTCTTCCGCGCTTCGTTTCTGGGATTCGACTTTCAACGAGCATCAACTTGGAGAGCTTTCTATATGATCTTTGGACTCGTCCAAGACGACTTTGGTGCACACGTCGATCTTCGAGAAATTCCACGACGAACTCGAGCGTGAAGATCAATGTCCTTCCAATTTCCAATTTCTTCCGATTTATTCGATCGAGGACATCGAATGCTAATCGATATGGAACTTGAAATTGATTTCTCACCGAAATATTAGTTCCATGTTTGTTATCATCAAAATCGAGATTAAGAGATTAAGACCAAGGTTGAAAGCCTAAAGCCAACAATCTCCCCCTTTTTGATGATGACAAACAACCTTGAGAAAATATAACATTAAAGCATAGAGGATATCAACTAAGGGATTTCTCCCCCTATCAACATGCATATCTATGAAATAAACTCCCCCTATCTATATGCATAGATTTTTTATATTTTCCGCCCATTTATTTATAATTTTTTCCCCAATTTTCTTATACATTTCTCCCCCTTTTGACATCAATCAAAAAGGGCAATAAAGGTTAATCTAGACAAAGGGATGAAGAACACATTTTTTATTATTATTAAGTTGAGACTCTAAAGAATATTTGTCATGAAACATGAAAATCTCAACCAAAGGGATGGAAAATAAATATTTTCTCATGACATTTTTAGATTTCCTTCAAACTTTCAAAATACCAAGATATGATTATTTAAATCATGTATATCAAGTTTAAAGTGAAACTAATGCCATTTAATCAAACTTTCAACTTAGCACGATTTCATTCGAATTAAGCATGAAAAGCATGAAAATGGCTTAGTATCAAGTTTTGCTATCTACTCATGTTTTCTCAAACTTAGGTATCTAGACATCAAACATGAGATAATGTAAGTCTACGAATCAAGTTTGGGCTTAAGATGAAATTTTTAAGTTATGTTGTTGACTTAGGTCAACCTATACTTCAAGTTTTGAAAAGAATCAAACTTTTAAATCGATACAACATCATATTTTCGATGAAAAACTTTGGTACCAATTTTTGGATGAAAATTTTGATACCAAATATTGAATGGTCATTTGAAATGCATGAATAAAGTTTGAACTCGAAAGAATATTCAAAGACCAATTTTCATCTATATTGATTTTAATAAACAAATGGATATTTCAAGCTATCATTCAAGATATCAAAATAATTTTTGTACGAATGATTTTACTCAAGAAATTGTGTGAATGATATTAGAAATGGAATCCAAATGGCATGCACAAAGTTTCATTTGAAGTTTTTGAAGAAAGATCAAAGTATCAGAATTATTGATATTTCAAATAAGTGTTTTCCAAATCCGACTTCAAAATTCTATTTTAAATCAGATTCTTGATGAAACTTTTTGAAATTTTTACTGATAAAATTAGATTTTTCAGTGAAAGTGCAGTTTCAAGAATCTTCAAAAAATAATTTTTTTATATTTCTCTAGAAATAACTGAAATTGATACCAATTGTAGGTTGAACTGGTATTTTTGTAATTTTCAGTTATTCTTAAAACTTTTTCAATTTTCATTCAAACTTTCATGACACCACATGATGGTCATGTAAAGAGCATATGTCAAGTTTGAAATGAAAATTATGTCCTTAAGTCAAGATATCAACCTAGCATTGTTTCATTCAAAAATAAACTAGTTTTTATGAAATTTGCTAAGTTTCAATCTTAACATTTACTCATAATTTTTCAAACTTAAACCTATGGATATCTTACATGAGTAAATCTAAACATGTTCCTCAAATATAGATTGAAAATGAAACGTCTAAGTCAATTTTTGACTTAGGTCAACTTTGTTCAAAAGAGGTAAGCATGAATTGACCTTTATTGTCATTTTATTCATATACATATGAATTTTTCACTCTAAGTGCTTGGAAACATGTCATACTTATTCCTAAATATGTTTATAAAGTTTGGACTTAAAATGAAGTGTCCAAGTCGATTTATTGACTTGGGTCAAACTTCTCAAGCTTAAGTCCTCTAATGTGATCTAGTTATCTCATTTTTCATCTAGACATGAATTTTCAATTTTAAATACCTAGACAACTAATTATTAACACACCTAAACATGTTCATCAAATTTTTAACTTAAAATGAAGTATCTAAAGAAGAATTTTGACCTAGTTCGATTTCATAAATATCAAGATATCATGAAATGAGCTAAGTTATCAAAAGTTTTCCTACTCATGAAGATTAAAATATTTATCATGCAACATCAATCATGAATATAGAGATATCATTAAACATGAAAATTCAATTATTATACTAAGATTTTTGCAAAAATTAAATTCATACATTAGTCTTAGAAATTTGCCCAACTTTTCATTTCCTTTTTCCTTTTCTTTTAGATAGCATAGCTTTTCAATTCTTAACTTGCAAGTAGACTTCATTAGTATCATAACGAAATAATATGCCAACTAGCAAGCTAACTTACTACATAGCAAGGTTCAATACAAAGTTTCATTTTAAAAACCTTAACCTATGCTAGATAGTGAAGATTCATTTTAAAGAGGTTAACATGATATCAAAATAAATCTAAGGAGATCTTTGGATGTGAAACATTTAAGGAATAAGATCCCTAAACATGTTTAACTAGTTTGGACTTAAAGGAATGTCTCTAATGGTAAGTATCAACCTAGAGCAAGTTTCATTCAATGAAATTTGCCTAAGTACTAAAATTCTACCTACTCATGAAAATTCATGGGTTTACCATACAATTCTAATAATGAGTATTGAGACATTTTTTCTTTTAAGCTTAAGCATTGAGGTATAACCCTAAGATTTTGAATTTATCAAAGTTATAACTTATTCATGAAAATTTGTCAAACTAATCTTTTTCTTCCTAACTAGCCTTCCTAAAATATTTATAACTTGCAAGTATACTTTATAAGTAGAAAATGAAACCAAATTTACATGCAAGCTATCAAACTAAATAGCAAAGAGAAAAACCAAATATCATTTTCAAAATTCAACTTCACTAAATAGCATGGATTCATTTTCATAATAATCATTCATGATAACAAAACGAATCAAGAGATCTCAAAATATGAAAATTTGAAAAGTAAGATCTCTAACCCTTCCTATTAGTTGAAAACCGAAAGGCCATAATTAGTTTATGATTTAGAACCACAAGGTCGCTTAGGCCCATTACAGGCCACATAGGTCTCCGAGGAGATCGGGAAATCAAAATAAAAAACTATTTTTTTAAAAAACTTATCAATAGCGGAAAATCTACTAATATTGAGCATATATTAAAACTCCAACTATAATTTAAGCAAGTGAGTATAGGAGATGATACCAAAGTCTTTGATGCCAATTTTCATACCTATGGCTTCATGATAGCTTGAAGTTGCAACATCTTGGAGATTTCTCATTTGGATCCAAGGTCAACTTCAATTCTTCAATTTTTTTTACCCTTGTGTGGTTGCTCCCCCTACAAAAGAAGATGAGATATTTGGTACCCAAATGGCTTTGGATCCTTGGGGGTTAGATAGCCTAGGGATCCAAAGTATCTTAGCAACACTTGGATTTCTTTTAAATGCACAATCATGAATGACATGGCCATATATACCACAACAAAAGTAATGACCATTAAATTTCTTTTTGTTTTTGCTATGGACATCAGATTTATTATTAGAATGCTTGTCATGTGATTAGAGGCACTATGGGCTTCAAAAACCATATTAGTATTGGGTGGATGACAATTGTCATCACTCCCCTCATCAAACGTATTAAGCTCTTCGGATTTTGCATAATTATAAAGCATGTTTAAGGTAGCCCAAATATCGAATGCGAAAGTACAATGCATGATCTTTTCAAAGACATTATTTTCCAAAGAACAAAAGATGCAGTTTGTAGCTTTAGCATTTAATTCAAACATATCAATTTGTTCTTGGGTCCATGCATTCATATTTTCCTTAGGTTCTATGTATTTTGACTTTACCATATTAAAAACACCTAAACCTTGAGTCTTTAGGAAAGTGTACATTCTACCCTTCCAAAGACCAAAGTTAGTTCATCAAACCTAGGAGGTATAGAAGCTACCAACTCTAGTGCCATTTTCGGATCGAAACTAGATGTAAACGAGATGGTGAAATCTCAACCTATGACCCACTTTGATACCAATTGAAGGCAAAATGACAACACTAGAGGAGGGGTGAATAGTATGTTAACTAAATTAATTAGCCTAAATTCCGATTTTAATCGTTTTCTTGATTAGTTAGGCAATTAACGATTGAGTGATTTGATGCGGAAGTGATATAAACAATTAAGCAATAAATACAAACAGTAAATCAATGCAAACACACGATTTTTAGTGGTTCGGCCCCAATGCCTACTCCACTACCTAAGCACCACGCTTAGGATTTCCAAACTAGGTTTACTAGATTAATTCGATTTCCCTTACACAGAGGACTTTGACTTGAAGAGTCGCACTCTCGACCTAAGGTACTTCCACACTCAAAAGTTTCCGTCTTCTTACCGAGAGCACTCTTCCACCTCAACGATAAGGGACAACTTACTTAATCATAGTAAAACTACGTTTACACAAGTGGCTTTACTCCTTCTATACCGAGGATACCACTTCACACAACATGACCTAACACCTGATCTTCACACGCACAAATCCAAAGTAAACAGATTTAAATAAACATTAAAATACAATCAAAAGAGCTAAAAAGATAAATGAATATTAAAAGATCTTTTCAATCCTTCAGAACCTCCAACTCGCCCAGAAGATGAATCTAGAGTCGAAGCAGAGTTGAGGAGTAGACGACGCTTGAAGAAGAACTCGACGGAAGAGCAGAGCGCGCTGCAATCGATCGTTGGAAGGCTTAAATCACTTCTAAAATCCTCAATTAAATCTGTAAGAGTGAAGGTACGAAGTTAAAATAAGTTAGATTAGGTATATTTATACCCTCACCAAGAAACGACAGCTCAACGGATAGAAAACTATTTGTTGCAGTCGCTCGGTCGATTGACCGATCGATCGCTCAAAGCGATCGACGCTTCTTCTCTCTATATATGCGGTCGACCGACGGGTCGATCGCCAGACGCAAAACACTCAATCTGCCATTCGGTCGAGTAGTCGGTCGACCGACGTGAGTTGCGTCTTCGGCTATCCTCAGTTCGATTGACCGATTGGTCAATCGACAAGCTTACTGCCTATTTTCGACCTCTGTTGATCGACCGACCAGTTGACCGAAGTAGCCACTGCCAGTTTTTGGCAGTGTTCGGTCGACCAACCGATTGACTGAAAGGGCTACTGCCTTTTTCCTTACACTATTCGATCGACCGCCCGGTCGACCGAACCTAGGCTGAGTTTGATTTCTTCAGCCTTTTTCTTCCGCGCTTTATTTTCGGGTTCCGGCTTTCAACGAGCATCAACTTGGAGAGCTTTCTATATGATCTTTGGACTCGTCCAAGATGACTTTAGTGCACACGTCGATCTTCGAGAAATTTCATGACGAACCCGAGTGCAACGATCAATGTCCTTCCAATTTCTGATTTCTTTTGATTTATCTGATCGAGGACATCGAACGCTAATCGATATCGAACCTAAAATTGATTTATCATCGAAATATTAGTTCCCTGTTTGTTATCATCAAAATTGAGATTAAGATATTAAGACCAAGGTTGAAAGCCTAAAGCCAACATTACCAACTCTCGGACAAAATGGTGTTTTGTATCAATGTGCCTTGACCTTGACTATTGAACTGGATTTTTAGACATAGCTATGGCAGATGAGTTATCACACCACAGTGTTATAGCTTCAGTTTGAGGCAATTCTAGCTCATTCAAAACCCTTCTTAGCCATATAGCATGACAAGCTGCAACAGATACAACCATGTATTCTGCCTCAGCTGTCGAGAGAGCTACGGTTTCCTATTTTTTAGAACTCCAGCATACTGCAGATGAACCAAGAAATAGTATATATCCAGTGCTGCTTTTCCTGTCATCACTACACCCAGGCCAATTAGCATATGCAAATGCAGACAGAATCATTTCATGGCTGTTCCTGTAGACAAGTCCAAGTTCAGCAGTTCCTTTTATATACCTCATTACTCTTTTGGTTGCAATCATATGTGTAGCACAAGGTTCCTTCATGAACCTTGTTAGAACACCTACTGCAAACATCACATCAGGCCTTGTGTTTGTCAAATACATAAGACAACCAATGATTTGTTGATATACTTCTTTGTCAGCCTTTTCTTCATCCATGCTGCAACTCAATTTTAAGTCTGTTGACATAGGAGTTTTAACAGTGTTGCAGTTGGACATATTAAATCTTTCTAACATGTCTCTCACATATTTCTTCTGACACATGTAAAAACCTTCATCTGACCTTCGAATTTCAAAGCCAAGAAAACAATTGACTTCTCCCAAGTCAGTCATTTCAAACTTGTTGAACATATGCAACTTGAAACTTTGCACCAAACTATCACTGCTTCTTGTTAACAGAAGGTCATCAACATACAGACAAGCAAGTAGTATATCTTCTTCACTTCTGAGAATGTATAATGTATGATCATTCAAGCTCCTCCTAAAACCTTGGTCAATGAAGTATTGATCAATCTTTTGATACCATGCCCTGGGAGCTTGTCTCAGGCCATAAAGTGGTTTTCTCATTTGTAGACTTTGTTTTCATTTCCTTTCACAATGTATCCTTCAGGTTGACTTACATATACCTCTTCAGCTAGTTCACCATTCAAAAAGGTTGATTTCACATCCAGCTAAAATAATTTCCAGTTTCTGTAAGCAGCTAAAGCAACTAGAACTCTGATGGTTTCAATCCTGGCAACTAGTGGAAATATTTCCTAAAAATCCACACCTTCAACTTGCATGAAACCCCTTACAACCAGCCTAGCTTTGTACTTTTGCAAAGTTCCATCAGACATATATTTAGTTTTGTAAATCCACTTCAAGCCTACTAGTTTCTTTCCTTTTGGTAGGTCAACCAGTTCCCAAGAGTTATGTTGCTCTATTGAGCTCATCTCTTTATCCATTGCCTCAATCCACAATTTGTCTTTACAAGCTTTTGAAAAATTGAGGGGTTCTGTTACCTGAGCTGAATTACACTGTTGAGTGAGTTCATAAATCTCACTTAGACTTCTAAATTTCTTAGGTACATAATCCTCTTTATTTATATCATTCAATACAGTGCCACCTATGTTTTGAGCTTCCTCTGATAATACATTTTCAGAAGCATTCTCCTCATTGTTATCAGCTTCAGATTTCACTGGTCCTTCATCTCCATCAGTCACTTGCTCCACCATCTCATTTCCTTGTCTCTGGCCTTCTCTTGATATCTGCTTATCAAATTCATCATGCTCATTCCAATTCCAAGCTTGATGTTCATCTATAATAACATCTCTGCTAACAATGATTTGCATGATTTTGGGATTAAGCAATATATAGGCCTTTGACTCTGAGCTATAACCAAGAAGCACACACTTTACACTTTTATCATCCAGCTTCTTTCTCAGTTGCTGAGGAATGTGTGCGAATGCTACACTGCCAAACACTTTTAGATGATCAACATGATGTTTTTTCTTGTATAAAGCTTCATAAGGAGTCTCATCTTTCAAGGCTGAGGAGTATGTTCTGTTCATCAGATACACTCCAGTCTGTGCAGCTTTAGCCCAAAGATTTTTGGGCATACTCTTGGCTTTCAACATGCTTCTAACCATCTCTGTAAGAGCCCTATTTTTTCTCTCCGCAACTCCATTTTGTTGTGGAGAATACCCTGCTGTAAGTTGCCTTTTAACTCCTAAATCATCACAAAATTCATTGAACTTGCAGCTCAAATACTCTCCTCCTCTAACAGTCCTCAGTATCTTGATTTTGGTCTCCAATTCAGCTTCTACTTTCTGTTTGAAATCTCTAAATTGATTGAAAACATCATATTTAAATTTCAGAAATCAAATCCACACATACCTGCTGCAATCATCGATAAACAACATGAAATATCTATATCCACTCAAGGACTTCTCCTGCATAGGTCCACACACATTAAAATGAAGGAGGTGTGATGGCATAAATGATCTAGTAAAAGCCTTACCTGGATAAGGCAGCTTGAGCATTGTCCCCAAGACACAACCATCACAGACTTGTTCTAGAATTCCATTCACCTTAGGCAAGCCAATTACCATGCTTTTAGAGCTCATTTTCTTGATGTAGTCCATGTTAACGTGGCCAAACCTGTTATGCCATAGCCAATCCACATTTGACACCTTTGCTTTGAGAGCATGGCCAGCTGAGTGAGGATTGAAGCTAAATAGGTTGTTATGAGCAACTGACATCAGTGTACACAATACAACTTCCACCCTCAAACACCAAGGAAAAACCTTCCTTCATCAACTGCCCTACACTCAACAGGTTGGAATCTAACTCTGGAACATATAGGACATTTCTAATCAACTTATCATTACTTCGATTAAGTTTCAAATGCCCCTTTCCTCTTGCCAGTTTAACTTACCCATCTCCAAACTTGACCTCAGCTAGATGAGTCCTGTCTAAACCAGTAAACAAGTTCAATTCATTTGACATGTGATTACTGCACCCACTGTCAATGAATCATTCACCTATCTTGTTATTAACGCTGGCCATTAATACTACCTCAGACTCTTCTTCATCATTTTCTCTAGCTAAATTGCTCATGTGCTTGGCTTTAATCTTGCAAAATCTTTCTATATGGCCATATTTCTTGCAATAGTAGCATTGAACAATCTTAAATGACTTATGCTTTGATCTATTTGAAGAAGATGATACATGACTTATGGAATCAGAGTCTTCACCAGAATCATCACTCGAATCAGCAACTTCTTCTCCAACTTTCTGGCAGAAAGATGAACTTCCTTCTTGGTCCAGTGACCTTTATGTCAAATGTCCACTGCTTTGGACTTCAGTGCCCGTTCTTCTCTTCTCTCCTCATGCCTCTTCAGTCGATCTTCATGAGACAGGAGAGATCCCAACAGCTCATCGGTGGTCATTTCCTCAGTGTCATTACCTTCTTCAATTGCAGTGAAAATATGATCATACTTATCTGAAAGACTCCGTAGAATCTTATTCTCTACAATCCGACGCTCAAGTACGTCTTCTCCATACTGAATCATCCGATTCACCAAATCAAGCACTCTAGCCACATACTGGCTCACATCTTCTTCATCCTTCATAAAGCAATCTTCAAATCTCCGACGCATTGTTTGCATCTTGACCTTCTTCACTTTAGTTGTGCCCTGATATGCATTCAGCAACAAATTCCAAGCCGCTTTTGCCGATCTAGCTCCAGAGATCCGCTTGAAGACCTTCCGATCCAGCGATTACTGGATGAAGCTTAATGCCTTCGCGTCTTTCTTCCTGATCTCTTGCAGAGCTCCGGCATTCAAGTTCTCTTCGATGAATCCATTCGAGACAATCTCCCATAGATCCTGAGATATGAAGAACGTCTGCATTATCAACGACCAATCTTCGTACTCCACACCATCAAAGTGTGGAACCGAAGGATTCACCTGGCCAGCTGACGCCATTGAGCTATTTATGTCGCTCTGATACCAATTGTCAAAATAGCTGAGCCAATCGTGTATCGATCGAACAGAGACACAAAAGAAATGAAGGCTTTTGTTGAGGAATTGTAAATCTAGAACTATTACAAAGGGAAACTGTTGGCTTAAGGCTCTCTCTTAAGTCTCGATCTTTATTTTGATGATAACAAACATGTATTTAATCCAAGTGTATAGTTTTGAGTTCAGGTTGAGGTTGTGATACGCATGCCTAATCCGTTCAAACGAGACGATGAAAAAGATCGTCAAAGAACGGAAGAAGAAATCATTGAAGAAAGGCTCTGGATTAAGTCAAGAGGATTTAATGTAATATGTCCCTAGAATAGTTTATCCTAAGCCTAAAATGTAAGGTTATCCAAGTTGAAACTTGGTAACCAAACCCTTAGAATTGGCATGTAAAAATACAAGGAATTAATCATCCTCAGCCTGGGATCGGTCGACTGGTCGATCGACCGATCATGGCAATAAAATGGCGATGCAGCCCATTCGGTCGACCGACTGGTCGACCTGAGATCACAAGAAATTGGCAGAAGCCATTCGGTCGTCCAGTCGGTCGACCGAATGTAGAGAAGGGAAAATAGCTGGGCTGCGTCGGTCGATCGACAGAGGCAAAAATTTGGTAGAAAGGTAGCGGTCGACCGACCTAAAGATGGCCTCTATCGCATGATTCGCTGTAGTAATTCGATCAACCAACGGGTCGATCGAATGTCAGAAGAAATGTTGGCGGTCGATCGACCTCTCTCAACTGCAGCGGTTGGACCTGGCGGTCGATCCGTCGGTCGACCGACTGATCGACCGGCCTTGCGACCGAACGGCTTCAACGATCGATTTTTTATCCGTTGAACGGCCGTTCGGTTGAGGGGTTATAAATACCCCTCACCAAACTTCATTAAACACTTTTGTAAAACTTATTTAAGCATTAAAAGTGAGTCTTAAAACCTTCATACGAGCTACACCTACGCGCGCCTCTCTGCTCCCAATTTTGACTTCATCAGGCGCTGATCTCTTCTCTTCAACCTTGTTGCGTTCACTGAAGTCTTCTTCCAGTTGCAAGTTGAAGACGAGAAAGCGGTGGAAAGAAGCTTGAGTCTAATTCTTTCTTCACTAGCTCTTTCCCAAAGTTTGTAATTTATTGAATCTTGTTTTCTTGTTAAGATAGCTTGCTAGGTGTGCTAGGAAACACTTAGGGTAAATTTTGTAGAAGTGTGTTTTGCCTAGGTGAATAGGATTAAGGTGTTCTCCAAGTGAGGGAGAAGGGTGTCCTCAAGTGTATTCAAAGGGAAACATACATTCTATAAAGTAGTGTTTAGAAATCCTTGGTAATGAGCCAAGGTAGTGGAGTAGGCGGTTGGCCGAACCACTATAAATTGATTTGTTTGCATTGCTCTTTACTTGCTTTCATTATTGTGATTGAATTGTGATTGAATTGTGATCATATCATTCATTAGAGAACGATTCCATTAAGCTAAAACAAAATTAAGTTAAAAGAAATTTAAAAAGGGGATTGACACTATTCAACCCCCCTTCTAGTGTCAAGGTCCATCTAACAGAAACCTCAAAGAAGAAGATGACGGTACTAAAATCGAGCCCTGCAAATGAAATGTCTTCAGCTTATATAGTCACCGAAGCTTCTATTGTTGGGAATAGATCTAGCGCAATATACAAGATACGAGAAGAAAATAAAACACACAGAAGAACACATAATTTACGTGGTTCGGCAAAAACTGCTTACTTCCACGACTGCACTAGAAGTTTTTACTATTAGGATTTTCTTCATATATAAGACAAATAATACATATGAATTTATATAGGGTGATCATCGAAAATTTTTACGTAGCACAACATAAAAAGATTTGGACAGATCAGTCGCCACACATCATTCGAAACTAAGAAAGAAACCAGTCTAATTACATTTAGATACAATCTCAAAGCTTACCGGTAAATGTACTAAATGACAAAACAGAGTACATACTTAAACAAAAAGTCAACGTAAAGTGTTAGACCATATAATTTGGTTCAACGATATCTCCTTCTTTGCGTAGTTTTTGTCTACATTCTTGCGTGTGGCTGCGAGGAGGTGGATTAGTAGTGCAGGAACGGTTGCATGTCTTGAACAGAGAGAGAGAAAGAGAGAGCGACGCCTTCCTACCTTCTGAGGTGTGGGTGCTTTTGGATTCATTCATCCATACTTCACATGTGGCTTGTGAGCTTTTGGATTGAGAGGTCTCTTTTGCTGCTGCGGGGAACTTGAATTGCTTGCGACTCGATCGAGAGCTGTTTGTTTCGTGTTGCATTTTTGTTTTGTCGCCTGTGCTGTTTTGTCGGCGGTCGCGTTGTTGTTGATGAGGCTGCTGCTGCTGCCTTGCCGCCATTGCACAGTAATGAGGGATCCAGCAGCAAGCTCGGCGGAGCCCACTGTAGCTCATCCTGAATCAAGCAAGCACTTAATTAGTTATAGAGAGTAAAAGACTCAGCTAGCTAGATGATTTGGAACTCGACTTGAGAGTGCGATGGAATGTACCAGGAGGTTATTGTGGTGAGCTGGGGTCAGGCTGCAGGTATAGCTGAGATGGAGCTAGTTGGCGGCAGGAAGAAGAAGACCCCTCATTTTGACGGAGAGCAGAAGGTTGGTGCAGTGGCCGCATCGGACGGTCACGGTCTTGAAGAGACTCGTGTAGGGAACACTCACCTGCAAACACTAAAGAAGTTGAAAAGAGGATGATAACAAAGCAATGGGAGAGAGAGTAGGTAGAGAACGACAAGGCCACACTCATGCCCTGACCCGTGGTGAGAGAGAGGAATGAGAAAAGCTTACGTTCTTTGTAGCAGCTTACGTTCTTTTTATTTTTCTTTTTTTTGGAATATATAAGTAATTGTTCACTACTTACTTGATGAAGCAGTTAAGCACAGAGTCGAAGAATTGATCCGTTAAGCAATGTCGTTCGCTACCTGGGGAAGCTCCAACTCGACCACAGTCGGCTCTCGCGGCTTGCCGCACAACTCCCAGCGGAAGAAGAAGCTGATGATGGCCGAGATGGTGTGGAAGCAGAATGCTTCGACGTTGGGGTGGGACTCAGTCGCCCCAGCCTCAAACGTCATCGGCGAGTCCGAGCTTTCTATTTCTTTCGCAAACGTATTCTACTGCCAATAATACCACTGCAACTACTAAAAAATTAGATATCTGCGACGGGCACTACCGTCGCAAAATGGTCGTTAATGACCTTCTGTGACGGTAGGACACGGTCACAAAGGGCGGTAGCAAAAGTACTTGTCGCAGAAAATGTACGACGGCAGCAGCAACGGTCGCAAATAAAAGGATTATGCGCAAGACACAGTCGGCGTTGGTTGTCGCTGGCGTCGGCGTGAGAGAGCGAGATCGAGAGATAGAGCGTGAATGAGACTGAGATTTGGGTGCGAACCGGTGCTAAGTATTCTTAAACTCTGATGGCTCTGCGACCGCACTAGCGGTAGCAAAAACACGGTCACCAAATCGTCGCTATGTTGCGACGGTACTAGCTTGAAGGCGGTCGCCAACCGTCGCTATGTTGCGATGGCTCTTTGAGGCGGTTGCAGTGTCGTCGCCAGACTAGAACTCCGCAACCCCAATGGACGGCGGTCGCAGAACCGTCGCATCTGCAACCGCATCCAGTGCCGTCGCGAATGAGCCGTCCCAAAAAGCCATTTTTTAGTAGTGTGATGCCGATCGGAGGAGTACGCCGATCTCGGGAACCTACAGTGTATGGCCTGCGGGTGCCATAGGAACTTCCACCGCAAGGAGTACTCGACCGCGGCGGCCTGTGTGTGAGAGAAAGAAGGAGGAGGGAAATGGAGAATGAGAGCTTGAGAGAGGTGTACCGAGAGTGCCTGTGGAACCACGCGGCGAGCTTGGGGGGTTCCCCCTTCGACGACTGCTGCGAGTTCATCCAAGAGGAGGACGTCAATCTATAGAGAGAGAGCGAGATGGGGCCCACCCTTTAATATTAAAAAAATAGGATCTAATTTTAATAAGGGAAAATTAATGAAAATGACCCGAACTTTAACGTTTTTAACAAATTTGACTCATTCTTTTATTTGAAATAAATATGTATTCCAAGTTTTGAAATTATAATAATTATAGACTCCCGTCATATTTTTGTTTATTTACCCGTTATGTGTTGACGTGGAGCGCCACGTCAACACATAAAAATTATTTTTTAAATTCAGGATGCCACGTCGTCGTTAATCGTACCTGGCAGAATTTTAAAAATAGGGAAAATTAACAAAAATGGTTCGAACTTTGACGTTTTAAACAAATATAGCTCATTCTTTTATTTGAAACAAATATGTATTCCAACTTCTGAAATTATAACAATTATAGACTCTCGTTATATCTCTATTTGTTTACCCATTATGTGCTGATGTGGAATGCCATGACAACAAATAAATATTGTTTTTTAAATTCAGGATGTCACGTCATCATTAATCCTACGTGGCAGAATTTTAAAAAAATATTTAAAAACTAAAACTAATCCACGTTACCAGCACAACTTAAAAACTTTAAACCTAATATCCGACCAAATTAAAAAAACTAAAACCTACCGCCCACTCGACTTGACACCCTCGATAAATCCCTCGATGAAGGTGTTCTTGTCGTTGGCGTCTCATGTCGCCTGCCATTGTCACCGGCGCCTCACCTCGACTGGTCTTGCCTCACGTCGCCTATTATCGTCGGCGCTTAACCCCGAAGGTTTTTATTATTATTTCTTGCCTAGTCTCACTAGCGCCTCATCCCAAAGGTAATCTTGCAGGCCTGATATACCTATTTTTTGTCAGCGAAGCTTGTCGCCTGAACCCTAAACATATATATCAATCTAACTGCATACCATGGTTCGTAGATCAAATCGACAGCATATGACTATTTTACCTACACGACGAGATATATTATCTGCTTCCTCTTCGGTATATTTTACCTTGAATGCATTTTTATATCAATTCTTTGATATCGGTTCGTTTAATTAAATATCAGTATCAGTATACTGATATGTATACTGATATTATCGACGACAATAAGTATACGCCGGCGACAATAAAGGCATGTTTGGTTAGCGAAATCAAGTCTGTTTTCATAGTTTCGGTTTCACTGAAACCAAAACTGTTTACGAAAACGTGTTTGGTTCAGTGTTTTCATAAAACTGAATCGAAACCAAAATGAAAATGAAACTAATTTTCTTAATAAAAATGAAACACTAGAATGTTATTTTTTGTGGTTTTGAGACTGTCAGTTTCGTTATCAAAATGTAGTTGCAACTTTGTAATTATAGATATTTTTTATAAAATTAATTAATTTAAAAATAAATCAAACTATATCTAATTTTTAAAAATAAAAATAAAAATCATCATTTTCAACTCAATCTTTTATCTTAAATTTATAAATTAATTAAACCAATTTATACATAATTGACTCAAACCCAAATTTTAAATAATTCAATTTCTTAAAGTTGGTCTATTTATAATTTAATTAAACCTAATTTTAGATCATTGGACTTATTTTTTTTTGAAATTTTATAATAACTATTAATTAATTTTTATATCTAATTCAACAAAAAAATCTTAAATTACCAATAACTTAATTAATTAAATCATATAAATATTTTGTAACCATATTAACCAACATTTAATTTTGTAAACTAATCAAACATTTAATTACTACTAAAAATATTCAAGGAAAATTAATATTATTTTTTATAACCAAATAAATATTCATTGGTTTCAAGTAACTAAAACTGATGTTGTTTTCATTAACCAAACGCGTTTTCAGAAAACTGAAAACTAGAAATCAAAACCAAATTTTCAGTTTCACTGAAATCAAACCAGAAAATAGTTTTTGCTAACCAAACAGCACCTAAGTGACGTGAGGCGAGACCAGTCGAGGTGATGTGCTGGCGACAATAGCAGGCGATGTGAGGCGCCGACGATAGGAACACCTTCATCGAGGGATTAGTCGAGGGATTTGTCGAGGGTGTCGAGTCGAGTGGGCGGCAGGTTTTAGTTTTTTAATTTGGTCGGATATTAGGTTTGAAGTTTTTAAGTTGTGGTTGTGATGTGGATTAGTTTTAGTTTTTTAATATTTTTAAAAAAAATTCTGCCAAGTAGGATTAATGATGTTGTGGCATCCTGAATTTAAAAAAGAATTTGTATGTGCTGACGTGGTGTTCCATGTCAGCACATAACGGGTAAATAAACGAAGATCTAACTAGAGTCTATAATTGTTATAATTTCAAAAGTTATAATACATATTTGTTTCAAATAAAAGAATGAGTCATATTTGTTAAAAATGTCAAAGTTTAGGTCATTTTCATTAATTTTTCCTTTTTAAAAAAATCTGTCATATAGGATTAATGATGACATGGCATTCCAGATTTAAAAAATAATTTTTATGTGTTGACGTGGTATTCCACGTCAGCACATAACAGGTAAATAAATAGAGATATAACGGAAGACTATAATTGTTATAATTTCAAAAGTTGGAATACATATTTGTTTTAAATAAAAGAATGTGACATATTTGTTAAAAACGTCGAAGTTCGGATCATTTTCATTAATTTTTTCTTTATAACCCAAGAGTAAGTATCATAATAAAAATTTAATTTTTTATACATGTCAGCATGCCACATCATCGGGTTAACGGGCTGTTGACGGAAATTAGACGGTAGGATTCAATTGGAACAAATTTGAAAGTACATGATACAATTGAGACAAATAAAAGTACATGCCACAAGTGCAAAAAATCTCAAAGTACACAATATATTTAGGTAATTTCCTTAGATTTAATCTATTTGGTGCTTGACGTTGGCGAGTAGACCTTCTAAGAGATTCATGTACAACTTGCTCACCTTGTACTGGATTTGGTTGTTGTTCAATTAGTTCTAGTGATGGTTCGTTAACCTCCTCATGAACCACAGTTGGTTCTTGAACATCAACCGTTGAAGATGGCAACTTCTTTGTCAACTTTAGTATGTCCAATAAAGGTTGCTCAACTTGTGTCTCATTTTCTTGGTCTTGTGTTGACCCATCGGTTTTGTGAACTTCATCAAGTTCTATTCTTCACCATGATTTCTTTCTTGAAGGAATTCCCTTTCTAAAAAGGTTGCTCCTCTAGCCACAAACACTTTATGGTCAGAAGAGTGATAGAAATAATATCCCATTGTTACTTTGGGATAACCAATAAATCTACACTGAGTCAAGTTTATCTGGTTGCATTCTCTTAACATAAGTCGGAAAACCCCAAACTTTGATATGCTTAAGGCTTGGCTTTCAATATCTCATATGGAGTTGTAGAGACTGACTTAGTGGGAACTTTATTTAGCAAGTATGTTGCCGTTTCTAAAGCATATCCCCATAAGTTTATTAGAAGATCAATGAACCCCATCATGGATCTCACCATATCTAATAAGGTTCGATTCCTTCTTTCAGACACACCATTGTGTTATGGTGTTCCTGGAGGTGTCCACTGTGAGAGAATCCCATTCTCTTTGAGATATCCAATAAAAACATCACTAAGATATTCTCCACCTCTATCAGACCTAAGTACTTTGACACTTGTACCAGTCTATTTTTCAACTTCACTACGGAATCTTTTGAACATTTCAAAAGACTCAGATTTGTGTTTCATAAGATACATAAATTCATATATTGGCATATCATCGGTGAAAGTAATAAAGTAAGAATATCCGCCTTTAGCTTGAACTTTCATGGGCCCACAAATATCTATATGAATTAGTCCCAATAGTTCAGAGGCTCCATCTCAACTTTTAGTAAATGGAGATTTGGCCATCTTCCCTTTGAGACAAGATTCATAAGTTGAGTATGATTCATAATCACACTTGTCAAGGTAACCTTCCTTGTACAACTTGTTGGTTCTTTTCTCTCCAATATGACCAAGCCTACAATGTCAATGTATGCATTATTTACTTGATTATCTCTTTTTCTCTTAAGACTAGAAACATGCATAATCGAATTAGCATTCATGTTAGGTAAAATATAAATACCATGTTGGAGGCAAGCATTTACCTATAAATCATCACCAAGATAAATATAGCAAATATTATTATCTAAAACAACACGAAAACAATGCTTGTTCAACATAGAAATTGAAATTATGTTTGAAACAAATTTAGGAACATAATAACAATCCTCCAACATTAGTATTTTGCCTATAGACATTATTAGAAAAATTGACCCTACAACTAAGGCTGCAACCTTTGCACCATTTTCAACTTGAAGATTAATTTTTACTTTCTTCAACTTTCTACTTATATGAAGCCCCTGCAACATATTGCAGATGTTAAAATAACTACCGGTATCTAATACCCATAATGAAGAATTAGTAGTAGTTAAAGAAATCATGAAAACATTTTTCATTAAAATCTTATCGTGTTTCTTGTCCTTCAAAGATGCAAGATACTCCTTGCAGTTTCTCTTCTAATGTCCTTTCTTTTTGCAGAAGAAACATTCATCATTGGATTGGTCAATTTTGCCTTCTTTACCTTTGGGTTTGGTCACACCACCCTTAGGCCCAATAGGTTTCTTCTTCAGGTTTCGTTTACCCTTACCCTTCCTTTTAGAAGTGTGGCCAACCATAATGATTGTTTCTTTCTTCTTCTCTGATGCAAATTGACATTCATAATTAATCAATATATTATGCATCTCATGAAGATCACAATCCATTTTATTCATATTAAAATTAATAATGAATTGTGAAAAGGATTTAGGTAGTGACTGCAAGATCAAATATTGAGAGAGCTCTTTGCCTAGTTTGCACCGTAACTTCTCAAGTTCTTCAATAAGATCAATCATATGATGGATATGGGGCCCAATTGGAGAGTTCACAGTCAATTTGGATCCAAACAAATCCTTAGATAGATGGTATCTAGCTGTCATGCTTTGTGCACCAAACATCTTCTTAAAATGTTCAGTGATAGCAGGTGGATCCATGTCCTCATGTTTCCTCTGGAGTTCAGAACTCATAGAAGCGAGAGTGATGGATTTGGTTGTCAGACAATCTTTCATGTATTTTTGATAAATCTTGGTAGCCTTAGCGTCATTCTCGAATGAGACTTTTGTGGCAGGCTTATTGATCGTATCGATAAGTTTTTCATGCATGAGAACAATTCTCATATTGTGGTACTAGTCATCAAAATTTGGTCCTACCAACTTGTTAGCATCAAGTATATATGCCATGCAGTGATATAGCAAACATGTTGAGAAATCTAAAATTCATAAAAGAAAATACAAAAATGTAATAACACATTTATATATATATCATAAAGACATGGACTTTTATCTAAATGATATTTTCACTAATAATAGAATTAAAAACTATGATACCCTCATTCTAGTTTAAGAAAGCTCTATTTCTTTTAAATGGAGTACAAGAATCCTCTAACAATACGTATGAGCCCCTTGGTAGTCAAGTAGTTTCTCACACATATTTTAAAGGTAGGTACAATTACCAATTGCATCCCTATGCAACTTTCTTAAATAGATCCATGCCAAATAGTCCCCTGGTTGTCAGGTCATACCTATTGGCATAGTTGAGTTCAACCATCATAATAGAAAAGAATTAATTAAGTTAGATACTCCTCCAGGTAGTCCAGGCGTTTAGTATAAACTTGAATAGTTCTTTCTATACATGTATCTAATGAAATAAAATTATTTTATTTTATTCATGAATTACAAGTCCCTTGTTTGTCGAATCGCTTCTTGTAAACAATAATAAAAAAATTTATTTTGATGGAAAGCTATATAATAAAAATATCTTATATTTTATTAATAAAGAACTCAATTTTAAACAGAGGGAATTTCCATTAAAATGCTCTTTTAATAACATGCAAATCAAATTGCTTAGAATATATTAATCAAGTTGTCTACATGTATTTTATTCTAGATGCACATCATATGTTGTCACACCCCAAATTCGATATGATCGGCCAGGATACGTCACGTACCCCGAAGCCTAACCCAACTCAAACACAACAACAATAACCTGAACAGTGAGATTTTTTTTTTGTTGAAAAGAATAGACATGACATCACGAACCAAACCAAACCAAAACTCAATATGAATACACTGAACAAGTTATAAAAAAAGAGTTCAAATAAATAAACATGACTCCTAAAAATAAAATAAAATGCGAAAATCATAACCCGAGTCAACATGACTCAACAACTCAAAGAGACACTAAAAACGACTCAAGTAACCTCCTCGATCACGACATGTCACGAGATCCTCTGCCCTGCCACCACCAGCCGCGCTACTGCACCTCGGTACCTCTCTGATCTAACTCAGATGCTGCAAAATAATAGAAATGAGGGGTAAGTCCAACTAGGACTTAGTGAGCAGATTAGTCCTCAATTCACCAAATCAATCATCATGTATAAAAACACAAATAGCCGATATAAATAACGTAACATCAACGTCAGAAAAAATCAACAGTAATATATCCATAGCTCTATGCACAACAATAAGTGTAAGCATCCATCAATAATATCCACAACATCCACATCCACTACGCTACTCATATCCACATCCATAAAATATCTTTAAAAATGATGAAACAAGCATCAGTAACACATCCACTACGCTACTCATATCCACAACAATAAATGTAAGCATCCATCAATAAGTATAAACATATCCACAACAATAAAATAGGGTGAATGCAACACCTCAATCATATGCATGGTCTCCGGACCCGTCAGTCCCACACAGCCACATAGGGTAGGTAGACTGGTGGCCACCGAACTACCACTCAGCTCAGTGCCATCTCTTTGGGGCATGCCCTCCCCTCACCGACACTGGCCCTTCCGAGCTAGCCTTTTGGGGCATACATTCCCCTCACCTGCTCTGGTCTCCGGATTATCTCTTTGGGGTATGACCTCCCCTCACCAGTCGAACTTTCGGAATAAGGCCAACGCTGTCTCTTTGGGGCATACCCTCCCCTCACCAGCGAAGCTTCCGGGAAATGCAACAAGCACATCACAACATCACACACGCAGGTATATAAGCATAAATAAGATGTGGTATCAACATGTAATAAAGGATATGTCAAGTGCATACCTCATCCTCCACCTCCTCCTATCATACATCACATCTACATACAGATATATATGTAGAAATAATGCTTATAAATCATGAATGCTGAGCACAAATAAACAACCATAAAATAGAATTATAGCACTGTAAGAAAGAATGCACGTGTATCATGAAAGTAGTGCAAAAGCAAACTCCAACTATAAATTAATGGACTGAAACATGATAAAATAACTCATCATAGAAATCACTGATATAGGATAAGATTCACCTCATTAACTATTATATCCATGAATCATCTCAGATCGAACCATAAAAATATATATAATATGATTTTTCAGCTTGGCACGCAAAATGAGGCGACACCTCGCTACTGTTTTCAAAATACGAAGGTCTGATGGCAAAACAGACCACACCAATGAATCCAAAACGTCGATTAGGTGAAAATTCATATATAACATGAATATTTTTGCTAACTTTAAGGTCTCGAAATAATTATTTAGAATAATGAAAAAAATATCTTAATTTATTTAATAAATCACTGTTACGAACTAATATAACAGTGTTACAATCAATAACTCGGTAATAAAATCTCAGCCCTACATTTAAACAGGATCAAATCACAACCTTCCATCTAATACAATCACAGCCCTCTACTTAACATGTTGCATTCTCAGCCTTACATCTAACCAGATATAATCACAGTCCTCCATCTACATGATGCAATCACAACCTTACATCTAACCAGATGCTATCATAGCCCTCCATCTAACCAGATGCAATCATAGCTCTCCATCTACATGATGCAACCACAGCCTTACATCTAACAAGATGCGATCACAGCCCTTCATCTAACCAGATGCAATCACAGCTCTCCATCTACATGATGAAATCACAGCCTTACATCTAATCAGATGCAATCACAGTCCTTCATCTATATGATGCAATCACAGCCTTACATCTAACCAGATGCAATCATAGCTCTCCATCTACATGATGTAATCACAGCCTTACATCTAACCAGATGCAATCTTATCCCTATCAACACAAGATCAAATCCTTGCCCTTCATCTCAACCAATTCAATCCAACCCTTCATCTCACCCAAATCAATCCCAGACCTTTATTTCATCTTCCCACCTAGGTCATCTTCATCTCCTCCTCCCCTCCACCAGCCACCGCCGCCCCTTCCCCGGCCGCCGTCGGGCCACCAGCGGGTAAACAATATTTTATTCCAAAAGGGGTAAACAACATGGTTTAATTAAGAAATGATCGATTCGACTTCCGATTCGATACTAGAAAATGCGTCAAAAATCGATGAAAAACCCCGAAACATGAGAACAGCAACATGAATCAAGAATTGGAGAAAAGAAGGCCTAAATCCACTCACCGGACGGAAAGAAAAAGAAAGTAAAAGACGCGCAGGATCTTCCCCCGTTCGACACCGACGAACTCACAAAAATTCGGCTCCAGCGACTGCTCCTCCTCTACGACGCTCTCTCTCTCTACTCTCCTTTGCCTCGGGTGGCAGGAAGCTAAAAACCCCTGGCTGCACACCCCAGGGTCTAATTTATAGACACTTATTGGGTTCAAATGACCAAAATATCCCTACCTAAGTTATTCGACTTAAATAGCCCATAACTCACCCGTTCCAACTCCGATTAGAGATCCGATTGCACCGCTAAATTCGCCTCGAGACCCTCTATCATTCTAGAATGCTAAATCATGGACATAAGACAAATGAAATTTCTTTTAATTTTTCTACATTAAATACTTACTCGGGTCTAATCCCGAAGCTTCCCGCCAATCTGTGCTAACTAGGGCCCATGATCCCTCCTCAAGAATAAAATATTATTATTAAGATTTTTGGGTATTACATATGTCATAGATAATTCAAAATTATATCAGAGAACAAACATGTGATAAACAAAACTTAATATGCTAAATATTTCTATTTACATACATATCACATGTATCAAATAAATAGAGAACCATTGGTAAAATAAATAAATAAATAGAGAACCATGAATAAAATATTATATCACATATAACAAAAACCATAGATATATACAACTACTATTTTTTTTAAAACAAAAATAGAAAGTCACAATAGGTGACTATACTAAGGTTCGAACCCTAGAATTCTAGGCAACATTCAATATGTTACCACCAACTATACTGCCCACAGTTAACAATATACAACTACTATTACTTAGTATCAAATGCAAAAATCCATAACATAAATGAACGTGTAGCATCGGACGTATGCAGGAAACACAAAAAAAATTCCTTTCATTCATAAAGAAGAGAATTTGAATAAAAATCTCCAAAAAATTTGACATAACCCATATGCTTGAACTGTTCAAAATTACAACATATAATCTTCAAAAATAAATACAATTATAAATTTTTAAACACAAAACCCATAGCTCTGATACCACTATAGGAGTGTTCGTTGTTCATAACACGCAGCGGAAGACAAAAACAATCCAAAATAGTTCTATTTGTGTTTAAAAAATTATTTTATATTTTTAAAGATTAGATTTAATACATACCTAGAGGCGAGTATTTATTTTCGAAAATTCTTCGATAGTGCGAAGACTCTATGTGTATCCATATCGAAATCGGTCTTTGCTATCAACTCCTTGATCAATGAAACCCGCGAACAAATTTGAGTGAAAAAATTATGCTAAAATTTTTCTCAAAATTTCAACTCAAGATTAATACATTTTTTAATCATTTTTGTATATCTTTTACATCTCTTCCCACGTGCATCTATTTATATTGCCAATCACGTATCATAGAATAAAGACTATATCAAGAATTAGAATTGAAAAGGACCATCACCATTTAAGTCCATCAAAATTTTTAAATCCAATTGGAATAAAAAAAAAGGCTATCAATTAATCCTTTCTTTATTATCATTTTCATTTGCATTGAATTGGAAAAAGTCAACAATTCAAATGTTGATTCCAATTCTATTTAAATATTCTTACCAATCTGGAAATAGATTTAATGCATCATCCAAATCCTTTTTAAGAAAAGACTTATAATTACATAATAATTGATCAATTCTTAATTGATTTAATAAATAAGCTTTTTATCAATATTTACACATATATCTCTATATATATAGATAAATATTAATTAACAAAAAGATTTAATTTTAATTTTTCTATTCCAAATAGAAAATTTTAATTTGTCCTTTAATATTAATTATATTCTATGTGCTAGCAAAGAATATAATAATATTCTATTTAAATTAATTTTTATTTATTTATTTGATTAATTAAATTCTCCAACTTAATCATCAAATAATAAAATAATTAATTCTCTAGCAAAGATCAGAACACTCGTTAGTGTGTGACCTCATAGGTTCAATACTAAGCCGATAGCAAATTGATTAGACCAATTTACCAATCAAGGTTGACATCTAGCAACACTCCTTGATGACCGGATAGCATGAAGTATTCAAATACTCTCAAGAACCCGAAGAAGAAATATTGTAATATTTCCTTCTATCTTTATAACTCCGGGTCACCCTAGGATATGGTTTAACTGTCAAATCCTAATAGGCGACCAACTAAATTCCATGTCAATTATACTCGACCAATGTATGACTTAAGAACTTTTTTTTTCTTTTTTCATTCAATTGCTCTGGCCAAGGTCTTAATTTACCGTTTATAATCAATGACAACATAGAGCTTAACCTCATTACCAAGAGTTGACATATTCTATCTTGATCAGTCATTAATTCTAAAAGTATTTAATCAAACCCAATATCTTTTCAACTATCGCCCTAGGACAATAGATTTCTAGTATCAAAGCACAATAAATAACTTGTTAATTATCATTATGATCTCAAGTCAAAGGAAACTCTTAACATCACATTCTTCAAAAGAATATCCTATTGATAGTTTATTATAAGTTAACCATTAGGAATTCTCCAATGAGTCGTTTCAATGATCATATCTCCATATGCATCATTTATATATGTGATTTAGTTAATGAGATCAACCAAACTCTATCTTATAGAGACCACCACATATATATTGATCTAATTGGATCATTAATGTCCTATTTTAAAGATCATATGACCAAGAACAAATTTAAATTAAATTGTAAGAAACTTGACTCTCATTATCATGATCTCAATCACGATGTCTAGTCTGAAAATTTAATCAAGGACTTTATCATATAAATCAATAGTTAACAATAAATATGATAAAATAGTTACTAATATCATATATAGATTAAAATAACATTAATCAAAATGTATTCATATTATTACATGTGAGATTGGATCTAGGGCTTATCAACTATATCCCTAACAGTTTGATTGAGCTTGAGGGCCAACTTAAGTCAAGTTCAACATACGGGCATTATGGTCAATTGGCTTTAAGTGAGAAAAAAAAAAGAAAAAAGAAAATAATGGGGGGGGGGGGTGACTATACGACTCCAAGAGAGGAGCCGCACGGAGCCCAAGGAAGGAGGAAGTTCGCACAAAGATCGAGGCCATAATCTGTTGTCATGGAGCTTCATTGTGCGCTTGTTTATTGGGGTCATCTTCTCTAGCGTCTTCAACTCAAGGTGAGTGGTTAAGGTTGATTTCCCATTAGGTTTAACTGAGCATGTTTAGTAGAGGTAGATTCTAAAATTTCTTTTGAAGTTTTTGTTTTTAATGAGTTCTGATCTGAAAATTCGAATTTCTTTGGAGAGTGTGCCTCCTAGTGTGTTCGGTTGGTGTGGAACAGTATTAGGGTAGGTTTAGTGTTGATCTTATACCCATGTTATTACTGGAATTGTAAGGCTTGAGATATTTGTTTCTAAATTTTTTTGAATTCTCTGATATCTTGATGTTTGAGTTGAGGTTTGGGGGCTGGTTGGTGCATTGTCTCCTCCCCCTATAAAGTATGGCCAAGTAGGACAGATTTGGGGAGTTTGGGGGCCGGTTGAGTCCCCATTCTAATTTTATGAAGTTCGAGTTTTGTTTTTGTGTGCCTTGTTCCGCAATCGATGAAGATGTGTGTAAGTCAAGTTCCTAGTGATATAGCATGCTGAAGTTTTTTAAGCTGAAATTTGTATTATCGTAGTTGGCTTTCGATGTTGAATGTTGCTGAAACTTTTAAGCTGAAATAGGTATTGTAGTAACTGGTTTGTGATGTTGATTATTGTTGAAATTTCTCCATGTTTAAAAGGCTTGTTCTATACTGAAAACTTCTGGTTAAAAGGAATATTGCATTACTGAAATTTTCAGCTTAGGTTATGAAACATTGTGCTGAAATTTCTAGGTAGATGGTGGAATGATGTGTGTGAATTCTAGGAGTGTTCTCTAATTTAGGTCACTAGTTTCTTACGAATTAAACCCGTGTTCGATGAACATGTAGTGAACCAAACATGAACGAGTCTATACTAAAATTTCAGGTTTGCTGAAATCTATAGGTTACTTGTAGGCCGCGAGTGGCCGATTACGCTTTGGTGTCATAAGCCGGATTGTACTCACCTCGGGGCTGCCACACGGCTTTGGTTGGGCATGAGCAGAGTTGTCCGCAAAGTGTTCGATGAAATGCCCCAATGTGGAGAGCTGCTGAAATTCTATACGTATTGCTGGTTTTGGTAAACTTGACAACTCTGAAATTTGTTTGTGAATAACATGGGGTGATGTGGCATGCGGTTGGTGGTTTGGGCCTGAGGGCGGGCCGAGTAGGGTGTACTTATAAGTGCACCTGGTGTGTTCGATGAAATGCCACACCCACCCGAGTTGGTTTACTTGTGAGCATACAAACATGTTATCGTTTTATCATGATTGTGCTTGTATTTGGTTGATGATCGAGCTAATAAGTGTGTTAGTATGTCAAGCTAATGCTCGGCTCGACGAGTATGGCTTATGGGCTGGGAAGCTCGTCAGATTGCCACACTGATAATCGATCCGGAGTGGCATTGGTTGGAGAGATATTTCCAACAAGATGGGGCGCCGAGGCTAGTCGATCATCCTAGCTCGGGAGACTCGGGGCAGGAAGCTCGATAGAGGACCATCCTAGCAATTGACTCGTGTGTTTGTTTACTGAGTTCCTGTGAACTCACACCACTTACTTTTATTGTCGCATGCTCTGATCAATAGAGGTACGCTAATACATGGAAGATGCGGTTGGAGATGCAAGCTCACCAAATCATCCAGTGTCATAGTCGTAGGAGAGTCAGATATTGTACTAGCATGCTGTTCATGAACTCCCTTGGAGTGTGATGTTGCATTTTGTTGTTGTCATGTTACTGCTACTTGACATGTTGATCATACTATTCAGATTGCATCCTTTATTGTGCACATGCATGGAGTGGTAGGCTTCGGGCTATGGGTTAGTATTCGCTGCTAATCACACGATTTTGAGTTGGGGCGTGACATGCATCAAGCCCAAAATCTCTTTTGATAGTTTGCCTTGATTGGATGACAAAAGATCTTTTGATAGTTTTTTTTTTAATTGTGAAATGTCTTTTTAAGTGGGAGTTTTTTTGTCGACAATTAGTTGAGAATAACTATCCAAAATTAAATTATGATACCTTCACGATCGGTTGCTTGAAAAGATCATTGTTGATTTCAAACCTCTTAGAAGATACTAGAGGGTGTGGTTTTAGAGATTAAGAAATGGAGACAATAGTTGTTGTTCATGCATGATGCAATAAACATGAGTTCTTAGGTTGACAAGATATCTTGGCTAGCTTAAGAAGGTGTTGGTTCTTGTTGCTATTGTGAGCTTTTAAGTATGATCCATGTACCATTTGAAGGCTCATCTAGTTAAGTTTGATAAGGGTGTTTTCAACTCAATGCTTTCTAAATCCAACTATCAACTTTTGTCTTTTTATAATGGGATTGCTGCAACTAATTTTCTAGATATCTTGGATTAGTTGAGAAGATGATATTGTGTTTATTTGTATTAGGTACCATGTATTGTAAGACAAATCTTTAATCAAGTATTTCATGAATATAAGAATATCATAAATAAATTAGTAAGATAATATCTTACTTGATGACGACATATTTGCAGCGGAATAAACTTTTGGATCTCCAAGGAAAGCCGGGTCTTCCTCCACAACACCGTCTCAAATGCTCTGCTTTTGATGGGGAAAGCAACTATAAGCTAGGGTTTTTCCACACGGTGTATAGAGGGGACCTAGCCTCTATTTATAACTGATTATATGGGCCCGTCCATCACGGGCTTCATTAATCGGCCTCGTCCATCATGGGCTTCATTAATCGGGCCTACACTTGATTAATCACACCAATCATGGTTAAGTGTTTCAAGCTCGAATCACATGGATCAAGATCACATGGATTAATCACACCAATAATGGATCATAAGATCAAACCCGCTTTTATTAAATCAAAATATTACAATTGATTGTAGCCCACATATGAAAAATGAAAATATAGAATATTTAAAAAATATTCTAACATTCTCCCACTTGGGCAAGATCAATTGTAAAATTTTATTTTTGAAAAAATTTAAAAAACGACACTCGGGTTTAATCACATATTTCAAAAAATGTGGCCACAAAATAAATAAAAAAAATAAAAATGATCCAAGATGCAACACTTATTATGACTCATATCAACAACCAATGATATCGAATCATGGCAGCCATCATGACAATACTGGACATAAGACTTTCCATGGTCACGAATACCACTGACATTGCTGACAATTGTCATTGGTGTGGAGTGTAGCATGAAAATAACACTCAAAATGATCCGATAAGAACAGTGTTATTTTCATTGTCAGTCCTCATACTTTCTCTTCTAGATATACCTTTCGGTAGGAGAAAGCATATGGTTTTTTTTAAAAAAAACCATCAAGTCCCTAGACTCAAAATTGGCATCAATCAATGGGCAACATGATTCACATGACACCGAGCCTTTAAACAAAAATCATGATGTCTTTAGACTTAAATATGGTATCAATCAAGAGACATTCTGATTCAAATGATACCGAGTCTTAAATAATTATTGAACACATATATTAAATATGACAATATGATCTCAAAGAAAAAAGAGTTTATTATCGAACATGCGGTAACATAAACCTAATAATCATGTATCAAAGTGCTCAAAACAAAAGGAAAAAATAACTCCCACTAACCAAGCACATCAAAAGAACTCAGAATGCCCATATTTTCAACATGTCTTTTAAAGACTATGGGTCTGAGTCCCTTGGTTAAGAGATCAGCAAGCATCAGATCTGTCTCTATGTGTTCAACTAAAATATCTCCTTTCTTTACAAGATCTCTAACAGTCAAATATTTCAACTCTAAATGTTTGGAGCCACTAGAGGTTTTATTATTCTTCGTGAAGAACACAACAGCACTGTTATCACAATAAATAGTAAGAGACCTAGAAATAGAATCAACAAGACGAAGCCCAGAAATAAGATTCTTAAGCCAGACAGCTTGAGAAGCCGCAGCATAACAAGCAACAAATTCTGCTTGCATAGTGGAAGAAGCAACTAGAGTCTGCTTCTTACTTTTCCAAGAGATGGCTCCACCAGCTAACATGAAAATATATCCAGATGTAGATTTTCTGTCATCAAGGCACCCAACGAGATCTGAGTCAGAATAGCCTACAATCTCTAAATTTTCTACTCTTTTATACACAAGCATGTGTTCTTTAGTCCTCTGTAGGTATCTCATAACTTTTTTAGCTGCTACCCAATGATCATAACTAGGATTAGACTGATATCTGCCCAAGACTCCAACAATAAAAGCAATGTCCAGTCTAGTGCAAACCTGTGCATACATCAGGCTCCCCAGTGCACTATCAAATGGCTTGCCATTCATTTGACCCTTTTCTAATGCATTTTTAGGACATTGATTTTTGCTAAATTTATCGCCTTTAATGATAGGTACATCACCAGGCTTGCAATCTAACATGTTGAACCTTTCCAAAATTCGATTAAGATAAGCCTTTTGAGATAATCCAAGCAAACAACGAGATCTATCCCTATGGATTTCAATTCCCAGTACAAAAGAAGCTTCACCAAGATCCTTCATATCGAAAGATTTAGTCAACATGAGTTTAGTTTCATGAAGGAGAGCAAGATCATTTGAAGCCAGCAGAATTTCATCCATATATAATATGAGAAAAATTATTTTGCTCCCACTAACCTTGATATATATGCAATGATCAACTTTATTTTCCTCAAAACCCATGGAAGACACAATCATATCAAATTTCAAATACCACTGTCTAGAAGCCTGTTTCAAACCATAAATGGACTTCTTCAATTTGCATACCAAATGCTCACTGCCAATTTTTTGATAACCTTCAGGTTGTTTCATATAAACCTCTTCATAGAGATCACCATTTAAAAATGCTGTTTTGACATCCATCTGATGTAACTCTAAATCAAAATGAGCTACAAGGGCCATAATAATTCTGAAAGAATCTTTAGAGGAAACAGGTGAGAAAGTTTCATTGTAGTCAATGCCCTCTTTCTGGGTAAAACCCTTTGCAACAAGTCAGGCTTTGAACCTCTCAACATTACCTTTGGAGTCCTTCTTGGTTTTAAAAATCCACTTACAGCCAATAGGTCTATAGTTTTCAGGTAATTCAACCAAATCTCAAACATCATTATCAGCCATAGAAAGCATTTCCTTATTCATAGCACATATCCATTTATCTGACTGTGCACAAGAAATGACTTGATTATAGTCACTAGGATCAAGGACATCCCAAACATCATAATCATTTTCATTAAGATATACCAAATAATCACCAGGGATTGCAGATCGCCTTTCTCTAGTAGATCTTCTCACCGGCACAGGTAAAGCAGGTTCAGTAGGAAGCGGATCAACAATAGGATTAAGCGGATTAACAGCTAAAGGACTGCCCGAAGGAACAGGGGAATGAGAAATATTATCATCATGACTAGCAACAGAATCACCTAGAACAAGTGACCTAAAATCATTGATAAAAGGAAGAGGTACTGATACATTAGTGACAGGTTCAAAATGAAGAGAATCAGGCTCGGCTACATCAAGTTCTAAAAACTTCGCTGTCAAAGACTCCACAATTTTAGTGCATCTGCTTGGATAATAGAAACGATAGCCTTTTGAATGATCTGAATATCCAATGAAAAAACAACGAATGGTTCTAGAATCAAGCTTTTTCTCAGAGGGATTATAGATTCTCACTTTAGCAGGACATCCCCAGACCCGAAAATAATTTAAACTAGGTTTTCTACATGTCCACAGTTCAAAAGGGATTTTGGGAACATATTTACTAGGGACACGGTTAAGAATATAGAGAGAGGTTTTAATGGCTTCGCCCCACAGAAATTCTGGCAAATTCGACCTGCTCATCATGCTCCTCATCATATCCTTAAGAGTGCGGTTACGCCTTTCAGCTACACCATTTTGTTCAGGACTACCTGGCATGGTATATTGAGGAACAATTCCACATTCTTGCAAGTATGAAGCAAAAGGTCCTACATGTTGACCAGCAACACATGTCTACCATAATACTCTCCTCCATGATCAGATCTCACTATCTTGATGACTGTTCCCAACTGTTTTTCAACTTCGGTCTTAAACACTTTGAATTTATCAAGCGCTTCAGACTTTTCTTTAATCAAATAAATATAGCCATATAGAGAAAAGTCATCAATAAAAGTGATAAAGTATTTATGACCACAAATAGTAGGAGAGTAAAGTCCACTAATGTCTGTATGAATGATTTTCAATAGACTTGAACTTCTAGAAGCACTCTTTTTCTTGGTTTTGGTCAATTTACCTCTAATACAATCAACACAAGTCCCCATATCTTCAAAATCTAAGATAGGAAAAATGTCAATTTTAACAAGTCTTTCAATCCTTTCTTTAGAGATGTGACTTAAGCGCTTATGCCATAAAAGAAAAGATTTATCTTTGATCCTTGATCTTTTAGCAATTTTGTTTTCAATGTTTAGAGATGTAGATGGACAATCAGGAGCTAAGGACAACATATATAAACCATTAAACAAAGATCCACTTCCAATAAATTGAGAATTCAATATAATATTCATATTGACATTTCCAAAACTAAAATGAAATCCAAGTTTATCTAAACAAGAAACAGAAATCAAATTTCTCCTAAATGTAGGTACATATAAGGTGTCCTTCAGAACAAGTTCAAATCCTGACTCTAAAAACAATCTAACATCTCTTACAGACTCCACAGTCACTTCAAGATCATTTCCTACTCTCAGTTTGCTTTGTCTCAGACTTGGTTTCCTCAGGTTTGCAAAAACCTGCATAGAAATAGCAACATGGGTTGTGGACCCGCTATCAAACCACCAAGAATTAATAGGGACATCAACTAGATTAGACTCAAAACAAACAAGGGCTAAGGGGTTACCTCCAGCTTTTTGCTTCTTTTCTAACCAGGCCTTAAACTTTGTACATTCAAACCTTTTGTGTCCTTTCTTTTTGCAAAAGAGGCATCTGATAGATTTCTTAGTAGGAGCATGCTTAGGACCTTCATTGGGGTTATTCTGACCACTACCTTGTCCTTTATGAGATTTCTTTGGAGCAGCAGGTGAGAAATGCTTAAATTTCTTATGAGGCTTGCCATAATGGAGTTTAGGATGAACAGTTAGAAGGGATAGATCACTCTTTTCTTTCTTAAGTTTTTCTTCCTCAGCAACACATTTAGTGATGAGATCATTCAGAGTCCATTTTTCATTCTGGGTAATATAGGCAGTCTTAATTTGACTGAACTCGGCAGGAAGAGAATTCAGCGCATGAGGAACAAGGAAGAGGGAGTCATCTAGTTCAACTTTCAAGGCTTTAAGCTGGGTTTGAAGCATAACCATTTTCAGAATGAACTCTCTTACACCCCCAGAGTTATCATAAATCATAGTCGTCAATTCTTTCATTAGATATGCAGACTCAGCATTATCAACCACTTGAAATCTTTTTCCAATAGAATTGAGAAACTCTTTGGCATTTGAAGTATCAGACAATCCACTCATTAAATGTTCAGGAACAGTCCTTTTAATGGCAAGCAAGCTTAATCTATTGGATCTCTCCCACTTAGCTAATAGGTCTTTTTGATCAGGAGTGGCGGTTTGACCTTCCAGAATCACCGGCTTGTCTTCATGAATAGCCATGTCAAGATCAGCCATGCCTAGAGAGAATTCTATATCGTGTTTCCACTTCTTAAAGTTTGAACCAGTCAACATATCAATAGAGGCATTGCAGTTGTTCATACTAAAAGTAACTGTGACAAGAATTGAAATACATTAGATTAAATTATAGGGCATGGAATATAATTGAAATTGAGGCTAACAAAATATTACATATTCACCTTTGGGCAGAACATGTAATCACAAAATAAAGCCTCAATGAGTTAAAGTATGAGAATACACTGATTTTCAAAAAATCTATCACCTTTGGGCAGACAGATCTCTAGACCAATGCACATCCTAATAACTCCATTTAATAAGACCTCCAATTAAAACACTCAATAATCATCCTTTGGGAAAAACTATTGAATGAATTAATCTTCAGTATTCCTCATATGATGAGAAAATACACCACTCATTATAAGTAATCCCACTTTGGTGGTAATTACAAATAATAACTAGTGAAAAAACTCATCAGGAATCAATACTATGCCCTTTAAATTATTTCAATTCATAATATAGTGCAAAAATTGGTATGAAATAAAAATACCTCAACTGTTATGAATCTCCATTTTTAAGCATTCCCTAAATTATTTATATTTATTTATAAATTAGGTCAATCTCTACACCTAATTGTCACAATATTAGGTTTGAGGTTTTATAAAAGATAATATAATTTACAATAATAAATTATCATGTATGAAATTTGCATAAACAAAATAAGTAATTATGCAAAAATATAACATGAATTATAGTTAAATCATAGCAATTTAATTGCAACAATAATTCATGAATTAAGTCAATTGAAGTATGATTAAATCTATTACAATAATAAATTGACATGTATAAAATTTGCATAAATAAAAATAAGTAATTATGTAAAAATATAACATGAATTATAGTCAAATCATAGCAATTTAATTGCAACAATAATTCATAAATCAAGCCAATTGAAGCATGAATAAATCTATATATTGACATTTATAATGTTCAAATTTTGAATCATTATAGCATGAAAAATCCAAATATATGCAGAAAAAATAATTCTGGTCTCAAATTTTATTGGGCAGATTTTTCAAAAATATTATATTTTTATTTACTGTGAATCAAAAGAAAATAAATAAATAAATTGGGCCTGAAAATTCAGCCTGAATCAGTAATTAAAATTTTTCCTGCGTTGGGTTTGTAGTGCTGGGCTCATCAGCCCAGCCCAGCGACCCAGCCGACCGCTGCAGATCGGGTACATGGATGCGGGCGCCACCTGCGGTCAGTCGGGCGTCGCCCGCAGGCCAGTTAGGGCACAACAGACGCGGGCGCCGCCCGCCTGCCTCGTCGAGTGCGCTGCTGATGCGGCGGTGAGCGTCCCAGGACGCGAGCGACGCGCTCGTTCGCTCACCTTGAGCAGCGCGGTCGCCGAGGCGGGAAAAGGCTGCCGCGGCGCGATTGCTGAGGCGAAAAGGCAACCTGCCGTGGCGCGGAAGCAGGTAAACAATAGGTTTTTTTTTTTTTTTGAAATATGCTAAGGTACATAATCAAAAAATCATATCATTGATTTACCTTATAAGATCCACTCCAAATAAAATTACACAGCAGGGAGAGAACCAACGGATAAAAACATGATTCATCAAAAATATATAATACCCAGAGGATAATAAATTAATCCAAGCAGAAAAATTGATTTTAATATAAAAAATGATGAATCAAAATCTAAATAGATTATTCATCGTATTAAAATCATCCCATAATTATGATAAACGAATTCTTAAATTCATGAAAAAGCGGCTCTGATACCAATTTTAAGACAAATCTTTAACCAAGTATTTCATGAATATAAGAATATCATAAATAAATTAGTAAGATAAGATCTTACTTGATGACGACATATTTGCAGCGGAATAAACTTTTGGATCTCCAAGGAAAGCCGGGTCTTCCTCCACAACACCGTCTCAAATGCTCTGCTTTTGATGGGGAAAGCAACTATGAGCTAGGGTTTTTCCACACGGTGTATAGAGGGGACCTAGCCTCTATTTATAACTGATTATATGGGCCCGTCTATCACGGGCTTCATTAATCGGCCCCGTCCATCACGGGCTTCATTAATCGGGCCTACACTTGATTAATCACACCAATCATGGTTAAGTGTTTCAAGCTCGAATCACATGGATCAAGATCACATGAGCTAACAGGCATCCCAATAATAGATCTCAAGATCAAACCCGCTTTTATTAAATCAAAACATTACAATTGATTGTAGCCCACATATGAAAAATGAAAATATAGAATATTTAAAAAATATTCTAACATGTATTTGTCGTGATATTTAGATCATATCCTGTATATATAGGACCGGTTTTTAGATTTTGAATTCGAATCCTAACTTGTTGAGACTTGAAATCGGGCCCTACCCGGAACCTGTTATATAGTACAGGTTTCGAGTACCCTATTTGAACCTGTAAATGACAGTTCCAAGTATAAGTTTCGGGTACCATGCTGGAATTTGTTCATGTACAAGTCCCATGATACAGGTTCATGGTACCTTGTTGGAACTTATACCTTGGAACCTATAAATGAACAGGTTCCAGTGTACAAGTTTCGAGTACCGATTCTGATTCTGGGTACCCGATGGGTTAGACCCGGGACCGATTTTACTCGGTTCCTTAAATTTTATCACGAATCCTACCTAAATTTAATTCGATTCTATTTGAAATATTCTCGATCGAGTAGGTTTCAATCAGTTTCGGGGTACCCGGTACTCATGCACACCCCTAGCTTGTATGAATTAGTACTTCAGTTTATCAAGAATCTACTTTGGGTAGTGTAGAAAAAATTCTAAGCATTGGTAATATTTAGTAGTCTTGTTCTCCTCTGATGGATATAGGCTTGGTTTTTGGAGTTGAACTACATTAAATCTCGTGTGTATAATACTTGTTTTCTTTCAATTCCTTGTGATTGTTTTAAAAGACATTATTCTTATTCGTTGTTAAAGTGAGCCTTGCAGCTACATTCTACTTATTAGGGTCTCTTTTAAATCCCAATGCGAAATGAGATCTTCATCGTTTCGAGAAAAATAAAAGACGACATCCAGATAGGTTCATACCATCTTAGTAAGTGAAAAGACATTAATAGATCACATAAGACCTTATAGCCCAACATATATGTCATAATATAACGATGGATCAACAATATGTTGGCCCACTCGTTATTACCATGGTTATGGTAGGACCAATGGTGCCAACTTTGGACTCTCATTTGATTCGAGAGCATGTGTAAGTTTTTAAGGGCAAAATATCATGCCAACACTATAAGTTTTTAGAAGCAACATCTCAAGTCGGCACATGAATTTTAAAATTTTAGGACGGTAAGTAAAACCTTAGAAACTCCAGGTGAGGATTCCATCATTCTCCATTTACTATTAAAAACCTTTTAACTAAATCTTAATTGAAAAAAAAGTTGAGAATTTACCCTACAATCCATAGTTGCCTTAGGTATCAACACTCAAAAACCCTTTTACTCCTTTAGGATCCTTGTCGGAGGCTCCTTGAGAAACTGAAAAACAAATGCCGAGGGCTCTTATTCCTCTTAGAGTTGGCAACGACACCTAAGGATCAGAGTTAGGTGAGGTTGATGAAACATAGAAGAAAAAATAGGAGGCTTCAACTTCCTCTTCTTTTCGTCCTTCGAGTTGCTTCTCTTTTAAACAAGGGCAAATTATTCTAGTCTCATCAAGTGATAGGAAGGGAGAGGAGTGTCACTGGCCGTGGGTGGTGATAGCACAAGTGGAGAGCATGGGCAAAGTCAGGCAATCATCTAAAGAGAGCAAAAATATAAAATCGCACATCAGGGAATATTTTATAATATTTTTAGAGGAGGTAATTTAATATATTTAAATAGTAAAATACTAATATATATATATATATATATATAAAATATACTAAGGGGGGATAATTGCCCTCCTGCCATTACATTGGCTACGCCACGGGTGGAGAGAGTAAAATTTTAAGGGCAATCATCTATGTTAGTGTAGCGGATTTTTAAATTTTTAAAAATAAAACTTCTAATAATCTTGAACAAGGATTTTTCCATGCCCAATAAACCTATATATAAAATTCTAACAATAACTCTTAATTGAAGAGGAGAAATTGAGAATTTATAAAATGATTGCCTAGAGGTATTCACGCGATAAAATACTTTCACACCTTGGGATCATTGTTATAGACTCATAATCACTCTTCTTGCCCCATCTAATCACTATTGTGATTCTCATGGTACTTCCTCTCATAGGAGCACAACCAAGAGTAGAAAGAGAAAGATCATTTACTTTTTAAAAAAAATAATAATAAACATATAAAGAATCATTGTCCTATCCTGGAAAACAAGTCAAAGGAGAAGAAAAAATCTTTCACATCGACTTCCAACGTAAATAAAGCTTCTCCTAGTTATGATGGTGAAACCACTTCAAATATTTACCTTATAGAATTTGAGGATGAGGTATATTCTTTTGCTTCTAATCATGGTAGCCATAGTTAAGATTCTAATGATTTCAAACTCTTATCTTATAAAGAACTTTTAGAAGAATCTAAAAAATATTTACATAGTGTAGAGGTAGAGTTTACGCTTACACTATGTTTCGATAGGGTTCATTAAGAAGAAGGGAAGGGAAGAGAAGGGAGAGGAGGGAGGGGAGGGGAGGAAAATAAAGAGTAAAAATTAATCTTGTTTGGATATAGTTCAATAAGGGGAAAAAAAGTGACGGTAAAAATTAACCTTGCTTAGATGTACCTTAAGGGGAAAGAATAAGAATGAGAAAATCTTTTATTTAATAGATAATTATATTTTTTTATGTGTTATATGTGATGCTTCGAAATAATGACTAAAAATCGATAGTAGAAAAGCAACCCCAATCACAAAATGTCAAAAGCACGCGTTTGTCTATTTGGAAGATGATCGTCGGGAATGAAAGCAGGGCAAGACTTCACGATCTCTCCCTCTTCTATTTTTCTGTTTGTTTTCAATAGGAATGGGAAGCGGCCACTATGGTTTAATAAATATCTTGTAAATTTGTGGAAAAAACAAACGAATTTCGTAAATTTATTGTGAGGGAATTTTTTATAATTTATAATTGAGGTTGATAGAAAATTGGGATTTGAAAGGGAACCAAGGTAATAATCCCCCCTCCTTCATCCATTCTCTTTCCCCTCCATTAAAATCATAAAATCAAACAAGGAGAAATTTTTCCTTCAGAATTCAACGACTAAATGCGGAAGCGAGTAATAAAGATAAGCAATGTGATATATAAAGAAAATAATGCTAACAAAATTATTTATAGTGGTTCGGTCCCAATGCCTACTCCACTACCTAGGCATCGCACTTAGGATTTCACACCCAAATCCACTAAATTACGAGTAGCTTACAATCGAGGACTTTACACCGGAAAGACCCTACACGATCACCTCGAAGGCACTTCCACACTCGGATGTATCCACCTTCACACCAAGTGAGTTTTCCCACCTCAATCCCTAAGATCTATTCAAAACAAAGTAAAAAACACTTTAATCACAAGAAGAGAGTAAAGAGGACTTATCACAACAATAATACCTTTTCTTCTTGAGCCTAGCAAGCTTGAAGAACCCTCCAACGAAAAACACTTGAGGATGAGAGATCAAGATCTAGGTTTTATGAATTTGATGAAGGAAGAGCTTAGGAGATGCTAAAGATGACTCTTGAAGGCTTAGAAGCATCAACAACTATGAGGGAGAGAGTTTGGAGAGGGTATTTATAACACCCCAAACAATAAGGCTCGTCAACGGGTATTTTTTTGCCCGTTGGCGACACCCAATCGCTTGTTGGTCGATCGTCGATCGATTGACCGAGTGACCGAATGTCTTCTGCCACTTTTGGGCACAGTTCGATCGACCGAATGTGCGACCGAACCTGGGAAAAACTAGTTTTTTGCTGATTTTTCTTTGCGTTCTTCGTTTCTGAGTTTTGGTCTTCAGCGTGCGTCAGCTTGGAGAGTTTTCCATGTGTTTTACATTTTCTCTAGACTCATCCAAGGCGTCTTCGGTGCACACGTTGAACTTCTAGAAATTTTCGCGATGACTCCGAGCGCTTCGACCAACGTCCTTCCGATTTCTTCGATTTCTCTTATTTCTTCGATTTTTTCGATTGGGGACGTCATGCGCTAACCGATATGAAACCTAAAAATAATTCTCCATGAATACATTAGTTCCATGTTTGTTATCATCAAAATCAAGATTAAGACCAATGTTGAAAATCTTAGGCCAACAATCTCCCCATTTTTGATGATGACAAACATCCTTAAGAAAATATCTAACAATTAAGCATAAAGGATATCAAACATGAAATTTCTTCCTCTATCAACATGCATATCTATATAATAGAACTCCACCTATCTATATGCATTATTTTCATATCTTTTCTTCCCCTTTACCTATATTTTTCTCCCCCTTTTGATATCAATAAAAAAGGGCTAGAAAAGTCAACTATGGTCAGAGTTGAGACTTAAAACTAGTTTTCATGAAAACGAAGTCAACCAACCCAAGGGATGAAAATAACATATCCATTATGAAACAAATCAATACATAATGATATTTTTATGTATCGGTCAACATATCAAAAACCATTTTAGAAATAATTTCTCACGAGTCAAAATGAGAATGACACCAAAAACATGATTCTAACATCATACTTGAAGTCTCATTCGAAAATTCGATGAAAATTCAAAGTATCGAAAAATGGCCGTTTAGGAAGAACGATACTTTAAAGTTTCAAAATCCAACTTCAAAAATCCAAATCAAATCACATTCATACACAATATTTTTGAAATTTTTATGCCATAAACTAGATTTTTCAAAAAAGATGCAGATTCAAGTATCAACAAAAAATTATTTTTTTGCATTTTTCTAAAATTCATTGAGTTCTAGTGGCATTTTCGTAACTAACTGGAATTTTTCATGACATTTCCAGATTTCATTCAAACTTTCAAAATACCAAGATATGATCATTTAAAACATGTTTATCAAGTTTGAGATGAAAATAATGTCATTTGGTCAAAATTTCACCTTGAAATTGCTAAGTATCACTTTCTAATTTTTACTCATGGTTTTTCAAACTTAAACACATAGACACCTAAAATGAGTAAATCTAAACATGTTTGTGAAATTTGGACTTAAGATAAAGTTTTTAAGTCAATTGGTTGACTTAAGTCAACTCTAATCAACTTAAGGTCTCATAAAGTGAACATGTTATCAATTTATTCATTTTCACATGAATTTTTAATTTTAATCACATGGAAGTAATTCATGAGCAAACTCAAACATGTTCATGAATTTTTAACTTAAAATGAAGTCTCTAAGATGAATTTTTACCTAGAGCACATTTCATTCCATTTAGATGGCATGAAATTGCCTATGTTTCAAAATTTTATCTTCTCATGAGATTTCAATCAATTGTCATGCAAAATCATTCATGAGCATAGAGAAATCATTTTATCAAGAAGATTGAAGTGTTATGCAAGAATTTTGCCAAAATAAAACTCATAACTTATTTCTTGAGAAATTCTATAATTTTCATTTTCTTTCCCAATAGCCTTCCAAATTTATCACTTTCTCAACTTACAAGTAGGCTTCATTAGTATCATAATGAAATCATATACCAACTAGCAAACTAACTTACTAAATAGCAAAGATTCAATGCAAAATTTCATTTAAAAATATCAATTTATGCTAGATAGTAAAGATTCATTTCAAAGGGGTTAGCATAATGTCAAAATGAATCAAAGAGATATTAAAATATGAAATATTTAAAAAGTAAGATCTCTAAGCATGTTTAACTAGTTTGGACTTAAAAATAAGGTCTCTAATAATAAGTATCAACCTAGAGCAAGTTTCATTAAATGAAATTTACCTAAGTGCTAAAATTCTACCTACTCATGAGAATTCAAGAGTTTAACATGCAATTCTAATCATGAGTATAGAGACATAATTTAAGCTTAAACAATGAGGCATAACACTAAGATTTTAAAATAATATTAGTTATACATTATTCTAATTTGCCAAACTTACCCTTTTCTTCCTAATTATTAGCTTTTCTAGAATTTTCATAACTTGCAAGTAAGCTACACTAATAATTTTGGGAAAATATAGCTACTTAGCAAGCTAACCAAAAAAAAAAAAAAGAGAAGCATCATATGTCATTATCACAGTTCACTTTGCTAAATTGTTTGAAATATGTTTTAAATGAAATCAAGACATATCAAAAACGAATTTTTAAATATCACAAGTGTAACGAAGATGAAAATTTAATCATGGCATGGATTAGAGACACTAATTTTTAGCTTCATATTTTCTAATTTTACATCATGTAATTGAGAGCTAATTAAGGTTTAAGTTTTCTTTCTTCAATTTTTTGTTTTGTTTATCTTTTTTGACAAGCAAGACATACATTAATTCATCATAAAGCAAATCATGAGAGGTATATGAGTTAATGCTATCATTTTCATTAACATGATTTGAATGAGAATAATGTACCTCATTATTATCATTCATGAGGCAATATTTTGATATGACTTCGTAGTTATGGCAAGAGGATGCTTCACTTGAGTAGAATGAGGATGTGGAAGCATTCGACCTCTTCTTTGCCTTCTTTTTCATGGTAGGATAATTCTTCTTCACATGCCCTTTTTCTTTGCACACATGACAAATAACCATCATTTTTCGATTTTTAGTGCTCCTATGACTAGAGGCACTTTGGGCTTTAAAAACCATATTAGTATTGGGTGGATGACAATTTTCATCACTTCCCTCATCAAGTGTATTGAGCTCATTGGTTTTTGCATAATTATAAAGCATATTTAAACAACCCCAAATATCGAATGTGGAAGTACAATGTACCTTTTCAAAGATAACATTTTCCAATGAACAAAATATGCAATTCATAGCTTTAACATTTGATTAAAACATATTTATTTGTTCTTAGGTTCATGCATTCATATTTTCCTTAGATTCAATATATTTAGTCTTTACCATGTCAAATACACCTAAACTTTGAGTCTTTAGGAAAGTGTACATTCTACTCTTCCAAAGACCAAAGTTGGACTCATCGAACCAAGGAAGTATAGACGCTACCCACTCTAGTGTCATTTTCTAGATCGAGGCAAAATATAGATGAGATGGTGAAATCTCAAGCTACGAATCCGCTCTGATGCCAAATATTGGTGAAATAGCCTACACTAGAAGGGGGTGAATAGTGTTTTATCTTAACTTTTCACCTAATTCCGGTTTTGATCTTTTCTTTAAACTACTTAGACAATCACAATTCAATGACTAAATGAGGAAGTGAGTAATAAAGATAAGCAATGTAATACACCGAGAAAATAATGCTAACACAATTATTTATAGTGGTTCAGTCCCAATGCCTATTCTACTACCTAAGCACTGCGCTTAGGATTTCACACACAAATCCACTAAATTATGAGTAGCTTACAATCAAGGGCTATACACCGGAAAGACCATACACTCACCTCGAAGGCACTTCCACACTCGGAAGTATCCACCTTCACACCGAGTGAACTTTCCCACCTCAATTCCTAAGACCTACTCCTAACCTAGTTTACACAAGTGGCTTTGTACCTTCTATACCAAGGATACCACTCAATCACAAGACCAAACACTAGGTCTTCTTACAAGCTCAAACAAATCACTTCAAAACAAAGTAAAAAATACTTTAATCACAAGAAGAGCGTAAAGATGACTTATCACAATAAGAACACATCTTCTTCGTGAGCCTAGTAAGCTTGAAGAACCCTACAATGAAGAACACTTGAGAATGAGGGATCAAGAGCTAGATTTTATGGATTTGATCAAGAAAGAGCTTAGGAGATGCTAAAGATGACTCTTGAAGGCTTAGAAGCATCAACAACTACGAGGGAGAGAGTTTAGGGTGGGTATTTATAACCCCCCAAACAACAAGGCTCATCAATGAGCGTTTTTCTACCTGTTGGCAACGCCTGATAGCTTGTCGGTCGATCGTCGGTCGATCGACCGACCAAGCGATCGCTGGGCGACCGAATGTCTTCTCCCACTTTTGGGCACAGTTCGGTCAACCGAATGTGCGATCAAACCCGGGAAAAAGAATGGTTTTTTGCTGATTTTTCTTTGTGTTCTTCGTTTTCGGGTTTTGGTCTTTAGCGTGCATCACCTTGGAGAGCTTTCCAAGTATTTTACATGTTCTCTAGACTTGTACAATGCATCTTCGGTGCACACGTTGAACTTCTAAAAATTTCCGCGGTGACTCCGAGTACTTCGACCAATGTCCTTCTGATTTCTTTTATTTTTTCGTGCTAACCGATAAGAAATCTGAAAATAATTCTTCATGAATACATTAGTTTCATATTTGTTATCATCAAAATCAAAATTAAAACCAATGTTGAAAATCTTAGGCCAATACATTAGTGTACCCTCAAAGGAGGAAAATATTGACATTGTGAAGTGTGGTTGCTAAGGGGGAGCTTAAGTACGGACGTAATCTGATTTAGAAATCAAATAATTCCAAAATTTTTGTGTCGGTATTATAAATTGATTTTTGTTGCTTAACATTTATTTTTTAGGTTATTAACTAAATATATCTTCAATCTTGTTGCAAATTTCAATTGTAGTCGATCCTTTTGTTGATTAGTATTCTGCTAATTAGTATGTGAAGTTGTTGATGTGGTAATTAAAAAATATATAAAATAATATTTTTATGACATGTCATCATCTTCAATAGCAATATACGTTGATCGAGAGAGAGAGATACATTTAACACCGTAAATTAATACATTAAGCTCATCTTATTAATTTGTCAAACAAAGTGATAATATTTTACTAGAACTCATAATTGACGAAGTACACATGAGACAAATGTAGAGTGTGTTGATGTTTGACATGAGGCAAAAATGTAGTGGAATCTGATGTAGCAATGAAATTTAAGTTTTGTATAATTCAAGAAACTTGTCCAATATTATGCTCAATTAATGGAGTTAATAGTATATGGGTGAGGACTTGTCACACACGAAAACATGCAAAGTGAGTTCATCGACCTTGGAGATATATGCTAGTTGGACGATGGGGGAGCTTCCTTCCATGGTTAAAAGTTATAATTGGGAATGTTAAAAAATTAACTTTGGATTTAACACCATCCTAAAAATTAGTTCATAGAAAAAGAATCGTTCAATTTATTTAAAGACCATCTAGATCACAATCACAACCAATATAAGACGCTTAGAATCCACGTTTAAAACGTGAAATTTTACAAATATTGGTCCAATCTCAATTATAAATTTAGCTATGATATTATGTTAGAAAATTAATTTTGGATCCAACTTCATTCCAAAAGCTAACTCTTAAAGACTATTTAAATTATAACCTTAATCAACATAGAACTTTAATACAATGAAAACAAATGTTCTTGATGTTTGAGAAACACGTATAGATTCTCAGTGTTTAATAATTTTCTCCTAAAGTTTATTTATATTTCTTCTTAGGTTGATTACTTGACCACAAGAACATCATTCTTCTTCTAAAAAAATCATAAACTAAACTTAGATAAGGAGTGTGTTTCAAGAATCGAGAAGACAGTAAAACAACAGCACCATATCATATAAAATTAAACATCAATTCTACAGTAGAACTGATCATGAATGAAACACTGAAGTTTCAAATTATTATTGTCGTTTCCTAGAGCAATAACATGAAAATTGAAGGGTTTATTAATAAACAAATATAATTAAGGGCACTTGTGTGTGCCTTCCTTGGTCTTCCAATCGTTGTAGCAAGGGCACTCCTCTCTGTTCCCATAAGTGCCAGATGGCACGCAGAGACACTTGGCACAACACTTGTTGCAGTAGAGCAAGCAAGGTTTCTTGTGAGATGTTTCAGAACACCTAAAGTTGCATGCTCCAGCACATTCTGCACATCAAAACATTTCCTTCCTTTTATATATATATATATATATATATACTCCCAAATTAAAAACATTGCATGTCTTTAGACCAAAACACAAGGGGAAGAATTAGAATACCTTCAGGGCGAAGGGAACCTTCTCCACCAGTCTAGGGTTAATATGAACACCACAAGTGAATATATTACACTAGTCACAACTCAATATATTAAAATATTACACAAAATCTCCAAAACATATATATAAATAAACTTACTGGTTGATAGCGAACGGCAGCATTTGAAGAAATTATTTCAGCCTGCAATGTTTTTTAGAGAGAAAAAAAAAATTAATTATAAAAATAAAATTGAATAGCCTGCTGTAGAATTTAGGGGTGTGCATGGGTACTAGATAGACTCAAAATCAATTGGAACCGACTTAATTGGGTAGGTTTCGAATAGACCCGAATTAAATTCGGATAGGATTCGGAACAAAAATTTAGGAATCGGTTAAAATCGATTTCGATTCCGGATCCAACACATCGGGTACCCGGAAGTACGTACTCTGGAACCTGTTCATTTACAGGTTCCAAGGTATATGTATATTTATAGGTTCCAGAGTACAGGTTTCAACAAAGTACCCTATTGAAATATTTTCATTTACATATTCCAGAACAAATTCCAACAAAGTGCTCGAAACTTGTACCCTAGAACTTATATATGAACAGGTTCCAATAGGGTACCCGACACTGAAACCGAAACCTATGATTTCGGATAGGGTCCGATTCCAAAACCTAAGAATCAATCCTATACATGATAGGATCCGGATATTATGAAAAATATAGGATACTCAAATCCGCTCACCCTTAGTAGAATTTCTATCACTTATCTATTTTATTTTTCATGTAACGAAGAGGGAAAATATATATAAATATATAAATAGATAAATAGAAAAGTGAAACCAAAATTACAAAGAAAAATTAAACAATATTTGGAAAATTAGGAATCAGTTTTATATTTATTAAAATAAAATGACTAAATATTTTCTTGAGCAAAAATACATCTTAAGATTGATTCTATTCACTTGTACTCAAGTGGTAGTAGTAGTATTCGAATATATTATCTATAAATCTTGGGTTCAATTTTTAGTTGTAGCGCTTTGTGCGCTTTGTGCATTTTTTTTACGTCTTTGTACATCTTGTAATACATTTTGTAATACGTTTTCTGCGTATATTATTACGTTTACGCTTTGTACTAGTTGGGTTATAAAATCAAACTTTTGTAAAATTAAAAAAGAAAGAAAAATGAAAGAAAGAAAGATTGATTCTACCCAGAAAACAAAAATGAAGAGAAAAAGCACATTAATTTCTAATTAATTCTACGGTAAATATTAGAAATAGAGAGAAACTATACCATGAAAACCAAGGAGATGAGGAGAAGAAGACACGAACCACGAACCATCTTTTTTTTTTTTTTTTTTCTGATCGACTTCTAATGAATTATTATTATGAATAATGATACGAACTATGCATATTTATGCATACTGAGCGTTGGTCAAAATTGTTAAGTTTTATCTTTCGGATATAATTCTCAAATTGGTATGAACATTAATTGTCACATTGTAATAGGTAAATCCATTGAATACATGCCATATTATTTCCATGAAATATATAATTATCTTTCCTAAATATCTTTTAAACAAATTAATTGTATCCAATCTTTAATTGTTTCAATTATATATACTAATTCAAAATAATTTATCTTAATTATATTCTTTCTTTACATATTTATCTAATTCTTTACTAAAATATTAATGTGTCATCTAGGTAGATAATTTCACCGTGGTCATTAAATGATAATAATAACTATAAATCTATTTTGCCACATCATCTTTCATAAAAAAAAAACTTGATCTCTTATGAATCGTTTATTTCACATGATAGAATTTTGGGTTATTAGACGAAAATAATCTCAACTTTCGCGAAATTTTTAATTTTGATCAATCCTTTGAGTGGTCTCAATTATATATAAGAACTTTCAAAAATAACCTTCCGTCTGTGAACCGTGAGTATGGTCGTTAGTTCGCTGACGTGACGATCCATAAATGATTAAAAAAATCTCCACTTACCATGTCAGCTCTTTTAATATCCATTGGGTCCCGCATATATATATCAGCGGCATCTTCCTCACGCTCTCCCTCCGTCTCCTTGTTACACCCCAAAACAAAGGCGTAATCGGCCAGAGTACTACAGGTACCCCGAAGTCTAATCCAACACCATAACCAATAGATACGAAACTTTGGACAACATAAGAGTCTAAATTTCTACCATAACATAAATGATTAAAATTTTCAACTCAATATCCATAAGAATCTGATAACTGCATATGTTCAGACTCATTTAAAATGAACCAACAATTATTTGACATTCAATACGAAAATATAGTGTTAAATGTCCATTTACAAAATATAAGAAAAAAAAATGAATATGACTCAATGAACTCAACCCAACTCTTGACCACGACATGTCACGAGATCGACTGCCCCTGACGCCCCAACTGCGCTACGGCACTCCAATACCTGCCTGATTACGCCCAGGTGCTGCAAAATAGTAAATAAACAATAAGTCCAACTAGGACTTAGTGAGTAACATAATCTCCTATAGCCATGCTAAAAAATACAAACCGGCAGATGTACATGTGCATGCTATACTCAATATTTCGTAAGCAAAATGAGGTGCTCCAAGGAAATACAGATACACTCCATGCAACCATGCATTCATCTAAGCAACAACTAGTAAGAGCATTGAAATAATATTAACATGAGATAAACAACAATGACGTCATTCAACTATTCATGCAAGCCACCCGAGTCGGTCATCAGCGTGGCAGTACTGACGAGCTTCCCGGTCCAAGTACCCATCGGTCCGATCATCTAGAGACCCGTCAGTCTATGAGTCGGGCGTTGATCACCTTTGTCTCATCATTTTTCCCGCTCTGTGCCACCCGGGTCGGTCGTTAGTGTGACGGCTAACGAGCTTCCCGGTCCACATCCACATACACATTTAGGCATTTACAACCAAGCTACAGTATATGCGTGTAACTATAAAATGAGATGAATGTACACATTTGCATATCGATACAGTATTTGGGGACCCTAAAGATCCCATAGGTTGTAACACCAATGACATGACTGATTCATTGGATACATAATGAACAATATATTCATTTAATGGGCAATCCTAATGGTCTAGACATTAATATGCATCACGAGTTATGCATTGGGGGTGGGGGGTGGGGGGTGGGGGGGCTGATTCCATACGATGTATCAATGTGGAACATTGGAAGAAGAAATAACTAGCTATGGGTGTATGACTGGCAATATTGATGGCCTAATGATGAGTCTGAGCACCATATTCCTCATACAAGAACCAAGTCATTTTCAGTAAGCCATATGACCTAATGAATAACTAGTTACTATCATATGATATAGTAGCATTGTCCATATCAACAGAACCTCCAAGTTTGGATATATCAAACTTCTCTATACAGGAAAGCATTTAACATAATAACAACACTATATAACACATTGAATCCCAAGAAGCATTTAAACGTATCAGGCAGCAGAAATATATATCTGTACACTGGTATCAACTATGCTAAATACAAATCCACCATACAGATCATGCTTTCATCAATATGGAAACAAAATTCTAATCGAATCTTACCGTCAGAATGTAGACCTACAATCTCAGTCGACCAATTCAACACAGGGTGATTGTTTTGTTAACAAGCAATTCGAACAGAATATAGAATACATAATACAGAATTCGTGAAATCTCATGAATGATTTCACACATCCACATAATACAGATCTAATTCCTTATCCACCGAATACAGATCAAGAATCACTATCCACCAATTCATATGAACAACACATTATATGCACCTTGTTAACAACCACTCAAACAGCAGATACATCACAAATCTCACGGACGATTTCAACATCATACAAGGAATCACAATCCAATCCGCACAGAACTTAAGAAACATACGAGAAAGAATCCGAAGCAAGATGACTCAAGAAAAGGGGGCGGTAACTTGAATTCATGAGCAAGAAGGAGGAGGACTAGACACTCACCAATCTAGGGAAAGTGAAAGGGGAGGACGATCGTGTTGAACAAATGCACACACAATGGAGGAATGAAAACTAGATTGATTGATTAATCGATAGAAATGAGGGCCTTATATAGTCTTACAAGAAAATGATAAACTCTACGTAAGTGATCTCAAAACAATATGAGCCACATATTAAATCAGACTAATTAAATGAATAAATGCAAGATTTATCAAAAATAAATAAGATAATTACTAGGCTGGGTCAACCAAGCCTAGTCTTGCCGAGTGGGTGATGTTGCTATCTTTAACACTCCCCCTCAACATCAACCTTCGTCTTCTTCATCATGCCGAGTTTATGACAGAAGTCCTCAAGCTTGTTGCCACTCAAGCCTTTCGTGAATAAATCTGCAAGTTGATCTTCAGTTTTGACATACCTTAATTCGACTTCTTCTGTTAGGACCTTTTCTCTGACAAAGTGATAGTGTACTTCAATGTGTTTCGTTCTTGCATGGAAGGTTGGATTTTCTGCCAATTGTATTGCTGACTGATTGTCGCAATATAAGGGTACTGCATACCTTGTTGGCTGATGTAGGTCCTTCAATAGTTGCATAAGCCATGTACATTCTTGAGTTGTCATGGCTGCAGCTCGATACTCGGCTTCTATTGTAGACAACGACATTGTTGGTTATCTTTTACTACACAAAGAGATTGCTCCCGACCCAAGCATGAAGACATAGCTTGTGGTTGAGCGTCGGGTGTCGTGATCACCTGCATAGTTAGCATCGCAATAACCAACTAGCTTGCAATTTTCACCTTCTTTGTAGAAGACTCCATGGCCAAGTGTACTCTTCACATATCTGAGGATTCGACGTACTGCTTCTAAGTGTGGCTTCTTCAGATTTTGCATGTACCGGCTCATCACACCAACTATAAAGGAAATGTCAGGTCTTGTTAAAGTTAGGTAGATTAGACTACCTACTAACTGTCACTACATTATTGCGTCTTCCAAATCTTTTCCTTCGTGAGCACAGATTTTTGCATTTGACTCCATAGGTGCTGAGATAGGCTTGCTTTCAAGCATTCCAAACTTCTTTAGTAAGTCTATGGAGTATTTCTGTTGATGAAGGAGGATTCCTTCTTTAGTGCGATCAACTTCTAAGCCAAGGAAGTGTTTAAGTTCACCTAGTTCTTTCATCTAGAAGTGAACTGATAGATTCTCCCTTGTTTGGAGAATTTCTTCTTCACAATCTCCTGTGATGATTAGATCATCTACATATACTAGCACAACAGCTAGTTTGCTTCCATTAGTTTTGACAAACAAGCTAGAATATGTAGGTGTTATAACATAACCATTATAGGTAAGAAATTCAACAATCTTACCATACCATGCCCTTGGAGCTTGTTTTAGCCCATACAGTGCTTTTCTTAACTTACACACATAGTCAGGATGATCTTGACTCTAGAAGCCCGATGGTTGATTCATGTAGATCTCTCGATCAAGCTCTCCATGTAAGAATGCATTTTTCACGTCCATCTGCCATAACTTCCAATTTTTATTTGCAGCTAAGGCCAATAACACCCGCACAGTTGTAAGCTTTGCCACCGGACTAAATGTCTCATCATAGTCCAGTCCATATTGTTGAGAGAATCCTCGAGCTACCAATCGAGCCTTGTGCCTCTCAATCGATCCATCTGTACGACGCTTTATCTTGTAAACCCATTTGCATGAGATGGGCTTCAAATCTTTTAGCTTTGGCATGAGCTCCCAGGTTTGGTTTTGTTCAAGCGCAGTAATTTCTTCTTTCATTGCTTTAGTCCACTCTGGCTTCATAAATGCTTCTTCGAAAGTTTCTGGCTCTTTTGCATCTTGTTCTTCAATTATGACGGTGTTGGCGTACCTAGGATTAGGCTTTCTGATTCTGGTAGACCTTCTGATTGGAGTTGGTGCTACTACTTCGCTAGGTTCGCCTTCATCACTTGGTTGATACACACCAGTTTGCCAAGGACTTTGATTTTCTCCACCATCGCTATACGCAACCTCAGCTTCATCTGAGTTCCACTGGACTTGAGGAGAAGTTTGTACCTTATCTTTAAAGGTGTCTGAATCTGGCAATACTTGTTTGTCTGAGGACAACCAAGAGGATGCTTCATCAAACACAACATTCCTGGATGTGTAGCATTTTCCAGTCGTAGGTTCACAGCATCTCCATCCTTTTCTCTGATTATCATATCCTACAAAGATGCACCTAACAGCCTTTTTGTCCATTTTGCTACGTAGATGATCAGATACAAATACATAGCATACATATCCAAAAACTCGAAAAAAGCTAACTGAAGGCTTCATGTTCCATAATTTTTCATAAGGAGAAAGAAAGTGTAACCTTTGTTGGGGAAGCCTACTAATGACAAATGATGCAGTCCTCATTGCTTCTGCCCAAAAGCATCCTGGAACATTCTTTGCATGGAGCATACTTCGGCATATTTCTGCGAGATATCTGTTCTTTCTTTCTGCTATGCCGTTTTGTTGCGGAATGTTGGCACATGTAAAGTGATGGCGTATCCAGTCATCTCGAAGAAATTTGGAGAACTCAGTTGAGGTGTACTCTCCTCCGTTGTCAGTGCGTATGCAGTGGATTCTTTTGCCAACTTCTGCTTCTGCTGCCTCCTTGTACTCTTTGAATTTTGAAAGAGTCTCTAATTTTTCCTTCATGAAATAAATCCAAACATACCTAGAAAAGTCATCAATGAAGGTTACCATGTACTTCATCCTACCGATGGCCTGTTTGACTGGTCCAAACACGTCAGAGTGGATTAACTCCAGAGGTTCTGTTGTTTTAAAGTTGGACTCTTCATATGGTTGTTGATGCGCTTTCTCATATTGACAGCCTGCACATATTGTGTATGTTCTTACTTCAAGTTGTGGGAGACCCTTCAGCATGGATTTCTTCATCATTATGTCTAGCTTGTGATAACTGACATGACTTAGCCGCATGTGCCATAAGTTTGTTGTTTCGCTCCTCCTGGTCTTGTCTACATAAGCTGTTTCTGCAGACATCACATAGACCGACTCCAGTCTACGTCCTTTCATCATCGGCTTCTTTATAATTTCAAGGTCTCGATAAACCTTTACATCTTGTGGCCCAAACAGAACAAAGTGACCAGAAGATGTTAGCTGTGCTACTGAAAGAAGATTTTTCTTCATACCTGGGACATGGTAGACATTTTGAAGAGGCACCTCGGTAGCACTATTCTGAGGAGAAACTATGGTGTTACCAACATGAGCTATTGGTAATTGTGAGTTATTTGCTGTCACCACCACACGGCTACCTTTGTATTCTGACAGGTTCTGCAGCTTCTCTTTGTCACCTGTCATATGATTTGAGCATCCCGAATCAATAATCCAATCATTTTGATAGTTGATGTGATTGGACATTGTTGATGTAAGAGCTAGCTCCTCCTCTGCATCAAACAACGCCTCAGCGTCCCATTCTTCATTTGGGAGTAGAACAAATTCTTCTTTGGTGGTAGCTGTATTGTTCTCCATGGCCTTTTTCTTCCTTGACCAGTAGTCTTTTGCCATGTGACTTTTTTTGTTGCAGTTGTAGCATATTACCTCAAATCTTCTATTGTTGTTTTGTTTCTTTGATGCTCCCCCTGCAAGGTTCCTCCCTTCTGTTGTATGATTCTTACCATCATTTCTTCTAAATTTGTTACCGGTGCGTTGCTTGAAGTTTCCCTTACCCTTCTTGGCGTAGAGTGCCTCCTCCTCATTTTTAAGAGAAACTCCTGCCATTTGCTTCACCAAGGCTTCCTGATTAGAGAGTAAATTCTCTAGTTCTTCTACAAAGGGTTGCTATGGCCACCCTTGGATGGAAGTGACAAAAGGCCCGTACTGCTTTTTTAATCCACGAATGAGGTATCTTCGTAGACGTGCTTCACTAATTTTCTCATCCATATCTATCTCTGAGATTTCAGCACAAATACTTTTAACTCGTAAAAAGTATTCTGAAATTGTCATACCTTCCTGTTTTAGTGATGCCAACTCGTTCTCCAGTACTTGTAGCCTTGTGGTATTCTTCTTGGTAAACAGTCTTTCAAGTGTTTCCCAAACTTGTTTTGGAGAGCTTACATCACGAACATGATCAATAAATTCTTTGTTGATAGATGTCCTCAAAATAAAGAGGGCTCTACCACACTTGATCTTCCACTTCTTTCTTGATTCAGCATTTTCAAGAATATCGGTAGGGATTCCTGCATCAGCACCGGTCACCAATTCCCATAAGTCTTGGCCTTGAAGATATGCCTCCATACACATCCTCAAGTACTTGTAGTTATTACCTATAAGTTTCTCTATCCCGTTCTGAGTATTTACTCCATTTGCTATCTCCATCGGAGAAATTTAATTTCTTACTAATCTCTCATTTTCTTTTCTTTTTCTCTCTTTCTTTTTTTCTTTCTTTCTTTCTTCTTATTTTTTTTATAGACAAGAGAACAGAAAAAGAATGAATTAAAACAAGCAAATGTATCTCAAAAAATTAGCTTGCCCGCTGCTGGTTTGCTTCTTCTTTCCTCCTTTCAATTTTGACCAAAGTCAAAATTAATGTCTTGCTACTTTGCTGTTGCTTCAACTTTTTTTTTCTTTTGAAGTGGGGCCCACCTTCCTTCTTCTCTTAATTAGAAGATGACACTCTTTTTCTCCCTCACGTGATGTCTCCTCAACAAATGAAGCAAGCAATTCTTTATGTAAAAGAATTCTTCAATGCACAAAAGTACCTTCAATTAAATGACTGCTCTACAACAGCTTCTTCTTCACGCCAATAGTGAAGTTACAGTCTGAAGCTTATGGAAGAAGGACCTGGAGTGATGATGAGGTGTGTCGGCTGGTCCTGATGGATATTTGATGGTGTTGCTCTTCTCGTTGACTTCTTTGTGCGGAGAAGAGATTGGCGATGGAGTCCAACGGATAGTGTTTCCTTCTTCCTCTGTTCGAAACAAGGGGAAAAAAAATCGCGAGGATGAGGGGCGCCGAGGAACGCACCGATTTGGCTACGTCGGCTCTGGCAGCGGAAAGGTACAGTGGCTTTCCTTCACAATGGACAGGATCTTCTCGATCTCCTCTCGGCAGCATGTATTTTCTACCTCTTGTTCTTCTCACAATTTCTCCCTCAATCTCTCTCAGTCAATCCTGGCTCTGATACCAGATGTTGAACAAATGCACACACAATGGAGGAATGAAAACTAGATTGATTGATTAATCGGTAGAAATGAGGGCCTTATATAGGCTTACAAGAAAATGATAAACTCTACGTAAGTGATCTCAAAACAATATGAGCCACATATTAAATCAAACTAATAAAATGAATAAATGCAAGATTTATCAAAAACAAATAAGATAATTACTACGCTGGATCAACCAAGCCTAGTCTTGCCGAGTGGGTGATGTTGCTATCTTTAACAGATCGAGATTGATTCCTCTGACCACCGTCGCCGACGAGATCGTCGCGGCCGACTGAGATCCGCTCTCCCCTCCATCCGCCGCTGCATCTGGGTCGTGCGATCTATCGCCCAGTCGTGGTTTGCACGATCTCCTCACCCAGCCGCAGCGCGCTTGCCTTATAACTTGGGGTTTAATTAACCCCAAGTTACCTTTCTACCCCTTTCCTTAAATTCCTTATAAAAAGCCCAATTGAGTCTAATTTAAGTCTAATTTGAACCCCAATCGAACCACCGAGTTCGCCTTGAATCCATGATCACAGAAATAATAGATTATATATATATATATATATATATAAATTTAAACCCTTACCAAGAATTTCTCGAGACTCCTTTGACTTGCCCGCCTTCATTCTTCGTTTTCCTGCTACGAAGCCAACTAAACAAAATTACTTAAAATTTTGGTTATAACACTCCTCCCCTCACTCCGCGGCCTCCTCCTCATCGCCCTGCATACTCTTATCGCTGTCACTGTCGCCTTCGCCCGTGTCGCAACCCCACACCCCATCCTCCACCTGTTGAGCTCTGAGGCCTTGAGCTTTGAGGCCTGCACCATGTTCAACAGCGGTGCAGGTATGCATCGATGAAGGACCTGAACGTGGTGCAGGCCTCAAAGCTCAAGCCTTAGAGCTCAGCAGTGGCGCCGCCCATGCCGCCATGCGAACATCCAGCATCATCACGTTCTGCCTTGGCTGGTAGAATGACGCCACCTCTGCCCCGGCCAACAAGTGCTCGTCGTACCACACTGTAGCCTCGACGTAGTCGTAGTAGACCGAGAGATGGTGGCTGCAGTTTGTAGGAGCGGAGGGTGAGGTCGAAGGTGGCCTTGAGCCGCTCCCCCGATGTGTTAGTCATCCTGGTCGAGCGTCCTCGCTTGGTTGAAAGTTACTAAACATACTTAAAGAGGAGTGGAAGACTACAGCTGGTTGACATCCTCGACCACTGGCCTCTGGTGACAAAGAGGGTCGTGCCTCATCTCTCTCTACTGCTTTGTTCGGGAATGGAATTCATCTTGTTGCTTCAACACCAAGGTTCACTCATGATGCACACTTGCGCAAATATCTGTAGTGGTCATCTGCCACAAGCATGGGGAGAAGTTTATCAAGTGGGAGATTTTGGAGGCACACCATTATCCAAACATGCAGGTATCGTCTTAGCTTTGCCTTGTTTCTTTTATGCTTGAAATCTTTTTTCCTTGTCATCTTGGCATGAATGGCTCTTCAAGCTTGTGCACATTGGAGAAATGCATGATTTGCAAGATCATTAGACATAGGTTTTCCTCAAAGAGGGTAGGTGGGTCTGTATGCAAAAATTGAGGAACTTTATTTGCTTAACTCAAGAGCTCTACTACCATGCTTTTTTGGTGATTCGTAAACTCTAAAGTAACTTGCTATAATTCTATTTATTGATTGAATCAAGGAATTCGATGCCAACACTTGTCTGCAATTGCAATCGAAGTAGCAGGTCAAGCAGAGCTGTTCATCCTGAGGATGACCGCACCATCCTCAGGATGACAACCGAGGTCGCCGACCATTCTCAGGATGATTACGCCATCCTCCTCGTGAACATGAGAGCGGAGCTTTGTAAGGAAGTCAGCAGTGCAAGTGGAGGTGAGGAGCACGATGACACTATGGAAGATGGAGGCGATGACGGTGAAGACCATGTGGGTCGCGTGCCAGCGGGCGGTGGAGGCAGGGGTGGTGACGATGGTGAGGGCATGCAGGGCGATGAGGAGGAAGCCGCAGGGTGAGGGGAGGAGATGGAGGGAGAGTGTGACGAAGTTGCCGTAGAGAGAGAGAGAGAGAGAGAGAGAGAGAGAGAGAGAGAAGTGGGACCCGATGCATGTTAAAAGAGCTGACATGACAACTGGGGTTTTATAATATCATTTATGGATCGCCACATCAGTGAACTAACGGTCATACTCACGATTCGCAGACGGGAGGCCATTATTGAAACTAATTCGAAAGTTCTTATATACAATTGAGATCAATCAAAAGATTGGCCAACATTGAAAAATTCGCGAAAGTTGAAGCCATTTTCGTCTAATAACCCTAGAATTTTAGTTAGGTAGTAATTAAGTTAGAATTAATCAGAATAAAAATCTTCTATCTCGAATTTGTATAAATCGGAAATAACATCAAACAAGGCTAGATTTCTAAGGCGGCGTTTGGTTGCCCGCAAGTGCAAATGCTGCAACTCTAATTGCAGCATTTAGACAACAAATTTGTTTGGTTGGCTGCAAAAGTATTTTGCAGCATTTACTAGTTGTAACTTGTATTTCTAATATCACTTGCGGTCCCGCAAATGGAATTGCAGCTCCAAAAGCTCACAATATAAGATTGCGGACTGTAAATGCAATAATTTAAGTAATAAAAACTAATTAATTTTGACGACATAAAGTCATCGGATAGAGACGCGATATATATCAAAGTTGTAGGTTTTCACACGCTAAACACGACGGTAGTGTCAGATTCAATATTATACAAAAATTAAAAATTATTAATTTATTTTGATAAATAATTAAATAATGTAACACATATTTTACCCCAGCTCGGCACGGGGTCGCCGCTTCTGCCTCGGGTCAGTCTCGGGCTATAAGGCCAGGTTGGACCTATATCCCCTGGCCCAACACAATAATGGGTTCCCTAATCATGATTATATCGTGTTGGGCTATTAGACTAGGTTTGAAAAATCGTGTCGGGCCTAAGTTTTTGGTCCGGCCCAAAAACAATTCGTGCCCGGTCTGGCCTGGCTTGGCTCGAAAAAATTTGTGTCCGGTCTGGTCCGAAAAAATTCGTGCATGGCTCGGCTCAGCCCCCGACCTAGAAAAATTCGTGCTTGGCCTGACTCGAAAATATTTGTGCCATGCCCGGACGAAAAAATTCGTGCACAGCCCAGCACAACAAATTCGTGCCATGCCCGAAAATACTAAAAATAATAGATCGTACGGCCCGACCCATTTAGCCTGATACGACTAAAAATATTTAAAATTAACAAAATTTAAACCCACTAGTACACTTGGCCCACCCAAGCACAATAAAGGATCGGCCTTATCGGGCTGACCCGATAAAAGCCTGCCCAAACCTGATTTTTTCCTATTGGGTTGGGTTGAGCTATCGGGCTGGGCCGAAAACTGCCACCCCTATATCAAATCGTGCCAAAATTACTAGACCTAGATATGAAGATGGAAGTTGCAAGTGTAATTGCAACTTCCATTTGTGGTCAATCAAACACTTGCAAATAGAAGTTGCAATTCTACTTACAGGCAACCAAACAGTAGGTTGCAAATTCTATTCGCAGGCATTTGTTTTTTCATGCAAATACCTTTTATAGCATTTGCACTTGCGGGCAACCAAACGCCCCCTAAATCACGTTAAGCTTGCATGATCATGCAATTGGCTTCTCTCACAATGTTGTAGTCGGTCTGATTGCGTCATTCATCCACTACAACAAAATCTTGATTTATCGATAGATTTTTTCGACTCTTGTTAAAAGCGTCAAAACATTAAAAGAAAAAAAATACAATAAATTTTTTTTCAACGCTTGCAGATGGTGTCAAAATTTTTTGACACCTCCCAACAGGCGCCCAAAAGTTTTGGCTCTAGAAATCCAAGCGCCGAATTATTTCAACTCCTGACTGCAAGCATCGAAATATTTGGTGCCTACTGCCTGGGTTCGCGGGCGATAGGGCTGCTACGTGCCAAAATATTTGAGTGCCTGGCTACTGGCGTCGAAATATTTGGCGCCTATTGCCCGGGTTCGCGGGCGTGCGCATGCATGAACCCCAAGTAGGAGGTGGGAGATTTCTATGTCCATTATTCTTCACTTTTTTCTCTCCTCTTCCTTCTCTCTATCTATTCTTTTCCTACTGGAATTCGCGAGCTGGCGCCAGCTCTAATTCTGCTTGCATCGGAAATCTTTTATTTTTTAAAAAAAAAATATACCGGCGCTTGTCAGAGGCGCTGGTATGCTAATAAATTGTTTTTTCAAAATATTTTGATGCCTTTTACAGGTGTCGATGTAAACGTTTCGACGCTTGTCTCATGCGTCGATATTTGACTTTTTGACACCTGTGTGAGCATCGAAACATCACATTTAGACGCTAGTCGTTACCCACACATTTTCGACGCCTGGGTAGGCATCTAAAATATTATTTTCGGCACAAAAAGCGTCAAAATTTCAAGGTAATCTGGTGACAAAATTTTTCCTATTTTGTTGTAGTGATCTATTTTTTTAAGAAAATCATATTTTTAGAAAAGAAAATTTAAAAAAAAAATCAAAATGTATTTTTCCAAACTACCTTAACTATTATAAATACCTCTTTTAATATTTATGTTCTTGCCTGAAGCTAGGGTGATACAACCATTCGCGTCTCCTGGTCCAGCGCTGCTCCGGTGGGGGGTTCTACAAAGAGACTCTAACACTCAAGTAAGAAAGAATCTGAAATGATAAGTATGGAATTAAAATTGAGAGTATACCCAATGTGCATCGTATCTGTTTATAGTGCAGATTAGGGATGTCTCAAGCGATGTTGTCTCCCTGAATCTCACGGGGATAAGACCGGAATGCGTCGAAATTTATCTCGGAGATGTTGGACTCATTATTGTCGAATCCCTAGTAATTAATGAAGCATGCGAGTGTTCAAGGCATATTCAATACTTCACTAAATATTTTAAGCCATTCAAGACGATGGTCCGACTTAAATATGATGACATAGTTTCATAGGTCACTTGGGAAGTTTTTAAGATGCCCTTCTCTTGAAGTGTTAGTCCCTCCACTTCATTGGGAGCATTATAAAATTCGAAAACTTAGTGTTGCATTTTATTTGAACAGAAATACTTGTCCATCTCTCTTCTCATCTCTTTTAAATTAGTCTCCGGTGTATCACTAAAACTTTTGAGTCCAGTCAACCATTCTTGATCAACCCTCTTTTTTTTTTATATAGAAGATGAAGTATTTTCACCTTTAGTTGCTCATTGTGATTTTTGCACAATATTATTATCTTGAGATGCAAAAGATTCCAAGATTTCATTTTCATGTCTTCTTTCCAAATCTAATTCTTGTAAAACCTCTTTTACTTCTTGAGCATCTCAATTTATTACATGATCTTTTGCATAAATATGAGTCAATTCCTCAAAAAATGGAAAAGCTCACTTCCTAAATAGAGCAAGATCATTGACCCTATCATAAAACATAGGAAATTTTTTTTGTCAGTGCTAAAATACAATCATTATTAATATTAAATATAAAAATGTAGATAAATACTTATAACCAAATATCGTCCCTAACTTCATTTTTTGTCATAACATTCTTTCTTGCATAATCCCATCCAAAGCCACTTGTATATAAGCCATAGATCATATCATAAGCAATGCTACATTCTTTTTAAGTGTTTTAAATCCTTCTCACCAATCATTTTTCAAGCTTTACTAAACTAGTAGCTTTTAATCTAGTATTTGCATTATGTGTGCATTTTTGGTTTAACTCCGCCATAGCAAAAATAAGTGATTCATCTTCTGTAGGAGTTCATTTTGTTTTCACTCTTGTCATTATATAGCACAAACAATTTATTCACAAGCTAATAAAATGTAAAGCACAATAAATTCAATAAATTCCATTAAATCATTCATTATTAAAAGTGATCAAAACATAACATGAAGTACAAAAAATATTATGCTAATAAAGTACACAAAACAACAGGAGTTCCATCGAACCTACGGACACACCACCGAAGATTGCATGGTCTTCCATGACCAGATTGAACATTTAATCAGAGAAGGTTGCCTAGACCACTACATCTGTCGCGATCGGAGTCGCAGCCAAAGTCGACGAAGTCGCCAACAACGTCGAAGTCCTAGTAACACACCACTGCCTTGTGACACAAACAACCACCACGGCTCTGAAAGTCAACAACCCGACCTTGACATCTAGGGAGTCATCCACTACATAATGAGAGGATTTGCCAGAGAAGGTAGTCCTGAAATACAAACATCCCAAACCATCATGATCATCAATGAAGCGGCTCGATCACAAAGGCCATGCGTATCCACCCCGTTAATATCCTTCTATGGTATTAACTGTCAAAGAGTTGATAGGAATTTATATGATCTTGTAATTATTTCTGTGTTTGCTGCTGGTTTCCTTGTCAGGAAAGTTTGGATGGACCAGGGGAGTTCTGTTGTTGTCTTCTTCTACCCTACACTCGAGAAAATGGACACCAGCGAATCTTCGCTACACTCATACCACGGAGAACTTGTCAGTTTCTCAAGAGATCACGTAAACATCAAAGGCTACTTATGGATAACCACAACATTTGGCTCTACACTAAGAACAAATACGATAGACATACAATTTCTTGTCGTCCAATGTGTGAGTCCATATCGCATGATTACGGGTCGGCTCTCCTTGAACAACTTAGAAGCCGTCGTGTCGACCCCCTACCTTGCCATCAAATTTTTCATCTTGGAGACAAAAGTGGGAGTGATCCGTGAAGACTAGAGCGAGACTCGCACATGCTACAATGAATGCCTGAAGCTCACGCCAACTGAACCCCAACCCAGAATATCAGACTTGGATCCCAGAGGAGACATCCAAGAACTATCCCAGCTTGTTGATGACTTAGAGTCCGTGTAGATCGAGACATCCCCTGAACAGGTAACCTACGTGGGAGCATACATCCCCGACGAGCTCAAAGTTCGACTTACCACCTTGCTCAAAAGCAATGCCGACCTCTTCGCACGGACGCTTGCCGACATGCCAGGATTAGACCCCCAGGTCATTTGCCATAGGCTAGCCATCGACCCTCGGGTCAAGCCCGTAGCCCAGAAGAAGAGAAAGGTTGGGATCGAACGACAGTAGGCATCTCGTGAAGAAACCAAGAAACTGCTAAAGGCGAAATTCATTAGGGAAATTTGCTTTATAACATGGCTCGCGAATGTTGTTGTGGTCAAAAAGCACTCGAGAAAGTGGCAAATGTGCATCGACTTCACCGACCTCAACATGGTCTGCCCGAAAGACTCCTACCCTTTGCTGAGCATTGACAAACTCATCGATGGCTCCTCGGGATACCAGTACCTGAGTTTTATAGATGCCTATTCAGGCTACAATCAGATCTAAATGCACCATGACGATGAAGAAAAATAGCTTTTATCACCGAGCATGCCAACTTCTACTATAGGGTAATGCCCATCAGACTTAAAAATGTAGGAGCCACATACCAGCGGTTGATGAATAAAGTCTTCAAAAAACAAATCGACCGTAACATGGAAGTATACGTCGATGACATGGTAGCTAAGACGTCGGCCACCGGCGATCATTGTAATGATCTCATTGAGATCTTTGGCCAACTCAGACACTACAACAAGAGATTAAATTCGAAAAAGTGAGCCTTCATAGTGCAGGGTGACAAATTCCTCGGTTTCATGCTGACACACCGAGGGATAGAAGTCAATCCAGAGAAATATCGAGTTATTCAAGAGATGGGAAGCTCATGCAACATCAAGGAGCTGCAACAACTCACTAGGAGGATGGTGGCGCTCTCCAGAAATGAGGTACCAGAGGCTCGAAAAGCTTGCTTTCACCCTGATCATCTTGGCTCGGAGACTAAGACCGTATTTTAGAGCCACCGTGATCAGGTTCGCACCGAACAACCAATCTGGTACGTACTGGCTAAACCCAAACTTCCAGGACAAATGATATCTTGGTTGATGGAACTTTTAGAATTCAACATTGAATACCAACCCAGGGGACCATAAAGGCTCTAGCCGACTTCATTGCCGAGTTCACCAACCAAGAGGATATTCCTAATCCAGAGAAAACCTGGATGCTATTTATGGATGGCGCCTCCAATGAAAAGGGAAGAGGGGCATGCATCATTTTGAAAAATGGCCAAGGAATCGCCGTAGAACATCCTTCAATTATAGTTTAAAGTCCGCAACAACTCGGTGGAGTACGAAGCTCTGATCGCCGGGTTAAAACTCGCACAGGAGGTGAAAGCTCAGAACATCATTTTAAAAAGTGACTCATAACTTATCGTAGGATAGGTCAACAATACCTGCCAAGCCAAGGACCCCTCCCTCAGAAGATATCTCGCATTAGTGCTTTCTTTAATCACTAACTTCGATAGTTGTGTGATTCAGCAAATACCTCGGGAAGAAAACACCCAGGCCAACATGTTATCCAAACTTGCTAGCACCAAAAAGCCTCAAAACAATATGTATGTCATTTGGATTTCAATTGGACAATGGCATTCCAATTGAGAGCTGGTTTGACAACCCTGATGACAGGGAGCTGCTCACATTACTTCCCTTCTTAGAGAGCTTGGTTGGTGCCAATGATGTTCGCCCACTAATATCCAAGAAGTTCAACTTCTGTGAGAAAGTTGTTGTTGTTGTTGCTTCTGCTTCTTGCCTATCTTTCCATTGATTTCAGAAAAATGACCATCATTTTATTAAGCAGCTTATTGATTACAATAGTGAAGCCCATTGTTGTTACAATTGCATGTATTCCCCTTCAGTTTATAGTTTTCCTTCTCAGAATGCTTGTACCATTTCTTCATACTCATTAGAGTAGGAAGGGGGACTTGATGAACATTTACTTAAATTATCCAATTCGAAATATGTCACAGTTGTTGGAACAAATTTAATGCCTCTTGTTCTTATTATTCTGATCACCATCAAGACAACAATTTATTCATCATCAATACGATTTAGTAGGAGCTGTTTTGAATGATAGTAAAACTACTTCCTGGGGGGTCTCGGCCCTCGAGAAAAGTATCATTTCCATGGGGTCGCGGCCCTCGGGAAAACTATCTTTTCCTGGGGGTCGCAGCCCTCAGGAAAACTACCTTTCCTGGGGGTCGCGGTCCTTGGGAAAACAATTATTTTCTAAGGTCGTGGTTGTCGGTACAAGTACTTTTCTCTGAGGGTCACTAGTTGACCGCCGAATATTCATTTACTGATGCGATTTTTTCTGCGAACATTTGGGGGTCGGGTGGGCCTCACTAAAAGGATTTAATGGGGGCCGAAAAGGATTTTAGTGGGGGTCTTGGCCCCCAAGAAATGTTATATTTCTTGTAGTGTCCATTCAAAGATTTCCACAAAACTTTTTCACCTATTGCTAAAATGTCCACTGTCAAGATTCTTTTGACAGTAGCATCTGTGAGAGGCTGGAATTTGGAACAAATGGATGTGAACAATGACTTTTTAAATGGTGAATTATTAGAAGAGGTATACATGCTCCCTTCACCAGGTTATATTCATCATGAAGAAGGAAGAACAAAGGTATGTCGTCTACAAAAATCATTATATGGGCTCAAACAAGCAAGTATGCAGTGGTTTGAAAAGCTTTCTACTGCTATTCTAGCTGATGGGTTCATTCAATCAAAATCAGATTATTCTTTGTTTATAAGAAAATCAGAGGCTTCTATTTTAGTCATTTTGGTTTATGTTGATGACTTGATAATTGCTGGTGATAGTGTACATGAGATAAATGACTTTAAGATTTATCTCAGATCATAGTTTAAAATGAAGGATCTCGGCAAGCTGAAATATTTTTTGGGACTAGAAGTTGCCTACTCAAAAAAGGGTATTTTTCTCTCCCAACAAAAGTACACTCTTGACTTGTTAAGAGAAGTAGGATTGTTAGGAGCAAAACCTTGCAAACACTCTAATGGAACAACATTTGAAATTTGATAATGAAAAATGAGAACTTTTGCAGGATCAGACACTATACCAATGACTAATTGGTAAGTTGAATTATCCGACTATAACTAGGCTAAATGTCACATTTGTTGTTCAAAACCTTTGTCAATTCTTGCATTGCCCAAGGTCCACACATTTAGTAGCTATTTACAGAATACTCAAATACCTAAAAGTAGCTCCAGGACATGGGGTGTTGTTTAGTGCCAAAAGCAAACTAGAGTTGCAAGGCTATTGTGACTCGAATTGGGTGAGTTGTTCTATGACAAGAAGATCAACTATATACTATTGTACCATGCTGGGGACATCTGCACTATCGTGGAAAACAAAGAAGCAACACATAGTGTCATGATCATTAGCTGAAGCTGAGTATTGAGCCATGGCAGAATTAACTTGTGAATTGGTATGGTTGAGCAGAGTTCTTGATGATCTGGGGATAGTTTTGAGCTTTCCTATTCGGATGTTTTGCGACAACCAAGCCGCTCTTTATATTGCTCATGACCTAGTGTTTCATGAGCGCACGAAACACATTGAAATAGATTGTCATCTAGCTACACACAACCGCCTTAATTCTTGGAGATCAAGCACTACTGAGATAGCTCGAAAGATCAGGCAATGGGTTACTGTGAGCAATGGTGCATTCGAGTGTTGTGGGTTATGTGGTCAGCCTTTGTTGGTTATCTCATAGCTAAGCTTGTATGAGGGTTTATGGGTTTATGGGTTTATGCTCAGTCTCTGTGGGTTTATGCTCAGTGTCAGTCTTTGTATTTTTACGTTCAGTGTCAGTCTTTGTAAGGACTATTTTGTAAGCTCGGTTTTTACAACTGTTTAAGGAGTATATGTTTAATCTTTGTATTGTTTAAGCTAACTCACTATGTATATGTTACTACTGTAATGTGTCAGTCTTTGTTTACTACTGTAATGTGTTAGTCTTTGTTTACTACTGTAATGTGTCAGTATTTGTTTACTAATTTAATGGATTGTTTAATGTGAGCAATGTCACCATTTGTTTACCGTAATTGATTATTAGCATATAACAATGTGAATAATTCCAGGTAGCATATGTTTAGATGGTAGCAATGGTACTTATCATTTGTTTAGCAAGTAGCATATGATTGTATCACTAGCATCAATAACAGGACTATAGCAGGTAGCAGGTATCAAGCTATGGCAAGTATCATTTAGTTGATTGTAGCAGGACTATAGCAAGTGGCAGGTATCAAGCTAATGAAATGAAATGATACGTAATGTTGATTGTAAGCTAATGAAAAGCTAATGATACTTGCTACCTATAGTCTTCAAAATTGCAAAGCTAATGAAATGAAACTGCAAAGATATTTACACATGCTTAAAATGATACCTGATAGTCTTAAAAACTACATGTCTTAAAAGCTGCTAGTCTTAAAAACTGCTACTTACACATGCCTAAACTGCAAAGATATTTACACAAAAAATATAGTAACAACCTGCTACAATTGCAAAGCTGATACCTGCTACAACAATTCATACTGCCACACCAGAAAAATTATACACAAGTTGATATTTCATTTACTTCATTTGTCCAAAATATATCTATAAATTTATACATATGGCCACAGTGTCACACCAAAAAATTATATCTATAAATTTACACATATGGCCACAATGCCACACCAAAAAATTATATCTGTCCAAAAGATAACATATGTCCAAAAGATCACAACTGCCCGAAAGATCACAATGCCACACATTATAAATCTAATATAACAGGTTTTTTTCTCTTCCTTGTTTCTTTCTCCTTCACAATTGGTGATGCTTTTCTCTTCCTTGTTTCTTTCTCCTTCACAAATGGTGATGCAGTTTTTTTCTTCCTTTTTTCTTTCTCCTTCACAAGTGCTGATGTAGAGACTGATTCCTTTCCCTTCCACTTAAGTCCACCAGGTGTGAAGCCCAAATCAGTTGGCAGTGATGCCCCTATCAATTGATCACCAACAAATCTTATTGACTTTGCACCTATGGGCCTTCTATATTCCATCCTGTACTGCAATCGAGCCTCCCTCTCATTAGGAATTGGCCTTTTAATTTGTGGATCCTGATCATGAGATGGCTATACACAAGAAGCTTCGTATTAGTGCAATACACAAGAAGCTTCATATTAAATGCAAAAAATAACTTCATATACACTTACCCCAAAATCTGCTTCAGTAAAACCACTTGTTCTCACTTTCTTTTTGCCTTTCTCTTTTGCCCTATCAGCCTCATTATTATCCCCATGTGCAGCTTCTTGTGATACACAACTTTCTTATGTATGCATACCTAAATCTGGATATTCTTCAGCTTCTTGAGATACATCATTGGTTCTGTTAAACAAATTCTCCAAATATATAAATCTTCGAAACTCATACTCAATAACTCCATATGGATCTATTTCATGTGCTCGAACCTCAACATTATTTTCTGCAGATTTCTATGAAAAAAAAGAGAACAAGTAAACAAGTATGTGAACAATTTAATAAGAGTATGTAAACAAGTAAACAACACACCAATGTTTTATAGTTCATGCTATGTGACCTTCAAATCCACAAGATCTGCAAATGATTATGGTTTTCTTTCTGGATGCCTTCCATGTGCCCTTTCTATGTATGTTTTCATTTTTCTCTCTAACCCTATTAACCTTGGGTTTGCCAGCTTGCTTCCTAATAGGTGGAGGTTCCATTGGCAAACATTGACCAATTTTCCAAAAGTTTCTGCCTCTAACTGGTTGCAATTTATCTAAGTAAGTCAATTTATAAGTCTCTTTATGATACCACAATGAAATTTCCTTCAGAGGATCTTTGTTCAAATATTGGAATGCCCTGATAGCATGTGGACAAGGAATCCCAGATAGGTCCCAAGCTTTACATGTGCATTTCCTAGTTGATAAATTAATTGTGTGTCTGTCTTCACCCTCAATTAATTCAAAACCATTATCTCCATTGAATTCCACCTTGCAACAATAAGCAATCTTCAAATAATCTCTAAAATTTAACATACATAGTGGAGACCATTCAGATTTCCAACTCTCTACATGTTTTGAATACTAAACAAGTCTATTCATCACCATCACTCTAATTTCCTCCAGCATACCTATGATGGCCTTATGGCTCTCTTATCCAAGAATTGAATGACTCAGTGAAATTGTTGTCAACTGTATCATTCTTGTAGTTTCTTGTGAAATAAGCCCTACACCATGTCTGTGGAGGGTACTTCAAAAGAGACTTAGCAACATCCATATTCATTTTCCCTATCACCTTTAAATGATCCTTAAAATCTTCCTTATAAGTACTCCAAGCAGCCTACCAAAGCAACTTCTTATATTGCCCCCCTCTCCAATTCTGGCACCAATTGGATTCTATGTGTCTTACACAAAATCTGTGGCTTGCTTCAGGAACCTTGGTTTTAACAACATCAATTAAACCCTGCATATGAAATTAAAACTTTGTATGTCAAATATGAAAGTCATATAAAATCATTTAAATAAAGTTAAGCATAACTAATTTATTAGAGTCACACCTTCTGCATATCAGATATGAAAGTAATTTTTTGTCCATTTTCAAGATCCAAGCATCATACCAGCAGTTCCAAAAACTAGTTCCAATTCCTTTTGGTCTCACTTGACACAACTACCCAAGCTGTGGGAACAAAATGGTTCATACTGTCTTGACTCACAACAACAAGTAGTTGTCCTTTGCACTTCCCATGTAAGAAAGTTCCATCAAGACCAATAAGAGGTCTGCATCCAATCTTAACATTCAACACTAATGTCTTGAAGCATACAAACATTCTCTGGAAAACCTTTCTCCCCTCCTGCATAGCATCCCTATTAATGTTAAGCATAATTTTTCTCCATGGATTAGAGTCTCTCAACTCCTATGCATATGCCTCCAATATCCTGTAGTCATCGAAGTAACTGCCCTCTACTTTAGTAAGTATTAGCTTCTTAGCTGCCTTCAATTTATGTTGAGATACATTCAAGTTCAGCTCATTTGATACTTCAGACCTCATGGCTCTAAGTTTGTATATGGGGTCATTCTGCACCCTAAGCCTAAAATACTCTGCCAAAAGCTTATAGTTTGCCCTGGGATTGAAGTAATCAGTCATGCAAGTGTGCTCAAAATTCAAGGTCTTCACCCTAAAACCTTCTCCTTTCCCATCCTTTGAAATCAATAAGACAAAGGGATAAGTATGTGTATCTAAGTCTGTTTTTATCATACTTCACAGTTTTGATCTCATATCCATTAGATACAGCATACATGTTAACAACTTTTCTGCTTCATCAAGATCCTTGTATATTTGCCTTGTTGTTAGTTCCTTATATGCTTCCAATTTGTCACTTATAATCCTCTCCCTTGCCTCCCTAATTTCTTGCATTAATTTAGGATCAGATTCACTATCATTACTGTGCTCATCATCATTTACATAATCATGATCATCTGATGAGTCATCATCATTTACAACAGCATGGAATTCATCATTGCCACCAACCTCTTCTCCTACTTCATTAGCCCCAACCTCTTCTCCTACTTCATTAGCATCATCAAACTGTTTTGGTTCATTAGCTCCAACCTCCATAAATTCACCAACTGACTTCATCTTTCTAGTTTTACACTTAGCATGCTCAAACACTAATGGAAAATAAACAACATCCACTTCACATTGAAGAACAGGGTAAAGTTTTAAGATGTTAAAGTCACTTGAAAAAATAGATTGCATGCATCTAAGGCCATGGTCACTATTAATTTCATAAACCATTTGATGTCTCTTCCCATATGGCAGACACACAACAATTTTTCGAACATTTTTAATTCCTAATTTATTCTCAAAGGTCGACAAAATATCGAAATAGCATAAAAGGTCTGGGTCAACATTGAATTCAGAATACACAGTGCATCCAGTTACTTTATGATTGGTTCTAAGGCCCATTTACCAGCATAACAATACTAAATGAAGATCGATTCTACCATCATGGCTAAGATAAAACAAAAGGAAAATTTTTAATAACAAAGCATCATCATAACAAAGAACATCACAATCGGTTCTATGCATACCTCGAAGTCATCTTTTAGTCACTGATGAATCAAAGAAAATGCGGCCAACCAAGAAACTCTTTCAGCGATTCCACCAACGATGTTCAGAAAAAGAAACCAGGGATTCCTGATGCTCAAGTGAAGAATGCATAAGTATATCGTTGCTCATGTGAAGAAACAAGCGATTTTTGAATCACATTGCATGATATAAGTCGGATTTTTTAGGGTAAATAAAAACAAAAACTTACAGATGGTGAGGTGAAGAATGCCCTACCAATGATTCCTGATGCTGAGGTGAAGAATGCGCTACCAACTATTGCCCTAAGATTTTCTACCTTGGTCTTAATCTCGGTTTTGATGATAACAAATATGAAACTAATATTTCATTGAGAAATTCTTTCAGGTTCCAAGTCGGTTAGCGCTCGACGTCCGCGATCAAAAATATCAAAGAAATTGAAAAATCAGAAGGACATTGATCAACGCAATCGGGTTCATCGCGAAAATTTCTAGAAGTTTGATGTGCGCACCAAAGACGTCTTGGACGAGTCTAGAGAACATATGGAAAGCTCTCCAAGTTGACGCACACTGAAAGCCGAAACCCGAAAATGAAGCTCGCAAGAAAAATACACAAGAAAATTGCCCTGCCCAGATTCGATCGACCGATCGGTCGATCGGCAGAAGAGAAAATCGGGTAGAAGGCAATTCGATCGATCGAATGCTGCCAAAAACTGGTAGTATTCAAGTCGATCGATCGAACGGTCGATCGAAGTATGCTAGAAAGCGGCAATATGCCCGCGGTCACTCGGTCAATCGATCGATGATTGATCGGCAAGGCACCGAGCATCGCCAAAAGGTAGTAAACCGCTGGTTGACGACACCTTGAGTTTGGGGGGTTATAAATACCCACCCAAAACTCTCTCCCATAGTGTTGTTGATACTTTCAAGCCTTAAAGAGTGATCCTTAGCATCTCCTAAGCTCTTCCTTGATCAAATCCATATAACCTAGCTCTTGATCCCTCATCCTCAAGTGTTCTTCATTAAAGGGGTCTTCAAGCTTGCTAGGCTCAAGAAAAAGAGGTGTTCTCATTGTGATAAGTCTTCTTCACTCTCTTCTTTTAATAGATTTATTTTTGATTTGTTTTACTTTGATTTACTTGTGTGTTGTAAGAAGACCTAGTGTTTGGTCTTATGATTGAGTGGTATCCTTGGTAAAGAAGGTATAAAGCCACTTGTGTAAACTAAGTTAGGAGTAGGTCTTAGGAATTGAGGTGGGAAAGCTCACTCGGTAGGAAGGCGGTATACTTCCGGGTGTGGAAGTGCCTTCGAGGTGAGTGTAGGGTCTTTCCGATGTAAAGTTCTCGATTGTAAACTACTCATAATTTAGTGGATTTGGGTGTGAAATCCTAAGCGATGTACTTAGGTAGTGGAGTAGACATTGGGGCCGAACCACTATAAATATTTGTTTTAGCATTGATATCATTGCTCGTGTTTAAATTATTTTATTATTGCTTCCGCATTTAGTCGATAAATTGTAAGATGCCTGAGTAGTTCAAAGAAACATTTAAAATTGAATTTAGGCAACAAGTTTAGTTAACATACTATTCACCCTCCCTCTAGTGTGGCCATTTCACCAACATTTGGTATCCGAGCGGGTCGTAGAATGAGATTTCACTGTCTCCTCTACATCTAGTCTTGATCCGAACAATGGCACTAGAGTTGATAGCGTCTGTACCACCTAGGTTTGATGAGTCAAACTTTGGTCTTTGGAAAGGAAGAATTTATACATTCTTAAAGAGGCAAACTTTAATATAGGTGTGTTTAATATGGTAAAGCCTAAATACATAGAACCTAAGGAAAATATGGATGCATGGACCCAAGAACAAATTAATACGTTTGAATTAAATGCTAAGGCAACAAATTGCAAATATTGTTCTTTGGAAAATAATATTTTTGAAAAAGTCATGCATTGTACTTCGGCATATGATATTTGGGCTACTTTGAACATGCTATATGATTATGCCAAAACCAAAGAAATTGACACTTTTGATGAAGGTGGTGATGACAATGGTCACTCACCTACTACCAATCTTGGTTTGATGCCCATAATGCTTCTAGTCAAAGAAGCAACTCTAAAAGCCGGAAGAGAAATATAATTTGCCACTTGTGCAAAGAAAAAGGGCATGTGAGGAAGAATTGCCCTATCATGAAAAACAAGGCAAAGAGGAGGTCAAATGCTTCCACAACATCCTACTCAACTAAAGCATCATCTTTTCATGACTATGAAGACACTTCACAAGTTTGCCTTTTGGATGCTAATGATGATGTACACTCTTCTCCTTTTAGTCATGCTAATGATAATGATAGCTCTACTAGTTCTCTCGACATATCATATAATGAGTTAGTAGATGAATACAAGAAAATGTATGCATTGCTTGTTAAAAAAGATAATGAAAATAAAAGATTGAAGAAATATAATATAAGGCTTAACTCTCATATGGATGAATTAAAATTAGAAAATGAGAGAATGAAATCTAGTGCTTTTAATTCTTCCCATGATAGGTTGAAACTTGAGCTTAAGGACTTAAAGCTTGATAATGAACTTTTGAAACTTGAGAATACAAAAAATTTAAGTTAAAACAATAATTTGAAACATCAATCTAATGCCTTATATCAAACTCTTGATTCATTGAAAAATGAGGTTGCGTCTTTAAATAAGAAAGTAAACGAATTGAAAATTGTTTCATTTCTTAAGAACACTAGAAATGCTTATGTAAAGAATGCCAATATTCATCATCATTCCCATGCTATGCATTCTACCATTAGACCTCATGATCATAAGAAGAAGAATGATGTTTCTAAGAATGCTCATATTCATTATATGTTTCACATGTCAAGCATTCTAGCTGTAATATCCTAGATATTTTATTTATTTTTCCTTTTACTGTTTGTGTTTGCCAGCCTAGCGGGCTAGTTCAAGATTGAGCCGAGTCGACTCATGGTCCGGTGTGAGCTTGCGAGCTCGGGTAAGTTGAATTATGAGTTATAATTATATAACTAATTTATTTGATTATGTTACATGTGGATGTGCATGTGTTTATTACTTGTGTTTTATTATGGGGTTAGTTTGGGTTAGTGGGTTGCGGATCCGGGTTAAGAACAGTGCAAATTAGGGTGTGGTTAAGTGGAAGTGGGAGGGAATTATAAACCCCTCCCCTCCTCCCCCCCCCCCCCCCCGTAGGGCTGGTGACTCCCTATTAGAGCCGCACCAGCCAAGAGAGAGAGGAGAGCAGCCGCTGAGCCAAGCCAGCAGCCACCCGCCTCTCTCCCACTTCCCTTGAAGCTAGCTGCCGAGGAGAAGGGCCAAGCCTAGCCAAGCCCTTCTCCCCCCTCTCTCTCTTCTTCTCCCTTTGGAAGCCAAGCCAAGCCGGCGACTTGGTGGAGCCGCCGCCTCTTCCTCCTTGTGGAGCCAAGCCACTGCCGCCACCTTTGAGGCTAGATTCGGAGGCCGCCAATTGGGAATTTCTCCAATTTCTTCTTCCTAATCAAGTAAGTGATTTTACCTCTCTTTTTTCAAGTTCTCTAGTAATCTTGAGCCAATTTGGGCATCTTCTTGTTTCTTGTGATGTTCGCCGAATCATGGGTTTGATCGTCGTGTTCTTGTGTCGTTTTGTGTGAGGAGGGTCTGAGATTCTCCCTTTGTGACTCGGCAGCCCTAAGTTTACCCTAGGGGTGCTAGGCCAAGGGTGAAGTAAGGGTGCCCTCAATGTGTTCGATGAAATGCCCAAGTGAGAGATCTTGTTTATCTTGAAGTTTATATCTTGAGTTGCTTGCCTAATTAGGTTCTTGAATTGTTGTGCATGCCTTAGATTTAAATCTGTGATTTTTGATATGGAGCATATTCTACAAAAAAAAAAAAATTTGATCTTGAAGCCATGAGTGTTCTTGATATGAGATTCTTAATCATGTAATTTGATTCTTGCTTGAAGATTGTTTTGATTCATGCAATCATGACTTGATTCTTGAGAAGTTTTGCCTCAATGAAATAATTCTGTTGTGTTGATAATTAAGGAATTTAATTTTGTAATTTTTGGATTTAATTACCTTTATTATGCTAAAACTCAATTAGGTTGAAAATTGTATGCTGAGTTGTTTGTTTTAGGGCTGATTTTGAAATCATGTTTGTAATGTGCATAGTTTGTTGAATATGGTCGTGTAACCTATCGTTTCGACCAGAAAATATAGTTTGGAAATATAGGTCATACTCTGGAGACCAGATTCGGGTTAGATACACCAGTTTCTGGCACAACAGTAAGCTAAAACAAAATCTTAAAACAAAACCCTAATCTTGGTGATCTAAATTTTAATTGCATAATTAAAATTGAGCAAGGGGTCAGCATAATCTGTTATGAACCAACAAATAAAGTTTATACATGAAATAAAACCTCACGAGTTTATGACATTACAGGTCTAGGAGTTGGGGTCAGGTATTGGAGTGTTGAGACGCTTCCCAATTTGGACACGTACGTTATTTATTGGAAAAAGTTCGGATGGGCAAATCACGATTGTTCCGGTTTGGCCTCGTGGAATAAGTTCGGAGGGCCTATCTGATTATTCTCGAGGTGCTTTTAAGAAATAAGTTCGAACGAGCAAATCCTGATTATTCCTGTGATGTCATGCCCCAACTCAGAATCACGTGACCGGCCAGGGTATACGTGCCTATACCTCGCAGCCTAAACCATGCACATACTAACTCAACAAATAAATATAGCGAAAAGAAATAACAAATTTTATTTAAAATGAAAAACGAACCAAAGCAGAGTTTATTTCAAGTAGCTTAAATGAAACGTAAAGTACGAAAATAATAACTTCAGTTCAACATTTTAAAAGTCCAACTATAATAAAGTCTGAAATAAATGCCATAAATGCCCTCAGGGCTATAACTCCAAATCAAACTAATAGAAGTGCATGACTACTACCAAAAGACTCGACTACGACCCTAACTAGGACTGCTATGAGATCATGCGGCTCCTCTGCCCTCCAGCGGCGCCAAGTGCATCCAGCTCACCTCACCGGTCAGGCTCTGCAAAATAGAAAATCAAACGACAATGGGTGAGTTCAAAGAATTCAGCGAGCGGATCTCTACAAAAGGTAAAGTCACGAAGGTGTGACTAGCTAATAGGCCAACAGGTCACACATGCCTCAAGGCATCTAACCCTCCATGAGTGGAGAACATCAGGCCGAAGCCTACCATGCCCGAAAGCAACAACACATACTAGGATAATCGGGAAGACCCTCTAAACTTATCCTAGTATAAGGAAACTCAGAAGCAATTGGGAAAGGCCCTCCAAAGTTGCTCCGCGAGACGTGATATCACAAGAGTAATCGGGCAGGCCTTTCGAACTTACTCTTTTAAGACATCATAGGAATAATTGGGAAAGGCCCTCCGAACTTATTCCTCTTTAAATATAAATCACCTCGGGGATAATCGAGTAGGCCCTCCGAACTTATCCCATTAGGCCAAACTGGAACAAATGGGAAAGGCCCTCCGAACTTGTTCGACGGGTTGGGAATTTGTCGTCCAACCTTTCGGGCTTAGCCTGTAATTCGGCTCCTAATCGAGCCACTCCGCCATTCGTAAGGATATGACGCATCATGACATAATTCAAGACTCTCCTACGGTGTCCTAGGGGTGTCCTCATTAGGAAGCGTTTCAACACTCAACACCCGACCCCTATCTCTTAGACCCGTAATGTCATGAACTTGTGTAAGTTTATTTCATGCATACTTTATAAGTTGGTTCATAATAGATTATGCTCATCCTTAACCCAATATTAATTATGCAATTAAAATTTAGGTCACCAAGATTAGGGTTTTGTTTTAGCTTACTGTTCTGCCATGCACTGATGTATCTAATCCGAATCTAGTCTCCAAAGTGTATCCTATGTTTCCAAACTATATTTTCTGGTCGAAACGATAGGTCGCACGACTATATTCACATAAATACACACACCACAGCAAGCAATCCAAAAATAGAAATTAATTCATCATCTCAGCATAAAATTCGAACAACATACAATTTTCAGGATAACATAAAATTAAATCTGAAAATTAACAAAAATAAACTCCTTAATTGTAATTAGGACATAATACTAATCTCGAGATTAATTTCACAAAATTCATGCTTTTAATCAAAATTAAAAAGAATCTACAATACTTTAATCAAGAAACATTATCAAAATTAGGAATCCCCTCTTCTCAAGAATCCCCATGGCATAAATTACAAGATATTTATCCTAATCATGATTTCTACCCAAAAATCACAGATTTAATCCTAATCATACAATCCACAAATCAAGAACCCAAATTAGGTAAAGAGATCAAGATTTACACATCAAGGAGACAACAAGGCTCATTCGGGCTTTTCATCGAACACCTTGAGGGCAACCCCGGTTTCCCCCTTGGCCGAGCACCCCTAAGTTTACCCTAGGGCTGCTGAGCCCCTTAGGGGAGAGGTTAGGACCTTCTCAAGCACAAACTACAAGAAATCATGGAAAAAACTCGAAAGAACATCGAAATAATTCAAGAATGAAACAAGAAACGCCAAGCCGCCAAGAACTGCTTCAAGAATTCGAAGAAAACCCGAAAGAGAGAGGGTAAATCACTCACCTAATTTGGAAAGAGGGTTAGAGAAGAAAATCCAATCGACGACCTTCAATTTTGGCTCCGAAATTCGGTAGCTCAACCCCCAAAGAAGATGGGGCAGGTGACGGCTCCTCCCAAGCCGCCGGCTCCAAGGGGAAGGGAAGAAGCAAGAGGGGGGCGGCTCGGCTCAGGGCGGCGGCTCCTTCGGCTCAGCTCCAAAGGGAAGAGAAGAGGAAGAGGAGATGGGAAGGCTGGCGGCGGCTCCAAGGGGAAAGAGAGAAGGGGGCCGGCTGTTGGCTTGGCTGGCGGCTGACTCCCTCTCTTCATAACTTTGGGTGGCTCCAAAAGTAGGAGCCACAAGCCAAGGGGAGAGAGTTTTATACTCTCTCCTCAACCCTAACCCCTATAAATCCTTTACGAACCCACATCCACCTTAAGCTGAACCCGAACTCGCTAACTTAATTTAACTTAATTAAACTTATTCTAATACTAAAATAAATCATAAGCAATTAAATAGGCACATAAACATAATTAAACAATTATGCATACACAACATCAAATCGAATAATTTTAACTACTGAAGCCTAATATTTTCATATCCTACTTACCCGAGCTCGCACTGGACCATGAGTCGACTCGGCTCGACCTCGAACTAGTCCGCTAGGCTGGCGACACAAACATAAAAGGAAAAATAAAATATCTAGGATATTACAATCCTCCCTCCTTAAAGAAAATTCGTCCTCGAATTTCGGAAGAGGAAACTAAGGACTCACCAAATTATCAAACAATGAAGGATAACGCTCCCTCATATCCCGCTCCACCTCCCAAGTGGCCTCCTGGCCGAAATGGTGCTCCCATCTAACCTTAACCAAGGGGATCTCCTTGGACCTCAACTTCCGAATCTGTCGGTCTAGCACCTCAACTGGCCACTCCTCATAAGAGACTGCTGAATCCACCTCCACTGCGGTAGGCTCGATCATATGGGACTCATCCTGAATGTACTTTTTCAGCATAGACATATGGAAGATTGGATGTACTCGATCCATACTAGGAGGTAAGGCCAACCTATAGGCCACAGCTCCCTTGCGCTTGAGAATAGGAAATGGTCCAATGAACCTAGGGCTTAGTTTTCCTTTCTTACCAAACCTCGCCACCTCTTTCATAGGGGACACCTTGAGGAACACCATGTCCCCCTCAGTGAACTCTACCTCCCTGGGCTTTCCATCAGCATACATCTTCTGGCGACTATGTGATGCTAACAGCCTCTCTCTGATTTGCTTCACTTTTTCCACGGCCTCCTCCACCAGATCAGGTCCTATCATAAGGGAATCCCCTGCCTCAAACCAACCTACAGGCGACCTACATCTCCGCCCATACAATGCCTCAAATAGGGCCATCCCGATGCTGTTGTGATAGCTATTATTGTAGGCAAACTCAATCAGGGGTAAGTGCCTCTCCCAATGTCTAGAACACATGCTCTCAGCATGTCCTCCAATGTCTGAATGGTCTGCTCTGACCAACCATCTATCTGAGGGTGAAATGCAGTGTTGAACCGAACCTGAGTGCCCAATGCCTCCTGGAACGACTGTTAGAATCGAGCTATAAACTGAGTACCCCAATCTGAGATGATCATAACAGGAACACCATGGTAAGCTATAATCCAATCCAAGAATAACCTCGCATACTACTCAGCTAAAAAGGTCATCCTGACTGGTATGAAATGCGACGCCTTGGTTAGGCGATCCACCACTACCCAGATAGAATCATTGCCTTTCCCAGACTTTGGCAACCCTGTCACAAAATCCATGGTTATCTTCTCCCATTTCCACTCCGGTACCCCTAAGTTCTGGGGCAACCTTGTCGGCTTCAAATGCTCAGCCTTCACCTGCTGACACACCATGCACTTAGACACGAACTCAGCCACCTCTCTTTTCATTCCTTTCCACCAATAGTTTTGTCTGAGATCTTTGTACATCTTCGTGGCTCCCGGATGCATAGTGTAGGTAGATCGATGAGCCGTCTCCAGCACATGCCTGCAAACCTTAGCCATATCGGGTACCACTATTCGGTTCTCAAACCTCAAAATACCCTCCGAGTTCACACTGAATCCATTATCCGCATCTCCCCTCCTGGCCAGATCCTTAGTAAGTGCACAGAAGGCATCCTCCTCCTGCTCTGCCCGCAGCATGTCAACCAATGTGGACTGCACTCTCAAGTGAGCCACCAATGCACCAGAATCTGATACTGACAAGACTGCCCCGCCATCCAAACATAGGGCCAAATCCTGAGCCAACGGCCTCCTCCTGACTATCAAATGCGCCAGAATACCCATGGACTTCCTGCTCAGAGCATCGACTACCACGTTGGCCTTCCCCGGACGGTACATGATCGTGCAGTCATAATCCTTCAGAAGCTCAAGCCATCTTCTTTGCATCAGGTTCAACTCCTTCTGGTTGAGCAAATACTGGAGGCTCTTGTGATCAGTGTATATCTCACAAGCCTCGCCATAAAGGTAGTGACGCCACAACTTCAAGGCAAACACCACTACTGCCAGCTCCAGATCATAAGTCGGGTAATTCTTCTCGTGAACCTTCAACTGCCGAGAGGTATAAGCTATCACTATGTCATTCTGCACCAGCACACAACCCAAGCCGACTCGAGAGGCATCACAATAAACAACAAAACCTCCTGAACCCGAGGGTACTGCTAGAACTGGGGCCGATGTCAAGCGGTCCTTGTGCTTCAAAAAGCTCTCCTCGCATTTACTGTCTCATTCAAACTTGACGTTCTTCTGAGTCAGGTGGGTCAATAGCGCTGCAATCCTGGAAAAATTCTCCATAAACTTCCTGTAATAACTTGCCAACCCCAAAAAACTACGAATCTTCGAGACATTACTCGGCCTCTTCCAATTCTGAACTGCTTCTATCTTTGCAGGGGTCCACTTTTATTTCTTCCTTAGACACCACATGGCCAAGAAACCCCACACTCTCCAGCCAGAACTCGAACTTGGAGAATTTGACATACAATTTGTGCTCCTTGAGAGTTTCCAGAACTACCCTCAAGTGCTCAGCATGCTCCTCCTTGCTCCTGGAATAAATCAAAATATCATCAATGAATGCAATTACAAACTTATCCAGGTATTCCTTGAACACTCAGTTCATTAGGTCCACAAATGCTACAAGTGCATTAGTCAGCTCGAAGGACATCACCAGGAACTCAAAGTGCCCATACCTCGACCTGAAAGCAGTCTTAGGGACGTCACTATCCCGGATCCTCTACTGATGATACCCTGACCACAGGTCAATCTTAGAAAACCACTTAGCTCCCTAAAGCTGATCATACAAGTCATCAATCCTAGGCAACGGGTACCGATTCTTCACTGTTACCTTCTTAAGCTGTTGGTAATCAATGCACATCCACATAGACCCATCCTTCTTATTTACAAAGAGCACTGGAGCACCCCAAGGCGAAATACTAGTGCGAATTAAACCCAAGTCAAACAGCTCCTACAACTGGGACTTCAACTCCCTCAATTCAACTGGTGCCATCCGATACGGTGAAATGGAGATCGGCTTCACCCCTGGCTACAAATCAATACAGTATTCGATCTCCCTCCCTAGAGGTAACCCTGGCAAGTCCTCTGGAAACACATCAGAGAATCTACATATCACGGGCATCCCCCCGATGTCCCTGGTCGTACCTCCGCCTTCCTCTGCCATTGACACAAATGCCAAAAAGGACTGACATCCGCCAAAAAGTAACTTTCGAACCTTAAGAGCAAATATCGTCATCAACGACTCACCCCTTCCCTCACCCTTGAAGGTAAACTGGGGCAATCCGGGCTTACTGAAGGTCACAGTCTTAGCCCTGCAATCTACTATGGCGAAATGGTCCGCCAACTAGTCCATGCCCAAGATCACATCAAGCTCCAACATTGCCAAGAGTGTCAAATTGGCCATCAGCACATGCCCACAAATGACAACCTCGCAGCCTCGAAAGATTATCTCTGCCATCACAGAAACAACCATAGGTGTAGACCCCACAAGGGGCAAATCAAACACAAAAGGTACCCCTACCAACTTAGCAGCAAATAAAGCAGACACAAAAGAGTGCGTAGCACCCGGATCAAACAAGACATAAGCAATAACGGAACCAACAACAAGATTACCTGACACTACTGCCCTGGATGCCTCGGTGCCCTCCTGGTTCATAGCAAACACCCGTGCAGCGGGCTTCTATGAACCACCAGCTCGCTGGCCTCCTCCCTGAGTCTGACCCCTCTGAGCTACGGAACCCACTAACATCGGTGCTTTTCCTCTAGTCTGATCAGGTTGCTGACTACCCTTGCTAGGGCAATCCTTTTGTAGTGCCCAGCCTGCCCACAACTGAAACACACCTCCGACTGTCCCCAGCAAGCCCCCCGGTGCCTCCTGTGACATCGATTAGACTACTGTGGCCCAAATCTCCATTGCGGACCTCTACATGACGCTCCTGGTCCTGGACCCTTGGAACTGTTATGACCTTCGCCCTGCGGCGGATCCGCTACCCTGGGAGTACCCTCAGAATGAGCTGGTCGACCCCCTGAATGTTGGGGCCGAAACTTCTTCTTATGAGGTCCATCATGCCTATCTGTCAGTACCAGTGCCTCCTTCCGGAGCGCCTCGTCAACGACCCGGGCAAATGAGGTCTCCTCCGTGTAATGGATCAGTCTGGCAATCTGTAGCCTCAGCCCCTCAACAAACCTCTTGACCCTAGCGGTCTCTGTGGCTATCAAGGTGGGATGGTACTTCGAGAGTCATGTGAACTCCATCTCATAATATATCGCTAACATGCTACCCGTCTGATGCAGTAGCTCGAACTCCTTCGCCGTCTGTCCCGAATGCTCATCAGCAGGTACTTCTCTATCATAGCAGCTCTAAACACCTCCCATGTAGGGGGCGATGCATCTGCTATTCGACGGTCCCTCCAAGTATGGAGCCAATCCTTAGCTGGTCCTCTCAGCTATAACCCGATCAGTCGAGCAGTCATCTCAAAAGAACAACCAAGCTCCCTACACAACTCATAGCAATCTCCCAGGAAACTGGTGACCTCCACCCACTGATCTGTGCTTGTATACTCCGGTGGTCTGAATGCAACAAAATCTACATAAGAAGGTGCTCTGGGGGCACCGACCACTAGTGCCACTAACTGAACCACCTCTAGTACTACAGGTGCTGCTGGTAGTGGCGGTGGCTGCTGCCTCAGCTCCTGCTCCCTACAGAGTGCCTCTATCAGCTCAGCCAATCGAGCCTGCAGTTGCACAACCATGGGATGCTGTCCCACCTTCTCCCAAGCCTGCGGTGGTCTCCCACAATCCCGACCTCGGCGCTCAGTGGAGTTACTATCACTACCGCTCCTTGCGGCATCAAAGGCCTCCATCAATCTGGAAACAGCAGAAAAGAAACAATTCATAATTAAGCAATTGAATTCACCCAACACTTTGCAAACTTAACCACAAGTCGCACTGAGGTGCAGACTTAGCCGATTGATCTCAAAGCATACCCCTACCGTATACTGACACGCTAGCAATGCCCTATACGGTGACAATTCTAGGTCGTAGTCAGACTGAACCACATGCTCTAATACCGCATTGTCACGTCCCAACTCAGGGTCATGTGACCGACCAGGATATACATGCCTATATCCCGCAGCCTAAACTATGCACATGCCAACTCAACAAATAAATATAGCGGAAAGAAATAACAAGTTTTATTTCAAATGAAAAGCGAACCGAAACAGAGTTTATTTCAAGTAGCTTAAATGAAACGTAATGTGCGGAAATAACAACTTAAGTTCAACATTTTAAAAGTCCTGCTACAATAAAGTCTCAAATAAATGCCATAAATCCCCTCAGGGCTACAACTCCAAATTAAACTAATGAAAGTGCATGACTACTACCAAAAGACTCGATTACGACCCAAACTGGGACTGTTATGAGATCATGCGGCTCCTCTTCCCTCCAGCGGTGCCAAGTGCATCCAATCCACCTCACCAGTCAGGCTCTGCAAAATAGAAAATCAGACAGCAACGGGTGAGTTCAAAGAACTCAGCGAGCGATTCTACCAAACCTCACAAATAAATATCACATAGATAACAAGAATGAAAATCTATCTCTACAGGAGGTAAAGTCACAAAGGTGTGACTAGCTAATAGGCCAACAAGCCACACATGCCTCAAGGCATCTAACCCTCCAAGAATGGAGAACAACGGGCCGAAGCATACCATGCCCGAAGGCAACAACACATACTAGGATAATCGCGAAGGCCCTTCGAACTTGCTCCGCGAGACGTGATATCACAAGAGTAATCGGGCAGGCCCTCCGAACTTACTCTTTTAAGACATCACAGGAATAATCAGGAAAGGACCTCTGAACTTATTCCTCTTTAAATATAAATCACCTCGGGGATAATCGGGTAGGCCCTCCGAACTTATCCCACGAGGCCAAACTGGAATAATCGGGAAAGGCCCTCCGAACTTGTTCCACAGGTTGGGAATTTATCGTCCAACCTTCCGGGCTTAGCCCACAATTCGGCTCCTAATAGAGTCGCTTTGCCATTGTAAGGATATGGCGCATCATGACATAAGTCAAGACCCTCCTACGGTGTCCTAGGGGTGTGCTCATTAGGAAGCATTTCAACACTCCACACTCGACCCTTATCTCTTAGACCCGTAATGTCATGAACTTGTGTGATTTTATTTCATGCATACTTTATAAGTTGGTTCATAACAAATTATGCTCATCCTTAACCAAAATTTAATTATGCAATTAAAATTTAGATCACCAAGATTAGGGTTTTATTTTAGCTTATTGTTCTGCCCTGTACTGAAGTATCTAACCTGAATCTAGTCTCCAAAGTATGTCCTACATTTCCAAACTATATTTTCTGGTCGAAACGATAGGTTACACTACTATATCTACAGAAATACACACACCACAGCCAGCAATCTAAAAATAGCATAGATTCATCATCTCAGCATAAAATTCCAGCAACATATAATTTTCAGCATAACATGAAATTAAATCCAAAAATTAACAGAAATTAACTCCTTAATTGTCATTAGAATAGAATACTAATCTTGAGATTAATTTCACAAAATTCATGTTTTTTAATCAAGATTAAAAAGAATCTACAACACTTTAATCAAAAAACAATATCAAGATTAAGAATCCCCCCTTCTCAAGAATCCCCATGACATAAATTACAAGATCTTGATCCTAATCATGATTTCTACCCAAAAATCACATATTTAATCCTAGGCATGCAATCCACAAATCAAGAACCCAAATTAGGTAAAGAGATCAAGATTTACACATCAAGGAGACAAGAAGGCTCATTCGGGCTTTTCATCGAACACCTTGAGGGTCTCCGAGCCCCTTAGGTTTACCCTAGGGCTGCCGAGCCCCTTAGGGGAGAGGTTTACCCTAGGGCTGCCGAGCCCCTTAAGGGAGAGGTTAGGGTCTCCTCAAGCACAAACTATAAAAAATCATGGCAAGAACTCAAAAGAACGTCGAAATAATATTTTAAGAATTATACAAGAAACGCCAAGTCACCAAGAACCGCTTCAAGAATTCGAAGAAAACCCGAAAGAGAGAGGGTAAACCACTCACCTAATTTGGAAAGAGGATTGGAGAAGAAAATCTAATCGACGGCCTCCGATTTCGGTTCCAAAATCCAGCGGCTCAACCCCCAAAGAAGAAGGGGCAGGCGACGGCTCCTCCCATGCCGCCGGCTCCAAGGGGAAGGGAAGAAGCAAGAGGGGGGTGGCTCCCTTGGCTCGGCTCCACAAAGAAGAGAAAAGGAAGAGGAGAAGGGAAAGCTGGCGACGGCTCGGCTTTGGTTGGCAGCGGCTCCAAGGGGAAAGAGAGAAGGGGGTCGGCTGCTAGCGGCTGGCTCCCTCTCTTCAAAACTTTGGGTGGCTCCAAAAATAGGAGCCACAAGCCAAGGGGAGGGATTTTTATATTAACTTAAGCCAAACCCTCTAAACCCTTCTCAACCTTAATCCATCTAAACCCTTTATCCATCCCGCATCCACCTTAAGTCGAACCCGAACCCCCTAACTTAAATTAACTTAATTAAACTTATTCTAATCCTAAAATAAATCATAAGTAATTAAATAGGCACATAAACCTAATTAAACAGTTATGCATACACAACATCAAATTGAATAATTTTAACAAATCAGGCCTAATAATTTCATATCCTACTTACCCGAGCTCACAAGCTCGCACCGGACCATGAATCGACTCGGCTCGACCTCGAACTAGTCCGCTAGGCTGGCAACACAAACATAAGAGGAAAAATAAAATTAAAATATCTAGGATATTACATGTGATACCTTGAAGGGGCAAGTTCGGATGGAAGATTCCCAATTGTTCCTACACGTCTCGTGGAGCTAGTTCGGATGGGTCAATCTGAATTGCTCTAGAGTTTCTTTATATTAGGATAAGTTCAGAGGGCCTTCCCGATTATCCTAGTATGTTTAGTTGCCTTAGGGCATGGTAGGGGCCTATTGATCCTCACCGTTTGGGTGTTGGCTGCCTTCGGGCAGGTGATGGCGAGAGGGCATGATAGCTGGTCATTCCCTTGTGACCTTTCATGCTTGAGTCAGGAGTTTTGCTTTATGTAGTATATTTGTGTTTGATTTTTTGTGGGGGTTGGTAGAATCGCTCACTGAGTTCTTTTGAACTCACTCGTTGTCATTTTGTTTTGTTTTGTTTTGCAGAGCCTGACCGGTGAGGTGGGCTGGAGCACTTGGAGCGGTTGGAGGGCAGATGAGCCACATGATCTCATAGCAGTCCTAGTTAGGGGTCGTAGTCGAGTTTTTGGTAGTTAGTCATGCACTTATATTTCAATGTTTTGGAGTTGTAGTCCCTTGGGGACATTCACGTCTGTTGGCTTAAGGGTCTCTCTTAAGCCTCCATCTTTATTTTGATGATAACAAACACGTATTTAATCCAAGTATGAAGTTTTGAGTTCAGGTTGAGATTGCGATACGCATGCCAAATCCGTTCAAACGGGACGACAGAAAAGATCGTCAAAGAAACGAAAAAGAAATCATTTGAAGAAAGGCTCGGGATTAAGTCAAGTAGATTTAATATAATATGTCCGTAGGATAATTTATCCCAAGCCTAAAATGTACAGTTATCCAAGTTGAAACTTGGTAACCAAACCCATAGAAAAGGCATGTAAAAATACAAGGAAGAATTCATCCTCACCCTGGGTTCGGTCGACCGAACAAGGCAATAAGTATAGCATTGCAACCCATTCGATCGACCGGTTGGTCGATCGGAGATCGCAAAAATCTGGCAGAAGCCATTCGGTTGACCAGTCGTTCGACCGAATGTGGCGAAGGTCAAACAACAGGGCTGCGTCGGTCGACCGATTGGTCGATCGACAGATGCAAAAAATTGGCAGAAAGGTAGCGGTCGACCAACGTAAAGATAGCCTCATTCTCGTGACTCGCTGCAGCAATTCGGTCGATCGACAGGTCGACCGAATGTCAGAAGATTTGTTGGCGGTCGACCGACCTCTCTCAGCTGCGAGCGGTCGCACTAGGCGGTCGATCCGTCAGTCGACCGACAGATCGATCGGTCATGACCGAACGGGTTATAAATACCCCTCACCAAACTTCATTAAATACTTTTTGCAATCTTACTTGAGCATTAAAAAGAGTTCTTTAAAGCCTTCAAAGACCTTCACCTGCGCACGCCCTCTGCTTCCATTCTCAACAGCAAATCCAGGCACTGCTTCTTTCTGCTTCAACTTGACTGTAATCCTTAGAGTCATCATCTTGCGAGTTGAAAACAAGATGGCGGTGGAAAGAAGCTTGGTTTAATATTTGATTCCTTAGCTCTTTCCTTGTATTTAGTCTTTATTGTATCTTATTTTTTAGTTTGAAATAACTTTCTAGGTGTGCTAGGAAACACTTAGGGTAAACTTTGTAGAATTATATTTTGCCTAGGTGAATAGGATTGAGGTGTCCAACAAGTGAGGGAGAAGGGTGTCCTCAAGTGTATTCAAAGGGAAACATAAATTCTATAAAGTAGTGTTTAGAAATCTTTGGTAAGGAGCCACTATAAATATTATTGTTTAGAAATCCTTAGTAATGAGCCAACATAAATTCTATGGAGTAAGCGGTTGGCCGAACCACTATAAATATTATTATTTGTGTTGTTTATTTACTTGCTTTTATCATTGACATTGAATTAAAATCATACCAACCATCAAAGAACAATTGCATTAAGCTAAGATAAAATTGAGTAAAAGAAAATACAAAAAGGAGATTGACACTATTCAACCCCCCTTCTAGTGTCAAGGTCTATCCAACAATTGGTATCAAAGCAAGGTAGTAGGCTAAGATTTAACCATCTTTCCTACAAGTCATCATGTCTAGTGAAATTCAATTAGCTCAAGGGTCCTCTACTAACACTCCACCACTATTCCATGGGAACAACTATGCCTATTGGAAGATCCACATGAATGGCTTCCTTCAATCCTTAGGCATGGATGTATGGAGTATAAACAACCCGATAAGGACATGGATAAATGGGACCAAGAGGAAGTTAGGCTCTTTAATGCTAATGTCAAGGCCGTCAATGCTCTATATTGCGGCCTATCAATTAATGAATTCAATAGAATCTCTACATGCAAGTCTGCATACGAAGTGTGGAAAGTCCTAGAGACCACCAATGAAGGGACTTCGGCAAGTAAATGAATCCAAAATAAATTTACTCATGCATGACTATGAAATATTTAAAATGGTTTCGCATGAGTCTATTGATGTCATGCATGCTAGGTTTCAAAATATTACGAATGGCTTAACTAACCTTGGCAGAGAGATAAGGGAAGAGGAGAAGATAAGGAAGCTCCTTCGTTCCCTTCCAAAATCTTGGGAATCCAAAGTGACGACCATCATGGAAGCCAAGGACTTGAGCACATTGAAGATCACCAAGCTCATTGGGTCTCTCATGTCACATGAGACCCACATGAAGCAATATCAAGAAGAAGATGCTCCTAAAGGCAAGATCATTGCCTTAAAAGCATCGCATCGAGCCAAAGAGTTATCGTCATCCGAGGAAGAGACGGATGATCTAGAAGAATGGCGATGCTTGCTAGAAGATTCATGAGCTTCATGAGGGGAGGCATGAGGAAAGGAAGAAGTAGCTACACTTGCTTCAATTGTAACAAGATGGGGCACCTAAGGAAGGATTCCCCGCTTCTAAAAATGGCCACTACCTCCAATCCTCACAAGAAAGAAAAGTACAAGAAAAAGAAGAATGCAATGATGGCTACATGGGACAAAAGCGAGGCCTCATCAAGTGAAGAATAGGCAAGGAGTGAAAAAGCAAACCTTTGCTTGATGGCAAAGGATGATGAGGTAAAATTTAATTTTGGTGAAAGTTTATTTACTCAAGAAGAATTACAAATTGAATTTGAGCAAATGCATGATGAGTTCATTACAATTAGGAGAAAATTTAGAGATCTCTTTATGCTCATGATTGATTATGCATGATAAATATTTGAATTTTCATGAGTATGAAAAATCTTGATAACTTAGCTCATTTCATGATATCATGATATTTATGAAATCGAACTAGGTTGAAATTTTTCTTTGGAGACTTCATTTTAAGTTGAAAATTTGATGAATGTGTTTAGGTGTGTTAATAATTAGTTGACATGTGCTTAAAATTGAAAATTCATGAGAAATTGCGCAAAAAGATAACTAGTTCACTTTAGAGGACTTAAACTTGGAAAAATTTAACCCAAGTCAACAAATCAACTTGGACACTTCATTTTAAGTTCAAACTTCATAAACATGTTTAGGAATATGTATGACATGTTTTCATGCATTTAGAATGAAAAATTCATAAGGATATGGATAAAATGACATAGAGGCCATTTCATGATAACCTCTTTTGGATCAAGTTGACCCAAGTCAACAAATTTACTTAGGGGTCTCATTTTCAATCCATATTTGGGGAACATGTTTAGAATTACTCATGTTAGGTGTCCATAGGTTTAAATTTGAAAAACCATGAGTAAATGATAAGATTGACACTTAGCAAGTTTCATGATAACTAGCTTAGTTTTGAATGAAATCATGCTAGGTTGATATCTTGACTTAAGGACATAATTTTCATTCCAAACTTGACATACCCTCCTTACATGACCATTATATGATGTCATAAAAGTTTGACTGAATACGCTTTGAAAAATAACTAAAAATTATGAAAATACCATTGAAATTTTAGTATTTTTAGTTATTTCTAGAAAAATATAGAAAAATTATTTTTAACTGATTCTTGAAACTGCATATTCATTGAAAAATTTAGTTTCTTGAGTAAAATTTTATAAATTTTCATTAAGAATCGAATATATAGTGGAATTTTGAAGTTGGATTTCAAAAATGCAAAGTATCACTCCCTTGAAATATCAATATTTTTCATACTTTGATTTTTCGTCGAAAACTTCAAATGAAACTTTGTGCATACTATTTTGATTCCATTTCTAATATCATTCTCATTATTCTTTGAGTGAAATCATTTCTAAGAATTTTTTGATATCTTGAGCGATATCTAAAAATGAGTTTTTGGTTGAAATCGAGATCGATTTAAAATTAGATTTAGAAAATTCATTTTGAGTTCAAACTTGGCACATGCATTTCAGATGATCATTCAGCGATATCTGGAAAGTTTGAATAAAAAATGATAACTTCCGGAAAAACACTTGAAATTTACGAAAATGTCACTAGACTTTCAGGAATTTTAGGAATTTCTAGAAAATTATTTTTTTACTGATTCTTGAACTTGTAGATTCCCTGAAAAGTCTAGCTTCTACCGTTAAAGTTTTAAAAATTTTCATCAAGAATTTCATTTGATAGGAATTTAAGAATTCAATTTATGTTTACTTAAGTATCCCTTTGACCTAAGTCAACAAAATGACTTAGAAACCTCCTTTTAAGCAAACTTGATCAAAATACTTAGATTCACTCATGTTAGATATCTAGGTACTAAACTTGAGAAAACACGAGTAGATAGCAAAATTTGATACTTAGTCATTTTCATGTTTTCATGCCTATTTCGAATAAAACCGTGCTAAGTTCATATTTTGATTAAATGACATTCTTTTCATTTCAAACTTGATAAATATGTTTTAAATGATTATATATTGGTATCTAGAAAGTTTGAATGAAAATTGAATTTTTTTTAAAAAAATAGCTAATATTTACGAAAATGCCACTAAAGTATCTCTCTTCTCAAAATTACTCATCTTTTTCGGATACTTTGGATTTTCGTTGAAATTTTCAAATGAGACTTCAAGTATGATATCATAACTCTATTTTCGGTATCGTTCTCACTATTATCCGAGAAAAATCATTTGTAAAATGGTTTTTTGATATTTAGACCGATACTTGCAAATATCCATACTTGAGCTTATACATGGTTTCTAGACTTGAAATTTATTTATCATCTAATGCTATCATGTATAACTTAGTCTCTTATTCGATGTTTTGTTTTCATCCCTTGGGTTGGCTAACTTCGTTTTCGTAAAAACTAGTTTTCGAGTCCCAACTTTGACCATGTTTGACTTTTCTCGTCCTTTTGAGTGATGTCAAAAGGGAAAGAAAAATATAGGTAAAAGGGAAGAAAATATAGGAAAATCATGCATATAGATAGGGGGAGTTCTATTATATAGATATGCATGTTGATATGGGGAGAAATCCCATGTTTGATATCCTTTGTGCTTAAATGATATATTTTATTTAAGGATGTTTGTCATCATCAAAAAGGGGGAGATTGTTGGCCTAAGGTTTTCTACCATGGTCTTAATCTCAGTTTTGATGATAACAAATATGGAACTAATGTTTTATTGAGAAATTCTTTCAGGTTCCAAGTCGGTTAGCGCTTGACGTCCGCGATCAAAAATATTGAAGAAATCAGAAAATCGGAGGACATCGGTCGACACATTCGGGTTCGTCGTGGAAATTTCAAGAAGTTCGACGTGTGCACCAAAGACGTCTTGGATGAGTCTAGAGAACATATGGAAAGCTCTCCAAGTTGATGCACACTGAAGGCCGAAATCTGAAAACGAAGCACGCTAGAAAAATACACAACAAATTGCCCTGCCTAGATTCGATCGACCGATCGATCAACCGGCAGAAGAGGAAATCGGGCAGAAGGAAATTTGGTCGACTGAATGCTGCCAAAAATTGGAAGTAGGCAAGTCAGTCAATTGGAGTATGTCAGAAAGCTGCAGTATGCTCGTGGTCGCTCGATCGGTCGACCGATGATCGACCGGCAAGTGACTGGGCATCGCCAACGGGAAGAAAAATGCCCGTTGACGACACCTTGAGTTTGGGGGGTTATAAATACACACCCAAAACTCTCTCCCATAGTGTTGTTGATACTTTCAAGCCTTAAAGAGTGATCCTTAGCATGTCCTGAGCTCTTCCTTGATCAAATCCATAAAATCTAGCTCTTGATGCCTCATCCTCAAGTGTTCTTCAGTAAAGGAGTCTTCAAGTTTGCTAGGCTCAAGAAGAAGAGGTGTCATTGTGATAAGTCTTTTTCACTCTCTTCTTGTAATAGATTTGTTTTTTATTTGTTTTACTTTGATTTACTTGTGTGTTGTAAGAAGACCTAGTGTTTGATCTTGTGATTGAATAGTATCCTTGATAAAGAATGTATAAAGCCACTTGTGTAAACTAAGTTAGGAGTAGGTCTTAGGAATTGAGGTGAGAAAGCTCACTCGATAGGAAGATGATATACTTCTGGGTGTGGAAGTGCTTTCGAGGTGAGTGTAGGGTGTCACACCCCATAAACCTCAGCGTGATCGGCCAGAGTACGGCATGTACCCCGAAGCCTAACCCAAACATAATAACCAATAAATATGAAACCTTGGACAATTCATATAAGAAACCAATTTTCTTATAATAAACATAAATGATCAAAATTTCCAAAGTCAATCCATAAATAATCTGATAACTACATATGTTCAAAACTCATTTAAAATGAATCAACTAATCATAAACAAAGTATTTGACATTTAATGCAGAAACAAAGTGTTAAATGTCCATTTACAAATAAAAAGAATAAATATGATCCTATGGACTCAACATAACCCCCGACCACGATGTGTCATGAGATCTGCCGTCCCTGATGCCACCAGCTGTGTTACGGCACTCCAGTACCTGCCTGATCACGCTCAGGTGCTGCAAAATAGTGAATAAAATAGTAAGTCCAACTAGGACTCAGTGAGTGACATAATCTCATGCAAACATGCTCAAAAATCCAAACCAGCAGATATACATATGAATTTTATAAACCTAATGCTTCATATGCAGAATTAGGTGTGCCAAGGAATACAGATATACTCAGTGTAACCATGCATCCATTTAAGCAATAACTAGTAAGAGCATATTAATAATCCTAACATGAGATAAATAACAATAAAATTATTCAACCATTCACACAAGCCACCCGAGTCGATCGTCAGCGTGGCAATACTGACGAGCTTCTCGGTCCAAGGACTCGTCGGTCAGGGACCCGTTGGTCCAATCATCTAAAGACCCGTCGGTGTATGAGTTGGGCGCTAATCACCTTTGTCTTAGTGTACTCCCCGCTCTTTGCCACCCGGGTCGGTCGTTAGTGTGGCGGCTGACGAGCTTCCCGGTCCACAATCACAAGCACACTCAATCATCAATAAAGTGAGCAACAACCGAACCAAAGAAAAATATAACCCTAGCCGTACATCGCCCATATCACATCATATTCAATCTCAAGTATATAATCTAGCAGAAATAAATTTTCATGAGTATCAAGTTATTCAAATTATACACTATGTCAATATGAGTAAATAAAGGCTTAAATAAGCAATGCAAGTTAATAGCAGCAGCAAGTATACGCCTGAAGGTTTGTATTCTCTAAGGCAACTTGTACATTCATGTATACTAGGAAGTATCTAAGAGGGCAGCGGTACCAAAAGAACAAGATTTACTCATGCAGCCCTAAGAATCAAGAACAGAGGACATAGATGACTTCATATACATAATCCGTAAAGGCAAGAAGGAAATTCTATAAGAAAACATCAAGACACCTTCACCAAGCAAGATAAAATCTTTATCAGATTATAAAGAAAACAAAATCTTAATGGGACAGCATGCATATTTTCATATAATAATTATATTCCCTAGGTAATTTATCAATGACACAAGGAATTGACCTAATCTTCATCAAGTATAGGATGAAGGCAGCGACACCTAAAAGTAGATTTGATACATGTGGCTATGAAATTGAGGCAAATTGGAGCATGAATTTTTCTAAACCATACACCTGTGACGTGGGATTTAAGGTTTGACACCAACGAGAATAAATCACCAACATATCTTAGGGAAGAAATTCATCAAGGGAGACACACGGAGAATCAAGGACGGGGAGGCGGCGGCGTCAATCAAAGAGCAAGGGAGGAAGGTTAAATCACTCACCGCTCTAGGGAAGATGAAAAAGATGAAGAGTAAATTTGATTCCTCCAACAACCGTCGCCGACGAGATTGTCGTAGTCCGGCTGAGATCCGCTCGCCCCCTCCTTGCGGCGCTTCACCTCGGTTGGGTGTCATGTGCGCCCAGCCGCACACCCTCCCTAATTTATAACTTGGGGTTTAATTAAACCCCAAGTTACCCTTTTACCCCGACACTTAAATCAATTAGAAAAAGACTCAATTTGAGTCTGATCTAAGTCCGATTCGAACCCCAATCGAACCACCAAGTTCGCCTTGAAATTCACTATCATAACATCATGCAAAAATTGCAGAAATAATAGATATGAAATTTCTTTAATTTTTTTCTAAATTAAACCTTACCCAGAATCGCTCGAGACTCTACTAACTTGCCCGACTTAAGTCTTCATTTTCCTGCTACGAAATCGATTAAATAAAAATAATAAAAATTTTGGTTATAACATAGGATCTTTCCGGTGTAAAGTCCTCGATTATAAGCTACTCATAATTTAGTGAATTTGTATGTGAAATCCTAAGCACGGTGCTTAAGTAGTGGAGTAGGCATTGGGGCCGAATCACTATAAATATTTGTGTTAGCATTGATATCATTGCTCGTGTTTAAATTATTTTATTATTGCTTCCGCATTTAGTCGATAAATTATAACTTGCCTGAGTAGTTCAAGAAATTTAGGCGACAAGTTTAATTAACACACTATTTACCCCCCCCTTCTCTAGTGTGGTCATTTCACCAACACCAACGAAACATTAGTTGTGACATCGCTGGTGTTCGTCGTTTGAACATCGCTGGTGGAATCGAAACATGGGCTTTAGTGTCTAAGCCATGTCGGATTACACATCAACTTTTTTAAAAAAAATTGAGTTTGATGACATGTCACATTTTAATTGGCTCATGTTAGTTCCGTTAGCCTAGTCACATATCCATCCAAAATAAGGGTAAATACGCACATTACAGGTAGTTCAAGGGTAAAATTCGGCCAAAAAAAAGTACATGAGCAAAATCACCCTTTTTTGTTTTAGTTTGAAAAACGTGAAGACTTTACTCCACGTGGGTCATTTATACTTCTTAAATTATAACCAAGGGTTAATTATACTTCCCCAGCTAGGTAAGACAATCACCATGATGGGCACCAACACCAAAATTTGCAAACACAAAATTCTCCTCCTGCATTAGTTTTTGAGAATAAGAGTGTTGTGCCTAGAAAATTCAAATTTACTTCTCTCCTAAACAAAATGGTGAACTCAATGGTTTATTAGCTGGAGGGTTCAGGGACTCACTACAAAACAAAAATGTTTAGGTTTGGAAAATCTAAAGGAAGATTATACTACAACTATCTGAACCCAAGGGCACATTGTCCTTTTATATTTGATTATCAACTATGCATTTGGTGAGATGTGCAAGCTTTCTTGCTGTTCGCATAGTCCACCAAATTCTTGAATATTGGATATACTAGCAAGCTTAATTTGCATGATATTGAAAATCCTTGAAAGCTTAACTTTGATCCTTCTCTTGTATCATTAGTCTTAATTAGAGTCCATAGATTTTTACGCAAGATACTGCTTTTATTTTGTTCTTCAACTTGGCCCTTTTTTAGTTGTTCAATTGTTTGAAATACAGATGTGATGACCTTATTATTGATATGGTTCTAATAGAAATGTATTAGAAGTTAAGGTTTAGTATCCATTTACATAGCTTGTGTTCTTTCTAAACTTTTTAGTTATGTCTGCGGGACATGCTAAAACTCTCATCTTTGATGTTCTAAAGCTAGAGTGGGCATATCTACTATAACTCCAAGTTCTATTATTATTAATAGAGTAAGATGCCTTAATGTTAAAATTGTTTTCTTTGGCATGAACATGTTATTACTAACAGAGTTGCTTCTAACATGTGCTCTGCTTCTTTTTCAGTTATAAGCTATTATGTATTGTTAGGTAAAGTCGGAGAAGTTGGTTTTCATGGAATTCTGGATACCAATGATCTTTTAAGTCATATATTAATGTCTCATGATTCTTATAGTTAGTTAATATTTTTAGGTAAATATGTCATTGGAATTGTCAAACAATTAATATTTCATTTGAATAGATATCTCTGTCATAGAAACATTTGAATAGATATGGGAATGAAGTAGACCATTGGTCAATAGACAAAACCATTATCTATTGATCCTTAGAAATGTCTGTTAATGAGTGTGTTTAAGGTTTAGGCAATTAAAACTCTGGCACTTCTAATCAAGATTCCAAATACAATTGCAACTCATTTTTATATTTTTATTACACATCGTACTTAATTAGTAGTAATAATTTTGGAAACTTTATCCCCTTTTTTTTTGTAGAACAAAATTCTTGAATGAATAAGTACATAAGATACTGCTAATAAATAGTGAATGATAGATCATTAACTGTTGCATTTTTATTTTGCACATTATATGTTTTTATAATAGCTTTCTGTTAGCATTTTTAGCTTCTATTTTTTAAACAGGAGACTTCAATTTCGGAATATATCTATCATAAATCCACTTGATGCATGTGCTTGTAATTCCAGGATACAAGCCAAAATAGTTGATGGAAAAATAGTTCTAGCACATAATGAGGAACCCTATTCTTTTATTTTTGGTAAATCTGAGGTTAGTAAAAGTTGTATTGTACTAGTACACTATAGTGTTTGGGAGCCTGTATTGTACTAGTCTGCATTGTACTATTATTATACAGTGTTTGGTGTAGACATGTACTAGCTTGTATATATTATACTATTATACAGTGTTTGGTGCAAACATTTAGTAGCATGTATTGTACTATTATTATACAAGTTGATTTTTAAAAATTAATAGATATTTAATTTAAAAATTAATAAAAATTAATAAAAACATAAACATCAAAACTAAATTCCAATCATAAATATCAAAGTTAAGTACGTCATACATCAATAGCAACTCCACATATGAAATACTTCAAACATACACATCATAGTTAAATCCTAACCATAAACAAAAAACATTAAAGTTAAATTTGACATATAACAAGCTAACAAAAGACCACATATCTTCAACCATCATCTCAATCACCACGAATTTACTTAAGTAGTTTCGTCACAAATATCTTCCTTTGAGAGACCTAAATGATGACACAAGTTGAGGTTTTTCTATTATTGCTTGAAAAACGTCAACATGGTCTTCATTAGAAAGTCCCATAGCAGTCAATCCATCAGAAATATCGGTGTGATCATCATTGCCTTTGACAAGCTTATCGACCATTTTGTCTAAATGCTCAATGCTCTTTTCAAACATGTTTTCAAATGAAGCATAATAACATCCTCCACATTGTCACTTGATTTTTTCCTTTTCTTAGAACGACAAGTAGTGTCTAATGACCTATTTGGTGCCAATGGTGAACTCTCCTCAACATCAATCACAGTCCTATTTTCTTCTTCCTTATCAGTCGCTTCAGCCATTTCTGTAGGACCTTATGCTCCTTTACCTGTTGCTCTATCTTTTCCAAAGATATAAGCTAATCGATCGAATATAGGATACGTCTTTCCCCTCCATCCTTTTGCATCCTTATTGATCTACAATAGGTTAGAAAAAAAGTTAGCCATATTTTTTTAAAAGAAGAAAAGAAACAAACAAATAAAATATTGTATACCTTGACATAAGTTTCCCATGCCTCATCACTATCAACCTCAATGTATTTTTTTTCATCATTCCATGAAAACCCACTTATGTTCATCATGTCATATATGATTTCATAATCTTTTTTCCATTTTCTCATCTTGTGTTCATCATGTCATATATGCAAACCCATTTTCACATCATGTCAGATCTAAAGGAACCATTGTCGGATCTTCCACCACTAATCACAACAGCTTCAAGAATATCTAAAAATATGTCTTCTTTGGTCTTGGTCCATGATCGTCTATTTCCCTTTGATTGACTACCTCTCCCACATTCCATTCCTAAATAGATGAACACATAAATATTGAAGTAACAAAAGAGCAGAATATAAGTTAGATACTAAATATGTACAGAATATAAGTTAGATACTAAATATGTCAATCTAATTCTCCAGCAACAAGTATATAATTGTCGAATTACACATAACAAAAATATCATGTCATATATAAATATGTGAAACTAATTCTCCAACAACAACTACATCATGTCATATATAATTCTAGTGATTTCTATGTGCTCTCCACTCATCATACATCTCCATTGCTAAATTATTCCTCCAAGTACTCCATTGATTGGATGAGTCAATCGTGCCAATTATATTTTGTTCTTGGGTTGTTTGATTATCCAAAGTATTGACTTCAAGTTCCATTGGATCAACTTGCATTTCTCCTCGAATAAGATTATGTAAGAGGCAACATGTGATAATTATTCTACATTGTGTTTTAATGGGATAGAAAGACGGGCTCCTTAAGATTGCCCACCACATCTTAAGCAATCCAAAGCATCTTTCTATTACATTCCTTGTCGATGCATGTTTCATGTTAAAATACTCCTTGTGATTAGAAGGTTGATGACCTTCTCTCCACTCTGATAAATGATATTGTACTCCTCTATATGGTGCAAGAAATCCCTCTCCATTTGTGTATCCATCATCCACAAGATAATACACTACTGGAATAACAAGCATCAGCAACGGCTCCAACCATTGTCGAGTCGTTGTTGAAAGCCATCAGCAATGGCATGCAACGGCCCAGCCCGTTGCAACGCAACCGTGGAAGAAAATCGTGTTGCTAATAACGTAGCAACGGATCAACAATAGCCGCTCCGGCCGTTGCTAATAACATTATCACCAACGGTTCTACTACAGGCCAGCATCGTTGTTGCTATGCTTATCAACAACGACTATGCAACGATGCACAACTACTGCTGATATTAGTATCAGCAATGGTTCTGCCACGGCTGTAGGGCCATTGTAGATATATACATCAGCAACGGCCAGATTGTCGTGGCAAGGCCATTAGTGAAAGCCCGTTGCGAAGCCGTTGTTGTAGGTCATCAGCAACGCCTTTGAGGTTGCGGCCCAGAAAATACGATACAGTCATGAGAAAGTCGTTGCTGATGATGTTAACTTGTAACTGAAAAGTTTTAAAATTTATAATTTCCATTAATAAATTGATACATTTAACCTGATACATAACTCATACACCCATACACACATCCATTCACATACACATCACAGATACACCCAAATATACATCAAAATAATTATACTTATATTTATAATTATCCACAATCATATCAAAACTATTCAAATTCAAAACTATCGTATCAATATCCAAATAAAATAAGTCAATCAAATAGCATCCAAACAACAAATTCAATATCCAAACAAAATAATAAACCTCACGACGATGGTGGAGGAAAGTCTGGATCATAATATGGCGGGGTCTGGAGTGCTTGGGTGTACATCGGCGTGGACTGGCTCGAGGACGATGGATCTGATGATGCCAAAGGGATGCCTACTCCGGTATGAGCTAAGATGTTGAGTAGCATAGCATGCATCTCCGCCATCATTTGACTTTGACGCTCCATCATCTCACTCTGACACGCGACCGTCTCCTCCAGTGTCCTTATCCTGCTGATCTGATCATAATTAGTCCTCGAGGTGGACGACCGCTCACCAGCGACCGAAGGGGTCGGTGCCCTAAGTGGCCCGAGCACATCTCGCGCATGACCATTGTCTACAAAGCCATATACGCAGTCGTGGTCCTAGCCACCTACAGCCTTGACCCACGCTTCTGCGTCAAAGTCCTTAGGGGTGCCCCCACGCTGCGTCACCGTCTGAGTGTAGGTCTTCTACTCGAGTTTGATTTTTTATTTCATATTTTTCTTAAAACTTAAATTATAAATAAATAATGGATAATTTAAACAAATATACTTATCATAATGATTGCAGCGCGGGTGTCGATGTACTCCCCTACCCCTTGTCCTCGACGGTGAGTCCGCTTAAATACCTCCATCGGGGAGGGTTATTGGACAGTCCCGTCATCCATCACCGTCGTCTACATTTACAAAATAAATACATTATTTATAATTGAATTTAAGGTATAATACTTACCATACGATGAGCGTGCACTACAAATGATATTGAGCCGCTAGTGTGACGCGCTCCTCCCCCGGACATGCGATTTCCAGCCGCAGTCCTAGAAACATCCTGCCATCGATCTGTCGACCATAACGCCATGAGCTGGTCCCATATATCCAGAGTAATCTAATCGGAGCCATATCCTCGAGTCTTTGCGATATTTGTGGTCCTAGCTCGGGCCATTGCCTGGGATCGGGCCAGCCCTAGCTGGCCGTTGTACCTCTATCGGGAAATAGCCTCCCAAGCAGTGTAAATGAATGACCTCTAGTCCTCAACCCATGTATAGCGAGCCTACAAAACAATAATATTTGTACCAATATTAATCATCATGTATAAAAAAAATTAATATGTGCCTCAAACTCGCGCCATAGCATGTAGACGTGCTCACTAGGCACGTGAGACCACGTGGGCCATGCCCCATGCATGTATCGTTGGATCGTAGAAGATATGATCCTCGGCACATCCTCCTGCTCGAACCTGCACAACAAAAATAAAGTTCAATATTATATTATGATATAATGAATTTGTAATAATTCATAATTCATGATACATTACCACTCCTCAATCACACTAATGAGTCTACGTGACTCCGTAGCTGGCGAAGGCTGCCACCTGTTCGGCCCAAGTGGTCGTCTGCGTCTCAATGAACTAGCCTCGGCGGCATGAGGATCAACGACAGGAGTATCATCGGCAAGAGGATCAGCAGCAGGAGGAAGTGCTGGAGTCTGACCGATCGGAGACTCCGAAGCTTTTGTCCGACGATAACTATGACCCACCATACCTATCGAATAAGCATATAATTAGATTATATATATAGTAGAGATAGATTTAATAGAAGATATACTTTACAATTATTCCTCATCATCTTAGTAATAGTCTTCAAATTATTATTATTCTTCTTCTTCATCATCTCCAGCTTCCTCAACTTCATGATCATCATCATCAATATATTCAACTTCTAATTGAACTAATGCTTTGTCCGCATCCTCGAGTATTGGAATAATATGATCTACTGTGAGAGGATACTCTTCTTGATAGAAATCATCTGTCACATCAGGTATCGGCTCATTTTCTCCCGCTATCGGATCAATTCTTCCTCTAACTTTAGTCTTACAGACAACACACCAAATTGCTTTATCTTTATTTCTAGCCGGATACTTCGCGTAATATACTTGTTCGACTTGTGATGCCAATATAAATGGCTCATTTGCTGCCAATTTTGATTTCTAATTAACCTCAACAAGTTTGTATTTTGGATGAACTTTCATGCCCCTTTATGTTGTATCGAACCAATGACATCTAAATAGGAAAACTAATTTCAATCCGAAGTAGTGCAATTCTATCACTTCTTCCTCCAGTTCATAAAAATTCATATCATGTTCAACATATGTTGTCCCTTTCACGTAGACCCCGGCATTCATCGTCTTTTTTGTAAATGCATAATCAACTATGTGAAATTTATACTCATTAACAAAATATCCGCTATAACACGACACTAGTCGCGACGGTCCAATAACAAACTCAAATGTTCTTTCATCTATTTCAGCTCTGTGATCTTTGCTATAAGCCTGAATCCAAGTAGGGAAATCACGATTCTGTAATCTCTCCAATTCTTCATCGTTGTGAATAGAGTATTTTTTGCACCATCTCAATATCAAATATTTTAATGAATTATTCAATCTCTGGACAATTGAGTAATACATAAAATTATGCCAAATGATACTCTTCGTCGCTTAAGTGTCGAGATGGACAAGAACCAAAAGCACGACTAGAGTGACATAATATATTTAAACGTACATCTGAATGTCGAACTCCCCCATCGTCGTTAGTGGAAGACGATCAAATCTTGTCTAACTATCGATTCAAAGTAAAATGAGCAAAATGTTGAAATTTCTTGGATGATATACAATTTAGATATTGATCATTCAACAGCTGCGGTATTCTTTATTTTTTTCTTCAAATGATTCATGTATCTTTCAAATAAGTACATCCACCGGTTTTGAACGGGGCCACCAACTCGTGCCTCGTATGTCAAGTGTATCGGTAGATGCTCCATCACGTCAAAGAAGGCAGGAGGGAAAAACTGCTCCAGCTTGCATATAATTTCAACAATATTACTTTCAAGTGTTGGCATATCTACGACTCAAAGGACATTTGCACAAATATTTCTAAAAAACATACTTAATTCAATCAATGGACTCCAAATATTATCAGGTAGAAGATCTCGAAATGTGATTGAAAGCAATCTTTGCATAAATACATGGCAATCGTGGCTCTTCATCCTTGATATTTTGCAATCAACGACATTCACACATCGAGATAAGTTTGAGGCATATCCATCGGGTAATCTTAGTTCTTTTATCCATTGACAAAAATCTTTGATCTGTTATTTGTTTAACACATACGGGGCCTTCAGCTTCAGATATCATCCGTTGACCTCTTGTAACTCTAACTTTGACCTCTTACAAAGTATTTTCAGATCATGTCGGGCCTTGACATTATCTTTAGTTTTTTCAGAAACATCCATCAAAGTATTGAAAATATTATCAAACACATTTTTTTCAATGTGCATGTGTCACGCCCCAAACTCAAGGTCACGTGACCGGCCAGGGTATACGTACCTGTATCCCGTAACCTAACTCATGCACATGCCAACTCACAAAAGATAGCGGAAAGAAACAATAGTTTTATTTATAAAGACAAATAGAAATAGATTTTATTAAACAATATAGTTTTTATCAAAAGCACGAGTACGGAATAACATGAATCAAAGAGTATCAATACTGATATTTAAATAAAATCTAAATAAAAACATGAATGTCCCCACGGGACTACAACTCCAAAATACCAAAATAAAAGTGCATGATAAACTACTACAGACTCGACTACGACCCCTAACTAGGACTGCTATGAGATCATGTGGCTCCTTTGTCCTCCAGCTGCGCCAGGTGCTCCAGCCCACCTCACTGGTCAGGCTCTGCAAAATAAAACAATGACAATGGATGAGTTCAAAAGAACTCAGTGAGCGTATCTACCAACTCCCACGAAAAAAACAACACAGATAAGATGCGTAAAGCAAAACTCCTGACTCAAGCAGGAAAAGGTCACAAGGGAGTGACCAGCTAATAGGTCATCTGGCCACCACCTGCCCGAAGGCATCCAACACCCAAATGGTAAAGATCAACAGGCCTAAGTCTACCATGCCCTAAGGTAATAAAACATACTAGGATAATTGGGAAGGCCCTCCGAACTTATCCTAGCATAAAGAAACTCGAGAGCAATCGAGAAGGCCCTCTGAACTTGCTCCATGAGACGCGTAGAGACAATCGGGATTCGCCCATCCAAACTTGCCCCTTTAAGATATCACAGGAGTAATCGAGTAGGCCCTCCGAACTTACCCCTTTAAGATATCACAGGAATAATCGGGTAGACCCTCCAAACTTATTCCTTAAAACCACCTCGGCGATAATCGAGTAGGCCCTCCGAACTTATCCCACGAGGCCAAACCAGAACAATAGGGATTTGCTCAATCGAACTTGTTCCATAGATTGGGAATTAGCCATCCAATCTCCCGGGCCTAGCTCGCAATCCGACTCCTCACAAGCCGTTCCGCCATTCATAAAGATATGGCGCAACATGGACTAAGTCAAGTCTCTCCTAGGGTGTGTTAGGGGTGTCCTTATTGGAAAATGTCTCAACACTCCAATACCCGACCCCAACTCCTAGATTCGTCATGTCATATCCCGTGTGATTTTATTTTATGCATAAACTTTACTTGCTAGTTCATAACAGATTATGCTGCCCCTTTGCCCAATTTTAATTATGCAATTAAAATTTAGATCACCAAGATTAGAGTTTTATTTTAGGGTTTTATTTAGCTTACTATTTTGCCCGAAACTGATGTATCTAACCCGAATCTGGCCTCCAGAGTATGACCTATGTTTCCAACCTATATTTTCTGGTCGAAACGATAGGTTATACGACTATGCTCAGATAAATACATACATCACAACAAGCATTTTAAAAACAGCACAGATTCATCATTCTCACCATGAAATTCCAGCAACATTAAATGTTCATCATAATATGAAAATAAATTCGAAATTTACAGAAATTATACCTTAATTATCATCAAAATAGAATACTAATCTTGAGATAAATCTCGCAAATTTTATAATTTTTAAATAAGGCTAACAAGCACCAACAACACCATAAACAAGAACAAATACCAAGAACAAGAACCCATCTTCCAAGAACCTTCATGGCATCAACATCAAGATCCATATTTTATAAAAATAAGATTTTTCTAAAAATCACAGATTAAATACAAAGCATGCTTGAATATATAAGAACTCATTCTAATAAGCAATTCAAGACATAAACTACAAGATAACCAAGATCCCTCACTTTGGTATTTCATCGAACACCTTGACGGCACCCTTGCTCCACCCTTGGCCGAGCACCCCTAGGGTTATCCTAGGGCTGCCGAACCCCATAGGTTAGGGTCTCCTCAAATACGGCAATCAAAAGAACGGTGAAAACTTGAGAGATCAACGGAAAACAAATAAGAACAACCAAGCCTTCAAGATCAGCTTCAAGAATTCGAAGAAACCCAGAAGAAGGATGGTAAAACCACTCACCTAAATAGGAAGGATGATTAGGGGAGAAATCCCGGACGACGGCCCTCGAATTCGACTTCAAGAGATGGCGACTCGACCCCAAGAAGGGGGAAGAGGGGGGGCGGCGGCTCACCTCAAGCCGCCGGCTTGAAGAGAGGGAGAGAGGAAGAGAGAGGGGTTGGCTTGGCTTGGCTCCTCTCGGCTTGGGTCCAAAGGGAAGGAAGAAGGAGAGGAAGAAGAGGGGAAGACTCGGCGGCTTGTAAGAGAGAGGAAGAGGGGGCAGCTGGCGGCTCCTCTCTTTCCTCAATGGCTTGTGCGTCTTCAATAGGGAGCTGCAAGCCCTAGGGGGAAAGAATTTATAATCCTTCCCAATACTTTTAACCCGCATCCGCCTCAACCCGAATCCATACCCACTAACTTCTCGACCTGCTAACCCACTAAGCTTAATTAAACCCAAATTAATCCTATAAATAAATATAAATAAAATGCACATGCACATCCACATGCAATATAATTAAACAATCATGCATACACAACATAAAATTAAATAAGGGAAAAGGTATAAAAATGCCCCTAACGTTTTCTCACGGATACTAAAATGCTCCTAACATTTTTTTGGGATCAAAAATACCCCTTACGTTATGGAATTAGGTACAAAAATGCCCTTATAGGTAAACGCGTTAATTGATAGATAACGGAACTGACGTGGACGATGACTAGGACTGATGACATGGACATGTGGCGCACATGTAGGCCAAAGCATTTTCTCACGAGTACTAAAATGTCCCTAATATTTTCTCATGGTTACAAAAATGCCCCTAACATTTTCTCACGGGTACTAAAATACCCATAGCGTTTGTTTTGGACCTAAAATACCCCCTGAGGTTATTGAAAATGATACAAAAATGACATCAGACTAACTTTTGTTAGGTAAGACTTAACGAAGATGTCGTGGATGCTGATAAAAATATTGACTTTACACGTTGCGCATATGCAGAGAGCAACTTGCCACGTAAGCGACACATAAGAAATCGAAACTAAAATTGAAAATTGAAAATTTAGAAAATAAAAACTAAAACTGAAACCATCAAATCGGTTAATTGAAAATTTTGGTTCGGTTTCAAACCAGTTTTTTAATTAACCAAATTTTTGATTTTTTTATTCACCCATACGGTTGAGCTCTCTGCATGTGCACCACGTGTAAAGTCAATATCTCTATCAGTATCCACAACATTTTTGTTAAAGTCAACATACCGATCAAACGCAACCTCGCTGATATTACAATCGGCCTTGATGTTCAGGAGTTGCGTCATTGCCGAAAATCTAGTGTATTTAGAACAATTCTCATACAAAGGTTCATCGGCAGCTTTCAACATCTCATAAAATTATGCGGCGTCTTTATACGATAATTCAATCTCTACCGCAGGTTGTACTTTTGATGGCAATTCTATGACATCAACACCTGTAGTATCTGGTGGCACTGACATCTCAGTAACTGGCTGATAGACATTATCATTTAGTTGGAATTGACCCCCAAGACTATCAAGTATCATAGTTCTATACAAATTAGATAGACTAGATGAAGAAACACCAACAGAGGAAGATTCAACATGTGTCTAAATGACAGGATTGCTCGACGTCCCGATTTTAAGTGACTCCCCATGACAAGTCCATATAAAATATCTTGGTGCAAATCCTTCGCTATACAGATGTAGAGTGATAGTTTCTCGATCCAGAAATCGTGCATTCATGCAAACGTGGCATGGACATCGGATTTTATCACCGGCGCTAACGAATTTCCTATTCGAATAGGCAAAATTTAGAAAGTAAGTTACGCATAAGCAAAATTCATTCATTAAAGCTCCACGATCAAAACATCGGTACATCCAACTTCGATCGCCCGACATGATTCTGTCAATCAATGACAATATCTTCAGTCAATGTCTTTATAGGTGAGATGGTCTTATTCCATTCAGGATTCATGTTATTCATATTGTACTAAGTTTTTCTTTTAATCGTTATCTTCATTCTAAATTTCGGCAACATCTCCCTACAATTCTCCGAATACACATATCATCTGGGCGTGTATCGGAGAACAAGAGAGATACAATAGCCAAAATTTAAGAAGTTAACGGTTAAAAGAAAAAACTAAGTGCAATACAAATAACTATGTTCCCAAATTGACCAATTAGGGACAATTCAAGGGTTGTATGTCGTATAAAAGATCATCTACTTCTTTTACATGAACATACAACCCCTCCCCCCCCAACTGATCTAAGGTTTTGCTAAATCATATCCGACTCGTCGATGCGTACGTGAAACGTATCAACTCATCGGATGGATGATTATTTTCTAAATTTTTTGATGCCGGTTCGAGTCCACGGTGGACGATTCCGACACGAGTCCAAAGTGGATGATTCGAGCACGAGTCCAAAGTGGATGATTCTAATTAATCTAAATCTAAATATTAACATTAAAATTAATTAACAGATATAATCTAAAACTAAATTTGAATCTAATTAACATCAAAATACATTAATCTAAACATGAAAATAAATCTAAACATTAAACATTAAACATTTAACCTAGATTAATCTAAACATGAAAAATTAACCTAAAACATGATAAATTAATCTAAAATATGAAAAAATTATCTAAACAATAAACAATAAACATAGATTATTAAACCCTAATCAAATTTTATTAGGGTTTGATTAAACCCTAATAAACTTTTGATTAGAGTTTAATAAAACCCTAACCAACAGTGTTCCAGCACTGTTGTCCAATGTCCAACATTGGACACTGGACATTGGTTTGGCATCCGACGGCCGACCGAAACCCTAATATTTAGGGTTTCGGCTGGCCCTAGTAAAGGAGAAGAGAAGGAGGGAGCTAATACCTGGAAATGGTTCGGCGTCGAAGGGTGCGGCGGGCAGCGGCGGCGTCAGCAGAGAAGGAAGAAGGAAGCGGGGAAGAAAGAGGTCGGGCGTGATCGCGAGTTAAATAAACACATCAGCAACGGCTCACTTATCTGTTGCAAAGCCGTTGCTAATAAATACAACTCATCACCAACGGCTCACTTATCCATTGCAAAGTCATTGCTGATAAGTATTTTATTTTCGCGCCATAAGCGCGTCATCGACTAAAGAGCAACAGATGCAAAAACTATAAATAAGTCGTTGCTAATGTGATAATATCATTAGCAATGGCCGACGCGGTCGTAAGTAAGTCGTTGCTGATAAATTATTTCATTTGTCGTAAGTAGTCCGTTGCAGATGTGATATATCTGCAACGGCCGCAGCGATCGTTGGTAAGCCGTTAGTTATTGCAATGGCTTAGGTGGTCGTTGTTGATGGTCGTTGCTGAAAACCATTATTCTAGTAGTGATAGGTTCCTATAAATTTAAAAAAAATGTAATCCTATAATATATAAATGTCAAGTACTCTATTAATTGATTAATTACCTGTAGGAACTTTAAACTCATTTTGTCTAGTTATTGCATCTCGAAGCACTCTAGAATCAGATGCAGAACCCTCCCAACCCAGTAATACATATATAAATTTCATATCGCGTAAACAAACACCTAAGACATTGGTTGCAATTTCTCATTTCCTACTTCGATATCTTGGTTTATCGGATTCAGACACACGAGCCTTAATGTAAGTTCCATCCAATGCCCCTAAGCAATTCTAGTTCAAGAAAAAATAGAAAACACGTGACAATAATTTAGAAAAAATCTTATTGAAAACAACATTAAATCATTTCCTCACCTTAAACCATTTCCATTTGTCATCGTTGCAATTTTCTTATGCAAAACACACCATTTAAAATAGCATTGCAGTATCTACTAATTATTTCTACTGACCTCTTGAATCTAGAATTAATTATACAATTCTTTACATTGTGAGCAAGAATATGTAAAAAAATACATACTTGCTCTTCCAATGATACCGAACCATCACTTTTAACCCCTCCATCACTACGAAGTAGCTCACATAATATTCCAAATGTTCTTGTATCCATTCTTAATTGGTTAATACACTCAACATCATCATTGGCTATTATGTTATCTAAGTAACAAAGTTGAATTGAATGTCTATCAAAAGTTCGATTCATAAGCAAAGGTATTGCATTAGTTCTTCTTCTCCTATTAATATTCCATACCATCAACATAAACATCGCCATCATATGCAAGTGCCTAAACCTTATAATAATATATGCAATCATCATCTCTCTTGGATCCATATCTACTCATTAAAAAAAAAAGTGTTAAGTAGTAAAGGACTAAAGCATCACAAGCATCATAAAAGATAACTATTTTAATCATGGATTGACTTTTGAGAGCAATAAAGAAAACCAAATTATCTAAGAATCTCTAGAGATAAATAAAGAAAACTTAATTAGCATCCTTCAAATTGATGTTGCCTACTCTCAATATCATACTAATCAGTTTCCAATGAACTAATCAGAACAAAACCAGCACATTGCAAACTACAAAATGACCACAACAAGACCTTAGCAGAACAAAATTAGGGAATTGGAGATAAAAACAAAGAATTGTGCTATATAATCAAAACAAAAAATTTCCAATGAACTAATAAGAACAAAACCAGGGAATAAGAGATCTTGCATGGGCATCGGAGAATAGGAGATAAACACAAAGGATTGTGCTATATAAGCATGGTGCACGGAGACGTGATGGAGACGACGATGGAGACACTGCTTCCTGGTCGTGGCGCCAGAGAACGTGATGAGGGAGGCGTTGCCTCACTCATTGCGGCGCCGGCGCTAGCGATTGGGTGTGGAGAGAAACAAGGATGGGGAAGAAGGTACCCGCGCATCGCGTGTAGTTCGAAGAAGAGAAGAATACGAATCGTTTGGCTATAGTGCAGACTAATGTGGACTCCCAAGAGTGTATTACTAATACCCTTTATAGCAACTTATGGAGTATTATTTTTAGTGCAGGCATTAATTAATACCTCCTTCCAAACATAGTATAGTATTATATAATACTATACAAGGTCCTTATCCTGGGTACCAAACATGCCCTATGTGTTTTTATAATAGCTTCTTGTTAGTTTTTTTAGCTTCTATTTTTTAAAATTGGAGACTTTAGTTTCGGAATATATCTATCATAAATTCACTTGATGCATGTGCTTGTAATTCCAGGATACAAGCTAAAACAGTTGATGGAAAAATAGTTCTGGCACATAACGAGGAACTCTATTCTTTTATTTTTGGTAAATCTAAGGTTAGTAAAAGCTCTATCTAGTATTTTGGTTATATTACCTTAACTTTAGACTGCAGTGTCCAGCTGCCTGAAATTTTAAGCATTCAATTATCTTAAGTACTATAACCATGTTTTGTTTCTAGCTCATTTAGCATCCTTTTTCTAACTTTCTCTTGTTGCTGACTTCCAATCAGCTAGATGTTAAAATAATCTTCAGTGATGGTATTGATCTGGACATATTACCACAAGGTGCTGGCAATGGTCAAGCTCTTGCTTATTTGCTCAAAAAGTTCAAGGCAGGTGGAAAACCGCCAACTAACACTCTCGTTTGTGGTGATTCTGGGAATGATTCGGCATTCCAGATGTTCATGGTGTCATGGTTAGTTTATAAAAGAGATTTTTAAGTGATTACTCTACTTATTGTGGTAATATTCTTAGTAAACATCCGGAACAAATTTGTATTCTCAACATTTTGATCAATTATTTAAAACTTAAGTTTTTGGAGAAGACATAATCCATTAAGTTATATTCCTAACACTCCTTAAATTTCAGGTCAGCAATGCCTAGGAGGAGCTGCTGCAATGGTGTGCATGCTCAAAATGCAAAAGTGGCCTAATGATATTCATCTTTATTCCGCTTTAAATTTTGTGGGCACTCTATTCTGAAGTCTTCTTTGAATTTCCTATAATTTTTCTATATTGTGTTAGCTTTCCATACTGTCTTAGCTTTGCATGTTATCAGCTTTAGGTGTTTGATTGGACGAAATGGAATAAATAATGAGAACAGTATTTCCCAACTTCTTTTTGTTTTCCTGAGAACAGTATTTCCCGAGAATAATATTTTAATATATTATATATAAATATTTATATATTATATTATATTATATTATATATTAATATTTGAGACGCGAAGGCATGTGCATCATGAATATTACTTGGGAGACGCTTTTAGTAAAAGCATTGTGAGTTGCATTGGAGACGCATCTAAAAGCGTCTCTACTAGAAATCACCGACGCTAGGCCTTTGCGTCTCGAATAAGCAAGTTGCATTGGAGACGCACCTAAAACGCGTCTCCGTCGGAAATCACTGACGTAAAGTATTTGCGTCCTAAAAATTATTCGTGAGATGCTTTTAGTAAAAGCGTCATGAGTTGCATTAGAGGCGCAACTAAAATGCGTCTCCGCCAGAAATCACCTACGTTAGACCTTTGCGTCTTAAAAATTATTGGGGACATAATGATCTGAAACGCTTGTAAGTAGTGTCGGTGAGGTAATTAGTCACGTAAAAACGCATCCTTAAGAGAAAAAAAAGACGTCCATGTTTGTTATATTTGTTGTAGTGTAATGAGGCTCCTCCATGTGTAAGCCAAGCCTAAGTCTCGATGGGATAAGATGTATCTTTTTGATATTTCACTAAGAAATCATTCTTTCTATTCTACATATGAATTTTGTGTCTAACACGTCTTGCAGCCATTTGCATACTTTGTGGGACGAATCCACACGATCTCATAAAGCGGCCCTTGACCCATGTGATGCGTCGTTCCTCCTCACCCAATTCCCCCTATCCTCAGGCATCGCCAAGCGCCTAAGCAATTAATACTTGGTCCACACCAGTCTAAAGCTCGAACTCAACACCTTATTCAATGACCAGAGTTCGATTTTCACCAGTCTGGCTCGCCGGCCTTAGTGCCTATCTCGGTTTTCACCAGTCTGGTAACCCTAAGTTCTAATTCCATTACCTTCATCTTGGAATCCTCCTAACTTGAGCATCGGAGTATCTTTTGCAGCCCCCCTCCTCCCTCGGCGTTGAACTAGACTAGAGTACTATGATCCTCAGGCATGAACATTTGGCGCCCACCGTGGAGCCGAGTAAAGCTTACCTCCCCCACAATGGTTGGAACTCGGAGCCAAGTGACCGCCGCCACACGCCAACAGCAACGATCCGACAATGACGATCGATCGCAACCTGGTTACGCTGAAACAGCGATGAGGGACACTCTAGTACCGGCCAATCCTCCCCCTAAAGACCCCCAACATCAAATAGACGATTTAGAGGCTAAAAACCAACGACTAACAACCCAGATCAAGATGATAATGCGATCTCAGGGACAACCCCCAACTGACCACGAGCGCTGCCACTTAGAACATGGAAAAAACAACCACTCCAGAAAGAAGCAAATGATTCTTGTCCTCCATGACAAAGTCTCCAACATCTATCGCCCGGAAAAAGATGATGATCTGAAAGCCAAAAAGGCCGAAACTACTCTCCCTCTTGATGCGGGACCCTTCGTCGAGCACATCATGACAACCTGCCTCCTGTCGAGAAGTGAATTACCTACCACCCTAACACCCTACAATGGTACAAGCGACTCCGCTCTACACCTAACGGCATTCTAGACCACGATGCTCTATCACAGGGAAACCGATTCCGCACTTTGCAGAGCCTTCCCAACTTTCCTGGGAAAAACCGCCCTATTGTGGTTTGCTTCCCTCCTGCCAGGGTCTATCCATTCTTTCGACGATCTCTCCAGCGTCTTCCTCAGCCGGTTCACCATATCGTGGGTATATCACAAGATAGGAGTAGTCCTCCACTATGTTAGACAAGGGCAATATGAGCCCCCAAGAGAATACCTGAACAGGTTTTAGGCCATAGCAGCCGAAATTCCCAATCTTGAGCCATAGATCGAGCTCTTCTCCATCCAGCTCGGGCTAAAGCTCGGACTCTTCGCCAATCAGATTGCCCTTGTCGAGCCTATAGACATGGCCGAATTTTAGAAAAAAGATGGAAGAACTCCGAGAAGCCAAAAAGACTGACTCACAAAATCTAAAGGCTATCGTCGATGATAAGAAATCCGAGAAAGGAGGCAGAAGAGGCAAAGATCGCCACCTCCACGAGCAGAACAATAGCCTAGCACCAAGGTCTTCACCTCATTCGAGTACCCAATTTAAAAGGTACACACCCCTTAATACGAAACCATCCTACAAGAAGTATATTATGTGCAACTACTTAGGCCCCTCAGTCGCCCCGAAAATGTGAGATCTTTATTCAAAGGTGACAAGAGCAAAATGTGTGAGTTCCATCAAACCTACGGACACGCCACTGAAGAATGTGTGGTCCTCCGTGACCAGATTGAATTATTAACTAGAGAAGGTCGCCTCAACCACTACATCCGACGCGATCGGAGTCGCAGCCAAACCCGACGAAGTCGCCAACAACACCGAAGTCCCAGTAACACACCACCGCCTGGTGACACAGACAACCACCATGGCTCTGAAAGTGAGCAACGCCACCCTGATGTCCAGGGAGTCATCCACTACATAATGGGAGTATTTGTCGGAGAAGGCAGTCCTGAAACACAACCATCCCGAACCATCATGATCGTCAACGAAGCGGTTCGGCCACAAAGGCCACACGTACCCACCCCGATATTATACTTCTATGATACTAACTTTCAAGGAGTTGATAGGAATTTACATGATCCTATCATTATTTCTGTGCTTGTTGTTGGTTTCCTTGTTAGGAAAGTTTTGGTGGACCAAGGGAGTTCTGTTGACGTCCTTTTCTACCCTACACTCGAGAAAATGGACACCAGTGAATCTTCGCTACACCCATACCATGGAGAACTTGTCAATTTCTCAAGAGACCACGTAAACATCAAAGACTACTTATGGATAACCACACAATTTGGCTCTACACCGAGAACAAAGACGATAGACATACAGTTTCTTGTCGTCCAATGCGCGAGTCCATATCGCATGATCATGGGTCGGCCCTCCTTGAACAACTTGTGAGTCGTTGTGTTGACCCCCCACCTTGACATTAAATTTCTCATCTTGGAGACAGAAGTGAGAGTGATCTATAGAGACCAGAGGGAGGCTCGTGTGTGCTACAACGAATGCAAGCTCAGGCTAGCTGAACCCCAAACCATAATATCAGACCTAGATCCCAAAGGACATATCCAAGAGTGGCCTCAGCCCGCTGACGACTTGGAGTCCATGCAGATCGGGGCATCCCGTGAATAGGTAGCCTATGTGGGAGCACACCTCCCCAACGAGCTCAAAACTCGACTTATCACCTTGCTCAAAAGCAACGTCAACCTCTTCGCATGGACACTTGCTGACATGCCAGGAATAAACCCCTAGGTCATTTGCCACAGGCCCAGAAGAAGAGAAAGCTCGGGATCTAACGATAACATGTATCTCATGAAGAAACCAAGAAACTGCTAATGACAAAATTCATTCGGGAAATTCGTTTTACAACATGGCTCGCGGATGTTGTTGTGGTCAAAAAGCACTCGGGAAAGTGGCGAATGTGAGTCGATTTCACCTACCTCAACAATGCCTGCCCAAAAGACTCCTACCCTTTGACAAGCATTGGCAAACTCGTTGACGGCTCCTCGGGATACCAGTACCTGAGTTTCATGGATGCCTATTCAGGCTACAATCAGATCGAAATGCACCATAACGACAAAGAAAAAATGACTTTCATCACCGAGCATGCCAACAGGTTCCAGAACAGATTCAAAAATAGGTTCCAGTATAGGTGCCAATACATCTTCCAGAACATATTCCAACAAGTTCCAATAGGGTACCTTATAGAATACGTACCTTAGAACCGGTAAATAAATAGGTTCTAGGGTACAACTTTCGGATATCGATTTCGGTTCCAGGTACTCGATGGTTGGACCCGAAATCAGTTTTAACTGGTTCATTGATTTTGTCCCGAACCCTACCCGAATTTAATTCGGATCTATCCGAAACTAGCTATCCGATCGGGTAGGTTTCAAACGGTTTCGGATCTATTCGATAAAATTAAAAAAAAAAATTAATGTTTGAGATATACCATATAATTAACTTATTAATTTACCAAAGATTATAATTTTTACTACTAACTTAATATAATTTTGGTATTTTCGGCCATCATGTGATAATTGTGAAGCAAGAGTTAAAAATCTCAAATATGCATTAAAGGAAACCCTAAATCCCCAATAAGGAAACATACTTCACTTTTCCCGAACACCCTCACTCTCAGGCTCTCACTCCTGCCTTTCGCCGTTCCAACCTTTCTCAACTGGAGATTTCGAGAGCAGTCCTCATCTAAATCTTCTGCCGTTGTACCGTCCGCAGTTCGCCAGCCGCGACGCGGTTTGGTGAGCCGTCGGCCTGCCATCCCGACAGTGCGACACTGCCTCCGCGAGTACCCTCTCAGTCACCTGGGGTCCTTGCAAGGTAGTGGTAGATATATCAAACATGTTTTCGTTAGAAGTATGTTCCCTTCTTTCAAATCGATAAGCTCAGTATGCCGTCCTAAAATTGAGATGAGACTATTTAACATGCACTTTAACCTTGTTTTTGGGAGCTGTTTGTTTGATTGGTGGATGTAGTGCTTTTTTACTTTGTTCCAGTTAAGTTGGGATGATGCACAATTTGCCTCTTTGGTTTTCTTTTAATATTGAAGTACTAGCAGTCTTGTAGTCATATGATCTGAGGTCCAAGACTGCACCTTTTGTTCTTTCCTGAGATTACTGCCTTTCCATTCTTTCTGAGTGCATTGCATTGTGTTGTTGTTGAATTGAGCACTGCATTATATTCTTGCTCATTTTTTGATGGATATCATTGCTAAAGTTGAGAAAATTTTGTGCTAGGAGTTGTTTTTTATCCAGTTGAGCTCTTGAGTTGATAATGCACATTTTAGAACGGCTTGGTTTTAATCGGGTACCTCTACCTACACGACTCATTTGTGCATCTGTTTCAATAAACTGTTTTGGTATTAAATTTAAAACGTTCAGTACTTCAGTTATGGTTTCAATTTCTGGTAGTAGTTTATGTAAATGTTGACTCGACTTGAGTCCGATCTGAGCTAGAAACTATGACAGATCAAGTCTAATCTAGAGCACTCTCATACGGCATTAGGAGCTTTGATTTTGATTGTTGCATTAGAAGATGGCTTGAGCTGCACTGCACCTGCACGCAAGTGATGAAATAATTGACTTGGTCAAGGTTCACAACTCAATAAAAGGAGCACTTCTTTTGAGTGGCCCCATTCTCATCAACCAATGAGCTACATTTTATAACATGCTGCCATTTCAATTTTGCCTTGAGATAGGCTCGAACGACGAGGCGCTGGAGCTCTTTTTCTCAGCCGTTTGATTCCAAATTGCGCATCAATCTCAGCCGAGCGCACATCACTGCCTCATCAATCTCGGTCAATCAACTCGAATTAATTGCTCAAAGGAACAACGCTAGCCGTTTGATCAAATTGAACGACACAGCATAATTCCTTGCTGCAAAATTATCGCCGAACGAGTAGCAATGAGTTGGCTTCCCCGATTATAAATAGAGGTCTAATTTGCAGTTCCAAATATCATCCCATCTATTCCATCATCCCAACATCCCATCTGCTATGTTTCACAAACAAGATTCCTTTTTCGGCCGCTCTCTTCCCCTTCATACCGTCTCAGGCAGAAGCAAGAAGATCAAGGACGCCGCATCCATAGTTTTCAGGTAGAAACCGGAATCCAGTTTCCAATGTGCAGAAAAATATCCGGGGTGCAGAAAAATATCCGAGTACAGGCAATATTTTTCTTTTACAGTTTATTTATCAGTTGTATTCAGATTCTCTTGTATTGGCCGTGTTTTCTCCTCTCTCATAAAATCAGTGCCCTCTTCTCCCCGTGGAGTAGGCCGGGTTTCTCTCAAACTTCGATCCTCATTTTGATGATAACAAACATGTATTTAATTTATGTGTGAAGTTTGGAGTTCGGGTTGAGGTTGCGATAAGCATGCGAAGTTCGTTCTAACGAAACGAAAGAAAAGATCATCAAAAAAATGGAAGAAGAAAACGTCAAAGAAAGGCTCGGGTATAGATCAAGTAGAAATCATGTAATATACCCCTAGGATGATTTTATCCCAAGCCAAATTGTAAAGTTATCCAAGTTAAAAATTGGTAACTAAATCCATGAAAAAGCACGTAACAAATTCAAAATAAAAATCAACCTCAGCCTGAGTTCGGTCGACCAGTCGGTCGACCAATCGGTTGACCAGTCGATCGACCGAACAAGGCAGAATACTATCAGTAGCCTATTCGGTCGACCGAATGATGCCACAAAACAGCAGTAGCCATTCGATCAACCTGTCGGTCGACCGAAGTTGGTGAAAAATTGGCAGAAGGCTACGTCGGTCGACCGACTGAAGCCAAAATTTGGCAGAAGGTGCATCGGTCGATCGATCGGTCGACCAGATCGCAAATCGCGCCTCTGGCTTAACAGATCAATGAAGTCGTGATCCATACAATCAACCCGCCGGTCGACCAGACGACGCGAGTAAAGCACAGAAAGGGTAGCGGTCGATCGGTCGGTCGACCGACAATCGACCGGCATGCGACCGAACGACTGTAGCGGCTAGTTTCCCGCCCGTTCAATTAAGGGTTATAAATAACCCTCATGTAACTCCCTTAAGACTTCTTACAGATTTAATTGAGCATTTAAAGGAGAGTTTTGAGACTTCTAAACATCAATTAATAGCGCTCGGTTCTTCTGTCAACAACTTCTTCAAGCGCACACTCTTCCTCAACTCGGGCTTCAATTCGAGCTTTACGACTTGGTGAGTTGGAGGCTTTGAAGGCTTGGAAAAGAGCATTTAGTCTTGGTTTACTCTTTAAGCTCTTTTCATTGTAATTTTAATTGTTATTTGAACATTATTTTCTTTGGATTTGTGCTTGTGAAGACCTAGGTTGTTAGGTCCTAAAATTGGGTAGTTGCCTTTGTGTTTGAGGCTTAATTCCACCGGTGTAAACTCAGTTCGCTAGGATTAGTTGAGTTGTCCCTTAGGGTTGAGGTGGAAGAGTGCTCTCTATAAGAAGGCGAAGACTTCCGGGTGTGGAAGTGCCTTAGATTGAGAGTGAGACTCTTCGAGTCAAAGTCCTCTGTGTAAGGGAAACTATTTAATTTAGTAAACTTAGTTTGGAAATCCTAAGCGGGGTGCTTAGGTAGTGGAGTAGGCATTGGGGCCGAACCACTATAAAATCCTCGTGTTTGCATTGATATCTTTGCTTGTGCTTAATTGGTTTATTTTTGCTTCTGCGTCTAGTCGATAAATTGTGATTTGCCTAAATAATCAAAAATGACTAAAATCGAATTTAGGCTAATAATTTAGTAAACATACTATTCACCCCCCTCTAGTGTGCCATTTCACCCAACATAAACAACTCCGGAAGTCCATCCATTGACGGAGGGGTGCCCCAAAGAGACGGCGCTGGAGCGATATGAGATTTCGATCGGTGACGGGGGAGAACGCTGAAGAGACGGCTCTGGAAATCCATTCGATGACGAGAGGGGATGCCCCAAAGAGACGGTGTTGGGTTGTGGTGAGGGTCTATTTGGTGACAGGGCATGCCCTGAAGAGACGACATTGGGCCAAGCAACGCATTAGGAGGCTACCTTGACGACCTATCATATGTGGCTGCTTGGAGGGATATTCCCATCCGTGTCGGACAACGACTAGAGCGGCTTATGGCGGCTAGTGCGCCATGTTTACGTTATGATGTCATACTTGTTATTAGTTAATGACATGACCTGATTGGTCGTATACCGAGATCATTGTATTATGAATTTAACCTGTTATCATGTTATTTCTTATGATATCTGATTATGTGGATTATGTTTGAGAGGGCTGGTGTTACCATGCCACTCACTGAGTTGTAAACTCACGCCCTCCTGCCTATGTGTGCAGATTCAGGTGAGGCACTGGGTGCTTGATGTGGTTGGCAACGCAAGCTCAGCGAGGAGATTTCCCCCAGTCGTAGTTAGAGAGTCTCGAGTCTTGTAGTTTCATTTGAGGTGTTTCTTGCATTTGTAGTCTCCTGTGAGACATTTACTTGATCAGTTTGAGTCTTGATATTTTCATTTCGGAGGTTGGAACCTAGTGTATGGGTGTTTATTATTTTTTATGCATTCCTTTGCATTGTATCATTGTAGTCTTGTTTTAGGCTTCGAGGTACAAGTGCTATTCCCGGCCGGTCACGTGATCCTAAGTTGGGGTGTGACAAAGTCGTATCAGAGCATGGTAGTAGGTCCTGACTACGACAATAGGTTGTAGGAGCATTGTATGGGGTATTGCTAGCGTGTTGTCATATGGTGTGTCTTGTCCTAGGGGGGGAGAAGGAATTGAGCTTGCGCGCCAATGATATGTGATTACCTTTATATTTTATCAATAGTAATGGATACTTGAATGATTATATTGTTCTCAGAATATGGAAACATGTACTAATTCAATAACATACTATATTTAGATATTTCCTTCTTGTTAACTCAGCCAATTTGGTTCGGTATGGTTCAACACTTGATTTTTCGTATTTGGGCAAAAATAGACTTATGTAGATGAGATGTACTTGGTTGATACATGGTTTTGTGCATGATCTCGTGGTTTCTTGAAAATAGATGATTGATCTCTTAGTTTATGATGATATATGTTGAGTGGATTGATGTATGAATGGTTTTGGCCGAATCGTATGAATTTCGAAAAGTTGTAGTGAATCTTGTTATGTGAGATAAGCCTTAATTTAAATGTAATGGGATGTGTTCTGCATGTTCTTGCTCGATTTGTCGTGTGATTTGGCCTTCTTGAGATTCAGTCATGATAGGGGGATTTTTGGACCGGTTGTGGCTTCTTTGGTTTCAGGATGAATTCCGAATATATAGTCTAGCTTTGTTTCCTTGAATTTTGATCACTGATTTGATCTATCGTTGGACAACTTAATGTTGGAATTTTGATGGACGAACTTTGGGGGAGCGAACTCCCATGCTTTGGCGTGCGGTTTCAGTAAAAATTTTGGGGAAAGGTGAGGGCCGATTGTGCCTATTTCCCTTGAGCATGATTTTTGTTTTCACACGTGATTTTGATTTAATATGTTGCATTGCATAATGGTCTATGTGTATTGGACGAATTGTTGAGGTTTTTTGTGTAAGTTTTCGGAGTTTTATGGCCGGATTTTGATGAGGGGTTTTACCATGTTTGATCCTCATGAATGGGGAAGATTTCGGGGCTGATTGTGCCCATCCACTTTGTAGATGACTTCAGCACTTTGTCGATCAGGTTTCTTGAAGCTTTGGATCAATTCGAGATGTGGTTCTTTTCCTTGGTGTTTGGCCAAGGTCGGCCCTGTTTTGGGACAGATTTTGGGGTGTCGAGTACACCTCCTTTTCCTGGGTTGATTTTAGAATTTTTTAAATATGACTCAAGTGTATTGTATTGCTGTTTTGCCTCTTTTTATAGATTGAGTGGCTGAAATTTTTGGAAGGGATTTATATTGTGATGTGGCCAAATTTATGATGTCTTCATGCTGGAATTTTGAGTTTAGGGGCGCATGGGGCTTGGTGCAGTTGGTAAGACTGCTAAGTGTTCAATTAAATGTTTCACCAATTTGGTTTGCTCAGATTTCATACTCTATCTCAGTTTAATTTAGTGATTTTGGTTGTGGCGATACTCGGAGGCCGCGAGTGGCTGAACATGGTAAATTTTTTTATTGAAACTTTTACGATTGATCGAACTCATGGTTATGGGTGACCAGCCACTTGGAGTATGCGGCCGAGATTTTTGAGCTTTATATTGTTTTGCTTCACACTTTATCGCAGTTCATTGGAGGCCGAGACCTTGGTGTTTTCATGTAGGAATTTCGGATTTCCCTTGTTGACTATTTAGTCCAGATTTGAGTACTTGTGCAATGGCATTTTCGTGGTTTCCTGTGTTGGCATGTTGTACCCTCGGTCATTGCGAGGATTGGAGGCCGAGTTGGCTAAATTTCTTGATGCTTGTATGCTGAACTTTCTTAGGGAGGGGCTGCCATATGACATGTAGCTTGGTGAGAATCAGTTTGCCGCCAAGTATTTTGTTGAATGCCCCAACCGAGTTAGTGTGCCGAGATTTCTTGTTTCATCGTTGTTTTGGGTTTTCGGGCAACGTATTCTTGTCGGCTCGTCATGTGTTTGATGTAATGCTTTAAAGACCTAACTTTATGAAGTGCATATGCATATCTTACCATGATATGAGTTGCTGGAATTTATGGATAAATATATATTTTATTTGATCATGTCGTGATGCTAGGTGGCCGGCCTATGAGACACGCATCGTTGCCCTTGTCCCAAAGATTGTTACGTGATAATGATGTGTAGAGGCCGAGTCCTCACCCTAAACAAGTAGGAACATTGGGGTAAGTCGTGGGTTGTGATGGCCGAGCCCCGAGGCTCGTTGTGTTGGAGAATATGTTGAGCTTGAAGTTGTAACCAAGTTGAGAATAATTGCTAAGTGTATGGACTGTGAAAATCTGAGATCTAATATATAAGTGATTGGAAATCATGTTTCCTTAGTGTAACTCGTAATCCCAACCGTGATGAGGATTGAGGGGCATGTGGGCTACTTTATTTCTATGCATGTGCCATGTTTTATTATCCATTCTTAATATTGATACGGTGTATTGTGATTGTGCTCGTGTTAGATGGCCAACCATGGACGGGGAGCTATTAGAGAGGATGCTAATGCTCGCCCCAAGGAGTTGAGTTTGACCGTGACGGGGCTCGCCACGAAGAGACGGCTCCATATGAGATATGTCAGCCCAACCATTTATGACTACACAATTTTGTATCACTCTGGGAAGGTGAACATTGTGGTGGACGCCTTGAGCATGAAGTCTATGGGGAGTTTGGCACTTTTGACTGCCGTGAGGAGACCCTTCGCAAGAGAGAGCTCGCTAGTTGTCTATGTGATTGGATTGTTTTGTCAGTGCTCGATTCCGACTGTGTGGTAGCACGCATGCGAGTTCAGTGCACCTTGGTTGACATACTCCAGATAGCTCAGGGTGAGGATGCCCTTTGTGCGATTACTAAGATTTTAATGGAGAGAGAAGATGCAGGTGATGGGTTCAAAATGGATAGAGAGAGTGCCCTGAGATTCAAGGACATGATTATAGTACCAGATATGGCAGAGGTTCAGAGGCAGGTGCTTGATACGACACATAGCTTCACACACACTATGCACCAAGAGCCACCAAGATGTACCGTGATCTAAGGCAGCATTACTAGTGGAAAGGAATGAAAAGAGAGGTGGCAGAGTTTGTATCCAAGTGCTTGGTGTGTCAACAAGTCAAGGTTGAGCATTTGAGACTAGCATAATTTCTTCAAAGTATAGAGGTACTTCAGTGGAAGTGGGAGAAGATTATCATGGATTTGGTGACTGGATTGCCGAGGTCAAAGAAAGGGAATGACTCGATTTGGGTGATCATGGACAGAGTACACCCAATATTCCATGTTTCGATGCTTAGGATATATGTCAAGGATGAGTCTCGTGTGTTAGAGCTCATCGCAGTGGAGGTTGATGCGATCGTATTTTATAAGGAGAGGCCCGTTGAGATCTTTGATCATCAGATGGGGAAACTGAGGTCCAGGGAGGTTCCAGTGGTGAAGGATCAATGGGAGCACCATTTTGGGCAAGAATCTACTTGGGAGGTTGAGCGCGAGATGCGCGAGAAGTACCCATACTTTTTTGACGACTTGGTAAGTGTCTTCGCTTATCTTAAATTCGAGGACTAATTTTTTTTAAGGGGTGAAGATTGTAATACCCATGTATGTACTTATGATTTCAGGCTGAGACTCGGATTGAGCCCCCGAGCGTGTCGGAGAGATAGCTGGAGATCGCGGTCTAAGGTATTATTCATGTGTGTGTTTAATTAAGTTGATTGAATTAATATTAAGCCTATGTGAGCGAGTCGGGTTTTAGGAGTCGTTCAGTGCAATCTGAGCGAGTTTTGAACTCGTTTAGCCGTGTAACTTAAGTGAAGGGTAGATTAGTCATTTGGTGATTTAAGTGATTATTATATATTGTTATTTCTCCTTGAGAGGGCCGAATTTTGCAGCCCTTCCACTTGTGTGTGCGAACCTAGGAGTGGAGTAAAGGAGACGGTGGCGAGTGGTGGTGGGCGGCTGATGATGAATTCTTGCGAGTTTTTCTTGGTTTCTTGGTGATTCTTGGTCTCTACTCTTGTGATTATTGGATTCTTTGGTGCGATTTGATTAGGGCAGCTCCAGGGACCCTAAGAGCCGGTTGTAGAGCCCTAGTTGAGGGATCTTTTAGGGCTGTTTGATGACGATTTATCCTTGTGGTCGGACCCCCTTATGGTGTGGCTTAATTACATGGTATTGGTTGAGTTTTGGGAGAAGAGCTTCCCTTGTTTTCGTTGGTGTAGGTGACCCTAAGTTGGGAGGGTAAGCCCTAACTATTTGGTCCTTAATATAGGAGTTTTGTTGTGATGAATGGGGATGGCCGAAACTTGATTTTGACAAGTAATCAAACACAAATAGTATCAATGTTATCACAATGATTTATAGTGGTTCGACCCCAATGCCTACTCCACACATGGAAGTCTTCGCCTTCCTACCGAAAGCACTCTCCTACCTCAAAACCTAAAGGACAACAAATTCAATCCTAGTAAACTAACTAAATCGGTGGACTTAAGCCTTACAACCAAGGCAACCAATCAATCAAACAACCTAGCACCCTAGGTTCACAAACTTGAAATACAATGAAATAAACCACAAAATACAACACTAAATAGAGAAATAAATCAAACAATAAAGTACTTAGCTCCACAACAAGATTTTTAACTTTCTCTCGATGCCTTGGATGATGAAACAATGAAGTATAAGGCTCAAATCAAGAATTCAATTACAAAGCAAGGGTTTGATGAAATGTGGCTCAATGAAACTTGGAAATGATCAATAGATAGCTCAAGGATGTTAAGAGTGATCAATAATGGTGGTGGAAGGCTGGGATGATCAATTTATAAGGAGCCAAGGGGCAAGGCACTCAATGGCTCAAAAAAGAGTCGTTGGCCTTCCGTCGGTCGATCCTTTGGTCGAAGCTTCGATCGACCGACCATTCGACTAAACCTTTGACTAAAACTGCACCGAGGGTAGTTTCAGCAAGGTCCATTCTCTAATATTTCTTAACTTTAAGTTAATAAGGATTACCCCCCATTTGGATTCAATAAAAATATCTAGAAAATTAAAATCCATAAGAATCAAAATCTAACTTTTGGGGTCTCGTACAAATTTGCAAAAACTAAAAATTTTATAATCTCTCGGGTCAAATATAGATATGTTAAAGGTTTTCAAAAATTCCTTAAAAATATGTCTTTAACTTGTTTCTACCTAAGGAATAATTACCGGGACTTTTGGTGCCAAGAGAAAGTCTAAATCATGTAGCCCTCCAAGGAGTTCCCTAGGATTAGAGAATTTTTGGGTCATTTTCTAATTTCCCTGGTTTCATGTTTTGGGGTTCGGGTATTGGTTTTTGAGTTATTATGCATCAAATAGATTATATACATTAATCTAGACACTTTAGACCTAGACTCAAACTTCCTGACGATACCTGAGCATCAATGAGCGTCCTTGCCGATTTCTCTGATTTTTTCGATCAGGGACGTCGTGCGTTAATCAACTTGGAACCTAAAAAAATTTCTCCACGAAAACATTAGTTTCGTGTTTGTTATCATCAAAACTGAGATTAAGACCTAGGGTGAAAACCTTAGGTCAACATGCCAAGGAGAATAAGGTAGGACCGTCCGAGGGGACGGTAATGGCTCTGAGCCGGATGTAGCAGCGCAGAGGCCGAGTAAGGGCTTTGAGGCCGGATGTAGTGGCACTAGGCCGAGTAATGGCTTTGAGGCCGAATGTAGCGGCGCTGAGGCCGAGGGAGCTCATCGAGGAGAGTAAGGCAGGACCGCTCGAGGGATCTATAAAGGCTTTGAAGTCGGATGTTGCGACGCTGAGGCCGAGTTAGGGCTCTGAGGTCGGATCTAATGGCGCTGAGGCCGGGGATCACGCTCAGGGGGTCAAGTCAAGCTCGTTGAGGAGCATAAGACATAACCGCGCGAGGGGTCAGTAAGGGCTCTAAGGCCGAATGTAGAGGCGCTGAGACCGAGGACCGCGCTCAGAAGGTCAAGCCGAGCTCGCAGAGGAGCGTAAGGCAGGACCATGTGAGGGGTCGGTTAGGGCTCGGAGGCCGGATGTAGTTGTGCTTGTTGGCCTAACGTTTTCAAACTTGGTCTTAATCTCAGTTTTTATAATAACAAACATGGAACTAATGATTTCATGGAGAAATATTTTTAGGATCCATATCGGTTTACGTGCGATGCCCCCGATCGAAAAAATCAAAGAAATAGGAAAAATTGGCAAGAATGCTCGTCGATACTCGGGATTCATCGGGAATGTTGAGTCTAGGTCTAGAGTATCTAGATTATATGTATATCCTATTGGTCTAAGGTTTTCAACCTTGGTCTTAATCTCAGTTTTGATGATAACAAACATGGAACTAATATTTCATTGAGAAATATTTTCAGGTTCCATATCGGTTAGCACTCGATGTCCTTGATCGAAAATATCGGAGAAATCAAAAAATCAAAATGACATTGGTTGATGGGTTCAAGTTTGTCGCGGAAATTTCTAGAAGTTTGACGTGTGCACCAAAGACATCTTGGATGGTCTAGAGAACATATGGAAAGCTCTCCAAGTTGATGCACATTGTAGGCCGGAACCCAAGAATGAAGCGTGCAAGATCAATACGCAAAAATCAGCCCTACCCAGATTCAGTCGATCGACTGGTCGATCGGCAGAAGGCAAAAATGGGAAGAAGGCATTTCGATCGACCGACTAGTCGACCAGATGACGCCCAGAATGGGCAGAATACCTTTCGTCAATCGGAAGTTGCTCAATCAGTCGATCGACGATCGACCGGCAAGCGAACGAGCATCGCCAACAGCGAGAAAAATGACCGTTGACGAGCCTTAATGTTTGGGGGGTTATAAATACCCATGTCAAACTCATTCCTCGCCTATTATTGATTATTCCAAGCCTCAAAGAGTGATCCTAAGCATCTCCTATGCTCTTCCATGATCAAATTCACAAAACCTAGCTCTTGATCCCTCATCCTCAAGTGTTCTTCATTGAAGGGGTATTCAAGCTTGCTAGGCTCAAGAAGAGATGTCCTTATTGTGATAACTCCTCTTTACTCTCTTCTTATGATTAAGGTGTTTTTATTTTGTTTTGAATTGATTTACTCGAGCTTGTAAGAAGACCTAGTGTTTGGTCTTGTGATTGAGTTGTATCCTTGGTAAAGAAGGTATAACGCCACTTGTGTAAACTAAGTTAAGAGTAGGTCTCAGGAATTAAGGTGGGAAAGCTCACTCGGTAGGAATGAGGTATACTTCCGGGTGTGGAAGTGCCTCCGAGGTGAGTGTAGGGTCTTTTTGGTGTAAAGTCCTCAATTGTAAGCTACTCATAATTTAGTAGATTTTGGGTGTGAAAACCTAAGCACTGTTCTTATGTAGTGGAGTAGGCATTGGGGTCGAACCACTATAAATCATTGTGTTAACATTGATATTTTGTTTGTGTTAATTGCTTTATCATTAATCGCTTTCGCATTTAGTTATTCAATTGTGAATTGCCTAATTAATCAAGTAAACGATTAAAATCGAATTTAGGCTAATTGATTTAGTTAACACACTATTCACCCCCCCCTTTAGTGTGGTCATTTCACCAATATTTGGTATCAGAGCGGGTAGTAGATTGAGATTTCATCATCTCCTCTACATCGTCTCTCGATCCAAAAAATGACACTAGAGAGTTTAGCATCTTCACCTCTTAGGTTCGATGCCACGAACTTTGGTCTTTGGAAATCTAGGATGTATGTCTATTTTGTCACGCCCCATCTTAGGGTCACGTGATCAGCTATGGTATACGTGCCTATACCCCGCAGCTTATCCCATGCACATGCCAACTCAAATAAAACATAGCGGAAAATACGAGACGGTTTTATTATAGTAGAGAAAACAAATCAGTTTTCATTTTCATTTTAAAGGAGTAAAGTTCAGCAAGTCAAACAGAGTGCAAAAATTTATAAATAAAAAGTTTATCAGTTTTTCACAAGAAAGATAGTATGAAATAAAACATAAGAATGTCCCAATGGACTAAAACTCCAAGAATGCTAAAATACCAAGTGCATGACCAAATACTACAAGACTCGACTACGACCCCTAACTAGGACTGCTATGACATCAATGTAGCTCCTCTGCCCTCCAACTGCGCCAAGTGCTCCAGCCTACCTCACTGGTCAAGCTCTGCAAAAAAAAATAGAAAAGAAACGAGAGTGAGTCCAAAGGAACTCAGTGAGCGGTCCTACCAAGCCCCACCACAAAACCAACCATAGATATATAACATACAAACATAAACACCCCTGTCTCATACAGGGAGAATGCAACATTTGTGGTATGGCTAACTAACGGCCGCTTGGCCGACCCATGCCCAAAGGCAAGCTTATTCACATTAGCAGTCCTTATCCTAAAGTGAAGGGTTATGAGGATAATCGAGTTTTACCTATCTGAACTTATCCCATAACATACCTTTAAAGAGAGACATACGGGAATAATCGAGATTTGCCTATCCGAACTTATTCCGAAAGAAAAGCGGGAATAATCAGGATTCGTCCATTCGAACTTATTCCAAAGAGAAGCAGGAATAATCGGGATTCGCCCATCCAAACTTATTCCTAAAGAGAAGCGGGAATAATCGGGATTCGTCAATCCGAACTTATTACAAAGAGAAATGGGAATAATCGGAATTCGCTCATTCGAACTTAATCCTTTTTAAACACGGGTTGGGATTTACCCATCCAACCTTCTGGGCTCAAGCCCGCAAACCGGCTCCTAACCGAGCCTCTCTGCCATTCATGAAAGATATGATGCCCACAAGACCTAAGTCATGTGTCTTCCACGGTGTTCTAGGGGCGTTCCTACTGGGAAAAATGTCGCAACACACTATGTCCGTTCCCGACGCCCCAAACCCGCAATGTCATCAACCCATGAGGTTTTGTTTCATGCATTTAATTTCTTGTTGGCTCTTAACAGATTATTTTGCCCATTGAATTTTAATTCTACAATTAAAATTAAAATTCCTGAATTTAAGTTTTGTTTTAGGGGTTTTGTTTTCAGCCTACTATTTGAGCCCAATTCTGGTGTACCCAAGCCGAATCTTATTTCCAGAGTGTGTCATATGGTTCCAGACTATATTTTCTGGTTAAAATAATAGGTTACACAACAATGTTCAGTAATCATCACACCTTACAAACATAGTTTCAAATCTCAGCATCATTAGTGACAATCCAGCATGAAATTTCAGCATATTTAGATTTTCAGCGCCCTAAATTAATTAACACGAAAATCACATCAATAATCATTCCAAAAATATTGCTAAACCTGATTTCATTTATCACAAACAACAATTAAAAAGGTCTATATTCTAAACATAATTTAGCATGCTTCAAATCCTTACACCAACATCAAGATTCATGTTTTATAAATCAAGAATCATCAAGAACATAAATCATGCCATCAAGAACTAAATCTTTCACATAAAACCATAAATTTAACATGTTGAGATTCATACTTTTGACATCAAACATAATTCAACATCATAATAACATAGCAAAGATTCAAAACAAGGGATTTAAAAACTTATCAAAATAGACATGCTCTCTTAGGCAATATCACAAACACCTTGAGGACGCCTCCTTTCCCACCTTGGCCGAGCACCCCTAGGACAATCCTAGGGCTGCCGCACCACAAAGGGGGGATCCTCAGGCTTTCTCTTTCATGGTAACATGAGAAAATAACACCCACGTCGGAAAATAACAAGAATTCTCAAATTCCAAGAGGCGGCTCAAGAAAACGAGGAAAAAGGGGGGAGGAATGGAGAAACCACTCACCTGATTAGGAAGAAGAAGAAGGAAAGAAATTCTTGAAGACGGCCTCCGAATCCGGCACACCAGAGGCGGCGGCTCGGCTTGGCTCCTAAGGGGGAGGGGCGGGCGGCTCCCCTCTTTATCCACTTGGCTTGTGCGGAACTAGGAGCTACATGGCCTCAAGGGGGGGGGGGGGGTTATAATCCCCTCCCAACCCTAATCTTATGCTAAACCCGCATCCGCCTCAAGCCCGGATCCAAACCCACTAACCCCTCAACCCAAACTAACACAAGCTCAACACAAGCATCATCATTATGTTCAAGCACATGCATTAAAAATTAAAGCAAAAATTTACTTAAGCAAGAAAAGAATATGCACAATTCATATTTCTACTTACCCGAGCTTTCAAGCTCGCACCGGATCATGACTCGGCTCAGCTCGACCTCGAATCAGCCTACTAAACTGGCAAAGATAAATAATCAAAATTACCATAATATATCGGATATTACATATTTGAAGACTTAAGGTTTAGAAATATTCAATATGTTGAAAATTAAATATCTTGAACCTAGAAAGGAATTGCATGATTGGAATGAAAATGAGATTGAGCTATTTAAAGTTAATGAGCATGCTATGAATTGCATATTTTGCACTTTGCAAAATGACATTTTTAAAAAAGTCATGCATTGTACATCAGCATTTGATTTATGGGCTACATTAAATATGTTATATGATTTTGCTAAAATCGAAGAGCTTAATACACTTGTTGAGGGTGGTGATGACAATGGTCATCCCCCTAGTGCTAACCTCGATTTTGATGCTCTTAGTGCTTCTAGTGAAAGAAGCAAATTAAAAAGCCAAAAATGAAAGATTATATGCTACTTGTGCAAGGAAAAGGGCACATTAAAAGAAATTGCCCTTCATCAAAGAAAAATGTCAAGAAGAAGACAAGTGCGTCAGCTTCCACCTCTGAATCATAGGAAGCATCCTCCTGTCATGATCATGAAGTCATATCTCAATTTTGCCTCACGGGTCTTTGGAATGAGGTAAAACCTTCTACTTTTAGTCATGATAGAAATCTTGATAGTGATAATGATGATAACAGCTCAAATTCTTTAGGTATGACTTATGATGAGCTATTAGAAGAATCTAAGAAGATGTATGCCTTGCTTATGAATAAGATCAAAGAAAATAGAAAACTAAAGAAAGAAAATTTAAGGCTTGAATTAGAGAAAGAGAAATTGAGTATTAGTTTTGTTAATTCTTGTCATGACAATTTTAAGCTTGAAATCAAAGACTTAAAAAGTGAGAATATTGATTTGAAAAATGAAAATGAGGATTTGAAAGCTAGATTGAAGTTTAGAAATGATGATTTGAAAAATGATTTCAAAATTGAGAATGAAAAATTTAAAATTTAAAATAACATGTTGAAATTTCAATTGCATGCTTTGCATAAATCTATAAGTGATTTGAAAAATGAGATGTTGATTTTGAGTAGGAAAGTAAATACTTCTTCTTTTAATTCTAAAAATCAAAATATCTCATTTAGGAAACCTCAAAAGAATAATGTTTCATCTAAGAATGCTCATGCTCATCATGCCTTTCATGTAAAGCATTCTAATATTAGACCTCATGTTCATAAGAATGATGAAAAGAAAAGATTTAATGGACATTGCTCTGTTGTGGTGTTTACGGGCATATCATTTATGATTGCACATTTACTACATCTTAAGTAATCTGGTATCATCTCCTTACTTTGATTTGTTTCATTCAAGTTGGAGTATATGATACTTGGTTAATTCGAGTTGATTTTATCCGCTCTTGATATGGGTTTATCAAATGATTTTTGATTTTTGGTCTCTTCGGAGACCTATATAGCCTATAACAGGCTCATGCGACCTTGCAGTTCTAAATCGTAGGCTAATTGTGGTATTTCAATTTTCAACCAATAGGAATGGTTAGAGATCAAGTTTTCTTTTATATTCCACTTGTGATCTCTTAAAATTTGATATCACTTGATTTTTTTTTGAAACTATTTGAAACTATTTAGCAAAGTAGACTTTGATATTGATAATTGGTTCTTTCTCTTTTCTACTTACTACGATAACTTGCTTGGTGTGTTTTCGGAATGCTACTAATGGTTATTGCTTGCAAGTTATGATAAAATTGGAAGACTATAGAAATTGAAAGAAAAATACAAGTTTGGCAAAATTTTGAAGAATGATGTATGATTTTGTTATTGCAAAAATCTTAGTGTAACACTTCAAAAATTATACTTCAATGATTTCTCTATGACTCATGATTGATTGTGCATGATAATTGCTTAGAATTTCATGAGTAAGAAAAATTGATAATTAGCTCATTTCATGATATCATGATATTTATGAAATCGGACTAGGTTAAAAAAATTCTTTAAAGACTTCATTTTAAGTTGAAAATTGGATGAACATGTTTAGGTGTGTTAATGATTAGTTGCCATGTGCTTAAAATTGAAAATTCATGAGAAATTGAGCAAAATGATAACTAGTTCACTTTAGAGGACTTAAACTTGAAAAAGTTTAACCCAAGTCAACAAATCGACTTTGACACTTCATTTTAAGTCCAAACATCATAAATATGTTTGGGAATAGGTATGATATGTTTTCATGCACTTAGAATGAAAAATTCATATGGATATGGATAAAATGACATAGAGGCCATTTCATGATAACCTATTTTGAACTATGTTGACCCAAGTCAACAAATTGACTTAGAGGTCTCATTTTTAATCCATATTTGAGAAACATGTTTAGATTTACTCATGTTAGGTGTCCATGTGTTTAAACTTGAAAAATCATGAGTAAATGATTAAATTGACACTTAGTAAGTTTCATGATAACTAGCTTAGTTTTGAATAAAAACATGCTAGGTTGATATCTTGACTTAAGGACATAATTTATATTCCAAACTTGACATACACTCTTTACATGACCATTTTATGGTGTCATAAATGTTTGAATGAAAACTGAGCACGTTTTGAAAAATGACTGAAAATTACGAAAATGTCATTAAAATTTTAGCATTTTCAGTCAATTTTAGAAAAATGTAAAAAATTGATTTTACGATGATTCTTGAAACTACACTTTCATTGAAAAATCTAGTTTGTTGTGTAAAAATTTTAAAAATTTTCATCAAGAATCTGATTTATAATGGAATTTTGAAGTTCGATTTCGGAAACACAAAGTATCACTTACTTGAAATACTAATTTTTTCGATACTTTGATTTTTCGTCAAAAACTTCAAATGAATACTCATATATACCATTTTGATTTCATTTCTAATATCATTCACACCATTGCTTGAGTAAAATCATTTCTAGGAATGATTTTGATAGTTTGAATGATATGATTTTTGGTTGAAATCGAGAACGATTGAAAAAGGGACTTAGAGAATTCATTTTGAGCTCAAACTTGACACACGCATCTTAAATTATCATTCAGCGATGTCTTGAAAGTTTGAATCAAAATTGACAATATTTGAAAAAATACATCATATTTATGAAAAACGCCTAGTCTTTCAGGAATTTTATGAATTTATAGAAAACTGATTCTTGACTGATTCTTGACTGATTCTTGAACCTGTAGATTCCTTGAAAAATCTAGTTTGTCCGGTTAAAGTTTTAAAAATTTTGGTCAATAATATGATTTTATAAGGATTAAAAAGTTTGATTTTTGTTAACTTGAAGTGTACTTTGACCTAAGTCAAATAAGTGACTTAGAAATTCCATTTTAAGCCCAAACTTGACTCACATACTTAGATTCACTCATGTTAGATGCCTAGATGCCCAAGTTAGAGAAAACATAAGTAGATAGTAAAATTTAATACTTAGCCATTTTCATATTTTTATGCCTACTTTGAATGAAATCGTGCTAAGTTCGTATTTTGATCAAACAATATTATTTTTACTTCAAACTTGACACACGTGCTTTAGATGACCATATCTTTGTATCTGGAAAGTTTGAGTGAAATTTGGAAATATTTGAAAAAATTCATTTATTTACGAAAATGTCACCAGAACATAATGAATTTTAGAAAAATACAATAAAATAATTTTTAGTTGATTCTTAAATCTGCATCTTCCTTGGAATATCTAGTGTATGACATAAAAATTTCAAAATTCTTGAGTATAAATATGATTTGTTATGGATTTTTGAAATTGAATTTCAACACTTTAAAGTATCGTTCTTTCCAAGTGCTCATTTCTCGATACTTTGGATTTTCGTCGAAATTTTCGAATGAGACTTCAAGTATGATCTTAGATTCATGTTTTTGGTATCATTCTCATTATTATTTGAGAAAAATCATTTCTAAAATGATTTTTGATATTTTGACCGATACATGTAATATTGATACTTGAGTTAATACATGATTTCTAGTTTTAATTATCATTCTATGGGATATCATGTATTGATTAGTCTCACTTGTATGTATGTTTTCATCCCTTGAGTTGAGATCTAGATGTTGTTTCTCTAAAAACTAGTTTTCAAGTCATAACTTTGATTATAGTTGACTTTCCTAGCCCTTTTTGATTGATGTCAAAAGGGTGAGAAAAATATAGGTAAAGGAAAGAAAATATAGAAAAATCATGCATATAGATAGGGGGAGTTTATTTCCATAGATATGCATGTTGATAGGGGGAGAAATCCCATGCTTGATATCCTTTGTGATTTAATATATATATTTTCTTAAGAAAGTTTGTCAACGTCAAAAATGGGGAGATTATTGGCCTAAGGTTTTCAACCTTGGTCTTAATCTCGGTTTTGATGATAACAAACTTGGAACAAATATTTTCAGATTCCATATCGGTTAGCACTCGATGTCCTTGATCGCAAATATCAAAAAATCGGAAGGGCATTGGTCGACGCATTCGGGTTCATCGCGGAAATTTCTAGAAGTTCGGCGTGTGAACCAAAGACATCTTGGACTAGTCTAGAGAACATATGGAAAGCTCTCCAAATTGATGCACGCTGAAGGCCGGGACCCGAAAATGAAGCGTGCAAGGAAAATACGCAAAAATCAACCATGCCCAGATTTGGTCGATCGACTAGTCGACCGACAGAAGGCGGAAATGGTTAGAAGGCATTTTGGTCGACTGACTGGTCGACCGGATGATGCCCATAATGGGAAGAATGCCTTCGATCGCTCGGTCGGTCGATCGACGATCAACCAGCAAGCGATCGAGCGTCACCAATGGGCAGAAAAATGCCTGTTGACGAGCCTTGGTGTTTGGGCGGTTATAAATACACATCTCAAACTCATTCCTAGCCTAGTATTCTGAGGTAGGTTGGACAACTTTTATTAAGATACAACTGGAGTAGTGTGTTTATTGATGTTACTTATCTGTTGTTTTTGTACAACTTTTATTAAGATATTAAAGTAAGTAGTTATCATGCTTTATGTTTAGCATTCTAAAGCTATACTGGATATAATTTTTCAAGCTATTGTTTTTTTTTTGTAGGCCCGATATACCTGGGATCCCGCCATTGAGGCTCATGTGATGGATTCTTGGGAAGCTTACAATAAGAAGCTTTTCAAGGATATCCTCCATCGGGCGCGGGATGAGGCGCGCGTGAGTATAGGCAGTAATAGAGATACACATATGGATGCGCTCAAGGGACATGGACCAATCTGGATGGAGGTCGACGTATGGGATCGGCTATGCGACATTTGGGCATCGGAGGGATGGCAGGGTGCCTCCCGGACGGCGCACCAAAATCGGATTACGCTGGTCGAGGGATCCGTCGCCCGACATACCAGTGGGTCCATCTCATTAATCAGTCATGAGCATCGATTGGTAAGTAATTTAATAATTATTTTTATTGTTCATTTATTATTATAGAAAAATTAATTATATTTATTTTATTGTAGGGGATGCGAGATGAGCAGGGGACGCTCATCCCTGCTGATCCTCTTAGGATCTTCGAGGAGACACATAGATACTAGCGTGGTCCTTGTCAGGGTGAGTTCATCAGCAGGAGGCCGAAGACGATACTAGTAAGATAATATTTTAAAAAAATTATCTAGTAATTTTATTTATAATTAATTTACTTTTATTTAAAGGCCACGTATAATGAGTTGGTGACCCAGCAGGGAGGTGATCCTGCGCAGCATCAGCTTGATGCTGATGCATGGATGCAGGTGGCAAGCGTCGGCCATGGCCGGGTATATGGCATTGGCACAACGGCCCACACACGGGCGTTGTTGCAGCCACATGGTGCAAGGTCGTTTGCTTTCACCTCCTCCGTCGCTGGTCCATCAACATCACGTGCGGATCAAGACCGATTAGCGGTCGTCGAGACTGCTCAGGCATACCTCAGTGCCGACATGGTCGCTATGAGAGATACTTTGACGTACAAGGCTCAGCATATGATGAAGATGACTCAGTATATGGCGCAGATGACCCAATACATGGCACATATATCTTCTATCATACCTAGTGCTCCGGCTCCTCCGCCTCCCCCATCATTCGGCGTGACGACATCAGCATCAGATCCATCATCATCATCGACACCAACTGATGTGCTCCCCACGCAACCCCTCTCTACGTCGCCTCCCTCGCCGCCTGATCATTGATGTATTTTTTTGATATTTTATTTTGATATGATGTAAACATTATTGTTTTGATACGATGTAAATAATATTTTGATATCTATATATTATAATTTATGTCTTTTGTTTGTATTTTAGTTAAATATTCGAACAGGAATTTATATATTTTTTATTTTTTAAAAAATATATATATTTATATGCGACGGTTTTGCGGCCGCCACCATCGCCGCAGATCCTATCTACATGGTCGCGTGAAACAGTAGCAAAAAACTGTGCGACGGAATTTGCGACGATCATGTGAGGTCGCCATCACAGTCGCAACAATTCTGCGACGGCCTTTGCGACGCCTGTCAGCGGTCTCAATATGTGCATCTTTGGCGATGGTGACGTGCGCGGTTGCATAGAATCTGCGATGAGCCTAACCACAATGGATATTTTGCGATTGCTGGTGTCGTCGCAATTGACATTCTGCGACGGCGTTGCGATCGCTTTAGCCATCGCAGATGACAAAAATTTTAGTAGTGCCTATTATTGATGCTTCCAAGCCTCAAAGAGTGATCCTAAGCATCTCCTAAGCTCTTCCATAATCAAATCCACAAAACCTAGCTCTTGATCCCTCATCCTCAAGTGTTCTTCATTGAAGGGGTATTCAAGATTGCTAGGCTCAAGAATAAGAGATGTCCTTATTGTGATAAGTCATCTTTACTCTCTTCTTGTGATTAAGGTGTTTTTATTTTGTTTTGAATTGATTTACTCGATCTTGTAAGAAAACCTAGTGTTTGGTCTTCTGATTGAGTGGTATCCTTGGTAAAGAAGGTATAAAACCACTTGTGTAAACTAAGTTAGGAGTAGCTCTTAGGAATTGAGGTAGGAAAGCTCACTCAGTAGGAAGGCGGTATACTTCCGATTGTGGAAGTGCCTTCGAGGTGAGTGTAGGGTCTTTCCGGTGTAAAATCGTCCTCAATTGTTAGCAAGTCATAATTTAGTGAATCTGGGTATGAAATCCTAAGCACGGTGCTTAGGTAGTGGAGTAGGCATTGGGACAAAATCACTATAAATCATTGTGTTGACATTGATATTTTGTGTTAACTGCTTTATCATTAATCGTTTCTGCATTTAGTCATTCAATTGTGCATTGCCTAAGTAATCAAGTAAACGATTAAAATCAAATTTATGCTAATTGAATTAGTTGACACACTAGTCACCCCCCCCCCCCTCTAGTGTGGCCATTTCACCAACATATCATCTATATGATGCAAAGAAACCGAAAAATTGAAACCCGAACCCGAAAACATGAAAACCATGAAATTCAAAAAAAGACGTAGAAATTCTCTAAGCATAGGAGTGTAAGACCGGAAAAATTTCCTAAAATAAAAATCTATTTTGGTGCAGCGCGCCGGACCCGGGGTTAGTCGAGTCGAGCCTCCGAATCGTCTCGAGTAGAAGGTATGACTCGACTAATGAAGCATGAAGTTTAAATTTGGTAAAATGACTCTTTCCTTTATGCATTAATACCTTAATTGAGATTAGAGCGACTCATGTTACAGATAGAGTCGGAACCCAAGTCAGAATCTGACTGAGTCGAGTCCATGTTAAGTCACAAGGGTCAATTAAGGCAATTTAGATGAGGGAATAAAATCCCTCATCATAGAGTCGTGCGGCTCATCAAGGAGTCGCACAAAGCCCGAGCCTAGGGAGAGGGGAGAAAGACGGAGGAGGGATCTTGATCGGTACGAAAAATTGCGTCGTCGCCAGAAGATTCAAGATCGCCAACGTCCGATTCATCTTCTTCCTCAAGCAAAGGTGAATGGTTGAATTCGGTGGATTGGGGGAGGCGGGTAGCGAAACCCCTAGAATTGCTAGGTTTCGATTTCTCACGAGTTTTCGATGATTCTTGGCATCTGGATTATTTTATCACTATTTTGCATCGATTGTTGTCGGATCGTCGTGGTTTCTCGTCGAATATTTGAATATTAGGGGCTGTCGAACCAAGGGAAAAGGGGAAAGGTCATGCCAAAATTTTCCCCAATTCCCTTGACGGAAGTAGAGCCCCTCGGATGATCTTAATTTCATGTAAAGTGTGTTCATAGTTGTTGTTTGAAAGTGTTGATTGAACTCATCTTCCCTAAGGCTTAATAGGTTCGGCCAAGCAACATCAAATCCCCTTGATCAAGGCTCGGCCGAATATAGGGAGAGGGGTAAATTGACCAACGTGTAATTAGGATAGAGCGGAGATAATGTATTAGGGTTGGGGTTAATCCTTCTCTTCCATTCCTACCCTAAGAGGCACGGCCGAGCAAGGTCTACCTTGCTCAAGGCTCGGCCGAGCATAGGGGGTAGGAGAGAGTGAGATTTAGATAGTAAACTCCATAGTTAGAGTACTCAAAGCAATAGAGACATGATGATACTTAGGAAAGACTCTAACTATAGAAGGCTATTTTATTGATGCATGTAATTATAGGAATGATAGTATAGTGATCATCCTTAGACCATTCCTCCTTAAATTTTGAAATGATGTGACATTTTACCATGCTTAATAGTATATTCCTTGTTGAATTCATTTGATATCTTACCATGCTAGATAAGTTGTCCATGTTGAATTTATTTCTAAATGCAGTATATAAATTCTTATCGTTGAATCATGTAGTTATACATAGTAGTTGTTGTGAAGTAAATTTACATTTCTTTTTTTATATATCCTATTCGGTATTGTTAATGGGTGAAATTCCAAGTTCAGTACACGTAATTCTTCACACAAGATAGCGTATGATGCTAGATAACATGTAGTACATTGCAAGGTACAAATTAGATATGGAAACTTAGCTAGGGAATGACACAACTTCTAAGACCTCTTGTATTCATTTTTGGAAACCAGAATTATTAGGTGTACATGTTTTCGGAAGGGTAACATTGAATTGTTGACCCTACAGGCCGGGTTAGGACCGGATGCGGGCAACTGCCCGAGGTGTATATAAGGAAACTCTAGGACATTTTGATTATGTGATGTACTTGTTATGGTCTGTCGAGAAGCATGGGCGGTCGGAAATGACCAATGCTTGACTCGGCCAGGGATTGGGTCTTGAGATGCACCAGCGGGCCCGCTAGGTGTCAAACCCCAATTGGGTGGGACTAGCTATCCCCACCCCAGACGGTGTCCAGAGACTAGTAGACCATCCAAGTCGATGGCCCGAGACTTCTTGACTTCATCAGTGATATTGTGCGGCGCGAGCGGTCAGTGTGAGTCTACCTTTTTCAGTAGGGCTGGTTATAGCATTGACGGCCTTTGCATTTGCATTGAAGAGTCTAATCTCTTCTTGGTCCCATTTATCCATATCCTTATCGGATTGCTTATACTCTACTAAAATCATCCTCCATACATCAATGTCTAGAGATTGTAGGAAGCCATTCATGCGGATCTTTCAGTAGGCATAGTTGTTTCCATCGAATAGGGGTGGAGTATGAGTAGAGGACCCTTGAGCTAATTGCATTTCACTAGACATCTTAATTTGTAGGGAAGATGGTTAAATCTTGACATATGACCTTGCTCTGATACCAATTGTTGTGTGAAACCCGACACTAGAAGGGGGGGTTTGAATAGTGTCTATCCCCTTTTTTGTATATTTTTCTTTTTACTCAATTTTAGCTTAACTTAAGTGCAAGTGTTTTTTAACAGTAGATGTGATCAAATATTAATGACAATGATAGGAAAACAAGAATAATTATAGTGGTTCGGCCAACTGCCTACTCCACTACCTTGGCTCCTCACCAAGGATTTATAACCACTACTTTATAGAGATTATGTTTCCCTTTGAATACACTGAGGATACTCTTCTCACCACTCTGAGAACCCCTCAATCCTATTCACCTAGGAAAAACACAATTCTACAAAGTTTTCCCTAAGTGTTTCCCTAGCACACCTAGCAGCTATTACATATGGAAAACAAGTTTCAAATAGACTTCAAATACAATGGAAAGAGCTTAAGAATTTAAAGATGAACCAAAGTTCCTTTCCCAAGACTTCAGGCCTCCAACTTGCAGGAAGATGACTCCTTGAGTTGCAGCAGAGTTGAGGGAAGCAATGAAGCAGACGCTCAAAGAATGTTGTCGACGAAGGCGAAGGGAGCGCAGCAAATCAATTCTTATGAAGGCTCAAATCACTTCTTTAATGCTCAATGAAATCTCCAAGAAGGTTTAAAGAAGTTAGGTAAGGGGTATTTATAACCCCTCAGCCGAACGGAACGTTCAACGGGCGAAAAAAAAGTCGTTGGCGCCGTTCGGTCGCTTTGCCGAACAATCGTCGATCGACCGATTGATCAATCGCCAATGCGACCGCCGGCTTATGTGAGTGCTCGGTCGATCGGCTGGTTGACCGACTATCACAAATCTATCGATCCCACATTCGGTCGACCAGTCGGTCGACCAGTCGGTCGACCGAATCAGTGGAGCCAGGGTCGCGCGACTTGTGATCTCTAATCCGGTCGACCGATGAGCATTCTGCTAACTTTTGGCTTCGGTCGGTCGACCAACTAGTCGACCGACGTAGCCCTCTGCGATTTCTTCACCAACTTTAGTCGATCGACAAGTCGACCGAATGGCTACTGCCACTTCTTTGCATCATTCGGTCGACGGACTGGTCGACCGAACTGGCTGCTGCCAAGGATACTGCCTTGTTCGATTGACCGACAGGTCGACCGAACTCAGGCTGAAGTTGACTTCTACTTGATTTTGTTACATGTCTTTTTTATGGGTTTAGTTACCAAGTTTTAACTTGGATAACTTTACAATTTGGCTTGGGATAAACTCATCCTAGAGGTATATTACATGATCTCTACTTGATCTAAGCCCGAGCCTTTCTTTGACATTTTCTTCTTTCGTTTCTTTGACGGTCTTTTCTTTCGATTCGTTTGAACAAGTTTGGCATGCTTATCGCAACCTCAACCTGAACTCAAAACTTCACATATGGATTAAGTACTTGTTTGTTATCATTAAAATAAAGATAGAGACTTAAGAGAGACCCTTAAGCCAACACTATGAATCGTGATGGGGCAGAGGCGTCCAAGGCAGTGGTAGCAGGTACTATATTAGTATGTTCATCTACTGCATATGTTTTGTTTGATCCGGGTGCCATGCACTCGTTTGTATCTGCCAAATTTGCTGCTGAGTTGCCAATGGCACCTTCCTTGATTGACGGGCCATTGGTAGTATCAACGCCTACGGACGATGCAATCATAGACAAATCAATTTATCAAGGCTGTGAAGTGCTCATCTGTGACCATGTACTGAGTGCAGATTTGACACTCCTACCCACACTTGAATTTGATGTCATTCTTGGCATGGTTTGGTTGGCAGAGCACTTTGCGTTGTTGGATAGTAGGGCTAAAACTGTTATGTTCAGCAAGCCCAGGCTGCCGCAGTTCACCTTTCAAGGAGAGGAAGGAAGCAAGTCGATTGGGGTCATCTCAGCCCTAAAGGCTCGTAAGCTGCTTCGGGGCGGCTGCTAATGCTTCCTGGCCTTCGTATCCGTGGCCGAGGAGGAAGGGGGTGAGGTAAGAAATGTCAGTGGAACCCTAGTGGTCTGTGAATTCCTCGATGTATTTTCTCAGGAATTGTCGGGATTTCCGCCCATAAGGGAAGTTGAATTTTGCATTGATCTGCAGCCCGGGGTGAAGCCGATTTTCATCCCACCTTATAGGATGGCACCGGCCAAACTCAGGGAGTTAAAAGTGTAATTGCAAGAAATTCTAGACTTGGGTTTCATCCAACTGAGCGTATCACCCTGGGGTGCCCCGGTACTCTTCATGAAGAAGTAGGATGGGTCGATGCGCATGTGCATCGACTATAGGCAGCTAAACAAAGTGAATGTCAATAATCGTTACCCACTGCCGAGGATAGATGATTTGTTTCTCCAGCTGCAGGGGGAACAATGGTTTTCGAAGATAGACTTAAGGTCCGGATATCATCAGTTGAGAATCCGGGACTGCGATGTGCCTAAGATGGCCTTTAGGACTCGCTATGGTCACTACGAGTTCCTAGTGATGTCCTTTGGTCTAACCAATGCAACTGCTGCCTTCATGGACCTAATGAACAAGATATTTAAGGAGTACCTGGACAACTTTGTGATCGTCTTCATTGATGACATCTTGGTATACTCCAAGAGTGAAGAAGAGCACTCCAAGCACCTGAGAATGGTCCTGGAAACCCTCAGAGAGCACCGATTGTTTACAAACTTTTCCAAGTGTGAATTCTGATTGGAAAGTGTAGGGTTCCTGGTCCATGTAATGTGCAAGGAAGGGATAAGGGTAGATCCTGCAAAGGTGGTAGTGGTGCAGAACTGGAGGCGGCCAACTAGCGTGACTGAGATCCGCAGTTTTCTTAGTTTGGCCAGGTACTATCGAAAGTTCGTGGAGAACTTCTCCAGGATTGCAGCCCTTTTGACTCGGTTGACTCAAAAAAAGGTCAGATTCATTTGGGACGACAAGTGTGAGGCGAGCTTTCAAAAGCTCAAGGAATGTTTGACATCTGCACACGTACGTGTTGGCTGTACCTTCCGACTCATGAGGGTTTGTAGTCTTCTGTGATGCCTCTCGGGTTGGCTTGGGCTGCGTTCTGATGCAGTTTGACAGAGTCATAGCCTATGCGTCCCACCAGCTGAAAGTTCATGAAAGGAACTATCCAATGCATGACCTAGAGCTAGCAGCAGTAGTTTTTGCACTGAAGCTCTGGCGGCACTATCTGTATGGGGAGACTTGCGAGATCTATACGGATCACAAGAGCCTCCAATACTTGCTTACCCAAAAGGAGCTGAACCTTAGGTAGAGGAGGTGGCTAGAGCTCCTAGGAATATGACTGCACCATTATGTATCATCCGGGGAAAGCAAATGTGGTAGCAGATGCTCTAAGCAAAAAGTCCATGGGCAGTTTGGCTCATTTGGAAATTAAGCGGAGACCTCTAGCTCGAGAGTTGGCACTGTGCCTAGATGGGGGTACAACCTTAACAGTGTCAGCTTTAGGTGTCTTGGTGGCACACTTGCGGGTACAATCCACACTTGTGGACATGTTGCGTGCTGCGCAGGGGAAGGATGCCTTTTGTGCGCTGACCAAGGACTTAGTGCAAAGAGGCGATGCAGAGAACAGATTCAGGTTGGACTCAGAGGGTGTATTGAGGTTTAAAGATCGAGTCGTGGTGTCGGATATGGCAGAGGTGCGCAGGCAAGTCCTGGAGTTGGGTCATCGTTCCACTTATACGATGCATCCGGGAGCCACCAAGATGTACCGAGATTTAAGGCAGCATTACTGCTGGAAGGGTATGAAAAGAGAGGTAGCAGAGTTTGTGTCCAAGTGTTTGGTATACCAGCAGGTAAAAGCTAAACATTTGAAGCCCGTGGGACTGCTGCAGAACCTCGAAGTGCCTGAGTGGAAGTGGGAGAAAATCACCATGGACCTGGTGACCAGGTTGCCTAAGTCAAAAGGCAGCTTTGACTCCATTTGGGTGGTAGCAGACCGGTTAACCAAGATCGCGCACTTCATTCTAGTGAAGACTATCTTTTTTGCATAGCAGTACGCCCGATTGTTTCTAGACAGGATTGTGGCTTACCATGGCACCCCAGTGATGATCATATCAGATCGGGGTACCCAGTTCACAGCCAAGTTTTGGCAGTCTTTCCAAAAAGCCTTGGGTACCCAAGTGCGCTTCAGCACAGCTTTTCATTCGCAGACTAATGGACAGTCAGAGAGGACCATCCAAACCTTGGAGGATATGCTGAGGCCATGCGTCCTGGATATGGCCGACGACTGGGAAAGACACCTACCACTAATACAGTTCGCCTACAACAATAGCTATCATAGTAGCATTGGCATGGCTCCCTTCGAGGCCTTGTATGGGCGGTGGTGTAGGTCTCTGGTGGGCTAGTTTAAGGCCGGGGAATCACTCATGGTGGGTCCTGATCTAGTTGAGGAAGCTGTAGAGAAGGTGAAAACCATAAAGGAAAGATTGCTGGCGGCCCAGAGTCGACAGAAAATATATGTCGATAAGAAGGCCAAAGAATTCGAATTCATCGAGGGTGACTTAGTGTTCCCGAAGGTTTCCCCTATGAAAGGGGTGGTCCAGTTTGGGAAGAAGAGAAAGTTGAGCCCTAGGTTTATTGGGCCTTTCCCTATACTCAAGCGAAGGGGTGGGGTGGCTTATGAGCTGGCTTTGCATCTTAGACTGAGCAGAGTGCACCCGGTTTTCCATGTATCCATGCTCCGGAGATATGTAAAACATGATTCGTATGTGATCGAACCTTCTTCAATTGAGGTGGATTCGGTTGTTTCATTCGAGGAAAGACCGATAGAGATCCTTGACCGCCAAGTTAGGAAGCTAAGGTCTAAAGAAATTCCCCTGGTGAAAGTTAGATGGGAGCACCACTCCTGGCAAGAGGCCACTTGGGAGGTAGAGCAAGTCATGAGAGAGCACTACCCTTCCTTGTTTGAAGAGCCGGTAAGTCCTTGTCATCCAATTAAATTCGAGGAAAATTTCCTTTAAGGGGGGAAGGTTGTAAGACCCGAAATATTTCCTAAAATAAAATTCTATTTTGGTGCAACGCGCCGGACCCGGGCCGAGTTAGTCGAGTCGAGCCTCGGAATCGTCTCGAGTAGAAGGTATGACTCGACTAATGAAGCATGAAGTTTAAATTTGGTAAAATGATTCTTTCCTTTATGCATCGATACCTTAATTGAGATAAGAGCGACTCGTGTTACAGATAGAGTCGGAACCCAAGTCCGACTCCGACTGAGTCGAGTCCATGTTAAGTCACAAGGGTCAATTAAGGCAATTTAGTTGAGGGAATAAAATCCCTCATCATAGAGTCGTGAGGCTCATCATAGAGTCGTGCGGCTCATCAAGGAGCCGCACAGAGCCCGAGCCTAGGGAGAGGGGAGAAAGAGGGAGGAGGGATCGTGATCGATCCGGAAAATCGCATCGTCGCCGGAAGATTCGAGATCACCAACGTCCGATTCATCTTCTTCCTCAAGCAAAGGTGAGTGGTTGAATTCAGTGGATTGGGGGAGGCGGGTAGCCGAACCCCTAGAATTGCTAGGTTTTGATTTCTCATGATTTTTCGACGATTCTTGGCATCTGGATTATTTTATCACTATTTTGCATCGATTGTTGTCGGATCGTCGTGGTTTCTCATCGAATATTTGAATATTAGGGGCTGTCGAACCAAGGGAAAAGGGGAAAGGTCATGCCAAAATTTTCCCCAATTCCCTTGACAGAAGTAGAGCCCCTCGGATGATCTTAATTTCATGTAAAGTGTGTTCATAGTTGTTGTTTGAAAGTGTTGATTGAACTCATCTTCCCTAAGGCTTAATAGGTTCGGCCAAGCAACATCAAAGACCCATGATCAAGGCTTGGCCGAGTATAGGGAGAGGGGTAAAATGACCAACGTGTAATTAGGATAGAGCGGAGACAATGTATTAGGATTGGGGTTAATCCTTCTCTTCCATTCCTACCCTAAGAGGCACGGCCGAGCAATGTCTACCTTGCTCAAGGCTCGGTCGAGCATAGGGGGTAGGAGAGGATGAGCTTTAGATGGTAAACTCCATAGTTAGAGTACTCAAAGCAATAGAGACATGATGACACTTAGGAAAGACTCTAACTATAGAAGGCTATTTTATTGATGCATGTGATTATAGGAATGATAGTATAGTGACCATCCTTAGACCATTCCTCCTTAAATTTTGAAATGATGTGACATTTTACCATGCTTAATAGTATATTCCTTGTTGAATTCATTTGTTATCTTACCATGCTAGATAAGCTGTCCATGTTGAATTTATTTCTAAATGCAGTATATAAATTCTTATCGTTGAATCTTGTAGTTATACATAGTAGTTGTTGTGAAGTAAATTTACATTTCTTTTTATATATATCCTGTTCGGTATTGTTAATGGGTGAAATTCCAAGTTCGGTACACGTAATTCTTCACACAAGATAGCGTGTGACGCTAGATAACATGTAGTACGTTGCAAGGTACAATAGATATGGAAACTTAGCTAGGGAATGACACAACTTCTAAGACCTCTTGTATTTATTTTTGGAAACCAAAATTATTAGGTGTACACGTTTTCGGAAGGGTAAATTGAATTGTTGACCCTACAGGCTGGGTTAGGGCCGGATTCTTGACTCGGCCAGTGATTGGGTCTTGAGATGCACCAGCGGGCCCGCTAGGTGTCAGACCCCAATTGGATGGGACTAGCTATCCCCACCCCAGACGGTGTCCAGAGACTAGTAGACCATCCTAGTCGATGGCCCGGGACTTCTTGACTTCATCAGTGATATTCTGTGGCCCGAGCGGACAGTGTGAGTCTACCTTTTTCGGTAGGGCTGGTTATAGCCGAACTTTCTAGACCATGAGTAGGCCCTAAGGGCCGAATGAATGACTTGGTAAGGCCATTATGGCGGGTTACTCGAATATATGGTTTACCCATGACGACCCTTGGGGTCGGTTGTTATATCAAAAGTAACTTACCTCCCTAACTATATACTATGTTGCCTTGTATGTTTATGCTTGCCTATTCGAGGATTATGTGGAGGTTCGAAAGAATCGCTCACTGAGTCCCAAGTGGACTCATGATTTGTTTCTTTTTGATTTGCAGAGCATGATCAGAGAGCTGAGGCTTGTCATCATGGTGCAACTGGAGGGCAGGCGGTGGTGCCAGTCTCGTAGCGGCGTCCTTTAGTCATAGTCTAGTTGTTTGTGTTGTCATTTTCATTCACTGACAGTTGTTGTTTTTAACGCTTGTAATCAATTTTGAACTTGAGATGTTCCAGTTAGTGACAATGTTAGCTTCTCTTCTTTTGTTTGAAAAATATATTTGTTAACTTTGAAAATTTAAATAAAAGTGCATTGTGGTTTCTTTTATTCGATGTGTTCTGGTTTTCTCGATGGTCAGTGTAGGTAGTAGGCTACAGGATAGTACGTAGACCCTGGCCGGTCACACGACCCTCAGTTGGGGTGTAACAAGGAGCTCATTGAAGGGTTACATGATTTAGACCTTTTCTTGGCACCAAAAGTCCTAATAATTGTTCCTTAGGTAGAAACAAGTTAAAGACCTACTTCAAAGGAATTTTTGGAAACCTTTAATCTATCCATATTTGACCAGAGAGATTTCAAAATTTACGATTTTCGCAAATTTATACTAAACCCCAAAAGTTAGATTTTGATTTTTTAGATATTTTTATTGAATCCAAATGGGGGGTAATCCTTATTTCACATTTATGGTTTAAAGTAAATAACTTAAACTTAAGAAATGTTAAATAACTTAAAGTTAATAACTTAAAGTTAAGAATAAGCAAACTAGAAAAATCAACAAGCTGCCAAAACTGTTGTTAGCGGTCGAATCTCGGCCGATCCTCCGAATCTCGGCCGATCCTCGACCGACCGACGGTCACCCGAGGATCGACCAAAATGGTTCTACAAAAATTTCCAGAACCTGTTCGGCTAACCCTCTACCGAATCTCAATCGCTCGAGCGTCGCCCGAAAGTCCCAACGGATCTTTTTAGATCCATTGAACGACTCTTTTTGAGCCCCTACCCTTGGGATCTTTGTATAAGGTCCCAAACTTGCCTTCCTATGGTTACTAATGTTCCATTGAGCCATTCTTTGATATTTGCTAAGCCTTCTTGATCCATCTTTCAAGCAAACCCTAGTTTTGATACTAAACCTTGATTTAGCCTTTGATCTTCATTGTTTCATCACCTAAAGGCACCAAGAAGACTAGGGGATCACTGTTGGAGCTAAGTATTTGTGTTGTTATATTTATAGCTCCATTTACTTGTATTTTAAGCTTGTTTTAATTGAGTTGTAGATTTGGTTTGAAGATGCAGGTGATACACCTTGTTAAATATGTAATTGAGTGTTTAGCTTTAGAATAGTAGTTGAGGTATCCTCTAGGGTTAAGGAATAAGTCCTCTTTATATTCTTTATGAAACATTCAAGTTACAAAGGATTTGGTGGTTGCCTTGGTGTAGAGGCATAAGTCCAGTGGTGTGCTTGTAATCTAGGATTTGAGTGTCCTTAGGAGATAGTGAGGTGGGAGAGTGCTCTTGGTGTGAAGACGAAGACTTCCGGATATGAAAGTTGTTAGTTATATGCGCTAAAGCCCTCATGTAATTGCGAACTCTTCATGTACATTTTACTTATTCATGAAAGGCTATCTTTATTACTTAGTGCTCATGTTAATTCATTTGCTTGTATAAAGACTTAAACTATGTAATAAAGTCCTTGGTAGATGACACAATGCAAAGGAAATCATGAAGAGTTCATGATGTGAGATTCTTATTTCATGTAAATGTGTTTATACCTAAATTATCTCTAGTCATAGTAATAACAAGATAGGACATTGTTAATACGGATAAACTAGCACATGTTATACTTCTTGACCTGTTCAAGCAATAGTTCTCACAAGTTATGAGCATTGCGATGCTCTGAGTTAACATGTGGATCCTTGTTTGAAAACAAGTTTATTGGAGACCTAATCATGAGATCTTCACATGAATATTCAAACTATGTCTGTGAAAGCATCTCACCATATCAGTGGTGCAAGTATCCTTGGACTTGAAATCACCAAAGTATCTTAAGTGCCTAGTGTTATACTTTGACTTCATTACTTATGGTTCACCTTTGGGTGTTCATAGCTTGAAGATTGGGTATAGAATGAATCACTTGAAGATAGTTGAGTGATTAACATAGGATTCACCACCTCATATTTATGTGGGGAGTTTATCTCACTCTTTTTGTACAATCTCTTTATCTAGGAGTCTTTGGCAAGTGCAGTGTGCATTTGTGAATGTGATTTATAAAAAGCATTTTTGGAATAAAAATTTAAGATACAAGAATCTACACATTCAGGACTTCATTAACCTAGATGAGATAAAGAGTGATGAAATGAGTTGATTGCACAATAACTACATATTGAAGGGTGAAATGGTCAAACCACCAACCTTCTAACATTTGGGTAGTCATGATGCTTGGCTAGAAGCCTCTCTTGACTTGTATAAGTGAATTTATTCAATGAGAATGAATAACAATTTAAAGAGTTTAAATCATATAATTCCACTTCGGTGAGAATTATAATTCACTATATACTGCCAACATATTTCAGAAGCCCATAAGGTCACACACATATAGGAAGGATACAAAAGTAAAATAACACCGACATATATGGCATGAGATGTCATTAGGTCCATGAGACAAGAGAAAAGATGGCTTGCGAGGCACATGAGATGGATTTGATCCATCTAGTTGAATCCACTTATTGGACTCAAATCTATTAGATGGAGTTGATCCATCTTGTTTTAAACTCATGGGCCCATGAGATGGATTTGATCCATCTTGAGCACACTTATTAGTTTGAAACCCTAACCCTAGGAGTATTTATTTGCACTCCTAGGATGCAGCCGTACACAACAAGAACAGGAGGAGCAAAAATCAATTTTGTCTCTCTTCTCCTATTGTGCCTCTTCCACTCCACTTTTCTCTCTTCTCCTTGTGCCAAATTCCCTAGCTAGCATATAGGGAATTTTGGTTATTGTTGCTGCTCTTGAAGCGCTCTTGGATCCATCCTAGTGTGGATACTTTGGAAGTGATCCGATTTGGATCACTGTGGTTTACGACAACCCAGTGACATGAAGATCCTTCGTTCATCCGTTTGGGTAACATATCTAACATTCTCATTGCTTTTCTCTACTATTATTTTAATGATGCAATCGGATCTTGGTTTTGGTGATCATAGGCACAGAAAATTTTTGTTTTTTGCTGCCTTGTGTGCCAATGATTATCAACAATGGTATTAGTGCCAAAGATTGCATCAAAAGAACAATAGGATTAAGTTATGTAGATTTCGGCTTGTGTGTATTTGCTTAACACAAATTTTGAAATGATCTATCTGATTTTTATTTGTTCAGACCTATAAAATAGATATTTGATGATTATTGAATATAAATATTATTGGTCTTGAATAAAATCTATGATATAGATCGATTGGATAAAGATAGAACCCGAAAATTCTTATTTTAGGGCTTGCAATTTCTTGTAGTTTGATGGGGTTGTTCTTACTTGTTGTTATTACTATTTCTAGTAATTAAATTATTGTAATGATGAATTAAAATGTTGATTTTAATTCTGGATAGCAAGGATCTATTAAAGGGTTTAATAGAAATAAGAAAAACCAAATGAATCTACAAGGGTTCAAGAAAACCCTAGGACCCGATTTTGGGGTTCCTTGTATGTGATTCTTTGTTTTGGTTTTTGAAGATATCAAATCTATATTTTCATGATTATGAATGTTAATAAAAGGTTTCAAGTGTTAAAAATGAATTCCTTAATAATTTGGTTCACAAATTAGTTCCCGTAATTATGAACATGCACAGATCCATTTTTTGGTAGTGATAATTTATCTATCAAGTTAACAATGAATTAGTTGGCCCAAGGAGTTAATTTGAATGAATAAAATTTATCATTTGATACTAAAATTTATGTGCATGATTGCTGGAACTAATGCCAAAGTCTTCCTAATTGTTTTTGGAACAATCCAAGTAGGAATATGATTCCTAGTCAAACTTGGAAAAAGATTTCAAAAGTTTAACCTTGTCATTTTTATCATGTTCATCTTAATGAGATTAAGATTTATGATTATGGAACTTATGCAATTTTATTTATTTAATGTGATTAAATAATCATAATTGCAAAGTTAATTATTGATTGGATCAATAAAGGCATCAAATTACATTAATTAGCAAATCTGAAAATTGCATTGAGTTCTCAATAAGATTTAATAGTTTCCTTTCTGAAAAGAGTTTCCTTAAATGAAATTTCTGCAAATGTTTTTTCAAAATTGGAATATTATTTACATACAAAGGCCGAATTCTATATTTCTTAATTGTCTTACCATGCATTTGATTATGCATGGTAAGTATGTATGTTTGGCATTATGATCTAGTTATGGAATATGTAACCAATGAGATTGTTCATATGCATGTTTACTATTTTGGTAAACAGGGCATGTGTGTCCTGCTTTCCCTGATCTATGCATTGTATTTCTCTTCTCACCTAAATCCTCTCAAATGTAACTTGAGGTTTCTTTTTAGAATCATGTAATTAGATTACATAGGATTAGATTAGGATTGAAGTACAATAGCTCAAGGAGAAGAATGTGGCAGAACAAGAACCAAGAAGAAATGCAATGTGTTGTATCATTTTTCTTTGTTTTGTTCATGCATTTTACCATGTTTTGACATGTTAATTTCCTATATGGCTCGAGGAAATTAACATTGAAATTCCATAACTAGATCATGTTTATTTTAGTATACATGATATTATGTTATTAATATGTTTTACATGCCTTACAATGCCAATCGTGTTTGATGAGACTGAAAAGAACAAATCCCTCATTTAAAATATTAAGACAAGAACGTACGCCTTTTGTTAATGTAATCAAGGAACCAAAGTTCTTTATAGATGTTGGGTTGTTGAGCATACTCAAGCCTACTCTACATCGAATATGTTCAAGATTATATTTGTAAGACCCGAAAATTTTCTAATATAAAAATCTATTCTAGTGCAGCACATCGGATCGGGGGTTAGTCGGGTCAAGCCGCGGAATCGCCTCGAGTAGAAGGTATAACTCGTCCCATGAAAATATGAAGTTTAAATTAGCTCAATGATTATTTCCTTTTATGCATAAGATGTCTTAATAAATTTGAGTCCGACTCATGAGTGCGGATAGAATCAAAGCCCGAATTGGACTCATATCGAATCGAGTAGAGGCTAATTCATAAGAGGGGCAATTGAGTCATTAGTGGATGAGGGAATATAATCCCTCATCATGAGCCATGCGGCTCATCTTGGAGCCGCACACAGCCCAAACAAGAGGGAAAAGGGAGAGAGGGGAGATCTTGTCGGCGTCGAGTTTGCGTTGACGCCCGAGGAGATCGGAACTCATCTTCATCGAGGCTTCCTCGGGATCCAATCAAGGTGAGTGGTTAGAGTGCTTATGAGGGGAGGCGGGTAACCGACCCTAGTAGTTTGAAATAGGATTCTTTTCACGAGTTTTTCTTGCCAATCGACGCGTCTTCTCGTGTTAGAACTTTAATCGATATGTGTACCTGTGATTTTACGTTTAAATCGGATCTATTTCATGTTTTTGAGGGCTGGCCGAGTGGAGGAAAAAGGGGAAAGGTCATGCCAAAATTTTCCCCAATTTCCTCGCTTGTCTAGCGACTCATGGATCGCCTTATGTTCGATATGATTTAAACCTTTGGATTTATGCTTGTATTATTGCCACAACCATGTTTACCATCTCCAGGGGACTCAGCCGAGCAGGTTGTTACCCTGCTTGTGTCGGTCGAGCATTGGAGAGGGGTGGAAAGTGGGGACTGTTCGGATCGATACGTTGGATCTCACGTTATGTTGTCTTAATTCCTACTTCCATGCTTAGTGTTAGGGTTAATTTGCATTACATGATTACTACTCATCTTAGTAGTTGATAGCAAATTTTAAATCTATATTCTCATGAGTATGGTAATATTCTTGTTAATGCTCATATGGACAGGATTGTTATGGTACATGCTTCAAAGGAAAGGTTTATTTAATTTTTAGATATTATGCCTAATTGTTGCTATGTTTATTGCATGTTCCTTATCGGTTTATTTAGTGAAATTATCCTATTTAATTCGGCTTGTACATGAAAATTGATGCTCATGATATATTTGGCAAGTGGTGTTATTAATAGTAGACCGCGTACTCATCTATATTCGGTACATTCTAACAATATTAGAAAGAAAGGTCTTGGTACATTGTTGTGACATTCAACTTAGAAACAAGTATAATTGCTAGGTTCTACACCTAGGGATTGTCAACGGATTTCAACATCCAAATAAGGTGACCCGAGGGGGTAGGGTCGGATATGGCCAATGCCCGGAAAACAAAACATGAGAAAATATGCGCAACCTTATTTCAATTGTGGTTGAGATGGTCTACTGAGCAGTGTCATTAGCCGAGCGGCTACCACACTACTCAGTGATTTTATGGGGTCTTGAGATTGCACCAGCAGGCCCACTAGGTGTTAGACCCGAGTGGCAGAGGGTCTTGAGATTCCGTCAGTGGGCCACGCTGACGATAGACCCGAGTTGGGTGGGACTAGCTATCCCTAACCCGGAGGATTCCTGAGGCTAGTGGCCATCCTAGTCGACGGATTCAAGGCAATGATAATTCATAGTTGAGACGCTCTTATGGGCTGGTTGTGAATTGGCCGACCGGCCTGGTTTCATAGAGGGAAGAATCGAACCTTCCATATATGATTGAGGCCATTAGTGGCTGAGCTACTGAAATGGATAAGGGCCCGAGAGGCCGGTTCATTCATTCTTCTGTCTTGGCAAACTGATTAACTTATGTGGTGTGATCTTATTTTTAATTCCTTATATGTGTTATTTGCCGAGGTTTTAAGTGGAGGTTCGAAAGAACCGCTCACTGAGTCCCTCGTGAACTCACGGTTTATTTATTGTTGTTTTGGAGAGCCCGACCAGTGAGGTACGGCTTGGTGGCATGGCGCGCAGGAGAGCAAGTGTGGGTGCAGATCTCATAGCTAGTAGTTTGTTGGTCGTAGTCGTGTCTAGTAGAGTCATGTTTATGCACTGTGTTATTTCTATAAAATGTTGTGATGTTTCTTGAAAACTTTTGGATATTATCTGAAAACTTGTGATGTTTTCGAACTTGGTTTGATCGAACTGATTTCAAACAGTTAATAAAGTTGGTATTGTTGCTTCTATTTATGACTTCGATGTTATTCTAGTTATATTTCTATGAGTGTTGGTCAGTGTATAGGGTAGGCTTCAGGGTACTGACCCATACCCTGGCCGGTCACATGTACCCTGAGTCGGGGCGTGACAATATTAATAGGTTTGTCTTAACTTGTTGATTAATTTGTTGAGCATACTCAAGGTTGATGAGCAAGAGGTGGGTTGGGGAAATGAATATGAGATATTCATGTATCAAGAGTTGATAACCCAATGATTCATGTAATACCCAAAATCTTAATAATAATATTTTATTCTTGAGCGGGGGATTGTGGGCCCTAGTTAGCACGGATTGGCGGGAAGCTTCGGGATTAGACCCGAGTAGGCATTTAATGTAGAAAAATTAAGGGAAAATTTATTTGCCTTATCTCTATGATTTAGCATGCTAGGATGATAGAGGGTCTCGAGGCGAATTTAGCGATACAATTGGATCTTAAATCGGAGTTAGAACGGGTGACTTATGGGCTCTATAAGTCGGATAGCTTAGGTTGGGGTATTTTGATCATTTAGACCCAACCAGTGTGACAGTGTCTATAAATTAGACCCTCGGATGTGCGGCCAGGGGTTTTAGCTGCACGCCACCTAAGGCAAAGGAGAGAGGAGAGAGAGGGAGCCGTCAAGGAGGAGGAGCCGTCGGAGCTGAATTTTCGCGAGTTCGTCGGTGTCGATTGGGGGAAGATCATGCGCGTCTTTTCCTTCCATTTTCTCTCCATCCGATGAGTGGATTTAGACCTTCTTGTTGGCTTTAGGTTTTCAACCTTAGCCTTAATCTCGGTTTTGATGATAACAAACATTGGACTAATGATTTCTTTGAGAAAATCTTTCAGGTTCCATATCAATTAGAGTTCGATGTCCTCGATCGAAAAAATCAGAGAAATCAAAAATCGGAAGGACATTGATCATCGCGCTCGGGTTCGTCGTAGAAACTTCTCGAAGAGCGATGTGTGCACCAAAGACGTATTGGACGGGCTCAAAGATCATTTGAAAGCTCTCCAAGTTGATGGTCGTTGAAAGTCGGAACCCGGAAACGAAGCATGGAAGAAATAGGCTGAAGAAATAAACTTCAGCCTAGGTTCAGTCGACCTGCAGTTGACCGACTGAAGGTAAAAAGTGACCAGGCGTCAACCGATGGAAGCCCAAAATGGGCAGTAGCTCGGGAGGTCGACCTGTCGATCGACCGACCTGCTGATACCCGAAGATGCAAAATGCGTCAGTCGACCGACGGGTCGATCGAAGATCGAGATCAATGTTTTTGCGTCTGGGCGGTCGAACCGTCGGTCGACCGACCATAGGGAGAATTTCAATGGTCGAAGGATCGGTCGACCAGTTGGTCGATCGACCATTCGACCGGTGGTCTGTAATGGATAGTTTTCTATCCGTTGAAATAGTCATTTCTTCAGCAGGGTATAAATATACCCTCATATGATTCTTTTAAAACGCTTCCTTGATTCCAACAGAGATCATTGAGTAATTGAGATGAAGATTTAAGCCTTCTAAAAGATGAGTTTGCGCCTTGTTCTTTCCGCGACATCTTCTTCAAGCGCCTGCTTCCTGGCTTCCCTCAACTCTGCTGCAATGAGTTTATCCAATGAGTTGAAGGATTGAAGGATTGCAAAAGAGCTTTTTCTATTGGTTTTATTCTTAGCTCTTTTCATAGTAATTTTTGTTATTATTTCAACTGTGTTTTGATTTGTGCGTGTAAAGACCAAGTGTTTGGTCTTGTGTGTGGAAAGTGGTATCCTTGGTATAGAAGGAGTAAAGTCACCTGTGTAATTAAATGTAGTGTTTACTAGGATTAGTTTAGTTGTCCCTTAGGGTTGAGGTGGAAGAGGACTCTCGATAAGAAGGCGGTGACTTCGAGAGTGTGTCTCTTCGGTGAAAAGTCCTCTATGTAAGGGAAACGTAAACTAATCTAGTAAAACTAGTTTAGAAATCCTAAGCGGGGTGCTTATGTTTGCATTGATTTCTTATTTGCTTTAATTGCTAAATCATTTATTGCTTCCGCATATAAAATCATCGAATTGCAAATTGCCTAACTAATCAAGTAAACGATTAAAATTGGAATTTAGGCTAATCGAATTAGTAAACACGCTATTCACCCCCCCTAGTGTCGTCATTTCGCCAATAATTGGTATCAGAGTGGGTCGTAGATTGTGATTTTACCATCCCTTCTACAATTCGTCTCAATCTTGAAATGGCTCTAGAGTCGGTAGCGTCTACACCTCCTAGGTTCGATGCCTCAAACTTTGGTCTATGAAAATCTAGGATGTACACTTTTCTAAAGACTCAAGGTTTAGGTGTATTTAACATGGTAAAAATCAAATATATTGAACCTAAGGAAAACATGGATGCATGGACACAAGAATAAATTAATATGTTTGAATTAAATGCTAAGGCAACAAATTGCATATATTGTTCTTGTGAAAATAATATCTTTGAAAAGATCATGCATTGTACTTCGGCATATGATATTTGGGCTACTTTGAATATGCTATATGATTATGCTAAAATCGAGGAGTCAAAAACTTTTAATGAGGATAGTGATGACAATTGTCATCCTTCCAATGCTAACATGGTTTTTGAAGCCCAAAGTGTCTCTAGTCATAAGAGCACTAAAAGCCGAAAGAGAAAGGTGATCTGCCATGTGTGCCATGAGAAAGGCATGTAAGGAAGAATTGCCCTACCATGAAGAACAAGGCAAAGAGGATGTCAAATGCTTCCACATCATCCTACTCAAGTGAAGCATCCTCCCTTCATGACTATGAAGCCATCTCAAAAGAATGTCTCATGAATTATGACAATGAGGTGCACTCCACCTCTTCTAGTCATGTTAATAACAATAATAGTATTAACCCATTTAGCTCATATGATTATGATGAATTGATTGATGAGTATAAAATCATGTATGCCTTGCTCTTGAAAAAGGATAAAGAGAATAAAAATTTGAAGAAAGAAAACTCAAATCTTAGCTCTCAATTACATGATGTAAGATTAGAAAATTAGAAGCTAAGAATTAGAGTCAACAATCCATGTCATGATACTTTAAGTATTGACACTAAGGATTTGAAAAATAAAAATGATATATTGAAGAATGAAAATAGCATGTTGAAAACTCAATTGCATGCTATTCATAAATCAATGAATGATTTGAAAAATGAGGTTGTTTTTTCTAAATAAGAAAGTTAGTAATCTATCTAGTAATTCTTCCTTTAAGAATTCTAAAAAAGCAAATGTTTCTTTCAAGAATGCTTATGCACATCATGCTTCTCATATCAAGCATTCTACAACTAAACCTCATGCTCCAAAGAAGAATGTATCTTTTAAGAATGCTCATGCTCATCTTAGTTCAAATGACAAACATTCTAAAATTAAATCTCATGTCCATGCTAAAAATGAAAAGAAAAAGTTTCATGGACATTGCTTTTGTTGTGATATCTATGGGCATGCCATATATGATTGTGCTTTTAAAAGGAACTCTAGTGCTGTTAAGACACTTTGGGTACCTAAGCCCACTAACCCCCAAGGACCCAAAGTCATTTGGGTACCAAAAATTTCTTCTCTTGTAGGGGGAGCTACCACACAAGGATGAATGAGAAGTGGTGTATTGGAGTTGACCATGGACTTGAATGATGAATCCATCCTTAGTTGCAACTTCAAGCTACCTTGATGTCTTAGGTAAAGTAGTCATCAAAACTATTCCGGTATCATCTCCTATATCCCTTTGCTTTATCTAAGTTGGAGTTTTGATACACATTTAAGATTGAATTGTTTTTTCCTGCTCTTGCAAAAGAGTTCTTTTGAAAATGTTTTTGATTTTGATTTCCCGGTCTCTTCGGAGACCCAGGTGGCCTGTAATGGGCCTAAGCGACCTTGCGGTTCTAAATCGTAGGCCAATTATGGCTTTCGGTTTTCGACCAATAGGGTTGGAGATCATGTTTTAATTTATTATTCATGTGATATCTTAAAATTCGTTTTGATATCACTCAATTTCATTTTAAAATGGATTTCAAACCATTTAGCAAAGTGATCTTTGATAATGATTCTTGATGCCTATCTTTGCTTCTTGGTTGAGCTAGCTTGCTAAGTAGCTATATTTTCATTAAAATATTAGTGTAGCTTACTTGCAAGTTATAAATATTTTAAGAAGGCTAATTAGGAAGAAAAAGATTAGTTTGCATAGGCAAATTATCATGAATAAGGTATAACTTTGATAAATTCAAAATCTTAGTGTTATACCTAAATGTGTAAGCTTAAACTATGTCTCTATACTCATGATTAGAATTACATGTTAAAATCCTTGAATTCTCATGATTAGGTAGAACTTTAGTACTTAGACAAATTTGATTGAATGAAACTTGTTCTAGGTAAATATCTATTATTAGAGACTTTCTTGTAAGTCCAAACTAGTTTAACATAGGTAGAGATCTTATTTCTCAAATAGTTCACATCTTAAGATCTCTTAGATTCATTGATATCATGAAAACTCATTTAAAATGAATCTTTACTATCTAGCATAGGTTAAGGTTTTAAAATGAAACTTTGCATTGAACCTTGCAATGTAGTATGTTAGCTTGCTAGTAGTCATATTATTTCATTATGATACTAATGAAATCTACTTACAAGTTAAGAATTGGAAAGCTATGCTATCTAAAATAAAATGAAAAGGAAATGAAAATGTTGGGCAAATTTCTAAGAAAAATGTATGAATTAGTTTTGCAAAAAAAAATTAAATATAATAATTGAATATTCATGAATATTGATATCTCTATACTCATGATTGTTTTTGCATGATAAATACTTGAAGTTTCGTGAGTAGGCAAAATTATGATAACATAGCTCATTTCATGATATCTTGATAGTTATGAAATTGAACTAGGTTAATACTTTTCTTTAGAGACCTCATCTTAAGTTGAAAATTTGATGAACATATTTATGTGTGTTAATGATTAGTTGTCATTTGCTTAAAATTGAAAATTCATAAGAGATTGAACAAATTGAAAACTAAGTCAATTTAGAGGACTTAAGCTTGAAAAGATTGACCCAAGTGAACAAATTCACTTGGACACTTGATTTTAAGTCCAAAACTTCATAAACATGTTTAGGAATAGGTATAACATGTTTCCAAGCACTTAGAATGGAAAATTCATATGGATATGGATAAAATTACAATAGAGGTTAATTCATGATTACCTCTTTTGAACCTAGTTGACCCAAGTCAACAAGTTGACTTAAAGGTCTCATTTATGATCCATATTTGAGAAACATATTAGATTTACTCATGTTAAGTATCCATAGGTTTAAATTTGAAAAATCATGAGTAAATGTTAAGATTGAAACTTGTCAAGTTTCATAAAAATTAGTTTAGTTTTGAATGAAATCATGCTAGGTTGATATCTTGACTTAAGGATATAATTTTCATCTCAAACTTGACATACACTCTTTACATGACCATTATGTGGTGTCATAAAAGTTTGAATGAAAACTAAGCATTCTTTGAAAATAACTGAAAAATTATGGAATTATTATTTGTTCAACAATTGGTATCACCAATTTCAGTTATTTATAGGAAAATATAGAAAAATCCTTTTTAGATGATTCTTGAAACTACACATTCACTAAAAAATCTAGTTTTATCAGTAAAACTTTCAAAAAGTTTTGTCAAGAATCTAATTTATAATGAAATTTTGAAGTTGGATTTCAAAACACAAAGTATCATCATTCTTGAAACGTCAATCTTTTCGATACTTTGATTTTTCTTCGAAAACTTCATATAAAAACTCATGTACACCATTTGGATTCCATTTCTAATATCATTCACTCAATTTCATGAGTAAAATCATTTCTAGGAATGATTTTGATATTCTGGATGATAGCTAGGATTCATTTGTTTATTTAAAAATAATATAGGATGAAAAATGAACTTAGAAAATTCATTTTGAATTCAAACTAGATACATTCATTTCAAATGACCATTCAATAATTGGTATCAAAAATTTTCATCCAAACAAATTGGTTTCAAAAATATTTGTCAAAAATATGACTTTGTATAAACTTAAAAACTTGATTTATGAAAACTTAAGGTGTAGGTTGACCTAAGTCAACAAAGTGAATTAAAAATTTCATCTGAAGCCCAAACTTAATTGATAGACTTACATTATCTCATGTTTGATGTCTAGATGCTTAAATATGAGAAAACATAAGTAGATAGCAAAATTGAGAGTTAGCATTTTCATAGTTTTCATGCTTATTTCAAAAGAAACCATGTGCTAAGCTTATATTTGGATCAAATGATTTCATTTTCATTTCAAACTTCTAAAACATGCTTTAAATGATTAGATCTTGATATTTTGAAAGTTTGAATGAAATCAAAGAATTGATACTTAGCATTTTCATGTTTTCATGCATATGTCAAATGAAACCATCCTAAGTTAAACATTTGTTTTCCATCCCTTTGGTTGAGATTTTCATGTTTCATGAAAATAATCTTTGAAGTCTCAACTTCAACAATAAATAATTGTGTTTCATCCCTTTGATTAGATTGCCCTTTTTGATTGATATCAAAAGGGGGAGAAATGTATAGCTAAAATAGGGAGAAAAGTATAGGTAAGGGGAGGAAAATATAGGAAATCCATGCATATAGATAGGGGGAGTTCATTCTCATAGATATGCATGTTGATAGGGGGAGAAATCCCTTAGTTGATATCCTCTAATGCTTTAATGTATATATATTTTCTTAAGGATGTTTGTCATCATCAAAAAGGGGGAGATTGTTGGCTTTAGGATTTCAACCTTAGCCTTAATCTCGGTTTTGATGGTTTTGATGATAACAAACATGGGACTAATGATTTCTTTGAGAATATCTTTTAGGTTCCATATCAATTAGCGTTCGATGTCCTCGATCGGAAAAATCGGAGATATTAGAAATCGGAAGGACATTGATCGTCGCGCTCGGGTTCATCGCAGAAACTTCTCGAAGAGCGATGCATGCACCAAAGACGTATTGGACGGGCTCAAAGATCATTTGAAAGCTCTCCAAGTTGATGGTCGTTGAAAGCCAGAACTCGAAAACGAAGCACGGAAGAAATAGGCTGAAGAAATAAACTTCAGCCTAGGTTCGGTCAACCGGGCGGTCGACCGAATGAAGGTAAAAAGTAGCAGAGCTACTTCGGTCGACCAGGCGGTCAACCGATGGAAGCCCAAAATGGGCAGTAGCTTGAGAGTCGACCCGTCGGTCGACCGACCTGCTAATACCCGAAGACGTAGAACGTGTCGGTCGACCGACGGGTCGACCAAATATCGGGATCGATGTTTTTGCATGTGGGCGGTCGACCCGTCGGTCGACCGACCATAGGGAGAATTACAGCGGTCGAAGGACCGGTCGACCAGTTGGTCGACCGACCATTCGACCGGTGGTCTATAATGGATATTTTTTTATCCGTTGAAATAGTCGTTTCTTCAGCAGGGTATAAATATACCCTCATACGATTCTTTTAAAATGCTTTCTTGATTCCAACAGAGATCATTGAGTAATTGAGAGGAAGATTTAAGCCTTCCAAAAGAGGAGTTGCTTACGCCCTATTCTTTCCGCGACATCTTCTTCAAGCACCTGCTTCCTGGCTTCCCTCAACTCTGCTGCAATGAGTTTATCCAACAAGTTGAAGGATTGAAGGATTGCAAAAGAGTTTTTTCTATTGGTTTTATTCTTAGCTCTTTTCATAGTGATTTTTGTTGTTATTTCAACTGTGTTTTTATTTGTGCGTGTGAAGACCAAGTGTTTGGTCTTATGTGTGGAAAGTGGTATCCATGGTGTAGAAGGAGTAAAGCCACCTGTGTAATTAAACGTAGTGTTTACTAGGATTAGTTTAGTTGTCCCTTAGGGTTGAGGTAGAAGAGAACTCTCGATAAGAAGGCGGTGACTTTCGGGTGTGGAAGTGCCTCCGGTCGAGAGTGCGTCTCTTCGGTGAAAAGTCCTCTTTGTAAGGGAAACGTAAATTAATCTAGTAAAACTAGTTTGGAAATCCTAAGCGAGATGCTTAGGTAGTGGAGTAGGCATTGGAGCCGAACCACTATAAATCTTGTATTTGCATTGATTTCTTATTTGCTTTAATTACTAAATCATTTATTGCTTCCGCATATAAAATCATCAAATTGCAAATTGCCTAACTAATCAAGTTAACGATTAAAATTGGAATTTAGGCTAATTGAATTAATAAATACACTATTCACCCCCCCTCTAGTGTCGCCATTTCGCCAACACTTATTTTTTCCAATTCTTGATTCATGTCGATGTTCTCATGTCTCGGGGTTTTTCATTGATTTTTGACGCATTTTCTTGTATCGGATCGGAAGTCAAATTGGTCGTTTCTTAATTGAACCATGTTGTTTACCCCTTTTGGAATAAAATTTTCTTTTTTTCTTTTTACCCTTTCTGTGCAGCATGTCGGTCGGCGCCTGGCGAGCAGCATCGCCCGGCGTCGCGTCGCTGCCACGCACGGCCAGCCGTGCCGTGCAGCAGGGCGATCGCGCAAGCCGCTGCCATTGCCGTGTGGTGGTAGTGGTGCGTTGGTAGGGGCCGGCATCAGCGTCGGCGCTAGCATTGCTGGCGGCCCGTCCGACCGGGGAAGGGCAGTGGCGGCGGCGGCATGGTGTGGTGTGGAGGAGGAAGATGAGTAGATGAAACCTAGGTGGGGAGATGAAATGGAGGGCTGAGATTGATTTGGGTGAGATGAAGGGCTGGATTGAATTGATTGAGATGAAGGGCTGGATTAAATTGATTGAGATGAATGGCAGGGATTTGATCTTGTGTAGATGGAGGGCTGTGATTGCATCTGGTTAGATGTAAGGCTGAGATTGCATCATGTTAAATAGCGGGCTGTGATTGAGTCTGGTTAGATGTAAGGCTGAGATTGCATCATGTTACATAGAGGGTTGTGATTGCATCTAGTTAGATATAAGGTTGAGATTGCATCATGTTAAATAAAGGACTATGATTGCATCTGGTTAGATATAAGACTGAGATTGCATTATGTTAAATAGAGGGCTATGATTGCATCATATTAGATGGAAGGTTGTGATTTGATCCCTGTTTACATGAAGGGATGAGATTTCAGTACTGATTTATTGATTGTAATATCGTTATATTCGTTCGTAATAGTGATTTATTAAATAAATTTAAGATAATTCTTATATTATTTTAAATAATTATTTGGAGGCCTTAAGGTTAGCAAAAATATTCATGTTATATATGAAATTTCACCTAATCGACTTTCTGGATTCATTGGTGAGGTCTGTTTCGCTATCAGACCTCCATATTTTAAAGGAAGTAGGCAGTCGATGCCTCATTTTGCGTGCCAAGCTAAAAAATCATATTTTATATGTTTTTATGGTTCAATCTGAGATGATTCATGGGTATAGTAGTTAATGAGGTGAATCTTATCCTAGATAAGAGATTCCTATGATGAGTTATTTTATCTTGTTGTTCCTTTTTGCACTACTTTCATGATACACGTGTTTCCTTTCTTATAGTGATTAGATGTGCTATAATTCTATTTCATGATTGTTTATATGTGCTGAGTATTCATGATTTATGAGCACTATTTCTACATATATATCTGTATGTAGTTGTGATGTATGGCAAGAGGAGGTGGAGGATGAGGTATGCACTTGACATACCCTTTATTACCTGTTGATAGTACATCTTGTTTATGCTTATGTACCTGTGTGTATGGTGGTGTGATGTGCTTGTTGCATTTCTCGGAAGCCTTGCTGGTGAGGGGAGGGTATGCCCCAAAGAGACAACGTTGATCTTATTCCGGAAGTTCGACTGGTGAAGGAAGATCATACCCCAAAGAGATAGTCTGGAGACCCGACCGGTGAGGGGAACATATGCCCCAAAGAGACGAATCGGAAGAGCCAGTGTCGGTGAGGGAAGGGCATGCCTCAAAGAGACGGCACTGAGCTAGGTGGTAGTTTGGCGGCCACTCGTCTACCTACCCTATGTGGCTATGTGGGACCGACAGGTCCGGGGAGCATGCATATGATTGAGGTGTTGCATTCATCATATTTTATTGCTGTGGATATGTGTATACTTATTGATGGATGTGGTTATCATGAGTAGAGTGGCGGATGTGTTACCGATACTTGTTATGTCATTTTTAAGGATATTTTATACTTGTTGATGAATGTTGGTTTCATGCATAGAATAGTGGATATATTATTGCTGATTTCTCCTGATGTTGTTATTACGTTATATATCTGTTATTTGTGTTTTTATGCATGATGATTGATTTGGTGGATTGAGGACTGATCTGCTCACTAAGTCCTAGTTCGATTTACCCCTCATTACTGTTGTTTTGCAGCACCTGAGTTAGATCAGAGAGGTACCGGAGTGCAGTAGCGTGGCTAGTGGCAGCAGGGCAGCATGTCTCGTGACATGTCGTGGTTGAGGAGGATACCGAGTCCAGTCATTTCTATTTTCTTGAGTCATGTAGATTCAATTATTTCGTTTCCGCATTTTCCTTAGTTTGGGGTGTCCGTGTTGGGATTTTAAAGTTTTGAAAATAAAATGAACTTTTAGCATTTTTTTTATTAGTGGTTGGATTTCTTTTAGGATTTGATGTTTTCCTTTAAGTTTTAAATGTCATAAAATGTTTGGGCTCATTACTTGTTTAGGCATAGTTGTTTTGGGGTTAGGCTTCAGGGTACGTGGCGTACCATGGCCGATCATACCGGATTTGGGGTGTGACAATTCAGTAGTAGCATGAAAATGCATTTGGTTTGAGATACCTACCATCAAAGTTAAAGTTGGCTTGTTGAGCATACTCAATGTCAAATTTTAACCTAGATGGATACTAACCCACTAGGAAATCCATCGGGCTTTCCCGGATAGTGAGGACTATTGGTTCGCAATAAAATAGTGGGAGTTAAAATGTGATTAATTAAATACCTAATTAATGCATTCATGTACATGTGCATATGCTAATTTTTTTATTCTTTACATCTAGGTGCATTTTAATCATGAGCACAAACGTAACTCTGCGTTCGATCCTTGACTCGAATAAATTGACTGGCCCCAATTATATTGATTGGCATCATAACTTGAGAATTATTCTCAAAGCTGAAAAGATTATGTATGTATTAGATACATCAAGACCACCTGTGCCTCCAGATGATGCTACTGCTGATCAACAGCAAGCTTATTTGGAGTGATCTGAGGACAATGATACGGCAACATGTATCGTGTTGGCCTCCATGTCTTCAGAACTTCAAAAGCAGCATGAGTATATGGATGCTTATACCATCATCTTCCATTTGAAGGAGTTGTTTGAAGAACAAACTCGCATTGAGCGATATGAGGTATCGAAGTAACTGTTCCAATGCAGGATGGTGGAGGGAACTTCAGCCGCATCTCATGCGCTGAAGATGCTAGGATATATTGAGCACCTTGCCTATTTAGGTTTTGTGATGGACCATGAATTAGATGTAGACCTAATTCTACAATCTTTGTCTCCTAGTTATGCACAGTTTGTGCTTAACTATCAGATGAACAAGATATCTACCACTTTACCTAAATTGGTAAATTTGCTCAAGACTATTGATGATTCTATGAAAAAGAATTAGAAAGCAGTTATGGTTGTTGGTTCTTCTACTTCCCAGAAGGGGAAGAAAGGCAAAAACAAGAAGAAGAAAACAATTAAGCCCAAAGGTGGGATCAAGAAAAAGGGAAAGGTGGAAGGTGTCAAGTGCACAAAAGGAGACTGACTCCAAGGGGACTTGCTTCCACTGTGATAGGGTAGGTCACTGGAAGCGCAACTGCAAGGGACCTACTTAGAGTCTCTCAAGGAGAAGAAGCAAGGAACTGCTTCTACTTTAGGTATTTGTGTTATTGAAATTAATACACATCCTACTTCTAGAAACCACTCATGGGTATTTGATACCGGTTGTGGTTCTCACTTGTGTTCTCACATGCAGGCCTAAGGAGCAGTTGGAAGGTGAACAAAGGGGAGATAGACCTGCGCAGTGCGATTGGAGCAAGAGTTGCTGCACTTGCTGTAGGAACTTATCATTTATGTTTACCTAGTGGACTTATTTTGGAACTTGAAAATTGTTATTATGTCCCTTCTTTGTCTAAGAACATTATTTCCTTATCTTGTCTTGTCAAACAAGATTTTGACATTTCCATTACAAAGAACAAAGATTGTTCTATTGTATCAAATAATATGTTTTATTGTTCTAGAACAAATGTTAATGGAATATATATACGTGATATTGATAAGGAAATTCACAACATAATGTTATGCCCAAAATTCTAAAATAATATTTTAATCCTTAGCATGGGACCATGGGCCCGAGTTAGTGCGGATTGGCATAGAGTCGCGAAATTTAATTCAAGTAAGCTTTTTATATGAAAAAAAATTAGGAATAATATATTTATTTTATTTCTGTGATTTAGCATGCTAGGATGATAGAGGGTCTCGAGATGGATTTAGCGGTTCAATCGGAACTCGAATCGGAGTTAGAACGGGTTAGATACGGGCTAGTTTAATCGAATAACTTAAGTGGGGGTATTTTGGTCATTTGGACCAAATAGGGGCCTATAAAATAGAACCTGGGGCGTGTGGCCAGGAGTTTTTTCACACGCCACCCGAGTCTCAAGGAGGAGGAGAGAGAGACACCGCCGAGAGGAGGAGGAGGAGGAGGAGTTCTGGTGCTGGATTACGTAAGACCGTCGGTGTTCAACGTAGGAAGATCCCTAGCTTCTTCTTCCTTCCCGATTTCTCCAAAAGAGGTGAGTGGATGTGCCTTCTTTTTCCTCTTTTCTTCATCAGCCATGCCGCCCCTATGTCATGGGGTTCTTGTCGTTTTTCGTTGGGTTTTTCGCGAATTGGATTGGTTGATTGCGTTGGGAGTTTTATCGTGCTTGCAACCGTTTTATCGGATTAAATTTTGGGCAATTAGCTGCCCCTTACCTTGCTGTGCCACCCCCTTTCTTCTTCAATTCTTGATGGTTTCTTTGAGGAATCTTGATGGTTGTTGAGGGTTCTTGGTGGTGGTTTGATATCTTGAGGAAAAGGGGAAGATGGATGGTGTTTAGGGTGTGCCGCCCCCTTGTAGGGAACTCTAGGAACCCTAGGGTGGCCGGCCACCCTAAAGGTGAAATTTAGGGGTCCAATCTATTTTTCACACCTAGGAGATACACTATAGGGCATGATGGACTTGTTACTAAAGATAGAAATAATATAGAACCCTACACTTAGACAATTGGAAACCTAGGGACACCTAGAGACACTAGGACCCCAATTTAACTTTTGGGAGGGCCGACCCTAAGGACACCTAAGGGGGACGAACCTTCCTTGCCCTTAGAGCACTCGGGTGACGGAGGTAGGCTGGCCCTAGGGCATTCGGCTAGGGTCCTTAAGGGCAAGTTAAATTATGTAGGATTGTTAAGGGGTGATACCTTATTCCTAGGGTTTGTTATACATGCTTTCCATGCTCTTATCCTACACTTTTGTACGTACTATGTTATACTTCTATGCTTATTGTATACGCTGTGATGTTATGATTTTGGTGCTATTTCCCTTATTATATAATTGCGTGTGATTGTGGTGAATGACGGGAGGAGGCAAAGGTGAAGGTATGCCCTAGACATACCCTTGTTACCTATCATGCACATCTTGTTATGCTCATTTATATATATGTACCTGCATATATGATGTTGTGATGTGCATGTTGCATTTCCTGGGAGCCTCGCTGGTGCAGGGAAGATATGCCCCAAGGAGATAGTGTTGGCCTTATTTTAGAAGTCCAGCTGGTGCGGGGAGATCATACCCCAAGGAGACAGTCCAGAGACCCGAGCGATGAGGGGAATATATGCCACAACAGGCTAGCTCAGAAGAGCCAGTGTCGGTGAGGGGGGGGCATACCCCAACAGGCTGACACTAAGCTGGGTGGTAGTGTGGCGGTCACCCATCTACCTACCCTATGTGGCTATGTGGGATCGACAGTTCCGGAGGTGATTCATGTGGATGATGCATCATGTTTCTTATTCGTTATTTCTATGGTGTTGTTGCTATATGATTGTCATGCGTGGTGTGGTAAACATGTATTCGGTTATGATGTTGTACATATTGACATATGATTATCATGCGTAGTTAATAGATATGGTATTATCATGATGTTGTTTACCGCTTGAGCTATGTTTTCTTTCATGTTGATAATGATATAGAGGATATGACGACTAATCTACTCACTAAGTCCCAGTGGACTTACCCCTCATTATGTTGTTTTACAGCACCTGAGCTAGATCAGAGAGGTACCGGGGGTGTAGTTGCGCAGCTGGTGGCGACAGAACAACGGGTCTCGTGACATGTCGTGGTCGAGGGGGATACCGAGTCCTTTTCTTTGTTTCTTTGAGTCATGTTGACTCAGTTTACTTATGTTTCCGCATTTTATTTACTTTGAGTCGTCCATTTTTTTAAGGAAACTTTAATTCCATTTTCTTTTGAACATTGGTTATTGTTGAGTTGATAGTTGGGATTTTGGAATTTAAAAGTCTTTTTAAATTTCCTAGAAGTATTAATAGAATGTTCATGGTTTTGTTTGTTTACATGTGGTTTGGCTTGGGTTTAGGCTTCGGGGTACGTGGCGTACCCTGGCCGATCATACTGGGTTTGGGGTATGTTTGGGGTATGACACATAAATACCAAGAGAACTAAGAAAGATAGCTTAAAGCCATCTTACTTGTGGCATTGTCGCCTTGGCCATATAAACGAAACTTGCATGACTAAGTTACACAAGTCTGGTAACTTAGGTTCATTTGATTATGAATCATATGAAACATGTGAATCTTGTTTATTTGGTAAGATGACAAAAGTGCCCTTTAGTGGAAAAGGTGTGCGTGTGCCGATGATGCATTGGTGCTCATACATTCAGATGTTTATGGTCCAATGTCAACACATGCAAGAGGTGGTTTTCTCTATTTCATAACTTTCATTGATGATTACTCGAGATTTGTGTACATATATCTAATGAAGTTTAAATTTGAAGCTTTTGAAAAGTTCAAATAATTTAGAAATGAAGTAGAGAAACAACTTGGCAAAAGTATTAAAACACTTAGATCTGATCGAGGTGGAGAATACTTAAGCCAAGAATTCCAAAGCTATCTGAAAGATAATGGGATTATTTCTCAATGGACTCCTCCATATACGCCACAACATAATGGTGTGTCTGGAAGGAGAAATCAAACATTGTTGGACATGGTTCTATCAATGATGAGTCTAGTAGAATTACCCAAGTCTTTTTAGGGTTATGCATTGGAAACTGTTGTTTGTGCACTAAACAGAGTTCCATTCAAATCGGTTGTTGTTACACCATATGAGATGTAGTATAACAAGAAACCTATACTTTCACATATGGAAGTATGGGGTTGTACTGCTTACGTAAAAAGGACGATGTCAGATAATCTAGAAGCTAAATATGATAAATGCCTATTTGTGGGGTATCCAAGAGAGTCTTTAGGATACTATTTCTACTATCCTTTGGAACAAAAGGTGTTTGTTTCAAAGCACGATGTCTTCTTAGAGAAAGAGTTTCTTCTGAAAGAAGATAGTGGGAGTAGAGTTGAACTTGGTGAAGTTCGAGATGCACAAATAAAGGTGGATCAACCGATAGATCCCACACCTACTAATGATGATGAGATAGTAGATGTACCTAAAGTTACACAAGAACCTAGGTGTTCTACTAAAGTACGCACAGTTCGAAAGAGATATGGATTTCTCATAGATGAGAACAATGATGTGTTGCTAGTAGAAGATAATGAGCCTACAAGCTATGAGAAAGTTCAAAAGTTCAGAATCTGAATTATGGCTTAAGGCCATGAAATCCAAGATGGATTCCATGTATGCTAACCAAGTATGCAAGCTTCAGAAATCCATTTATGGATTAAAGCAAGCGTCTAGGAACTGGAATATCCGATTTGATAAGATAATCAAAGAGTTTGGTTTCTCACAAAATGTGGATGAACCTTGTGTGTACAGGAAGGTCAGTGAAAGTGCGATCATTTTCCTAGTACTATATGTTGATGACATACTACTTATAGGAAATGATGTCTCAGTTCTTCAATCAGTCAAAATTTGGCTTTCTAAGCAATTCTCCATGAAAGACCTTGGAGAAGCAACCTATATTTTGGGGATTAGGATCTATAGAGAAAGATCCAACATGTTGTTAGGTCTTTTATAGTCTACATACATTGATAAGATGCTAAAGAGGTTTAGCATGGATCTCTCCAAGAAAGGGTTCATTCCTATGATACATGGAAAACCTCTTTCTAAGTCTATGTGTCCTAAAACACAAATAGAAAGAGTGAACATGAGTAAGATTCCTTATGCATCTGCTATATGACATATCATGTATGTTATGTTATGTAAACGACCTGATGTATCATTCGCTGTCACAAGCAGATTCCAATCCAATCATGGAGAGGAACATTGGGTGGCGGTAAAGAACATTCTTAAGTACTTGACAAGGACTAAGGATATGTTCTTGGTATATGGAGAAGGTGACTTGTAGGTTAACGAGTATACAGATGCCAGCTTTCAATCTAACAAAGATGATTATAAGTCATAATCAGGGTTTGTGTTCATATTTGGAGGAGGTGCAGTTAGTTGGAAGAGTTCCAAACAAGATAAAACTGCGAACTCTATGACGGAGGCTGAGTACATAGCAGCTTCTGAGGCAGCTAAGAAAGCAGTTTGAATCAGGAAGTTTATTACTGAACTAGGAGAGGTTCCCAGCATTGTTGATCCAATACCTCTATATTGTGATAACAATGGAACCATTGCTCAAGCAAAGGAACCAAGGTCTCATCAACGATCCAAGCATGTTCTCAAACGCTACCATCTAATTAGAGAGATCATTGGTAGAAATGATGTAAAAATTAAAAGGGTCCCCACTGATCACAATGTAGTTGATCCTCTCTCTAAAGCACTTACCCAAAGAAAGTTTGACTTTCATGTAAACAATATGGGTATAAAGTTTAAGGGCGATTGGCTCTAGTGAAAGTGAGAGATTGTTAGCTATATGCCCTAGAGCCCTCATGTAATTGGGAACTCTTTATGTATATTTTACTTAGGGAAAATATCTAAATATAGCATGTACTTTGGATTTTGTCTCAATTGTGGCCCGTAGTTTAATTTGTCTCAATTGTCTACACGTACTAAGACATTTGTTCCAATTATGGCATGCCGTCAAGACTTCGTTGGTCGCACCATTAACCTGACAACGTGGCATGCTGACGTGTATTAAATAAATATTTTTTTAATACCCACTTGCCACATCATCAAAGTTGGATCCTGAATTTTTTTTAATCCCAAATGCCACGTCAGCCCCTAATTTTAAATACCTAAAACTAATATTAAAACCTAAGTCTTCTGCTGGTCCCCCCGCCCAACAAAAATCAAACCCTACCCCACCTCCCGCTCCCGACTTCTCGGCGACAACAAAGGGTGCAACCCGGTGATCCCGCTCGTTTCCGGTGACACCTCCGGTGACATCTTCGGCGTCTTCTATTTGGGAAAGCGACATTCCTTCAACGCACACAACCATGCGCCAGAAGCAGGTTGTAAGACGGTTTACCCGAGAGTGGAAGAGCATTCTTCCGCCGCCTCCTCCAATACATGTAAGATCTTTCCCCTAATGGATTTTAATTGGTTTATGGATTTGATGTAAGTTAGGGTTTATGGATGTAAGTTAGGGTTTATGAATTTTGGATTTAGGGATGATGATGATGTAAGTTAATGTTAATATGTTACTGTTATATCAGTTAATCTTGCTATTATTGTTATATCAATAACAGTGATATTGATTAGTGTTATTGATATTGATTTTAGTTTACTATTTTCTTACTATTATATCAATATTGATTACAGTTTATCTTACTGTTGTCTTACTATTTTCTTACTGTTTATCTTACTGTCAGTGTTACTGTTAAGATGATGATTAAGTTTGAATTATAGGTTAATATTAGTAGCTCAAGTGATGAACAGCCTGTTGATAAGGGTAGCTCCAGCAGTAACTCCAGCAGTAGTTCTAGCAGTAGTTCAAGTGTTGAAAAAGAGCTTGTTTCTCCTGATGTTGAGAAGGGAAAACAAGCAGTGGATAGCAGTGAATTTCATCCTGAAAAAGAGCCCCTTCATCCTGATGTTGAGAAGGAAAAACAAGCAGTGGATAGCACTTCAAGCAGTAGTTATGAGAGGGTAGTAGTTCATCGTGATTTTGTGCATCATGATTCGAGTAGTAGTTCAAGCAGTGGATAGCACTTCAAGCAGTAGTTATGAGAGGGTAGTAGTTCATCGTGATTTTGTGCATCATGATTCGAGTAGTAGTTCCAGCAGTGGTTGTGATAGATTTCAATTTGTGCGAATGGAACCTAGGGAGGTAATGCAACCTGAAGAGTCATCAGAGTCATTAGATTTTATGCCTATGGGTGAAACTGAAAATGAACTAATGTCAAGTGAGTTTGAAGATACAAATGATGATGAATACATAGAGGCTAGAAACATCAAAAAACAATATGTGACAATGAACCCTAGCAGCTTTGGTGAACCCAATGAAGTAGACATTCCTCCATGTAGTCAACCCAATGAAGCAGACATTCCTCCATGCAGTCAACCCATTGAAGTAGACATTCCTCCATGCAGTCAACCCAAGAAGTAGACATTGACATTCCCGCATGCAATGAACCCATTGAAGCAGACATTCCTCCATTTAGTCAACCAAATGAATCAATACTTGTGATAGTTGAACTTGGAGCAGACATTCTTCCAAGTAGTTTCAATGAATCATTGTCAATACCAGACCAAGTTGGAGCTGACAGTACTCAAGCTCGAAGAAGAGTCCATACACCTGAACCTACTGATGCATCTGCCCATCCTCAAAATGGTAGTGATTATGAAGATAATGATGATGAAGTAATCACACCTAAAACTAGTGATGCATCCTTGGGTATTGCTCCTAAAAGAAAAAGAAGACATTATAAAGTTTTCAATCCCAATTATAATAATCAAGATATCATATTTGAAATTGGAATATAATTTGAGACACCTTCACAATTTAAAGATGCAGTACAGTCCTATGCCTTGCACAATAGGGTTAATATTAGATGGTCCCGAAGTTCCAAAGGGTTGTCCATGGAAGATCTATGGTAGTTATAAGCAAAATGAAGCCACGTTCATTATGAAGACTTACATTGATGAACATAGGTGTTCTAGAAGCATGAGAAATAGACAAGCAACAACATAGTGGTTGGTAAATTACTACATGGATACATTTAAAAGAAATCCAAATTGGGATGTCAAACAAATGGCAGCGGATTTTCAATCCAAATTTTTCATCCCTTTGCCTAGAGCTAAATGTTACAGAGTAAGATCAGCAGTCTTGGACAGACTTCGTGGTTCTCTAGAGGACCACTATGCATTGTTGGATCCCTATTTGGCTGAACTTCGAAAGGTCAACTCTAGAAGTACATTCTCAATTGTTTGTGATAGAGAGTTTACTGGTGCACCACCAGTTTTTAAAAGACTTTACATTGGGTTTGAATCGCTAAAAAGAGGATTTTTGGATGGTTGTCGGCCTGTCATTGGATTGGATGGATGTTTCTTGAAAATATTTTTAGGTGGGCAGTAACTTTCTGCGATTGGTACAGATGGGAACAACCAGATGTTCTCAATTGCTTGGGCAGTTATTGAATGAGAGAATTTTAATTCGTGAAGGTGGTTCTTAGGAACTTTATGTGATGACCTTGAAATTGGCGAAGGCTATGGTTTGACATTTATCAGTGATCAACAAAAAGTAAGAATATGGATTTAATTTTATCATTTGAATTTGGGAATTTTATCATTGTGTAGGGACTCGAGTATGCACTACGAGAGCGAATTCCGTTTGCTGAGCATAGAAATTGTGCTTGGCATTTGTATACCAACTAGAAGAAGAGATTTAACGGTCATTACTTCAAAGCTCTATTTTGGAGAGCAGTGAGGTTAATGGATGAACCATAGCTCAATAGAATCTTAGGTGAATTACAAGTTGCGTCTCCAAAGGCCTATGAAGCATTCATATCAATTGGGATGCAAAAATTTTGTCAAGCATACGTCTCCACAGCTTGCAAGTCTGATAACGTTACAAATAATATATCAGAGACTTTCAATAGTTATATCATACAAGTAAGATCAAAATCAATAGTGGATATGCTTGAGGAGATAAGGCATATGTTAATGCAAAGAATGTTTATGAAGAAGGATATAATGTTGAAGTGTACGGATCAGATTTGTCCAAATATAAGAAAGAAGCTTGAGAAATTTAAGGAAGACATCCGGTATTGCATGGTTACACCATCCGGGAACATGAAGTTTGAGGTTCAATGTTTGGATAAGGTCCATGTTGTCAATCTTTCCAATCAAAGTTGTTCTTGTCGGAGCTGGGATCTATGTGGCATACCTTGTAAGCATGTCATTTCATGCATTGCATGGATGAAGGATGGTCCTGATAAATATGTAAGTGATTTTTATAAGAGAGAGGCTTATTTGAAAACATATGAACATTTTATGGAGCCATTGAGGGGAAAAGAGGCTTGGCCAAATGTGGAGGGCCCTCATGTGTTGCCACCTGTTGTAAAGAACATGCTTGATAGGCCAAAGAAAGTAAGAAGAAAAGAAATAAATGAGGAAATCATCCAACGTACAAACTACTCTAGGCAAGATTCCAAAATCACTTGTACACTATGTTTTCAGCAAGGTCATAATAGAAGGAGGTGTACACTTGGGCCACAATCAATAAGCTTTGACATCCTATATTGCAGTTTTATTATGATAATTCGATAGATCTGCCCATCCTATATTGCACTTTTGTAGGGATAAGAATGACCATCTACAGTAGGACCATCTGCAATAGGACCATCTACAACAGGACCATCTACATCATGACCATCTACTAGAGGGAGAGGCAGAGGTAGAGGTAGAGTTAGAGGTAGGGGTAGAGGTAGGGGTAGAACAGCTGGACCCTCAACTAGTAGAGAAAGAACAGCGGTAAGTTTCATTATGTAAGTTTCATAATATAAGTTTCATTATGTAGGTATTTTCTAGAGAAAGATCAATTACATTACAAGGTTTTGAGGTTTATGTTGGTGAAGAAACTGGCAACACTTATTTCAGAGTATGATTTGACTATCTTAATTTTCATCTTCATTTTATATTAGTCATTTAACTATGTGTGGTTTCATGTGACAAATGTCTCAAAGTGGATTAGCTATTTGTTCATCATCAATAGGACAATGGAGTGGGGCAGTTCCTCCACAACAAAGGAGTGATCATCAAGAAGTTATCCCTACTGATTTCCAAGCATCACAAACTTCTGATTTCCAAGCATCACAGGATTAGCATCACAGACTACTAATTTCAAAGCATCACAAGATGTATTTGGATGTATTTTGGTTTGGATGTATACTGGTTTTGGATATTTTTTTGGATGTGGATAGACTGGATATATACTGGATGTATTTTGGTTTGGATATATACTAGTTTTGGATATTTTTTGGATGTGGATATACAGGATATATACTGGATGTATTTGGATGTATACTAGTTTTGGATACTCTGTTGAAGATTCAGTGTTTCAATTTATGTTTCAGTATTTGGATATACTCTGAATATATACTAGATGTATACTAGATGTATACTGGTTTTGGATATACTCTGTTGATGTTTAAGTATTTGGATGTTTCAGTTTATGTTTCAGTATTTGGATATACTCTGGATATATACTTTGTATTTGGATGTTTCAATGTTTCAACTTATGTTCAGTGGATGTATACTCTGTTGATAAGGTTTATGTTTAGAGATGTTCAGTATAGTTCAGTGATGCTATGTATTTTCAGTATAGTTCAGTGTTTCAGAGTAGTATAGCATAATATAGTTCAGTGACATACTAGGGAGATGTTATACTATGTATGTTCACTATTTTAATGCAAAGGATGTATGTTTAGTGATGCTATACTATGTGTGGTATGTTAATGAAAAGGATGTGTGTTCAGTAATGCTAACTTTTAAGGTATACTTTATTCAAATTTTCTTGAAAAATGATTTAAATTGGCTAAAATTAATACATTCACAGAAGTTTAGGATACAATTTGATGCATTTTTGTGCTCCATTTAGTATAACCTTTCACAGGTGTATACAATTTGATGCTATACACCTAATTCATACACAACAGTGATTCATTTACCTACACATAATTCATACACAACGGTGATCCATTTACCAACATTAGTCCATACACATTGATCCATACACATAATTAAACATTAATCAATTTCAATTGAAGTTCCTAACATTACTTGCACCATCCAAACACAATCCAAGCACAAACAATAACTCAAATATACATCTTCATACTCTTATTATGTGACTTCAAATGTTCATATTTCTGCTCTAGTAGGTGGATCTTCTCTTCAAGTTGATACATCTTTCGTTGAATAGCTTCAACATTCCTTGTTTGATGCCATAAAATCTCCTGTCCTCCTTCTGAAAATTCAGAGTCTTGCCAAACAAAATATCCACAGTCATTGCTCTACAAAAAAAAGGCAAGGTAAGTGAAGTAAGTACACAATATCTACACACACAAAATGGTAAGGGAGTAAGTAAGTACCCCTACCTGCCAATGTCCACATCTCCAAAATTTTCTTCCAGGATTTTTTCGGGTTTTTCAAGTTAACAACTTAGCTTATATTTCATGAAAGCACTTAAGCCTAGCAAAACCTAAGGATACAGATGCATCCTCAATCTCTATTCTTGCTCTTGATGCCATATGATTGAAGTCGGCTGGTGGAAAACACAACAATGAATGTGGATAGATTATGCCCTAAAATATAAACAAGAAATAAGAGTGGCTAACCTTCGGCTGGTGGAAAATCTTCTGCGACCAATGCTTCGACGACTAGCTTCTACGAGAGAGTTCGACGACTGGCGAAAGCACCGGCGACTGGCAAAGGATGCGGCGACTGACGATGTGGAGAGGCAATGTGGAAAGGCGGGCAACATTTAGGGTTGAGGAAGGAGTCGAGTGGTGTATAAAGAAGCTGGGTAGATTTGGTGACGTGGCGTTTGAAATAAAATGACTTACTGACGTGGCGTTTGGGATTAAAAAAAATTAAAGGATCCAACTTTGATGACGTGTCAAGTGGGTATTAAAAAATATTTATTTAATACACGTCAGCATGCCACATCGTCAGGTTAACGGCGCGGCTGACGGAGTCTTTACGGAATGCTACAATTGGAACAAATGTCTTAATACGTGTACACAATTCAGACAAATTAAACTACAGGCTACAATTGAGACAAAGTCCAAAGTATAGGCTATATTTAGGTATTTTCCCTTTTACTTATTCACAAAAGACTATCTTTATTACTTAGTTCTCATGTTAACTCATTTGCTTGTATAAAGACTTAAACTATGTAATAAAGTCCTCGGTATATGATACAGTGCAAAGGAAATCCTAAAGAGTTCATGATGTGAGATTCTTATTGCATGTAAATGTGTTTATACCTAAATTATCCCTAGTCATAGTATTAACAAGATAGGACATTGTTAATACGGATAGACTAGCACATGTTATACTTCTTGACCTGTTCAAGCAATAGTTCTCACAAGTTGTAAGCATTGCGATGCTCTGAGTTAACATGTGGATGCTTATTTGGTAACAAGTTCTTTGGAGACCTAATCATGAGATCTTCACATGAACATTCAATCTATGTCTGTGAAAGCATCTCATCATATCAGTGGTGCAAGTATCTTTGGACTTGAGATCACCAAAGTATCTTAAGTGCCTAGTGTTATACTTTGACTTCATTACTTATGGTTTACCTTTGGATGTTCATAGCTTGAAGATTGGGTATAGCATGAATCACTTGAAGATAGTTGAGTGATCAACATAGGATTCACCACCCCATATTTATGTGGGGAGTTTATCTCACTCTTTTTGTACAATCTCTTTATCTAGGAGTCTTTGGCAAGAGCAGTGTGCATTTAAGAATGTGATTTATAAAAAGCATTTTTGGAATAAAGATTTAAGATACAAGAATTTACACATTCAGGACTTCATTAACCTGGATGAGATCAAGAGTGATGAAATGAGTTGATTGCACGGTAACTACATATTGAAGGGTGAAATGGTCAAACTACCGACCTTCTAACATTTTGGTAGTCATGATGCTTGGCTAGAAGCCTCTCTTGACTTGTATAAGTGAATTTATTCAATAAGAATGAATAATAATTTAAAGAGTTTAAATCATGTAATTCCACTTCAGTGAGAATTATAATTCACTATATACTGCCAACATGGTTCAAAAGCCCATCAGGTCACACACATATGGGAATGATACAAAGGTAAAATAACAATGACGTATATGGCATGAGATGTCATTAGGTCCATGAGAAAGAAGAGAGAAGATGGCTTGCGAGGCACATGAGATGGATTTGATCCATCTAGTTGAGTCCACTTATTGGACTCAAACCCGTTAGATGGATTTAATCCATCTTATTTTAAATTCATAGGCCCATGAGATGGATTTGATCCATCTTGAGCCCACTTATTGGTTTGAAACCCTAACCCTAGGAGTATTTATTTGCACTCCTAGTGTGCAGCAGTACACAACAAGAAGAGGAGCAAAAACCAATTTTGTCTCTCTTCTCTCATTGTGCCTCTTCCACTCCACTTTTCTCTCTTCTCCTTGTGCTAAATTCCCTTGCTAGCATATAGGGAATTTTGGCTATTGTTGCTGCTCTTGAAGCGTTCTTAAATCCATCCTAGTGTGGATACTTTGGAAGTGATCCGATTTGGATCATTGTGGTTTACGACAACCTGGTGATATGAAGGCCCTTCGTTCATCCATTTGAGTAATAGATCTAACCTTCTCCTTGCTTTTCTCTACAATTGTTTTAATGATGCAATTCGATCTTGGTTTTGGTGATCAAAGGCACATAAAATTTTTGTTTTCTGTTGCGTCATGTGCCAATGATTACCAACAGAAGTGCCTTCGATGTTAGAGCGGAGATTCTCCACTGTAAAGTTCTCATTGTTGGTGAAATGGCCTACACTGGAGAGGGGGTGAATAGTGTGTTATCTAAACTTGTCGCCTAATTCTGATTTTAAATGTTTCTTACAACACTTAGGTAAATTGCAATTTATCTACTAAATGCGGAAGTGAGTAATAAAGCAATTAACACAAGCAAGATGAGCAATACTAACACAATGCGATTTATAGTGGTTCGGCCCCAATGCCTACTCCACTACATGAGCACCCAACTTAGAATTTCCAAACTAAACTTTATTAGATTAATTGTTTCCTTTACAACAAGGACGTTTTCACCGGAGAGTCTCTGCTCTCACATTGAAAGCACTTCCACATCCGGAAGTCTCTGCCTTCCTATCGATAGCACTCTCCCACCTCAAACCTAAAGGAGAACAATACTAATCCTAGTAAACTAAGTTTACACCAATAGATTTAAACCTCAAATACCAAGATTACTATCCAATTTCAAGACCTACACTCTAGGTCTAACACAAACTCAAATATAATGAAATAAACAATAAAATACAATACTAAATGGAGCAATAAATCAAATAATAAATACTTAGCTCCAAAAGAGACTCCCTAGTCCTCTTGATGTCTCAAGGTAATGAATCGAACAAGTGTGAGGGCTCAATCAAGAAGTTGAGGATCAAAGCTAGGGTTTACAAAGTATCTCTCAATGAAAGCTTTAAGATTAATCAACATGTCTCAATGAAGGTGAAGATCTAGGGAGGAAGGCTCTCATGGTCTTGTATTTATAGACCATGAAGAGTTGGCCTCAAACAGCCAACTCAACGGCTAGAAAAGTAGTCATTTTCGTCGTCCGATCATTTATCGGTCAATCGTCGGTCGACCAAATGAGCGACCTTCGAGCGGCCGAATGCATTCTGCCACTTTTGGGCACCATTCGATCGACCAAAACAGGAAAATCAAGGCAGTTTTGCTATTTTTTTCTACTCGTTTGTTCGTTTTTGGATTTCGTCTTCGCTAAGTCCTCTTATATAATATTTATTAACTTAATAACTTTAAAACATAAATGTTATATAAGGATTACCCCTCATTTGGATTCAAAAAAATCTAACTTTTGGGGTCTTGTACAAATTTTCGAAAAACAAAAATTTTATAATCTTCTAGGTCAAATATGGGTAGGCTAAAGGCTTCCAAAAAATTCTTAAAAATATCTCGTTATCTAGTTTTTATCTAATGAATAATTACCAGGACTTTTAGTGCCAAGAAAATGTCTAGGTCATATAGCCCTCCAATGAGCTCCCTATGCTTAGTGAATTTCAAGGCATTTTCTAGTTTTTTGGGTTTTCATATTTTGGGATTCGGGTTTAGTTTTTTTTGGTTATTTGTATCATCATGAGGATTTACAACACATGCTAGACACCCTAAACCTAAACTCTAACTTCCTAAAGAATCCCGAGCATCATTGTCGATTTCTTCGATTTCTCCAATTTTTTCGATCGGGGACGTTGAGCGCTAACCAACTTGGAACCTGAAAATAACTCTCCATGAAATCATTAGTTCCGTATTTGATGTCATCAAAACCGAGACTAAGACCAGGGTTGAAAACCTTAGGCCAACACTTATTGTAAGGAACTCTATATCTAGTGAATTGTATGTGAAATCCTAAGCGGGGTGCTTAGGTTGTGGAGTAGGCATTGGTGTCGAACCACTATAAATCATTGTGTTTGCATTGATACTATTTGTGTTTGCTTAATTGTCATACTTACTTGCTTCTGGACATATCTTTTAATCTTGTGTTTGCCTAAGTAATCAATAATTGCTTAAAAATTGAAATTTAGATTAAATTTTTAGTTAACACACAATCCCCCCCCCCATCTCCTCTGGTGTAGGCCATTCGACTTACAGTGCTGAGGCCAAGGACCGCACTCGGGGGGATCAAGCCAAGCTCGCCGGGGAGCGTAATACATGATCGCGTGAGGGATCGGTAAGAGATCTGAGGCCGAACATAGCGGCACTAAGGCCAAGTAAGGGCTTTGAGGCCGAACGTAGCGGCACTAAGGCCAAGTAAGGGCTTTGAGGCCGGATGTAGGGCGCTGAGGCCGAGGATCATGCTCGATGGGTTAAGTCGAGCTCGTCGAGGAGCATAAGGTAGGATCATGCATTGTTTGTCTCGAGTTGTAGGACATTCGCTCAAATGTCGAGATGGTCATGGAATTCCTGGGCATGCACACATAAATGTGAAAGACACGATCTTTGTTAACGCCAAAAAGGAAAATTTTCATACAAAAAAGTGCTCAGTTTGAGCTTCACTTTGCCTGTAAAGGCAGGACAAAGGGAGAGAGGGAGAAGAAACCAGTGATTGTCTATGGTCCACTCCGAGCTCAATAGGTCTCAGGTTGATGTCTTTACTCCAAGGGGTGTTCGGTCTTCAAGTTGCGCTGGGTCGGGGTCGTTTTTGTGCGCCTACGGTTGGCTCTAGCTTGGGGGTTCCCTCCTGTTGTTTGCTCGTGGGTGTTAAGAGTACCTGATGAGGCAGAATGACTCCTTTGGTCCAGTTGTCCTTTGTCTAAGACATTCTTGTAAAATCGACAAGTTTCTTTCTAGTCGGCCAGGGCCTACATCCTGCCCTGTAGCCTACTATCTACACCGACATTAAGAAAACCAAGACATATCGAATGAAAGAAATCTTAACATACTTTATAAAAAGTTTTCAAGTCACAATCTATCAGTTTTCCAAAACAAGTAGAAACATCAACATCAAATAACCGAATGTTCAAGTAACAAGTTTTACAATTTTTTTCAATTACAACTGTCAGTGCAGAAACAAAACCAACATAACTAAGCACTAGTCTAAGACTCAAGGACGCCACTACGAGATACGGCACCGCCTCTCGCCCACCAGCTGCACCATGTCGACATACCAAGCTACTGCTCATGCTCTGCAAAATAGAAAGAAGCTGTGAGTCCACTTGGGACTCAATGAGTGGTTCAAATGAACCTCCACACAAGCCTTAGTCATATATATATATATATATATATATCATTCAGGGCAATAAAGGAAATGTACTAGGAGGTAAAATTTATTTCTAATGCGATTACCGACCCCTAACGGGTTCGTCCGCATCAACTGAACATGATAACCTGCCATCTCGGATTATTTAGCCTTCGGCATTCGACCCTTGGGCCTAATTATAGAATCATATCCCGGCTACAGTCGTCCCTACCATATTCGGTAGTATCACACTGGCTCTAGGCCACAACATCTCAAGATGTAAACAAACAATCCCGGGTCGTCGACTAGGATGGTCCACTAGTCTTCGGACACCGTCTAGGGTAAGGATAGCTAGTCCCACCCAACTGGGGTCTGGCACCTAGCGGGCCCACTGGCGCACCTCTAGACCCAACTGGCCGAGCTGGGCATTGGTCATCTCCGACCTCCTCGCCCCTCGGCGGACCATCTCAAGCACATTACACAATCAATATCCTAGGGTTTTCATATATACACACATTGGGCCTTTGCTCGTATTTGGCCTATGTTCGGCTACCGGGTCAACAGTTTATACCACCCTTTCAATATATATGCACGTACAAGCTCTAAGTTTCTAAAAGTATACAAGCAGACATAAAAGTGTTATCGTCGCATAACTAAGTTTTCATAAATGTGTTATGATCATCTAGTGATGCCTTACATGTTACCTATCCTCCTACATTGTCTTAGGTGAGAATTTCCATGAATCGACCTTGGAATACCATCCGAGAATATTTAGGGCAGCATGTATAATCCAAAGAAAAATGTGCAAATATTGTAACATTCATCATATATGACCATAATGTTTATACATAACAATTCTTATACTACCTTAGGAATATTAGCACAATAAGGAGCAGCTATCTAGCATGGCAAGGTAGGTAATGAATTTAAATAACATGTATGAAATACAGAACATGGTAACAATGTCAACATCCAAAGTTTAAGGATCTAATGCTAAGTATGGTTACAAAACTAATATTTCTATGATTCAAAATCAATTAAGCTACTTGCTAAGTTTGATGTTCTTCCTAAGTATTGTCATATCTTTATGTGTGATCCTTAAAATCATGAAATTTCCATCTAAAGCAAGTCTCTCCTCCTCTCCATGAGCAAGGAGGACCTTGCTCGGCCAAGGTCCTTGGGGTAGGAAAAGAGGGAGGAGACTCTAGCTATACATTTACCTCTTCAATTCCGCATACAATTTAAATACCAATGAACTACTTAATCTTCCCCTCACCCTTGGCCGAACCCTCTTCATGAGTTGTAGGGTTCATTCGGCCACTTCAAGGGACTTTAGAGAGGGCACACTTCATAACACGCGAGATGTTCAAAGGAACTACATCAAAACGGTGATATAAGATCATCTAAGGGTCTTCTTGCCGTCAAGGGAATCAGAGAAAATTTTGGCATGACCTTTCCCCTTTTTCCATGACTCGGCAGCCCCAAGAACATGCAAATCGACGATTAAAACAGTGAGATCCGACAAGAAACTTTATAAAACAGTGAACACATGTCGTTGAAATCATGGATCGTCGAAAAAATCGCGAGAACTCAACCTATCATCTAGGGTTCGGCCACCCGCCTCCCCCAAACTTTTTAAACATTAACCACTCACCTAGATCGCCAAGAAACAAGGATCGAGTGACGACGACTTGAGATTTTCCAAAGACGACGCGAGTTGCGGATCGATCCAAGTCCCCAATCCTCCTCCTTGCTCCTTCTCCTCTTCTCCCTTGAGGCCTTGTGCGACTCAATGGGTGAGTCGCACGACTGCCATAAGATGGCCTCAAGGCTCACTTCAGTCATACCCGGAACTCGACCTAAACTCAAACTCGACTTGGATTCCGACTCAACCCATAACATGACTCAAGTTAACTTAATTTAATGTATGATTTCATAAAATGAAAGTTAATTATCCAAATAGACTTCATGATCTATTTGCCGAGTCATACCTTTTCACTCGAGGCGATCCTGAGGCTCGACTCGACTACCCCGGGTTCGACGCGTTGTACCAAAATAAATTTTTATATTAGAAAACTTTTTCGGATCTTACAGCGTAGAGCACCCCTACTTCCATTTCTAAAATAGAGAATTTTAGTGTCAAGTGGAGGGTCGATATGATGACTCCCAAATTATTTAAATATTTATATGAATACAAGGACAATTGCGGTAGCGGACTAAATAATGGCTAAAAATCTATTCGTTGAGCCGGGTCGTGATTCGATCAACCCTTAAGCCAAAACTTAGAAATCGGCTTTGATTATTATTTCATAAATTTTGGATGATTTTTGGTCGAAATGAAATGCACTACCTTGGAAACTTATCCAAAACAAGTAATATGAATTATATAAAAATACCTAACTCATTTAATATAAATTTACTTGTAAAAAAGGATCCAATTGAAACGTGAAAGTTCAATTTCGGATTAGTATCACGCATATTTCATCGTCGACTTCAACATGATATTTTCGTACTTAAACACATCATTAAATATGATTTGTTATCACTAAAACACTCATGAAAAATATTCAAACAAGATGATGAAAATATTGGCCAACGCATGTCACCTACTGAGTCAATCACGACTTTCTCTTGGACTCTTGGCGTGACTTAGTCAACTTAAAAATTATTATTTTTAATATTTTATACTTAAACTAATAAAATAACCTCTTAGGTCAACTAGACAATGATAATTATTATTTTAATAATAAAAAATATTTTATATTACTAAACCATATTAGCCAATCAAGATTATAGCTCGTGATTGAAGCAGAAGCAGTAGGTGACATGGCTATGAGGTAGTCGCACTGCATATTTCAGAATTGGGTTTGGATCTCCAAAGTCCACTCCAGTCCAAATATCAAATGGATTTGGACGCAAGAAGGCGTTAATATCGAGCCCACAGGTTTAACGGATGCGGTTGTTGTACAATATATAGGATCCGAACCCGGTTAAATTTGAGCCTTCATATATATACATATTGTATTTTCATTTCGTATTCAGTAATCCTCGAAGCGAGAAGCGCCGAAAGGGAGCGATGAACGCGGCTGGCAGCAGCAGCGGCGGTGGCGGAGGCGGCACGGTGAAGACTCCGGCAGACTTTCTGAAGTCGATCCGAGGCCGACCCGTCGTCGTCAAGCTCAATTCCGGAGTCGACTACAGAGGTCGTTGTATTCTCCTTATTAGGGTTTGCTCGTAATTGTCTGACGTTATCTATCTCCCTTGGACGGAAAGCCATTGCTACCTGGGCCAAACTACCGATGTTTTTGTTTAATTTCTTGTGGTTCTACCTTTAGATCGGAATTAGGTTTGTTAAATGAACGCCTATACACTATTGTTCACTAATATCTGTTTCTCTTGCTTTGAATTTTACATCTAGCTGTTATAATCTAATGGTTTTTGAAAACAACCATACTCTAATTCACATGCATTGAGATCAATTGATGTTTGCGGTGATGAACTACATAAATATAACTGAAAAGAACGATTGGTATGAGCACATAGGAAAGATTTGAAGAGGATACAAACAAAGACCGTCCGATTTCAAAGTTATTAGTTGTGGATAGCATCTTGGTTCATTGGGACCATGCATCAATCCCTAATCTCATTACAAAAGCAAATGAGTAATGTGCTTCTTATGATAGTTTCCAGTTATTACTCTTCTTTATGCTATAATATCGTCACAACTATGACTTCAATCTTGCACTGCGTTTGGGAAACTATTTCGTGCTTCTATAGATAAAAAAATAGAGTTCTCATTTCATGATTTTTCCATCTAGCTGCTACTGATGAGGTAGATTTAAGAATTCTACAGTATCATGTGTAGATTGACAACAAACATTAGAACAGAGGGATGAGTTTTAATAGTTTTGGGGTATAGATTCTACAACTAGTGCTATATTATGACAAATACTCCAGGAAACTATGTACTTGTCCTCACATTACATGAATCATGGCATTCTGGAAGTTGTCTCGGTTGTAAAGCAATGAAAATATTGTTTGCTTCCGTTCAATGTTGCCCACAGGTGGTCCTAATATATTTTGTTTTTCTATCAATGATGTTATTTTCTCTAACTTACGTTTGTGTATTCATCATATAGTCTTTTATATTGCTTCAATCTATTAATCTTGTGGACAAGATCAGTTTCAAATAAAATCATTTTCAACAACAACAACAACAAAGCCTCAATCTCATACTAGATGGGGTCGGCTATATGGATTCTTTGTCTCCACATCCCTCTATCTAAGGTAGATTCATCTCAATATCTGGACACTGCAGATCCTTAGACACTATTTCTCCCCACGTAATTTTCAGCCTATCTCTACTTCTTTTCCTACCTTCTATTACTAAACTATCACATTTTCGAACTGGGGCATCTGGATTTTAGTAGTTCATGTTCAAACCATCTTAAACGATCTTCTCTTAATATGTGCTACAATATGTGCTACAATATGTGCTACATGCACATTCTGTCGGATGTATTCATTTTAATCTTATCTAATTTTATATGATCACTCATCCACCTTAACATCTGCATTTTTGCCACATTCAACCCGTATATATGTTGAACTTTAAGTGTGATTCCTTTTTCTTAAAGCAAGTATTGGCCAATACGAGGTCATGAGCCAAAGCAAAATCTAAAATAGGATTTCCTTCCTCATGCCTGCTACCATATCCTTATCCTCCATGCACTCACTCATAGCTATCGCTGAGTCTACCGACATGTTCATTAAGATCTCCCCAATATAAAGTTCTTGTTTGTTAGGGATCTCTTGAATTACTGTATCCATATCTTCCCAAAACTTATCCTTAATATCATCACTTAAACCTACTTGAGGGGCATATGCACTAATTATGTTGATCGCCTTTTTTTAGCATTATTCTCAAATGAATAATCATATCTTCTACTTTCTTCAGTTCAACCACTTTGTCCTAAAGACCTGGTACAATTATTCCGACATCGTTCCTATTTTTACCCCCTTTGCGATACTATAACTTATAACCTGTATTGTCAATCTCTCTATCCTTGTTTTCTGTCCACCTAGTCTATTGTAAGCATACTATATCAATCTTTCTCCTTTTTAGGGTATCTACTTCGTTGACTCTCCTATCAAAGACCCTATGTTCCAACTACCTATCCTAATCCTACTCTGGTGGACAAGCTTCTTTACCCGCACCTGTCCATTTAGATGTGAGGATCCTTTCCTATCTAGCACCACATTCGGGCGGTGGTGTGGTGGAACTAGCTTATTTACCCACACTCGTCCAAAATGTGGGAACCCTTGCCTTGGGTGCCGATGTAGCGTGTGCCTAGGTGGGCACATCCCAACGTCATATATTAGAGAATCCATATGATAGAATTCGACTATTTTTACGCTGGTTGTCGACCTACCGCAACCCTCCTCCTTTATTTGGGCTTGGGATCGTCTATGCTCGCATACGCTCACATAGGCGGAGTTAAATAAAATCATTTTCATCAAACAAAAAGAAAGAAGTTAAAACCAATAAGCTTGTGAATAGTTCTTTATTACAACATCATACTTGTGATTCTCTTCATTTTAAAAGGGCATAGAATCCTATTATGGTTATTGATTGAGTAGTTATAACAGTGATATTCCTTGTGTTTTCAATACACCTGATCTCATGTTCATGAGTTTCCAGTGTGACTACTACGAGTTGGACTGTCAGTGTATTTTTTCTCCATAAGCAGATGTTTGCATGCAAATTTAGCGAAGGAGGGCCTGACTAAGGGAGGGTTTTTAAATTGGAAAGATCAAGATCAAAACTGATTGTTTTATCATTGGATCAAATATGTTTGGTGAATGAAATATTTGTTCATTCTAACCATAGTATTAAAAGTAGGGTCAATTGTTACATGTAACTCATATTTTTTGTTTTAACTTTTACTCTGAATTTCATTTTTCACTATTATACTTCCTACTTTATATAGTAGCCCATATACATATTAGCCTAATGTTCATTTAGACGAAGATAAATTAATACTTAGATATGCCCACTTAGTCAATAATAGCTTATTAAGTTAATTACATAAGTTTAAAACACTAATTTTTTTTATCAGTAACAAGTTTTATCTTTTTTCTCACCTTCAGAAGAATGAAGCATAAGTCGCCCCAAGAAAGCAAATAAGTTTTAACAGACTGAATTTGAGGAATGTTACATGTAACTCTTACTTGGTTTGATGGATTTAGCCCAAACTATCATTTCTTACTAATATAGTTCATACTTAATGTAGTAGCACTGTCACATATACATGTCAGCCTGCATTGTTAATCATTGATGTGCATGCTATCGGGGATAAACTAATACCTATGATATCTCAACTTAGTCAATAATAGCTAATTTGAAGCATGGACAAGTTAGCTTTTGGATTGAATTTGAGGGTTTGGAATCAAGTTCAAGAAAGTAAATAAGAGACAAAGGAGTCAAGTAAGAGAAAGAAAATTAAAATAATTTCCTTCATTTTGCTTATTCGGAAAGACAAGCTTTCTTTCTTTTCACTTTTACTGATTTCCAAGAATGTAATGAAATGACAACTTGTGTAATGAAAATGACATTATTGCTCATATCTTATTATACTTTTTGTAAGCTAGAAACATATAATTTTGTATAAAGAAATATTTTAATTAAAATCTTGATGTCAACTTTTATAATAAATTCAGATTTTAGCGCATGCTAGTTATTATGTTATTTTATAGGGAGGACCCAACAACACTGCATGTGATTGTTTCTTTTTAATACATCGCATAACATAAAATTAATGCGATGAATGATTTTTGTTTTGAGCAGGGCTATTTTTGGGAATGAAAATTTTGGACTTCTATGTTTCCACCCAAATTAGGTGATTTCACATGATGGATAGATGGATTATTTTTCTCCTTCCTCATTTTCTTTCCTCTTTTTCCTTCCAAGTAAACTTGAGGAAGAATTCTAGCTTTCTTTTTGTCCCCTTCTTTCCTTTTCCATTCTTTTCCTCATAAAACTCGGAAGGATTTGAATCCAAATCAAAAGTTGTAATTGATTATAACTACAACTTTTAGTCAGTATACTACAAACATTATTTTATAACACAGCATGCGACGTTGCACAGTAGTAGTGAAGTTAACAATATGTTGAATGATGACTATTTATAGTATTTTTGCCTAAATTCTTTTAAATGAGTATTTTTGCCTAGGTACGCTTTTTCTGCCTGGCTTTCAGCTTGATGAGCAACCACTTCTCTAAGATCTTTAAGTTCTTGGCACACTAAAACATGTCTTGTTCAGGTATTCTCGCATGTTTGGACGGATATATGAATATTGCAATGGAACAGACAGAAGAATATGTTAATGGCCAACTGAAAAACAAGTATGGTGATGCTTTTATCAGAGGAAACAATGGTACACCTGCTGTTTCTATCTACTATGTGCAATCGTTTTATTCATATGCATTATCTTGAACTTTGCGCTTGTTCTGCAGTTCTCTACATCAGCACCTCAAAAAGGACTCTTGCTGATGGAGCATGATACGTCTGCTTGTCTACTTAGCAAAATATGATATATTGTTGAGAGAAATTGCACAAACTGAAGGTGCATATGCAATCATCAGATGGAATGCTGACTGATCTCAAATTTGTTACTGATTTTAACATTGCGTTCAAGTTCATAGCTGATGATAATGTTCGGGATTTTTGGTGAAGAGCGAGCTTTAGAAATTGTTTCATTAATTATCAACTGCAAAACATACTATATTAGTTAAGCAGTGGAGGTGAACAAATTTACTCGCAAATTTACTTCATGACTTTGTTTTGCATCTGTCCATAGACTCTTAACTCGCCTGATCCAATCTTAACCATGCATTATGAACTATCTGCTTAAGTAGAAAAGAGAGGATAGACAAATCTGACCCATACCAAGAATGCTTTCGTCCATCTCTTTCAAATTTGATCTGAATGTGTCTAGCTTCAGGAATGAAATAAGTTGAGATATCTCTATTTTTTGTTTTTGGAAATATTATTTGCAAATATGAATAGTATAGTATTGTTTTTGTTTTCTCACCTTGTTCCAAATTCTGTTTTTTTTTTGCTTAAATTGTTACCAGTTTTGAGTTTGGTGGATTGTATTGGACCAAATTCATAACTGATTCCTAAAAATTGTTGGTGAAATGGCCACTTTAGAGGGTTGAATCATACGTTAACTAAATTTTTTTTTTTAATTTTGATTTTAATTATTTCTTAGGCTATTTAAACAAATTATAATTTATCGATTAAATACGAAAACAATAATAAAATAATTTAAACACAAATAAAAATATTAATGCTAACATAATTATTTATAATGGTTTGGCTTCAATACCTACTCCTCTACTTAAGTATCCCATTTAGGATATCTAAATTAGTTTTACTAGATTATATTGTTTTCCTTACAAAAAAGATTTTACATCAAAAAGTTTTTGCTCTCAAATCGAAGGTATTTTCACACCTGAAAGTATCTTGCTTTCCTACCGAAAGCACTCTCTTACCTTAACCTAAGGGATAATTCAACTAATCTTAGTAAATTAAGTTTACAATGGTGGATTTTAAGCCTTAACACCAAGGCAATCACCAACTCAATCAAATCTAACAACCTAAGTTTATACAAATGATATACAATGAAAATAAACCACGAAATATATAAACAATAGAGCAAATAAATAATACAATAAATACTTAGCTCCAAAGAAATCTTTTTAGTTCTCTTGATGTCTCAAGATGATGAATTGGTGAAACTTGAAGACTAAACCAAGGAGTGGAGATCAACACTAGGGTTCTTGCAAGGATGGCTCAATAAAAGCTTGTAAAGATGCTTTGGATCACACTTTAAGGCTTGGAAGCATCAATGGTAGACTTGGAATGAGTTTGTGATGGGTATTTATAATCCCCCAACACTTAAGGCTAGTCAACAGGCATTTTTTTGCCTGTTGCCGGCGCCCGATCGCTTGCCGATCGATCGTCGATCGACCAACCGAGCGGCCGAAGGCATTTTGCCCATTTTGGCATCGATCGATCGACCGAAATGCCTCCACCTTCTGTCGATCGATTAGTCGATCGATCGAACCCGGGCAAACTGCTTGGTTTGACTGATTTTTTTACTTGTTTGTTTATTTCTGAATATCGTCTTCGCTAAGTTTATTTATATAACATTTATTAACTTTAAGTTAATAACTTTAAATGTTATATAAGGATTATCCCCCATTTGGATTCAATAAAAATATCTAAAAAATTAAAATTCTTAAAAATTAAAATCTAACTTTTGGGATCAGTACAAATTTTTGAAAAATAAAAATTTTATAATCTTCCGTGTCAAATATGGGTAGGCTAAAAACTTCCAAAAAATTCTTTAAAATATCTCGTTATCTAGTTTTTACCTAAGGAACAATTATCGGCACTTTTGATGCCAAGAAAATATTTAGATCATATAACCCTCCAAGGAGCTCTCTAGGCTTAGTAAATTTCAATGTCGTTTTCTAATTTTCTGATTTTTCATGTTTTGAGGTTGGGTTTGGTATTTTAGGTTCTTTGCATCATCATGAGAATTTACAACACATGTTAGACAGCCTAAACCTAAACTCTAACTTTTCAAATAATTCCGAGCATCGACGAGCGTCCTTGTCGATTTCTCCGATTTTTCCGATCGAATACGTCGTGCACTCACCAATATGGAACCTGAAAATAACTCTCAATAAAATCATTAGTTTCATATTTGTTATCATCAAAATCGAAATTAAGATCAATATTGAAAACCTTAGGCTAACAACAAAAACGTTAGCCCAAAATTGAATTCCTTCGATCGAATCCCTTCGGAGCAAAAACAATAATTCACAAATATGAAAATGCTTGCGCAAGAAAAAGTGAGGGAAAGGAAAAAGGTCGCACAACCTTCTGGACATTGATTTTCTAATTTTGTTAACCCTGATCTACAGTCTTCTTCTCTTCCTCAGACCCACACAAGGTTAATTATTTACCTGCGTGTTATTATTTAGCTAATATTAGCATTAAATTACTGTAATTATGGGAAAGGTTCATATATAATATTGAGGATGTGTATTTCATATTTATTGTTCAACATAACTCGATTACCTCTTATTTTAAATGGCTGCTAATTTATGGAAGACATAATTACTTTATTTTTAAGAAAATATACATCCCAAGCAGCACATGCGAAGCATATTTGAACTAATAAATTTTTATGGACAAAATATAAGCTATTACGCACTCGCTTAACTATTAATAAAGAATGCAACCCAACTAGTTTTTGGTAAAAGGCTTAACTATTTAATTAAACTTGGAGATTTCACACCGGAGTATAATTATAGTTCATAGCGAGATATGCAAAACCTTATAATGATATCACAAACAGGAGCAAACAAGTTTAAGAAGGGAAATCAAGAAAAGAAGCCAATGTCCAACTTCTCAGCCAATTCACTCAAGATTTGCACAGCTTCTTCCCAATTTTATTTCTCTCCTATCACCTAGCAACCTTCTCAATACCAACTTCTGTACTCTTTAAAATCTTTTTTACTTGATTGTTACCCGAAATTGTGATGGCTTTCAATTTGAAGCTAAATGAGAATAATCTAATGCCAAAGAGTCCTGGATAACAAAGATTCTCAAGGCAACTGGATGATGGGAATGCTTTGACAACAAATATATCTACCTTCTTCAAAATAAATTGGTCCACTAAAGAAATCCTAAGCTAAGCAAAGACTAAATGTAAGCCTAACATGTGCTCCAGAAAATAAGCTGTTGAATAATTATGTAGAATCTAATCTTCCCTCTGTACCCCAGTGTCAGGGGCTAAAACGAATTTAGTAATATCTCATGTCCTCTAGAAGAGGGTTAAAAAAGAAGAAAGAGGAACTTTGTAATTTCTAAAAAAAATCAAGATGCATTAAGAGCATCAAGCTGGCGCTGGAGTTCCTCAAGATCGTCCTCAACTGTCTTTGCTTCTACCAGATTTAAATCAGGATATTTTTCAGCAGCAGGGAGTTCATGTGTAAGGCCCTCCGGAAGAGCACCTGTGTGACATAACAAAGGATTGTAATGAAGGGAAAAACTAGACAAATTGAAAAATAGACAAACTTTCTTTGCAGGAAATGAGAACCTGGTACACCGAACACCTTTGAGGATTCCATCTCATCATCATCAACAACACTGTACAAAGGTATAAATGATTCAATCTACTAACAAAACTACAAAAGATAACTTGCAAAAGAAATGAATGTAACAAAACTACCACAGCTCAAGAGCTTATACTAATAGACACTCTAGTACGATTAAGAGGGATTAAGAGATCCAACAAAACTGAACAAGCCATATGTTCCAAATCGCTGAAGTTGACTACATGGATACTTTCTCCAAAATGAGTTTTGGATATGGCAATATGACATCAAATTATGTTTTCCAATTCATTAGCCAAGTCTAATACCACTACAAAGTGTCTTAGGCCAAGAGTTTACTAGCTGAAAGTAACAGCAAATAACCTCTAGAGTAGAATATTCAACCAAATGGTTTCCCTTCATAGTTCTATCAAAATAATCAACTCAAATAACAATTAGGCCTTGTTATCTTAGGCCTCATTTGGTATGCAGAATTGCATATAGGATTAGTAATTGCGAAATACATAATCATTAAATTCTTCAAACATCATATTTGATATACTATGGGATTACAATTCGCAATTACCTTTATACCCTTGTGTTAAAACATGATAATATATTATGTCATATAATATACAACAATATATTAATATAAAATATTATTAAATAAATATATATTAATTATGCTGTTGTATATAAATAAAACTAGATAATATTATGTTTAGCACGAGGGTACAAAAGTAAATTTCATTTGTGATCCCATGGGATAGAAATACCATCTCCACAATGGAATTTGTAATCTGACCCCAAATCCTCTCATTGTGGTTAGCAAAACATAGAAATTATTGAATGCCATTGAAATCCCATAGGATGGGATTAGAAATCCTGCATACCAAACATGGCCTTAAGGCAAAAGATAAATTTGACTTGTATAAAATTAGACACCTTATATTCCATTCATTATCCATATGAAGCGGACCATCATCATCTTTGGCAGATTCAGCTTCTAGCTTTGCTTTAGCTGCAGCATCTCTAGCTGGTTTTGCTTGGAGGTACTCCTTCTGCACATTAAGTGCTTCTTCAGCATTGATTCAAGATTTTAGGTAATCTATAAAATGTTGGTCTTTTCACTAAAATGTGTTGGACAATGAAAGTAAATAACCTGTCGTTCAATACAGGCCATGTTTGAGCACTGTGGATTTGGCCTCATTTCCATGGTTGGAAAAAAGTCCTTGAGTGAGTTATATCCCTGAATCAGAAATTATGTAAGATTAATAAGAAAAAGGATATTAGGTAGGAAACCAGCTAAAAACAGTAATGTCAGAATCATTACATAATCAATCTTTTGTTATTTTTTAATGAATTATGACTAGATGTTGCAAATAGTGAGCTGGGACAAAATTAAGCACCCATATAATGCTAGTACAACACAGTAAGGCACACATAAATCCAAAGAAAAGAAAACATTGTATGAAAATGGCATATGTTTACAGGACCAAAAAATTACCAAATAAGGAGAAACATGCCCAAATTTCAACAGGTACTTGAGTGCATTCTGAACAAGAAGACCAGCAACAACCCCCTGAAAATATGTCCATCAGATTCTAAAAGGGCTCAGTGAAAACACAATTGCAAAATATTAAATAGCATACAAATATCCAGTAAATACCAAAGTACACAGAAAATTTCACTTTAATATCACCTTAAGTGTACTGAAAAAAAAGGTAAGTATTTACAATACTATCATGAATAGTATAATAAAAATACCTACTGTAACAATTAAGAGATAACTGCATGCATCATAACAAAAAAGCAAGAATATTTGACAGACCAAGCTATTCATCCTATTGTGTTCATTACCAAGGTCAAATAAATACTTGTGCTAGTAACTTGATAAATCACAACACAAAATAATATAGAATATGCTCATTTACATCCTTTCCAAAGTCGATCCTATTATTATTCACATAATTATTTTAACAAATGAACAATTAAGAGAAAAAGGAAAATGATTCTGGGATAATCCATAGTAAAAGCATTCAATGCCTAGATAGTGCTCATGAAGGCACTGCGTAGTAGTTAGTATCATCAGTTAATTCCCAAAATAAGCTATTTGCAATACCAAAAGAGAAAAATCCTTACCATGGTTGTCGGCAAAGATGCAGCGCATACACCTTCGCGTTTGAGTGTACGCTCATCCACTCCTGATGCTACAACCTAAAACAAAGGTGTAAAAAATGATTCAGCTAATAATGGGGCATAGTATTATTACTACCGTAAATTTATGTTTCCTATGAAGCTATGATCTTCAATGGTCAAATAGAAATTTATGTTTGATGTGCAATTGAAGCTGTAAAGTAAATAACAATGCCACCTACTCAAAGAGACTTTTGAATAAAATACTAATTCTGCAACTTTAACTATGTCTCACACAGTGTGACAGCAAGTCAGCACCCATGATGATCCTGAAAAGTTAACTTTGATGGCATTCCTCTTAAGGAGAATTTGGCTTGCAAGGAACGCCAAGGTTTTTGAAAATATCACTACTTCTCACCATGACATTTGGGCTAAGGTGAAAGAGTAAGGCGAATACACTTTCAGAGGAATTTTGTAGACTTCAAACCAACATTTCTCCTCTCCTTTAAGACTTTTTCTTTATTTAGCTTCTCGCTTTCTTTGGGAAAAACCCACTATGTTGTATTGCTTACGTTCCTTTTTGGAACTTGTATATGTGACCCTTTTATGGTTACAATATATATACCTATCTTTGTTATAAAAAAAAAGTTAGCACTCATTATTAGGTAATAAGCAATTTATCATCCTATTAATAAGAATTTGCATTCAAAGCAATTCCATAAATTGTGGAAAAAATAAGAGACTTTGAGAAAAATCAAAAAGTTAAAACTTGAAAATGCACTGAGACTGCTATGATGAATATTAGTCATTCCTGTAATCTGATTGACACCCAACTCTTGTCATGCTCTCATGGAGCCAAAGCTACAGAAAAGGCCTTAAATTCTAGTAACACTACCCAAAATAATTTGTGCTAAACTAGAAACATCTATCCTCACCCTCAGCTGCGAACCAGGAAATCAAAAATCCCTGCACTTACAAGCAACAAAAAAGCAATAGCATGTTCTTATATCTATTTACTCTCATTGGCAAACCATCTAGCTCAACATCATCATTTCTTGCATAATTGAACTTGTGTAGCGTCCTATATCAACCTGGAAATACTATTGAGCTTATTCCTCATCCTTCTCAATGATGTAACACATTGTGAAGCTATACCGTATTAGTTCCCAAATCAGAGTCCTGATAAATTTCGTTCATCATTCCTCACATCAAGATTTTGTTCTAATAACTATCACAATTCTTGCTATAGCATATTCTACGAAAGGATCTATTCCTCATGTAACAATCTAATCAGAAATCATTTGATGCAAATTCAAGCATAGAATTAAAGAAAAACAACAAAGTAGAAGTTGGAAAATATTAACAATTTCATTAGTTTCAAATTTAAAGTAAAATCTTCTCATAATGTGAACACCAAACGATATGTGTATCTAAGCATACCAAAGGAGGTGCACAGGCAAAACAAGCAGTTTCTCCAGGAACTAGTAGTTGTATGTGGCCCGAAACAGCATCTTCAGAAACACCTGAGGAGCAAAATCTTCAATTTAGAATATCCTGTTTCCCCCGATTCCAAAAACAAGACACAATGGAAACTCAGATCAAACATATAAAATTTCAATTGATTTGTGTATGTGAAGAGGGAGGAGAAGAAATTGAAGGAACAAGAATTACGTGAGTGTGAAGGTTATAGAGAAGCAATTAGCTTACTAGCTAGAACAATAAATTATTAGCATAAATAATCTACCAAAAATTATAATAATGCTAAAAGAACATCAGTAGACACCTCAAAATTGAACAAGTGTAAGTTTAAATCCAATGACACAGATCAGTATAGTAGGTTTTATAATATGTACAGTATTTGTATACACATCCATTGAGTCAGAAATGGCTACATAAAATAGTCCTCTTTAGATTTATATTTTTCTGAATTTTTCAATTTAAAATATTAATATATAGGCATGGATATTTATTAAATTCTCACCAACAATTTAGATGTCCAAATATTCCAATTCTATATCTTTACTAAATAACCAGAACAATCGTGTTGAATTATGTCAATGACTAGACTTATCTGTGAGTTGTACCACAATACAAGTTAGCAACATAAACAAGCTTTAAATCCCAACTATTTTGGTTGTGTAAATGGATCTTTCCCTTTGAGTTAAGTGGAAGGTCATAACATTAGTTACAACTAGGGCATTTAAATTGCTTTTTGTTATTTCAAATGAAGACTTTTAGGTAATCATTCATTCTCCTTTCTTTTCATATAGATCACGTTGAACAATTAGGACTTCAATTATTAATTAAAAAGCTATAAATGTCAAATCCATGAAGCTTAGTTATTAGTATTATAACTATATCCCTTCAAGTAAATAAAGTAACTTCTACAGTTCTGCCTTCATATGCTTCTTAAATTCAATTTCACATCCATTATCCAACTGCATCATTCATTAGATGTATAATTTAATCTACTTAGAATATTTATGATTATGAAATTTAGTTTCTGCTAGTATGCATCTATATTCATTCATTGCTTGTGTTAGATTTGACAAACTAACCAATTTTTTATGGGTGTCACTATACGCATAGATGATCTAGAGGCAGTTACACAATGATTAGAACAATCAAGTAATCTCCCAGGTGAAACATACCTTTATATTGATCTAAGGATAAGAAAACTAGGACAAAGATTGTGACAACAAAGTTGGATCACCTATTGTGTAAAAATAAGAGGATATAATGAAATAGGTGAAAGAAAAAAAAACTAGGGAAATGGCACTATCACCAGAAGTTGTACTTCAAATTAATAATATTTAAGGATTTCTTGACATGTAGGAATGTACTTTCAAATAGTACACATTTGAGAACAGAATAAGTTTTAGATTTCTTAAATTCCCTAGCAGAATATCATTCATGAAACCAATGTCTAAAAAACAAAAACTGGACCCAAACCCAAGGCTGATCTGCTCCGAAAAGAGGATCAGAACAGTAATTGGTTCTGCCCGTTTTCTAAAAACCACTCGATTTTTACTGAATTAACTAATTAATTTTTATTTTAGTCAAACTCAAGTGTAGCTAAACTTAAATTTTAATTCAAGATTAATATGAGGTTAACGTAGCACGATGAATGTGCTGAAAATGAACACCTCTCTTGAGGGAGTCCAAATATTCATAAATGAGATAGTAGAGCATATCTTGTGAATCTTTCAATGTAGGATGAAAGTCACTAAACTCAACATATATAACAACGAATAATGATACAAAAATAATACAAATTTAACATTGATATAAAAGAGACATGTAGCTTGTTGGTAAAAGTTTTGATTATTGAGATCAAAGGTCTTTGGTTCAAGATTGATCATCATCATTTATTTTTTTACAAAAAAACATAAAACATAACTAATATAATATTTTATCTAGCTACCTTTTATCTATTTATGCTAATATTTTGTTGTGCTAACAAAATGAGGGAGTTTCATGTCTATGTTCATCAAAACTGACGATTTAAAAGGAGTTCAACAATGAGTCTAGAAATAAAATACAAAATGATGAGATTCAAAAACTAAGATCTGCCTCGAGTATGTCTTAAAAACTCTAGCTACTAGAAGACTCTCTGACTACCTATCATGCATGTGGATCTAAAGCAAACACAACAAGTATATGCAAGGAGCTGAGTAGGATATCTCAATAACAAATGAAAGCAATAATAACATAATGTCATGGGGTGGCAACTACTATGCCAAAATGCATCCAAATATATATAATATTCATAGCAAATAAACTAATTATGCACCTAAACATACATGCATCACCAATCATATCAAGTTCATAGCTAGACAGCTAGGTTTGCCTACTCTGGCACCTTGAGAGTGACACCTCAAGTCTTCTTAAGTAGAGGTTCAACTACCCTAACAATCGTTGATTAGGTCCATAGAATGTCCTATAGGTTAAGGCATATAATTTCACCAATATAATTCATACATCACAAAAACCTAGATGTGTTTACTGTGTAAATAGCTAACGAGAATAATAATAACAACAATCTATCACATTATTTCATGCAAATAATTAAACAACAATAGTTAAATGAACAACTAAAATATAGGACATGAACAACACAATCAATACTGAAATTTCAATGGTGATAGATTGAGGAAGAAAAAAGGAAATTTTCATCTTTTCTTCTTAATAAGAACTCATAGGCTAAAATAAAATCAAACCACAAACCCAACGCACCATTTACATCAACTCCAATACTCCAATTAATTTATTAATATTTAAAGAACTATTTAAACATGTTACCCTAAAAATTAAGAAAAAAATCAATTACTATAGATATTAATCAAAGGTTAATCAATTTAAACAGCCTAAGTTTAACTTAGACATCATGATGTTCAGGTTAAGCAGAATCATTCCCGATAATAATTGAAGTTTAAGGTTTAATCTTTGTAAGGTTAACTGCATATATTTGTGACTGAAATGACCAATTACCAATATTGATGCAAATTTATTTAATTAATGTTAAATTTACCTAATATGTGATCTTAGAATAACACCAATTATTAACTCTAATAAACTATAGTCGAATTAGTCAAATCAATCCTAAAGCTAAGTTGACAATTCAATTATATAATAAGTATGCACTATCATGGTAATTGCATAATATATATTATATTAGTTTTGTAATTGGGAGTTTAATAAGATGCTTAATACTTGCAATGTAACATAAAGTATATATACATATATATGTTTCCTATAAAATTTTTAACAAATGCTAAATATATAAATAATTTCAACTAATTCTGGACATTTTATGTTATAATAATATCATATTCATTTTGAAACTATTTAATTAATTAAAAAAATTATTTGTTATATTTTAAATTAAATAATTTATTTTAAAAAAAATCGACTACAAAAAATCATATTATTATGTTATTATGAATTAGAATATCATTTATTTTTTTTGTCATTTTGTCTCTATCTTTGTCATTTTAGAATAAATTATAATATCATTAGAAGGCAAGTGAAATATTATAATATCATTAGAATAAAATGTGATATGCGAATAAATTAAAAATCACTATAAGAATTTAATACTATAAGAAGGATATTTTGCCATTGTGTCTATTCCCTATTTATTCCTTATGCCAACCAAACAAGAGAACAACTATTTCGTTCCTCATCTCTTCATATTCCTTGACTCCTATTCCTTGTCTATTCCATTCGTGTCTATTTGAGCAACCAAATAGGCCCTCCAGGAGGAGATACCTAAGGTGGATCATCTAGGGACATACGGCCCAAGAGATATTGTGGCCTAAGGCGAAATCTTAAGATGAGGCCTTTTGGACCTAATGGACATACGGGCCACCCTTGGGCCATTGGTCTTAATTGAAGATGGCATGAACGTTGTCACTTAATTGAAGATTTCCATGTATAATTGCTCATAGGGATGTGCATGGGTACTAGGTAGACCCAAAATCGGTTAGAACTTACCAAATTGAGTAGGTCCTGGGTAGACCCAAATTAAATACGGATAGGGTCCGAGATAAAAATTAAGGAACCGATTAAAATTGGTTCCGGTTTCGAATCCAACACATCGGGTACCCATAACTGGACTCGGAACCAATACCCGGAACTACCCGGAACTAGTACTGTGGAACCTATAAATGAATAAGTTCAAACAGGGTACTCGGAATCAGAACCAAAACCTATGGTTCCGGGTAGGGTCTGGTTCCAAAACCTAGAAACTCGTCCTATACAGATCCGAGTATCATGAAAATACAAGGTACCCGGACCCGCTCACCCCTAATTGCTCATTGACCTTTTTTTTCTTTTGCCAATTGATGAAAGTAACAATATGTCAAAATTCAAATGTCTTTTTAATTTATTTGACAAGAAAATGTGTGCATGCGTTTGTTCTGCCTAATTAGCTTCAATTGGTAGTTAATGTTCAATTAGTCAAGAGAATTTTTTTCGATAAAATTAATTAAGGAAATTAATTATGATTGCTTTTTAGTTGATTGTGGGAGTAATGAGGTATTATGAAAAATTGAGTTGATCAAAAGAAAATATAGGAAAGTGAGAAATTGATAAAGTGATAATGGACTAATTAATGAAAATGGGGGAGAAAGATGATTATAGAAGATTAAATGACTTATTTGAGGCCTTAATTTATAATAAAATAAATATAATATTCAATAATGAACCTAAGTATTGGAGGCCTATAATTTTTGGAGGCCTAAGGCAATTGCCTTTTCGGCCTAATGGTAGGGCCGACCTTCCGTGGATCTTACTTTTTGGATTTCATAGTTTTAAATTTTATTTTTAGAGTTATTGTTGAACTCCTTTATAATTGTTAATTTAGAGAAACGTAGACATGGAACTCCTTAATTTTGTTCCTTAATGTTGTTTTGTTAAACTTTGACTTGGCTCCCATTACATTTTTTATTAAATGAGAGTTTTCTTGTATGCTTAGACTATTATTCATTTGTTGGAATTCTTGTATCTTTGATGTGTTATTATTGTCTGGTTATGATTCTCTTGTACCTAACCTTTTAGGTAATATTAGCAGTCGGTAGATTGACCCAAGAAGGGACTGTAACATCAACAGTTTTTGTGTCAAGGCTTGTTATCATCATTTATCTTTTACAGAAAAATGAAAATGGTAACTAATATAATATATTATCTGCTATTTTTTATCTATTTATGCTAATATTTTTTGTTTTGCTATCAAATTCTACTACAACCAAATAGGTTTCATATGAAATATATACTTATAAAAACATAATATTTTCATATTTATCATGTACATAAATAATATTTAATAATTACTTATTTTTTAAGAATGGTTATATATTTATCATATATAAAAAAACTTCTATATTTTTTTAAAAAATCAATGATCCAACCAGTTCAACTAGTAAACAATTGAATATGAAAACATTACATGGAACGATCATGAAAAATACGTAACATTTCCTGCATAAAAAACATAATATAGCACAACCAATAAAGACAATTTGTAAGGGCACAATAATTGTCAAGAAATTAGAGCATAAATAAAATAACAACAATAAGAATTTACCAGACTCCATCCATGTTTGTCCTAGCTCATTACATGCCTAAACAAACAAACAAAATCTCATATCAAAAAATATGGTGATTATTTAGGAATTATGAATTGCAACATTTAAAAACATTAGACAAATAGTTCATAATTCAAATAGTGAGAATCAAAACATAGTGGAAAGTAATGTGCAAACTTCAAGGTAGAGATCACCCACCTGATTCACAACCATACGAGCCTCATAGTTATCAACACAGCTCAAAACAAGATCAACTCCACTGGCATGTCCACTTTTCAGCGAGACTTTTCTTTTAAGGCTGTCCATAAAAACTTCAAACCCTTTCACGGTTGTGATGTTCAATGAATAGCTCTAGTGACAAGAAAAGTGCAGGTTACTAGACATTATCTCTTAACTATATCAAAAAAACAGAAGTTGCAAAACATCACTGTAGTTTAGATCATTTTCATATTGAATATTCTCTATAAATTTTAACTTCTGACTAAATAATGATTAACATTCTATGGATATCAAATAGAAACTAAAGGGCTCGTTTGGTACACCGTATAGTACTAGCATATATAGTACTAGTCTGTATTGACTAACCTGTATAGTACTAGCCTGTATTGTACTATTATTATACATTATTTGGTGCACACATGTACTAGCCTGTATAGTACTAGTATGTATTGACTAACATGTATAATATAATATAATATAATATAATATAATATAATATAATATATTATATAATGTATTATAATATAATATAATATAATATATAATAATATACACTATAATATTATATTATATGTAATATATTATAATAATATAATATTATATAATATAATATAATATAATATAATATAATATAATATAATATAATATAATATAAAAACTATATAATATATTTTATCATTAAAAATATTTCATAAATTAAAATTATTTTTAAAATATTTTTTAATTTTTGGTCGGAGGTAGAATGAGTATCCAAAATATTAAAAGTTCTAGTGCAGGCTAATGAAGAGCTTTGTGAGTGTATTACTAATACACCTTATGGCAACTTATGGGGTACTATTTTTAGTGCAGGTATTAGTTAGTACCCTTCCCACACTGTATAGTATTATCCTAATACACTATACAAGAGGCTTATACAGGGTACCAAACATGCCCTAAAATGATATCACAGTCAAAATTATAGAAATTTTACAGTAGTGAATAAAAATTAAGAGAAAAAATTCAACTGCAAATTCAAGGAATGGTACGTGAGCATGATCATCAATTGCCCAGCTAGCTTTCTTTAATAATTACAAGGAGTTCATATAAGTAGGATATAGAGTAAATTCATCACTATAAGCACAACAAGAAAACAATAAATACACGTTACTGAAACATGAACATCGAAATGGTGCTCAAATAGTGACTATTCTATTTATTTACTTACTTCCAACACGACATCTGGATTGATATCTGCAAGGGTCTGGACAGCAGCATCAGTCTTGGTCATTCCTACCTGATAACATTAGAGAACTTGGCTCAGCAAAGATAATAATTACTCTTATGCAGTTTAAATTTTGAAGGGAGGGATAGCCATAAGATTAGCAATGAAAAAGGGCAGGTTATATAGACAAACAACTGAAATCATTGATTGATTACAAATTCAATATATACCCCAAGAAATGTAAAAGGCTAAACAAGGCACACCGAAAGGGGCTAAAATGAGATTGATAATTATCATGCCTGATCAGGACGGAAGAATAGCCTATTCATGTTAGCCAATTCTACAGTGTCATAGTCATACAACAAGAGGCGACCAATACCACATCTAGTGAGCATCTCTGCGGCAACACTTCCTACACCACCTATGCCCTACAGCAACAGGAGAAACACATTAATGAAAACAAAACATGTCTTAAATTTCAATTGTTACAATAAGAAAAGATATATGATATACTAAAAGCAGATAATATATTATCAATTGTGATAACAAATATCGAAATAACAACATGTAAAGGAGTTAATTAACTGTAAATTTGTGTTTAATAAGTAAGTCATAGTAATCCAAGCAATATTTCAATTTTTAGACAATTATTGCTTCAGAAGGCTCCTCCAGACCCAAACCTTTAAAGCTAAGTCGATGGAAGCTAAACTTTACAGTCTTTATAGTTAGATGATGCAATCAAAAATATTTTTTAATATATATCACAAGTTTGTCAAGGCACTAAGTGCCTAATAGGGGTGAGCAAAAAAAACCGGTTTTCCGGTTAACCGAACCGATTTTTTCGGTTTCGGTTTTTTTTTTTGGAAAAATCGGTTTTCGGTTTCGGTTTTGGTCCGAGAGGTAAAAAGTCCACCGGTTTCGGTTAACCGACCGGTTGGATATAATTTATTAATTTTTAATTATATATATATATAATAATAATAATAATAATTTATAAATTATGAAAAATTATAAAAAAAATTACAGAAAATTATAAAAAAATTATAAAAAAATTATAAAAAATTATAAAAAAATTATAAAAAATTATAAAAAAATGTAAAAAATATTTAAAAATATTTTAAAAATCAAAAAAAAATTTAAAAAAAAATTAAAAAATCAAAAAATATTTTAAAAAATAAAAATAAAAATATTAGTTTTTGTAGAATATTATCTTGGTTCAATGGTTTCACTTTTTTTTCTTTTTTCTCAATGAGAATTTGCTATTTATTTAGATTTTTCTCCATGATTTGCATAATATTATTATGTTTGTAGGTTAAAAAAATTTATTGGTTAACCGAAAATTATCGGTTAACCGAACCGTAAAAACCGAAACCGAAACCGAAATAGCGGTTAACCGAAGTTAATGGACCGGTTTACGGTTAATGATTTTGAAAAACTGAAGTTAATGGACTAGTTTTTTTTTTGGTAATGGACCGGTTAACCGGTCCATGCTCACCCCTAGTACTGCCTAAGGCCCCCTCGAGGAGCTAGACCTCTAAAATTGACTAAGTAACTATGTGCTAAGAAAGCACTAGTCTGACTAAAGAAAGGCACCAAAGTCCATAAATATTGAGCCATATTAGTATAATATATTAAATGAAGTATGAAGTACTAAGAACAAGCAAACCATAGAATTCAAATTATAACTATATGGAAGAACTTTTATAAATCATATTAAAGATTTGAAATTATCAAAATATCCTAGGACTTAACAACCAAAGTCCTAAAGTGAAGAAACTTCCTTACAGTTCTGATCTGATAGTATTTCTTTGAAGCATTATGTTAGGGACAGATAACAATTTTACTGCTAGAGACTAAATTGAAGAATACTTCCACACTTTTAATCAGGCAATGTTTCTTTGAAGCATTGTGTTAGAGACATGTATCATAAGACAACTCCATGTATTAGTAACAAGCATGTTTAAAATGTCCTTATTTTTCTAGCAACAATCTTTAACATCATTGTCATAAATATATGATGTTAGATAGCTATGCGTTAAAAATGCCTCACCGTGGGTGCATAGGGCATAATCTTAAAAATAGTATATTGAGCAATTCTAATAGTATCCTTACCATACAAAAAGGTTGTTAGATAGCTATATACAAAATTTATGTAATCAGAAAAACTAACTTGAGTTTCTAAAAGATATATAGCACGAAATAAGATGGTCATACGTTTGAAGTTTTGAACCTAATGTTTTGCTGACTAGTTTAAATATCTAGCATACAACCATCTTATATTGTACTTTATTTCTTTTTCAAGCCCTAAGTAGGTTTTTCTAATTACAAAATTTTCTGTACAGAGCTATCTAGCAGCTTTCGTATGTCAACGAGTGATACAATTATTGGCACCACTCAAGATACTAGTTCTAAAATTACACCCTAGTCACCCAAGTGACACATTTTTAACACAGCTATCTAACATCATATTTGTATAACAATGGTGTTATGGATTGTCACAAGTAGAAAAACAAGGCATTCTTAACATGTTTGTTACTGAGTGCATGGTGCATCATGACGTTTATTGTTATCTTATGTTATAAAACACTAAAGCTTACATGTCCCTAACACAATGCTCTAAATAAATATTATCAATTCAGAAGCGTAAGGAATTTTCTTTGCTTTATTTCAAGCTTTAAAGAGTGAGATGTTTCCTTACCATGTGGTAGACTGTATTTAATTAAGTGAAAATCACAAACTTAACAACCTGGTTTACCTTGCTAAAGAGTCTATATGATTCTAGGAAAATACACTGTTTCAATTTCTTGTTTTCCAAAGTCACCTCACTTAAGTATGACACTCTCTTTATATCTTATGTCTAGTAAAGTAACAATTTTACTCTTGCTAAAGGAACTCACTTTTTGGAGCAAGGTTTCTCATTGGAAGTCAAACCTCAACATAAAATTCTTCTCCCGTACTCTTATGTGCTATTCACTGATAAATTAACTTTAGAAAAAATTGTTGAACTTGACAAAGTCATGAAAGACGTCTTCCCTATTGTCCATACCAGTCAGCATAAATATGATTATAAACCTCAAATTGATCTAAAAGAAAATCATTATCATTGCAGTTATAGCAAAAACAAAATGAATATGAGATTAGCACGCACGACTATTGCAACTGAGAAATCTCGTATCCTTTCATAATTCTCCACAATACCCATTCTCTGAAGCGCCATCAGCCTACTGTAAGGGTTGCTATCTACAACCTCAGCGCTCATATCCTGCATTAAACACGCCATGAACGAGCCAATCAACCTCAAAAACATTGTTTTTCTCGTTTTCAGAATATGGTTATATATCTTTAAAGTACAGACCTTCACTTTGCATCTTCGTGTGGCTGCGGATTTTGCTGAATTCATAAGCTTAACAAGTCGTTCTTGCATCTGAAAACAAGAAAGAGATCAAAATTGAAAGAAAATAAAATAAAAAATTTAATGAAGTAGATCGAATTAGCAAAATAACTAAACGAAGAGGAAGGATTTTGCAAGGAAAAACAGGAATCAAAATAATATAACAGCGAATTTACAGGAAATCAAACAGGAAAGAACAGTAAAAAGGGACAGATGGTATACCTGGTCGATGGAAGCACTGCGACCGAGATCGGGTATGCATCCCTTGAGGGCTTCAAGGTCTTGGAGTAGAGATCGCAGATCTTCCTCCATTGAGGCGTCCTTGCTCTGCGATCTGCGATCCTCTCCTGTCCGATTGCGTTTCACAGAGCAGGTGCTCCGATCCACGCCGGATTTGCTTATTTATTGCTTGTTATGCCAACGTTACTTTTTGGGCACCCGGCTGAGCCGGCTCGATCGTCTCGTTCTAACGCCGCATCGGCGTCGAACCCAACACGATAAACAGATTGCGTGGACACTTTGCTCTGCTTCGTGCATGTATGACTGTATGAGTCACTACGGGAAACGGGTGTCAAAACTCAAAAGGTACTATTTAACCCGCAACTTGATCCGATCCGAAAATTACTAGTTGAGTTGCTTCTCGTGTTTTTTTTAGGAAAATGATCAAATTTAGCTTGAAGTATTGAAAAAAGTATAAATTTGCCCCTCAACTATATTTTTTACCAAAATTATCATGGACGTTACATAATTGGATCATTTTTACCCTTCTCGTTAACGGAAGTCCACGTCAGCAAACGAAATCCCACGTGGCAAGTGCAGTTCGGTCACATAAGATGTCACGATGAAAAATGACATGTGACAATCTATGTAGTGACAAGGACAATTTATATAGTGACCGGCCCGATCCGAAAGTTCGGAGATAATCCCGTCCCAATTCAAAATCGGGACGAGACCGGGACAAAATTGTGATGCTTCATATTCGGGACTAAGACTAAGAGCCCGTTTGTTTCGTTAAAAAACAGGGGACAGGACTGGATTTTGGCTCTTGTCCCCCGTTTGTTTTGCAAAAAGTGAAAGGGACTGGATTTTAATTCCTGTTCGGGACAGGATTTTGGATCCTTTTGGTGTACCGAGAAAATTTTCGGTACATCAAAATAGGGCGAAGGACATTGATGCAAAAAGACCTCAATGCCCTCACACCGACAGACCTCTCGCCCACTGCTCTCGCCTCTCACTCGGCTGTCGCACTCTTGTTCACCAGCGCAAGCCACCTAAACCGGAGTCCGCCGCCGAGCCTACTTCCTTCCCCGCCGGCGCGACCTCCGTCTCTAGCGTCACCGTCAACCATGCCTCCCGCACCACCCTCTCCTCCTACGGTGCCGGCGCCGCCCCACAGATCGAGTGTCTCCCACTCTTCCGCGACGTGCCCGTCCCCGAGCGACAGGCGCTCTTCCTGCGCAAGCTCCAGATCTGCGCCGTGGTCTTCGACTTCTCCGACACACTCAAGATGATCCGCGAGAAGGAGGTGAAGCGGCGGACGCTCTCGGAGCTCGTGGACTTCGTGCAGTCGGGCTCCGGTCGCCTGACGGAGCCTGTGCAGGAGGAGCTCGTGCGCACTGTTGGCACCAACATCTTCCGCTACCTCCCTCCGGCATCCCACGAGAACACCGGCTCCGAGGCTGCGGACCCGGAGGAGGAGGACCCCTTTCTCGACCCCGCCTGGCCTCACCTCCAGCTCGTGTATGAGCTTCTCCTCCGCTACGTCATTTCCTCCGACACCGACACCAAGGTCGCCAAGCGGTACTTTGGCTCATCTCTGTTCTCATCTTTGGTTCGTGTATGCTCATCTCTGTTCTCACCTCCTAACATATCTAATCACATATCTTGATTCTGAACTAAAGGAGAACTTTGTGCTTGCATTTGCATACTTTGGCTCTCTTGCTGTGAAATATTACCTTGATTCTGAACAAAAGTAAAACGGCATATTATGGCTTTGCTCTGCAACATTACCTTGATTCTGAACAGAAGGAGCACTTTGCACTTGCAATTTCATATCTTGGCTCTGTTGCTGCCTAACATTACCCTGATTATGATCAAAAGGAAAACTTTGTACTTGGAATTGCCTATTCTGGTCCTGCTGCTGGGTAATATTACCTTGATTCTGAACCCTAACATTGCCTTCACTCTGAAGCATACCATTGCCCTGATTCTGATGCATATTATTGCCACTAACATCTAAAAAGCAATTAGTTCCAGGATTAGCATTCTGTCCAAAAGGACCAAAACAGCGCACAAGATTTTGATTCATGGAGACTGCAGACTGAATACCCTGATTCAATGCAACTGTCTGCTGAACATGATTCACCTGCTGATTAAAATTATTTATAGGAGTTTGCTGAACCAGATTCGAAGTGGAAGCTACCTGAAGATTTTGATCCATAGAGACTGATGACTGAATACCCTCATTCGATGCAACTGGTTGCTGAACTTGAACAAGATTCACCTGCCAAGCGGTACAGAACAGAGATGATCATTCAGTAGTTGAACTCTGAAAATTTTCAAGTGATTAGATATGTTGTATTTAATTTGCTACAAAACAAATCTCTCTGCTTACTAGTTGTAAATGCCTGCTTGTTTGGTGTCCGGCAACAGTTGCTAGTTGTGAACTCTGAAAATTTAAGACTTTTATGTTTAAAATTAAATTTAAGCATTAAAAATTAACAAGAGTGTTTTGGTCATATTGTCTTGTACAGAACTTTATTTTAGCGAACCAAACGCAAGACAGGACTGGATATCATGTTCTGTTCTTGACGAACCAAACACGGTATAACTGCTGTCTCAGGACACTTGGTGTTCTGTCCTTGTCCTTGTCTAGTGTCCTGTGACGAGCAATTTGCAAACCAAACGAGCCCTAGGACACATATTTGCGTCCCGACTCAAAATTGGGACGGGATCGAGACATACCAAATCTCGACTCATCCGACCTGAACTAACCCCTACTATATTGATTGATTTCTTATTACAATGATAAGTAACTAAAGTTGTTTATATCTTTGAGTAAACACTTTAGTTACAATACAAAATATAATTATCAAGCTTATATTTTTTTGATTTTGGTAAATATGATATCAACATCATTCTTATAATATTAATTAGAATCACATTAATGATAATAATATATAAAAGAAAAAATAATTAAATTTGCCCCTAAAATATTGAAAAAGGTGTAAATTTGCACCTAAAGTATTGAAAAAGATTCATATTTATCCCTTTAAATATATTTTGGGCCAAAATTACCTTTGTCACTACATAATTGCCACATGTCATTTTTCATCGGCATCTTATGTGGCCGAGCTACACTTGTCACGTGAGATTCTGTTTGCTGACGTGGACTTCCGTTAATGAAAAGGGCAAAAATGATCCAATTATGTAATGTCGAGGGCAATTTTGATAAAAAATATAGTTGATGAGCAAATTTGCACTTTTTTCAATACTTCAGGGGCAAATTTGGTCATTTTTCCTTTTTTTCGAGTAACCCGATATCATTCAATTTTGGGGTTTCATCTCTTCTTCTTTTTTTCCAAAATCTGGCAAAACCCGGGCCCAACTTGATTTTAATTAAAAAAAATTATAATAAATCAAAATCTTCTCAACTTTATAAAATATAATTGGTATATATACACTAAAATCAAAATCTTCTCAACTTTATAAAATATAATCGGTATATATACACTAAAAGCAAAATGCAAATAAGTCACGTGGCACTTTCACATGTCATATTTGCTGACATTGGCAAATTAAAGTTTTTTTAAATTTTTAATAAATTTTTTTCACTCTCTCCCTTTCACACTCTCTCACGTTTCCATATCGCCCCTCTCTCTTTCACGTCTCATCATCTCTCTCCCACCTCTCTCTCACATATTAATTTTTTTTCTCAAATCTTTAATTTCTCTTCTACCTTGAAACCGATGTGTCTACTGTGTTCTCCTATTTCTTCTGTGCATGCATCAATCAGGTGTGTAATTTTATATTTTTTCCTTGCATGCACTTCTTCTTCTACTATTTCTTCTAATTACAAATGTTCAAGTTCTCTTATTTTCTATGTCTTCCTTTAATACTAATTTTAAAAACTTTAAACTTATCCAGTTGATTGCCTCTGTCTGATATTGATCCATAGCTTAAATATCTCTTTACTTTCTTCAACAATTCCTCTATGCAAATGTGTATCTTTAGAAATATAGATTGAGCCCTTCCTATAGAAACTGAAGTTTTTGAAAATATTGATCAGTCACCCGATCAAAATTAGCATACTATATATGTAATATGTACATCTGGTTCTTGCCGATGTGTTAATATGGACGAAAAAAAATGAGGTTTTGCATGTGCTGTAGGATAAGAATTTGGACCAGGTCAGTGAGGAGGAAGAAGATGAAACTGGTGCTTACGCTGATTTGGAAAGGGAGGGGAGGACGATGAGGTGGAGGTTCATGACGAGTTCAAGCCAATAAAACACCCGCTCGAGCCAACGGATGATGACCGACTGCAAAGTATCCCGTGCCTTTTTCCTCTATACGTGGTTAATGTGAGTAGTTTAACTTTAATGCTTTATTCCTAATTCGTGCATGCAATTTGTCTCAAACGATTTCAATTGTCTAAGAGTAAATTTTGTCTATATGATGCTTGATGTAATGCTAATTAGAGATAAAAATTTCGAATGACGTTTGTGATGGTCAAGAAAATAATCACTTGACACATTTAGACATCGATAAACTGATTGAGTTTTGGGGTCAAAAATTGTCTACAAAGATTTTTTAATTAAAAACTAATTAGGGTTATTCCTGTTCAGTTTGTTCATTTTATTAAGTTAAGTTAGGAAAGAGAACAATATCAACTGTTATATTGTCAGATAAATGTTTAGGACAATTGATGCAGAAAAAGTTCATTATAGTGTTTATTTATCTAAGTCTAATTAATCCCACTTCAAATTCTCAAAGTTGTTTCAAGTAGTGAGGTTACGGGTGCCCTAATGCATACTAATAATTACCAGCATGTAGAAACCTGTTACACTCCTAGAATCATCTAAAACTTTATGGGTACTAATACATACTAATTACCAGCATATAGAAAACCTATTACCACTCTAGAATCATTTATGGGTTCTTCTTCTTCCCACTAATGTATACTAATTACCAGAACGTAGAAAATCGGTTACCACTCCTAGAATCATTTAAAATTATTATTATTCCTCTTCCTCTTCCTCTTCATCCTCTTCTTCTATTCTCCTATATAAATATGTGTGAAGATAAGATGAAATTTATAGTTATAATAAAATATAAAGCATGAACTCCTATTCCAATGTGCAGCAGCTGAAATTTATAGTTATGATCGATTAAATCTAAAGCATGGTTTCTTCTTCCAACCTTTTTTTTAGGAAAACAATCTTGCATTCTCTTCTTCTTCGAACCTTCATCCGTATTTTCTTTTTCTTCTTCCAACCTTCACTCTAACTCCCTTCTTCTTCTTCTTCTCCTTCTTTTGCCCTTCCAACCTTCAACCAAACTCCCTTCTCCTATTCGCCTATATAAATATTTGTGAAGATAAGATGATATTTATAGTTATAATAAAATATAAAGCATGTGTTTTTGGTATTGCATCTTAGTGTCCCATGCCACATACTGTTCAACATAGTTATTGTACGATGCGAGGCATTGCACAAGTTTACTCTCTGTGCATATTGGTGGATCTTTGCAACTTCAATCTGATCATGTAATTATTCAATTATTTTGGACAACATATATATATATATACACACACGATTCATATATATAGACATACTATTCAACATAGTTACTGTACGATGCGAGGCATTGCACAAGTTTACTCTCTGTGCATATTGGTGGATCTCTGCAGCTTCAATCTGATCATGTAATTATTTAATTATTTTGGACGACATATATATATACACACATGATTTTTATATATTTCTATATATATGATTCATCCAAGCCTATAAGTCCTAATTAATTTTATGAGGTAGAATATATGTGTGCATTTAATTTGCTTTAAAATGAGTATCTTTACACCACACATATATGTGGATGGGGTTTATGTATTTTCATTTTATATGCATAACCATACCATAATGTATATATACCTCACTGAATTTGGTCGAGAGAAATCATTAAAATTGTAGACTTCGTATAACATGAATGAAAATTAAATGGAGTTTGGATCATCGTCAAAATGTAGGATTTCGATGACCTCCTTCATGCACAATGATCAACAACATATGCTACCCATTCCCGTAATAAGCATCTTGATCTCTACATATTTATATATATATATTTACCATATCATACTAAAAAAGCATTGAAATACATCATTTCATAATTAAAGAACTTAAGTGAATGATGTATATATATGAAACTATAAATACATTTCGACATAAACTTGATTAGTTTTTTTTTCTTTTCCTTAACTTTCACATTCTTTTTTTCTTCTACACTTAAATATTACTGATATATCAAATTAATGACAATAAACTCATAATATTTAATCAATTGTATATATATGTCCTTGGTATTTTAGCTACTAATTACCATTTTAAGCAGCTCAAATTATTCAATTTGATTTCTATTCTTGATGGATATAAAATTAATGAAAATATTTCATAATATGAATTAAGATAAATTAATTGTCCTACTAATTATGTATTCCTTCTGCATATAACAAATTTATCAAGTGATCGTCAATATTTAACACGCATGAAATTAAAATGATTCTTATTTAACTATTTAACATTAGAACATTAATTAATTAATTTTAAGCTAATATATTTGTGATTTAATTATCATCATATATATTTTCTAGTAAGGAGATTCAAAGGTTAAAGGCCAGTAATCCAAACATTAGCCACAAGCAAGCATTTAGCACTGTAACCAAGAATGTGAGTATATACATATAAATGAATTATATACATACATATAAACATTTGAATGAACACATCATTTTACATGCATATATATGCACCTCGGCACCTATATATATATGTATTGAGTATATGATCATCCTTTCCATATAGTGCATATGCTCAATTCAATATCGCATTGTTAAAGAAAATGCTGATAATGCTTTATATAAGCTGCAAAATCCACAAGAATAGATCTAGGCTTATGTTTTTTATGGTGACTTATACTTATTTGTATATATTTATTTTTGTAAAGGGTTTTTTATGTTTTTGTTTTATGAAGCAAGTGTATTAAGTAAAGACAATGATGGTATTCTATCAATTAAAAATAATATCATTAATTCTAATGATAATATACGTTTGAATATATACAATATTATATACAATTTTATAAAATTATTAAATTTATATTTAATATATTTAATTATTTATAACTATTTAAATAAAATTATATTTATATATATTTACGCAACGCGCGGGTTCTCAACCAGTCTATATACATAAATAAGACATAACTCATTCTCACCTAAATTCTTCTCGCTTCCTCAATTCTTTATAATTGTTTTTATCTCATTTATATTTATATGCTTAATTTCTAAATTTTCAATTTTAATTTTCACATGAAACTATTTTAATTTCTATTTAATTTAAATTTTCAAAATTAATTTTATTAATGATAAATTTTATTTTTCCTTCAATTAATCATGCTTAATTTTAAAATTTTTCAAATTTAATTAATTGCAAATATTAACAATTATTTATGAAATTTTGATTTTTTTAAAAAATAAATTAAATCTTAGTTTCAAATTTTATTATGTCGGCTTAATTTTTAATTTTATTAATTTCTATTTAAATATAATCAAATTAATTATGTCACCTTAATTTTAAAATCTTATATATTATATTATGCATGTTTAATTTTGAATTTTATATTTTCTCATAATTATGTATCATTAATTAGAAATTTTTTGAATATTAAATTAAACCGGTTTCAGTTTTGATTAACTATGCTTAATTTTTAAATTTTCAATTATATTTAAATTAATTAGACTTAATTTCAAAGTAAACATGATTAATTTTCAAAATTTTGAATTCTTTTTAATTTAATTATGTATAATAAAATTTGAAAATTTGAAAATTATTAATTATTTAAATGCATATTAATTTAAAATTTTATTAAATTTAGTCTTATTAATTAATGAAAATTAATTTCTAAATTTTCAAATTAAAATTTTTATATTTTCACATCCATCTAATTAAGCAAATTTCATTTTTAATTAATTATTCTTACTTCTAAAATTTTCACACAAAACTACTTTAATTTTCTTTCAAATTAAATTCTAAATTTTAATTAATTTCAAATTTTATTGATGATCAATTTTATTTTCCTTCCATCATTATGCATGTTTAATTTTAATTTTTTAAATCTATTTAATTAAGCATGCATGATTTCCAATTAATCATGATTAATTTTTAAAATTTTGAATTTAATTAATTTCAAATGTGAATAATTATTTGTGAAGTTTGGAATTATGTTAAGTATGCTTAACTAAACATGTTTAATTTTGAATTTTATTAATTTTTATTTGGTTAGAATCAAATTAATTATGTCGGCTTAATTTTCAAATCTTATACATTATATTATACATGTTTAATTTTTAATTTTATTTCCCATTCGTATTTATGTATGATTAATTAAACGAAATTCGAGGCCATTAAATTAAGCAAGTTTCACCTCCAATTAACTATTGAATTTTATTCTTAAAAATATAATTATTTTAGAATATGATAATAATATTATAACTTATTTTTGAAAATCTAGATATACAAATATTTAAATTTAAATGATTAAGAATATAAAATTATAGTTACAAATTTAATTTAAAACTTAAATTAAAAATTAATTTATAATTTAAGTTTAAAATAAATATTTTTCTAAAATTTTAAAAATTAGTTTTAAATATAAATTTATATAATTTCAAATTTAAAGTACAACTTCATAGATTATATAATTTGAAAAAAAAATTATAATTTTTATATAATAATATAAATATACATAATATAATTTATGTATAATACCTAATATAATATACAACTTCATAGATTATATAATAATATATTAAAATATAAAATTTTAATATTTATATAAATAAGCAACAACATCTTTCCGTCTAAATTCCTCCAACTCCCTCAATTTATTATCTTTATTTTTACCACACTTATATTTTTATTTTTATATGCTTAATTTTTAAATCTTCAACTTCAATTTTCATATGAAACTACTTTAATTTCTCTACAATTTAATTTTCATATTAAATTAATTTTAAATTTTATCAATGGTTTTATTTTCTCTTCAATTAATCATGCTTAACTTTTTTAATTTTTGAATTAAATTAATTAAAATTTCAAAATTAATTTTGATTTTTATTAATGATGTATTTTATTTTCCCTTCAATTAATAATGCTTAATTTTTAAAATTTTTGAATTTAATTAATTACAAATGTTGAGAATTATTTATGAAATTTTGATTTTTTTTAAATAAATTAAATCTTATTTTCGAATTTTATTATGTCCGCTTAATTAAACATGCTTAATTTTGAATTTTATCAATTTCTATTTGATTATAATCAAATTAATTATGTTAGCTTAATTTTCAAATTTTATATATTATATTATATTACATTATGTATGTTTAATTTTAAATTTTATTTTTTCTTCATAATTATGTATGATTAATTAAAAAAATTTCAAACAAAAAATTAAACATGTTTCAGTTCCAATTAAGTATGCTTAATTCCTAAATTTTTAATTATACTTAATTTTAAAATAAACATGATTAATTTTTAAAGTTTTTAATCCTTTTAATTTTGTATAATAAATTTATAAATTTATAAATTATTTAAATGAATATTAATATCAAATTTTATTAATTATTGGAAATTAACTTTTAAATTTTCATATTTTAATTAAGCAAGTTTCATTTTTCAATTAGTTATTCTTATTTTCCGAATTTTCATATAAAACGATTTTAATTTTCTTTCAACTTAATTTCTAAATTTTAATTAATTTTAAATTTTATTTTCCTTTCATAATTATGCAGGTTTAATTTTAATTTTTTTAATCCATTTAATTAAGTATATTTGATTTTCAATTAATCATGCTTAATTTCCAAAATTTTAAATTTAATTAATCTCAAATGTGAATAATTATTTATAAAAATTTGAATTTTATCATGTATGCTTAACTAAACATGCTTTTTTTAAATTTTATTAATTTTTATTTGGATAGAATCAAATTAATTATGTGCTTAATTTTCAAATCTTATTTATTATATTATGCATATTTAATTTTAAATTTTATTTTCCCTTCGTATATATGTATGAATAATTGGAAATTTTTTGAGTCCATTAAATTAAGCAGATTTCAATTCCAATTAAGTATGAACTTTTATTCTTATAAATATAATTATTTTATAATATGATAATAATATGGTAATTTATTTCTAAAAAAGTAGGTATATAAATATTTAAATTTAAAATTTAAATTTAATTTATTAAGAATATTAAATTATAGTTATAAATTTAATCTAAAACTTAAACTAAAAATTAATTTACAATTTAAATTTCAAAAAGAAGTTATGTTTGAAAATATCAAAAACATCAAAAAAAAAAAATCAATAGACTATTTTATTTATATATAATAATATTAAAAAATATTAAAAAATAATTTTAAACTTTTTTATTTATAAAATCATGAATTATATAGTAATATATTAAAATATAAAATTTAATTTTAAAATTTTTTATTTTAAAAATGATATTTTAACCCGTGCTTTGCACGGGTACTACCACTAGTTGACTTTGATATAAAGATAAAAAAATGTAAATAATTTTACTTTTCACATAGAATAAAAAAGATAAAAAAACCAAAAAAAATTGTTTACCAGCTCGATTCAGCCACTTTGTAGAACTCCAAAATTTCATACTCGGCTCGGCTTAATTAGAGGTTGGAATTATTTTATTTTGAATCCAATTTATTTTGGAATTGGGGTTTAAGCTTTTCTTGTCCAAATCAAAAAACTTGGAAAAAACATATTTACACAGTCATCTGAATCCGAAAAAATTAACCGTATGAAAAGTAAAAGAATAATAAAAAATTCACGGCCCAACAAAATTATGCAATGAAATTTTTTTTTTTACGAAAACAAAAATAACATGATAAATAATTTATCTATCTCACAAAGCCATGATCTTATCGATCAATTATAAGCACCATGTCAAATTTAGAAGGTGTTATTGTGTCACGCCTCTTCTATAGTCATTCACATCATTACGAATATGGCCTAGGAGTATGCATGAAGTTACACCATGAAGCACAGACCATCAAAATATCGAAAGAACACGGGCAATGGAAACATATATAATATTTTTATGCAAGAAATAAACATACATTCACTACTAAAAATGTGTTAATCAACAACGGCCATCAACAATAGCCGCTTAAGCCGTTGCAATGATTAACGACATTCTTACGATCGCCCGAACCGTTACAGATATGATATATATGTAATGGCTTACTTATAGTCGCTCGGGCCGTTTCTACCAAGTGGATGATGTAAACATGGCGCGCGAATATTATAACTTATCACCAATGATTTTACAATGGCGGCTTGGTCGTTGCTAATTATATTATCACATTAGCAACGGCTTCATTGCGAGTTCTCTACCCGTTGCTCTTTAGTCGATGGCGCACTCGCAGCGCGAAAATGAAATACTTACCAGCAAAGACTTTGCAACAGATAGGTGAGTCGTTGCTGATGATAAATTTTTATCTGCAATGATTTTGTAACGGATAAGTGAGCCGTTGCTGACGAGTTTATTTAACTCGTGATCGCAACCGACGCCCCCATTTCTTCCCTGCTACCGGACGTTGGGGCCGCCGTCGTTGAAGGATCCTGACGCTGACGCGCCCGCCGCCGCCGCCTACAGGTATTATTTTAACCCATTTCTTCCCCCTCTTCTCCTCTAGTAGGTAGTGCTGGCCGAAACCCTAAAACTTAGGGTTTCGATCGATCGTCGAATCTATGTCTAGTGTTCGATAATGGACACTAGACGCCGGCGCCAGATTCCACTGGATTCCGACGCAGGAACAATAAATCTAGGGTTTTATTAAACCCTAATCAAAATTTATTATGGTTTAATTAAACCCTAATAAAATTTGATTAGGGTTTAATTATATATATATTATATATATAGTTAGTTTTTAATTTTTAATTTTTATTAGTTTAATTATTAATTAGTAATTAGATTATTGTTAATTAATATGTTAATTGTTAGGTTAATTGTTATTAGTTTATTAGTTAATTGTTATTGTTATTAGTAATTAGATTAGGTTATTTATATTAATGTTAATTAGATTAGTAATTGTTTAATGTTATTGATAATTAGATTTAGATTTAGTTTTAGGTTATATATGTTAATTAATTTTAGTTTAGATTAATTAGATTAATTTTAATGTTAATCTTTATATTTAGATTAATTAGAATTGTCCACTTTAGACTCGCGCTAGAATCATCCACATTGGACTCGCGCCGAAATCATCCACTTTGGACTCGAATCGACATCCAAAAATTTAGAAAATAATCATCAATTTGAAGAGTTGATACTTTTCACGTACGCATCAACGAGTCGGATATGATTTAGCAAAACCTTAGATCCATTCGGGGGTTGTATGTTCATGTAAAAGAAGTAGATGATCTTTTACACGATGTACAACCTAGAGGTGGCAACAGGCTGGGCCAGCACATGGGCGGCACGGGCCCAGCCCGAAAAATTTCAAGCCGGGCCTGGCCCGGCATGGCTGTGCCTAGAAGACGTGTCGGGCTCGCCTTTTGGACACGCGGGTCGTGCTAGGCACGACTCGCGCACCGTGCTAGCCCGAGCACGGCACGCGAGCCGAGCACGGGAGGCCTAGTGCACGCCAGACGTAGGGCGTCCTAGGCCTGGCGCACGCCAGACCCGCTAGACCAAGGCCTGGCCCGTACCAGATGTAGGTCGGCCTTAGCCAAGTCTGGCTCGGGCCGACAAATATTTTATTTTTAAAAAAATCCTATAAATACCCCCTCTCCTTCTTCATTTCTTCTATCTTCATCTTCAACTCTTTCTCTCAATTCTCAATTCTCAACTCTCATTTCTCAACTCTCAACAATCAACAACATTTTAAGCTCATCAAGAAGCCAAGGATTCAAGATTGTTGTTAAATTTTTAATCTCTTCAATTTGTTTCATTGATTAGTATAATATTTATATTTTTTATATTTTTAATTTTTACTAACGGCGGATGAAGATTTTTCAGGTTATACTCCACAAATTGGATCAAATATATTAGAAGAAATATCTCCTGCTACTCCTACCACTCATACTACTCAACAAAATCAAAACATAGAGATAACTTCATCTATTAATTTATATCCATCAGATAGAAAAAAAAGTATGGTTTGAGAATAATTTGAGAAAATTATTGAACCTGATGGCACCATAACAAAAGCCCGATGCAAAAAATATCAAAAAAATTCTTTTGGCTTCAACAACCGGAGGAACTGGTCATTTATTACGTCATGCAAAGGGTCATGACACTAAGATTACACAAGCTCAACAAATTCTTAATTTGTCTTCTTCTAGTTTAACAGTTTTTTCGTATAATCATGATTTTCAACGTCGAGAACTTGCAAAATTAATTGTTCAAAGTGAATCTCCTTTTAGTTTTATTGATCAACCAAGATTTTCTAGTTGGATTCAAAATATTTTACAACTAAAATATAAAAAAATTACTCGAAATATAATGAAAAGTGATGCTTTAAAATTATTTTTTATATATAGAGAAAATATAATGACTAGTTTTCAAAATAATAAATCAATTTTTTTTTAACATCTGATGTTTGGTCTAGTCAACGTACTACTAATTCTTACATTTGTGTTACTGCACATTGGATTGATGAAAATTTTATTTTGCAAAAAAGAATAATTAGTTTTAAAGTTTTTGAATATTCACACACTTCTGTTGCCATTTTTTCTGCTATTAAATTTGTAACATCTTTCTATAATATAAATGACAAAAAAATTTCGATTAGTTTTGATAATGCTAGTAATAATGATGCTGCTATCCCTCCCCTCATACAGTTATTTAAACCAGTATTAGAAGGTCAATTATTTCATGTTCGTTGTGTTTGTCATGTTCTTAATTTATGTGTACAAGATGGTTTAAAACAAGTAAATATACATGTAGAAAAAATAAGAGATGTTATTAGATATATGCGTTCTTGGAAAGCAAGAACACAAGAATTTAAAAAATTATGTCAATCTTTTAATAAACCATTTAAAAAATTTAATGGTGATGTTATTACTTGATGGAATTCAACATATCATATGCTTATGTCTACTATAAGATATCAAGATATCCTTACAATGTTTTACAATCAAAATATGTGTGATGATCCAATTAATAATAATGATTAGTTAGTTGCTGGGCATATTACTCAAATTTTAGAACTTTTTAATAAAGCTACCGAACAACTTTTCGGTGTTTATTATTCTACATGTAATTTAACTCTTTCACATATAGTTCGTATTAGTGAAGTATTTTCTTCATATAGACATCATCCTTTATTTGTACAAATTATTTCTTTAATGGAATCTAAATTTAAAAAAGTATTGCTCAGATATACCTACTTTATTTTGTTTAGCAATATGTTTAGATCCTAGAATGAAAATTAATGGTTTAAATATGTTGTTAGATGATTATTATAACAATATGGAATTAGATAATGTTGAAGAAAAAAAAAATTAAAATTTTGAATTTATTAAATTCTATGTTTGTATTTTACTCTTCAAAATTTGGTGATACAATTACAAATAAGACAACATCTTCTTCTTCTAGATTAAGAGATTATGGTGGAAATAGTATTAATTCTCAACTTGGTCGTATAATAAAAAAAACTAAATCTACTAATTTTAATGAATTACTTTTTTTTTCTAGATCATAATCATTCTGAAGAAATAGATGATAATGAAATTTTAGCATGGTGGAAAAAATAAGAAAATACTTATCCTATTATTTTCATCATGGCACGTGATATACTAACTGTTCCTGTATCTACAGTAGCTTCCGAGTCTTGTTTTAGTGCAGAAAATAGAATTCTCGATGAAAAAAGAAGCCGAATGAGTGAAGAAACGGTTGAAATATGCATTTGCTTAACATACTGGTTGGATGCTGAAGATAGATTACAAGATAAGGGAGGACACGACACTTCATCATCGGGAGAGGAGGAAGCTCAAACAAGTGAAGCTGATGATGTTGGTCCAAGTACAAGTTAAATCACCAGGACTACGAGTGTTTAAAATTATAAAAAGAACTACGTAGACCTGATCCTTCTATAGTTAATCATTGGGGAGTACAAGTTTAGCTATAGAAGGTACGTAGACAATCTTTTAAGGTGCGATCTATTATAATATTAAAAAAAAATATTTTATCATTGGATGAATATTTTTGTATTAAAGATAAATAAAAATTTAATTATAATTTGATTTTTTTAAAAAATCTTTTTATTAATTTGTACTGCGTTACAATGTTACATATAAAAAATGTGTTAAAAATATATAATAAAGTTTAGTACAATGAATAAGCTATCACAAATAAAATTAGAGGTCCAAGTTCAAAACTCACTCATAACCATTAATTTTTAAAATTAAATTTTAAACCTTTAAAAATTTAAAATTTAAAATTAAATAATTTAAATTAAATAATTTAAATTAAATAATTAATTTTTGGGCTGGCCCGAGCCCGGCTGGGCGAGCTCAGGCCCGGCCCGAGCCCGGCTGGGCGAGCTCAGGCCCGGCCCGAGCACGACCCGTTGCCACCTCTAGTACAACCCTTAGAATTGTTTATGATTAGACAATTTGACAACATAGTTATTTATATTGCACTTAGTTTTTTCTTTTAACTGTTAACTCATTAATTCTTAAATTTTGGCTATTGTATCTCTCTTATTCTCCGATATGCGCCCCCGATGATATGCGTATTCGGAGAACTATAGGGAGATACTGTCGAAATTTAGAATGAAGTTAGCAATTAAAAAAATTACTTAGTGCATTATGAATAACATGAATCCTAAATGGAATAGGATCATCTCACCTAAAGACATTAACTAAAAAAATTGTCATTGATTGATAGAATCATGTTGGGCGGTCGAAGTTGGATGTACCGACGTCTTGATCGTGGAGCTTTAACGAATGAGTTTCGATTAGGCGTAACTTACTTCCTAAATTTTGCCTATTCGAATAGAAAATTCATTAGCACCGGTGATAAAATTCGATGTTTGTGCCGTATTTGCTAGAATGGACGATTTTTGGATCGGGAAACTATCACTCTGTTGGTGAATCCGAAGTCGGGACGTCAAGCAATCCTGTCGTTCATACACATGATGAATCTTCCTCTGCTGGTGTTTCTTCATCCAGTCCATTTAATCCCTATAGAACTATGATACTTGATAGTTTTGGGGGTCAATTCCAGCTGAATGATAATATCGATCGGCTAGTTATTGAGACGTCAGTGCCACCAGATATTGTAATATCCTAGATATTTAATTATATCATTTTCCTTTATTGTATTTGCCAGCCTAGCGGACTAGATCGAGGTCGAGCCGAGTCGTCTCATGGTCCGGTGCGAGTTTGCGAACTCGGATAAGTAAGAATTCGAGTTATGTAATTTTGCTTGTGTAAATTAATTTATTTAATCTTTTTATATTGCGCATGCATAAGTGTTTTATTATGTGGCATGTGGATGTGGATGTGCATTGTGTTTATATTAGTTATGGATGGTTATGTGAAAAATAAAATTAATTAAGTTAATTTTAAGTTAGCGGGTTTGGGTTTGGCTTGAGGTGGATGCGGGTTTGATAAAGGGCTAGTGGAGTTAGGGTTAAGGAGGGAGTATAAAACCCCCTCCCCTTGGCTTGTGGCTCCCTATTTGGAGCCACCCAAGCTTTATAAGAAGGGAGCAGCCGCTAGCCGCCCCCTTCCTCTCTCCCTCTCTCTTGCGAGCCACCGCCCTCAAGCCCAACCGCCGAGCTTCTTCCCTCCCCTCTCCTTCTCTCTTCCTTCCCTTTGGAGCCGAGCCGAGAGGAGCTAGCCCCTCTATCTTTCTCTCTCCCTCTCTCCAAGCCGGCAGCTTGGAGTGAGCCGCCGCCCCTCTTGTCCCCTCCCTTGAGTTGAGCCACCATCTTTTGAAGTTGGATTCGAGGGCCGTCATCTGGGATTTCTTATTTATTCATCATTCCTAATTAGGTGAGTGATTTTACCCTCCTCCTTACGGGTTTCTTCGAGTTCTTGAAGCCAATCTTGAAGGCTATTGAAATCTTGATTTGTTTTCCGACGATTTCTCGAATTCTCGATGTTCTTTTTGTGTGTCGTGTTTGAGGAGACCCTAAATCTTTCCCTATGGGGTTCGACAGCCCTAGGACACCCCTAGGGGTGCTCGGCTAAGGGTGGAACAAACTGCCCTTAATGTGTTCGATGAAATGCCTAAGTAAGGGATCTTGATTATCTTGTAATTTATATTTCAAATTGATGGTTAAAATGAGTTCTGATATGTTCAAGCATGCTTAGTATTTAATATGTGATTTTTGAAGAAAATCATGTTTTTGTGAAAATTAGGATCTTGATGTTGATGCCATTAAGGTTTTTGCAAGATGATTTCTTGACTTAAATGCTTGATCTTAAAGGTTGTTCTTGATTAAAGATGATGGTAGGGCTTGATAATCTTGTTTAAAAATATAGTTTTTATGAGAATTATCTAAATGTTATAATTCTGATATGTTGGTGAATTAAGGATTTAATTTCTTTAAATTTTCGGATTTATTTTCATGACATGCTGAAAATTCAATGTTGCTGGAATTTCATGCTGAGATGATGAATCTGTGCTATTTTTTGTAATGCTTGTTGTGATGTTTATATTTCTCTGAACATAGTCGTGTAACCTATCGTTTTGACCAAAACATATAGTTTGAAAACATATGACACACTCTGGAGATCAGATTCGGATTAGATACATCATTTTCGGGTAGAACAGTAAGCTAAAACAAAACTCTAATTGTGGCGAACTAAATTTTAATTGCATAATTAAAATTGGGTAAAATGGTCAGCATAATCTATTATGAACCAACACAAGAAATTTATGCATGAAATAAAATCACACGAGTTTATGACATTACGGGTCTAGGAGTTGGGATCGGGTATTAGAGTGCTGAGACACTTTCCAATAGGAACACCCATGAGACACCGTAGAAAAGACTTGACTTAGGTCATGGTGCGTCATATCTTTATGAATGGCGGAGAGGCTCGTCGAGGAGACAGATTGTGAGCTAGGCTCGGGAGGTTGGATGGCTAATTCTCAACCTGTAGAACAAGTTCGGAGGGCCTTTCTCGATTATTCTGGTTTGGCCTCGTGGGATAAGTTCGGAGGGCCTACCCGATTATCCCCGAGGTGGTTTTAAGGAATAAGTTCGAAGGACCTTTCCCGATTATTCCTATGATATCTTTTAAGAGTAAGTTCGGAGGACCTACCCGATTACTCTTATGATATCTTAAAGGTGCAAGTTCGGAAGGGTGAATCTCGATTGTCCCTACGCGTCTCGTGGAGAAAGTTCGGAGGGCCTTTCCCGATTGCTCCAGAGTTTTTTTTTAAAAATTTATACTAGGATAAGTTCGGAGGGCCTTCCCGATTATCCTAGTATGTGTTGTTGCCTTAGGGCATGATAGGCTTAGACCTGTTGTTCTTCATCGTTTGGGTGTTGGCTGTCTTCGAGAAGGTGGTGGCCGGATGGCCTGTTGGAAGGTCACTCCCTTGTGACATTTTCTTGATTGAGTAAGAAGTTTTACCTTATGCATCTTATCTGTAATGTTTATTTTTGTGAGGGTTGGTAGAACCGCTCACTGAGTTCTTTGTACTCACCCGTTGTCATTGTTTTGTTTTGCAAAGCATGACCAATGAGGTGGGATGGAACACTTGGCGCAGCTGGAGAGCAGAGAAGCCGTATGATCTCATAGCAGTCATAGTTAGGGTCATAGTCGAGTCTTTTGGTAGTGTGTCATGCACTTTTGTTGGTCTTTTTGAGTTGTAGCCCTTGAGGGCATTTATGTCACTTTATTCAGATTTTATTGTATTTGGTCTGTCGGACTTGATGTATTATTTCCGCACTTTATTCGTTTGTCAAAACTTATTTATGATGAACTCTGTTTTGATTTCTAGATGAAATAACAACTTGTTGATTTCTTTCCGCTATTGTTTATTCTTATGATGTTGGCATGTGCATGAGTCAGGTTGTGGGGTATAGGCACGTATACCCTGGCTGGTCATGTGACCCTATATTTGGGGTGTGACAGATACACGGGTGTTGATGTCACAAAAGTACAACCTGCGCCGTTGAAGGATCCTGATGCTGACGCACTCACCGCCGCTGCCGCTGCCTCCAGGTATTATTTTAACCCATTTCTGCCTCCTCTTCTCCTCTAGTAAGTAGTGCTGGCCAAAACCCTAAGACTTAGGGTTTCGGCCGGTCGTCGAACCTATGTCCAGTGTCCGACAATGGACACTGGACGCCGGCGCCGGAGTCCACTGGATTCTAGCGACAGACCAAATATTATTTAATTAATTATATTTTAATTAAACCCTAATAAAATTTGACTGGGGTTTAATTAAACCCTAATATATATATTAATCTGTTGTTAGTTTTTAATTTTTAATTTTTATTAGTTTAATTATTAATTAGTAATTAGATTATTGTTAATTAATATGTTAATTGTTAGGTTAATTGTTATTAGTTTATTTGTTAATTGTTATTTTTATTAGTAATTAGATTAGGTTATTTATATTAATGTTAATTAGATCAGTAATTGTTTAATGTTAATGATAATTAGATTTAGATTAACTTTAATATTTTTTTAATATTAATTAGATTTAGATATAGTTTTAGGTTATATATGTTAATTAATTTTAGTTTAGATTAATTTTAATGTTAATCTTTAGATTTAGATTAATTAGAATCGTCCACTTTGGACTCACGCTGGAATCGTCTACATTGGACTCGCGCCGGAATCATCCACTTTAGACTCGAATCGACATCCAAAAATTTAGAAAATAATCATCCATCTGACGAGTTGATACGTTTCACGTACGCATCGACGAGTCGAATATGATTTAGCAAAACCTTAGATCCGTTCGGGGGTTGTATGTTCGTGTAAAAGAAGTATATGATCTTTTACATGACGTACAATCCTTGAATTGTCCATGATTGGACAATTTGGGGACATAGTTATTTGTATTGCACTTAGTTTTTTTTAACTGTTAACTCATTAATTCTTAAATTTTGGCTATTGTATCTCCCTTGTTCTTCAATACGCGCTCAGATGATATGCATATTCGGAGAACTATAGGGAGATGTTGCCGAAATTTAGAATGAAATTAGCGGTTAAAAAAAAATACTTAGTGCAATATGAATAACATGAATCTCGAATAAAATAGGATCATCTCACCTAAAGACATTAACTGAAGAAATTGTCATTGATTGACAGAATTGTGTTGGGCGATCGAAGTTGGATGTACCGACGTCTTGATCATGGAGCTTTAACAAATGAGTTTCGATTAGACATAACTTACTCCCTAAATTTCATTTATTCGAATCTGAAATTCATTAGCGCCGATGATAAAATCCGATGTTCGTGCCGCATTTACTTGAATGGACGATTTTTGGACCGGGAAACTGTCACTCTACTGGTGAATCCGAAGTCAGGACGTCAAATAATTCTGTCATTCAGACACATGGTGGATCTTCCTTTGCTGGTGTTTCTTCATCCAGTCCATCTAATCCCTATAGAACTATGATACTTGATAGTCTTGGGGGTCAATTTCAGCTGAATGATAATGTCGATCGGCCAATTATTGAGACGTCAGTGCCACCAGATGCTACGGATGTTGATGTCACAAAAGTACAACCTGCGGTAGAGATTGAATTATCAAATAAAGAAGTCACAAAATTTTACGAGATGTTGAAAGCTGCTGATAAACCTTTGTATGAGAATTTTTCTAAATACACTAGGTTTTCGGCAATGTCGCAACTCCTGAACATCAAGGCCGATTGCAATATCAACGAGGTTGCATTTGATTGGATTACAAGATTGATTAATGTAATGCTACCTACTAATAACAAGTTTGAGCCAACTTTTGTTAAGACTAAAAAGTTGATGAGAAAATTAGGGCTTGGGTACGAAAAAATACACGCGTGCCAAAATAAATGTATTTTATATTATAAAGAAAATGTGTAGTTGGATAAATGCCCTGTATGTGAACATCCCCGTTACAAGGAGAAGAAATCAGTTTGACAGAAAAATATCTCATTTAAGGTGCTTCAATATTTTCCACTGATATCGAGATTTCAAAGATTATTCATGTCAAAAAAGACGGCCCCCTACTTGAGTTGGCATGCAAGAAGTCGTGATGATACAGTAATGACTCATCCACCCGACAGTGAAGCATGGAAATATTTGGATAGATGTTATCCTTCATTTGCTAGGGATACTAGAAATATGAGATTGGAATTATGCACGGATGATTTTAATCTGTTTGGTCATTCTGCAACTCCTTATTCAGTTTGGCCAGTGCTGCTAACAGTTTATAATTTGCCGCCGTCAATGTGTATGAAAGATGAATTTATTTATCTTTTGATGATTATTCTAGGTCCTAAGGGTCTGCGAAAAAAAATTGACGTGTTTCTTAGACCCCTAATAGATGAATTGAAAGCATTGTGGACTGAGGGAGTTGTCACTTATGATTGTCATTGGAAGAAAAACTTTAATTTAAAGGTCGCGATATTATGAACAATCAATGATTTCCCAACCTACGGCAAGTTGTCTGGTTAGAGTACTCACGGCTGACTCTCTTGTCTGTATTGTATGGAACACTCTAAATCATTCAGTCTTCAGAACGGACAGAAAATCTCATTCTTTGATTATCATCGTCGATTCCTGCCGGCTAACCATCAATATCGAAGGAATCATAATAAATTTACTAAGGGTAGAGTCAAAAGAGATGAGCCACCACCGATGTTGTCTGGTAAACAAATGTTAGCACGTGTTTTAGCACTTCCAGAGATAGTGATTGGTCGGAATAAAGAGTGTCAGACTTTGGTCTAACACATAACTGGGTGAAAAAAAATATCTTCTGGGAATTATCGTATTAAAGTTCATTACTGATTCGACATAATTTGGACGTCATGCACATTGAGAAAAATGTATTTGATAGTATTTTTACACTTTGATGGATGTTCTCGGGAAAACTAAAGATAATGTCAATGCCCGACATGATCTGAAAATACTTTGTAAGAGGCCGAAGTTGGAGTTACAAGACGTCAACAAACGATATTTGAAGCCGAAGGCCCCGTATGTGTTAAATAAACAACAGATGAAAGATGTTTGTCAATGGATCAAAAAACTCAGATTACCCAATGGATATGCCTCAAACTTATCTCGATGTGTGAAAGTCGATGATTGCAAAATATTAGGGATAAAGAGCCATAATTGTCATGTATTCATGTAGAGATTTCTTCTGATCACATTCCGAGATCTTCTACCTGATAATATTTGGGGTTCGTTGACTGAATTAAGTATGTTTTTTAGAAACATTTGTGCAAATGTCCTTCGAGTCGAAGATAAGTCACCTCTTGAAAGTAATATTGTTGAAATTGTATGCAAGCTGAAGCAGTTTTTTCCTCCTGCTTTTTTTTACTCGATGGAGCATCTACTGATACACTTGGCATACAAGACACGAGTTGGTGGCCCCGTTTAATATCGGTAGATGTACTTATTTGAAAGATACATGAATCATCTGATGAAAATAGTAAAGAACACCGTAGCTGTTGAAGGATCAATATCTGAATTGTATATCATCCAAGAAAGTTCAACATTCTGCTCATTTTACTTTGAATCGATAGTGCATACAAGATTTTGTCGTCTTCCACATAACGACAATGGGGGAGTTCGACATTCAGATGGACGTTTAAATATATTTTGTCACTCTGGTCATGATTTTGGTTTTCATCCGTCTCGACACTTAAGCGACGAAGAGTATCATTTGGCATAATTATACGTATTACTCAATTGCTCAGAGATTGAACAATTCATTGAAATATTTGACATTGAGATGGTGCAAAAATACTCTATTCACGACGATCAGGAATTGAAGAGATTACAAAATCATGATTTCCCTACTTGGATTCGGGCTTACAGCAAAGATCATAGAGTTGAAATAGATGAAAAAATATTTGAGTTTGTTAGTGAACCATCGTGACTAGTGTCATGTTATAGCGGATATTATGTTAATGGATATAAATTTCACACGGTTGAATATGCATTTACAAAGAAGACGATGAATTTTGGGGTTTGTGTGAAAGGGACAACATATGTTGAATGTGATATGAATTTTTATTGACTATTGGAAGAAGTGCTAGAATTGCACTACTTTGGCTTGAAATCAGTTATCTTATTTAAATGTCATTGGTTCGATACAACAGATAGGGGCATGAAAGTTCATCCAAAATACAAACTTGTTGAGGTTAGTTACATATCGAAATTGGCAGCAAATGAGCCTTTTATATTGGCATAATAAGCCAAACAAGTATATTACGCGAAGTATTCGGCTCGAAATAAAGATAGAGCAGATTGGCGTGTAGTATGTAAGACTAAAGCTAGCGAAAGAATTGATCTGATAGCGAAAGAAAATGAGCCGATACCTAATGTGACAGATGATTTCTATCAAGAAGAGGATCCTCCTGCAGTAGATCGTATTATTCAAATACTCGAGGATGCGGACACAACATTAGTTCAATTAGAAGTTGAATATGTTGATGATGACGATAATGAAGTTGAGGAAGGTGGACATGAAGAAGTAGAATTTGAAGGACATGAAGAAGATGAAGAACAAGAATTCGAAGACTATTACTCAGACGATGAGGAATAATTGTAAAGTATATCTTCTATTAAATCTATCTCTACTATATATATATATATTCTAATTATATTCTTATTCGACAGCTATGGTGGGTCGAGGTTATCGTCGGACGAGGGCTACAGAGTCTCCGATCGGTCAGACTCCAAATTCAGCCGCACTTGCTCTTGTCGCCGAGGCTAGTTCATCGAGACGCAGGCAGCCACGTGGGCTGAACAGGATTCAGCCTCCATCAGCCGCGGAACAACGCTAACTTATTTCTATGATTGGTGAGCGGTAATGTATTATGAATTATATATAATTCATTATATTATAATATAATATTATACTTTATTTTTGTTGTGCATGTTCGAGCAAGAGGATGTCCCCAGGACTATATCGGGGACAATCCAACGATATAAGCATGGGGCCTGACCCATTTGGTCTCACGTGCCCTGTGAGCACGTGGACGTGCTCTGGCGCGAGTTTGAGGTACGTATTTAAAATTTTTATAGCGGAGTCTCGGGGATATGATCCCGATTGGATTACTCCAAATATTTGGGATCATCTCGTGTCAATATGGTCTACCAAGCGGTTGCAGGAGGTATCTAGGACTGCGGCTAGAAACCGCATGTCGGGGGGAGGAGCGCGTCACGCTGGTGGCTCTGTTTCATTTGTCGTGCATGCGAGACACATGGTAAGTATTATACCTTATTTTGAATTTATATATTTTTTTATTACTCTGTGTACTAATTAATGTATTTGTTTTGTAAATGTAGACAACAGTGATGGATGACGGGACTATCCAGCGACCCTCCGCGATAGAGATGTTTGGGCGGACTCACCGTAGAGGACATGGGGCGGGGGAGTACATCGATACACACACTGTAGTCATCGTGGTAAGTATATTTGTTTCAATTATGCATTATTTATTTATAATTTAAGTTTTAGAAAAAATATGAAACAAAAACCAAACTCGTGTAGGAGACCTACACTCAGACGGTGACGCAGCGTGGGGGCACCCCCGAGGACTTTGACACGAGAGCGTGGGTCGAGGCTGCAGGTGGTTGGGACCATGGTCACATCTATGGCTTTGCTGATAGTGGCCATACGCGAGCTGTGCTCGGGCCACTTGGGGCATCGACCCCTCCGGCAATTAGTGAACGACCCTCCATCTCCAGGATTAATGATCAGAACAGGAGGATATCGACACTAGAGGAGACGGTCGCACGATAGAATGAGATGATGGCTCATCAAAGTAAGATGATGGTTGAGATGCATGTCATACTGAGACAGATGACAGGTCAGTCTCGCGGTGTACACTCAAATCCATCGTTATCGACTCAGTCCACGCCGGTGTACACTCAAGCACTCCAGACCCCGCCGTATGATCCTAACATTCCTCCATCGTCGTAGTGAGCTTTTATTGTTTTATGATACGTAGTGATCTTGGAGATACTTGTTACTTGATTGACTTGTGTTGGGTGGAATGACCACACTAGAGGAGGGATGAATAGTGTGTTAATTAAACAATTAGTCTAAATTCGATTTTAATCATTTCTTAGATTACTTAGGCAATTCATGAATCGAGAAGTAAGCGGAAGCAAGATATATAAATGATAAGCAATAAGAAATGCAAGGAACATAATGCTAACACAATTATTTATAGTGGTTCGGCCCCAATGCCTACTCCACTACCTAAGCACCCCGCTTAGGATTTCTAAACTAGTTTTACTAGATTATCTTGTTTCCTTTACAACGAGGACGTTTTCACCGGAGAGTCTCCGCTCTCACACCGAAGGCACTTCCACATCCGAAAGTCTCTGTCTTCCTACCGAAATCACTATTCCACCTCAATCCTAAGGACAACAAGAACTAATCATAGTAAAGTAAGTTTACACCGGTGGAATTAAGCCTTAACACCAAGGCAACCACCAACTCAATCAACCTAGCATTTTAGGTTTACACAAGTTCAATTATAATGAAATAAACAACAAAATACAATAATAATTGGAGCAACAAATCAAACAACAAGTACTTAGCTCCAAAAGACACTCACTAGTCCTCTTGATGCCTTGAGATGATGAATCGGTAAATCTTGAAGGCTAAACCAAGGTGTGTAGATCAAAACTAGTGTTTATGAAAGAATGTCTCAATGAAAGCTTGTGGAGATGCTAGGAATGGCTCTTTGAGGCTTAAAAGCATCAATAGTTGCCTAGAGGAAGGATTGGGATGGGTATTTATAACCCCCATGAGAAACAGCCCGTCAACGGGCGTATTTTTGCCCGTTGGTGACGCCCGGTCGATTGTTCGGTCGATCGTCGATCAATCGGTCGATCAATCGAAAGCGAACTGCCACTTTCTGGCACACTTCGGTCGACCGCTCGGTCGATCGATTTGCCTACTGCCAATTTTTCCTTACATTCGGTCGACCGACCAGTTGACCGAACCTAGGTTAAACTTGATTTTTTTCAGCCTTCTTCTTGCGCGCTTTGTTTCCGGGTTTCGGCCTTCAACGTGCATCGACTTGAAGAGCTTTCCATGTGATCTTTAGACTCGTCCAATACGTCTTTGGTGCACACGTCAAACTTTGAGAAATTTCCACGACAAACCCGAACGCGTCGATCAATGTCCTTCTGATTTTCCGATTTCTCTGATATTTCCAATCGAGGACATCGAGCACTAACCGATATGGAACCTGAAAGATTTCTCAATGAAACATTAGTTCCATGTTTGTTATCATCAAAACCGAGATTAAGACCAAGGTTGAAAACCTTAAGCCAACAACTTGTTTGGATATTGATTCGTATCATGTTGATACGATAGTTTTGATTTCGTATTGTGGATATTTATAATTATAAATATAATTATTTTGATGTAAATCTGGGTGTATATGTGATGTGTAAGTGAATATGTGTGTATGGGTGTGTGAGTTATGTATCAGGTTATAAATGTATCAATGGAAATTTCTAATTTTAAAATTTCTCAGTTACATGTTAACATCATCAGCAACGGCCTTTCCATGGTCATCCGTGTGAAAACTGTAGCTGAAAGTGTATCGTAATACTTGGGCCGCAAACTTAAAGCCATTGCTAATGAACAACAAGAACGGCTTAGCAACAGCCTTTCAGCAAAGGCTTTGCAATGGCTTGGCGATCGTTGTTGATGGCAATATCTGCAACAATCATCGCGCTGTTGCGGAACCGTTGCTGATAAAAGTAGTAACAACAACCGCACCTCGTTGCTGAGCCGTGGTTGATAATGTATCAACAATGGATATAACCCGTTGCGGAACCGTCGTTGATAATATCATTAACAACGGCTTGAGCGGTCGTTGCAGATCTATTGTTAAGTTATTAGGTACGCGATCTTCTGTAACGGTTGCGTTGCAACAGGCGCAATCATTGCTGGCCATTGCTGATGGTCTTTAGCAACGACGTAGCAATGTATACAATCGTTGCTGGTGCTCGCTATTCCAGTAGTGATGAAGAAAAATGGATACAACACAGAAAAATGATGTCAAAGCAAATCGTGTTATTCTACCTAACTAAACCTCCTCCTCCACAGACTTACTTGTGAATCTAAATCAAATGCAAAAGAAGTTAACCAAAACCTAAGTAGGATAATGTCAATATGGCAAACGCTAAGGTACAACACAATATGTATAAAGCATGATGGTTTTATGCATATTAAGACAAACTCTTATACTTACCAAAACATGTCAATAAACACTAAAACATAACTTTTATGATGCATCAAATATTGGTGAAATGACCACACTAGAGGAGGGTGAATAGTGTGTTTACTAATCTTTTTTGCCTAAATTTGGTGTTAATCATTTCTTTGGTTATTTAGACAAATTATAAATTGAGTAGCAAGCGGAAGCAAAATAAATACGATAATGAAGTAAACACAAGTAGAACCAATGCAAACATAATTATTTATAGTGGTTCGGCTCCAATGCCTACTCCACTACCTAAGTACTCTGCTTAGGATTTCCAAACTAAACTTTACTTGATTAATTTTTTCCTTTACAACGAGGACGTTTTCACCGGAGAGTCTCCGCTCTCACACCCAAGGCACTTTCACACCCGGAAGTCTCTGCCTTCTACCGAGAGCACTCTCCCACCTCAAACCTAAATGACAATAATACTAATCCTAGTAAACTAAGTTTACACCGGTGGATTTAAACCTCAAACACCAAGGCTACTACCCAATTTCAAGACATGACAACCTAAGTCTTTACAAGCTCAAATACAATGAAATAAATAAGAAAATACACAACTTAATGGAGCAATAAATCAAACAACTTATATTTAGCTACAAACAATGAATCCTAGCTCCTCTTGATGCCTTGATGATGAATCAAATCAAGCTTGAAGACAAACTCAAGAAAGACAAGGTGGAAAGCTAGGGTTTCTCTAAGTAATGGCTCAATGAAAGCTTGGGAATGATCAAGGATGGCTCAATGTAGTTTAGGAGTGATAAAAAAAATCAAAGGAAGGCTGGGACATCAGTATTTATAGAGCCATGAAGTGGGATTGGGTGAAACATTGCTCAATGGCTCGAAATATAGTCATTTCCGCTAGCCGGTCGCATTAGAGTATCAGTACTTTACATAGTGTACACGTACTCTACATTGAGTTTCAACCGGTTTCTTTCTTCTATTCGGCTTTCAAATTATGGGTTTGGTTCTTTAAGAGTCTTAGCATCATAATGAGGATTTTATAATTTATCTAAATACCCTAAACCTAGACTCTATCTTCTTGACGAAATCTGAGCGCGTCGACTAACATCCTTATGATTTTCCGATTTCTCCGATATTTTCGATCGTGGATGTCGAGCGCTAATCGACTTGGAACCTGAAAGTTATTTCTCAATGAAACCATTAGTTCCATATTTGTTATCATCAAAACCGAGATTAAGATCAAGATTGAAAACCTTAGGCCAACATCAAAGACTCAAACACCAAGCCATAATATGAAGTACATAGTTCAACGCATAAACACAATATAAACCAAACTACTACCTCAAATGATAACTCAGATAAATCAAAAACACATTATATTATATGTTCTCACCTGAAGTCAGGGGTATTACAAGCCTCCAAGTCTCTTTAGTCCAGCGCGGCTCCGGTGGTGACCTGCAAAGACACTCTGACGCTCAAGTGGGATAGAATCCTAAATGATGAGTATGATATTGGAATCTAGAGTATACCTAGTGGCGATGATGTCTACCAAAATCTTGCGGGGATATGCCCTAAACGGGTCGAAGTTTCTCTCGGAGATGACGGGCTCATTACTGTCAAATCTCTGCTAATTAATGAAGGATATCGACATCCTTGTTTGGTTGGGTAGAGCCCCCGGGCTAAGTTATGGTTGGCTTGATTTGGTCTGGTTCATAAGTGTGGACACATTCGCGCATGGTCTGGCTTGGCCCAAAGAGCTAGCCCAGTCCACAACCCTCGAGCTTGGTTGGAGTCTGGGGACTTTGTGTCGAGCTCTAATAGTATGTCGACTTTTGTTTGTCTGCTGAACTCTTTATGTGTTCCGAGTATCTGACCTCGGGTGGGTTCATGAGTATTGGTTGTGTCCCATCCTTAGCCAAATTGTTGAAGTGGGGGGAGCTCTGTTGCTTCAGTTTCATTGCTTCACGTCTCTTCGGTTTCTATGCTCAATGTGGCGGTTGCAAGGAGAAAATATGTCTCTTTCTCGTGCCTGCCGCTTGTCAACGTCTGTCGAGCATTTAATTCTGACATGGGGTAATTATGATATGGAGATTTGGTCATTTTCAAGGCACTTGAGTGCCTGCTACTAGTTGACGGACTTCGCTCCATTAAAGAAGTGTGACCAATGACTGTTAGATGGGAGGTGTTGGCTTAAGGGTTCCCCTTAAGCTTTGAACCACATTTTGATGATAACAAATAAGTATTTAATCTATGTGTGAAGTTTTGAGTTCAGGTTGAGGTTGCGATAAACATGCGAACTTCACTCGAAGAAAAGAAAGAAAAGAACGTCAAGAAAGGCTTGGGTGTAGGTTGAGTATATATCTTATAATATACCCTTAGGATCTTATCCCAAGCCTAATTATAAAGTTATCCAAGTTAAAACTTGGTAACTAAACCCATAAAAAAACATGCTTCAAAGATAAGTTAAAAATCAGCCTCAGCCTAAGTTCTGTCGATCGATCAGTCGACCGAACAAGGTAGAAAAATGGCAGTAGCCACTTCGGTCGACCGAACAGATGCAAAAATCGGCAGTGGCTACTTCGGTCGACCGGTCGATCGATCAACCGAGGCCAAAAATTGGCAGTGCCTGCTTCAATCGATCGATCGGTCGACCGGATAGCAGAGGAGCATAATCGCGACTCAGTCGGTCGACCCTCCGGTCGACTGAACAGAGTGGCAGAAGCAAAAATTGCCAGCAGTCGCTCAGCGGTCGATCGGTCAGTCAACCGATGATCGACCGACAAGCGATCGAACGGCGTCCAACGGGCGAAAAAATGCCCGTTGAAGAGCCGTTCGGTTGAGGGGTTATAAATACCCCTCACCTAACTCCTCTAATACATTTTGACAACTGAATTAAGCATTCAAGAGAGAGATTTGTGCCTTCTAGAGATCAATTGCTTGCGCTCGCCTCTCCGATCAACGTCTTCTCAAAGCGCTCATCTTCCCTCAACTCGGGCTTCGATTCGAGCTCAACAACTTGGCGAGTTGAAGGCTTGAAGGCTTGGAAAAGAGCATTGGTTCTTGGTTTTACTTCTTAGCTCTTTTCGTTGTAATTTTAAGTGTTGTTTAAACTTGTTTTCATTGGATAGCTTGCTAGGTGTGCTAGTGTAAATACTTAGGATTTACTTTGTAGAATTGTGTTTTGCCTAGGTGAATAGGTTTGAGGAGTTCTCAAAGGGTTGAGAATAGAGTCATTGGTTGTATTCAAAGGGAAGCATAAAGTCTATAAAGTAGTTGGTTAGAAATCCTTGGTGTGGAGCTAAGGTAGTGGAGTAGGTGGTTGGCTGAACCACTATATTTTCAAGTGTTAGCATTGCCTTGTGTGTTTGTTTTTAATTGTGCTTCATTCTCACTATCAAATATTACTTAGTTGCACTTGCATTTGGTTGAAATTGAAATTGGTAAAAAGAGAATTGAAATATATTAATAAAGTAACCCAACACTATTCAACCCCCCCTTCTAGTGTGGGATTTCATTCAATAGGAGGTTCCCTCGGGTCTTTAAAAATCACATCCCTCACCTTTTTCCTTGTGTCTCAAGTTCTGGCATGGAATAGGGAGTGCTGCGAATTTTCATTCCTTCAATTCTCGCTCCGAAGGTCAGCGCCGGCGTTCTCGTTGTTTTGTTCATCATCCTGTCAAACCCCGACCATCTTTGGTGAGTTTCCTAGACCTTGTATTTTGCTAAAGTCGGCCTTGAGCGGATATAGACTCATTTTTTATCTGTCTAGGTTTCTCGCATTGTCAGTTTGATGTGGAAGAAGGACGTCATCCTTGAGTTGGCAGTAAGCATATTAGGGGTTGTCGTGGATTCGCACCACAAGGCTTATGAAGATGAGGTGGGCGAGGTTGGCAAAGGTGACCAAGAGAGCCCTTGCGAAGTTTTACAGTCAATGGATTGCGGCAAATTCACGCTGCGGGGCTTATGAAGAGGATGAAGCGGATATCGCTCTCATCCCAACGTTGAGAAGGATGTATTGTGCTTGTCTTGCTTTTGGAAGTCAGAACCTTGGGGCATGCCTCGCTCCGGTGGTTACGCCAACATCTTCTTATGACTCGGCATTTCGCCCTCCCTCATTTTATCAACCACAGTTCCTGGCCAATTCGGCCAGGTACAACAATGCAAAGGGGAGAAAGTAACCCCACTGATTGGGCTTCCTTGCTCTTAATGTTATAAGAATTGGTAGGACTAAAAAGATGTCATGAACATTGTTGTAATAACATAGTGTTTTCTCTCCAATAGTTGTCCCTTGTTGTGTATCTTCCCCTTGTGGGTTTATGAATATATGTATATTATTTTTTCTGTGACGCTTCCGTCTTAGTGATTTTTGCACACTCTTTGTGATATTTTGCTCGTCGTGGGACGATTGTTGGAAGATGTCGATGTTACGTGGTCGACCAAATCCTTTGGAGCCAAGTATGGCGCTTAGGGCCGTTTTTATCTTAGCTGGCATTGTATGGCCGATGATTGCTTGGGTTGAAGGGTGGTGTTTCGTTGGTCGACGTAGTCGGCAACCATTAAGGTTGTGGACCTCCTTCAGGTGAGACCAGGTTCCTATCAAAGCTAGACTTATAGTCGACGTGACCTATTTAGTAGTCACTCATGGGGCTGATAGTCCCTCAAGTCCAATCTCCCTTGAAGTCATGGGGTTGTTCAATAGTCACTCATGGGATTGATACCGTGGACACGTGGCGCACATGCAAACCAAGACATTTTTTTATAGGTACTAAATGTTGGCCTAAGGTTTTCAACATTGGTCTTAATCTCGGTTTTGATGATAACAAATATGAAGCTAATGATTTCATGGAGAATTATTTTCAGGTTCCATATCGGTTAGCGCATGACGTCCACGATCGAAAATATCAAAGAAATCAAAAAATCAAAAGGACGTTGGTCGGCGCACTCGAATTCGTCAGAAAGATAGAGTCTAGGTTTAGGGTGTCTAGATAAATTGTAAAACCCCCATTATGATGCAAAAACCCCTAAAGAACCAAACTCGTAATCCGAAATCCGAATCGAAGAAAGAACTCGGCTGAAATCGAATGAGAAAGTATAGGTATAATATGCAAAGTATTGGTACTTTGCGGCCGGTCGATCGACGCTCGACCACCAAAGGTTCTAAAGCCATAGAAGGCCTTCAGTCGATGATTGGTCGCTCGGGCGATCGACTGGCCATTGACCGACGACCGATCGATGGCATAATAGCTCAAAAATTAGCCATTTATACCCGTTGTGCCTGACCACCACTTGGTGTGCTGCCTATTTAAAGGCATTCTAAGCCTTCCTATGACCCTTTAATGCTTCATGAGACATCATTTGACACCCACAAGCTTTAATTGAGTCATCTTTGTTGAAACCCTAACTTTCTAACTTGTCTTTCTTGAGTTTGCCTTCAAGCTTAATTTGATTCATCATCAAGGCATCAAGAGGTGTCAGGATTCATTATTTGGAGCTAAGTATATGTTATATTCTTTATTTGCTCCATTACTTGTGTATTTTATTATTTATTTTATTGTATTTCAAAGTGTGAAGACCTAGGTTGTTAGGTCTTGTATGGTTGATGGTTATCGTGGTGTTAAGGCTTAAATCCACCGGTGTAAGTTTAATTTACTAGGATTAGTTGTGTTGTCCTTAGGGTTAAGGTGGGAGAGTGCTCTCGGTAGAAAAATGAGATACTTCCTGGTGTGAAAGTATCTTCGGTGTGAGAGAGAAGATCGATCTTCGGTGAAAACGTCCTCATTGTAAGGAAACGAATTAATTTAGTAAAACTAGTTTGGAAATTCTAAGCGGAATGCTTAGGTAGTGGAATAGGCATCGGGGCCGAACCACTGTAAATAATTGTGTTTGCATTACTTCTAGTTGTATTTACTTAATTATCGTATTTACTTTGCTTCCGCTTGCTACTCAATTTGTAATTTGCCTAAGTAATCAACGAAACGTTTAAAATCGAAATTAGGATAAAATTTTAGTAAACATACTATTCATCCCCTCCTTCTAGTGTATGTCATTTCACCAACACTAAAATATCCCTAACGTTTATTTTAGAACTAAAATATCCTTGAGGTTATTGAAAATGGTACAAAAATGACACTCAAGCTAACTTATGTTAAGTGAGACTTAACGGAGATATCATGGATGCTGACTGGGATATTGACTTTACATGTGGCTCACATGCAGAGAGCAACTTGCCACGCAAACGACACGTAAGTTAGCTTGGGTGTCATTCCATTTTCAATAACCTTAGGAGTATTTTAGTTCCAAAACAAATATTAGGGGCATTTTAGTACCCGTGAAAAAATATCAGGGGCATTTTAGTACTTGTGAGAAAATATTAGGGACATTTTAGTATCCGTGAGAAAACGTTAGAGATATTTTAGTACTCGTGAGAAAATGTCTTGGTCCGCATGCGCACAACGTGTCAACGTCATCAGCCACGTCAGCTCTGTTGTCCCTCCATTAATATCGTTTACCTATATGATTATTTTTGTACTCAATTCCATAACATAAGGGCAAGGTGGATCCAGTATTTTTGAGTAGTGCAGTCATTTTTTAAAAAAATAATAAAAGACAAAAAAAATTAAAAAATAGCCGAACAGTCGTCAGCCTCCATGGTTGTTAAAAAACAGAAATTACAAAAAAATAGATTCTAAGTCTAAAAAAATAGATACCTGAAATCCTAAAATCCTAAAATCCTTCAATTCACAAATTCTAGCCTTTGGAACAGCCGAAAAGAAAGGGTAAGATGCCGTGATTGCATATTTGTCGACATCTGCATGAGGCTGCAAGGCGAACTGGCAAAGCTGATTGAACTTCGAAGCTTTGAAGGAATGCAGCGTGAGCAGAAGGCGAAGCCATCATGAACTGCAATGCTAAGTCAAGTGCAAATATTTTATTACTAGTACTGGTGTGGCAGCGTATAGATTTAAATTTGATATCATTGATGACTCCAAATTAATGCTTAATCTAGCGAGTAGTTTTTTCTTACTTTTCTCTCTCCTGTTCTTTTATTACAAGCTTTTCTTTGTTTTGCTTGACGGTTGACAGATACACAAGTACTACTCAGTATTGAGCTTGCTCCAAAATACAATAGCAAGTCATGTCATCTGTTCAGATCTGCCACCCTATAAGTTCCGTTGCAACATCCTGCCTCACATGCATTTGATATCGTAAGTGCTTGAATCTTCTAATGATTATACTCGAATGGTTTGGATACAAGTATTTCACATAGATAATTAGGTGATTTCTTCCCTTTCTAGTTCCGTTGTCTATGTTCTTGTAGAATTAAATCCTTCGAACTTTGACATATAAAATAACTTCAATTTATTTTATTTTTGATATAATATAATTATGCAAGAGAACTACCGATGACCCACAAAAATTCTGACAACCAATATTCATCATCAAAAATATCTCAAGAGTAAAATATATTTGTACGTGCTTCTATTTTATTTTATTTTTGTGTGCAGTCTAATTCAAACATCAAATGAATTAATACATATGAAATAAAATGAAAATAAAAGCTACAAGACTAAGCAATAAAAAATTTAGGGTCGCACTTAGTACAATCACGTGACTGTGTGAGATCTAGCGTGGATCTCTCACTGCGTAAGAGATATTTTTGATCCAAAAAATTTGTAGAAATATTTAAGTACTCAATGAGAAAAATTTAAAAATATTTTGGTACTTATTTTTCTTTTTATTTTATAAAGTACAAAAAATCAACTTACTTTTAAAGGGATTCAAGTAAATTGTACAACAGGAAGCATGTCAATAACTTATTTTATTTATTTTAAAAAAGTATAGTTTTAAAGAAACTGTGTCAGTCAAATCAGCTCCTAATTATATTTAGCAAATAATGCACTTTTCTTATGCTTTTTGGGAATAAAACTAGTATGGAGTCCGGCTCCATAGAGACGCTTATGGAGCCGGGCTCCGATGATGAGGCACAAATCTTAAAGTCATCATTTACTTTTAATTTTTTAATACAGTAATCTTACACCCGCTTCTTTCTCCACCATCCCACTCTGTTCTTAATTTCCCGCCCATCTCATTTCTCAATCTTCTTCGTCAAATCGTCAACCTCCACCAGCGACACGCTTAGAAGCTACCTCATCGGCCCGTCTCATCTCTCCATCTCCTCCCGCTTAAAGATTTCACCATCGACCTTCTCTCTCCGCCGCCACACCATCGAGCGTCCACCAAACATCTCTCGAGGTCAGAGCAAGGTTGGAGAGGCCCCTTTCCTCGTCTCTGTCATCTTTCTCCAACATAATCTGGGCAAGTGCAGTTCGACGATGGGATTTTGATGAAGACAAGATGTAGATAATTTTTTTGAACCTGCATTGAATCTGGGTGAATCTAGAGTGCATCTGAATGAACCTGTACTAAATCTTTTTTGAACTTGTATTAAATTTGGGTAAATGTACATTGAACCTTGTTGAACTTGTACATAATATGGGTGAATGTACAATGAAGTGTTTTGAATCAGCATTGAATCTGTTTGAATCTAGAGTGCATTTGTGTGAACATGTGGATAAATGTACATTGAATCTTGTTGAACCTGTACTGAATCTAGATAAATCTATATTGAAACTTGTTGAATCTGCAATGAATATGGGTGAATGTACAATGGTGTCTTTTGAATCAGCATTGAATCTGTGTGAACATGTGGATAAATGTACATTGAACCTTGTTGCACCTGTACTGAATCTGAAATTTTTGTTGTGAATCTGGATTTCCTACTAATGAACCTGGAGTGCCTGATAATGAATCTAGTTTATGTAATACTGAACCTAAAAACAACAATGATGAATCTTATATTTTTTAACACTGTAACCGAAAGTAGACAGAAAGTGAACACTCTTATATGCATGAATCTGAAATTTTTATTAGTGAATCTGGATTTCCTACCAATGAACCTGGAGTAACTGATAATGAATCTAGTTTATGTAACATTGAACCTAGAAACAACAATGATGAACCTAATATTTTTTTTCTTGAAACCGAAACTAGACAGAAAGTGAACACTCTTATATGCATGAATCATCAAAGGGAAAATTAGAAAATATAAGCATATAGATAGGGGGAGCTCAAATTGAATACTTCATTTCAATGGTTTGTCATCATCAAAAATGGTTTGGATAGCATGGAGAATCTTTTAAAGTTAAAGCACGCTGAAGAACGAAGTCGGAAAACCAAGCGCGAAATGAGAAAGCCAGGATAAAATTTTCCAGCTCTGGTTCGGTCGACTGGACGATCGACCGAATGGTGAGAAAATATGGCAGTAGCCATTCGGTTGACCAATCGATTGACCGAAGTTGGTAAAGAAAATTACAGATGACTGCGTCGATCGACCGAATCTAAAAATGGGCAGAATGCTCATCGATCAACCGGATGGCAAATCACGAGTTGCGTGATTTGGCATCACTGATTCGGTCGATCGGATTCGGGATCACCAATCTCGCGATAATCGATCGACCCGTCGATCGATCGAATGGTGAGAAAATATGGCAGTAGCCATTCGGTCGACTGAAGTTGGTGAAGAAAATTACAAATGGTTGCATCGGTCGACCGACCGAAGGCAAAAATGGGCAGAATGCTCATCGATCGACCGACAGGTTGACCGGATGGCAAATTATGAGTCGCGCGATTTGACATTATTGATTCGGTCGACCGATTGATCGATCGATTGGTCGACCAAATTCGGGATTGCCAATCTCGCGACAATCGGTCGACCTGTCGGTCGACCGAACATGTGGATAAATGTACATTGAACCTTGTTGAACCTGTAGTGAATCTGAAATTTTTGTTGTGAATTTGGATTTCCTACCAATGAACCTGGAGTGACTGATAATGAATCTAGTTTATGTAACACTGAACCTAGAAATAACAATGATGAACCTATATATTTTTTCTTTAAATCGAAACTAGACAGAAGGTGAACACCTCTTATATGCATGAATTTGGAATTTTTGTTAGTGAATCTGGGTTTCCTTCCAATGAACTTGGAGTGACTGATAGTGAATCTGGATTTCGTACCATTGAACCTGGGGTGACTGATAGTGAATCTAGTTTCTGTAACATTGAACCTAGAAACAACAATGATGAACCTAATATTTTTCTTCTTGAAACTGAAACTAGAACACTCTTATATGCATGAATCTAAAATTTTTCTTAGTGAATTTGGGTTTCGTACCATTGAATCTGGAGTGACTGGTAGTGAATCTAGTTTCTGTAACATTGAACCTAGAAACAATAATGATGAACCTAATATTTTTTTTATTGAAACTGAAACTAGAACACTCTTATATGCATGAATCTGAATTTTTTCTTAGTGAATCTGGATTTCCTACCAATGAACCTGGAGTGACTAATAATGAATCTAATTTCTGTAATATTGAACCTAGAAACAATAATGATGAACCTAATATATTTTTTTCTTTAAACTGAAACTAGAACACTCTTATATGCATGAATCTTGAATTTTTGTTAGTGAATCTGAGTTTCCTACTAATGAATCTGGAGTGACTAATAGTGAATCTAGATTATGTAATACTGAACCTAGAAACAACAATGATGAACCTAATATTTTTAACACTGAAACCGAAACTAGACAGAAAGTGAACACTCTTATACGCATGAATCTAGAATTTTTGTTAGTGAATCTAGAAAAAAAATATTAGGTTCATCATTGTTGTTTCCAGGTTCAGTGTTACATAAACCGAACCTCCGGTGACTGATAATGAAGTATTCAATTTGAGCTCCCCCTATCTATATGCATATATTTTCTAATTTTCCCTTTGATGATTCATGCATATAAGAGTGTTCACTTTCTGTCTAGTTTCGGTTTCAGTGTTAAAAAATATTAGATTCATCATTGTTGTTTCTAGGTTCAGTATTTCATAAACTAGATTCATTATCAGGCACTCCTGCAGGTTCATCGGTAGGAAATCCAGATTCACAACAAAAATTTCAGATTTAGTACAAGTGCAACAAGGTTCAATGTACATTTATCCACATGTTCACACAGATTCAATGCTGATTCAAAAGACTTCATTGTACATTCACCCAGATTCATTGCAGATTCAACAAGTTTCATTGTAGATTTATCTAGATTAAGTACATGTTCAACAAGATTCAATGTACATTTATCCACATGTTCACACAGATGCACTCTAGATTCAAACAGATTCAATACTGATTCAAAATACTTCATTGTACATTCACCCATATTATGTACAAGTTCAACAAGGCTCAATGTACATTTACCCAAATTTAATACAAGTTCAAAAAAGATTTAGTACAGGTTCACTCAGATGCACTCTAGATTCACCCAGATTCAATGCAGGTTCAAAAAATTTATCTACATATTGTCTTCTCAAAATCCAATCGTCGAACTGCACTTGCCCATATTATGTTGGAGAGAGATGACGGAGACGAGGAAAGGGGCCTTCTCCAACCTTGCTCCGACCTCGTGAGATGTTTGGTGGACGCTCGATGGTGAGGCGGCGGAGAGAGGAGGTCGACGGTGAAATTTTTAAGTCGGAGGAGATGGAGAGATGAGATGGGCCGAGGAGGTAGTTTCTGTGCGCGTCGCTGGTGGAGGTCGACGATTTAGCGAAGAAGATTGAGAGATGAGATGGGCGGGAAATTAAGAACAGAGTGTGATGGTGGAGAAAGAAGCGGGTGTAAAGTTATTGTATTAAAAAATTAAAAGTAGATGATGACTTTAAAATTTGTGCCTCACCATCGGAGCCCGGCTCCATAAGCATCTCTACGGAGCGGGCTCCATACTTGTTTTATTCGTTTTTTGGTCGCCGGGTAAAATGCTTCTTATGATATTTAAAATAAAAATATTCTCCTCTGTGATATATTGGGACGAAGTAATTTTGAACTTTCGACTTTCCATCGTCTTGTTGGATTTCCTCTATGCAATGCTATGGACCTTCACAATTCTCCGCCTCCACAATCACATACCCACGACAAGAGGAGGCGCCGCCGGCGGCCCAAATCCTGCCTCAGCAATTCCTCGACTCGCCCTTCACGCCATACGGCCTCCTCCTCTCGAGCCCGCACGGCAGCCGCCGCTCTCCCTCCTCGCCGACCGATGCGTCTCCATGCGCCAGCTCAAGCAGGTGCACGCCCAGATGATCGTCTCCGCCCGCATCTCCGACAACTATGCCGCCAGCCGCCTCCTCTCCTTCGCCGCCCTCTCCCCCTCCGGCGACCTCCCCCACGCCCTTCGCCTCTTCCGCGCCACGCCCACCCCCAATTCTTTCATGTGGAACACTCTCATCCGCGCCCTCGCTGCCTCTCCCTCCCCCGCCGCCGCCATCGCCCTCTTCTCCGAGATGCTCCGCCTCGGACCCCCTCCCGGCAAGCACACCTTCCCCTTCCTCCTCAAGGCCTGCGCTGGCCTCCCCTCCTCCCCGGACATTGCCCCTCAGGTTCACGCCCATATTCTCAAACGCGGGCTGCATGAGGACCCTTATGTCGTCAATGGCTTGGTTCGCTGCTATGGCGTTCATGGCCATCTGGGCGATGCCCGGGAGCTGTTCGACGGATCGCCCCAGAAGAATCCGATCGTCTGGACCACGATGATCAGCACTTACGCGCAGAATTTCTGCTCCAACGAAGCTCTCTTCCTGTTCGACCAAATGATCCGAGCGGGCGTCGAACCGTGCGATGCCACTCTATCATCCGTGCTGTCAGCTTGCGCAAGATCAGGTGGGTTGGACTTGGGGCAGCAGATTCACTCACTCATTAGGCAGAAGGGGATCAAAGTGGGAGTCATTCTCGGCACGGCCTTGGTGGACATGTACGCCAAGAATGGTGCAATGACCGCCGCACTGGAGCTGTTCGAGCAAATGCCCGAAAAGAACACCGCCACATGGAACGCGGTGATCTGCGGTTTGGCTCATCATGGCCATGCCAATGCAGCTATTGAGTTGTTCCTCCGGCTGCAGAAGGAGCACGTCCGACCAAATGACGTAACCTTAGTAGGAGTTCTGACGGCCTGTTGCCATGCCGGCTTCAGCTTGCTCGAAGTGGGTCGTCGAATTTTTTATTCCATGGAGACGATGTACGATCTCGAGCCGAAGTTGGAGCACTACGGTTGCATGGTTGATCTTCTCGGGCGGTGCGGAAATTTGTCGGAGGCGGAGCGTTTGATCAAAGGGATGAAATGGGGCGCGGATGTGGTGGTTTGGGGCGCTTTGCTGTCTGCCTGCAAGAACCACGGGAACATCGAGATTGCTGAGAGGGTGGTGAATGAGATGCTAAGGTTGGATCCTGGAAACCATGGTGTGTATGTTGTCCTTTCGAATATGTACGCAGAAGTGGGCAGATGGAAAGATGTTACGAGGTTGAGGAAAGTGATGAAGATTGTTGGATTGAAGAAGATCCCTGCATGGAGCTGCGTAGAAGGTGATGCGAGTCCAATCAGCAGCACCACGAGAGCTGCCAAAATGGCAGATTTTGGCCCAGGAAACCTCGTTACATCATGAAATCCTGAGTATATTAATCAGGAGTTGCAATTATTAATTTTTTAGGATTGCGATGGATTTGAATAGATTTCTTTTTCTTACAGCCATGTTCAATTCAGATGGCATTCAGGTGTTGCAAGTTCACATGTAGAGCCCAATCAGCAAGCACCACCATGAGGGATGCCAAACTGTTATATTTTTGGTCAAATCAACCTGCTCGGGATTTCCATAGATCAGTAAATACAAATCGATAGACTAACTCGTTACAATCTTTCATCAACCGAATTAATCTGGGTTGATATTTACCAATGCTATTCAATTGTGGGAAGCAAAGTGATGTTCTTTGACCAAGAGAAACAAAATATGTATACAATATTATACGGGAGAATTACAAATTTGGTCCTCTAAGTTTTTTAATTTCATGAACTTTGGTCCTATAAATTTTATTTTGATATTTTTAGTCTTATAAGTTTGCTTAATAGCATAGATTTAATCCTATCCGCGATTGTCCGTTATTTCTCCGTCAATGTGGACTAACACCGTTCATACATGTTGATAGATTTGGTCCTATAAATTTTATTTCGAAATTTTTAGTCATATATGTTTGCCCCGTAGCACATATTTGATCATATGTTTGTCCTGTAGCACAAATTTGATCATATCTGCAACGGTCTGTTAACTTTTTGTCCATGAAAAAATAAACGATGTCATGTCAATGTTGACAGAGTTAACAGACCGTCATGGATATGATCAAATCTATATGACGGGCCAGCATATAGACAAGTTGGTATGTTAACTCTGTAACATAGATTTGCTTCGCAACATAGATTTGGTCATATTCATGACGGTTCGTTAACTCCGTCAACATGGACATAATGTCGTTTATTTTTCGTGGACGGAGAGTTAACAGACCATCGTAGATATGATCAAATTTGTGCTATGGAGCAAATATATTAGACCAAATTTGTGCTATGGGGCAAATATATAAGACCAAATCTGTGCTACGGGACAAACATATATATAGGACTGAAAATTTCGAAATGAAACATATAGGACCAAACCTGTCAACGTGTATGAATGACGTGAGTCCACATTGACGGAGAGTTAACGGACCATCATGAATAGGACCAAATCTGTACTACGGAGCAAACTTATAGGACTAAAAATACCTAAATGAATTTTATATGACTAAAATTCAAAAAATTAAAAACTTATAGGATCAAATTTGCACTTCTCCCAATATTATACCATAAAAGTTGCAGTGCATATACTTAAAAGTTGTATGCCAACTGTGAGTAGTACAATTGGTGACAACATTTTATATATTTTCTAAAAGTCTATAATTTATCTTTGTTAAAAAAATAAATTGTATAACATTCCTGCAACTCTGAGAGGAATCAAGAGAAGAAAAAGAGTAAGAGAAGAAAATTGCAAATACAGCAAGTAGGGCTGTTCACAGGTCGGGTCGGGTCGGGTTTGAAAGTAAAAAAAATTGAACCCGATCCGACCCGACTCGACCGAAATCGGATCGGATCGAGTCGAGTAGTTGAGTTACCTGTTAAAAATAATTTAAAAAAAAAAATTTAAAAAAAATTGTCTTCCAGCGCCAGAGCGCGTCTGGCGCGTGAAGACGCGCTTGACGCATTGGGAAGACTCGTCTTCCCAAGACACGAAGCAGCATCCACGCGGGACGCTGCTTCTTGGGAAGAGGCGGCGGCCCGCGTGGTCGCACCTCTTGGGAAGACGCGGCCACATGGGCCACTCCGCCTCGGGAAGACGCGCGTCTTCCCAAACCTATAATTAATAATAATACTATATTTTTAAAATAATAATAATAATAATAATTAATTGGATAACCGGATCGGGTCTCGAGTAATCAGGTTCCAAACCTTAAAACCCGAAACCCGACCTGATTATAGTCGGGTTTGAAAAAATTGAACCCGATCCGGCCCCGATTAATTCGTGTTGGGTCAAATTTTTGGATTCATTGGGTCGGGTTTGACCCATGAACAGTCCTAACATCAAGAAAGTTTGACTGCACACTCACTCACTTGAGCTGCCTTGGCTCAAGCACTACGAGACGCTCCTTGTCCAAAAATACTTGGCCTGAGGCCAATCACTTGCCTTGACAACACTAACTATTCATATTCTATGATGCATGACAAAAACAAGAAAGGCATCAAGAAGAATTACAATTCCTACTTTCTAAGAGCGTTAATCATCTTTACGGGGAAAATCCAATGGGTTGCCTAATGAAGCAAAATAATCCATGTTGGCTTGCCAAGTTACTTAATTAGAGAAGATATAATTGGTTTTTAATTCGATGTAGATTTGTGAAAAAAACCCTAGGAGAAATTATTGAATTTTTACATGATAAATTTGTTAAAACTAAGAAACCACAAAACTCAATTAACCCTAACAACTCAGCACATAAGACTGACCTTAGCTACATATAAAATACGATGAATGTGCAAATTTATCATTTTACTATTGCAAAAAGAGCAATGTTGTCCGTCGACTTCATTTGGATACAATGTTACACTCAATTTATCAAACTTGTCCTCACGTTAATCCACCGTTATAATTGATCTGTTTCAATCGTTTGACTTTTACACATGACATCCAAGTATTGACACATCGCACCTTAATTGGCTTAATTAATTAATAAAAACACATAAATTAGTCTTTAAACTCATTAAATAGAACTTTAATTGAGCAATATTGTATTCATCGATCTCTTCAACGTATACTTGTTAAATCACAAAAAATATTGTAGGATCATCAAAAAATAATAATAAGTTACCATCTAAAATATGTCTACCCCACATATCCAAAATCTCCTTAAGCATAAAAATTGTTAAATCCCTAACAATCAAATATTATAATAACCACCAAATAAAATGTGGTCATCAACAATTTCTCTCTTTTGTTGTCCACGTTCATTCTTTCTTCCATTTGAAACACAAAATTCATTCTCCTTGAAGATATGCTCTCCCAACTTTTTATTCTCATTATGAAAAAGATCGATTGATGCAATATTACTCAATTATGATTCTATTTAATATGATTTTAAGGGTTAATTTAAATATTTTTATTATTTAATTATGTCATACAATGTATGACATGTCAATATTTTAGGACTAAGATGTTATGTGTTCGAGTCAAATGACTTCAACCGATCAATTATAACGAGGGGTTCACGTGAGGACAAGATTGCTCCAATTTAATAAATTAAGAACTAACATTGCACTAGTTTGATAAGTTTAAGAGTAAGATTGCACCCAAATGAAATAGAGAGACAATATTGCTCTTTTTACAATAATAGAGGGACAAGTTACACCTTCACCCAATAAAATAAATTGTGAGCTACATTAGCCATGTTATTGAATCCCTTGTACTCAGATCGGCAATGAAGAATTTTCACTAATCACCAGTGAATAATCGGAACAATGAAAACAAAATAAAGAGCTTAAAAGACAGACCATTCGGGTAACCAATTTCAATCATTAGTCAACCTCACCAAATCATGCTGACAATTGAGAGAGATACAAGTAATTTTCTAGTTTGCCACAATATCCAGTTGTTAACAAGGCATTTCAAATCCTGGGAGAAAACAAGAAATCGATGAGTTAAATTAATTGTACTATATGTTTTGTATTCATACTCCAAACTAGACCTACATTGCTGATTCTCTACAGCTCTATGAGATGAAGGCCTAAATTTGCAGGCTATTTTAGCTACCTCTCAACTTTTACCATGCACATCCAACAATCCATTCAATAGGCATATTGCCTATCAAGAGACAAGATCCCAACCCAACTTGCATGCCTCATAAATATACATATGTTTCTACCACCAATGAGTTAAGATTTGAAAGTTGTGACTAATCCCTCATGCTCACTTTAAGAATCATGGTTAGCCGCCTCAATTTGGATATCATGATTACCCTTAGCCGCCTCAATTTGGATATCATGATTACCCTCCTCAATTTGGACACCGTTGCTAGGAATTTCGGGAACCCTGGAAGCATCTTCTGATATCGTAGGCACAGGCTCATCTTTGTTTGATTTAGCTGATTGATCATCCTTCCTTCGAGGAAATCTCTTCTTCGACCATTTCTTCTTGAAATTGGCCTTCTTAGGTTTAAGCTTCTTCGTTGCTTCCACTTGCACTTCTGGCTCCTTCACTTTCCTTTTCGCAGGAAGTACTGTGTATTGGGATGGGCCATCTGTTCCCGCCTGAGACTGACCTGTATTAGACGAGAGATTAGCACAAACAAAAAAGAGCAATCAATAACCCCCACTTATTTAGATTTGATGTATGACATGTTTTGCTTACTCTGGATTGCTAAGAGGGCTGTCCTTGCTGCTTTTATCTCAGCCTCCTTTTTTGTCCTTGCTGCAGCTCCTATGTACTGAATTCCGCCAATCTCAACTGTGCATGTAAATGGAGTTGCTCCAGAGGAACTTTTGGTGCATACATAGGATGGTATAGCATAGTTCATTTTCTGTGCATACTCCTGAAGCAGATTTTTGCAAAGACCAGTTTCGTGCTGAAGACAAGTAAATTTCACAAACTGATCAGCTTAACTTTTCAATGACATGATAAGGACTAGAATAAAACGCTTCATAGAGTCTTTACTAATGCAAGTTGTATGAAGTTTGTATTTTACCAAATCAAGTAATATCTAGAGAAACAGCTGTAGAAGATAACTAAAGAATCCCAGCATAGCAACATGGATGTACAAGTTGCAAATCTGATCAAATGTTTGAGAAACAACCAGAAAAAAATATTACAACCCATCCATCAGCTTGTTTTGTCTTGTTAAAGCTGTGCCAAGGATTTAGCAGGCCTTAAATCTTTCACCCCTCCTCAACTGGGTAGCAGATAACAAAAGATGGGTTGAACAGCAGGCCGACATAGAGAAGTCAATTGCAAATTATAAGCAGCTGCTGGATAGTCAATTGCAAATTACTCTTTAAGGTCATATACAGTCAGATAATTTGGTCAAGTAAACACTGTTGACAAATAACAAACAACTACAAAAACATAGTCATCAATGTACATTTAGTTTAGCGTTGATATCAACCTAATGTAGAATGTGAACCAACTTTCATACATAGACTGAAATTTGCCTTACTGAGTAAGGATAACGGATAACCTAAATAGAAAGACTACCAATGAGAAATTGATAAAAGATATTGTTAGCAACACCACATAACAGAACAGTCTAGCAACTGCATCATGCCAGAACTTTTACTGAAGCTTTCAAGTAAAACTTTGCAAGGCCTATATTTCATATATGGCTAGTTTTTGTAAGGATTCCATCAAATGAATTATTTAGTGAAGCAATACTGTGGAAGGTATTATCTATTATTCAAGAAGGCTGAAGATTCACACAGGAATAGAGAACAATATCTTCTTTTCAAACATAGATTATGTGCATATTTAGGTTAAGCATAATGCACACTCAAATAAAGCAACACTAGATATCCATCTCCTATCAAACAACACTTCTCCATATACATTCATGACTAGGAAACATTTAAACCAACAAAACACATTTCCTCATCTCCAAAAGAAATCTGAGTACATAAGAGGGTGCAGATTATATAGGGTATTCATCAGTTAAAACATAAGTTTGGTATTAAGTACAGTTTTTCTCTTCTCAAATGCATAAAACTCCATTGTCCTCAGGTTTGCAAGAACCATACTAAACTCCATTTAGTATACTAAAGTTGTTTTAATTTTTCTCCAGCTTTTAAGAATGATGGTTTACCCTTGCAAGGAAACAATGGACTGTTATGTTTGACTTACAAGTGGCATACCAATTACTGGCTGTATTAACACCAATGCTAATAGGTACTTAACTCACAATTTAATAAATTTACATTTGCATCCCAAAAAAGTTAGTTCAGGAGAAAGGACATGGAGTTTAATAACCTCAATTAGATTCACTCGAAAGCACTGCATTGCTTAAAGTGCTATAACATTTTACACAAATTAAATTAAGATGATAGCAGCACCTTATACGGAGATGTTAGATGGAGAAATAATCCTAACTGTTTTTTAAATCTTTAGACAAAGAGATCATATGTGGAAAGCTAACCTCATTTTTTACTTTATAACAGATGCAACACTCAAAAGTAGGAGTACAATAGTTATATAAATTGTTTTTTTTTCCAAATTTGAGGGGGAAATCTAAAATCAAACACTAAAGATTTGTTCCATGCTACTTATGCAGGAATTTAAACCAAATAACAATTAAGTTATTCTTACGAATACTTGTGATAGAAGGGTAACATTTTGAAGGTAAAAATTTTCAGGGGTAATATTTCAAGGGACAAATGTTATTCTAGTAAATTTTAACCTTTCTCTATATTTGAACCATATTAATGATTATAGGGATGAAATTTTAACCCTTTAAAGGTCAATATTTTTTTGGATTGTAAAGGTCAAGTGAACTTGTGGTCAGGCTTGATTGGGTTGGGTACAACCAATTCCATTTGATTAGCCAGAGAATAGGTTCAACTAGTTCAGCTTGTGTCACCATGTATTGGGTTCGATTGGGTTGGATTGAATCTAAGTTGGAATTATTTGAATTTGATAGGCTAAAATTAAGTTAGCTTGGATGGAGTTTGATCAAGTTGTCTGGTCGGGTCAAATCAGGGTGAATCCACAAAGTCAAGTTAGGTTAGATTGGGTGAGCAGTGAGCTCAGATCAAATCCAATGGGATTAGGTTGGTTAGGTCAACATAGAGTAGAGTCCAATTGGTTGATTGAGATCAAGCTAGCATGTAGTTAGGTTCAACCATCGTTTTTAATACCGTACCATACTACAATGGGTATTTAGGCTTTTTTGCAAGTTCCTAGATGGATATTGGGGGATATATGTAAAATACCACCCATAATGAGTGTACCACCTAATACATGGCTTGTACCAGACTGGTACAGTTCGCTACAAGTTCGGTACCAAGTAGTAGCGTACCGGCGACTAATTTTCGGGCCAATAGGATTTTTTACCATTTTCCAATAAATCAATTATTATTTTAGTTGTTGGGGTGTTATTGTTAGAGGTCTTTTAAGCCTATATAAAAAATTCAATACCCTTGTTAGTCCATCTTCATCAATTTACACGTCCAGAACTCTAAACTCACTCTCATATCTCATTTTATTCCTAAAATTCTATCAAAATGCTACCGAAGAGCCAAAACAACCCTACATGGCAACATTGTCTTCAGTTGGAGAAGAGAATCACTTCGAGTGCATCGACTTCATTCGTGTTAACCCGATTGACATATTGCTTACCTATTATGATTCATGCCACTCTTCAACATTCTAGACTTTAATTTGGGATGTTTCTACACTTTATTATATATGTTCTCAATCATTTTAATAAAGTAGTCTATTATAAACATTGTTTGAAGTGTAATATAAAAAAAGCAAAAAAAAGCTTGTACTGGTACTGATATGACATGGTACCTATATGTATTTGTACTAACCAAACAGTGAGATCAATGTCAGTATAAGATTTTAAACCTTTGGGTTCAAGTAGTCAGTAAAGGTTGGGTTGGATAAAATCTGATGGATTAGAGTCAGTCCAAGCAGCCTATAATCGAGTCACTCTGGTCAGGTCGGGCTAATTTAGGTTCAATTTTAATCCATCTGGGTTTGATCAAGTGAAGACCATTCCACCTTGTGTTGGTCCAATCAAAGTATTGTATGGCCAAGTTGGGTTGGGCTGCGTAGCCTAACATCGTGTCAAACTCATCCTGGATTTTGTCCAACTAGGTCAGACTAAGTCAAACTGTAGAGGCATTCAACCTGATCATGTCATATTGAGTCATGTCAGTTAGACTGAGTTGGGTTGGGTCCTACATGATCATATATGACTTAATCAGCTTAGATTGTGTCAGATCAAAATAGAGCAATCGAGTTGGGTCAGATCAACTAGGGATTGATCTTACTAGGTTGAGTCGACTCAACAGTGATCGAGTTCATGAGGTTGTTCGAGTTAGCTTATGGTCAAGATTGATCAAGTTAGAACAAATGCCGGCAGTTCGGTGACTTCGGTCAAATCTAGGCAAAGTCAAATATGCTCGAAATTGATTAGGTCAAGTAAGCTCGAGGTTGGCATGAGTTAACCCAAAGCCAGGTCCGACCAAGTTGAGCAAGATCTCACTGAGTTAGTAGGGAACAAGTAGGACGTGGCCAAATCAAGTCAATTGAGGGTTGGGTCCAATCAAGTCAATTTGCACCAATTTGAAGTGAGGTCCTATCGAATAACTTGAGATCAGATCAAGCTGGGCAAGTTGGATTAGCCTTGGAATCAAGTCCTGTACGGTCTTCTTTTCATGGTTTAAGGGCCCGTTTGTTTCGTTAAAAAACGGGGGACTGGACTGAATTTTGGCTCTTGTCCCCCATTTGTTTTGCAAAAAGTGGGAGGGACTGGATTTTAATTCCTGTACGGGACAAGATTTTGGACCCTTTTGGTGTACCGAGAAAATTCTCGGTACATCAAAACAAGGCGAAGGACATTGATGCAACAAGACCTCAATGCCCTCAAATAAACCGGAGTCCGCCGCCGAGCCTACTTCCATCCCCGCCGGCGCCGGCTCCGTCTCTAGCGTCACCGTCAACCATGCCTCCCGCACCACCCTCTCCTCCTCCGGTGCCGGCGCCGCCCCACAGATCGAGTGTCTCCCGCTCTTCCGCGACGTGCCCGTCCCCGAGCGACATGCGCTCTTCCTGCGCAAGCTCCATATCTGCGTCGTGGTCTTCGACTTCTCCGACACACTCAAGATGATCCGCGAGAAGGAGGTGAAGCGGCAGACGCTCTCGGAGCTCGTGGACTTCGTGCAGTCCGGCTCCGGTCGCCTGACGGAGCCTGTGCTGGAGGAGCTCGTGTGCACTGTTGGCATCAACATCTTCCGCTGCCTCCCTCCGACCTCCCACAAGAACACCGGCTCCGAGGCTGCGGACCCGAAGGAGGAGCACCCCTTTCTCGACCCCGCCTGGCCTCACCTCCAGCTCGTGTATGAGCTTCTCCTCCGGGTTGCTAGTTGTGAATGCCTGCTTGTTTGGTGTCTGTCAACAGTTGCTAGTTGTGAACTCTGAAAATTTAAGACTTTTATATTTAAAATTAAATTTAAGCATTAAAAATTTACAAGGGTGTTTTGGTCATATTGTCTTGTACAGAACTTTATTTTAGCGAACCAAACGCAGGACGGGACTGGATATCATGTTCTGTTCTTGACGAACCAAACACGGTATAACTGCTGTCTCAGGACACTTGGTGTTCTGTCCTTGTCCTTGTCTAGTGTCATGTGACGAGCAGTTTGCAAACCAAACGAGCCCTAAGTGATTTATTTTTCAATAGACAATGTCCTCACAATTGATAGCTAGATTCAAGTGGAGTCAATGTCCAACTAAAGGGGAACAAGGGAAGATAGTGTTTGTATGAGGCAAATGAGAGTAAGAGTTCACTCAAAACTGCATTAGAGAGAAACTCATTTGAATTTTTAAGGGGTTTTAAGAATTTCCCCCTATTCCTCGCCATGTTAACATTTGCCACCATGTTGATTTTTGAGGATAATTCCCTTCATGAAATTTTAAGGGGGTAATAATTATTTTGTACCAAACATAAGCACAGGGAATCTCCAAACTTCTTTGTTCTTTCTAAGTCTTCTTCCGGTCCAGGTTTTGGGTTATACCAAAAATGTAAAGGGCCCCCCAATTTGCTGCTAAAAATAGACTCTGGAAGCAGTTTTTGCTAAAAGAGATTGCCAGGAAGGAAATAGTTTTTTCCCCTCATTTCACCCCCTACTACTCAGGCTCTAAACATAACCATCCCTTTCAAGAAATGCTAGGTGACTCGATCTGCATAGTGTGCACTTGATACACAACAGGGTCCATGTAAGTGATTAATAAGATTCATAGTTATTTTAATATTGGATTTCTTTTGTAGAGGTGAAGCAATGAGATGTTCCAAGATGACATGTTCATGAAGTCTGCATATTAAATTATAAATCTGTTATGATTTTATCTAATAAGATAATTAAAATGTTGAGTACTTAACACCAAACAGCACATTGACAAAAAAATCACTAAAAAGCATAAAAGCATTTCAAATGCATGTGAAACTAGATATTCAAGAGTTCAAATAGAAAAATTAAACATGGTTACAGCATCACATCCTATTTATCTTAAGTCACGATTTTTCAAAAATATTAAATTCAAATTAAAGGGAAAAGAATCATACAACTGTAGGCATATTTTCAGTCATCAGACCAGACTTGTGAATCTCCATGAGTGCAACCTCAGCAGCAGACTGTTCTGCAGCCTTGCGATTGAAGAAACCAGGAAGAGAATCATAGCTAACATTATTAACAATGACTGTTGACTTGAAGACTGGCTCATGCGAAGGACCTTCCTTGAGAGTCTGATAAACAGGTGTGGGAATGCCTACTTTTTGGGCATACTCTTGCAGGCGACTCTTAAAAACATAGCAGCTTGCTACTCCTAAAAAGGTAATAAAATATCATTAAACCATACATATTGCTATTAATTTGTTGGATTAGTCCACTTCCAAAATGCTAGAAAAGATAACCTTTGAACCCCATAGAATCTGCATTTTTACAGTTTCAGAAATTACTTAGGTGTAGACTTCCACATAGCAAGCTAAGATGATCAACAATTAGAAGAGAGAAGCACCAGCACATTCATCAAACAATATAATCATATCATCGAAACAACAGTCACATATTAGGATTTATTCATATTATTTTAGTAAACCAACTAAAAAGTTCTTTCTTGCTACCAAAAGAATTCTCCAAATCATGGTCCCTGTCGGCTTTCAATGTGTCCTCATCTCTAGTAAGACTTCCTTCAATGAGATGTCTTCCTTCTGACCTTTTTAGGGTAATCCATGGTTTTCTGGCTTTCTCTTTTTCAAAATCTGCTACCAACAACCTATGCTTTCTTTGAATCTTTTGCTCATCAAAATGGTTTTCTTACTTCATTTTTTCCGAGTCTACTAACCAATGTCATAAGTTCATTGAGTGGCTAACCATGTATGCAGCAAAAAGCAAAAAGAAATAAAAATAAGAAAAAGAAGTCGGTTTATAGAACAATAAATAAAAGCATCTTCTCCAGATTATAGTATACCTTTTGTATCGTCAGGACTCTTTTCACTTGTTCTATCTTTATTTTTGTCTATATCTTCTCTAAGCATATCCTCCAGATTCATTTGCCTGTGATGAAACCTAACTTATCAAATGCACTTATATTCCTGCACACAAAATTATACTCTTACAAAAATAGTCTAACAAGCTGAACCAAATCAATGGAACAAAATACTTCCATGGTAAAATAAATATCTTCAATGCTAGAAACAAGGTCAAAGATTATCACCAAATTTCCCTCAAGGATATCCAATAAAGAAGATGTGCACCACAATCTTTTAGTTTTCTCTTGAAATAAGAAATTAGAATGAAAAGGTGTACCATATGCTGAACACTGAAGCTAAAACAGAAATTACAAGAGTAAGTGGGAAAACAATGGACAAACAAACCAATGTTCGAATTTTTAAGAAGAGAAAGCCCTCAACAAAACCAACAAAACGACCTTAGCAACTCAATCACATTATAAAAAGAGAAAAGCTGTGAAGAAAAGAAACAAAAAATGAAAAATGGCATGCACTATACTTGCAGGGGGAATCTATCGTGGATACTCCTCTTTTATTGTTGGAATCTGGTGGTTGTGGCCTCCGCTCAACCACGGTAGTCACTCCTTCAGCCAGTGTGGTTGTGGCAAGAGGAAAGATGCTTAGGAATAGGGTTTAAGTAACCGCATTTTATTAGGGTACCACCAAAACCATATATGAACTGTTAGGAAGAAAATGAGTCTTCCTGCAAGGATCCAAAAATCCAAACGTCAAAAGAAAAAATACCAAAACGAATAAATCCAGATAACACAAAGATCACCAAAATTTACGTGGTTCGGCCCGGCGGGGTACCGGGCCTACCATAGTTTGAAAAGGCACGCCATGGCGCAGGGCGCAAACAGGCGCAGGCCCCTGCGCCATATTTCTTCGCCTCGGGCGCCTTAGCGCGCGCCTCATCCAAGGCGCGAGGCGCACGGGTGCCCTAAGTTAACTTAGGGCACCCGATTTTTTCTTTTACTTCCGCCTTCCGCCTTCATTTTCTCGTCCTCCGGCCGTCCGACGAGCCTCTCCACCGGCGAGCCTCTCCTCCTGCGAGCCTCTCTACCGGATTCCGGCGCCTCTCCACCCGATTTCAGCCTCCGCCAGGTATTTTTCTTTTCTTTCTCAGTTTCTTCTTTTCTTTCTCAGTTTCTTTCCTTTTCTCAAATCTCCACCCGATTTCAGCCTCCTCATGAGGAATTGCTGAATTCAGCATGAATGCATGATGAATTCATCATGCTAAATTCAGCATGATGAATTCACCTGCTGAATTCAGCATGATGAATTCATCTGCTGAATTCAGCATGTCACCAGGAACTTATGCTGAGTTCCTCATGTTGAATTCAGCATGGTGGCTGAGCATGAGGAACTCATGCTGAATTCAGCATTCACCTGCTGAATTCAAATTCAACAGGTGAATTCAGAAATAGAGACTGAGCATGCTGAGAATGCATGCTGAATTCAGTATGCAGAATTCAGCATGCATTCTGCATGCTGAGAACCCTGCAGAATTCTGCATGCTGAATTCATTCTCAGCATGCTGAATTCCAGCATGCTGAATTCCAATTCTAGCATGCAGAGAAATAGATAATTCAACATGTTTTTTTTTTTCATCTTTAATTTCTGATTTTGGATTCTTTCACATCTTTCAGTCTAGTTTAAATTATGGAATCATCTTCTAGTAGCAGTAGAAAAGATCCTGGATGGAAGTATTTGCGTGAAGTGATTCCAAACAACACAAATAGATTGATTTGTGACTTTTGTGACAAAATAACAAATGGAGGGATTTCTCGAGGGAAGCAACATCTTGTTGGAGGATATCGAAATGCCAAGGCTTGCACAAAGTGCCCACCTCATGTCCGAGAAGAGATCAAAGAATACATGGAAAAGAAAGCTACCACATCAAGTGTTAATTTTGATTCATCAAGTTCTATACCTGATTTCGAGGATCTTGATTATGGTGAGGAGGAGGAAGAGGGTCTTGAAATGTCCGCGAAAAAGAAGCCAAAGAAGCCAAACGTGAAAGGTCCACTTGATCTTTTATTTACACCGAGTGCCGAGGAAGTGGTGAAAAAAAGGAAACAAATAATGATGAAGCAAACCACCATTAATGAGGCATGCAAAAAGGAGTTGCGCACTAAAGTATGTGAAAACATATGCAAATGGATGTATGATGCAGGAATTCCTTTCAATGCTCTAAACTATCCAAGTTTTGAGGTGATGGTTGAGTCTATTGGACAATTTGGCATTGGCTTGAAACCTCCCACTGCATATGAGGCGAGAGTTCCTTTCCTTAAGAAGGCAGTGAATGAGGTTAAGGAAATGATAAAAGAGCATGAAGAAGAATGGGTAAGGTATGGGTGCACCATCATGGCAGATGGTTGAACAGATAAAAGACAAAGAACATTGATCAACTTTTTAGTGAACTCTCCTAAGGGAACCGTTTTCATTGAGTCGGTTGATGCAAGTAGCTACTCAAAGACCGGAGAAAAGATGTTTGAGTTGCTTGATAAAATGGTGGAGTGTATTGGGGAGACAAATGTGATACAAGTTATCACTGATAGTGCATCTAACAATGTGTATGCAGGTAATAAGTTAAACTTTCAAATTTTATTTAAAATCTAGTATTTTTATTAGTTGGTATCTTTTTAATGATTATATTTTATATTTTATATTTCATAGGAAAAAGGTTGATGGAAAAGAGACCACACTTGTATTGGAGTCCTTGTGCTGCACATTGTATCGATCTCATACTTGAAGATTTGGGGAAGATTACTGTTATCAGTAACACATTGAAGAGGGGTATGACTTTGAATTCCTACATTTATGTGCGGCCTGGTTTAGTGAACATGCTTAGGGAATTCACTGGACAAAAGGATCTTGTTAGAGCTGCTGTTACAAGATTTGCAACTGCTTTTCTTACTCTTGAGAGTATTCATAAGCAAAAGGCCAATTTGAGGAAAATGTTCACTTCAGATAAATGGACAAATAGCAAGTGGGCAAAAGAAGCACTTGGTAAAAGAGTGTGTGGCATTGTTTTAATGGCTACCTTTTGGACTAACATCATCTACATTCTCAAAATATTTGGTCCTCTAGTGCAAGTGCTTCGATTGGTCGATGGAGAGAGAAAGCCTCCAATGGGATACATATACGAGGCAATGGATAGAGCGAAGGAAGCCATTGCCAAATCTTTTAATGAGAAGGAAGAGAGCTACAAGAAAGTTTTTGAAATTATTGACAAAAGATGGGAATGTCAACTCCATCAACCTTTGCATGCATGTGGAAATTATTTGAATCCTGAATTGTTCTATGCAAACTCCAACATTAGTTCGGATCAGGAGATTATGGGAGGATTGCTTGATGCTATTGAAAGATTGGTTCTAAGACTTGAGGAGCAAGACTTAATCTCTAACCAATTTTCTACCTATGCAAATTCTGAGGGCATATTTGGAAAGCCAATGGCGATTAGGCATAGGAGTATTAAATCTCCAGGTAAATTTCTTTAAAGTTATACTTTTAGATTAGTTCTTAACATTTAATAGATTAATTGAGCTTAACTTTTAATTTTTATTAACAATTACAGCTGAATGGTGGAAACTTTATGGATCATCAACTCTAGAGTTGCAAAAATTTGCTATAAAAGTGCTTAGTCTCACTTGCAGTGCATCGGGCTGTGAGCGCAACTGGAGCATTTTTGAAAACGTTAGTAACAATATTTAAAGTTTCATTTTAATTTTTAACTTGCTTCAAACTGTGCTAATTAAAAATTATTTTATTTTTTCTCTAGATTCATACCAAAAAAAGAAATAGGTTGGATGCACAACGCTTAAATGATTTGGTTTTTGTGAAGTACAACCGAACATTGAAGCGTCGATATGATGCACGTGACCGCGTCGACCCTATTTCTTTGGAAGGTATTGATGCTAGCAATGAATGGTTAATTGGTAGACCTGAGGATGAACAAGATGATGACGACTTGGTATTTGAGGATGAGCCTTTGACATGGGACACGGTTGCTAGAGCTAGTGGAGCAGAAGAGCCTGAACGGCTCACTAGATCTATAAGACAAAAGGACAAAGGAAAAGCAAGCTCTTCCAAGGTCCCAAGTCACCGAAGACTCATAAATGAATCTTCAGGAGAAGAAGAAGAAAGAGAAGATGGAGAAGGAAACACTGTCCCTTTTCAATATTCCAAACTTTTTGATTATGAGATTGATGAAGACCAAGATCTAGATTTAGATCTAGATGATGAATAGTCTATTGGTTTAATGATGTTGAACTTGTTATTCTCATGTTCTTTTAATGATGTTGAACTTGATGTTAGGCTTGTTTTTTAATGATGTTAAACTTGATGTTGACTTGTTTTTTAATAATATTAAACTTGTTGTTCTCATGTTCTATAATTATTTTTAATTATTTTTTTAATGATGTGATTTTATGTACAAAATATATTTTATAATTTTATTTTATTTTTGCGCCTCGCCTCGTTATGGCGCGCGCTGTAACCTTGCGCCTTGCGCCATGGCTCCAAGAGCCCTTTGCGCCTTTGTGCGCCGTGCGCCATTTAAAACTATGGGGCCTACTCCACGGGGAGAAGAGGGCACTGATTTTATGAGAGAGGAGAAAACACGGCCAATACAAGAGAATCTGAATACAACTGATAAATAAACTGTAAAAAAAAATATTGCCTGTACTCGGATATTTTTCTGCACCCCGGATATTTTTCTGCACATTGGAAACTGGATTCCGGTTTCTACCTGAAAACTGTGGATGCGGCGTCCTTGATCTTCTTGCTTCTGCCTGAGACGGTATGAAGGGGAAGAGAGCGGCCGAAAAAGGAATCTTGTTTGTGAAACAGAGCAGATGGGATGTTAGGATGATGGAATAGATGGGATGATATTTGGAACTGCAAATTAGACCTCTATTTATAATCGGGAAAGCCAACTCATTGCTACTCGTTCGGCGATAATTTTGCAGCAAGGAATTATGCTGTGTCGTTCAATTTGATCAAACGGCTAGCGTTGTTCCTTTGAGCAATTAATTCGAGTTGATTGACCGAGATTGATGAGGCGGTGATGTGCGCTCGGCTGAGATTGATGCGCAATTTGGAATCAAACGGCTGAGAAAAAGAGCTCCAGCGCCTCGTCGTTCGAGCCTATCTCAAGGCAAAATTGAAATGGCAGCATGTTATAAAATGTAGCTCATTGGTTGATGAGAATGGGGCCACTCAAAAGAAGTGCTCCTTTTATTGAGTTGTGAACCTTGACCAAGTCAATTATTTCATCACTTGCGTGCAGGTGCAGTGCAGCTCAAGCCATCTTCTAATTCAACAATCAAAATCAAAGCTCCTAATGCCGTATGAGAGTGCTCTAGATTAGACTTGATCTGTCATAGTTTCTAGCTCAGATCGGACTCAAGTCGAGTCAACATTTACATGAACTACTACCAGAAATTGAAACCATAACTGAAGTACTGAACGTTTTAAATTTAATACCAAAACAGTTTATTGAAACAGATGCACAAATGAGTCGTGTAGGTAGAGGTACCCGATTAAAACCAAGCCGTTCTAAAATGTGCATTATCAACTCAAGAGCTCAACTGGATAAAAAACAACTCCTAGCACAAAATTTTCTCAACTTTAGCAATGATATCCATCAAAAAATGAGCAAGAATATAATGCAGTGCTCAATTCAACAACAACACAATGCAATGCACTCAGAAAGAATGGAAAGGCAGTAATCTCAGGAAAGAACAAAAGGTGCAGTCTTGGACCTCAGATCATATGACTACAAGACTGCTAGTACTTCAATATTAAAAGAAAACCAAAGAGGCAAATTGTGCATCATCCCAACTTAACTGGAACAAAGTAAAAAAGCACTACATCCACCAATCAAACAAACAGCTCCCAAAAACAAGGTTAAAGTGCATGTTAAATAGTCTCATCTCAATTTTAGGACGGCATACTGAGCTTATCGATTTGAAAGAAGGGAACATACTTCTAACGAAAACATGTTTGATATATCTACCACTACCTTGCAAGGACCCCAGGTGACTGAGAGGGTACTCGCGGAGGCAGTGTCGCACTGTCGGGACGGCAGGCCGGTGGCTCACCAAACCGCGTCGCGGCTGGCGAACTGCGGACGGTACAACGGCAGAAGATTTAGATGAGGACTGCTCTCGAAATCTCCAGTTGAGAAAGGTTGGAACGGCGAAAGGCAGGAGTGAGAGCCTGAGAGTGAGGGTGTTCGGGAAAAGTGAAGTCTGTTTCCTTATTGGGGATTTAGGGTTTCCTTTAATGCATATTTGAGATTTTTAACTCTTGCTTCACAATTATCACATGATGGCCGAAAATACCAAAATTATATTAAGTTAGTAGTAAAAATTATAATCTTTGGTAAATTAATAAGTTAATTATATGGTATATCTCAAACATTAATTTTTTTTTTAATTTTATCGAATAGATCCGAAACCGTTTGAAACCTACCCGATCGGATAGCTAGTTTCGGATAGATCCGAATTAAATTCGGGTAGGGTTCGGGACAAAATCAATGAACCAGTTAAAACTGATTTCGGGTCCAACCATCGCGTACCTGGAACCGAAATCGATATCCGAAAGTTGTACCCTAGAACCTATTTATTTACCGGTTCTAAGGTACGTATTCTATAAGGTACCCTATTGGAACCTGTTGGAATATGTTCTGGAAGATGTATTGGCACCTATACTGGAACCTATTTTTGAATCTGTTCTGGAACCTGTTGGCATGCTCGGTGATGAAAGTCATTTTTTCTTTGTCGTTATGGTGCATTTTTCTTTGTCGTGTGGCGCATATGGCGCGCGCCTCGCGCCTTGGATGAGGCGCGCACTAAGGCGCCCGAGGCGCTAGGTTAGCGCCTCGGGGGAAATATGGCGCAGGGGCCTGCGCCTGTGTGCGCCCTGCGCCATGGCGCGCCTTTTCAAACTATGAGAAACCCTTAAGCCAACAGTCTATTCGAGGCACTCCCCCGTCACCAGTCGGGTTCTCACATTATCAACCGCATAGATACAGTGCAGAATATAACAATAATAAATGTGCACATAAGCATACAAATAAGATGCCATCTCAACATATAGCCAAATACTCATTTAATCTGAGAAACAATTGCTAATCTATCATGGCGTCATATACATCATCGTCATCATGTGAAAACAGTCCATAAACAAGTACTTAAGTAAATCTCTCAACACTTAGCCAAATTTCTGCATTTCTCAAACAATTTCAAATTCACTTTTGCCACCATTGTTAAACCCTTAATTCTCAATGTATTGGCTACAAAAATTACATATCTAGCATGTCCATATGCTATACTAACAATCTCTAAAGTTTCATGCCAATTGGTTGACGTTTCGACCACAAAATAATTTGCTGAATATGCCTAACCAGATTTCTGTAATCACAAGCAGACTTTTGCCAAGGTCACAAACCCTTCCACACTTATTCCTTTTCACCCCATAATGATTCCTAAGCTTGTCGATATGTCCTACGAGCTTTTCCAAAAGTTTCATTGGCGTAGGATGATGTCTCGCTATTCGTATGGTGCATCAAAGTCACCTACCCAAAATTTGGACTGTTATGTGCAGAAATAGCAGATTTGGTTAACGCTCTTGTCAATTGCACAAATCCATTTATCTCAGCCCAGAATCCTTTGAAAATTGGTATCAGAGTTGTACATACCTCCTAATATGAACTGACCCCAACAGTTCTCACTAAAAGGATGACACCTCGGTCTCCGAACCATGTGCCAAACATGCTTAAAAAGTATTTTTTGGACAATTTTGCATCCTCTTAGACCCTCTCCTTAAAACCACATAAACATAGGATTTCCGGCCCTTAACTCGGCCAAAACAACTATACATAGTTCCCATATACATAACACATGTTGGTATAAAGATTTGGCAAATAACTAATGGAAATTAGGCATGAACATGTGGGTGTGGCATTTCACCAAACATTTGGTGAGCATGACTAAGCCATACCTTACCTTGTACCATGCGGCCCTCCTCAATGGGAATTTGGCCTTCAAAATCAAGTTTCAGTCATCCCCGTTCATCACAACAAATCTCCTATATTAAGGACCGAATAGTTAGGGTTTACCCTCCGAACTTAGGGTCACCTACACCAACGAAAACAAGGGGAGTTCTTCTCCCAAAACTCAACCAAAATCATGTAATTAATCTTAAGGGGATCCAATAACATGGCTAAATCGTCATAAAATAGCCCCAAAAGATCCCTCAACAAGGGTTCTACAGCTGGCCCTTAGGGTCCCTAGGGCTGCCCTAATCAAACTGCACCAAAGAATTCAATAATCACAAGAGTAGAGATCAAGAATCACCAAGAAACCAAGAAAAACTCGAAAGAATTCATCATCAAGACACCCATACAAGGGGCTGCCCCACAAGTGGGCAAATCCTTAAGGTTTAGGGCCACTCACATCATAAAAGCCACAACCTTTCCCTACGAGAAGACCTTCATGAATCGGCGATGATCTCATGTCGGAATCGCCACCACCAGTCGCCACCGTCTCCTCTCCTCTCCTAGGTTCGAACGCATAAGGGGAATGGCTGCAAAATTTGACCCGCTGTGGGAGAAATAAAAATATATAATAATCATTTAAGTCACTAAATGACCAATCTACCCTTCACTTATGTTACACGACAAAACGAGTTCAAAACTTGTCCAAATCGCATCGAGCGACTCCTAAAACCCGACTAGTTCACATAGCTTAATATTAATTCAATCAACCTAATTAAACTCGACTCGCTTGGGCGCTCAATCTGAGTCTCAATCCGAAATCATAAATACAAACACGGGTATTACATCTGTACCATCGTAAGGCTGAAGAGTGGTCGGCATTTTAAATTTGTCGGGGAGACGAACTGCCATAATATACTCGGCGAAGGATCCCGAGTCGATGGTGGGGGGGGTGGGGGGGGGAGGAGGGGGGGGGAGGAACGATCTTTGTGAATTTACTTTGTTCCTATTCTCTCTGATGGTGCGTATGGAAGACCTTGTCTCGAAAGATAGAGGTCAGCCCCTCGGCTCTCTCGAGGTGGTTTTCATCATCATATTTCGAGCTGTGGTGCTCGTGTTCGACCGGGTGTTGCTCCTGAGATTGTGTCAACGCCTCGACCTGGGCCACTAACGTTTGGTTCTGCACGTGGAGGTCGTCAACTAAACACTGTAACTCTTATGGTATAGGGTTGGTGCACACTGGAGCATCACTCCTCACCGTGTTAGCATCTCTAGGTAGTGGGGGAACACTACTGCTAGGTGGCTGCCTATGTGCAGCGGCGTTCGTCTAACTTCGAGTAGCTACCATGGTGGGGCAAGTAAGATTTATTTGGCCCCACGATGGGCGCCAAATATTCTTGCCAGAAGCTTAGGTGATGTGATCCTTCGCATCTCTTGGTCCAGTGCAACTCCAGCAATGGACCTGCAAAGACACTCCGACACTCAAGTAAGAAAGAATTCCATATGAGAGGTATGAAATTGGAATCGAGAGCATACCTGATGTGTGTCGTGTCTGTTTATATTGCAGGTTAGGGATGTATCCTAGAATGTCACAGGGATATGCCCGGAATGGATCGAGGTTTATCCCGAAGATGTCAAGCTTATTATTATCGTATCCCTGTTAATTAATGAAGAACGTTGGTTTTCTTGTATGGTCGGGTGGAGCTCTTGAGCTAGATGGTGTTTGGCTTGACTTGAGTCTGGTTCATGAGTGTGTGCGCTTATGGGCTTGATTCGGTCGGGCCCTAAATGTTAGTCCAATCCAATATTATAGATGGTGAAAATCGGATTTAAAAAATCTTATCCAATATCATCTCATTTGTTATCCTATCGTATTTAGTAAAGCAAATGAGCCATAAGAAGATGAAGAGCCTATCATAGGGCAATAAGCCTCCTTCAGTTTGAATAATAGCACATCTTTGGAGAAAACCATAGTCATTGATGATTTGTTAGGTTGGTCAAATGAAGCATTGAGAATGTCATCAATTTGTGTGGATATGGTAAGATTGTGGTGGTGGATTAGAAGAATTAGAGGACTCTGTGCATCTTCTTCCTCTAGCTATAGTTGCTAGTCTCCTTTTAAGCATATGCTTTTCTAGAGGTTGTGAAGTAGATCGATCAAAATATTACAACTAAGGATCAAGATTATGCTCATAACATGAAAGATTGTCAAGGACTTAGACAAGCATCAGAGCAAATGGCTAGTGTCAACACCCAAATTAAGGTCTCTATCACTAACACTTTAGTCAAATAATACAGGAGAATGACTCCACTACGCAAGTGATTGTTGTGATATATGATCATGATTTCCTCACCATTCAACAAGCCATGTTTAAAGCCTTACCCAAATGCCAACATAGATAAAAATCATAAAGTGAATGCCTTGCTCATCATTATCGAAATATTGGGCTATAACTTCATGAGGGTTTTGGAGTAGAAGCTTGATGAACATATTCTTGTTACCAACACTATATGTAATGGGGTTCACCCAAGAAACTCTATAGCCTCTTTGAATAATCCTAACCAACTTTAGGGGGACATTATTATACCAACTAAGATTATTTGATTAGATGACACCATTAAAACCCTTGAGAAAACCATGAAGATACTGTTCATGGTGATATATATATATATATATATATGAAATCGGTGCAACATAATGTTTTGATGAGTGGATGCACATTAATTACTTGCCAAATTGGTTTCTTAGATGCATGACCTTTCCATAGACAAATCACTATATCCTCCTTTTGATGTTTCAAAATGTAATAATTTATTGAGATAAATATGTCAACAACTTGATACCAAACAAGGATAAATGAGGTGCATCCTTTTTGAGTTATATTTATAACTAAAAAATACAAGAAAATCCTCATGTTGTGCTGAAGCACGTTTGCAAGGTGAAATCATAGCATTTGATTATTTGACGATTTATTTGCACTTCATATATATACATGGGGTGCTTAATTTGGTGGTTATGCAGTTGTCTTTATATATACATTGGATGCTTAATTTGGTGGTTATGCAGTTGCCTTTATATATACATTGGATGCTTAATTTGGTGGTTATGCAGTTGCCTTTATATATATATATATGGGATGCTTAATTTGGTGGTTATGCACTTGCCTTTATATATATATATAGGTCTATGGGATGCTTAATTTGGTGGTTATGCACTTGCCTTTATATATATATATATATGGGTCTATGGGATGCTTAATTTGGTGGTTATGCAGTTGCCTTTGTGTGTGTACGTGTGTGTATATATATATATGGGATGCTTAATTTGGTGGTCGGTAATCAATGCACATCCGCATGGACCTATCTTTCTTTTTCACAAAGAGCACTGGAGCATCCTAAGGAGAAACACTTGGGTAAATGAAACCCAACTCAAGCAGCTCCTGCAACTGGGACTTCAACTCTCTCAACTCAGCTGGTGTCATTCGATATGGTGGAATGGAGATCGGATTCACCCCTGCCTGCAAATTAATACAGAATTCGATCTCCCTCTCCGGAGGCAACCTTGGCAACTCCTCTGGAAACACATAAGAGAACTCGCATACCACGGACATCCCCTCGATGTCCCTAGCCGCACCTCCGCCTTCCTCTACCACAGACACAAAGGCCAAGAAGGACTACCAACTGCCCAAAAGTAGCTTCCGAGCCTTAAAAGCTGAAATCGTCATCAACGACTCTCCCCTTCCCTGACCTTGGAAGGTAAACTGGGGCAATCCGGGCTTACTGAAGGTCATAGTCTTTGCCCCTGTAATCCACTGAGGCAAAATGGTCCGCTAACCAGTCCATGCCCAAAATTACATCAATCTCCAGCATCGGCAGAAGTGTCAAGTCGGCTATCAACACATGCCCACAAATGACAACCTCGCAGCCTTTAAAGACTATCTTTGCCATCACGGAAATGCCTGTAGGCGTAGACACCACAAGAGGTAACTCAAGCACAAAAGGTACCCCTGATAACTTAGCAGCAAACGAAGCAGATACAAAAGAGTGCGTAGCACCCAGATCAAACAAAACATATGCAATGGCAGACCCAACAATAATATTACCTGACACCACTGCCCTGGACGCCTCAGCGGCCTCTTGGTTCATAACAAACACCCGTGCAGTGGGCCTCTCCGAACCACCAGCTCGCTGGGCTCCTCCCTGAGTCTGACCCCTATGAGCTACGAAACCCACTGACATCGATGTCTTTACTCTAGTCTGATCAGGCTGTTGATTGCCCCTGCTAGGACAATCCTTTTTGTAATGCCTAGTCTGCCCACAGTTGAAACATACCTCCGAACATCCCCAGCAAGCCCCCCAGTGCCTCTTGTGACATAAGTTACACTGCTGCGGCCCAAATCTCCGCTGCGAACCTCCAGATGACGCCCCTGTTCCTGAACCCATGTGGCCTTTGGAACTGTTTTGACCTCTGCCGTACGGTGGATCTGTTGTCCTGAAAGTCCCGTCTGAGTGAGCTGGCCGATCCCCCGAAGGCTGGGGCCAAAACTTTTTCTTCTGGGGACCATCATGCCTGTCTGTCGATACCAGCACCTCCTTTCAGAGTACCTCATCTACAATCCGAGCAAAGGAAGTGTCTTTGGTGTAATGGATCAGTCTGGCGATCTACGTCCTCAACCCCTCAACAAATCTCTTGACCCTGGCGGTCTCCGTGGCTATCAAGGTGGGATGGTACTTCGAGAGTCGAGTGAATTTCATCTTATAATCTGTCACCGACATACTGCCCGTCTGACGCAGTAGCTCGAACTCTTTCGCCCGCCTATCCCGGACGCTCATCGGTAGGTACTTCTCCATCAAAGCAGCTCTAAACTCCTTCCAGGTAGAGGATGGTGCATCTGCTGCTCTGCGGTCCCTCCAAGTGTGAAGCCAATCCTTAGCTGGACCTCTCAACTGTAACCCGATCAGTCGAGCAGTCATCTGAAAAGAACAACCGAGCTCCCTGCATAGCTCATAGCAATCTCCTAGGAAACTAGTGATCTCTACCCACTGATCTGTCCCTGTATACTACGGTGGCCTGAATGCAATACAATCTGCATATGAAGGTGCTCTGGGGCTCTAACCACCGGTGCTACTGGCTGGACCACCTCTGGTGCTGCGGGTACTGGTTGTGGTTGCTGCCTCAGCTCTTGCTCCCTGCGGAGCACCTCAGTCAGCTCAGCCACTCGGGCCTGCAACGGAACAACAATGAGATCATGCCCCACATCCTCTCGGGCCTGCGGTGGTCTCCCATGACCCCGGCCCTGGCCTTGACGCTCAGTAGAGTTGCTATCACTACCGCTCCTCGTGGCATCAAAAGCCTTCATCGATCTGGAATCACCAGAAAGAAAATATCAAAATTTAAACAATTCAATTCACCATAAGTCGTTAAATAATTAAACCACAAGTCGCGCTGAGGTGCAGACTTAGTCCATTGATCTTATAACATACCCCTACTGTATACTAACATGCTAGCAATGTCCTATACGGTGACAACTCTAGGTCGTAGTCAGACCGAACCACATGCTCTAATACCACATTGTCACACCCCAACTATAGGATCACGTGACCGACTAGGATATATGTGCCTATACCCCGCAGCCTAACTCATGCACATGCCAACATCATAAAAATAAACAATAGTGGAAAGAAATCAACGAGTTGTTATTTCATCTAGAACCAAAATAGAGTTCATCATAAATAAGTTTTAACAAACGAATAAAATTTGGAAATAATACATCAAGTCCAACAGACCAAATACAATAAAATCTGAATAAAATGACATAAATGCCCTCAAGGGCTACAACTCAAAAAGGCCAACAAAAGTGCATGACACACTACCAAAAGACTCGACTACGACCCTAACTAGGACTGCTATGAGATCATGTGGCTCCTCTGCCCTCCAGCTGCGCCAAGTGCTCCAGCCTACCACACCAGTCAGGCTCTGCAAAACAAAACAAAGACAATGGGTGAGTTCAAAGAACTCAGTGAGCGGTTCTACTAATCCTCACAAAACAAACAACACAGAAAAGATACATAAAGTAAAACTCTTGACTCAAGCAGGAAAAGGTCACAAGGGAGTGATCAACTATCAGGCCATCCAGCCACCACCTGCCCGAAGGCAGCCAACACCTAGACGGTAAGAACAACAGGCCTAATCGAGAAGGCCTTTCGAACTTATCCTAGTATATAGAAACTTGGGAGCAATCGGGAAAGACCCTCCAAACTTGCTCGACGAGACGTGTAGGGACAATCGAGATTTGTCCATCCGAACTTGCCCCTTTAAGATATCATAAGAGTAATCAGGTAGGCCCTCCAAGCTTACTACTTAAGGATATTACATGAATAATCATTAAAGGCCCTCTGAACTTATTCCACGAGGCTAACCACATCGGGGATAACCGGGTAGGCCCTCCGCACTTATCCCACGAGGCTAACCAGAACAATCGAGAAAGGCCCTCCGAACTTGTTCTGCAGGTTGGGAATTAGCCATCTAACATCCCGGGCCAAGCCCGCAATCCGGCTCCTCGACGTTCCTCTCCACCATTCATAAAGATATGGTGCACCATGACCTAAGTCACGTCTTTCCTAAGGTGTCTCATGGGTGTTCCTATTGGAAAGTGTCTAAACACTCCAATACCCGATCCAAACTCCTAGACCCGTAATGTCATAAACCTGTGTGATTTTATTTCATGCATAAAATTCTCATGTCGGTTTATACTAAATTATGCTGACCCTTTTACTTAATTTTAATTATGCAATTAAAATTTAGTTCACCACAATTAGGGTTTTATTTTAGCTTACTGTTCTGCCCGAAACAGATGTATCTAATCCGGATCTAGTCTCCAGAGTATATCCTATGTTTCCAAACTATGTTTTCTGGTTGAAACAATAGGTTACATGACTATGTTCAAAGAAATACAATACCACAACAAGCATTACAAAATAGCATAGATTCATCATCTCAGCATGAAATTTCAATAATATTGAATTTTCAGCATATCATGAAAAAGAAATCTAAAAATTCACAGAAATTACATCCTTAATTTACCAACATATCAGAACCATAATATTCAAATAAATCTCATATAAATCATATTTTTAACCAAGATTATCAAGCATTACCATCATCTTTAATCAAGAACCATCCTTAAGATGAAGCATTTAAATCAAGAACCCATCTTGCAAAAACCCTCATGGCATCAACATCAAAATCCTAATTTTTAGAAAACATGATTTTCTCCAAAAATCACTGATTAAATATTAAGCATGCTTGAACATATAAGAACCCATTTTAACCACCAATTCAAAACATAAACTACAAAATAACCACAAACTCTCACTTGGACATTTCATCAAACACGTTGTGGGCACACTTACCCCACCTTTGGCCGAGCACCCCTAGGGTAAACCTAGGGCTACCGAGCCCCATAGGGGAGGGTTTAGAGCCTCCTCAAACATGGCACACAAAAAGAACGTCGAGAATTTGAGAAATCATCGGAAAACAAATCAAGATTTCAATAGCCTTCAAGATTAGCTTCAAGAACTCGAAGAAACCCGAGGAGGAGGGGTAAAGCCACTCACCTAATTAGGAAGGATGAATAAAAAAGAAATCCCGGATGACAGCCCGGCTTCAAAAGATGGTGACTCGACTCAAGGGAGGGGACAAGAGGGGTGGTGGCTCACTCCAAGCCGCCGGCTTGGAGAGAGGGAGAGAGGAGGAGAGAGAGGATGGCTTCGGTTGGCTCCTCTCAGCCCGGCTCCAAAGGGAAGGAAGAGAGAAGGAGAGGGAAGGGAAGAAGCTTGGAGGCTGGGCTTGAGGGAGGCGGCTCACAAGAGAGAGGGAGGGAGGAAGGGGGCGGCTGGCGGCTCTTGCAGCTGGCAATTGCTCCCTTCTTCTAATGCTTGTGCGGCTCCAATGGGGAGCCGCAAGCCAAGGGGAGGGGGTTTTATACTCCCTCCTCAACCCTAACTCCACTAGCCCTTTATCAAACCCGCATCCGCATCAGGCTAAACCCGAACCCGCTAACTTAAACAATGTCATTCTAATCCCATGATAAACTATAAGCAACCACATAAGATAAACAATTATGCATACAAAACATAAAATTAAATAAATTTAACTACTCAAGCAAAATTTTCGTATTCATAATCCTGCATCGTGAATAGCTCTTTCTATTGTGGATGAAGGAGCCGGATAGAGGTTTAAGGCTTTGGATGCAAGAGCTGAAGTTACATCAACAACAGCTGGAATAATGATTGTTTCAAGCCTTGCATCAGTAGTTTTAACAATTTCAACTATGACTTTCTTAGTCTTAAGAACTGGAGAAAACAACTGAGATCGTGTCTTTCATCTTTACCCTCCCCCTCAGAAGATAATTCCTCCCCCTCAGGACTTGGAAATGTAGAAAGGAATTTTAGGGTTATAGATACTATACCTCTACCATGACGGTCAACAGCTCTTCTCCGTGATTTCTTTATCAGATTTTGACTTTGAGAGATGGAAGGTGAAGACATTTTATCAGGAGATGGATCTTGAATGGGTGTTTCAATTTTTTCAGGAGGACTCAAAAACACCATCTCCTTTGCTAAGGAAGCAGTCAACTCTTTCTCGAAACTCATCTTACTAATTTCACTGCCCATCATTGAAACTTCTGATTAAATAGATAAGAGGATGAATGAAGAGTGAAAGTGTCAGTTATTTTTCAAACATTGAGCCAAGTTGCAACGCCAAGGGAACATAATTGATGATATAAATCCCATATGTTCGGATCCTCATTAAAAACAGCCTCCCGCCGAAGAAAAAATTCAATGTGCAACAATAGGAGAATTGAAGTTACAAAAGGCCAGCCGAAATCAATAATGAGGGAGAATAAACCTTCAAAGAACCAGATAAGTGGAAAAATAATTGTGAGACTCTTCAAATATACCCCTCTCCCATAAAAAGTGCGTCATATGACATATAGTCCAAGAGCAAATCTCAACTGCACAAACTTCTCTCCACTTAAAGCCTTTGTGAAGATATCAGCATCCTATTTATCTATAGGAATGTATTTCAGTTGCAACTCATTTCTTTTGACTAGCTCCCTGATGTAATGAAAATGAATATCAATGTGTTTAGTTCGAGAATGCATAACATGGTTTTTTGAGATATTTATAGCACTAGTATTATCACAATAGAGAATCATTTATTCCTGTTTGAAACCATAATCAAGCAACATATTCCTCATCGAAATAAGCTGTGTGATACAACTTCCTACTGCCAAGTATCCGACTTCTACAGAAGAAAGAGAAATAGGGTTTTGCTTTTTACCTAACCAAGCCACCAAATTTGTTCGAATTTAGAAGTAGCCACCTGAGGTACTTTTTTTGTCATCAATATTTCCAGCCCAGTCTGCATCTGTATATCCTACTAGATAGGAATTAGAATCAATAGAATACCAAAGACCGAAATCCAGAGTACCTTTAACATATTTGAGAATCCTTTTAAGTGCTTGTAGGTGAGTCTCCTTCGGATTAGCTTGATATCTAGTGTTGGCCTAAGGTTTTTAACTTTGGTCTTAATCTCGATTTTGATGATAACAAACATGGAACTAATGGTTTCATTGAGAAATAATTTCCAGGTTCCATATCGGTTAGCGCACGACGTCCGCGATAAGAAATATCGAAGAAATTGGAAAATCGAAGGGACGTTGGTCGACACGCTCGGATTTCATCAGGAAGATAGAGTTTAGGTTTAGGGTGTCTAGATAAATTATAAATCCTCATGATGATGCAAAAAAACCCAAGAACCAAACTCGTAATCCGAAACCCGAACCGAAGAAAGAAACCGACTGAAACTCAATGTTGAGTACAGGTACAATACGTAGAGTACTGGTACACTACGGCCGATCGATTGACCGGTTGACTGAAATGAACCCAAAAATGGCAGAAGACATTTGGCCGCTCGGACGGTCGCTTGATCGATCGACTGACAATCGACTGGCCTGCGATCGAACAACAAAAAATGACTATATTTCGAGCCGTTGAGTGATGCTTTCTTCATGGCTTATAAATAGAAGCCAAGAGACCCTTCCTCACATGCTATTGCGCCTATTGAGACACTCCTTACACCATTTAAGCTTTGATTGAGCCATTCTTTGCAAAAACCCTAGCCTTGAACCTTCTTTCTTGATTTTGCCTTCAATCTTCATTTGATTCATCATCAAGGCATCAAGAGGATCTAGGTGATGTTGTTTGGTTTACTTGTATTTTTGTGGTTTATTTCTTGTACTTAAGTTTGTGATAACCTAAAGTGCTAGGTTAGTGATTGGGTGGTTGCCTTTGTGTTTAGGCATAATTCCATTGGTGTAATCTAGGATTAGAGTGTCCTTAGGAAGAGTGAGGTGGGAAGGTGCTCTCAGTAGGAAGGTGGAGACTTATGGGTCTGGAAGTGCCTTCGGTGTGAGAGCGGTGACTTTCCGATGAAAAGTCCTCATTGTAAAGGAATGCCACATCTAGTGGATTGGTTTAAAATCCTAAGCAAGGGTGCTTTGGTAGTGGAGTAGGCATTGAGACCGAACTACTATAAATCTCATTGAGTTAGCATTGATACTTTGTGTGTTGAATTGCTTCTTATTTATTGCTTCTGTTTGCTATTCGAATTAGTGTATTACCTAAGTTATAAGAAACAATTGAATTCAATAAAAATGAAATTAGGCAAAAAGTTTAGTTAACACACTATTCATCCACCCTCTAGTGTGGCCATTTCACCAACATCTGGCACACAATCCAACACTAAGACACAAGTCAGGTCTGCTAGTAGTCAGATATAATAAACTTCCAATCATACTTCCGTAGAGACTGGGATCTACGCTCTTTCCTTCATAATCTTTACACAGTTTTTCATGAGTAGACATGGGAGTTCTAACTGCCTTAGAACTATCTAGACCAAATTTGTGAATAAGATTTCTTGTATACTTACTCTGAGAGATAAAAATTTTCTCTTTAGATTACTTTACTTGAAGGCTAACAAAATAACTCATTTCCCCAACCATGCTCATTTCAAATTCAGATTTCATATCATTCATAAATTGTTTAGCATAAGCTTTAGAGGCTGAACAAAAAATTATATCATCAACATAAATTTGAACAATTACCTATTAAAACTCCCTTCTTTAAATGAACAATGTTTGATATGCTCTTCCCCTTTTGTAGCCTTTCAAAAGCAGAAACTAAGTAAGCCTCTCATACTTAGATCTAGGATCCTGTTTAAGACCATATAAAGATTTCTTCAGTCTATACACATGGTCTGGATGTGCAGGGTCTTCAAATCCTTTACGTAGTGTAACATAGACTTCTTCATTGAGAAATCCATTGAGGAAGGCAGTCTTAACATCCATCTGAAATAGTTTGAACTTCATACAATAGGATAAGGCTAGAAGTAACCTGATGCATTCCAATCTTGCAACAGGTGCAAAGGTTTCATCATAGTCCAGACCTTCAATTTGGTTGTAGCCTTGAGCAACAAGACGGGCTTTATTCCTTGTAATGTTTCCAGCTTCATCCATCTTCTTCTTAAACACCCATTTGATTCCAATAACATTAATATTTTTAGGTCTTGAAACAATTTCCCAAACATCATTTTGGAAAAATTGCTATAATTCTTCTTGCATAGCAGATATCCAAAATTCATCATTCAAGGCTTCCTTGACCTTTTTAGGTTCAACAGTTGAAGTATAGCACGAATACTTGATCATATCTTGGTGATTTTTTCTTGGATTGATTTCTGGTCTTAACTCCATCATGTACATCTCCTATTATATTTTGTAGAGCATGATTCTTGAGAGATCTTGCAGACTTATCAGCACTTAAGTCATCTTCTACTTCAGTGTCAGTCTCATGGTCAGTTGAATTAGTAGTTTCAACTGACTACTATGTGGCTTTGGAAGAATTTGGGCAGTCTTGTCAACAGTTGAGATTGCCTTCTCTTCTGACAGCAAAGTATGGTATATTTGAGAGTCATTTAACAATATATATAGGTCTCCTAGGGAACTTCTGTAAATGATAGTAGCTTAGGAAGTTGCAACTGCTCTAACACTAGACTATTGTAGCATAGTAAGAACAAAAACAAAAAGGCAACACAAATATACGAGATTTGTTTACGCAGATTAGTGACAAACCAATCACCTAATCTGCGGGGCACTCATCGGACAGATGCCCGATTCACTCTCTATAAGTACAATATAAGTCCTCTAGATTTCACACCCAAAATTCGACTACCAATACTACAGTGAATCGGAAATAACAAAACCCTATTTGCTTTTACAAACAAATACCAACTTGCCTCTCTATGACATCAGAGCCACAGACTTCCGTCCTCCACATAGCCTCATGTTGTAGTGAGTTATTCGTCCAATAACCAATCTTCTCAACGAGGATAAAAATATTGTTTCCTCTTTTGCACTAAAAAATTTGCACTCAGCAGTTTCAACTCCTCTATATATGGCAACAACATTTCCGCGCAATGGAGTTGTCGATAATAGATCTCTTCTCTAGTATTTATTGGTGTCACTGAAAGATTATAGGAAGATATAGATAAATGCTGACTTCAATCATATTTAATCACTGTCATCTTCAATAGAAACCGTCAGCAAAACTTAGTCATTTTTACAAAAGATAATTTATGTAAATAAAAAATGCCTAAGGAATAAGTGAAGAGAAACTCTTCGAAACTAAACTAACCAGGACGAAAAATAATAATGATTTAAATTTCCAGAATCAGTTAACAAAATCATCATTAAACCTAAAGTCCATCAGTCATCAAGATCGTATCAGACAGCCCATCCAGAAATTATTTAAGACTATAAGCAGTTAAGACTGCGTCTTCACAGTTGAAACTGTCATCATCGCATAAGTAGAGCTTCTACCTTGTTGAATCTGAGAAAACACTAGAAGTTCCTTTTGCCAAATATAGCCAACAAACAAAAGTCAAATACTAACATTCTCCTACTTTGGCTTATTTGGCAAAACCTAAACAGACCGGATCACAATAATTTTTTGTGAGAGAGATATAGTAACTGTTAAAACTAATTTCAACAGTTAATAGAAGACATCCACCAGTCATACCACACACTCAACCAAAGTCACAAAAATTACAACCGGAAGAGCATCTAGAGTGATAAATGTTTACAATAGTTTAAAAACCAGGGTATCAAGTATTAACAGCCAAAATAATAAGTACCATAGGATAAGTATCACAACCAGTCGAGAGAGCAGTAAAGACTCCAGAGTTAGAACAACTTGTTCTCCCCCTTTTTGGCATAATAAACCAAAGGAGTAAGCAAGATAATGTTTAGTCAAAGCTGTCAGAAGAGTCAGAGAAACTACTAGAAGAGGGAGAGTTAGGGCCTATAGATGTAGCAGTAAAGTATTCTATAACTTTCTTCTCAATGATGATTACCTATTGTTGTAGTTTAGCCATAGTTTCTTTTGCAGAAAATAGTTCATCCAAGATCTCTCTTTCAGTGGTTGAAGTAGCAGTCGAAGTAGACCTAGATGGAGTCTTCATACCTAAGTCAAGACCGAACAGATTGTTTCTTGGGGTGTTAACCCTTTTCAAAATTTTGGGATGAATCTTTAAAGAAGTGCCCAAGGGTTCTAATATCTCATCAGAGGAACATTTAAATCTTTGTTTCTCCAAAATTCCATAGATCAAGTTTGGAAAAATTAAAAACATTTTGGATTTAGATAGAAGTATGCTCCTGACAGATATAATATGCTCAAAGATAAGATTACCAAGATCGAATGGAATTCCGTTTGTGATATTGTATCGTAACATTACCATTTCTTTGCTGAGAAAGGTAATGTGAGAAGTAGGAAAATTGCATAAAAAGTGTTCACATATGAAGATTTGATGTCATGACTGCCTATCCAGTTAGGAACATCACCATTTGAAACCACTTTACCAACCATTTGTAAAAAGTCATCATTCTCATCAACATCAACGACATAAGAGGAAAAATCAGAAAATCCAACAAACTTATTAATTACTTTCAGACTAAAGTTATACCAACAACCTCTAAGAAATACTTCATGAAAATGATTCCTTTCAAGATTTGAAATTTTATCAGATAAATTGCAGTAGAACTCAAGAATATGCTATTTGCAAAAAGGTCTAACCTTCTTATAAGAATTAGATAGATTCCTCTTTTTGCGAATATCAATAAGAGGTTTGCACTTTAAGGAAATTTGATCTAAATCCACAATTCTCTGAGAAATAATACCTCTAAATTGTTGTCCTTTCCAGAGAGGATAGAGATCATTGGAGAGAAGTCCCTTGTGTAGTTTGCTGGCAGAAGATTGCTTTTCAAGCTACTTCTCAAATTTTGAATGTTTCTTCCTTGGAGATTGTGTTCTCTGTTCAGTAACATTTTTCACTGTTGAAGTTTCTAGATTGTGCTTTCTTTTCTAAGACTTTTTTAACTCACTTGCCCTTAGTTACAGAGGTTCATCATCATCATCAGATTCTAGATTTATAGTGAACTTCACAAGCATCTTCCTCTTTGATCTCCTTTTTGTCTCAGGTTCATGAGAACCTCTATTTGGCTTCTTAGAGTAGATAGGATGGTCAAGAATAGAAGCAATTTTTTGAGGTATGGAAGCCTTAGGAATCTGAGATTCTACCTCATCAGTAGGAACTTGATTTAAATTCATAGCTGCAAGTTCAGGATTATAAGACTTGGAAGTGTTATCATCTACAGGTATAGTATGAGCAATCTGAACTGTTTCTTGCACGGTTTCAATCTCTTCAAAAGGAAATTCAGGATTCTTAGCAGCACCCATTTCAACTGCCTCATCAGTAGTTGAGACTGTCTTAGAACATTCAGGTGGATTGACAATTCTTTCGTGTTTAAGAAGTTTGTTTACCGTCATTAGACTTTGAAGAAATATCAGATGGACTAGTGGTGACTGGAATAGAGTCAAAAATATTAGTAGCAGGAACATTTATATCAATCATGGGACCAGTATGCACTGGAGATGAAACTGTCAAAGCCTCATTCAAAACATCCTTTCTAGAATTAACACTACGAGAGACAAAATCAAAACTTGTACTAGTATTTTTTCAAAACTCCCCTTTACCCAAGACAAACTCCCCTTTCGTGTTTAAGAAGTATGTTTACCGTCATTAGACTTTGAAGTCTGCTCCTGACAGATATAATATGCTCAAAGATAAGATTACCAAGATCGAATGGAATTCCGTTTGTGATATTGTATCGTAACATTACCATTTCTTTGCTGAGAAAGGTAATGTGAGAAGTAGGAAAAATGCATAAAAAGTGTTTAGAGATGAAGATTTGATATCATGACTATCTATCCAGTTAGGAACATCACCATTTGAAACCTCTTTACAAACCTTTTGTAAAAAGTCATCATTCTCATCAGCATCAACGACATAAGAGGAAAAATATGAAAATCCAACAAACTTATTAATTACTTCCAAACTAAACTTATACCAATAGCCTCTAAGAAATACTTCATGAAAATGATTCCTTTCAAGATTTGAAATCGTATCAGATAAATTGCAGTAGAACTCAAGAATATGCTATTTGCAGAAAGGTCTAACCTTCTTATAAGAATTAGATAGATTCCTCTTTTTGAGAATATCAATAAGAGGTTTGCACTTTAAGGAAATTTGATCTAAATCCACAATTCTCTGAGAAATAATACCTCTAAATTGCAGTCCCTTCCAGAGAGGATAGAGATCATTGGAGAGAAGTCCCTTGTGTCGTTTGCTGGCAGAAGATTGCTTTTCAAGCTGCTTCTCAGATTTTGAATGTTTCTTCCTTGGAGATTGTGTTCTTTGTTTAGTAACATTTTTCACTGTTGAAGTTTCTAGATTGTGCTTTCTTTTCTTAGACTTTTTAAACTCACTTGCCCTTAGTGACAGAGGTTCATCATCATCATCATCATCAGATTCTAGATTTATTGCGAACTTCACAGGCATCTTCCTCTTTGATCTCCTTTTTGTCTCAGGTTCATGAGAACCTCTATTTGGCTTCTTAGAGTAGATAGGATGGTCAAGAATAGAAGCAAATTTTTGAGGTACGGAAGCCTTAGGAATCTGAGATTCTACCTCATCAGTAGGAACTTGATTTAAATTCATAGCTGCAAGTTCAGGATTATAAGACTTGGAAGTGTTATCATCTACAGGTATAGTATGAGCAATCTGAACTGTTTCTTGCACGATTTCAATCTCTTCAAAAGGAAATTTAGGATTCTTAGCAGCACCCATTTCAACTGCCTCATCGGTAGTTGAGATTGTCTTAGAACATTCAGGTGGATTGACAATTCTTTCGTGTTTAAGAAGTATGTTTACCGTCATTAGACTTTGAAGAAATATCAGATGGACTAGTGGTGACTGGAATAGAGTCAAAAATATTAGTAGCAGGAACATTTATATCAATCATGGGACCAGTATGCACTGGAGATGAAACTGTCAAAGCCTCATTCAAAACATCCTTTCTAGAATTAACACTACGAGAGACAAAATCAAAACTTGTACTAGTATTTTTTCAAAACTCCCCTTTACCCAAGACAAACTCCCCCTCAGTTTGAGAAACCCTAGAGGACGCATGAAAAGTTTTGGGGTCCATACCTCGACAACTTCTCCTTAACTGCAAGTCAGTCGGTCTCGTCATAGTTTTCTTTCCGAATTTGAGTCCTTGACTTGTTGAAGGGGGAGGAGGCATTTTCTCGATGGAGGGTCCAGCAGATGGTTGTGATTTTTCGGCAGGGTTTAGAGATTGTTTTTTCTTGGCTATGGAAACATACATCTTCCTCACACAACCTTTCTTTCCTTTGCATGCCGACATCTATAAAAAAAAGAGAGATCCTCAAGCAGATGGCACAGTAATGCCCAAAGCTTCTAGGGCGAAATAAAACTCCACTAATAAGATGGCACACGTGTTGGCTTTAGGGTGAAAAGTAACTTCCATCAATAAATATTAGCCTTTAAAATAATAAGTGATAAAAATAAGAAATAAAAACTGAAAAACCTTTCAATTTTCATCACAATAAAGACTTAATTTTATTTAATCCAAAATAAAATGTGTCATATGACACATAACCTATGAGCAGATCTCAACTACTCAAACCTTTTTCTGCTTAGTGACTTTGTAAAAATGTCTGCCACTTGTTTCTCAATTGCAATATACTCCATTTGCAATTATCTCCGTTCAACTAGATCTCTTATATAATGAAACCTTATATCAATATGTTTGGTATGTGAATGCACAACAGAGTTTTTTGAAATATTGATAGCACTAATGTTATCACAATAAAGTACCATTTCTTCTTGATCGAGACCATAATCAAGTAATATACTCTTCATCCAAATTAAATGCGTACTGCAATTGCCTGCTACCAAATATTCTGCCTCTACTAAAGAAAGAGAAATATTTTTTACTTAACTAGGCTACAAGATTTGATCCAACATTAAAAAAACAACAGCCTGATGTACTCTTTTTGTCATCAATATTATCAGCCCAATCTGCATTTGAAAATTCAGCTAGACAAGGATTACAATCAACAGAATACCAAAGACCAAAATCCAAAGTACCTTTCACATATTTGAGAATTCTTTTAACAGCTTGAAGGTGAGACTCCTTTGGATTTGCTTGATATTTGGCACACAATCCAACACTAAAGCATAAATAAGGTTTACTAGCTGTTAGGCATAATAAGCTACCAATCATGCTTCTGTAGAGGGTGGGATCAACACTCTTCCCTTCATCATCCTTTCATAGTTTCTCATGAGTAGAGATAGAAGTTCTAACAATCTTAGAACTATCTAGTCCAAACTTGTGAACTAGATTCACGCTTATTACTCTGTGAAATGAATATTTCTTTTTTAGATTGCTTGACTTGTAGACTAAGAAAATAGCTCATTTCTCCAACCATGCTCATTTCAAATTTAGATTTCATGTCATCCACAAATTGTTTAGCAAGGAATTTAGAAGTTAAACCAAAAATAATATCATCAACATAAATATGAACAATTACCAGTTGAGACACCATTTTCTTGATGAATAGAGTCTGATCAGCTATTCCTCTTTCATACCAAGCTCTAGGTGCTTGCTTGAGACCATATAAAGCTTTCTTCAGCCTATACAACATCATCAACCTTCACATTTTGTGATTCCATCACAGTTTGAGTGTGTTTGATATAGACTTGGTTTGCCTTGCTATTTTTGGAATAACCAAGAAATATGGCTTCGTCACTTTTGTTTTGTATTTTTCCAAGGTATTCCCTATCATTCAAAATAAAGCATTTTTCCAAGGTAAGGTTGAGTTTTCTACCTTTCCATAATTCATAAGGAGTTTTAGTAGTTTTAAGTCTGAGATAAGCTCGATTTATAATGTAGCAAGCTGTGTTGATGGCTTCAGACCAAAATCTTTCAAAAATCTACTTAGAATTGAGCATAACTCGAGTCATCTCCTGAGTAGTACAGTTCTTCCTTTCAACTACACCATTTTGTTGAGGAGTCTTTGGAGCAGAAAACTCATGCAATACCATTATCATCATAAAATTTAGAGAAAGAAATGTTCTCAAATTCTCTTCCATGATCACTCCTAATTCTGATCACCTTTAGAATAAGAAGTCCTTACTCATTCTGAAGTCTAAAACATAGAGACTTGAATGTGTTAAAGGCATTGGACTTTTCTTTTAGAAATTCTGCTGAAGTAAAATGGGAGAAATCATCTACACAAATAATGACATATCTTTTACCACAAATACTTTCAACCTGCATGGGACCTACCAGATCCAAGTGAAACTTTGCAACTTTCAACCTGTTGTCTCTAGATCTATTTCCTTCAAGGATATAGTCACCATTCTTATCAAGAACCGTGCAACTTTTTTTTGTAAATTGAACATTTAAATTTTGATCACACAATTGACTTATACACACAAGATTAGCCTTGAGACCTTTAACAAGTAGGACATTTTCTAGATTAGGAATTCCTAGAACACTTAGAGTTCCAACTCCTATGACATTTCCATGTGTCCTCCATCTCCAAAAGTGACAGTTGGACCTCCATGTTCCTGAATATCTTTTAGATTTTCAGGACTTCGTATCATGTGTTGAGAACAACCATTGTTGAAATACCAGGATCTAAGAGAAGAAATAGTCTTTGACATAAAAGCAACATTGCAGTTAAAATCAGCCTTTCTTACCTAGATTTGCTTAACATTTTACCTTGGGTAAATTATGTGATTATTTCTCCTTAGTTTGTTGGAAAGTTTGAAACAATTTGCAATAATGTGTCCTCTACACTTGCAATAGTAGCATATGGGCACCCTATCTCCCTTTCTTGAAGATGCTTTTGATGACTTGAAGAGCTTCTATAAAAGTTCCTCGGTTGAGTAGGCAGTTGTGACCAGGATTTCAACTAGCATGAACTAGTGTATCCTAGTCCCTTTTGATTAGAAGAACTTTTTCCTGCACTCAATATTTTGTTAAGACTACTTGTAGAATTCATCATTCTAACTTCCTTCCTTACCTTTACAAGTTTGGAAATTAACTTAGACTCTTTGTCTTCTTTTTGAACAATCTGTCTTTGAAGAGTCTAAACTTCCTCCTTAAGGGTCTTCTTTTCTTCAATCAAAAGATCTTGTGCATTGGAAATAACATAAACTTATTTGCTATCACAAGTAAATACCAACTTGCCTCTCTATGACATCCCAGCCACAGCGTTCCGTCCTCCACACAGGCTTGTGTTGTAGTGAGCTATCCACCCGAGACCAATCTTCTCCTGAAGATGAGAAACGTAAATTGTTGCCTTTCTGCACTCAGCAGTATGCACTTAGCAGTCTCAACTCCTCTCAAACTCTAGCAACGCAGTGTTCGCACATGAAGAGATTCAGATCAGATCTTTTCCATCAGAATTTATATGACACAACCGAAAGACCTGAATCAATACTATTAATAACTATTTGTTTAATGAACCCATCAATTTAACAATCAATAGTCATCGGTTCAAAATCAAATAGACAACGCATAACTCCTAAAGATCATAAAAATCAAGGAGTAACACCCCGAAAATAATTAAAGCAGATATTCGAGCAAAAAAGGAATTAATGGTGATTAAGAGATTTCAGAGACAACAAAGAGAATCATCATTAATAAAGCAGACCAAGAGTCATTATCTCAGTAGGAGACAAAAAGTCATCTTTCTGTCCTGCCTCTTTGATAAGAAAAACCATAGGTTGCTGGAGCAGTTGAGACTGTCCTCAATATATGCAGAGTTCCTCATAGTTAAGGCTGACAACATATTGAAAATACTTTTGCCAAATATAGCCAAATTACAGAAGGCCAACACAAATAAGGAGTTCTCAGTCGCTGTTTCTATGTGCATCCTCCTACGGCGGGGGCAGATTCGCTTTTCCCTCTGTAATACCCGCAAAATTTATTAAATATTTGTATATTGGTTTCAACGATATTAGCGCGACCGTAATGGTGCGTACGGAGTTGATCGCAGTTGGGGACAAATTGAGCTGAGAATAGAGTTAATTATTGTGTTAGGTCTGAGTTGGGTTCGAGCTGAGTCCGAGGTTGCGATCGGGGCTCAAATCAGACTAATTTGATTAATACAAGAAGTTAGAGAGAAAGAGGCAACGAAACAACAAAACAAACAAAGCAAAAAACAAAGATAAGCACTATAGAAAAACATCTCCACCACTCCAAAATAAAGAACAAAAATAAGTTAAAACTTAAGTCTGTCAGCGATCGTGTAAGCCTCATTCACCAGGACCCGCAACTCCTTCTGCTTTCCTTCGAAACAACGAACATTCCTTTTCTCTCTAAATTAAATACTTCCACAAAAATAATAAGCGACTACTAGAAACATAAGCTTCACCAATGGCTCAGCCAGTTGATGAACCATCGGTGATGCATATCATTACAGACAACAAACACTATTGCAACAATCCGTCATAGAAGGGCGCGTTGGTAATAAGTAGCGATGGCAGATGAGGTGTTACAAATAACTTATCAACTTTGAGCGGCCGTCGCTGAACCATCGCACATGTTTGTGTAATAGGTGATGGTTGCATCGGCTGTTGCTGAACTGTCGCTGAAGGTATACCATTAGTGACGGCTTCTACTGCCGTAGGCAAGTCATATCCATTAGCAATAGCTATGTCGGCCGTTAATGATGCCCCTAGCAATTGAACTATTTTTTAGTAGTGAGCCCAAAACACTAAGCATCTCCACCCAATTGCCTTGAACTTATACTATCATTCAAGGGTTTGTGGTAGAGTGAAAACCAACTTCAGGCGAATAAGCGCACGAAAAACATCCAACTAGTCATAGTGAAAGAACAATCTAGGAAGAGATGATTGTGCGTTTCCATGTCAAGGTTACATAAAACATAGCTGTCATCATCATTAACTCCTAAGGCAATCAATTTATCTTTAGTATGCAACCGGTTCCGAACCATGGTCAACTCAAAGATAGAAAACCTCAAAGGCATTTTAGGGTCTCAAATGAAGTTTGCTTTACTGCCCACTACCGACCCTAGCGCAATCCACTACCTCAAAACCATGAGCCCTTACCGATCCTCGCGCGACCTTGTCTTACGCTCCTCAGCGAGCTCAGCTTGACCCCCTGAGCGCAGTCCCCATCCTCAGCGCTGTTATATCCGGCCTTAGAGCCCTTACTTAACTACAATCGCTCTATCTGGCCTTAGAGCCCTTACTTAACCTCAATCGCTATAGCGCAGTCCTGCCTTACGCTCCTCGGTGAGCTCAGCTTGACCCCCCGATCACAGTCCCCAACGTCAATGTCGATACATCCAGCTTTAGAGCCCTTACTCGGCCTCAACACCACTACATCCAGCCACAGAGCCCTTACTCAGCCTCAACGCTACTACATCTAGCCTCAAAGCCATTACTCGGCCACAATGCCACTACATCTGGCCTTAGAGGCCTTACTCGGCTTTAACGCCACTACTACCAGCGTTAGAGCCCTTACCGACCCTTCGTGCGGTCCTGCTTTATGCTCCTGAGCGAGCTCGGCTTGACCCACCGAGCGTAGTCCCCGGCCTCAGCGCCACTACATTCGACTTCAGAGCCCTTACTCGGCCTTAGCGCCACTACATACTGCTTCAAAGCCCTTACTCGGCCTCTGCACCTCTACATCCGGCCTCAGAGCCCTTATAATGGCCTCGCACGATCCTGCCTTATGCTCCTTGGTGAGCTCGATTTGACCATCTAGCATGGTTCTCAGCCTCATCGCCATTACACTCGGCCCTCAGAGCCATTACACGGCCTCGACACCACTTCATCCAGTCTCAGAGTCCTTCCTTGGCCTCAATCAGCGCCACTACATCCATCTTTAGAGCCCTTCCTCGGCCTCAACATCACTACATCCGGCCTCAGAGCCCTTACTCGGCCTAAGCACCACTACATTTAGGCTTAATTAGAGCCCTTACCAACCCCTCGTACAGTCCTGCCTTATGCTCCTTGGCGAGCTCAGCTTGACCACACAAGCGCGTTCCCCTGCCTCAGTGCCGCTACATCCAGCCTCAGAGCCCTTACTCGGCCTTGGCACCACTACATCTGGCCTCACAGCCCTTACTCGACCTCTATGCCGCTACATACAGCCTCAGAGCCCTTACCATCCCCTCTCACGGTCTAGCCTTACGCTCCTTGGCGAGCTCGGTATGACACCTCGAGCGCGGTCCTCAGCCTCAACACCATTACATCCGGCCTCAGAACCCTTACTCGACCTCAGCACCACTACATCCAGCCTTTGAGTCCTTTCTCGGCCTTAGCGCCACTACATCTGACCTCAGAGCCCTTCCTCAGTCTCAACGCCACTACATCCGGCCTCAGATCCCATACTCGGCCTTAGAGCCGCTACATCCAACCTTAGGGCCCTTACCAATCCTCGTGCGGTCCTGCCTTACACTCCTCGGTGAGCTCAACTTGACCCCACGAGCACGGTCCCCAGCCTCAGCGCCACTAAATCCGATCTCAGAGCCCTTACTCGGCCTTAGCGCCACCACATCCGGCCTCAAAGCCCATACTTGACCTTTGCGCCGCTACATCCAACCTCAAAGCCCTTACTACCCCCTCTCATAGTCCTGCCTTACGCTCCTCGACAAGCTCGGTTTGACCCCCCGAGCGCGGTCCTCAGCGTCAGCACCATTACATCCAACCTTAGAGCCCTTACTCAGCCTCAGCCCCACTACATCAAGCCTTAGAGTCCTTCCTCTGCCTCAACGCCACAACATCCGGCCTCAGAGCCCTTCCTCAGCCTAAGCGTCACAACTTTTGGCCTCAAAGCCCTTACTCAGCCTCAACGCCTCTATTGTAGGTTTTAGAACTCTCGCTATTTCACGTCTCCCCGCCTCATCCGAGCCTTCATTTTTACGGCCACAGTCGCCACACTATTGCTTTAACAACCGCCACGCTACCTCAAAGGTACTTTAAAACAATCCTATTTCTAATGAGGGATTTAACCCAATATATGACTTACGGCCCCAGCTGCCAATGGCGAGCTTTCATGCTCTTGACAAGCACTCTACCACATAACCCCCCAACATGGAATTTAACTATAAAACACCGGGACACTCTCCCGGTCAAATAGGAAAGCTCGGCCATAAACCACCGAGATATGCAACTCATAATCAGCAACATAGACAATCACAAATATACAGGAAAATAAAAACTTGAAGAGATAAACATAAGCCCACGAAGGGTTGTCAGATGCTTCAAGAAACCCTTGAAAGGAAAACATTTCATTACAGGCAGTTATCAAGATAGCCCACACACGTGTGACTTAAACTGCTTCAATACTTATTGCAGAGGGGTCATATAAGCCTCAATAGACGCGGCGGGAACATCTCTCCCTACAACATCAAAATTCATTGGAGAAGATTATAGTTGCTTCGGAGCTGCTACTGAGGTTTCCACTTCAAGCGGCCCAATGACCTCTTCCCCAACCTTTGGATTTATCAAGGCACTATCCCTCACTTCCTTGAGAAGGTCGACCCCAGAGAAGACCACCTTGGGAGCAAAGAACTTAGCTTGCTCTATCGCTCTGTCAAAACCTTCTATATACATTGCAGGGGCAGCATCCCGAAAGCGGTTTGCCTCTCACTCAAGGTCCTACACCGTCAGTCTATACCTTTTTACCTCGGCCTTGGCCTCTTTGACGTCGATCCTCAGATGCGAACTCTCCGCTAGGGCTGCAGCAAGATCACGGTAAACCATCAGCCACTGCATGAGCCACCAGTGACAACGACAATTGTAGTAGTGCTTGATGTAGCCTTTAAACTTCATTGATTCGTCACCTCAAGGCATCAAGAGGACTAGGGAGTTTCTTTTGGAGCTAAGTATACTTTGGTTTGATTATTGCTCCATTAGTTATTGTATTTTACTATTTATTTCATTGTATTTGAGCTTGTGTAAACCGAGGTTGCTATGTTTGTTAGATTGGGTGGTAGCCTTTGTGTTTGATACATAAGTCCACCAGGTAGATTGATTTACAAGGATTCGTGATTGTTATACCTTAGGGTTTGAGGTGGAAGAGTGCTCTCGGTAAGAAGATGGAGACTTCCGGGTGTGGAAGTGCCTTAGGTTGAGAGCGGAGACACTTCAGTGTAAATTCCTTATTGTAAGGAAACACTCATAATCTAGTAAAGTCAAATTTGGAAATCCTAAGCGGGGTGCATAGGTAGTGGAGTAATCATTGGGGCCGAACCACTATAAATCGCATTGTGTCAGCATTGCTTATCTTGGTTGTGTTTGATTACTCGTTTATTCACTTCCTCATTTATCTTATTGATTTGAGCATTAACCTAAAATTTGTAAGAAACATTTAAAATCAAAATTAGGTTTAAGATTAGCAAACACACTATTCGATCACCCCCTCCCCTCTATAGTAGGCCATTTCACCAACACTACCTTCCTTAACTATTCCATTGAGTTCATATACAAGCATTTAAGGCTTCAAGTGTGCCCTAGCTCTCAAATGCTGACATCCTTCTCAAGGCATTCTTCACGGTTCAACTCTTGCATCGAATTCCTCTATCCACATTGAAGAGTTGAAGTGATTGAAGGCTAAGAAAGGAGCTCTCAAGTTTGATTTAATATTCTTGCTCCTTAAATTTGTTTTCCTTAAGTTGTTAGATTGGGATTTCCCTGATAGCTTGTAGGGTGTGGTAGGGAAACACCTTAGGTAGTTATAGAATTGTGTTTTGCTATACGAATAGTTGTTGAGGCTTTCTCAAAGGGTTGAGATTTGAGTCCTCATTTTATTCTTAGGGAAACACTATTTTTATAAAGGATTTGGTTTAGAAATCATTGTTGAGAAACACCAATACACTATTTTTATTCCTAGAGAAACACTATTTTTATTGCCGAACCGCTATACATATTGTGTTTGTGTTGCTTCTCTACTTGCTTTTGAATTACTCTTACATACTTGTAGAGCATTCATATCAAGAGAAATAGAAATTGGTTGTTAAGGAGTTTACAAGTAAACATAGATAATCGAACCTAGAATTAGCTAACACATTATTCAACCCCCCTTTCTAGTGTGGTTATTTCACCAACAGTTGCCATTTTAATTGATGCCAAAAAGGGGAGAAAAATCTAGGTTATAAAGGGAGAAAACTTAGGAAACCATGCATATAGATAGGGAGAGTTCTATTATTTAGATATGCATGAAGTAGGGGGAGAAATCCCATCATTGACTTTCATTGTGCTTTATTGAAAATATTTTCTTAAGGATGTTTGCCATCATAAAAAAGGGGGAGATTGTTGGCCTAAGGTTTTCAACCTAGGTCTTAGTCTTGGTTTTGATTATAACAAACATGAAACTAATGGTTTCATGGAGAAATATTTTCAGGTTACAAGTCGGATTGTGTGGCGTCCACGATTGAAAAAATTTGAGAAATTAGAGGGACAATCGTCGACACTCGAAATCATCGAGAAGATAGAGTTTAGGTTTAGGGTGCCTAGATTGAATGTAAAATCCTCTATTATGATGAAAAGAACCCCCAAAACCAACTCCGAAACCAGAAACCCAATCCAGCGATCGCACCGGTCGAAACTGCACTATGTGCAGTTATCGATCAACGGTTCGGTCGACTGGCGATCCACGAGCTCAATGGCTCTATTTTGAGCCATTGTTTGTGGTTATACCCGAGCCATACACTCTTGTTTCCCTATAAATAAAGGTTCCCAACATTCCTTCATGCTTTTAACACTTATTGAGCCATTATTTGAGATATTAAATCTTTGATTGAGCCACTTTTCGTCAAACCCTAGCTTTGTGTTGTACTTTCCTTGACCTTGCCTTCAATTCATCATTTCACCAAAGGCATCAAGCAGAAGCTAGGAATCATTGTCGATAGCTAAGTTGTTGTTACTAGTTGTTTTTGCTCTCATTTTACTTGTATTTTGGTTTTTATTTCTTTGTATTTCAAGCTTGTGTTTTGACCAAGTGTGTTAGGTCAAGCTTGGTAGTTACCTTGGTGTTGAGGCATAAGTCCACTGGTGTAAACTTAGTTTGCTAAGATTAGTTGTGTAGTCTTTAGGAGAAGAGGTGTTGGAGGTACTCTCGGCGTGTGAGAGTAACCCTCGGGTGTGGGGGTCGGTGCCTTAGTTTGTAAATCCTCATGTAGGATACACTTTAATCTTAAGGTTAAGTTTGAAATCCTAAGCGGAGGTGCTTAGGTAGTGGAGTAGGAAAGGGTCCTTAACCAATATAAATCTCTTTGTTACCATTGCGGTATTGTGTTTGATTAGTGTCTTATTTATCCGCTTTCGCATTCATCAGGTTAAAATTGAGAATTAACCTAAGTAATCAAGTAACTGATTAAAACCAGATTTATGTTAAAAGTTTTAATTAACACACTATTCAAGCCCCTCTAGTGTGGCCATTCACCCAACAACTACCACGGAGAATGTAGCTATTATCTACGGCCATTCATTGGGCTATTAGTATATCTATGGTTAATAGTCGACAACAAAGAGTGATCCAATTCATAATTAAAATGGCTTCAAGGCATATCCGATCTTAAATGTATATCACGACCAAATTATTAATACCCCAAAAGGTTAGTGAGGAGTAACAGGAACTAGCAGTGTAGGTGCCATGCATTGTTCGTTTCTAAAAATGCTTGTCCTTATCGGTTTGTAGTAGGTAGTGGGCGACATCTTGGACTATTTGTTGTATGATATGTTCCGACCAATAACATTACCATCGGTATTCTTAGCTTTAGTAGTAGCTTTGGTATTATGTGGATCCCGAGTTTGCTGGAAAAGGATATTGTATCTATTTATAAGCTTTTCTCCTTGAAACCAAGGGTCACACCTGTTCTTGCCTGGAGTTAGAGCGATGCGGTTCGACCTGGTGCATCTCTTGGTTAGGTTCAACTCCGGTAGGGGGGGTGTTGGCCTAAGATTTTCAACCTTGGTCTTAATTTTGGTTTTGATGATAACAAACATGGAACTAATATTTGAGCAAGAAATATTTTCAGGATCCATACCGGTTTTCATGCGACCGACGTCTCCGATTGAAAAAATCGGAGAAACTGGAGAAATCGGCAAGGACGCTTGGGATTCATCGACAAGTTTGAGTCTAGGTCTAGAGTGTCTATATAATATGTATATCCTCTATTTGATGCGTAAGAACTCAAAAACCAAAACCCAAACCCCGAAAACATAAAAACCAGAAAAATAAAAAAAAAGGCCTAGAAATTTTCTAAAGTCTAGGGAGCTCATTAGAGAGCTACATGATTTAGACATTTTCTTTGCACCAAAAGTCTTGGTAATTGTTCCTTAGGTAGAAACAAGTTAAAGACATATTTTAAAGGATTTTTAAGAAATCATTAACCTATACATATTTGACGGGGAGATTTTAAAATTTATAATTTCTACAAATTAGTACTAGACCCCAAAATTTAGATTTTGATCCTTAAGGATTTTGATTTTTTTTATTTTTTTATTGAATTAAAATGGGGGTACTTCCTTATTTAACATTTATGTTTTAAAGTTGATGAAAAATAAAAATAAATAAAGTTAATAAAAAATAAGACTTGTGAAAGATCAGAGCTTGCACAAGACTACATCTAGTGCAATTTTGGCCGAAGGTCCGGTCGACTGTTCGGTCGATCGATCTGTGACTGACAAGTGATCGAACTGGGTCTAAAAACTCACAGTACAGATTCGGTCTACGATCGGCGGAAGGTTCGGTCCATGACCGGCCGAAGGTTCGATCTCTTGGCCTAAGGTTTTCTACCTTGATCTTAATCTTGGTTTTGATGATAACAAACATGGAACTAATGTTTCATTGAGAAATATTTTTAGGTTCAATATTGGTTAATGCTCGATGTCCTCGATCGGAAATATCAGAGAAATCGAAAAATCAAAAGGACATTGATCGGCGCATTCGGGTTCGTAGTGGAAATCTATCGAAGTTCGACGTAAGTACCAAAGACGTCTTGGACTAGTCTAAAGAACACATGGAGAGCTCTCCAAGTTGACGCACGTTGAAGGCCGGTACTCGAAAATGAAGCGCGCAAGAAGAAGGCTGAAAAAAATCAAGTTCGGCCTAGGTTCGATCGATCGGTCGGTCGATCGAATGTAGAGAAAAATTGGCAGTAGCCAATTTGGTTGACTGGTCGGTCGACCGAAGTGTGCCAGAAAGCGGCAACTTGCTTTCGGTCGATCGATCGACCATCGACCGGACGACGGAAACGGCTAGTTTTCTGCTCGTTGAGCCGCCTGTTTCATTCCTTCTCTTCATGGCTTATAAATAGGAAGCCATGCGAGCCTTCCCACACAACTTATGATCACTCCTACACTTCATTGAGCCATCCTTGATCAATTCTAAGCTTGATTGATCCACAATTCATGAAATCCCTAGTTTTGATCTCTCAACTTCTTGGATAAGCCTTAACTTCATTGATTCACCATCAAAGGCATCAAGAGGAAGCTAGGAAACTTTGTTTGGAGCTAAGTACTTCTTTGTTAGATTTATTGCTCCATTTATTGTTGTATTTTATTGTTTATTTCATTGTATTTGAGCTTGTAAGAAGACCTAGTGTTAGGTCTTGTGTGTAAGTGGTTACCTTGGTGTAGAAGGTGTAAAGCCACTTGTGTAAACATAGTTTACTAGGATTAGTTGAGTTGTCCCTTAGGGTTGAGGTGGAAGAGTGCTCCCGGTAAGAAGGCAGAGACTTCTGGGTGTGGAAGTTCCTTAGGTTGAGAGTGAGACTCTTCGGGTCAAAGTCCTCTGTGTAAGGGAAATAAGATAATATAGTAAAACTAAGTTTGGAAATCCTAAGCGGGGTGCTTAGGTAGTGGAGTAGGCATTGGGGCCGAACCATAATAAATCATTGTGTTAGCGTTATCTCTGTTTGTGTTTATTGCTTTCGCTTGCTGTTAATATCGTGCTTAGCCTAACTAATCAAAAAATGATTAAATTTGTACGACTTTTATCCACCGATTTAGTTAGTTTACTAGGATTGAATTTTTTTTCCTTTAGATTGTGAGGTGGGAGAGTGCTTTCGGTAGGAAGGCAGATACTTCCGGGTGTGGAAGTGCCTTTGGGTTGAGAGCGGAGATTCTTCAGTATAAATGCATCATTGTAAGGAAACAAATTAATCTAGTAAAGCTAAGTGGGAAATCCTAAGTGGGGTTCTTAGGTAGTGGAGTAGGCATTGGGGCCAAACCACTATAAATCTCTTTGTTTGCATTATTTTTACTTGTGTTTGCTCATTTGCCATATTTACCTTGCTTCCACATTTATCTAGTTTATTTGAGCACTTGCCTAAGTGATCAAGAATTGATTAAAACAGGATTTAGGTTAAGTTTTTAGTAAACACACTATTCACCCCCCCCTCTAGTGTAGGTCATTCGACTTACAGGGGGACTTGCAAATGACACTCCGACACTCAAGTCATAATATGTTCGAGGTGGAGGTGATAGAAATTGGAATCTAGGGTACGTGAGGTGTGTCATGTCTGTATATAATGCAAGATGGTGGATGATTGGCCAAAATGCCATCGGATAATCTAGTAGGGATGTTGCTCAGAATGGGTCGAGGCTGATCTCTGAGATGTTCAGCTCATGAATGATGAACTCCTCGTAATCAATGAGGATAGAAGTTTCCTTTCATGGTTGGATGGAGCCCCCCGGGCTAAGCCATCTTGCTTGTCTCGCATTTGGTTCACATATGTGGGTGCTTCTGGTCCTAATTCGGCCAGGCCCAAAGGTACTAGTCCAATCCATAGCCCTCGAGCTTGGTCTGAGTCTGAGGACTTCGTACCGAGTTCAAAAGAGTGTCGGCTTCTGATCTTGGCTTGATAGGTAGGCATCGATTGGATTCTAGGAATATATTATCTTCTTGTCGAGTTATTCGAGGTGACGAGTTGCTGTAGATGTCGAGCTACTGCAAGAATGGAGCTATTGCAGATGTTGAGCTACTGTGGCTACGAGGGAGGGTTCTCATCTGATGACCCAAACTTAAGGTGCCTGAGCCGAAGTGGAGAAGTCGAGGCTAATAGTGCACGATTTTGAGGGGAAGATGCGAGCTCTTGAAGATGAGGCACATTGTTTTCGAGATGTCGCCCTCATGGCGTGCTTTGAAAGTTTCGACAGGGCAATAGAGCAAGGCAAGTTATTTGCCCCTGGATTGGATTTTTTTGAGGCCGACCTTCTTAAAGGGGTAAGGGATGGCATTCTGATTGATCATGAGATGGTGCCTCCCATTTCTGCAGAGAGGGAGTCTTTAGTCGCTGTTTCCATGTGCATCCTCCTATGACAGAGGCAGATTCGCTTTTCCCTCTATAATACTCGCATAATTTATTAAATTTTTGTATATTGGTTTTAGCGGGATTAGCGCGACGCGTAATGGTGCGTCTAGAGTTGATTGCGGTTGGGCATGAATTGAGGTGAGACCTTTGCTAAATTTAAATTACCAAAATTTAGAGTTAATTATTGTGCTTGGTCGAGTTGGGTTCGAGTCTAGTCGAAGGGTGCGATTGGGGCTCGAATCGGACTCGTTTTGAGCAAGTTGGGTCGAGTTAAGTAAAGAGGCGCAAATAGGTAAATTGTCTTTTAAAATTAAGAAAAATACAAAGGTGCCACCTGGGGCGTACGGCTCCAAGGAGGAGCCGTACGCTATCCAAGGAGGTGAGTGAGAGATGGGGGAATCGAAGAGGGATCGATCGAATATCGGAGGCTTGGTATTTGCCCTATACGATAAGGGGTATCTGATCTCATAATTACCTATGAACGGTCATTAATATACAAGTGCAGGTGCTCATTAGTAAATGAATTCACTGAAATGACCTACACGAGGAACACAGAATGGAATCCTTACATGAGTGTCAATACGATTTTCGTCGGGTGATAGTAGGTGCAAGCAGTCCTTGGACCTGAGGTTGTCATGGCTATCTTGTTAGTAAGGACCCATCGCTTTGGTTCTATCCCTACGTGGCTCTCAGTGTCATGTGTCGGGTATTACTGGGCATGGGGAAGCATTCATGGAGGTAGGTGAGTAACCAACATAGAAATGGTTACTCCTAGTAAGAGGAGATAATGTCCTTTGTGTCCCTGCAAGTGTCGACTCGGGAATCTCTGGCCAGAGTAGACATGAAAGTCAGGAAAATGTTTCTGACGTTTCATTATTGAGATGACATCTTGGCGGGTGGAATACATATGAATCAGTATTAGGGTTTGACACTTCTTTCTACCATAGCAGTCTTCGCGACATTGTAACCGAGGAATTTTGTTGGACGATAACTAATCACCAAAGGACGTTCGATCCCTGTAGATTGAACCTCATGACCACACTTCATGACCACACTAAAGGGGTTTAGTGGAGGCTCGTAAGATTCGAATAGAAGTCGTTCTATCGAATCTGATTCTCCGTTATGCACAACTCACTGCTGGCTTAGTGTGGGGCCCAATGGGTCACACACAACAGGATAACCTCGTAATCCTAATTTGTAGGGCATCCCTAAATTGTAGGGATTCACACATGATAATATTTTATGTAGTTGATTAAATTTAATTATGAATTAAATATTTAATTAACTACTTGACCGAGAATATATTTAATTATTAATTAAATATAATTCGATTTTGAATCAAATATACATGGTGGGAAAATTAGTTTTCAACCATGAGCCTAATCGATTAATTAGGAATTAATTTATTTGGATAAAGTTTAATTAATAAGAATATGATTTATTGAGACAAATCATAAAATTAATAGATATATGATTTATGAGGATAAATCTTAATTATATTAAAAAATAAGAAATTGAATTATTTTGATAAACCACTTTCCTACATTTGAGGGAATTAGTTTGTTTAGATAATTATCATTCTTATTTGTAGGCTCTTAATTTATGGAGATAAATTAAAGTTTATATTTTATTAGATTTAATTAATTTTGAATTAATTATGAAGCCATTAAAATATGAATTATATTTGGAGGCAAACCCCAGAATTTTGAATTCCGAAGAGAGAGTTTTTAGGGAGGTTCTACATCACCCCCTCTCTATAAATGGTGGCCGTGCACCCCATGGGTGGAAGTTGGTGAATGAGTTCTCCCTCCTCTCCATTGGTGGCCGGCCATCTTCCTCCTACTTCCTCGGGCTTTTGGTGAAGCCGAATTGAAGGTGTCTTCTACTTGGGTGTGTCGTCTACTTCATCTTATTGGAGGAGTCTAAGAAGGACAATAAGGTATTCTTTTATTTATCCTTTCGTTCCATGGCTTTCTCATCCACTCTTCCTCGCTTTTTGGTGCTCGGTTCTTGGCGGAAGGGCCGGCCTTGCGTAGGTGGATTTCCGGCCTTGCGTAGGTGGATTTCGGGATTGAGAAAGCTTCTCTGTTGAGCCACAACGAGCTCCGGTGTTCGCCGCCCCTATTGTTGCGAGGAGCTTGGTGTGGACTATTGTTGGAGGACATGCATGTGTGAGTCTCAAGATGGGGATAGGATCAGCCATACCGACCGCAGTTTGAGGTATACCTTCTCCCACATCTCCGATGTTGATTGAATTCCTTAATATTGCTAAACTAGATCGCTGTTTTCGGGATGGTTTCAAATTTTTAAATTACTATCTCCGCCACGTTTTCTTATTCCCATCCCAACAGTGCTATCAGAGTAACCTTTAGCAAAATTTTGGAATTTTTATTTCACGTTTGAGTCGTTCTCTCCCTAAATCATAGTTACGAACCGTTCGCTCCCTAAACGTCATGCTGCCCGGTTTTGGTTTTCGGGGGGTTTTTGAGTCATTCTCTTGGCTCTACGGTTCATATGATAAATCAGGGTTGAAGCCTACTTTCAGCATGGGTGAACAGCCCCAAGCACTGAAAAATTCAGCATGTGTTGTTTGAACCGTTTTAGGAGGAAACGTGATCGCATTTACGCGATTTCGGATTCTATTTTTTCCCTTCTTTTTCATATATGATGTGATGCATGAAAGGATGATTATGGATGAGTCCTATGTGCATGTGACTGCGTGTAAAACATGGTTGTGATGATTGCTTGTAAATTTATGAAATTTCAGCTTTGTAATTTTTTAAATAGGGCCTGCATACCCTCTGCATTCCTCTTGAGAATTTTAATTGTAATTCACTTCTCCCTCTCCTTGTACCTTTCCCCAAGGATTGTTTGGTGTCTTCTTCTTTTAGTTTTGTAAAATTAGAAGTTTAGGGGCAGATTCGCGATGAGCACGCGTGCTGCCCTGTTTTGGTGCGCGCGGAGAGGAGGTGTTCGATGCCATGTTGAGACGACTAGAAGCCCGGAAAGGCACTGATGGAACCGGCAACCTACAAGATGGTTTTTGGCTGCCCCTTGGTGAGGCAGAGCTCCTTAAAAACCTTAGGATGATGGCCTTGGTTCGCCCGGTGGCTCGGGTCGAACCGTTAGAATATCCATAATCATCGTTATTTACTTTATGCTTTTATTTATTGTTCTTGCTTCAATTGTTGATTGCTTAGATAAATTTTAATTGCATGAAGAAACCCTTCAATAATATTGAGTCAGAATGGCTAAGATGTTAAGAATATCGGTCATGCCTTCCATCGTTATGAGGGACAAGTGTGTCTATTGTCACAACGGGTTTGTTGTGCACACACAAGGTCTTTTGTGTTGATATACACGTTGCACCTCATAAGGGACATATCCAACTTGTGTCTTTGGTATCGGCTTGAACGTGACTTACCTTGAGCTACACTCAAGGGTGGTTGTTTTCTCGCAATGGCATACAAACGATGGTTCCGACTCAACTACGGCTCCTTGGTTTGTTGTGCACACACAAGGCCTTGGTTACCCTAGAGGCAAAAACATATGGAAGTCACATAGTGATGTGATCGGTAAAGAGTTACCTACCCATGGACCTATTAGGGTTTGTCATGTTACATGCGAGACTCGAATAAGAGAAGTGGGGTTCCATTCCCCCCCTGAGGAAGTCTACCAACGAAGGTTTCCTGCTTTCAAACCGGAGGGTATTATGGAACTGTGAAAATTAGTGGGAGACATGTTTAATTAAAAGACCTTAATAAACATGCATGTAGAATATGTGCTCATTTATGTCTTTATTTCTTTGTAGCATATCATGTCACCTTTACCGTTGTTAGATTGCTTCATCAATGACAAAAAATTAACTGGACCAAATTACGTCGATTGGATGCGAAATTTGAGGATCGTCCTCATTAATGAGAATCTGTCTCATATTCTTGATTCTTCGGGACCGATGCCACCCCTTGGGGAAGTGGATTACACCGAAGAAGAGAGGATGGCTTATGAGAAGCTGCAAGAAATTTGGAGTGAAGATAGCACCACTATTCAATGCATAATGTCGGCATCCATGTTCGATGAGTTGCAAAAGCAGCATGAACATTTGCATACCGAAGCTATCCTCAATCACCTCAAGTTGTTTTATAGTGAGCATATGAGGACGGCTAGGTACAAGCTATCTAAACTACTATTCCGTGCCAAAATGGAGGATAACACTCTTGTTGAGACCCATGTCCTCAAACTAATCAATTTGATTGAGGAGTTAGAGAGGTTGGGGTTAGTGCTCCAATCCCTCCTGGATTCGTTTTCACAGTTTATTGATAACTTCCACATAAACAAGCAAGATGTTTCGATTATCAAGCTTCTAAATATGTTGAAGACTGCTGAGTCCCACCTTATGAAGGATAATGACACAGTCTTGTTAGTGGGAGTTGCCTCTGAGGCAAAGTTATTCTCTATTAATAACAAAGTGAAAAACAGCACTACGAAACCCATGAAAAATATCAAGAAGAAAGGGAAAGTTGTTGCTAATAGCACCTGCTACCATTGTGGTAAAAATGGCCATTGGAAGCATATCTGCAAGGAATATTTTGCAGAGTTAAAACTGAAGATGGTTTTTTGAAATCGCCGCTTCAGCTGCGTACCTTATAGAAAATACTTCGTCATTAAACTCTACTAGCTTTATGATATTCGATACCGAGTATTTGATATCAATCATCATCTGCAAGATGTTGCAGGAGAAGAAGAAAAGTAGAAGACCTGACAAAAGGCAACTACGATCTTCGAGAAGGTGATAGGCGCAATAGTTGTAGCCTTAGTCGTAGGAACCTATTGTATAAGTCTGCTATTTGGAAAAAACCTGATAGGAATGAATATGCGAGGAAGGAGTTCCTCAGTAACCCTAATTTGTAAGGCATCCCTAAATTGTAGGGATTGGCACATGATTCGAATAGAAGTCGTTCTATCGAATCCAACTCTCCGTTATGCACAACTCACTACTGGCTTAGTGTGGGGCCCGATGGGTCACACACAACAGGCTAACCTCGTAACAGACCTTATGAGATAAATTCCGAATGCGGCCCTATATGCCCACTAGCATGGACATGCTGCAACTCGATCACGGATCTTGTTTATGGACACAATAGGAAAGTTGTTTCCTATAGGAACGAATGCGCGAGGAAGGAGTTCCTCGGTAACCCCAATTTGTAGGGCATCCGTAAATTGTAGGGAATGACACATGATAATATTTCATGTAGTTGATTAAATTTAGTTATAATTAAATATTTAATTAACTACTTGACTGGGAATATATTTAATTATGAATTAAATATAAGTTGATTTTAATTCAAATATACATGGTGGGAAAATTAGTTTTCAACCATGAGCCTAGTCGATTAATTAGGAATGTAACTATTTAGACATAATTTATGGAGATAAATCATTAAATTAATAGACATATGATTTGTGAGGATAAATCATAATTCTATTAATAAATAAGAAATTGAATTATTTAAATAAACCACTTCCTACCTTTTAGGGAATTGGTTTGTTTAGATAATTATCATTCTTATTTGTAGGCTATTAATTTATGGAGATAAATTAAAGTTTATATTTTATTAGATTTAATTAATTTTGAATTAATTATGAAGTCATTAAAATATGAATTATATTTGGAGGCAAACTCCAGAATTTTGAATTCCTGGGAGAGAGCATTTAGGGGGGGGCGGGTCTACCTTGTAACTGCCCCCCTCTCTATAAATGGTGGTCGAGCACCTGATGGGTGTGGGTTGGTGAATTAGTTCTTCCTCCTCTCCATTGATGGCCGGCCATCTTCGTCCTCCTTCCCCGGGCTTTTGGTGAAGCCGAATTGAATGTGTCTTCTACTTGGGTGGGACGCCTACTTCTTCTTCTTAGAGGAGTCTTCTACAGCGATGGAATTTTTAGCAAAATCATAGTTCGTAACTATGAACCATCAAATAAAAAATTCTATGGAATTAGAACATAAAAGTAGAAAAGAGTGTTCGGATCTAGTCATATCATTAGATTATATTGACAATTACAAAAAACTACTCATACTATCATCATAGTATGATGATGGTCGGGCGGATATGCCCCTATCGTCTAGCGGTTCAGGACATCTCTCTTTCAAGGAGGCAACAGGGATTCGAGTTCCCCTGGGGGTACTACGAAAGGAAGTTGATCATGGATTATCTTATCAATAAGCCTAGATGGAATTCTTCCTGGGTCGATGCCTGAGCGGTTAATGGGGACAGACTGTAAATTTGTTGGCGATATGTCTACGCTAGCTCAAATCCAGCTCGGCCCAAAAATTCGCCTCTCTTGTCGAGTCCTTTTTTCTTTCTCTATTCATGTTTTTATGATTCGTTCTGATCTTTCTAACGATCTCAAATTAATATTAATTAAAGCAAAGATTATGAATAGGAAAGGAAAAACCATTTTTTCTCATTGAAAGGTTGATTATCCATTTTTGGCAATAAAAAAATGCAGGTTACTAGTAAATTGTACATAACTATGTGTATATGAAATTAATTAGTATATCATTCCTGTCTCTGTTACAACACGATGAAGAAAATGGCTTTCTGAAACCATTAAGAATATGTATACTATACACCATGCCGGGATTGTAGTTCAATTGGTCAGAGCACCGCCCTGTCAAGGCGGAAGCTGCGGGTTTGAGCCCCGTCAGTCCCGAACTAGGATCTGATCCGATGAATGGAGAAATTTATTTCTCCATTTTATGTGAAAATGGAGACAGGAAGCAAGATCGAATCCTCAGTGGGGATCCTTATTTCTTTTGTTTTTCATTTCGCATTTATCATCAGACAAATACGGGAATTTGAATTTCTTCCACTAGTGCCGAGAGAGACATAACATATATGGGTTCGTTAGATTCGTACAATTAATAGTATTCCTATATTTACTATTTTAAGATATACTCGTCTGACTTTCTTTTGTCGATTTTCTTGATGAATGAAATAGAATAGAGTGCCCCTATTTTTACCGGGAATACATACACAAATTCTATTCATTTATTGTACGATACACAAGGAACTTAACATAATTACCTCAACAGAGTACTTGTCGGGTTAAATCCCCCAACTTTGTTTGTGTATCCTCAATGACTAATTGGAAACAATCTATCTCATTTTCATTCAAATGGCACACTAAATTTTTGATGTATGTCTTCCAGTCCTAATTGAAGAAAGATATACTAATTAAATAAAAGAGAAGACCAAGCAACAACCCTTTTTATTTTATTAAATTTGTTTTGTTGAAATTATATTAGATCTTTTATACTTAACCTGTCCTTTTTCCATCTTACTTCCACTCTTTGGATCTGTGTATGATCCATAGAATATCAGTCATATAATACCTCATAATTGTATGTATAAGTATATAACGAAGGAGGAGTATATAAGGAAGACGATAGGGTTATTTATAGAAAAGAAAAAGTGGAAAAGAATGAAAATTCAACGGGATTCCTGATTCAATAAAGAATCCCCTTTCGAATTTAGTATGGATAAAGGATCTTCCTATTTTATACTATTCAATTCTCGACGATGGATCGATTTGGTAGATCAGATATTGTTATTCATAATATTGATCTGATTCATCCCATTGAATTTACAGTTACAGGAATCAAATTTCTCATATCTATGGGATTAGATCCCGAGTTATTGCAAAGTAAAAAAAAACAATGAGATTATGGAAGTCAATATTCTCGCATTTATTGCTACTGCACTGTTCATTCTAGTTCCTACTGCTTTTTTACTTATCATCTACGTAAAAACAGTCAGTCAAAATGATTAATTTGACTGAAACTTGAATTAAATTATTAGATCAATGATCTAAGAAATGAAATAAACGGATTCAAACTCCAAGTCTTAAATAAAATGATCTCGCTGGAATCATAAGTATCTGAGATAGTAGTATCTGAGCCGCGATAGTATGGTAGAAAGAATTATATATAATTCTTTCTACCATACTATCTAGTATTGTATAGTATTTACTATCATATTAATAATTTTTGTAGAAAGTATGTATTGCCCTAATCTAACATAATTAGAATATTAGAATAGCGGAACGACTTTCTGTTCTCTTAGAACAATAAAAGTAAAGAAAGAGGGAAACAAATAAAGAAAAAAAGAAAAACCATAAATGGGTTTTTCGTTGTAATATCCATAATTCTAGTAAGAGCTGGTTTATCAAAATAGAATATTTAGGAAGAATTCGGTTGGAAAAAATATCTTATCATGTGTAGATTTGAGTTTCGAAATACAACTAAAGTAATCATTTATTGTTTGTTTGATCCAATGGTTATTATTCATTATTGTAATTGTATTTTCCTATTCATTACTGTATTTCAGTATAATTTTGAAACACAGACATTCATTCTTTTTTAAAGTTTCGTAAATGGATCAATTAAACAATTGATACAATTCAATTACTCAATTAGCATTACCCCTAGAGTCCACTCCTTCCCCAAACTACGAGTGAGAGGGAAAATGTAAAGACTACCATTAAAGCAACCCAAGCGAGACTTACTATATCCATATGAATTATGTCTCCTATCTCTATGAAGGAATTATTCCATTATTGATCAATAATCATAGTGGAATCAATGATGCAGAGTCAAAATAGAATTCTGATTTAAGTCTATTAATGAACCAATCCAATGAATCTACTCGTAACAAGATTATACGATTTCTGGTAGAATCGGGAAGCATTAAGTACAAATACGATACACACACCTTTTTTTGGAAAATGAAATAGGAAAGGAATACTCCTATACTAATGGAACATGTATGAATACTAAGACCTATTGGTTGTTACCCCTTTTTCATAAGCAAAAGACATCAAAATATACCATCAAGATAAATAATTATCTATCAGATACCTATACCTCTATTTTCTATTTGATCTAAGCCTTACTATTTTTATTTCTGTGAAAGAGTGGGGAGACACCATCACCAGTATTACATACATTCTTTCTTTTTTTCGTAATTAGACGGGTAAAGAAATTTTTTTGTTTTTTCAACCTTGACTTTTACTATTTTGACTATATAAGAATAAGAAAGAATAAGAGTTGACCAACTATCCTGATTGAATGTTTGAGTACTCAGAGACTCTCGTGAGTCTGGATACAAAGTATCTTCAGTTCTTTCCATAACTTCTAAATGGATTTCCCATCAGCCTATCCAATCTAATTCCAGACAGAGTTAGTAGACACAACTAACTTTAGTGGTGGTAGTGTAAGATAATTAGGAATTCTTGAGAGGTTTTTGTACAATCTCTTCTTCAATCCTAGGAGCAAAAATGGAGTGTCCTTTAGGAACCTTTGGATACCAAGATTTCCGATCTCTTACTTTCGTAGTTGTGAATCCCAAATTTTGATTAAAAAAATTACTTTTTTATAGAACTACGGATTCTATAAAAAGTATCGATAGGCTTATCCTTTCCTTTTGCCTCTTCTTTTCCGGAAACGGAATTCGTCGAGTTAAATCAGCGGAATAGGAAATCCCAAGTTTTTGTTAATGAGGCGACACCCAGATTTGAACTGGGGATAATGGATTTGCAGTCCCCGCCTTACCGCTTGGCCATGTCGCCAAACCAAATCCGATACAAAATGGATAAAATAGTATCTATGTATATTCTATTCCTAATTTAATTCTTATTATTATTGGTTATTGGATCCTATTTAGATTATTCTCTTCGATTGGTTATATCTCAAAACACACCCCTTAAAAACTCTTCTCGTTCTATTGATAAGATCAAAAATAGATTTCCGGTCATAGACTGAAAAATTGAGGGCAAATTGGAACCATTAACTATTTGTTTTTGTTTTGAAGTAGTGAAAGGTTCTTCAATTTATATCTCAAATTGTTGCTTTCCTTAATGGCATAACAAAATCCAAATTTTTTATGGCTAATCAGTATCGATTATTTTCAATAACCAATCTTTTTAAATTTCAATTATAACAATCATATAACAATCAATTATAACAATATATACGTCTATATGTAAACACCCCAAAAAACAAAAATTGTTATACAGATACCGCCCGGGACGGGTCTTTCTTATGTACATATCCTATATCCCTATAGGGAATCGTCGTGCTTTATTTTTTCTATTGCATATAGAAAATGAAAAAAAAAAATATGATATAGTGCAACCTGGCCTCTGTTAGCAGAAGTGAAATTACTATAAAAGATGTGATATGAGGATGGGTAGATAGCTATATCGGCGTGCACTTAATATATACTACTCCTATTACGCAATTCAATCATATTCTATATATTCTACTAGAAAAAAACAAAAGAAGAATCCGAAAAGTTTTTTGAACATGAAATTAAGTATGCTAAAAAGGGAAACTCTATTATTGCTCATGTCTTTCTTTATCTCATTCAAAGAGATTCGATTTCATCCTGAATCCATTTATTTTTTTTGGTACCCAATAAATCTGATCGTAATATCATAATAATAGGTAGAAATTGGATGATTTTTTATATTCCATATAAAACTCCATAAATGTAAATGACAGAATTTTTTTGGGAATGCTTTATTAATTCATTTCCTTTTGTACCTGTTGCAAATTCGAACTTGCGCCGAAAATGTTCTTCATTCTTCTGTCTCATTTCCATTCATACGTATGAAATACATATATATAGGGGTTGGCTAAGATTTCATGTGATTCAGTAAATAAAATATACATTCCATCATTACTAGATCGATCTGATCCGTATGGTTCGATAATTAGTGAGCTAATAATGGAATTTTTTCGATAAACAGGAAACTTAAAATTGAGATGCTCCGGAATGATGGAAATGAAGGAATGTCCACAATACTTGGATTTAGTCAGATCCAATTTGAGAGATTTTGTAGGTTCATTAATGAGGGCTTGACGGAAGGACTTCATCAGTTTCCAAAAATTGAAGATACAAATCAAGAAATTGAATTTAAATTATTTGTAGAAAGATATAAATTGGTAGAACCCTTGATAAACAAAAGAGATGCTGTGTATGAATCACTCACATATTCTTCTAAATTATATGTACCCGCGGGATTAATTTGGAAAACCGGAAGAGATATGCAAGAACAAACCATTTTTATTGGAAACATTCCTCTAATGAATTCCCTGGGAACCTCTATAGTAAATGGAATATACAGAATTGTGATCAATCAAATATTGAAAAGTCCAGGTATTTATTACCGTTCAGAATTGGACCATAACGGAATTTCTGTCTATACCAGCACTATAATATTAGATTGGGGAGGAAGATCGGAATTAGAAATTGATAGAAAAGCAAGGATATGAGCCCGTGTGAGTAGGAAACAAAAAATATCTATTCTAGTTCTATCATCAGCTATGGGTTCAGATTTAAGAGAACTTCTAGATAATGTTTGTTACCCTGAAATTTTCTTGCCTTTCCCGAATGATCAGGAGAAAAAAAAGATTGGGTCAAACGAAGATGCTATTTTTGAATGTTATCGACAATTTGCTTGTGTAAGCGGGGATCCAGTATTGTTTGAGTCCTTTTGTAATTCCTTGCAAAAGAAATTTTTTCAACAAAGATGTGAATTAGGAAGGATTGGTCGATGAAATATGAACTGCAAACTGAATCTTGATATATCTCAGGACTATCCATTTTTGTTACCACGAGATGTATTGATTGCTGTGGATCATTTGATCCGAATGAAATTTGGAATGGGTACACTTGAACTTGATGATATGAATCACTTGAAAAATAAACGTATTCGTTCTATTGCGGATCTGTTAAGGGATCAATTTGGACTGGCTCTTGTTCATTTAAAAAACACAGTTCAAGGAACTATATGTGGAGCAATTCGGCATAAATTGATACCGACTCCTCAAAATTTGGTAACTTCAACTTCATTAACAACCACTTATGAATCGTTTTTTGGCCTACATCCATTATCTCAAGTTTTGGATCGAACTAATCCATTAACACAAATCGTTCATGGATGAAAATTGAGTTATTTGGGTCCTGGAGGATTGACGGGGCGAACTGCTAGTTTTCGGATACGAGATATTCATCCTACTCACTATGGACGTATTTGTCCAATTGACACGTCCGAAGGAATCAATGTTGGACTTATTGGATCCTTAGCCATTCATGTGAGGATTGGCCATTGGGGATCCATAGAGAGTCCATTTTATAAAATATTTGAAAGATCAAAAGCAAAAGAGGCACAGATAGTTTATTTATCACCAAAAAGAGATGAATATTATATGATAGCAGCGGGAAATTCTTTGGCCTTGAATCGGGGTATTCAGGAAGAACAGGTTGTTCCAGCTTAATACCATCAAGAGTTCCTGACTATTGCATGGGAACAGATTCATCTTAGAAGTATTTTTCCCTTCCAATACCTAGGGGTATAATACATGATTTCTACTTAATTTATACCTGAGCCTTTCTTTGACGTTCTTTTCTATCATTTCTTGACGATCTTTCCTTTCGCTTCTCCGAACGAAGATAGCATGCTTATCGCAACCTCAACCTGAACTCAAAACTTCACACATAAGTTAAATACTTGTTTGTTATCATCAAAATAAAGATCGGGGCTTAAGAGAAACCCTTAAGCCAACAATCTCCCCCTTTTTGATGATGACAAACATAACATGAAATTTTAAGAAACATAAGCATATTTTTGTGAGTTTGAGTTAAGGCATTCATGAGTTAAGTCATGCAAGATATGTAACTCAACATATACATTTAAATACTTATAACTCACCCTTTGCTCCCCCTATCAATGTGCAAACTATCTGAAATGAAGTATTCATTTTAGTGCTTCCCCTATCATTATGCATATATTTCCGAATTCTCCCCTAATTCTCCCCCTTTTGTCATCGATCAAAAATATCAAAACACAGTAAGCATACACAAAGAAAATACCACTTACATCACTAATTATCAACCATAGTCAACCAAATATATATAGAGTCACATGTTCATAAGATAAATGCTATCAATACATCAAAGATGACTATTCACCCTCAGGTGGTGGAGGAGGTGGTAGATGTGACTGATCATATTGCCACATCTCATCCACTCTTCCATACATTTCATCAACTTGATGACCATACTCATCGATGCGGCGGCCATGGTCACCGATCATGATACCATACTCGTCCGTCTGATGGCCGAAATCGTCTATGTGCGCTGTTGTTCATTTGTTCCATTCCACCTGATCGATGTGAAACTGAGCAAAGCGATGCTCCAGATCACCTAGTCGCCCAATGGGAGTGTTGGATGTTGAACTCCCACCAGCATCGCCCTCGTCCAAGCCTATGTCATGCTCGGTCTCCTCCATGGGTTCTCCTCGCAATCTTTTGCTGTGCTGATTTTCAAGGATCTTCATGCGGCTCAGAGAGGAAGAATCTATGGGTTTGGGTATGGGCTCAATTTCAAATCTAGACCTATTTACCCCAGCTTCATATATGAAGTGAGAAATTACTGAGGCATATGATAAGACTTGTTTTTTCGAGGCATGAACTTTAGCTATATACCTAAGTATGAGATCAGGGACATCTATAGGAATGCGAGACATGGCAAAGAAGAGTACCCTAGAACTCATAGTAGTGATCTCATCATAATGACCTGCTCTAGGAAGGATATTGTACGAAATTGTGAGATTCATAATCTTGGCAGTGGTTGACAGTTTGATGCCTTGGGTAGGAATCATTCCCTGATAACCCTTAGGACAAATGGCTGATACAACTTCATGAGTAGGAAAATCCTCATGAAAATGATGTGTGGACATCTTATAAACTGGTCTTCCTACTAGAGGAAACCCAAAAGCATCTTTAATGTGGGATTCGGTGATCACTATGGATTTTCCTAGAATTTCAGACCGAAGAATTAATTCATCACCATACCTTGCCTTTTCAATCACAAGGTTGGAGAAAAAGACTTTTATCAGGATGGGGCAAACAAGTACTTGCTTTTCTAGAAACTCTACCCATACCATGCTAACAAGTTTGCTTCTAATGTTAAATTGTTCTAAGTCATCTAATTTGACTAGATGTGTTTGTAGGATAGCTCTATCTGCAAACTTAGTAGCTTGTTTCTTGCCTAAAGGGGTCAATAGGTTATTGGGTAAGGCTGAGAGTTTAGTCTTGGGTGCCATTCTGCAAGACAATTATGATGATGATATAGATGATTTGATTTATATAAGAGATGCATGCTTTTTACTCAAATAAAGGAAGCAATATATATATATATATATTTTGAAGATCGGCATAGATTCATTCAAGGCCAAAAAGATTTTATCATTAAATTTCAAAATAAAGAATAAGCAAAACAAAAAAATAAAAATAAAAAGTAAGATTGAATAAAAAGATCCATAAATGAAAACATCATACAAAAAAAAGAGAACTTGTTTTGGCTAGATGAGGATGAGAAACATTTTTCTATTTAACCAATACAAAATTCTTTTAAGAAAGGCAAAATGAATGATGAGAAAAGCTCATGAAAGAAAGCAAGATAATACTAGTTCTTGACCAAATTTTTTTTTTTTTTAAAAAAAAGAAGGTAAAAGTTGAATCATTTGAAGAAAACATGAGATATTTTGATTTTTCAAAAAAACTTGTTTTTACAGTAAACATACCAAAGGGAAATTATCGTCCAAGTAAAGTAAGCAGGAAACACATTTTTATGTATGAATCAAGACACATTAAGAGAATAAGAGATGAAGAAACCACGATTTTGAGTATAACCTCATGAATGTTGGATAAGGATTAAGCTTTTTACCTTGGAGAGGAATTTGGAGAGGAGGTAGAAAGCCTAGAAAATGAGAGGAGAGGTTTTGGCAGCCGGTTGAATGGGCAAGGAAGCCCTAGTTTCGGGCTTTAAAAACTTGATTTGAATGGTCAAGATTGAATCTGATAGAAAAATGAGCGCACCAGATCGATTTCTGCCCGCCGATCGATCGGGCGGTCGCAGGTTGATCGACCGCTCGATTTGCCCTGGGTTTTTTTAACTCTTAAGGAAAAATTATTTTTGAGAGCTGTGAGCATTTAAATTTTGTGAAATTTTTTTCAAATGAACTATCTTTATGAGGTTTCCAAAGATTCAAGAATCACTTAAAAAAGATATCTCTATAATTTTCTAGAAATTTTACAAGATCTCAGTGGCATTTTTGTAAATATGAGTCATTTATCCACCGATTTCAGATTTTGTTCAAACTTTCTAGATATCAGCATATGACCATTTAAAGCATGCATGCTAAGTTTGAGACAAAGATAATGTCATTCCAAGGATTTTCTTAGCCTCATTTTGTTTAGGTGATAAGCATATTCATATAAAATTGCTAGATATCAATCCTTAACTTCTACTCGTGGTTTTTAAGAGAAGACACATGAGTACTCAATATAAATAAGTCTAAATATGTTTTCCAACCACAAACTCAATATGATAGCCTTTAATGTGAATTTTGACCTAGTGCACATTTCAATTGATCAATCAACCATAAAATTTCTCAAGATATCAAAATTTTGTCTATTAATGTAATTTCATAGATTTAGCATTCAAAAATAATCATGAGTATAGAGGCAACATAAAATCATGAATATTCAATATTTTTTCAAGGATTTTGCCAAACATGAACTCATACCTCATTCTTGAAGTTTTACCAAACTTGCTTTTTTTCTTTTCAATTTCATTCTACTAGCCTTCCATCACATTCTTGATAACTTGCAAGCAATTTTCATTAGCAACATAATGGAAATATGACTACTAGCAAGTTATCGTACTAGATAGCAAGGAGAAAATCAAGTATCGATTTTAAAATTTACTTTGCTAAATAGTTTGAAATCTGTTTCAAAATATGTTGTCATGAATCCAAAACGAATTTTTTAAGAGATCATAAATATAATATTAATGAAAACATGATCTCCAACTCTTCCTATTGGTGGAAAACCGAAAGGCCATAATGAGCGTACGATATGAAACCGCAAGGTCGCATGAGCCCATTACAGGCTACATAGGTCTTCGAGGAGATCAGGAAATCAAAAAATAAAAAACATTTTCAAAAGGACTCTTAACAAGAGCGGGGAAAATAACTCAAATTAAACAAGTATCACAATTCCAACTTAAATAAAGCAGAGCCAAGTAAGGAGATGATACAAAGTATACCTAGATGCCAATTCCCATACTTAGGTATCATGATGATTTGAAGTTGCAACCTCTTGAAGATTTCTCATTTGGATCCAAGGTCAACTTCAATGTTCCATTTTTGTTTACCCTTGTGTGGTAGTTCCCCTTATAAAAGAAGATGAGATTTTTGGTACCCAAATGGCTTTGGGTCCTTGGGGGTTAGTGGTCTTAGGTACCCAAAGTGTCATAACAACACTAGGATTCATTTTAAAGGCACAATCATAAATTGCATGCCCATATGTACCACAACAAAAACAATGTCCATTAAATCTTTTCTTTTCATTTTTCTTATGGACATGAGGCATAAAGTTAGGATGCTTATGATGAGCATGAACATTTTTAAAGGAAACATTTTTCTTTTGAGGTTTCCTAAATGAGACATTTTGAATTATTGAATTAAAAGAAGAATTATTAACTTTTCTATTCAAGATCAACATTTCATTCTTCAAATCATTCATAGATTTATGCAAAGCATGAAATTGAGTTTTCAACATATTATTTTCATTCTTTAACATGTCATTTTTGTTTTTCAATTCCTTAGTGTCAATACTTAAAACAACATGGCATGGATTAGAGACACTAATTTTTAGCTTCTCATTTTCTAGTTTAGCATCATGTAAATGAGAGCTAAGAGTCAAGTTTTCTTTCTTTAATTTTTTGTTTTCTTTATCCTTTTTAACCATCAAGGCATACATAATTTGACATTCGTCTAATAATTCATCATAAAGAAAATCCAAGGAACTAGATGAATTAGATCTATAATTATGATCATCATGACTAGAAGAAGACCATACCTCCTCGTCAATGTTCATGAAGTTATCTTGGTGATCATGGTGTGAGGATGCTTCACTTGATGCACGGGAGTGAGAGGAAGCATTTGACCTCCGTTTTGCCTTATTCTTCATACTAGGGCAATTATTCTTCATGTGCCCTTTCTCATTGCATAGGTGACATATCACCTTTCTCTTTTGACTCTTTGTACTTCTTTGGCTAGATACACTATTAGCTTCAAGAACTTCATTAGATATAGGAGTATGACAATTGTCATCGTCTCCTTCATTTAGAGTAACAAGTTCTTCAGTTTTAGAATAATCATAAAGCATGTTCAAAGTTGCCCAAATATCATATGTCGAAGTACAATGCATGACTTTTTCAAAAACGTTATTTTCCAAAGAATAATATCTGCAATTTGTTGCCTTAGCATTTAACTTAAATTTGTTAATTTGTTCTTGGGTCCATGCATCCATGTTTTTCTTAGGTTCTATGTATTTTGACTTAACCATATTAAACACACCTATTCCTTGAGTCTTTAAGAATGTATACATTCTTCCTTTCGAAAGACCAAAGTTTAACTCATCAAACCTAGGTGGTGAAGACAATACCAACTCTAGTGCCATTTTAGGATCGAGACAAATTGTAGAAGGGATGGTGAAATCACAGTCTACGACCCACTCTGATACCAATTGTTGGACAGATGGCTTACACTAGAGGGGGGTGAATAGTGTGTTAACTAATACTTGTCGCCTAAATTCAATTTTAATAATTTTCTTAAACTAATTAGGTGATTTATAATTCAACGACTAAGTGCGGAAGCAATAAATAATAAAGCAATTAATACAACCAATAAATCAATGCTAACACGATGAGATTTATAGTGGTTCGGCCAACCGCCTACTCCACTACCTTGGCTCCACACCAAGGATTTCTAACCAACTACTTTATAGAACTTGTGTTTTCCTTTGAATAGAACTAAGGAGACAATTCTCATCTCTTTGAGAACTCCTCAAAACTATTCACCTAGGCAAAACACAAATCTACAAAGTCTAACCCTAAGTGTTTCTCTAGCACATCTAGGAAGCTTTTACAGATAAAAAATAGGGTTAAATAACTTCAAATACAATGAAAAAGAGCTAGGAATTTTAGTGACGAACCAATGCTCTTTTCCCCTTCAAGCCTTCAACTCGCCAAAAGATGATCTTGAGTGGTAGTAGAGTTGAGGAACAACGAGCGCTTGAAGAAGAACGCTAAAAATGGAGCGCGTAGCAATCGATCTCTTTGAAGGCTGTTAAACTCTTCTTAAATGCTCAATAAATTCTCTAACCACCTTTTAAGAAGGTGGGTGAGGGGTATTTACAACTCCTCAGCTGAACGGTGACTCAACGGGTAGAAAAATAGCTGTTACAGCCGTTCGGTCGATCGTCGGTCAATCGACCGATCGACCGCTACCCTTTTTGTGGGTTTTTAGCTCTGTTCGGTCGACCGATGGGTCGATCGAAGGAGTCGCAGTTTTATTTATCCCGAGTTCCGTCGATCAAATTGATCGACCGATGCAAGGAAGCCAGGCGTGCGATCTGTGATTTTTTATCCGATCGATCGATCGGTCGACCGATTTAGTGAAGGCTAGTCACGCGATTGGTAATTTGCAATCCGATCGACCGATCGGTCGACCGACACAGCCTTCTGCATTTTCTTCACCAACTTTGGTCGACCGATAGGTCAATCGAATGGCTACTGCCATTTTTTTGCAACATTCGGTCGATCGATCGGTCGACTGAATTGGCTGCCGCCAAATATCTGCCTTGTTTGGTCTACCTACCGGTCGACTGAACTCAGGCTGAGGTTGATTTTTACTTTAAATTTGTTCCATGCCTTTTTGGGGTTTAGTCACCAAGTATCAACTTGGATAACTTTACAATTTGGCTTGGGATAAAATCATCCTAGGGGTATATTACATGTTTTTTACTTAATTTATACCCGAGCCTTTCTTTGATGTTCTTTTCTAACGTTTCTTGGATCTTTCCTTTCATTTCTCCGATCGAAGATAGCATGCTTATCGCAACCTCAACCTGAACTCAAAACTTCACACATAAATTAAGTACTTGTTTGTTATCATCAAAATAAAGATCGGGGCTGAAGAGAAACCCTTAAGCCAACAATCTTCCCCTTTTTGATGATGACAAACATAACATGAAATTTTAAGAAACATATGCATATTTTTGTGAGTTTGAGTTAAGCCATGCAAGATATGTAACTCAACATTTGCATTTAAATACTTATAACTCACCCTATGCTCCCCCTATCAATGTGCATACTATCTGAAATGAAGTATTCATTTTAGTGCTCCCCCTATCATTATGCATATATTTCCTAATTCTCCACTAATTCTCCCCCTTTTGTCATCCATCAAAAATATCAAAACACAGTAAGCATACACAAAGAAAATACCACATACATCACTAATTATCAACCATTGTCAACCAAATACATATAGACTCACATGTTCATAAGATAAATGGTATCAATACATCAAAGATGACTATTCGCCCTCAGGTGGTGGAGGAGGTGGTAGATGTGACTGATAATATTGTCACATCTCATCAACTCTTCCATACATTTCATCAACTTGACTACCATACTCATCGATGCGCTGGCCATGGTCACTGATCATTATACCATACTCGTCCATCTGATGGACAAAATCATCTATGCGCACTATTGTTCGTTTGTTCCATTCCACCTGATCGATGTGAAACTGAGCAAAGCGATGCTCCAAATCACCTAGTCGCCCAATGGGAGTGATGGATGATGAACTCCCACCAGCATCGCCCTCGTCCATGCCTATGTCAGGCTCGCTTCTCCTCGCAATCTTTTGTTGTGCTGATTTTCAAGGATCTTCATGCGGCTCAGAGAGGAAGAATCTATGGGTTTGGGTGTGAGCTCAATTTCGAATCTAGACCTATTTACCCCAGCTTCATATATGTTGTGAGAAATTACTGAGGCATATGGTAAGGCTTGTTTTTTCAAGGCATGAACTTCAGCTATATACCTAAGTATGAGATCAGGGACATCTATAGGAATGCGAGACATGGCAAAGAAGAGTACCCTATAACTCATAGTAGTGACATCATCATAATGACATGCTCTTGGAAGGATATTATACGAAATGGTGAGATTCATAATCCTGGCAGTGGTTGACAGTTTGATGCTTTGGGTAGGAATCATTCCCTGATAACCCTCCGGAAAAATGGCTGATACAACTTCATGAGTAGAAAAATCCTAATGAAAATGATGTGTGGGCATCTTATAAACTGGTCTTCCTACAAGAGGAAACCCAAAAGCATCTTTAATGTGGGATTCGGTGATCACTATGGATTTTCCTAGAATTTCAGACCGAAGAATTAATTCATCACCATACCTTGCCTTTTCTATCACAAGATTGGAGAAAAAGGCTTTTATCAGGATGGGGCAAACAGGTACTTGCTTTTCTAGAAACTCTACCCATCCAATGCTAACAAGTTTGCTTCTAATGTCAAATTGTTCTAAGTCATCTAATTTGACTCGACGTGTCTGCAGGATAGCTCTATCTGCAAACTTAGTACCTTGTTTCTTGCCTAAAGGGGTCAATAGGTTATTGGGTAAGGTTGGGAATTTTGTCTTGGGTGCCATTCTGGAAGACAATTATGATGATGATATAGATGATTAGCTTTAGATGAGAGATGCATGCTTTTAACGCAAATAAGGATGTTTCCATTATGTCATTTAGAACTACATTGTTGTATCCATGGGTGGGCTACAGGGTGTAGATACGTATACCCTGGCCGATCACTTGACACTAAATCGAGGTATGACAAATAATTGTTTTGATGATAACAAACTATGTTTAACAAGTTTTAAGCATTATCGTCGCACGTTGAAATAGATATCGTCGCACGCGACATCGTCTTGTTATGACAAGTCTCTGTGCCATTTCCTAAATTCTTAACGAGCACACCAAAGTAATATAGGAAGTGTTTAGAGTGAATGTAAGAACACTTGGGTTGGTGTCGAAGATGTATGCACTTCGCAAAACTCACAAACCTGAATGTAGAAACTCGAAACGACAGAAAAACTCAACATGGGCGAGCACCGGTCGCTGGCCGGTCGCCCGGCTACCGACCATCGATCGACCGCCAAAGGTCAAAAATTGATTTTTGCAGAAATTATTTATTAGGTGTTGTAAGTAAATTAATTATTGCAGAAATTGATTTATTAGGTGCTGTAATTAAATTATTTATTTGCAGGAATTGATTATTTGATTTATTAAGTATTGCAATTAAATTATTTGTTTGCTGAAATTGATTTATTAGATGCTGTAATTAATTTATTAATTGCTGAAATTTCTTGGCTTCAAGCTGAAATTGTTTGTTGTGCTGTCCCAAGTCGTGGATGCTGTGAACAAAATAAAAACACTGAAATTAACCTCAAGGGTTTTAATTATAAGGCATCGCTTATGATATAAATGACTCTTCAAGGATAGATGAACTATAGAGACATTTTTGATATGTAGTCTATGACATTGTGAGATGTCCTACTCATGGATGTCAATTGAAAGTAGAATCAAATTCTAAATGTCAACATATAAACATTACAGCAAGGACACTAAATTATGCTCTATAGGATGTTAAGTATTACCTTACACCTTTTAGGAAAGGGAGGTACCTATAGGACTAAGGGAGTCCAGGAAAGGGCTAGATCCAGGTGCATGCCTGAGTGGTTGGATGGGCGAATCCCAACCAGCATTGTATGTATGTGGGTTGGATGGGCGAATCCCAACCATAAACATACTTGAATTCGGGTTGGATGGGCGAATCCCAACCATTGTTAAATTTTCTAGTTAAGGGTGGATGGACGAATCCCAACCCGGTAATGCTTCTTGCAGGTCGAACGTTTGTGCATGATAACATAAACCGCTTGAGGGCATGCCCAGTTGAGGCATGATATCATTTGTAGTCGGGCGCTCCACCAAACCAAATATTGATATCTTAGTAAACCTGCCAATCGGTTGATTGATTCAATAAATTCATGTGTGTATGAGTATGTTAGCATGATTTTTTTTCTGTTTCATGCATGCTTATGTTTGGGATTTAGGTGGAGGTTAGTTAGAACCACTCACTGAGTTCCTTTTGGACTTACATTTGTTTATTACTTATTTTGCAGAGCCTGACCAGTGTGGTACTGGCTAGAGTATATGGAGCGGCTAAAGGGGCAAACAACACCATTGATCTCGTAGCAGGCCGAGTTTAGGGAGTCGTAGTCGAGTCGTGTTTTTCTTTCATGCATATTGATGTAGTTTGGATCATTGGAGTTGTAGTTTCTTTGGACATTTATTTTTGTCATCTCAGGACTTTCGTTTTATTTCATATTGATTTCCATTATGTCATTTGTAATTGTGTTGTTGTATGCATGGGTAGGCTACAGGGTGTAGACACATATACCCTGGCCGATCACATGACCCTAAATCGAGGCGTGACAAATAATTGTTTTGATGATAACAAACTATGTTTAACAAGTTTTAAGCATGAAAGTCGCATGTTGAAATCGATATCGTCGCACGCGACATCGTCTCGATACGATAAGTATCTGTGCCTTTTCCTAAATTCTCAACGAGCACACCAAAGTAATTTAGGAAGTTTTTAGAGTGAATGTAAAAACACTTGGGTTGGTCTCCAAGATGTATGCACTTCGCAAAACTAACAAACCTGAAAGTAGAAACACGAAATGACAAAAAAACCCAACCTGGATGAGCACCGGCTTCCTGCCGCCGTTCGACTGCCAAAGGTCAAAAATTGGTAGTGACCTTGCGGTCGATGGCCGGCAGCTCAGCTGATCGATCGAGCTTATAACAGGCAAAAAAATTTGCCCATTGGGCGATCTCCGCGTGATCCCCACTTTTATATAGCCTATAAACCCCCAAGCTTTCATTTGACCTAGTCCTTCATTTTTAGCTCTCGACCCCTCATTCGAAAGTGAATCATCATTGGAGGGTTATTCAAGGTTGCTAGGCTCAAGAAGAGGAGTTGTTCTTGTTGTGATAAGTTCTCTACACTCTCCTCTTGTGTTAAATGCGTTTTTGTTTTGTTTTAAATTGAATACTCAAGTGCGTAAGAAGAACCAAAAGTATCCCGCCTTCCTACAGAGAGAACTCTCCCACCTCAACCCTAAGGACAACTCAACTAATCCTAGCAAACTACGTTTACACAAGTGGCTTTACATCTTCTACACCAAGGATACCACTCAATCACAAGACCTAACACTAGGTCTTCTAACAAGCTCAAATATAAAGAAATAAACAACAAAATACAATAATAAATGGAGCAATAAATCAAACAATAAATTACTTAGCTCCACAACAAGATTCCTAGCTTTCTCTTGATGCCTTTGATGATGAAGCAATGAAATAAAGGCTTAATCAAGGTGATGAAAGGTTCAAGCTAGGGTTTTCTCAAGATTAACTCAATGAGGGCTTAGAATTGATCAAAGGATGGCTCAAGGAAGTTAGGAGTGATCAAAAGTATCAAAGGAAGGCTTAGGCTTAGGTATTTATAGAGTTAAGAAGAAAGCTCGGGTGAAGCAGCGCTCAACGACACGAAATCTAGTTGTTTTCCGCTTTTCGGTCGATTGCCGGTCGATCGTCGATCGACCGACCGATCAACCGCCCAGTGACTGCTGGCATTTTGTGCCTCTGCCACTCTGTGCGGTCGACTGAATGTATCACGTTTTTGCTCCTCTGTTGTCTGGTCGACTGATTGGTCAATCGAACTAGGCACTGCCAATTTTTGGCCTCGTTCGATCGATCGGCCGGTCGACCAAAGTAGGCACTGCCAATTTTTAGCACTGTTCGGTCGATCGACTGATTGACTGAAGTAGCTACTGCCATTTTTAAACTACATTCAGTCGATCGACCGATCGACCAAAACTTGGTTGAACATGATTTTTTCAGCCTTCTTCTTGCGCGCTTCGTTTACGGGTTCTCTGACCTTCAACGTGCATCAACTTGGAGAGGTTTCCATGTGTTCTTTAGACTCGACCAAGATGTCTTCGGTGCATACGTCTAACTTCGAGAGATTTCCACGACGATCCCGAACGCGCTGATCAATGTCCTTCCAATTTTCTGATTTATCCAGTATTTTCGATCGAGGACATCGAGCACTAACTGATATAGAACCTGAAAGTATTTTTCAATGAAACATTAGTTCCATGTTTATTATCATCAAAACCGAGATTAAGACCAAGGTTGAAAACCTTAGGCCAACACATCCAGCCTCAGAGCCCTTCCTTGGCCTAAGCGGCATTACTTTCGGCCTCACAGCCGTTACTCGATCAGCCTCAATGCCTCTATTCTAGGTTTTAGAACTCTCGCTATTTCATGTCTCGGCGCCCCATCTGAGCCTTCAGTTTCATGGCCATATATGGTCGCCACACTGTTGCTTTAACAACCGCCACGCTACCTCAAAGGTACTTTAAAACAATCATATTTCTAATGAGGGACTTAACACCAAATATGACATACGACCCTAACCGCCAATGCCGAGCTTTCATGCTCTTGACAAGCACCCTGCCACATAACACCCCAACATGGAATTTAACTATAAAATATCGGGACACTCTCCCGGTCAGATAGGAAAGCTCGGCCATAAACTATCGAGATACACAACTCATAACCAACAATAGTGACAACCACAAATTTATAGGAAAATAAAAGCTTGAAGACATAAACATAAGCCCACGAAGGGTTGTTAGATGCTTCAAGAAACCCTTGAAAGGAAAACATTTTATTATAGGCAATTATCAAGATAGCCCACACATGTGTGACTTAAACAGCTTCAATACTTATTGCAGAGGGGTCATATCAGCCTCAATAGACGCGGCGGGGACATCTCTCCCTACAACATCAAAATTCATTGGAGAATATGAGAGTTCCTTCATAGCTGCTACCGAGCTTTCCACTTCAAGCGGCCCAATGACCTCTTCCCCGACCTATGGATTTATCAAGGCACTGTCCCTCACTTCCTTGAGATGGTCGACCCTAGAGAAGACCACCTTGGGAGCAAAGAACTTAGCTTGCTCTATCGCTCTGTCAAAACCTTCTATATACATAGCAGGGGTAGCATCACGAAAATGGTTTGCCTCTCTCTCAAGGTCCTGCACCGTCAGTCTGTACCTTTTTACCTCAGCCTTGACCTCTTTGACTTCGGTCCTCAGATGTGAACTCTCCACCATGGCTGCAGCAAGATCGCGGTAAATCTTCATCCACTGCATGAGCCGCCGGTGACAGCGACAATTATAGTAGTGCTTGATATATCCTTTAAACTTCATTGATTCGTCACCTCGAGGCATCAAGAGGACTAGGGAGTTTCTTTTGGAGCTATACTTTGGTTTGATTATTGCTCCATTAGTTATTGTATTTTATTGTTTATTTCATTGTATTTGAGTGTGTGTAAACCTAGGTTGCTATGTTTGTTAGATTGGGTGGTAGCCTTTGTGTTTGATACATAAGTCCACCGGGTAGATTGATTTACAAGGATTCGTGATTGTTGTACCTTAGGGTTTGAGGTGGAAGAGTACTATCGGTAAGAAGACAGAGACTTGGTTGTGTCAGCATTGCATGAGACCACTAAAAATCGCATTGTGTCAGCATTGCTTATCTTGGTTGTGTTTGATTACTCATTTATTCGCTTCCACATTTATCTTATTGATTTTGGCATTAACCTAAAATTTGTAAGAAACATTTAAAATCGAAATTAGGTTTAAGATTAGCAAACACACTATTCACCCCCTCCCCTCTATAGTAGGCCATTTCACCAACAATACCTTCCTTAACTATTCCATTGAGTTCATATACAAGCATTCAAGGCTTCAAGTGTGCCCTAGCTCTCAAATGCTGACATCCTTCTCAAGGCATTCTTCACGGTTCAACTCTCGCTTTGAATTCCTCTATCCACATTGAAGAGTTGATGTGATTGAAGGCTAAGAAAGGAGCTCTCGAGTTTGATTTAATATTCTTGCTCCTTAAACTTGTTTTCCTTAAGTTGTTTGATTGTGATTTTCAAGCTAGCTTGTAGGGTGTGCTAGAGAAACACCTTAGGTAGTTATAGTATTGAGTTTTGCTATAATAATAGTTGTTGAGGCTTTCTCAAAGGGTTGAGATTTGAGTCCTCATTTTATTCTTAGGGAAACACTATTTTTATAAAGGATTTGGTTTAGAAATCATTGGTGAGAAACACCAATACACTATTTTTATTCCTAGAAATTGGTTGTTAAGGAGTTTACAAGTAAACATAGATAATCGAACCTAGAATTAGCTAACACATTATTCACCCCCCCTTTTCCAGTGTGATTATTTTACCAATAGTTTCCATGCCTTGAGTTGGTTCACTTTGGTTTTCATGAAAAATAATTCTTAAGTCCCAACTTTGACTTTCTGTTGATATTGCCCTTTTTAATTGATGCCAAAAGAGGGAGAAATATCTAGGTTATAAAGGGAGAAAACTTAGGAAACCATGCATATAGATAGGGAGAGTTCTATTATTTAGATATGCATGATGATAGGCTGGAGAAATCCCTTGATTGACTTTCATTGTGCTTTATTGAAAATATTTTCTTAAGGATGCTTGTCATCATCAGAAAGGGGGAGATTGTTGGCCTAAGCTTTTCAACCTAGGTCTTAGTCTTGGTTTTGATTATAACAAACATGGAACTAATGGTTTCATGGAGAAATATTTTTAGGTTACAAGTCAGTTCGTGCGACGTCCGCGATCGGAAAAATCACAGAAATTAGAAGGACAATCGCCGACGCTCGAAATCATTGGAAAGATAGAGTTTAGGTTTAGGGTGCCTAGATTGAATGTAAAATCCTCTATTATGATGAAAAGAACCCCCAAAATCAACTACGTAACCGAAAACCCAAACTAGTAACCGCACTGGGCCGAAACTGTACTATGTGCAATTATCGATCGATGGTTCGATCGACTGGCGATCCACGAGCCCAATGGCTCTATTTTGAGCCATTTTTTGCGGTTATACCCGAGCCATTCACTCTTGTTTCCCTATAAATAAAGGTTCCCAACATTCCTTCATGCTTTTAACACTTATTGAGCCACTATTTGAGATATTAAATCTTTGATTGAGCCACTTTTCATCAAACCCTAGCTTTGTGTTGAACTTTCCTTGACCTTGCCTTGAATTCATCATTTCATCATCAAAGGCATCAAGCAGAAGCTAGGAATCATTGTTGATAGCTAAGTTGTTGTTACTAGTTATTTTTGCTCTCATTTTACTTATATTTTGGTGTTTATTTCTTTGTATTTCAAGCTTGTGTTTTGACCAAGTGTGTTAGGTCAAGCTTGGTGGTTACCTTGGTGTAGAGTCATAAATCCACTGGTGTAAACTTAGTTTGCTAAGATTAGTTGTGTAGTCTTTAGGAGAAGAAGTGTTGGAGGTACTCTCGGTGTGTGAGAGTAAGCCTCGGCTGTGGGGGTCGGTGCCTTAGTTTGTAAATCCTCGTGTAGGATACACTTTAATCTTAAGGTTAAGTTTGAAATCCTAAGCGGAGGTGCTTAGGTAGTGGAGTAGGAAAGGGTCCTTAACCAATATAAATCTCTTTGTTAGCATTGTCGTATTGTGTTTGATTAGTGTCTTATTTATCCTCTTCCGCATTCATCAAGTTAAAATTGAGAATTAACCTAAGTAATCAAGTAACGGATTAAAACCAGATTTATGTTAAAGTTTTAGTTAACATACAATTCACGCCCCTCTAGTGTGGTCATTCACCCAACAACTACCACGGAGAATGTAGCTTTTAGCTACGGCCATTCCTTGGGCTATTAGTATATCTTTTGTTAATAATCGACAACAAAGAGTGATCCTATTCATAATTGAAATGGTTTCAGGGCATATCCGATCACAAACGTATATCGCGACCAAGTCATTAATACCCCAAAAGGTTAGTGAGGAGTAAAAGGAACTAGTAGTGTAGGTGCCATGCATCGTGCTTTTCTAAAACATTACCATCAGTATTCTTAGCTTTAGTAGTAGGTTTGGTGATATGTGGATCTCGAGTCTGCTGGAAAAGGATACTGTATCTATTTATAAGCATTTTTCCCTGAAACCAAGGGTCACACCTGTTCTTGCCTGAAGTTAGAGCGATGTGGTCCGACCTGGTGCATCTCCTGGTTAGGTGCAACTTCGGCAGTGGGGTGTTGGCCTAAGATTTTTAACATTGGTCTTAATCTTGGTTTTGATGATAACAAACATGGAACTAATATTTGCGCAAGAAATATTTTCAAGATCCATATCGGTTTTAATGCGACCGATGTCCCCGATTGACAAAATCAGAAAAATCGGAGAAATCAGCAAGGACGCTCGGGATTCATCGACAAGTTTGAGTCTAGGTCTAGAGTGTCCATATAATTTGTATATCCTCTATTTGGTGCATAAGATCTCAAAAACCAAAACCCAAACCCCGAAAACATAAAGTCCAGAAAAATCAAAAAACGACCTAGAAATTTTCTAAGTCTAGGGAGCTCATTGGAGGGCTATATGATTTAGATATTTTCTTTGCACCAAAAGTCTTGGTAATTGTTCCTTAGATAGAAACAAGTTAAAGACATATTTTAAAGGAATTTTTAGAAATCATTAACCTATACATATTTATCCTGGGAGATTTTAAAATTTCTAATTTCCGCAAATTAGTACTAGACCCCAAAATTTAGATTTTGATCCTTAAGGATTTTAATTTTTTTGATATTTTTATTGAATTCAAATAGGGGTACTTCCTTATTTAACATTTATGTTTTAAAGTTAATGAAAAATAAAAATAAATAAAGTTAATAAAAAACAAGACTTGTGAAAGATCAGACCTAGCTTAAGACTACATCTAGTGCAATTTTGGCCGAAGGTCCGGTCAACTGTTTGGTCGACCGATTTGCAACTGACAAGTTACCGAATTGGGTCTAAAAACTCAAAGTAGGGATTCGGTTGACGACTGGCCGAAGGTTCGATTGACCAAACCTCCGACCTGCAGAACCTCAATTGCTATTTTTTGAGTCATTGAGTGGAGTTTACCCGAGCTTCACCCTTTGCTTCCCTATAAATACATAACCCCAACCTTTCTTTGATCCGTTAACTATTATTGAGCCATTATAAGTGATACTAAAGCATTGATTGAGCCGCTTTCATCTAAAAACCCTAGTTTCATCATCTACCCTTGATTGAATCTTCATTCTTCATTGATTCATCATTTTGAGGCATCAAGAGGACTAAGGATTCGGTATTGGAGCTAAGTATAATTTGTTTGATTTATTTCTCCATTAACTTGTATATTTTTGAGGTTTATTTGTTGTATTTCAACTTGTGGAACCCAAGGGTGCTAGGCTTGTTTGATTGGGTGGTTGCCTTGGTTGTAAGGCTTTTATCCACCGGTTTAGTTAGTTTACTAGGATTGAATTTGTTTTCCTTTAGATTGTGAGGTGGGAGAGTGCTTTCGGTAGGAAGGCAGAGACTTTCGGATGTGGAAGTGTCTTCTGGTTGAGAGCGGAGATTCTCCGATATAAATGTATCATTGTAAGGAAACAAAGTAATCTAGTAAAGTTATGTGGGAAATCCTAAGTGGGGTTCTTTGGTAGTGGTGTAGGCATTGGGGCCGAACCACTATAAATCTCTTTGTTTGCATTATTTTTACTTGTGTTTGCTCAGTTGTCATATTTACCTTGCTTTCGCATTTATCTAGTTTATTTGAGCACTTGCCTAAGTAATCAAGAATTGATTAGAATCGGATTTAGGTTAAGTTTTTAGTAAACACACTATTCACCCCCCCTCTACTGTAGGCCATTCGACTTACAGGGGGACTTGCAAAAGACACTCCGACACTCAGGTCAGAATATGTTCGAGGTGGAGGTGATAGAAATTGGAATCTAGGGTACGTGTGTCGTGTCTGTATATAATGCAGGATGAGGGATGATTGGCCATAATGCCGCCGGATAATCTAGTAGGGATGTTGCTCATTATGGGTCGAGGTTGATCCCTGAGATGTTTAGCTCGTGAATGATGAACTCCTCATAATCAATGAGGATAGAAGTATCCTTTCATGGTTGGATGGAGCCCCCGGGCTAAGCCATCTTGTTTGTCTCGCGTTTGGTTCACATATGTGGGTGCTTCTGGTCCTAATTCGGCCAGGGCCAAAGGTACTAGTCCAATTCATAGCCCCCGAGCTTGGTCTGAGTCCGAGGACTTCGTACTGAGTTCAAAGGAGTGCCAGCTTCTGATCTCGGCTTGATAGGTAGACATCGATTGGATTCTAGGAATATATTATCTTCTTGTCGAGTTATTCGAGATGACGAGTTGCTGTAGATGTCGAGCAATTGCAAGCGTTGAGCTACTATGGCTACAAGGGAGGGTTCTCATCTGACGACCGAAACTTAAGGTGCCCGAGCCGAAGTGGAGAAGTTGAGGCTAATAGTGCACAATTTTGAGGGGAAAATGCAAGCTCTTGACGACGAGGAACATTGTTTTCAAGATGCCGCCCTCATGACGTGCTCTGTGAGTTTCGACAGGGCAATAGAGCAAGGCAAGTTCTTTGCCCCCGGATTGGATTTTTTTGAAGCCGACCTTCTTAAAGAGGCAAGAGGTAAGGGATGGCATTCTGATTGTTCAACCTCCTATGAAAGAGGCAGTTTTGCTTTTCCCTCTATAATACTCGCAAAATTAATTATATTGGTTTTAGCAGGATTAGCGCGATGCGTAACTGTGCGTGCGGAGTTGATCGCGGTTGGGTGTGAATTGAGGCGAGACCTTGCTAAATTTAATTTACCAAAATTTAGAGTTAATTATTGTGTTAGGTCGAGTTGGGTTCGAGCCGAGTCGGAGGGTGCGATCGGGGCTCGAATCGGACTCATTTTGAGCAAGTTGGGTCGAGTTAAGTAAAGAGGGGCAAATACATAATTTGGCATTTAAAATTAAAAAAAATAAAGGTGCCACCTGGGGCGTACGGCTCCAAGGAGGAGCCGCACGCTACCCAAGGAGGCGAGTGAGAGAGGGGGGAATCGGAGAGGGATCGGGCGGAGATCGGAGACTTTGTCGGATCGGATTCGACGCGAGGCTTCTTCATTGTCTTCCTTGTCCTAAACTGATTCTAGGTGAGCGGTTCTTTCCCAAATCCCTAAATGTAGGATCATGGGCTGCAGATTCTTGTAGGTGGGATCGGAGGATGAAATCGCTTTGTATATTACCTTTAATGCATGATAATGTTCGTTTTAGATGTATCAGTTTGATTGCGGGGTGCTTCCTTGGGGTTTGGGGTGGGCGGCGGCACTAGGGCATGCACCTAAACCCTAGGGAAGGCCAGCCCTTGTGTGGGAAGCAATGAATTTTCATGTAAACTCATTCATAAGAATATGAAAAACATTTCATCAAGAAAATTGAGGTGTTAAGCAAGAATTTTGCCGAATTGAAACTCATATCTCGTTTCTTGAGAAATTCCAAAATTTCACTTTCTTTCCCACTTTCTTCCTACTAGTTTCACTAACTAAACCAATAACTTGCAAGCAATAATTATTAGTATCATAATGAAAGTGTGACTACTAACAAGTTATCATACTAAATAGCAAAGAGGGAATCAAATATCGATTTCAAAATCTACTTTGCTAAGTAGCTTAAAATCCGTTTCAAATGCATCATCATGAAACCAAAATGAATTATCTCAAAACATGAATTACTTGAAAATTAGATCTCCAACCCTTCCTATTGGTTGAAAACCGAAAGGCTACAATTAGCCTACAATTTAGAACCGCAAGGTCGCATTTGCCCTTTATAAGCTACATAGGTCTCCGAAGAGACCGGAAATTAAAAATCAAAAATCTTTTTTAAAACACTATCTAGAGCAGAGAAACCAACTCAAGATTACTCATGTATCATATATTCCAACTCATATGAAATCTAGGATAGTAAGGAGATGATACCAAATGTACCTGGATGCCAATTTCCATACTTATGACATTATGATGACTAGAAGCTGCAATTTTGTGTTTGTGTAGCTTTGAGTCCTCATGCAACTCCCATCATCAACTCATCCAAGAGAACATGAAATCTTTGGTACCCAAGTTGCTTTGGGTCCTTGGGGGTGAGTCGGTCTCGGAATCCAAAGTGTCCTAGCAACACTTAGATTTCTCTTGAAGGCACAATCATGGATTGAGTGACCATAAATATCACAACAAAAGCAATTTTCATGAAACTTTTTGTTTTGGACATGAGGTTTAAAAGAAGAATGCATAACATGAAAATGATGATGAGTGTTAGGACTCTTACTTGAAATATTTGTATTTCTAGAATTCTTAGATGATGAATTACTGGATAAATTATTAACATTCTTATTTAGAAAAATAACATCATTTTTCAAGTCGTTCATGGATTTATGAATAATATGCAATTGAGTTTTCAATATTATATTTTCATTCTTTAAAATGTCACTTTTTGTTTTCAAGTTCTTACTGTCAATACTTAAAGTATCATGTCATGGATTAGAGACACTAATTTTTAGCTTCTCATTTTCTAATTTTACATCATGTAAATGAGAGCTAAAACATAAGTTTTCTTTCTTCAATTTCTTGTTTTCTTTATCGTTTTTAACAAGCAAGACATACATGTTTTTACATTCATCCATTAATTCATCATAAAGCAAGTAATGAGAATAAGATGAGTTAATGCTACCATTATTGATATCATGACAAGAAGAAGAGTGTACCTCATCATTAGCATTCATGAGGTAATATTTTGAACTGGATTCGTAGCCATGGAAAGAGGATGCTTCAATTGAGTGAGATGAGAATGCGGAAGCATTTGACCTCCATTTTGAAAAGAATAGTGCCCTTGAGCCAATCACATTTCGATGTGTTCAGGGACTATTCAAGGGTAATCAACTTTATGAGGCAACTTTTTATCATATGCTACATCTTTATTTATAAAGATTATGATGAACCCCAAGAATTCAGACAAATGATTCTAAGGCCATGATGAGATCATGCCAGTGAGACTTAGAATCCAGATGCACCTGTTCTAAATATTCCTAGTCATAGGATCACCGATTAGGGGATTGGTGATTCCGGATAGACTAGTGCACTAGGTATATGCCCTATACGATAAGGTGTATCTGATCTCACAATTACCTATGAGTAGTCATTAATGTACAAGTGCAGGTGCTCATTAGCGAATGAGTTCACTGAACGGACCTACACGAGGAACACATAAAGGGATCCTTACATGAGTGTCAATACGATGTTCCTCGGGTGATAGTAGATGCAAGCAGTCCTTCGACCTGAGGTTGTCATGGTTACCTTGTGAGCGATGACCCATTGCTTTGGTTCTATCCCTACATGGACGTCAGCGTGATGTGTCGGGTATTACTGGGCATGGGGAAGCATTCATGGAGGTAGGTGAGTAACCAACATGGAATCAGTTACTCCTAGTAAGAAGAAATAATGTCCTATGTGTCCCGGCAAGTGCCGACTCGGGAATCTTTGGCTAGAGTAGACATGAAAATAATTCCCAATAGCACCTACTACCATTGTGGTAAAAATGGCCACTGGAAGCGCAACTGCAAGGAATATATTGCAGAGTTAAAAGTAAAGACGCTTTTTTGAAATTGCCACTTCAGGTGCATACCTTATAGAAAATACTTCATCATTAAACTCTAGTTCATGATATTCGATACCGAGTATTTGATATCAATCATCATCTGCAAGATATTGCAGGAGAATAAGAAAAGTAGAAGACTTGATAAAAGGCAACTACGATCTTCGGGAAGGCGGTAGGCGCAATAGTTGTAGCCTTAGCCATAGGAACCTATTGTATAATTCTGCTATTTGGAAGAGACCATTGAATTGTATAATTGATTTGCTCTAGTGTTGATAAAAGAACGTCATTTTTCTTTTGTTGACTGAACAAGGTTGTGAAAAGTTCTTTAAAAGGCAATAGTTGCCGCATGAACCATTCTGATGAGTTTTATGCGACTGGACACGTCTCAATTGGTTTAATGGTTTTGAAGTTAATGATAAATATTTTTTGTACGAACGCACAAAGAGATAAAATTAACCTCACCTACTTCTGGCTTTTATGACTTTGGGCGATTATGAATCGCAATCAGAACTTGAGAAGTGTGTCTTAAGAATATTCTGATCGAGTCTCTGTTCACCAAACTTGGCGAAAGGCTCGCTGATTTGATTAGAGTTGAGCAACATAGGTGTCTGCAGGCCGAATACGTCCACTTATTTGGGCATAGATCTGATACATTTGAGTCGTTTAAGGAGTATGAAGGTGAAGTTAAAGAAACATATTGGAAAAGGTATTATAGGCCTTCAATTGGATCAAGGTAGAGAATACTTATCCACTAGGTTTGTGAATTATCTCGAAGACAATAAGATTGTCGTTGTATGAACCCTTCCTGACACAATGGTGTGTCTGAAAGGAGGAATCACACCCTATTGGATATGATGTAATCCATACTTAGCTTCCAATCTCTTTTCAGGGGATAAGCTATTGTAGCGGCCATAAGTTTGTATGTCTCTGATACACCATCTAAGATATGGAATGACAAGAAACCAAGTCTGAGACCTCTCATGATTTGGGGATGCCTAGGTATGACAAATTTGATCAGGTGCAAATGATGAGGCAAACCCTTAAAAGTGTTTTAGGTATCAACTTCTCCCAACTGAACAAAAAGGAGTTTTTCGAGGAAAGTGGGAGTGGAAGATATGTTGAACTTGGTGAAGTTCAGCAACCACAAATAAAATTGCAACAACTAGTGGAAAGTCCACAAGTTAAACCAATCGATGTAATTATTACTTCCCATTACTCTTCTAGGAGACTACGTAGACTGCCTGAGTGATGATATGTAGCCATAGGGTATGATCTAGATTCAGGTAATCTGTGATCTCTTAATGGTAAAATATATTGACACTATGCGGTGGCATTATGCAAATCCAAACTGGACTCAAACCAAGTACGAACTTTGGTTGACCGGCTCAAAAAGGCTATCCTTATACTGTGCAGGTGGATCTTTAGGAAATATCTAAGTAGCTGGCAAGATGTGGACTTATAAGATCAGATTGGCTGTCAATAAGATCTAACCCAGACAATAGCTTGCCTGTAATAAGACATTCTCACCAGTTCCAATGCTCAAGTCCATCAACATATTGCTAGCCATTAGTGCGTACTATGAATACGAGATCTAGCTAGCGGGTGTCTAGACTGCATTCTTCTGTTATGAAGAAGTCTATATGACATAGCCAGAGGAGTTCGTATCCTCGGTTGGACCGAGTAAGGTATGCAAGCAACAGAGGTCCATTTATGGACTACAGCTAGCATCAAAGAGTTAAAACATCCATTTTCCATTTTGATGAGGTAGTCAAAATGGTTTTGATTTTATTAAAAATGTGGATGAACCTTGTATAGACAAGGTGTTTAGTGGGAGTGTAGTCATATTGTATGACATACTTGTGGGAAAAACAAGTTCCCATACTCCAATTATTACCCATATTGATTCTCCATGGTATATCTGGGAAAGTCTTCCTATATACTCAGTATTAAGATCTATTGGTTATGAAAGGATGCCAGGATTGCCCTAGCCCATGTATATTGATACAATGCAAAGGAGGTTTAACATAGAAGACAGTAAAAAAGAGGTTACTTGCTTATCAATCATATCATCAGTCTCTTCAAGTTGATGTCTCCTTAGACATCTGAGGAAAGACAAAGGGTGAGAGCAATCCATTATGCTTCGGCAGTGGGATCCATCATGTCATGCTTTGCACTTAGCTTGATATTGCTTATACCTTAGAGGTATATGGCAGTTTTCGAGCAAAACCCTGGAGAATAACATTGAAGAGCAAATGGAGAACTCTCTCAGGCACTTGAGAACAATGAGAGGTGCTATCAACAAAGATGAAACCATATGATGGTATAAGGATACCTTTAATGGTGGTGCAGTAAGCAAGAAAGTATTTCTAGCTGAGTACTGTAACCGATAAGTGACTAAGGCTTTATGCTTTGCTACTTACTCTACCGCTTAGGATAGCATCAGATAAAGGAGTTTATCATTCATTAGGAGTTGTTCCTGAGGTTGCTAGTTCAACACTGGTATTGTATGACAATACTAGGACTGTTGAACAGAGTTAAGGAACTAAGATCCCGTGAAGATAATTGCTTTTCTTAAAAGGCGGTGTCACCTCATCATTTGAAAGAAGTGAAGACTGAAAGACATTGATGTAGATTAAACTGATTGCCACAGCAGCAGATTTGATCACCAATAAAATTGGTATACAGATACCAAGATGATTGGCTAAAGCGCAAGTGGGAGATTGAAAGAAATAGTGCCCTTGAGCCAATCACATGTCAATGTGTTCAGGGACTATTCAAGGGTAATCAACTTTTGAGGCAACTTTTTATCATATGCTGCATCTTTATTTATAAAGATTATGATGAACCCCAAGAATTCGAGCAAATGATTCTAAGGCCATGATGAGATCATGCTCGTCAGACTTAGAATCCAGATGCCCCTGTTCTAAATGTTCCTAGTCATAGGATCACCGATTAGGGGATTAGTTACTCCGTATAGACTACTGCACTTGGTATATGCCCTATACAATAGGGGGTAGTTGATCTCACAATTACCTATAAGTCATCATTAATGTACAAGTGTAGGTGCTCATTAGTGAATGAGTTCACTGAACAGACCTACACGAGGAACACGGAATGGAATCCTTACATGAGTGTCAATAGGATATTCCTCGGGTGATAGTAGGTGCAAGCAGACCTTGGACCTGAGGTTGTCATGGTTACCTTGTGAGTGATGATCCATTGCTTTGTTTCTATCCCTATGTGGCCCTCAGCGTCATGTATCAGGTATTACTGGGCATAGGGAAGCATTCATGGAGGTAGGTGAGTAACCAACATGGAATCAATCACTCATAGTAAGAGTACATAATGTCCTATTTGTCCCTGCAAGTGTCGACTCGGGAATCTCTGGCCAGAGTAGATATGAAAGTCAGGAAGATGATTCTGATATTTCTTTATTGAGACGACATCTTGGTGGGTGGAATACATATGAATCGGTATCAGGATTTGACACTTCTTCTGTACCCTAGCCGACTTGGGTACATTGTAACCGAGGGATTTAGTTGCATGGTACCCTAGTCATAACACGTTGGTAGACATCAATCTTGACTTGTCAGTGGAGTCTCTCACGACCACACTAAAGGGGATTAGTGGAGGCTCGTAAGATTCGAATAGAAGTCGTTCTATCGGATCTGACTCTCCGTTATGCACAACACACTGCTGGCTTAGTGTGGGGCCCAAAGGGTTACACACAATAGGCTAACCTCGTAACGGACCTTATGAGAGAAAGTCCGAATGCGGCCCTATATGCCTACTAGCATGGACATGCTGCAATTCGATCATGGATCTCGTTTACGGGCACAATAGAAAAGTTGTTTCCTATAGGAATGAATGCGCGATCAAGGAGTTCCTCGGTAACCTTAATTTGTAGGGCATCCCTAAATTATAGGGATCGTCACATGATAATAGTTAATGTAGTTGATTAAATTTAATTATAATTAAATATTTAATTAACTACTTGACCGGAAATATATTTAATTATAAATTAAATATAAGTTGATTTTGAATCAAATATAATGGTGGGAAAATTAGTTTTCAACCATGAGCCTAGTGGATTAATTAGGAATTGAATTATTTAGACATAATTTATGGAGATAAATCATAAAATTAATAGACATATGATTTATGAGGATAAATCACAATTCTATTAATAAATAAGAAATTGATTTATTTAGATAAACCACTTTCCTACCTTTTAGGGAATTGGTTTGTTTAGATAATTATCGTTCTTATTTGTAGGATCTTAATTTATGGAGATAAATTAAAGTTTATATTTTATTAGATTTAATTAATTTTGAATTAATTATAAAGCCATTGAAATATGAATTATATTTGGAGGCAAACCCTAGAATTTTGAATTCTTTGGAGAGAGTTTTTAGGGGGGGGGCGGGTCTACCTTGTAACCGCCCCCCTCTCTATAAATGGTGGCCGAGCACCCCATGGCTGTGGGTTGGTGAATTAGTTCTTCCTCCTCTCCATTAGTGTCCGGTCATCTTCCTCCTCCTTCCCCGGGCTTTTGGTGAAGCTGAATTGAAGGTGTTTTCTACTTGGGTGCCGCCTACTTCATCTTCTTGGAGGAGTCCAAGAAGGATAGCGAGGTATTCTTTTATTTACCCTCTCGTTCTGTGGTTTTCTCATCCTCTCTTCCTCCCTTTTTGGTGCTCGGTTCTTGTTGAAGGTCTGGCCTTGCCTAGGTGGATTTCGGGATTAAGAAAGTTTCTCCGTTGAGCCACAACGAGCCCCGGTGTTCGCTTGCCCCTATTGTTTGCGAGGTGCTTGGTGTGGACTATCGTTGGAGGACGTGCATGTGTGCGTCTCAATACAGGGATAAGATCAGCCATACCAACCTCGGTTTGAGGTATACCTTCTCCCACATCTCCGATGTTGATTGAATTCCTTAATATTATTAAAGAAGATCGTTGTTTTCGGGATGGTTTCAAATTTTTAAATTGTAATTTCCGCTGCATTTTTCTTATTCCCATCCCAAAACTTTTTGCCTTGTTCTTCATGGTAGGACAATTCTTCTTCACATGACCTTTTTCCTTGCATTGGTGATAAATCACCTTTCTCTTCCGTCTTTTTGTACTCTTTTGACTAGATACACTATGGGTTTCAAAAACTTCATTAGAACTAGGAGTATGACAATTGTCATCAACTCCCTGATGTAAAGTGATATGCTCCTTGGTTTTAGCATAATCATAGAGCATATTCAAACAAGCCCAAATATCAAATGTGGAAGTACAATGCATGACTTTTTCAAAGATAATATTTTTAAAGGAACAAAATATGCAATTCATAGCTTTAGCATTTGACTCAAAGATATCAATTTGTTCTTGGGTCCATGCATTCATGTTTTCATTAGGTTCAATATATCTAGTATTTTCCATGTTGAACACACCAAAATCTTGTGTCTTAAGGAATGTGTACATTCTACCCTACCAAAGACCAAAGTTAGACTCATCGACCTAGGTGGTATAGATGCTACCAACTCCAGTGTCATTTTTGGATAGAGACTAGATGTAGAGGAGATGGTGAAACCTCAATCTATGACCCTCTCTAATACCAAGTGTTAATGAAATGGTTACACTATAGGGAGGGTGAATAGTGTGTTATCTAATCTTTTTTGCCTAATTTTCATTTTAATCATTTCTTAAACTAGTTAATCAAATTATCAATTTAAACAACAAGAAGAAACAATTAAATATGGCAAGTAAGCACAAAACACTATAGCAAATGCAAACACCAAAATTTATAGTGTTTTGGCAACACCGCCTACTGCACTATCTTGGCTTCGTGCTTTGGATTTCACTCACAGATCCACTAAGTTAAGAGTAACTTACAATCGAGGACTTTTCACCGGAAAGATCCTACACTCACTTTGAATGCAATTCCACACTAGGAAGTATCCACCTCCACACCGAGTGAGTTTTCCCACCTCAATTCCTAAGGAACACTCCTAACCTAGCTTACAAAAGTGGATTTGTATCTTCTATACCAAGGTAACCACAAGATCACAAGACCACACACTAGGTCTTCTTAGACACATGAGTATTCAATTATAAAACAAAACAAAAACACATTTAACACAAGAAGAGAGTGTAGAGAACTTTTCACAACAAGAATAACTCCTCTTCTTGAGCCTAGCAACCTTAAATAGCCCTCAAATGATGAAGCACTTTGAATAAGGTATCAAGAGGCTAGGAATGAAGGAAGAGATAAAAAAAAAACCTGGGGATGCAAATATCAACACAATGTAGGTTTAGGGCATCAGTAGTTGTTAAGGAGAGAGTTTAGAAAGTTTGTCGGGATCTAGTGGAGATCGCCCAACGGGTGAATTTTTCTACTCGTTATACACTCGATTGATCGTCGGCTGATGGCCGATTGACCGCTCGAGCGACAGGTCATCAACCACAAGGCCACTGCTAGTTTTTGGCCTCTGATGGTCAATCGGCGATCGGTAGCCTAATTAAATATCTAGGATACTACACATAATTAGAAATGCACCATCAAATCATATTGTTTTCAATGGAAATAGGCATGAAAATATTTACACTTTATGCTTAAATGTATTGCCTAATCCACATGTTAGATGCTTAGTATCCATGGAAAATGATTTTTGGTTATGGCATAGAAGGCTAGGACATGCTAGCATGAGACTTATCCAAGAATTTACTAAAAAGGATTTAGTCAAAGGAATATCCAAGATAAAATTTGAAAAGGATAGACTTTGTGATGCTTGTCAATATGGTAAACAAGTCAAGTCATCCTTTCATAGCATAAATTAAGTCTCTACAAATAGGATACTTGAACTTGTGCACATGGATCTCTTTGGTCCTTGTGATGTTTCTAGTTTATGAGGAAATTTTTTGATAATTTTTATGATTTATCTCCATAAATTAGTTGATAATTTTTTTAAATTCACATGGGTTTTGATAGTTTAGGAGGATCTATGTATTAGTTGATAATTTTTTTAAATTCACATGGGTTTTCCTTATAGCTAAGAAAAGTGAAACTTTGAATTCTTTAAAATGTTTTCTAGAACAATTGTGAATGAATAAGGAATTGGCATTTTGGAAATTAGAAGTGATTATGAAGGAGACTTTAAAAACGAGAAGTTTTTCGACTTTTGTGATGAATTTGGTATTGAACATACCTTTTCTTTCCCTAGAACCCCTTAACAAAATGGGGTGATTGAGAGAAAGAATAGGACCTTACAAGAAATGGCTAGGATAATACTTTGTGAAAATAACTTGCTTAAATACTTTTGGGCCGAAGCCATTAACACTTCATGTTATGTTTTGAATAGAGTTTTGTTAAGACCAAAGATTAATAAAACTCCTTTTGAGCTTTGGAATAATAGAATCCCAAATGTGGGATATTTTATATTCTTTGGTAGTAAATGCTTCATCTTGAACACTAAGGATCACTTAGGAAAATTTGATTCAAAATCGAATGAAGAAATTTTCCTTGGATATTCTACTAGTTCTAAAGCACATATAATTTATAATCGTAGAACTATGGTAGTTGAAGAGTCTATACATGTTACTTTGGATTAAACTAATGACTATTCTAGAAATGTTAAGATTGTGAATATATGGAGGAACTTGAGGAATTAACCTTGCATGATAAAGAGGTTGAAGATGACTCTAATGTAGCAACTCTTGATGAAGAACCTTCATCCTTCTCATTACAACCACAAGTTGAAGAAGAAGAAGCTGTACATCCTCTCCCAAAAGCTTACTAGTTGATAAAGGATCATCTAATTGAGCAAGTCATTGAAGAACCTTCAACAGGAGTGGTATGATGTTCTAAATTTTAAAATGTATGTCAACATGTTGCTTTTATTTCTTATGAAGAGCCTAAAAATATTGAAGAAGCCATAAATGATGAATTTTGGGTTATTGCCATGCAAGAGGAACTAAATCAATTTGAAAGAAATGAAGTTTGCGATTTAGTACCTAGGCCTAGTGAACAAACCATAATTGGGACTAAGTGGGTCCATAGAAATAAATTAGATGAAGATAGGTTAGTCATTAGAAACAAAGCTAGGTTAGTGGCACAAGGGTACAACCAAGAAGAGGGAATATATTATAATGAGACTTATGCTCTCGTAGCTAGACTAGAAGCCATTTGCATGCTTTTAGCTTATGCAAGTTTCAAATGTTTCAATCTTTTTCAAATGGATGTTAAAAGTGCATTTTGGAATGAATTTATCATTGAAGAAGTGTATGTTGAATAGCCCCCCGATTTTGAAAATTTTGAGTCTCCTAATCATGTTTATAAAATGTAAAAGGCTTTGTGTGGTTTAAAACAAGCCCCTAGGGCTTGGTATGAAAGGCTTTCTAACTTTTTGATTGAATATGGTTCTAGTGTTGGAAAAGCTGATGTCTCTCTTTTTATTAAACTTGATAGAAGTGATATTCTACTTGTCCAAATATATGTTGATGATATTATTTTTGGAGCTACTAATGAGATCTTGTGTGAGTGGTTTGCACAATGCATACAAGGGGAATTTGAGATGAGCATGATGTGAGAGCTTTCCTTCATGCCTGGACTCCAAATTAAGCCAATCAACGAAGGGGTCTTCATCAATCAAGAGAAATACACCAAGGAGCTCACCAAAAGATTTGGGATGAATGAAACAACGATTGCAACAACCCCGATGAGCGTATCTTTAAAGATTGATAAAGATGAGGATGGTGTCATGGTAGATGAAAAATGCTATTGAGGTATGATTGGTAGTCTCCTTTACTTAACCGTAGATAGACAGGATATCTTGTTTAGTGTATGTCAATGTGGTAGGTTTCAATCTTGCCCCAAGATGTCTCATATGAATGCGGTCAAACTCATATTGAGATATCTTAAGGATACGATTGAGTTAGGATTATGGTATCCAACTGATGCATCTTTTGAATTAGTTAGTTTTTCTGATGCCGATTTTCTTGGTTGTAAAATAGATAGAAAAAGCACTAGCGGGTGTTGTCAATTCCTAGGGTGAGTCTAGTATCTTGGTTTCCAAGAAACAAAAATCGATTGCACTTTCAACTACCAAAGCGGAGTACATTGCCACGGCTAGTTGTTGTGGACAAATTCTTTGGATAAAACAAACCCTCATGGATTATGGACTTAGTTATTCATGTATACCCCTATTCATTGTGATAATACTAGTTCCATTAATTTAACCAACAATCCGATGTTACACTCTAGAATCAAGCACATAGATCTAAGACATTATTTTCTAAGAGATAATGTAGCAAAAAGGAATATTTGCGTAGAATTTGTACCCACTGATAAAAAATTTGAAGATATATTCACTAAACCACTAAATGAGGAAAGTTGTACAAATTTGAGAATGCAATTAGGAATTTGTTCTATTCATATGTTTAAACGCATTTTGAAAAAAAGGAATGCTTTTCTTAAATCTCTTGAAAAATTATCTTTTATCGTATCATCACACTCAAGTATATGCCTTGTAATAGGGCTTTGCGACTTATCGGTGTTTGCCTTCCATAGGCTCACATTGGTTGGGAAGACTATAGTGGTAGATGATACTCGGTTTTATAGTTTTCTCAGTTTCCTTGATGAAATTCATTAAGAGTACCTTGGATTCTTGTGATTTTTGATTGATGTGAAAATGAGGAGAAAATATTTGATCACATTTGTTTTATGATGCATATCGATAAGGGGACTTATAAGTTAGATATGTATGTTGATAGGGGGAGTCTTAAGTTAGTTTTCATCATGCACTCACAAATGCTTCAAATTGCTTATTTTTCATGTTTTGTTTGTCATCATCAAAAAAGGGGAGATTATTGGCACAAGGGTACCACTTAGGCCTCACTCTCTATTTTGATGATAACAAACATGCATCTAGCTCATTTGTTGAGTTTTGAGTTTAAGTTGATACAACGATACGCCTATGAAGTTTGTCCGGAAATTCGCAAAGAATCAATATGTTTAGAATTAAAAATGAATCTAATATGCCTCTAGGATATCACCTAAACCCATTTGTAATATGTATCAAGTCAAAATCAGAAGACTAGACCCAAAAATGAACATCGAGTGTAAAAACCAGTAAACTGGGCTGAAACAAGTGTATCGATCGCTTGGCAGGTCGATAGGTCGGTCGACCCACTATCGACCGACGACCGACCGCCAAAGGCTCGAAATGGACAGTAGCCACCTGATCGATGATCGGTCACTCGAGCGGTCGACCGCCCCATAGACCAGGTGATCGATCGTCGGGTGGTAACAGATACATTTATATACGTTGCAATGGGAGTGAGCTGGTTTGTTAATTCATGGCTTATAAATAACAGCTATAGTACCTCACCTACCTTCCTACATTATTCCATTGAGTTCATATACAAGCATTCAAGGCTTCAAGTGTTCCCAAGCTCTCAAACGCTCACATCCTTCTCAAGGTGTTCTTCACGGTTCAACTCTCGCATCGAATTCCTCCATCCACATTGAAGAGTTGAAGTAATTGAAGGCTAAGAAAGGAGCTCCCAAGTTTGATTTAATATTCTTGCTTCTTAAACTTGTTTTCCTTAAGTTGTTTGATTGTGATTTCCAAGATAGCTTGTAGGGTGTGCTAGAGAAACACCTTAGAATAGTTATAGAATTGTGTTTTGCTATAAGAATAGGTGTTGAGGCTTTCTCAAAGGGTTGATATTTGAGTCCTCATTGTATTCTTAGGGAAACACTATTTCTATGAAAGATCTGGTTTAAAAATCCTTGGTGAGGAGCCAAGGTAGTGGAGTTGGCGGGTTGGATGAATCACTATACATATTGAGTTTGTGTTGTTTGTCTATTTGCTTTTGAATCACTGTTACATACTTGTCAAGCATTCATATCAAGAGACTTAGAAATTGGTTGTAAAGGGATTTACAAATAAAAAGAGATAATCGAACCTAGAATTAGCTAACACACTATTCAGCCCCCCCCTCTAGTGTGGTTATTTCACGAATAGTTTTCTTCCCTTGAGTTTGTTCGCTTTGGTTTTCATGAAAAATAATTCTTAAGTCCCAACTTTGACTTTCGGTTGATCTTGCCCTTTTTTATATTAGTCCTCATTGTACTCTCGGTGTGTGAGAGTAACCCTCGGGTGTGAGGGTCAGTGCCTTAGTTTTTAAATCCTCTTGTAAGATACATTTTAATATAGTAAAGTGAAGTTTGAAATCATAAGCGGAGGTGCTTAGGTAGTGGAGTAGGAAAGGGTCCTGAAACCACTATAAATCTCCTTGTTAGCATTGCCTTATTGTGTTTAATTAGTGTCTTATTTATCGACTTTCGTATTCGACAAGTTAAAATTGAGAATTAACCTAAGTAATCAAGTGACCGATTAAAACCAGATTTATGTTAAAGTTTTAGTTAACACACTAGTCACGAACAAAGAATGTAGCTATTAGCTACAGCCATTCCTTGGGCTATTAGTATATCTTCGATTAATAGTCGACAACAAAGAGCGATCCTATTCATAATTGAAATGGCTTCAGGGCATATCCGATCGCAAACGTAGATCGCGACCGAGTCAATGACACCCCAAAAGGTTAGTGAGGAGTAAAAGGAACTAGTAGTGTAGGTGCCATGCATCATCCTTTTTCCAAAAAATCTTGTCCTCATCGGTTTGTAGGAGGTAGTGGGTGAGATCTTTAACCATTTGCTAAATGATATGTTCTGACCAATAACATTACCATCAGTATTCTTAGCTTTAGTAGTCGCTATGGTGATATGTGAATCCCGAGTCTGTTGGAAAAGGATATTGTATCTATTTATAACCTTTCTCCCTAAAACCAAGGGTCACACCTGTTCTTACTTGAATTGGAGCGGTGCGGTCCAGCCTAGTGCATCTCCTGGTTAGGTGCAACTCCTGCTGGGGGGTGCTGGCCTAAGGTTTTTCAACATAGGTATTAATTTCGGTTTTGATGATAACAAACATGGAACTAATATTTGAGCAAGAAATATTTTTAGGTTTCATGCCGATTTGCGTGCGACCAACGTCCGTCCCCTATTGAAAAAATCAAAGAAACTAGAGAAATCGACAAGGATGCTCGTCGACTCTCGCGATTCATCGAGAAGTTTGAGTCTAAGTCTAGAGTGTCTATATTACATGTATATCCTCTATTAGATGGATAAGAACTCAAAAACTAAAACCCGAACTCCGAAAACATAAAAACCAAAAAAATCAAAAAGCAGCCTAGGAATTTTCTAACTCTAGGAAGCTCATTGGAGGGCTACATGATTTTGACATTTTCTTTGCACCAAAAGTCCTAGTAATTTTTCCTTAGGTAGAAACAAGTTAAATACCTATTTTAAAGGAATTTTTGGAAACCATTAACCTATCCATATTTGACCCGGAAGATTTTAAATTTTTTATTTCCGCAAATTAGTACTAGACCCCAAAATTTAGATTTTGATCCTTAAGAATTATGATTTTTTTATATTTTTATTTAATCCAACTGGGGGTACTTCCTTATTTAACATTTATGTTTTAAAGTTAATGAAAAATAAAAATAAATAAAGTTAATAAAAAATAAGACTTGTGAAAGATCAGACCTTGTTGTCATTGCAGTTTTGGCCGAAGGTCCGGTCGACTGTTCGGTCGACCGACCTGCCACCAACAAGTGATCGAGCTGGGTTTGAAACTCACAGTAGGGATTCGGTTGACCAAACCTACGACCCTTTTTTTGAGCTGTTGACTAGAGATTACCAAGTTTCACCCTTTGCTTTCCTATAAATATATAACCCCAGCCATTCTTTGATCTCTTAACTATTATTAAGCCATTATATGTGATACTAAAGCTTTGATTGAGCCGCTTTCATCTCGAAACCCTAGTTTCATCATCTATCCTTGATTTAGCCTTCATTCTTCATTGATTCATCGTTTTGAAGCATCAAGAGGACTAGGGATTCAGTATTTCAGCTAAGTATAATTTATTTGGTTTATTGCTCCATCAACTTGTATATTTTTGAGGTTTATTTGTTGTATTTCAACTTGTGTAAATCTAGGGTGCTAGGTTTGTTTGATTCGGTGGTTGCCTTGATTGTAATGCTTAAGTCCACCGGTTTAGTTAGTTTACTAGGATTGAATTTGTTTCCCTTTGGATTATGAGGAGGGATAGTGCTTTTGGTAGGAAGGCAGAGACTTTCGGGTGTGGAAGTGCCTTCAAGTTGAGAGCAGAGATTCTCCGGTGTAAATGCCTCATTATAAGGAAACTAACTAATCTAGTAAAGCTAAGTTGCAAATCCTAAGCGGGGTGCTTAGGTAGTGGAGTAGGCATTAGGGCCGGACCAATATCTTTACTTGTGTTAGCTCAATTGCCATATTTACTTTGCTTCCGCATTCATCTAGTTCATTTAAGCACTTGCCTAAGTAATCAAGAACTGATTAAAACCAAATTTAGGTTAAGTTTTTAGTAAATACACTATTCACCCCCCTCTAGTGTAGGCCATTCGACTTACAGGGGGGCATGCAAAAGACACTCCGACGCTCAAGTCATAATATGTTAGAGGTGGAGGTAATAGAAATTGAAATCTAGGGTATGTGAGGTGTGTCATGTCTGTATATAATGTAAGATGAGGGATGATTGGCCATAGTGCCGCTCGGTTATCTCGTAGGGATGTTGCTCATAATGGGTCGAGGCTGATCTCGAAGATGTTGAGCTCGTGAATGATGAATTCCTCATAATTAATGAGGATAGAAGTATCCTCTCATGGTCGTGTGGAACGTCCGAGCTCAGCCATCTGGCTTGTCTCGCGTTTGGTTCACATATGTTGGCGCTTCAGGTCCTAATTCGGCCAGGCCCAAAGGTACTAGTCCAATCCACAGCCCCCGAGCTTGGTCGGAGTCTTAGGACTTCATACCGAGCTCAAAGGAGTGTCGACTTCTGATCTCAGCCTCATAGGTAGACATCGGTTGTATTCTAGGAGTATATTAGCTTCTTGTCGAGTTGTTCCAGGTGCCGAGTTGCTATAGATGTCGAGCTGCTGCAAGCATCGAGCTATTGCAGATGTTGAGCTATTGTGGCTACGAGGGACAGTTCTCATATGAGGATCGAAACTTAAGGTGCTCGAGCCGAAGTGGAGATGTTGAGGCTAACGGTCCAGGATTTTGATGGGAAGATGCGAGCTCTTGAAGACGAGGCACATTGTTTTTGGGATGCCACCCTCATGGAGTGCTCTAAGGGTTTCGACAGGGCAATAGAGCAAGGCAAGTTCTTTGCCCTCGGATTGAATCTTTTTGGGACCGACTTCTTAAAGAGGCAAGGGATGGCATTCTGATTGATCTTGAGGAGGTGCCTCCCATTTATGCGGAGAGGGAGTGACACTATATGTAATTGTTGCCTTTCTGCACTCAGTAGTCTTAACTCCTCTCAAAATTTGGCAACGCAGCGTTCGCACATGAAGAGTTTCATATCAAATCTTTTCATCAGAATTTATATGAGACACCCGAAAGACCTGAATCAATGATGTTCATAACTATTTGTTTAATGAACCCATTAGTTTAACAATAAACAATCATAGGTTCAAAACCAAATAGACATCGCAAAATTCCTAAAGATCATAAAGATCAAGGAGTAATACCCCGAAAATAATTAAAGCAGATATTCGGGCAAAAAATGAATTAATGATGATTAAGAGATTTCAGAGACAATAAAGAGAATCATCATTAATAAAGCAGACTAAGAGTCATTATCTCAGTAGGAGATAAAACGTCATCTTTCTGCGCTGCATCTTTGACAAGAAAAACTATAGGTTGCTGGAGTAGTTGAGACCATCTTTAATATATGAAGAGTTCCACATAGTTAAGGCTGAGATCATACTGTAAATACTTTTGCCAAATATAGCCAAAATACAAAAGGCCAACACTAACATTCTTCTTATTTGGCTTATTTGGCAAAAACCCAACCTGTCATAATCAATTTGAAAAAGACAAATAACAATAACAAGAGAGTAGATTCACAAAAAAACACACTAACTGTTAAGATTTAACAGTTCAGAGAAAAACTCCAACCAACACAGAGTCACACTCATAACCACTACAGTCACAGACAAGAAAAATACAACCAGACAAATAGACAACAGACCAGACTCAACCAAACGAGATAGAAGTTAACTAGACCATACTTCATTTATTCAGAGACACCCCATTTATCTCCCCCTTTTAGGCCTAATAATCCAAAGGAGAGAAAGCAATCACTCATAGCAGTCTGGATTGGATGAACCAGAGACCTAGCAGAACCTGCAGTACCTGCTATGAAATATTCAAGAATCTTTTTCTTAATAGATATTACCTGCAGGTGGAGCTCAACCAAAGTCACCTATGTTTTAAACAGGTCATCGTGAATAGCTCTTTCTATTGTGGATGAAGGAGTCGGATAGAGGTCTAAGGCTTTGGATGCAAGAGCTGAAGTTACATCAACAACAGTTGGAACAGTGACTGTTTCAAGCCTTGCATCAGTAGTTTTAACAATTTCAACTATGACTTTCTTAGTCTTAAGAACCGGAGAAAACAACTGAGATCGTGTCTTTCCTGGAATTGAGCCAAGCTCTTCATCAACAAAATTAGTAGATCTAGAAGAAATATTGACTTCATCTTTACCCTCCCCCTCAGAAGATAATTCCTCCCCCTCAGGACTTGGAAATTTAGAAAGGAATTTTAGGGTTATAGATACTATACCTCTACCATGACGGTCAGCAGCTCTTCTCCATGATTTCTTTCTCAGATTTTGACCTTGAGAGATGGAAGGTGAAGACATTTTATCAGGAGATGGAGCTTGAATGGGTGTTTCAATTTTTTCAGGAGGACTCGAAAACACCATGTCCTTTGCTAAGGAAGCAGTCATCTTTTTCTAGAAACTCATCTTATTATTTTCACTACCCATCACTGAAACTTCTGATTAAACAGATAAGAGGATGAATGAAGAGTAAAAGTGTCGATTATTTTTCAAGACATTGAACCAAGTTGCAATGCCAATGGAACATAATTGATGATATAAATCCCATATGTTTGGATCCTCATTAAAAACAGCCTCCCGCTGAAGAAAAAATTCAATGTGCAACAATAGGAGAATTGAAGTTACAAAAGGCCAGCCGAAATCAATAATGAGGGAGAATAAACCTTCAAAGAACAAGATAAGTGGAAAAATAATTGTGTGACTCTTCAAATATTCCACTCTCCCATAAAAAGTGTGTCATATGACATATAGTCCTAGAGCAGATCTCAACTGCACAAACTTCTCTCTACTTAAAGCCTTTGTGAAGATATTTGCATCCTGTTTATCTGTTGGAATGTATTTCAGTTGCAACTCCTTTCTTTCGGCTAGCTCCCTAAGGTAATAAAAATGAATATCAATGTGTTTAGTTCGAGAATGCATAACATGGTTTTTTGAGATATTTATAGCACTAGTATTTCAATTGCAACTCCTTTTATTTATTCTTGTTTGCAACTTCCTACTGCCAAGTATTTTGCTTTTGCAGAAGAAAGAGAAAGAGGGTTTTGCTTTTTTACTTAACCAAGCCACCAAATTTGTTCCAATATAGAAGTAGCCACCTGAGGTTCTTTTTTTGTCATAAATATTTCCAGCCCAGTCTGCATCTGTATATCCTACTACATAGGAGTTAGAATCAATAGAATACCAAAGACCTAAATCCAAAGTACCTTTAACATATTTAAGAATCATTTTAATTTCCTGTAGGTGAGTCTCCTTTAGATTAGCTTAATATCTGGTGTTGGCCTAAGGTTTTTAACCTTGGTCTTAATCTCGGTTTTGATGATAACAAACATGGAACTAATGGTTTCATTGAGAAATAATTTTCATGTTCCATATCGGTTAGCGCACGACTTCCGTGATCGGAAATATCAGAGAGTGTCCTTAGGAAGAGTGAGGTGTGGAAGTGAGGTGTAATCTAGGATTAGAGTATCCTTAGGAAGAGTGAGGTGGGAAAGTGCTCTCAGTAGGAAGGTAGAGACTTATGGGTCTGGTAGTACCTTTGGTGTGAGAGCGGTGACTTTCCGGTGAAAAGTCTTCATTGTAAAGGAATGCCACATCTGGTGGATTCGTTTAAAATCCTAAGCAAGGGTGCTTTGGTAGTGGAGTAGGCATTGGGACCGAACAACTATAAATCTCATTGAGTTAGCATTGATACTTTTGTGTTCAATTGCTTCTTATTTATTGCTTCTACTTGCTATTCGAATTAGCGTATTGCCTAAGTTATAAGAAATGATTGAATCCGATAAAAACAAAATTAGGCGAAAAGTTTAGATAATACACTATTCACCTACCCTCTAGTGTGGCCATTTCAACAACATCTGGCACACAATCCAACACTGAAACACAAGTCAGGTCTACTAGTAATCAGATATAATAAACTGCCAATCATACTTTCGTAGAGACTGGGATCTATGCTCTTGCCTTCATAATCTTTACTCAGTTTTTTATGAGTAGAGATGGGAGTTCTAACTGTTGGCTTTAGGTTTTCAACCTTAGTCTTAATCCGTTTTGATGATAACAAACATGGGACTAATGATTTCATTGAGAATATATTCAGGTTCCATATCAGTAGCATTCGATGTCCTCAATCGGAAAAATAAGAGAAATCGATAAATCGGAAGGACATTGATCGTCGCGCTCGGGTTCGTCGTGGAAGTTTCTCGAAGACCGATGAGTGCACCAAAGTTGAACTGGGCGAGCTCAAAGATCACATGGAAAGCTCTCCAAGATGATGCTCATTGAAAGCCGAAACCCGAAAATGAAGTGCGAAATAAAAAGGCTAAAAAGTCAATTTCATCATAGCTTCGATCGATCGGGCGGTTGACCGAATGTAGGTAGAAAGGGGCAGTAGCCATTCGGTCGACCCGTCGGTCGACCGAACATAGGGCAGAAATTGTAGCAGTTACTTCGGTCGACTGGGCGATCGACCGATCGAAGCCCAAAATGGGTAGTAGCTCTGTAGATCGACCAACCTGTAGATAGCCGAGACGCGAGATCGTGTCGGTAGATCATTGGGTCGACCAAAGGCGGGATCGAAGGATTCACGTCTGGCCGATCAACCCATCGGCCGACCGACCAGAGAGAAAAAAGAAGCGGTCGAATGCCTGATCGATCGGTCGATCGATCGATCGATCGGCCGACGGCCTGCAACGGATAGAAAACTATCCATTGAGCTATCGTTTCTTCAGCAGGGTATAAATACACCTTCAAATACTTATCTTAACCTTCTTCCTTGATGATTACAGATTTTATTGAGCCATTAAAAGGATTGATAAAGCACACTCTACAATTTTCGCGAACACTTTCTCAAGCGACAGCTGCTGCCTCAACTCGGGTGTTGATTCAAGCTCTACCTCTCGACGATTTGAAGGATTGAAGGATTGCAAAAGAGCGTTTAATATTGGTTTTCTCTTTAAGCTCTTTTGATTGTAGTTTAACTATTATTTAAACTATTTTTGGATTTGTGTCTGTAGAAGACCGGGTGTTTGGTCTTGTGTGTGAAAGTGGTTACCTTGGTGAAAAGGTGTAAAACCACTTGTGTAAACTTAGTGTTTACTAGGATTAGTTCTAGTTGTCCCTTAGGGTTGAAGTGGAAGAGTGCTCTCGATAAGAAGGTGGAGACTTCCGGGTGTGGAAGTACCTTAGGTCGAGAGTGAGACTCTTCGAGTCAAAGTCCTCTGTGTAAGGGAAACGAGTATTAATCTAGTAAAGCTAGTTTGGAAATCCTAAGCGGGGTGCTTTGGTAGTGGAGTTGGTATTGGAGCTGAACCGCTATAAATTAACGTGTTTGCATTGCGTTATTGTTTGTTTTTTATTGCTTAATTATTTGTCGCTTCCGCACCCAATCATTAAATTGCAAATTGCCTAAACTAATCAAGAAACGATTAAATTGGAATTTAGGCTAATTATTTAGTAAACACACTATTCACCCCCCCCTCTAGTGTCGCCATTTCGCCTACATTTGGTTTCAGAGCGGGTCATAGATTGTGATTTTACCATCGCTTTTGCAATTTGTCTCGATCTTGAAATGTCTCTAGAGTCGGTATCGTCTTCACCTCCTAGGTTCAATGACTCAAACTTTGGTCTTTGGAAATATAGGATGTACACTTATTTAAAGACTAAAGATTTTGGTGTCTTTACCATGCTACATTGGGAATTCATTGAACCTAAGGTTGATATGCATGCTTGGAGCGAAATGGATAAGAAAATGTTTAAGTCTAATGGAGATGCCATGAATTGTATTCTTTGCACATTACCAAATGGCATCCTAGATAAAGTCATGTATTGCTCTTCGGCTTTTAACTTATGGGCCACTTTAAATGTTTTATACAATTATGCCAAAACCGAAGAGATTGGCACTTTTGATGAAGGTGGTGATGACAATGGTTACTCACCTACTACTAATCTTGGTTTTGATGTCCATAGCTCTTCCAAGTCATAGGAGCACTAAAAGCCGGAAGAGAAAGGTGATTTGCCATGTGTGCCAAGAGAAAGAGCATGTAAGGAAGAATTGCCCTACCTTGACGAACAAAGCAAGAAAGAGGTCAAGTGCTTCCACTTCCACATCTCACTCACTTGAAGGATCCTCTACCCATGACTATGAAGCCACTTCCAAAGTAAGCCTAAAAATTGCAAATAATGAGGTACTTTCTTCTTCATCTAGTCATGATAACGATAATGATAGTACTAGCTAGCTCTTCTAATTCACATGATATGCAATATGATGAGTTAGTGAGCGAATATAAGATAATGTACACCTTGCTTGCTAAAAAGGATAAGGAAAATAAGATGCTAAAAAAGGAAAATGTGATGCTTAATTCTCATGTGCATGAATTAAAGCTAGAAAATGAGAAATTAAAGTCTAGCTCATTTGATATATGACATGATAGATTGAATTCTAAGCTTAAGAACTTAAAGTGTGAAAATAAAAATTTAAAATTTGAGAATTCAAAAATCATAAGTGAGAACAACATTTTGAAATCTCAACTATATGCCATGCATAAGTCAATTGAAGTTTTGAAAGATGAGATTTTGGTTTTCAACAAGGAAGTACATAATTTGAGAAGCTCAACTTCCTTCAAGAAAATTAGAAAGAAAAATATTTCCTTCAAAAATGCCTAAGTTCATCATAAATCTCATGCTATGCATTTTAATGCAAAATCTCACGTTAGACATTCCACATTTAAACATCAAGGTCAAAAGAAAAATATTTCATCTAAGAATGCCCATGCTCATCATGCCTCCTATGTTAAGCATTCTAACACTAAATCTCATGTCCATGTTAAAAATGAAAAGAAAAAGTTTCATGGACATTATTTTTGTTGTGGTGCTTATGGCCATGCTATCTATGAGTGTGCTTTTAAAAGAAATCCAAGTGTTGCTAGAACACTTTGGATTCCTAGGCCAACTCACCCCCAAGGACCCAAAGCTATTTGGGTACCAAAAGTGTCTTGTTCTTTTGTAGGGGGAGCCATCACACAAGGATAATGGAAATTGAAGAGTTGAAGTTGGCCAAAGAGTTGAATGAAGAATCTTTTTATGGTTGCAACTTCAAGCTTTCAACTAGATGCCCTAGGTAAAATAGGCATCAAATATTTTGGTATCTTCTCCTTACTTTGGCTTGTTTTATTTAAGTTGGAGTTATGATACATATTTAATTTGAGTTGTTTTTCCCCGCTCTTGATAAGAATCTTTTGAAAAATTATTTTGACTTTTTATTTCCCGATCTCTTCGGAGACCTATGTGACCTGTAATGGGCCTAAGCGACCTTGTGGTTTTAAATCATAGGCTAAATGTGGCTTTCGGTTTTCAACCAATAGGAAGGGTTGGAGATCTATTTTCCAAATTTTCATATTTTGAGATCTGTTGATTCATTTTGTTATCATGAAGATTTATTTGAAAATGAATCCATGCTATTTATTGATGTTGAATTTGATAAATGATACTTGGTTTCTCTCTTCACTATTTAGTTTGATAGCTTGCATGTAGATTTGATTTCATTTTCTATTTATGAAGTATTCTTGCAAGTTATAAATATTTTAGGAAGGCTAATTAGGAAGAAAAAGATTAATTTGGCTAAAATTTCAAGTATAAGGTATAACTTCGATTAATTCAAAATCTTAGTGTTATACCTCAATGTTTAAGCTAAAATCATGTCTCTATACTCATGATTATAATTACATGTAAAATCCTTGAATTTTCATGAGTAGGTAGAATTTTAGCACTTAGGCAAATTTCATCAAATGAAACTTGCTCTAGGTTGGTATTCAATATTAGAAACCTTATCATTAAGTCCAAACTAGTTAAAAGTGGTTAGAGATCTTATTCCTCAAATATTTCATATCTTAAGATCTCTATGATTCATTTTGATATCATGAAAACTTTCTTAAAAATGAATCTTTACTATCTAGCATAGGTTGAAACTTTAATGAAACTTATCATTAAATTTGTGCTACTTAGTATGTTAGCTTGCTAGTAGGCATATTATTTCATTATGCTACTAATGAAGTCCACTTGCAAGTTGTGAATGTTAATGAAAGGATATGTTATTTAAAAGAAAATGAAAAAGGAAATGAAAAGTTGGGCAATTTTTCAAGAAAAATGTATGAATTTGATTTTGCAAAAATCTTAGTAAAATAATTGAATATCCATGTTTAACGATGTCTCTATACTCATAATTGTGTTGCATGACAAATCCTTGAATTTTCATGATTAGGAAAAATCTTGATAACTTAGCTCATTTTATGATATCTTGATATTTATGAAATCGAACTAGGTTAAAATTCTTTTTTAGAGACTTCATTTTAAGTTAAAAAATTTGATGAATATGTTTATGTGTGTTAATGATTAGTTGTCATTTGCTTAAAATTGAAAATTCATAAGCGATTGAGCAAATTGAAAATTAGATCATATTAGAGGACTTAAGCTTGAAAAGTTTGACCCAAGTCAATAAATCGATTTGGTCACTTCATTTTAAGTCAAAAACTCATAAACATGTTTAGGAATAGGTATGACATGCTCCCATGCACTTAGAATGAAAAAAATCATATGGATATGGATAAAATGATAATAGAGGTCAATTCATGCTTACCTCTTTTTGAACCATGTTGACCCAAGTCAACAAGTTGACTTAAATGTCCCATTTTCAATTCATATTTGTGGATCATGTTTAGATTTACTCATTTTAGCTATCCATAGGTTTAATTTGAAAAATCATGAGTAAATGTTAAGATTGAAACGTAGCAAGTTTCATAAAAACTAGTTTAGTTTTGAATGAAACCATGCTAGGTTGATATCTTGACTTAAGGATATAATTTTTATTTCAAACTTGACATATACTCCTTACATTACCATCATGTGGTGTCATGAAATTTTGAATAAAAATTGAAGAAGTTTTAAGAATAACTAAAAATTATAAAAATACCATTTCAACCTACAGTTGGTATAATTTCAGTTATTTTAAAAAAAATATAGATTTTTTTTAAAAAATGATTCTTGAAACTGCACATTCACTAAAAAATCTAGTTTTATCAGTAAAAATTTCAAAAAGTTTCATCAAGAATCTAATTTATAATGAAATTTTGAAGTTGGATTTCAAAACACAAAGTATCATCATTCTTGAAACATCAATCCTTTCGATACTTTCATCTTTCTTCAAAAACTTCAAATGAAAACTCATGTATACTATTTGGATTCCATTTCTAATATCATTCATACAATTTTTTGAGTAAAATTATTTCTAGGAATGATTTTGATATTTTGGATGATAGCTAGAAATATCATTTTGTTTATTAAAATCAATATAGGATGAAAAATGGACTTTGATTTTTAAATTCATTTTGAGTTCAATCTTGATACATTCATTTCAAATGACCATTCAATAATTGATATCAAAATTTTTGTCGAAAAAATTGGTTTCAAAATTTTCATCAAAAATACGATTTTGTATAGATTTAAAATTTGACTTTTGAAAACTTAAGGTATAGATTGACCTAAGTCAACAAAGAAACTTTAAAAAAAATAATTCATCTTAAGCCCAAACTTGATTCATAGACTTACATTCTCTCATGTTTGATGTCTAGATGCCTAAGTTTGCGAAAACATGAGTAGATAGCAAAACTTGAGACTTAGCATTTTCATGCTTTTCATGTTTATTTCAAATGAAAACATGCTAAGCTCATATTTGATTAAATGACATTAGTTTCACTTCAAACTTGATATACATGATTTAAATGACCATATCTTGATATTTTGAAAGTTTGAATGAAATCTAAAAATGTCATGAAAAAGAAACAATATTCATTTTGAGAACATACATAATTTAATTTTGAATTCAACTATTTAGTTTTTGAACATATCATGTATGATTTTGTTTCTCATTAAATATGTGTTTTCCATCCCTTTGGTTGAGATTTTCATGTTTCACGAAAATAATCTTTAAAGCCTCAACTTAATGAAAAAATATGTGTTCTTCATCCCTTTGACTAGATTAACCTTTCTTGTCCTTTTTGATTGATGTCAAAAGGGGGAGAAGAGTATATGTATAAAGGGGGAGAAATGTATAGGAAAATTGGGAGTAAAGGGGAGGAAAATATAGGAAATCCACGCATATAGATAAGGAGAGTTTAATTATATAGATATGCATGTTGATAGAGGGAGAAATCCCTTAGTTGATATCCTATATGCTTTAATGAATATATATTTTCCAAAGGATGTTTGTCATCATCAAAAAGGGGGAGATTGTTGGTTTTAGGTTTTCAACCTTAGTCTTAATCTCAGTTTTGATGATAACAAATATGAGACTAATGATTTCATTGAGAATATCTTCAAGTTCTATATCAGTAGCGTTCGATGTCCTCGATAGGAAAAATCGAAGAATTCGATAAATCGGAAGGACATTAATCGTCGCACTTGGGTTCATCGCGGAAGTTTCTTGAAGACCGACGAGTGCACCAAAGTCACATTGGACGAGCTCAAAGATCACGTGGAAAGCTCTCCAAGATCATGCTCGTTGAAAGCCGAAACCCGAAAATGAAGCGCGAAAGAAAAAGGCTGAAAAATCAATTTCAGCCTAGGTTTGGTCGATCGGGCGGTCGACTGAATGTAGGTAGAAAGGGGCAGTAGCCATTTAGTCGACTGAACATAGGGCAAAAATCACAGCAGCTACTTCGGTCGATCAGGCGGTCGACCGATCGAAGCCCAAAATGAGTAGTAGCTCTGTTGGTCGACCAACCGATCGACCGACCTACAGATAGTCGAGACGCGAGATCACGTCGGTCGACCGATGGGTCGATCGAAGGAGGGATCGAAGGATTCACATCTGGATAGTCGACCCATCGGTCGACCGACCAGAGAGGAAAAAGAAGCGGTCAAATGCCCGATCAACCAGTTGGTCAACCAACCAATCGACTGGCGGCCTGCAAGTGATAGAAAACTATCTGTTGAGTTGTCGTTTCTTCAGCAGGGTATAAATATACCCTCAAATACTTCTTTTAACCTTCTTCCTTGATAATTACATATTTTATTGAGCCATTAAAAGGAAGATTTGAGTCTTCCAAAGATTGATAAAGCACGCTCTACTATTTTCGGGAACACTTTCTCAAGCGACAGTTGCTGCCTCAACTCGGGTGTTGATTCAAGCTCTACCTCTCAACGAGTTGAAGGATTGAAGGATTGCAAAAGAGCATTTAATATTGGTTTTCTCATTAAGCTCTGTTGATTGTAGTTTAACTATTATTTAAACTATTTTTGGATTTGTGTCTGTAGAAGACCGGGTGTTTGGTCTTGTGTGTGAAAGTGGTTACCTTGATGAAAAGGTGTAAAGCCACTTGTGTAAAGTTAGTCTTTACTAGGATTAGTTCTAGTTGTCCCTTAGGGTTGAGGTGGAAGAGTGCTCTCGATAAGAAGGTGGAGACTTCCGGGTGTGAAATTACTTTAGGTGTAAAGCCACTTGTGTAAAGTTAGTCTTTACTAGGATTAGTTCTAGTTGTCCCTTAGGGTTGAGGTGGAAGAGTGCTCTCGATAAGAAGGTGGAGACTTCCGGGTGTTGAATTACCTTAGGTCGAAAGTGAGACTCTTCGAGTCAAAGTCCTCTGTGTAAGGGAAACGAGTATTAATATAGTAAAGCTACTTTGGAAATCCTAAGCGGGGTGCTTAGGTAGTGGAGTAGCTATTGGGGCCGAACCACTATAAATTAACGTGTTTGCATTGCGTTATTATTTGTTTTTAATTGCTTAATTATTTATCGCTTCCGCATCCAATCATTAAATTGCAAATTACCTAAACTAATCAAGAAATTATTAAATTTGAATTTAGGCTAATTATTTAGTAAACATACTATTCACCCCCCCTCTAGTGTCGCCATTTCGCCTACACTAACTGCCTTAGAACTATCTGGACCAAATTTGTGAATAAGATTTTTTGCATAATTACTCTGAGAGATAAAAATTTCATCTTTAGATTACTTTACTTGAAGACTAAGAAAATAACTAATTTCCCCAACCATGCTCATTTCAAATTCAAATTTCATATCATTCACAAATTGTCTAGCATAAGCTTTAGAGGTTGAATCAAAAATTATATCTTCAACATAAATTTGAACAATTACCAATTGAGACTCCCTTCTTTTAATGAACAATGTCTGATATGCTCTTCCCCTTTTATAGCCTTTCAAAAGCAGAAACTGAGTAAGCCTCTCATACTAAACTCTAGGATCCTATTTAAGACCATATAAAGCTTTCTTTAGTCTATACACATGGTCTGGATGTGCAGGGTCTTCAAATCCATTAGGTTGTTCAACATAGACTTCTTCATTGAGAAATCCATTGAGGAAGGCAGTCTTAACATCCATCTGAAATAGTTTGAACTTCATACAACAGGATAAGGCTAGAAGTAACCTGATGGATTCCAATCTTCCAACATGTGCAAAGGTTTCATCATAGTCCAGACCTTCAATTTGGTTGTAGCCTTGAGCAACAAGACGGACTTTATTCCTTGTAATGTTTCCAGCTTCATCAGTCTTCTTCTTAAACACCCATTTGATTCCAATAACATTAATATTTTCAGGTCTTGAAACAATTTCCCAAACATCATTTTGGACAAACTACTATAATTCTTCTTGCACAGAAGATATCCAAAATTCATCATTCAAGGCTTCCTTGACATTTTTAGATTCAACAGTTGAAGTATAGCACGAATACCTGATCATATCTTGGTGATTTTTCTTGTATTGATTTCTGGTCTTAACTCCATCATGTACATCTCCTATTATATTTTGTAGAGCATGGTTCTTGAGAGATCTTGCAGAATTATCAGCACTTAAGTTATCTTCTACTTCAGTATCAGTCTCATGGCCAGTTGAATTAGTAGTTTCAACTGACTGTTCTGTGGCTTTGGAAGAATTTTGGGCAGTCTTGTCAATAGTTGAGATTGCCTTCTCTTCTAACAGCAAAGTATGGTATATTCGAGAGTCATCTAACAATATATATAGGTCTCTTAGGGAACTTCTATAAAGGATAGTAGCTTAGGAAGTTCCAACTGCTCTAACACTAGCCTATTGTAGCAAAGTAAGAAGAAAAACAAAAAGGCAACACAAATATACGAGATTTATTTACGCAGTTCAGTAACAAACCAGTCACCTAATCTGCGGGGCACTCATCGGACTGATGCCCGATTCACTATCTATAAGTACAATATAAGTCCTCTAGATTTCACACCCAAAATTCAACTACCAATACTACAGTGAATCAAAAATAACAAAACCGTATTTGTTGTTACAAATAAATACCAACTTGCCTCTCTATGACATCAGAGCCACAGAGTTCCGTCCTCCACATAGCCTCCTGTTGTAGTGAGTTATTCACCTGATAACCAATCTTCTCTATGAGGATAAAAAAGTTGTTACCTCTTCTGCACTCGACAATTTGCTCTCAGTATTTTCAACTCCTCTATATATGGCAACAGCGTTTCCGCGCAATGGAGTTGTCGACAATAGATCTCTTCTCTAGTATTTATTGGTGTCACTGGAAGATTATTGGAAGATCTAGATAAATGTTGACTTCAATCATATTTAATTACTGCCATCTTCAATAGAAACCGTCAGCAAAACTTAGCCATTTTTACAAAAGATCATTTATGTAAATAAAAAATGCCTAAGGAATAAGTGACTTGAAACTCTTTGAAACTAAACTGACCAGGACAAAAAATAATAATAATAATAATTTAAATGTCCAGAATTAATTAACAAAATCATCATTAAACCTAAAGTCCATCAGTCATCAAGATCGTATCAGACAGCCCATCCAGAAATTGTTTAAGACTATAAGCAGTTAAGACTGCGTCTTCACAGTTGAAACTGTCATCATCACATAAGTAGAGCTTCTACCTTGTTGAATCTGAGAAAACACCAGAAGTTCCTTTTGCCAAATATAGTCAACAAACAAAAGTCAAATACTAACATTCTCCTGCTTTGACTTATTTGGCAAAACCTAAACAGACCGGATCACAACAATTTTTTGTGACAGAGATAAAGTAACTGTTAAAACTAATTTCAATAGTTAATAGAAGACATCCACCAGTCATACCACACAATCAACCAAAGTCATAAAAATTACAACCAGAAGAGCATCTACAGTGACAAATGTTTACAACAGTTTTAAAACTAGACTATCAAGTATCAACAGCCAAAATAATAAGTACCATAGGACAAGTATCACAACCAGTCGAGAGAGCATTAAAGACTCCAGAGTTAGAACAGCTTGTTCTCCCCCTTTTTGGCATAATAAACCAAAGGAGTAAGCAAGATAATGTTTAGTCAAAGCTGTCAGAAGAGTCAGAGAAACTACTAGAAGAGGGAGAGTTAGGGCCTATAGATGTAGCAGTAAAGTATTCTATAACTTTCTTCTCAATGGTGTTTACCTATTGTTGTAGTTTAGCCATAGTTTCTTTTGTAGAAAATAGTTCATCCAAGATCTCTCTTTCAGTGGTTGAAGTAGCAGTCGAAGTAGACCCAGATGGAGTCTTCATACCTAAGTCAGGACCGAACAGATTTTATCTTAGGGTGTTGACCCTTTTCAAAATTTTGGGATGAATCTTTAAAGAAGTGCCCAAGGGTTCTAATACCTCATCAGAAGAACATTTAAATCTCTGTTTCTCCAAAATTCCAGAGATCAAGTTTGGAAAAATTAAAAACATTCTGGATTTAGATAGAAGTCTGCTCCTGACAAATATAATATGCTCAAAGATAAGATTACCAAGATCGAATGGAATTCCGTTTGTGATATTGTATAGTAACATTATCATTTCTTTGCTGAGAAAGGTAATGTGAGAAGTAGGAAAATTGCATAAAAAGTGTTCACATATGAAGATTTCATGTCATGACTGCCTATCCAGTTAGGAACATCACCATTTGAAACCACTTTACCAACCATTTGTAAAAAGTCATCATTCTCATCAGCATCAACGACATAAGAGGAAAAATCAGAAAATCCAACAAACTTATTAATTACTTCCAGACTAAAGTTATACCAACAACCTCTATGAAATACTTCATGAAAATGATTCCTTTCAAGATTTGAAATCTTATCAGATAAATTGGAGTAGAACTCAAGAATATGCTATTTGCAAAAAGGTCTAACCTTCTTATAAGAATTAGATAGATTCCTCTTTTTGCGAATATCAATAAGAGGTTTGCACTTTAAGGAAATTTGATCTAAATCCACAATTCTCTGAGAAATAATACCTCTAAATTGTTGTCCCTTCCAGAGAGGATAGAGATTATTGGAGAGAAGTCCCTTGTGTAGTTTGCTGGCAGAAGATTGCTTTTCAAGCTGCTTCTCAAATTTTGAATGTTTCTTCCTTGGAGATTGTCTTCTCCGTTCAGTAACATTTTTCACTGTTGAAGTTTCTAGATTGTGCTTTCTTTTCTAAGACTTTTTTAACTCACTTGCCCTTAGTGACAGAGGTTCATCATCATCATCAGATTCTAGATTTATAGTGAACTTCACAAGCATCTTCCTCTTTGATCTCCTTTTTGTCTCAGGTTCATGAGAACCTCTATTTGGCTTCTTAGAGGAGATAAGATGTTAAGGAACATAAGCTATTTTTTGAGGTACGGAAGCCACAGGAATCTGAGATTCGACCTCATCAGTAGGAACTTGATTTTAATTTATAGTTGCAAGTTCAGGATTACAAGACTTGGAAGTGTTATCATCTATAGGTATATATAGTATGAGCAATCTAAACTATTTCTTGCACGATTTCAATCTCTTCAAAAGGAAATTCAGGATTCTTAGAAGCACACATTTCAACTAACTCATCAGTAGTTGAGACTGTGTTAGAACATTCAGGTGGATTGACAATTCTTTCGTGTTTAAGAAGTATTTTTACCCTCATTAGACTTTGAAGAAATATCAGATGGACTAGTGGTGACTGGAATAGAGTCAAAAATATTTGTAGCAACAATATTTATATCATCATGGGACCATTTTGCACTGGAGAGGAAACTGTCAAAGCCTCATTCAAAACATCCTTTCTAGAATCAACACTAGGAGAGACAAAATCAAAACTTGTACTGGTATTTTTTAAAACCCCCCCTTTAGCCAAGACAAACTCCTCCTCAATTTGAGAAACCCTAGAGGATGCATGAAATGTTTTGTGGTCCATACCTCGACAACTTCTCCTTAACTGCAGGTCAACCGGTCTCGTCATAGTTTTCTTTCTCAATTTGTGTCCTTGACTTGTTGAAGGGGGAGGAGGCATTTTCTCAATGGAGGGTCCAGTAGATGGTTGTGATTTTTCGGCAGGGTTTAGATTTTATATTTTCTTGGTTGTGGAAACATACATCTTAATTCCTCACACAACCTTTCTTTCCTTTGCGTCCCGACATCTATAAAAAGAAGAGAGATCCTCAAGCAGATGGCACAGTAACGCCCAAAGCTTTTAGGGCGAAATAAAACTCCACTAATAAGATGGCATACGTGTTGGCTTTAGGGTGAAAAGTAACTTCCATCAATAAATATTAGCCTTTAAAATAATAAGTGATGAAAATAAGAAATAAAAACTAAAAAACCTTTCAATTTTTATCACAATAAAGACTTAATTTTATTTAATCCAAAATAAAATGTGTCATATGACACATAACATATGAGCATACCTCAACTGCTCAAACCTTTTTTCGCTTAGTGACTTTGTAAAAATGTCTGCCACTTGTTTCTCAATTGCAATATACTCCATTTGCAATTATCTCCGTTCAACTAGATCTCTTATATAATGAAATCTTATATCAATATGTTTGGTACGTGAATGCATAACAGAGTTTTTTGAAATATTGATAGCAGTAATGTTATCACAATAAAGTACCATTTCTTCTTATTCGAGACCATAATCAAGTAACAAACTCTTCATCCAAATTAAATGCATACTACAACTACCTGCTGCCAAATATTCTACCTCTACTAAAGAAAGAGAAATATTTTTTACTTAACTAGGCCACAAGATTTGATCCAACATAAAAACAACGGCCTGATGTACTCTTTTTGTCATCAATATTACCAGCCCAATCTGCATATGAAAATCCAGCTAGACAAGGATTACAATCAACAGAATACCAAAGACCAAAATCCAAAGTACCTTTCACATATTTGAGAATTCTCTTAACAGCTTGAAGGTGAGACTCCTTTGGATTTGCTTGATATTTGGCACACAATCCAACACTAAAGCATAAATAAGGTTTGCTAGCTGTCAAACATAATAAGCTGCCAATCATGCTTCTGTAGTGGGTGGGATCAACACTCTTCCCTTCATCATCCTTGCATAGTTTCTCATGAGTAGAGATAGGAGTTCTAACAACCTTAGAACTGTCTAGTCCAAACTTATGAACTAGATTCTTCGCATATTACTATGTGAAATGAACATTTCTTTTTTAGATTGCTTGACTTGTAGACTAAGAAAATAGCTCATTTCTCCAACCATGCTCATTTCAAATTCAGATTTCATGTCATCCACAAATTGTTTAGCAAGGAATTTAGAAGTTAAACCAAAAACAATATCATCAACATAAATTTAAACAATTACCAGTTGAGACACCATTTTCTTGATAAATAAAGTCTGATTAGCTATTCCTCTTTTATAACCTTTCATGAGCAAAAATTGAGTTAGTCTTTCATACCAAGCTCTAGGTGCCTACTTGAAACCATATAAAGCTTTCTTCAGCCTATACAACATCATCAACCTTCACATTTTGTGATTCCATCATAGTTTGAGTGTGTTTGTTATAGACTTGGTATGCTTTGCTATTTTTGGAATAACCAAGAAATATGGCTTCATCACTTTTGTTTTGCATTTTTCCAAGGTATTCCCTATCATTCAGAATAAAGCATTTTTCCAAGGTAAGGTTGAGTTTTCTACCTTTCCATAATTCATAAGGAGTTTTAGTAGTTTTAGGTATGAGATAAGCTCGATTTATGATATAGCAACCTGTGTTGATGGCTTCAGACCAAAATCTTTCAAAAATGTACTTAGAATTGAGCATAACTCGAGTTATCGCCTAACTAGTACGGTTCTTCCTTTCAACTACACCATTCTGTTGAGGAGTCTTTGGAGCAGAAAACTCATGCAGTATACCATTATCATCATAAAATTTAGAGAAAGAAATGTTCCCAAATTCTCTTCCATGATCACTCCTAATTCTGATCACCTTTAGAATAGGAATTCCTTGCTCATTCTGAAGTCTAAAACATAGAGACGTAAAAGTGTTAAAGGCATTGAACTTTTCTTTTTAGAAATTCTGCCGAAGTAAAATGGGAGAAATCATCTACACAAATAATGACATATCTTTTACCACCAATACTTTCAACCTGCATGGGACCTACTAGATCCAAGTGAAGTAGCTCAAGAGATTTTGAAGTAGCTACCAGTTTTAACTGCTGATGAGACTGCCTAGTCTGCTTTCCCTTTCGACAAGCACTCCAGACAACTTCTGGCTCTCCGAAAAATTTAGGAATACCCTTGACAGCTTTAGCATTTACAAGCTTCGTTAGATCTCTATAATTAACTGGACCTAACCGTCAATGCCACAGATTAATGTCAAAAGAGACAATTGGAAGACAAATAGATGAAAAGGCAATTTTGTACCAATTGTCTCTACATCTATTTCCTTCAATGATATAGTCACCATTCTTATCAAGAACCTTGCAACTATTTTTTGTAAATTGAACATTTAAATTTTGATCACACAGTTGACTTATACTCACAAGATTAGCCTCGAGACCTTTAACAAGCGGGACATTTTCTAGATTAGGAATTCCTAGAACATTTGGAGTTCCAACTCCTATGACATTTCCATATCCTCCATCTCCAAAAGTGACAGTTGCACCTCCATGTTCCTGAATATCTCTTAGATTTTTAAGACTTCCTGTCATGTGTTGAGAACAACCACTGTTGAAATTCCAAGATCTAAGAGAAGAAATAGTTTTTGACATAAAAGCAACATTGCAGTTAAAATCAGCCTTTCTTACCTAGATTTGCTTAACCTTTTGCCTTGTGTAAATTATGTGATTGTTTCTCCTCAGTTTGTTGGAAAGTTTGAAACAATTTGCAATAATGTGTCCTCTACACTTGCAATAGTAGCATATGGGCACCCTATCTCCCTTTCTTGAAGTATGCATTTGATGACTTGAAGAGCTTCTATAAAAGTTCCTCGGTTGAGTAGGCAGTTGAGACCAGGATTTCAACTAGCATGAACTAGTGTATCCTAGTCCCTTTTGATTAGAAGAACTTTTTCCTGCACTCAAGATTTTGTTAAGAGTACATGTAGAATTCATCATTCTAACTTCCTTCCTTACCTTTTCAAGTTCGGAAATTAACTTAAACTCTTTGTCTTCTTTTTGAACAATCTGTCTTTGAAGAGTTTAAACTTCCTCCTCAAGGGTCTTCTTTTCTTCAATCAAAAAATCTTGTGCATTTAGGGCTTTATTATCATAGTTTATTGCAACTATTTCTGCTTCTGTGTATTAGTTCTTTTTCTTGTGCTCAGTCCCTTCAGGTGTTTTCGGAGGAGTGTACCCAATCTCTTTATACTCCCAACACCGGTCATCCAACAATTTGATGAAAGCCCTCATCCTAGCATTCCAATAAGTATAGTTTGTTCTGATAAGTAAAGCAGGAACATTGACAAAGTTTCCCATGGTCATTCCTTCAATCTCGAGCCTAAAAAAAAAGAGGCACACCAAGGATCTTGTGCAGGTATAGGATAGCACAACTGCTCTGATAACAAATGACATTATATGTCTCTTAGGAAACTTCTTCTTAAGCGCAGTTGAATAGGAACTTGCAACCGCTATTGCAACTACTACTAATAGCAAAGTAAGAACCAAAATAAAAGAACACATGGAAACACAGGAGGTTTGTTTATGTAGTTCGGTGACAAACCAGTCACCTAATCTGTGGGGCACTTAATGGATAGATGCCCAATCCACTCTCTATAAGTACAAAAAGTCCTCTGGATTTCACACTCGAAATCTGACTACAGTACTAGAGTGAATTGGAAATAACATAAACTTATTTGCTATTACAAGTAAATACCAACTTGCCTCTCTATGACATCCCTGCCACAGAGTTTTGTCCTCCACACAGCTTGTGTTGTAGTGAGCTATCCACCCGAGACCAATCTTCTCCTGAAGATGAGAAACGTAAATTGTTGTCTTTCTGCACTTAGCAGTCTCAACTCCTCTCAAACTCTAGTAACGCAGTGTTCGCACATGAAGAGATTCATATCAGATCTTTCCCATTAGAATTTATATGTCACAATCGAAAGACCTGAATCAATGCTATTCATAGCTATTTGATGAATGAACCCATCAGTTTAACAATCAATAGTAATCGATTCAAAATCAAATAGACAACGCATAACTCCTAAAGATCATAAAGATCAAGGAGTAACACCCCGAAAATAATTAAAGCAGATATTCGGGCAAAAAAGGAATTAATGGTGATTAAGAGATTTCAGAGACAACAAAGAGAAACATCATTAATAAAGTAGACCAAGAGTCATTATCTCAGTAGGAGATAAAAAGTCATCCTTCTGCGCTGCATCTTTGACAAGAAAAACCATAGATTGCTGGAGCAGTTGAGACTGTCCTCAATATATGCAGAGTTCCTCATAGTTAAGGCTGAGAACATACTAAAAATACTTTTGCCTAAGATAGCCAAAATACAGAAGGCCAACACAAATAAGGAGTTCTCTGTAATACTCGCGAAATTTATTAAATTTTTGTATATTGGTTTCAACGAGATTAGCACGACCGTAATGGTGCGTATGGAGTTCATTGCGGTTGGGGACAAATTGAGCTAAGAATAGAGTTAATTATTGTGTTAGGTCTGAGTTGGGTTCGAGCCGAGTCCGAGGTTGCGATCGGGACTCGAATCAGACTCATTTGATCAATACAAGAACTCATAGAGAAAAAGGCAACGAAACAACAAAACAAACAAAGATATAAAAGAAAGATAAGCACTATAGAAAAACATCTCCACCACTCCAAAATAAAGAACAAAAATAAGTTTGAACTTAAGTCTGCCAGCGACCGTGTAAGCCTCATTCACCAGGACCCGCAACTCCCTATGCTTTCCTTCGAAACAACGAACATTCCTTTTCTCTCTAAATTAAATACTTCTATAAAAATAATAAGCCACTACTAGAAACATAAGCTTCACCAATGGCTCAGCCAGTTGATGAACCATCGGTGATGCATATCATCACAGACAACAAACACTGTTGCAACAATCCATCGCAGAAGGGCACGTTGCTAATAAGTAGCGATGGTAGATGAGGCGTTACAAACAACTTATCAGCTTCGAGCAGCCATCGCTAAACCATCACACATGTTTGTGTAATAGGTGACGGTTGCATCGGCTATTGCTCAACTATCGCCGAAGGTATATCATTAGCGACGGCTCCTACTGCCGTAGGCAAGTCATAACCATTAGCGATAGCTATGTCAGCCATTAACGATGCCCCTAGCAATTGAACTATTGTTTAGTAGTGAGCCCAAAACACTGAGTATCTCCACCCAATTGCCTTGAACTTATACTATCATTCAAGGGTTTGTGGTATACCGGCCTTAGAGCCCTTACTTAACCTCAATCGCTACATCTGGCCTCAGAGCCCTTACCGAACCCTCGCAATGTCCTACCTTACGCTCCTCGGTGAGCTTAGCTTGACCCCCCCCCCCCCCCATCATGGTCCCCGACGTCAAGGCCGATACATTCGGCTTTAGAGCCCTTACTCGGCCTCAGCGCCACTACATCGGGCCTTAGAAGCCTTACTCGACTTTAGCGCCACTACATCCAGCCTAAGAGCCCTTACCGACCCCTCGTGACGTCCTACTTTACGCTCCTCGGTGAGCTCAGCTTGACCCACCGAGCGTAGTCCTCGGTCTTAGTGCCACTACATCCTTGGGGAGCTCGATTTGACCCTCCGGGCATGGTTCTCAGCCTCATCGCCATTACACCCGGCCCTCAGAGCCCTTACTCGGCCTCAACACCACTACATCCAGCCTCAAAGTCCTTCCTCGGCCTCAATTAGTGCCACTACATCCATCTTTAGAGGCCTTCCTCGGCCTCAACGTTGCTACATTCGACCTCAGAGCCCTTACTCAGCCTTAGCACCGCTACATTTGCGCTTAGAGCCCTTACCAACCCCTCATACAGTCCTGCCTTACGCTCCTTGGCGAGCTCAACTTGACCGCACGAGCGCGTTCCCCTGCCTCAGTGCCGCTACATCTAGCCACAAAGCCCTTACTCGGCCTTGGCGCCACTACATTCGGCCTCGCAGCCCTTACTCGACCTCTATGCCGCTAAATACAACCTCAGAGCCCTTACCATCCCCTCTAACGGTCTAGCCTAACGCTCCTTGGCGAGCTAGGTATGACCCCTCGAGCGCAGTCCTCATCCTCAACGCCATTACATCCAGCCTCAGAGTCCTTTCTCGGCCTCAGCGCCACTACATCTGGCCTCAGAGCCCTTCCTCAATCTCAGCACCACTACATTCGGCCTCAGATACCTTACTCGGTCTTAAAGCCGCTACATCCAACCTTAGAGCCCTTACCAACCCCTCGCGCGGTCCCCAGTCTCAGTGACATTACATCCGGTCGTGGAGCCCTTACTCGACATTAGCGCCACCACATCTGGCCTCAAAGCCCTTACTTGACCTATGTGCTGCTACATCCGGCATCAGAGCCCTTACCGTCCCCTCTCACAGTCCTGCCTTACGCTCCTTGGCAAGCTTGATTTGACCCCCCGAGCACGGTCCTCAGCGTCAGCACCATTACATCCGACCTTAGAGCCCTTACTCGGTCTCAACGCCACTACATCAAGCCTTAGAGTCCTTCCTCAGCCTCAACGCCACTACATCCGGCCTCAGAGCCCTTCCTTGGCCTAAGCATCACTACTTTCAGTCTAAGAGCCCTTACTCAGTCTCAACGCCTCTATTGTAGGTTTTAGAACTCTCGCTATTTCATGTCTCGACGCCCCGTCCAGCTACTTCGGCAGCAGCTTACTTCAGAAGATGCAGTAGCTAAAGCATGTTGTTGATGTGGTTTGTAATTTTCATCAGTAATTTGCTCATGTTGAAGGGAACCTTTCTATTTAGCTTATCCTTTATTTTTCTCCCCTCCCCCCGATTACCTGTAACTACTTCAGTTCTCCTGAATGAATTGCAGGTTTCTTTTTCAAAACAAAAAAAGTTAAGGAAGGTAGTGTTGGTGAAATGGCTTACTATAGAGGGGAGGGGGTGATCGAATAGTCTGTTTGCTAATCTTAAACTTAATTTTGATTTTAAATGTTTCTTACAAATTTTAGGTTAATGCTCAAATCAATAAGATAAATGTGGAAGCGAATAAACGAGTAATCAAACACAACCAAGATAAGCAATGCTGAAACAATGCGATAGCGAATAAATGAGTAATCAAACACAACCAAGCTATGAAAGCGATTTGCCTCTCTCTTAATGTCCTGCACCGTCAGTCTGTACCTTTTTACCTCGGCCTTCGCCTCTTTGACTTCGGTCCATAGACACGAACTCTCCGCCAGAGCTGTAGCAAGATCACGGTAAACCTTCAGCCACTGCATGAGTCGCCGGTGATAGCGACAATTGTAGTAGTGCTTGATATAGCCTTTAAACTTTATTGATTCGTCACCTCGAGGCATCAAGAGGACTAGGGAGTTTCTTTTGGAGCTAAGTATACTTTGGTTTGATTATTTCTCCATTAGTTATTGTATTTTATTATTTATTTCATTGTATTTGAGCTTGTGTAAACCTAGGTTGCTATGTTTGTTAGATTGGGTGGTAGCCTTTGTGTTTGATACATAAGTCCACCCGGTAGATTGATTTACAAGGATTCGTGATTGTTGTACCTTAGGGTTTGAGGTGGAAGAGTGCTTTCGGTAAGAAGACAGAGACTTGGTTGTATCAGCATTGCATGGGACCACTATAATTCGCATTGTGTCAGCATTGCTTATCTTGGTTGTGTTAGATTACTCATTTATTCGCTTCCTAATTTATCTTATTGATTTGAGCATTAACCTAAAATTTGAAAGGAACGTTTAAAATCAAAATTAGGTTTCAAATTAGCAAACACACTATTCACCCCTTCCCCTCTATAGTAGGCCATTTCACCAACACTACCTTCCTTAACTATTCCACTAAGTTCATATACAAGCATTCGAGGCTTCAAGTGTGCCCTAGCTCTCAAATGCTGACATCCTTCTCAAGGCATTCTTCACAGTTCAACTCTCGCATCGAATTCCTCTATCCACATCGAAGAGTTGAAGTGATTGAAGGCTAAGAAAGGAGCTCTCAAGTTTGATTTAATATTCTTGCTCCTTAAACTTGTTTTCCTTAAGTTGTTTGATTGTGATTTCCAAGATAGCTTGTAGGGTGTGCTAGAGAAACACCTTAGGTAGTTATAGAATTGTGTTTTGCTATAAGAATAGTTGTTGAGGCTTTCTCAAAGGGTTGAGATTTGAGTCCTCATTTTATTCTTAGGGAAACATAACTTTTATAAAGGATTTGGTTTAGTAATCATTGGTGAGAAACACCAATACACTATTTTTATTCCTATTCAAACACTAGTTTATATTGTGTTTGTGTTGCTTCTCTACTTGCTTTTGAATCACTCTTACATACTTGTCAAGCATTCATATCGAGAGAAATAGAAATTGGTTGTTAAGGAGTTTACAAGTAAACATAGATAATCGAACCTAGAATTAGCTAACACATTATTCAACCCCTCTTTCCAGTGTGGTTATTTCACCAATAGTTTCCATCCCCTGAGTTGGTTCGCTTTGGTTTTCATGAAAAACAATTCTTAAGTCCCAACTTTGACTTTCGGTTGATATTGCCCTTTTTAATTGATGGAAAAAGGGGGAGAAAAATCTATGTTATAAAGGGAGAAAACTTAGGAAACCAAGCATATAGATAGGGAGAGTTCTATTATTTAGATATGCATGAAGATAGGGGGAGAAATCCCATCATTGAGTTTCATTGTGCTTTATTGAAAATATTTTCTGAAGGATGCTTGTCATCACCAAAAAGGGGGAGATTGTTAGCCTAAGGTTTTCAACCTAGGTCTTAGTCTTGGTTTTGATTATAACAAACATGGAACTAATGGTTTTATGAAGAAATATTTTCAGGTTACAAGTCGGTTTGTGCGACGTTCGCGATCGAAAAAATCAGAGATATTAGAAGGACAATCGTCGACGCTCGAAATAATCGTGAAGATATAGTTTCGGTTTAGGGTGCCTAGATTGAATGTAAAATCCTCTATTATGATGTAAAGAAGCCCCAAAACCAACTTTGAAACCATAAACCCAAACCAGCGACAGCACCGGGCCGAAACTACAGTATGTGTAGTTATCGATCGACGATTTGGTTGACTTGCGATCCACGAGCTCAATGGCTCTATTTTGAGCCATTATTTGCGGTTATACCTGAGCCATACACTCTTGTTTCCCTTTAAATAAAGGTTCCCAACATTCCTTCACGCTTTTAACATTTATTGAGCCATTATTTGAGATATTAAAAATCTTTGATTGAGCCACTTTTCATCAAACCCTAGCTTTGTGTTCCATAGGTAGAAACAAGTTTAAGACATATTTAAAAGGAATTTTTAGAAATCATTAACCTATACATATTTCATCCGGGAAATTTTAAAATTTCTAATTTCCACAAATTAGTACTAGACCCCAAAATTTAGATTTTGATCCTTAAGGATTTTGATTTTTTTGATATTTTTATTGAATTCAAATGAGGGTACTTCCTTATTTAACATTTATGTTTTAAAGTTAATGAAAAAAAAAAAGTTAATAAAAAATAAGACTTGTGAAAGATAAGACCTTGCTAAAGACTACATCTAGTGCAGTTTTGGCCGATGGTTCGGTCGACTGTTCGGTCGACCGATCTGCCACTACAAGAAAAGATTTAATTAAAGGCAAAATTTCAAAAACCATTAATTATTTATCTTCAAATATAAGATTTAGAGGCATACAAAGAAAATGGCCTCTAATATTATATTTATAATAAATTTTGGTCTCTAAATTTCTTATAGGGTTAAAAAATAATTAAGTATCTTAAAATTAAAAAACAATAATGGTTGTCTCATTCTTCAATTCCCTCATTCTTTTTCTCAATCCCGCGCCTCTTCCCTTGTCCTTTTTCCCTATCTCGCGCCTCTCCCACCTCTCCGCACCACTTCCCAACTCTACAATCCCCTTTCTCTCCCTCTCGTCTCCCCTGCTCGAATCCCCTCTCTCTCTCATTCTCTCCATGCCCCCACCTCCCGATCATCGACGATCCCAAAACTCCCTCGACAATCCCAAGCTATTTCCTCCCTCGGCGCAAGATCAAGCCCTACTTCCTCCTGCCTCCGATCCCAAACCTGATCCTGGATCCCAAACATGACCTCGGTGCAAGATCTGTGTTGTTTCCTTTTCAGTTTCGAGCTACTCCACTTTCTTCTCCTTTCCATTTGCCAAATACAATCCAAGTCAGCTTGTTTGCTGGTTATAGATTCTTCTCTCCCAGCCGATTAAACCCCTTTGGTTCCAATACAACAAAGTTAATTTATCTTTTAACCCTAGGTTTCTACAGAGTTCGGAGATGGGTGACACTTGACATTGAAGCCAGATTCAAAAACCTTGAGAAGAGGATTGATGAAAGCCTCGAGATTTTAGATTTCAAAATTGAAAAATCAGTGCGGTGATGCAAGAGGGCTTGGGCAACGCAATCCAGAAGCAAAGAACTATTCATGAGATTATTGATCAAGGTAAGCCTACATATTCCTCGTCATAACTACTATTTTTGAATTTTTGCAGTGTCAAATTAATTCCTTTTTGTCTCAAATCTGTACCTTCTTCCTTGGTCTAGGTATTAACACTGCTTGACTGATGTCCTTTATGTTGAGAAATAATGTATAAGATGAATGGTCTTCTTGTTTCTTTATAGCATGTTTTCCAACAAGTTGGACTTTTAAGCAACTACCAATTTCTTTGATTTCTTTACAGGAGGTACTTTCCACAAAGAAGACTGTTGTAAAAGTATCTAAAGCTCAATGCAATCCGGAAGAAAGTGCTACAACAAAATCTTAAAGGAAGCGTGGTCATGGTGCCAAAGAGGTGCATGCATATAGATATTTTTTATTCTATTTTTTGATTAAAAAGGAAACAATCGAAGTAGAAAAATAAATAAAGGAGTATAATTTGGTATCACATGGTTCTATCTATTTATTTTTCCCAAGTCAACATTGGACTGCTTTGTTTTAATGATACATATGTATGAGGACAAATATACTATTTTATGCAGGATCATGGACATTAGCATGGTTCTTTTATTGCTCTCTTTGCAGACTAAAGTTATTTAACACTTAACTATGTAGCACCATTTCATTCTGCATTGTGAGCAAAATCTTGTGACAAAAGAATAATTGACATTCTTACAGATGCATTCTGATATATCCATGCTAATTTGTAAATTACTAACTATGTTTGCTAGTTGCATTTCCTTGTGATTAATATTTTTTAAACATAGTTAGTGGGAGTAGTTAGGAGAGGTGTTAAGATGGTGTCTAAGCATATCTTCTGGAGTGTAATTGTTTTGAAGTGCATTACTACTAGTTAGTACGCAGACCTGGGAACTAGGTCTAAAAATGGGGTACCAAAAGGCTGTCAATGTTGCCTGTACAATTTTATCAATAACTCAAATTTTGTTTATTCTGGCGAAGTTGCAGGTATTATGCTTTTGATCTTCCTAAATATGCTGCAACATGGAATTACATGTATTTGGAAAGGCTAAGTTAAACTCTATGGAGAGGCCAAGTTAAGCAAACCAAAGACTACTCTAATGATCCCGATGCTTCTTTGGAGGAGTAAGTCTTTTGAATTGTACAATAATATGTTACTCATCTCTGTTGTGAAAAGCTGATGTGGCGCTAATGCTTGTTTCGAAGAACGAATTATATAATGTTTGTTGATATGCCACAATGACCGTTACATGAATGCATTGGGGGTATACTCAAGTCAAAGAGTATTGTGCTTGTAACTCACCAAGTGGACTTCTTGCACAATGTTGATAAGATACTAGTAATTCTATACTCCCCTTTTTAAGGTTTCTCGAATGACGAAATGATGTGACTAACCTCTATATATCAGACTTTGCACTTTTTAGCCTTTTCTTAGCATAAAATAGATTTAAATGTGGTTTCTCTAATATAACTTTAGGAAATAATTTCATGAATAGATATAGTTCTTGATATGTTCAGCAAGTTATAAACTTAAGCATTTTAATTTATCTGATATACGCTATTTGTAGATTAACACTTTGATTCTCTGTAAATGTGAGAACGAAATTTTGCTTCTCACTCGTATATAATTGGTGTTGTATGGGTTTCTTAAGCACAGTTCCAATTCAGCAATAAACTACTAGTTCAAACTTCCAATTAAAAATTTGTTTTCTGTTAGTCTAATTTGCAAATTCCTACGTAAATTGTGGTCCTGTTCTTATGTATTTATTTTTTACTTCAGATACAACATAAATTGAACTCATAGAAGACTTGTCTTATAGTAAGCGAAATATGATAATGTTTCAATAACATGGTTGTGTATCACTAGGCGTCATCACCAACTATACAGAATTCAAACTAATTTATAAAATAAACTTCTTGACATTTAGCTAAGCATCCTTTTTCTCTTCTCTTGGTATTGTGCAAAAAATAGGTTATGAGACTAAATCCCAATATTTTCTTTGCACTTTTCTTTATGTGGTGTGGCATAGACTAAATGTCTTCCTTTACAGCTTTTAGTCTCTATGTACCTTAATAGAGATAGCACTGGAAGCAATATTGAGGTTGATACATTGATATGATATGAAGAGGATAATTAAGCCAGTTCAAGCTGATGAGCCCGTTAAATCTAATCTAGATGTAGAAAAAATAGATGGTGAAATGGCTAACTGCCATCCCAACCACAAGAAGTGCAAAAATACATGATTTTTGCTTAGGCATCCCCTTTGGTAAGTTTATGAATTTTTTAGTTTAAAGGTCGAGCTTAATGTTGCTACTTGCAATGTGACTCTCTACTTGTTATCTCTTATCTTTTAAATTTATTTATATTGGATTTTTCGCTTAGTCCAAGCACTTGCTTTCAAGAAATTCTACTGAAACCTGACCAGCACTACTATGAAGATGTCAAAAGCTTAACTTAATTGATTCCTTTTCAATAAAATATATTGTCCCCAGTTCTTATGATTACGTTTCTTGATTAATTCTGTTGACAAATATATTCTACTGGATGTTTATTGTTTCTATCTATCAGGTTGGTGATGCACTTTTCTTGGTAAGGAATGAGGTCATTTTCAAGTTATCTTGTTGTGTTTGGCCATTGCCCTTTTTGCTTGGGAAAACTATTTATATTTTAATAGAGTGATGTTGATTGTTGAGGAATTCTTTGTGCTAGCCTAGAAATGTCAAGTGTTCTCGATCGTGATTCCATATTTTTGTCCTTTGCAAGACTATTCTTTTGATTTTCTTGATGTATTTGAAAGAGTATAACCTTTTTGATATGTTAGAAAGAATAAAATTTTTGATTTACTAATTACTATTACTCTAGTAGCAGTTCCACATTTTTAGTAAAATAATTAAATGACCTGTGGGTTGATATCATTTGCTATAGTAGATGTGAAAGACATAAGCTTCTAACAAGGATATTGTTTCTTGTCATAGGTGGATAATTAAATTGGTTTTTATGTCTATGTTCCAAGTATATATTCCTTCCTTATTTTTCCTTGTATATCATATCTCAATTTGAAGGGTTTCTCAAGAACTATTCTAAGGTGCACCTTCTCCTCCAATTACTTTCTCGGTTTCTCCTCTTACTCCTTGCAACCTTCATATTTCAAGGTTTCAACTATGAATGTAAGCTTATAGTTGAATACATTTATCTTTTGATTGAATTTTTGTTGCAATTTTGTAAATGTAAAACTTGCATTTTGATTTCATGCAATCTACAACTTTTCCTTTTTCATGGCTTTAATTTTATTTTTTCCTATTATTTGAAGGATTATTGGGAAAAGCATCCAGAAGTTTATTATGATGCAATGTTGAATAAGACTAGTACGGTGGATACACCATCTCATTTGAAGCGTAGGGATGAGGTGAAGCTCACACAATCTATTGGACCTTCAAAAATACGAAAAGAAAAGTCTTCTCCAAAACTCTCTACAAATGTAACTACATCATCTTTTCTCTTCTCTAAGGTTGTTGATGTTAAGCTTTATTCTATTGATTGTTGCTGAGAATGGGAAGATTGTGATAAGATTTTGTCCAGTTGCAATCTAGATGGAATATTATGAAACTTGTAGTTTAGTATTTTAAGATGCATTTCCTTGAAAGTGACATTGTGTAATCAATTTTCTTATTAATTATAATATTTTTAGTTTTTTGAGCAAAATCCATTGTCTCTACTTAAATTTTATAGGTAATTAAATTATCCATTAATTAAATATAATGTGAAAATATTTAGCCCAATTTATAATTTAGAGGCAATACAATTTATTTTTATTGAAGACAAATATATATGCCTCTATTAATATTTTTAGAGACAATTATTTGATGTCCCTAATAGTATTTATATATTAAAGACAAATATATATGCCTCTAATAATATTTTTAGAGGCAAATATGATATATGCTCCTAGTTTTTTTATGTTAAAGAAAAATATAAATGTCTCTATTAATATTTTTAGAGACAAATATAAATGCATCTACTAATATTTTTATAGACAAATATATATGCCTCTAATAATATTTTTAAAGGCAAATAAATATGCCTCTATTAATATTTTTAGAGATAAATATATATGCCTCTATTAATATTTGTAGAGACAAATACATTATAGGTCCCTAATACTTTTAGGGACGGGAGCTCTAGAGACGAACAATTTTATTTGTCTCTAAAAGTTACAGAGACAAATATTTAACTTTTAGAGACAATTTTGACTGTCTCTAATTGTCACTTTTGTTGTAGTGTGCGATCGACAAGTGATCGAACTGGGTCTAAAAACTCACAATAGGGATTTGGTCGACGACCGGCCGAAGGTTCGGTCTGTTGGCCTAAGGTTTTCTACCTTGGTCTTAATCTCTATTTCGATGATAACAAACATGGAACTAATGTTTCATTGAGAAATATTTTTAGGTTCCATATCGATGTCCTCGATCGGAAATATCGGAGAAATCAGAAAATCAGAAGGACATTGATCAGCGTGTTCAGATTCTTCGTAGAAATCACTCGAAGTTCGACGTGTGTACCAAAGACGTCTTGGATGAGTCTAAAGAAGCGCGCAAGAAGAGGGCTGAAAAAAATTAAGTTCAGCCTAGGTTCGATCGATCAGTCGGTAGTCCGAATGTATAGAAAAATTGGCAATAGCCAATTCGGTCGACCGGGCGATCGACTGGACGAAGCAGGAAATTGGTGGTAGCCAATTCGGTCGACCGGGCGATCGACCGGACGAAGCAAAAAATTGGCTGTAGCCAATTCGGTCGACCATCCGATCTACCAAATAGGGCCAAAAATTGGCAATAGCCAATTCGGTCGACCGAATTTGTCAGAAAATTGGCAATAACCAATTCGGTCGATCGGTCGATCGACCAAAGCATGCCAGAAAGCGGCAATTTGCTTTCGGTCGATCTATCGACCGATCGACGATCAACCGGCCATCAACCAGAAGGCGAAAACGACTAGTTTTTTGCTCATTGAGCCGCCTATTTCATTCCTTCTCTTCATGGCTTATAAATAGGAAGCCATGTGAGCCTTCCCACACAACTTTTGATCACTCCTACACTTCATTGAGCCATCCTTGATCAATTCTAAGCTTGATTGTGCCACAATTCTTGAAATCCCTACCTTTGATCTCTCAACTTCTTGGATAATCCTTAACTTCATTGATTCACCATCAAAGGCATCAAGAGGAAGCTAGGAAACTTTGTTTGGAGCTAAGTACTTCATTGTTTGATTTTTGTAAACTTAAAGTGTACTTTGACCGAAGTCAACAAAGTGACTTAGAAATCTCATTTTTAGCCCAAACTTGACTCATATACTTAGATTCACTCATGTTAGATATCCATATGCCTAAGTTTGAGAAAATATGAGTAGATAGCAGAATTTGGTACTTAGCATTTTCATATTTTCATGTCTATTTTGAATGAAACTGTGCTAAGTTCATATTTAGATCAAATGACATTAGTTTCACCTCAAACTTAATATACATGCTTTAAATAACCATATCTTGGTATTTTGAAAGTTTGAATGAAATCTAAAAATGTCATGAAAATATCAATACTTAAGCCTATACATGATTTCTAGACTTGGAATGTATTTATCATCTAATGCTATCATGTATGATTTAGTTTCATATTAGATATTTGATTTTTCATCCCTTTAGTTGAGATTTTCATATTTCATGGAAAATAGTTTTAGAGTCTCAACTTTGACTATAGGTTGACATTTCTAGCCTTTTTGATTGATGTCAAAAGGGGGAGAAAAATATAGGTAAAGTGGAAGAAAATATAGGAAAACCATGCATATAGAGCACTATTATATAGATATGCATGTTGATAGGGGGAGAAATCCCATATTTGATATCCTCTATGCTTAATTGTAGACATTTTCTTAAGAATGTTTGTCATCATCAAAAAGGGGGAGATTGTTGGCCTAAAATTTTCTACCTTGGTCTTAATCATGGTTTTGATGATAACAAACATGAAACTAATGTTTCATTGAGAAATATTTTTAGGTTCCATATCGGTTAGTGCTTGATGTCCTCGATCAGAAATATCGGAGAAATTGGAAAATTAGAAGGACGTCTGGGAAATCTTTAGAAGTTCGACGTGTGTACCAAAGACGTCTTGGACGAGTCTAAAGAACACATGGAAAGCTCTCCAAGTTGACGCATGTTGAAGGCCAGAACCCAAAAACGAAGTGCGCAAGATGAAGGCTGAAAAAAATCAAGTTCAGGCTAGGTTCGGTCAACCGGTCGGTCGATCGAATGTAGAGAAAAATTGGTAGTTGCCAATTCGATCGACCGAGCGATCGATCGAACTTATGATCACTCCTATACTTCATTGAGTCATCCTTGATCAATTCTAAGCTTGATTGTGCCACAATTCTTGAAATCCCTAGCTTTGATCTCTCAACTTCTTGGATAAGCCTTAACTTCATTGATTCACCATCAAAGGCATCAAGAGGAAGCTAGGAAACTTTATTTGGAGCTAAGTACTTTATTGTTTGATTTATTGCTCCATTTATTATTGTATTTTGTTGTTTATTTCATTGTATTTGAACTTGTAAGAAGACCCAGTGTTAGGTCTTGTGTGTAAGTGGTTACCTTGGTGAAGAAGGTGTCAAGCCACTTGTATAAAAATAGTTTACTAGGATTAGTTGAGTTGTCCCTTAGGGTTGAGGTGGAAGAGTGCTCTCGGTAAGAAGGCGAATACTTCTGGGTGTGGAAGTGCCTTAGGTTGAGAGTGAGACTCTTTGGGTCAAAGTCCTCTGTGTAAAGGAAACAAGATAATCTAGTAAAGCTAAGTTTGAAAATCCTAAGCGGGGTGCTTAGGTAGTGGAGTAGGCACTGGGGCCGAACCACTATAAATCATTGTGTTAGCGTTATCTCTATTTGTGTTTATTGCTTTATATTTATTGCTTTTGCTTGCTATTAATATCGTGCTTAGCCTAACTAATTGAAAAACGATTAAAACCGGAATTAGGTGATAAGATTAGTTAACATACTATTCACCCCACCCCCCCCTCTAGTGTGGCCATTTCACCCAACACGGCCGACAAAACCTCCGACCGGCAGAACCTCAATGGCTATTTTTTGAGTCGTTGAGTGGAGTTTACTCGGGCTTCACCCTTTGCTTCCCTATAAATACATAACCCCAACCTTTCTTTGATCCCTTAACTATTATTGTGCTATAATATGTGATACTAAAGCTTTGATTGAGCCGCTTTGATCTCAAAACCCTAGTTTCATCATCTATCCTTGATTGAGCCTTCATTCTTCATTGATTCATCATTTTGAGGCATCAAGAGGACTAGGGATTCGATATTGGAGCTAAGTATAATTTGTTTGATTTATTTTTCCATTAACTTGTATATTTTTTAGGTTTATTTGTTGTATTTCAACTTGTGTAACCCTAGGGTGCTAGGCTTGTTTGATTGGGTGGTTGCCTTGGTTGTAAGGCTTTTGTCCACCGGTTTAGTTAGTTTACTAGGATTGAATTTGTTTTCCTTTAGATTGTGAGGTGGGAGAGTGCTTTCGGTAGGAAGACAGAGACTTACGGGTGTGGAAGTGCCTTCGGGTTGAGAGCGGAGATTCTCCAGTATAAATGCATCATTGTAAGGAAACAAATTAATCTAGTAAAGCTAAGTGGGAAATCCTAAGTGGGGTTCTTAGGTAGTCGAGCAGGCATTGGGTCCGAACCACTATAAATCTCTTTGTTAGCATTATTTTCACTTGTGTTTGCTCAATGGCCATATTTACCTTGCTTGCACATTTATCTAGTTTATTTGAGCACTTGCCTAAGTGATCAAGAATTGATTAAAATCAGATTTAGGTTAAGGTTTTAGTAAACATACTATTCACCCCCCCTCTAGTGTATGCCATTTGACTTACAGGGGGACTTGCAAAAGATACTCCGACACTCAAGTCAGAATATGTTTGAGGTGGAGGTGATAGAAATTGGAATCTAGGGTACGTGAGGTGTGTCATGTCTATATATAATGCAGGATGAGGGATGATTGGCCATAATGCCGTCAAATAATATAGTAGGGATGTTGCTCATAATGGGTCAAGGCTGATCTCTGAGATGTTCAGCTCGTGAATGACGAACTTCTCATAATCAATGAGGATAGAAGTATCCTTTCATGGTTGGAAGGAGCCCCCCGGGCTAAGTCGTCTTGCTTGTCTCGTGTTTGGTTCACATATGTGGGTGCATCTGGTCTTAATTCGGCCAGGCCCAAAGGTACTAGTCCAATCCATAGCCCTCGAGCTTGGTCTGAGTCCGAGGACTTCGTACCGAGTTCAAAGGAGTGTCGATTTCTGATCTCGGCTTGATAGGTAGACATCGATTGGATTCTAGGAATATATTATCTTCTTGTCAAGTTATTCGAGGTGACGAGTTGTTGTAGATGTCGAGCTACTGCAAGCGTTGAGCTATTGCAAATGTTGAGCTACTATGGCTATGAGGGAGGGTTCTCATCCGACGATCGAAACTTAAGGTGCCCGAGCGGATGTGGAGAAGTCGAGGCTAATAGTGCATGATTTTGAGGGGAAGATACGAGCTCTTGAAGACGAGGCACATTGTTTTCGAGATGTCGCCCTCAAGGCAAGTTATTTGCCCCTGGATTGGATTTTTTTGAGGCCAACCTTCTTAAAGGGGTGAGGGATGGCATTCTGATTGATCATGAGGTGGTGCCTCCCATTTCCGCAAAGAGGGAGTCCTTAGTCACCGTTTCCATGTGCATCCTCCTATGACAAAAGCATATTCGCTTTTCCCTCTGTAATACTCGCAAAATTTATTAAATTTTTTATATTGGTTTTAGCGGGATTTGCGCGACGCGTAAAGGTGTGTGCGGAGTTGATCGCGGTTGGGCGCAAATTGATGTGAGACCCTTGCTGAATTTAAATTACTCAAATTTAGTGTTACTTATTGTGTTAGGTCGAGTTGGGTTTGAGCCGAGTCAGAGGGTGCAATCGGGGCTCGAATCGGACTCGTCTTGAGCAAGTTGGGTTGAGTTAATTGAAGCTGGGCAAATAGGTAATTCGGCATTTAAAATTTAAAAAAATATAAAGGTGCCACCTGGGGCGTACGGCTCCTAGGAGGAGCCACACGCTATCTAAGGAGGGGTGTGAGAGAGGGGGGAATCGAAGAGGGATCGGCCGAAGATCGGAGACTTAGTATATGACCTATATATATGATAAGGGGTATCTGATCTCACAATTACATATGACCAGTCATTAATATACAAGTGTAGGTGCTCATTAGTGAATGACTTCACTGAATTGACCTACACGAGGAACACATAATGGAATCCATAAATGAGTGTCAATACGATGTTCCTCGGGTGATAGTAGGTGCAAGCAGTCCTTGGACCTGAGGTTGCATGGTTACCTTGTGAATAACGAATCATTGCTTTGGTTCTATCCCTTCGTGGCCATCAGCGTCATGTGTCGAGTATTACTGGGCATGGGGAAGCATTCATGGAGGTAGGTGAGTAACCAACATAGAATCGGTTACTCCTAGTAAGAGGAGATAATGTCCTATGTGTCCCTACATGTGTCGACTTGGGAATCTCTGGCCAGAGTAGACATGAAAGTCAGGAAGATATTTCTGACATTTCATTATTGAGACGACATCTTGGCGGGTGGAATACATATGAATTAGTATTAGGGTTTGACACTTCTTCCGTACCCTAGCCGACTTCGGGACATTGTAACCGAGGAAGTTAGTTGCACGATAACTTATCACTGAAGGGCGTTCGATTGCTGTAGATTGAACCTCACACTATCCGGGTAGAAACGACACATTGTTAGACGTCAATCTTGACTTATGAGTGGAGTCCCTCACGGCCACACTTCACGACCACACTAAAGAGATTTAGTGGAGGCTCGTAAGATTCGAATAGAAGTCGTTCTATCAAATCCGACTCTCCGTTATGCACAACTCACTGCTGGCTTTGGGTGGAGCCCAATAGGTCACACACAACAGGCTAACCTCATAACAGACCTTATGACATAAAGTTCGAATGCGGCCCTATATGCCCACTAGCATGGACTCGCTGCAACTCAATTATGAATCTCATTTACGAACACGATAGGAAAGTTGTTTCCTATAGGAACGAATGCGCGAGGAAGGAGTTCCTTGTTAATCCTAATTTGTAGGGCATCCCTAAATTGTAGGGATTGGCAACATGATAATATTTTATGTAGTTGATTAAATTTAATTATGAATTAAATATTTAATTAACTACTTGACCGGGAATATATTTAATTATTAATTAAATATAATTTGATTTTGAATCAAATATACATGGTGGGAAAATTAGTTTTGAACCATGAGCCTAATCGATTAATTAGGAATTAATTTATTTAAATAAATTCTAATTAATAAGAATACGATTTATTGATTATTAAAAAATTATAAGAAATTGAATTATTTTGATAAACCACTTGCCTACATTTTAGGGAATTGATTTGTTTAGATAATTATCATTCTTATTTGTAGGCTCTTAATTTATGAAGATAAATTAAAGTTTATATTTTATTAGATTTAATTAATTTTGAATTAATTATGAAGCCATTAAAATATGAATTATATTTGGAGGCAAACCCCAAAATTTTGAATTCCGAAGAGTGTTTTTAGGGGGGGGGGGTTCTACCTTGTAACCGCCCCCTCTCTATAAATGGTGACCGTGCACCCCATGGGTGGGAGTTGGTGAATGAGTTCTCCCTCCTCTCCATTGGTGGCCGACCATCTTCCTCCTGCTTCCCCGGGCTTTTGATGAAGTCGAATTGTAGGTGTCTTCTACTTGGGTGTGTCGCCTACTTCATCTTCTTGGAGGAGTCTAAGAAGGACAACGAGGTATTCTTTTATTTATCCTTTCATTCTATGGGTTTCTCATCCACTCTTCCTCCCTTTTTGGTGCTCGGTTCTTGGCGGAAGGGCCGGCCTTGCCTAGGTGGATTTCGGGATTGAGAAAGCTTCTCTGTTGAGCCACAACGAGCCCCGGTGTTCGTTGCCCCTATTGTTTGCGAGGAGCTTGGTGTGGACTATCGTTGGAGGATGTGCACGTGTGAGTCTCAAGACTGCAGAGTCCCACCTTATGTAGGATAATGACAGAGTTTTGTTAGTGGGAGATGCCTCTGAGGCAAAGTTATACTCTGTTAAGAACAAAGTGAAAAACAAAACTGTTAAACCCATGAAAAATATCAAGAAGAAAGGGAAAGTTGTTCCTAATAGCACCTGCTACCATTGTGGTAAAAATGGCCACCGGAAGCGCAACTGCAAGGAATATCTTACAGAGTTAAAACTAAAGATGGTTTTTTGAAACCGCCGCTTTAGGTGCCTACCGTATCGAAAATCCTTTGTCATTAAACTCTACTATCTTTATGCTATTTGATACCGAGTATTTGATATCAATCATCATCTGCAAGATGTTGTAGGAGAAGAAGAAAAGTAGAAGACTTGACCAAAGGCAACTACGATCTGCGGGAAGGCGATAGGCGCAATAGTTGTAGCCTTAGTCGTAGGAACCTATTGTATAAGTCTGCTATTTGGAAAAAACCTGATAGGAATGAATGCGCGAGGAAGTAGTTCCTCGGTAACCCTAATTTATAGGGCATTCCTAAATTGTAGGGACTGGCCCATTATAATATTCTATGTAGTTGATTAAATTTAATTATAATTAAATATTTAATTAACAACTTGATCGGGAATATATTTAATTATGAATTAAATATAAGTTGATTTTGAATCAAATATACATTGTGGGAAAATTAGTTTTCAACCATGAGCCTAGTAGATTAATTAGGAATTTAATTATTGAGATAAATCATAAAATTAATAGAAATATGATTTATGAGGATAAATCATAATTCTATTAATAAATAAGAAATTGAATAGTGTGTTATCTAATCTTTTTTGCCAAATTTTCATTTTAATCCTTTGTTAAACTAGTTAAGCAAATTATCAATTTAAACAACAAGAAGAAACAATTTAATGTGGCAAGGAAGCACAAACACTATAGCCAATGCAAACACCAAAATTTATAGTGGTTAGGCAACACCGCCTACTGCACTATCTAGGCACCGTGCTTAAGATTTCACTCACAGATCTATTAAGTTAAGAGTAACTTACAATCGAGGACTTTTCACAAGAAAGACTCCACACTCACTTCGAATGCAATTCCACACCAGGAAGTATCCACCTTCATACCGAGTGAGTTTTCCCACCTCAATTCCTAAGGAACACTGTCATGCCCCAAATATAGGGTCACGTGATCGGCCATGATATACGTGCCTATACCCCGTAGTCTAACTCATGCACATGCCGACATCATAAGAATAACAATAGCGGAAAGAAATTAACAAGTTGTTATTTCATCTAGAACCAAACGAATAAAATGTGGAAATAATACATCAAGTCCAACAGACCAAATACAATAAAATCTGAATAAAATGACATAAATGCCCTCAAGGGCTACAACTCAAAAAGACCAACCAAAAGTGCATGACACACTACCAAAAGACTCGACTACGACCCTAACTAGGATGGCTATGAGATCATACGGATCCTCTGCCCTCCAGCTGTGCCAAGTGCTCCAGCCCATCTCATCGGTCAAGCTCCGCAAAATAAAACAACGACAACGGGTGAGTTCAACGAACTCAGTGAGCGATTCTACCAACCCTCACAAAAACAACCATCACATATAATATGCATAAGGAAAAACTCCTGACTCAAGCAGGAAATGGTCACATGGAAGTGACTAGCTATTAGGCCATCCGGCCACCACCTGCCCGAAGGTAGCCAACACCCATACGGTGAAGAACAACAAGCCTAAGCCTACCATCCTAAGGCAACAACAGATACTAGGATAATCGGGAAGGACCTCCAAACTTATCATAGTATAAAGAAACTTGGCAGCAATCGGGAAAGGCCCTCCTAACATGCTCCATGAGACGCGTAGGGACAATTGGTATTTGCCCATATGAACTTGCCCCTTTAATATATCGTAGGCGTAATCGGGCAGGTCCTCCGAGCTTACTCTTAAAAGATATCACAGGAATAATCGGAAAAGGCCCTTCGAACATATTCCTTAAAATCACCTCGGGTATAATCGGGTAGGCCATCCGAAATTATCCCACGAGGCCAACCAGAACAATCAGGAAAGACCCTCCGAACTTGTTCTACAGGTTGCGAATTAGCCATCCAATCTTCCGGGCCTAGCCCGCAATCCGGCTCCTCGACAAGCCTCTCCGCCATTCATAAAGATATGGCGCACCATGACCTAAGTCAAGTCTTTCCTACGTTGTCTCATGGGTGTTCCTATTGGAAAGTGTCTCAACACTCCAATACCCGATCCCAACTCCTAGACCCGTAATGTCATAAACCCTTGTGGTTTTATTTCATGCATAAACTTCTCGTGTTGGTTCATGACAAATTATGCTGACCCTTTTACCTAATTTTAATTATGCAATTAAAGTTTAGTTCACCACAATTAGGATTTTGATTTAGATTACTGTACTGCCCGAAACTAATGTATCTAATCCGAATCTAGTCTCCAGAGTGTGTCCTATGATTCCAAACTATGTTTTCTGGTCAAAATGATAGGTTACATTAATATGTGCAGCAAATTATGCACATTACAAACAAGATATCAAAATCAGCCATAAAACAAATAATTCAGCATGCAGTTTTCAGCCTAATTGAGTTTCAGCACAATACAGATGATTAAATCCGAAAATTATATAATTAAATTCCTTAATTATCATCACAACAAAATTATATCATTGAGACAAAACTTCTCAATAATCAAGTCATGATTGTTTATCCAAGATTAGCAAACATCAAGACAATCTTCAAACAAGAATCAAATTTCAAGATCAAGAACACCCATGGCTTCGAGATCCAATCTTATCTTTTTAAAACATGATCATGATCCAAAAATCACAGATTTAATTCCAATGCATGTCACAACAATACAAGAACCTAAATTGGTAAGCAATTCATAGTATAGACCTCAAAATAAACAAGAACATCTCATTCAGGCATTTCATCAAACACCTTGAGGGCAACTTTGTTTCTCCCTTGGCCGAGCACTCCTAGGATCATCGAATAGCGAAACAAGAACATCAAGCCTCCAAGAACGATTTCAAGAAACTCGAAGAAAACCCGAGAAAGGAGAGGTAAAACCACTCACTTGATAAGGAAGAAGAAATCCCGGACGATGGCCCTCGAATCCGGCTTCAAAAGACGGCGGCTCGACTCAATAAGGGGAAGAGAGGGGGCGACGGCTCACCTCAAGCCGCCGGCTTGAAGAGAGGGAAAGAGGAAGAGAGAGGGGCTGGCTTGGTTCCTCTCGGCTCAGCTCCGAAGGGAAGGAAGGAGGAGAGGAGATGAAACCTTGGGCGGCTCGGCTCTAGGGGGCGACGGCGGCTCCAAGGGGAAGAGGAGAGGGGCTGGCGGCTTGGTAGCTTGGCGGATGGCTCCTCTTCCTAAAAGTCTTGTGTGGCTCCAATAGAGAGCCACAAGCCAAGGGGAGGGGGGTTTTATACTCCCTCCTCAACCCTAATTCTTTCAAACCCTTTATCCAACCCGCATCCGCCTCAAGCCGAACACGAATCCGCTAACTTAATTAATTTAACTACTCAAGCAATATTTCACATTCGAAATCCAACTTACCCGAGCTCGCAAGCTCGCACCGGACCATGAGTCGACTTAGCTCGACCTCGATCTAGTCCACTAGACTGGCAAATACAAGCATAAAGGAAAATAATATAATTAAATATTTAGGATATTACAAATACTCCTAACCTAACTTACACAAGTGGATTTATACCTTCTATACCAAGGTAACCACCAAATCACAAGACCACACACTAGGTCTTCTTACACACTTGAGTATTCAATTATAAAACAAAACAAAAAACACATTTAACACAAGAAGAGAGTATAGAGAACTTTTCACAACAAGAACAACTCCTCTTCTTGAGCCTAGCAACCTTAAATAGCCCTCCAATGATGAAGCACTTTGAATAAGGTATCAAGAAGCTAGTAATGAAGGATTAGATAAAAAAAAAACCTAGGGATGCATATATCAACTCAATGTAGGTTTAGGACATCTGTAGTTGTTAAGGAGAGAGTTTAGAAAGTTTGTAGGGATCGAGTGGAGATCGCCCAACGGGCGAATTTTTCTACCCGTTATACGCTCAATTGATCGTCGGCTGATGACAGGTTGACCGCCCGATCGACCGGGCATCAACCGCAAGGCCACTGCCAGTTTTTGGCCTTTGATGGTCAACCGGCGTTCGGTAGCCGATCTACTGGCTAGCGATCGGTACTCACCTAAGTTGACTTTTTTTGTCATTTCAGGTTTCGGCTTCCGGGTTTCTGAGTTTTGCTATATGCATACATCTTGCAGACCTACACAAGTGTTTTTACATTCACTCTAAATATTGTTGGATGAAATGACCACACTAGAGCGGGGGTGAATAGTGTGTTAACTAATTTTTCGCCTAATTCCAATTTTAATTATTTCGTGATTAGTTAGGCTAAGCACGATATTTATAGCAAGTGGAAGCAATAGATATGAAGCAATAAACACAAACAAACTATCAATGCTAACACAAGTATTTATAGTGGTTCAGCCCCAATGCCTACTCTACTACCTAAGCACCCCACTTAGGATTTTCAAACAAGTTTTACTAGATAATCTTGTTTCCTTTACAACGAGGACGTTTTCACCGAAGAGTCTCTGCTCTCGCACCGAAGGCACTTCCACCCCTGGAAGTCTCTGCCTTCCTACCGAGAGCACTCTCCCACCTCCATCCTAAGGACAACAAGAACTAATCCTAGCAAACTATGTTTACACCGATGCATTTAAACCTTAAACACCAAGGTTACCACCCAATTTCAAGACCTACACTCTAGTCCTCTTGATGCCTCAAGGTAATAAAGAATAAAATATACAAGTAATGGAGCAATAAATCAAACAATAAGATACTTAACTCCACAACAAATTCCCTAGTCCTCTTGATGCCTTAAGGTAATGAATCGATGAAGGTTTGAAGGCTATATCAACGAATGAGAGATCAAACTAGGGTTTTTCCAAGTAATGGCTCAATGAAAACTTGGAAATGATCAAAGATGGCTCAATGGAGTATAGGAGTGATCAAAAGTTGTTTAAGGAAGGCTGGGTTTGGGTATTTATAACCCTACAATGAAAACAACGCGTCAACGGGCGAAAAACTAGTCGTTTCTCCCATTCGGTCGCGTGCCGATCGATCGTCAGTCGATCGACAGATTGACCGCCTATGACCGTTGGCCTTTCTGTGCTTTAATTGCACTGATCGGTCGATCGGAGGGTCAACCGCCAGAGTCACGAGAAGAGCGATCTGCAATCTGGTCAACCGATGCACTCACGATTCTTTTCATACGCAGTTCAGTCGACCGATCGATCGACCAACACATCCACTGCTAGTTTTTGGCTTCTGCCGGTCGATCGAAGTGGCCTTTTGCCACTTTTTAAGACCATTCGGTCGACCGAAACTAGGCTGAGCTGATTGGTTTGCTTTGTTTCTCTACTCGTTTGAGTTTCGTTTTCGCTAAGCCTACTTATATAATATTTATTAACTTTAAGTTAATAACTTTAAAACATAAATGTTATATAAGAATTACCCCCATTTGGATTCAATAAAAATATCTAAAAAATCAAAATTCTTAAGATTCAAAATCTCGTTTTTGGGGTCTCATATAAATTTTCCGAAAACGGAAATTTCTTAACTTTTCAGGTCAAGTATAGGTAGGCTATGTTGTGTGAAATCCGACACAAGAAGGGGGGTTGAATAGTATCTGTCCCCTCTTTCCAATATTTTAATTTTTTCTTTTTACTCAATTTTATCTTCACAGTGCAAGTGTTTCTTAACACTAGATGTAATCAAATATTAATAACAATAATAGGCAATCAAGAAAGCAATGTAGACAAAGAATCATTATAGTGGTTCGGCCAACTGCCTACTCTACTACCTTGGCTCCTCACCAAGGATTTCTAACCACTACTTTATAGAGTTTATATTTCCCTTTGAATACAATGAGGACACTCTTCTCACCACTCTGAGAACCCCTCAATCCTATTCACCTAGACAAAACACAATTCTATAAAGATTTCCCTAAGTGTTTCCCTAGCTCCCTAGCACACCTAGCAGCTATTATAGATGAGAACAAGTTTGAAATAACAATTCAAATACAATGAAAGGAGCTTAAGAATTTAAAGATGAACCAATGCTCCTTTCCCAAGCCTTCAAGCCTTCAACTTGTCGAAAGATGAATCTTGAGTTGCAGCAGAGTTGAGGGAAGCAGGCGCTCGAAGAATGTTGTCGACGGAAATGAAGGGTGCGCAGCAAATCAATTCTTATGAAGGCTTAAATCACTTCTTTAATGCTCAATAAATTTTCTAAGAAGTATTAAAGAAGTTAGGTGAGGGGTATTTATAACCGCTCACCCAAACAGAACATTCAATGGGCAAAAAAATAGCCGTTGACGCCGTTCGATCGCTTACTGGTCGATCGTCGGTCGATCGACTAATCAACCGCCAATGCGACTGCTGGCTTTACGTGAGTGTTCGATCGACCGACGGGTCAATTGACTGTCATGAATCTATCAATCCCACATTCGATCGACCAATTGGTCGACCGAAGCAGTGATGCCAGGGTCGTGCGACTTGTGAGCTGTAATCCGATCGACCGATGCAACTTCTGCCAAATTCTGGCTTCGGTCGATCGACCGAAGTAGCCTTGCGTAATTTCCTTCACCAACTTTGACCGACCGACTGGTCGATCGAATGGCTACTGCCAATTTTTTTCGTCATTCGGTCGATCGAACATGCTACTTGCCAGAAATTTGCCTTGTTTGGTCGACCAATCGATCGACCGAACTCAGGCTGAGATTGATTTCTACTTGAATTTTTTTTACATGCCTTTTTGTGGGTTTAGTTACCAAGTTTTAACTTGGATAACTTTACAATTTGGCTTAGGATAAAATCATCTTAGGGGCATATTACATGATCTCTACTTGATCTAAGCCCGAGCCTCTCTTTGACGTTTTCTTCTTCCATTTCTTTGACGGTCTTTTCTTTCGATTCATTTGAATCAACTTGGCATGCTTACGACAACCTCAACCTGAACTCAAAGCTTCACATATGGATTAAATACTTGTTTGTTATCATCAAAATAAAGATCGAGGCTTAAGAGAAACCCTTAAGCCAATAGGCTAAAGGCTTCCAAAAATTCCTAAAAAATACATCGTTATCTAATCTTAACCCAAGGAACAATTACCGCTATTTTTTATGTCAAGAAAAGGTCTAGGATATATAGCTCTCCAAGGAGCTCCCTAGGCTTAGTGGATTTCAGGGCGGTTTCCGGGTTTTCATGTTTTGGGTTTCGAATTTAGTTTTAGGGTTCTTTGCATCATTAAGAGGATATACAACATATCTAGACACCCTAAACCTAAACTCTAACTTCTTGAAGAGTTCGAGCGCGTCAACGAACGTTCTTCTGATTTTCTAATTTTTGTGATTTTTCTGATCACGAACGTCGTGCGCTAACCGATATGGAAGCTGAAAGATATCTCAATGAAATATTAGTTCCATGTTTATTATCATCAAAACCGAGATTAAGACCAAGGTTGAAAACCTTAAGCCAACAATCTCCCCCTTTTTGATGATGACAAACATCCTTAAGAAAATATATATATTAAAGCACAAACGATATCAACTAAGGGATTTCTCCCCCTATCAACATGCATATGTATGGAAATAAACTCCCCCCATCTATATGCATGGTTTTCCTATATTTTCTTTCCCTTTATTCATATTTTTCTCCCCCTTTTGACATCAATCAAAAAGGATAAGAAAAATCAATCTAGTCAAAGTTGGGACTTGAAAACTAGTTTTCATGAAAACTAAGTCAACCAACTCAAGGGACAAAAACAATATAACGAATGAGAGACTAATTAATACATGATATCAAAAACGAGAACTAGGAATCATGTACTAACTCGTGTATCGATATTTCCAAGTATCAGTCAAAGAGTCATAAATCATTTTAAAAATGATTTTTCTCTCTAAAATATTAGAATGATACCAAAAGTGAATTCAAAATATCATACTTGAAGTCTCATTCGAAGATTGGACCAAAAATCAAAGCATCGGTAAAATAAACATTTGAAAAGAACGATACTTTAAAGTTTTGAAATCTAATTTCAAAAATCCAAATCAAATCACATTCATACTCAAGATTTTTGAAATTTTTATGCCATAAACTAGATTTTTCAAGGAAGATGCAGATTCAAGAATCAAGAAAATTTTGTTTTTCTGCATTTTTCTAAAATTCATTGAGTTCTAGTGGTATTTTCGTAAATATTAGCTATTTTTCAAAAGTTCTCAGTTTTCATTCAAACTTTTCAGATATTAAGATCTAAGCATTTAAAGTATGTTTATCAAGTTTGAAATGAAATTAGTATCATTTGGTCAAAAATTTACCTTAGCATGATTTCATTAAAAAATGAGCATGTTAACAAGAAATTGCTAAGAATCAAATTCTAACATTTACTCATGGTTTTTCAAGTTTAAACATATAGACACCTAATATGAGTAAATCTAAACATGTTTGTGAAGTTTGAACCTAAAATGAAATTTCTAAGTCAATTTGTTGACTTATGTCAACTCTACTCAACTTTAGGTCTCCTAAAGTGAACTTGTTATCAATTTATCTATTTTCTCATGATTTTTCAATTTTAATCACATGGAAGCAAATCATGAGTGAACCAAACATGTTTATCAAGTTTTAACTTAAAATGAAGTCTCTAAGTTTTATTTCTACCTAGAGCACATTTCATTCAATCTAGATGACATGAAATTGCCTAAGTATCAAAATTTTATCTACTCATGAGATTTCAATCAATTATCATGCAAAATCATTCATGAGCATAGAAAAATAATTTTATCAAGAAAATAGAGGTGGTATGTAAGTATTTTACCAAACTGAAACTCATACCTCATTTCTTGAGAAATTCCAAATTTTTAACTTTCTTTCCATTTTCCTTTAGCCTTCTAAATTTTTACCACTTTCTCAACTTGCAAGTAGGCTTCATTAGTATCATAATGAAATCATATATCAAATAGCAAGATAACTTACTAAATAGCAAAGTTTAATGCAAAGTTTCATTTAAAAATCTTAACATATGCTAAATAGTAGAGATTCATTTTAATGAGTTATCATGATATCAAAATGAATTAAAGAGATCTTAAGATATGAAATATTTATAAAGTAAGATCTCTAAACATGTTTAACTAGTTTGGACTTGAAGAGAATGTCTCTAATAGTGAATATCAACCTAGAGCAAGTTTCATTTAATGAAATTTGCCTAAGTGCTAAAATTCTACCTACTCTTGAAAATTCAAGGGTTTAACATGCAATTCTAATCATGAGTATAGAGACATAATTTAAGCTTATACATTGAGGTATAACATTAATATTTTATGGAAATCGAAATCATATCTCATACTTGAAAATTTAGCTAAACTAATCTTTTTCAATCTAATTAGCCTTCCATTTAACTTTAGATTTAGCTTGCATGAGGAAATCATTGGTAACATAATGACATAATTATTTCAAGCAAGCTAATCATTCTAGATAGCAAAGTAAGCATCAAAGATTTCATTCAAAATTCAACTTTGCTAAATAGTTCGAAATTTGTTTTAAAGATGAAATCGAGTGATATCAAAACGAATTTTAAGAGATCACAAGTGAAATATAAATAAAAACATGATCTCCAACCCTTCCTATTGGTTGAAAACTGAAAGGCCACAATGAGCCTAAGATTTAAAACCGCAAGGTCGCATGAGCCCATTACAGGCTACATAGGTCTCCGAAGAGACCGGAAATCAAAAATCAAAAATATTTTTGAAACTTATCAAGAGCGGAAATTCTACTAATATTAAGCATATATCAAAACTCCAACTATAATTTAAGCAAGAGGGTATAGGAGATGATACCAAGTTTACTTAGATGCCAATTTTCATTCCTAAGGCATCATGATGACTTGAAGTTGCAACCTTGAGGTGGTGTATCCTTCAAGCCCTCAAGCAACTTCAATCAACCAACTTCATCTTACTCGTGTGTGGTAGCTCCCCCTACAATAGAAAAAACCTTTGGTACCCAAATCCCTTTGGGTTCTAGGGGGTTAGTGGGCTTAGGTACCCAAAATATCTTCACAATACTTGGGTTCATTTTGAAGGCACAATCATAGATGGCATGCCCATAAACACCACAACAAACACAATGTCCATTAAACTTTTTCTTTTCATTATGGACATGAGATTTAATGTTAGAATGTTTGACATAAGAAGGATGATGGACATGAGCATTCTTAAGTGAAACATTCTTCTTTTGAACATGAGGTTTAAATGTGGAATGCCTAACATGAGAATGATGATGAACATTGGCATTTTTTATATAAATATTTTTCATTCTAGTGTTCTTAGGTGATGAAGCATTTCTTAATTCATTTACTTTCTTATTCATGAAAATAATCTCACTTTTCAAGTCATTCATGGATTTTTGAATAGCATGCAATTGAGTTTTTAACATGCTATTTTTATTCTTTAACTTTTCATTTTTATATTTCAAGTCCTTCATCTCAAATTCCATATCATCATGGCAAGAATTAAAAGAACTAGATTTCATTTTCTCATTTTCTAATTTGCATTCATGCAAATGAGAATTAAGCCTTATATTTTCTTTCTTTAATATTTTCTTTTCCTTATTCTTTTTGATTATCAAGGCATACATATTTTTGTACTCATCCATTAGTTCATCATAAAGCAAATCATGAGAGCTAGATGAGTTAATGCTATCATTTTCATTAACATGACTCGAAGGAGAATAGTGTACCTCATTGTTATCATTCATGAGGCAATCTTTTGATGTGGCTTCATAGTCATGACAAGAGGACGCTTCACTTGAGTGGAATGAGAATGTGGAAGCGTTCGACCTCTTCTTTGCCTTTTTCTTCATGGAAGGGCAATTTTTCTTCACATGCCCCTTTTCCTTGCATGCATGGCACACTACCTTGCTTTTTCGTCTCTTGGAGCTACTCCTTTGACTAGAAAAGCTATGAGCATCAAAATCAAGATTAGTGGTAGGTGAATGACCATTGTCATCACTACCTTCATTAGAAGTGCCAATCTCTTCGGTCTTGGCATAATCATATAACATGTTTAGAGTTGCCCAAATAGCAAAAGTCGAAGTACAATGCATGATCTTTTAAAAGATATTATTTTCACAAGAACAATATATGCAATTTATTGCCTTAGCATTTAATTCAAACCTATTAATTTGTTCTTGTGTCCATGCATCCATGTTTTCCTTAGGTTCAATATATTTGATTTTTACCATATTAAAAATACCAAAACCTTGAGTCTTTAGGAAAGTATACATTCTACTCCTCCAAAGACCCAAGTTAGACTCATCGAACCTAGGTGATATAGACGCTACCAACTCTAGTGTCATTCTCGGATTGAGACAAGGTGTAGAAGAGATGGTGAAATCTCAAGCTACAGACCCGCTCTGATACCAATTGTTGGATGAAATGGCCACACTAGGGGGGGTGAATAGTATGTTAACTAATTTTTTGCCTAATTCCAATTTTAATCATTTCTTGATTAGTTAGGTTAAGCATGAAATTTATAGCAAGCGGAAGCAATAAATATGAAGCAATAAACACAAACAAACTATCAATGCTAACACAAGTATTTCTAGTGGTTTGGCCCCAATGCCTACTCCACTACCTAAGCACCCCGCTTAGGATTTCCAAACTAGTTTTATTAGATTATCTTGTTTCCTTTACAACGAGTCTTCGCTCTCGCACCGACACACCCGGAAGTCTCCGCCTTCCTACCGAGAGCACTCTCCCACCTCAATCTTAAGGACAACAAGAACTAATCCTACCAAACTATGTTTACATCGGTGGATTTGAACCTTAAACACCAAGGTTACCACCCAATTTCAAGACCTACACTCTAGGTCTAACTCAAACTCAAATACAAAGTAGTGAAGAAGAAAATATACAAGTAATTGAGGAATAAATCAAACATAAGATACTTAGCTCCACAACAAATGCCCTAGTCCTCTTGATGCCTCAAGGTAATGAATTGATGAAGCTTTGGAGGCTATATCAACGAATGAGAGATCAAACTAGGGTTTTTCCAAGTAATGGCTCAATGAAAGCTTGGAAATGATCAATGATGGCTCAATGAAGTATAGGAGTGATCAAAAGTTGTTTAAGGAAGGCTGGGTTTGGGTATTTATAACCCTGCAACGGAAACAACGGGTCAACGGGCCGAAAACTAGCCGTTTCAGCCATTCGGTCACGTGCTGGTCGATCGTCGGTCGATCGAAAGATCGACCGCCTGCGACTGCAAGTCTTTTTGTGCTTTAATCGCACTAATCGTTCGACCGCCAGAGTCCTGAGATGAGCGATCCGCAATCCGTTCAACCGATCGGTCGACCGATGCACTTGCGATTCTTTTCATCCACAGTTCGATCGACCGACACACCCTCTGCCAGTTTTTGGCTTCTGTCGGTGGACCGCCTGGTCGACCGAAGTGGCCTTCTGCCGCTTTTTAACACCATTCGGTCGACCGAAACTAGGGTTAGCAGATTGGTTTGCTTTGTTTCTCTGTTCATTTGAGTTCCATTTTCGCTAAGCCTGCTTATATAACATTTGTTAACTTTAAGATAATAACTTTAAAACATAAATATTATATAAGAATTACCCCCTATTTGGATTCAATAAAAAAATCAAAAAAATCAAAATCCTTAAGAATCAAAATCTAGTTTTTGGGGTCTAGTACAAATTGTTTGAAAATGGAAATTTTCTATCTTTTCGGGTCAAGTATAGGTAGGCTAAAGGCTTCCAAAAATTCTTTAAAAATACCTCATTATCTAATCTTAACCCAAGGAATAATTACCGCCATTTTTTATGTCAAGAAAAGGTCTAGGACATATAGCCCTCCAAGGAGCTCCCTAGGCTTAGTGGATTTCAAGGCAGTTTTCGGGTTTTCATGTTTTGGGTTTTAGATTTGGTTTTAGGGTTCTTTCAATCATTAAGAGGATATATAATATATCTAGACATCCTAAACCTAAACTCTAAATTCTTGAAGAGTTCGAGCGCATCGACCAACGTCCTTTCGATTTTCTAATTTCTCCAATTTTTTCAATCGCGGACGTCGTGCGCTAAACGATATGGAACCTGAAAGATATCTCAATGAAACATTAGTTCCATATTTGTTATCATCAAAACCGAGATTAAGACCAAGGTTGAATACCTTAAGCCAACAAACACTTCCTAAATTACTTTGCTGCGCTCGTTGAGAATTTAGGAAACGGCATGGAAACTTATCGTATCAAGACGATGCTGCGTGCGACGATATCGATTTCAACTTGCGAGTTTCATGCTTAAAACTTGTTAAACATAGTTTGTTATTATCAAAACAATTATTAAGAGAATTAGAGCGCAAGGGTGAAACCCTTGGTCAACACGCGGTCTCTGATTATAGCCACAACCAAAATCACTTAATTAAACCGAGATAGAGTATGAAATCTTAAGAAACCAAATTGGTGAAACATTTAATCGAACACTTACTAGGCATACCAACCACACACACCAAGCTCCATGCACCCCTAAACTCAAAATTCCAGGATGAAGATGTCATAAATTTGGCCACATCATAATATAAATTCCTTCCAAAAATTTCATCCACTCAATCTGTAAAAAGTTCAGGTATAGATTTGGCAGATACCGAAGCATCACTCCTCACCGTGTTAGCGTCTCTAGGTAGTGGGGGAACACTACTGATAGGTTGTTGCCTATGTGCAGCGACATTCGCCTAACTCCAAGTAGCTACGATGGTGGGACAGGTAAGATTTACTCGGCCCCGCGGTGGGCGTCAGATGTTCTTGCCTGAAGCTGGGGTGATGCGATCCTTCGCATCTCCTGGTCTAGTGTAACTCTAGCGGGGCATACTCTGACACTCAAGTAAGAAATAATTTCACATGGGAGATATGGAATTGGAATCGAGAGCATACCTGATGTATGCCGTGTTTGTCTATAGTGCAGGTTAGGGATGTCTCCCAAAATCTCATAGGGATATGCATGGAATTGGTCGAGCTTTATCCCGGAGATGTCAAGCTCATTATTGTCGTATCCCTGATAATTAATGAAGGACGTGGGTGTCCTTATTTTGCCGGGTGGAGCCCCCGAGCTAGATGGTGTTTCGCTTGACTTGAGTATGGTTCATGAGTGTGGGCGCTTCTGGACCTGATCCGGTCGGGCCCTAAGTGTTAGTCCAATCCAATATTATAGATGATGAACACCAGATTTAAGAAATCTTATCCAATATCATCTCATTTGTTATCCTATTGTATCCTATCATATTTAACAAAGCAAACGAGCCATAAGAAAATGAAGGCCTATCATAGGGCAATGAGCCTCCTTCAATTTGAATAATAGCACATCTTTGGAGCAAACCATAGTCATTGATGATTTGCTAGGTGGCTCAAATGAAGCATTGAGAATGTCATCATTTGTGTGGATATGGTAAGGTTGTGATGGTGGATTAGAAGAATTAGAGGGCTCTACGCATTTTCGATTTGTTGGCCGAGGGTTTCACCCATGCGCTCTAATTCTCTCAATAATGTAATACCCGGAAATTTTATCAAATATTTTCGTTGTTGTTTTAGCGGGCTAATTCGGGGATTAGCTGAGGCGAGTCACGAGCTGGCGCAAATTTAAGGTCTCGGGTGAGTAATTAATAATTTAAGTGTTCTTAATTTTTATTAATTAAGATATTTTTGGGCTGTTGGATTTATTTCGGGTTGAGCTGAGTTTGCGGGCTCGATCGGAGCTTGACTCGAATACGAGTCAAGTCGGGTTAAGAGTTTAAGTAAGGGAATGGTAGAATTGGAAAAAAGAAAAAGAAAAAGGGGGAGGATATATAAACCCCCACCCTCAGCGTCGTATGGCTCCAATAGAGAGAGCCGCACGCACGCCATCGCAAGGAAGAGGAGGGGAGGTGTCGCCACCTAGCTTTGGCCGGAGTTGCTCGCTGTCGTCGGAGATCGTCGTGCGAGGCTTCATCCCTGACTTCTTCCCTTCATTTCGATAGCTAAGTTGAGTGGATTGCTCCCCAATCCCTTGTAAATTCTCTATGGTTGCCGGCCCTAATTGAGGTGGAAAAATCTGAAATTTTTTTCTTGATTGGTTCTTGAATTCGAGATTAACTCCTTGAATTGAGTATTTGAGATTTTGAATTGATTGGTTCTTGATTGTTTCTTGAATTGAGATTAACTCCAGTAAAAGAAACATCCTTCCTATTTCTTTCCCTCTTTTTCATTTACTTTGGCTTTCATATGACTACATTGCAAATGGTTTTTTGGGTTTAAAGTTTCTTGTTCTTGTTGGAAATTTTATGTTATTGCATTGTCTGAATAATGTTCCTGACCGCTATTATTCCTCAATTGATATTTCATTTGCTATCTTACAGAAGCTGCTCTTTTATGTGTACAATTTATGTAATTGTTAATTGCTTAAAGTATAGCAACCGATTCAAAAACCTTTAAAGTAAGATAATCTATTCATATGCAAACTTGGCGTAATTTACTAATTTATAGTGGAGATAGGACAAAAAAAAAAGAAAACTGTTGCAATATATTATGACGGTCGAACATAGTATGCTGCAGTGGCATCCTAAAAGAAATCAATTATCTTCTTTTCTAAGATAAATATTCATGGAACCATGAATGAGTTACTCCAGGAAGCAGGTCATCCGTTCATTGAAGGCATACCTAAAAGCTAATTGATCATAAGGATTGATGTGCTCAATGGTCATGGAAGTTATATTGTTGTTAGGATATTAGGAAATTAGGCACTGTAATTAAATTATTTAATTGCAGGAATTGATTTATTAGGTGCTGTAATTAAATTATTTTTTGTAGAAATTGATTTATTAGGTGCTGTAATTAAATTATGTATTTGCAAGAATTGATTTATTAGGTGCTGTAATTAAATTATTTATTGCATAAATTGATTTATTAGGTGCTGTAATTAAATTATTTATTTGCAGGAATTGATTTATTAGGTTTTGTAATTAAATTATTTGTTTGGAGAAATTGATTTATTAGATGATGTAATTAATTTATTAATTGCTGATATTTCTTGGCTTCAAGCTGAAATTGTTTGTTGTGCTGTCCCAAGTCGGGGATGCTATGAACAAAATAAACACACTGAAATTAACCTCAAGAGTTTTAATTATAAGGCATCACTTATGATATAAATGACGCTTTAAGGATAGATGAACTATAGAGATATTTTTGATATGTAGTCTATGACATTGTGAGATGCCTTACTCCTGGATGTTAGTTGAAAATAGAATCAAATTCTAAATGTCAACATAGAAACATTACAATAGGGATACTGAATTATGCTCTATAGGATGTTAAGTATTACCTTACACCTTTTAGAAAAGGGAGGTACCACTAAATTATGCTCTATAGGATGTTAAGTATTACCTTACACCTTTTAGGAAAGAGAGGTACCTAAAGGCTTGACTCAGGGAGTCTAGGAAAGGGCTAGATTCAGGTGCAGGCCTGAGTGGTTGGATGGGAGAATCCCAACCAGCATTGTATGTATGTGGGTTGGATGGGCGAATCCCAACCATTGTTAAATTTTCTAGTTAAGGTTTGATGGACGAATCCCAACCCAGTAATGCTTCTTGCAGGTCGAACGTTTGTGCATGATAACATAAACCGCTTGAGGGCATGGCCAGTTGAGGCATGATATCATTTGTAGTCGGGCGCTCCACCAGACCGAATATTGATATCTTAGTAGACTTGCCAATTGGTCGACTGATGCAATAAATTCCTGTGTGTATGAGTATGTTAGCATGATTTTTTTTTTGTTTCATGCATGCTTATGTTTGGGATTTAGGTGGAGGTTCGTTAGAACTACTCACTGAGTTCCTTTTGGACTCATGTTTGTTTATTTACTTATTTTGCAGAGCTTGACTAGTGTGGTACTGGCTAGAGTATATAGCGCGGCTAGAGAGGCAAACAACACCATTGATCTCGTAGCAGACCGAGTTTAGGGAGTCGTAGTCGCGTTCTGTTTTTCTTTTATGCATATTGATGTAGTTTGGATCATTGGAGTTGTAGTTTCTTTGGACATTTATTTATGTCATCTGAGGACTTTCATTTTATTTCATATTGGTTTCCATTATGTCATTTATAACAGCGTTGTTGTATTCATGGGTAGGCTACATGGTGTAGACACGTATACCCTGGCCGATCACATGACCCTAAATCGAGGCATGACAATAATTGTTTTGATGATAGCAAACTATGCTTAACAAGTTTTAAGCATGAAAGTCGGACGTTGAAATCAATATCATCGAACATGACATCGTCTCGATACGACAAGTCTCTGTGCCTTTTCCTAAATTCTCAACGAGCACACCAAAGTAATTTAGGAAGTGTTTAGAGTGAATGTAAAAACACTTGGGTTGGTCTCCAAGATGTATGCACTTCACAAAACTCACAAACCTGGAAGCAGAAACTTGAAACAAAAAAAAAACACAACCTGGATGAGCACCGGTCGCTGATCGATCGCCTAGCTACCGGCCGCTGATCGACCGCCAAAGGTCAAAAATTGGTAGTGACCTCGCGGTCGATGGATGGCCGCTTGGGCGATTGATCGGGCTTATATCGGGCAAAAAAATTTGGCCATTGGGCGATCCCCACTTTTCTACGGTCTATAAACCCCCAAGCTTTCATTTGACCTAATCCTTCATTTTTAGCTCTCAACCCCTCATTCGAAAGTGATTCATCATTAGAGGGCTATTCAAGGTTGCTAGGCTCAAGAAGAGGAGTTGTTCTTGTTGTGATAAGTTCTCTACACTCTCCTCTTGTGTTAAATGCATTTTTGTTTTGTTTTAAATTGAATACTCAAGTGTGCAAGAAGACCTAGTGTGTGGTCTTGTGATTTGGTGGTTACCTTCGTATAGAAAGTATAAATCCACTTGTGTAAGCTAGGTTAGGAGTGTTCCTTTGGAATTGAGGTGTGAAGGTGGATACTTTCGGGTGTGAAAGTGCCTTTGAAGTGAGTGTAGGGTCTTTCTGGTGAAAGGTCCTCGATTGTAGAGTACTCTTAACCTAGTGGATTTGTGAGTGAAATTCTAAGCACGATACTTAGGTAGTGGAGTAGGCGGTGTTGCCAAACTACTATAAATCGTTATTTTTGCATTGGCTTTTGTGTTTGTACTTAATTATCGTATTTATTGTTTCACCCCCCCTCTAGTGTGACCATTTCTCCAACATCTTCTTCCTCTAAGTATCGGTGCTAGTCTCCTTTTAGGCATTTGCTTTTTTAGAGGTTGTGAAGTAGATCGATCAAAATATTGCTACTAAGGATCAAGATTATGCTCATAGTATGAAAGATTGTCAACGACTTAGACAAGCATCGGAACAAATGGCTAGTGTCAACACCCAAATTAAGGTCTCTACCACTAACACTTAGTCAAATAGTATAAGAGAATGACTCCACTCTGCAAGTGATTGATGTGATATACTATCATGATCTCCTCACCATTTAACAAGCCATGTTTAAAACCTTACCCAAATGCCAACAAAGATAAAAATCATAAAGTGAATGCCTTTCTCATCATTACCGAAGTATTGGGCTATAACTTCATGAAGGTTTTGGAGTACAAGCTTGATGAACATATTCTTGTTACCAACACTATATGTAATGGGGTTCACCCACGAAAGTCTACAGCCTATAACAATCCTAAGCAACTTTAGGGGATACACTATTATGCCAACTAAGATTATTTGATTGGATGATACCATTAAAACCCCTGACAAAACCATTAAGATACTATTTTCATTAGTGGATGCATATTACTTGCCAAATTGGTTTCTTAGATGCATGACCTTTCCATAGCCAAATCACAAAGTCTCCTTTTGATGTCTCAAAATGTAATAATTTATTTAGAAAAATATGTCAACAACTTGATACCAAACTAGGATAGAAGATGTGCACCTTTTTGAGTTATATTTATAGCTAAAAAATACAAGAAAATTCTCATGTTGTGCTGAAGCATGTTTGCATGGTGAAATCATAGCCTTTAATTATTTAACGATTAATTTGCACTATATATATATGGGATGGTTAATTTGGTGGTTATGCGGTTGCCTTTGTATTTCGTTATAAGTAACTATGTAGGATATGAATATGTCAAACTTTGGATTTTACATGTTTCCTCAGTATTGTGAGGTGTTCAATGTCTTCTTGTAATTTGCAATGTCTCTGTCACCCATCTTTGTTTTCTTTTAAGAACCAAAGCACCCGAAACATAGGTACTTTTAGCTTGTTTTCTTTGTTGTATGTATAGTAGAACGTTAAGTAATATGGACTTCTACAACTCTCTCCGATCATGTAGTTGATTAATGGAATGATTACATATGGCTCGTTTAATTACAATCTCAGTCTAATATGGCTTAAAAGATATTTGACAAATAAATTTGAGCAAGGTTAAGCTATTGTCCAATGAGCTTATTTATTACTCTCTAAGTCTTACTCAAGGAATCAAATCCACAAATCATAAGAAAAAAAACTATATTGTTAAACCAAATGCTTACTTTTATTCACATAATACATATGGTCGAAGATCTTGCACTTGAAGAGGATGCAATAGAATTTACCAATGTACAAAGAAAGTCGTGAAGGCAATATTGCTTTGTGAGAAGAGATTAAAACACCAACTACACTATAAATAGTATAAGTAATTTGTCACTTCTTTCTCCTCAATCATTAATTAATTCACCATAATTTATCATATACACAACACATTATATAATATATTTCATCGTGAACAACTCTTATCTCCAAGTTGATGTTGTGTGATTTGGACTTCGATATATGACATCAAATTGATGTGTTTATGAACCTATGTCAACTTATGAGTAAAACTCATAAGTCTTCGCCATTATGATGATATGTCGTAGTCCACCAATGGGTGATAGAACCATCAATGGAACTCCTATTATAATGCAAATCTGACAAAAAAAAAAGATTAAAATTGTTAAATGTGGTTTCTTCAATGTAGAAGCAATGGAAATAATGTTGTAGAGTTATCTAACTTCTTCCCCCGTTAGTGATCCAAGACAAGCTAAACCTTCTAGGCTTGTAGTTCAATTTGTTTGATTTATTTTTTGATCCATGAACTATCTTATCTAATATGGTTTACACTCATTGTTTCATGTTTTGTAATGAAAGCTTACGAAGAATGTAGTTGGGGCTAATGCAAAACCACCAAAGAAGCCAAGTAATGCACCAAAGAAATGGAAAGTCATTCCAACGAACATGGTAAATGCTGCAAAATGAGGTAGGAATTGCTAAGTTCATCAAGACTATAGAAGAAACAAGCATGGTTTAACTGAAGGAAAATGAATGCTTACCAACATAAACTGAGCGCGCTATAAGACGAAGAGTTAGTCCTGGAGTTAAGTGAAGTTTTTTCACAAGCATTGTTTCAATCATATCGAAGACGGGCATGGCACAAATCTTCATCCATCATGTTAGCTATGGCATATTGTAAGATGTTGAAATCAAGGATTTAATATTAACAATTACCTGGTAGCTACCAATAACGTGGACGACAACCATCATGTTAGCCATGGCAATGAGCCATTTAGGCTTATTGAGGGTGATGAGGATGGTGTCATCGACACTGTTGCCGAACACCCAATACCCAACAATAGCGACGGGGAAGTAGCATAGAGCTACAACAACGTAGGAAATGATGACACCTTTCCACATGGGCTTCTTAGAAGGCTTTTCTGGGGTTGAGGGAATGGTGGCTTGGATTTCCAACACCACATTGTGACCAGCATATGCAAATGCAACATCTCCCAATGCACTCAAGAAGTTAAACGTAGCCTCTACTTGGCTCGAACCTTTATGTCCATACTCTCATTCTCTACCTTACCCTTATCCAAGGAAGCCCCCCAAGCAATGGTGGAATAACTGGAAAAAAATTTATTTAAGTTGTGTTAATACTATTGTGTTGTTCAAATAAGATGTTTTTTGTTATTTGAAAGTTATGTACCTTAGAGACATGACTGCAGTGGCAAAGGAGATGCCAGAGATGGAGTTGAAGTTAGGGAGCTGGGAGAGAACGAAATGGACAAAGGCAAAGATCATGATGAAGTAAGTGAGCTTGATTTTCTTGCAGTCGGAGCATACAGTGTCGTGGAACTTCTGCAAGGATTTGCCATTGGGCACTATGTAGACGATGTTGGTTCCAACTTCAACAATGAGTTGTTGTGGGACAACGATCCAGAGGCCTAGCTTCTCATCGAAGGCATGTTGCCCTAGCTCATGGTAGCGATCGAACCACTTTCGTGGGACCATCTCATGCATCTCCACCATTTGCCATAGGATATATAGAGTGATGATCCATGAAAGGATGAGCACGACAATGCCAGGGCCCTATTGAATTGGAAGCAATATTGATTGTTTCATGTCAACAAATTTAGAAAAAGAATTATATAGGCTTTATGATGAATTCGTGTACCATCCGAGTCCAGCCATGGTGTAGGACAAAGTGAGGACGCCAGCACCAACCATGACGGTGACATTATGGAAAGCAGAGTACCACCACTTGGCATTCCTCGACGATATGATGGGAAGCCAATCATCGACCGATTTCTCCTTCTTGCTCTATAAGCAATAAGTTAACAAAACAATAGTGCTATTTGCTTCTTTTTTAAATGAAATAAAAGTAGTATCCACTAATTTATTATTAAAATATCAAGATTTAGATATAGGGCCAATTAACTCTTAAAATGACAAGAAAATTTAATCGATTACGAAAACGAATAATGTCACATTTGTTCTTTTAGAAAATCTTTTTGTAATTATAACAAGTCTAATAGCTAAGTAGTTTGTTTTTTCTAATCTTTATTAATAGATGCATTTATTATGTCTTAGATCATTTATGTATGGAAGAAAGAGTAAAATACATAAGCACTTTAGGAATATTTGATTTTGAAGTGCTTATTTCAATATTTGTTTGAACTCACCAATTAAGTTTTTTCAAAAGATTGGATTCATCAAAGACATTCATGCCCCTTTAACATAAAAAAATTACACTCAATATGCATGTAAAGGTAGATTATGTTGAATTTTTTATATCTCTATATGTCTAGGAAAAAAAATAGAAATTTTGGAATAATAGTTAAAGATTATGAATTTGTTTTCATATGTAGTGACTTAAAAATCATTCATCTCATTATTATTTTTTAGAGGGGACTTCTACAAGATCTCTCTCATAGAAGAGAAATACATATATGATTTGTTTGCTTCATTGGATTGTATTGGATAGGATTGCTAATGAAAGGTAGAAGTATTGAATGTGTTTTTTAAAATCCGGTTTTCACTAGATATCATATCAATTATATATACCTTCAATCACATATTCTTCTAATCCATGAACTAAGCAAATAATGGATTAAAACTCATCTCTTATCCTATCTCCTTTTGTCTATGAAGCAAGAAAGCTCATAAAGTAGAATAACTTTTGATGCAACATAAAAAAGGTAAAACGCCTTTATTTTTCTTTCTTTAACTTCATTTTGCTGAAATAATCTTAATTATGTAGCAAATATATCCATTGGAAATCATAACAAGAGGGAGGACTGCAAGGATAATTTAACATCTTCTCCATACCTTACATTGGTTCCTTACATGGTGATGTTGCTTGAGTTCCCATGAGAGAGAGAGAGAGAGAGAATGGATATGAGTATAGGAGAGAGAGGACGATGCAAGTATTAGTAGATTTCACAACAACTAGTATATATAGAGCCGGGAAGGAGGAGAGAATTCAAATGCAATTGCATTTAACAAATGACAGCTTCTTTTGTAGTTGAGAGCAAACGAAGGAAAGTTAAAATATATACATAGAAATAGAACGAAAGAGGGGGCACTAATAAATACCTCCAACCACTCAATGACAATAATAGGCTCTCTACAGCGTGAAGAAAATAGTTGTTGCCCAAGCAAGGAACGCATTAACAATTTTGGTCTTCTAGAGTTGTTATTAAAGATCTGGGCATTACACTTCATCCAAATAAAGAATATATAGCTTAGAAACATACCATTTTGATGGTGAACTTGAGTTAAAACACTTTTAATCTTGATGGTCAAATTAGAAACTGGACTGGGCTAGCACTTTAGGCCAAGCCTAATCATGCCCACGCTCATGAATCAAACTCAGATCAAGTCCACCACAGACTCAAGTCCACCCGTGTGTTCAAGGGCCAAACATCGACTCCCACGTCCATCATTAATTACACGGATTCGCCAGTAATGAGCCCGACATCTCTGGGATAAACTTCTACCTATTCTAGGCATATCCCCACGAGATTCAACGAGACATCATCGCTTGAGACATCCCTAGGCTGCACTATAAACGGACATGATGCACATCAGGTATACTATCTATTCCAATTCCATACCCACCATATGGAATTCAATCTTACTATGCAGTAACCTAACATTAGTGTTCCCCTGCTACATAGAGACGCTAGCACAGTGAGGAGTAATACACTAGTGCTCCCTGACCCAGTATTAGAAGAATTACAACGCTTGATCGATGATCTTTAGACGCATAATCAAAGGTTAACAACCCAGATCAAGGCGCTGACACAATCCATGGAGCAACACCTGGCCGAGTGCGAGCATCGTCGCTCGGAACACAATGAAGATGGTCTTCTCGAGAGGATCGGGAGGCCAACCTCTACTTTTCGAGATGAGGTCTCCGACACACACCACCAGAGAGAAAAAGAAGGAACGAGGACTACAAAGGCCATTCCACCCCCCACCGTCGACTCGGGAGCTTTCACCGTGCACATCATAGCGGTCCGTCTCCCTGATAACTTCAAAATAATCGACCACTCTCTAGCAATAAAAAGAACACGGGTGATTCAACCAGTGACCGAACGATGTTCAAGTCGATGATGCTCCTCAATGGCGCAACCGACTCCATCTCGTGCCGAGCCTTCCCCACTTTCCTAGAGAAGGTTGTACTGTTGTGGTTCTCCACCCTCCTGTTGGGATGTGAATAAGAAACGCAATGGAAATAGCAATTTAAAAAATTCGAAACATCCCTAAATAGTGCTCTACTTTAGCAACAATTAAGGAATTCAATCTACGAGAGAAGGGGAAAGGTATACCTTATATCGCGATTGGATAGGCTAATCCTATCCCCGGGGCTCGTTGTGGCTCAACGGAGAAGCTTTCTCAATCCCGAAATCCACCTAGGCAAGGCCGCCCCTTCTACCAAGAACCGAGCACCAAAAAGGGAGGAAGAGGGGATGAGAAAACCACGGAACGAGAGGGTAAATAAAAGAATACCTCGTTGTCCTTCTTGGACTCCTCCAAGAAGGAAGAAGTAGGAGGCACACCCAAGTAGAAGACACCTTCAATTCGGCTTCACCAAAAACTCGGGGAAGGAGGAGGAAGATGGCCAGCCACCAATGGAGAGTAGGAAGAACTAATTCACCAACCCTCACCTCCATATATAGACCCCCCCCCCCCCCCCTAAAAACAAAACTCTCTTCCCAAAATTCAAAATTTCGGAGTTTGTCTCCAAATATAATTCATATTTTAATGGCTTCATAATTAATTCAAAATTAATTAAATCCAATAAAATATAAATTTTAATTTATCTTCATAAATTAAGAGGCTACAAATAAGAATTATAATTATCTAAACAAACCAATTCCCTAAAAGATACGAAAGTGGTTTATCTAAATAATTCAATTTCTTATTTATTAATAGAATTATGATTTATCATCATAAATCATATATCTATTAATTTTATCATTTATCTCCATAAATCATATTTTTATTAATTAGAATTTGTCCAAATAAATTAATTCCTAATTAATCGATTAGGCTCATGGTTGAAAACTAATTTTCTCACCGTGTATATTTGATTCAAAATTAAATTATATTTAATTCATTTTTAAATATATTCCCAGTCAAGTAGTTATTTAAATATTTAATTTATAATTAAATTTAATCAACTAAATGAAATATTATCTTGTGACAATCCCTACAATTTAGGGATGCCCTACAAATTATGACTACCGAGGAACTCCTTCCTCGCGCATTCGTTCCTCTAGGAAATAACTTTCCTATCGTATCCGTAAACGAGATCCGTGATCGAGTTGCAGCATGTCCATGCTAGTAGACATATAGGGCCGCATTCAGAGTTTATCTCATAAGATCCATTACAAGGTTAGCCTATTGTGACTGACCCATTGGGCCCCACACAAAGCCAACAGTGAGTTGTGCATAACAGAGAGTCGGATCCGATAGAACGACTTCTATTTGAATCTTACGAGCCTCCACTAAACTCCTTTAGTGTGGTCATGAGGGACTTCACTCACAAGTCAAGATTGACGTCTAGCAACGTGTCATGACTACCCGGATAGTGTGAGGTTCAATCTACAGGGATTGAACGCCCTTCGGTGATTAGTTACCGTGCAACTAATTCCCTCGGTTACAATGTTCTGAAGTTGGCTAGGGTACGGAAGAAGTGTCAAACCCTAATACCGATTCATATGTGTTCCACCCACGAAGATGTCGTCTCAATAATGAAACGTCATAAACATCTTCCTGACTTTCATATCTACTCTGGCCAGAGATTCCCGAGTGGACACTTGCAAGGACACATAGGATATTATCTCCTCTAACTATGAGTAACTGATTCTATGTTGGTTGCTCACCTAACACTACTAGAATTGTCGTCATCACCGACAACTGAAGCTGTGGCTGAACCGTTGGTGACAACTATCACAAACGGCATCAGCCATAGTAAAATGCCGTCACTGATGTACTCTTTTTATGATCAATATTACCAGTCCAATCTGCATATAAAAATCCAGCTAGACAAGGATTACAATCAACAGACTACCAAAGACCAAAATCCAGAGTACCTTTCACATATTTGAGAACTCTCTTAACAGCTTGATATCTGGCACACAATCCAACACTAAAGCATAAATCAGGTCTGCTAGTTGTCAAACATAATAAGCTGCCAATCATGCTTCTGTAGAGGGTGGGATCAACACTCTTCCCTTCATCATCCTTGCATAGTTTCTCATGAGTAGAGATAGAAGTTCTAACAACCTTAGAACTGTCTAGTCCAAACTTGTGAACTAGATTCTTAGCATATTACTTTGTGAAATGAATATTCCTTTTTTAGATTGCTTGACTTGTAGACTAAGAAAATAGCTCATTTCTCCAACCATGCTCATTTCAAATTCAGATTTCATGTCATCCACAAATTATTTACCAGGGAATTTATAAGTTAAACTAAAAACAATATCATCAACATAAATATGAACAATTACCAGTTGAGACACCATTTTCTTGATGAATAGAGTCTGATCAGCTATTCCTCTTTTATAACCTTTCATGAGCAAAAATTGAGTTAGTCTTTCATACCAAGCTCTAGGTGCCTGCTTGAGACCATATAAAGCTTTCTTCAGCATATACAACATCATCAACCTTCATATTTTGTGATTCCATCACAGTTTGAGTGAGTTTGTTATAGACTTTGTATGCCTTGCTATTTTTGGAATAACCAAGAAATATGACTTCGTCACTTTTGTTTTGCATTTTTCCAAGGTATTCCCTATCATTCAGAATAAAGCATTTTTCCAAGATAAGGTTGAGTTTTCTACTTTTTCATAATTCATAAGGAGTCTTAGTAGTTTTAGGTCTGAGATAAGCTCGATTTATGATGTAGCAAGCTGTGTTGATGGCTTCAGACTAAAATCTTTCAAAAATCTGCTTAGAATTGAGCATAACTCGAGTCATCTCCTAGCTAGTACAGTTCTTCCTTTCAACTAGACCATTCTGTTGAGGAGTCTTTGGAGCAGAAAACTCATGCAGTATACCATTATCATCACAAAATATAGAGAAAGAAGTGTTCTCAAATTCTCTTCCATGATCACTCCTAATTCAGATCACCATTAGAATAGGAAGTCATTGCTCATTCTGAAGTCTAAAACATAGAGTCTAAACTTCCTCCTTAAGGGTCTTCTTTTCTTCAATCAAAAGTTTGTTATGATCTCTGAGAGACTTGTTAAGTTTTGCCACTTCAACCCATTTGTCAAACATCTCCTGATAAGCTTCCTCAAGACTATTTGCACATTGATCTTTGCTATGATCATTTTCTGCATCACCGATCTCATCAGTCTTAATTGTGTCATCATTGTAGGTTATGAAAGCTCTAAAGTTTTCTTGATCATGTTGTTCTTAGTAAGTTTCTTCATCATCGTCACTCCAAGTAGCGGTGAATGACTTCTTGATATTCTTCTGAAGATTTGGGCATTCTGCTCTTACATGTCCAAATCCTTTACATTCAAAACATTGAATGCCTTTGAACTTCTATTTTGAATCATCTTTTTGTCAAGACGATTGATTTCTTCTATTTTCTCCAACATAGTAGTTTAATCTGGAACTGGCAAACTTAGGCGGTTGAAACTACTGTTTGAACTACAAGTTAGACTATGAGTTGGGATTTACTTTATTCTTAGCGCTTAGAAATCTCTTGAAATTTTTTATCATAAGAGCTAGTACAACATCCATCTGTTCTTCAGAACAATCTCCTGACTTGATCTCATCCTCGGTAGTTTTGAAAGCAAAATTCTTCTTCTTTTCTTTGTGAGAATATTTTCATATAATTCTAACTCATAAGTTTCAAGTTTCCCCATCAGAGTGTCCAGAGTAATAGTAGATAGGTCATGAACTTCACTTATAGCAGCAGCTTTCATATCAAATTTGGTAGGCATGGATCTTAGAACTTTCCATACTACTTTTTCTTCAGAGAAAGACTCTACAAGGTTGGTGGCATTGTTCATGAGATCTTTGATACGCCCAAGAAGTCTTGTATTCTTTCATATTCTCCATCTTCAGATTCCCAAAATTGATGTTGAGGATTTCAACTTTTGACTTTCTAAGAGTCAGGGATCCTTCATGGTTTGTTTCTAGAATTTCCCATGCCTTGTTTACTAAGGTACAAGCAAAGATTAGTTAAAATTGAGAAGGATCAACTCCACTAAAGATAGCATTTAGGGCTTTATTATCATAGTTTGCTGCAACTATTTCTGCTTCTGTGTATTGGTTCTTTTTCTTGTGCTCAGTCCCATCAGGTGTTTTCGGAGGAGTGTACCCCATCTCTATATACTCCCAACACCGGTCATCCAACGATTTGATGAAAGCCCTCATTCTAGCCTTCCAATAAGCATAGTTTGTTCTGATAAGTAAAGGAGGAACATTGACAGAGTTTCCCATAGTCATTACTTCCATCTTGAGCCTGAAAAAAAAGAGACACCAAGGATCTTGTGCAGGTATAGGATAGCACAACTGCTCTGATACCAAATGACATTATATGTCTCTTAGGAAACTTCTTGTTAAGGGCAGTTGAATAGGAAGTCGCAACACACAGAAACACAAGAGGTTTGTTTATGACAACACACAGAATAGGTGATTGTTTATGACACACAGAAATAGGAAGTTGCTATGACAACTGCTACTAATAGCAAAGTAAGTACAAAAAAAAAAGAATACACAAAAACACAGGAGGTTTGTTTATACAGTTCGGTGATAAACCAATCACCTAATCTGTGGAGTACTCAACGGACAGATGCTGAATCCACTCTCTATAAGTAAAAAAAGTTCTCTGGATTTCACACCCAAAATCCGACTACAGTACTATAGTGAATTAGAAATAACAAAAACTTATTTGCTATTACAAGTAAATATCAAGTTGCCTCTCTATGACATCCTAGCCACATAGTTCCATCCTCCACACAGCCTTGTGTTGTAGTGAGCTATCCACTCGAGACCAATCTTCTCCTAAAGATGAGAAACGTAAATTGTTGCCTTTCTAACTTAGCAGTCTCAACTCCTCTCAAAATTTGACAACACAGTGTTCGCACATGAAGAGATTTAGATCAGATCTTTCCCATCTGAATTTATATGAACAACCGAAAGACCTAAATCAATGCTATTCATAACTATTTGTCTAATGAACCCATTGGTTTAACAATCAAAAGTCATCGATTCAAAATCAAATAGACAACACATAACTCCTAAAGATCATAAAGATAAAGGAGTAACACCCCGAAAATAATTAAGGCAAATATTCGGGCAAAAAAGGAATTAATGAAGATTAAGAGATTTCAGAGACAACAAAGAGAATCATCAATAATAAAGCAGACCAAGAGTCATTATCTCAGTAGGAGACAAAAAGTCATCTTTCTACGCTGCATCTTTGACAAGAAAAACCATAGGTTGTTGGAGTAGTTGAGACTGTCTTCAATATATGCAGAGTTCCTCATAGTTAAGGCTGAGAACACACTTAAAATACTTTTGCCAAATCTAGCCAAAATACAGAAGGCCAACACTAATAGAGTGTCCTCAGTCGCCGTTTCCATGTGCATCTTCCTACGGCGGGGGCAGATTCGGTTTTCCCTCTATAATACCTGCGAAATTTATTAAATTTTTGTATATTGGTTACAATGAGATTAGCGCGACCATAATGGTGCGTGCTGAGTTTATCGCGGTTGGGCACAAATTGAGCTGAGAATAGAGTTAATTATTGTGTTTGGTCTGAGTTGGGTTCGAGCCAAGTCCGAGGTTGCGATCGGGGCTCGAATCAGACTCATTTGATTAATACAAGAAGTTAGAGAGAAAAAGGCAAGGAAACAACAAAATAAACAAAGCAAAAAAACATAGATAAGCATTGTAGAAAAACATCTCCACCACTACAAAAGAAAGAACAAAAATAAGTTAAAACTTAAGTCTGCCAGCGATCGTGTAAGTCTCATTCACCAGGACCCGCAACTCCTTCTGCTTTCCTTCAAAACAACGAACATTCCTTTTCTCTCTAAATTAAATACTTCCACAAAAATAATAAGCCACTACTAGAAATATAAGTTTCACCAATGGCTCAGCTAGTTGCTGAACCATCGATGATGCATTATCATCACAGACGGCAAACACTGTTGCAATAATCCATCGCAGAAGGGCGTGTTGCTAATAAGTAGCGATGGAAGATGGGGTGTTACAAATAACTTATCAGCTTCGAGCGGCCGTCGCTGAACCGTTGCACATGTTTGTGTAATAGGTGATGGTTGCATTGGCAGTTGCTCAACTATCACCGAAGGTATATCATTAGCGACGGCTCCTAATGCCGTAGGCAAGTCATAACCGTTAGCGATAGCTATGTCGGCCGTTAATGATGCCCCTAGCAATTGAACTATTTTTTTGTAGTGACCCCAAAGATAGAAAACCTCAAAGGCATTTTAAGCTCTCAGATGAAGTTTGCTTTACTGTCCACTAACGGCCCTCATGTAATCCACTACCTCAAAACCATGAGCCTTTACCGACCATCGCGCGGTCTTGTCTTACGCTTCTCGGCGAGCTCGACTTGACCCCCTGAGCGCAGTCCCCGTCCTCAACGCTGTTATATCCGGCCTTAGAGCCCTTACTTAACCTCAATTGCGACATCTAGCATCAGAGCCCTTTACCGACCCCTCACACGGTCCTGCCTTACGCTCCTCGGCGAGCTCAGCTTGACCCCCCGATCGCGGTCCCCGACGTCAACGCCAATACATCCAGCTTTAGAGCCCTTACTCGGTCTCAGCGCCACTACATCTGGCCTCAGAGCCCTTACTCAGCCTCAACGCCACTACATCTAGCCTCAGAGCCGTTATCGACCCCTCGTGAGGTCCTGCTTTACTCTCCTCGACGAGCTCGGCTTGACCCACCGAGCGTAGTCCCCGGCCTCAGCGCCACTACATCTGGCCTCAGAGCCCTTACTCGGCCTTTGCGCCACTACATACGGCATCAAAGCCCTTACTCGGCCTCAACACCGCTACATCCGGCCTCAGAGCCCTTACAAACGCCTCATACGGTCCTGCCTTACGCTCCTTGGCGAGCTCGGTTTGACCCCCCGAGCGTGGTTCTCAGCCTCATCGCCAATACACCCAGCCCTCAGAGACCTTACTCGGGCTCGACACCACAACATCTAGCCTCAGAGTCCATCCTTAGAGCCCTTCCTTGGCCTCAACGTCACTACATTCGGCCTCGGAGCCCTTACTCAACCTGAGCACCGCTACATTTGGGCCTAGAGCCGTTACCAACCCCTCGTATAGTCCTGCCTTATGCTCCTCGGCGAGCTCAGCTTGACCGCACGAGCGCATTCCCTAGCCTCAATGCCGCTACATCCAGCCTCAAAGCCCTTACTCGGCCTTAGCTCCACTACATTCGACCTCGCAGCCCTTACTTGACCTCTACGTCGCTACATACGACCTCTGAGCCCTTACCCTCCCCTCTCACAATCTAGCCTTACACTCCATGGTGAGCTCGGGATGATCCCTCGAGCGCGGTCCTCAGCCTCAACACCATTACATTCGGCCTCAGAACCCTTACTCGGCCTCAGCACCACTACATCCAGCCTCAGAGTCCTTTCTCGGCCTCAGCGCCACTACATCAGGCGTCAGAGCCCTTCCTCATTCTCAGCGCACTACATCCGGCCTCAGATCCCTCACTCAGCCTTAGAGCCGCTACATCCAACCTTAGATCCCTTACCAACCCCTCGCGTGGTCCTGCCTTACACTCCTCGGTGACCTCAGCTTGACAACACGAGCGTGGTCCCCAGCCTCAGCGCTACTACATCCGGTCTCAGAGCCCTTACTCGGCCTTAGCGCCACCACATTCGGCCTCTAAGCCCTTAACTTGACCTCTACGCCGCTACATCCAGCCTCAGAGCCCTTAACGTCCCCTCTCACAATCCTGCCTTTCGCTCCTTGGCAAGCTTGGTTTGACCCCCCGAGCGCGGTCCTTAGCCTCAGCACCATTACATTTGACCTTAGAGCCCTTACTCCGCCTCAGCGCCACTGCATCTAGCCGTAGAGTCCTTCCTCGGCTTCAACGCCACAACATCCTATTGGGTGAAATGGCCACACTAGAGGGGGAGTGAATAGTGTGTTATCTAAATCTTTCACCTAATTCCAATATAAATCGTTTACTTGATTACTTAGGCAAGCTGCAATTTATCAACTAAATGCGGAAGCAATAATAAAGCAATTTAGCACACATAAGATACCAATACTAACTCAAAGATTTATAGTGATTCGGCCCCAATGCCTACTCCACTACCTAAGCACCCCGCTTAGGATTTCCAAACTAGTTTAACTAGATTAATTAGTTTTCTGACAATGAGGACTTTGCATCAGAAAGTCTCTGCTCTCAAACCGAAGGCACTTCCACATGCAGAAGTATCCCGCCTTCCTACCGAGAGCACTCTCCCACCTCAACCCTAAGGACAACTCAACTAATCATAACAAACTACGTTTACACAAGTGGCTTTACACCTTCTACAACAAGGATACCACTCAATCACAAGACCTAACACTAGGTCTTCTTACAATCTCAAATATAAAGAAATAAACAACAAAATACAATAATAAATGGAGCAATAAATCAAACAATAAATTACTTAGCTCCACAACAAGATTCCTAGCTTCCTCTTGATGCCTTTGATGATGAAGAAATGAAATAAATGCTTAATCAAGGAGATGAAAGGTTCAAGCGAGGGTTTTCTTAAGATTAACTCAATGAGGGCTTAGAATTGATCAATGGATGGCTCAAGGAAGTTAGGAGTGATCAAAAGTATCAAAGGTAGGCTTAGGCTTAGGTATTTATAGAGCTAAGAAGAAAGCTAGGGTGAAGTAGCGCTCAACGGCACAAATCTAGCTATTTTCCACCTTCCGATCGATTGCTGGTTGATCGTCGGTCGATTGTCGGTCGACCGCCCAGTGACCACTGGCATTTTGCACTTCTGCCGCTCTATTTGGTTGATCAAAGGGTCGACTGAATGTATCGTATTTTTGGTCCTCTGCTGTCCGATCGACCGATCGGTCGACCGAAGTAGGCACTACCAATTTTTGGCCTCGTTCGATCGACCAAAGTAGCCACTGCCAATTTTTGTCACTGTTTGGTCGACCAACCGGTCGACCGAAGTGGCTACTACAATTTTTTAACTACATTCGATTGATCGACCGGTCGACCGAACCTAGGCTGAACTTAATTTTTTCAGCGTTCTTCTTGCGCGCTTCATTTCCGGGTTCTGGCCTTCAACGTGCGTCAACTTGGAGAGGTTTCCATGTGTTCTTTAGACTTGACCAAGATGTCTTTGGTGCACACGTTGAAGTTTGAGAGATTTTCATGACGAACCCAAACGTGCCGATCAATGTCCTTCCAATTTTTTTATTTCTTCGATATTTTTGATCGAGGACATCGAGTACTAACCGATATGGAACCTGAAAGTATTTCTCAATGAAACATTAGTTCCATATTTGTTATCATCAAAACCGAGATTAAGACCAAGGTTGAAAACCTTAAGCCAACAATCTCCCCCTTTTTGATGATGACAAATATTCTTAAGAAAATATCTGCAATTAAGAGTAGAGGATATCAAACATGGGATTTCTCCCCCTATCAACATGCATATCTATATAATACAACTCCCCCTATCTATATGCATGATTTTCCTATATTTTATACCCCTTTACCTATATTTTTCTCCCCCTTTTGACATCACTCAAAAAGGGCAAGAAAAGTCAATCAAAATTCAAAGTTGAAACACTAAAAGATTTTTCAAAACCGCGAACGTCTCAACTCAAGGGATGAATGACAAACATCAAATAAGAGACTAAGTCATACATGATACCGTGAAATGATAAATGAAATCCAAAACCAAGAATCATGTAGTAACTTAAGTATCGATATTTTCAAGTATCGATCAAATAGTCAAAAATCATTTTAGAAATGATTTTTCTCATCAAATGAGTATAACGATACCATATGTGAATTTAAAATATCATACTTCAAGTCTCATTTGAAAATCTAATGAAAATTTAAAGTATCGGAAAAATGAGCAACTTGAGAAGAGTGATACTTTAATGGCATTTTCGTAAATAAGTGAATCTTTCATGGCATTTCTAGATTTCATTCAAACTTTAAAACTACCAAGATATGAGCATTTAAAACATGTATATCAAGTTTGAAGTGAAACTAATGTCATTTAATCAATATATAAACTTAGCACGATTTCATTCAAAGTAGGCTTGTAAACATGAAAATGGTAAGTATCAAATTTTGCTATCTACTCATGTTTTCTCTAACTTAGGCACATAGATATCTAACATGAGTGAATCTAAGTGTATGAGTCATGTTTGAGCTGAAAATAAGGTTTCTAAGTCACTTTGTTGACTTAGGTCAAAGTATACTTCAAGTTTTCAAAAATCAAACTTTTAAATCCATACAAAATCATCTTTTGATGAACATTTTTGAAACTTTAACTGGACAAACTAGATTTGTCAAGGAATCTACAGGTTCAATAATCAATCAAAAATCAGTTTCCTATAATTCATAAAATTCTTGAAAGTCTAGGGGTATTTTCGTAAATTTTAGGTGTTTTTTCGAAAGTTTTCATTTTTGATTCAAACTTTTCAGATCTCGCTGAATGGTCATTTGAAATGCTTGTGCCAAGTTTGAGCTTAAAATGAATTGCCTAAGTTCATTTTTCATCCTATATTGATTTCAATGAAAAAATGGATATTTCTAGCTATCATTCAAGATATCAAAATCATTTCTAGAAATGATTTCACTCAAGGAATAATGAGAACGATATTAGTAATGGAATCAAAATAGTATGCACAAAGATTCATTTGAAGTTTTCGACGAAAAATCAAAGTATCGGAAAGATTGATATTTCAAGAGGATGATACTTTGCATTTTTGAAATCCAACTTCAAAATTCCATTATAAATCCGATTCTTGATGAAAATTTTTGAAATTTTTACTGAATAAACTAGATTTTTCAATGAAGATGCAATTTCAAGAATTAGTTAAAAATGATTTTTTTACATTTTTATAAAATTCATTGAGTAAACTATTTTAAAACTAATATTTCTATAGCATTTTCGCAATTTTCAGTAATTTTTCAAAACATATTCAGTTTTTATTCAAACTTTTATGGCACCATATAATGGTCATGTGAAGAGTGTTTGTTAAGTTTGAAATGAAAATTATGTCCTTAAGTCAAGATATCAACCTAGCATAGTTTCATTCAAAACTAAACTAGTTATCATGAAACTTGCTAAGTGTCAATCTTATCATTTACTCATAGTTTTTCAAATTTAAACCTATGGATACCTAACATGAGTAAATCTAAACATGTTTTTAAGTTATCAACCTAGAGCAAATTTTATTCAATCAAGATATCATGAAATTTCCTAAGTTATCAAAATTTTACCTACTCATGAACATTCAAATATTTATCATGCAAAATTGATCATGAGTATAGAGACATCATTAATGCATGAATATTCAATTACTATACTAAGATTTTTTGCAAAAATGAACTCATACCTCATTCTTGGAATTTCCCAAACTTTTCATTTCCTTTTCCATTTTCTTTTAAATAGATAGCCTTCCATTCACATTCTCAACTTGCAAGTAGAGTTCATTAGTAGATTTAATGAAACTAAAGCTACTAGCAAGCAACCCAAACCAAATAGCAAAGAGAAACAATCAAGTATCATTTTCAAAATACATCTTTGGTAGATAGTTTGAAATCCATTTTAAATGAAATCAAGTGATACCAAAACGAATTTTAAGAGATCACATGTGAAATATAAATGAAAATATGATCTCCAACCCTTCCTATTGGTTAAAAACCGAAAGGCCACAATTAGCCTACGATTTAGAACCGCAAGGTCGCATTAGCCCGTTATAGTATACATAGGTCTCTGAAGAGACCGAAAATCAAAAGTCAAAAATATTTTTGAAACTTATCAAGAGCGGAAAATCTACTAATATTAAGCATATATCAAGCTCCAACTATAATTTAAGCAAGAGGGTATAGGAGATGATACCAAAGTACTTTTGATGCCAACCTTACTAAGGCATCAAGATGACTTGAAGTTGCAACTTTGAAATGGTATAATTTTTGAATCCTCAAGCAACTTCAATCAACCAATTTCATCTCACCCTTGTGTGGTAGCCCCCCCTACAATAGAGCCAGAAACCTTTGGTACCCAAATGGCTCTGGGTCCTTGGGGGCCAATGGGCTTAGATACCCAAAGTGTCTTAACGACACTAGAGTTCACTTTAAAAGCACAATCATAGATGGCATGCCCACAAACACCACAACAAAAACAATGACCATGAATTTTTTATTTTCATTTTTCTTAACATGAGGTTTAAATGTGGAATGCCTAACATTTACTCTTGAGATGTGAGATTTATGGTTAGCATGAGCATTCTTGAAAGAAACACTTTTCTTTTCAAATTTCCTAGAAGAATAAGCATCTTTAATTTCATTTACTTTTTTATTTAAAACTACAACCTCATTTTTTAAGGTATCAATAGATTTATGCAAAGCACACACTTGAGATTTCTATATGCAATTCTCATTTTTCAAATTCTCATTCTCATGTTTGAAATTACTTTTCAAATCATTACTTCAAAGCTTCATTTTTTATTTCAAATCCTCATTTTCTTTTTTCAAATCAATATTCTCACTTTTTAAGTCTTCAATTTCAAGCTTAAATTGTCATAGCAAGAATTAACAAAACTAGTATTTAATTTATCTTTCTCTAATTCATGCACTTGTGAATCAAGCCTTAAATTTTTCTTTTTTTGTTTTCTATTTTATTTGATCTTATTCATAAGCAAGGCATAAATATTTTTAGATTTTTCTAATAGCTCATCATAAGTCATACCTAAAGAATTTAAGCTACTATCATCATTATCACTATCAAAATTTCTATCATGACTAGAAGTAGAAGATTTTACCTCATTTCGAAGACCCATGAGGCAAAATTGAGATATGACTTCTTGATCATGACAGGAGGATTCTTCTTGTGATTCGGTTGTGGAAGTTGACGCACTTGTCTTCCTCTTGACATTTTTCTTTGATGAAGGGTAATTTCTTTTAATGTGCCCATTTTCCTTACACAAGTAGCATATAACCTTTCTTTTTCGGCTTTTTGATTTGCTTCTTTCACTAGAAGCACTAAGAGCATCAAAACCGAGGTTAGCACTAGGGGGATGACCATTGCCATCACCACCCTCAACAATTGTATTAAGCTCTTCGGTTTTAGCAAAATCATATAACATATTTAATGTGGCCCATAAATCAAATGCCGATGTACAATGCATGACTTTATCAAGGATCCTATTAGGTAAGGTACAAAATATGGAATACATAGCATCTCCATTAGATTGAAACATTGTCTTGTCATCTTCACTCCAATCATGCATGTCAACCTTAGGTTCAATGTATTCTAATTTAATCATGTTATAAACATCAAAACCTCTAGTCTTTAAGTAGGTGTACATTCTAGACTTCCTAAGACCAAAGTTTGATTCATCGAACCAAGGAGGTGAAGACGCTACCGACTCTAGTGTCATTTTAAGATCGAGAGACAATGTAGAGGAGATGGTGAAATCTCAATCTACGACCTGCTCTGATACTAATTGTTGGCTGAAATGGCCACACTAGAGGGGGGTAAACAGTGTGTTATCTAAATCTTTCGCCTAATTCTGATTTTAATCGTTTACTTGATTACTTAGGCAAGTTATAATTTATCAACTAAATGTGGAAGCAATAATAAAACAATTTGGCACACACAAGATACCAATACTAAATCCTTTGGTTTGGCCCCAATGCCTACTCCACTACCTAAGCACCCCGCTTAGGATTTCCAAACTAGTTTAACTAGATTAATTAGTTTCCTTACAATGAGGACTTTTCACCGGAAAGTCTCTGCTCTCAAACAGAAGGCACTTCCACATCCGAAAGTATCCCGCATTCCTACCGAGAGCACTCTCCCACCTCAACCCTAAGGACAACTCAACTAATCCTAGCAAAATACGTTTACACAAGTAGCTTTACACCTTCTACACCAAGGATACCACTCAATCACAAGACCTAACACTAGGTCTTCTTACAAGCTCAAATACAAAGAAATAAACAACAAAATACAATAATAAATGGAGCAATAAATCAAACAATAAATTACTTAGCTCCACAACAAGATTCCTAGCTTCCTCTTGATGCCTTTGATGATGAAGCAATGAAATAAAGGCTTAATCAAGGAGATGAAAGGTTCAAGCGAGGGTTTTCTCAAGATTAACTCAATGAGGGCTGAGAATTGACCAAAGGATGGCTCAAGGAAGTTAGGAGTGATCAAAAGTATCAAAGGAAGGCTTAGGCTTAGGTATTTATAGAGGTAAGAAGAAAGCTCGGGTGAAGCAGTGCTCAACGACACGAAATCTAGTTATTTTCCGCTTTTCGATCAATTGCCGGTCGATCATCGATCGACCGACCGATCAACCGCCTAGTGACCGCTGGCATTTTATGCTTCTGCCACTCTGTGCGGTTGACTGAATGTATCACATTTTTGCTCCTCTGTTGTCTGGTCGACTGATCGGTCAATCGAAGTAGGCACTGCCAATTTTTGGCCTCGTTCGGTCGATCGACCGAAGTAGGCACTGCCGCTCAACGACACAAAATCTAACCATTTTCCGCCTTCCGATCGATTGTCAGTCGATCATCGATCGACCGACTGATCGACCGCCCAGCGACCGCTGGCATTTTGCACTTCTGCCGCTCTGTTCAGTCGACCGGAGGGTCGATCAAATGTATCGATTTCTGCTCCTCTGCTGTCCATTCGACCGATCGGTTGACCGAATTAGGCACTGCCAATTTTTGGCCTCGTTCGGTCGATGGAAGTAGCCACTGCCATTTTTGGTCAATGTTCGGTTGACCAACCGGTCGACCAAAGTGGCTACTGCCATTTTTTAACTACATTCAGTCGATCGACCGGTTGACCGAACCTAGGCTGAACTTGATTTTTTCAGCCCTCCTCTTGCGTGCTTCATTTTCAGGTTTCGGCCTTCAACGTGCGTCAACTTGGAGAGGTTTCCATGTGTTCTTTAGACTCGACCAAGACATCTTTGGTACACACATCGAACTTTGGGAGATTTCTACGATGAACCCGAACGCGCCGATCATGTCCTTCCAATTTTCTGATTTCTCTGGTATTTCCGATCGAGGACATCGAGCACTAACCGATATTTCTCAATGAAACATTAGTTCCATGTCTGTTATCAACAAAACCGAGATTAAGACCAAGGTTGAAAACCTTAAGCCAACACATCCGGCCTTAGAGCCCTTCCTCGGCCTAAGTGTCACTACTTTCAGCCTCAGAGCCCTTACTCAGTCTCAACGCCTCTATTGTAGGTTTTAGAACTCTTGCTATTTCACGTCTCAGCGCCCCATCCTAGCCTTCAGTTTCACGACCACAGTCGCCACACCGTTGCTTTAACAATCGCCACGCTATCTCAAAGGTACTTTAAAACAATCCTATTTCTAATGAGGGACTTAACCCCATATATGACTTACGGCCCTAGCTGCCAATGGCGACCTTTCATGCTCTTGACAAGCACTCTGCCACATAATTGCCCAACATGGCATTTAACTATAAAACACCAGGACACTCTCCTGGTCAGATAGGAAAGCTCGGCCATAAACCATCGAGATACGCAACTCATAAACAACAACAGTGACAACCACAAATATACAGGAAAATAAAAGCTTGTAGACATAAACATAAGCCCACGAAGGGTTGTCAGATGCTTCAAGAAACCCTTGAAAGGAAAACATTTCATTACATGCAATTATCAAGATAGCCCACACACGTGTGACTTAAACTGCTTCAATACTTATTGCAGATGGGTCATATCAGCCTCAATAGACGCGGTGGGAACATCTCTCCCTACAACATCAAAATTCATTGGAGAAGATAAGAGTTTCTTCAGAGCTGCTACCGAGGTTTCCTCTTCAGGCAACCCAATGACCTCTTCCCCGACCTCTGGATTTATCAAGGCACTGTCCCTCACTTCCTTGAGATGGTCAGCCCTAGAGAAGACCACCTTGGGAGAAAAGAACTTAGCTTGCTCTATCGCTTTGTCAAAACCTTCTATACACATAGCAGGGGCAGCATCATGAAAGCGATTTGCCTCTCTCTCAAGGTCCTGCACCGTCAGTCTGTACCTTTTTACCTCGGCCTTGGCCTCTTTGACTTCGGTCCATAGACGCGAACTCTCCTCTAGGGCTGCAGCAAGATCACGGTAAACCTTCAGCCACTGCATGAATCGCCGGTGATAGCGACAACTGTAGTAGTGCTTGATATAGCCTTTAAACTTAATTGATTCGTCACCTCGAGGCATCAAGAGGACTAGAGAGTTTCTTTTGGAGCTAAGTATACTTTAGTTTGATTATTGCTCCATTAGTTACTATATTTTATTGTTTATTTCATTGTATTTGAGTTTGTGTAAACCTAGGTTGCTATGTTTGTTAGATTGGGTGGTAGCCTTTGTGTTTGATACATAAATCCACCGGGTAGATTGATTTACAAGGATTCGTGATTGTTGTACCTTAGGGTTTGAGGTGGAAGAGTGCTCTCGGTAAGAAGACAGAGACTTGATTGTGTCAGCATTGCATGGGACCACTATAAATCGCATTGTGTCAGCATTGCTTATTTTGGTTGTGTTTGATTACTCATTTATTCGCTTCCGCATTTATCTTATTGATTTGAGCATTAACCTAAAATTTGTAAGAAACATTTAAAATCGAAATTAGGTTTAAGATTAGCAAACATAATATTCACCCCCTCCCCTCTATAGTAGGCCATTTCACCAACACTACCTTCCTTAACTATTCCATTTAGTTCATATACAAGCATTCAAGGCTTCAAGTGTGCCCTAGCTCTCAAATGCTGACATCCTTCTCAAGGCATTCTTCACGGTTCAACTCTCACTTCGAATTCCTCTATCCACATTGAAGAGTTGATGTGATTAAAGGCTAAGAAAGGAGCTCTCAAGTTTGATTTAATATTCTTGCTCCTTAAACTTGTTTTCCTTAAGTTGTTTGATTGTGATTTCCAAGATAGCTTGTAGGGTGTGCTGTGCTAGAGAAACACCTTAGGTAGTTATAGAATTGTGTTTTGCTATAAGAATAGTTGTTGAGGCTTTCTCAAAGGGTTGAGATTTGAGTCCTCATTTTATTCTTAGGGAAACACTATTTTTATAAATGATTTGGTTTAGAAATCATTGGTGAGAAACACCAATACACTATTTTTATTCCTAGAGAAACACTATTTTTTTTGCCGAACCACTATACATATTGTGTTTGTGTTACTTCTCTACTTGCTTTTGAATAACTCTTACATACTTGTCAAGCATTCATATCAAGAGAAATAGAAATTGGTTGTTAAGGAGTTTACAAGTAAACATAGATAATCGAACCTAGAATTAGCTAACACATTATTCAACCCCCCTTTTCCAGTGTGGTTATTTCACCAACAGTTTTCATCCCCTGAGTTGGTTCGCTTTGGTTTTCGTGAAAAATAATTCTTAAGACCCAACTTTGACTTTCGATTGATATTGCCCTTTTTAATTGATGCCAAAAGGGGGAGAAAAATCTAGGTTATAAAGGTAGAAAACTTAGGAAACCATGCATATAGATAGGGAGAGTTCTATTATTTAGATATGCATGAAGATAGGGGGGAGAAATCCCATGATTGACTTTCATTGTGCTTTATTGAAAATATTTTCTTAAGGATGCTTGTCATCATCAAAAAGGGGGAGAATGTTGGCCTAGGTTTTTAACCTAGGTGTTAGTCTTGGTTTTGATTATAACAAACATGGAGCTAATGATTTCATGGAGAAATATTTTCAGGTTACAAGTCGGTTTGTTCGACGTCCGCGATCGAAAAAAATAGAGAAATTAGAATGACGTTTGCTGACGCTAGAAATCATCGGTAAGATAGAGTTTAGATTTAGGGTACCTAGATTGAATGTAAAATCCTCTATTATGATAAAAAGAACCCCCAAAACCAACTCCGAAACCCAAAACCCAAACCAGCGACCGCACTGGGCCGAAGCTCTACTATGTGCAGTTATCGATCGATGGTTCGGTCGACTGGCGATCCACGAGCCCAATGGCTCTATTTTGAGCCCTTGTTTGCGGTTATACCCGAGCCATTCTATCTTGTTTCCCTATAAATAAAGGTTCCCAACATTCCTTCACGCTTTTAACACTTATTGAGCCATTATTTGAGATATTAAATATTTGATTGAGCCAATTTTCATCAAACCCTAGGTTTATGTTGAACTTTCCTTGACCTTGCCTTGAATTCATCATTTCGTCATCAAAGGCATCAAGCAGAAGCTAGGAATCATTGTTGATAGCCAAGTTGTTGTTAGTAGTTGTTTTTGCTCTCATTTTACTTGTATTTTGGTGTTTATTTCTTTGTATTTCAAGCTTGTGTTTTGACCTTGGTGTTTGGTCAAGCTTGGTGGTTACCTTGGTGTAGAGACATAAGTCCACTAGTGTAAACTTAGTTTGCTAATATTAGTTGTGTAGTCTTTAGGAGAAGAGGTGTTGGAGATACTCTCGGTGGGTGAGAGTAACCCTCGGGTGTGGGGGTCGGTGCCTTAGTTTGTAAATTCTCGTGTAGGATACACTTTAATCTTAAGGTTAAGTTTGAAATCCTAAGTGGAGGTGCTTAGGTAGTGGAGTAGGAAAGGGTGCTTAACCAATATAAATCTCTTTGTTAGCATTGCCATATTGTGTTTGTTTAGTGTCTTATTTATCTGCTTCCGCATTCATCAAGTTAAAATTGAGAATTAACCTAAGTAATCAAGTAACCGATCAAAACTAGATTTATGTTAAAAGTTTTAGTTAATACACGATTCACGCCCCTCTAGTGTGGCCATTCACCCAACAACTACCACGGAGAATGTAGCTATTAGCTACGGCCATTCCTTCGGCTATTAGTATATATTTTGTTAATAATCGACAACAAAGAGTGATCCTATTCATAATTGACATGGCTTCAGGGCATATCCGATCGCAAACGTAGATCGCGACCAAATCATTAATACCCCAAAAGGTTAGTGAGGAGTAAAAAGAACTAGCATCATCCTTTTCTAAAAAAGCTTGTCCTCATCAGTTTGTAGTAGGTAGTGGGCAAGATCTTTGACCATTTGTTGTATGATATGTTCCGACAAATAACATTACCATCAATATTCTTAGCTTTAGTAGTAGCTTTGGTGATATGTGGATCCCGAGTCTGCTGGAAAAGGATATTGTATCTATTTATAATCTTTTCTCCCTGAAACCAAGGGTCACACCTATTCTTGCCTGAAGTTAGAGCCATGCAATCTGACCTGGTGCGTCTCCTGGTTAGGTGCAACTCCGGCCTGGGGGGGTGTTGGCCTAATATTTTCAACCTTGGTCTTAATCTTGGTTTTGATGATAACAAACATGGAACTAATATTTGAGCAATGAATATTTTCAGGATCCATACCAGTTTTCATGCGACCGACGTCCCCGATTGAAAAAATTGGAGAAATCGGAGAAATCAGCAAGGATGCTCAGGATTCATTGGCAAGTTTGAGTCTAGGTCTAGAGTGTCTACATAATATGTATATCCTCTATTTATTGCATAAGATCTCAAAAACCAAAACCCAAACTCCGAAAACATAAAAACTAGAAAAATCAAAAAACAACCTAGAAATTTTCCAAGTCTAGGGAGCACATTGGAGGGCTACATGATTTAGACATTTTCTTTGCACCAAAAGTCTCGATAATTGTTGCTTAGGTAGAAACAAGTTCAAGACATATTTTAAAGGAATTTTTAGAAATCATTAACCTATACATATTTGACCCGAGAGATTTTAAAATTTCTAATTTCCGCAAATTAGTACTAGACCCCAAAATTTAGATTTTGATCCTTACGGATTTTGATTTTTTTGATATTTTTATTGAATTCAAATGGGGGTACTTCCTTATTTAACATTTATGTTTTAAAGTTGATGAAAAATAAAAATAAATAAAAATAAATAAAGTTAATAAAAAATAAGACTTGTGAAAGATCAAACCTTGCTGAAGACTACATCTATTGCAGTTTTGGCCGAAGGTCCGGTCAACCGACCTGCAATCGACATGTGACCGAACTAGGTCTAAAAAATCACAGTAGGGATTCGGTTGACGATCGGCCGAAGGTTTGGTCCATGACCGACCGAAGATTCGGTCGACCAAACCTCCGATCGACAGAACCTCAATGGCTATTTTTTGAGTCATTGAGTGGAGTTTACCCGAGCTTCACCCTTTGCCTCCCTATAAATACATAACCCCAACCTTTCTTTGATCCCTTAACTATTATTGAGACATTATATGTGATACTAAAGCTTTGATGGAGCCGCTTTGATCTCAAAACCATAGTTTCATCATCTATCCTTGATTGAGTCTTCATTCTTCATTGATTCATCATTTTGAGGCATCAAGAGGACTAGGGATTTGGTATTGGAGCTAAGTATAATTTGTTTGATTTATTTTTCCATTAACTTGTATATTTTTTAGATTTATTTGTTGTATTTCAACTTGTGTAACCCTAGGGTGTTAGGCTTGTTTGATTGGGTGGTTGCCTTGGTTGTAAGGCTTTTGTCCACCGGTTTAGTTAGTTTACTAGGATTGAATTTGTTTTCCTTTAGATTGTGAGGTGGGAGAGTGCTTTCGGTAGGAAGGTAGAGACTTACGGGTGTGGAAGTGCCTTCGGGTTGAGAGCGGAGATTCTCTGGTATAAATGTATCATTGTAAGGAAACAAATTAATCTAGTAAAATTAAGTGGGAAATCCTCAGTGGGGTTCTTAGGTAGTGGAGTAGGCATTGGGGCCGAACCACTTTAAATCTCTTTGTTTGCATTATTTTTACTTGTGTTTGCTCAATTGCCATATTTACCTTGCTTCCGCATTTATCTAGTTTATTTGAGCACTTGCCTAAGTAATCAAGAATTGATTAAAACCATATTTAGGTCAAGGTTTTAGTAAATACACTATTCACCCCCCCTCTAGTGTAGGCCATTCGACTTACAGGGGGACTTGCAAAAGACGCTCCGACACTCAAGTCAGAATATGTTCGAGGTGGAGGTGATATAAATTGGAATCTAGGGTACGTGAGGTGTGTCGTGACTGTTTATAATGCAGGATGAGGGATGATTGGCCATATTGCCGCCGGATAATCTAGTAGGGATGTTGCTCAGAATGGGTCGAGGCTGATCCCTGAGATGTTCAGCTCGTGAATGATGGATGGAGCCCCTGGGCTAAGCCGTCTTGCTTGTCTCACGTTTGGTTCACATATGTGGGTGCTTCTGGTCCTAATTCGGCCAGGCCCAAAGGTACTAGTCCAATCCATAGCCCCCGAGCTTCGTCTGAGTCCGAGGACTTCGTACCGAGTTCAAAGGGGTGTTCGCTTTTGTCTTGGCTTGATAGGTAGACGTCGATTGGATTCTAGGAATATATTATCTTCATGTTGAGTTATTCGAGATGACGAGTAGCTATAGATGTCAAGCTACTGCAAGCGTTGAGCTATTGCAGTTGTCGAGCTAGTATGGCTACGAGGGAGGGTTCTCATCCGACGACCGAAACTTAATAGTGCCGATAGTTGTTGACTGAGATGCCATGTCATATTGTAAAGTTATATTATTAAGCGTGTAGTAGGAGAGTTCGGGTGAGATGAATGTCGAATTAGAATTTTGTGTATTTTTTAAATTTTCCACGGCTACCTTATGTAATTACTATTAAAAAATTATATATTAATAATTGATTGGGATTTGGGATGTCTAACAGTTTCATTAAGTGCAACTTGACGATGGAATATAATTGATATTAATTCGAAATTTCAAGTTAGAAATGATGCAAATTAAAAATTGTATTAGATTCGTTAATTTCACTATAGATATGCTTCATTATATTATCAAATATTTACAGATATTTTTATTATAATATAATATAATAGAATATGTGGAAGTCTTTTGTTTTCTAAAAATGATTCTCTTCTCAAAAAAAAAGTAAGCCATTGCCATTCTTCCCAAGTTAAATTAGCTTTTTTATTTTAATCGAAAATGTTTTTTCATTGATCAAGTCTTTTTCTGCTATGGAACATCAAAAAATAAGAAAAAAAATTCTTTAACAACTATTTTAAATGAAACACAATCTTGGAAACAATGGTGAAACTTAGTAAAAGCAGGGTGTCAAGACTAAATAATCTCTCAGCTTTGAAGCCGAATACAGCATTTTAAAATTGGATTAAGTAATCAAATTTTAGCTCAATTAGTTGAATGCATTTAAGTTTTAAAATGAAAAATAATTTTAAATTTTATCTGATCAAATTAAAACCAGCATTGAAGTGTAATTACCTACTAAGAATCAAACAATTGTAAGAGATACTAACAACTTTATTAACCAACAATAGTTAACCCCAATCCAGTTTTGAAAGAAGAATAGTTTACATGAATAATCAAACTGATTTGACCTACAAAGAATAAAACAATCGCATGCAGAGTTTATCACGATTGGGCGCAAATTGAGGTGAGACCCTTGCTGAATTTAAATTACTAAAATTTAGAGTTAATTATTGTGTTAGGTCGAGTTGGGTTCGAGCCGAGTCGGAGGGTGTGATCGGGGCTCGAATCGGACTCGTTTTGAGCAAGTTGGGTCGAGTTAAGTAAAGAGGGGCAAATACGTAATTTGGCATTTAAAATTAAAAAATATATAAAGGTGCCACCTGGGGCATACGGCTCCAAGGAGGAGCCGCACGCTACCCAAGGAGGCGAGTGAGAGAGGGGGGAATTGGAGAAGGATCGGTCGGAGATCGGAGATTTTGTCGGATCGGATTTGACGCGAGGCTTCTTCATTGTCTTCCTTGTCCCTAAACTGATCCTAGGTGAGTGGTTCTTTCCCAAATTCCTAAATGTAGGATTAGGGGCGGTAGATTCTTGTAGGTGGGATCGGAGGATGAAATCGCTTTGTATATTTCCTTTAATGCATGATATTGTTCGTTTTAGATGTATCAGTTTGATCACGGAGCACTTCCTTGGGGTTTGGGGTGGGCAACAGCCCTAGGGCATGCCCCTAAAACCTAGGGAGGGCCAGCCCTTGTGTGGGAAGCAATGAATTTTCATGTAAACTCATTCATAAGCATATGAAAATCGTTTCATCAAGAAAATTGAGGTGTTAAGCAAGAATTTTGCCGAATTGAAACTCATACCTCGTTTCTTGAGAAATTTCAAAATTTCACTTTCTTTCCCAATTTATTACTACTAGCCTTCAATAACAAAACCAATAACTTGCATGCAATAATTATTAGTATTATTATGAAAGTGTGACTACTAACAAGTTATCGTACTAAATAGCAAAGAGGGAGTCAAATATCGATTTCAAAATCAACTTTGCTAAGTAACTTAAAATCCGTTTCAAAATGCATCATGATGAAACCAAAACCAATTATCTCAAAACATGAATTACTTGAAAATTAGATCTCCAGCCCTTTCTATTGATTGAAAACCGAAAGGCCACAATTAGCCTATAATTTAGAACCGCAAGGTCGCATTTGCCCTTTATAAGCTACATAGGTCTCCAAAGAGACCATTAATCAAAAATCAAAAATCTTTTTTAAAACACTATCTAGAGCGGAGAAACCAACTCAATATTACTCATGTATCATATATTCCAACTCAAATGAAATTTAGGATAGTAAGGAGATGATACCAAATGTACCTAGATGCCAATTTCCATACTTATGACATCATGATGACTTGAATTTGCAATTTTGTGTTTGTGTAGCTCTGAGGCCTCATGCAACTCCCATCATCAACTCATCCTTGTGTGGTTGTTCCCCCTACAAGAGAACATGAAATGTTTGGTACCCACATTGCTTTCTCTTGGTCCTTGGGGGTGAGTCGGTCTAGGAATCCAAAGTGTCCTAGCAACACTTAGATTTCTCTTGAAGGCACAATCATGGGTTGAGTGACCATAGATACCACAACAAAAGCAATTTTCATGAAACTTTTTGTTTTGGACATGAGGTTTAAAAGAAGAATGCTTAACATGAAAATGATGATGAGTGTTAGCACTCTTACTTGAAACATTTGTATTTCTAGAATTCTTAGAGGATGAATTACTAGATAAATTATTAACATTCTTATTTAGAAAAATAACATCATTTTTCAAGTCGTTCATGGATTTATGAATAGTATGCAATTGAGTTTCAACGTGCTATTTTTATTCTTTAAAATGTCATTTTTTGTTTTCATGTCCTTACTGTCAATACTTAAATTATCATGTCATGGATTAGAGACACTAATTTTTAGCTTCTCATTTTCTAATTTTACATCATGTAAATGAGGGCTAAGACTTAAGTTTTCTTTCTTCAATTTATTGTTTTCTTTATTCTTTTTAACAATAAAGACATACATGTTTTTACATTCATCCATTAATTCATCATAAAGCAAGTAATGAGAACTAGATGAGTTAATGCTACCATTATTGATATCATGACTAGAAGAAGAGTGCACCTCATCATTAGCATTCATGAGGCAATCTTTTGAACTAGCTTCATAGCCATAGCAAGAGGATGCTTCACTTGAGTGAGATGAGGATGAGGAAGCATTTGACCTCCTTTTTGAAAAGAATAGTGTCCTTGAGCCAATCACATTTCGATGTGTTCAAGGACTATTCAAGAGTAATCAACTTTATGAGGCAACTTTTCATCATATGATGCATCTTTATTTATAAAGATTATGATGAACCCCAAGAATTCGGGCAAATGATTCTAAGGCCATGATGAGATCATGCCAGTGAAACTTAGAATCCAAATGCACCTGTTCTACATATTCCTAGTCATAGGATCACCGATTAGGAGATTGGTGATTCTGGATAGACTAGTGCACATGGCATATGCCCTATACGATAAGGGGTATCAGATCTCACAATTACCTATGAGTAGTCATTAATGTACAAGTGCAGGTGCTCATTAGTGAATGAGTTCACTGAACGGACCTAACTACACGAGGAACATAGAATGGAATCCTTACATGAGTGTCAATACGATGTTCCTCGGGTAATAGTAGGTGCAAGCAGTCCTTCGACCTGAGGTTATAATGGTTACCTTGTGAGTGACGGCCCATTGCTTTGGTTCTATCCCTACGTGGACGTCAGCGTCATGTGTCGGGTATTACTGGGCATGGGGAAGCATTCATGGAGGTAGGTGAGTAACCAACATGGAATCGGATACTCCTAGTAAGAGAAAATAATGTCCTATGTGTCCCTGCAAGTGTCGACTCGAGAATCTCTGACTAGAGTAGACATGAAAGTCAGAAAGATGTTCCTGATGTTTCATTATTGAGACGACATCTTGGCGGGTAGAATACATATGAATCGGTATTAGGGTTTGACACTTCTTCCGTACCCTAGCCGACTTCGGGACATTGTAACTGAGGAATTTATTTGTACGGTAACTAATCACCGAAGGGCGTTCAATCCCTGTAGATTGAACCTCACACTATCTGGGTAGAAATGACACGTTGGTAGACGTCAATCTTGACTTGTGAGTGGAGTCCCTTACGACCACACTAAAGGGGTTTAGTGGATGCTCGTATGATTCAAATAGAAGTCGTTCTATCAGATTCGACTCTCTGTTATGCACAACTAACTACTGGCACAGTGTGGGGCCCAATTGGTCACACACAACAGGCTAACCTCGTAACAGACCTTATGAGATAAAGTATGAATGCGGCCCTATATGCCTACGAGCAAGGACATGCTGCAACTAGATCACGGATCTCGTTTACGGACACAATAGGAAAGTTGTTTCCTATAGGAATGAATGCGCGAGGAAGGAGTTCATCGGTAACCCTAATTTATAGGGCATCCCTAAGTTGTATGGATTGGCACATGATAATATTTCATGTAGTTGATTAAATTTTATTATAATTAAATATTTAATTAATTACTTGACCGGGAATATATTTAATTGTGAATTAAATATAAGTTGATTTTGAATCAAATATAATGGTGGGAAAATTAGTTTTCAACCATGAGCCTAGTCGATTAATTAGGAATTGAATTATTTAGACATAATTTATGGAGATAAATCGTAAAATTAATAGACATATGATTTGGATAAACCATAATTCTATTAATAAATAAGAAATTGAATAATTTAGATAAATCACTTTCCTACCTTTTAGGGAATTGGTTTGTTTATATAATTATCATTCTTATTTATAGGCTCTTAATTTATGGAGATAAATTAAAGTTTATATTTTATTAGATTTAATTAATTTTGAATTAATTATAAAGCCATTGAAATATAAATTATATTTGGAGGCAAACCCTAAAATTTTGAATTCCTGGGAGAGAGTTTTTAGGGGGGCCGGGTCTACCTTGTAACCGCCCCCCTCTCTATAAATGGTGGCCGAGCATCCCATGGGTGTGGGTTGGTGAATTAGTTCTTCCTCCTCTCCAATGGTGTCCGATCATCTTCCTCCTCCTTCCCCGGGCTTTTGGTCAAGCCGAATTGAAAGTGTCTTCTACTTGGGTGCCGCCTACTTCATCTTCTTGGAGGAGTCCAAGAAGGATAGCGAGGTATTCTTTGATTTACCCTCTCGTTTTGTGGTTTTCTCGTCCTCTCTTCCTCCCGTTTTGGTGCTCGGTTCTTGTTGAAGGTCTGGCCTTGCCTAGGTGGATTTCGGGATTGAGAAAGTTTCTCCGTTGAGCCACAACGAGCCCCGGTGTTCGCTTGCCCCTATTATTTGCGAGGTGCTTGGTGTGGACTATCGTTGGAGGACGTGCACGTGTGCGTCTCAATACAGGGATAAGATCAGCCATACCAACCTCGGTTTGAGGTATACCTTCTCCCACATCTCCGATGTTGATTGAATTCCTTAATATTATTAAAGAAGATCGTTGTTTTCGGGATGGTTTCAAAATTTTAAATTGTAATTTCCGCTGCATTTTTCTTATTCCCATCCCAAAACTTTTTGCCTTGTTCTTCATGGTAGGACAATTCTTCTTCACATGACCTTTTTCCTTGCATTGGTGATAAATCACCTTTCTCTTCCGTCTTTTTGTACTCTTTTGACTAGATACACTATGGGTTTCAAAAACTTCATTAGAACTAGGAGTATGACAATTGTCATCAACTCTCTTGTGTAAAGTGATATGCTCTGTGGTTTTAGCGTAATCATAGAGCATATTCAAACAAGCCCAAATATCAAATGTGGAAGTACAATGCATGACTTTTTCAAAGATAATATTTTCCAAGGAACAAAATATGCAATTCATAGCTTTAGCATTTGACTCAAAGATATCAATTTGTTCTTGGGTCTATGCATTCATGTTTTCCTTAGGTTCAATATATCTAGTATTCACCATGTTGAACACACCTAAACCTTGTGTCTTTAGGAATGTGTACATTTTACCCTACCAAAGATCAAAGTTAGACTCAACGAACCTAGGTGGTATAGACTCTACCAACTCTAGTGTCATTTTTGGATCAAGACTAGATGTAGAGGAGATGGTGAAACCTCAATCTTTGACCCGCTCTAATACCTAGTGTTAATGAAATGGTCACACTAGAGGGGGGGTGAATAGTGTGTTATCTAATTTTTTTTGCCTAATTTTCATTTTAATCATTTCTTAAACTAGTTTAGCAAATTATCAATTTAAACAACAAGAAGAAACAATTTAATATGGCAAGTAAGCACAAACACTATAGCCAATGCAAACTCCAAAATTTATAGTGGTTTGGCAACACCGTACTGCACTATCTAGGCACCGTGCTTTGGATTTCACTCACAGATCCACTAAGTTAAGAGTAACTTACAATCGATGACTTTTCACCGGAAAGACCCTACATTCACTTCCAATGCAATTCCACACCAGGAAGTATCCACCTTCACACCGAGTGAGCTTTCCCACCTCAATTCCTAAGGAACACGCCTAACCTAGCTTACACAAGTGGATTTAGACCTTCTATACCAAGGTAACCACAAAATCACAAGACCACACACTAGATCTTCTTACGCACTTGAGTATTCAATTATAAAACAAAACAAAAACACATTTAACACAAGATGAGAGTGTAGAGAACTTTTTACAACAAGAACAACTCCTCTTCTTGAGCCTTGCAACCTTAAAAAGCCCTCCAATGATGAAGCACTTTGATAAAGGTATCAAGAGGCTAGGAATGAAGGATTAGATCAAAAAAACTTGGGGATGCAAATATCAACTCAATGTAGGTTTAGGGCATCAGTAGTAGTTAAAGAGAGAGTTTAGAAAGTTTGTCAGGATCGAGTGGAGATCACCCAACGGGCGAATTTTTCTGCTCGTTATACGCTCGATTGATCGTCGGCTGATGGCCGGTTAACCTCCTGAGCGATCAGCCATCAACCGCAAGGCCACTGCTAGTTTTTGGCCTCTGATGGTCAATCAGCGATCGGTAGCCTAATTGAATATCTAGGATATTACACATAATTAGTGTAGGCAAAATGGCAACACTAGAGGGGGGGGGGGGGGGGGTGAATAGTATGTTATCTAATTAATTAGCGTAAATTCAATTTTATTCGTTTCTCAAATTGTTTAGACAAGTTGCAATTATGCGATTAAATGTGGAAGCAAGATAAAGTAATTAAGCACAAATAAAGTATCAATGCAAACACACAAATTTATAGAGGTTCAGCCCCAATGCCTACTCCACTACATAAGCACCCCGCTTAGGATTTCTAAACTAGTTTAACTAGATTAAATCTGTTTCCCTTACACAGAGGACTTTGACTCCAAGAGTCTCACTCTCGACCTAAGGCACTTACACACCCTGAAGTCTCTGCATTCTTATCGAGAGAACTCTTCCACCTCAACCCTAAGGGACAACTCACTTAATCCTAGTAAAACTAAGTTTACACAAGTGGCTTTACTCCTTCTACACCAAGGATACCACTTCCAGACAACAAGACCTAACACAAGGTGTTCTACAGACTCAAATAAAATAAACACATTCAAATAAACTGTTAAGATTACAATGAAAAGAGCTAAGAATGAAAAGATGAACCATCGCTCTTTTCCAAGCCTTCGATGCCTTCAACTCGTCAAGGGGATGAGCTTGAATTAAATCCCGAGTTGAGGAAAAAAACTGGGCGCTTGCGAGAATGTTCGCGGAAGAACAGAGCGCTGTTGATCGATCCTTTGAAGGCTCAAGTCTCTCTTAATATTACTCAGTAAAATTTGTAAAAAATTAGAGAGGGAGGTTAAATGAGATTGGTGAGGTATATTTATACTCTCACGAAGAAACGGTAGCTCAACAGATAGAAAACTATCCATTGTAGACACCCGGTCGGTTGGTCGGTTGACCAACCGATCGATCGCCAATGCGACCGCTGCCCTCTTCTCTCTATGTGGTCAACCGACGGGTCAACCACCCAGACGCAAAAACTATGATCCTCAATTTGGTCAGCCCATCGGTCGACCGACGTAGGTTTGTGTCTTCAGCGAACGTAGTTCGGTCGATCGATCGGTCGATCGACGGAGCTACTACCCTTTTCGAGCTTCGGTCGGTCGACCACCCGTTTGACCAAAGTAGCTACTACTGCTTTGCGGCATCCTTCGGTCGATCGAGATTGCTATAGCCATTTTCCTTACACTCTTCGATTGACCGAACAAAGGCTGATATTGATTTTTCAGCCCTTTTTCTTGCGCGCTTCATTTCCGGGTTCTGACTTTCACTGGGCATCAACTTGGAGAGCTTTGTGAGTAAACTTTGGACTCGTCCAAGACGTCTTTGATGAACACGTCGATCTTCGAGAAATTCCATGACGAACCCGAGCACGACAATCAATGTCCTTCCGATTTTTTGATTTATCCGATCGAGGACATCGAGGGATTATTGATATGGAACTTGAAAGATTTCTCGATGAAATATTAGTTCCATGTTTGTTATCCTCAAAATAGAGATTAAGACCAAGGTTGAAAACCAAAAGTAGTCGAGTCGAGCCTCAGGATCATCTCGAGTGAAAAGGTATGACTCGGCAAATGGATAATGAAGTCTATTTGGATAATTAACTTTCCTTTTATGAAATCATACCTTAAATTAAGTTAACTCGAGTCATGTTATGGGTTGAGTCGGTACCCAAGTCGAGTTTGGGTTTAGGTCGAGTTCCCGGTATGACTTAAGTGAGCCTTGAGGCCATCTTTGGAAAGATGGTTGAGGGGATAAAATCCCCCTTATGGCAGCCGTGTGACTCCCCCATTGAGTCACACAAGGCCGCAAGGGAGAAGAGGAGAAGGAGCAAGGAAGAGGATTGGGGGCTTAGATCGATCCGAAACTCGCGTCGTCTCCGGAAAATCTCAAGTCGTCATCACCCGATCCTTGTTTCTTGGCAATCTAGGTGAGTGGTTAATGTTTAAAAGGTTTGGGGGAGGCGGGTGGCCGAACCCTAGATGATAGGTTGAGTTCTCGCGATTTTTTTTCGACGATCCAAGATTTCAACGACATGTGTTCACTGTTTTATGAAGTTTCTTATCAGATATCATTATTTTAATCATTGATTTGCATGTTCTTGGGGCTGCCAAGTCAGGGGAAAAGGGGAAAGGTCATGCCGAAATTTTCCCCGATTCCCTTGACGGCAAGAAGGCCCTTAGATGACCTTATATCACTGTTTTGATGTAGTTCATTTGAACATCTCGCATGTTATGAAGTGTGCCCTCTCTAAAGTCCCTTGAAGTGGACGAATGAACTCTACAACTCATGAAGAGGGTTCGGCCAAGGGTGAGGGGAAGATTAAGTAGTTCATTGGTATTTAAATTGTATGCGGAATTGAAGGGGTAAAGGTATAGCTAGAGTCTCGTCCCTCTTTTCCTACCCAAAGGACCTTGGCCGAGCAAGGTCCTCCTTGCTCATGGTTCGGCCAAGGTTAAGGAGAGGAGGAGAGACTTGCTTTAGATGGAAATTTCATGATTTTAAGGATCACACATAAAGATATGACAATACTTAGGAAGAATACCAAACTTAGCAAGTAGCTTAATTGATTTTGAATTGTAGAAATGCTAGTTCCGTAGCCATAATTAGCATTAGATCCTTAAACTTTGGATGTTGACATTGTTACCATGTTTTGTATTTCATACATGTTATTTAAATTCATTACCTACCTTGCCATGCTAGATAGCTGCTCCTTATTGTGCTAATATTCCTAAGGTAGTATAAGAATTGTTATGTATAATGATTATGGTCATATATGATGAATGTTACAATATTTGCACATTTTTCTTTGGATTATAAATGCTGCCCTAAATGTTCTCGGATGGTATTCCAAGGTCGATTCATGGAAATTCTCACCTAAGACTGTGTAGGAGGATAGGTAACATGTAAGGCATCACTAGATGATCATAGCACATTTATGGAAACTTAGTTATGAAATGATAACACTTCTATGTCTGCTTGTATACTTTTTGAAACTTAGAGCTCGTACGTGCATATATATTTAAAGGGTGGCATAAACTGTTGACCCAGTAGCCGGACATAGGCCAGATACGGGCAAAGGCCCGATGTGTGTATATATAGAAACCCTAGGATATTGATTGTGTAATGTGCTTGAGATGGTCCGCCGATGGGTGAGGAGGTCGGAGATGACCAATGCCCAGCTCAGCCAGTTGGATCTAGAGGTGCGCCAATGGGCCCGCTAGGTGCCAAACCCCAATTTAGTGGGACTAGATATCCTTACCCCGAACAGTGTCCGAAGACTAGTGGACCATTTTAGTCGACAGCCCGAGATTGTTTGTTTACATCTTGAGATGTCGTGGCCTAGAGCCATTGTGATACTATCGAATATGGCAAGGACGACTCTAGTCAGGATATGATTCTATGAGTAGGCTCAAGGGCCGAATGCCGAAGGCTAGAGAAGCCAAGATGGCATGTTATCATGTTCAATTGATGCGGACGAACCCGTTGGGGGTCGGTAATCGCATTAGAAATAAATTTTACCTCCAAGTACATTTCCTTTATTGCCTTGTATGATATATATATATATATATATGACCGAGGCGGTGTCGTTTCTTGTAGTGGTGTCCTTGAGTCTTAGACTAGTGCTTAGTTATATTGGTTTTGTTTCTGCACTAACAGTCGTAATTGAAAAGAATTGTAAAACTTGTTACTTGAACATTCAGTTATTTGATGTTGATTTTTCTACTTGTTTTGGAAAACTTATAGATTGTGACTTGAAAAGTTTTTATAAAGTATGTTGAGATTTCTTTCATTCGATATGTCTTGGTTTTCTTAATGTTAGTGTAGATAGTAGGCTACAGGGCAGGATGTAGGCCCTGGCTGGTCACACTACCCTCAGTTGGGGTGTGACAAAGTTGGTATCAGAGCACTAGGTTTGGTCTTGTCTATGACTCAGTGTTGGGTACCGTATGAGGCATATGGTAGCGTGCCGACATACGGTATAGTTATGCTACGAGATTGGGCGACCACTCCTGCACTCAGCGCACCATGCGGTTAGTAACTTTTAAAAGCTTATGTTAAAAATTTATTATGTGACAGGAAACTTTTTCTTTTCTGTGATAGTGTAATGGAGGCTCCCAATGTTGCACTGAGCGGCAGTGGCAATAAATTGGGCGATGAAAAATAGAGCCAATAGGTTAGACCCAAGAGTGGGTCGAGTTGGGGCGCGTAGACGCGTACCCCAGTTGTTGGTAGAAAATATTATTGATGTACTTGTGCATTTTGTGCATGGATATTGATTGTGGTTGTGCTTGTGGATGAGCGATGGCCGAGCTGAGAAGCGTACCGACTTGGCAAGTTGGTCTTGACTCGACGAGTGGATTTTGGGTCTTGATACTGCGTGAGTCAGCCAGGTGACGTTGGACCCAAGGGTAGCCACACTAACTTTAGACCCGAGTGGATTTGGTTGGGTGGGCCATACCCAACCAGAGAGGGCCTGGGTAGATGGCTCGCTAGATAGATTCTAGTGACCGACTTGTATGATTGCTAGGTTTGGGCCGGTTTGGGTCGTAAGAATGTATTTTTTTCTGTGGGGCCGGCATGGCCCGAGTGATTTTGGCATTCATGAGCATGTCATGTACTAATGAGTGTTCATGATAAGCAGGCACGAGACTTTGAGATGCTGCGCAGGTCTGGTAGCATGTCAGTGTCAGAGCATGAGATGGAATTTCACCGGCATTCCAAATATCATCAAACCTCAGTGGCATCTGAGACTGCTAGGGTTAAGAGATTTGTTGGGGGATTTAGGCCTTAGACAGGCAGGCTCATCCACTACACCGAGGATTCCACTTCTTGCACGGGTGGTGTATGAGGCCTTTCGGAAGGAAGCCTTGGTGTCGTTCGAGAGGAATGACGGGCCGGCCAAGAGGAAATTTTGGTTGCAGGGATCTGGGGGTCGATCGTGGCATTCGAAGGGGGCCGCAAGCGAGCCTTTTAGAGAGACCATCTGCCAGGGTGTTTGCTAAGAACCGTGATGGGGCAGAGACGTCTAAGGTAGTGGTAACATATACTATTCTAGTATGTTCATCCGTTGCTTATGTTCTATTTGATCTGGGTGCCACGCACTCATTTGTATCTGCCAAATTTGCTGCGGAGTTCCTAGTGGCACCTTCTATGCTCGACGGGCCATTGATGGTATCAACGCCTACAGGCGACGCAATCTTAGCAAATTCAATATATCAAGGCTGTGAAGTGCTCATATGCGGCTAGGTGTTGAGTGTAGATTTGACATTCCTACCCACTCTTGAGCTTGATGTCATCCTTGGCATGGATTGGCTAGTAGAGCACTTTACAATATTGGACTGCAGGGCCAAAGAAATGATTTTTAGTAAGCCTGGGCTGCCGCATTTCACCTTCCAAAGGGAGGGAGGTTGCAAGCCGATAGCGGTTATCTTAGCCCTGAAGGCTCGTAAGTTGCTTCGGGGCGGCTGCCAATCTTTCCTGGCCTTTGTATCTGTGGCCAAGGAGGAAAGAGGTGAAGCAAGGGATGTCAGCGGAACTCTAGTGGTCTATGAATTCCCTAATGTGTTTCCCGAGGAATTGTCGGGGTTGCCGCCCAGAGGGGAAGTCGATTTTTGCATTGACCTACAGCCCGGGGTGAAACCAATTTCCATTCCACCTTATAGGACGGCACCGGCCGAACTCAGGGAGTTAAAGGTGCAATTGCAGGAAATTCTAGACCTGGGGTTCATCCAACTGAGTGTGTCCCCCTGGGGTGCTCCGGTTCTCTTCGTGAAGAAGAAGGATGGGTCAATGCACATGTGCATTGACTATAGGCAGCTGAACAAGGTGACTGTTAAGAATCACTACCCACTGCTGAGGACAGACGATCCATTTGATTAGCTACAGGGGGCTCAATGGTTTTCAAAGAGAGATTTGAGGTCCAGATACCATCAGTTGAGAATCCGGGACTGCGATGTGCCAAAAATGACCTTTAGGACTCGCTACGGTCACTATGAGTTCCTAGTGATGTCCTTTAGCCTAACCAATGCACCTACTGCCTTCATGAACCTAATGAACATGGTATTTAAGGAGTACTTGGACAGCTTTGTGATCGTCTTCATTGACGACATTCTGGTTTACTCCAAGAGTGAGGAAGAGCACTCTAAGCACCTAAGAAGGGTCCTGCAAACCCTCAGCGAGCACCAATTGTTACAAAAATTTTCCAATTGTGAATTTTGGTTGGAAAGTGTAGGGTTCTTGGGCCATGTAGTGTCCAAGGAAGGGATAAGGGTAGATTCTGCAAGATTGAAGTGGTGCAGAGCTGGAAATGACCGACTAGTGTGATCGAGATCCGCAGTTTTCTTAGTTTCGTCGGGTATTACCGGAAGTTTATGGAGAATTTCTCTAGAATTGCAGCCCCTTTGGCTCGATTGACCCAGAAGAAGGTCCGGTTTGTTTGGGATGACAAATGCGAGGCGAGCTTTCAGAAGCTCAAGGCATGTTTGACATCTGCACCAGTGTTGTCTGTACCTTCCGATTCAGGAGGATTTGTAGTCTTCTGTGATGCCTCTCGGGTTGGCCTAGGCTGCGTCCTGATCCAGTATGGCAGAGTCATCGCTTATGCATCCCGCCAGCTAAAAGTTCATGAGGAGAACTATCCGACGCACGACCTAGAGCTAGCGGCAGTGATCTTTGCACTGAAGCTTTGGCGGCACTACCTGTACGGGGAGAGTTGCGAGATCTACATAGATCACAAGAGCCTTCAGTACTTGCTTACCCAAACGAAGCTGAACCTTAGGCAGAGGAGATGGCTGGAGCTCCTAAAGGATTATGATTGCATCATTATGTATCATCCGGGGAAAGTGAATGTGGTAGCAGATGCTATGAGCAAAAAGTCCATGGGCAGTTTAGCTCATTTGAAAGTTAAGCGGAGGCCTCTAGCTCGAGAGTTGGCTTTGTGTCTAGATGGGGGTGCAACCTTATCAGTGTTAGCTTCGGGTGCCTTGATGGCATACCTGTGGGTACTGTCCACGCTGGTGGACAAGCTGTTGCCGTGCAGGGGGAGGATGCCTTTTGTGCACTGACCAAGGACCTGGTGCAAAGAGGTGATGGAGAGAACGGTTTCAGATTAGACTCAGAGGGTGTACTGAGGTTCAGAGATCGGATAGTAGTACCAGACATGGCTGAGGTGCGCAGGCAAGTCCTGGAACTAGGTCATAGTTCCACTTACATGATCCATTCGGGGGCTACCAAGATGTAGCGAGATTTAAGGCAGCATTATTAGTGGAAAGGTATAAAAAGAGAGGTGACAGAGTTTGTTTCCAAATGTCTAGTCTGCCAGCAGGTGAAGGCCGAACACCTTAAGCCCGCGAGGCTTCTGCAAAACCTTGAAGTGCCCGAGTGAAAATGGGAGAAGATCACCATGGATCTAGTGACCGGATTGCCTAAGTCAAAAGGTGGTTTTGATTCCATTTGGGTGGTAGTGGACCGGTTAACCAAGACCGCGCACTTCATACCAATGAAAACTACCTTCTCTGTGGAGCAGCATGCCCAACTGTTCTTGGATATGATTGTGGCATATCATGGTACGCCAGTGATGATTATATCCGACCGCGGTACCCAGTTCATAGCTCGGTTTTGGCAGTCCTTCCATGAAGCTTTGGGTACCCAGGTGCGCTTCAGCACAGCTTTCCATTCGCAAACTGACGGGCAGTCAGAGAGGACCATCCAAACTTTAGAGGAAATGCTGAGAGCATGTGTCCTGGATATGGTCGACGGATGGGAGAGACACCTACCGTTGATAGAATTCGCCTAAAATAATAGCTGTCATAGTAGCATTGGCATGACGCCTTTTGAGGCCTTGTATGGGAGGCAGTGTAGGTCTCCAGTGGACTGGTTTGAGGCAGGAGAATCACTCATGGTGGGCCCCGATCTGGTTGAGGAAGCGGCAGAGAAAGTAAAGATCATTAAGGAAAGATTGTTGGCGGCTCAGAGTCGACAGAAAATGTGTGTCGATAAAAAAAGGCCAGGGAATTAGAATTTGTTGAGGGTGACTTAGTCTTTCTAAAGGTCTCTCCTATGAAAGGGGTGGTCCGGTTTGGGAAGAAGGGGAAGTTGAGCCCTAGATACATTGGGCATTTTCCCGTCCTCAAGCGGAGGGGCGAGGTGGCCTATGAGCTGGCATTGCCTCCTAGCCTGAGCAGAGTGCACCTGGTCTTCCATGTATCCATGTTGCAAAAGTATGTAAAAGATGATTCGCATGTGATCGAGCCCTTTTCTATTGAGGTTGATTTGGCCATATCATTCGAGGAAAAGCCGGTAGGCGTTCTTGACCGCCAAATCAGGAAGCTAAGGTCCAAAGAAATTCCCCTAGTAAAGGTTATTTGCGAAATGGCCACACTAGAGGAGGGGGTGGGGTGAATAGTGTGTTTACTATACGATTCGTCTAATTTCACTTTTAATTGATTACTTGACTCGTTTAGGTGAATTACACTTATGCGATGCAGAAGCAAGATAAATGATAAAGCAATAAACACAAAACAATAAGACAATGCAAACACAAGTGATTTATAGTGGTTCGACCCCAATGCCTACTCCACTACCTAAGCACCCCACTTAGGATTTCCAAACTAGTTTTACTAGATTAATTTAAGTTTCCCTTATACACAAGGACTTTTCACCGGAAAGTCTCACTCTCAACCTAAGGTACTTCCACACCCGGAAGTCTTCGCCTTCTTGTCGAGAGCACTTATCCCACCTCAACCCTAAGGGACAACTAAACTAATCCTAGTAACAACTACGTTTAATTACACAAGTGGCTTTACTCCTTCTACACCAAGGATACCACTTTCTACACACAAGACCAAACACCTGGTCTTCTACAAACCCAAATTTAAAACAAGTTTAACAACAATTAAAAATACAACGGAAAGAGCTAAAGGTGAAACCAAGTGTTCGTGCTCTTTTCCAAGCCTTGAATCCTCTAACTCGTCAAGTCGTGAAGCTTGAACAATTGCTGAGTTGAGGCAGCAGCAGGCGACGCTTGAAGAAGAACTTGACAGAGGAATAGGGTGCGCTGCAATCACTCTCTGGAAGGCTCATATCTTCCTTTTAGATGCTCAATAATAACTCTAGGAATCAAGGAAGAGAGTTAAAAGAATCATATCAGGGTATATTTATACCCTACTGAAGAAACGACAGCTCGACGGATAGTTTTTTACCCGTTGCAGAATGCCGATCGAAGCACCGATCGAAGCATCAGTCGACCGGTCATTCAACCGCTGCTCATCTCCCTATGGATGATCGACCGATCGATCGATCGCTTGACGCAAGAATCATGATCCGCGATCTTCGGTCGACCCGTCAGTCGACCGACGCGATATTGCGTCGCGATTGCTCGCAGGTTGGTCGATCGATTGGTCGACTGCCAGCTTTGGCCTAATTCTACCACCATTCGGTCGACTGAAATTGGTCTGGACTAGGCAGACTGGGTCTTTGCTTGGGTTTTCTGCTTCCGTTTTCACCACAACATCTACTTATATAACATTTATTAATTTAAGTTAAATAACTTTATAACATGATAACTTTATAACATAAATGTTATATAAGGATTATACCCCATTTGACTTTAATAAAAATATCTAAAAAATCAAAATCCCTATGGATCAAAATCTAGTTCTTGGGATCTACTGTAAAATGGAATTTTTCTAATTTTTCAAAAATTTTGACCCAAGGAACAATTACCGTCATTTTTTATCTCAAGAAACTATCTAAGTCATATAGCTCTCCAAGGAGCTCCCTAGTCTTAGTGAATTTCAGGGCGGTCCCGGAATTTCATGATCTGGGGTTCGGGATAGGTTTTTGGGTTCTTATGCATTATGATGAGGAATTACAACATATCTATACACCCTAAACCTAAACTCCCTTTCTTGAAGATTCTCGAGCACCGACGAGCATCCTTGTCGATTTATCCAATTTCTCCGATCGCGAACATCACGCGCTAACCGATATGGAACCCGAAGGATATTCTCAATGAAATCATTAGTTCCATGTTTGTTATCATCAAAACCATCAAAATTGAGATTAAGACTAAAGTTGAAAACCTAAAGCCAACAATCTCCCCCTTTTTGATGATGACAAACATCCTTAAGAAAATATATCATTAAAGCACGTAAGGATATCAATTAGGGGATTTCTCCCCCTATCAACATACATATCTATGTAATTAGACTTCCACTATCTATATGCATGGATATCCTATATTTTCCTCCCCCTTTTTCTTATACTTTACTCCATGGTTTTCTCTCCCTTTTGACCTATATTTTCTCTATGGTTTTCTACATAATTCTCTTCCCCTTTTAATTTATACATTTCTCTCCCTTTTTACATCAATCAAAAAGGGCAAGAAAGGTCTATTTATTCAAAGGGATGAAACAGAATTAATACATGAGGTTGAAACTCTAAAGATTATTTTTCATTAAACATGAAAATCTCAACTAAAGGCATAGAAAACAAGTATTTAATAGAAAACATTAAATCATACATGATATGAAGAAAGTGATAGATACAATTCAAAATTAAATCATGTATGCTCTCAAGAGTTTATAAACTTAGCATGATTCCATTCAAAGTATGCTTGAAATCATGAAGATGCTAAGTATTAAATTTGGCTATCTACTCATGTTTTCTTTATCTTAGGCATCTAGACATCAAACATGAGGGAATGTAAGACTATGAATTATGTTTGGGCTTAAAATGAAATTTTTAACTTACTTTGTTGACTTAAGTCAACCTATACTTCTAGTTTTCAAAAATCACTCTTTTAAGTTTATTCAAAATCATATTTTTGATAAATGTTTTTGAAACTAATTTTTGGATGAAAGATTTGATACCAAATATAGAATACTCATTTTGATACCAAATATAGAATACTCATTTTGATACCAAATGTGGGATGAAAATTTTGATACCAATTATTGAATAGTCATTTGAAATGCATGTATCAAAGTTTGATCTCAAAAGAGTTTTCGAAGACCATTTTTCATCCTATGTTGTTTTCAAATAAATAAATGGATCCTAGCTATCATCCAAAATATCAAAATTATTTTTACTCATGAAAATGTGTGAATGATATTAGAATTAGAATCCAATATCATGAGTTTTTATTGAAGTTTTTGAAGAAAAATCAAAGTATAGAAATATTGATATTTCAATTTAGGATGATACTTTGAGTTTTGAAATCCAACTTCAAAAATTCATTATAAATTAGATTCTTGATCAAATGTTTTGAAATTTTTACTTAAGACACTAGATTTCTCAATGAAGGTGTAGTTTCAAGAATCACCTAAAAAAGATTTTTCTATAGTTTTTCTAAAAATAACTGAAATTTATACTAAATGTAGGTTGAAATGATATTTTTGTAAATTTTAGTTTTTCTTAAAACTTTTTCAATTTTCATTCAAACTTTCATGACACCATATGATGGTCATGAAAAGAGTATATGTCAAGTTTGAAATGAAAATTTCATCCTTAGGGTTAAGATATCAACCTAGCATGGTTTATTCAAAACTAAACTAGTTTTCATGAAACTTGCCAAGTTTCAATCTTAACATTTACTCATGATTTTTCAAGTTTAAACCTATGAATACGTAACATGAGTAAATCTAAACATGTTTCTCAAACATGGATAAAAAATGAAACCTTTTAGGTAAACTTGTTGACTTGAGTCAACTTGGTTCAAGAGAGATAAGCATGAATTGACCTCTATGTCATTTTATCCATATCCATATGAATTTTTCACTCTAAGTGCTTGAAAACATGTCATACCTATTCCTAAACATGTTTATGAAGATTTGGACTTAAAATGAAATAACCAAGTCAATTTATTGACTTGGGTCAAAGCTTTTTCAGCCTTAAGTCCTCTAAATTGAGATACCAATTGTATTTGATCATCTAGACATGAGTTTTTCAAGATTTAAATATCTAAACTCATGTGATATGTGTATCTAAACATGTTCATTATATGCTTTACTTAAAGTGAGGTCTCTAACAAGAATTTTAACCTAGAGCAAGTTTCATTCAATCAATATATCATGAAATTGCCTAAGTTATCCAAATTTTCCCTACTCATGAAACTTCAAATATTTAGCATGCAAAGTCAATCATGAGTATATAGAGACATCATTAAATTAAAAATTAAATTATTTTACTAATATTTGCAAAATCAAATTCATACCTATTTCTTGAAGATTTGCCCAACTTTTTCATTTCCTTTTTCATTTTCTTTTAGATAGCATTGTCTTCATTTACTTTCATAACTTGCAAGTAGACATCTTTAGTATCATAATAAAATAATATGTCAACTAGCAAGCTAACGAACTAAATAGCAAGGTTTAATGCAAGTTTTCATTAGAATAACTTAACCTAAGCTAGATAGTGAAGATTCATTTTTAAGATGAATACCATGATTTCAAAATGAATCTAAGAGATCTTAATTTGTGAAATATTTAAAGAATAAGATCTCTTCCTATGTTAAACTAGTTTGGACTTACAAGAAGGTCTCTAATAAAGAATACCAACCTAGAGCAAGTTTCATTTGATGAATTTTGCCTAAGTGCTAAAGTTCTACCTACTCATGAGAAATCAAGGATTTGCATGCAATTCAAGTCATGAGCATAGAGACATGATTTTAGCTTAAACAATGAGGTATAACACTAAGATATTGAATTAATTGAAGTTATACCTAATTCATGATAATTTGCCAAACTAATCTTTTTCTTCTTAATTAGCCTTCCTAAAACCTTATAACTTGCAAGTATACATCTTAAGTAGACAATGAAATTAAATCTACATGCAAGCTATCAAACTAAATAGTGAAGAGAAAAACCAAGTATCATTTATCAAATTCCACTTCACTAAATAGCATGGATTCATTTGATATAAATATTCATGATAACAAAATGAATCAAGAGATCTCAAAATATAAAATATTTGAAACATAAGATCTCCAACCCTTCCTATTGGTTGAAAACCAAAAGACACAAAAAGCCTACGATTTAGAACCGCAAGGTCGCTTAGGCCCATTACAAGCCACCTTGGTCTCCGAAGAGATCGGGAAATCAAAAATCAAAAATGTTTTTGAAACGAACTCTTTTGCAAGAGCGGGGAAAAGAATCAATTTAAAGCATGTAACATGACTCCAACTTAAATAAAGCAAATCAAAATAAGGAGATGATACCAAAGAGTTTGATGCCAAATTTACCATAGGCATCTAGTGTAGATGAAGACTTTGAAGTTGCAACCATGTAGGGATCATTCCTTCAACTCATTGGTCAACTTCAATTCTTCAATTCTCTTTACCCTTTTGTGGTGACTCCCCCTATAAGAGAAGAAATTTTTGGTACCCAAATGGCTTTGGGTCCTTGGGGGTTAGTGAGCTTTGGAATCCAAAGTGTCTTAGCAACACTTGGATTTCTTTTGAATGCACAATCATATATGGCATGACCATATATACCACAACAAAAGCAATGTTCATGAAACTTTTTCTTTTCATTTTTAGCATGGACATGAGATTTACTATTAGAATGCTTCTTATATGAATTAAGATGATCATGAGCATTCTTTAAGGAAACATTTTTCTTTTTCTTAAGATCATGAGGTTTAGGAGTGGAATATTTAACATGAGATTTAACATTACCATTTGTATTTCTAGAGTTCTTGAAGGAGGACATATTTGATAAATAATTTGTTTTCCTATTCAAGAATACAACCTCATTCTTTAAGTCATTAATGGATTTGTGTAAAGCATGAGATTGAGATTTCAACAAACAATTTTCATTTTTCAAATTATTATTTTCCATTTTGAAATCATTTAAAGAATCATTATCCTTAAGTTTTAATCTATTTTTCAAGCTCTCATTTTCATTTCTAATTTTGGATGTCTAGTTTAATAATTCATCATTTTCAATTTCTAATTCTTCATTTCTATGTTTCAAGTCCTTAATTTCAAGTTTTAGGGCATCATGACAAGAATCAAAAGAACTAGTATTCAATTTTTCATTTTCTAATTCATGTACATGAGAGCTAAGCCTTAAATTTTCTTTATTCTTTTTCACAAGCAAGGCATACATTTTTTGATATTCCTCAACTAGTTTCTCATATGGCATGTCAAATGAACTAGATGAGCTATGACTATCATTATTCATAAAATTCTTATCATGACAAGAGATGGAAGGATTTACCTCATTTTTTAATCCCATTAGGCACAATTGAGAAGTAGTTCTACTGTCATGATGAGAGGATGCTTCGGCAGAATCGAAGGATGATGTAGAAGCATTTGACCTCTTCCTTGCTTTGTTTTTCAATAATGGGCAATTCTTCTTGATATGCCCCTTTTCCTTGTATTCATGACACACCACTTTCCTCTTCCGATTTCTTGTGCTCTTATGACTAGAGACACTATGGGCTTCAAAAACCATATTAGTTTTGGGTGGATGACAATTGTCATCACTCCCCTCATCAAATGTATGAAGCTCTTCGGTTTTTGCATAATTGTAAAGCATGTTTAAACAAGCCCAAATATCAAATGTGGATGTACAATGCATGATTATTTCAAATATATTATTTCCCAAAGAACAATATATGCAATTTGTTGCTTTAGCATTTAATTCAAACATATTTATTTGTTCTTTGGTCCATGAATCCATATTTTCCTTAGGTTCAACATATTTTATCTTGACCGTATTAAAAATACCTAAACCTTGAGTCTTTAGAAATGTATACATCCTAGATTTTTATAAACCAAAGTTAGAGGCATCGAACCTAGGAGGTGTAGACGATACCGACTCTAGAGCCATTTCGAAATCGAGATAAGGTGTAGAAGAGATGGTGAAATCTCAAGCTACGAACCCGCTCTGATACCAAATGTTGGATGAATGGCGACACTAGAGGGGGGGGGGGTGAATAGTGTGTTTACTAAATCGATTAGCCTAAATCCAATCTTAAACGTTCACTTAAGATGATTAGGCAATAAGCAATTATGCGATCAAATGCGGAAGCGATAATAAACAATTAAGCATAGAATAAAAAACAATGCAAACACAAGTGATTTACAGTGGTTCGGCCCTAATGCCTACTCCACTACCTAAGCACCCCGCTTAGGATTTCTAAACTAATTTTACTAGATTAATTTGAGTTTCCCTTATACACGAGGACTTTTCACCGGAAAGTCTCACTCTCGACCTAAGGTAATTCCACACCCGGAAGTCTCTGCCTTCTTGTCGAGAGCACTTATCCCACCTCAACCCTAAGGGACAACTAAACTAATCCTAGTAAACACTACGTTTACACAAGTGGTTTTATTCCTTCTACACCAAGGATTCCACTTCACCCAATTCAAGACCAAACACCTGGTCTCCTACAAACCCACAAATAAAACACAGTTTAAATAACAAATAAAATAACAATTGAAAAAGAGCTTAAAATGAAACCACTCGTTCGTGCTCTTTTCCAAGCCTTGAATCCTCCAACTAGTCAAATCGTGAAGCTTGAACAATTTCCGAGTTGAGGCAACAGCAGGCGGCGCTTGAAGAAGAACTCGATGAAGAATAGGGCGCGCTTTGATCAATCTGTTGGACGGCTTTAAACTTCCCTTTAAATGCTCAATAAACTCTGCAGAGATCAGGGAAGAGTGTTAAATGAATCATACCTGGGTGTATTTATACCCAGGTGAAGAAACGACGTTCAAAGGTAGAAAACTATCTGTTACAGATTGCCGGCTGAAGAGCCGGTCAAAGCATCGGTCGACCGGTCATTCGACCGCTGCTCGTCTCCCTGTGGGTGGTCGACCGATGGGTCGACTGCTTGATGCAAGAATTGCGATCCGTGATCTTCGGTCGACTTGTCAGTCGATCGATGCAATCTTGCATCATGGCTGCTCGCAGGTCGGTCGACCGATTGGTCGACCACCAGCTTTGGCCTGATTCTACCGCCATTCGGTCGACTGTTCGGTTGATCAAAATTGATCCGGACTGGGCAGACTGGGTCATTACTTGGGTTTTCTTCTTCTGTTTTCACCACAACATCTACTGTAACATGATAACTTTATAACATAAATGTTATATAACGATTATACCCCATTTGAGTTCAATAAAAATATCTAAAAAATCAAAATCCCTAAGGATCAAAATCTAGTTCTTGGGATCTAGTGTAAAATAGAATTTTTCTAATTTTTTGAGTTAAGTATGGGTATGCTAGAGGCGTCAAAAAATTTTAAAAAAATACCTCGTTATCTAGTTTTGACCCAAGGAACAATTACCGTCATTTTTTATCTCAAGAAACTATCTAAGTCATATAGCTCTCCAAGGAGCTCCCTAGTCTTAGTGAATTTTAGGGCGGTCCCGTAAATTCATGATCTGGGGTTCGGCATAGGTTTTTGGGTTCTTATGAATTATGATGAGGAATTACAACATACCTATACACCCTAAACCTAAACTCCCTTTCTTGAAGATTCTCGAGCGCCGACGAGCATCCTTGTCGATTTATTTGATTTCTCCAATCACGAACGTCGCGCGGTAACCGATATGGAACCTGAAGGTTATTCTCAATGAAATCATTAGTTCCATGTTTGTTATCATCACAACCATCAAAATCGAGATTTAGGCTAAGGTTGAAAACCTAAAGCCAACAAAGGTCAGATGGGAGCATCATTCCGAGCAAGAGGCCACATGGGAGGTAGAGCAGGACATGAGAGAGTGAAACCCTTCCTTGTTCGAGTAGCCGGTAATTCCTTGTTATTCAAGTGAATTCGAGGACAAATTTTCCTTAAGGGGGGAAGGTTGTAAGACCCGGAAAAGTTTCCTAATATAAAAATCTATTTTGGTACAGCACGTTGAACCCGGGAGTAGTCGAGTCGAGCCTCAGGATCACCTCAAGTGAAAAGGTATGACTCGGCAAATAGATCATGAAGTCTATTTGGATAATTAACTTTCCTTTTATGAAATTATACCTTAAATTAAGTTAACTAGAGTCATGTTATGGGTTGAGTCGGAACCCAAGTCGAGTTTGGGTTTAGGTCGAGTTCCAGGTATAACTTAAGTGAGCCTTGAGGCCATCTTTGGAAAGATGGTTGAGGGGATAAAATCCACCTTATGGTAGCTGTGTGACTAACCCATTGAGTCGCACAAGGCCGCAAGGGAGAAGAGGAGAAGGAGCAAGGAGGCGGATTGGGGGCTTGGATCGATCCGAAACTCGCGTCGTCTCCGGAAAATCTCAACTCATCGTCACCCAATCCTTGTTTCTTGGTGATCTAGGTGAGTGGTTAATGTTTAAAAGGTTTGGGGGAGGCGGGTGGCCGAACCCTAGATGATAGGTTGAGTTCTCGCGATTTTTTTCCGACGATCCATGATTTCAACGACATGTGTTCACTATTTTATGAAGTTTCTTGTCGGATCTCACTATTTTAATAATTGATTTGCATGTTCTTGGGGCTACTGAGTCAGGGGAAAGGGGAAAGCTCATGCCGAAATTTTCCCCGATTCCCTTGACGGCAAGAAGACCCTTAGATGACATTATATCACAGTTTTGATGTAGTTCATTTGAACATCTCGTGTGTTATGAAGTGTGCCCTCTCTAAAGTCCCTTGAAGTGGCCGAATGAACCCTACAACTCATGAAGAGGGTTTGGCCAAGGGTGAGGGGAAGATTAAGTAGTTCATTAGTATTTAAATTGTATGCGGAATTGAAGAGGTAAAGGTATAGCTAGAGTCTCCTCCCTTTTTTCCGACCCCAAGGACCTTGGCCGAGCAAGGTCCTCCTTGCTCATGGTTCGGCCAAGGTTAGGGAGAGGAGGAGAGACTTGCTTTAGATGGAAATTTCATGATTTTAAGGATCACACATAAAGATTTTGAATTGTAGAAATGCTAGTTTTGTAACCATACTTAGCATTAGATCCTTAAACTTTGGATGTTGGCATTGTTACCATGTTTTGTATTTCATATATGTTATTTAAATTCATTACCTACCATGCCATGCTAGATAGCTGCTCCTTATTGTGCTAATATTCCTAAGGTAGTATAAGAATTGTTATGTATAAAGATTATGGTCATATATGATGAATGTTACAATATTTGCACATTTTTGTTTGGATTATACATGCTGCCCTATATGTTCTCGGATGGTATTCCAAGGTCGATTCATGGAAATTGTCATCTAAGTCAGTGTAGGAGGATAGGTAACATGTAAGGCGTCACTAGATGATCATAGCACATCTATGGAAACTTAGTTATGAGACGAAAACACTTCTATGTCTACTTGTATACTTTTGGAAACTTAGAGCTCATATGTGCATATATATTGAAAGGATGGCATAAACGATGTGTGTATGTATGGAAACCCTAGGATATTGATTGTGTAATGTGCTTGAGATGGTCCGCCGAGGGGCGAGGAGGTCGGAGATGACCAATACCCAGCTCGGCCAGTTGGGTCTAGAGGTGCGTTAGCGGGCCCGCTTGGTGCCAGACCCTTGTTGGGTGGGACTTGCTATCCTTACCCCAAACGGTGTTCGAAAACTAGTGGGCGATCCTAGTCGACGGCCCGGGATTGTTTGTTTACATCTTGAGATGTTGTCGCCTAGAGCCAGTGTAATACTATCGGATATCATAGGGACGGCTGTAGCCGAGATATGATTCTATGAGTAGGCCCAAGGGCCGAATGCCGAAGGCTAGATAAGCCGAGATGGCAGGTTATCATATTCAGTTGATGCGGACGAACCCGTTGGGGGTCAATAATCGCATTAGAAATAAATTTTACCTCATAGTACATTTCCGTTATTGTCTTGTATCATATATATATATATATAACTGAGGCTTGAGTGGAGGTTCATTTGAGTCAGTCACTGAGTCCCAAGTAGACTCACAATTTCTTTCTATTTTGTAGAGCATGAGTAGTAGCTTGGTATGTCGACATGGTGCAGCTGGTGGGCGGGAGGTGGTGTCGTATCTCATAGTGGCGTCCTTGAGTCTTATACTAGTGCTTAATTATGTTGGTTTTGTTTTTGCACTGACCATCGTAATTGAAAAGAATTGTAAAACTTATTACTTGAACATTCTGTTATTTGATGTTGATGTTTCTACTTGTTTTGGAAAACTTATAGATTGTGACTTGAAAACTTTTTATAAAGTATGTTGAGATTTCTTTCATTCGATATGTCTTGGTTTTCTTAATGTTAGTGTAGATAGTAGGCTACAAGAAAGGATGTAGGCCCTGGCCGGTCACACTACCCTCAGTTGGGGTGTGACATAAACCCAACAATCTCCCCCTTTTTGACGATGACAAACATTCTTAATAAAATATATATATTAAAGCACAAAGGATATCAACTAAGGGATTTCTCCCCCTATCAACATGCATATGTATGGAAATAAACTCCCCCTATCTATATGCATGGATTTCCTATATTTCCCTCCCCTTTAACTATAATTTTCTCCCCAATTTTCCTATACTTTTCTCCCCCTTTTTCTTATACATTTCTCCCTCTTTTGACATCAATCAAAAAGGGCAAGAAAGATCAATCTAGTCAAAGGGATGGAAAACAAATATTTTTTCATGACATTTTTAGGTTTCCTTGAAACTTTCAAAATACCAATATATGGTTATTTAAGTCATGTATATCAAGTTTGAAGTGAAACTAAGGTCATTTAATCAAACTTTCAACTTAGCACGATTTCATTCGAATTAAGCATGAAAACATGAAAATGGCTAAGTATCAATTTTTGCTATCTACTCATGTTTTCTCAAACTTAGGCATCTAGACATCAAACACGAGATAATGTAAGTCTATGAATCAAGTTTGGGCTTAAGATGCAATTTTTAAGTTATGATGTTGACTTAGGTCAACCTATACTTCAAGTTTTGAAAAGAATCAAACTTTTAAATCTATACAACATCATATTTTAGATGAAAAACTTTGGTACCAATTTTTGGATGAAAATTCAAATATTGAATGGTCATTTGAAATGCATGAATAAAGTTTGAACTCAAAAGAATTTTCAAAGACCATTTTTCATCCTATATTGATTTTAATAAACAAATGGATGTTTCTAGCTATCATTCAATATATCAAAATCATTTCTAGGAATGATTTTACTCAACAAATTATGTGAATGATATTAGAAATGGAATCCAAATGGCATGCACAAAGTTTCATTTGATGTTTTTGAAGAAAGATCAAAGTATCGGAAATATTGATATTTCAAATAAGTGATACTTTGTGTTTTCAAAATCTGACTTCAAAATTCCATTTTAAATCAGATTCTTGATGAAACTTTTTGAAATTTTTACTGATAAAACTAAATTTTTCATTGAATGTGCAGTTTCAAGAATCATCTAAAAATAATTTTTCTATATTTCTCTAGAAATAACTGAAATTGATACCAATTGTAGGTTGAAATGATATTTTGGTAATTTTCAGTTATTCTTAAAACTTCTTCAATTTTTATTCAAACTTTCATGATACCACATGATGGTCATGTAAAGAGCATATGTCAAGTTTGAAATAAAAATTATGTCATTAAGTCAAGATATCAACCTAGCATGGTTTCATTCAAAACTAACTAGTTTTTATGAAACTTACTAAGTTTTAATCTTATCATTTACTCATGATTTTTCAAACTTAAACCTATGGATACCTAATGATGAGTAAATCTAAACATGTTCCCCAAATATGGATTGAAAATGAGACCTTTAAGTGAACTTGTTGACTTCGGGCAACTTGGTTCAAAAGAGATTTTCATGAAACCACCTCTATGTCATTTTATCCATATCCATATGAATTTTTCATTCTAAATGCATGGAACTTATTCCTAAACATGTTTATGAAGATTGGACTTAAAATGAAGTGTCCAAGTCGATTTGTTGACTTGGGTCAAACTTCTCAAGCTTAAGTCCTATAAATTGACTTAGTTTTCAATTTGCTCAATCTCTTATGAATTTTCAATTTTAAGCAAATGACAACTAATCATTAACATGCATAAACATGTTTATACAATTTTACAACTTAAAATGAAGTCTCTAAAAAAATATCAACCTAGTCCGATTTCATATCATGATATCATGAAATGGGCTAAGTTATGAAGATGTTTTCTACTCATGAAAATTCAAATATCTATCATGCATAATCATTCATGAGCATAGAGAAGTCATTTAAGAATGAATATTCAATTATTATACTAAGATTTCTACAAAGTTAAAACCATACCTTAGTCTTTAGAAATTTTGCCAAACTTGTCATTTACTTTTCACTTTTCTTCATCATAGCATAGCTTTCCTATGTTTACCATTCACTACAAAAAAATAGGGTATCACCAACGGACTAAATCCGTTGGGAATACTCAAAAATCCGTTGGTAATATATTACCAACAGAACATCTGTTGGTAAATACGTCGGTGTTGACCATGCTAGGTATTACCAACGGATATTATTATATCCGTTGGTAACACAAACGTTGATTAATGTCCGTTGGTAACACCAACGGCAAATATTATTCGTTGGTAACACCAACGGAAATATACTATGTTGGTGATACCAACAGAACCAGTATCCGTTGGTGACACCAACGGATTATAATCCGTTGGTAATACCAACGGATATCATCTCTGTTTATACTAATAGATTCAACAAAAGTATTCGTTGGTATTACCAACTGACATCTGTTGGTATTACCAATAGATACATCCGTTGGTATTACCAACAGATACATCCGTTGGTAATGCATTTTATATTTAAAATATTCATACACATATTAATTTTCATTTTCCTGTATACAACCTAGAAGGGAAATCACAAATATACAAGTCAAGAAAAAAAACTTATATTTTCATAACCAAATAATAATGTCATTTTAATAACCAAAACCAAGCATCTACAATCGAGTACATTATCAAACAAATACAAGCATTACTAAATGTCAAAATTTCCCTAACATCAACCGAATTGTATAGTGCAAAATCATAACCAACATACAAATGTTAACCAAATACAAATCCATTGTCAAAAAAATTAACAACCAACATGAAAATCATAACCCGGATAGAGGTGGAGGTGGAGGTGGAGGTGTGGTGGAAGCTGAAGGTGAATCTGTTGATTGCAAAGAGTTGAGTGGAAAGCCGAGTTGTGTTAACATCAACCGAACTTGAGCTTCCACTTGTGCTTGTACTTGTGACTGCACTTGTGATTGTTGTGATTGCATTGATGCTTCTAATTCAGTAATATACCGTCGCATGGATGTCATCTCAGACTGCATCACATTCCACTCATCATTCATTCGGCCATGTCCCGATGTACTAGATTCTGCTGAGCTAGAACTCCCCATAATGGATTTAACAACCTCTCGACATCCAAAACCGTAAACCCGATTATGAGATGGATGTCCAGAGGCATTAATCCATTCTTCAGGATCTAAAATGGGTTGTGATGCTACATCTGTACCATACTTTTCTGTGATTGATGCCTCATAAGCCTCCTGTACAATGTTTTATAAAAATAGTTAATTACGATATTTTAAAAAGAAGCAACATATAAAATAAATACATACCCCAATACTCTGCGATTTGTTGTCGATATAGTCACCCTCACCACTATTACGCTTATGAGTATTCTTAAACAACTCAAGATGGGTTGGGGGCAGTTCAACTTTTCTTCCTACAAAAAATGACAAATAATAGGTAATTAATAATATTTTAAAAAACATATAGGATAAAAAATTCTATTAATATCATACCAATTTTCTTCGATGAGCCACAAATGAAATAGATCCACTTGTATGTCGTGTGACGTCACTATCTACCTCTTTCTTACGATTTTGATGATCTACTTCAGATTTTCTCCTCCATGCTCACTAATAAGTTGATTCCACACATCTGGAGATATCCATGGAGGGCCAAATCCATTAGTTCGGCTAATATCATCAGTATTGGCCTTTCTTTTCGCATAATTCCTTGGATCACAAATATTATCAGAAAAGCGTCGACAAGCTATTCTATGCCATATTTCATGAACCTCGCTTGTCCTAGATGGATCCCAATGATAAACTGTCTGAAAAAAGACAAATAAGTTAATGAAATGATAGTTGACAACATTCTAAAAAAGTACCAATTTGATGCAATTATATGGACTACTTATTGACTAAAAAGAATATTAGGATGTTCAGTCATCCTTGAATTAATCTATCAATTTGGATGCAACAAAGTATTAACCAAAATAATTCAGCAAATTGAAAGCTGGACAAATTAGAATTATTTCACAGTGGTAGTTCTCCAAGGATAAATGATCTTTTGACTTGAACATTATATTATATTTCAACGATAAAAGACATTTGGATCAGTGAGAGATAATGGGAAGGGTATGGCCTTCCGAAGAATGTTTAAGAGGAAAATGAAGAGGTATGGATGTAGGAAATCCAAAAGAATTAGTAAGCATTCTTATGTATTTCATAGAAACATATCTATATATTCTTTTCGTCCTTTTGCTATACCACTTTTATTTTGGTTAGTTAGATTACCGTATAAGTTGTCTTATGAAGTGTTGCCATAACAATTAAGATGTATGCTTAATGGGATTCTGTACAGTCACTTGCCCGAAATTATAACAATGATAATGTTCTTTATCTGATATATTTTAAAACCTCTATCTTTAAGTCCCATCAGTTCTCAGACTACAAATCATGAATTACTACAGAAAATTGACATTAAAGAAGAGAAAGTTTGGTTACTTAGGCTCCTTTCACTATTTATGTGAAACCTAGTGGTAGGAAAATGATTGAGTTTTCAATTTTCTATTATTTTGGAAATGTGTTACGAGTTTACATAAATTAATAGTAGTGACTATCATTTATTTGTATGGAGTCCTGCTTATCGTTGTTCATGTCAGTGAATACTGGTTAGAACATTTAGGCCTGTGTTTAAGTCGATGGGCTCCTTGAAGATTGATGGATTTTTCCTTCACATATATATTTGTTTGGAAAACCATTGGAAAATATGTTTCTCCTGAACAGTTAACATGTATGTTGGCGACTTGATACAAATTAAGAAATAATAGATTAATAGTGCTAAATGTGATCGTATAGCAGCTTTTATTTTTCTCACTGTCATTTAGTCATTTAAGAAATTACCTATTTATCACTACTATTTGTCAGCTTAAATGACTAATCATGTATTTGTTGTGTCCTCTATGTTCACTATTTGCCTCTATCAACAGCATTTTTCTTGTCTTGATTAATTGTCTACCACAGTGAGGTGTTTGCAAATTCCCCATTTTTCATAAAACCAGAAGATGCAGGGGCCATTGAGTCAAGGTATGCACATCCACATCTACTATCATGCTTCCATTTCTAGCAAATGTTTCTTTGGATTTGCCATGAACATGAATTGGATTAGTGAAAGTTCATTTGCCAAGCTTTTTTCCTTCTTTGTTTACCAGGAAAAGTGATGACTATAAAGAAACCATCATTCATGCAGGGAAAACACATGAGGTATGTGTCCTTACTACTAACATTGTCTTTGTGGTTAACTATACCTGAGAATGCTATTTTTTTAAAAAAAATCTTATAGCTAATGTAATTAGCCTATTTTGTTGATTCAACTTGTCTATTTAGTGTGTTTTGAACTAAAACTATGTTTGATCTTATCTTCACTTAAAGGCTTAACACATTGAATGCTAACTCGACAAAGATCAAATTTGAACTGAATAATAAATGATTGGTTCAGTTGTCAGGATCATGGATCAACCACCATAAAATGCATGTCAAACTCAAAATTTATGTTGTCCAGAATGTAAAAATTAAAAACTACTTTCCAATAGAAACTCATATTAGGTTTTAATATGTAAGCCAATTAGTGTAGGAGTTTGACTTCTCTAAACCTAAGGCAAACCAAGCTCACCAAATTGATTGGAATTTTTTTATACAATTGGTACAGAAGATATATACAATATGCTTTTCCAAGGCTGTCAGTTTAGGTAAAGAATTTTGAGGGGCATAGCCAGTACAAAATTTTTCATGTTTGTGTTAAAATAAAAGTTAAAAGGTTTATGTTCATGGGCCATTTCAGAGTGTTGATTTTTATGTTTCCTATTAGATCTCCTATCAAAAGTAGGCTTTTGTTAAGATATGACTTCATTTTGCAATACCTTATGCTTGTGGTTTTTAGCAATTGGACTGTAGATAGAAAAGCTACATTCTAAAGTATTTCAAATATTCTATGTTACTATAATAGCAATCATTCTTGGGGTCGGACATCTGTATGGTAGCAATCTAAGGTTTCATCTAAATTTGTTTTTTATTTATGGAGCAAGTTACTCGTTTTGTTTTCTTACACTTTCTTATTTTGCAAATAATATTGGCTGTTGAATCTGTAAATTCATATATAGCCTAGGATTTCTCGTTGATTCAAGGGTCACTTAGCTTGGTACTTTCAAGTTACTTTCAAGTTCAGTAGTCTTGTTGATTCAAGTTACTATAATATGCATTCCAGAGTTGCACAATATCCTTCTTTATCTCTTTGTTGACCATCCTAATCCTTATGCTTTACCTTTTTTTGATTTTCTATATCTCATGTTCTTTCCTTCCTGGAAAGCTTGATGAATACCATTTCCTGCATTCACATTTCATCTTCATAGTGCTCTTACAAAAGTTGTGTTCTGGACCGGATAACAACTGAAAAGGAATGGGGTGTCAATTATCGAGCTCTAAATGACAATGGCATGGATTACTATGCACAGCGACAGATCGCTAGTAAGAAATCCACCTCTTAGAAATCAAACTCAAACACTTAGAATGGAAGAAGGTAACCAACAGCATGTGTAAAAAGATCAATAGACTTAATATCACAATAGTTTTAGAGATATGAAAATCAAGCAAGAATACATGAAAATCTAAATAGCAAGTATCAAAAACACTCCATATCTTCACTAGTAGAGAAGTAATCCAATTTCTATTTTCCTTGCAAAAAGAAGGATGAGACTAGTGAACTTTTTCTATTTCTATACAAAGTACATTATTTAGACTACTTATCCACTTTCTGTTCTAGTGGTGTAGGAAGAGCATGAAAGTCTAGCATCAACGAAACTAGAACTAAAAATGCTAGAACAGAAAGTGGAAATTTGTGACTTACATTCAAGAAATTTGACTTGCTTTATAGGGAAATACCTTAAATTTGTCCCAAAAGAATTCCTTCACATGTGATGGCACTTGAGACCAACATGGCCATACACCCATGAAATTTGCCTTAATTATTGATGCAATATCTCGTACTACTTTTGTCTCGGGGAAGCTGCAAAAAAGAATGTTAACAAATAAACACATTATAAATGATGTTAATAAATATCTTGTATTTACAAATGATGGTGTTTGAATATCTGACTACATATATCTTTTCTTATCAATAATTAGTAGGTGTCTATCATTTGGTGTCTCTGGCGGCTATGAAGGTTGATTTGATCCTCTTCCTCGACTTTGATGTGAAGTGTCATCACTTTGTGTAGGAATAGATATGTCATGTATAGACGTAGATGGTATAATAGGAACCGATGACATCAAAGGCAAATTCACTGAAGGTTGTGAGGGTTACGATGTTGCCGATGTCGACGGTGTAGGAATACTAGGTGTTACTATGGGAACAGTAATAGGTACAGATATAGGTATCGTGGGTGCTAAAGAATCAATCACAGGTATAGGTTCAAGTATCATGGGTGCAGAAGAAATGGTCATAGGTGGTACAGGTATATCTTCAGATGATGAATGTATAGAAGTGGTAGAAGGGTATTGACTCAAAGGAGGACGCCCTCGTCCTCGTCCTCGACTTCGACCTCAACCTCGACTTCGTGTACTCACTGTTACTTAATGAAACAATTGAAACATATATAAATAATTGAAGATGATTAGAAGGATATATAAACATATAGTGCCATCCAAATTCTGATAAAATACCTTATAACTTGTTAAAATACCTTAAAAAAATTAAATTCCGTCATTAATTTAATTGCTTACCAATGGAGTTAACTGTCACTAGAAATCCTTATCCTTAACTACCTATTTCAAAGCCGGCTACTATTGAACAAATTATTCCTTCAAACACATAAACTGATCTAAGCATAACATAAACAACATTTAAAACACAACAAGATTAATCTTGAGCACAATTTATTTCTTCTCAGTGCATATTGATAAATGAACAAGAATCATACACATGGCAAGTAGTGGAACCAGAAGCAAATCAATAAAGAGCAGGGCAAGCCCAAGATGAAGAAGAAACATAGATATGGCAGGTTAAACAAAGAAGAGCATTTCAATCCTATTTTTCAAGCTGGTAAAGACTTATTGTAGCAGCATAGAACTCCTCAAATTCCATCCTTCTGTATGACAGTGGCTCCAACTAAGATGTCAATCAGAGGGTTTCTTGTATGAGCATCACTTAATTTCACTATGCAAACAAGATACCTTAATTACATGAGAAGAGTATGATTCGAGAACAATATTACATGTTATGAAAAACGAGGCAGACAAGGTTGTGTAGAAGAGCACTAATATGAAGTTCCACATTTGATAGAGTTCATTAGATTTCCTCACAAAAGAAATGAAAGAAAATTAACCACTAAACCTTCAGAATGTAGTTATGAAAGTTATATTTCTTCAGCTAGTTTCTTCACAAGTTTTTTTAACATATATAGAGTAGAGTTTACAAACAATCTAAATTTCCACTGAGCAAAAGAGCTTTATGAGCCCTATGAGAATTCAAATTTTATATCAAGTAGATAAACCTGAAAATGTACAACTTTAAGATTTCCAAAAATCCAAGGCTATTAATATTGTGAATGACGAATACAACATTAAATATACAAAAGAAAATACATGATAACAAACAATCTAGATACATGAAAAAAAAATACTTGATTGATCCCGAACAGAATTCCTTATCCTGATTTATAAACTTAATTCCCATATTGATTTTGAGTATAGTACAAATATTCCCTTCTACACACAAAAGATTTCGTAAACCATGGTTTCAATATAAGTAGATCAATGCTCAATTAAAAAGGATGCCAAGTTGGTGACATCCAAATTTAAATATCTAATAGATGTGTCTCCATACTATCAAACATAGGTTGACATATTCAACTGAGCTATAAATTTGCAATTTGGTGAAAGATGCAACAGATGAAAGTTACCTAAATTAACTTCTGCAAAGGTAAACCAAAAAAACTATCTACTGAGCATGGTATTTAGGAAAAGAATGACTTCCCTAAATTAAGACTATGTATCTTTGCTATATAGACCAATAACATAACCTCACAAAAAAAGTTAAAATGCATGAGCAAATTTCAATGACAAATTCCATGTGAAAATTTGAGATGCACAACTGAAAAATGAAGTATTTGCAGAAGGTTGCAACAAATTATTCCTTCAAACACATAAACTGATCTCAGCATAACATAAACAACATTTAAAAGACAGCAGAATCTTGAGCACAATTTATTTCTATGTGCACAATTTATTTTTTCTCAGTGCATATTGATAGATGAACAAGAAACATACACATGGCAAGTAGTGGAACCAGGAGCAAATCAATAAAGAGTAGGGCAAGCCCAAGATGAAGAAGAAACATAGGCATGGCAGGTAAAACAAAGAAGAGCATTTCAATCCTATTTTTCAATAGGCTTAGTTTGTGGAGATGCAAGGGAACCTATCTTTTGATGTTCTTTTTAATTTCTTTTTCCTATTTTTCTTATCTTCCTATCGTTCTTTGCATTTCAATCCTTTAGAAATGGATTTCGCATCCATTACTGTTTTACTAAAAGAATATCTTACTAGCACGATATGTGCATGAAACATTACATATAAATAAACATTGATGAAGTAAAGCATACAAGTATCCTGTGCCTCTAAAAAACCTAGTTTACCAGGAACTTGATGGGTGAGTCTCTTGACTCCATGAGCCTAAGGGAGCTTAAGCAGCTTGAGACTAGATTGGAGAAAGGCATCAACAAAATAAGATCTTAAAAAGTAAATTAAATTCCTTTTTGTGTGCCAGTTAACTTAGTTATCTGCTATCAGTATGTTGTGATCTTGTAATACTAATTCATTGTTACTGGATGCTTCAGAATGAGTTACTTTTTGCTGAAATTGAGTACATGCAGAAAAGGGTAATGATAAAGAATAGTAATTAATCTCCATATATCCTAGCTATAACATGGAAGAACTTAATGTTAAAAGATAGTGAACAAAGCTCAAATCATATTCTTACAGAAGCTGTCCTTGCAAACTTCAATCTCTTCTCAACAAAGTTGCTAGTTTCTTTGCATAAAGCTCACCAGCTTCACTGCTAAAAATTGAAAAAGATCAAAGTCATGGCCTCTTCCTTGAAAATATATAATAAAAAGTACAAGTTATGAACTGCAATATCAAAAGTACAAGTTCCTAGGCCAAGTTCCTACACAATAATCTCATGGCTATCAATTGGGGGTGAGCAAAAAAAGCTGAACCAGATCATGAGCAAAAAATACTGAACTAGATCAATGAAGCAATTCAATTTAAAATGCTAAACTAGATCATGAAGCAAAAAATACTGAACCGGATCATGAGCAAAAAATGCTAAACATCCTCATGTATGATAGCTGTAGTATGTTTTCATTCACTATGAAATGATACTAGCTGTAGTATGAAGGAGATGTAAAAGGCAGCCAGACATCTGAAATATAAGGCCTGAACTATGTACCTTTAGAGAAAGTAGAAATTATGAAGGAACTCAAGCATCGAACATAAAACTTCAAATAATTCAAACTTATTAGATAGTCAATCATGTCTGCATTAAAAATAAATTATAAATAGTGACTCCTCAACTATAAGGCCTCAGGGCCCACTAAACACATATATTAGATAATTTGAGAAAAGTATAATAGAAGTTTAAAAAGTTTCGATCATCATTCTCCTCATTTGACAAACACTCATCAACTTAATCATCTTCAATATCTTCATCTTCATCTTCAGTATCTTCATCTTCAATGTCAACAACATTTGCTTCTTCTTCATCCTCCTCAACGGTATGTGTTTGAGTTCTCAAGAAAAATTCTTCATGTTGATCTACCTCATCAACTACTTCAACATTAACTAATACATTGGATGCATCTAACTCTGTTGTAGGCATAATAGGTTGTACTGCTTCAACCTCATCCTCTTGAAAAAAATCATCGATCTGTGGAGGGATATTATCGTCTATTTCTTCGATGTCTAATATATCATATTTATTTCTTGCTTTAATTTTGCGTGCAACCCACTAATCACTCCTTCCTTTTTTCTTTGAGGGGTAACTCATGTAATAAACTTTTTTCTTTGAGGGGTAACTCATGTAACAAAAGGAGCATCAATATAAAGTTTTAACTTGTGATTGATTTCAACAAGTCCATGACGAGGATGTACCCTAACTCCTTTTTCGGTATAAAACCACTCACATTTAAATAACACCACCTGACTTCCTTCACCAAAGTATTCTACTTGTACAATATCAATCAGGATGCCATAGTAATCACAATCATAATCATTGTAACAACTGCCCTTAACACAAACACCACTGTTTATTATTTTATTTCCATGTGAATATTCCTTGGTGTGAAACTTATATCTATTAACAAAATAACCCTTTATAGATCGAACAAATCTTTGCGGGCATTGTGCAATGGCAAGAATCCGACTATTAATCGTGTCAATATTATGATTAACCTATATCACAAAAAGAAGAAAAAGAACAATTTATAATATAGTCATGATTATTCATATTGAGACAAAAATTATTATATTATTCAACTTACATAGTCTCTCAACCATTTTGGAAATTCTCTATCTCGTAACTTCTCAAGCTCTGCGTCAGTCAAGTGTGGTTCTCTTTGCGTAACGATATTATTAAACTCACTAAAAAACAATAAAGTTTATATTAATATAAAGTAAATATATAAAATAATTAACACTACTATACGTACTCAATGAAAGGAGAGATCTCTTCACAATTCATAAGTACGTAAAGCTCAATTGCTTTATACTCATTTTCGTCGACCCTCCTATAACGCCTAACAGCCCTACAAGGTCGACCAGGATAGGTAAAGATAGATAGACGTCCCATGATAGTTGGAACTCCATCATCATCATTTCGAGGTACTTGATTGAACCTTGTGTGTACCTTTTGGTCCAGGAATAAAATGAACAAGAAATTAATATTTCTCATATAATACATATATATATATATATATATATATATATATATATATATATATATATATGTTTCATAAATCAATTCAACCTTGTGTGTACATTTGGTTCGAAGTAAAACGAACAAAAATTAGAAATTTTCTCAATGATATATGCTTCACAAATTGATCCTTCGACATATGCTCGATTTTTCACTTTTTTCTTCAATTGAAGCATATACCTAAAAATATTCTTAGAAATTCAGACGTAATTTTTTTCAAAAAATTCAATCAAGAATAAAAAGGAAGATGTGTTACCTTTCAAATCTATACATTCATCTATATTGTACCGGACCACCAATTTTAGCCTCATAAGCTAAGTGAACGGGGAGATGCTCCATAGAGTCAAAAAAACTTGGTGGAAATATTTTATGAAGCTTGCATAGTATCTCGACAATGTTTAACTCAAGTCGTTCTACATCCTCAATTCGCAACACACTTCAACACAAGTCCCGAAAAAATAAACTCAACTCAGTTAATGCATCCCATACTGAATCAGGTAATAAATCACGAAATGCAATTGGAATAAGCCTTTGCATGAAAACATGACAATCGTGACTTTTCATTCCATAGAATTTGCAGTCATCTATATTTACACACCGACTTATGTTTGAAGCATAACCATCGAGAAATTTTAATTCTTTAACCCATTGACATACTGCTTTGATTTGTTCTTTGTTCAACACAAATGAGGCTCTCGGCTTCAACATTTTCCCATTAACATGCTCTAATTCTAACTCAGGGCGCTTGCAATACTTAGGCAAATCAGCTATGGCCTTGAGTTTGTCTTTTGTGTTCCCCTTGATATCCATTACTGTATTGAATATATTTTCAAATACATTCCGTTCAATATGCATCACATCTAAGTTATGTCAAATTAAATTTGTATGCCAATACGGTAAACTCCAAAAGATACTTTTTTAACCCAATTATGTTGTTGGCAAAATCCAAAAATTCTAGTATTAATACATTGATTTCCAAATTGAATATCAGACAATTTATTAACATGTGCCTTTATATCATCGTCCGATAATCGTGGAGGTGGAATATCTCTTTCAATTCGGCCTTTCATAAATTTATCTCTTTGTCATCGATATGGATGATCAAGAGGGAGAAACTGACGATGACAATCGAAAAATGATATCTTTCTCCCATTTTCGAGAACAAAAGCATTGCTACGCTCTAAACAATAGGAACAAGCTAACCACCAGTGTGTGCTCCATCCTGATAGCATAGCATATGCAGGGAAGTCGCTGATAGTCCACATAAGTGCTGCGCTCATTTGAAAATTTTGTTTTCTAAACACATCATATGTCAAAATTCCATCAGACCATAACATGTTCAGTTCATCTATCAATGGCCTCAAAAATATGTCAAGTTCTTTACGTGGGCTCTTTGGTCCAAGAATTATCAAACTTAAGAATATAAACTGATCCTTCAAACACATAGATGGTGGCAAATTGTATACAGTAATGAGCACGGGCCAAACTAAATAGGGAATAGAAGAATGCCCGAATGGGTTGAAACCATCGGTGCACAATCCTAATATGACATTCCTTGGGTCAGAAGCAACTGAAGGATGGTGAGCATCAAATTGTTTCCATGCCTCACTATGTGCAGGATGTGCAACAACGTCGAAAGTACGATTCTTAGCATGCCAAATCATATGCTTTGTAGTTTTTTCAGACATAAAAAGCCTTTGAAGTTTTGGTTCTATAGGGAGATACCGTAAGACCTTATACGGTATATTTTTTTGTCTACCATTATTTAATAGTCTTGGCTTATATCGAGCATGTCCACACACTGAGCATTTCATTAAATTTGTTGTTTCTTTATAAAACAACATGCAATTATTCTGACATGCATCTATCTTCTCGTACCCAAGTCCTAATTTCTTCATCATATTCTTTGTTTTGTAAATATTTTCTTCCAACTTTGCATCTTATGGTAACATATCTTTAATTATTAACATCTGCCGATCATAGCAAGCTTCACTCATGTTAAACTCATATTTGCAATTAAGCAACTGTGACATGGCTGATAGCCTACTTTGACTCTTACAACCACTCCACAATGGCTCATCTGCATAATTCAGTAATTTAAAAAACTCGGCAGCTTCATCATTTGGTCTTTCTTCTACATTTGATAAGCCAATACCTTCAATACCGATTGCATCCACCACCATAGTTCTATATTGATTTTGAGGAGCATCAAAGCTTTTTGATTGAGGAATGCTTGAGGATTCACCAACTCCTTCACTAGTCAACTCCCCATGTGCAATCGATTGTGTGTAGCCAGATATAAATCCCTTCGAACATAAGTGATATTCCACCTCATCTCGACAATCAAATTGAAGATTATTACATCGTCGACATGGGCACCTAATTTTATCACCAGAAACATACTGAGTTTTGGAGTATACAAAATCAAAAAATCCCTTGACTCCTTCCATAAATTCATTAGTCAACGCTCCTCCAATTATCCGACGTTTCATCCAACTACGATCAGTATACATTTTGATTAACTCTTTTCAACCTAGCAACAATATTAAGCACATTAATTATTAACATGCACAACATACAAAGGGAACCTTAGGTTTAAAGCAGTAGTTGAAAATGAGGTTGATGCAAAAGTGAAAGTGCTAAGAACTAATAGAGGAGAAGAATTCACCTCTAAATCTTTTGCGGATTTTCATGATGAACATTGAATAAAACAGAAGCTTACTGCAAGGTATACACCCCAATAGAATAGGGTTGCAGTAAGAAAAAATCGAGTTTTGGTAGAAATAACTAGATGTCTACTGAAGGGAAGTAAGCTGCCTAAAAACTTGTGGGAAAGAGGCTCTTAATACTTCAACATACATTATAAAAAGAAGTATAACCAAAGCATTGTTTGAGAAAACACCATATGAAATTTGGTGTGGAAGAAAACCAGATCTCAGTCATCTAAGAAAATTTGGGTGTGTAGCTTATTGTCACATACCTAAGCAAAGAAGAAAGAAGCTAGATGACAAGAGTGTGAAAACTATACTAGTTGGGTATAGTATTGAAACTAAAGGGTATCGATTACTTGACCCTGTGAAGAAGGAGTTGATTGTAAGTAGGGATGTGATCTTTCATGAGAACAAAGTTGGTTTAGAGAATTTTCTTCTGAACACTAAATTTAGCTAACAGTTCAAGTTCAGGGCTGATATTTCAGGATGAAGCTAAAATTGTGAATGATGCATCAACTGCATATGTGAATCAAATTGTCAATTCAGATATAAATGACGAAATCAATGACAGTAGCAGTGATTCAAAGATGGACAATTTATCAACTTAATGTAAAATCTACTTTTTTAAATGGAGAACTCAAAGAAGAGGTTTATGTAGTTCAACATTCAACCAAAGGGTTATGAAATTGAAGGAAAGGAAGAAATGATCTATAGGCTAAATAAATTAATATATTTTATAGGCTGAATAAATTAATATATTTTACAGGATTCTATAGACTAGAAATGCTTCTTTAAGATTCTATTTCAGAATTCGTAAGTACCACATTCATTACTACTATTCTCTGCCAAGTATCAACCAGTGCCATTATTCCCTCTCTATGTTTACTAGTGGTACTTGAGACCTAATTGTGGAATCCAACAACAATTAAAGAAAGTTCAAGCATTTCATTATGCTAACTGCAACATTGTGGAACATTTTAGGTGAAATAACTGTATAATTTGAAATGATTACACATCAAGAATGGGATGCATGAGAATGGAAATAAAACATACTCAAACATATTATCAGAAGTCATGCATGTAAACAACTAAAAAAAAAAAAGTGTCACAATTATGGCCCTCTAGTCATTTGAAACAACATTAGCACTGTACATGTCAACATTAACAGTAGCAAGAAACAATTAACTTAACATGAATAAAAAAACTTACCGTTTGCACCAAAAACAATACTTCAACTTTTATTTATTTATTTATTTATTTTACATTCAGCAATAATTTGGGCACATGGAGTTTCTTTCTCCAAACGAAAAAAGATCTAGTTGGAACTTTAAAAGGGTCTCCCCTAACACAAAAGTATGTATCCCCCATTTCTATATACTAACTCAAATCTTCATCAAGATAATAATACATGATATTTTCTTAACTCATAACTTTAAATGTGACACTAATCAACAGGGTATTTGCTGTGAAGATATTATGTTAAGTCCATGTTTGAGTTCCTTACCTAGAATTTTGGCGTTGAGAGCAAGAGACCAGCAGCAAGGCTACAAAAACAAGGTTTGCATTAAACTCAAGAAGACATGAAGAACAAAATCAAGGTTTGCATTCTTTTCTACTTTATATATGCTTTTAACTTGTGACCATAACAAAGTACACATGGGACTCATTTTCTACTTTATAATTTAGCTGCTCATTGCATTCTTCAATTTTCTCTTTTCCTGGTTGCATTTCTTTAGGCAGTAAGAAGTGTTTTATCTTGAAACACTAATTAAAGAAATGAGATAGTGAGATGGAACAAACAACATTATGCTAATCAAAATATAATTAGCAATGGAAACACTTCAACATGATATAGTAATCAAAATATAATCTGGATATATTGATGCATATGATCATGATGTATGATGCCAATGGAAACAAAAATATAGTCTTTTATATACAAAATTCAATTTTTCTATATGTAGATGCTATGCATCAGTCATTCTATCAATGAAACATCATTAGCACTGTACACGTCAACATTAACAGTAGTAAGAAACACCATGTAGTGCTTCAACAGGATCATCTAGAATCAGCCACTCATGTGTTTAGATGATAACAAAAGTGTCACACAAACAATAAACTTAACCAGGATCATCTATTTTCAATTTTATTTGTATTCATGTGATGCTAATTTTTGATGAATAAAAAGGGAGCAGTAATCATGCTACAGAAATTAATTAACTTAACTAGAAAAACAAAATAATATAGTTGCTGATCAAGTGAAGATGCACAGGGAGAGCATCGAATGGACATCAGAATGAGTATGATTACAAGGTGGCTTCATTTTAATCTCGTACAGCAATGAGTTAATTTACCGTAAGATTGTGTTGGTGGCAAGGGGAAGCCTTTGTGAAGATATCTGCATCCTGTTTATCTGTAGGAATGTATTTCAGTTGCAACTCCTTTCTTTCGACTAGCTCCCTGATGTAATGAAAACGAATATCAATGTGGTTAGTTCGAGAATGCATAACATGGTTTTTTGAGATATTTATAGCACTGGTATTATCACAGTAGAGAATCATTTATTCCTGTTTCAAACCATAATCAAGCAACATATTCCTCATCCAAATAAGCTATGTGATGCAACTTCCTACTGCCAAGTATTATGCTTCTGCAGAAGAAAGAGAAATAGGGTTTTCCTTTTTACTTAACCAAGCCACCAAATTTGCTCCAATATAGAAGCAGCCACCTGAGGTACTTTTTTTGTCATCAATATTTCCAGCCCAGTCTACATTTGTATATCCTACTAGATAGGAGTTAGAATCAATATAATACTAAGACCAAAATCCAGAGTACCTTTAACATATTTGAGAATCCTTTTAACTGCCTGTAGGTGAGTCTCCTTCGGATTAGCTAGATATCTAGTGTTGGCCTAAGGTTTTTAACCTTGGTCTTAATCTCAGTTTTGATGATAACAAACATGGAACTAATGGTTTCATTGAGAAATAATTTTTCGGTTCCATATCGGTTAGCGCATGACGTCTGCGATAGGAAATATCGGAGAAATTGGAAAATCAGAAGGACGCACTACTGGTATAATGGGCATCAACAACGGCTTCAGCCGTTGTTGAGCCATTACTGAAAACCATCAGCAACGGCGTGCAGCAGCCCCATCCATTGCAACGGAGCCGTGGCAGAAAAATGTGTTGCTGATAATTTAGCAACAGATCAGCAACGGTCGCTCGGGCCGTTGCTAATAATATTATCAGCAACGGTTTTGCCACGGACAAGGGGCCATTGCTGATAATATTATTAGCAATGGCCCGAGAGGCTGTGGCAAGGTCGTTAGTGAAAGACAATTGCTAAGCCATTGTTGTAGGTCATCAGTAATGGCTTACGATACACTTTTAGTAACGGCTTTCCCACAGGCGGCCGTGGGAAAGCCTTTGCTGATGATGTAGACCTGAAACCGAAAAAATTTTCAAATTTCAAATTTCCCTTATTACATTGTTACATTATCTGATACATAACTCACACACCCACACATACATCCATTCACACATCACAAATACACCCAGATGTACATCAAAACAATTATACTTATATTTCTAGTTGCAGAATATCCAAAGCGATTAAAACCATCTGTGCACAATCCTAATCTGATATTTCTAGTATCCCTAGCAAATGAAGGATAACATGTATCCAAATTTTTCTATGCTTCACTGTCGGATGGATGAGTCATTACTGTATCATCACAACTTCTTGCATGCCAACTCATGTAGGGGGCGATCTTTTCTGACATGACTAATCTTTGAAGCCTCGGTGTTAGTGGAAAATATCGAAGCACCTTAAATGGGATATTTTTCAGTTGGACCGATTTCTTCTCCTTGTAACGAGGATGTTGACATACAGGGCATTTATCCAACTGTATATTTTCTTTATAATATAAAATGCAGTTATTTTGGCACGCATGTATTTTTTCGTACCCAAGCCCTAATTTTCTATCAACTTTTTAGTCTTATAAAAAGTTGGCTAAAACTTGTTATTAGTAGGCAGCATTCCATTAATCAATCCTGCAATCCGATCATACGTAACCCCGCTGATATTACAATCGGCCTTGATGTCTAGTAGCTACGTCATTACCGAAAACCTAGTGTATTTAGGACAATTCTCATACAAAGGTTCATCGGCAGCTTTCAACATCTCGTAAAATTCTACAGCTTCTTTATTCGGCAATTCAATGTCTACCGTAGTTTGTACTTCTATGATATCAACACCTATAGTATCTGGTGGCTCTGACATCGATCGACATTATCATTCAGGTGGAATTGACCCCCAAGACTATCAAGTATCATAGTTCTATAGGGATTAGATTGACTGAATGAAGAAACACCAGTAGAGGAAGATTCACCATGTGTCTGAACGACAAGATTGCTCGATGTCCCGACTTCACGTGACTCCTCGTGACAAGTCCATAGAAAATATCTTGGTGCAAATCCTTCGATATATAGATGCAGAGTGACAGTTTCCCGATCCAAAAATCATCAATTCAAACAAATGCGGCACAGACGTCGGATTTTATCACCGACACTAACAAATTTTCGATTCAAATAGGCAAAATTTAGGAAGAACGTTACGCCTAATCGAAACTCATTGGTTAAAGCTCCACAATCAAGATGTCGGTACATCCAACTTCGATCGCCTGACATGTTCTGTCAAAAACTGCCAACATCCAACCTCCAACTGCTAGTAGTCAGGTATAATAAACTGCCAATCATACTTTCATTGAGACTGGGATCTATGCTCTTGCCTTCATAATCTTTACTCAATTTTTCATGAGTAGAGATGGGAGTTCTAACTGCCTTAGAACTGTCTAGACCAAATTTGTTGCATACTTACTCTGAGAGATAAAAATTCTCTCTTTAGATTGCTTTACTTGAAGGCTAAGAAAATAACTCATTTCCCCAACCATGCTAATTTCAAATTCAAATTTTATATCATTCACAAATTGTTTAGCACAAGCTTTAGAGGTTGAACCAAAAATTATATCATCAACATAAATTTGAACAATTACCAATTGAGACTCCCTTCTTTTAATGAACAATGTCTCATATGCTCTTCCCCTTTTGTAGCCTTTCAAAAGTAGAAACTGGGTGAGTCTCTCATACCAAGCTATAGGATCTTGTTTAAGACTATATAAAGCTTTCTTCAGTCTATACACATGGTCTGGATGTTCAGGGTCTTCAAATCCTTTAGGTTGTTCAACATAGACTTCTTCATCGAGAAATCCATTGAGGAAGATAGTCTTAACATCCATCTGAAATAGTTCCAACTTCATACAACAGGATAAGGCTAGAAGTAACCTAATGGATTCCAATCTTGCAACAGGTGCAAAGGTTTCATCATAGTCCAGACCTTCAATTTGGTTATAGCCTTGAGCGACAAGATGAGCTTTATTCCTTGTGTTGTTTCCAGCTTCATCAGTCTTCTTCTTAAACACCCATTTCATTCCAATAACATTCATATTTTTTGGTCTTGAAACAATTTCCCAAATATCATTTTGGACAAACTGCTCTAATTCTTCTTGCATAGCAGATATCCAAAATTCATCCTTCAAGGCTTCCTTGACATTTTTAGGTTCAACAGTTGAAGTATAGCACGAATTAAATACTTGATCATATCTTGGTGATTTTTCTTGGATTGATTTATAGTCTTAACTCCATCATGTACATCTCCTATTATATTTTGTAGAGGATGATTCTTGAGAGATCTTGCAGACTTATCAGCACTTAAGTCATCTTCTACTTTAGTATCAATCTCATGGTCAGTTGAATTAGTAGTTTCAACTGACTGTTTTGAGGCTTTGGAAGAATTATGGGCAGTCTTGTCAATAGTTGAGATGGCCTTCTCATCTGACAGCAAAGTATGGTATATTTGAGAGTCATCTGACAATATATATAGGTCTCTTAGGGAACTTCTGTAAAGGATAGTAGCTTAGGAAGTTGCAACTGCTCTAACACTAGCCTATCGTAGCAAAGTAATAACTAAAACAAAAAGGCAACACAAACATACGAGATTTGTTTACACAGTTCAGTAACAAACCAGTCACCTAATCAACAGGGCACTCACTGGACAAATGCCCGATTCACTCTCTATAAGTACAATATAAGTCCTCTAGATTTCACACCTAAAATCCGACTACCAATACTATACAGTGAATCGGAAATAACAAAAACATATTTGCTATTACAAGTAAATACCAATTTGCCTCTCTATGACATCACAGCCACAGAATTTCGTCCTCCACATAGCCTCATGTTGTAGTGAGTTATTCTCCCGATAACCAATCTTCTCTACGATGATAAAAAGGTTGTTGCATCTTCTGCACTCGGCAATTTGCACTCAGTAGTTTCAACTCCTCTATATATGGCAACAGCGGCTATTGTCGCGTAATGGAGTTGTCAACAATAGATCTCTTCTCCAATATTTATAGGTGTCACTATAAGATTATAGGAAGATCTAGATAAATGCTGACTTCAATCATATTTAATCACTATCGTCTTCAATAGAAACTGTCAGCATAACTTAGGCAATTTTACAAAAGATCATTTATGTAAATAAAAAATGCATAAAGAATAAGTGAAGAGAAACTCTTCGAAACTAAATTGACTAGGACGAAAAATAATAATGATTTAAATATCCAGAACCAGCTAACAAAATCATCATTAAACTAGAAGTCCATCAGTCATCAAGATCATATCAGACAGCCCATCCAGAAATCATTTAAGACTATAAGCAGTTAAGACTGCATCTTCACAATTGAAACAATCATCATCGCATAAGTAGAGCTTCTACCTTGTTGAACCTGAGAAAACACTAGAAGTTCCTTTTGCCAAATATAGCCAACAAAGAAAAGTCAAATACAAACATTCTCCCCTTTTGGCTTATTTGGCAAAACCTAAACATTCTCCCCCATTGGCTTATTTGTTGAGTCAAATACTAACACTTGAAGCCGGCAGGGTTGCTCCACAACCTCGAGGTACCAGAGTGAAAATGGGAGAAGATAACCATGGATTTTGTGACGGGGTTGCCAAAGTCTAGGAAGGGCAATTATTCTATTTGGATAGTGGTGGATCGCCTAACCAAGACGTCACATTTTATACCTGTCAGGATGACCTTTTCAGCGGAGCATTATGAGAGGTTGTTCTTGGATCGGATCGTTGCTTATTATGGTGTCCCGGTTATGATCATCTCAGATCGGAATACTCAGTTCACAGCTCGATTCTGGTAGTCTTTTCAGGAGGCATTGGGCACTCAAGTTAGGTTTAGTACTGCATTTCACCATCAGACAAATGGTCAGTCAGAGCGAACTATTCAGATGTTGGGGATATGCTGAGAGCATGTGTCCTAGATTTGGAGGGCAGTTGGGAGATGTTGGCTTTAGGTTTTCAACCTTAGCCTTAATCTCGGTCTTGAAGGTTTTGATGATAACAAACATGGAACTAATGATTTCATTGAGAATATCTTTTAGGTTCCATATCAACTAGCATTCGATGTCCTCGATCGAATAAAGAAATCACAAAATTGGAAGGATATTGATCATCGCGCTCGGGTTCGTCGTGGAAGTTTCTCAAAGATTGACGAGGGCACCCAAGTCGCTTGGATGAGTCCAAAGATCAAGTCGCTTGGATGATGCTCGTTGAAAGCCATAACCCGAAAATGAAGCGCGGAAGAAAATCGGCTGAGAAAAAAAACTCAGCCTATGTTCGGTCGACCGGGCGGTCGACCGAATATGGTAAGGTAAAAGGTAGTAGCCCTATCGGTCGACCGATTGGTCGACCGGACAGAGGCTAAGCTACAGACGCAACTTGAGTCGGTCGACCGATCAGTCGACCAAAAATGAAAATGCAAGCTTCTTGCGTCTGGCGATATATCGAGCGGTCGATCAACCAAAGCCAAAAATGGGTAGTAGCTTGGCTGTCAACCAGTCGATCGATCGACTTGCTGAATGCCACGACGCGAGATCGTGTTAGTCAACCGACGGGTCAACAGAAGATCACGGATCGCGCAATCCGCATCTGGCGGTCGACCGGTCGGTCGACCGACCACAGGGAGATATGAGCGATCGATGCTGGCGGTCGAACAGTCGGTCGATCGACCATTCAACCGGTGGCCTGTAACGGATAGTTTTCTATCCGTTGATAGCCGTTTCTTCAGCTGGGTATAAATATACCCTCATATGATTCTTTTAACTCTCTCACACTCTTACAAAAATTATTGAGCCATCGAGAAGAGAGATTTGAGCCTTCCAAAAGAAAGATTTCTTGCGCTCTGCTCCCTCTGCGAACAACTTCTCAAGCGCCAGCTGCTACCTCAGCTCGGGAGTTAATTCGAGCTCATTCCCTTGACGAGTTGGAGGTTCTTAGCCTTTGAAAAGAGCACGTCTTTTTGGTTTTATTCTTAGCTCTTTCAATTATAATTTTTACTATTATTTTTCCTTGACTTGAGTTTGTAAAGACCTTGTGGTAGGTCTTGGTGGGTAAGTGGTTACCTTGTAAGGTGTAAAGCCACTTGTGTGTGTAAACGTAGTGTTTACTAGGATTAACTTAGTTGTCCCTTAGGGTTGAGGTGGAAGAGGACTCTCGATAAGAAGGCGATAACTATTTGGTGTGGAAGTGCCTTAGGTCGAGAGTGCGTCTCTTCGGTGAAAAGTCCTCGTGTATAAGAGAAATGTAAAGTAATCTAGTAAAACTAGTTTGGAAATCCTAAGCGGGGTGCTCAGGTAGTGGAGTAGGCATTGGGGCCGAACCACTATAAAATTCTTATGTTTGCATTGTTACATTTTATTATGCGAAATTGTTTTTATCTTGCTTCTAAATTTAATCGCATAATTGAAATGCGCCTAACCATTCTAAGTAAACGATTAAATTGTAACTTAGGCAAATAAATTACTAAACACACTATTCACCCCCCCTCTAGTGTCACCATTTCCCCAATATTTGGTATCAGAGCGGGTTCGTAGATTGAGATTTCACCATCTCGTCTACACCTAGTCTCAATCTAGAAATGGCTCTAGAGAGTGTAGCATCTTCATCTCCTAGGTTCAATGATTCAAACTTTGGTCTTTGGAAGTCTAGGATGTATACCTTCTTAAAGACCCAAGGTTTGGGTGTTTTCAACATGGTAAAAATTAGGTATAGTGAACCTAAGGAAGACATGAATGCATTGACCCAAGAACAAATTATCATGTTCGAGTTAAATGCTAAAGCTACAAATTGCTTATTTTGTTCTTTGGAAAATAATGTGTTTGAGAAAATCATGCATTGCACTTCGGCTTTTGATATATGGGCAACATTGAATATGTTATATGATTATACTAAAACCGAAGAGCTTACCACTTTTGTTGGGGGTGGTGATGACAATGGTCATCCCCCTAGTACTAACATCGGTTTTGATGATTTTAGTACTTCTAGTCAAAGAAGCAAATCAAAAAGCCGAAAAAGAAAAGTGATATGCTACTTGTGCAAGGAAAAGGGGCACATCAAGAGGAATTGTCCTTTATCAAAGAAGAATGCCAAAAGGAGGACAAGTGCTTCAACATCCACCTCCAAATCTCAAGAAGCATCCTCTTGTCATCACTATGAAGGCACATCCAAGGTTTGCCTCATGGGTATCCATGATGAGGTACAATATTCCACTTTTAGTCATGATAAAGACATAGCATATGATAGTGATGCTAGTTCTTCACATTCAATCAAAATGTCATATGAAGAATTAGTACAAGAATGTCAAAGTATGTGTGCCATCCTTTTGAAAAAGTGTAAAGAAATAATGAAAATTAAAAAGGATAACTCTAGGCTCACTAAGGATTTGCAAGCTCTAGAATTAGAAAACAAAAATTTGAAGGCAAATCTAAGTTCCTCAAGTGTTGATTGCCATGGTAGTATTGATGTTTTGAGAACTAATAATTCTTGCCATGACAACTTTAAGATTGAAATTGAAGATCTAAAAAGTGAGAATATTGAATTAAAAAATAAAAATGATGATTTGAAAATTGAATTGAAAAATATCTCAAAAGTTGAGATTGAGAATTTGAAGGTAGAAAATATGAAAATCAACAATGAAAATTGCTTGTTGAAATCTCAAATACAAGCTTTACACAAATCCATACATGACTTAAAAAATGAGGTTGTTTTCTTGAGTAAGAAAACTAGTAACTTATCACATGCTTCATTTTTAAGAAATCCTAGGAATAAGAATGCTTATGTAAAGAATGCTAAGGTTCCTCATGCTTCTCATATCAAGCATTCCAACATCAAACCTCATGCTCTAAAGATGAATGTTTCTCTCAAGAATGCTCATGCTCATCTTAATTCATGTAAGAAGCATTCTAATAATAAATCTCATGTCCATGTTAAAAATGAAAAGAAAAAGTTTCATGGACATTGCTTTTGTTGTGGTGTGTATGGGCATACTATTTATGATTGCTCTTTAAAGAGAAATCCAAGTATTGCTAGGACACTTTGGATTCCTAAGCCCTCTAATCCCGAAGGACCCGAAGCTATTTGGGTACCAAAGGTATCATGTTCTTTTGTAGGGGGAGCCACCACACAAGGGTAAAGAGAAGTGAAGAGTTGAAGTTGACCATGGACTTGAATGATGAATCCTCCATTGGTTGCAACTTCAAGCTACTTTGATGCCTTAGGTAAAGTTGGCATCAAAATTATTCCAGTATCATCTCCTATATCCCATTGCTTAAGATTATAGTTGGAGTTGATATAAGCTTAATATTAGTTGATTTCCCCGCTCTTAATATATTTCAAAAATATTTTTTATTTTTGATTTCCCGGTCTCTTCGGAGACCTAGGTGGCCTGTAATGGGCCTAAGCGACCTTGCGGTTCTAAATCGTAGGCACATTGTAGCCTTTCGGTTTTAAACTAATAGGAAGGGTTGGAGATCTTATTTTTCAAAATTTCATATTTTGAGATCTCTTGATTCATTTTGTTTTCATGAAAATTTATTTGAAAATGAATCCATGCTATTTAGTGAAGTAGAATTTGATAAATGATACTTGGTTTTTCTCTTCACTACTTGTTTGATAACTTGCTAAGTAGATATGATTTGATCACCATTCATTAAGTATACTTGCAAGTTGTTGTAATAGGAAGGCTAAATAGAATAGATTAGTTTGACAAATTATCATGAAAATGGTATAACTTTGATAAATTCAAAATCTAAGTATTATACCTCAATGATTAAGCTTAAACTATGTCTCTATACTCATGATTAGGATTGCATGTTAAAACCCTTGAATTTTCATGAGTATGTAGAATCTTAGCACTTAGGCAAATTTCATTGAATGGAACTTGCTCTTGGTTGGTATTCATTATTAGAGACCTTCTTGTAAGTCCAAACTAGGTAAAAATGTTTAGAGATCTTACTCTTTAAATATTTCATATTTTAAGATCTCTTTGATTCATTGTGATAATATGTTAATTCATTTAAAATGAATCTTAACCATCTAGCATAGGTTAAGGCTTTAAATGAAACCCTATATTGAACCTTGCTAGTTAGTATGTTAGCTTGCTAGTAATCATAATATTTCATTATGATATTAATGATGTCCACTTGCAAGTTAAGAAAAAGGTAATCATTGAAAACTATGAATTTGGTTTTGCAAAAATATTAATAGAATTCTTAAATATGCTTGCTTTAATGATGTCTCTATATGCTCATGATTGATTATGCATGATAAATATTTGATCTTCCATAAGTAGAAAATAATTTGATAACTTAGGCAATTTCATGATAACATTGATTGAATGAAACTTGCTCTAGGTTAAATTCTTCTTTAGAGACTTTATGTTAAGTTAAAATTTGATGAACATGTTTAGATACACATATCACATGAGTCTGGATCTTTAAAACTTGAAAATTCATATGTAGATGATCAAATACAATTGGTATCTCAATATTTCAATTGAGAGGACTTAAGTTAAAAAAAGTTTGACCCAAGTCAACAAATTGACTTGGAAAATTCATTTAAGTCCAATACTTTATAAACATGTTTAGGAGTAGGTATGACATGTTTCCATGCTCTTAGAGTGAAAATTATATAGATATGGATTAAATGACAATAGAGGTCAATTCATTCTTACCTCTCTTGAACCAAGTTGACTCAAGTCAACAAGTTGACCTAAAGATCTAATTTTGAATCCATATTTGAGAAACATGTTTAGATTTACTCATTGTTGGTATCCATAGGTTTAAATTTGAAAAGTCATGAGTAAATGTTAAGATTGAAACTTAGCAAGTTTCATAAAAACTAGTTTAGTGTTGAATGAAACCATGCTAGGTTGATATCTTGACTTAAGGACATAATTTTCATCTCAAACTTGACATACACTCTTTACATGACTATTATGTGGTGTCATAAAAGTTTCAATGAAAACTGAGCACTCTTTGAGAATAACTGAAAAATTGCGGAATTGTCATTTGTTCAACAATTGGTATCACTAATTTCAGTTATTTCTAGGAAAATATAGAAATTTTTTTTTTAAATGATTCTTGAAACTGCACATTCACTGAAAAATCTAGTTTCTTAAGTAAAAATTTCAAAACATTTCATCAAGAATCCAATTTGTAGTGAATTTTTGAGGTTGGATTTCAAAACACAAAGTATCATCATTCTTGAAACACTAATCTTTCCGATACTTTGATTTTTCTTCAAAAACATCAAATGTAAACTTATGTATACCATTTTTATTATGTTTCTAATATCATTCACACCATTGATTGAGTAAAATCATTTATAGGAATGATTTTGAATTCTTGAATGATAGCTAGAAACTACATTTGGTATGTTTTCATTAAAATCAATATAGGATGAAAAATGGTCTTTGAAAATTCTTGAGTTTCAATCTTGATACATGCATTTCAAATGACTATTCAACAATTGGTATCAAAATGAGCATTCGATATTTGGTATCAAATCTTTCATCCAAAAATTGGTTTCAAAAACATTTGTCAAAAATATAATTTTGAATAAACTTAAAAGGGTGATTTTTGGAAACTAGAAGTATAGGTTGACTTAAGTCAACAAAGTAACTTAAAAATCTCATCTTAAGCCCAAACTTGATTCATAGACTTAGACTATCTCATGTTTGATGTCTTGATGCATAAATATGAGAAAACATGAGTACATAGCAAATCTTGAGACTTAGCATTTTCATAGTTTTCATGCTTATTTCAAATGAAAATATGCTAAGTTCATATTTAGATCAAATGACATTAGTTTCAATTCAAACTTGATATACATGAGTTAAATGACCATATCTTGATATGTTGAAAGTTTGAATGAAATTAAAAATGTCATGAAAAAGATATGAGTACGTTCATACTTGAATGCATTCATGATTTAGTTTTGATTGTTTCTATCATTTTTCCGTTCATGTATGATTGTGTGTTCATATCAAATTGTTTTTCCATCCCTTTGGTTGAGATTTTCATGTTTCATGAAAAATCTCTTAGAGTCTCAACCTCATGAAAACCTAACTAGGTTCTCATCCCTTTGAGTAGATAGCCTCTCTTGCCCTTTTTGATTGATGTCAAAAGGGGGAGAAGAGTATGGGTAAAGGGGGAGAGAAGTATAAGATAAATGGGGATAAATGTAAAAGAAAATATAGGAGAAAACTATAGGTAAAAGGGGTGAGGAAAATATTGAAAATCCATGCATATAGATAGGGGGAGTTTATCTCATAGATATGCCTTAATAATATATTTTCTTAAGGATATTTGTCATCATTAAAAAGGGGGAGATTGTTGGCTTTAGGTTTTCAACCTTAATCTTAATCTCGGTCTTGATGGTTTTGATGATAACAAACATGAAACTAATGATTTCATTGAGAATATCTTTCAGGTTCCATTTCGACTAGCGTTCGGTGTCCTCGATTGGATAAATCGGAGAAATTGCATAATCGAAAGGACATTGATCGTCATGCTCGAGTTCGTCGCGAAAGTTTCTCGAAGATCGATGAGTGCACCCAAGTCGCTTGGATGAGTCCAAATATCAAGTCGCTTGGATGATGCTCGTTGAAAGCCGGAACCCGAAAACAAAGCGCGAAAGAAAATCGGCTGAGAAAACAATCTCAGCCTATGTTCGGTTGACCGAGCGGTCAACCGAATAGGGTAAGGTAAAAGGCAGTAGCTCTATCGGTCGACTGAACGGTTGATCGGATAGAGGCTAAGCTGCAGATGCAGTTTGCGTCGGTCGGCCGATCGGTTGACCGAAAATGAAAACGCAAGCTTCTTTCATCTGGCGGTCGACTGGGCAGTCAACCGACCAAACCCCAAAATGGGCAGTAGCTTGGCGATCGACCAGTCGGTCGACTGACCTGCTAAATGCCGCGATGCAAGATCACGTCGGTCGACCGAAGATCACGGATCGTGTGATCCGTGTCTGGCGGTCGACCATTTGGTTGATCGACCACAGGGAGAAATGAGCGGTCGATGCTGGCAATCGAACAGTCGGTCGACCGACCATTCGATCGGCGGCCTGTAATGGATAGTTTTCTATCCGTTGATAGCTATTTCTTTAGCTGGGTATAAATATACCCTCATATGATTCTTTTAACTCTCTCACACTCTTACAGAAATTATTGAGTCATCAAAAAGAGAGATTTGAGCCTTCCAAAAGAAAGATTGCTTGCGCTCTGCTCCCTCTGCGAACACCTTCTCAAGTGCCAGCTACTACCTCAACTCGGGAGTTAATTCAAGCTCATTCCCTTGACAAGTTGGAGGTTCCTAGACTTTGAAAAGAGCACGTCTTCTTGGTTTTATTCTTAGCTCTTTCAATTGTAAATTTTAGTGTTATTTTTCCTTGACTTGAGTTTGTAAAAGACCTTGTGGTAGGTCTTGGTGGGTAAGTGGTTACCTTGCGAGGTGTAAAGACACTTGTGTGTGTAAATATAGTGTTTACTAGGATTAGCTTAGTTGTCCCTTAGGGTTGAGGTGGAAGAGGACTCTCGATAAGAAGGTGGTAACTTTCGGGTGTGGAAGTGCCTTAGGTCGAGAGTGAGTCTATTTGGTGAAAAGTCCTCGTGTATAAGGGAAATGTAAAGTAATCTAGTAAAACTAGTTTGGAAATCCTAAGCAGGGTGCTTAGGTAGTGGAGTAGGCATTGGGGCCGAACCACTATAAAATTCTTGTGTTTGCATTGTTACATTTGATTGTGAGAAATTGTTTTTATCTTGCTTCCGAATTTATTCGCATAATTGAAACGCGCCTAACCATTCTAAGTAAATGATTAAATTGTAAGTTGGGCGAATAAATTACTAAACACACTATTCACCCCCCCTCTAGTGTCACCATTTCACCAACAGGAGAGGCACTTACCCCTGATTGAGTTTGCCTACAATAACAGCTATCACATAAGTATCAGGATGGCCCTATTTGAGGCATTGTATAGGCGGACATGCAGGTCGCCTGTATAGGTTTGTTTGAGGCAGGAGATTCCCTTATGATGGGACCTAACCTGGTGGAGGAGGCAGTGGAAAAGGTGAAGCTAATTTGGGAGATACTGTTGGTAGCTCAGAGTCACCAGATGATGTATGCGGATGGAAAGGCCAGGGAGGTAGAGTTTGCTGAGAGGGACATGGTGTTCCTCAAGGTGTCTCCTATGAAAGGGGTGGTGAGATTTGGTAAGAAAGGAAAGCTAAGCCCTAGGTTTGTTGGGTCGTTTCCTATTCTCAGGTGCAGGGGAGCTGTGGCCTATGAGTTGGCCTTACCTCCTAGTATGGACCGAGTGCATCCTGTGTTCCATGTGTCTATGCTAAAGAAGTACATTTGAGATGAGTCTCATGTGATTAAGCCTACCGCAGTGGAGGTGGATTCAGCAGTTTCCTACGAGGAGCGGCCAGTTGAGGTGCTAGACCGGCAGAACAAAAAATTGAGGTCCAAGGAGATTCCCTTGGTTAAGGTCAGGTGGGAGCACCATTTCGGGCAGGAGGCTACCTGGGAGGTGGAGCAGGATATGAGGGAGCGTTATCCTTCATTGTTTGATGATTTGGTGAGTCCTTAATTTTCTTTTTTCTGATATTCGAGGATGAATTTTCTTTAAGTTTGCGAGCTTGCGAGCTCGGGTGAGAAGGAATTTGATTTTGTAGTTTCTTTCCTTGATTGGATGAATTTATGTAAGTTTAATGCATGATTGTTTAATTATGTGATGTGTGCATGTGCATGTGGTTGTTGCTTGAAATTTGTCATGGGATTAGAATAGGATTAGTTAAGCTTAGTTGGGTTAGCGGGTTGAGAGGTTAGTGGGTTTGGATCCGGGTTGAGGCGGATGCAGGTAAATGAAGGTTAGGGTTGAAGAGGAAGGGAATGGATTATAAAATCCCCCCCCCCTAGGGCTTGCGGCTCCCTATTGGAGTCGCACATGCCACATAGAGAGAGGAGCCGCCCAACCAAGCCGAGCCGCCCCTCTCCCCTCTTCCTCTTCCTTGGAGCCGCCGCCCCCAAGCCAGCCACCGAGCCTCTCTCCCTCCCCTCTCTTCCTTTCTCTCTCTTCCCCTCTCCTTGGAGCCAAGCCGACGTCTTGGGTGTAGCTGGCGCCCCCTTGAATCTTGAAGCTATCACCTCTTGTTCCTCTTCTTGGAGCCAACGGCTTGAGGACGAGCCGCCGCCCCCTCTCTCTCTTGGTGGAGCCGAGCCACTACCTCTTGGGGCCGGATTTGGAGGCTGTCGATCAGAATGTCTACCCTAATCATCCTTCCTTTTTAGGTGGGTTTCATCGAATTCTTGAAGCCGATCTTGAAGGCTTGGTTGTTCTTATATGTTTTCCATCGATCTCTCAAGTTTTCACCGTGCTTTTGATTGCCTTGTTTGAGGAGACCCTAAACCCTTCCCTATGGGGTTCGGCAGCTCTAAGATGACCCTAGGGGTGCTCGGCCAAGGGTGGAGGAACGGTGCCCTCAAGGTGTTCGATGAAATGCCCAAGTGAGGGATCTTGGTTATGTTGTAGTTTGTCTTGAATTGCTTATTAAAATGAGTTCTTATATGTTCAAGCATGCTTTGTATTAAATCTGTGATTTTCGGAAAAATCTTGTTTTTCCAAAATATGGATCTTGATGTTGATGCCATGAAGGTTCTTGGAAGATGGGTTCTTGTTCTTGGTGTTTGTTCTTGTTTATGGTGTTGTTGGTGCTTGTTAGCCTTATTTAAAGATTATGAAATTTGAGAGATTTTTTTCAAGATTAGTATTCTATTTTGATGATAATTAAGGATATAATTTCTATAAATTTTGGATTTATTTTCATGCTATGATGAAAATTTATTGTTGCTGGAATTTCATGCTAAGAATGATAAATCTCTATTGTTTTTAAATTGCTTGTTGTGGTGTATGTATTATTTATCTGAGCATAGTCATGTAACCTATCGTTTCAACCATAAAATATAGTTTGGAAACAAATGTCATACTTTGGAGACCAGATTCGGGTTAGATACATCAGTTTCTGGCATAACAGTAAGCTAAACAAAACTCTAATCTTGGTGATCTAAATTTTAATTGTATAATTAAAATTGGGAAAATGGGCAGCATCATCTGTTATGAACCAACAAGTAAATTTTTATGCATGAAATAAAACCACACAGGTTATGACATTACATGTATAGGAGTTGGGGTTGGGTATTGGAGTGTTGAGACGCTTTCCAATAAGGACACCCCTAAGACACCGTAGGAGAGATTTGACTTAGGTCATGTTGCGCCATATCTTTGTGAATGGTGGAGAGGCTCATTGAGGAGCCGGATTGCAAGCTTGGCCAGAGAGATTGGATGGCTAATTCCCAATCTGTGGAACAAGTTCGATTGAGCAAATCCCGACTATTCTGATTAGCCTCGTGGGATAAGTTCGGAGGGCCTACCCGATTATCTCCGAGGTGGTTATAAGGAATAAGTTCAGAGGGCCTACCCGATTATTCTTGTGATATATTAAAGGGGTAAGTTCGGAGTGCCTACTCGATTACTCTTGTGATATCTTAAAGGGGTATGTTTGGGTGGGCAAATCCCGATTGTCCCTACGCATCTCATGGAGCAAGTTCAGAGGGCCTTCCCCGATTGCTCCCGAGTTTCTTTATGCTAGGATAAGTTCGGAGGGTTTTCTCGATTATCTTAGCATGTGTTGTTGCCTTAGGGCATGGTAGGCTTAGGCCTGTTGATCTTCACCGTTTGGGTGTTGGCTGCTTTTGGGCAGGTGGTGGCCAGATGGCCTGTGAGCTGGTCACTCCCTTGTGACCTTTTCCTGCTTGAGAAAGGAGTTTTGCTTTGCGCATCTTATCTCTGTGTTGTTTTATCATGGAGGTTGGTAGAACTACTCACTGAGTTTTTTTAACTCACCCGTTATCGTTGTTTTGTTTTGTAGAGCCTAACCGGTGAAGTGGGCTGGAACACTTGGCCCAATTGGAGGGCAGAGGAGCCAAATGATCTCATAGCAGTCCTAGTTAGGGATCGTAGTCGAGTCTATAGTAGTTTGTCATGCACTTTTGTTTTGGTATTTTGGAATTGTAGTCCCGTGGGGACATTCATGTTTTTATTCAGATTCTATTTAAATATCAGTATTGATACTCTTTGATTCATATTATTCCACACTCATGCTATTGATACTCTATTTTTGGTTCTCTTTATAAATAAAATTGTTGTTTATTTCCGCTATCTTTTGTGAGTTCGCATGTGCATGAATTAGGCTGCGGGGTATAGACACGTTTACCCTGGCCAGTCACGTGACCCAGAGTTTGAGGCATGACATGTGTAAGACCCGAAAAAAAAAAGTTTCCTTTTATAAAAATCTATTTTGGTGTAGCGCGTCGGACCCGGGGGTAGTCGAGTCGAGCCTTTGGATCGCCTCGAGTGAAAAGGTACACTCGGCTAATGAATCATGAAGTCTATTTGGATAATTAACTTTCCTTTTATAAAATCATACCTTAAATTAAGTTAACTCGAATCATATTATGGGTTGAGTCGGAACCCAAGTTGAGTTCAGGTTTAGTCGAGGTTTCAGTGCGAGTTAAGTGAGTCAAGAGGCCTCATTTGGAAAGCTAGATGAAGGATTAAAACCCTCATCTTGCAGCCGTGTGGCTCATTCATTGAGCCGCACAAGGCAGCAAGGGAGAAAGAGGAGGAGCAAGGGAAAAAAAGGGGAGACACTACTCGGATTCTTGGTCGGAGATCTTGCCATTGCCGGAGCCGATCACTTCGAGGACGTGGGGATCTCCTTCCTCACTATTTTCGCTTCTTAAAAAGGTGAGTGGTTAAGGCTTTAACAGTATGGGGGAGGCAGGTGGCCGAACCCTAGATGCTAGCTTGAGTTATCGCGTTTTTCCAACGATCTATGATTTCAACGATAGGTACTCACTGTTTTATGATGTTCTTGTCGGATCTCGCTGTTTTAACCATCGATTTGAGTATTTTAGGGGCTGCTGAGTCATGGGAAAAGGGGAAAGGTCATGCCGAATATTCCCCGATTCCCTTGACGGCAAGAAGGCCCTTAGATGCCCTATACCACTGTTTTGATTCAATCCTTTGAACTCCTTGTGTAACATGAAGCATGTCCCCCTCTAAAGCCCCATGAACTGGCCGAATGAACCCTAAGATTGATGAAGAGGGTCGGCCAAAGGGTGAGGGGAAGGTTAAGTTGATCTTTGGTATTTAAGAAGTACGTGGAATTGAAGAGACAAAGTATAGTTAAAGTCTCTTCCATCTTTCCCTAACCCAAGGACCTTGGACGAGCAAGGTTTCCCTTGCTCATGGTTCGACCAAGGTTGGGGAGAGGAGGAGAGATTTGCCTTAGATGGAAAGTTCATGATCTTAGACATCACATAAGGATATGACAATACTTAGGAAGAACACCAAACTTAGCAAGTAGCTCAGTTGATTTGAATTGTAGAAATGCTTGATTGTATCCATACTGAGCATTTGATCCTTAAACTTGGATGTTGACAATTTTATCATGTTTTATAATTCATAATTGTTATTTAAATTATTACTACCTTGCCATGCTAGATAGTTGCTCCTTATTGTGCTACTATTTCTAAGGTAGTATAAGAATGGTTAGGTATGTGCATTATGATTAAATATGGTGAATGATGTAATATTTGAGCATTTTTCTTTCCATTATACATGCTGCCCTAAATGTCCTTGGATGGTATTCCAAGGATGACTCATGGAAATTCTCACCTAAGACAGCGTAAAAAAAAGCTAGGTAACATGTAAGGTGTCACTAGATGTTCATAGCACATTTATGGAAACCTAGATATGAGATTATCACACTTCTATGACTACTTGTACATCTTGGAAACTTAGAGATTGTAGGTGCACATATACTAACAGGGGCGACATGAATTGTTGACTCGGTAGCCGGACATTTCTAGATACGGGCAAAGGCCCGAAGTGTATATATATATATATATATGGAAACCCTAAGATTTTGATTGTGTAATGTGCTTGTGATGGTCCGCCGAGGAGCGAGGAGGTTGGAAATAACCAATGCTCAGCTCGGCCAGTTAGGTCTAGAGGTGCGCCAGCGGGCCCGCTAGGTACCAGACCCCAGTTGGGTGGGACTAGCTATCCTTACCCTAGATGGTGTCCGGAGACTAGTGGCCATCCTTGTTGATGGCCCGGGTTTATTTGCCTGCATCTTATGATGATACTACCTGATTTGGTTGGGATGGGTGTAGCCGGGATATATTGCTATGAGTAGGCCTAAGGGCCGGATGCCAGAGGCTTGATAAGCCAAGGTGGCAGGTTATCATGTATAGTTGGTACTGATGGATCCGTTAAGGGTCTGTAATTGTATTAGAAACACACTCTACCTCCTTGTACATTCCTTTATTGCCTTGTATGAAATATATGCAGGTCTGAGGATTATGTGGAGGTTCATTTGAGCCACTCACTGAGTCCCAAGTGGACTCACAGTTTATATTTTATTTTACAGAGCATGAGCAGTAGCTTGGTGTCGACATGGTACAGTTGGGGGGCGGAGGCGGTACCATATCTCGTAGCGGCGTCCTTGAGTTTTAGACTAGTCCTAGTTATGTTGGTTTTATTTCTGCACTGACGGTTATCTCTGAAAAGAATTGTAAAACTTGATATTTAACCATTTGGATTTGATGTTGATGTTTCTTCTTGTTTTGAAAAACTTATATATATTGTGACTTGTAAACTTCTTATAAAGTATGTTAAGTTTCCTTCTGTCGATATGTTTTGGTTTCTAGATATCCGTGTAGACAGTAGACTACAGGGCAGGACGGGGGCCCTGGCCGATCACACTACCCTTAGTCGGGGTGTGACAAAGTTGGTATCAGAGCACTAGGTTAGGTCTTGTCTATGACTCATTGTTGGGTACCGTATGAGGCATATGCTAGCGTGCCGACTTTCGTTATAGTTATGCTACGAGATTGGACGACCTCTCCTACACTCAGCGCACCATGCGATTAGTAGTTTAAAGAGCTTTTTAATAATTTCTTATATGTCATACACTTTCCTTTCTTCCTTGTGATAGTGAAATGGATGCTCGAAATGCTACTTTGAGCGGCAGTGGTAGTAACTCGACGGAACGTCGAGGCCGGGGGCAAGGCCGAGGTCGAGGCCGCACCCGGGGCAGAGATAGAGAACTATTTGAGGGGCAGGGATAAGAGTCAGCGGTTGATATACTGCAGGCTCAGGTGAACCAATTGACTGAGGCGCTCCATAAGGAGCAGGAATTGAGACAGCAGTTGCAGCAGCAGTCCCAGCAACCACCGTCACAGCTAGTGCCCATGGTTTCAGTGGTACCAGAAGTGGCAGAGGTGGTAGCACCAGTGGTCAGAACCCCAACTTATGCAAATTTTGTCACCCTGAAGGCACCAGAGTTCACTGGGACAGATCGTCAGGTGGAAGTGATTGAATTTTTGGGGGATTGCTATGAGCTATGCATGGAACTGGGATGTTCATCAGAGGCGGCTGCTTGTATGGTCGATCTTCAGATGAGGGGACCAGCAAAGGTCTGGCTGCAAACTTGGAAGGCCCGCAGGGCAACTGGAGCACCACCTCCCACATGGGAGGAATTTCGGGCGGCTGTGGAAGAGCAGTACTTACCCATGAGTGTCCGTGACAAGCGCGCCCGTGATTTTGAGATGTTGCGCCAAGCTGGAGGCATGACAGTGTCGGAGTATGAGATGGAGTTTAATCGTCTCTCCAAGTACCATCCCACCCTAGTGGCGTCTGAGATCGCTAGGGTCAAGAGGTTCGTGGCAGGATTGAGGCCACAAATTGGTAGGCTTATTCATTTTGCTGAGGAATCTACACTGGCTCGGGTAGTGGATGAAGCCCTGTGGAAAGAAGCTTTGGTGTCGTTCGAGAGAAATGACGGGCCAGCTAAGCAGAAGTTCCGATCACAGGGTTCTGGTAGTCAACCTTGTCACTCTGAGGGGGCAATGCCCACAGCAGATCAGCAGCAAAGCCGGGGGCAGAATGGCCATCGGGGCCGTGCGGGCCAAGGGACCGGGTCAATGAGGCCGGCAGTGTCAGGAGGTGGTTCTCAGAGATCTGAGGCACCGCAGTGTGGCAGCTGCAGTCGGAGGCACTGGGGGTCCTGCCTTAACCGCACTAATGCTTGCTTCAAGTGCGGCCGGGTCGATCATTTCAAGAAGGACTGCCCTGAGGGAACTGGTCAGAAGCCTGAGCAGTCAAGGGGTAAAGCACCTATGTCAGCAGGGTCGGTAGCACCGAGAGGGCAGACTCAGAATAGGGGGTCGCAGACCAGTCATTCAAAGAGGCTGCCTGTGCGGGTCTTTGCTATGAACCGTGATGGGGCAGAGGCTTCCAAAGCAGTGGTGACAGGTACTATTTTAGTATGTTCGTCTGCTGCATATGTATTATTTGATCCGGGTGCCACGCACTCATTTGTGTTTGCCATGTTTGCTGCAAAGCTGCCAATGGCATCCTCTATGCTTGATGGGCCATTGATGGTATCAACGGCTACGGGCGATGCAATCTTAACAACCTCAATTTATCAAGGGTGTGAAGTGCTCATATGCGGCCGTGTGCTGAGTGCGGACTTGACACTCCTACCCACTCTTGAGCTTGATGTCATCCTTGGCATGGACTGGCTAGCGGAGCATTTCTCAATGATGGACTGTAGAGCCAAAGCAGTGATGTTTAATAAGCCTGGGCTACCGTAGTTCATCTTCCAAGGGGAGGAAGGTAGCAAGCCGATAGGGGTCATCTCCGCCCTAAAGGCTTGCAAATTTCATAGAGGCGGCTGTCAATCTTTCCTGGCCTTTGTAGCTGTGGACAAGGAGGAAAGGGATGAAGCAAAGCATGTCAGCGGAACCGCCGTGGTCTGTGAATTCCCTGATGTGTTTCCTGAGGAATTGCCAGGGTTGCCACCCAGAAGGGAGGTCAATTTTTGTATTGATCTGCAGGCTGGGGTGAAACCAATTTCCATTTCCCCCTTACAGAATGGCACCGGCCGAACTTAGAGAGCTAAAGCTGCAATTGCAGAAAATGCTAGACCTAGGGTTCATCCGGCCGAGTGTGTCACCCTGGGGTGCCCCGGTTCTCTTCGTGAAGAAGAAGGTTGGGTCGATGCGCTTGTGCATCGATTTTAGGCAGCTGAACAAGGTGACTGTTAAGAACCGCTACCCACTACCGAGGATAGACGATCTGTTTGACAAGTTGCAAGGGGCTCAATGGTTCTCAAAGATAGATCTGAGGTCTGGGTACCAACAGTTGAGAATCTGGGACTGCGATGTGCCAAAGACGGCCTTTAGGACTCGCTATGGTCACTATGAATTCCTAGTGATGTCCTTTGGCCTAACCAATGCACCTGGTGCCTTCATGGACCTAATGAACAGGGTATTTAAGGAGTACCTGGACAGGTTTGTGATCGTCTTCATTGACGACATTTTGGTTTACTCCAAGAGTGAGGAAGAGCACTCTAAGCACGTGAGAATGGTCCTAGAAACCCTCAGAGAGCACCGCTTGTTTGCCAAAATTTTTAAGTGTGAATTTTGGTTGGAAAGTGTAGGGTTCTTGGGCCATTTAGTGTCCAAGGAAGGAATAAGGGTAGATCATGACAAGATTGAAGTGGTTCAGAACTGGAAGCGGTCGACTAGTGTGATCGAGGTCCGCAGTTTTCTTGGGTTGGCCGGCTATTACCAAAAGTTTGTGGAGAATTTCTCCAGAATTGCATCTCCTCTATCTCGGTTGACCCAGAAGAAGGTCAGATTCGTTTGGGATGACAAATGCGAGGCGAGCTTTCAAAAGCTCAAGGCATGTTTGACATCTGCACCCGTGTTGGCTGTACCTTTCGGCTCAGCAGGGTTTCTAGTTTTCTGTGATGCCTCTCGGGTTGGTCTGGGCTGCCTCTTGATGCAGTATGGCAGTGTGATTGCTTATGCGTCTCGCCAGTTGAAAGTTCATGAGAAGAACTATCTGACGCATGACCTCGAACTAGCGATAGTGGTCTTTGCACTGAAGCTTTGGAGGCACTACTTATACGGGGAGACTTACGAAATCTACACAGATCACAAGAGTCTCCAGTACTTGCTTACCCAAAAGGAGCTGAACCTCAGGCAGCGGAGGTGACTGGAGCAACTAAAGGACTATGATTGCACCATTATATATCATTCGGGGAAAGCAAATGCGGTAGCAGATGCGCTGAGTAGAAAATCCATGGGCAGTTTGGCCCATTTGGAAGCTAAGCGGAGGCCTCTAGCTCGAGAGTTGGCTTTCTAGATGGGGGTGCAACCTTAAAAGTGTCAGCTTCAGGTGCCCTGATGGCCCATCTGCGGGTATAGTCCACGCTGGTGGGCATGCTGCATGCCGCGCAGGGGGAAGATGCCTTTTGTGCACTGACCAAGGACCTGGTACAAAGAGGTGATGCAGAGAACAATTTTAGATTGGACTCAGAAGGTGTGCTGAGGTTCAGAGAGCGGATAGTAGTACCAGACTTGGCTGAGGTGCGCATGCAAGTACTGGAACTGGGTCATCGTTCCACTTACACGATGCATCATGGGGCCACCAAGATGTACCAGGACTTAAGGCAGCATTACTGGTGGAAGGGCATGAAAAGAGAGGTGGCAGAATTTGTTTCTAAATGTCTAGTCTGTCAGCAGGTGAAAGCCGAACACCTTAAGCCTGCGGGGCTCCTACAAAATCTCGAAGTGCCTGAGTGGAAGTGGGAGAAAATCACCATGGATCTAGTGACTGGATTGTCTAAGTCAAAAGGCGGTTTTCATTCCATTTGGGTGGTGGTGGACTGGTTAACCAAGACTGCACACTTTATACCAGTGAAAACTACTTTTGGATAGTTCTTGTATGGGCGGCAGCGTAGGTCCCCGGTGGGCTGGTTTGAGGCAGGGGAATCACTCATGGTGGGCCCCGACCTAGTTGAGGAGGCGGTAGAAAAAGTAAAGGTCATTAAGGAAAGACTGCTGGCGGCTCAGAGTCGACAGAAAATGTATGCCAACAAAAGTGCCAGGGAATTGGAATTTGCAGAGGGGGACATAGTATTCCTAAAGGTCTCTCCTATTAAAGGGGTGGTCTGATTTGGGAAGAAGGGTAAATTGAGCCCTAGATACATTGGGCCTTTTCCCATTCTCAAGCGGAGGGGCGAAGTGGCCTATGAGCTGGCATTGTCTCCTAGCCTGAGCAGAGTGCACCCGGTCTTCCATGTATCCATGTTGCGGAAGTATGTAAAGGATGATTCGCATGTGATCGAGCGCTCTTCTATGAAGGTAGATTCAGCCATCGCATTTGAGGAAAGGCCGGTGGAGATTCTTGACCACCAGATCATGAAGCTAAGGTCCAAAAAAATTTCCCTTATAAAGGTCAGATGGGAGCACCATTCTGGGCAAGAGGCCACATGGGACGTAGAGCAAGACATGAGAGAGCGCTACCCTTCCTTGTTCGAGGAGTCGGTAAGGGGGCAAGGTTGTAAGACCCGAAACAAAAAAAAGTTTCATATTATAAAAATCTATTTTGGTGCAGCGCGTCGGACTCGGGGGTAGTCGAGTCGAGCCTCAGGATCGCCTCGAGTGAAAAGGTATGACTCGGCTAATGAATCATGAAGTCTATTTGGATAATTAACTTTCCTTTTATAAAATCATACCTTAAATTAAGTTAACTCGAGTCATATTATGGGTTGAGTCGGAACCCAAGTTGAGTTCGGGTTTAGTCGAGGTTTGAGTGTGAGTTAAGTGAGTCAAGAGGCCTCATTTGGAAAGCTAGATGAGGGATTAAAACCCTCATCTTGCAGCCGTGTGGCTCATTCATTGAGCCGCACAAGGCAGCAAGGGAGAAAGAGGAGGAGCAAGGGAAAAAAAGGGGAGGCACTACTTGGATTCTTGGTCGGAGATCTTGCCATTGCCGGAGCCGATCACTTCGAGGATGTAGGTATCTCCTTCCTCACTATTTTCTCTTCCTAAAAAGGTGAGTGGTTAAGGCTTTAACAGTTTGGGGGAGGCAGGTGGCCGAACCCTAGATGCTAGCTTGAGTTCTCACGTTTTTCCAACGATCTATGATCTCAACGATAGGTACTCACTGTTTTATGATGTTCTTGTTGGATCTCACTGTTTTAACCATCGATTTGAGTATTTTAGGGGCTGCCGAGTCATGGGAAAAGGGGAAAGGTCATACCAAAATTTTCCCCGATTCCCTTGACGGCAAGAAGGCCCTTAGATGCCCTATACCACTGTTTTGATTCAATCCTTTGAACTCCTTGCGTAACATGAAGCATGTCCCCCTCTAAAGCCCCTTGAAGTGGCTGAATGAACCCTAAGATTCATGAAGAGGGTCGGCCAAAGGGTGAGGGGAAGGGTAAGTTGATCTTTGGTATTTAAGAAGTACGTGGAATTGAAGAGACAAAGTATAGTTAAAGTCTCTTCCATCTTTCCCTAACCCAAGGACCTTGGACGAGCAAGGTTTCCCTTGCTCATGGTTCGACCAAGGTTGGGGAGAGGAGGAGAGATTTGCCTTAGATGGAAAGTTCATGATCTTAGACATCACATAAGGATATGACAATACTTAGGAAGAACACCAAACTTAGCAAGTAGCTCAGTTGATTTGAATTGTAGAAATGCTTGATTGTATCCATACTGAGCATTTGATCCTTAAACTTGGATGTTGACAATTTTACCATGTTTTATAATTCATAATTGTTATTTAAATTATTACTACCTTGCCATGCTAGATAGTTGCTCCTTATTGTGCTACTATTACTAAGGTAGTATAAGAATGGTTAGGTATGTGCATTATGATTAAATATGGTGAATGATGTAATATTTGAGCATTTTTCTTTCCATTATACATGCTGCCCTAAATGTCCTTGGATGGTATTCCAAGGATGACTCATGGAAATTCTCACCTAAGACAGCGTAAAAAAAAGCTAGGTAACATGTATGGTGTCACTAGATGTTCATAGCACATTTATGGAAACCTAGATATGAGATTATAACACTTCTATGACTAATTGTACATCTTGGAAACTTAGAGATTGTAGGTGCACATATACTAACGGCGGCGGCATGAATTGTTGACTCGGTAGCCGAACATTGCTAGATACGGGCAAAGGCCCAAAGTGTATATATATATATATATGGAAATCCTATGATTTTGATTGTGTAATATGCTTGTGATGGTCCGCCGAGGAGCGAGGAGGTTGGAAATAACCAATGCTCAACTCGGCTAGTTGGGTCTAGAGGTGTGCCAGCGGGCCCGCTAGGTGCCAGACCCCAGTTGGGTGGGACTAGCTATCCTTACCCCAGACGGTGTTCGGAGACTAGTGGCCATCCTAGTCGATGGCCCGGGATTGTTTGCCTGCATCTTGAGATGATACTACCTGATATGTTATGGACGGCTGTAGCCGGGATATATTGCTATGAGTAGGCCCAATGGCTGAATGCCAGAGGCTTGGTAAGCCAAGGTGGCAGGTTATCATGTACAGTTGGTACTGATGGATCCGTGAGGGTCTGTAATTGTTTTAGAAACACACTCTACCTCCTTATACATTCCATTATTGTCTTGTATGAAATATATGTAGGTCTGAGGATTATGTGGAGGTTCATTTGAGCCACTCACTGAGTCCCAAATGGACTCACAGTTTATATTTTACAGAGCATGAGCAGTAGCTTGGTGTCGACATGGTGCAGCTAGTGGGTGGAGGTGGTGCCATATCTCATAGCGGCGTCCATGAGTCTTAGACTAGTCCTAGTTATGTTGGTTTTATTTCTGCACTGACGATTATCTTTGAAAAGAATTTTAATACTTGATATTTAACCATTTAGATTTGATGTTGATGTTTCTTCTTCTTTTGAAAAACTCATATATATTGTGACTTGCAAACTTTTTATAAAGTAAGTTAAGTTTCTTTCAGTTGATATGCTTTGGTTTCTTGATGTCAGTGTAGACAGTAGGCTACAGGGCAGGACGTGGGCCCTGGCCGGTCACACTACCCTTAGTCGGGGTGTGACAACATGGAACTTGATGTGATTTTGGGCATGGACTGGTTGGCAGACTATTTCGCCTCAGTGCACTGTAGGGCTAAGACCGTGACCTTCAGTAAGATCGAATTGCCCCAGTTTTCCCTCGTTGGTAGCCATCTCGGCTCTCAAGGCTCGCAAGCTACTTTTGGGTGGATGCCAGTCCTTCCTGGCTTTTGTATCGGTGGCAGAGGGAGGCGGAGATGCTGCAAGATATATCGAGGGGACGCCCGTGGTGTGCGGGTTCTCTGATGTATTTTCGGAGGAGTTGCCAGGGTTGACTCCATAGAGAGAGATTGAGTTTTGCATTGATTTGCAGCCTAGTGTGAAGCAGATCTCCTTTCTGCCATACCAGATGACACCAGCTGAGTTGAGGGAGTTGAAATCCCAATTGCGTGAGCTGCTTGAGTTGGGCTTTATACGCCCAAGTGTTTCTTATTGGGGTGCTCTAGTGCTCTTTCTGAAAAAGAAGGATGGATCCATGATGATGTTCATTGATTATCAGTAGCTTAACAAGGTAACGGTGAAAAATCGGTACCCGCTGCCCAGGATTGATGATTTGTTTGATCAGCTTCAAGGGGCTTAGTGGTTTTCCAAGATTGACCTGCGGGACAGTGACATCCCTAAGACTACTTTCAGGTCGTGGTATGGGCACTTTGAGTTCCTGGTGATGTCCTTCGGGCTAACTAATGCACCTGCAACATTTATAGACCTGATGAATCGAGTGTTCAGGGAATACTTGGACAAATTTCTGATAGTGTTTATTGATGACATCTTAATTTATTCGAGGAGCAGGAAGGAGTATGTTGAGCACTTAAGGGTGCTTCTTAAGACTCTTAGGGAGCACCGCTTGTATGCCAAATTCTCCAAGTGCGAGTTCTGGCTGGAGAGTGTGGGGTTCCTCGGCCATGTGGTGTCCAGGGAAGGGGTAAAGGTGGACCCCGCGAAGATAGAAGCAGTTCAGAATTGGAATAGGTCGACTAATGTCATCGAGATTCGCAGTTTCCTGGGGTTGGCAGGTTATTAGAGAAAATTCATGGAGAATTTCTCCAGGATTGCAGTGCCATTGACCCGCCTAACTCAGAAGAAGGTCAAGTTCAAATGAGATAGTAAGTGCGAGGAGAGCTTTCTGAAGCTCAAGGACCGCTTGACGTCTGCACCAGTTCTAGCAGTACCCTGGGGCTCGAGAGGATTTGTTGTTTATTGTGATGCCTCCCGGGTCAGCTTGGGTTGTGTGTTGATGCAGAATAGCAAGGTGATAGCTTATGCCTCTCGGCAACTGAAGGTCCACGAGAAGAATTACTCGACTCATGATCTTGAGCTAGCAGTAGTAGTGTTCGCATTGAAGCTGTGGTGTCACTACCTTGTGAGATATACACTAATCATAAGAGCCTCCAGTATTTACTAACCCATAAGGAGTTGAACCTAAGGCAGAGAAGATGGCTTGAGCTTTTGAAAGACTATGACTGCACGATCATGTACCATCCGGGAAAGGCTAATGTGATGGTTGATGCTTTGAGTAGGAAGATTATGAGCAGTTTGGCGCATTTGGCAATCAGGAGGAGGTCGTTGGCTCAGGATTTGGCCATGTGTTTGTATGGTGGGGCAGTCTTATTAGTGTCAGCTTCTGGTGCGCTGGTGGCTCACCTGAGGGTGTTGTCCACATTGGTTGATATGTTGCGGGCAAAACAGGAGGAGGATGCTTTATGTGCACTCTCTAAGGATCTGGCTAGGGGAGACGATGTCGATAATAGTTTTTGTAGTGACTCGGAGGGTGTTCTGAGGTTTAAGAACAGGATAGTGGTGCCAGATATGGCAGAGGTTCGCGGGCAGGTAGTAGAGATGGCTCATCGATCCACATACACTATGCATCCGGGAGCCACAAAGATGTACCGAGATCTAAGGCAGAATTATTGGTGAAAAGGCATGAAAAGAGAGGTGGTCGAGTTCGTGTCTAAGTGCCTGGTGTGTCAGCAGGTTAAGGCTGAGCATTTAAAGCCGGTAAGGCTGCTATAGAACCTAGAAGTACGAGAGTGGAAATGGGAGAAAATAACCATAGATTTTGAGACGGGGTTGCCAAAGTCTAGGATGGGCAATGACTCTATCTGGGTAGTGGTGGATCTCCTAAATAAGACGTCGCATTTCATACTAGTAAGGACGATCTTTTTGGCCGTGCAGTATGCGTGGTTGTTCTTGGATCGGATCGTCGCTTACCATGGTGTTCTTGTTATGATCATCTCAGATCGGGGTACTCAGTTTACAACTCAATTCTGGCAGTCGTTCCAGGAGGCATTGGGCACTCAGGTTTGGTTCAGCACTGCATTTCACCCTCAGATAGATGGTCAGTCAAATTGGACCATTCAGACATTGGAGGACATGCTGAGAGCAAGTATTCTAGACTTGGAGGGCAGTTGGGAGAGGAACTTACCCCTGATTGAGTTTGCCAACAATAACATCTATCACAGCAGCATCGGGATGGCCTCATTTGAGGCATTGTATGGGCGGACATGCAGGTCGCCTGTAGGTTGGTTTGAGGTAGGGGATTCCCCTATGATGGGACCTGACCTGGTGGAGGAGACAGTAAAAAAGGTGAAACTAATCAGAGAGAGGCTATTAGCAGCTTAGAGCCGCCAAGAGATGTATGCTTATGGAAAGGCTAGGGAGGTGGTGTTCCTCAAGGTGTCCCCTATGAAAGGGGTAGTGAGGTTTGGTAAGAAAGGAAACCTAAGCCCTAGGTTCATTGGGCCGTTTCCTGTTCTTAGGTGTAGGGGAGCTGTGGCATATGAGTTGGCCTTACCTCCTAGTATGGACCAGGTTCATCCAGTGTTCCATGTATCTTTGCTGAAGAAGTATGTTCGGGACAAGTCCCATATAATTGAGCCTACTGCAGTGGAGGTGGATTCATATGAGGAGCGACCAGTTGAGGTGCTAGACCGGCAGATCAAAAAATGGAGGTCCAAGGAGATTCTTTTGATTAAGGTCAGGTGGGAGCACCATTCCGGGCAGGAGACCACCTAGGAGGTGGAGCAGGATATGACGGAGCGTTATCCTTCGTCATTTGATTGATCTAGTGAGGTCTTACGTTTTTTTTTTCTGAATTTCGAGGACTAATTTTTTTAAGGAGGGAGGATTGTAATATCCTAGATATTTTTATTTATTATCCCCTTATTGTTTGTGTTTGCCAGCCTGGCGGGCTAGTTCGAAGTCGAGCCGAGTCGACTCATGGTCCGGTGTGAGCTTGCGAACTTGGGTGAGTAAAAGTTTGAGTTATGCAGTTTCTTTTCTTGATTGGATGTATTTTTTTAATTTTGTGTTGTGTGTGCATGATTATTAAATAATGTCGCATTTGGTTGTTTATGTGGAGCATGGGGTTAGAGTGAGTTTAATTATGTTTAGTCGGGTTCGAATTCGGCTTGAGGCAGATGCAGGTTTGCTAAGGGGTTTAGTGGAGTTAGGTTTAAGGGGAGAGTATAAAACTCCCTCCCCTTTGGCTTGCGGCTCCCCATTGGACCCGCAGAAGCGTTGAGAGAGGAGAGGAGCCGCCGAGCAGGAGCCAAGCCGCCCCTCCCCATCTCCCTCACTTGGAGCCGCCAAGCAAGCCAGCCGCCGAGCCAAGCCCTTCCTCCTCTTCTTCTTCCTTTCTCTCCTTCTCTTCCTCTCCCTTGGAAGCCAAGTTGTTGGCTTGAGGAGGAGCCGCCGCCCCCTCTTCCCCCTTGGTGGAGCCGAACCGCCACCTTTTGGAGCCGGATTCGAAGGCCATCGAACGGGATTTCTACTCTAATCTTCCTTCCTATTTTTGGTGAGTGGATCTACCCACCCTTTGTCCGAGGTTTCTTGTGTTTGGGCTTTCTTTGAGCCGTTCTTGAATTCGGATTCTTGTGAACCATTTTTTGTCAATCTCTCAAATTCTCGTCGTTCTTTTTGGTTGCCGCGTTTGAGGAGGCCTGAAAATACCCCCCCCCCTATGGGGCTCGGCAGCCCTAGGATGACCCTAGGGATGCTCGGCCAAGGTGGAGAGTAGGGTGCCCTCTAGGTGTTTGATAAAATGCCTAAGAGAGGATTCTTGTGAAATCTTGAGATCCATGCCATGATTTGCTTGTTAATGTATGTTTATTAAATAATCTGTGATTATGAATGGAAATCATGTTTTACAAAAGTTGACGTTTTGATCTTGATGCCATGTATGTTCTTGTGGTGGTTTCTTGATCATGAAGCTTGATTCTTGTTTAAAGAATATATTGATGCATGTTAGATCTTGATTAGCAAATTATGAAGTTGTTTATCTATGATGAACTTATTGATATAAATATGTGGTGAGGGAAATGTAGGATCTATATTCTGTAAATTCAAATTTATTTCCATATTATGCTGAAAACTCAAACTTGCTGGAATTGTATGCTGTTTGCTAAATCTGTGTCGGTTTTGATTTCTCTGTTGTGATGCGAATAGATTACTGAACATAGTCGTGTAACCTATCGTTTCGACCAGAAAATATAGTCTGGATCTATAGGGTATACCTTGGGAGTTAGATTCGACTCGGGTGCACCAGTTTGGGTCTAAATAGTAAACTAAGAATAAAACCCTAAAACAAAACCCTAATTTTGATGATGATAAATTTTAATTGCATAATTAAAATGCAAGGGGCAGCATAATCTGTTATGAACCAACAAATAAATATTATGCATGAAATAAAACCTCACGGGTTATGACATTACGGGTCTAGGAGTTGGGATTGGTCTAAGACACCGTAGGAGACACTTGACTTAAGTCATGTCGTGCCATATCTTATTGAATGATGGAGAGGCTCGGTTAGGAGCTGGATTGCGGGCTAGGCCCGGAAGGTTGTATGGCTAATTCCCAACCTGTGGAACAAGTTAGGATGTGCAAATCTCGATTGTTCCTGCGTATCTTGTGGAACAAGTTCAAACGGGCAAATCTCAATTGTTTCCTAGATTCTATATTTAAAGGAATAAGTTCGGATGGGCGAATCCCGATTATTCCTACGTTATCTTTTGGAACAAGTTCGGATGGGCAAATCCCGATTGTTCCCGTGTGGCCTCGTGGAATAATTAAGTTCGAACGGGCAAATCCCTATTATTCCTGTGATATGTTAAAGGGGCAAGTTCGGAAGGGTGAATCATGATTGTTCCTTCGTGTCTCGTGGAGCAAGTTTGGATGGGCCAATCCCAATTGCTCCCGAGTTTCTATATATTAGGATAAGTTCAGATGAGCCAATCCTGATTATCCTAGTATGTGTTGTTGCCTTAGGGCATGGTAGGATTAGGCCTGTTTTAGTTCACTGCTAGAGTGATGGTTGCCTTCGAGCAGGTGGTGGTTAGATGCCCTGATAGCTAGTCACACCCTCATGATATTATTCCTGTATGAGATAGGTGTTTTCTTTATGCTTTATCTCTGTGTTGGTTTTTCGTGGGGGTTGGTAGAACCGCTCACTGAGTTCTTTTGAACTCACCCATTGTCATTTGTTTTGTTTTGCAGAGCCTGACCGGTGAGGTGGGCTGGAGCACTTGGCGCGGCTGGAGGGCAGAGGAGCTACATTGATCTCATAGCAGTCCTAGTTAGGGGTCGTAGTCGAGTTTTTGGTAGTTAGTCATGCACTTGTGTTTTAGTATTTTTGAGTTGCAGTCCCTTGGGGACATTCATGTCTTTATGTCAGATTTCATTTGTAAATAAACAAGTTGAACTTGATTTATTATTTCCGCACTTTATTATTTTGCTAAACTTACTTATGATAAATTTTGGTTTGGTTTTCTTTTTGAAATAAAACTTGTTTATTCTTTCCGCTATGTTTTGTTGTTGAGTTGGCATGTGCATGGGTTAGGCTGCGGGGTATAGGCACGTATACCCTGGCCGGTTACATGACCCTGAGTTGGGGCGTGACATTTATATTAGCATCTCAAGCTGAACAAGTATATTATATGCAGTATCTGTCTCGAAAGAAAGATAGGGCATATTGTAAGACTAAAGCGAGAGGAAAAATTGACCCGGTAGCTAGAGAGAATCAGCCAACAAATGACTTCTATCAAGAAGAGGATCCTTCCGAAGTGGATCGAGTTAGTGTAATACTCGAGGATGATGACACATAATTCGTTCAATTGGAAGTAGAATATGTTGATAACGACGATAAAGAAGTTGAGGAAGAATGACAGAATGATGATGAGGGAGAAGAAGAAGAATTTGAAGATTCCAATACAGAAGAAGAGGAACAAGAGTATTACACGGATGATGATGATGATAACGAATAATTGTAAATGTGAAGTATTTATTCAATTATTAAATATATCTATTAATCTATTATATATAATCTAATTATACTCATTTTTACAACTATGGTTCGAAAAGTGCATTCTCGAGGAGGCATTCCTCGCAGGAGTAACCCCCGATGATTATCACCTGCCACCCCTGACCCTTCACTGATACCTACCATCCCCCCACCTCCGGCAACCATCCCCCCACCTGATCAATCCACTATTCCCCCACCTGATCTGGCCACCATCCCTTCAGTCGATCCAGACCCGTCAACATTGAGACGTAGGCCACGAGGGCCTAATAGAATTCTCCCTCCACCACCCGAGGGAGAGTCACATAGATCAGTTAGTGTGCGCGGATGCAGGTAAATAGATTTGGTGCATGTTTGAGCAGGAGGACGTCCCACGCACGATAGCGGGGAAGATTCGAAAGTTCATGCACGGGGCGTGGCCTACATGGTCTTACGTGCTCCGTGAGCATATGGATTTATTGTGGCGAAAGTTCTCGATAAGTATATTTATTTTTTTGGGCGTGGCCTAATGTTAATGTTAATGTTAATGTTAAATGTCGATCGATAATAATTTATTTATTTTCTTGCAGGCTCATTATACATGGCCGGAGGACCAGACTACTTCTGTAGAGGTTGCATGGGAGCGCGTTGTCCGCGCTAGCTACAACGGGCTACTTCAGCATGCCCGTAAAACCGTGATGAGGCAGCCGGGGGCCACACAAACTCGAGGACATGCACCCGAGTGGATTCTTGGACCTTTGTGGGACCAGCTTGTTGAGCGGTGGGACACACATGAGTGGCAGGAGGACTCCCGAACAATGTCGAGAAATCGTATGTCCGGGGGGGGGGGGAGGGGGGGGGGACGGGACGAGGGTGCGCCACACTGGTGGCTCCATGTTTTTTGCGGTGCATGAATGTCGTATGGTATGTAAAATTTCTTTACTTTTAATTAAATTATATATTGCGTATACTATATTATTTCTTCTCTAATGTAAGACATGGGTGGTGGAGGATGGCACCGTCTAATGCCCCTTGTGATGCAAGTGTTTGAGTGTACTCACTGTCGGCGACGAGGAGCGGGGGACTACGTCAATAGTAGAGCCTCGATCATCATGGTAAGTATTTATGTCTATTTCATTTACGCAATTTTTATTTATAGTTTATAAATATATGTAGTATTTAAAATATAAATGCGTGTAGGAGAAATACACGCGTATTGTGATAGAGCGCAGAGGCACACCGCAGGAGTTTGATGCGGGAGCATCGGTCGAGGCCGTAGGTGGCTAGGAGCATGACCATGTTTATGGCTTTGTAGATAGTGGCCATGCACGCGTCGTGTTCGGGCCACTTCGGGTACCGACCCCTCCCACTGCAGCTGAGCGACCCTCGACATCTCGAGCGGAGGACCAGAGCCGGATAGCGGCCTTGGAGTCCGAGCTAACACAACAAAGAGTGACGATGGAGGAGTAGAGGCAAGCGATGGAGGAGCAAAGATATGCGATGGATGAGCAGGGAAGGACGAACAATGACTTGAGACAAACGATGCAAAACATGCAGGCCTGACGCACTCAGATTGCATCTCACTCGGGCCTTCTACGGATGATGTACCAGTCGTCGTCGTCCTCGACCTAGTCATCGCTCCTGACCCAATCGCTGTCGACTCCACCACCTCGATCGCCTCCACCATAGCCGTGAGATTTCACTACTAAAAAATTGGTTATCTGCGATGGAAGCATCCGTCGTAAAATGGTCGCTAAAGACCTTCTACGATGGCGCGGGCGGTCGCAAACGTCGGTAGCAAAAGTGATTGCCGCATAAAGTCTGCAACTACGACTGCGGCGATCGCAAATAAAAACATTCTTCGATCATTTTGCAACGGTGCTACGTGGTCGTACCATGCGGTCGCGCGACATCTGCGACCTATACTTTGCCGTCACAATCATTTTCTCCGCGACAACTTTACGATCGCGTAGGTCATCACAAAATTTAGTTCTACGACGGTTCTGCGATCGCCTTAGCCGTTGCAGATGGGACACAGTTACGATTGCAACCGCTTTTAACGACCAGTTCGATACATCTTTTGCGATGGTGTCGTGGTCGCAGTTTCGTCGCAAATGTGTATTTTGTTTTTTTTTGAAATAATTTAATAATATTTGATTAAAATGCCTGCTTACAGTATTTAACTAAAATGTCTATAATATATCAAACAAGATATCAAACTATAATATAAACCATCATATTTATATCAAAATGTAATATTTACATCGTATCAAAATATATTACATCGTATCAAAATATGAATTAGAAAATAAAGTATACATCAATCATGTAGCGCATCATGTGACGGCGACAAATGCGGCGAGGAGAGGGGCTGCGTCGGGAGGGCATCAACTGGTGTCGCGTCGAATGACGGGGCAAGCAGAGGGCCGGAGCACCAGGCATGGAAGAAGCAATATGTGTCGTGTACTCCCTCATAGCGGCCACCTCACTGATGAGGCGTGCATGAGAAGCCTCTAAGGCTGCGTAAGAAGCCTATAAGTCTGCGTGCGAAGCCTCTAAGGCTGCAAATCGATCATGGCCCACATGTGATGTTGATGGACCAGCGGTGGAAGAGGTGAAGGCAGACGACCCCACACCATGTGGCTGCAATAACGTCCGTGCATGGGCCATTGTGCCAATGCCATATACATGGCGGTGGTCGAGTCCTGTCACCTGCATACATGCGTCAACATCAAGCTGATGCTGCGCATGATCACCTCCCCGTTGAGTCACCAACTCATTATACATGGCCTTTAAAGATTGATTAATTAAAGTAATTATACATAATTGAACTAATATAATTTTTTTAAAATATTAACTTACCAGGATCGTCTCCTGCCTCCCGCTAATGAACTCACCCCGACGAGGACCATGCCTATATCTATGTGTCTTCTTGAAGACCCTCAAAGGATCAACCGGGATGAGCGTCACCTGCTCGTCTCGTGTCCCCTGCAATAAAATAAATAAAATTAGTTTTTCTATAATAATAATAAATAATAAAAACTATTATTAAATTACTTACCATGCGATGCTCGTGGCTAGTAAATGGGATTGACCCACCGGTATGTCGGGCCACGGATCCCTCAACTAGCGTCATCCAGTTTCGGTGCGTCGTTCGGGAGGCACCCTGCCACTCCTCGGATGCCCAGATGTCACATAACTGATCCCATACGTGGCCTGTTTTCACTACAACACAACTGGCCTATAGAGACACATAATTAGAGACAAACTAAATTTTTGTTTAAATCTTCACATTTAGATACTAATAAACACAAAATGTATTTCTAATTAGCATCTAAAAATAGCTTTAGAGTCAAATCAATTAAGTGATTTTGTTGTTGGTGTTTCTGTATCATAGAGTCAAATCAACTCGAAATCCAAACCAGTGACCGCACTGTGTCAAAACTGCACTATGTGAAGTGATCGATTGACGGTCCAGTCGACTGGCGATCCACGAGCCCGATGACTCTATTTTGAGCCATTGTTTGCGGTTATACCCGAGCCATACACTCTTGTTTCCCAATAAATAAAGGTCCCCAACATTCCTTCACGCTTTTAACACTTATTGAGCCATTATTTGAGATATTAAATCTTTAATTGAGCCACTTTTCATCAAACCCTAGCTTTGTGTTGAACTTTCCTTGACCTTGCCTTGAATTCATCATTTCATCATCAAAGGCATCAAGCGGAAGCTAGGAATCATTGTTGATAGCTAAGTTGTTGTTACTAGTTGTTTTTGCTCTCATTTTACTTGTATTTTGGTGTCTATTTCTTTGTATTTCAAGCTTGTGTTTTGACCAAGTGTGTTAGGTCAAGCTTGGTGGTTACCTTGGTGTAGATGCATAAGTCCACTGGTGTAAACTTAGTTTGCTAAGATTAGTTGTGTAGTCTTTAGGATAAAAGGTGTTGGAGGTACTCTCGGTGTGTGAGAGTAACCCTCAGGGTGTGGGGGTTGGTGCCTTAGTTTGTAAATCCTCGTGTAGGATACACTTTAATCTTAAGGTTAAGTTTGAAATCCTAAGTAGAGGTGCTTAGGTAGTGGAGTAGGAAAGGGTCCTTAACCAATATAAATCTCTTTGTTAGCATTGTCGTATTGTGTTTGATTAGTGTCTTATTTATCTGCTTCCGCATTCATCAAGTTGAAATTGAGAATTAACCTAAGTAATCAAGTAACTGATTAAAACTGGATTTATGTTAAAAGTTTTAATTAGCACACTATTCACACCCCTCTAGTGTGGTCATTCACCCAACAACTACCACAGAGAATATAGCAATTAGCTACGGCCATTCCTTGGGCTATTAGTATATCTTTGGTTAATAATCGACAAGAAAGAGTGATTGTATTCATAATTGAAATGGCTTCAGGGCATATCCGATTGCTAACATAGATCGCGACCAAATCATTAATACCCCAAAAGGTTAGTGAGGAGTAAAAGGAACTAGCAATGTAGGTGCCATGCATCGTCCTTTTCTAAAAAAGCTTGTCCTCATCGGTTTGTAGTAGGTAGTGGGCGAGATCTTTGACCATTTGTTGTATGATATGTTCTGACAAATAACATTACCATCAATATTATTAGCTTTAGTAGTAGCTTTGGAGATATGTGCATCCCGAGTCTATTGGAAAAGTATATTTTATCTATTTATAAGCTTTTCTCCCTGAAACCAAGGGTCACACCTGTCCTTGCCTGAAGTTAGAGCGATACGGTTAGACCTAGTGCGTCTCCTGGTTAGGTGCAACTCCGGCAGGGGGGGTGTTGGCCTAAGATTTTTAACCTTAGTCTTAATCTTGGTTTTGATGATAACAAAGATGGAACTAATATTAGAGCAAGAAATATTTTCAGGATCCATACCGGTTTTCATGCGACCGACGTCCCCGTTTGAAAAAATCAAAGAAATTGGAGAAATCAACAAGGACGCTCGGGATTCATCAGCAAGTTTGAGTCTAGGTCTAGAGTTTCTATATAATATGTATATCCTCTATTTGATGCATAAGAACTCAAAAACCAAAACCCTAAAAACATAAAAACTAGAAAATCAAAAAATGGCCTAGTAATTTTCTAAGTCTAGAGAACTCATTCGAGGGCTACATGATTTAGACTTTTTATTTGCACCAAAAGTCTTGGTAATTGTTCCTTAGGTAGCAAGAATTTAAAGACACATTTTAAAGGAATTTTTAGAAATCATTAACCTATACATATTTGACCCGGGAGATTTTAAAATTTCTAATTTCCGTAAATTAGTACTCGACCCCAATATTTATATTTTGATCCTTAAGGATTTTGATTTTTTTGATATTTTTATTGAATTCAAATGGGGATACTTCATTATTTAACATTTATGTTTTAAGCTTAATGAAAAATAAAAATAAATAAAGTTAATAAAAAATAAGACTTCTGAAAGATATCAGACCTTACTGAAGACTACATCTAGTGTAGTTTTGGCCGAAGGTTCGATCGATTGTTCGGTCGACCGATCTGTGATCAACAAGTGATCAAACGGGGTCTAAAAACTCACAGTAGGGATTCGGTCGATGACTGGTCGAAGGTTTGGTCGACCAAACCTCCGGCTGGCAGAACCTCAATGGCTATCTTTTGAGTTATTGAGTGGAGTTTACCCGAGCTTCACCCGAGTTTACCCCAACCTTTCTTTGATCCCTTAACTATTATTGAGCCATTATATGTGATACTAAAGCTTTGATTGAGCCATTTTCATCTCAAAATCCTAGTTTCATCATCTATCCTTGATCGAGCCTTCATTTTTCATTGATTCATCATTTTGAGGCATCAAGAGGACTAGGGATTCGGTATTGGAGCTAAGTATAATTTGTTTGATTTATTTCTCCATTAACTTGTATATTTTTGAGGTTTATTTGTTGTATTTCAACTTGTGTAACCCTAGGGTGCTAGGCTTGTTTGATTGGGCGATTGCCTTGGTTGTAAGGCTTTTATCCACCGGTTTAGTTAGTTTACTAGGATTGAATTTGTTTTCCTTTAGATTGTGAGGTGGGAGAGTGCTTTTGGTAGGAAGGCTGAGACTTCCGGGTGTGGAAGTGCCTTTGGGTTGAGAGCGGAGATTCTCCGGTATAAATGCATCATTGTAAGGAAACAAATTAATCTAGTAAAGCTAAGTGGGAAATCCAAAGTGAGGTTCTTAGGTAGTGGAGTAGGCATTGGGGCCGAACCACTATAAATCACTTTGTTTGTATTATTTTCACTTGTGTTTGCTCAATTGCCACATTTACATTTCTTCCACATTTATATAGTTTATTTGAGCACTTGCCTAAGTAATCAAGAATTGATTAAAACCGGATTTAGGTTAAGGTTTTAGTAAACACACTATTCACCCCCCTCTAGTGTAGGCCATTCGACTTACAGGGGAATTTGCAAAAGACACTCCGATACTTAAGTCAAAATATGTTCGAGATGGAGGTGATATAAATTAGAATCTAGGGTACGTGAGGTGTGTAGTGTCTGTATATAATGCAGGATGAGGGATGATTGGCCATAATGCAGCCAGATAATCTAGTAGAGATGTTGCTTAGAATGGGTCGAGGTTGATCCCTGAGATATATGTTCAGCTCGTGAATGATAAACTCTTCGTAATCAATGAGGATAGAAGTATCCTTTTATGGTTAGATGGAGCCCCCAGGCTAAGCCATCTTGCTTGTCTTGCGTTTGGTTCACATATGTGGGTGCTTCTGGTCCTAATTCGACTTGGCCCAAAGTTACTAGTCCAATCCATCGCCCATGAGCTTGGTCTGAGTCCAAGGACTTCGTACCGAGTACAAAGGAGTGTTGACTTCTGATCTCGACTTGATAGGTAGACATCGATTGGATTCTAGGAATATATTATCTTCTTGTCGAGTTGTTCCAGGTGACGAGTTGCTGTAGATATCGAGCTACTATGGCTACGAGGGAGGGTTCTCATCTGACGATCGAAACTTAAGGTGCCTGAGCTGAAGTGGAGAAGTCGAGGCTAATATTGCACGATTTTGAGGGGAAGATGTGAGATCTTGAAGATGAGGCACATTGTTTTCGAGATGCCGCTTGCATGGCGTGCTTTGAGAGTTGCGACAAGGCAATAGAGCAAGGCAAGTTCTTTGCCCCCGGATTGGATTTTTTTCAGGATGACCTTCTTAAAGAGGTAAGGGATGGCATTCTTATTGATAATGAGGTGGTGTCTCCCATTTCCACAGATAGGGAGTCCTCAGTCACCGTTTCCATGTGCATCCTCTTATGACGGAGGCAGATTCGCTTTTCCCTCTATAATACTCGCAAAATTTATTAAATTTTTGTATATTGGTTTTAGCGGGATTAGCGTGATGTGTAACGGTGCGTGCGAAGTTGATTATAGTTGGGCGCAAATTGAGGTGACACCCTTGCTGAATTTAAATTACCAAAATTTAGAGTTAATTATTGTGTTAGGTCGAGTTGGGTTCGAGCCAAGTGAGAGGGTGCGATCGGGTTCGAATCGGACTCATTTTGAGCAAGTTGGGTCGAGTTAAGTGAAGAGGGGCAAATAGGTAATTTGGCATTTAAAATTAAAAAAATATAAAGGTGCCGCCTGGGGCGTATGGCTCCAAGGAGGAGCCGCACGCTACCCAAGGAGGTGAGTGAGAGAGGGGGGAATCAGAGAGGGAATCGGAGACTTCGTCGGATCGGATTCGACGCAAGGTTTCTTCATTGGCTTCCTTGTCCCTAAACTGATCCTAGGTGAGTGGTTCTTTTCCAAATCCCTAAATGTAGGATTAGGGGCTGCAGATTCTTGTAGGTGGGATCGGAGGATGAAATCGCTTTGTATATTTCCTTTAATGCATGATATTGTTCGTTTTAGATGTATCAGTTTGATCGTGGGGCGCTTCATTGGGGTTTGGGGTAGGTGGGAGCCCTAGGGCATGCCCCTAAATCGTAGGGAGGGCCGGCCCTTTTGTGGGAAGCAAGGAATTTTCATGTAAACTTATTCATAGGCATATGAAAATCATTTCACCAAGAAAATTGAGGTGTTAAGCAAGAATTTTGCAGAATTAAAACTCATACCTCGTTTCTTGAGAAATTCCAAAATTTCACTTCTTTCCCAATTTCTTCCTACTACCCTTCACTAACAAAACCAATAACTTGCAAGCAATAATTATTAGTATTATAATGAAAGTGTGACTACTAACAAGTTATTGTACTAAATACCAAAGAGGGAATCAAATATCGATTTCAAAATCTACTTTGCTAAGTAGCTTAAAATATGTTTCAAAATGCATCGTCATAAAACCAAAATGAATTATGTCAAAACATGAATTACTTGAAAATTAGATATCCAACCCTTCCTATTGGTTAAAAACCGAAACACCCCAATTAACGTAAGGTTTAGAATCACAAGGTCGCATTTGCCCTTTATAAGCTACATAGGTCTCCGAAGAGATGGAAAATCAAAAATCTTTTTTAAAACACTATCTAGAGCAGAGAAACCAACTCAAGATTACTCATGTATCATATATTCCAACTCAAATGAAATCTAGGATAGTAAGGAGAAGATACCAAATGTACCGAGCTGCCAATTTCTATACTTATGACAACATGATGATTTGAAGTTGCAATTTTGTGTTTGTGTAGCTTTGAGTCCTCATGCAACTCCCATCATCAACTCATCCTTGTGTGGTTTTTCCCCTTACAAGAGAACATGAAATCTTTGGTACCCAAGTTGCTTTGGGTCCTCGGGGGTGAGTCGGTCTAGGAATCCAAAGTGTCCTAGCAACACTTAGATTTCTCTTGAAGGCACAATCATGGATTGAGTGACCATAGATACGACAACAAAAGCAATTTCCATGAAACTTTTTGTTTTGGACATGAGGTTTAAAAGAAGAATGCTTAACATGAAAATGATGATGAGTGTTAGCACTCTTACTTGAAACATTTGTATTTCTAGAATTCTTAGAGGATGAATTACTAGGTAATTATTAACATTCTTATTTAGAAAAATAACATCAATTTTCAAGTCGTTCAAGGATTTATGAATAGTATGCAATTGAGTTTTCAACATGCTATTTTCATTCTTTAAAATGTCATTCTCTGTTTTCAAGTCCTTACTATTAATACTTAAAAGTATCATGGCATGGATTAGAGACACTAATTTTTTGCTTCTCATTTTCTAATTTTACATCATGTAAATGAGAACTAAGACTTAAGTTTTCTTTCTTCAATTTCTTGTTTTTTTTATCCTTTTTAACAAGCAAGACATACATGTTTTTACATTCATCCATTAATTCATCATAAAGCAAGTCATGAGAACTAGATGACTTAATGCTACCATTATTGATATCATGACAAGAAGAAGAGTGTACCTCATCATTAGCATTCATGAAGCAATCTTTTGAACTGGCTTCATAGCCATGGCAAGAGGATGCTTCACTTGAGTGACATGAGGAAGAGGAAGCATTTGACCTCCTTTTTGAAAAGAATAGTGCCCTTGAGCCAATCACATGTCGATGTGCTCAGGGACTATTCAAGGGTAATCATCTTTATGAGACAATTTTTCATCATATGCTGCATCTTTATTTATAAAGATTATGATGAACCCCAAGAATTCGGGCAAATGATTCTAAGGCCATGATGTGATCATGCCAGTGAGACTTAGAATCCAGATGCACCTGTTCTAAATATTCCTAGTCATAGATCACCGATTAGGGGATTGGTGATTCCAGATAGACTAGTGCACTTGGTATATGCCCTATACGATAAGGGGTATCTGATCTCATAATTACCTATGAGCAGTCATTAATGTACAAGTGCAGGTGCTCATTAGTGAATGAGTTCACTGAACAGACCTACACGAGGAACACATAATGGAATCCTTACATGAATGTCAATAGGATGTTCCTCGGGTGATAGTAGGTGCAAGCAGTCCTTGGACATGAGGTTATCATGGTTACCTTGTGTCGGGAAGCATTGATGGAGGTAGGTGAGTAACCAACATGGAATCAGTTACTCCTAGTAAGAGGGGATGAAAGTCAGGAATCTCTGGCCTATGTGTCCTATGTGTCCTATGTGTCCTATGTGAGTGTCGATTCTGGAATCTCTGGTCAGAGTAGACATGAAAGTCAGGAAGATGTTTCTGACATTTCGTTATTGAGACGACATCTTGGCGGGTGGAATACATATGAATCGGTATTAGGGTTTGACACTTCTTTTGTATCCTAGACAACTTCGGGACATTGTAACCGAGGAATTTGGTTGCATGGTAACTAATAACCAAAGGGCATTCTATCCCTGTAGTTGGAACCTCACACTATCCCGGGTAGAACTGACACGTTGCTAGACGTCAAACTTGACTTGTGAGTAGAGTCTCTCACGACCACACTTCACGACCACACTAAAGGGGTTTTATGGAGGCTCGTAAGATTCGAATAGAAGTCGTTCTATCGGATCCGACTCTCTGTTATGCACAACTCACTGCTAGCTTAGAGTGGAGCCCAATGGGTCACACACAACAGGTTAACCTCGTAACAGACCTTATGAGATAAAGTTTGAATGCGGCCCTATATGCTTACTAGCATAGACATACTGCAACTCGATCATGGATCTCATTTACGGACACGATAGGAAAGTTGTTTCCTATAGGAACGAATGCACGAGGAAGGAGTTCCTCGGTAACCCTAATTTGTAGGGCATACCTAAATTGTAGGGATTGGCACATCATAATATTTCATGTAGTTGATTAAATTTAATTATGAATTAAATATAATTTGATTTTGAATCAATTATATATGGTGGGAAAATTAGTTTTCAACCATGAGCCTAATCGATTAATTAGGATTTAATTTATTTGGATAAATTCTAATTATTAAGAATATGATTTATTGAGATAAATCATAAAATTAATAGATATATGATTTACGAAGATAAATCATAAAATTAATAGATATATGATTTATGAAGATAAATCATAATTCTATTAATAAATAAGAAATTGAATTATTTTGATAAACCACTTTCCTACATTTTAGGGAATTGGTTTGTTTAGATAATTATCATTCTTATTTGTAGGCTCTTAATTATCATTCTTATTTGTAGGCTCAAATTAATTATGAAGCCATTAAAATATGAATTATATTTGGAGGCAAACCCCAAAATTTTGAATTCCGGAGAGAGTTTTTAAGGGGGGCGGTTCTACCTTGTAACTGCCCCCCTCTCTATAAATGGTGGCCGTGCACCCCATGGGTGGGAGTTGGTGAATGAGTTCTTCCTCCTCTCCATTGGTGGCCGGCCATCTTCCTCCTCCTTCCCCGAGCTTTTGATGATGCCGTATTAATTGAAGGTGTCTTCTACTTGGGTGTGCCGCCTACTTCATCTTCTTGGAGGAGTCCAAGAAGGACAACGAGGTATTCTTTTATTTACCCTCTTGTTCCGTAGTTTTCTCACCCACACTTCCTCCCTTTTTGGTGCTCGGTTATTGGTGGAAGGGCCGGCCTCGCCTTGGTGGATTTCGTGATTGAGAAAGCTTCTCCGTTGAGCCACAACGAGCCCTGGTGTTTGCTGCCCCTATTGTTTGTGAGGTGCTTGGTGTGGACTATTGTTGGAGTACGTGCACGTGTGTGTCTCAAGACGGAGATAAGATCAACCATACTGACCGTGGTTTGAGGTATACCTTGTTGGCTTGAGGTCTTCAACCTTAGCCTTAATCTCGGTTTTGATGATAACAAATATGGAACTAAGGATTTCATTGAGAATATTCTTCAGGTTCCATATCGGTTAGCGCACGACGTCTGCGACGGAGAAATCAGATAAATCAACAAGGATGCTCATCGGGGCTCGAGAATCTTCAAGAAAGGGAGTTTAGGTTTAGGGTGTATAGATATGTTGTAATTCCTCATCATAATGCATAAGAACCCAAAAACCTATCCCGCACCCCAGATCATGAAATTCCGGGACCGCCCTAAAATTCACTAAGACTAGGGAACTCCTTGGAGAGCTATATGACTTAGATAGTTTCTTGAGATAAAAAATGGCAGTAATTGTTCCTTGGGTCAAAACTAGATAACGATGTATTTTAAAGGAATTTTTGGAAGCCTCTAGCATACCCATACTTGACCCGAAAATTAGAAAAAATTTGTTTTACACTAGATCCCAAGAACTAGATTTTGATCCCAAGATCGCGTCAGTCGACCGATGGGTCGATCGAAGATCGCAGATCGCGATTCTTGCTTCAAGCGGTCGACCCATAGGTCGACCGCCCACAGGGATATGAGCAGCGGTCGAATGACCGGTCGACCAATGCATTGACCGGCGCTTCGACCGACGGTCTATAACGGATAGTTTACTATCCATTGAATAGCCGTTTCTTCCGTAGGGTATAAATATACCTGTTATAACTTATTCTCAGATGTCCTACAGTTAATAATTGAGCATCCTTAAGAGAGATCAAAGCCTTCCAAAAGATAAGGTGTTTGCGTCCGATTCTTCAGGCGACAACTTCTTGCGCACACTCTGCTCCTCAACTCGGCTTCTACTCAAAGCATTTCTTTTGACGAGTTGGAGGCTACAAGACTTGAAAAGAGCATTCATTATTGGTTTTATCCTTAGCTCTTTTCATTGTAACTTTTGTTGTTATTTAAACTGTGTTTAATTTGTGCGTCTGTAGACGACCTGGTGTTTGGTCTTCTGTGTGAAGTGGTATCCATGGTATAGAAGGAGTAAAGCCACTTGTGTAATTAAACGTAGTTGTTACTAGGATTATTTTAATGATGTCTCTATATACTCATAATTTAATTTTCATTTTAATGATGTCTCTATATACTCATGATTGACTTTGCATGCTAAATATTTGAAGTTTCATTAGTAGGGAAAATTTGGATAACTTAGGCAATTTCATGATATATTGATTGAATGAAACTTGCTCTAGGTTAAAATTCTTATTAGATACCTCACTTTAAGTAAAGAATCTAATGAACATGTTTAGATACACATATCACATGAGGTTAGATATTTAAATCTTGAAAAACTCATGTCTAAATGATCAAATACAATTGGTATCTCAATTTAGAGGACTTAAACTTGAAAGGTTTGACCCAAGTCAACAAATTGACTTGGACACTTGATTTTAAGTCCAAACTTCATAAACATGTTTAGAAATAGGTATGACATGTTTCCATGCTCTTAGAGTAAAAAATTTATGTGGATATGGAGGTCAATTCAAGCTTACCTCATTTGAACAAAATTGACCCAAGTCAAAAATTGACTTAGAGGTTTCAATTTCAATTCATATTTGTGGAACATGTTTAGATTTGCTCATGTTAGGTATCCATAGGTTTAAATTTGAAAAATCATGAGTAAATGTTAAGATTGAAACTTAGCAAGTTTCATATAAAACTAGTTTTGTTTTGAATGAAACCATGCTAGGTTGATATCTTGACTTAAGGATAAAATTTTCATTTCAAACTTGACATATACTCTTTACTTGGCCATCATGTGGTGTCATGAAAGTTTGAATGAAAATTGAAAAAGTTTTAAGAAAAACTGAAATTTACAAAAATACCACTTCAATCTACATTTGGTATCAAATTTCAGTTATTTCTAGAAAAATATAAAAAATTAATTTTGAGATGATTCTTGAAGCTACACCTTCATTGAAAAATATAGTTTCTTAAGTAAAAAGTTCAAAACATTTCATCAAGAATCTAATTTTTAGTGAAATTTTGAAGTTGGATTTTCAAAATGAAAAGTCTCATCTTTCAAGATATCAATTTTTTTCAATACCCTGATTTTTTTTTAACTTCAAATGAAAGTTGGTGTATACCATTTTGATTATGTTTCTAATATCATTCACACCATTGTTTGAGTAAAATCATTTCTATGAATGATTTTGAATTCTTGAATGATAGCTAGAAACTACATTTGGTATGTTTTGATTTGAGTCAATATAGGATGAAAAATGGACTTTGATTTTTAAATTCATTTTGAGTTCAAACTTGATACATGCATTTCAAATGATTATTCAATAATTGGTATCAAAATTTTGATCCCACAATTGGTATCAAAATGAGCATTCTATATTTGGTATCAAATTTTTTCTTTCATCCAAAAATTGGTTTCAAAAACATTGGTCAAAAATATAATTTTAAATAAACTTAAAAGGGTGATTTTTGAAAACTAGAAGTATAGGTTGACTTAAGTCAACAAAGTAACTTAAAAAATCTCATCTTAAGCCCAAACTTGATTCATAGACTTATTTTATCTCATGTTAGATATCCAAATGCCTAAGTTTGAGAAAACATGAGTAGATAGCGAAATCTTGAGACTTAGCATTTTTCATGCTTTCATGCTTATTTTCAAATGAAATCATGCTAAGTTCATACATAATTGAGATCATACATGTTTTTGTTTTGAATTCAAATACTTAGCATTTGAACATATCATGTATGATTTTGTTTCTCTTTAAATATTTGTTTTCTATCCCTTTAGTTGAGATTTTCATGTTTAATGAAAAATAATCTTTAGAGTTTCAACCTCATGTATTAATTGTGTTTTATCCCTTTGAATAAATAGACCTTTCTTGCCCTTTTTGATTGATGTCAAAAAGGGGAGAAATGTATAAGTCAAAAGGGGAAGAGAATTATGTAGAAAACCATAGAGAAAATATAGGTCAAAAGGGGGAGAAAACCATGGAGTAAAGTATAAGAAAAAGGGAGAGGAAAATATAGAATATCCATGCATATAGATAGTGGAAGTCTAATTACATAGATATGCATGTTAATAGGGGGAGAAATCCCCTAATTGATATCCTTATGTGCTTTAATGATATATTTTCTCAAGGATGTTTGTCATCATCAAAAAGGGGGAGATTGTTAGCTTTAGGTCTTCAACCTTAGCCTTAATCTCGGTTTTGATGGTTTTGATGATAACAAACATGGAACTAATGATTTCATTGAGAATATCCTTTAGGTTCCATATCGGTTAGCGCACGACGTCCGCGATCGGAGAAATCGGATAAATCGACAAGGATGCTCGTCGGGGCTCGAGAATGTTCAAGAAAGGGAGTTTAGGTTTAGGGTGTATAGATATGCTGTAATTCCTCATCATAATGCATAAGAACCCAAAAACCTATCCCGAACACCAGATCATGAAATTACGGGACCGCCCTGAAATTCACTAAGACCAGGGAGCTCCTTGGAGAGCTATATGACTTAGATAGTTTCTTGAGATAAAAAATGACAGTAATTGTTCCTTGGGTCAAAACTAGATAACGATGTATTTTTAAGAAATTTTTAGAAACCTCTAGCATACCCATACTTGACCCGGAAAATTAAAAAAATTCTGTTTTACACTAGATCCCAAGAACTAGATTTTGATCCTTAGGGATTTTGACTTTTTAGATATTTTTATTGAACTCAAATGGGGTATAATCCTTATATAACATTTATGTTTTAAAGTTATCATGTTATAAAGTTATTTAACTTTTTCACGGAAGTAGAAAACCCAAGGAAAGACCCAGTCTGCCCAGTCCAGACCAATTTATGTCGACCGATCGGTCGATCGAATGGCTGCAGAATCGAGCCGAAGCTGGCGGTTGATCGACCAGCAAGCAGCCACGATGCAAGATCACGTCGGTCGACCGATGGGTTGATCGAAGATTGCTGAATGTGATTCTTGCGTCAAGCGGTCGACCCATCAGTCGACCGCCCACAGGGAGATGAGCAGCGGTCGAATGATCGATCGACCAATGCTTCGACCGGTGCTCCGACTGACGGTCTGTAATGGATAGTTTTCTATCCATTGAACAATCATTTCTTCCGTAGGGTATAAATATACCTGTTATAACTTCTTCTCGGATGTCCTATAGTTAATAATTGAGCATCCATAAGAGATATTAAAGCCTTCCAAAAGATAAGGTGCTTGCGTTCGATTCTTCAAGCGACAACTTCTTGCGCACACTCTGCTCCTCAACTCAGCTTTTGCTCAAAGCACATCTTTTGACGAGTTGGAGGCTACAAGACTTGAAAAGAGCATTCATTATTGGTTTTATCCTTAGCTTTTTTCATTGTAAATTTTGTTGTTATTTAAACTGTGTTTAATTTGTGCATCTGTAGAAGACCGGGTGGGTGTTTTGTCTTCTGGGTGAAGTGATATCCTTGGTATAGAGGGAGTAAAGCCACTTGTGTAATTAAACATAGTTGTTACTAGGATTAGTTTAGTTGTCCCTTAGGGTTGAGGTGGGATAAGTGCTCTCGACAAGAAGGCGGAGACTTCCGGGTGTGGAAGTACCTTAGGTCGAGAGTGAGACTTTCCGGTGAAAAGTCCTCGAGTATAAGGGAAACTCAAATTAATCTAGTAAAACTAGTTTGGAAATCCTAAGTGGAGTGCTTAGGTAGTGGAGTAGGCATTGGGGCCGAACCACTATAAATTGCGTGTTTGCATTGCCTTATTGTTTTGTGTTAATTGCTTTATCTTTATATCGCTTCCGCATTCATTCATCGAATTGCAAATTGCCTAGGTTAGTCGAATTAAAGAAAGAATTAAAAGATAAATTAGGCGAATCGTATAGTAAACACACTATTCACTCCCCCTCTAGTGTGGCCATTTATCCTTCATACCTTCTCCTACATCTCCGATGTTGTTTGAATTCCTTAATATTGCTAAAGTAGATCGAATTTTTAGGATGGTTTCAAAAGTTTAAATTGCTATCTCCGCTGTGTTTTCTTATTCCCTTCCCAACAGTGGTATCAGAGCCACCTTTAGAAAAACTTTGGAATTTTTATTTCGTGTTTTGATCACGTTGACGAACCATTCACTCCCTGAACGTCATACTGCCCGGTTTTGGTTTTTAGGGGTTTTTGAATCGTTCTCTTGGCTCCACGGTTCATATGATAAATCGGGGCAGAAGCCTAATTTCCATATTGATTTTGGACAGAATTTAAACTCAAAAATCCCGTGGGTTCATGGTTGAACAGCCTCGTGAACCGAAAAAATTCAGCATGTGTTGTTTGGCCGTTTTGGGAAGAAACGTGATCGAATTTATGTGATTTCAGATTCTATTTTTGCCATTTTTTTCATATATGATGTGATGCATGAAAGGATGATTATGGATGAGCCCTATGTGCATGTTACTGTGTGTAAAACATGGTTGTGATGATTGCTTGTAAATTTATGAAATTTCAGCTTTGTAATTTTTTAAATAGGGCATGCGTACCCCTGCCTTCCTCTTGAGAATTTTGATTGTAATTCACTTCTCCCTCTCCTTAAACCTTTCCTCAAGGGTTGTTTTGTGTCTTCTTCTTTTAGTTTTGTAAAATTAGAAGTTTAGATTCAGATTCGCGACGAGCACGCTTGCTGCCCCGTTTTGGTGCGCGCGCGGAGAGGAGGTGTTCGACGCCATTTTGATGATGACTAGAACCCCGGGAAGGCTCTGATGGAACTGGCAACCTACAAGATGGTTTTTAGCAGCCCCTTGGCGAGACAGAGCTCCTTAAAAACCCTAGGATGATGACCTTGGTTCGCCTAGTGGCTCGGGTGGAACCGTTAGAACATCCACAATCATCCTTATTTACATTATGCTTTTATTTATTGCGCTTGCTTCAACTGTTGATTGCTTAGATATAATTGCATGAAGAAATCCTCCAATAATATTGAGTCCGAATGGCTAAGATGTTAAGAATATCAGTCACGCCTTTCATCGTTATGAGGGACAAGTGTGTTTATTATCACAACGGGTTTGTTGTGCACACACAAGACCTTTTGTGTTGATAGACACGTTGCACCTCATAAGGCACATATCCGACTTGTGTCTTTGCTATCAGCTTGAACGTGACTTACCTTGTTGAGCTACACTCAAGGGTGGTTGTTTTCTCGTTATGGCATACAAACGATGGTTCTGACTCAACTAGGGCTCCTTGGTTTGATGTGCACACACAAGGCCTTGGTTGCCGTAGAGGCAAAAACATATGGAAGTCACATAGTAATGTGATCGGTAAAGAGTTACCTACCCATGGACCTATTAGGGTTTGTCATGTTACATGCGAGACCCGAGTAAGAGAAGTGGGGTTCCATTTTCCCCTTAAGGAAGTCTACCAACAAGGGCTTCCCGCTTGCAAACCGGAGGGTATTATGGAACCGCAAAAATTAGTGGGAGACATGTTTAATTAAATGACCTCAATAAACATGCATGTAGAATATGTGCTCATTTATGCCTTTATTTCTTTGTAGCATATCATGTCACCTTTACCGTTGTTAGATTGCTTCATCAATGAAAATAAATTAATTGGACCAAATTACATGGATTGGATGCGAAATTTGAGGATCGTTCTCATTTATGAGAATTTGTCTCATATTCTTGATTCTCCGGGACCGATGCCACCCCTTGGGGAAGGGGATTACACCGAGGAAAAGAGGATGACTTATGAGAAGTTCTAAGAAATTTGGAGTGAAGATAGCACCACTGTTCAATGCATAGTGTTGGCATCCATTTCCGATGAACTGCAAAAGTAGCATGAACATTTGCATACCGAAGCTATCCTCGATCACCTCAAGTTGTTGTATAGTGAGCATATGAGGACAGCTAGGTACAAGCTATCTAAACAACTCTTCCATGTCAAAATGGAGGATAACACTCTTGTTGAGACCCATGTCCTCAAACTAATCAATTTGATTGAGGAGTTAGAGAGGTTGGGGTTCTCCATGGACAGGGAACTATATCAGGTTTTAGTGCTCCAATCCCTTCCGAATTCATTTTCACAGTTTGTTAACTTCCACATAAACAAGCAGGATGTCTCGCTTATCGAGCTCCTTAATATGTTGATGACTGCTGAGTCGCACCTTATGAAGGATAATGACACAGTCTTGTTAGTGGGAGATGCCTCTTAGACAAAGTTATACTTTGTTAAGAACAAAGTGAAAAACAGAACTATGAAACCCATGAAAAATATGAAGAATTTAATAAAGGGAAAGTTGTTCCCAATAGCACCTGCTACCATTATGGTAAAAATGGCCACTGGAAGAGCAACAACAAGGAATATTTGCATTTAAAACTGAAGATGGTTTTTTGAAACCGCTGCTTCAGGTGTGTACCTTATACAAAATACTTTGTCATTAAACTATACTTTATGATATTTGATACCGAGTATTTGATATGAATCATCATCTGCAAGATGTTGCAGGAGAAGAAGAAAAGTAGAAGACTTGACAAAAGGCAACTACGATCTTCAGGAAGGCGATAAACACAATAGTTGTAGCTTTAACTGTAGGAACCTATTGTATAAGTCTGCTATTTGGAAAAGACCATTGAATTGTATAATTGATTTTCTCCAGTGTTGATAAAAAAACGTCATTTTTCCTTTGTTGCCTAAATAAGGTTGTGAAAAGTTCTTTAAAAGGCAATAGTTGTCGCATGAACCATTCTAATGAGTTGTATGTGACTGGACACGTCTCAATTGGTTTAATGGTTTTTAAATTAATGATAAATATTTTTTGTACGAACGCATAAAGAGATAAAATTAACCTTACCTACTTATGGCTTTTATGACTTTGGGCGATTATGAATCACAGTCAGAACTTGAGAAGTGTGTCTCAAGAATATTCTGATCGAGTCTTTGTTCACCAAACATGGCGAAAGGCTCACTGAGTTGATTAGAGTTGGCCAACATTGGTGTATGCAGGCTGATAATGACTCAAGCCAGAAAGAATACTCCTATGATATGATTAGGCACGAGTACGTCCACTTGTTTGGGCACAGACCCGATACCTATGAATCGTTTATGGAGTATGAAGGTGAAGTTAAAGAAATATATTGGAAAAGGTATTATAGGCCTTCAATTGTATCGAGGTAGAGAATATTTATCCACTAGGTTTGTGAATAAGATTGTCGTTGTATGAACCCTTCCTGACACAATGGTGTGTCTGAAAGGAGGAATCACACCCTATTGGATATGATATAATCCATACTTAGCTTCCAATCTCTTTTCAAAGGATAAGCTATTATAGCGGCCATAAGTTTGTATGTCTCTGATACACCATATAAGATATGGAATGACAAGAAACCGAGTCTGAGACCTCTCATGATTTGGGGTTGCCTAGGTATGACAAACTTGACTAGGTGCAAATGTTGAGGCATACCCTTAAAAGTATTTTGGGTATCAAGTTCTCCCAACTGAACAGAAGGAGTTTTTTCACCATTTTTTGAGAAAAAGGAGTTTTTTGAGGGAAGCGGGAGTGGAAGATATGTTGAACTAGGTGAAGTTCAGCAACCACAAATATAATCGCAACAACTAGTGGAAAGTCCACAAGTTAAACCAATCGATGTAATTATTACTTCCCATCACTCTTCTAGGAGACTACGTAGACTACCTAAGTGATGATATCTAGCCTTAGGGTATGATCTAGATTCAGGCAATCTGTGATCTCTTAATGGTTAAATATGTTGACACTATGCGGTGCCATTATGCAAATCCACACTGGACTCAAACCAAGTACGGACTTTGGTTGATCGGCTCAAAAAGGATAACTCTTATAGGGTGCAAGTGGATCTTTAGGAAAGATCTGAGCAGCTTGTGGGCGAAATGGTGACACTAGAGGGGGGGGTGAATAGTGTGTTTACTAATTCAATTAGCCTAAATCCACTTTTAATCCTTTTCTTAGATTAGTTTGGCGATTTGCAATTATGCGATTAAATGCGGAAGCAACATAAAGTAATTAAGGCAAATAAGAATTCAATTCAAACACACAAGATTTATAGTGGTTCGGCCCAAATGCCTACTCCACTACCTAAGCACCCCGCTTAGGATTTCCAAACTAGGTTTTACTAGATTAATTGCTTCTTTCCCTTATAACGAGGATTTTTCACCGAAAAGTCTCCGCTCTCCAATTGAAGGCACTTCCACACCCGGAAGTATCCCGCCTTCCTACCGAGAGCACTTTCCCACCTCAACGTAAGGGACAACTAGAACTAATCCTAGTAAGCTCTAAGTTTACACAAGTGGCTTTACTCCTTCTACACCAAGGATACCACTTCACCCAATTCAAGACCTAACACCAGGTCTTACAAACTCAAATTAAACAAATAGTTAAAATAACATATAAAATACAATCAAAAGAGCTACATAATACAACCAATGGAAAGAGTTCTTTTGCAAGCCTTTGGCGCCTTCAACTCTTCAAGGGATGAGCTTGATCAAAACCCGAGTTGAAGCAGCAGCTGGCGCTTGAAGAATGAACTCGACGGAGAACATAGCACAAGTTGTAAATCTTTTGGAAGGCTTTTATCTCTCTCTTGGATGCTCAAAAATTTCTGTAAGAATGAGAGAAGAAGATCAAATGAAGTATATGAGGGTGTATTTATACTCTCGTGAAGAAACGGCTGTTCAACGGATAGAAAACTATCCGTTATAGGCCGCTAGTAGAATGGTCGATCGACCGACGCGATCTCGTGTCTCGGGTATTCGTAGGTTGGTCGACCGACGGGACGACCGCCCGAGCTACTACCCGTTTTGGGCTTCCATCGGTCGACCGCCCGATCGACTGAGGTAGCTCTACTACTTTTTACCTCGGTCGGTCGACCGAACCTAGGCTGAATGTTATTTCTTCAGTCTATTTCTTCCGCGCTTTGATTCCAGGTTCCGGCTTTTAACGAGCATCATCTTGGAGGGCTTTAGACTTGATCTTTGGACTTGTCCAAGCGACTTTGGTGCACTCGTCGATCTTTGAGAAATTTCCGCGACGAACCCGAGCGCGACGATCAATGTCCTTCCGATTTTGCGATTTCTCCGATTTATCCGATCGAGGACATCAAATGCTGGTCGATATGGAACCTGAAAGATATTCTCAATGAAATCATTAGTCCCATCGAGATTAAGGCTAAGGTTGAAAACCTAAAGCCAATAGTCTCCCCCTTTTTGATGATGACAAACATCCTTAAGAAAATATATACATTAAAGCATAGAGGATATCAACTAAGGGATTTCTCCCCCTATCGACATGCATATCTATAAGAATAAACTCCCCCTATCTATATGCATAGATTTCCTATATTTTCCTCTCCTTTACCTATACTTATCTCCCCATTTTAACTATACATTTCTCCCCCTTTTTACCTAAACTCTTCTCTCCCCCTTTTGACATCAATCAAAAAAGGCAAGAAGGGTCTATCTATTCAAAGGGATGAAAGATAAGTATTTTTTCATGAAGTTGAGACGATAAAGATTTTTCATGAAACAAGAAAATCTCAACAAAGGAATGGAAAACAAGTGATTAATATGAAACAAAATCATACATGATATGTTTAAAGCTAAATTTTTTCATTCAAGATAAGTCATGTATGTTCTCAAAATGAATATTGTTTTTTTTTCATGACATTTTTAAATTTCATTCAAACTTTCAAAATACAAAGATATAGTCATTTAACTCATGTATTAAGTTTGAAGTGAAACTAATGTCATTTGATCTAAATATGAACTTAGCAAATTTTCATTTGAAATAAACATGAAAACATGAAGGTGCTAAGTCTCAAGTTTTGCTATCTACTCATGTAGGTGCTAAGCCTCAAGTTTTGCTATCTACTCATGTTTTCTCAAACTTAGGCATCTAGACATTAAGCATGATATATTGTAAGTCTATGAATCAAGTTTGGGTTTAAGATGAAATTTTTAATTCACTTTGTTAACTTAGGTCAACCTATACTTAAAGTTTTCAAAAATCAAACTTTTAAGTTTATACAAAGTCATATTTTTGACAAATATATTTGAAACCAATTTTTGGATGAAAAATTTTGATACCAATTATTAAATGGTCATATGAAATACATGAACAAAGTTTAAACTCAAAAGAATTTTAAAAATCAAAGTTCATTTTTCATCCTATATTGATTTCAAGTAAACAAATGGATCCTAGCTATCATCCAAAATATCAAAATCATTTCTAAAAATGATTTTACTCATGAAATTGTGTGAATGATATTAGAAATGGAATCAAAATGGTATACATGAGTTTTCATTGAAATTTTTGAAGAAAAATCAAAGTATCGGAAAGATTAGCATTTCAAGAATGATGATACTTTGTGTTTTGAAATCCAATTTCAAAAATTCACTTTAAATCCAATTCTTGATGAAACTTTTTGAAATTTTTACTGATAAAACTAGATTTTTCAATGAATGTGTAGATTCAAGAATCATCTAAAAATGATTTTTCTATATTTTTCTAGAAATAACTAAAATTGGTGATATCAATTGTTGAACAAATGACAATTCCATAATTTTTCAGTTATTTTCAAAGAATGCTTAGTTTTCATTCAAACTTTTATGACACCACATAATGGTCATGTAAAGTGTGTATGTCAAGTTTGAGATGAAAATTATATCATTAAGTCAAGATATCAACCTAGCATGGTTACATTCAAAACTAAAGTATTTTTTATGAAACTTGCTAAGTTTCAATCTTAACATTTACTCATGATTTTTCAAAATTAAATCGAAGGATTACCTAACATGAGTAAATCTAAACATGTTCCACAAATATGGATTGAAAATGACACCTTTAAGTCAACTTGTTGACTTGTGTCAACTAGGTTCAAAAGAGGTTTTCATGAATTGATCTCTATTGTCATTTTATCCATATCCATATGAATTTTTCACTCTAAATGCATGGAAACATGTCATACCTATTCCTAAACATGTTTATGAAGTTTTGGACTTAAAATCAAGTGTCCAAGTCAATTTGTTGACTTGGTTCAAACCTTTTCAAGTTTAAGTCCCCCAAAGTGATATAGATATCACATTGTTCATCTAGACATGATGTAAGACCCGGAAAAAGTTTTCTAATATAAAAATCTGTTTTGGTGCAGCACGTCAGATCCAGGGGTAGTCGAGTTGAGCCTCAGGATCGCCTCGAGTGAAAAGGTATGCCTCGGCTAATGAATCATGAAGTCTAATTGGATAATTTACTTTCCTTTTATAAAATCATACCTTAAATTAAGTTAACTTGAGTCATGTTATGGTTGGGTCGGAACCCGACTCGAGTTAGGGTTTAGTCGAGTTCCGGGTATGATTTGGAAAGATGGTTGAGGGGATCAAATCCCCCCATGTGGCAGCCGTGTGACTCAACCATTGAGTTCCACAAGGCCGCAAGGGAGAAAAGAGGATAAGGAGCAAGGAAGGGGATTGGGGCTTGGATCGATCCGGAATTCGCGTCGTCGCCGGAGATTCTCAAGTCGTCATAACCCAATCCTTATTTCTTGGTGATCTAGGTGAGTGGTTAAGGCTTTAACATTTTGGGGGAGGCGGGTGGCTGATCCCTAGATGATAGGTCGAGTTTTCGCGATTTTCCCGACGATCCATGATTTCAACAATATGTACACACTGTTTATGTTGTTTATCATCGGATCCTGCTATTTTAAATCATTGTTTTGCATGTCCTGGGGCTGCCGAGTCATGGGAAAAAGGGAAAGGTCATGCTGAAATTTTCCCCGATTCCCATGACAGCGAGAAGGCCCTTAGATGCCCTTATACCACTGTTTTGATGCAGCCCTTTTGAACTCCTCACGTAATATGAAGCATGCCCCGTCTAAAGCCCCTTGAAGTGGCCGAAGGAACCCTAAGATTTCTGAAGAGGGTTCAGCCAAGGATGAAGGAAAGGCTAAGTTGATCATTGCTATTTAAGAAGTATGTGGAATTGAAGAGACAAAGTATTGCTAAAGTCTCTTCCATCCTTCCCTACCCAAGGACCTTGGCCGAGCAAGGTTTCCCTTGCTCATGGTTCGGCCAAGGTTGGGAAGAGGAGGAGAGACTTGCCTTAGATGGAAATTTCATGATCTTAGGGATCACACATAGGGATATGACAATACTTAGGAAGAACACCAAACTTAGCAAGTAGCTAAATTGATTTGAATTGTAGAAATGCTAGATTGTAACCATACTTAGCACTTGATCCTTAAACTTGGATGTTGAAAATGTTACCGGGTTTTATAATTCATACATGTTATTTAAATTTATTACTACCTTGCCATGCTAGATAGTTGCTCCTTATTGTGCTAAAAACTCCTAAGGTAGTATAAGAATTGTTACGTATGTGCATTATAATTATATATGATGAATGATGTAATATATAAGAAATTGTCTATAGATTAAGCATGCTACCCTAAATGATCTTGGATGGTATTCCAAGGTTGGCTCATGGAAATTCTCACCTAAGACAGTGTAAAAAAAAAGGCTAGGTAACATGTAAGGTGTCACTAGATGCTCCTAGCATAATTATGGAAACTTTGATATTAGATGATAACACTTCTATGACTGCTTGCATATTTTTGGAAACTTAGAGATTGTAGGCGCACATATACTAAAAGGGGTGGCATGAATTGTGACCCAGTAGCCGGACATGACTAGATACAGGCAAAGGCCCGAAGTTTGTATATATGGAAACCCTAGGATATTGGTTGTGTAATGTGCTTGAGATGGTCCGCCGAGGAGCGAGGAGGTCGGAAATGACCAATGCTCAGCTCGGCCAGTTGGATCTAGAGGTGCCAGACCCCCGTTGGGTGGGACTAGCTATCCTTACCCCAGACGGTGTTCGAAGACTAGTGGACCATCCTCGTCGACGATACGGGATTGTTTGCTTGCATCTTGAGATGATGTGGCCGATGGCCAGGATGGTACTACCTGGTATGGTAGTGATGGTTGTAGTTGGGATATATTTTGCTATGAGTAGGCCCAAGGGCCGGATGCTAGAGGCTTGATGAGCCAAGTGGAAGGTGCACATGGATAGAAAGTACTGATGGATCCGTTGAGGGTCTGTAGTTGAATTAGAAACACACTTTACCTCCTTGTGCATTCCTTTATTGCGTTGTAATATTGTATATGCATGATTGAGGCTTACGTGGAGGTTCAATTGAGCCACTCACTGAGTCCCAAGTGGACTCATAGTTTATTTCTATTTTTGCCCAGTAGCTTGGTGTCAACATGGTGCAGCTGGAGGGCAGAGGCAGTGCCAAATCTCGTAGCGGCGTCCATGAGTCTTAGACTAGTCATAGTTATCTTGGTTTTATTTTTGCACTGACGGTTGTAATTGAAAAGAATTGCAAAAACGTGATATATGACCATTTGAATTTGAGGTTGATGTTTCTTCTTGTTTTGAAAAACTGATACATTGTGACTTGCAAACTTTGTTTTATAAAGTATGTTAAGTTTCTTTTAGTCGATGTGTTTTGGTTTCTTGATGTCAGTGTAGACAGTAAGGCTACAGGGCAGGATGTTGGCCCTGGCCAATCACACTACCCTCAGTCGGGGTGTGACAAAGTTGGTATCAGAGCACTAAGTTAGGTATTATCTATGACTCAGTGTTGGGTACCGTATGAGGCATATGGTAGCGTGCCGACTTACGATATAGTTATGCTACCAGATTGGGCGACCACTTCTGCACTCAGCGCACCATGCGGTTAGTAGTTTAAAGAGCTTGTGTTAATAATTTCTTATATGTCATGCATATTCCTTTCTTCCTTGTGATAGTGAAATGGATGCTCGAAATTGCTGCTTTGAGCGGCAGTGGCAGTAACTCGACAGAACATCGAGGTCGGGGGCGAGGCTGAGGTCGAGGCCAAGGCCGGACCCGGGGCAGAGAAACAGAATTGTTTGAGGGATAGGGGCAAGAGTCAGCGGTTGATCTACTGCAGGCTCAGGTGAACCAATTGACTGAGGCGCTCCTTAAGGAGCCGGAACTTAGACAGCAGTTGCAGCAACAGATGCAGTAGTCCCAGCAGCCACAGCCATAGCCAGTGCCCGTGGTTTCTGTGGTACCAGAAGTGGCAGAGGTGGTAGCACCAGTGGTCAGAACCCCAACTTATGCAAATTTTGTCACCCTGAAGCCACCAGAGTTCACTGGGACAGATCGTCAGGTGGAAGTGACGGAATTTCTGGGGGATTGCTATGAGCTATGCATGGAACTAGGATGTTCATCAGAGGCAGCTGCTCGTATGGTCGGTCTTCAGATGTGGGGACCGGCAAAGGTCTGGATGCAAACTTGGAAGGCCCGCAGGGCAGCTGGCGCACCACCTCCCATGTGGGAGGAATTTCGGGCGGCTTTGGAAGAGCAGTACATACCCATGAGTGTCTGTGACAAGCGCGCCCCTAATTTTGAAATGCTACGCCAAGCTGGAGGCATGATAGTGACGGAGTATGAGATGGAGTTTAATCATCTCTCCGAGTACCATCCCACCCTAGTGGCGACTGAGACCGCCAGGGTCAAGAGGTTCGTGGTAGGATTGAGACTACAAATTGGCAGGCTTATTCATTTCACCAAGGAATCTACACTGGCTCAGGTAGTGGATGAAGCCCTGCGGAAAGAAGCTTTGGTGTCGTTCGAGAGAAATAACGGGCCAACTAAGAAGATGTCCCGATCACAGGGTTCTGGTAGTCAACCTTGGCACTCTGAGGGGCCAATGCCCACAGCAGATCTGCAGCAAAGCCGGGGTCAGAATGGCAATCGGGGCCGTGGGGCCCAATGGACCGGGTCAGTGTGGCTGGTAGTGTCAGGAGATGGTTCTCAGAGATCTGAGGTGCCGCAGTGTGGCAGCTGCAGTTGGAGGCACTGGGGGTCCTACCTTAACCGCACTAATGCTTGCTTCAAGTGCGGTCGGGTCAGACACTTCAAGAAGGGCTGCCTTGAGGGAACTGGTCAGAAGCCTGAGTAGTCAATGGGTAAAGCACCTATGTCAGTAGGGTCAGTAGCATCGAGAGGGCAGACCAGTCATTCAGAGAGGTCGCTTGCGCGGGTTTATGCTATGAACAGTGATGGGGGCAGAGGCTTTCAAAGCAGTGATGACAGGTACTATTTTAGTATGTTCGTCTGCTGCATATGTATTATTTGATTTGGGTGCCACACACTCATTTGTGTGTGCCATATTTGCTACAAGGCTGCCAATGGCACCCTCTATGCTTGATGGGCCATTGATGGTATCAACGCCTATGAGCGATGCAATCTTAGCAACCTCAATTTATCAAGGGTGTGAAGTGCTCATATGCGGCCATGTGCTGAGTGCGGACTTGACACTCCTACCCACTCCTGAGCTTGATGTCATCCTTGGCATGGATTGGTTGGCAGAGCATTTTGCAATGCTGGACTGTAGAGCCAAAGCAGTGATGTTAGCAAGGGGAGGGAGTTAGCAAGCCGATAGGGGTCATCTCAGCCCTAAAGGCTAGCAAATTACTTAGGGGCGGTTGCCAATCTTTCCTGGCCTTTGTAGTTGTGGTCGAGGAGGAAGGGGGTAAAGCAAAGCATGTCAGTGGAAGTCCCGTGGTTTGTGAATTCCCTGATGTGTTTCCCGAGGAATTGCTAGGGTTGCCGCCCAGAAGGGAGGTCGATTTTTGCATTAATCTGCAGCCCGGGGTGAAACCAATTTCCATTCCCCCTTACAGGATGGCACCAGCCGAACTCAGAGAGCTAAACGTGCAATTGCAGGAAATGCTAGACCTGGGGTTCATCCGGCCGAGTGTGTCACCCTGGGGTGCTCTGGTTCCCCTCGTGAAGAAGAAGGATGGGTCGATGCGCATGTGCATTGATTATAGGCAGCTGAACATGGTGACTGTTAAGAACCGCTACCCACTACCAAGGATAGATGATCTGTTTGACCAACTGTAGGGGGCTCAATGGTTCTCAAAGATAGACCCGAGGTCCGGATACCATATGTTGAAAATTCGGGACTACGATGTGCCAAAGATGGCCTTTATGACTCTCTATGGTCACTATAATTTTTTGGTGATGTCCTTTGGCCTAACCAATGCACCTGTTGCCTTCATAGACCTAATGAATAGGATATTTAAGGAGTACCTGGACAGCTTTGTGATCGTCTTCGTTGACGACATTTTGGTTTACTCCAAGAGTGAGGAAGAACACTATAAGCACTTGAGAATGGTCCTAGAAACTCTTAGAGAGCACCGCTTGTTTGCCAAATTTTTTAAGTTTGAATTTTGGTTGGAAAGTGTGGGTTCTTGGGCCATGTAGTGTCCAAGGAAGGAATAAGGGTAGATCCCGCCAAGATTGAAGTGGTTTAGAACTGGAAGTGGCCGACTTGTGTGACCGAGGTCCGTAGTTTTCTTGGGTTGGCCGGCTATTACGAAAGTTTGTGGAGAATTCCTCTAGAATTGCAGCCCCTCTATCTCGGTTGACCCAGAAGAAGGTCAGATTCATTTGGAATGACAGATGCGAGGTGAGCTTTCAGAAGCTCAAGGCATGTTTGACATCTGCACCCGTGTTTGTTGTACCTTCCAGCTCAGGAGGGTTTGTGGTTTTCTATGATGCCTCTCGGGTTGTGTCCTGATGTAGTATGGCAGAGTGATTGTTTATGCGTCTCGCTGGTTGAAAGTTCATGAGAAGAACTATCTGACGCATGACCTAGAATTAGCGACAGTGGTCTTTGCACTGAAGCTTTGGAGACACTTCTTGGACGGGGAGACTTGCGAAATCTACACAGATCACAAGAGTCTCCAGTACTTTCTTACCCAAAAGGAGCTGAATCTCAGGCAGAGGAGGTGGCTGGAGCTCCTAAAGGACTATGATTGCACCATTATGTATCATCCGGGGAAAGCAAATGTGGTAGTAGATGCGCTGAGGAGAAAATCCATGGGTAGTTTGGCCCATTTGGAAGCTAAGCAGAGGCCTCTAGCTCGGGTGTTGGCTTTATGCCTAGATAGGGGTGCAACCTTATCAGTGTTAGCTTCAGGTGCCCTGATGGCCCATCTACATGTATAGTCCACGCTGGTGGACATGCTGCGTGCCGCGCAGGGGGAAGATGCCCTTTATGCACTGACCAAGGACCTGATACAAAGAGGTGATGCAGAGAACGGTTGTCAGATTGGACTCAAAAGGTGTGTTGAGGTTCAGAGACCGGATAGTAGTACCAGACATGGCTGAGGTGCGCAGGCAAGTACTGGAACTGGGTCATCGTTCCACTTACACAATGCATCCGGGGGGCACCAAGATGTACCGGGACTTAAGGCAGCATTACTGGTGGAAGGGCATAAAAATAGTGGTGGCAAAATTTGTTTCTAAATGCCTAGTCTGTCAACAGGTGAATGCCGAACACCTTAAGCCAGTGGGGCTCCTACAAAATCTCGAAGTGCCCGAGTGGAAGTGGGAGAAAATCACCATGGATCTAGTGACTGGATTGCCTAAGTCAAAAGGCGGTTTTGATTCCATTCGGGTGGTGGTGGACCGATTAACCAAGACCGCACACTTTATACCAGACAAAACTACTTTCTCTTTGGAGCAGTATGCCCGACTATTTTTGGATAGGATTGTGGCATATCATGGTACTCCGATGATGATTATATCCAACCGCGGTACCCAGTCATAGCTCAGTTTTGGCAGTCCTTCCAGGAAGCTTTGGGTACTCAGGAGCATTTCAGTACAGCCTTCCATCCGCAGACTGACGGGCAGTCAGAGAGGACCATCCAAACTTTGGAGGACATGTTGAGGGCGTGCGTCCTGGATATATCAGATGGCTGGGAGAGGCACTTACCGTTGATCGAAATCGCCTTTAACAACAGGTATCACAGTAGCATTGGTATGGCTCCTTTTGAGGCCTTGTATGGGCAGAGGTGCAGGTCTCCGGTGGGTTGGTTTGAGGCAGGGGAATTACTCATGGTTGCCCCGACCTGGTTGAGGAGGCGGTAGAAAAAGTAATGGTAATTAAGGAAAGATTGCTGGTGGCTCAGAGTCAACAGAAAATGTATGCCGATAGAAAGGCCAGGGAATTGGAATTTTGCAGAGGGTGACTTAGTATTCCTGAAGGTCTCTCCTATGAAAGGGGTGGTCCAGTTTGGGAAGAAGGGGAAACTGAGCCCTAGATACATTGGGCCATTCCCGTTCTCAAGCGGAGGGGCGAAGTGGCCTATGAGCTGGCATTGCCTTCTAGCTTGAGCAGAGTGCACCCGGTCTTCCATGTATCCATGTTGCGGAAGTACGTAAAAGATGATTCGCATGTGATCGAGCCCTCTTCTATCGAGGTAGATTCGGCCATCTCATTTGAGGAAAGGCCGATGGAGATTCTTGACCACCAGATCAGGAAGCTAAGGTCCAAACAAATTCCCCTGGTAAAGGTCAGATGGGAGCACCATTCTGGGCAAGAGGCCACATGAGAGGTAGAGCAGGACATGAGAGAGTGCTACCCTTCCTTGTTCGAGGAGCCGGTAAGTCCTTGTTATTTAAGTAAATTCGTGGATGAATTTCCCATAAGGGGGGAAGGTTGTAAGACCCGGAAAAAGTTTCCTAATATAAAAATCTATTTTGGTGCAGCGCGTCGGACTCGGGGGTAGTCGAGTCGAGCCTCGGGATCGCCTCGAGTGAAAAGGTATGACTCGGCTAATGAATCATGAAGCCTAATTGGATAATTTACTTTTCTTTTATAAAATTATACCTTAAATTAAGTTAACTCGAGTCATGTTATGGTTGGGTCGGAACCCAAGTCGAGTTCGGGTTTAGTCGAGTTCCGGGTATGATTTAAGTGAGCCTTGAAGCCATCTTTGGAAAGATGGTTGAGGGGACAAAAACCGCCCCATGTGGCAGCCGTGCGACTCAACCATTGAGTCGCACAAGGCTGCAAGGGAGAAAAGAGGAGAAGGAGCAAGGAGAAAGGTGAGTGGTTAAGGCTTTAATAGTTTGGGGGAGGCGGGTGGCCGATCCCTAGATGATAGGTCGAGTTTTCACGATTTTCCCGACGATCCATTGATTTCAACGATATGTACTCACTGTTTATGTTGTTTCTCATTGGATCTCGCTGTTTTAAATCATCGTTTTACGTGTCTTGGGGCTGCCGAGTCATGGGAAAAGGTGAAAGGTCATGCCGAAATTTTTCCCGATTCCCTTGACGGCGAGAAGGCCCTTAGATGCCCTTATACCACTGTTTCGATGTAGCCCTTTTGAACTCCGCATGTAATATGAAGCATGCCCCTTCTAAAGCCCCTTGAAGTGGCCGAATGAACCCTAAGATTTATGAAGAGGGTTCGGCCAAGGATGAGGGGAAGGGTAAGTTGATCATTGCAATTTAAGAAGTATGTGGAATCGAAGAGACAAAGTATAGCTAAAGTCTCTTCCATCCTTCCCTACCCATGGACCTTGGCCGAGCAAGGTTTCCCTTGCTCATGGTTTGCCCAAGGTTGGGGGGAGGAGGAGAGACTTGCCTTAGATGGAAATTTCATGATCTTAGGGATCAAACATAGGGATATGACAATACTTAGGAAGAACACCAAACTTAGCAAGTAGCTAAATTGATTTGAATTGTAGAAATGCTAGATTGTAACCATACTTAGCACTTGATCCTTAAACTTGGATGTTCACAATGTTACCATGTTTTATAATTCATACATATTATTTAAATTTATTACTACCTTACCATGCTAGATACTTGCTCCTTATTGTGCTAAAAATTCCTAAGGTAGTATAAGAATTGTTATGTATGTGCATTATGATTATATATGATGAATGATGTAAGAATTTTCTCTAGATTAAGCATGCTGCCCTAAATGATCTTGGATGGTATTCCAAGGTTGACTCACAAAAATTCTCACCTAAGACAGTGTAAAACAAATGGCTAGGTAACATGTAAGGTGTCACTAGATGCTCCTAGCACAATTATGGAAACTTAGACATGGGACGATAACACTTCTATGACTGCTTGCATATTTTTGAAAACTTAAGAGATTATAGGTGCACATATACTAAAAGGGGTGGCATGAATTGTGACCGAGTAGCCGGACATGGCTAGATACGGGCACAGGCCTGAAGTATGTATATATGGAAATCCTAGGATATTGGTTGTGTAATGTGCTTGAGATGGTCCGCCGAGGAGCGAGGAGGTCGAAAATGACCAATGCTCAGCTCGGCCAGTTGGGTCTAGAGTTGCGCCAGCGGGCTCGCTAGGTGCTAGATCCCAGTTGGGTGGGACTAGCTATCCTTACGCCAGACGGTGTCCGAAGACTAGTGGACCATCCTAGTCGACAACTCGGGATTGTTTGCTTGCATCTTGAGATGATGTGGCCGATGGCCAGGATGGTACTACCTGGTATGGTAGTGATGGTTGTAGCCGGTATTTGTACAGAAAGTACTGATGGATCCATTGAAGGTCTGTAGTTGCATTAGAAACACACTTTATCTCCTTGTGCATTCCTTTATTGCCTTGTAATATTATATATGCATGACTGAGGCTTATGTGGAGGTTCAATTGAGCCACTCACTGAGTCCCAAGTGGACTCACAGTTTATTTCTATTTTTGAGTGCATGAGCAGTAGCTTGGTGTCGACATGGTGCAGCTGGAGGGCAGAGGCGGCGCCAAATCTCGTAGCGGCGTCCATGAGTCTTAGACTAGTCCTAGTTATATTGGTTTTATTTCTGCATTGACGGTTGTAATTTAAAAGAATTGCAAAAATGTGATATTTGACCATTTGGATTTGAGGTTGATGTTTCTTCTTGTTTTGAAAAACTTATACATTGTGACTTGCAAACTTTGTTTTATAAAGTATGTTAAGTTTCTTTCAGTCGATGTGTTTTGGTTTCTTGATGTCAGTGTAGACAGTAGGCTACAGGGCAAGATGTGGGCCCTGGCTAGTCACACTACCCTCAGTCGAGGTGTGACACATGATTTACCAATTTTAGATACCTAGACTCATGTGATATGTGTATCTAAACATGTTCATTTCATTTTTAGCTTAAAATGAGGTATCTAACAATAAATTTTAAACTAGTCCAATTTCATTCAATATTAATATCATGAAATTGCCTAGTTATCATGAAATTGCCTACTCATGAAAATTCAATATTTATCATTCAAAAACAATCATGAGTATAGAGACATCAATATTCATGAATATTCAATTATTATATTTTAAAACAATTTGCAAAACTAATTCATACCTTTTTCTTAGAAATTTGCCCAACCTTTTCATTTCCTTTTCATTTTATTTTAGATAGCATAGCTTTCCAATTCTTAACTTGCAAGTACATTTCATTAGTATCATAATGAAATAATATAACTACAAGCAAGCTAACATACTACATAGCAAGGTTCAATGCAAAGTTTCATTTTAAAACCTTAACCTATGCTAGATAGTAAAGATTCATTTTAAATGAGTTTTCATGATATCTAAATGAATCTAAGAGATCTTAAGATGTGAACTATTTGAGAAATAAGATCTCTACCTATGTTAAACTAGTTTGGACTTACAAGAAAGTCTCTAATAATAGATATTTACCTAGAACAAGTTTCATTCAATGAAATTTGTCTAAGTAATAAAGTTCTACCTACTCATGAGAATTCAAGTATTTTAACATGTAATTCTAATCATGAGTATGGCGACATACTTTAATCTTAAGCATTGAGGTATAACACTATGATTTTGAATTTACCAAGATTATACCCTATTCATGATGATTTAGCCAAACTAATCTTTTTATTTAGCCTTCCATTTTATCATAACTTGCAAGTGTTCTTCTTAAGTAGACAATCAAACAAAATCTACATGCAAGCTATCAAACTAAATAGTGAAGAAAAAAAAAAAAACCAAGTATCATTTATCAACTTCAACTTCACTAAATAGCATGGATTCATTTTCAAAGAAATTATTCATGATAACAAAATGAATCAAGAGATCTCAAAATATAAAATTTTGAAACATAAGATCTCCAACCCTTCCTATTGGTTGAAAACTGAAAGACCACTATGTGCCTACGATTTAGAACCACAAGGTCTCTTAGGCCCATTACAGGCCACCTAGGTCTCCGAGGAGATCGGGAAATAAAAAATCAAAAATGTTTTTGAAATATATTAAGAGCGGGGAAAATCAATCAATTTTAAGCATGTATCAAAACTCCAACTTAGATAAAGCAAAGGGATATAGGAGATGATACCGGAATAGTGTTGATGCCAACTTTACCTAAGGCATCAAGGTGATTTGAAGTTGCAACCTCTTGGAGATTTCTCATTAAGATCCAAGCTCAACTTCAATCCTTCAATTTCTTTACCCTTGTGTGGTTCCTCCCCCTACAAAAGAAGATACTTTTGATACCCAAATGACTTTGGGTCCTTGGGGGTTAATGGGCTTAGGTACCCAAAGTGTCTTAACAACACTAGGGTTCATTTTGAAAGCACAATCATATATGGCATGCCCATAAACACCACAGCAAAAATAATGTCCATTAAATTTCTTTTTATTTTTGCTATGGACATGAGGTTTAAAGTTAGAATGCCTAACATGTGAAATATTATGAGCATGAGCATTCTTATTTGGAGATTTCCTAGATGAGACATTTTAATTTTTAGGACTCCTAAAAGATGAAGCATTTGATAAGTTACTAGTTTTCTTACTCAAGAAAACAACTTCATTTTTTAAGTCATTGATAGATTTGTATAAAGCTTGAATTTCATATTTCAACAAGCAATTTTCATTTCTAAAAATATCATACTCGACTTTGAAATCACTTGTACAGACTTTATTATTAAGATTTACATTATTTTTTGTGTTTTCATTTTCATTTCTAATTTTTAAAATCTTAGTTAGCAATTCATCATTTTCAATTTCTAATTCTTCGTTTCTATGTTTCAAATCCTTAATTTCAAGTTTTAAGGCATCATGACAAGAATCAAAAGAATTAGATTTCATTTCTTCATTTTCTAAATTTGCAGTCATGCAATTGAGAACTAAGATTTAAGTTTTCTTTCTTCAATTTCTTATTTTCCTTGTTCTTTTTTACAAGGATGACATACATTTTCTTGCTTTCTTCTAGTAGTTCTTCATAAGACATGTCAAGGGATTTAGAGCTACTAGAATCACTATCATTAACATTTTGAACATGACTAGAAGATGGAGAATATACCTCATCTCGAAGACCCATGAGGCAAACGTTTGAAGTAGCTTCATCGTCATGTCTAGAAGTGGCTTCACTTGATTTGGATGTGGATGATGAAGCACAATTCTTTTTTTTGGATTTCTTCTTCAAGAGTGGACAATTCTTCTTCTTGTGTCCCTTCTCTTGGCAAAGAAAGCACCTAAGTTTTCATTTTCGATTCTTGCTTGTGCTTCTTTGGCTAGGAGTACTTTGGGCATCAAAACCGAGGTTAATACTAAGGGGATGACCATTGTCATCACCACCCTCAACAAAAGTATTAAGTTCTTCGGTTTTAGCATAGTCATATAACATATTTAATGTTGCCCAAATATCAAAAGCAGAAGAACAATGCATAACCTTTTCAAGAATTTCATTTGAAAATTAGCAATATAGGAGATGCATTGTTTTAGCATTTAATTCAAATAATCTAACTTGTTCTTGAGTCCACTCATTTAAGTCAATGGTGGGCTCAACATACTCATTCTTTAGCATGCACAATAAATCTAAACTTTGTGTTTTAAGAAAGGTATACATCCTACTCTTCCAAACACCAAAGTTTTCTTCATCAAACCTAGGTAGTGCACATGCTATACACTCTAGTGCCATTTTTTCAGATCGAGGGTAGATGTAGAGGAGACGGTGAAATCTCAATCTACAAACCGCTCTGATACCAATTGTGGGCGAAATGGCGACACTAGAGGGGGGGTGAATAGTGTATTTACTAATTCAATTAGCCTAAATCCACTTTTAATCATTTTCTTATATTAGTTAGGCGATTTGCATTTATGAGATTAAATGCGGAAGCAAGATAAAGCAATTAAGGCAAATAAGAATTCAATGCAAACACACAAGATTTATAGTGGTTCGGCCCCAATGCCTACTCCACTACTTAAGCGCCCCGCTTATGATTTCCAAACTAGGTTTTACTAGATTAATTGCTTGTTTCCCTTACAACGATGACTTTTCACCGAAAAGTCTCCGCTCTCCAACCGAAGTCACTTCCACACCCGGAAGTATCCCACTTTCCTACCGAGAGCACTTTCCCACCTCAACCTAAGGGACAACTAGAACTAATCCTAGTAAGCTCTACGTTTACACAAGTGGCTTTACTCCTTCTACACCAAGGATACCACTTCACCCAATTCAAGACCTAACACCCGGTCTTACAAACTCAAATTAAACAAATAGTTAAAATACCAGATAAAATACAATCAAAAGAGCTAAATAATAAAACCAATGGAAAGAGTTCTTTTGTAAGCCTTTGATGCCTTCAACTCTTCAAGGGATGAGCTTGATCAAAACCTGAGTCGAAGCAGCAGCTGGTGCTTGAAGAATAAACTCGATGGAGAACAGAGCGCAAGCGGTAAATCTTTTGGAAGGCTTTTATCTCTTTATAAGAATTTCTATAAGAATGAGAGAAGAAGATCAAATGAAGTATATGAGGGTGTATTTATACCCTCGTGAAGAAACGACTGTTCAACGGACAGAAAACTATCCGTTACAGCCCGTCGGTCGAATGGTCGATCGACCGACTGGTCGACCGATCTTTCGACCGATGGGTCGACCGCCAGATGGAAAACTATCGATCCCGACCTTCAGTCGACCGACGCGATATCGCGTCTCAGGTATCCGTAGGTCGGTCGATCGATGGGTCGATCGCCCGAGCTACTGCCCATTTTGGGCTTCCATCAGTCGACTACCTGGTCAACCAAAGTAGCTCTGCTACTTTTTACTTTGGGTCGGTCGATCGACCGGTCGATTGAACCTAGGCTGAATGTTATTTCTTCAACCTATTTCTTTCGCGCTTCGATTCCGGGTTCTGAATTTCAACGAGCATCATCTTAGAGGGCTTTAGACTTGATATTTGGACTCGTTCAAGCGACTTTGGTGCACTCATCGATCTTCGAGAAATTTCCGTGATGAACCCGAGCACGACGATCAATGTCCTTTCGATTTTGTAATTTCTCTGATTTATCCGATCGAGGACATCGAACGCTGGTCGATGTGGAACCTGAAAGATATTCTCAATGAAATCATTAGTCCCATGTTTGTTATCATAAAAACTATCAAAACCGAAGATTAAGGCTAAGGTTGAAAACCTAAAGCCATCAAAGCTAGCAAGATCTAACCCAGACAATAGCTTGTCTGTAATAAGACATTCTCACCAGTTCCAGCGCTCAAGTCCATGAAGATATTGCTAGCCATTAGTGCGTACTATGAATACGAGATCTGGCTAATGGGTGTCTAGACTGCATTTTTTCGTTATGAAGAAGTCTATATGACATAGCCAGAGGAGTTCGTATCCTTGGTTGGACCGAATAAGGTATGCAAGCAGCAGAGGTCCATTTATGGACTACATCTAGCATCGAAAAGTTAAAACATCTATTTTGATTAGATAGTCAAAAGGGTTTTGATTTTATCAAAAATGTTGATGAACCTTGTATAGACAAGGTGTTTAGTGGGAGTGTAGTCATATTGTATGACATACATGTGGGAAAAAGAAGTTCCCATACTCCATTTATTACCCATATTGATTCTCCATGGTATATATGGGAAAGTCCTCCTATATACGTGGTATTAAGATCTATTGGGAATAGGCCTGAAAGAATGCCAGAATTGCCCCAGCACATGTATATTGATACAATGCAAAGGAGGTTTAGCATAGAAGACATTAAAAATGAGGTTACTTGCCTATGAGTCATAGCATCAGTCTCTTCAAGATGATGTCTCCTTAGACATTTGCGGAAAGACAAAGGGTGAGAGCAATCCATTATGATTTGGCAATGGGATCCATCATGCGATACTTTGCACTTGGCTTCATATTGCTTATACCTGAGAGGTATCTGGCAGTTTTCGAGCAAAACCCTGGAGAATAACATTGAAGAGCAAATGGAGAACTCTCTCAGGCACTTGAGAAGGATGAGAGGTGCTCTATACGACGATGAAACCATATGATGGTATAAGGATACCTTTAATGGTGGTGCAGTAAGCAGGAAAGTATTTCTAGCTGGGTACTCTAACCGATAAGGTGACTAAGGCTTTATGCTTTGCTACTTACTCTACCGCTTAGGATAGCATCGGATAAAGTAGTTTATCATTCATTGGGAGCCATTCCTGAGGTAGGCAGTTCAACACCGGTATTGTATTACAGTACTAGAGCTGTTGCTTAAAGTTAAGGAACTAAGATCCCGTGAAGATCATTCCTTTTTTTAAAAGGCAGTGTCACCTCATCGTTGGAAAGAAGTGATAGCTGGAAGACATTGATGTAGATTAAACTGATTGTCACTGTAGTAGATTCGATCAACATTAAAATTGGTATAGAGATACCAGGATGATTGGCTAAAGAGCAAGTGGGAGATTGAAAGGAATAGTGCCCTTGAACCAATCACATGTCAATGTGCTCATGGACTATTCAAGGGTAATCAACTTTTGAGGCAACTTTTCATCATATACTGCATCTTTATTTATAAAGATTATGATGAACCCAAAGAATTCAAGCAAATGATTATAAGGCGATGATGAGATCATGCTAGTGAGACTTAGAATCCAGATGCCCCTGTTATAAATGTTCCTAGTCATAGGATCAGCGATTAGGGGATTAGTGATTCCATATAGATTACTGCACTTGGCATATGCCCTATACGATAGGAGGTAGCTGATCTCACAATTACTTATGAGTCATCGTTAACATACAAGTGTAGGTGCTCATTAGTGAATGAGTTCACTGAGCGGACCTACACGAGGAACACAGAATGGAATCCTTACATGAGCGTCAATAGGATGTTCCTCGGGTGATAGTAGGTGCAAGCAGTCCTTGGACCTGAGGTTGTCAGGGTTACCTTGTGAGTGATGACCCATTGCTTTGTTTCTATCCCTATGTGGCCCTCAGCGTCTTGTATTGGGTTTTATTGGGCATGGGGAAGCATTCATGGAGGTAGGTGTGTAACCAACATGGAATCAGTTACTCATAATAAGAGGAGATAATGTCTTATGTGTCCCTGCATGTGTCGACTCGGGAATCTCTGGCCATAGTAGATATGAAAGTCAGGAAGATGATTTTGACGTATCATTATTGAGACGACATCTTGGCGGGCGAAATACATATGAATCGGTAAAAGGGTTTGACACTTCTTCTGTACCCTAGCCAACATCGGGACATTGTAACCGAGGGATTTAGTTGCATGGTAACTAATCACGGAAGGGCGTTCGATCCTTGTAGATTGAACCACATACAATCCGTGTAGTCATGACATGTTGCTAGACCTCAATCTTGACTTGTCAGTGAAGTCCCTCATGACCACACTAAAGAAGTTTAGTGGAGGCTCGTGAGATTCGAATAGAAGTCGTTCTATCGGATCTGACTCTCCGGTATGCACAACTCACTGCTGGCTTAGTATAGGGCCCAATGGGTCACACACAATAGGCTAACCTTGTAACAGACCTTATGAGATAAAGTTCGAATGCTGCCCTATATGTCTACTAGCATGGACATGTTGTAATTCGATCACAGATCTCGTTTACGGGCATGATAGAAAAGTTATTTCCTATAGGAACGAATGCGCGAGGAAGGAGTTCCTCGGTAACCCAAATTTGTAGGGCATCCCTAAATTGTAGGGATTTGCACATGACATTATTTCATGTGATTAAATTTAATTATAATTAAATATTTAATTAACTACTTGACTGGGAATATATTTAATTATAAATTAAATATAAGTTAATTTTGAATCAAATATATTTGGTGGGAAAATTAGTTTTCAACCATGAGCCTAGTCGATTAATTAGGAATTGAATTATTTAGACATAATTTATGGAGATAAATCATAAAATTAATAGACATATGATTTATGAGGATAAATCATAATTCTATTAATAAATAAGAAATTGAATTATTTAGATAAACCACTTTCCTACCTTTTAGGGAATTGGTTTGTTTATATAATTATCATTCTTATTTGTAGGCTCTTAATTTATAGAGATAAATTAAAGTTTATATTTTATTAGATTTAATTAATTTTGAATTAATTATGAATCCATTAAAATATGAATTATATTTGGAGGCAAACTCCGAAATTTTGAATTCTTGTAAGAGAGTTTTTAGGGGAGTGGGGGTCTACATTGTAATCGCCCCCCCTCTTTATAAATGGTGGCCGAGCATCCCATGGGTGTGGGTTGGTGAATTAGTTCTTCCTCCTCTCCATTGGTGGCTAGCCATCTTCCTCCTCCTTCCCCGGGCTTTTGGTGAAGCCGAATTGAAGGTGTCTTCTACTTGGGTGTGCCGCCTACTTCATCTTATTGGAGGAGTCCAAGAAGGATAGTGAGGTCTTCTTTTATTCACCCTCTCGTTCCATGATTTTCTCATCCCCTCTTCGTCCCTTTTTGGTGCTCGGTTCTTGGTGGAAGGGCCGGTCTTGCCTATGTGGATTTTGGGATTGAGAAAGCTTCTCCGTTGAGCCACAACGAGCCCCGGTGTTCGCTGCCCCTATTGTTTGCGATGTGCTTTGTGTGGACTATCATTGGAGGACGTGCACGTGTGCATCTCAAGACGGGGATAGGATCAGCCATACCGACCTCGATTTGAGGTATACCTTCTCCCACATCTCCGATGTTGATTGAATTCATTAATATTGCTAAAGAAGATCGCTATTTTCGGGATGGTTTCAAATTTTTAAATTGCTATTTCCGCTGCATTTTTCTTATTCCCATCCCAACACTTTTTGCCTTGTTCTTCATGGTAAGGCAATTCTTCTTCACATGCCATTTTTCCTTGCATAGGTGATAAATCATCTTTCTTTTCTGTCTTTTTGTACTCTTTTGACTAGATGCACTATGGGATTCAAAAACTTCATTAGAACTAGGAGTATGACAATTGTCATCAACTCCCTCATTTCAAGTGATATGCTCCTCGATTTTAGCATAATCATAAAGCATATTCAAACAAGCCCAAATATCAAATGTGAAAGTACAATGCATGACTTTTTCAAAGATAATATTTTCCAAGGAACAAAATATGCAATTCATAGCTTTAGCATTTGACTCAAACATATCTATTTGTTCTTGGGTCCAAGTATTCATGTTTTCCTTAGGTTCAATATATCTAGTCTTTACCATGTTGAACACACCTAAACCTTGTGTCTTTAGGAATGTGTATATTCTATCCTACCAAAGATCAAAGTTAGACTCATCGAACCTAGGTGGTATAGACGCTACCAACTCTAGTGTCATTTTCGGATTGAGACTAGATGCAGAGGAGATGGTAAAACCTCAATCTACGACCCGCTCTAATACCAAGTGTCAATGAAATGGTCACACTAGAAAGGGGGTGAATAGTGTGTTATGTAATTCATTTTTGCCTAATTTTCATTTTAATCGTTTCTAAACTAGCTAAGCAAATTATTAATTTAAACAACAAGAAGAAACAATATAATATGGCAAGTAAGCACAAACACTATAGCCAATGCAAACACAAAAATTTATAGTGGTTCGACAACACCGCCTACTGCACTTTCTAGGCACCGTGCTTATTATTGTCGTATCCCTAGTAATTAATGAAGGACGTGGGTGTCCTTATTTTGCCGGGTGGAGCCCCCGAGCTAGATGGTGTTTAGCTTAACTTGAGTGTGGTTCATGAGTGTGGGTGCTTCTAGACCTAATCCAGTCGGGCCCTAAGTGTTAGTCCAATCCAATATTATAGATGATGAACACTGAATTTAAAAAATCTTATCCAATACCATCTCATTTGGTATCCTATTGTATCCTATCGTGTTTAACAAAGCAAACGAGCCATAAGAAAATGAAGAGCCTATCATAGGGCAATGAGCCTCCTTCAATTTGAATAATAGCACATCTTTGGAGCAAACCATAGTCATTGATGATTTGCTAGGTGGCTCAAATGAAGCATTGAGAATGTCATCTTCGATCTGTGTGGATATGGTAAGGTTGTGATGGTGGATTAGAAGTATTAGAGGGCTCTATGCATCTTCGATATGTTGGTCGAGGGTTTCACCCTTGCGCTCTAATTCTCTCAATAATGTAATACCCTAAAGCTACTCTTTTATGTCTACAATTTATGTAATTGTTAATTTCTTAAAGTGTAGCAACTGATTCAAAGACCTACTCCACTACCTAAGCACCCCGCTTAAGATTTCCAAAGTACTTTAACTAGATTAATCTTGTTTCTCTTACAACGAGGACTTTGACCCGAAGAGTCTCACTCTCAACCTAAGGCACTACCACACCCGGAAGTCTCCGCCTTCTTACCAAGAGCACTCTTCCACCTCAACCTAAGGGATAACTCAACTAATCCTAGTAAACTATGTTTACAATGGTGGGTTTAAACCTCAACACCAAGGTAACCACCAACTCAATCAACCTAGCACTCTAGGTTTACAAAAATTAAAGTACAATGAAATAAACACCAAAATACAACAATAATGAGAGCAAATAATAAACAATGCACACTTAGCTCTCAAACAAGATCTCCTAGCTCCTCTTAATGACTTGAAGATGAATCAAGGCAAGCTCAAAGTCAATCTCAAGGTTTCTAGGCTCAAAGCTAGAGTTCTTTGCAAAGATGGCTCAAGAGTTCTTGTAGAGATGCAAGGAGTGGCTCTTTGAGGCTTAGAAGCATCAATGGTAGGCTAGAAATGAGATTGGGATGGGTATTTATAACCCCCCAAAAGAAATGGCTCGTCAACGGGTGTATTTTTGCCCGTTGTCGACGCTCAGTCGCTTGCCGGTCGATCTTCGGTCAACCAACCGATCGATCGTCCAGCGATCGCTGGCTTTCTGCGCTTCTGCCGCTCTATTCGGTCGATCTACTATATCGCGATTTTGATCCTCTATTGTCCGGTCGATCGATCGGTCGACCGAAGTAGGCACTGCCAATTTTTGGCCTCATTTGGTCGACCGACCGGTAGACCGAAGTAGCCACTACCAATTTTTGGCATTGTTCGGTCGACCGAAGTGGCTACTGCCATTTTTTAACTACATTCAGTCGACCGAACCTACGCTAAACTTGATTTTTTCAGCCTTCTTCTGGCGCGCTTTGTTTCTGGGTTCCGGCCTTCAACGTGCGTCAACTTGGAGAGCTTTTCAAGTGTTCTTTAGACTCGACCAAGACGTCTTTGGTGCACACGTCGAACTTCGAGAGATTTCCACGACGAATCCGAACGCGACGATCAATGTCCTTCCGATTTCTTCAATATTTCTGATCGAGGACATCAAGAACTAATCGATATGGAACCTAAAAATATTTCTCAACGAAACATTAGTTTCATGTTTGTTATCATCAAAACTGAGATTAAGACGAATGTAAAAAAACCTTAGGCCAACAATATTATGACGTCGAACATAGTATTCTGCAGTGGCACCCTAAAAGAAATCAATTATCTTCTTTTCTAATATAAATATTCATGGAACTATGAATGAGTTACTCCAGGAAGCAGGTCATCCGTTCATTGAAGGCATACCTAAAAGCTAATTGATCATAAGAATTGATGTGCTCAATGGTAATGGAAGTTATATTGTTGTTAGGATATTCGGAAATTAGGCGCTGTAATTAAATTATTTAATTACAGGAATTGATTTATTAGGAGCTGTAATTAAATTATTTGATTCAGAAATTGATTTATTAGGTGCTGTAATTAAATTATGTATTTGCAGGAATTGATTTATTAGGTACTGTAATAAAATTATTTGTTGCAGAAATTGATTTATTAGGTACTGTAATTAAATTATTTATTTGCAGGAATTGATTTTAGGGGTGTGCATGGGTACCGGGTAGACCCGTAACCGGTTGGAACCGCCCCGATTGAGTAGGTTCCGGGTAGACCCAATTAAATTCGGGTAGGGTCCGGGACAAAAATCTAGTCCGGTTCCGGGTCCAACACATCGGGTACCCATGTGTAAATAGTGTGTAATCTAATATTTTTTGCCTAATTTTTTTTTTAATCGTTTCTTAAACTAGTTAAGAAAATTATCAATTTAAACAGCAAGAAGAAACAATTTAATGCAAACACCAAAATTTATAGTGGTTCGGCAACACCGCCTACTGCATGCACTTTCTAGGCACCGTGGTTAGGATTTCACTCACAGATCAACTAAGTTAAGAGTAACTTACAATCGAGGACTTTTCACCGGAAAGACCCTACACTCACTTCGAATGCAATTCCACCAGGAAGTATCCACCTTCATACCGAGTGAGCTTTCCCACCTCAATTTCTAAGGAACACTATCATGCCCCAAATACAAGGTCACGTGACCGGCCAGGGTATACGGGCCTATACCCCCGCAGCCTAACTCATGCACATTCCGACATCATAAGAATAATAATAGCGGAAAGAAATCAACAAGTTGTTATTTCATCTAGAATCAAAACAGAGCTCATCATAAATAAGTTTTAACACACGAATAAAATGCGGAAATAATACATCAACTCCAACGGACCAAATACAACAAAATCTAAATAAAATGACATAAATGCCCTCAAGGGCTACAACTCAAAAAGACCAACCAAAAGTGCATGACACACTACCAAAAGACTCGACTACGACCCTAACTAGGACTGTTATGAGATCATACAGCTCCTCTGCCCTCTAGCTGCGCCAAGTGCTCCAGCCCACCTCATCGGTCAGGGTCTGCAAAACAAAACAACGACAATAGGGTGAGTTCAAAGAACTCAGCGAGCGATTCTACCAACCCTCACAAAAACAACCATCACAGATAAGATACATAAGGTAAAATTCCTGACTCAAGCAGGAAATGGTCACATGGAAGTGACTAGCTATCAGGCCATCCGGCCACCACCTGCTCGAAGGCAGCCAACACCCATACGGTGAAGAACAACATGCCTAAGCCTACCATGCCCTAAGGCAACAACGCATACAAGGATAATCCGGAAGGCCCTCCAAACATATCCTAGTATAAAGAAACTCGAGAGCAATCGGAAAAGGTGCTCTAAACTACTTTAACTAGATTAATCTTGTTTCCCTTACAACGAGGACTTTGACCCGAAGCGTCTCACTCTCAACCTAAGGCACTACCACACCCGGAAGTCTCCACCTTCTTATCGAGAGCACTCTTCCACCTCAACCTAAGGGAAACTCAACTAATCCTAGTAAACTATGTTTACAATGGTGGGTTTAAACCTCAACACCAAGATAACCACCAACTCAATCAACCTAGCACTCTAGGTTTACAAAAATTAAAGTACAATGAAATAAACACCAAAATACAACAATAATGAGAGCAAATAATAAACAATACACACTTAGCTCTCAAACAAGATCTCCTAGCTCCTCTTGATGACTTGAAGATGAATCAAGGCAAGCTCAAAGTCAATCTCAAGGTTTCTAGGCTCAAAGCTAGAGTTCTTTGCAAAGATGGCTCAAGAGTTCTTGTAGAGATGCAAGGAGTGGCTCTTTGAGGCTTAGAAGCATCAATGGTAGGCTAGAAATGAGATTGGGATGGGTACTTATAACCCCCCAAAAGAAATGGCTCGTCAATGGGTGTATTTTTGCCCGTTGCCGACGCTTGGTCGCTTGCCGGTCGATCATTGGTTGACCAACCGATCGATCGTCCAGCGATCGCTGGCTTTCTACGATTCTGCCGCTCTATTCGGTCGACCGGAGGATCGACTGACTATATCGCGATTTTGATCCTCTATTGTCCGGTCGATCGATCGGTCGACCGAAGTAGGCACTGCCAATTTTTGGCCTCGTTCGGTCGACCGACCGGTAGACTGAAGTAGCCACTACCAATTTTTGGCATTGTTCGGTCGACCGATCGGTGGACCGAAGTGGCTACTGCCATTTTTTAACTACATTCAGTCGACCGAACCTACGCTAAACTTAATTTTTTCTGCCTTCTTCTTGCGCGCTTTGTTTCTTGGTTCTGGCCTTCAACGTGCATCAACTTGGAGAGCTTTTCAAGTGTTCTTTAGACTCGACCAAGACGTCTTCGGTGCACACGTCGAACTTCGAGAGATTTTCACGACGAACCCGAACGCGACAATCAATGTCCTTCCGATTTCTTCAATATTTCTGATCGAGGACATCAAGAACTAATCGATATGGAACCTGAAAATATTTCTCAATAAACATTAGTGTCATATTTGTTATCATTAAAACCGACATTAAGACGAAGGTAAAAAAACCTTAGGCCAACAATATTATGACGTCGAACATAGTATGCTGCAGTGGCACCCTAAAAGAAATCAATTATCTTCTTTTCTAATATAAATATTCATGGAACTATGAATGAGTTACTCCAGGAAGCAGGTAATCCGTTCATTGAAGGCATACCTAAAAGCTAATTGATCATAAGAATTGATGTGCTCAATGGTAATGGAAGTTATATTGTTGTTAGGATATTTGGAAATTAGGCGCTGTAATTAAATTATTTAATTACAGGAATTGATTTATTAGGAGCTGTAATTAAATTATTTGTTTCAGAAATTAATTTATTAGGTGCTGTAATTAAATTATGAATTTGCAGGAATTGATTTATTAGGTACTGTAATTAAATTATTTGTTGCAGAAATTGATTTATTAGGTACTGTAATTAAATTATTTATTTGCAGGAATTGATTTTAGGGGTGTGCATGGGTACCGGGTAGACCCGGAACCGGTTGGAACCGCCCCGATTGAGTAGGTTCCGGGTAGACCCAAATTAAATTCGGGTAGTGTCCGGGACAAAAAGCTAGTCCGGTTCCGGGTCCAAGACATCGGGTACCCATGTGTAAATAGTGTGTAATCTAATCTTTTTTGCCTAATTTTTATTTTAATCATTTCTTAAACTAGTTAAGAAAATTATCAATTTAAACAACAAGAAGAAACAATTTAATATGGCAAGTAAGCACAAACACTATAGCTAATGCAAACACCAAAATTTATAGTGGTTCGGCAACACCGCCTACTGCATGAACTTTCTAACCACCGTGCTTAGGATTTCACTCACATATCCACTAAGTTAAGAGTAACTTACAATCGATGACTTTTCACCGGAAAGACCCTACACTCACTTCGAATGCAGTTCCACCAGGAAGTATCCACCTTCATACCGAGTGAGCTTTCCCACCTCAATTTCTAAGGAACACTGTCATGACCCAAATAAAGGGTCACGTGACCGGCCAGGGTATACGAGCCTATACCCCCGCCGCCTAACTCATGCACATGCCGACATCATAAGAATAATAATAGCGGAAAGAAATCAACATGTTGTTATTTCATCTAGAATCAAAACAGAGTTCATCATAAATAAGTTTTAACACACGAATAAAATGCGGAAATAATACATCAACTCCAACGGACCAAATACAACAAAATCTAAATAAAATGACATAAATGCCCTCAAGGGCTACAACTCAAAAAGACCAACCAAAAGTGCATGACACACTACCAAAAGACTCGACTACGACCCTAACTAGGACTGCTATGAGATCATACAGCTCCTCTGCCCTCTAGCTGCGCCAAGTTCTCCAGCCCACCTCATCGGTCAGGGTCTGCAAAACAAAACAACGACAATAGGGTGAGTTCAAAGAACTCAGCGAGCGATTCTACCAACCCTCACAAAAACAACCATCACATATAAGATACATAAGGTAAAATTCCTGACTCAAGCAGGAAATGGTCACATGGAAGTGACTAGCTATCAGGCCATCCGTCCACCACCTGCTCGAAGGCAGCCAACACCCATACGGTGAAGAACAACATGCCTAAGCCTACCATGCCCTAAGGCAACAACCCATACAAGGATAATCCGGAAGGCCCTCCAAACATATCCTAGTATAAAGAAACTCGAGAGCAATCGGAAAAGGTGCTCTAAACTACTTTAACTAGATTAATCTTGTTTCCCTTACAACGAGGACTTTGACCCGAAGCGTCTCACTCTCAACCTAAGGCACTACCACACCCGGAAGTCTCCACCTTCTTAAATTACAACTCAAAAAGACAAACCAAAAGTGCACGACACACTACCAAAAGACTCGACTACGACCCTAACTAGGACTGCTATGAGATCATACAGCTCATCTGCCCTCCAGCTGCGCCAAGTGCTCCAGCCCACCTCATCGGTCAGGGTCTGCAAAACAAAACAACGACAATAGGGTGAGTTCAAAGAACTCAGTGAGCGATTCTACCAACCATCACAAAAACAACCATCACAGATAAGATGCATAAGGTAAAATTCCTGACTCAAGCAGGAAATGGTCACATGGAATTGACTAGCTATCAGGCCATCCGGCCACCACCTGCTCGAAGGCAGCCAACACCCATACGGTGAAGAACAACATGCCTAAGCCTACCATGCCCTAAGGCAATAACGCATACTAGGATAATCGGGAAGTCCCTTCGAACTTATCCTAGTATAAAGAAACTCGGGAGCAATCGAAAAAGGCGCTCCAAACTTGCTCCACAAGATGCATAGGGACAATCGGGATTTGCCCATCCGAACTTGCCCCTTTAAGATATCATTGGAGTAATCGGGTAGGCCCTCCGAGCTTACTCTTAAAAGATATCACAGGAATAATCGAGAAAGGCACTCCGAACTTATTCTTTAATACCACCTCGGGCATAATCGGGTAGGCCCTCCGAACTTATCTTACTAGGCCAACCACAACAATCGGGAAAGGCCCTCCGAACTTGTTATGCAGGTTGGGAATTAGCCATCCAACCTCGTAGGTCTAGCCCGCAATCCGGCTCCTCGACGAGCCTCTCCACCATTCATAAAGAAATGGCGCACCATGACCTATTGGAAAGTGTCTCAACATTCCAATACCCGATCCCAACTCCTAGACCTGTAATGTCATAAACTCGTGTGGTTTTATTTCATTGATAAATTTCTCATGTTGGTTCATAACAGATTATGCTGACCCTTTTACCCAATTTTAATTATGCAATAAAATTTAGTTCACCACAATTAGGATTTTATTTTAGCTTACTATTCTGCCTGAAACTGATGTATCTAATCTGAATCTGATCTCCAGAGTGTGTCCTATGATTCCAAACTATGTTTTCTGATTGAAACGATAGGTTACATGAATATGTCCAGCAAACTATGCACATTACAAACAGGATTTTAAAATCAGCCCTAAAACAAATAATTCAGCATGCAATTTTCAACCTCATTGAGTTTCAGCACAATAGAGATAATTAAATTCGAAAATTACAGAATTAAATTTCTTAATTATCATCACAACAAAATTATATCATTGAGACAAAACTTCTCAAGAATCAAGTCGTGATTTTTTATCCAAGATTAGCAAACATCAAGACAATCGTCAAACAAGAATAAAATTTCAAGATCAAGAACACCCATGGCTTCAAGATCCAATCTTATTTTTTTAAAACAAGATCATCATCCAAAAATCATATATTTAATTCCAAGGCATGTCACAACAATACAATAACCTAAATTGGTAAGCAATTCATAATATAGACCTCAAAATAAATAAGAACATCTCATTTAGGCATTTCATCAAACACCTTGAGGGCAATCTTGTTTCTCCCTTGGCCGAGCACTCCTAGGATCATCCTAGGGCTGTCGAGCCCCATAGGGGAGGGTTTAGGGCCTCCTCAAGCATGGCGCACAAAAAGAACGGCAAGAATCCAAGAGATCATCGAATAGCAAAACAAGAACATCAAGCCTCCAAGAATGGCTTCAAGAAACTTGAAGAAAACCCAAGAAAGGAGAGGTAAAACCACTCACTTGATAAGGAAGAAGAAATCCCGGATGATGGCCCTCGAATCTGGCTTCAAAAGATGGTGGCTCGACTCAAGAAGGGGAAGAGAGGGGGCGGCGGCTCACCTCAAGCCGCCGGCTTGAGGAGAGGGAAAGAGGAAGAGAGAGGGGCTAGCTTGGCTCCTCTCGGCTCGGCTCCGAAGGGAAGGAAGGAGGAGAGGAGATGAAACCTTGGGCGGCTCGGCTCTAGAGGCTGGCGGCGGCTCCAAGGGGAAGAGGAGAGGGGCTGGCGGCTTGGCGGATGGCTCCTCTTCTCAAAAGTCTTGTGTGGCTCCAATAGGGAGCCACAAGCCAAGGGGAGGGGGGTTTTATATTCCCTCCTCAACCCTAATTCCTCCAAACCCTTTTATCCAATCCGCATCTGCCTCAAGCCGAATCCGAACCCGTTAACTTAATTAACTCAATTAATTCTATGATAAACTTTAAGCAACCACATAAGATAATCAATTATGCATACACAACATAAAATTAAATAAATTTAACCACTCAAGCAATATTTCACATTCATAATCCTACTTACCCGAGCTAGCAGGCTCGCACCGGACCATGAGTCGACTTGGCTCGACCTCGATCTAGTCTGCTAGACTGGAAAATACAAGCATAAAGGAAAATAATATAATTAAATATCTAGGATATTACAAACACTCCTAACCTAGCTTACACAAGTGGATTTATACCTTCTATACCAACGTAACCACCAAATCACAAGACCACACACTAGGTCTTCTTACACACTTGAGTATTCAATTATAAAACAAAATAAAAAACACATTTAACACAAGAAGAGAGTGTAGAGAACTTTTCACAACTAGAACAACTTCTCTTCTTGAGCCTAACAACCTTAAATAGGCCTCCAATGATGAAGCAGTTTGAATAAGGTATCAAGAGGCTAGTAATGAAGGATTAGATTAAAAAAAAACCTAGGGATGCAAATATTAACTCAATATAGGTTTAGGGCATCAGTAGTTGTTAATGAGAGAGTTTAGAAAGTTTTTACATATATCTTACAGACCTACACAAGTGTTTCTACATTCACTTTAAACACTTCCTAAATTACTTTACTACGCTCGTTGAGAATTTAGGAAATGGCACGGAGACTTGTCGTATCAAGACGATGCCGCGTGTGACGATATCGATTTCAACCTGCGACTTTCATGCTTAAAACTTGTTAAACATAGTTTGTTATTATCAAAATAATTATTGAGAGAATTAGAGCGCAAGGGTGAAACCCTCGGCCAACACGCGGCCTCCGTTTATCACCACAACCAAAATCACTTAATTAAACCGAGATAGAGTTTGAAATCTTAGGAAGCCAAATTGGTGAATATTTAATCGAACACTTACCAAGCATACCAACCGCACCAAGCCCCATGTACCCCTAAACTCAAAATTCCAGGATGAAGATATCATAAATTTGGCCACATCATAATATAAATTCCTTCCAAAAATTTTATCCACTCAATCTATAAAAAGATCAAGTATAGGATTGGCAGACACCGAAGCATCACTCCTCACCGTGTTCGCATCTCTAGGCAGTGGGGTAATACTACTGAGAGGTTATTGCCTATGTACAACGGTGTTCGCCTAACTCCAGGTAGCTACCAAGGTGGGACATGTAAGATTTACTCGGCCCTGCGGTGGGTGCCAAATGTTCTTGCCTGAAGTCGGGGTGATGCGGTTCTTCACATCTCCTAGTCTAGTGTAACTCCAGCGGGGCACACTCTGAGACTCAAGTAAGATAGAACTCCACATGGGAAGTATGGAATTGGAATCGACAGCATACCTGATGTATGTCGTGTATGTTTATAGTGCAGGTTAGAAATGTCTCCCAAAATCTAGTAGGGATCTTCTTGGAATTTGTCGAGCTTTATGCCGGAGATGTCGGGCTTACTATTGTCGTATCCCTGGTAATTAATGAAGGACGTGGGTGTCCTTATTTTGCCGGGTGGAGCCCCCGAGCTAGATGGTGTTTAGCTTAACTTGAGTGTGGTTCATGAATGTGGGCGCTTCTAGACCTAATCCAGTCGGGCCCTAAGTGTTAGTCCAATCCAATATTATAGATGATGAACACTGAATTTAAAAGATCTTATCCAATACCATCTCATTTGGTATCCTATTGTATCCTATCGTGTTTAACAAAGCAAATGAGCCATAAGAAAATGAAGAGCCTATCATAGGGCAATGAGCCTCCTTCAATTTGAATAATAGCACATCTTTGGAGCAAACCATAGTCATTGATGATTTGCTAGGTGGCTCAAATGAAGCATTGAGAATGTCATCTTTGATCTGTGTGGATATGGTAAGGTTGTGATGGTGGATTAGAAGAATTAGAGGGCTCTATGCATCTTCGATCTGTTGGCCGAGGGTTTCATCCTTGCGCTCTAATTCTCTCAATAATGTAATACCCGGAAATTTTATCAAATATTTTCGTTGTTGTTTTAGCGGGTTAATTCGGGGACGAGCTGAGGTGAGTCGCGAGCTTGCGCAAATTTAAGGTCTCGGGTGAGTAGTTAATAATTTAAGTGCTCTTAATTTATTAATTAAGATATTTTTGGGTTGTTGGATTTATTTCGGGTTGAGCCGAGTTCGCGGGCTCGATCGGAGCTCGACTCGAATATGAGTCAAGTCGGGTTAAGAGTTTAAGTGAGAGAATGGTAGAATTGGAAAAAAAGAAAAAGGGGGGATGATATATAAACCCCACCCTCAGCGCCGTATGGCTCCAATAGAGAGAGCCGCACGCATGCCATCGCAAGGAAGAGGAGGGGAGGTGTCGCCACCTTGCGAGGCTTCATCCCTGTCTTCTTCCCTTCATTTCGATAGTTAAGGTGAGTGGATTTCTCCCCAATCCCTTGTAAATTCTCTATGTCTGCCGGCCCTAATTGAGGAGGAAAAATTTGTATTTTTTTTTTCCTGATTGGTTCTTGAATTCGAGATTAACTCCTTGAATTGAGTATTTAAGATTTAGAATTGATTGGTTCTTGATTGTTTCTTGAATTGAGATTAACTCCAGTAAAAGAAACATCCTTCCTATTTCTTTCCCTCTTTTTCATTTACTTTGGCTTTCATACGACTATATTGCAAATGGTTTTCTGGCTTTAAAGTTTCTTGTTCTTGTTGGAAATTTTATGTTATTGCATTGTCTGAATAATGTTCCTGACCGCTATTATTCCTCAATTGATATTTCATTTGCTATCTTACAGAAGCTGCTCTTTTATGTCTACAATTTATGTAATTGTTAATTGCTTAAAGTGTAGCAACCGATTCAAAGACCTTTAAAGTAAGATAATCTATTCATATGCAAACTTGGCGTAATTTACTAATTTATAGTGGAGATAGGACAAAAAAAAAAGAAAACTGTTGCAATATATTATGACGGTCGAACATAGTATGCTGCAGTTGCATCCTAAAAGAAATCAATTATCTTCTTTTCTAAGATAAATATTCATGGAACCATGAATGAGTTACTCCAGGAAGCAGGTCATCCGTTCATTGAAGGCATACCTAAAAGCTAATTGATAAATAAGGATTGATGTTCTCAATGGTCATGGAAGTTATATTGTTGTTAGGATATTAGGAAATTAGGCGCTGTAATTAAATTATTTAATTGCAGGAATTGATTTATTAGGTGCTGTAATTAAATTATTTTTTGCAGAAATTGATTTATTAGGTGCTGTAATTAAATTATGTATTTGCAGGAATTGATTTATTAGGTGCTGTAATTAAATTATTTATTGCATAAATTGATTTATTAGGTGCTGTAATTAAATTATTTATTTGCAGGAATTGATTTATTAGGTCTTGTAATTAAATTATTTGTTTGGAGAAATTGATTTATTAGATGATGTAATTAATTTATTAATTGCTGACATTTCTTGGCTTCAAGCTGAAATTGTTTGTTGTGCTGTCCCAAGTCGGGGACGCTATGAACAAAATAAACACACTGAAATTAACCTCAAGGGTTTTAATTATAAGGCATCGCTCATGATATAAATGACGCTTTAAGGATAGATGAACTATAGAGATATTTTTGATATGTAGTCTATGACAATAGAAAATAGAATGTCTTACTCCTGGATGTTAGTTGAAAATAGAATCAAATTCTAAATGTCAACATAGAAACATTACAGTAGGGACACTGAATTATGCTCTATAGGATGTTAAGTATTACCTTACACTTTTTAGAAAAGTGAGGTACCACTGAATTATGCTCTATAGGATGTTAAGTATTACCTTACACCTTTTAGAAAAGGGAGGTACCTAAAGGCTTGACTGAGGGAGTCAAGGAAAGGGCTAGATGCAGGTGCAGGCCTGAGTGGTTAGATGGGCGAATCCCAACCGTAAACATACTTGAATTCGGGTTGGATGGGCGAATCCCAGCCACTATTAAATTTACTAGTTAAGGTTGGATGGACGAATCCCAACCCGAAAATGCTTCTTGCAGGTCGAATGTTTGTGCATGATAACATAAACCACTTGAGGGCATGGCCAGTTGAGGCATGATATCATTTGTAGTCGGGCGCTCCACCTGATCGAATATTCATATCTTAGTATACGTGCTAATTGGTCGGCTGATGCCATAAATTCCTATGTGTATGAGTATGTTAGCACAATTTTTTTCTGTTTCATGCACGCTTATGTTTGGGATTTAGGTGGAGGTTCGTTAGAACCAATCACTGAGTTCTTTTTGGACTCACGTTTGTTTATTTACTTGTTTTGCAGAGCCTAAATAGTGTGGTACTGGTTAGAGTATATGGTGTGGCTAGAGGGGGAAACAACACCATTGATCTCGTAGTAGACAGAGTTTAGGAAGTCGTAGTCGAGTCGTGTTTTTCTTTCATGCATATTGATGTAGTTTGGATCATTGGAGTTGTAGTTTTTTTGGACATTTATTTATGTCATCTTAGAACTTTCATTTTATTTCATATTGGTTTCCATTATGTCATTTATAACTGCATTGTTGTATGCATGGGTAGGCTACAGGGTGTAGACACGTATACCCTGGCCGATCACGTGACCCTAAATCGAGGCGTGACAAATAATTATTTTGATGATAACAAACTATGTTTAACAAGTTTTAAGCATGAAAGTCGCACGTTGAAATCGATATCATCACACGCGAACTCGTCTCGATACGACAAGTCTCTGTGTCATTTCCTAAATTCTCCACTCGATCCCCACTTTTCTACAGCCTATAAACCCCCAAGCTTTCATTTGACCTAATCCTTCAATTTTAGCTCTCAATCACTCATTTGAAAGTGAAACATCATTAGAGGGCTATTCCAAGGTGCTAGGCTCAAGAAGAGGAGTTATTCTTGTTGTGATAAGTTCTCTACACTCTCCTCTTGTGTTAAATGTGTTTTTGTTTTGGTTTAAATTGAATACTCAAGTGTGTAAGAAGACCTAGTGTGTGGTTGTCACACCCCAACTGAGGGTAGTGTAACCGGTCAGGGCCTACATCCTGCCCTGTAGCCTGCTGTCTACACTGACTGACAAGAAAATAGAACTTATCGATAAAAGAAATCACAACGCTATCTTCACTTAAAGTTTTTGAAGTTCACATATATATGTTTTTCAACTCAAAGGAAAAAACAAACATCATCTCAAATAAAGCATCTCAAGTACCAAAGTTATTACAAACTTTTCAAAACACAAACTGTCAGCGTAGAAAGTAAAAGACACTACTACATGACACTGGACTATGACCCAAGGACGCCGCTACAAGATATGGCACCATCATCTTAATCATCTAGTGTCATATACTATCCTAGCTAATGTGAAATACATGTCATAAACTTGAAAATGGGCCCAATAACAAAGCAGGACAGCATATAAGCTATAATTAAATTACTTCACGTCACAAACTATGTATAGCCATATGATTCGATAATAAAGAATTTAAATTCTACATTAGACCATAAACTCAGCAAAGAATTAAATTATCTAACATGGTAACAGTATCACCAATTTCAGAATTTAGAGAGATAAATAATTCCTTGATTTAAACCAATAAGGAACATACACTAAGCATAAAAATAATTAAACATGACATAATGAATTAAATGAATCCTATCTTTGAATACATATACCATAGCCATCATACCCATATGAGCATTAGCAAGAACATTTCCATAATATGATAATGTAGATCTATCACCAACAACTCATATGACAAGCGAGAAATTTCATAACATGAATATAAATTAGCGTCGAACGGGAAGGTATAAACAACTACTCGAAATCAAGCGGTTACCCTCTTCACCCTTGCTCGACCGAAGCTTGAGCAAGGTAACCGTTGCTCGGCCGAACCATCTATGTGGGAAGGGGCTATAAATTATGCATTCTAACATGTTGAACAGTGAACAAAAATTACAAATTTCATCTAACATTAAGCATGGAGGTATGAGTTACGGCGATATAACAAGTGATCCAACAATTCAACACAAACAGCCCCAACACCCCTTCCCCTTTGCACTGCTCGGCCAACTCGAGCAGGGTAGAAACCTGCTCGGCCGAACCCCCTAGGGGTGGTCGATTTGGTTACGGCGGCAATACGAGAATCAATCCAAAGCCTAAAACATAATGATCATTCGACGATACACGAGTTGCTAAACGAGCGTGGAAATTGGGGAAAATTTTGGCATGACCTTTCCCTTTTTTCCTCAACTCGGTCAGCCCTCAAAACTGAGAAAAATTAACATGATAAAGATACGCGAATCATGGTATAACGGCGATTAATGTTCTATAAAAAAGAATCACAACGATCGACAAGAACTCGCGTAGAAAATCATGATTTCACAATTTATAGGGCCGGCCACACGCCTCCCCTAAAAATCTGCTCTAACCAGTCACCTTGGACGGATTAGGAAGGTACCTTGATGAAAACGAGATTTCAATCTCCTCGACCATCGTCGCGAACTTGGCGCCGACAAGATCTCCTCCTCCTTCTCTCCCTTTCTCCCTCTTGATGGGCTACGTGCGGCTCTCTCTTTGAGCCGCACGGATGGCTTGGGTGAGAGATTTTATTCCCCTCATCCAATGACCTATTTACCCCTCACTTGACTCAACTCCTACTTGATTCGATCCGAGTTCGATTCGGACTCCGATCCTATCCGCACTCATGAGTCGAACTTGACTTTAACAAGACATCATAAGCAAGAAAGGAAATAACCATTGAGATAATTTAAATTTCATATTTCCATGGGTCGGGTTATACCTTCTACTCGAGGAAATTTCTGCGGCTCGACCCGGCTACCCTCCAATCCGGTGCGCTACACCAAAATAGATTTTTATTTTAGGGAATTTTTTGGGTCTTACAACCTTCCCCCCTTAAGGGAAAATCATCCTCGAATTTAGCTGGGTTACCAGGACTTATCGGCTCTTCATACAAGGAAGGGTAGCGCTCTCTCATAACTTGCTCTACCCCTCAAGTGGCCTCTTGCCTGGAATGGTGCTCCCATCTAAGTTTCACCAGGGGATTTTTTTATTTATTTATTGGACCTCAGCTTCCTAACTTGTCAGTCTAGGATCTCTACCGGCCTTTCCTCGAATGAGACAACCGAATCCACCTCAATTGAAAAAGGTTCTATCACATGCGAATCACCCTTTATATATCTCCGGAGCATGGATACATGGAAAACCGGGTGCACTTTGCTCAGACTAGGGGGCAAAGTCAGCTCATAAGCCACCCCGCCCCTCCGCTTGAGAACAGGGAAAGGCCCAATGAACCTAGGGCTCAACTTCCCCTTCTTTCCAAACCAGAATACCGCTTTCATAGGGGAAACCTTCAAGAACACTAAGTCACCCTTGGCGAATTCCAATTCTCTGCCCTTCTTATCGACATACATATTCTGTCGACTCTGGGCCGCCAACAATCTTTTCTTTATGATTTTCACCTTCTTTACCGCTTCCTCAACTAGATCAGGACCCACCAAGAGTGATTCTCGGGCCTCAAACCAGCCCATAGGAGACCTACACTGCCGCCCATACAAGGCCTCGAAAAGGAGCCATGCCAATACTACTGTGACAGCTCTTATTATAGACGAACTCTATCAATGGTAGGTGTTTCTCCCAACCGTCGGCCATATCCAGGACGCATGCCCTCAGCATATCCTCTAAGGTTGGATGGTCCTTTCTGACTGACCGTCAGTCTGCGGATGGAAAGCTGTGCTGAAATGCACCTGGGTACCCAAGGCTTCCTGGAAGGACTACCAAAACCGGCTATGAACTGGGTACCACGATCAGATATGATCATCACAGGGGTACCATGGTATGCCATAATTCTATACAGGAATAGTCTGGCGTACTGCTCTGCAGAAAAGGTCATGTTCACTAAAATAAAATGTGTTGTCTTGGTTATCCAGTTCACTACCACCCAAATGGAGTCAAAGCCGCATTTTGACTTAGGCAACCCAGTCACCAGGTTCATGGTGATCTTCTCCCACTTCCACTCAGGCACCTCGAGGTTTTTGCAGTAGCCCCGCGGGCTTCAGGTGTTTGGCCTTCACTTGTTGGCAGACCAAACATTTGGATACAACTCTGCTACCTCTCTTTTCATACTCTTCTACCAGTAACGCTACCTTAAATTTTGATACATTTTGTTGGTTCCCGGATGCATCATATAAGTGGAACGATGACCCAGCTCCAGGACTTGCCTGCGCACCTCTGCCATAACCGGCACCACGACCCAGTCTTTGAACCTCAGCACACCCTCTGAGTCCAACCAGAATCCATTCTCTGCATTACCTCTCTGCACAAAATCCTTTGTCGGCGCCCAGAAGGCATCCTCTCTCTGCGCGGCACACAGCATATCCACTAGTGTGGATTGTACCCGTAGGTGTGCCACCAAGGTTCCTGAGGCTGACACCGTTAGGGTTGTACCCCCATCTAGGCACAGCGCCAACTCTCGTGCTAGAGGCCTCCGCCTAATTTCCAAATGAGCCAAACTGCCCATGGATTTATTTTTTTTTGCTTAAGGCATCTACTACTACATTGGCTTTCACCCGGGTAGTACATAATGATGCAGTTATAATCCTTCAGAAGCTCCAGCCACCTCCCCTACCTGAGGTTCAACTCTTTTTGGGTAAGCAAGTACTGGAGGCTCTTGTAATCCATATAGATCTCGCAAGACTCACCATACAGATAATGACGCCAGAGCTTTAGAGCAAAGACCATTGCTGCCAGATCTAGATCGAGCGTCGGATAGTTCTTTTCATGAACTTTCAGCTGGCGGGACGCATAGGCTAAGACTCTAACAAACCGCATCAGAACGCAACCCAAGCCAACCCGAGAGGCATCACAGAAGACTACAAACCCTCCAGAGCCAAAAGGTACGACCAACTCGGGTGCCGACGCCAAACATTCCTTGAGCTTTTGAAAGCTCGCCTCGCACTTGGCGTCCCAAACAAACTTAACCTTTTTTTGTTAGTCAATCGAGTCAAAGGGGCTATAATCCTGGAGAAGTTCTCTACGAACTTTCGGCAGTATTCGGCCAGACCAAGAAAACTACGAACCTCAGTCACACTGGTTGGCCGCCTCCAGTTCTGCACCGCCCCCACCTTTGTTGGGTCTACCCTTATCCCTTCCTTGGACACCACATGGCCCAGGAACCCCACACTTTTCAACCAAAATTCACACTTGGAAAACTTGGCAAACAATCGGTGCTCTCTGAGGGTTTCTAGGACCATCCCCAGGTGCTCGGAGTGCTTCTCCTCACTCTTGGAGTATACCAAGATGTCGTCAATGAAGATGATCACAAAATTGTCCAAGTACTCCTTGAATACCTTGTTTATCAGGTCCATGAAGGCAGCAGGTGAATTGGTCAGACTAAAGAACATAACTAGAAACTCATAGTGACCATAATGAGTCATGCAGGCGGTTTTAGGCACATCGCAGTCCCGGATTCTCAGCTGAAGGTATTCGGACCTCAAGTCTATCTTAGAGAACCATCGTGCCCCCTGCAGTTGATCAAACAACTCGTTAATTCCTCGGCAGTGGATAACGATTCTTGATTGCCACCTTATTCAACTGCCTATAATCGATGCACATGCGCATAGATCCATCCTTCTTCTTTACGAAGTGCACCTGGGCACCCCACAGTGACACACTCGACCGGATGAAACTCAGGTCTAGCATCTCTTACAACTGCTCTTTTAGTTCCCTGAGTTTGGCCGGCGCCATCCTATAGGGTGGAATGGAAATGGGCTTCACCCCGGGCTACAATTCAATGCAGAAATCAATATCTCTCCTAGGCAACAACCCCTGCAACTCCTCGGGAAGCACATCGGGAAATTCACAGACTACCTGAGTTCCACCGATATCCCCTGCCGCCTCCCCCGTCTCTCCAACCATGGATACGAAGGCCAGGAGGGACTGATAGCCCCCCTGAAGCAGTTTACGAGCCTTAAGGGCTGAAATGACCCCAATCGGCTCGCTCCTCCCCTCTCCTTGGAAGGAGAACTGCGGCAGCCCAAGCTTGCTGAACATGACTGTCTTAGCCCTACAATCTAGCAATGCAAAGTGCTCTGCCAGCCAATCCATGCCAAGGATGACCTCGAGCTCAAGCATGGGCTGGATTGTCAAATCTGCCCTTAGTGCATGGCCGCAAATGAGCAGTTCGCAGCCTTGGAAAAATTAATTTGGCTACAATCGCATCACCCATAGGCGTTGATACTACCAATGGCCCGTCATGCAAGGAAGGTACCGTTGGCAACTAAGCAGCAAATTTGGATGATACAAACGAGTGCGTGGCACCCGGATCAAATAGAACATATGCAGCAGATGAACATACTAAAATAGTACCTACTACAACTGCTCTAGATGCCTATGCCCCCTCACGGTTCATGGCGAGCACCATGGCAGACGATCTCTCTGAATGGCTAGCCTGCGGCCCCCTATTCTGCATTTGCCCTCTTTGAGCCACTGACCCTACAGACATAGGTGCCTTTCCTTTTTGGTTGCTCAGACATCTGGCCAACCCTCTCCATACAGTCCTTCTTGAAGTGCCCAACCCAATCGCATTTATAACTAGCATCTGTGCAGTCAAGATAGGCCCCCTAGTGCCTCCGACTGCAACTGCCATACTGCAGTACTCAACCTTCTGAGAAGCACCTCCTGACCCTGTCGGCCTCACTGTTCCAGACCATGGCCCCCCCCTTTGAGTGCCATGGTCGACTCCCAGATCCCTGCGGTCGAAATTCCTTCTCAGCCAGTCCGATTCCTCACAACAACACCAAGGCTTCCATCCGAAGTGGAGTCCTCGGTATAGTGGATGAGCCTGCCAATCTGAGGCCTCAAGCCTCTAATGAACCTCTTGACCCTGACGGTCTCAGATGTCCCTAGGTTCGGATGATATTTGGAAAGACGGTTGAACTCCATACCAGTTCCCAAAATCAGGCGCTACCAACTTTCCCCAACCCAACTGGTGAAGGGAAAGGGCGCTACCCTCATCTTATACCGTATAGTAGCCCGAATTCCCCCCGCGTTCTAATATGACTTGGCCAAACTAGGCCTCTGCCACAGGACAATTGCTGACACAACCCAGCCAACAATCTCCCCCCCCCCTCCCCCAGCAATTACCTATTGGGGTTCGAACCCGGGACCCAGCCTCGATGTTCTGTCGAATTACTGTCACTACCACTCAGTGCAACATTATGAGCCTCCATTACACTATCACATAAAAGAAAATTTCCTGACACATAATAAATTTTTTAACAGAAGCTTTTAAAGTTTACTAACTACATGGTGCGCTGAGTGCAGTCGTGGATGCCCGATCTCGTAGCACAACTATAACATATGTCGACACGCTAGCATATGTCTCATACAGTACCCAACACTTAGTCATAGTCAAGACCTAACCAGAAGCTCTGATACCAACTTTATTACACCCCAACTGAGGATAGTGTGACCGGCCAGGGCCTACATCCTGTCCCGTAGACTACTGTCTACACTGACTGACAAGAAAATAGAACTTATCGATAAAAGAAATCACAACGCAATCTTCATTTAAAGTTTTTAAAGTTCACATATATATGTTTTTCAACTCAAAGGAGAAAACCAACATCGTCTCAAATAAAGCATCTCAAGTACCAAAGTTATTACAAACTTTTCAAAACACAAACTGTCAGCGTAGAAAGTAAAAGATACTACTACATGACACTGGACTATGACCCAAGGATGCCGCTATGAGATATAGCACCACCACCTGCCCCCCAGCTGCACCATGCCGACAAGCCTCAATCACTGCACATGCTCTGCAAAAAACAAAGGAAACAACTGTGAGTCCACTTGGGACTCAGTGAGCGGTTCTTTATAACCTCCACACAATCCACAGTTCGTCATGGGTAACATATAAAGCAGCATAGAATATAATCAAGGAGGTAAGCTACTTTTTAGTGTGACTATCAACCCCGTGGGTCATTCTGTATAGTCCATATATGAGAAAATTGCCAAAACAACCTAACCTTGCCACCTGGCATCCGGCCCTTAAGGCCTAATTAGTATAAGAATCCCGGCTACAACCGGCCCTGCCATACATGGTAGAATCACAGTGGTCGTTCGGCCCCATCATATCAAGATGTAAACAAAAATCCTGGGCCATCGACTAGGATGGTCTACTAGTCTACGGACACCGTCTGGGGTAGGGATAGCTAGTCCCACCCAACTTGGGTCTGACACCTAGCGGGCCCGTTGGTGCATCTCAAGATCCAATCACTAGACGAGCTAAGCATTGGTCATTTCCGACCTCCACGCTTCTCGGCGGACCATCATAATCACATCACACAAGCAAGTGTATAAAGATTCCTTATATAAAATCTCGGGCGTCCGCCCGTGTTCAGCCCTTTATTTCCAGGTCGAAACATGCGTGCACTATTACTCGCTAATTATTCCTTTGGTGTGAAACCTAACTAGTCTACCATTGAGTTTCCATAAATAGCACACACCTCATATATTTCAAGTTGATCATCTAGTGTCATATACTATCCTAGCTAATGTGAAATACATGTCATAAACTTGAAAATGTGCCCAATAACAAAGTAGGACAACATATAAGCTATAATTAAATTACTTCACGTCACACACTATATGTAGCCATATGATTCGATAATAAAGAATTTAAATTCTACATTAGACCATAAACTCAGCAAGGAATTAAATTATCTAACATGGTAACAATATCACCAATTTCAGAATTTAGAGAGATAAATAATTCCTTGATTTAAACCAATAAGGAACATACACTAAGCATAGCAACAATTAAACATGACATAATGAATTAAATGAATCCTATCTTTGAATACATATACCATAGCCATCATACCCATATGAGCATTAGCAAGAACATTTCCATAATATGATAATGTAGATCTATCACCAACAACTCATATGACAAGCGAGAAATTTCATAACATGAATATGAATTAGCGTCGAACGGGAAGGTATGAACAACTACTCGAAATCATGTGGTTACCCCCTTTACCCTTGCTCGGCCGAACCATCTATGTGGGAAGGGGCTGGAAATTATGCATTCTAACAGGTTGAACAGTGAACAAAAATTACAAATTTCATCTAACATTAAGCATGGAGGTACAAGTTACGGCGATATAACAAGTGATCCAACAATTCAACACAAACAGCCCCAACACCCCTTCCCCTTTGCACTGCTCGGCCAACTCGAGCAGGGTAGTAACCTGCTCGGCCGAACCCCCTAGGGGTGGTGGATTTGGTTACGGTGGCAATATGAGAATCAATCCAAAGCCTAAAACATAACGATCATTCGACGATACACGAGTTGCGAAATGAGCGAGGACATTGGGGAGAATTTCGGCATGACCTTTCCCCTTTTTCCTCAACTCGGTCAGCCCTCAAAACTAAGAAAAATCAACACAATAAAGATACGTGAATCATGGTATAACGGCGATTAAAGTTCTATCAAAAAGAATCACAACGATCAACAATAACTCACGTAGAAAACCCCGGTTTCATAATTTATAGGTTCGGCCACCCGCCTCCCCTAAAAATCTTCTCTAACCACTCACCTTGGATGGATCACGAAGGAACCTTGATGAAAATGAGATTTTGATCTCATCGAGCATCGTTGCGAACTCGACGCCGACAAGATCTCCTCCTCCTTCTCTCCCTTTCACCCTCTTGATGGCCTGCATGCGGCTCTCTCTTTGAGCCGCACGGATGGCTTGGGTGAGGGGTTCTATTCCCCTCATCCAATGACCTATTTGCCCCTCACTTGACTCAACTTCTACTTGATTCGATCCGAGTCCGATTCGGACTCCGGTCCTACCCGCCATTCCTATAAATCTGCTCTAACCACTCACCTTGGACGGACCACGAAGGAACCTTGATGAAAATGAGATTTTGATCTCCTCGAGCATCGTCGTGAACTCGGCGCCGACAAGATCTCCTCCTCCTTCTCTCCCTTTCTCCCTCTTGATTGACTGTGTAAGGCTCTCTCTTTGACCCGCATGGATGGCTTGGGTGAGGGGTTTATTCCCCTTATCCAATAACCTATTTGCCCCTCACTTGACTCAACTTCTACTTGATTCGATCTGAGTCTGATTCGGACTCCGATCCTATCCGCACTCATGAGTTGAACTCGACTTTAACAAGACATCATAATCAAGAAAGGAAATAACCATTTAGATAATTTAAATTTCATATTTCCACGGGTCGGGTTATACCTTCTACTCGAGGCAATTTTTGCGGCTCGACCCTGCTACCCTTCGATCCGGTGCGCTACACCAAAATAAATTTTTATATTAGGAAATTTTTTGGGTCTTATAGTGGTCTTGTGATTTGGTGGTTACCTTGGTATAGAAAGTATAAATCCACTTGTGTAAGCTAGGTTAGGAGTGTTCCTTTGGAATTGAGGTGTGAAGGTGGATACTTTCGGATGTGGAAGTGCCTTTGAAGTGAGTGTAGGGTCTTTCCGGTGAAAGGTCATCGATTGTAAACTACTCTTAACTTAGTGGATTTGTGAGTGAAATAGTAAACACGGTGCTTAGGTAGTGGAGTAAGCGGTGTTGCCGAACTACTATAAATTATTGTTTTTGCATTGGCTTTTGTATTTGTACTTAATAGTCGTATTTATTGTTTCACCCCCCCTCTAGTGTGACCATTTCTCCAACATCTTCTTCCTCTAGCTATCGGTGCTAGTCTCCTTTTAGGCATTTGCTTTTTTAGAGGTTGTGAAGTAGATCGATCAAAATATTGCTACTAAGGATCAAGATTATGATCATAATATGAAAGATTGTCAACGACTTAGACAAGCATCGAAACAAATGGCTTGTGTCAACACCCAAATTAAGGTCTCTACCACTACCACTAACACCATTCAACAAGCCATGTTTAAAACCTTACCCAAATGCCAACAAAGATAAAAATCATAAAGTGAATGCCTTTCTCATCATTACCGATTTATTGGGCTATAACTTCATGAAGGTTTTGGAGTACAAACTTGATGAACATATTCTTGTTACCAACACTATATGTAATGGGGTTCACCCATGAAAGTCTACAACCTATAACAATCTTAACCAACTTTAGGGGAGACACTATTATGCCAACTAAGATTATTTGATTAGATGATACCATTAAAACCCCTGAGAAAACCATGAATATACAGTTCATGGTGATATATATATATATATGAAACTAGTGCAACATAATGATTAGTGGATGCACATTACTTGCCAAATTGGTTTCTTAGATGCATGACCTTTCCATAGCCAAATCACTAAGTCTCATTTTGATGTTTCAAAATGTAATAATTTATTTAGAAAAATATGTCAACAACTTGATACCAAACTAGGATAGAAGATGTGCACCTTTTTGAGTTATATTTATAGCTAAAAAATACAAGAAAATTCTCATGTTGTGCTGAAGCATGTTTGCATGGTGAAATCATAGTCTTTAATTATTTAACGATTAATTTTCACTATATATATATGGGATGCTTAATTTGGTGGTTATGCGGTTGCCTTTGTAGTTCGTGATAAGTAACTATGTAGGATATGGATATGTCCAACTTTGGATTTTACATGTTTCCTCAGTATTGTGAGGTGTTGAATGTCTTCTTGTAATTTGCAATGTCTCTGTCACCCACCTCTGTTTTTCTTTTAAAAACCAAAACACCCAAAACACATGTACTTTTAGCTTGTTGTCTTTGTTGTATGTATAGTAGAACGTTAAGCAATATGGACTTCTACAACTCTCTCCGATCATGTAGTTGATTAATGGAATGATTACATATGGCTCCTTTAATTACAATCTCAGTCTAATATGGCTTAAAAGATATTTGACAAACAAATTTGAGCAAGGTTAAGCTATGGTCCAAAGAGCTTATTTATTACTCTCTAAGTCTTACTCAAGGAATCAAATCCACAAATCATAAGAAAAAAAAGTATATTGTTAAACCAAATGCTTACTTTTATTCACATAATACATAGGGTCGGAGATCTTGCACCTGAAGAGGATGCAATAGAATTTACCAATGTACAAAGAAAGTCGTGAAGGCAATATTGCTTTGTGAGAAGAAATTAAAACACCAATTACACTATAAATAGTATATGTAATTTGTCAATTCTTTCTCCTCAACCATTAATTAATTCACCACAATTTATCATATACATAACACATTGTATAATATATTTCATTGTGAACAACTCTTATCTCCAAATTGATGTTTTGTGATTTGGACTTCGATATATGACATCAAATTAATCTGTTTATGAACCTATGTCAACTGATGAGTAAAACTCATAAGTTTTCGCCATTATTATGATATGTCGTAGTCCACCAATGGGTGATAGAACCATCAATAGAACTCCTAATATAATGCAAATCTGACAAAAAAAAAGATTAAAATGGTTAGATGTGGTTTCTTCAATGTAGAAGCAATGAAAATAATGTTGTAGAGTTATCTAACTTCTTACCCAGTTAGTGATCCAAGACAAGCTGAACCTTCTAGGCTTGTAAATAGTAAGTCACATAATGCAAGGAAGCTGAGAAGGTCAAAAGATCACTTAGAATTGTAGTTCAATTTGTTTGATTTATTTTTTGATCCATGAACTATCTTATCTAATATGATTTACACTCATTGTTTCATGTTTTGTAATGAAAGCTTACGAAGAATATAGTTGGGGCTAATGCAAAACCACCAAAGAAGCCAAGTAATGCACCAAAGAAAGGGAAAGTCATTCCAACGAACATGGTAAATGCTGCAAAATGAGGTAGGAATTACTAAGTTCATCAAGACTATAGAAGAAACAAGCATGGTTTAACTGAAGGAAAATGAATGCTTACCAACATAAACTGAGCGCGCTATAAGGCGAAGAGTTAGTCCTGGAGTGAACTGAAGTTTTTTCACAAGCATTGTTTCAATCATATCGAAGACGGGCATGGCATAAATCTGCATCCATCATTGTAAGATGTTGAAATCAAGGATTTAATATTATGTTTGTAGTGTCTCCAATAATCAAGCTAATATTAACAATTACCTGGTAGCTACCAATAACGTGGACGACAACCATCATGTTAGCCATGGCAATGAGCCATTTAGGCTTATTGAGGGTGATGAGGATGTTGTCATCGACACTGTTGCCGAACACCCAATACCCAACAATAGCGACGGGGAAGTAGCATAGAGCTACAACGATGTAGGCAATGATGACACCTTTCCACATGGGCTTCTTAGAAGGCTTTTCCGGCGTTGAGGGAATGGTGGCTTGGATTTCCAATACCACATTGTGACCAGCGTATGCAAATGCAACATCGCCCAATGCACTCAAGAAGTTAAACGTAGTCTCTACTTGGCTCGAACCTTTATGTCCATACTCTACATTCTCTAACTCACCCTTATCCAAGGAAGCCCCCCAAACAATGGTGGAATAACTGCAAAAGATTTTATTTAAGTTGTGTTAATATTATTGTGTTGTTCAAATCAGATGTTTTTTGTTATTTGAAAGTTAAGTACCTTAGAGACATGATTGCAGCGGCAAAGGAGATGCCAGAGTTGGAGTTGAAGTCAGGGAGTTGGGAGAGAACGAAATGGACAGAGGCGAAGATCATGATGAAGTAAGTGAGCTTGATTTTCTTGCAGTCGGAGCATACAGTGTCGTGGAACTTCTGCAAGGATTTGCCACCGTTGACCATGTAGACGATGTTGGTTCCAACTTCGACAATGAGTTGTTGTGGGACAACGATCCAGAGGCCTAGCTTCTCACCAAATGCATGTTGACCTAGCTCATGGTAGCGATCAAACCGCTTTCCTGGGACCATCTCATTCATCTCCACCATTTGCCATAGGGTATATAGAGTGATGATCCATGAAAGGATGAGCACGACAATGCTAGGGCCCCTATTGAATTGGAAGCAATATTGATTGTTTCATGTCAACAAAATTAGAAAAATAATTATATAGGTTTTATGATGAATTCGTGTACCATCCGAGTCCAGCCATGGCGTAGGGCAAAGTGAGGACGCCAGCACCGACCATGGCGGTGACATTATGGAAAGCAGAGTACCACCACTTGGCATTCCTCGACGATGTGATGGGAAGCCAATCATCGACCGATTTCTCCTTCTTGCTCTATAAGCAATAAGTTAACAATAGTGCTATTTGCTTCTTTATTAAATGAAATAAAAGTAGTATCCACTAATTTATTATTAAAATATCAAGATTTAGATATAGGGCCAATTAACTCTTAAAATGACAAGAAAATTTAATCGATTACGAAAATGAATAATGTCACATTTGTTCTTTTAGAAAATCTTTTTGTAATTATAACAGGTCTAATAGCTAAGTAGTTTGTTTTTTTCTAATCTTTATTAATAGATGTATTTATTATGTCTTAGATCATTTATGTATGGAAGAAAGAGTAAAATACATAAGCACTTCAGGAATATTTGATTTTGAAGTGCTTATTTCAATATTTGATTGAACTCAACAATTAAGTTTTTTCAAAAGATTGGATTCATCAAAGACATTCATGCCCCCTTTAACTTAAAAAAATTACACTCAATATGCATGTAAAGGTAGATTCTGTTGAATTTTTTTTATCTCTATATGTCTAGGAAAAAAAATAGAAATTTTGGAATAATAGTTAAAGATTATGAATTTGTTTTCATATGTAGTGACTTAAAAATCATTCATCTCATTATTATTTTTTAGAGGGGACTTCTACAAGATCTCTCTTGTATAAGAGAAATACATATATGATTTGTTTGCTTCATTGGATTGTATTGGATAGGATTGCAAATGAAAGGTAGAAGTATTGAAAGTGTTTTTTAAAATCTGGTTTTCACTAGATATCATATCAATTTTATATACGTTCAATCATCTATTCTTCTAATCCATGCACTAAGAAAACAATGGATTAAAATTCATCTCTTATCCTATCTCCTTTTGTCTATGAAGCAAGAAAGGTAAAACTTTCGATGCAACATAGAAAGGTAAAACATCTTTATTTTTCTTTCTTCAACTTTGTTTTGCTGAAATAATCTTAATTATGTAGCAAATATATCCATTGGAAATCATAAGAAGAGGGAGGACCGCATGATAATTTAACAAAAAGGTCCTTCTCCATACCTTACATTGGTTCCTTGCGTGGTTTTTTTGATGGTGATGTTGCTTGAGTTCCCATGAGAGAGAGAGAGAGAATGGATATGAGTATAGGAGAGAGAAGACAATGCAAGTATTAGTATACTTTACAATAACTAGTATATATAGAGTCGGGAAGGAGGACAGAATGAAACGAAGGAAAGTTTCTTTTGTAGTTGAGAGCAAACGAAGGAAAGTTCAAATATATACATAGAAACAGAACGAAAGAGGGGGCACTAATAAATGCCTCTAACCACTCAATGACAATAATAGGCGTTAGCACATCAGGTATACTGTCTATTCCAATTCCATTCCCACCATATGAAATTCCTTATTACTATGAAGTAACCTAACATCAGTGTTCCCCTACTACATAGAGACGTTAGCACGGTGAGGAGTAACGCTCTGGTGCTCGCCGACCCAGCATAAGAAGAATTACAATGATTGATCGATGATCTTTTGGCACAGAATCAAAGGTTAACAACCCATATCTAGGCACTGACACAATCCAAGGAGCAACACCTGACCGAGTGCGAGCATCGCCGCTCGAAACACAATGAAGATAGTCTCCTCGAGAGGACCGGGAGGCCAACCTCTGCTTTTCGAGACAAGGTCTCCCACACACACCTCTACAGAGAAAAAGAAGGAATGAGAAACACAAAGGCCATTCCACCCCCCACCGTCGACCCGGGACCTTTCACCTTGCACATCATGGCGGTTCATCTCCTCGATAACTTCAAAACTATCGACCACTCTCTAGCTATAAGAGAGCACGAGTGATCCGACCAGTAACCCAATGATGTTCAAGTCGATGATGCTCCTCAACGGCACAACCGACTCCATCCTGTGCCGAGCCTTCCCCACTTTCCTAGAGAAGGTTGTACTATTATGGTTCTCCGCCCTCCTGTTGGGATGTGAATAAGAAATGTAGCGAAAATAGCAATTTAAAAAATTCAAAACATCCCAAATAGCGATCTACTTTAGCAATAATTAAGAAATTCAATCTACAAGAGAAGGAGAAAGGCATACGTTATATCGTGGTTGGATAGGCTAATCCTATCCCCGTCTTGAGACGCACACATGCACGTCCTCCAATAATACTCCACACCAAGCACCTCACAACAATAGGGGGCAAACACCGGGGCTCGTTGTGGCTCAACGGAGAAGCTTTCTCAATCCCGAAATCCACCTAGGCAAGGCCGGCCCTTCCACCAAGAACCGAGCACCAAAAATGGATGAAGAGGGGATGAGAAAACCATGGAACGAGAGGGTAAATAAAAGAATACCTCACTGTCCTTCTTGGACTCCTCCAAGAAGATGAAGTAGGAGGCATACCCAAGTAGAAGACACCTTCAAATCGGCTTCACCAAAAGCCCAGGGAACGAGGAGGAAGATGGCCGACCACCATGTATATTTGGTTCAAAATCAAATTATATTTAATTCATAATTAAATATATTCCCGGTCAAGTAGTTATTTACATATTTGATTCATAATTAAATTTAATCAACTACATGAAATATTATCATGTGTCAATCCCTACAATTTAGGGATGCCCTACAAATTAGGGTTACCGAGGAACTCCTTCCTCGCGCATTCATTCCTCTAGGAAACAACTTTCCTATCGTATCGGTAAACGAGATCCATGATCAAGTTGCGGCATGTCCATGCTAGTAGACATATAGGGCTGCATTCAGACTTTATCTCATAAGGTCCGTTACAATGTTAGCCTGTTGTGTCTGACCCATTGGGCCCCACACTAAGCCAGTAGTGAGTGGTGCATAACGAAGAGTCGGATCCGATAGAACGACTTTTATTCGAATCTTATGAGCCTCCACTAAACCCCTTTAGTGTGGTCGTGAGGGACTTCACTCACAAGTCAAGATTGACGTCTAGCAACGTGTCATGAATACCCGAATAGTGTGAGGTTCAATCTATAGGGATCAAACGCCCTTCAGTGATTAGTTAACATGCAACTAAATCCCTCGGTTACAATGTTCCGAAGTCGGCTAGGGTACAGAAGAAGTGTCAAACCCTAATACCAATTCATATGTGTTCCATCCGCCAAGATGATGTCTCAATAATAAAATGTCAAAAACATCTTCCTGACATTCATATCTACTATGACTAGAGATTCCCGATTCGACACTTGCAGGGACACATAGGACATTATCTCATCTTACTATGAGTAACCGATTCCATGTTGGTTGCTCATCTACCTCCATGAATGTTTCCCCATGCCCAATAATACCCGACACATGATGTTGAGGGCCACATAGGGATAAAACCAAAGCAATGGGTTGTCACTTACAAGGTAACCATGACAACCTCAAGTCCAAAGACTGCTTGCACCTACTATCACCCGAGGAACATCTTATTCATACTCATGTAAGGATTCCATTATATGTTCCTCGTGTAGGTCCATTCAGTGAACTCATTCACTATTGAGTACGTACACTTGTACATTAATGACGTCGTATAGGTAACTATGAGATCAGCTACCCGCTATCGTAAAGGGCATATACCAAGTGCATTAGTCTATCCGAAATCACCAATCCTCTAATCCGTGATCCTTTGACTAGGAACATTTAGAACATGGGCATCTGGATTCTAAGTCTCACTGTCATGATCTCATCATGGCCTTAGAATCATTTGCCCGAATTCTTGGGGTTCATCATAACCTTTATAAATAAAGATGGATCATATGATGAAAAGTTGCCTCATAAAATTGATTACCCTTGAATAGTCCATGAACACATCGACATGTGATTGGTTCAAGGCTTCATGGCTTATAAATACCAGCCATAATACCTCACCTACCTTCCTTAACTATTCCATTGAGTTCATATACAAGCATTCAAGGCGTTCATCACAGTTCAACTATCGCATCGATTCTTCCATCCACATTGAAGAGTTGAAGTAATTGAAGGTAATGAAAGGAGCTGTCAAGTTTGATTTAATGTTCTCACTCCTTAACCTTGTTTTCCTTAATTAAGTTATTTGATTGTGATTTCCAAGAGAGCTCGTAAGGTGTGCTAGAGAAACACCTTAGGTAGTTATAGAATTGTGTTTAGAAATTTGAGTCCTCATTGTATTCTTAGGGAAGCACTATTTCTATATCAAGAGAAACTTGTGAAGCATTCATATCAAGAGAATTACAAATTGGTTGTTAAGGGGTTTACAAGTAAAAATAGATAATTGAACCAAGAATTAGCTAACACACTATTCAACCTCCCCCCTTCTGGTGTGGTTATTTCACCAACATTCGGTATCAGAGCGAGGTTGCATGTAGGTTTAGAATTAAAAATCTACCCTACACTTTAAAATGAATATCGAAAACCACTTAGCTCAAGGGTCCTCTAATCATGCTCCTCAATCGTTTGATGGCAATTACTATGCCTATTGGAAGATAAGAATGAAATTTTCCCCTCAATCTCAAGGAATGGATGTTGGAGGTTAATACAAGTAGAGTACAAACAACCTACTAAAAACATGGATGAATAGAATCTAGATGAAGCAATGCTAATGCCAAGGCCATGAATGCTTTGCATTGTGGTCTTTCTATAAATGAGTTTAATAGGATCTCCACTTGTATGTCGGCCTTTGAAATTTGGAATGTTTAGAAACTACACATGAAGGCACTTCACAAGTTAAGGAATCTAAGATAACTCTTCTCATGCATGACTATGAAATGTTGAGAATGCTTTTACATGAAACCATTGATGAAATGTTGCTAGATTTCAAAATATCACTAATGGTTTATGTAATCTTGGTAAGGATTTAAAAGCACAGGAGAAGGTAAGGAAGCTCCTATAAGACCCAAAAAACTTCCTAATATAAAAATCTATTTTGGTGCAGCGCGTCGGACCCGGGGTTAGTCTAGTCAAGCCTCGGAATTGCCTCGAGTAGAAGGTATAACTCGACTAATGTAGTATGAAGTTTAAATTTGGTTAAATGACCCTTTCCTTGTATGCATTGATGCTTTAATTGAGTTAAGATCGACTTGTGTTGTGAATAGAATAGAAACCCAAGTCAGACTCGGACTGAGTCGAGTCAAGATTAAATCGTAAGGGGCAAATAAGAAATTTTAGATGAGGGAATAAAATCCCTCATCATTGAGCCGTGCGGCTCATCTAGGAGCCGCACAAAGCCTGAGCAAGAGAGAGGGGAGAAAGAGGGAGGACGGATCTTGGTCGGTCCGGAAGATTTGAGATCGCTAACGTCCGATTCTTCTTCTTCCTCAAGCAAAGGTGAGTGGTCGATCCTAGTAAGATGGGTAGGCGTGTGGCCGACCCTTAAAATGGTGAATCGTGGGTTTTCTCTCGTCGGATCTTGTGAATTCGAGGTTTCCTCGATGATTATGGTTTTTATTGCATGTTGTAATTGCCCGATGAATGTTTCCGCGTTGTTTTTCTTATATCTTGGGGTCGGCTAGATGATGGAAAAGGGGAAAGGTCATGCCGAATTTTCCCCCAATTCTCTTGCTTGTCCTAAACCCCCCCTATAGTTCGTGTAGATTTAAATTTGTATGATTCATGATTCAATTGATGCCATAGTTGTTTGAGATTCTTTCTCCTTAAGAGTTTTTAGTGTTCGGCCGATAAGGGAAGCCTTGATCAAGGTCTGGCCGAACAATGAGGGGGAGAGGATTGGTCTACAATTCATCTAGGGTAGTTCATAAGGTTAAATGCTAGAGGTTGTGATCAAACAACAAGGATCAATCACCTTCTCCTACCCTTGTAGGCTCGGCCGAGTAAGGCATGCCTTGCTCAAGGTTCGGCCGAACCAAGTAGGGGAAAGGTAATCGGAGAGGATTAGTTTTCATACTTAGAAACATTTGAACATTAGAAAGCGAGGGTCACCTCAATCGTCAAGTCGAATTGAGAGGAGAAATAGGAAAGACACCAACTAAGCAAAACACCACCCTATTGCATATGTACATATACACTTAGCAACATTAAGAAGTAGTAATTGCTTTCAATATTTTTCCTTATTAGTTGCTATTTCTAGTGGAGCATTGCCATGATAGCTCTAGTGTTACCTTGCTGTAAATTTTTGTTAAATACAGAATTTACTTACTTATTTGATGCACTATTATGATTATTTATGGTAGTAGTGATAGGTTAACTTTCCTATCACTTGAGGGATATGGCACATCCATATATAGCCATTCTACACCTGTGATAGGTAGCCCACGCTAGTGTAATGTAGCAAATGACACTAGACGAAAAGTAGAAAAACTTTAAAGTGCGTGTTAATTATGGTAACTCGAATGTAGGTGAGTTAGAATGCTTTCTCATGGTTTAATTAGTGTATAGTGAGGTACGGATAATACTGGCCCAGAATCAAGGGGTGAGTACGGGTAGACACCCGAGATTTTATAGAAGGAAACTCTAGACACTTGTTTATATGATGTGATTGCGATGGTTTGCCGAGATGCTTGAGTAGTCGGAACGACGAGTGCATGAATCGGTCAGTGATTGGGTCTTGAGATATCACCAGCGGGCCTGCTAGGTATCAAACCCCAGTTGGGTGGGACTAGCTATCACTACCCCAGACGGTGTTCAAAGACTAGCACACCTTCCTAGTCGATGGCCCGGGAACTTCTTGATTTCACCTTGGTACTGTGTGGCCCAAGTGGCCAGTGTATTATTACCATGTATGGTAAGGCTGGTTGTGGCCGGAAGTCCTAGACCATGAGTAGGCCATAAGGGCCGAATGCCAAGTGGCTAAATTAGGCCGTTATGGCAGGTTTCTATTTCTAATATATGGTCTATATAGGACGACCCCTGTGGTCGGTGGTCATATCAAAAGTAACTTACCTCCCTGACTATATACTATGCTGCCTTATATATATTTATGCATGCTTACAGGGGATTATGTGGAGGTTCGGAAGAATCGCTCACTGAGTCCAAAGTGGACTCACGGTTTATTTATTTTTGTTTTACAGATCATGATCATTGAGTTGAGGCTTGACGTCATGGTGTAGCTGGATGGGTAGGCAGTGGTGTCAATCTCGTAGTGGCGTCCTTTAGTCATAGTCTAGTGGTCTAGATGTTTTCATTTTCCTACACCGATAATTGTTGTCTTTTAATCTTGTACTCAACTTTGAACTTGAGATGTTTCAGTTTGTGATTATGTTAGTTACTCTTCTCTTTTCAAAAAATTTGTGAACTTTTGAAACTTTAAATAAAACTGCATTGTGGTTTCTTTTTATTCGATGTGTTTTTGGTTTCTCGTTGGTCAGTGTAGGTAGTAGGCTTCAGGGTAGTATGTAGACCCTGGCTGGTCACACGACCCAGAGTTGGGGTGTGACAAAGTTGGTATCAGAGCTTCTAGTTAGGTCTTAACTATGACTAAGAGTTGGGTACCGTATGAGACATATGCTAGCTTGTCGACATACGGTATAGTTATGCTACGAGATCGGGCAACCACGACTGCACCCAGCGCACCATGCGGTTAGTAAATTTTAAAAGCTTATGTTAAAAATTTATTATGTTACAGGAAGCTTTTTCTTTTTTGTGATAGTGTAATGGAGGCTCTTAATGCTGCACTGAGCGACAATGGCAGTAAATCGACAAAATGTCGAGGCCGAGGTCGAGGCCGAGGCTGGGCCCGGGGCAGAGATAGGGAGCAGTTTGAGGGTCAAGGGCTCAAGTCAACCGTTGGTCAATTGCAGGCTCGGGTAACTCAGCTAACTAAGGCGCTCCTTAGGGAACAAGAACTGGGGCAACAGATGCAATAGCAACCGCAGCAGCCATCGCCACAACCTATACCCGTAGTTCCGATGGTACCGGAGGTGGTCGAGACTGTAATACTAGTGGTCAAGACTCCAGGAGCCCTAACCTATGCAAACTTTGTCACACTGAAGCCACCAGAGTTCACCGGAACAAATCAACAGGTGGAAGTGACTGAGTTTTTGGGGGATTGCTATGAATTATGCATGGAGCTGGTGCTGATCGGAGGTAGCGGCTCGTATGGTCGAACTTTAGATGAGGGGACCGGCAAAGGTCTGGCTGCACACTTGGAGGGCTCGTAGGGCTGCAGGCACACTGCCTCCCACGTGGGAGGAATTCAGGGTGGCTGTGGAGGAGCAGTATCTGCTAATGAGTGTTCGCGACAAGCGAGCCCGAGACTTTGAGATGTTGCGTTAGTTTGGAGGTATGTCAGTATCAGAATATGAGATGGAGTTCAACCTTCTTTCCAAATATCATCCAACCCTAGTGGCATCTAAGACCGCTAGGGTCAAGAGGTTCGTGGCAGGCCTGAGGCCACAGATCGGCAGGCTCATCCACTATATTGACGATTCCACTCTTGCTCGGGTAGTGGATGAAGCCCTTCGGAAGGAAGCCTTGGTGCCGTTTGAAAGGAATGACGGGCCAGCCAAGAAGAAATTTCAGCCGCAAGGATATGGTAGTCGGCCTTGGCATTCTGAGCGGGCAGTGATCGCTGCAGACCACCAGTAGAGCCGAGGACAGAATGGTAATCGGGGCCGAGGGAGCCCATGGTCTGGATTAGTGAGGCCGGCAGTGTCAGGAGGTGGTTCTTAGAGATATGAGGTGGCAGAATGTGACAGTTGTGGTCGGAGGCATTGGGGGGGCTGCCTTGGCCGCATGAATGCTTGCTATAGGTGCGGTCGAGTCGGGCACTTCAAGGACTATCCCGAGGGTGTTGGCCAGAAGCCTGACCAGTATAAAGGAAAGGCACCTATGTCAGTGGGGTCAGTGGCTCAGAGTGGTCAGACACAGAACAAGGGGCCGCAGACTAGTCATTCAGAGAGACCGCCTGCTCGTGTATTTGCCATGAATCATGATGGGGCAGAGGCTTCTAAGGCAGTGGTAGCAGGTACTATTTTAGTATGTTCATCTATTGCATATGTTTTGTTTGATTTGGGTGTCACACACTCGTTTGTATCTGCCAAATTTCCTGCTGACTTGCAAATGGCGCCTTCCTTGCTTGACGGGCAATTGGTAGTAGTATCAATGCCTACGAGCGATGCAATCATAGCCAAATCAATTTACCAAGGCTGCGAAGTGCTCATTTGCGGCCATGTACTGAGTGCAGATCTAACACTCCTACCCACACTTGAACTCGATGTCCTTCTTGGCATGGATTGGTTGGCAGAACACTTTGTGTTGTTGGATTGTAGGGCTAAAATAGTTATGTTCAGCAAGCTCGGGCTGCCGCAGTTCACCTTCTAAGGAGAGGGAGGAAGCAAGCCGATAGGAGTCATCTCAGTCCTAAACGCTCGTAATATGCTTCAGGGCGGTTGCCAATCTTTCCTGGCCTTTGTATCTGTGGCTGAGGAAGATGGGGGTGAGGCAAGAGATGGCAGTGGAACTCTGGTAGTTTGTGAGTTCCCTAATGTGTTTCTTGAGGTATTGCCGGGATTGCCGCCCAGAAGGAAAGTTGATTTTTGCATTGATTCGTAGCCCGGGGTAAAGCCGATTTCCATCCCACCTTATAGGATGGCATCGGCCGAACTCAGGGAGTAAAAAGTGCAATTGCAAGAAATGCTAGACATGGGTTTCATTCAGCCGAGCGTGTCACCCTGGGGTGCCCCGGTACTCTTCGTGAAGAAGAAGGATGGGTCGATGCGCATGTGCATCGACTATAAGCAGCTGAACAAAGTGACAGTCAAGAATCGTTACCCACTGTCGAGGATAGATGATTTATTTGACCAGCTGCAGGGGGCACAGTGGTTTTCGAAGATAGACTTAAGGTCCGGATACCATCAGCTGAGAATCCGGGACTGCGATGTGCCTAAGACGGCCTTTAGGACTTGCTATGGTCAATACGAGTTCCAGTTCCTAGTGATGCCCTTTGATCTAACCAATGCACCTGCTGCCTTCATGGACCTGATGAACAGGGTATTTAGGGAGTACCTAGACAACTTTGTGATCGTCTTCATTGATGACATCTTAGTATACTCTAAGAGTGAAGAGGAGCACTCCGAGCACCCGAGGATGGTCCTGGAAACCCTCAGAGAGCACTAATTGTTTGCTAAATTTTCCAAGTGTGAATTCTGGTTGGAAAGTGTAGGGTTCCAGGGCCATGTAGTTTCCAAGGAAGGGATAAGGGTAGATCCTGCAAAGGTGGAGGTGGTGCAGAACTGGAGGCGGCCAACCAGTGTGACTGAGATCGGTCGGGTATTACCGAAAGTTTGTAGATAACTTCTGTAGGATTACAGCCCCTTTGTCTTGGTTGACTCAGAAAAAGGTTAAATTCATTTGGGACGAGAAGTGTGAGGCGAGCTTTCAAAAGCTCAAGGAATGTTTGACATATGCACCCGTGTTGGTTGTACCTTCCGGCTCAAGAGGGTTTGTAGTCTTCTGTGATGCCTTTCGGGTTGGCCTAGGTTGCATTCTGATGTAGTTTGGTAGAATCATAGCCTATGTGTCCCGCCAGCTGAAAGTTCATGAAAAGAACTATCCGACGCATGACCTAGAGCTAGCAGCGGTGGTTTTTGCACTGAAGCTCTGGCAGCACTATCTGTATGGGGAGACTTGCGAGATCTATACGGATCACAAGAGCCTCCAGTACTTGCTTACCCAAAAGGAGCTGAACCTCAGGCAGAGGAGGTGGCCGGAGCTCCTGAAGGATTATGACTGCACCATTATGTATCATCCGGGGAAAGCAAATGTGGTAGCAGATGCTCTAAGCAGAAAATCCATGGGTAGTTTGGCTCATTTGGAAATCAAACGGAGGCCTCTAGCTCAAGAGTTGGCGTTGTGCCTAGATGGGGGTACAACCTTAGCAGTGTCAGCTTCAGGTGCCTTGGTGGCACACCTGCGGGTACAATGCACTCTAGTGGACATATTGTGTGTCGTGCAGGGAGAGGACGCCTTTTGTGCACTGACCAAGGACTTAGTGCAGAGAGGCGATGCAGAGAACGGATTCAGGTTGGACTCAGAGGGTCTTCTGAGATTCAAAGACCGAATTGTGGTGCCAGATATGACAAAGGTGCGCAGGTAAGTCCTGGAGTTGGGTCATCGTTCCACTTATACGATGCATCCAGGGGCCACCAAAATGTATCGAGATTTAAGGCAGCATTACTAGTGGAAAGGTATGAAAAGAGAGGTAGCAGAGTTTGTGTCCAAGTGTCTGGTATGCCAACAAGTAAAGGCCGAACATTTGAAGCCTGCGGGGCTGCTGCAGTACCTCAAAGTGCCCGAGTGGAAGTGGGAGAAAACACCATGGACCCGTGACCAGGTTGCCTAAGTCAAAAGGTGGCTTTGACTCCATTTGGGTGGTAGTGGACCAGTTAACCAAGACCGTGCACTTCATTCCAGTGAAGACTACCAGTTTCTACAGAGCAGTACGCTCGACTATTTCTAGATAGGATTGTGGCTTACCACGACACCCCGGTGATGATCATATCAGATCGGGGTACCCAGTTCACAGCCCGATTTTGGCAGTCTTTCCAAGAAGCCTTGGGTACCCAGGTGCGCTTCAGCACAACTTTCCATCCGCAGACTGACACACAGTCAGAGAGGAGCATCCAAACCTTGGAGGATTTGCTGAGGGCATGCATCGTGGATATGGTCGATGGCTATGAGAAACACCTACCACTGATAGAGTTCGCCTACAAGAATAGCTATCATAGTAGCATTGGCATGGCTCTTTTCGAAGCCTTGTGTGGGCGGTAGTGCAGGTCTCAGGTGGGTTAGTTTGAGGCCGGGGAATCACTCATGGTGGGTCTTGATCTGGTTGAGGAAGCGGTAGAGAAGGTGAAAACCATAAAGAAAAGATTGCTAGCGGCCCATTGTCGACAGAAAATGTATGTCGATAAGAAGGCCATATAATTGGAATTTGCCGTGGGCGACTTAGTGTTCCTGAAGGTTTCCCCTATGAAAGGGGTGGTCCGATTTGGGAAGAAGGGAAAGTTGAGCCCTAGGTTCATTGGGCCTTTCCCTATTCTCAAGCAAAAGGGCGGGGTGGCTTATGAGCTGGCTTTGCCTCCTAGCCCGAGCAGAGTGCACCCGGTTTTCTATGTATCCATGCTCCGGAGATATGTAAAAGATGATTCACATGTGATCGAACCTACTTCAATTGAGGTGGATTAAGCTGTCTCATTCAAGGAAAGGCTAGTAGAGATCCTTGACCACCAAGTTAGGAAGCTAAGGTCCAAAGGAATTCCCCTGGTGAAAGTTAGATGGGAGCACCACTCCGGGCAAGAGGCCACTTGGGAGGTAGAGCAAGACATGAGAGAGTACTACCCTTCCTTGCTTGAAGAGCCGGTAAGTCCTTGTCATCCAATTAAATTCGAGGATGAATTTCCCTTAAGGGGGGAAGGTTGTAAGACCCAAAAAACTTCCAAATATAAAAATCTATTTTGGTGCAGCACGTCGGACCCAGGGTTAGTCGAGTCAAGCCTCGGAATCGCCTCAAGTAGAAGGTATAACTCGACTAATGTAGTATGAAGTTTAAATTTGGTTAAATGACCCTTTCCTTTTATTGATCGATGCTTCAATTGAGTTAAGATCGACTCGTGTTGCGAATAGAATCGAAACCCAAGTCAGACTTGGACTGAGTCGAGTCAAGGTTAAGTTGTAAGGGGCAAATAAGGCATTTTAGTTGAGGGAATAAAATCCCTCATCATTGAGCCGTGCGGCTCATCTAGGAGCCGCACAAAGCCTGAGCAAGAGAGAAGGGATAAAGAGGGAGGAGAGATCTTCGTCGGTCCAGAAATCGCGTCGACGCCGAAAGATTCGAGATCACCAACGTCCGATTCTTCTTCTTCGTCAAGCAAAGATGAGTGGTTGATCCTAGTTAGATGGGTAGGTGTGTGGCCGACCCTTAGAATGGTGAATCATGGGTTTTCTCTCGTCGGCTCTTGTGAATCCGAGGTTTCCTCGATGATTATGGTTTTTATTGCATGTTGTAATCGCGTGATGAATGTTTTCGCGTTGTTTTTCTTAGATCTAGGGGTCAGCTAGATGAGGGAAAAGGGGAAAGGTCATTCCGAATTTTTCCCCAATTCCCTCGCTTGGCCTAACACCCCCCCCCCCCCCCCCCCCCTCGTATAGTTTGTGTGGATTTTAATTTGTATGATTCGCGATTCAATTGATGCCATAGTTGTTTGAGATTCTTTCTCCCTAGGAGGTTTTAGCGTTTGGCCAATCAAGGGAAGCCTTGATCAAGGTCTGGTCGAAAATTGAGGGGGAGAGGATTGGTCTACAATTCATCTAGGGTAGTTCATAAGGTTAAGTGCTAGAGGTTGCGATCGAACAACAAGGATCAATCACCTTCTCCTAACCTTGTAGGCTCGGCCGAGTAAGGCATGCCTTGCTGAAGGTTCGGCCGAGCCAAGTAGAGGAAAGGTAATCCGAGAGGATTAGTTTTCATACTTTTGAAATATTTGAACATTAGAAAGCGAGGGTCACCTCGATCGTCAAGTCGAATTGAGAGGAGAAATAGGAAAGACACCAACTAAACAAAACACCACCCTATTGCATATGTACATATACACTTAGCAACATTAAGAAGTAGTAATTGCTTTCAATATTTTTCCTTATTAGTTGCTATTTCTAGTGGAGCATTGCCATGATAGCTCTAGTGTTACCTTGCTGTAAATTTTTGTTAAATACAGAATTTACTTACTTATTTGATGCACTTTTATGTTTATTTATGGTAGTAGTGGTAGGTTAACTTTCCTATCACCTGAGGGCTATGACACATCCATATATAGCCATTCTACACTTGTGACAGGTAACCCACGCTAGTGTAATGTAGCAAATGACACTAGACGAATAGTAGGAAAACTTTAAAGTGCGTGTTAATTATGGAAAGTCGAATGTAGATGAGTTAGAATGTTTTCTCATGGTTTAATTAGAGTATAGTAAGGTACAGATGATACTAGCCCAGAATAAAGGGCCGAGTACGGGTAGACACCCGGGATTTCATATAAGAAAATTATAGACACTTGCTTGTGTGATGTGATTGTGATGGTCTGTCGAGATGCTTGAGTAGTCGGAACGACGAATGCATGACTTGGCCAGGTATTGGGTCTTGAGATATCACTAGTGGGCCCGCTAGGTGCCAAACCCCAATTGGGTGGAACTAGCTATCCCTACCCCAAACGGTGTCCGGAGACTAGCAGATCATCCTAGTCGATGGCCCGAGAACTTCCTGATTTCATCTTGGTACTGTGTGGCCAGTGTATTATTACCATGTATGGTAGGGTTGGTTATGGCCGAAATTCCTAGACCATGAGTAGGCCCTAAGGGCCGGATACCAAGTGGCTAAATTAGGCCGTTTATGGCGTATTTCTGTTTCTAATATATGGTCTATACAGGAGGACCCCTAGGGTCGGTTGTCATATCAAAAGTAACTTACCTCCCTGACTTTATACTATGCTGCCTTATATATATTTATGCATGCTTACTGAGGATTATGTGGAGGTTTAGAAGAACCGCTCACTAAGTCCCAAGTGGACTCATGGTTTATTTGTTTTTGTTTTGCAGAGCATGATCAGTGAGTTGAGGCTTGACCTCATGGTGTAGCTAGATCAGCAGGCAGTGGTGTTAATCTCGTAGTGGCGTCCTTTAGTCATAGTCTAGTGGTCTAGATGTTTCGATTTTCCTACACCGATTGTTGTTGTCTTTTAATCTTGTACTCAACATTGAACTTGAGATGTTTCAGTTTGTGATGATGTTAGTTACTCTTCTCTTTTCAAAAAAAATGTGAACTTTTGAAACTTTAAATAAAACTGCATTGTGCTTTCTTTTTATTCGATGTGTTTCAGGTTTCTCATTGGTCAGTGTAGGTAGTAGGCTTCAGGGTAGTATGTAGACCCTGGCCGATCACATGACCCAGAGTTGGGATGTGACAAAGTTGGTATCAAAGCTTCTAGTTAGGTCTTGACTATGACTAAGAGTTGGGTATCATATGAGACATATGCTTGCTTGTCGACATACGATATAGTTATGCTACGAGATCAGGCAACCACGACTGCACCCAGCGCACCATGCAGTTAGTAAATTTTAAAAGCTTATGTTAAAAATTTATTATGTGACAGGAAACTTTTTCTTTTTTTTGATAGTGTAATGGAGGCTCTTAATGCTGCACTGAGCGGCAACGACAGTAACTCGATAGAACGTCGAGGCCGGGGGCAAGGCCGAGGCCGGTCCCGGGGCAGAGATAGGGAGCAGTTTGAGGGTCAGGGGCTAGAGTCAGCAGTTGTTCAATTGCAGGCTCGGGTAACTCAGCTAACTGAGGCGCTCCTTAGGGAACAAGAACTGGGATTTTATATAAGGAAACTCTAGACACTTGCTTGTGTGATGTGATTGTGATGGTCTGCCGAGATGCTTGAGTAGTCGGAACAACAAATGCATGACTCAGTCAGTGATTGGGTCTTGAGATATCACCAGCGGGCCCGCTAGTTGTCAAACCCCAGTTGGGTGGGACTAGCTATCCCTACCCCAGACGGTGTCCGGAGACTAGCAGACCATCCTAGTCGATGACCCGGGAACTTCTTCATTTTACCTTGATACTGTGTGGCCCGAGTGGCCAGTGTATTATTACCATATATAGGGCTGGTTATGGCCGGAATTCCTAGACCATGAGTAGGCCCTAAGGGCTGGATGCCAAGTGGCTAAATTAGGCCGTTTATGGCGGGTTTCTGTTTCTAATATATGGTTTATACAGGTCGACCCCTGGGGTTGGTTGTCATATCAAAAGTGACTTACATCCTTGCCTTTATACTATGCTGCCTTATATATATTTATGCATGCTTACAGGGGATTATGTGAAGTTGCAGAAGAACCGCTCACTGAGTCCCAAGTGGACTCACGGTTTTTTTTTTTTTTGCAGAGCATGATCAGTGAGTTGAGGCTTGACGTCATGGTGCAACTGGATGGGCAGGTGGTGGTGTCAATCTCGTAGCGGCGTCCTTTAGTCATAATCTAGTGGTCTAGATGTTTTCATTTTCCTACACCGATTGTTGTTATCTTTTAAGCTTGTACTCAACTTTGAACTTGAGATGTTTCAGTTTGTGATGATGTTAGTTACTCTTCTCTTTTAAAATAATTTGTGAACTTTTGAAACTTTAAATAAAACTACATTGTGGTTTCTTTTTATTCGATGTGTTTCTGGTTTCTCGTTGGTCAGTGTAGGTAGTAGGATTTAGGGTAGTAAGTAGACCTTGGCCGGTCACATGACCCTGAGTTGGGGTGTGACAGCTTCTCCGATCTCTTCCCAATGCTTGGGAGCCAAAGGTGATTACAATCATGGAAGCCAAGGATTTGACAACCATGAAAATCACCTAACTCATTGGATTTTTAATGACTTATGAGATCCACATAAGAGCGCACAAGAAGGAAGATGCCCCCAAAAGCAAGAGCATTGCTATAAAAGCATCACACCGAGTTGAATAACCCTCATCATCCGAAGAAGAACTTGATGATCAAGAAGAGATGGCAATGATGATAAGAAGGTTCATGAGATTCATGAGGGGTGGCATGAGGAGAGGCAAGGGTGGCTACACATGCTACAATTGCAACAAGGCGGGGCACTTAAAGAAAGATTGCCCACAACTCAAGATGGCCTCTACCTCCGTTCCTTACAAGAAGGACAAGACCAAGAAGAATAAGAAAGCCATGATGGCTTCATGGGATGAAAGTGAATCCACATCAAGTGAGGACACCAAGAATGAGAAGGCAAATCTTTGCTTCATGGCAAATGACAATGAAGTAAGATTTACTTTTGGTGAGCTTTCATTTACTCAACTAGAATTGGAAGTATAATTTGAACAAATGCATGATGAATTTAATGCTATTAGGAAAATATTTAAAGAAATTAAAAAGGACAACAAATCTCTAGAAGAAGAAAATGATAATCTACTACTTGCATGCAATGCTTTAAGGAAAGAAGTAGAAAGCTTTAAGGATGAGAAGCAAAACTTGGAGAAAACTAAAAATGACTTAGAAAAGGAAAATGAAAAGTTGGAAAGTGCAAACAAGTTTTTGAGCTCACAAATAGAGCATTTAAGTTATAGCATGGTAAATGAAATAGTGAAAACCTTACAAAATGTCATGCTTAAGGTTGATCATCCTAGAAGAACCTCACATGCTCATAATCATGAACACTTCCATGCTCACACTCATAGTTCTAGGAGATTCAATGGAAGTTTCTTTTTTTGAGGGATTTTTGGGCACATAGTTAGAGATTGTGCACTTAAGAGGAACACCCATGCTAGATTTACTTAGGTTCCTAAGATGACTAATACTCAAGGACCCAAGAAGATTTGGGTACCTAAAGTTGCCTTTTCTCTATTTGTAGATAGAGAACCACCCTCAAGCAAGTAGGAGTACTTGGATCTAGGATAGCGGTTGCTCAAAGCACATGACGGATGACATTAACTTATTTGTTACCCTATGAAACAAAGATGGTGGATATGTGACATTTGGAGACAATGCCAAAGGTATGATTGTTGGTATTGGTGATATAGGAACACTTTCTTACCCTTGCATTGAAAATGTTTTATTAGTGGATGGGTCAAAACACAACTTGATAAGTATATCTCAATTATGTGATAATGGGTATTTAGTTGTATTTGAAGCATCTTATTGCATAATGTCATGCCCCAAATACAAGGTTACGTGACCAGCCATGGCATATGTGCCTATACCCCGCAGCCTAACTCATGCACATGCCATTATCATAAGAATAAACAATAGCGTAAAGAAATCAACGAGTTGTTATGTTATCTAGAATCAAAATAGAGTTCATCATAAATAAGTTTTCACAAACGAATAAAATGTGGAAATAATACATCAAGTCCAATAGACCGACTACAACCCTAACTAGAACTGCTATGAGATCATGTGGCTATTCTGCCCTCAAGCTACGCCAAGTGCTCCAACCCACCTCACCGGTCAGGCTCTGGAAAACAAAACAACGACAACGGGTGAGTTCAAAGAACTCAGTGAGAGGTTCTATCAACCGTCACAAAATAAACATCACAGAAAAGATGCATAAGGTAAAACACCTGACTCAAGCAGGAAAAGATCACAAGGGAGTGACCAACTATCAGGCTATCCAGCCACCACCTGCCCAAAGGCAGCCAACACCCAGACGGTGAAGAACAACAGGCCTAAGCCTACAATGCCCTAAGGTAACAACACATACCAGGATAATCGGGAAGGCCCTCCGAACTTGCTCCATGACACGCGTAGGGACAATCGGGATTCGCCCATCCGAACTTGCCCCTTTAAGATATCATAGGAGTAATCGGGTAGGCCCTCTGAGCTTACTCCTTAAGGATATCATAGGAATAATCGGGAAAGGCCCTCCGAACTTATTCCTTAAGACTACCTCGGGGATAATTGGGTAGACCCTCCGAACTTATCCCACAAGGCCAACTAGATTAATCGGGAAAGGCCCTCCGAACTTGTTCTGCAGGTTGGGAATTAGCCATCTAACCTCACGGGCCTAGCCCACAATCCGGCTCCTCGATGAACCTCTCCGTCATTCATAAAGATACGGCGTACCATGACCTAAGTCAAGTCTTTCCTACGGTGTCTCATGGGTGTTCCTATTGAAAAGTGTCTCAACACTCCAATACCCGATCCCAACTCCTAGACCTGTAATGTCATAAACCAATGTGGTTCTATTTCATGCATAAACTTCTCATGTTGGTTCATAACAGATTATGTTGACCCTCTTACCCAATTTTAATTATGCAATTGAAATTTAGTTCACCACAATTAGGGTTTGTTTTAGGGTTTTGTTTTAGCTTACTGTTCTGCCCAAAACTGATGTATATAATCCGAAACTGGTCTCTGGAGTTTGTCCTATGTTTCCAAACTATATTTTCTGGTGAAAAAGATAGGTTACACGACTATGTTCAGAGAAATACAAACATTACAGCAAGCATTACAAAAATAGCACAGATTCATCATCTCAGCATGAAATTCCAGCAACATCGAATTTTCAGCATATCATAAAAAATAAATCCAAAAATTCACAGAAATTACTTCCTTAATTTACCAACATATCAGAATCAAAATATTCAGATAAATCTCATATAAACAATATTTTTAACCAAGATTATCAAGCACTACCATCATCTTTAATCAAGATCCATCATTAAGATAAAGCATTTAAATCAAGAACCCATCTTGCAAAAACCCTCATGGCATCAACATCAAGATCCTAATTTTCACAAAACATGATTTTCTCCTAAACTCACAGATTAAATATTAAGCATGCTCCCTTCTTCTAATGCATGTGTGGCTCCTATAGAATCAATCCCGGCTACAGCCGTCCCTACCATATCAGGTAGTACCATACTGGCCATCAGCCACATCATCTCAAGATGTAAGCAAATTATCCCAAGCCGTCGACTAGGATGGTCCACAAGTCTTCGGACACCGTCAGGGGTAAGGATAGCTAGTCCCACCCAACTGGGGTCTGGCACCTAGCGGGCCTGCTGGCGCACCTCTAGACCCAATACTAGCCGAGCTGAGCATTGGTCATTTCTGAGCTCCACGCTCCTCGGCGGACCATCTCAAACACATCACACAATCAATATCCTAGGGTTTCCATATATACACCTTGGGCCTTTGTCCGTATCTGGCCTTAATCCGGCTACAGGGTCAACAATTTATGCCGCCCTTTCAAGATATGAACACCTACGAATTCTAAGTTTACAAAAGTATACAAGAAGTCATAGAAGTGTTATCGTCTCCTAACTAAGTTTCCATATAAGTGCACTGAACGTCTAGTGACGCCTTACATGTTACCTAACCTCCTACACTGCCTTGGGTGAGGAATTCTGTGTGTCAACCTTGAAATCCCGCCCAAGAACATTTAGGGCAGCATGTATAATTCAAAGGAAAAATATTCAAATATTATAACTTCATCATATATGGCCACAATGTATATATATAACAACCTTACACAACCTTAGAAATTTTAGCACAATAAGGAACAACTATCCAACATGGCAAGGTAGTAATGAATTCAAATAACATGTAGGAAATACAAAACATGGTAACAATTTCAACATTCAAAGTTTAAAGATCTAATGCTAAGGATGGTTACAAGACTAGCATTCCTATAATTTCAAATCAATCAAGCTACTTGCTATATTCGGTGTTCTTCCTAAGTATTGTCATATCTCTATATATAATCCTTATAGTCATGAAATTTCCATCTAAAGCTAATATTTTCTCCCCTCTCTAGCCTTGGCCGAACCATGAGCAAGGAAGACCTTGCTCGGCCATGGCCCTTATGGTAGGAGAAGAGGGAGGACACTCTAGCTATACTTCTAGCTCTTCAATTCCGATTATAATTTATATGCTAATGAATTAATCTACCCTTCCCTCAACCTTGGCCGAAGCCTCTTCATGAGTTGTAGGGTTCATTCGGCCATTCCAAGGGATTCCTAGGGAAGACATGCTTCATAATGTGAGAGATATACAAGTGGAACTACATCAAACCTTAATCCAAGGTCATATAAGGGCTTCCTTGCCGTCAAGGGAATCGGGGAAAATTTTGGCATGACCTTTCCCCTTTTCCCATGACTCAGCAGCCCTATAAAGTTGCAAATCGATGATGAAATAGTGAATTCCAAGGAGAAATTTCATAAAACAGTGAACATACATCATTGAAATCAAGATTCGTTGAAAAGATTGTGAGAATTCAACCTATCTCATCTAGGGTTCGGTCACCTGCCTCCCCCAACCTTCAAAACTTAACCACTCACCTAGATTGTGGAGAAACAAGGATCGGGTGACGACGACTTGAAATTTTTTCGGCGATGACGCGAAACTCGGATCGATCCAAGCCCCAAGCTTCACCTTTCTCCTCTTCCTCTCTCCCCTTAGGCAGCCTTGTGCGGCTCAATGAATGATCCACACAACGGCAAGATGAGGGTTTTAATCCCTCATCTAGCTTTCCAATTAAGGCCTCTTGACTCACTTAACTCGCACTCAAATCTCGACTAAACCCGAACTCAACTTGGGTTCCGACTCAAACCATAATATGACTCGAGTTAACTTAATTTAAAGCATGATTTCATAAAAGGAAAGCTAATCACCCAAATAGATTCCATGAATCACTAATTGAGTCATACCTTTTCACTTGAGGTGATCCTAAGGCTCGACTCGACTACTCCCGGACCTGGCGCGCTGCACCAAAATAGATTTTATATTAGGAATTTTTTCCGGGTCTTACACAAGTTGACCCAAGTCAATAAGTTGACTAAAAGGTCTCATTTTCAATCCATATTTGGGGAACATGTTTAGACTTACTCATGTTAGGTGTCCATAGGGTTAAGTTTGAAAAATCATGAGTAAATGATAAGATTGACACTTAAGTTTCATGACAACTAGCTTAGTTTTGAATGAAAGCATGCTAGGTTGATATCTTGACTTATAGATATAATTTTCAGTTCAAACTTGACATACACTCTTTACATGAGCATTATGTGGTGTCATAAAAGTTTGAATGAAAACTGAGTACACTTTAAGAATAACTGAAAATTACGAAAATGCCATTAAAAATTGAGCATTTTCAGTTATTTCTAGAGAAATATAAAAAAATCATTTTTAACTAATTCTTGAAACTGCACTTTTATTGAAAAATCTAGTTTGTTGTGTAAAAAGTTTGAAAAGTTTTATCAAGAATCTGATTTATAATGGAATTTTGAAGTTAGATTTCGAAAACACAAAGTATCATCCTTCTTGAAATATCAATCTTTCCGATACTTTGATTTTTCTTTAAAAATTCAAATGAAAACTCATGTATACCATTTGGATTCAATTTCTAATATCATTCATACAATTTCTTGAGTAAAATCATTTCTAGGAATGATTTTGATAACTTGGATGATAGCTAGAAATATCCATTTGTTTATTAAAATCAATATAGGATGAAAAATGGACTTTGAAAATTCATTTTGACTTCAAACTTGATACATGCATTTCAAATGACCATTCAACATTTGGTATCAAAAATTTTCGTCCAAAAATTGGTATCAAAAATTTTCATCGAAAATATGATTTTGTATAGATTTAAAAGTTTGATTTTTGAGAACTAGAAGTATAGTTTGACCTAAGTCAACAACATAACTTAAAAATTTTATCTTAAGCCCAAACTTGATTCAATAGACTTACATTCTCTCATGTTTGATGTCTAGATACCTAAGTTTGAGAAAACATGAGTAGATAGCCAAATTTGATACTTAGCATCTTTCATGATTTCAAGCATACTTTGAATGAAATCATGCTAAGTTCATATCTTAATCAAATGACATGCTTTTCACTTCAAACTTGATATACATGTTTTTACATGATAATATTTTGGTATTTTGGAAGTTTGAATGAAATCTAAAAATATCATGAAAAATATATGAGTACATTCATACTTCAACAATTGGTATTATACTTGAGTGCATACATGATTTAGTTTTAAATTGTATCTATTACTCTTTTCTATCATGTATGATTTAGTTTCATATCAAATTTTCATCCCTTTGGTTGAGATTTTCATGTTTCATGAAAAATCTTTAAAGTCTCAACTTCAGTAAAAAAAATAATTAATTAAATTATATATTTATTTATTTTTCATCCCTTTGACTAGATTAACATTTCTTGCCCATTTTGATTGATGTCAAAAGGGGGAGAAAATTATAGGTAAAGGGGGAGAAAATTATAGGCAAAGGGGAGGTAAATATATAGGAAGACCATGCATATAGATAAGGGGAGTTTATTTTCATAGATATGCATGTTGATAGGGGGAGAAATCCCATAGTCGATATCCTCTATGCTTTAATGAATATATTTTCTTAAGGATGTTTGTCATCATAAAAAAGGGGGAGATTGTTGCCTTTAGGTTTTCAACCTTGGTCTTAATCTCTGTTTTGATGATAACAAACATGAAACTAATATTTCGTTGAGAAATCTTTCAGGTTCCCTATCAATTAGTGTTCGATATTCTCGATCGAATAAATCGGAAGAAATCGAAAGGACATTGATCGTCGCGCTCAGGTTTGTCACTAAAATTTCTCGAAGATCGACGTGTGCACCAAAGACGTCTTGTTCAAGTCTAAAGAACACATGAAAAGCTCTCCAACATGTTGCTCGTTGAAAGCCGGAACTCGAAAATGAAGTGTGCAAGAAAAATGGCTAAAAAATCAATTTCAGCCTATCTTCGGTCGACCGAAGAAGGTTAAAAAAATGGCAGTAGCCATTTCGGTCGACTGAACAGTGCCAAAAATTGGCAGTGGCTACTTCGGTCAACCGATTGAAGCCAAAAATTGGCAGAGGACGCATCGGTCGACCGAACTACGTATCGCCACAGTTGCAACTTGCGTCGATCGACCGGATTGAGGGATCGCAAGATTTGCATTTGGCGGTCGACCAGTCAGTCAACCGCACATAGAGAATAGGCAGCGATTGCTCTAAGCAGTCGATCGGTCAGTCGACTGGCCAATTGACCGAGCGGTTGTAATGGCTAGATTTTAGCCCGTTGAGCTGCCATTTCTTTGAGAGGTTATATATATCCTTGATCTAATCTCTACGACTCGGCGTGTTGGAGGTTCCAAGGCTTGGAAAAGAGCACTTACTCTTGGTTTATTCTTTAGCTCTTTTCATTGTAATTTTAATTGTTATTTGAACTTATTTTTTGTTGGATTAGTGCGTGTGAAAGACCTAGGATTGTTTGGTCTTGTGTGTGGAAGTGGTTACCTTGGTGAAACGGTGTAAAGACACTTGTGTAAGCATAACTTACTAGGATTAGTTGAGTTGTCCCTTAGGGTCAAGGTGGAAGAGTGCTCTCGGTAAGAATACGAAGACTTCCGAGTATAGAAGTGTCTTAGGTCGAGAGTGCGACTCTTCGAGTCAAAGTCCTTATTGTAAGGGAAACAAGAATTAATCTAGTAAACTTAGTTTGGAAATCCTAAGCAGGATGCTTAGGTAGTGGAGTAGGCATTGGGGCCGAACCACTATAAATTTGTGTGTTTGCATTGATACTTTATTTGTGCTTAATTGTTTATCTTGCTTCCGCATCTAATCATCGAATTGCAATTTGCCTAAGCGATTTGAGAAATGATTAAAATTGGATTTAGGCCAATTAATTTAGTAAACACACTATTCACCCCCCCTCTAGTATTATCATTTCGACTACAAAACCACTCACCCGATTGGAAAGAAAGAACTAAAGAAGAACTTCCAAGCGGCGGCCTCCGAATCCGGCCTCAAAGGGGGCTGCGGCTCCAAGATCAAGAAGAGAGGGGCGGTGGCTCCAAGGGAGGAAGAGGGGAGAGGGGGAGCTTGGCTCGGCTGGGTGGCTCCTCTCTCCGCGTGGCTTGTGCGGCTCCAATAGGGAGCCGCAAGCCAAAAAGGGGGTTTATAATTCCCTCCTCAAACCTAAATCCACTAACCCTCTTAGCAAACCCGCATCCGTCTTGAGTCGAATCCAAACCTACTAACCAGACTAAACTTAATTAACTCAATCTAACCTCATGCCCCACATAAATATCAAATGCATGCACATCCATGCAATACAATTTAATAATCAAGTATACGCAACAACATAATTAAATAAATTTACCGAACCAATAAAAGGAATCGCATAATTCAAATTCCTACTTACCCAAGCTCGCAAGCTCGTACCGGACCATGAGTCGACTCGGCTCGACCTCTAACTAGCCCGCTAGGCTGACAATCACAAATAATGACGAAAATAAATATTAATATCTAGGATATTACATCAGTGTAGTGGATGTTCACTTGATTTTATTCAGTCATATTTAGTTGATGCGGATCTTGGTTAATTTTCAAAAAAAAAAGTATATATATCATTTCACATGTGCCCATATGGTTGGTTAGGCTTCAGGGTACGATGTAGTATCACCGGCCGATCACGCGGCCCACGTTTGGGGCGTGACATTTAACCCCCCCCCATGGTTAACAACTTGTAAATAGTAGTGGTAGAGTAGATACCGTTCATTGAGCAAATCGTTTGCCCATATCAAGATTAATTTATTGTCTCAAGTAATTTTCTATACTTAAACTTAAAAGAATTAATATGCTGCCATCTTTGATACGTTAACTCCAAAATTTAGCAGTCAATATATATTAACTAAATATCCATTCATATATAATTTCATTACATTTTGTACATGAATTTTTAGCTTAGCAAGCAGTCATGTATGATCGATCATGCATGACGTCCAACGTAGCATGCACTTGACGTCAATTTTACGAAGGGCTCTTTAATTTCCCTTATTTTTATACATGGAAATCTTAAAGTATGTGGTTGAAATCCATTTAATGACCAAATGAATATAACCATGAAGTGGACCATGCATATGCATATCAATGTATGTTCATGTAATACATGATCATGTAAATTCAATCTACGATTATGCTTGTTTGTGGTCAGGTTTATTATTAAGTACATAGTCATTTTCATGGTTTTGTTGAATGGATATTACTCTTCTGCTTTAAGATTTGTGCTAGTCCAAGTGTCAAATAGGGAAGGAGTCCGATAATAATTTTATTCATTATCGAAAATATCAGGCTACCGGGCCCGAATTGGCCCGATAGCTCAATTTGGGCATGATAGCTCGATTTCAATTATTGGCCTAAGGTTTTCAACCTTGTTTTTAATTTCAATTTTGATGATAACAAATATGGAACTAATATTTTGATGAAGAAATATTTTTAGGTTCCAAGTCGGTTGACGCACGTTGTCCCCGATCGAAAAAGTTAGAGAAATCAGAGAAATAGGCAATGACGCTCGTCGACGCTCAGGATTCTTCGGGGAAGATAGAATTTAGATTTATGGTGTCTAGAATGATTGTGTAATCTTTTTTTATGATGCAAAATCTAAAAATCAAAATCCGAATCACATAACATGAAAACCCAAAAAATCAGAAAACGATCCGAAAATTCTCTAAGCTTAGGGAGCTACTTCGAGGGCTATATGACCCAGACATTTTCTTCGCACCAAAAGTCCCGGTAATTATTCCTTTTGTAAAAATAAGTTAACGACATATTTTTAAAGAATTTGTGGAAGCCTTTAACCGATTCATATTTGACCCGGGAGATTATAAAATTTTTTATTTTCAAAAATTTGTACTAGATCCCAAAAATTAGATTTTGATTCTTATGAATTTTGATTTTTTAGATATTTTTATTGAATCCAAATGAGGGATAATTCTTGTATAACATTTATATTTTAAAGTTAACAAATATTATGTAAGACTTAGGGAGACTAGACCATGTTGAAACTACCCTTAGAGCAGTTTCAATCGATTGTCCGATCGATCGACCGACGGATGGCAACGACTCTATTTTGAGCTGTTGAGTAGTGTTTCACCCCAGCCTACTTCATGGTTCTTTATATATTGTTGTCCCCAAGCATCCTTAGATCTTCTAACATTCATTGAGTCATTATATGTGATACAAAAGCTTTCATTGAGCCTCATCTCTTGAGAAACCCTAGCTTGGAGCCTAATCCCTTGATTGAGCCTTGTCTTCTTTGATTCATCATTAAAGGCAACAAGATGAAGCTAGGAATCTTGTTGTGAGCTAAGTACTTTATTGTTTGATTTATTGCTCCATTTAGTATTGTAATTTGTTGTTGATTTCATTGTATATCAAGTGTGTGATACCTAGGTTACTAGGTTTGTTGAGTTTGGTGGTAGCCTTGGTGTAGAGGCCTAACTCCACCGGTGTGATTAGTTTACTAGGATTAGTTGTATTATCCTTATGGCTTGAGGTGGGAGAGTGCTCTCAGTAGGAAGGTGGAGACTTTCGAGTGTAGAAGTGCATTCAGGTTGAGAGCGATGATTCTCCGATGTAAATTCCTCATTATAAGAAAACAAATTAATCTAGTAAAGCTTGTTTGGAAATCCTAAGCGGGGTACTTAGGTAGTGGAGTAGACATTGGGGTCAAACCACTATAAATCTCAAAGTGTTTGCATTGATTCTAATTGCATTTGCTTAATTGTCATATTTACTTGCTTCCACATTTAGTCATGAATTGATAATTTGCCTAAGTAGTTTAAGAAACGATTAAAACTGAATTTTAGGCTTAAGTTTAGTAAACACACTATTGATTGCCCCTCTTGTGTAGGTCATTTCACTTACACCAATGGTCTGATTCGAGCCCGATAGTCTGATTTTAATTTTTTTTTGTTATCCTGCTAACAGGCAGGGTTGACCCGTTTAGTGTTGGCATCGTGCTGGCCAGGGGTCCCGGGCCCGAACTTTTATCGGGTCGGGCACGATTTTTGTTCGAGCCGGGCTAACTCGTCCCGATATATATCTCCGTCCAACACAAATTGTCGGGTCCAATAGGAGGTCAACGGAATTAAAAAGCAATAACAAGCAAATAGATGCAAAAAGATAAATATATCATTTTACCCAATAATAATTAATGGACTACAACAAAATCGATCTGACCAAGAGTAATATTATTTAATACTCTAAATCACCATTTAATTTAGTACTATATTATTCTATATTATTTAACTATTTTATCAAAATAAATTCAATTCATAATTTTTAATTATTGTATCATATAGAAAAAATATATATATAATCTGACACTACAATCGCGTTTAGCTCACGAAATTCTACAAATATGGTTTTTTTCTCGTCTCCATCCGACGACTCTAAATCGCCCAAATTTTTTTTTTATATTTAAATTATTATTGCATTTGCAGTCTGTAATTTTGTATTGTAGGTTTTTTGGACAGTAATTATTTTTACAGCCCGCAAATAATATTAGAAACACAACTTGTAAATACTAATTACTATAAAAAAAATTTATAACAAGCAAACAAATTGATTTATTTATTTACTGCAAGTAAAATGATAGCATTTGAGTACTTTTGGACAATCAAAAGCCTCTTAAATGACACCTCAAATGCCGGACAGCCTGATTACAATGACAACTAGGCTTTTTAAAATGACTGGAAAGAGATACTTACCTAATTAAAGTAGAAGTCAACAGGATTTGCTAGGATTAAGAAATAAATTAAAGTGCCACATGGCCTCAATTTTAATATATATACACTTGATAATAGATCGAGATAATATGCTCGTGTTAGTGTGTGGATTATTAATTATTTCCTCCCACCAGCTGCATCTGCCTAATAAAACCCACGCGAACTCGATCATATGTACTCATTAAAATTATACTCAAACACATATATATCGTATACAGAAATCCTACATTTCGTTGCAGCAATGCTTCTTGCTTCGTTTGCAGGTAATACAATGGTATAGGATTTGATATCCTACTTGATTTCTAGAATAAAATCTAGAGAACTGACCAAATGAGGAAAAAATTATGTTTTGAATCTTATTCAATGAATGCGTAACACCGTACAAGTGTTTGCTATTTATACTTTTGAGTAAAAAACAAAAAATAGGAAAAGATTATGATGTCCTTTAGTAGCTGACTTGACTTATTTCATCACAATATACGACTATATTAATAACATTAAATCATGCTCAATTACAAATAATAAACATCAATTATTAATAGTAAGCTATACTCAAGTTCTACATATTACTCAATACTCCCCTGTAAGTTATGAATGGATAATGGATTCTCCAATCCTAACTTGTGAGTTAACATCTGATATTGCTCATTTGATAATGCCTTTGTTAAAATGTCAGCAGGTTGATTTTGACTGGATATATAAACAAGTTCCACAATTCCTTCTTGATATTTCTCCCTAACAAAATAACAATCAATCTCTAAATACTTTGTTCTTTCATGAAATACAAGATTTATTGTTATGTGCATAGTACTCATGTTGTCACAATATAAAGACACTGAATTCTTCACCATAATACTGATCTCATTCAATAATCTAGTAACCCAAATTAACTCAGTAGTTACTCCAAACAAAGCTCTTAATTCACTTTATGCACTTGACCTACTGGCTGTGCTTTGTTTTTTGCATTTTCAAGTAACTAATGCAGCTCCAAACTTCACCAAATAATCAGACACTGATCTACGAGTCATACCACAACTTCCCCAATCGGCATCTGTTACGTCCCGCCTAGGTTCATCCCCAAAAAGGGACCTCACCTAGGAGGAGCGCAACCTATAACTTAACCACAGAAAATACACCAGCATATCTCAACAATAACAATTGAAATCATCATTTCAACAAAAGTTCTCTACACAAATGTTCAACATCACTCTAAAAATAACTAAGCAGCGGATGACGCCTCCTCCTCCTCCAGAATCTCTAGCTACCCAACTTCAACTACCGACATACATGCAAATCTGGGGCAACAACAAACAACATCAGCGAAAAGTTGAGTAGGAGAATCAATATGTCAATAATAAGGACAAAAATCATGATTCGTTGACATTACCAAATGCAACATTATACGACTCTGCAATAAAATGCAATATGTCAACAACAAGACACTTCCACCTATCAACTAATGCAACTCACACCAATCAAAAGCGTAGTGGACAATTGGATTTCCCTCGCACTCTCGGACCTCGAGAGTGGCACCTCATGCCCGCTCAAGCAGGAGGTGCAACCATCCAAGGATAGTCTGCCGACGTCTAACAGCACGACGCCGCACACGAGCCCGTCGACGTCTAACAGCATGACGTCGTACGTGCAGCTCGAGTGAAAGTCCGTGATCACCGGTGTCACAACCCATATAGCTCGGGCAAACGATCAACAATGTCCAGGGCATCCGCCTAACAAAAGATCAACAATGCAACAATAACTGCTACAACAATAAGCAGCATGATAGCTAGATCTCACCACATGACACATCACAACTGATCTACAATAATAACAACAATAAATGTTACAACAACTATCAACTGAAGATGCAACCAGAATAATTCATGTTAGAAAATACAAGTTATGACAACACTAACAGTGTGCACAATGACTAGCATAATATCATGCTCAATAATCATCAATGAATAACAGCTAATCAGAGTCATACAATTATCAACATGACATGTTCAACAACATAATGCAACAGGAGATCAATGAATTTCAGAAGCAAATCAAGCAAGTAGAAGCAAGGGGTAAAATCGTTAATTTACCAATTCAACATTCATCGGCTACAACAAAAAATTCACACCCAACACAAATATCTATACTCTAAATCACCAACTGATAAAGAATACAACTATTCTACCTTAATTAACTAATATCAAACTGAATTAATCCTATTAAATCACCAACTAATACTGCAAAATAGAAAATACCTATCAGACGACCTTTATCAGAAATCCGACATCACCATCGCGTTCAGAATGCAAAAACCTACAACTTTGGTATTCACCTCGACTCGATCCGACGATCCTACGATCAAATCTAAAAATACCCTAATACTCTATAATTTAACCTCATTTCATGCGATACAGCTCTCTTTTTTAAACATCTATTTATCAAATCAATTAAATCCCTCCTCACCCACTCATCTCCCACTCGACCTCTCTGCCCCGATGCCGCCCCTTGCTCTGCTTGAACCCACGCCAGGTGGCCATCTACGCCACCTGCAATCACCTTGCCGCTGCTTCCCGCGGACCCCGATGCCGGTGGGGCACCAGCGATGGGACTGAAAGAGTCACGCCTCCGCCTGCCACGGCTTGGCAGCCGTGATCGTGAGTCGGCGATTACGCAATCGGCGTGAGGGGAGCGGTGCAACTGTATCGATTACCTCCGTCGATCTCGCCGGCCACTCCGTGGCCCTCGGCACCGGCCACTCCCGTAGCCCTCGCACCAGCAAAATGATAGATCGAGGCTGGGAGGCCTCGGCGACCTCCCTGTAGCAACCGCGTGGCTGCCACGCCGAGATCAATGTGGTGCAGTCGCCTCCGATTCCCCGCCCGCCTCCGACTGCTTGTACGCCTCCAATCATCTCCACCTCAACCGGCTCCGCCGGTCGATGCCTCTTCCAACTCCTCTAGTTGTCACCAATGAACGAAGAAATAGGAATGATGTAAACAACGGATGGAAAGCAAGGATAAGAATATAAGACTCCTACCTAGAAACTCCTCCAAACTCCGATCGGAGCCTTCTCACAGTTGCCGCCTCACTGCTATCGCCGCACACCCGTCGCTGCTACAGTGATCGAGAGAGAGAAAAGGAATTAAAGATGAAATTAGGGCAAAATATATAAGATTAGACTCTTTTGCAAAAAGGCTCCTCCAAGAAAAATATTTACAACATGGTCCCCAATTTTTCAGGTCATAACAGCATCACTATATCCTGTTACTAAAGAAGAATTGTCTGCAAGATAAAAGAGACCTAAACCAAGTTCTTTTTTTAGGTATTTTAATATCCTTATTGCTGCCACGAAGTGTGTTTTTTTTGCTTTTGAGTGAACTGACTCAGGGTTTGTACACTATAGGATATATCTGACCTGGTTATTGTGATGTAAAGAAGTTTTCCAATCAACCTTTTGTATGCCCTGCAGTCATTAAATAAAGGATCTGATTCTGATATTTCATCGTCAAACATACTTCCTACCTGCATAGGAGTATTCTTTGGTTTGCATTCTTTCAATTTCATGTCTTCAAGTAAGTCTAAAACATACTTTCTCTGACTTATATGTATGCCCTTGTTAGATCTTTGCATTTCCAAACCTAGGAAATACTTTAATTCACCTATGTCTTTTATCTTGAATTGAGTATCTAAATATCTCCTTAGATTACACAGTTCCATTTCATCAATTCCAGTAAGGAAGATATCATCCACATAAACCAACATTATTGCTATTAAGTTTTCTTTTCTATTCACAAATAAACATGCATCTGGTGAGCACTGTTTGAAGCTCTGAGAAATGATACTATTTGATAATTTAGAGAACCATTGTCTCCCTGCTTGTTTTAGTCCATTTATAGACTTGATTAATTTGCAAACCTTGTTGTCATATGGTTTTTCATAACCTGGTGGCTTTAGCATGTAGACCTCTTCATCTAGGTCCCCATGCAAATAGGCATTATTCACATCCAATCGGTACAAGGGCCATTTGCGGGCTACTACAACAGCTATTAATATCCTAATAGTTGTCATTTTTGAAACATGGGCATAGGTTTCTTGATAGTCTATGCCCTCTATCTGAGTGAACCCTCTTGCTACCAATCTAGCTTTGTGCTTTTCTATGCTCCCATTTGGTATGAACTTTGTTCGAAATACCCACTTACAATTTATGGCTCTCTTGCCTTGGGGTAATTTACATATCTTCCTGGTGTTATTTGCTTCCAATCCTCTAAGTTTAGTTTTCATAGACTCTACCCAAATTGGATTTTGTATGGCTGCCTCATATGTTTGTGGGTCTTTATGGGTGCCAATTGTAGCTAGAAAGGATTTGTGAATTGGTGAAATGGCTGACATATTGCAATATTTCTCTATGGGATATGGTGTGATTTTATTGGTAGTTCTGGGAGTGATACCTTTGCTGGATGAATTGCACTTAAAATCTTGGAATCTTACTGGTTTTCTAGTGACTCTTTGACTCCTTCTAAGTTGTGGCATGTTCACAACACTTTCTACTTCTGGGATTTCAACATACAACTCATCCCCTTCTCTGAACTCACATTCATCTAATGAAGAATTTGAAATATCATTAGTTGTATCTTGTTTATTGGCCATAGTGGATTCTTTACTGCTACTTGGATTTTTATGAGCAATGAGATTGTCAAGGGTTTCATGGTTTTCATCAACTGAACAGTCTTGGTTTGGAATTGAAATGGGGAAGATTGTTTGAGAAGGGGACTATTTTTTGAAAGGAAAGATAGTTTCAAAAAAGGTAACATTCCTTGAGATACTGATTTGTTGAGTTTTCAAATCATAAACCTTATATCCTTTCTTTCCATAAGGGTACACTAGGCACACACACTCATTTGCCCTTGCATCAAACTTAGTCCTTCCTTGTTTCAGGGTATTTGCAAAAACAAAGACATCCGAATACCCTTAGGTGGCTAATGTTTGGTTTTTTGCTATACAACAACTCATATGGACAGAGATTGTTAAGATTTGGGCTAGGCAACCTATTGATAAGATAAGTGACAGTCAATATACACTCACCCCGGAATTTTAAACGTAATTTTGAGTGATAATTCAACCACCTAGATACTTCTAATAGGTGCTTGTGTTTTTCTTTCTACAACTGAATTTTGCTGTGGGGTTTCCACACATGAGCTTTGGTGGGAGATACCCTCATTTGAAAGATAAGTGCATAAGGTTTGATTGAAAAACTCACTTTTGTTATCAGTTCTCAAGGTCTTTATGTTTTTTGATAAATGGGTTTTTATCAGTTTGATGAAATTGATTAGGATGTTTGGAACTTGGCTTTTGTAAGTGAATAGGTAACTCCAACAGGATCTACTATAGTCATCCATTAAGGTCAGAAAATAAGAACAACCATTATGTGTTTGGACTTTATGAGGTCCCCATACATCACAATGTAGCATTTCAAAGCAACTTGCACTTTTATTCATCCTCTTAAGAAAAGGAAGAACACACTGTTTTGCCAATGGACAGACATTACAAACAAAGTTTGAAGCTTTATTTAACTCAGGTATGACACCTGATAACAATTTCATTCTAGCAAATGACATATGACCTAAGCAAAGATGCCAAATGGTTGTTGTATCTAATGAAGCTGCCAAGGCTTGAGTACATTTCTCTTTGTTGCTGGTGTGAGTTGATACTCCAGAGATTAAGTACAATCCATCCTTTTCTTTACCACTCCCCAGAACCTTCTTCATAATAAGGTCCTGGATGATAAAATTTGTAGGGTCAATGGTTACATAATAGTTTAATTCTCTTGTCAGCTTACTTATTGACATAAGATTGAAATTGAATTTTGGTACAGAAAGAGTGTTGGCAAGCTTTAGGTTCTTGTTGACATAGGCTATCCCTACATGAGAAACTATGGTTGATGACCCATTTGGAAGAGATATCCTACTGTTTAGATTTGGTTTGGAAGTGTTTTCAACGATCATATATATGATGAGAAGCAATGTTGTCAGTGGACCCACTATCTACAATCCAATTATTGAGTATTCAACATGAAGCTGAACATAAAACTACTTGGTTGCAAGATATACCTGCCATGTTGACTTGTGATAGGTTGGAAGGTTTATTTTGATTCAACAAGCTCAATAAAGCATTTATCTGCTCTTCATATATCCCTTTCAAAACACCTTCATGTTTAAACTGAACTCCGGGATATGTTTTTTCATTTTCAGCATCCTTAGCTCTTGAACTTTGCGCATTGTATGCTTGTCACACCCCAACTGAGGGTAGTATGATCGGCTAGGGCCCACATCTTGCCTTGTAGCCTACTGTCTACACTGACATCAAGAAGCCAAAATATATCGACAGAAAAAAAAACTCAACAAACTTTATAAAAATTTGCAAGTCACAATGTATATAAGTTTTTCAAAACAAGATGAAACATCAACATCAAATCCAATGGTCAAATATCAAGTTTTACAATCCCTTTTTTTTTTACAACGTTGGTGCAGAAAATAAAACCAACATATCTAAGGACTAGTCTAAGACTCATGGACGCCGCTAAGAGATATGGCACCGCCTCTGCCCTCCAACTGCACCATGTCGACACCAAGCTACTGCTCATGCTCTGCAAAAATAGAAATAAAATGACAGTCCACTTGGGACTCAGTGAGTGGCTCAATTGAACCTCCACATAAGCCTCAGTCATGCATATATCTATATTACAAGGCAATAAAGGAATGTACAAGCAGGTAAAGTGTGTTTCAAATGCAACTAAAGACCCTCAACAGATCAATTAGTATCCACTATACATCATAACCTACCACCTTGGCTTATCACGCCTCTGGCATTCGGCCTACTCATAGCAATATATTTCGGCTACATCTGTCCCTACCATATCGGTAGTATCATACTGGCCATCGGCCACATCATCTCAAGATGGCCACTAGTCTACGGACACCGTCTGGGGTAAGGATAGCTAGTCCCACCCAACTAGGGTCTGACACCTAGCGGGCTTGCTGACGCACCTCTATACTCAACTGGCCGAGCTGAGCATTTGTCAGTTTTGACCTCCTCGCTCCTCGGCAGACCATCTCAAGCACATTACATAATCAATATCTTAGGGTTTCCACAGATATGTATATACTTCGTGGCTTTGCCCGTATCTAGCCATGTTCGGCTACCGGGTCGACAATTCATGCCGCCCCTTTTAGTATATGTGCACCTACAATCTCTAAGTTTCTAAAAATATACAAGCAGTCATAGAAGTGTTATCGTCTCATATATAAGTTTTCATAAATGTGCTATGAACATCTAGGGACGTACACCTTACATGTTACCTAGCCCCGTGTGACTCAACCATTGCTCCTTCTCCTCTTTCTCCCTTGCGGCCTTGTGCGACTCAATGGTTGAGTCACACGGCTTCCGTATGGCGGGGGGGGGGGGGGGTTATCCCCTCAACCATCTTTCCAAAGATGGTTTCAAGGCTCACTTAAGTCATACTCGAAACTCGATTAAACCCGAACTCAACTCGGGTTCCAACCCAACGCATAACATGACTCGAGTTAACTTAATTTAAGGTATGATTTTATAAAAGGAAAGTTAATTATCCAATAAACTTCATGATTCATTAGCCGAGTCATACCTTTTCACTCTTAGCGATCTTGAGGCTCAACTCGACTACCCCCGGGTCCGACGCATTGCACCAAAACAGTTTTTTTTATATATTAGGAAACTTTTTCAGGGTCTTACAATGCTTGTTTTTGAAAACTAGATAGCTCATGCAATTTTTTCTTTCTTTTGTGCAAATAATGTCCTGGGGGATAACCATGTATTTTATAACATACTTCACAAGTATGTCCAGGTCTCTGGAAGTGATCACAAATTTTTTTTGATGTGCCTAAATTCTGCCCTTTAAATCTGTTGAACTTTCCATTGTTTGAGGAGTTTTGGTATGCACTGTTCAGTGCTATATTTTCTCCCCATAAATTCAAATTTACCCCCATATGACGTTGAGATTCCTCCTGTTCAAACAATGCATATGCTTGATTAATGTCGGACAGTGGCTTCATTAGCAAAATCTGCCCTCTGATACTCACAAATACATCATTAACTCCCATCAGGAACTGCATCATTCTATCCTTTTCGACATTACTCCTTCCAATTTCACATTTACAGTAAGCACCTGCATCCAAGGAATCTAATTCACCCACATTTCCTTCAATTTCATGAAGTAATCTGCAATTGTCGATGTTCCCTGCTTGGTTGAGCTGATCGCAGCTTTAATCTCAAATACCCTAGGGGCATTTGTTCTTCCGAACCTGCTTTCCAGGTCTCTCCATATTTTGCAAGCTGTTGTTGCATACAACACACTGATGCATAGCTATGGTGCTATAGATTGCAAAATCCATGAGTGCACCATATCATTGCATCTATTCCACTGCCTAAACTTGGGTGAAAGTTCATCAGGAATGTCCACGGATCCATTTACAAACCCTAGTTTGTTTTTTGCTGATAGAGATATAGTCATTGTTTGCTTCCAGGAGAGATAGTTCTCATGCCCTATAAGCTTAACTGAATCCAAAATCATACCCGGATTGTCGCTGGTCTGGAGCAAATAGGGATTGTCCTCGACTTCAATGAGATCTGATGACGATCCACTGTCAGTGTGACTTTGAGAATCAATCATCGTAAATCCGGCAGTTATAGCAGATCTAGCAGCCACTGATCGCCGATTTCTTGCCATCTCGATGGATCTGTCGCAAGCTCAGCTCTTGATTTGTCTACTCCTCAGAATCCCTAATGATCGATCACTTCAATCCCGCTCTGATACCATATCGGATTTGATATCCTACTTGATTCTTGGAATGAAATCTCAATAATTGATCAAAAGAGGAAAAAATAGAAAGAGGAAAAAAATGTCTTTTGAATCTTATTCAATGAATGCATAACACAGTACAAGTATTTGCTATTTATACTTTTGAGTACAAAACAAAAAAATAGGAAAAGACCATAATGCCTTTTAATAGCTGACTTGACTCAGTACACGCTCAATTACAAATAGTAAACATTAATTATTAACAGTAAGCTATACTCAAGTTCTACGTATTACTCAATAAATGGAAGCAAGAGTGGGTAGCTGGGAAGAGTACCACTGATCTCTTTGCTGACAATAAAAACAAGAATCTATTCGCATCAAAGAATCCAGTTGTGTCTAGCCTAGTCTCCACCGCCAGTGTAGAAGATGGTGAGATGGAAGAAGAACTAGCTGCGTCAAAGCGCAGAGTTCCATCAGGAGCAAACGAAAGACCGAAACGCCGCAGCCTCAGAAGCTTGGTTAAAGAAGGAAGACAAGAAAGATGCTGATAACTACGTACTTTTCTAGTCTGGTGTTTTGTGCTCATGTGGCTTGCATGTCCTCTTATTTGCTTGCTGAATAATTAGTATGGTTACAGTTAAGTATAATACAGCTTCATCTTCATCTTATAAACAGTCGTGATTGTCCTCTTCATCTTATTAGTATGGTTACAGTTAAGATAGATTGTCTTCTTCATCTTCACCTCAATGGTAATATCAATAAACAGTCGTGATTACTAACTCTATGAAGTGGTCTGCATGGAATATTTACATACTACTTTTGTGTTTAATAATTACTTATACAATTAATATTTTGGACTTGCACCAAATTAAAACAAGAGTTAATTATTCTTGTTCCATGTATGAACCCAAGGAAGAGTGCATGCGAGACATAATAATTGATTAGGTTTTCTCAATGAATTGTTTGTACGTACACTTCAACAAAATTTGATTTAGGCTGCAGTTGTTTAGCTGCGGTTTTTAAAAACCACAACTATAAAAATATTAAGCTAATAATTTTTTTTTCTTCTGTGGTTCAAAATATTATTGAACTTGCAGTTTTTAAGTAACCGCAATTGAAGGGTTATAATTAGCTGCGGTTTTGAATTAACCGCAGTTGAACTCGTATAATAGATTGCGATTTAGGTACCGCAGTTTTTTTTTCTCCCGCGATTTTTCTCCCTCTTCAGCTTCTCATCTCCGCGCGCAGCTCGTCTTCTCTCTTCATCATCTCCCGCATCCTCTTCCCTCTTCATAGTCATTCCTCGATGTCGCCCTCAGCCGAGTCAGCACAAGTCCGCCTGTCTCCTTCGTCGTTTTTCGCCTGGCTCCTCCGTCGATTTCTTCTGCCGAGTCATCGATTTCTGCCTGTCTCATCATCATCTAACCAAATAACGTCTACTATTTTCGGATTGGGTAAATATCTGATTCCATTTGTAATTTTGAAATATCTGCAATTAGGCTTTGATTTGGGTTCCTCCTCCGCCTTTCGATCCGGCGCTTGAAGCCTTGAAGCCCACCATCCTATACACATCATCCTCTTCGATTCTAGTGATTGACATCGGCGGCGGCTCCATCGATGGTATCCTGCATCACCACCTTATCTCTAATCGCCATTGGTGAAAGAAGGTCCAAATTTACTAGGCTTTTTATTATTCTAAGATTCGTATAAGCCCTGATACTATTTCTCATTCCTAATCATTTCCTTAGAACAAGTAATCTATTCCTTTTTATATTATAGTGGAAAAAATTCTTCCTTTTTGCTATAGTTAGAATTATATTGGTTACCTAGACCTCAGAGGAAAAGAATTTGGCTTATTTCATTGTTTCCAGATTAAGCTCTGCCTGTGTATTCAGAGTTTTTTGGAATCACTGCATGAGAATTTGCTACAAGGTGTTCATTCCAAGCGGCTATGCTTGATTTCAGAACAATTGAACTTAGCACGACGCATATTTGGTGAAGAAGGGGAAGGTAGATAGGTCATTTTCTCGATCACTATTCCTGCGTATTGATTTTGTGTTTGATGTGAAGTAGGTTTTGTCTGTTCTCTAGTTTTAGACGCCACAAGCAACCTCGTGCATTGCAATTGTCCCACTTTTATTTAATAACATTTATAATTCTTCAAACTTGGACAATATATAAATCAATAGCTTCAGAATGCTTTAATTGGTGGGCATTTACTAATCTCTCCATGGAATTGGTGAAGGGAAAAGGTGATTGAAGAAACAAAAAAAAGGATAAATGGGTATTAATATTTAGATTCAATTGATAGATGTTAATGATTTCAGCATAAGTTGTTGGTATAGGAAGGGGGTGTTTGGGACCTTTCACCCAAACACGAATAGTTTAATTGCCATACCACGTGCTTTCCTTTTCTATCTTTATTTTTGTTACGCCTAAAAGTTTTTAGTTACATAATTGATTTTTACATTACTAATTAGTCAAAGTTTTGAAATTGAATCTGATTTGAATTATCCTCCAAAAATGGCTGGTTGAATTGATATTTAGATCTTAAGTAGTGAGTTCCTTTTTCAACATCCAATGGTTATGTGAGCCTTATCCGCCATTAATTCTTTCCGTGAGTTAATAGCTTGTCTTCCAGGGGTAACCCTAAATAGGTAGAGGAAAAAAGAAGGGTTTGGGGACCCCTTCCACCATCCTATACAAGGCCTAGTTGAAGAATTCCACAGCAAGAAAAGACAATAGTAATGGAACACAAGGGTCCACCAGTCCCTATCTCTTTCATTCTAGGGGAATTATTAATCACTTAATCAATAAATCAATAAATCATCTTTATTTAATTCAATCATAAGGATAAGTGCGAACCGAGGCGCAATCCAAGTATAAGTGCCATACCTGCTTTGCCCCATAATAAGCATCAACTTTATCTTTCCCTCACCCCTTCAATCATCTCTTTGGTCTATTTGTATGCCTTCTATCGTTGTAGATTTGCAGATTGGTCATTGATTCTTATTGATTGCGTAAGGCTGCGTTAATTCTTTGATGTCTGTCTTTTTTTCTTTCTTCTTTTTTTCTTGGGTGAATAGAGATGTTAGTACGTTGATGTTTTGTCTTTCTTTCTTCTCCCTATTGAAGAGCTAGTGCTCTATACCTTTTTCTTCAATTTATATTAGTTAGCTTCGATACTCATCCTAATTGGCACCGGTTAGTAAAGTAATATTTCTCTTTTTTCAATTGCAGTTGTTCATTGGATGCTTTAAGAAGCATAAAGGTTTAAATGACTTAACTTCTTAAACTAGGATGCTACGTAGCACCTTGGTTTAATCCCACACCCGGAATAAGCGAAAAAGTTATATTGACTCTAATAAGAGTTGGTGAGTGTACTATATTATTAATTTCACTTTTAGCTTAAGTATTGTAATTAGGCTTACGGTTTTGAGTTTCGAAGTTGATGTGCTAGTTATCCCTTTGCAGCAAGACTTATGTGAGGGAGGATTATATGACCCTGACATTAGGAGTTATTTAAGATCATTTTATCAACTCAAAAAATATTTCATGCCTAGTCTTTGGTTATTAGTGTGAGTTCTCAAGAATTAATGCATAACATCATCAAGATTTTGTTTCTCTCCCTGATTATTGTCTTTGTGGATGCTATTGTGATCGATTGATATCCAAGTGTAAATTTATGAAGGGTAGATGACCAAATATGTTGCACATGCTCCGAGGAGATTTTCTTTTTGAGGAAAGAAAATTCTTGTATTCAATCAAGAGGGTTGAGGAATACTAGAGTTAGAGAGAGGAGGAGGAAAACAAAAACAAAATTAAAGACCCTAGCCCAATTGATGGAGTAAAAGAAGCAAAGAAGAAATGAGACAAAAAACTACAGATAAGCAGCTACCCAACAGGAAAAAACTTCATCAACTCCGGACTCTAGCACTGATTGTTTCACGTATAAGTCAAATGACCTACACTAGAGGGGGGTGAATAGTATGTTCGCTAAAAACTTAACCTAATTCGGGTTTAATCGATTCTTAGGTTACTTAGGCAAATGACAAATCAATCAAATAACAAAAGCAATAAATCTGACAATTAAGCAAAAACACAATAGGCAATGCAAACACCGAGTTTTATAATGGTTCGGGCCCAATGCCTGCTCCACTACCTAAGCACTACCGCTTAAGATTTTGAACTCTAGTTTACTAGATTAAAGTTTTTCCTTTACAATAAGGACCTTTTCACCGAAAAGTCTCCGCTCTCACACCGAAGGCACTTCCACACCTAGAAGTCTCCCGCCTTCCTACCGAGAGCACTATCCCACCTCAACCCTAAGGACAACATAAATAATTATAGCAAACTAAGTTTACACCGGTGAATTTAAGCCTCAACACCAAGGCAACCACCAACCACTACTGGAATTGTCATTGCTACCAACGGCTAATGTCGTGGCTGAACCGTTGGTGAAAACTATCACAGACGGTGGGCGCCATGGCAAAATGTCGTCATTGATGTGCGTATCTCATATAAGTTGTGATGGCTGACCTCTACTGTCACAAGTAATCATCAGCGATAGGGTGACAGCGCGCGCGACGCGTGCTGTCGCTGATTTAAACACATCAGTGACAACCCTTGGCAGTTGTCGCTGATTTAAACACATACATCAGCTGCGGCTGTGAGCCGTCGATGATATTATTAGCAATCGTGATATTTGGTGTTGCCCAGGCCATCAGCTATATACGATACGCTTTCAGCCATAGCGTAGTGATGGGCAGCTGTGGGTAAGCCGTGGCTGAAGTTATATCCTGTAACTGAAAAAAAATTAAACTTTTGAAAATTCATCACAAATTACAACTATATATTTTCAATCACATATTACAACCACAAAACCTCATACACATACATTTTCAACCAACCATACAAGTTTTACTTAAATATCATCAATCTAAGCCTCAAACCGGAGGCAAACAAGTATCAAAATATCATATATATACAACTATAAGTATATAAACAACTATAAGCCTCAAACCGGAGGCAAACAAGTATCAAAATATGAAAGGTAAAGTATAAACATCTATATCAAGTATCTAAGCCTCAAACGAAGGCTAACAAGTATCAAAATATAATCAAAATAGAATAAACCAAAATCTCACGGCTGAGGTGGACGCAGTGCAGGCGGTGAAGTCGACAGCGTTTGGGTCAAGAGCGTCGACTGGGTCGAGGAGGATGACGGCTGTGACATCATCGGTAGAAGGCCCGAGTGAGATGGAATCTGAGTGCGGAGGGCCTGCATGTTCTGCATCGCCTTTCTCAACTCGTCATTTGTGCATCTCTACTCCTCCATCGCATGTCTCTGCTCCTCTATCATCACTCTCTACTATTTTAGCTCGGACTCCAAGGTCGCTATTCGACTTTGGTCCTGCGTTCGTGATGTCGAGGGCCTCTCACCCGTAGCGAGAGGGGTCGGTGCCCCAAGTTGCCCTAACACGGCGCGTGCATGGCCACTGTATGCAAATCCATAAACACGGCTGTGCTCCCAGCCACCTGCGGCCTCGACCCATGCACTTGCGTCAAACTCCTCTCGCGTGCCTCCGCGCTCGATCACGGTCCTTGTGTAGGTCTCCTACACTCGTGTATATTTTAAATAATACATATATATAAACTAGGGCAAATACCCAAAAAATATATGAACTTTGGACCTTTTCCCATTCTTAGCATAAATTTTTTCCGTTAGTAAGAAAATACACGAACTATCATTCCGTTACCCCGTTTAGCATGTACCGTCATTTCTGACGATTTTTGTTGACATGGACGTTAACCGCGATGATGTGTCAACTATTGTCCTACGTGGAATATTTTTTATTATTTTAATCAATTTTATTATTATTATATTATTAAAAAAATGTTATTATTTCTTTGCTTCCTTCCCCCCTCCATCATCGTGATGGTCGTCGGGAACCAGGACAACGCCCAGCTCAAGCGGAAGCTCACCACTCAAGAGCTTGTCGACGAGTGCAAGACCTTCTTCTTCGGCGGCCATGAGACCATCGTGCTCACCCTCTCATGGACCCTGCTCTTGCTCGCGCTGCACCCGTACTCGACGCCCACCACGTATGCGACCTCCCTGAGAGCATCGTCTTCGGCGACCTCAACGCTCTCATCTCGTGCCTCCTCCTTCGAATGGCCCGAACCCACCCCAAATCCTCCCCAAATTTGTCATTGTCATCCTCAACACCTTTGAAGGCCTCGATCCGGTCATCGAGGCCAAATTCGCGACCAAGTTTTCCAAGTCTCTAACACTCGCCCATCTGCATCTACTCTCGCCGCCCTTCGTTCCCAAGCCACCGAATGTGCAGAGGTAGGAGAGGGAGGACATGGAGGTGGGGGATGGTGTGTGTATCACTTCGCTCTTCATGATCGGGTAAAAAGATACCCGATCGGGATATCTTTTTACCCGATCGGGAAGAAGCTCTTCCCAATCGGGTAAAGTGATACCCGATCGGGATATTTTTTACTCGACCTTCTTCCCGATCGGGTAAAAAGATATCCCGATTGGGAGCATCTCACGGGTAAAAAGACAAAGACAGTGTTGCAGGAGCATCTCACGGGAGCATACCTGATAGTGTATTTGATAAAGCAGTGCAACCTGAAGAGCATCGACGCTGCGCAGATTGGAAACATCATCAGTGGCTGCACCAGCCTTGTGTCGGTGGACGGCGCCATCATTGCCGACGCCTTCTTCAATTGCTACCTTGTCATTGTCTTCTTTGCTCATCAACCGTGACAGCGATGCATGCCCTTCAGCAAAAATCATTGTCGCTGTTAATGTCCAGGTCAGCAAAAACCGTCAGAAATGATGGTACATGCTAAACGGGATAATGGAATGATAGTTTGTGTATTTTCTTGCCAATGGAAAAAGTTTATGCTAAAAATGGGAAAATGTCCAAAGTTCATATTTTTTTTGGGTATTTACTCTATAAACTATATATAAAAATTGTGTAAATCAAATAGATATAAATAGTTACCATGATGATCGAGGCTCTGCTATCAATGTAGTCTCCCGCTCCTCCTCATCGATGGTGAGTGCGCTCAAACACTTAGATCAGCGAGGGACGTTGGACGGTGTCATCCTTCGCAACTCGCGTTTTACATTAGAAAACAAATACATTAGTATCATTATACACAACATATAATATTTTAATTAAAAGGAAGGAAATTATACATACCATACGACTCTCATGCATCGCAAAAGACACACATGTAATATAAAATGCAGTTATTTGGGCACGCGTGTATCTTTTCGTACCAAGCCCTAATTTTCTTATCAACTTTTATGTCTTATAAAAAGTTGGCTCAAACTTGTTATCTAGAGGTAGCATACCATTGAGAAAGCTTGCAATCCGGTCAAACACAACCCCGCTGATATTACAATCGGACTTGATGTTCAGGAGTTGCGTCATTGCCGAAAATCTTGTATATTTAGGACAATTCTCATACAAAGATTCATCGTCAGCTTTCAACATCTCGTAAAATTCTGCAGTCTTCTTATTCGATAATTCAATCTGTATCGCAGGTTATTCTTTAATGACTTCAACTGTCGTAGTATCTGGTAGCTGTACCAACTCAGTCACTGACTCAACATTATCATTTAAATAGAATTGCCTGCCAAGACTATCTAGAATCATTGTTCTATAAGGATTAGGTGGATTGGAAGAAGAAACAACCACAGTAGAGGATTCACCATGAGTTTGGACAATAGGATTGCTCGACGTCCCGACTTGACATGACTCCCCATGACAATTCCATATAAAATATCTTGGTGTAAATCTTTTTGTATACAAATGCATTGTGACAATTTCCTGATCCAAAAATCTTATATTCGAATATTTTCAGCACAGACATCGGATATTATCACCACTAAGGAATTTTTTATTTGAGTAGAAAAAATTTAAGAAGTAAGTTATGCTTACTCGAAATTCGTTCGTTATAGCTCCACAATGAATTCGTCGGTACATCCAACTTCTTTCGCCAGACATGTTTAGTCAAAAAGTTGGCAATATCTTTAGCTGGGATGGTCCTATTCCATTTAGGATTCATGTTATTTATATTGCACTTAGTATTTCTTTTAGTCATTAACTTCATTCTAAATTTCGACAGCAACTCCCTATAGTTCTCCGAATATGCTATCATCTAGGTGCGTATCGGAGAACAAGGAAGATACAAGACAAAATTTAAAAATGAATAATGACTAAAAGAAATAAACTAAGTGCAATGTAAATAACTATGTTCCCAAATTATCCAATTAGGGATAATTCAAAGGTTGTACGTCGTATAAGAGATCATTTACTTCATTTACACGAACATACAATCCCTGAACAGATATAAGGTTTTGCAAAATCAAAACTTGACTCGTCGATGCGTATGTGAAACATATCAACTAGTCTTGATTATTTTTTAAATTTATGGATGCCGGTGCGAGTCCACAGTAGACGATTCCGCGCGAGTCCAAAGTGGATGATTTCGGCATGAGGCCAAAGTGGACGATTCCGGCACGAGTCCAAAGTGGACGATTTCTGCACGAGTCCATCCATTGTGTACGATTTCGGTGCAAGTCCACCGTGGACGATTTGGCGCGCGTGAGTCCATAGTGGATGATTCCGGTGCGCGCGAGTCAAATTGGACGATTTTAAAATTATAATTACATCCAACTAAAATTAACCCTAACATTTATGCTACCCTTGATTAACTAACCCTAAAACTAACCTAAATTTAATATAATAGTAAAAAAAACTTAATTAATCTATAATTAATATATAAAATCTACAATTAACACATAATAAATCTGCAATTAACAAAAAAATTTAATCTAGATACAACACATATAAATTAATCTTAAAAAAATAAAAATTAAACCTAGTTAGATTAGGGATTAAACCCCTAGTCAAATAGTAGACAGCAGTGTAACTGCCGACTATTGTTCATGTTGTTGGGGCCGAGGGATTCGACCCCAAATCCGGTGCTGTTGGCCAGTGTTGGCATCTATGTCGGATGCTAACACTAGTGGCAACTCAATCTAGGGCTGGTCCAAGGAAATCTAAAGGGGGCCGGGCACTGGGGCGGGGAGGGGGGATGGGGTGGGGTGGAGGAGAATACCTTACTGAGAAGAAGGAGTCGGCGAAGGGTCGGAACACAGGCGGCGGCGATGTGTGGCAATGGGCGACGGCAGCAGCGACACTAGTGGGGAGAGAAAAAGAGAAGAAGAAGAGGAAGGGTCAGGCACGAACACAAATAAAAGGTTTATCACCGACGGCTCTAAAGCCATTCGTAAACCATCGATATTTACTATATCACCGATGGCCCACGCGGCCCTCTCTAGGCCGCCGATGATTAGCTTTTTATTTTCGCGCCGAGTGTGCGCCATCATTTTATCACTGATGGTCGCTCCTAGCTGCGGCTAATGACTAATTAATATCATCGACGGCCTACCTCGCCCACTCTAAGCCATGGCTGATGACTTTTTTAATTTCGCGCGCTGTGCGCGCCATTGGCTATGAGCGACGGTCTAAGGCGATTGTATGAGAGTCGTGGCTGATGGGGTCACATCAACTGCGGCTTGTGCGGCCATCAAAAAATCATGGATGTTTCCGACGGCTTGGGCGACCGTGGGTGAGCCCCGTCGGTGAAGGCCACTATTCTAGTATTGAACCATTCAAGACCTAATAACCTAGATCTTCACACTTTGAAATACAAAGAAATAAACCACAAAATACAATATAAATGGAGCAAATGAACAAACAAATAATACTTAGCTCCGAAATGAATTCCCTAGTCCTCTTGATGCCTTTGGATGGTGAAGCAATGAAGAACAAAGGCTAAATCAAGGTTTCAACTAGAAACTAAGGTTTGCTCAAAGAATAGCTCAAGAAGGCTTAGCAAAGGTGAAGGATTATCTCAATGAATCATTAGGTAGCTGGGAAGTCAAATTTGGGGTTTATTTATAAAGATCTCAAATGTAGAGGTGCAAAAAGTTTGGGATCTAAAAAATTCGTTGCGACTTTTGGTCATCCGTCGGGCGACCCTCCAGCAGCCGAGGTCCGGCTGAAGGTCAGTTGAACAGGTTTTGGAAATTTTTTGAGAACCCTTTCGGTTGATCCTCGGGCGATCGTCGATTGGCTGAGGATTGGTCGAGATTCGACTGATAACTAGCAGTTTAGGCAATTTGTTGATTTTTCTGGTTTGTTCATTCTTCACTTTAAGCTATTAACTTTAAAACATAAATGTTAAATAAGGATTGCCCCTCATTTGGATTCAATAAAAATATCTAAAAAACCAAAATACTTAAGAATCAAAATCTAATTTTTGGGGTCTAGTACAATTTTGCGAAAATAATAAATTTTATAATCTCCCGGGTCAAATATGAATAGGTTAAAGGTTTTCAAAAATTCCTTAAAAATAGGTCTTTATCTTATTTTTACTTAAGGACAATTACCGGAATTTTTGGTGCCAATAAAAAGTCTAAATCATGTAGCCTTCCAAGGAGCTCCCTATTATATTCATCTATTAAAATTCATCTATGCTTGGTGACGCCATTCTTAATTGAGCTATATCTTGAGTGATTTTTTGGTTGAACTCTACAAATCTCTTGTATTCAAACTTGAAACTGTAGCTCATTGAAATAATTAAATACTTATTTGTTATCATCAAAACAAACGGTACACCTGAGGGTGAAACCTTTGAACCAACATATTCCTAATTTCTTCTTACCGTCACTAACACATGATATAATGCAATTTAACAATATAAAATATTATAATTTTTATATTGTATCAAATACTAAAATTCATATTAATATTATTATAATATAGTATAGTATGTATAATTAAAAAATTTCTCATTATTCAATATTGATTACTCAAAGAAGCATTTTGAGGATGATTATCATTCTTGTATTACAAGTAAACATGTGGTCATTCAAATGAATTTAAATTCCATGTCCATAAGATTCAATATGGATTCTAATGAGAGCGATTATGTGAGAAAGAGTTTAAACCCCTGTCACGGTCAGCAATAACATCTGGCAGAAGGCCCCGACCGTCGTGAGAAGTCCCAGCCATGTTGGGAGCCCTCCACTGTCACTGCCACTACCGACGCCGCAGCCATGTTTTCCCCCAAGGAAACAACTTCCTAAGGAGGTAGGTCCTAATCATCCTGAACTACGGTGCGCGGGCCCTAGCCCCTTCCATCGCTTCAAGGGAGGAGGGGAAGGAGAAGGAGACGGGGAACACAAAGGAACTTGCACTTTGCCCGACCCTTGGGCCCGAGGGTCCCAAAATCTTTACTGGCTTCAATGGAGGCGGACGAGGAGAGACATCAGCCACTGGCCATTTCCCCTTACCAACAGCAAGGGCCTTCCCTTTCAACTCCTCAACCCTAGAGCGGAGGGATGACTAGTCCAACCTCGAGGCCATCTCGCATGCAAAAAAGAATCCCAAGTTAGCGCATTCATAATGACTATGGTAACAATGCCCTACGCCCCTGAACTTACTTATATATCTTGTGACTAAGGACCTATCTCGATCTCATTTCATTAACTCTCTACAGGAAAAGGGAACGAACGATCGTACTAGTTCAAATAGTTCAAATAGAACGGAGGACTTGTCTCGGTCCCAACCTCGGGAGCACGGACAAGGAGCGGGCAAGGTTAACGTGGAACACAAGAAAAATCAAAGTGAAGGAGTGGAGAGATCTTTAAAGACCAGGAACTGATAACCTCCTCACCGGATAGCTAACAGCCGTGGCCCGACAGCAAGATAAATCCCAGTCGATTGCCCCATTAACGACAGATACTTAAACTTCCCAAATCATGAACGGGTAGATCTCCGTGCAATGATTACTCCCCCTACCAAATTTAACTGCTAGAAAAGGTAGTCATCAATAGAAGGCCGACACGTGGAAAGGAGCACTTCCTCTTCACGCAGCCACCATACTAGATGTAGGAACCGAAAAGTTTGAAAATGATGAAACCAAGATACATTGATCTTACCTATCTCGGTGATTCAAGGGCAGAACTCAGCACATGTTCAGCTCACCAAAGCCCGACTGAAGTCAGACACTTGGGACACACATAAAGCAAACAAAAGTTGGTACATTATTAGAGCTCGGCACGAAGTCCTCGGACTCCGACCAAGATCGAGGGCTGTGGACTCGACTAGCACTTTGGGCCCAGCTGGATCAAGGCCCAAACACGCCCACACTATACTCATGAACCAGATTCAGTTCAAGCTAATTACAACCTAGCCCAGGGGCTCCACCCGACCATACAAGGACACACATGTAATGTTGGCTTTAGGTTTTCAACCTTAGCCTTAATCTCGGTTTTGATGGTTTTGATGATAACAAACATGGGACTAATGATTTCATTGAGAATATCTTTCAGGTTCCATATCAATTAGTGTTCGATGTTCTCGATCGAAAAAACCAAAGAAATCAAAAATTGGAAGGGCATTGATCATCGCGCTCGGGTTCGTCACAGAAGTCATCGCGCTCAGGTTCATCACGAAAGTTTATCAAAGATCGACGAGTGCACCAAAGTCGCTTGGATGAGTCCAAAGATCAAGTCAAAAGCTCTCCAAGATGATGCTCGTTAAAAGCCAAAACCCGTAAACCAAGCGCGGAAGAAATAGGCTAAAATTTCAAATTCAGCCTATGTTCGGTCGACTAGGTGGTCGACCGAATAGGGTAAGAAAGAAAGGCCCAGCCATTTTGGTCAATCGAACACTGCCAAAAAATGGCAGTGGGCACTTCGATCGACCAGTCGGTCGACCAACAGTGGCTGGTTTTGGGTAGTAGGCTTGGCGATCGACCGGTCGATCGACCAACCTACGAATAGCCGTGATGCAAGATCGCGTCGGTCGACCGAAGATCGCGATCGGGGATTTGCATCTAGCAGTCGACCGACCATTCGACCAGCGGCCTGTAACGTATAGTTTTCTATCCGTTGAACAGTCGTTTCTTCACAAGGGTATAAATACACCCTCATATACATCATTTGATACTTCTTCCTCATTCTTACAGAGTTTATTGATCCATTAAGAGGAAGAATTAAACCTTCCAAAAGATTCAAAGCTTGCGCTCTGTTCTCCGTCAAGTTCATTCTTCAAGCGCTAGCTTCTGCTTCAACTCAGGTTTTGATTAAGCTCATCCCTTGAAGAGTTGAAGGCGCCAAAGGCTTCCAAAAGAGCTCTTCCCATTGGTTTTATTATTTAGCTCTTTTGATTATATTTTATCTGTTATTTTAACAGTTAGTTTATTTTGAGTTTGTAAGAACGGGTGTTAGGTCTTGAATTGGGTGAAGTGGTATCCTTGGTGTAGAAGGAGTAAAGCCACTTGTGTTTACTTAGTGATTACTAGGATTAGTTTTAGTTGTCCCTTAGGTTGAGGTGGGAAAGTGCTCTCGGTAGGAAGGTGGGATACTTCCGGGTGTGGAAGTGCCTTCGGTTGGAGAGCGGAGACTTTCTGGTGCAAAGTCCTCGTTGTAAGGGAAACTCTAATTAATCTAGTAAAACCTAGTTTAGAAATCCTAAGCGGGGTGCTTAGGTAGTGGAGTAGGCATTGCTTTCATTTTGTTGTGCTTAAATTGCTTAATCACTTATAAGCTTCCGCATTTAATCGCATCGAATTGCAAATCGCCTAATCGATCTAAGTAATCGTTTAAACTTGGATTTAGACTAATCAAATTAGTAAACACACTATTCACCCCCCCTCTAGTGTCGCCATTTTGCCAACATGTAATTCATTAATTACTAGATATTCGGCAGTATTGAGCCCGACATCTTCGGAATAAATCTTGACCCATTCCGTGCATATCCCTAACCTGCACTATAAACAGACACATGCACATTAGGTATACCCTAAAACTATAAAACCCTACTTGAGTTGAACCCATTGGTCAATACCCCCGCGAGAAAGAAGTCAATCCTTGAGTGTAACTCCACAAGGCAACAATATTCACGTGAGTAATATTAGCATGTCTCATATGCCTTTGATGAGAAGCATCGTGCTAACTTGCACAACATGCCTTCGTTGACACACTCTGTGCCTCATAACAATGGAAGGCATGGTCCGGTACTCATAATACCAAGGTCACTCGAACTCAATATTAATGGAGTGTTCAACATGCCATAAATTATGGCAGCATACTGTATAAGCAGAATTAAAAGCATACCAAGCATATAAAGCAAGTAAAACCGATAAGGATGATTGTGGACTTTCCTAATGTGGTTCATCCGAGCCACATGGTAAATCACAGCCACCATCCTAGGGCTAAGGAGTGCCAAGAATCCAAGAAAAATTGTCGATTGAGTGGGTGCCTCCTTGGTGTTCATCTCACCATTGCCATGGACCCGAACACCACCTCTTCGCGCGCCGAAAGGGGCAGCAAGTTGTCTTTACCAAAACAGCCCTATGTCTTCTACTTTTGCATATAAAAGTGAGCCCAAAATAGTCCTAGGGGTGAAGAAGAGAGGGAGAGAGGGATTACAATCCGGAATATTTAGAGGAGTTAGGGGTACACAGCCCCTATTTAATTTACAATGCAGAAATCAAATATCTTTCTATCAAACATTGCATATCACACATTACAACCAGTCACATGCACAAAGGTTTGGTCTACAATCATCCTTTACATCATCTCATGAATATAAAGGAATAAAACATTAAATAACCATCACAATATTGGCTCATTCGCATGGTGATTTTGGAAGATCAAAATAGCCCCCTAACTCTTAGGGTTCGGCTAGTATAAGGGTGACTTGTTTGGCTTCAGATCAACCCCTTGAGTCAGAAGCCACGAACTGATCTATTGATCCTTAAGGCCGAAAATAAATCACAAGAAATCATGCGAAGGAGGCCTAGAACAGTTCTACATATCATCACCACAAGGTCCAAAACCGACATCAAGGGTGGCTCTCATACCACTGTTGGGATAAAATAGAAGAAAAATAATTTGTAGTAGAAAAATAGCATATAAAATTTTGTATCCCATACCGGCGATCTTGTTGATACGGTTAAGGACCTAAACAATAAGAGAGCGGAGCAAAAGGTTATACCTTCAACAAGGAAGAAGACCAAGGCTCCGATCCAAGAGGCGCCCATGTGTTCGCCCTCCAACGGTGATCCACATCAAGTTGTCCTGCAACTAATCGCACCATCGGAAACTTTTCATGGCTCTACCATGCAGTAAAGAGCCAACCATTGCCCAAGGAGATGGCCAACCCGTCTAACAAGGTTCGGCTAAGGGAAGAGAAATCGGCGATGAGCAAAATTGACGGAATACGAGACTCATACCTCCAAATTCTACTCCTTCGAAGACGTTGTTGTTGTCCTCAATGAAGTAGGTGACGACTACACCTTGGGGCAACAAAATCCGACAGCCAAGAGAGGAGGAAGGGGGGCTGAAGCAATGTGGAGAATAAGGGCAACAAGAGAGGAAAGGTAGGTGGCACATCATCTTTCCAAGGTGTCGCCCACTCCTATTAATATAGACAACCTTTCTAAAATTCAAATCTCATTTGATCTATAGAAAGAATCTCTGAAGATATGTCATGTAAATATTTCCTCACAATTAGAAAATATATCATGCCATACAAGGCCCATGCGCCATCTACAAAATAGGGAAGGCGCATCCAATCAAATCTCCATGATGCGCCTCCCCTATTTTAGAGTGGGTGCATCTTCCATAACAGGAAGGTGGGCCCCCCTAACAATTAGGGAAGTGGTGCACCATGATTCCCATCATGGTTGGGTCAATCGTTTAATTTGACGCTACCGATTAAATTGAATTCAAGTATTTGAAGCTTAAAAATAATAATTTAGAAAATAAAAATTGCAAGTTAAAATCTCAATTGCATGCATTGCATAAATCCATAGATAATTTGAAAAATGAGATGTATCAAAATGTCTAAACATCAAAATGTCTAAGAAAGTTAATACTTCCTCTTTTAACTCTAAACATCAAAATGTCTCATTTAGAAAATCTCAAAAGAAAAATGTTTTATCTAAGAATGCCCATGCTCATCATGCCTCTCATGCCATGCATTCTACCATTAGACCTCATAATTATGAGAAGATGAATAAGGTTTCTAAGAATGCTCATACTCATCATGTTTCACATGACAAGCATTCTAAAAATAAATCTCATGTCCATAACAAAAATAAAAAGAAATTTAATGGACATTATTTTTGTTGTGGTATTTATGGCCATTCAATTCAAAGGTCACTTTTGATGAAGGTGGTGATGACAATGGTCACTCACCTACAACGTACTAATCTTGGTTTTGATGCCCATAGTGCTTCTAGTCAAAGGAGCAACTCTAAGAGCCAAAAACGAAAGGTGGTTTGTCATGCTTGCAAGGAAAAGGGGCATATGAAGAAAAATTGCCCTACCATGATGAACAAAATAAGAAAGAGGTCAAGTGCTTCCACCTCCACCTCTCACTCACTTGCAGTACCCTCTAGCCATGACTATGAAGTCACTTCCAAAGTTTGCCTCATGGATGCTAATAATGAGGTACACTTTCCCTCATCTAGTCCTATTATTGATAATGAGGTACCCTCTAGCTCTTCTAGTTCATTTAATATGCCATATGAGGAACTAGTCGAGGAAGGTCAAAAAATGTATTTCTTGCTTATGAAAAAGAACAAAGAAAATAAAAACCTAAAGAAGGAAAACTTTAAGCTTAGTTCACATGTGCGTGGCTTAGAATTAGAAAATGAAAAATTAAAGACTAGACCTTTTGATTCATGCAATGGTAATCTAGAACTTGAGCTTAAAGCTTTGAAACTTGAAAATGATGATTTGAAATCTAAAATGAAAACTAGAAATAATGATTTCAAATTTGAGAATGAGACTTTGAAAAATAAAAATTATATGATGAAATCTCAAATGCAAGTCTTACACAAATCAATTAGTGACTTGAAAAATGATGTTGTTTTCTTGAGTAGGAAAGCAAATAATTCATCAAATGTTTCATCCTTTAAAAATCCTAGGATGAAAAATATCTCCTTTAAGAATACTCATGCATTCTACCTCTAGACCTCATGATCATAAGAAGATGAGTGTTTCTCTCAAGAATGCTCATGCTCATTTTAGTTCACATGTTAAGCATTCAAATGATAAATCTCATGTCCATAGCAAAAAAGAAAAGAAATTCAATGAACATTATTTTTGTTGTGGTGTGTATGGGCATGCCATCTATGATTGTGCTTTTAAAATGAACCCAAGTGTTGCAAAGACACTTTGGGTACCTAAGCCCACTAACCCCCTAGGACCCAAAAGCATTTGGGTACCAAAAGTATCATGTTTTCTTGTAGGGGAAGCTACCACAGAAGGGTAAAGAGAAATGGAATATTGAAGTTGACCTTGGATCCAAATGAGAGATTTCCAAGAGGTTGCAACTTCAAGCTATCATGATGTCAAATGGATGGAAATTGGCATCAAAAAGTTAGGTATCATCTACTATACCTACTTGCTTAAATTATAGTTGGAGTTTTGATATATGATTAATATTAGTAGATTTTTCGCTCTTGAGAAGTTTCAAAAATATTTTTTGATCTTTGACTTCTGGTCTCTTCGGAGACATATGTCACCTATAACGGGCTAATGCGACCTTGCAGTTCTAAATCGTAGACTCATTGTGGCTTTTCGGTTTTTAACCAATATGAATGGTTGAAGATCATGTTTTCATTTATATTTCACTTGTAATTTCTTAAAATTTGTTTTGGTATCACTTGATTTCTTTTAAAACATATTTCAAACTATTTAGTAAAGTGAACTTTGATAATGATAGCTTCTCTTTCCTTTTTGTTTTGGTTAGCTTGCTAAGTAGCTATATTTTTCCTAAAATATTAGTGTAGCTTACTTGCAAGTTATGAGCATTTTAGGAAGGCTAATAATTAGGAGGAAAATGATAAGTTTGGCAAATTATCATGAATAAGGTATAACTTCGATTCTTTCAAAATCTTAGTGTTATACCTCTATGTTTAAGCTTAAATTGTGTCTCTATACTCATGATTAGAATTGAATGTTAAACCCTTGAATCTCATGAGTAGATAAAATTTTGATACTTAGGCTATTTTATGTCATCTAGTTTGAATGAAATGTGCCATAGGTAGATTTTCATCTTAGAGACTTAATTTTAAGTTGAAACTTGATAAACATGTTTGAGTTTACTCATGATTTATTTTCATGTGGTTAAAATTGAAAAAACATATGTAAATGGATAAAATGATAACTAGCTCATCTTAGGAGATTCAAAATTGAAAAAGTTTGACCTCAGTCAATAATTTGATTTAGAAATTTATTTTTGAGCTCAAACTTCACAAACATGTTTAGATTTACTCATGTAAGGTGTCTATGTGTCTATGTTTGAAAAATCATGAGTAAAGGATAAATTTTGATACTTAGTCATTTTCATATTTTCATGCCTATTTCAAATGAAACCGTGCTAAGTTCATATTTTGACCAAATTACATTATTTTCATCTCAAACTTGATAAACATATTTTAAATGATCATATCTTGGTATTTTAAAAGTTTGAATGAAGTCTGAAAATGTCATGAAAAATTCCAGTTATTTATGAAAATGGCACTATAACACAATGAAATTTAGAAAAATGCAGAAAAATAATTTTTGTTTAATTATTGAATATGCATCTTCCTTTGAAAATATAGTTTATGGCATGAAAATTTCAAAAATCTTGAGTATAAACATTATTTATTATGGATTTTTTAAATTAAATTTCAAAATTTTAAAGTATCGTTCTTTCCAAGTGCTCATTTTTCGATACTTTGGATTTTCATTGAAATTTTCAAATGAGACTTCATGTATGATATCATAACCCTATTTTTGGTATCGTTCTCACTATTACCTGAGAAAAATCATTTCTAAATTGGTTTTTTGATATTTTGACCGATACTTGAAAATATCGATACTTGAGTTTATACATGATTTTCGGATTTGAATTTTAGTTATCACTCCTTGCTATCATGTTTGATTTAGTCTTGTATTAAATATTTGTTTTTCATCACTTGAGTTGAGACTTTCACGGTTTTGGCAATCTTTTAGAGTTTCCACTTTGACTTTTGATTGACTTTACTTGTCATTTTTGAGTGATGTCAAAAGGGGGAGACAAATATAGGTAAAATGAAAGAAAATATAGGAAAACCATATATATAGATAGGGGGAGTTTATTTTCATAGATATGCATGTTGATATGAGGAGAAATCTCATGTTTGATATCCTTTATGCTTAATTGTAGATATTTTCTTAAGGATGTTTATCATCATCAAAAAGGGGGAGATTGTTGGTCTAAGGTTTTCTACCTTGATCTTAATCTCGGTTTTGATCATAACAAACATGGAATTAACGTTTCATTAATAAATACTTTCAGATTCTATATTGGTTAGCACACAACGTCCAGAATCAGAAATATCAAAGAAAGTGAAAAATCGAAAGGACGTTGGTCGACGCGCTCAGAATCATTGCGGAAATCTCTAGAAGTTCGACAAGTCCACCGAAGACACTTAGGAAGAGTCTAGAGCACATGTAAAACACTTGGGAAGCTCTCTGAGTTGATGCACTTCGAAAACCAAATCCCAAAAACGAAGAACACGACAAGAAATAAGCAAAAAAGTTGATTCCCCGGATTCAGTCGTAGGGGTTGTCAATCAAACGGAGCCCAGAATCCACAAAGGGCTCCGGTCGCTGGGGCGATCGCTTGGTCGGTCGATCGGCCTTCAACCAGGCCAGCGACCGGGCGTCGGCAACGGGCAGAAAAATGCCCGTTGATGAGCTGGTGAGTTTGGGGGTTTATAAATACCATCTCCAAACTCTCTCCAAAGGTGTTGTTGATGCCTTAAACCCTTAAAGAGTTAATCTTTGAATCTCCAAAGCTCTCTCTTGCTCAAATCTCTCACCCCTCGCTCTTGATCCCTCATCCTAAGGTGCATCTTCCTTGGAGGGATCTTCAAGGTTGCTAGGCTCAAGAAGATGAGGTATTCTTGTTGTGTTATGTCCTCTTTAGTCTCTTCTTGTGATAAAAGTATTTTTACTTTGTTTTGAATTGATTTACTTGACTTTGTAAGAAGACTTAGTGTTTGGTCTTGTGATTAAGTGATATCCTTGGTATAGAAGGTAAAAAGCCACTTGTGTAAACTAGGTTAGGAGTTGGTCTTAGGAATTGAGGTGGGAATGCTCACTCGGTGTGATGGTGGATATTTCCAGGTGTGGAAGAGCCTTCAAAGTGAGTGTAGGGTCTTTCCGGTGAAAAGTCATCGATTGTAAGCTACTCGTAATTTAGTGGATTTGTGAGTTAAATCCTAAGCGGGGTGCTTAGGTAGTGGAATAGGCATTGGGGCTGAACCACTATAAATTATTGTGTTAGCATTGTTTACTTTGCATATCGTATTGCTTATCATTTATATCTTGCTTCTGCTTGCTATTGAATTGTAATTTGCCTAAGTAATCAAAGAAACATTTAAAATAGAAATTAGGTTAAAGTTTTAGTTAACACACTATTCACCCCCCCTCTAGTGTAGGTCATTTCACTAACACCATAGACTGGTAAATGTGATCACGTTGTGGAATGCCCCTGCTAGTAAACATATATTGTCACATTCAAGCCTTATTCGATAAATCTTGTTGCGAGATAACTTTTATGTGTGTGACCCCATGGGCCCCACACTAAGCTAGCAGTGGATCCACACAAGCGAGTGGATCGATTCAATAGAACACTTCTACTTGAATTGATTTTCCTAATTAACACTTAATCAAACCCACAGATCAAGATTGATGTCTAGTAAAGTATCATGACCCCTAAATAGTGTGGAGTCAATCATATCGGATTGAACGCCATTCGGGGATTAGTTCCCGTCTAATTCAATCCTTCTGTTGTACAATGTCCCGAACCGAGCTAGGGTGGAGGAAACGTAAAATCATAATGTTTGTTCATATGCAATCGATCCCGTGTTGGTTACTCACAAGCTTCCATAAGACCTTACAGTGACCAGAGTACCCGACACATAACTCAGAGAGTCATGATACGGAATAAACCAAATACACATATCAGTAATAACAAAGGTACCATGGTAACCTCAGGTCCAAGGATTACATAGACCTACTATTACTTGAGGAACAAGCTATTTACGTATGAGAGAGTGTCTCTATTAGGTGTTCCTCTAGCAGGTCCGTTCAGTGAACTCATTCTCCAATAAGCACCTATACTCTCACATTAATGACATCTCATAAGTAACTATGAGATTAGCTACCTTCTACTATAGAGCATGTGACGAGTGTACTAGTCTTACTCATAACACTGACGCTCCAATCAGTGTACCTTTGACTAGGAATATTTTCAACAAAAATCTCTAGATTCTAAGTCTCATTGGCATGATCTCATCATGACCCTAAAATTATTATCGCAATCGATGAGCTTCATCATAATTTATTAATTAACAAACAGATGTAACATATATGATGAAAGAAAGTGTCTCATATTTATCAAATATATATCCATTATAAATGAATGGTCTATTGTACATTAACATGATTGGCTTAAGGGCACCATTAATTAATTCACCTTCTTGTTGTGTTTGTTGTTCTTAAGCTATGCAATTCTATGCTCCTCAAACAACTTGTGGTAATGATTTCTGTCAACAGTGTGCAAGGTACGTATGATATCGATGTTAAATTGGTTTTAAGCTACGCTTAGCTAGATTGGTATTGTTTTTTCTTTCGAGATGAGCATATATAAGACCAATTACGAAACTGCTTATGTTAAAGTCCCATATTGCTTAAGGTTGTGATCTAGATGACCTTTAAATAGATTGGGCAATCCTCCCCCTTTGAGCTAGCTTTTGGGATGGAGTTAGGTCCAAGGCTATTTTATAACATGGTATCAGAGCCAGACCTATTGTTGATTGTGGGCCACCTGCAGAACTTCACACTCCAGATGTGGATTCTAGACGTGAGGGGGGTGCAATCCTCCCCCTCTGAGCTAGCTTTTGGGGTGGAGTTAGGTCCAAGACTATTTTATAACAGCTTATCATGATAATGTTCCTTTGTTTGGTGTCTTTCATCTTCTCAGGTCCATTATTATGCATTGATAAGACTAGTTTTTTCTTTTGGTTTATTAATTATTTTAGTTTACTTTCTTAATTTATATTCTTTTCGATTTTCTTGTATAAATTTCTCTACTTTAATACAACCCTAGCTTGTGGGCGAGTCACTATCCAATTTTGTTTTAAAGAAAAAAGAGAAAAAACCTAGTTCCAATTCAAGTTAATGAAGAAATTAAAACTTGTGTATAGTATGAAAGATACAAGTTAAGGGTGCAATCTCCATTTAATACTCTCTGCGTTGTCAAAGCTATATAGTATGCATTATGGTCTCTAGCTAGTACTCAGATGATACCTTAAACTCGAAAAAAACTACTATGAAAAAAATTGGTTTCTATAGTCTCTAGGGTATATACGGAGGAAATGTCTAACTCTAATACTTGTTCAAATGCAATCATCATCCTAAGTGATCGTCTCACAATGGAACATTAGAAACCATTTCTAATTTTCATATCCACTATGGCCAGAGATTCCCTGAGATGATACTCTCCAGAAGGCATAGGACATTCTCTCATTTCTCTAGGACCAACCGATATCATGTTGGTTACTCATAAGTTTCTATGAAGACCTAAGAGTGACCAGAGTACCCGATACATAACTCAGAGAGTCATGATACTGAATAAATCAAATACACATAAGTAATCATAAAGCTATTATGGTAACCTCGAGTCCAAGGATTACTTACACCTACTATCATTCGAGGAACAACGTATTGACGTACGAGAGTATGATTCCATTAGCAGGTCCATTCAGTGAACTCATTCTCCAATGAGCACCTATACTCTCACATTAATGACACCTCATAGGTAACTATGAGATCAGTTACCTTCTACTGTAGAGCATGTGACGAGTGTACTAGTCTTACCGAAAACACTGACGTTCCAATCAATATATCTTTGAATAAGAACATTTTCAATCATAACCTTTAGATTCCAGATCTCACTGGCATGATCTCATCATGACCTTATTGTCACAATCGATGAGCTTCATCATAATTTATTAATTAACAAATGAATGTGGCATATATGATGAAAGAAAGCGTCTCATTTATTAATTACAAATGAATGATCCATTATACATAATATGATTGGCACCGTTCACCTTCTTCATGTTGTGTTTGTTGTTCTTGAGCTCTGCAATTACGTGCTCCTCAAACAACTTGCGGTGAAGGTTTATTTCAACAGTGTGCAAGGTACGTATGATGTTTATTGCATTTAGCAATGAAATGAAATAGGGATCGCCAAGTCGTAGGGAGACAGAGGAATGAAAGAGGGAAAACAAAATGTATTTTATTCAATATTCTTTCAAAATACACACAGGCGTGGTTTTTCTTTATGGCATTTTGCAACATTTATGTACTTTAAGTTAAAAGATTCAATGGATAACCGATCATGTTTGTTTATTCTTGGTTGCTCATGCATGCTTGTTGCTCTCTTTTCTTTGAGTCACATTTCAAAGTTACATAAGAAAAATATTCTTTTCCATAATATTAGTTCTCTTTTACATAGTAAATTCTAATATGAAATTGTCAGATGCCATGTCAAATACTTTGAGTCACATATCATAGTTCTCTTTTACATATTCTTTTCCTTAATATGTTTAACAACAATAAAATGAAGGAAAATGTTTGCAACAATCAATTGTCAGATGGCATATCAAATACTTTGATGGTTAATTTCAATTATATGGAAAATGATGTGTTATTTTATGCCGAACATGTTTCTTTAATTTTTCACACTACTTGAACACCTTCCCATCTGGCAATGGGAATTTTTTTGGTGCACATTAATTTGACTCCACGATATGAGACATCCATGTCTAGTATCCCTTTTGTTGACAAATAGATAGGCAAGACAATAACCCTGTGGGCCAACACTAGGGGTGAGCATGGACCGATTAACCGGTCCATTAGCAAAAAAAAACTGGTCCATTAACTTCGGTTTTTCAAAATCATTAATCGTAAACCGGTCCATTAACTTCGGTTAACCGCTATTTCAGTTTCGGTTTTTCGGTTCGGTTAATCGATAATTTTCAATTAACCAATAAATTTTTTTAACCTACAAACATAATAATATTATGCAAATCATGGAGAAAAATCTAAATAAATAGCAAATTCTCATTGAGAAAAAAAAAAAAAAAGTGAAATCATTGAGCCAAGATAATGTTCTACAAAAAATAATATTTTTATTTTTATTTTTTAAAATATATTTTTGATTTTTTAAAATATTTTTAATATTTTTTTATTTTTAAATATTTTTTTAATTTTTTTAATTTTTTTATTTTTTTTTTTATAATTTTCTGTAATTTTTTATAATTTTTTATAATTTATAAATTATTATTATTATTTTATATATATATATAATTAAAAATTAATAAATTATACCCAACCGGTCGGTTAACCGAAACCGGTGGACTTTTTACCTCTCGGATCAAAACCGAAACCGAAAACCGATTTTTCCAAAAAAAAACCGAAACCGAAAAAACCGATTCGGTTTCGAACCGATTTTTCGATTAATCGAAAAACCAATTTTTTTTTCTCACTCCCTAGCCAACACCACCAATCAGTACCACTAGCTAATTATTGAGCTAAATAACTTTATTGCAATTAAAAGTCAACAATTGGGCTAAGCTGATATCTAGAAGCTTGAGATATCAAGGTCTAATTACACTGAAATGCAAAATTAGGCCCAACCTGGTTAGGAGCTCACAAATGCAGTTGTATCTAAAAATCACATACAATATTTACCTGGTCAGAAGAGATTAGATCATGTTGCCTTGTAAATATGATTACCAATCATCTGATAGAATCAAGATATACCATCATCAACCATGAAACAAAACTACTAATTTTTAAAAGAATTGCAGCATCTCATTCAGGTATCAATGATCTAGTATTTGACAATGAATCAAAGCTAATAAATATGTAGATATTGACCAATAATCTAGACCAGCCACATCAGAAATCTATCCGGAAAAGAAATGAAAGATATCAAGAAAGGTTGCATATGCATGTCATGTCAGTCATTCCATTAGAACCAACATATCTATAAGAAAAATCAAGCAGGAAAGCAGAGAGAACTCTGAGCCTAACCTCAATATTTGGCTTGAAAATTGAAAGGATAAATTATATTTAGAGATTAAACGATCCATGATGAAGGGAGATGGTACCTTGTTTCCCTTGCACATCATTATTACTTATTCTTTACTATGGTATTTATCTATGGGTGCATAATTTTATGTTGGTGAGCTTGAAACTAAAAAAATAATAGTATGATTCACAAGTTGATAAAGTGACACGAACTTATCGACCGTTGGATCATAATTTTTTTGACAATACCTTAGATCCGTTCGGAGATCGTATCGTTATCTATAAGAAGTACAAAACTTATAGATTCTTTACGATTTCTGAATTATCCTTGATCAGACAGTTTGAGATCAAAATTATTTTACTTACAGTTAAATATTTTTTTTAACATTCATTTCAGTTTGAAATTCTAGCAGATATCCCTTATTCTCCAAGTATACGCCCAGATGATATACATACTTAGAGAACTGTAGGGAAATGATACTAGAATTTCGACTGAAATTGAATATTAAAAAGAATATTTAAATGCAATTAGAATAATTTGATTCCCGAATGGAATAGGACCACCCCACTTATGAAGATTTATAAAGAAGTAATTGTTATGATATATCACGTATAGAATCATGACGAAAGATCATAGTTGGATGTACTGTCGGATGTACCGTGGAGGTTTACTTGAAGAATTCAAGAGCGGTGTTCAGGAATTTTTGAACTTCGCTTATTCAAATCCGCAATTTGTCAGTGTTGACAAAATCAAATGTCTGTGTCGTCGGTGTGTCAACTTATTTTTCCTAGAACGACAGGCAGTGACATTGCACCTATACATAAATGGTTTCATGAATCGTTACTATCGATGGATTTCACACAGGGAGTCATTCATAGGCATGTCATCGTATGAATTAGGAGGTCGGTCGTCTAATATTGGATCTTCGTCCGCCACTCATACAACATCCGTTGAGCAGCCTTATCGAAATATGGTCTTGGATGCTCTGGGCGGTCGTGAATTCCAAAGGTTGCCAATGCCTCACACAAAATTAGGAGGTCAGTCGTCAAGTATTGAAAAGACAATGGATATAGAGTGTGAGCCACAAGTAAAATTGGAGATTCAAATGGAGTTACCAAGTCCAGAAGCAGCACAGTTTTATAATTTATTGAAAGCTGCAAATGAACCATTATATGAAGGCTGTGATGAATATTCAAATTTGTCAATAATTACTCAAATGTTAAACATTAAATCTGACTACAACGTAATTGAGATAACATATAATCGTTTTTTCGAGCTTTTTCACAAAGCGTTGCCTAAAGATAACAAACTGGAGGACAGTTTCTATAAGACGAAAAAGATGATGAAGAGACTTGGTCTAGGATATCAGAAAATTCAAGGATATCAGAAAATTCAAGTATGTCAGAACAACTGCATTCCCTATTATTGTGAATACGCAGACTTGACCTAGTGTCCAACATGTGAACATCCACGGTACAAAGAGAAATCTTCGAGTAGGCAGAAAGGTTCTTCGGTATTTTTCGATAATTCCCAAATTTAAGCGGTTGTTCATGTTTGAAAAAATAGCCCAACATATGATATGACATACTAAGAGTCGTGATCCGAATGTTATAACTCACCCGTCTGACAGTGAAGCATGGAAACATCTTGATCGATGTTATCCATCATTTGCATGTGATCCTAGAAATGTCAAACTAGGGTTATGTACTGATGGGTTCAATCCATTCGGTCAATCATCCACTTCATATTTTGTTTGGCCGGTGCTCTTCACAGTCTACAATTTGCCGCCATCGATGTGCATGAAAGATGATTTCATATTTTTTAGTATGGTAATCCTAGGACCAAGGGGACCAAGAAAAGAATTGGATGTGTTCCTTCGACCGTTAATTTACGATTTAAAGAACTTGTGGGACGACGGAGTCATCACTTATGATATTCATCAAAAAGGAAATTTTAACTTAAGAGCCGCATTGTTGTGGACAATTAGTGACTTCCTGGTATATGCTATGTTGTTTGGTTGGAGCACACACGGGAGACTTGGTTGTCTGTATTGTATGGAACGAACAAAAGCATTCAGTCTTCAGAATGGATGAAAGATTTCATACTTTGACTGTCATCGTCAAGTTTTGCCAGTTGATCATCCATACTGGAGAAATAAAGATAAAGTCATTACGGGCAGAGTGGAAAAAGACGGGCCACCTCCGCGTTTGTTTGGTAATCAAATATTAGCTCGGGTTTCTGGTAATCAAATGATGCACTTCATGATTGATGTACTTTGTTTTCTATTTTGATGTAAACATGTTTTGATACGATGTAAATATTACATTTTGATATAAATATGTATAAACATTATAATTTGATGTACGTCTTGAAAATCCCCTCATTGTGGAAGCATTTTGATATAATTTGATATCTTGTATATTCTCTCATTGTGGCATTGCATTTTGATATAATTTGATGTTATATATTATAAACAGGCATTTAAAAAAAAAATTATTATAAATTATTTTTTTAAAAAAAAATACACATTTGCGAAGGCTGTGCGACCGCTAGCCGTCGCAAAAGGTTTATCGAACTAGTCGCCCAAAGCGGTCGCAGTTACAATTACGACCGTTATGCGATGGCAAAAGCGATCACCGAACCATCGCAGATATAATATTTGCGACGGGTACAACAGTCGCAACGTCGTCGCCTATTTATTGTTTGCGGCGGTTAAAGAAGGTCGCAGATATTATGCGACCACATATTACGATCGTTGTACATCGTCGCACAATGACCGCAGAATGTTCTCATTTGCTACCGCTTCTTCTGCCATCGTACATTTTCTGCGATAAGATCATTTGCTACCACCCTTTGCGATTGGGTCCTGTCGTTGCAGAAGGTCTTTAGCGATCGTTTTTTCGACGATAACACCCATCATAGATATCTAATTTTTTAGTAGTGTAATGGTTAAGGGAAGATGAGGGAATTAAATCGTCATCCCCCTAGCAGCCGTGCAACTCATTATTGGAGCTGCACGCAGCCCGAGAAAGGAGAGGGGGGAGGAGAAAGTTTAAAGACTGCGACACGATTCGTGTCGCCGTCGAAAAGATCGAGATCATCGTCGCTCGTCCATTCTTCTTCCTTGATCAAGGTGAGTGGTCGAATCTCGGCCCTTGTAGGTGAGGCGTCTGGCCTAACCGAATAGATGTGATAAATCGAGGTTTTTGCGCGTCGTTTCTTATCGATTGATGACGTTTCTCGAATTCTCAAGTTAGGTTCTTCATCGTTGTATGGATTTTATTGTTAGACAATCATTTTGGGGTGATTCAAGGGCCGACCGACTAGAGGAAAAAGGGAAAAGATCATGCCAAAATTTTCCCCAATTCCCTCGAGTGGTTTAAACCTTGGATCGATTCTTTTTTTTCATGTAGACAAATTTGTGCAACTAGATCTTGTGATTTCATGGTCGAATTAACCTTTCTTCTCCCTTCAAGAAGGCTCGGCCGACCATGTACCCTTGCTTAGGGTTCGGCCTAGTGGAGAGGAGGGTGAATTCGATCGAGTATCTTGATTTCATCTTTTAGGGACGATGTTCGTCGATTGAAAATGTAGATTTAGCGATTGACGAATGTATTGTAATTTTGAGTAGATACATTTTTAAGATTTGTAGAAGAACACCTCCTTTAATGCGCATGTATGACAAAATACTAGGTATGGTATATGATTTATGACATTTCCTTTATCGAAATCCTAATGCTATTATTGAAATTACCATGCTAGATCAATTGCTACCTTTATTGATTAAATACAAAATTTAATTACTTTTTTGTTGAAAGCATGATGTTATTTATGGTAGTAGTTGTAGAATAATTCCCTTATAACTTATGTGTTATGGCATATTTATATTTGGACATTTCTACACTTATGACATGTAATCTACACTTAAGGAATATGACAATGATGCTAGATGACTATAAGGAAATTATAGGGTGCTTAAATTGTCGGAAAAACTTGAATGTAGACAAGCTAGGTTTCACACCTAGGAAATAATCAGCGGGCGCTAGTGTGTGGCTGATGTGGCCCGAAATAAGGGGGCCGGATACGTGTGAATGCCTGGAGTTTTAAATAAGGAAACTTTAGAACGCTTTTCTTGTGTATTGTGATTGTGATGGTCGACTGAGAAGCATGGATGGTCGAAACGACTAATGCTTGACTCGGCAGGTGATTAGGGTCTTGAGATTATACCAGCGGGCCCACTAGTTGTTAGACCCGGGTGGCAGAGGGTCTTGAGATTCCGTCAGTGGGCCACACTAACGGTAGACCCGAGTTGGGTGGGACTAGCTATCCTTAACCCAGTTTGTTCTTGAGACTAGTTGACCATCTTAGTCGACAGCCCGGTGATTGCTTGACTTTCCTTATATGATATGTGGGTCATGTGGTCGGATTATTATTATTAGTTTGTGGTACAAGTCGGGTAGGGCCGAGCTACCAATTCTTGAGCAGGTCCTAGTGGCCAAGTGTCGCCTAGTCTGGTAGGGCCATTATGGCCGGTTGTATGGTTTATGTAGGATGGCTTGTGGGTTGATCGTCATATCATGACTAGATTAGATACCTAAATTTATAAATTGCTGACTTATATGCATGTTGTTATTGGGGATTTATGTAGAGGTTCGAAAAGATCGCTCACCGAGTCCCATGTGGACTCACGATTTATTTCTCTTATTTTTGAAGAGCCCGACCAGTGAGGTGAGGCTTGGAGTCATGGTGCAGCTGGAGGGCAAGCGGTGGCGTGGATTTCGTAGCAGCGTCCAGTATTCGTAGCCGTTATGTCTAGGGTTGTTTTTTTTTTACACTGAATGATGTTTAAGTTGAAAGCATGTATTTGACTTTTAACTCGAGATGTTCTTATGAGTTGGTTTGTTTTACGACTCTTTTAAAATTGTTCAAAACTTTCTCTTTAAATAAAAGTTTGCGTCGTTGTTCTCCTACTTGTATGTTTTCTAGTTGGTGTATTTCTCGATATTTTGCTATTCAGTGTATGTGGTAGGTTTCAGGGTAGGACATACACCCTGGCTAGTTATGAGGCCCTGAGTTGGGGCATGACAATAGTGTATAGGCCTTCTACTAGACGACAAACATCCAATGACTATCTTTTCGGCCATCAAAAAGTTCTTTTAGTTTCTCGACAACTATTCTAGTCATTTGGGATTTCCATGTCTTTTAAATCTATATAAAAGCCTCAAATCCCTTATTACTTCATCCTTGTCCTCTTTCTCAAAACTCTCAAAGTCTTTATTAAATCTCTCACAATTTCTCAATTTTTTAAGTTCTATCAAAATAAGGTTAGATATTATGATGCACACTACTCTTAAACTTTCTAGACTTGGAATTTTAAGTGTTGTTTTTTTATTTCTAGACTTGAAAACTGTGTATGCTTATTATGAATATTTTCAATCATTTTAGTGGAGTAATCTATGAAAAATTGGAATTTGGAGTGATATACTAAGATAAAATGTTATAATCATAATGGATGCTAAACATTTCATTTTTGTTTGTCTCCATTCTACACAGTAGCCTCAAAATACATAAACTGATCCATTGTTGGATGGATTTCATTTGGATTTTCTTTGTATTGTTGGATGAATTTGTATTTTCTTAACAAAGGTTATTAATACCAGATTATGAAATTGATAAGGTTTCTGTTTGTTATTAGTTCAAAAATGGATAGAATTGAAATATGACGCCTGCAGTCAGCTAGTTTTTTTATCATCTCAATTATTGTTTTCACGTTTTAACCATGCTATGGAAATAGCATTTATTCACCCAGTTACTAAGTATAGTGATATTTTACATGTTCTGAAGGAAATGTGGTGGCTTGATATTGTACTTGTGCAGCCCCCTCTGTGCAAATCTGCTTTCAAGTTACTCATCTTCCTCTAGTATTGTACTTGTCAGCTAGTTTCCTATTTTTGAGTTACTCATCTTCCTCTAATATTGTACTTGTGCAGCCCCTTCTGTGCAAATCTGCCAACAAAAGTCCTACCAATAGGAGTTCCAGCAGGAACAGGAGTTCATCTCAGTCTAGACCTCCAGTATGAAAAAACAAACTTTGGAGCATTCATCTTGTTCTCTTAGCACACAAAGTGATGAACAAGAATTGCTCATCTTAAATCCAGAATTAATTAATTCCTGTATGCAAGACAAATCATGCATTGGTGAAGACTCAACCAGTGAAGGTAATTTTCTAAACATTTTATTTTACTATGAAATTCTATTGAATCTTGCTTCTTCTAAACACATAGTTTCAAGACTCAACCAGTGAAGGTAATTTTCTAAATATTTTATTTTACTATGAAATTCTATTGAATCTTGCTTCTTCTAAACACATAGTTTCAAGGAGCAGTTGATACCAAAGCTGCACTTATGTCGATCAGTAAATGAGATTTCATATTTTTTTTCCTTGGCAAATTATCATTTCATCTTTGATAATGAATTATACTCCTTGGCAAGATGATGAAATCTGCAATGATCAAGAGTCATATACAGAAATTGACTATCTCAAACAATGTTTTGTTTAATATTTTTTTCCTTGGCAAAACCATTATCTTTGATCAAGTCTGTCACACTCTTTAGTTATTATAGCTCAATTACCGTTAATGCATATATTTATTTGCAACTTTTCTCTTAAATCCATATATTTTATCCTCTGATTAAAAAACTAAATATGCTGCACAAAAAATATCACCTTCAATTTCTCAATTGTTGATATATGTTATGTGATTTTTTCTCATTTATTTGTGGTACTCAAGGGTATCTTCAAGTAAATATTACTTTTGTTATTTAATACTAGTATGCAATTATTAATTCCTAGGATATTGATCCGACAAAATTAATGAATAATTTCTCTATTAATCAGCTAAAGATGATATTTGGACGTAATCTAAATACATTATATTGGCATTTAAAATTCTTGAAATAAACTTTCCTTTCTGCACATGCTTGCCAGAAGATCCTTTATTTTTATTTAAGTGTTGCTTTTGCAGCATGTTCCTTGAATTAATCGAGAAATTTCTTCTGTTGATAAAGCCACATCAGATCATCAAAGGCTTATAGACAGGTATTGACTCTTGACTTAGTTGAATGTAAGTAAAATGTTAAATTTGAATGCTACCAAATTTTTTCATGTCAATGGGAGAATGAATTGTTATTATTTGATTTGTGTTAATAGAAGAATCATATTGATTTCCTTAAGTATGGAGGGTAATTGAATATTATCATTTTATTGATTCAATCTTAATTAACAAATTTGTTGTCAACTGCTCATGATTTTTCATGTTCTATAAAAGAACAATAGAACACATTCATGGAAGAGATTGAAAATCACTATCTTAAGCAGTTGAAAGTAGTAGAAAAGGGGGCTATTTGCCTTGAGAACTTCTGTGCTAAGGGTGTTCTTTTGCGTCACTATTTTTCGAGCCTAATTCTTATGACGATGTTTTCTATAATGGCAGCATGACAAAAGCTAGAATTGGTATCCAACAAGGCAGGATGCTCAAAATTCCTTGTTGATGCTTGATAAAAGAAATTTATAATTTATCATGGTGTCTTCGATCTACATTTTATTATTAGAATACAACATTGATCTATGTTTTAGTACACAATACTTAATCTACTTTTGTTTATTTTTACTAAGTTTGGATTAATGTTATGTTTTAGTAGTTTGAATTTATCTAATGTACTCTTGATTTAATATAAAAATATTTTTTAAATATTGATCTATGTTAATATTTCAATATGACAAGCTAAGAACTTACTTTTGTGAAAAGCTGAGATTAAACTTATTTTTGTATAACAATTTTAAAATGCTTTCTTTAGTGATAGATCATGGTTTGAAAAAATTATATAAGTATATATATGATAACTAAACAATATTGCTATTATAAAAATAAGTAATAGCAAGTCAAGCATACTATTACAAACTAATAATAACGATTTGCAAATGCTATATAAATATATATGATGACTAACTAATTATGCTATTGTAGAGAGAAGTAATATCATGTTATGAATGTGATAACAAACTAATCATAACAGATAGAAAATATTATAAAATAACATTTATATAGCATTCGTAATTGCATTTCTGAAATGCTATTAATTGTAACCTCCCTATATAAGATAGCGTGCGATTTGACAGTGTTTTGTATAATTCTATACATTACCTATGATAATGTTTATGATATGTTATTAATGACGATTATTGTTGTAATGTATATATATATATATATATATATATATAACATTGATTAAGGAAAGAAATTAATCACCACAAGAGCTATTGTTCATAGCAATCAGGGCAAAGTTCTGGTTATCCAAATGCAATTTCCACCGTTTAGATCAAAGAACAAGGAGTCCGGAATAAACTCATCAAAAATCATTTCGATCGGACCATGGATGACTGCTCGATCGTTGAAAATGATGAAACTCGTCACTGCAGAAAATACCCAAAAAATAATATGATTTTTTAGGAAAATCTCAACTTCCGGACCTCTAAACACGACAAAGAGTCTCCTATATTTCTTTCAAAAATCAATTCAATTGGAGTTCGAATCACCGTCAGAGCATCGGGAAAAGGCAAAGCTGGTGAAGCTGAAACATAACCTTCAAATCCCTTCTTCTTTTTTTTTTTTTTTTTTTTTTTCCGATGTTGAAAACGACTAGCCTCTCGTACAGACGGGAACCAATTGGCAACAAGGGTTTCCAACATCTCACGGTTCCTCTTCACTCAACTTTTGGGATGACTTGTACCCCTCACAAGAAATGGCTTGCAACGCACATTTTAACCTCTCTCTTTTTTTTTGTGCCATGCATGTCCCACTCCACTTGAGGGATGACACGGCAACACTCGCTGCCGCTGCTATCCAAGCTCCGCAACCTGATCTGATATCCAAAACTAGTTCATACTTAATTAACAATATACCTGTTTTATTGGGATGCATGCATGCACGTGTTGTGATCCCATGTATTGTATATAACTTATCATTAATATAGCTAAACACAAAAGAAGACGCAATTTGTCTGATATTTTCCACAATAACAATGACTACATTTATTATCACTTACATCGACATTAAGCAGCCAGACTTACAAATATGGAAGAACATATATTTCCGTCAACTGATTACACACAATATAAATACATAGTTACTGTATTTATTGATCATACCAACATAAAAAGCAGTAACCACAAAACAAACAAAAGGTCAACACAGCAATCAAACCCAGCTAGCTAGCTAGAAGAAGAAGAGTGCGTATAGTTCTTATCATCCCCTTTATCAGTTGAGCAGCATGTGATCTGATCCAGGGTTCGGCCCCCCAGGAACCGAGCGCTTGGACACAGCTGATTCTCCATCCATCTCACCATTGCCTTGTAGTGTGGTAGCGGAGAAAACGTTCGATGCAGTTAAATTCTTTGCTGGAATTATATTCCTGTTTTCTATACCAGCAAAGAAATCAGTACTAGTACTAGTCTTTCCGAATACAGTTCTTGCTCCCATTGCATTGCCTGCAGCTGCAGACAAAGCAAGAAGCATTACTGCAATAGAAAGGAGGACTACTTGCTTCATTATTTCAATATATGGTATATATGTTTGAGTTTAACTTTGATGAATGTATATGATTGAATGCATGGGGTTTTTATAGGCAAACCGAGGTGCGTAGTTGGGAATGATAACGTAATCCACATGATCTCTTATGTATATAATTGATTGGTATATATAAATTATAATTGAGGCCATGTGGTTCTTTAATTTATTTTCCAATCTTAGAAAACCTTGTTGTCTTCTGCTTTAATTAGGTAAAGATCACTTTCCGGGTACTTTAAAAAACACTAATCATCCTTGTAATCATGTTGGCTAGCACTTGAGGTGTCGCTTAGTTGAATTATCTCATATAAATATTTGTATCAATGATCAATGGTCACTTGTACTAATTCATATGTTGTGTGAGAGTGCACTCCCCACGTCAGCTGATCATTAAGAGCAGACATCATTGTCTGCTAAGCTAAATATTTATATTAATTATATGTATTCAATTTAATTAATTTAAGTATATATAGTCTAACATGCATGATTTAAATGCAATTATTCTCTGAGTGCAATTGTTGATCTAGACCTTATTTATTTTTTTCATTATTATGGTTCGAGTCAATAAAATTATTCTTTTCCAGATTAGTCTAATATGAAATTATATATATATATATATATATATATATTTGCCATCAATAAATTAGACTAAACATGGTTGGCATGCATGGATTGTTTAACACTAAACCTACTCTTACCACTCTAGCAACTAATTACAACTATTTAATTAATCAATAATTATATGCATTTGTTGATCGTGCAAAACCTTGTTGGAAAGCACCAATACAAATAGCTACATAATTCTTATACAGATATCTATATATATGCATGTGAATTATTATATACATGTGTGTGAATAGATATACTCTATTAAAATTTAGATTTTTTTTCTTTATTAAATCGAGAAAGTTAAGTTGAGACGGACCTGCAAAGACACCCCGATGCTCAAGTAAGAAGAAATTCCAAGTAGTGGGTATGGAATTGGAATTGAGAATATACATGATGTGTGTTGTCTGTTTTATGGTGCAGGATAGGAATGTTTCGAGGCGATGATGTCTCCCTGAATCTCATAGGGATATGCTCGGAATTGGTCGAGGTCTATCTCGGAGATGTCGTACTCACTACTATCAGATTTTTAGTAATTAATGAAGGATGCAGGTGTCCTCGTATGGTCGAGTGGAGCCCCCGTGCTAAGTGGTGTTTGGCTTGACTTGACTTTGATTCATGAGTGTGGGCACTTATGGGCTTGATCCGATCAGGCCCAAAGTGCTGGTCAAGTTCACAGCCCTCGAGCTTGGTCGGAGTTAGAGGACTTCGTGTGGAGCTCTAGTAGTATACTGCCTTCTGGCCTCAGATTGGTATATCTAACGCCTATTGTACCAAGTCACTCTAGCAGACACTACTATAATTGTCGTTGTCACTGACGACTCAGGCCGTGGCTGAACCGTCGATGACATCTATCATGAACGGTGTGAGTCATGGCAAAATATCGTCACTAATGTGCACGTCTCAGATAAGTTGTGATGGCCGACCTCAGTCGTCACAAGTAATCATCAACGATAGCCCAGGTTCGGTCGATCGAATGTGGTCAAAAATATATTGGCAGTAGCCAATTCGGTCAACCGGTTGATTGACCGAATGTGGTAAAAAATTGGTAGTAGCCAATTCCGTCGACCCATCGGTCGATCGATTATGGTCAAAAATTGGCAGTAGCCAATTCGGTCGACCGGTCCGACTGTTGCCAGAAAGCGGCAGTATGCACACGATCACTCGGCGGTCGCTTGGTCGATCGATCGAAGCCCAGGAAGTCCAAATATTGGCTTCGAGCTCAAGTGTGCACCTGTGTACAGCTGCAAGCATTTAAATACTACTTTGAAGGTTGAGCTGACGCGTGGCGTATCCGATGGATCCATTTAAATGTTCTTATTTCTTTCTGCTTCGACCACGTGTAACGAGGGAATATAAATAGGGTAATTACCTAAATATATCATGAACTATGGACTTTATCTCAAATCTATCCTGAACTTTGACTTCTCCAAATTGCATCCTCAACTATCACATTTGTATCAATTGCATCCTTCCATCAAAATTCTGTCAGCTACCCGTTAACCATGTGACGTGGCATGCACATGTGTATTAAACAAATAATTTTTTATTAAAAAATTATTTTAAAAAATATTATTTTTTAAAAACCTTTTCTATATCCACGTGTGCTGCACACGTGGATTAAACAACTATTTTTTAAAAAAATAACATGAATACAAAATTATTATTCACGTATACGGCGTACACCGCCCGGTTGCCGCTCGCCTCCACGCTCCCATCACCAACGCCACCAGCTGTCGGTAGGTGAAGAAGAACCTCCGCAGCGCCTACAGCAGCTCCACCTTCAAGGGGTTCTCTTTGTCTCCTCTCCGCAGCGCCGCGTCCACGCCCTGCAGCGCCTGCAGCACCCCTCCTTCCACATCACGGAGAATATCCTCAAGAACATAGCTTGATTGGGGCTTCCTCCCTTTGTGTAACGCTTGTTCCATCACCTTCAAGGTTTCCGCCGGCTGTTACCATGGCAAAGGTTGCAGTTTTGCTATTCTTGGTCTTCTTTGCTTGCGTCGGCAACTTGGTTTCTTGCAATTGGACTTACATCGTGCACATAAACCCCGATTGTCGGCCCTTGCCGACTGGTACGTGGCCCATCTCCAGTCGATGTCCATCGGCCCCTGGCGTCACCTCCTCTATGCCTACTCTGACATCTTCCATGGCTTCGCCACTGCTCTACTTCCTCGTCACCTCCCCCCTACTCCGTAGCTCCTATGCTATCCTTGACCTCTATCCTGACCCAGTTTACTAGCTGCACACAACTCGCTCTCTACAGTTCCTCGGCTTCGCCCTCAACGCTGACGCCGCCTCCTCGGCCACTGCCCTTCCTCGCCCCATTCAAGCTGTCAGGCCGCCTCTCATGATGTATTCATTGTAGTTCTCGATACTGGTGTCTGGCCAGAGATTCCCAGCTTCTCCGACGCGGGCCTTCCCGAGGTCCCCTCCTGATGGCGTGGCGCCTGCGAGGCCGGCGTAGACTTCTCCCCTTCTCTATGTAATCGTAAACTCGTCGACGCTCGTAGCTTCGCAAAGGGCTTTCATGCCACTGCCGTGACGGTAGGAGATGGCAACGTACTAGGGAAGCCCAAGGAGTATGACTCACCATGGGACCAGGACGAGCACGAGACGCACACGACGTCGACGGCTGCTGGCTTCGGTGTGGTGAATGCCAGCCTCCTCGGGTACGCTACCGGGACTGCCCGCGACATGGCAATCGACGCTCGTGTCGCTGCCTATAAAGTTTGCGAGGCGCTTGGATGTTTTGGGTCTGACATACTCGCTGGGATGGAGGTTACTATCTTCGACGGTGCCGACGTTCTCTCCCTCTCCCTTAGCGGTGGCTCCGCCCCCTACAAAAAATAATATTTTTTTAATCAGGTAAAAAAATATTTTTTTAATCCAGGTGTGTAGCACACGTGGATATAGAAAAGGTTTTAAAAAAGTAATAATTTTTTAAATTATTTTTGAATAAAAAAATATATTTTTTAATACACGTGTGCATGCTACGTCACATCGTTAACGGGGTAGCTGACGGAATTTTGATGGAAGGATGCAATTGATACAAATGTGATAGTTGAGGATGCAATTTGGAGAAATCAAAGTTCAGGATAGATTTGAGACAAAGTCCATAGTTCAAGATATATTTAAGTAATTACCCATATAAATAACCCTCTTTTGAATGTAATCTCACTTTTTTTCTTCCACTGTTTTCTTTGAATCAGTTTAAACTGAGATCGATTTTTCGATCGAAATCAAATAAATGGATTTGATTCAGGACATCGCCTGAATCCTATTTTCCATTGGATTTCTTAGCTAAGATCGGCATATGTTCTTACATCAGGTGGTATTAGAGTTGGAAACCACTTGGTGATGATAAATCCTGAGGAAGAGAAGGGGCCTCTGCCGATGGCGGTTACCCTAGAAACCCAATGGAGGGAGATCCAGATCATGAGTCGCAAAATGGATGACCTCATCGTTGAGATGAGGTACGCGGTAGCTCTGGTCAGTCCCCACAATGAAGCAGTCGCTGCCTCCAATCGATTGCAAGCTCAGGAACCCGCGCGGATCTTAGAGTCGGACTACCACAACCCCAATCGGAGACCTGACCGCATCCATCATGAAGGCTCCACCTCTCATCAAATCAGGCATCCATTTTCCCCACCCAACATGGATTCCGACGATGAACTTGAAGCAACATTTGCTGGACTCTCATCCCGCAACTCTCAGCTAATACAACCCTATAGAAGCCCCTCTTTCCCTTAATCAGCAGCTTAGGTACAATTCCAACTTAGAACACTCCCGAGTATAAAATGAAGTTAGACATTCCTTTCTTTGATGGATATCTACACATTGATTATTTCTTAGATTGGCTACACTGCGCAGAAACTTTCTTTGATTATATAAACATACCTGAACATCAACAATGTAAATTGGTATCCTATAAATTGTGTGGTGGTGCATCTGCTTGGTGGGATCAATTTCAGCATAATAGGCTAAGAGAGGGTAAGGACAAAATCAAAGTGTGGCCTCACATGAAACATCTGATGAAGGCCAGGTTCTTACCCACCAACTTTGAACAAGTGCTGTATCAACAATTCCATCATTGTCAGCAAAGAACTAGAACAGTGATTGAGTACACTGAAGAGTTCTATAGGCTCAGTTCCCGCAACAATTTTCAGGAGTTGGATGCTCAGCAAGTCGCAAGATACATCACTGGGCTCATCACTCCAATTCAAGAGAAGCTAGAATTGAGCATAGTGTGGAACCTTAATGAGGCTATGAATTTAGCTTTGATGGTGGAAAAGCAATTGAATAGGAGTTCCAACAAGGCGAATGCCAGATGGAAACCATTTATTGAAGGCTCCAATGATAAATTCAGACAAATGCCCACTCCAAACCAGATGGCTTCCCATGAAAAACCTCAAGCCACTTCAATCATTAAGTCAAATGACAATCCACAATCTGAAAAGACTCCATGCCAGTCAACCAGGCCTACCAATCCTTATTTGAAGCCATTTCCACTCAAGTGTTTTAAATGCAATCAACAAGGACATAAATCTAGTGATTGTCCAAAGAGGAGGTTCTTGCACATGGCAGAACATGTAGAAGGAGAAAATGAGCAGTGTGATGAATATGGTACTCATGAGACTGACATTGAAGCCTAGTTGGAAGGGGATGAAGGTGATCCACTTATATGCAAATTAAATTACAAAAACTACTGATCACTGAGAAGCAACTAGTGAATTCCCAAAGAAATGAAATCTTCAGGACTAGGTGCACAGTGCAAGGAAAAGTGTAAAATTTGATAATAGATGGTGGCAGTTGTGAAAATATTGTATCTAAAACTATGGTCAAAGCATTGAAGCTGTCAACACTACCTCATCCCAGCCCTTATAAGATTGGATGTGTCAAGAAAGGAGTAGACATAACTGTGAATGAACAATGTCGGGTTTCATTTTCTATTAGTGCAGCTTATAAGGACCAAGTTACCTGCAATATCTTGGACATGGATGCTTGCCATATCTTACTTGGTAGACCATGGTTATATGATAGGAATGTGATCCACAATGACAGAGATAACACATATTCCTTCATATGGAATTAGAAGAAACTGACACTCATGCCACTCCTAACTGATTCTAATAAGGTTGAGCCAACAAAAACATGTCCTGCAGTCACCCTGAAGTCCACCAGAAGTTCCCAACAAAAGATATTATCATGGCATTAGTACTGAAGGACCCAGGACTAGTGGATCCCTACAGAGTACCTGAAGGAGTTAAGTCATTACTAGCAGAGTACTCAGATTTGCATCCAGAAGAGCTACCATATGAACTTCCACCATTGAGAGATATCCAACATGGAATAGACTTTATTCCTAGTTCAAGCCTACCAAATCTACCACACTATAGAATGAGTCCAAGGGAGCATGATATCCTGCAAGGATTTGTTGATGATTTATTATTGAAGAGACTCATAAGGCAAAGCACTAGTCCTTGTTCTAGTGCCTTCCCTATTGGTGCCAAAAAAGGATAACTCTTGGAGAATGTGTGTGGATAGTAGAGGCATCAATAAAATCACTATAAAGTATAGATTCCCTATTCCTAGGCTTGTGGGCATGTTGCATAAGCTAGAAGGGTCTAAGTTATTCTCCAAATTGGATCTAAAAAGTGGTTATAGTCAGATAAGGATCTGACTCAGGGTGATGAATGGAAAACAACCTTCAAGACAATGGAAGGCTTGTATGAATGACTTGTAATGTCATTTGGACTTTGCAATGCACCAAGTACATTTATGAGACTCATGAATCAAATTCTTAAACCCTTCATAGGCAAGTTCCTAGTGGTTTACTTTGATGACATTAATCTAATATATAGCATGATTGAAACTGAACACTTGTAGCAATTGAGAGAGGTGTTTCAAGTGCTGAGAACCAACAAGCCATGTCTCAGTATACACAAGTGTGAATTCTTAACTGATGAACTGTTATTTTTGGGCTTTGTTATCAGCAAAAATGGAATCCATACTGACCCTAAGAAGATCCAAGCAATTGTTGAATGGTCACCACCTAGTAACATCATTGAATTGAGAAGTTTCTTAGGGTTGGCAACCTTCTACAAGAGGTTCATAAAAGGATTCAGTGAGCTTGTAGGCCCCCTCACTGATAGTTTGAAGAAAGGACAATTTGAGTGAGGCATAAAGCAACAAACCAGCTTCCACATCCTGAAGAGTAGGTTCACTGAAGCTCCTATACTAGCCTTACCTAATTTCGACAAAGTCTTTGAGGTTGAAACTGATGCATCTAAGGTGGGAATAGGGGCAGTCCTAATGCAAGAGGGAAGACCTATTGCATATTTCAGTGAGAAGCTTAGCGAGGCAAGAAAAAAATAAACCACATATGAAATTGAGCTATATGCAGTGGTAAGATCCCTTGATTACTGGACTTACTATTTAATACAGAAGGACTTTATCTTACATAGTGATCATCAGCCCTTGAAATACCTAACTCTCAAAAGAAGCTTAATTCCCTTCATGCGAGGTGGCTAGAGTTCTTACAAAAGTTTTAGTACTCCTTTCATTACAGAAGTGGCAAAACCAATAAGATAGCAGATGCCTTAAGTAGAAAGAACTTTATCTTAACTGTGGTGAATGTGGGAGTAACCAACTTTGATAGTATGAAAGAATTGTACTCGACAGATGAAGACTTTAGCTCACTTTGGGAAAAATGCAAAAATAGTGAAAATAATGGAGAATTTAATATCACAGATGGTTTCCTTTGTAAAGGGAATAGATTGTGCATACCCAGAACCACCTTGAGAGAATACCTCATTGCAGAGTTGCATGCAGGAGGATTAGTTGCACATCTAGGAAGAGACAAGACAATTAAACTACTGACAGATAGGTATTACTGGCCTAAAATGGTAAAAGACATCACTGCCTATGTAGAAAGGTGCATGACTTGTCGAAGGGCCAAAGGGCACTCCCAAAACACAGGTCTGTATTGCCCACTACTTGTGCCTGAAACAATTTGGCTAGACCTCTCAATGGCTTTCATCCTAGGGTTGCCAATGACTGCTAGGAAAGTGGACTCAATATTCATGGTAGTTGACAGATTTTCTAAGATGGCACGCTTCTTGCCTTGCAAGAAAACTTCAGATGCAAGTTATGTGGCCGACTTGTTCTTCAGAGAAATAGTAAGATTGCATGGCATCCCTAAATCAATTACTTCTAATATAGATGTGAAGTTTGTAAGCCATTTTTGGAAGATGCTGTGGATGAAATTAGGAACTAAACTGAACATTAGTAGTGCTTACTATCCACAAACTGATGGTCAAATAGAAGTCATAAATAGGATGTTGGGTAGCATGCTAAGGTCCCTTGCTATGGACAAACCTAAGCATTGGGATACTCCCCTTGCTCAGGCAAAATTTGCATATAACAACATCACAAATAGGACCGCTGGATTAGCTCCTTTAGCTATTGTTTACACCAAAACACCTAACCATACTGTGGATCTTATCTCCCTCAGTAAAGACCAAAGCAGCAGTGCCACCACATTTGTTGAAAATTATGTGCAAGAACACAAAAAGTTGCAGAAGCTCATGGAAGCAGCTAACCTCAAATACAAGTTAGCTGCTGACAAAAATAGAAGGTTAAAGACATTCCAAGCAGGTGACTTAGTAATGGTCTACCTGAGGAAAGAAAGGGTCCCTACTAGCACTTATAACAAGCTGAATTCGAAAAAGATTGGACCATTTCAGGTGTTGCAGACTTTGGAAGAAAATGCTTACCTAATAGACTTACCTAATGATTTCAAAATATCTCCTATTTTCAATGTATCCGACCTATTTCCCTACATACCCCTTGATGATGCACCATTGGAAAAAATAGAACTCGAGGTCGAGTTCTTAAATGGCAGGGAGGATTTGATGCAGGAACGTAATATTATAAAGCAGGAGGACGAAGCCCAGGAAGTCCAAATACTGGCTTCGAGCTCAAGTGTGCACCTCTGTATAGCTGCAAGCATTTAAATACTACTTTGAAGATGGAGCTGACGCATGGCGTATCCGACGGATCCATTTAAATTTTCTTATTTCTTTTTGCTTCTGCCACGTGTAACGAGGGAATATAAATAACCCTCTTTTGAATGTAATCTCACTTTTTTTCTTCCGCTGTTTTCTTTGAACCAGTTTAAACTTAGATCGATTTTTCAATCGAAATCAAATAAATGGATTCGATTCAAGACATCGCCTGAATCCTATTTTCCATTAGATTTCTAACTGAGATCAGCATTTGTTCTCGCATCACCTAGCCATTGATCCCTCAATCTCAAGAGTTCATCATTGGAGGGTCCTTCAAGTTTGCTAGGCTCAACAAGAAGAGGTGATTCTATTGTGATAAGTCCTCGTTTCTCTCTTCTTGTGATTAAAGTATTTTTAGTTTATTTTTCGTTGTATTAATTTGATTGCATAATAGATCTTGTGTAGGGTCTAGTGAGTCTGTGGTAACCTTGGTGTTTAAGGTGTAAAGCCACTTGTGTAAAACTAGATTAAGAGTTGTTCTTAGGAATTGAGGTGGGAAAACTCACTCGATCAGTGTGAAGGTGGATACTTCAGGGTGTGGAAGTGCCTTCGAAGGGAGTGTAAGGTCTTTCCGGTGTAAAGTTCTCAATTGTAAGCCACTCTTAATTTAGTGTATTTGTGTGTGAAATCCTAAGCACGGGTCTTAGGTAGTGGAGTAGGCGGTTGGCTGAACCACTATAAATTCCTTTGTGTTAGCATTATTCTTCTTACGTTTGCTTAACTGTTTTATTTATCGCTTCCATATTTAATCATCTAATTGTGAATTACCTAAGTTAGAAGAAAATGATTAAAATAAAAAAACCAGAATTAGACAAAAAGATTTAGATAACACACTATTCCCCCTCTAGTGTGGCCATTTCTCCAACATTCGGTATCAGAGTAGGTCGTAGATTGAGATTTCATCGTCTCCTCTACATCTAGTCTCGATCTAAAAAATGTCACTAGAGTTGGTAGCGTTTGTACCACCTAGGTTTGATGAGTCAAACTTTGATCTTTGGAAAGGAAGAATATATACATTCTTAAAGACTCAAGGTATAGGTGTGTTTAATATGGTAAAGTCAAAATATATAGAAACTAAGAAAAATATGTATGCATGGACCCAAGAACAAATTAATAGGTTTGAGTTAAATGCTAAAGCAACAAATTGCATATATAGTTCTTTGGAAAATAATATTTTTGAAAAAGTCATGCATTGTGATATGATTGTGCTACTTTGAACATATTTTATGATTGTGCTAAAACTGGAGAACTTGCTACCCTAAGTGAAGGAGACGATGACAATTGTCATACTCCTATATCTAATAAAGTTCTTGAAGCTAATGGTGTATCTAGCCAAAGAAGTACAAAGAGTCGGAAGAGAAATGTGATATGTCACCTATGCAATGAGAAAGGGCATGTGAAGAAGAATTGCCCTAGAATGAAGAATTATTAGATCTAATCATCTAGTTTCTCGGATCTTCTTTATGATGAATTATTAGACGAATGTAAAATTATGTATGCCTTGATCGTTAAGAATGATAAAGAAAATAAAAAATTAAAAGAAGATAATTTGACACCTAGTTCTCATTTTCATGAAGTAAAACTAGAAAATGAGAAACTAAAAATTAGTGTCACTAATTCATGTCAGGATATCTTAGACATTGACACTGAGGATTTGAAAAACAAAAATGACATTTTGAAAAAGAAAAAATAGCTTGTTAAAAACTCAATTGCATGCATTCATAAATCTATGAATGATTTAAAAAATTAGATGTTGATTTTGAATAGGAAGAGTAATGCTTCCACTCTTAAAAGTTTGAGAAATCGAAATGATTCATCTACGAAACCCCAAAATAAAAATGCTTTTTCTACGAATGCTCGTGTTCATCATAACTCACATGTTAAGCATTCCAATGTTAGATCCTATGTCCATAGTATAAATAAAAAGAAATTTAATAGACATTATTTTTGTTGTGGTATTTTTGGGCATGCCATTAATGATTGTGATTTCAAGAAAAATCCAAGTGTAGCTAGGACAGTTTGAATTCCTAGGCCATCTAAGCCCCAAGGACTCAAAGTCATATGGGTACCAAAAGTTTCTTATTTTTTGTAGGGGGAGTTACCACACAAGGATGAATGACAAATGAAATATTGAAGTTGACATTGGATTCGGATGAAAAAATCTTCATGAGGTTGCAACCTCAAGTCATCATGAAGCCTTTGTAAGGTTGGCATAAAAAATACATCGGTATCATTCCTATCACTTAATTCCTATATTATAGTTGGAATTTTGATACATAAATAACTTTGGTTGATTTCCGTGTTCTCGTTATATTTCTCGAAAAACATTTTTTATTTTTTATTTCCCGGTCTATTCGAAGACTTTAGTAGCCTATAAAGGGCTAATGCGACATTGTGGTTCTAAATCGAAGGCTTATTGTGGTATTTCGGTTTTCAACCAATAGGAAGGGTTGGAGATCTTATTTTCCTAAATTTTATATTTTGAGATCTCTTTGATTCATTTCGGTATCACTTTGACTTATTTGTAAATGAATATCTACTACTTAGCAAAGTAGGTGTTTTGAAAATGATACTTGATCCTTATCTTTGATGCTTAGCACGATAACTTGCTAGTAGATATGGTTTGATTACTATTAATGAAGAATACTTGCACGTTATTGAAAATGGAAGGCTATCGTGAAGAAAATAGGGAAAGAAAATAAAATCTATGGAATTCTTCAAGAAATGAGGTATGAGTGTTAATTTGGCAAAAATTCTTGCATGACACCTCTTTTCTCTTGATTAAATGAATTCCATATGCTTATGAATGATCTTTCATGTTGTTTGAGTAAAATAGCATAAATAAGAAATTTGGAATATAAAGAAACTCCAAAATCTTGACTCTCTTTAAGCTTATATTCTATAGATAGATTTTAAATCTAGAACCTTGTATCTTGATTGATAAATTTGTCATGAGCATAAATTGCAAAATAATCTCCTTTAAACAAGTATCTTGATAAATACTTAAAATTTCATATTTCAGGCAAATAAAAATGTGATGAGTGGATGTATTAAAAAAATGATATATATGATTAAAATTGCATAAAAAATTTAGTTAAACTCTATATGCTCAAAAACATCATTATAGGTGATCTAGACAATATCTTACCAGATCAGGGGATCCTACGATAGAAATCTAAGGTTTCGCACAAAATCCAAATATTTACGAAAATGTCATTGTGAACTTGAGGATTTTTTAAAAAATTGTAGAGAGGTCCATTTTGAGTGATTCTTGATTTTATGGAATCCTCATGAAGCCTAGTTCATTTGGAAAAAGTTTCATAAAATTCCAATATTTAGATCTCTCAAAATAATTTTCTTTATAAGTACTAGAAAACACACTTCAGCTCGACCAGCAACACGACATGCGATCGCCCGATCGACTGGCAGACAGAAAATGATCTTGTCCACCCATTTGGCCGACTATTTTAATCTGAGCCATTCAACACAAACTTTTAAGCCCGAAACTAGGGCTCCTCTCTCCATTCCAACCGGCCACTCACTCTCATTTCTTAGATCTTAAGGGTTCTTCTCCACTTCTAAGGTAAAAATTTAACTCTTAGCCTTAAAACATGAGTTAGTTCATCATGTTGAGTAGATCTTTCATCCTTCTTCATCTCTATGTCTAGGGTTACTCATAAACTCATGGTTCATGCTTCTCTACTCTAAGCATTGTGGTCTTTCTTTGATATTTTTGGCTCAAAACAAGTTATAGGGAAGAAAAATCAACTTTCTTGTGTCTTTTGTGTGTCTAAAAGCCTTCTCTTCATGAAATATCATCTTTTTCATCTTTTTTTTTTGTTTTGCTTGTTGTTGTTAAAAGGGATCTTCATGATGTACAAAATTTCTCATTTCCATTTTGCCAATATTTTTTTTATTAAAATGAAAAATGCCAAAACAAAAGAGTGTTCTTGTTGGTTTTCTTTCTTTTGTGTTCTCTCTTTTTTGATTCTTTTTGTAGATCAAATGATGCATATTGGTATCTTTAAAAAAATCTATTTAAAAAAAAAAATTTAAAAAAGGGGTAAAAATTAATTTTAGACTCATACATTGATATTTAATATTAAAATTATAATACTTATCTCTCAAGAAGAAACTCGTCTAGTGCATACAAAAAGGGGTAATTTTTTTTTGTAAAAATTCATGTTGATCTTAAAAGTGTCCCTTCTTTTTGGTTTAGGTGCATACATTACCCATCAAAGCTAATTATATGCACATTATCCTAGTTGTCTTGTAGATGGCACCCAAGACAAAGCTTCCAAGTTTCCCGATAATCTCCTAACCTCCATAGGCAAGACTCAAGCCCCTAGGTTCATAGACAGAACCATCTTAATTACAAACTCATCTAGTAAACCTAGGAGACCTAGAAAAGTATGACATTAGAAGCAAACTTGCAGCCTTGGGATTGGTAGAATACATAGGGATGTAGGTACCAGTGTGTCTCATATTGGTAAATGCATTCTTCCCTAACCTAGTTATAGATAAGGCTAGACTAGGTGACTCACTTTTCCTTAAATATGAAATCCTAGGTAAATCCATAGTCATCACTGAAATAACCATTAGGGATGCCTTTGGGTTCCCTCTTCTAGAAAGATCAATATATAACATGTCCACACACCACTTTCATGAGGATTTTCCTAGTTCTAAGGTTGTCTCAGCCATTTGTTCTGAAGGTTACCAGGGGATGCTTCATACTCAAAGCATCAAACTGTCAACTACTATTAGGATTATACATCTTATCATTGTTTATAATATACTTCCTAGGGCACCACATTATGATGAGGTAACTAGCACGAGCACCAAAGTGCTCTTTTATGCTATGACCCGTAGTCCTATAAACGTTCCTAATCTTATGCTTCGTTACATAGCGGATGTTCATGCCTTTAGAAAGAAAGCCCTACCCTATGCCACAGTAATCTCTCATTTCATCTATGCTGCTAGGGTAAATAGGTCTAAATTTGAGATAGAGTCTATGCCCAAAGAGATAGACACCTATACCTTAAATGGTATGAAAATACTTGAGAACCAACGGGGTAAGAGGGTACGGGGGGCACCTGAGGTGCACAGCGATGATGATGAGGATAGGGATGAGGTGGATGCTGGTGGAAGCTCGTCAATTGCTACTCATATTGAGCGTTTGGGAGAGTTGGAGCATCGATTTGCTTAATTTCAAATAGAGGTACGATAGGGCATCTAGAGGAGTACGACCGACGCATCGATCAGTATGGTCAGGTAATCGATGAGTACATTCGCTGCCTTGATGAGTATGGTCAACGCATTGATCACTATGGTCAGAGAGTTGATGAATATGGTTAACGCGTTGATGAGATGTATGGTCGGATGGATGAGATGTGGCAATACTACCAGTCACATCTACCTCCACTACCTGAAGATGATTAGTCCCACTGAGATGTCATTTATTCTGTGGACTTGTATTAATGTTGTATCTTGTTCGAACTAGCTTGTATTTGGATCATATGGATTTATATTTGCTGTTGCTTGCCTTTATGTCTACGTGGTTGCGTTAAACATATATGATGTTACAATTAATTGTATGGTTTACCATGAATGTGCATGACTCATGTTTTATTTTATTATATGGTACCCTTTTTGATTGATGCCAAAAGGGGGAGAAGTCATGATAGGGGTTGATATGTTCAAATTATGGCATGATGATAGGGGGAGAGTTAAAGATATGCATATTGATAGGGGGAGCACTAAATATAATATGTGTTGTATTCATCATCTTATAATTCTCTCAGATATGCACTTATAAACTCATGCTTCACACTAATTGAATAATACATTACATATAGATTTTCTATTTTTTTTATCATCGATGGTTTGTCATCACAAAAAATGGGGAGATTGTTGGCCGAAGGTTTTTCCTTTGTGCTCTACTCTCTTCGTGACTATTTTGATGATAACAAACCAAGTCTATATAACCAAGTTCTTGAAGCACGAAGGTCATAGGTTCGACAAAAGGCAAAAGCCAATTTCGTAGTTTGAGACATTCATCTCGATACGATATACATTACGATGACCTATAGAAGTTTGACGTGTGCACCAAAGATGTCATGTGCGAGTTTAGAGAACACATGACAAGCTCTTCAAATTGACGCACACTGAAGGCCAGAACCCGGAAACGAAGCGCGCAAGAAGAAAGCTGGAAAAATACAAGCTCAACCCAAGTTCGGTCGACCGAATGTGGTCAAAAATTGGCAGTAGCCAATTCGGTCGACCGGTTAGTCGACCGACTGTTGCCAGAGAGCGGCAGTATGCCCGTGGTCGTTCAGCGATCGCTCACTCGGTCGACCGATGATTATCCGGCAAGCGATCGGGCATCGCCAACAGACAAAAAAGCTCCCGTTGACGACACCTTGAGTTTGAGGGGTTATAAATACCCACCAAAAACACTCTCTCACATTGTTGTTGATGCCTCTAAGCCTCAAAGAGTGATCCTAAGCATCTTCTAAGCTCTCTCTTGATAAAACCACTACTAAAAATTTAGCAATCTGCGACGGCTATTTGCGACGGCCATGGTAGCAATCGCAAATGCGACGGTTTTGCGACCATTGGCAATGAGAGTCGCGTAGTCACCACATTTGCGATGGCTTTGTGACCGTCACATTAGTTGTCGCAAAATTAAAACCTATGTGATGGCTTTGCGACCCCTTTGTGATTGTCTTTTGCTACCGATGCTGTCCGTCGCAAAACCATCACTAATACTTGACTCGATACCTTTTTTTTTTTTTTTTTTCTTCCCTGCTCACTCTCTCATCACTCACGCGCGCTCTCCCTGCTGCCTGCGCCACCCGCCGCCTGCGCACCCCGCCGTCGGTGTCCATCTCTCTCTCCTCCATCCATCTCTTGTCCTCCCCCCATCTCATCTACTATGAGGATCTGGAAGAGGCATATCCCTCCCCCACTTTCCTCCCCTTGTCTCCTCCTCTTCCTCCTCCCATCCCAGATTCATCGCAAGGGCAAGATGGAGGCCAAATCCCTCCCGCCCGCTTCCCGTTAAGCCCCATTATGGTAGGGTTTTCACTCACCAGCCAGCTCGGCGGCGTCCCACCGTGAGGGGAAGATTGAAAGATAGTACAGGGTAAGGATCTTGCCAGATCATCGCACGACGGAGAGGATTATGAGGAAAGAGTCGGAGCGGCGGACGTACCTGATTGCGGTTGTAATGTCTAGCGTCGACATCACCTCCATGGCCATCGCTTCCGTCTACTATCGTTTCTCCTGGCAAATGGAGGTCTGCCACTTTGACCCTGTCTTCTATTTGATCTGATTCAACCAAAAATTCTCTCATTGTTTTCTCATCTATGGTAGCGAAATTGATCTGATCGCAGGGAGGAGAGGTTCCGATGACGGAGAGGTTCCAATGATCTCATTGTTTTCTATTTTGTTTCTTGCATAACCATTGTAGAGACTTCGAGGTCTGTCATACTTTACTGGGGCAGAGAACAAGGATGAATGAATTCTTGTGCCGGATTTGGGATCCTTGACTAGCATTCATTTCCATTCTCCTTGGTTTCCATCTATTTGATATATCCTGCATTTTTCTTGATTCAAATACCTTGTAATCTACTATATGTATTTTCAATCAACTAAATTTGTGGTTTCAAAAGTTTAGTGGCTATGATACGTACTTCTAAAGGCTGGATATTGAGCATCACTTCCCTCTCCGTTGCTCTGAATGGAACCACTAGAACATACTAAGATGGCATGCAGTGAGCACCTTGTTTTATCTTGACTATGGTTTTTTCGGTTCAAGTCAGAACAATGATTTTTTTCTAGACCAGTTTGATTCATCTTGTCCAATGTTGGACGAGTGATTCTTCTTTAGCGCTTTTCGGCTCAAGTCAGAACAATTATTCTTCTTTAGCGCTTTTGTTCAGAAAAATTTCTACTGTTAGTTGATCCTATGCTTTGTCTTTCTACTTTGTTTCCTTGATTTAATTAGGGACATATATATGCAATTTGTGACTTTATACTAGTCAAATTCAAAGCCGATAGGCTTCGATATGATGTTAAAAGTGGTCATGTATTCTAAAAGCCATAATTAGTGTATAGAAAAATAATCTAATTTATATTTTCATAGTCTTCAGAGTACATAGTTAAACTAATTAGTAGATCACCAGGTCTTGGTTCTAGATGTACTATCTCTTTTCAGCTCACCATTTGCTCGAATCTCATCAAGCCATTTTTTTTAATGCTGCATTTCCTTTTGATGAATTCTTTGACTTAAGTAGTTTGCTCTTCGTTAGAAGTCAAGCTCATTGTCTGCCTTTCACAGCCTTCCAACGGCATAAGAATTCCAGAATGACATCGTGTTCATTTTCTTTTCATTTTCACTGTCTGCCTTTCACAGCCTTGTCTGTGTTTTCATGATTTTTTTTACCTGATTTTTTGTTAATTTTTGTTTTTTTAAGCTATTGGAGTGTGATTTTGGAGAGAGCAAGTGCCACTCCCCTAGCAGCATAATATATATATCCAATTGATCGATCATTTTATTATGTCATATCTAATTCAATTTATATGGTTGAAACTTTTGAATAACAAATAATAGCTAATATTTTATAAATAGAAATAGAAAATTTCCTAGCTTGCATTTATAAATAGAAAATTTTGATATTTTATTTTTTTAAAAAAATAAAATTGACATCTGCTACGGTTTTGCTACCGCGATAGCCGTAGCAGAAGACCATTTTTTGCTACAGTTGCTACTGTGACTACCGTAGCAGAAGACCATCTTCTACTACCGTGGCATCGTAGTAACGCCGTCGCTAATCTGCGATGGCATAATTTGCCACCACAAAGTTTTTGCGACACGATTTTTCGTGACAGAATTTTGCGACGGTCTCTTGCGGTCACAAAAGGCTTTGTGCGACGATTTTGCTACCGCCGTAGCCGTAACAGAAGAGCACTTTTCTGGTAGTGAACATTTAAAATCTAGCCCTTGATCCCTCAATCTCAAGAGTTCGTCATTGGAGGGTCCTTCAAGTTTTCTAGGCTCAACAAGAAGAGGTGATCCTATTGCGATAAGTCCTTATTTCTCTCTTCTTGGGTTAAAGTGTTTTTGGTTTGTTTTTCATTGCATTAATTTGATTGCATAATAGATCTTGTATGTAGGGTCTAGTGAGTTTGTGGTAGCCTTGGTGTTTAAGGTGTAAATCCACTTGTATAAAACTAGATTAGGACTTGTTCTTAGGAATTGAGGTGAGAAAGCTCACTTGGTGTGAAGGTGGATACTTTCGGGTGTAGAAGTGCCTTCGAATGGAGTATTGGATCTTTTCGGTGTAAAGTCCTCAATTGTAAGTCACTCTTAATTTAGTGCAATTGTGTGTAAAATCCTAAGAATGGGTCTTAGGTAGTGGAGTAGGCGGTTGGCAGAACCACTATAAATTCCTTTGTGTTTGCATTGTTCTTATTGCATTCGCTTAACTACTTTATTAATCGCTTCATCATTTAATCATCTAATTGTGAATTGCCTAAGTTATAAGAAAATGATTAAAATCAAAAACCAAAATTAGACAAAAAGATTTAGATAACATACTATTCACCTTGTTGGCCTAAGGTTTTCTACATTGGTCTTAATCTCGATTTTGATGATAACAAATATGGAATTAATGTTTCATTGAGAATTACTTTCAGGTTCCAAGTCGGTTAGCGCTCGACGCCCACAATCGAAAATATTAGAGAAATCAGAAAATCGGAAGGACGTTGGTCGACGCGCTCGAATTCATCGGGAAGATATAGTCTAGGTTTAGGGTGTCTAGATAAATTATAAATCATCATGATGATGCAAAGAAACCTAAAAACCAATCCCAAACCCCAAAATATGAAAAATCAGAAAATCAAAAAATATGACCTAGGGAGTTCCTTGGAGGGCTATATGACCTAGACATTTTCTTGGCACCAAAAATGCCGGTAATTATTCCTTAGGTAAAAACTAGAAAACGAGATATTTTTATGGATTTTTTGGACTTGGAACCTAGACATTGAGAATTAGACAAAAATGCCGATAATTTTTGTTTTTCGGAAATTTGTATTGGACTCTAAAAGTTAGAATTTGATTATTAAGGATTTTGATTTTTAGATATTTTTATTGAATCCAAATAGGGGGTAATCCTTATATAACTCTTTTTTGAGCCGTTGTGGTGTGTTTCATCCGAGCCTACCTCTTGGGCTCTCTATATAAATACATACCAAGTCTTCCTATGATCTCCTAATGCTTCATGAGACATCCTTTGATAACTACAAGCTTTGATTGAGCCATCTTTGTTGAAACCCTAGTTTTCTACCTTGATTTTCTTGAGTTTGCCTTCAAGCTTGATTTGATTCATCATCAAGGCATTAAGAGGAGCTAGGATTCATTGTGTTGGAGCTAAGTATTTGTGTTGTTGTATTTTTGCTCTATTACTTGTATATTCTCTTATTTATTTCATTGTATTTGAACTTGTGTAAACCTAGGTTGCTATGTTTGATTGAATTGGTGGGTCTCTTGGTGTTAAGGCTTAAATCCACCATTGTAAACTTAGTTTACTAGGATTAGTTGAGTTATCCCTTAGGTTGAGGTAGAAGAGTGCTCTCGGTAGGAAGGCAAGAAACTTTCGGGTGTGGAAGTGCCTTCGGTTTTAGAGCAGAGACTTTCCGGTATAAAGTCATCTTTGTAAGGGAAACGATATAATCTAGTAAACCTAGTTTGGAAATCCTAAGCAGAGTGCTTAGATAGTAGAGTGGGCATTGGGGCCGAACCACTATAAATAGTTGTGTTAGCATTGTTTTTATTTGTGTATCACATTGCTTATCTTATTACTCGCTTCCGCATTTAGTTGATAAATTGCAATTTGCCTAAGTAGTTTAAAGAAAAGATTAAAATCGGAATTAAGCAAAAAGATTTAGTTAACATACTATTCACCCCCCCTCTTGTGTGACCATTTCACCAATATTTGGTATCAGAGCAGGTTGCAGCTTGAGATTTTACCATCTCTCCTACACTTTGTTTTGACCGAAAATGGCACTAGAGTGGGTTGTTTTTACACCTCCTAGGTTCGATGAGTCTAATTTTGGTCTTTGGAAGAGTAGAATGTATACTTTCCTAAAGATTCAAGGTTTAGGTGTATTTGACATGGTAAAGATAAAATATATTGAACCTAAGGAAAACATGAATGCATGGACCCAAAAACAAGTTAAATTATTCGAATTAAATGGTAAAACATCGCATATTCTATATTGCTCATTTTCAAATGATATACTTGAAAAGGTTAGGCGTTCTTCCGCATTTGATATTTGGGCTACATTAAATATGTTATATGATTATGCTAAAACCGAAGAGTTTAATACATTTGTTGAGGGTGGTGATGACAATGGTCATCCCCCTAGTACTAACCTCGATTTTGATGATCTTAGTGCTTCTTGTCAAAGAAGCAAATCGCAAAGCCGAAAAAGAAATGTTATATGCTACTTGTGCAAGGAAAAGGGCACATTAAAAGGAATTGCCCTTCATCGAAGAAGATTGCCGAGAAGAGGACAAGTGCTTCAACATCCAGCTCTGAATCACAAGAAACATCCTATTGTCATGACTATGAAGGGACATCCAAGGTTTGTCTCATGAGTATCCATGATGAGGTACAATACTCTACTTTTAGTCATGATAAAGATATAGCATATGATAGTGATGCTAGTTCTTTACATTCACTCAAAATATCATATGAAGAATTAGTAAAAGAATGTCAAAATATGTGTGTCATGCTTTTGAAAAAGAGTAAAGAAATCAAGAAAATTAAAAATGATAACTCTAGGCTTACTAAGGATTTGCATTCTCTAGAGTTAGAAAATGAAAATTTAAAGGCAAATCTAAGTTCCTCAAGTGTTGATTGCCCTGATAGTATTGATGTTTTGAAAACTAGTAATTCACAATTGATAATTGAAATCCAGGACTTAAAAAGTGAGAATATTGATTTGAAAAATAAAAATGATGATTTGAAAATTGAATTGAAAAATATCTCAAAAGTGGAGATTGAGAATTTGAAAGTACAAAATATGAAAATCAAAAATGAAAGTAGTATGATGAAATCTCAAGTGCAAGCCTTACATAAATCAATTAATGATTAAAAAAATGAGATTGTTTTCTTGAGTAGGAAAACTAGTAGTTTATCACATGCTTCATCTTTTAGAAATCCTAAGAAGAAAAATGTTTCATCTAAGAATGCTCATGCTCATCATGCTTCTCTTGCCAAGCATTCTAACATTAGACCTCATGTTCTTAGACCTCATGTTCATATGAATGGTAAAAAGAAAGAATTTCATGGATATTGCTTTTGTTGTGGTATATATGGCCATGCAATTTATGATTGTGCATTCAAGAAAAATCCAAGTGTAGCTAGGACATCTTGGATTCCTAGGCCATCTAACCCCCAATGATCCAAAGCCATTTGGGTACCAAAAGTTTGATGCTCTTTTGTAGGGGGAGCCACCACACAAGGGTAATGAAAATTGAAGAGTTGAAGTTGACCATGAAATTGAAGGAGGATCCTTACATGGTTGCAACTTCAAAGTCTTCACCTAGACTAGATGCCTTAGGGTTTAGAATTGGCATCTAAATCACTTGGTATCATCACCTTTTATCTACTTGTATGTGTGAAGTTGGTGTTTATGATACATGCTTAAAATTGATTGATTTTCACCGCTCTTAATATATTTCAAATGATTTTTGATTTTTTGATTTTCGGTCTCTTCGGAGACCTATGTGGCCTATAACGGGTCTAAGCGACCTTGCGGTTCTAAATCATAGACTAATTATGGCCTTTCGGTTTTCAACCTATAGGATGGGTTTGAGATCATGTTTTCATTTATATTTCACTTGTGATCTCTTTAAATTCGTTTTGATATCACTCGATTTCATTTTGAAACGAATTTAAAACCATTTAGCAAAGTAGACTTTGATATCGATAATTAATCCCTCTCTTTGCTACTTAGTTTGATAACTTGCTAGTAATTATATTTTTATTATCCTACTAATGAATATTGCTTGCAAGTTATGATAAAATGGAAGGCTATAGAAATTGAAAGAAAAAGACAAGTTTGGCAAAATTTTCAAGAATGAGGTATGATTTTTGTTTTGCAAAAATCTTATTATAATACTTGAATATTCATGCATTAATGATGTCTCTATACTCATGATCGATTTTGCATGATAAATCTATGAAATTTCATGAGTAGGGAAAATTTGGATACTTAGGCAATTTCATGATATTAATATTGAATAAAATTGGACTAGGTTGAAATTCTTTATTAGAGACCTTATTTTGAGTAAATACTTGGTAAACATGTTTAGATACACATATCACATGATTCTAGGTGTTTAAACTTGAAAATTCATGTGTAGATGAACAAGGTGATAACTAGATCACTTTAGGGGACTTAAGCTTGGAAAAGTTTGACCCAAGTCAATAAATTGACTTGGACAATTTATTTTAAGTTCAAACTTCATAAACATGTTTAGGAATTGGTATGACATGTTTCCATGCACTTAGAATAAAAAATTCATATGGATATGGATAAAATGACATAAAGGTCATTTCATGATAACCTCTTTTGAACCAAGTTGACCCAAGTCAACAAATTGACTTTGAGATCTCATTTTCAATCAATATGAGGAACATGTTTAGATTTACTCATGTTATGTGTCCATAGGTTTAAGTTTGAAAAATCATGAGTAAATGATAAGATTGAAACTTAGCAAGTTTCATGATAACTAGCTTAGTTTTGAATGAAACAATGCTAGGTTGATATTTTGACTTAAGGACATAATTTTCATCTCAAACTTGACATACACTCTTTACATGACCATTATGTGGTGTCATAAAAGTTTGAATGAAAACTGAGCAAGTTTTGAAAAGTGACTGAAAATTACGAAAATGTCATTGAAATTTTAGCATTTTCAATCAATTTTAGAAAAATGTAGAAAACTGATTTTGTGATGATTCTTGAAACTGCACTTTCACTGAAAAATCTAGTTTGTTGTGTAAAAATTTCAAAAAATTTGATCAAGAATCTGATTTATAATGAAATTTTGAAGTTGGATTTCTAAAACACAAATTAAGTATCACTTACTTGAAATACTCATTTTTCCGATACTTTGATTTTTCTTCAAAAACATCAAATGAAAACTCATGTATATCATTTTGATTCCATTTCTAATATCATTCACACCATTGCTTGAGTAAAATCATTTCTAGGAATGATTTTGATAACTTGAATGATAGCTAGAAATATTTATTTTTTCATTGAAATCAATACATTTTGAGCTCAAACTTGACACACGCATCTTAAATGATCATTCAGCGATGTCTGCAAAATTTGAAGCAAAATTGATAACTTGTGAAAATGTACCTAAAGTTTATGAAAATGCCCCTGGACTTTTAGGAATTTTATGAATTTATAGAAAACTAATTTTTGACTATTTCTCGAACCTGTAGATTCCTTGAAAAATCTAGTTTGTTCAGTTAAAGTTTCAAAAAATTTCGCTAAGAATATGATTTTATAAGGATTAAAAAGTTTGATTTTTGTAAACTTGAAGTGTACTTTGACCTAAGTCAACAATGTGACTTAGAAACCTCTTTTTAAGCCCAAACTTGATTGAGATACTTAGATTCACTCATGTTAGATGTCTATGTGCCAAAGTTAGAGAGAACATGAGTAGATATCAAAATTTGATACATAGTCAATTTCATATTTTCATGCCTATTTCGAATGAAACCGTGCTAAGTTCATATTTTGATCAAATGACATTCTTTGCACTTCAAACTTGATATGCATGTTTTACATGACCATATCTTAGTATTTTGAAAGTTTGAATGAAATCTGAAAATGTCATGAAAGATTCACTTATTCACGAAAATGCCATTGAAGTATCACTATTCTAAAGTTGCTCATTTTTTCAATACTTTAAATTTTCATTAGATTTTCAAATGAGAGTTGAAGTATGATTTTTTAAATTCACTTATGGTATCGTTCTACTCATTTGATGAGAAAAATCATTTCAAAAGTGATTTTTGACTATTTGACCAATACTTGAAAATATCGATACTTAAGTTACTACGTGATTTTTGGTTTTGGATTTCATTTATCATTTCATGATATCATGTATGACTTAGTCTCTTATTTAGATGTTTGGTTTTCATCCCTTGAGTTTAACTTTGACTTTTGATTGACTTTCACGATTTTGAAAAATCTTTTTGAGTTTCAACTTTAACTTTTGATTGACTTTTCTTGTCATTTTTTAGTGATGTCAAAAGGGGGAGAAAAATATAGGAAAATGAAAGAAAATATAGGAAAACCATGCATATAGATAGGAGGAGTTTATTTTCATAGATATGCATGTTGATAGAGGGAGAAATCCCATGTTTGATATCCTTTATGCTTAATTGTGTATATTTTCTTAAGGATGTTTGTCATCATCAAAAAGGGGGAGATTGTTGGCCTACGGTTTTATACATTGGTCTTTGTCACGCCCCAACTCAGGGTCGCATGATCAGCCAGGGTCAAGGTCGTACTCTAAAGCCTACTACATACACTGACTAAAGAGAAATCAGAACACATAAATAAAAAACAATGATGCAGCTTTATTTGAATTTCAAGAAAGTTCACAATTTTTAATAAAAGGGAAAGTTACTAACATCAAGAACAAAATGAAACAACTCGAGTTCAAAGTCGAATACATGCTTAAAAATAAACAACTCTCAGCGTATGAAAATAACAAATCTAGACATCTAGACTTCTAGACTATGACTATTGGATGCTGTTACGAGATCGACGCCACTGCCTGCCCTCCAGCTGCACCATGACTCCAAGCCTCAACTCACTGATCGAGCTCTGCAAAATAAGAAAAATAAACCTTGAGTCCACATGGGACTCAATGAGCGGTTCTTCCGAACCTCCACGTAAATCCCCAATAATCACACACACACACACACACACACACACACACACATATATATATATATAAGGCAACATAATATAAGTCAGGGATATAATTTGCTTCAGATATGACAACCGACCCTATGGGTTGTCCTGCCTAAACCAGCCACAACGGCCTAACTAAGCCACATGGCACCCGACCCTTAAGGCCTACTTGGCTATAACCAGCCCTACCACACAAGGATAGTAACATACTGGCCGTTCGGGCCACATAGCATATAAATGAATCAAAGAAATTTTCGGGCCGTCGACTAGGATGATCTGCTAGTCTCTAGACACCGACTGGGGTAGGGTTAGCTAGTCCCACCCAACTGGGGTCTAACACCTAGCGAGCCCGCTGGTGTAATCTCAAGACCCAATCACTGGCCAAGTTAAACATTAGTCATTCCGACCACCCATGTTTCTCGGCAGACCACCACAATTAAATTACACAAACAAGGTGTCCTAAAGTTTTCTTATTTAAAATCCCGGATATTCATCCATGCTCGGCCCCTTTATTCCGGGCCTCACCAGCTGCACACTAGTGCCCGCTGATTATTCCCTAGGTGTGAAACCTAGCTTGTCTAAATTCAAGTTCTTCGAATAATTAAGCACCCTAGAGTTTCCTTATAGTCATCTAGCGTCAATCGCCAGATTCCTTATGTGTAAATTATAGGTCATGAGTGTAGAAATGTCTGAATACAATTATGTCACAACACATAAATTATAAGGGAATCATTCTACAACTACTACCATATTTATCCACATGATTTCTACAATAACATGATTAAATTATGCATTTATAAAGAAATTCTAGTAAGGTAAGCAATTATCTCACAAGTTAACAATTAAGCATATCTATTAGAAATAAATGAAACATTCCCATGATTCACATGCCATACCAAGATCTTATCCATGTATGTACTACCAAGAACATTTCTTATAAATACTAAGATCCTATCCATGTATGTACTACCAAGAATATTTCCTTTAAAATACTAAGATCCTATCCATGTATGTACTAGCAATAACATTTCCTTTTAAATGCTAAGATCCTATCCATATATGTACTAGCAAGAACATTTCCTTAAACATGAGGATCTAGATCTATAGCTACTAACAAATTCTATGATGAGCGGCAATCTCATAACATAATTAAAATGTCACACCACGCAAGTAAGTATGAATCGAGACAACTAAAACATGAAACCTCGCATGAATAATTTGATCAAACTTGAAATTCCACCCTTACCCTTGCTCGGCCGACTTGAGCAAGGTAACACCTTGCTCGATCGAGCCCTTTAAGGAGGATGAGCATGCTTGTGACAACCAAACTTAAGCATCAATCTAGAGATCTAACATTTAATGAAAATAAAATGATCCATGAGTTTAAAGACGATCGAGGAAATTGGGGAAAATTTCGGCATGACCTTTCCCCTTTTTCCTCTATTCGGCCAACCCATAAAACACAAAAAAAATACGATCAGAACAACCAGATCACAGCTATACGAATCATTAAAAACCCAAGCATGAAAAAACCACATCGGTTGACAAGAAACTCGCGTAAAATCTCGATTTCAAAGCCTCCGAGTTTCGGCCACTCGCCTCCCCTTATAAACAACCCAACCACTCACCTCGATTGGATCATAAGATGGGCTTGATGAAGATGAACTCTGATTGCTACGTCGTCGTCGCAAGCTCGGCGCCGATATATCACGATCCCCTTCCCCTCCCTTGGGTTGCATGCGGCTCTCCCCTTTTGAGCCGCACGACGGCTTGGGTGAGGGGTTTTATTCCCCTCATCTTTTGACTAGAATACCCCCAACTACTCACTTAAGCCTCCTTATCCAACTCCACCTAACCAGGATTGAGTCCCGGCTCGATTCGCGAACCCAATCTCAACCCAACTTGAGTCAACCAACATACTCATCCACCCAATTGCCAACAATAGGCTATAATCTAAATTAATTATATATGCTATTCGTGGCGATCTCATGACTCGGCCCGACTAGCTCCCGACTCGATGGGCTGCACCATGAAATTTTTATATTAGGAAATCCCAAGTATTACAGTCTTAATCTTGGTTTTGATGATAACAAACATGGAACTAATGTTTTGATGATAACAAACATGGAAATCCCAAGTCAGTTAGCGTTCGACGTCCACGTTCGAAAATATCGGAGAAATCGGAAGGATGTTGGTTGACGCGCTCGAATTCATCGGAAAGAAAGAGTCTAGGTTTAGGGTGTCCAGATAAATTGTAAATCCTTATGATTATACAAAGAAACCTAAAAACCAATTCCAAACCCCAAAATATGAAAAAACCAAATAATTAGAAAATCACCCTGAAATTCACTAAGCATAGGGAGCTCCTTGGAGGGCTATATGACCTAGATGGTAAAAACTAAAAAATGAGATATTTTAAAGGATTTTTTGGAAGTCTTTAGCCTACCCATATTTGGCCTGGAAGATTATAAAATTTCTATTTTTTAAAAACTTGTACTAGACCCCAAAAGTTAGATTTTGATTCTTAAGGATTTTGATTTTTTAGACATTTTTATTGAATCCAAATGGGGTGTAATCCTTATATAATATTTATGTTTTAAAGTTATTAAGAAATGTTATATAAGAGGACTGAGCAAAGACCGAACCGAGAAACGAACAAACGAGCAAAAAAATAAGCCAAAACCAAGCAGTCTGCCTAGTTTCGGTCGACTAGTCGGTCGATCGAATGGTGCCCGAAATGGGCAAAAGCCACTCGGCCGCTCGATCGATCGACCGATGATCGATCGAACCAACGATCGACCGGCGACAACAGCTCTTTTTTGAGCCATTGTGGTGTGTTTCATCTGAGCCTACCTCTTGGGTTCTCTATCACATACCAAGCCTTCTTATGATCTCCTAATGTTTCATGAGACATCCTTTGACACCTACATGCTTTGATTGAGCCATCTTTGTTGAAACCCTAGCTTTCTACCTTGTTTTTCTTGAGTTTTCTTTAAAGCTTGATTTGATTCATCATCAAGGCATCAAGAGAAGCTAGGATTCATTGTGTTGGAGCTAAGTATTTGTTGTTTGATTTGTTGCTCCATTAGTTGTTGTATTTTGGTGTTTATTTTATTGTATTTGAACTTGTGTAAACCTTGGTTGCTAGGTTTGATTGAGTTGGTGGGTGCCTTGGTGTTAAGGCTTAAATCCACCATTGTAAACTTAGTTTACTAGGATTAGTTAAGTTGTCCCTTAGGTTGAGGTGGGAGAGTGCTCTCGGTAGGAAGGCAGGATATTTCTGGGTGTGGAAGTGCCTTCGGTTTGAGAGTGGAGACTTTTTGGTGTAAAGTCCTCTTTGTAAGGGAAACAATATAATCTAGTAAACTTAATTTGGAAATCGTAAGCGGGGCGCTTAGGCAGTGGAGTAGGCATTGGGGCTGAACCACTATAAATAATTGTATTAGCATTATTTTCTTTGTGTATCGCATTGCTTATCCTTATTAGTCGCTTCCGCATTTAGTTGATAAATTACAATTTGACAAAGTAGTTTAAAGAAAATATTAATACCGAAATTAGGCAAAAATATTTAGTTAACACACTATTCACCCCCCCCTCTAGTGTGACCATTTCTCCAATATTCTACATCGTCTGTCTCAACTCGTCATTCGTGCATCTTTGCTCCTCTATCGCATGTCTCTGCTCTGCCATCGCTTGTCTCTGCTCCTTTATCGTCGTTCTTTGCTATGTTTGGTCATACACCTGCATCGGCGAGGGGCATTGGACGGTGCCATCCTCTGCAACTCGCATCTTACATTAGAAAACAAATACATTAGTATCATTATACATAATATATAATATTTTAATTACAAATAAGGAAATTATACATACCATACAACGCTCATGCACCGCAAAAAACATGGAGCCACCAGTGTGGCACGCCCCCATGTCGTCCTCGCTGCACATGTAGTTTCTCGACACTATTCGGGAGACCTCTTGCCACTCAGGCATGTCCCATCGCCCAACAAGCTGGTCCCACACAGGTTCAGGAATCCCACCGCCCAACAAGCTGGTCCCACACAGGTTCAGGAATCCACTCGGGGGCATGTCGTCGAGTGTGCCCAATCTGTATGGCCCCCAACTGTCTCATCATAGTCTTACGGCCTACTGAAGCAGCCCGTTGTAGCGAGTGCAGGCAACGTGCTCCCACGCACTCTCTACAAAAGGAGTCTGGTCCTCCGGCCATGTATAATGAGCCTGTAAAAAAAATAAATTTATTATTATTACCGATTGATATTTAACATTAACATTAATTTAACAAATATATTACGGAGAACGCTCGTCATAGTAATTCTATATGTTCACGGGGCACGTGAGACCATATAGGCCACGCCTCGTGCATAAACTTTCGGATCGTCCCCGCTATTGTGCGTGGGACTTCCTCCTACTTAAACCTGCACCAAATATAGTACAATTCTATATTATGATATGTTAAATTATAAATAAATTATAAGGGATAATTAATACATCTACTTACTTTCTACCGCACACACTAGCTGATCTACGTAACTTTCCCTCGGCTGGCAGAGGGAGAATTATGTTAGGCCCTCGTGGCCTACATCTTGATGTCGATGGGCCTGGGTCGACTAAAGGTGGCTGGAGGTGGGGGGATGGTGCCAGATCAGCTGGGGGAATGGTGGACGGATCAGGTGGGGGAATGGTGGCCGAATCAGGTTGGGGGATAGTGGTCGAAGGCGAAGGGTCGATGGATACAGGGGTGGCAGGTGATAATCATGGGGGGGGGGGGGGTAGTCCTACGAGGAATGCCTTCTCGGGCACACACTTCTCGAAGCATAGTTGTCAAATATGAATATAATTAGTATATATATAATAGATTAATAGATACATTTAATAATTGAAGATATACTTCAAATTTACAATTATTCGTCGTCGTCAGTATCATCATCCGTGTAATACTCTTCTTCTTGTTCTTCTGTTTTAGAATCTTCAAATTCTTCTTCTTCTTCTTCTTCTTCTCCCTCATCATCATTCTATCCTTCTTCCTCAACTTCATTATCGTCGTTATCAACATATTCTACTTCCATTTGAACTAACTCTGCGTCATCATCGTCGAGTATTGGACTAACTCGCTCCACTTCGACAGAATCCTCTTCTTGATAGAAGTCATCTGTTGGCTCATTCTCTCTAGCTATCGGGTTAATTTTTCCTCTAGCTTTAGTTTTACAGACTACACGCCAATCTGCCCTATCTTTCTTTCGAGACGGATACTGTATATAATATACTTGTTCAGCTTGAGATGCCAATATCAATGGCTCATTTGAAGCCAATTTTGATTTGTAATTCACCTCAACAAGTTTATACTTTGGATGAACTCTCATGCCCCTATCGCTTGTATCAGACCAATGACATTTAAAAAGGGCAATTGATTTTCATCTAAAAAATTACAATTCTATGACTTCTTCCAACAGTTCGTAAAAGTCAACATCACAATCAGCGTACGTTGTCCCTTTGACGCAGACACCGGCGTTCATAGTCTTCTTTGTAGATGAATATTCAAGTGTGTCAAATTTATATCCATTAACAAAATAACCATTATAACACTGTACAGTCGTGCCGGTCCGCTAGCAAACTCAAAGATTTAATTATCTATTTCGCCTCTATGTTCTATACAGTAAGCTCGAAACCAATTAGGCAACTCACGATTGTGTAATCTCTCTAATTCCTCATCGATGTAAATTAGCACGACCAGGGTAACAAAAAATATTTAAACAACCATCTGATGGTCGAGATCCCCTGTATGGTGGTTGAGCTCCTCCATCATCATTCCATGGAAGATGATTAAGTCTTGTCTTGATGGTTGATTCAAAATAAAATAAGCAGAATGTTGAAATTTCTTGAATTATATATGCTTCTGATATGGAACCTTCAACTACAGTGGTGTTCTTTACTTTTTTCTTCGAACGATTCATGTTGCTTTCAAATAAGTATATCCACCGGTATTGAACGGGGCCACCAACTCGTGCCTCGTATGCCAAGTGTATCGATAGATGCTCCATCGAGTCAAAAAATACATGAAGGAAAAAATACTCTAGCTTGCATATGATTTCAACAATATTATTTTCAAGTGCTGACATATCTTCAACTCGAAGGACATTTGCAAATATGTTTCGGACCCCAAATCTTATCATGTAGATGATCTTGAAACGTGACCGGAAGCAATCTCTGCATGAATACATGACAATCGTGGCTCTTCATCCATGATATTTTGCATTCATCGACGTTCACACATCGAGATATGTTTGAGGCATATCTATCAGGTAATCTGAGTTCTTTGATCTATTGATACACATTTTTCATCTGTTGTTTATTTAACACATGCGGCGACTTTGGCTTATAAAGTCGTCCGTTGACCTCTTGCAATTCTAGCTCAAGCATCTTACAAAGTATTTTCACCTCATGTCGGGCCTTCACATTATCTTTAGTTTTGTCGGAAATTTCCATCACAGTGTTAAAAATATTATCAAGCACATTTTTTTCAATGTGCATGACGTCGAAATTATGCTGAATCAATAATGAACTCCAATACGGCAATTCCCAAAAGATACTTTTTTCACCTAGTTATGTGTTTGACCAAAGCCTGAAATTCTTTCATTCCGACCAATAGTAATCTTTGGAAGTGATTCAACACGTGCTAAAATCTGTTTCCCAGACAACATCGGCGGTGGCTCATCTTTTTTTACTCTACCCTTAGTAAATTTGTTACGATTCCTTTGATACTGATGGTTAGATGGTAGGAATCGGCGATGATAATCAAAGAAGGAAATTTTCAAACCGTTTTCAAGACTGAAGGTTTTTGAGTGTTCCATGCAATACGGACAAGAGAGTCGGTCATGATTGCTCCAACCAGATAATATGTCGTAGGCCAGGAAATCATTGATTTTCCATAATATAGCAGCTCATAAAGTGATGTTTTGCTTCTGATGACAATCATAAGTGATAACTCCCTCAGCCCACAATGTTTTTAGTTCATCAATTAGGGGCCGGAGAAACATGTTAATTTCTTTCCGAGGACCCCTAGGACCCAGAATAATCATCGAAAAATAGATAAATTCATCTTTCAAACACATTGATGGTGACAAATTATAAACTGTTAGCAACACTGGTCATACTGAATACAGAGTTGCCGAATTACCAAACAAATTAAAACCATCCGTGCACAATCCTAATCTGATATTTCTAGTATCCCTAACAAATGAAGGATAGTATCTATCCAAATATTTTCATGCTTCACTGTCGGATGGATTAGTCATTACTATATCATCACTACTTCTTGCATGCCAACTTATATAGGGGGCAGTCTTTTTTGACATAAATAACCTTTGAAGCCCTGGTGTCAGTGGAAAATACCGAAGCACCTTAAAGGGGATATTTTTTTTGTCTGACCAATTTCTTCTCCTTGTAACGAGGATGTTCACATACCGGGCATTGCTCCAACTGTGCATTTTCTTTATAATATAAAATGTAATTATTTGAGCACGCGTGTATCTTTCCGTACCAAGCACTAATTTTTTTGTCTTATAAAAAGTTGACTCAAACTTGTTATCTAAAGATAGCATACTATTGATAAAATCTGCAATCCGATCAAACGCAACCCCGCTGATATTACAATCGGACTTGATGTTCAGGAGTTGCGTCATTGCCAAAAATCTTATATATTTAGGATAATTCTCATACAAAGGTTCATCGGCAACTTTCAACATCTCGTAAAATTTTGCATCCTCCTTAATCGGCAATTCAATCTGTATCGCAGGTTGTTCCTTAGTGACTTCAACTATCGAAGTATCTAGTAGTTGCACCGTCTCAATCACTGATTCAACATTGTCATTTAAATGAAATTGTCCACCAAGACTATCCAAAATCAGTGTTCTATATGGATTAGGTGGATCGGTAGAAGAAATAACCACAGTAGAATATTCACCATAAGTATGGACAACGGGATTGCTCGATGTTCCAACTTAACGTGACTCCCCATAACAATTCCATACAAAATATCTTGGTGTGAATCCTTTTACATCCAAATGCATTATGACAGTTTCCCGTTTCAAAAATCTTATGCTTGAACATTTCCGGCACAGACATCGGATTTTATCACCACTAAGAAATTTTTTATTCGAGTAGGCAAAATTTAAGATGTAAGTTATGCCTAGTCGAAATTCGTCTATTATAGCTCCACGATGAATTCGTCGGTACATCCAACTTCGATCGTTCGACATATTCTGTCAAAAAGTTGGCAATATCTTTAGGTAATGTCTTTAGGTGGGATGGTCCTATTCCATTCGGGATTCATGTTATTTATATTGCACTTAATATTTGTTTTAGTCATTAACTTCATTCTAAATTTTGGTAGCATCTCCCTACAGTTCTTCGAATATGCATATAATCTTGGCGCGTATCGGAGAACAAGGAACATACAAGGCAAAATTTAAAAATGAATAGGTTGAGGCCGAAATCCGGTGGCCCCAACTCCGATGTCGTCGCCCTTGTCCGGTGCCGGTGACGGGACGATCACCGACACTAGACGGCGGGCGGAGACATTAAAAGGGGGCGGTAGGTGGAGACATTAAAAAGGAGTGGTGGGTGGAGATAGAGATGAATACCAGAGAGGAGAAATCGAGTGGCGGAGGGTTGACGGCGGAGTTGATCACCGGCAGCAAGACGACAACAGTCGGCAGCAGGAGTTAGCGGCATGGTGGTATCACAAAAGAAGAAGAAAATGAAGAAAGAGGAAGGGTCGAGCATGAACGCAAATGAAAAGGTTTATCACCGACGGCTTACTAGCCGTCGGTGAACCGTGGATTCACGTGAATAATCTCACCGATGGCCCAATCGGCCCTCTCTAAGCCGTCAATGATGTGTTTTTTATTTTCACACCGTGTTCGCTCCATCAATTAATAAGCGACAGCCATTGCTAGCCGTGACTAATTACTACTTATATCACCTATATATGGCCCGTTGGCCCCCGCGAAGCCATCGCTACTACGTTATTTCATTTCGCGCCCCGTGCGTGCCATCAGCTATAAGCGACGTTCTTGGGCGACCATATGCGAACCGCGTCTGATTTGGTTACATCAACCACGGCTATTGCGGCCATCGAAAAGTCGTGAATGTGTTTGATGGCCCAGCCAACCATTGGTGAGCCCCATGGCTGATAGTATATTCTAGTAGTGAGAAGACCTATGCGCATGCTGGTTTGGTCATCTTGCGACTCTTCGGTTTCTATGATGAATGCAGTTGTTGTGAGGAAGAAAGGGCGCCTTTTCGTGTGCCCGCCGCCTATTCAGCCTTTTATTATGTCATGAGGGTAATTATGACTTTGGAAATTCGGCTACTAGTTCCCAAAGCACTTGAGTTCTTGATGCCAATTGATGGATCTTGCTCCGTTAGTGGGGTAGTGGCAAATAGTTATTAATTGGGAGGCCCCTCTTGGGTCTAAAAAAGCCCCATGCCTCTCCTTTTTCTTATGTGTGGGCACCTCTTTCACCCTGAATTAGAGAGGGGTGTTGCGTTGCCTTTCTTCTGAAAGCCCTTACACGCAGAGTTGGCCCTTCTTCGAGAAACCCTAGCCGCAGGGGCTATCCTTTTCTAGTAGTGGTGTCAACATCTGCTTGTGGTCCTTTATCGACCATTGTTCCTGATTAGTTTATCCAGGGTAGTCCGAGCCTTTGTTGGTGCTTGAAATCCTCAACCTTTCGCCTTTGGTGGCATCATGTGTGACCGAACTGACAAGGTGTTATAAACATCGTTGTATTGTTGGGATGTTTCGTCCTGATAGTTATTCCTTGTTGTACACTTTCCCCTTTCGTGGGTCCACGAGTGTATGTCTATCCTTTGCGAGTTTTTGTGAATACATATGGATATTCCTTTCTGTGATGCTTTCTTTCTTGTGACTTTTTCACACTTCTTGTGATGTTTGACCGTGCAGATTGAGGCTGATAATAGACTTAGAGTTTAAATCGAACACGAGAGGAGCATGCTTCTGGTTATTGAGGGTGTCGTGTTGGGATAGGAATCGAAAATGCGGAGGAAAAAGAAATTTAAAATTCAAACTATCCCAAACTCAGTGATCTACTTTAGCAATCTTTAAGGAATTCAATCAACGAGTAGAAGGAGAAGATATATACCTTATACCACGGATGGTATGGCTACTCCTATCCCCGTTTCAAGATGCATGCGCACACGTCCTCCAAGGAAGGTCCACACCAGGCGCCTCGCAACCAAGGGGCAGCGAACACCATGACTCGATGTGGCTCAATGGAGAGGCAATCTCAACCCCAAAACGCACCAAGGTGAAGCCGACTCTTCCACCAAGAACCGAGCACCAAAAGGAACGAAGAGAGGATGAGAAAACCGTGGAACAAGAAGGAAGATGAAGGAATACCTCATTGTCCTTCATGGACTCATCCAAGAAGATGAAGGAGATGACACACCCAAGAGGAAGCGACCTTCAATTCGGCTTCACAAACCCGGGAAGGAAGAACAAGATGGCCGGCCACCCATGGAGACAAGAGGAGCTCTTTGGAGTCTTTCTCTTCAAGAAGCTTCTCAAGAATCCAAGCCCTTGATCTTCTCCAAGATCGATCTGCAACCAATTTGCTTAACCCCGTTGAAGGAAGTTAGGCCATCTATTTATAAGGGGAGTAGGTGGCCACCCATGGTAGACCCACCCCCCATTTTAAATCCTCTCCCCGGAATTCAAAATTTCGGGGTTTACCTCCAAACCAATAATTTTTATATTTAATGGATTTATAATTAATTTAATCAAACTAAATATAAACTTTAATTTATCTCTATAAATTAAATTCTTATTGATTAGGATCTATATGTGCCAATCCCTACAATTTATGAATGCCCTACAAATTAGGGTTACCGAGGAACTTCTTCCTCTCATATTCGTTCCTATAGAAAAACATCTTTCCTATCATGTCCATAAATGAAATCCATGATCGTGTTGCAGCATGTCCATGCTAGTAGACATATAGTGCCATATTCCGACTTTATCTCATAAGGTCCATTATGAGGTTAGCCTGTTGTGTATGACCCATTGAGCGCCACAATAAGACAATAGTGAGTTGTGTATAACGGAGAGTCGGATCCGATAGAATGACTTCTATTCGAATTTTACGATCCACCACTAAACCTCTTTAGTGTGGACGTGAGAGACTCTACTCACAAGTCAAGATTGATATCTACCAACGTGTCATGACTACCTGGATAGTGTGAGGTTCATTCTACAGGGATCGAACGCCCTTCGGTGATTAGTTACCGTGCAACTAAGTCCCTCTGTTACAATGTCCCGACGTCTGCTAGGGTACAAAAGAAGTGTCAAACCCTAATACCGATTCATGTGTATTCCACCCACCAAGATGTCGTCTCAATAATGAAACATCAAAAACATCTTCTTGACTTTCATATCTACTTTGGTCAAAGATTCCCGAGTCGACACTTACAGGGACACATAGGACATTATCTCCTCTCACTAGAAGTAACTGATTCCATGTTGGTAGCTCACCTACCTCCATGAATACTTCCCATGCCTAGTAATACTCGGCACGTGACACTGAGGGTCACGTACGTATAGAACCAAGGCAATGGGTCGTCACTTACAAGGTAACCATGACAACCTTAGGTCCAAGGACTGCTTTCACCTACTGTCACCCGAGGAACATCCTATCACTACTAGAAAAATGGGCATCAGCAACGGCTAATGCCGTTGCTGAAGAGCATCAGCAACGACCGAGCCATTGCAATGGAGCCGTGGCAGAAAATCGTGTTGCTGATAACTTAGCAACGGATCCGCAACGGCCGCTCGGGTCGTTGCTAACAATATTATCAGCAACGTTTTTGCCACGAACCCAGAGCCGTTGCTGATAACATTAATAGCAACGGCCGCTGAGTCCGTAACAATGTCATTAGTAAAATCCCGTCGCTAAGCCGTTGCTGTAGGTCATCAACAACGACTTTCGATACACTTTTAGCAACGGCTTTCCCACGGACGGCCGTGGGAAAGCCGTTGCTGATGATGTGAACCTGGTAACGAAAAAATTTAAAATTTAAAATTTCTATTGATACATTGATACATTATCTGATACATAACTCACACACCCATACACTCATACACACATTGATCCACACATCACAAATACACCAAGATATACATCAAAACAATTATATTTGTATTGATAATTATCCACGATAGTATAAAAACTATTCAAATGCAAAATTGAAGTATCAATATCCAAACAAAATAAATTAAACAAGTCCAATATCTCAGTAACAAAGTCAATATAAAAAAAATCTCACGATGACGATGGAGGATTACCTGGATCATATGGCGGGGTCTGAAGTGCTTGAGTGTACACTAGCGTGGACTGACTCGAGGATGATGGATTAGATGATGCCGAAGAGATGCCTGCTTCGGGATGACTTGACATGTTGCGTAGCATAGCTTGTATATCTGCCATCATCTGACTCTGGCACTCCATTATCTCAGTCTGACGCGCGACCGTGTCCTCTAGAGTCCTTATTCTGCTACTATGATCATAACTAGATCTAGAGGTGGACGGCCGCTCACCAGCGACCGGAGGGGTCGGTGCCCCAAGTGGCCCTAGTACGGCTCACGCATGACCACTATCTGTGAAGCCATATACGCGGCCATGATCCCAGCCACCTGCAGCCTCGACCCACGTTGCTGCGCCAAAGTCCTCGGGGCTACCCCCGTGCTGCACCACCGTCTGGCTGTAGGTCTCCTACTCGAGTTTGATTTTTTGTTTAATATTGATCATAAAACTTAAATTATAAATATATAATGAATAATTTAAACAAATATATAGTTACCATAATGTATGCACTGCGGTTGTCGATGTTCTCCCCCGTCCCATGTGCTCGACGGTGAGTCCGCTCAAACACCGCCATCGGGGAGGGTCGCTGGACAGTCCCATCATCCGACACCGTCGTCTACATTTACAAAATAAATACATTAATTAGTACACATAGTAACAAATAAAATATATAATTAAAAGATATACTTACCATACGGTTTGCGTGCACTGCAAATGCAATAGAGCCGCCGGTGTGACGCGCTACTCCCCCCGACATGCGATTTCTAGCCACATTCTGAGAAACCTTCTGCCATCGATTCGTCGACCATATTCCCACGAGCTGGTCCCATATATCCGGAGTAATCCAATCGGGGCCGTATCCCCGAGTCTCCGCGATGTTAGTGGTCCCAGCTCGGGCCATCGCCTGGGACCGAGCTTGCCCCAGCTGCCCTTTGTACCTTGCCCGGGAAATAGCCTCCCAGGCAACGTAAATGAAGGGCCTTTGGTCCTCGACCCATGTATAGCGAGCCTGCAAAATAATAATATCAGTACCAATATTAATCATCATGCATCTAAAAATAATAATAATACGTGCCTCAAACTCGCGCCATAACTTGTCGACGTGCTCGCTAGGCACGTGAGACCACGTAGGCCATGCCCCGTGCATGTATCGTCGAATAGTAGAAGAAATGCTCCTCGGCACTTCTTCTTGCTCGAACCTGCACAACAAAAATAAATTTTAATATTATATTATGATATAATGAATTTGTAATGATTCATAATTCATGATATATCACCGCTCCCCAATCACGCTAATCAATCTACGTGACTCTGTGGCTGGTGGAGGCTGCCACCTGTTCGGCCCGCGTGGCCGCATACGTCTGGATGTACTAGCCTTGGCAGTATCATCGGTATGAGGATCAGCAACAGGAGGATCAGCAGCATGAGTAAGTGCTGGAGTCTCACCGATCGGAGACTCCGAAGCTCTCCTGCGTCGATAACCACGACTAGACATATCTGTCGAAGAGACATTTAATCAGATTATTGTATAAATAGTAGAGATATATTTAATAAAATATATACTTTACAATTATTCCTCATCATCTGAATAATAGTCTTCGAATTCTTCCTTTTCCTCCTCTTCTTCCTCTTCTTCATCTTCTTCATCTCCAGCTTCCTCAATTTCATGATCGTCATCATCAGCATATTCAACTTCTAATTGAATTGACGTTGTGTCTACATCCTCGAGTATTGGAATAATACGATCTACAGCAGGAGGATCATCTTCTTGATAGAAACCATGTGTCATACTAGGTATCAGCTCATTTTCTCCTACTATCGGATCAATTTTTCCTCTACCTTTTGTCTTACAGACTACACGCCAATCTGCTCTATCATTATTTCGAGCCGGATACTTCGCATAATATACTTGTTCGGCTTGTGATGCCAATATAAAAGGCTCATTTGCTGCCAATATAGATTTGTAATTAACCTCAACAAGTTTGTATTTTGGATGAACTTTCATACCCCTTTCTGTTGTATCAAACCAATGACATCTAAATAGAATAACTGATTTCAAGCCGAAGTAGTGCAACTCTTTCACTTCTTCCACCAGTCCATAAAAATTCATATCACATTCAACATAGGTTATCCCTTTCACACAGACCCCAGCATTCATCGTCTTCTTTGTAAATGAATATTCAACCGTGTGAAATTTATACCCGTTAACAAAATATCCGCTATAGCACGACACAAGTTGCGACGGTCCACTAACAAACTCAAATATTCTTTCATCTATTTTAGTTCTGTGATCTTTGCTATAAGTCTGAATCCAAGTAGGGAAATCATGATTCTGTAATCTCTCCAATTCTTCATCGTTGTGAATAGAGTATTTTTGCACCATCTCAATGTCAAATATTTCAATGAATTGTTCAATCTCTGGACAATTGAGTAATACATACAAGTGTGCCAAATGATACTCTTCCTCGTTTAAGTGCCGAGATGGACGAGAACCAAAAGGACGACTAGAGTGACAAAATATATTTAAACGTCCATCTAAATGTCGAACACCCCCATCGTCGTTACGTGGAAGACGATCAAATCTTGTCTGTACTGTCGATTCAAAGTAAAATGAGCAGAATGTTGAAATTTCTTGGATATTGATCCTTCAACAGCTGCGGTGTTCTTTACTTTTTTCTTCAGATGATTCAAGTACTCCACCGATATTGAACGGGGCCACCAACTCGTGCCTCGTATGCCAAGTGTATCGGTAGATGCTCCATCGAGTCAAAAAATGCAGGAGGGAAAAACTGCTCCAGCTTGCATATGATTTCAACAATATTATTTTCAAGTGTTGACATATCTTCGACTCGAAGGACATTTGCACAGATGTTTCTAAAAAACATACTTAATTCAGTCAACGGACCCCAAATATTATCAGGTAGAAGATCTCGAAATGCGATCGGAAGTAATCTCTGCATGAATACATGACAATCATGGCTCTTCATCCCTGATATTTTGCAATCATCGACGTTCACACATCGAGATAAGTTTGAAGCATATCCATCGGGTAATCTGAGTTCTTTTACCCATTAACAAACATCTTTGATCTGTTGTTTATTTAACACATATGGGGCATTGATGTTCCATTAATCAATCCAACAATCCGATCATACGCAACTTCGCTGATATTACAATCGGCCTTGATGTTTAAGAGCTATGTCATTGCTGAAAACCTAGTGTATTTAGGACAATTCTCATACAAAGGTTCATCGGCAGCTTTCAACATCTCGTAAAATTCTGCAGCTTCTTTATTCGGTAATTCAATCTCTACCGCAGTTTGTACTTCTGTGATATCAATCATTGTAGTATCTGGTGGGACTGATGTCTGAAGAACTGGCCGATCAACATTATCATTCAGGTGGAATTGACCCCCAAGACTATCAAGTATCATAGTTCTATAGGGATTAAATTGACTGGATGAAGAAGCACCAGCAGAGGAAGATTCACCATATGTCTGAATGACAGGATTGCTCGACGTTCCGACTTCGCGTGACTCCTCGTGACAAGTCCATAGAAAATATCTTGGTGCAAATCCTTTGCTATATAGATGCAGAGTGACAGTCTCCCGATCCAAAAATCGTCCATTCGAACAAATGCGGCACGGACATTGGATTTGATCACCGATGCTAACGAAATTCCGATTCGAATAGGTGAAATTTAGGAAGTACGTTACGCCTAATCGAAACTCATTCGTTAAAGCTCCACGATCAAGACGTCGATACATCCAACTTCGATCAGCCGACATGATTCTGTCAATCAATGACAATTTCTTTGGTTCATGTCTTTAGGTGAGATTGTCCTATTCCATTCGGGATTTATATTATTTATATTGCACTAAGTACTTATTTTAACCGTTAACTTCATTCTAAATTTTGGCAGCATCTCCCTATAGTTCTCCAAATACGCATATCATCTGGGCGCGTATCGGAGAACAAGAGAGATGTTGCCAAAATTTAGAATAATTAGTTAACAGTTAAAATAAAAACGTAAGTGCAATACAAATAACTATATTCCCAAATTGTCCAATCAGGGACAATTCAAGAATTGTACGTCGTATAAAAGATCATCTACTTCTTTTACACGAACATACAATCCCCGAACGGATCTAAGATTTTGCTAAATCATATCCGACTCGTCGATGCGTACGTGAAACATATCAACTCGTCGGATGGATGATTATTTTCTAAATGTTTTGAGACAGTTCGAGTCCATATTGGACAATTCCGACACGAGTCCAAATTCGACGATTTCGGCAAGAGTCCGAAGTGGACGATTCCGGCGAGCGTCCGAAGTGGACGATTCCGACGCGCGTCCGAAGTGGACAATTTCGAAATTAATCTAAAGCCTAAAAATTAATCTAAACCCTAATAATTAATCTAAACCCTAATAATTAATCTAACAAATTAAACAATTAATCTAAATAATTAATTAACAATTAATTAACAATTAAAATATATATATTAATCTACAAATTTCAGCGCCGGAGTCAGGTGGACTCCGGTGCCGGCGTACAGTGGCCGGACACACTATCCGGCCACTGTACAAGGTCCGGCGGCGGCCATCAGCCGACCGTCGCCGGCCAAAACCCTATTTTTAGGGTTTCGGTCGGATTTCCTACCGGCCGCAACGGGAAGAGACGGCCGGCCGGCGATGTATACCTGACAGTGTCGGTAGTAGCAGGAGGAGGAAGAGGCATCATCGGTGTCATCGGCGTCGGCAGTGGCGGCGAGAGGCGGGAGGAGGAGGCGACGGCGGCAGCAGCGGGAGGAAGAAGGGTCGGGCGCGATCGCGTGCCCTATATAAACTTATCAGCAATGGCTCACTCGCCCGTTAGAAAGTCGTTGCTAATAAGTTATCATCAGCAACGGCTCACTTGTCCGTTAGAAAGCCATTGCTGATAATTAAAATCATCAGCAACGGCTTGCGTGTCCGTTAGAAAGCCGTTGCAGATACAACATATCTGCAACGGCTCGGGCGGTCGTAAGAATGCCGTTGCAAATAGCAATGGCTTGAGCGGCCGTTGCTGAAGACTCAATTTCTAGTAGTGTATTGACACTCATATAAGGATTCCATTTTGTGTTCCTCGTGCAGGTCTGTTCAATGAACTCATTCCCTAATGAGAACTTGTACTTGTACATTAATCACGACTCATAGGTAACTGTGAGATCAGCTACTCCTTATCGTATAGGCATGTACCAAGTGCACTAGTCTATTCGGAATCACCGATCCCCTAATTGGTGATCGTACGACTAGGAACATTTAAAACATGGGCATTTGGATTCCAAGTCTCACTAGCATAAAATCATCATGGCCTCAAAATTCGTTGCCCGAGTTCATGGGGTTCATCACAATCTTTATGAATAAAGATGCTACATATTGATGAAAAAGTTGCCTTATTAAAGTTGATTACCTTGAATAGTCCCTAAACACATCGGTGATTGAGGCCGAGGACCAGACTCGATGTTAAACCAAGCTAGCGAGGAGTGCACTTTGGGTCATTGGGCTCATTTAGAACTAGTTGGTCTCATTGGAGACAGAGGCCGCATTTAGGACCAAGGAGTGCGCCTGAGGTTTAAGCCGAGCTCATGGGGAGCGTGAGGCAGGAGCACTCATGGGATTATGCTCATTTAGAGCAAGTCGGTCTTATATAGAGATAGAGGCTGCATTTAGGACCGAGGACTAGACTTGATGTTGAATCAAGCTCGCGATGAACACGCTTTCGATCGTTGAGGTTGTTGGGCCCTATGATAGTGATAATTGAGACTGAGGACCGTGCTTGGGGTCAAGCCGAGCTCATGGGGAGCGTAAGGTAGAACCACGCCTGGGGTCGTTGAGGGTGCTGAGCTTGGAGGTGGTGACTGAGACCGAGGAGTAGTGTCGTTGAGGCCAAGTCGTGGGAGTTCCTTTGTTGCGTGCTATGAAATAGTTGTAAATAATGTGAACATAAAGAGATGTGGAAAAAGGGAGGGCAGTGTTATTGAATAACTATTGTGTAATTGTACATCAAGTCCCACCGAGTGATGTGCTCGGCCTATGAATGGTAGTGCCTCGTTAAAACCTTTTAGAGGGAAAACCCTATGGGAAAAACCGCAATGAAGGAAAAAGAGTACATCGACCATTTGTAGTTTAAGGGAGAGTGCTTAACTGTAATAGGCCCGGAGAGAGACTACATTCCATGTTTGTGGGAGTTCTCATCTGGAGAGTTTAGTGATCTTGTAAGCTCCCTTTCCAATGTCTTTAATGACTCTATACGGACCTTCCCAATTCGGGGCAAGCTTCCCTTCTTTGGTTGGCTTTCTCTGGAGTTCGAACTTCCTAATTAGTAATAGATCATCCTCTAGGGAGTTTCCTATGTGGATGACTTGGCGTTTGTGTTGTAGCCCCATAGTACTTCAGGCAGCTCTTCGGCCCAGTGCCCCTTGACCTTATCAAGCTTCTTTTTGAGTCCTGTTAGGATGACCTTGTTATCCGCCTCAACCATGCCATTGGTCTATGGGTGCTCTACCGAAGAGAAGAGTTGTTGGATGTTACTAAACCATTTATCCGTGAATTGTGTACTGTTGCTGCTGATGAGTTCCCAATGTATGCCATATCTTCAGTGATCCTCGTCCACATGAATTTTTTGACATTATCGATTGCAATTTAGGCCAGGGGTTTGGCATCTATCCATTTGCTAAAGTAGTCGATGGCCACTATTAAGTACTTGACTTGTCATGGGGTCGGAGGGAAAGGATCGAGGAGGTCGGTGCCCCACTTCTGAAATGTCCAACTAGTTTCCGAGCCATGTAGTGGCTCGGGACGCTTATGTGAGACTTCTGAGAGCCTCTGGCACTTGTCACACCTTTTAACATACAGGCTGTAGTTTATTTTCATGGTTGGCCCGAAGTATCTAGTCTAGAGGATCTTAGCTGCTAAGGATCTTCCTCCAATGTGGTTGTTGCATATGCCTTCATGTACTTTTGTCATCACTATGTTCACTTGGGGTTGGCTGATGTACTTGAGCAGCGGCCAAGAGTACCCTCTTTTGTAGATTTGGTCATCAAGAAGGGTGTAATAACTTGCCATCCTCCTCAACTTTTGTTGGTTTGAGACATTAAGGAATGTACTAGGGACAGGTACCTTTCTAGGGAAGGGTCTCTTGCTTGGCAATTACCGTTGACTTGTCCTACGACAAGTTGTGAGTCGCTTTTCACAATCACCTATCGGGTTCCCACGTCATGAACAAGTTCAATTCGGTGACTAGGGCTTCATATTCTACATGATTCTTACTGGCTTTGAATAGGAACTATAGAGAGTGCTCTAGGGCGATTCCCTAGTCGTTCTCTAGGATGATACTACATCTGCTCCCTTTCTCGTTTGACGTGTAATCCACGAACAGCCTCCATGCTTCGACTTGGTTGGGGTTACCTTCCTGGTCCATGAACTCGGTGATGAAGTCTGCCAGCGCTTGGGCTTTGATGGGACATCTTAGCTGGTATTCTATGATGAATTCAGAAAGTTCTATCGACCATGATATCATCCGTTCGTCAAGCTCAGGCTCAATGTACCACGATGTGGAGGCTCTAGAAGTATGGCCTTAGCCTCCTGGCTGAGATGACCAAGGCAAAGGTGAGCTTTTCCAGCCTCTAGTATCTTGTGTTGAGATGCGGAGAGGAAACACAATGGAAAATAACGGAAAAAACATACTTCAAAAAATCTCAAAAGTATCTCGAAAACAACGATCTACTTTAGCGACGTAGAGGATTTCAAGAAAGGAGTGAGGAGAAATTTTTGTACCTTTAATCGAAAGGGTAGAAGAGCTGCTACGATCCCAAATCCAAGATGCACACGTGCACGTCCTCCAATGATAGTCCACACCGAGCATCTTGTAATAAAAGGCGACAGCGACCTCTGAGGCTCGTAGTGGCTCAACAGACAGGCTTCTCAATCTTTGGTTTGCACCAAATAGGGGCCAACCCTTCCACCAAGAACCAGGCAACGAGTAAAGGGAGGAAGACAATGAGAAACCCCAAAATGAATTGGCACAAGATAAAAGTACCTAGCTGGATTTTAGGACTCCTCCAATGTTACAACTCGGCAGTGATTTTTGACGATGAAAAACTCCGGTAGGGCTTCTCCAAGCTTGCAGATATATAAGAAGCGAAAATAGGGGGAGTGACTAGAAGTTGGAGATGGAGATTTAATTATTAAATTCCCATAGGGGGTTCGACCACCCCTTATATATATTTGTCTCCAAGGGTCGGCTACCAAAGCGGACCATGTATTTTAATTAACCCCGAAATTCAAAATTTCGGGGTTAATCTCCAACCAACTCCCCTATTGAAGGGGAGTCAAAATTCGGCTCCCTATCTAATAGGGAGTCAAGACCAACTCCCTATTAAATAGGGAGAGCTAGGCGCATGGGAGACCAAGCTTGGTCCTTGGTCTTCCCTATTTTGAATTTAAATTCGAACCTGGTGGCTTATTCAAAACAACTTCCAAATTTTCCCACCATGCTTGAACCGACCCAACCCAAGCCATGGGCTGGTTGATCCTATAAACCAGACCATGGGTTCGGTTTGATTCAACCCTTGAACTGGACCATGGGTTGGTTGAGACTTATTGTATGCAGGAGCCTACCAATTAGAGTTCCGAGGAACTCTTTCCTTGAGTTCTTTTAAATTGTTTGAATGGGAAACATCTTTCTCGATTTTGTTCAAATTGTGACCGTACATGTCGCGGCATGTTCGTGCTAGCAAACATTAAGTGTCGCGTTCGAGCTCTATCCCATAAAGCCCGTTACGAGGGAAGCTTGTTTGTGTGTGACCCATTGGGCCCCACAATAGTCCAATAGTGAGTCGTGCGAGATGGAAAGCCGAATTAATTAGAACTCTTTATGATAAAACTCCTTCTATTTGAATTTCCACGGTCCATCACTAAATCCTTTTAGTGCGATCATGCGAGACTCCATTCAAAAGTCAAGATTGACATCTAGCAACGTATCATGACTACCCGGATAGTGTGAGGTTCAATCTGCATGGATCGAACGCCCTTTTGTGATTGGTAACCGTGCAACTAAATCCTTTGGCTACAATATCCCGAAAGTAGCTAGGGTACGAAAGTCATGTGAAACCCTTATATCGATTCATATGTATTCCACTCACTCAAGTTGTCGTCTCAACCATGAACAGTCAAAACCCTTTTCCGACTTTCATATCCACTCTGGCTAAATATTCCCGAGTCAACGCTTGTAGGAGCACATAGGACATTCTCTCCTCTCACTAGGAGTAACTGATTCCTTGTTGGTTGCTCGCCTACCTCAATGAAAGCTTCACTATGCCGAGAGTACCCGACACACAACTCTACGAGCCATGTAGGGAATACACCAAAGCGATAGATCGTTAATCACAAGGTTACCATGACAACCTCAGGTCCAAGGATTGCTTGTACCTACTATCACCTGAGGAACATTCTATTGACACTCATGTAAGGATTCCAATTGGCGTTCCTCGATCGGGTCTATATAGTGAACTCATTCTCTAATAAGCACATGTACGTGTACATTAATGACTCCTCATAGGTTACTACGAGATCAGTTACCCCCTATCAAATAGGACATGTACCAAGTGCACTAGTCTTGACATATTCACCGATCCCCTACTTGGTGATCCTATGACTAGGAACATTTAGAACTGGGGCCTCTGAATTCTAAGTCTCGGTGGGGCGTACTCGCCATATCTGGGGCTAGGTCGGGAGTGCGAACTCCCATTGCTGCTATTATCCTACTCACGTCGATCTCGGTCCTCGCCCTTTTCGTCGGGCTTCTTGGACTTCTTGTGCTCAACACTATCTTTAGCGGTCAGCCTGTTAGCCTTTTTGTCCTCTTAGAGTTATTCCATCTCCATGTAACATACGACTCATTCTCAAAACTCGGCCATACTCCTCGATTTGGACAGGGCGATCTGGTTTGCGAACAGCCCAGGTTTTAGGCCGTGCTTGACAAAATATAACTCGACTTGGGGGTCGACGTTAGGAATCTTCATGACTACAGCATGGTATCTTTTTAAATATTCTCTCAACGGTTCATGATGTCCCTGCTTGATGTAATGAAAAGAGTCTTCGGTCTTGGGGTCGATTCGGGATGAGGAGAACTGATTGGTGAAGGCACGGGATAACTCTTGAAAGTGCATGCTGACCTTGGCCGATGGGTGGAGAATCATAGTCGCATGACCTTTTCCAAAAAAGTGGGAAAAGCTCGTCAGAGGATAGAGTCGGTTGCGCCACTTAGGAGCATCGAACATCGTCAGGTGGGTAGTCATGTCGCCTATGCCATTGTAAGGTCAGGGTGTGGTTGGCAGTTTGAAGTCGCTAGGGAGATGAACTGCCAAGATGTGCTCGGCCAAGGGTCTTGAGTCGATGGTGGGGGAGGAATGACCTTTATGACCTTGGTTTCCTCCTCTTCTCTCTCATGGTGCGTGCGGGAGACCTTGTCTCAAAAATCAGAGGTTGGCCTCCTAGTTCATTCGGGGTGGTTGTCTTCATCATGTTCCGATCAGTGACGCTCGTGTTCGCCTAGATGTTGGCCCAAGATTGTATCAACGCCTCGACCTGGGTTGCTAACTTATGATTCTCCGCTCGGAGGTCATCGATTTGAAGCTATAACTCTTTTGGTCTAGGGTTGGTGGGCACCAGAGCGTCACTCCTCGTCGTGTTAGCATCTCTAGGCAGTAGGGGAACGCTGCTGCTAGGTTGCTGCCAATGTGCAGCAGTATTCACCTGACTCCGAGTGCCTACCATGGTGGGGCAGGTAAGATTTACTTGGCCCCCATGGTGGACACCAAATGTTCTTGCTTGAAATCGGGGTGATGTGGTCCTACCCGTCTCTTGGTCCAGTGCAACTTCAGCGAGGGATATGCAAAGATACTCTGACGCTCAAGTAAGAAGAAATTCCAAGTGGTGGGTATGGAATTGGAATCGAGAGGTGTCTGTTTATAGTGCAGGATATGGATGTTTTAGGACGATGATGTCTCCTTGAGTCTCACAGGGATATGTTGGAATGGGTCGATGTCTATTTCGGAGATATCAGGCTCAATACTGTCGGATCCTTGGTAATTAATGAATGATGCAGGTTTCCTTGTATGGTCGGGTGGAGCCATTTGACTAAGTGATGTTTGGCTTGACTTATGTTTGATTCATGAGTGTAGGCGTTTATATATGGGCCTGGTATACTGTGCCGAAAGTGCTAATCTAGTCCATCAAGTATTTTCACTACTACATTTTGGTTCTGTGGCCACACCACTTTTGGGAACGGTCAAAAAAGTGTTCCCATACATCACCTAAAGGAATAGTTTTAGAAACCATTCCCGTAGCCAGTGTACTATGGGAACACAAAAGAAACCGTTCCCATAGCTTATATATGAGAACGGTTTTGGAACCATTCTCTTAGACAATACAATATGGGAACACAAAAATAGCCGTTCTCTTTTAAACTGTTCCTATATGTAAAAAACGGAACGATAAATAAACTGTTCCTAAAGTTTTCAACCAATCATTTTTTCCCCTCTTAAACCGTTTCTAAAAAAACTTGCCCCCGAGTCTTTTTTCCCCAGCCAATTCGCACATCTAAAATTCCACTCGCGCGACTCTCCCGCTCTCTCTGTTGCGAAAGTTTTCTCTCTCGCAGGAGATCGTCGGGTGCCACGACCGTCGCTTCCCCACCGTCAGGTGCCACTGATCTTCCTCCCGTTCATCATCGCCCACATCCCCAAACCCTCCGTCTTCCTTGTCCAGCCTGGGTGAGCCCTCAGGTGGACTCCCAATCATTGCGCGCTTCAGGTCGACTCCCAATCAGCCTGAGCGAGCCCTCATGTGTCCATATCATTATGCGTTGTGTTTATTGCTTCCAATGACATTAAAAAAATGCCTCATTTCATTTAGCCTTGTCACAGGAAGTTGGAATTTGGAAGGTGTCTCCTTTTCTTCTTCGTTCCCTCTCCTCTCATCTGAAATCTCAAATGCTCACAAGGTAAGCTGAAGCCTAATCTCTCGGACTGTATGTTTACCCGAAATTAGGGTTTAAGGTTTTGTAGATTTGAGATTTTATTTCAATCTGTTGTTTATGACTTAAGTGTTTATTTCAATATGAGGTTTTATTTCAATATATTTTTTAAGTATTAAAGATGTTTTGAGGTTTCAATATGTTGTTTTAAGATTTTGTTTCTTTGATCAAGTTTCAACTGTGCCCTTGGTCAATCTTACCACCAGCTGCATGAATAAATTTCACATTAGTAACTAAATTTGTTAATAACCACAAGCCACCAGCATAATCCAACATGTATTACAAAAATAGAAAATAAGATTCAATAGGTACAAGCTCACAGGGACTTCATAGGTTCACGAAGTATCTAATATGTCCAACTTTGCATCATATACCATGTTAATCACATTTAGTTAGGTGAACACAATAATATTAACCTAGAGATTCAAAGACAAAACCTTTTAACAGAAACACTTAAATCATGTGAAATAGGTTAGATTAGTGCATAAAGGGGCTATCACAAGTCCATAGTAAGTCTCATGCAAGCACTGACCAAGAAGGCAACTTATATTGTTACTACTATACAGTTGCAACATTGTCAAACATCAATCACATCCCTTATTGGAAGCACAACAAAGTGTAGCATGTATAATGCATGCCTTAGCATGTAGTAGGGATTTTACTTTAATTAATTAATTTATCCTTTTACTATGATTAGATGGTGGAAATGTGCAACTTTAAAGATAGTAAATATAAGACTCTAAAATAGGATGGAGAATAAAAAGGTTTGCGATGAAAGTAATGATAAAATTAACAGTAATACTATGTGCAACTTGATGGCTAATAGAACGAGCTAGGTGTGGCATAGTCAATTCTTGGAGAGTCTCAAGGTAAAAGTGCAGCTTCTAGGAGAGATAGTAAATTAATTTTAATTTGGCATATGAAGTTTACTTTAACTCCCATTTTGCCCCTAAAATTTAAGAAATCTTATTTTGCGCAATGAAGTTTATTTTAAGTGCCACTTTAGTCCCTAAATTTTGAAAAGTCTCAATTTAGTCCCTCAAGTTCGCTTTGATTCCCACTTTAGCACTTACTATTTAAAATAGTCTTCGTGTTAGCTTAAATATAGTTTTGATTTAGACTTATCCAAAAACTACTAATTAATTGATGTCATTCCCATATTGTACAAAACCATCCCTGATTCAGACATATACTCAATGAACTTGTAATTGTGCCACAAAAATATTGCATAATTATTGTCACAAAGTGAGATCTTCAAATTGTTAGGACTAAAGTAAGAATTAAAACAAATTTTATAATGGTACATTTTTATATTTTCCTGCATTGGAAAAAAATATAATCATATTTATGCCTACATGTTCTAAGTGATTTTGCACTATGTTGGAGTTGCATGTATAACTCATCAAGTTGATGTTGTCATTTCTTACCCTTTGCATTTTTTATTTATGTAGTTAAGTGAAATCAATGGATAAAGAATGAGTTTCAAATGTCGAGATATAGTACAGAGTATATCAATGTTGTCCAATGTTTCCTAGATTTTTCTTATAATAAAGGAAGGCCTCAGGGAGGGGAGATTTTATGCCCTTGTGCAAAATGTGGTAATGGTCGTTGGTTGACAAAAGATGTAGTCTTTGAACATTTAATAGACTATGGATTTCTAAAAGGCTACACTGAATGGGTAAACCATGGTGAGGAGTTAACAATGCCCACAGATGAGGATGATGACATCGATGATGGAGAGAATTGCATGGATGACATGGATGATATTGATGGATTGTTGCATGATAGATTTAGAGAAGTGGCAGAAGAAGATGGAGTTACAAAGGGTGCTAATGAAGATGCCAAAAAGTTTTATAATTTATTAGAGGAGGCAAACAAGGAATTGTACCCCGGTTGTAAAAATTTCTCTACCTTGTCCTTCACCATTCGGTTATATTTGATGAAGTGTCTCTTTGGCTGGAGTAATGTGTCATTCAATGCACTCTTAGAGCTACTAAAAGAAGCTATGCCAGATTTGAACATCCCCCAATCTTTTAATAAAACAAGAGCCATGATAAGTGACTTGGGCCTTGATTATAAAAAGATTGATTCTTGTCCCAATAATTGTATGTTATATTGGAAAGAGCATGAGAAAGACAAGTCTTGTCATATTTGCGGTGCTTCACAGTTGGTTGAGAATTCACAGGCAGAGAATGAGCTAGAAAATCCCAAGCAAGGCCACAAAGTAGCGGCTAAAGTTTTAAGACACATTCCATTAATTCCTAGACTTCAAGTTCATGTGTGAGAGGACTGCAAATTTAATGAGGTGGCATGAGGAAGAGTGAATAAGAAATGGAAAGTTAAGGCATCCTATTGATGGCGGAGCATGGAAGGACTTCAATGAGCGTTATCCTGATTTTGCTAGTGACCTATGCAACATAAGACTTGGGTTGACTAGCGATGGATTCAATCCATATAGGATCATGAGTATTTTTTATAGTATATTGCTGGTAATACTTATGCCATACAACCTTCCACCATGGTTATGTATGAAGTCAAAGTATTTTATGTTGTCTTTAATTATACTTGGACCACACTCTCCTGGGAGTGATATTGATGTGTACTTACAACCATTGGTTGAAGAGTTGAAAATTGTGTGGGAGCTGGGAGTAGACACATATGATGCTTCAAAGAATCAAACTTTTAAGTTGCGAGCAGCCCTTTTATGGACTATTAGCGACTTTCCTGGATATGCTATGTTGAGTGGTTGGAGGACAAAGGAAAAATTAGCATGTCCATCTTGTAATTATAACACTAATTCAGCTTACTTCAAGCATAGTAGAAAGATGTGTTATATGGATCACCGTATTTTCTTGCCGATGAGTCATGATTATAAAAGAAACACACGGGATTTTAATGGAAAAGAAGAACATGGGCATGCTCCTAATTTGTTAGAAGGGACAGAGATCTTGGACTTGTTGCAAGACTTTGTCAATTCATTTGGGAAGATGCAAAAGAAAAGCATTGGTGGTCCTTGGAAGAAGAGGTCCATTTTTTTTGAATTGTCATATTAGAAGCATAATAAACTACGACATAATATTGATGTCATGCATATTGAAAAGAACATATTTGACAATGTGATAGGGACTTTGTTGGACATAACGGGGAAGACAAAAGATCATGTTAATGCCCATTTAGATTTGCAAGAGCTGGGAATTAGAAAGAAACTTCATCCGAAACCAGTGGATCAAGGCAGGAAAGTAAAGTATGCAAAATCATGCTTAAACATGAACAAAAATGAGAAGTCTATTTTCTGTAGTGTTCTTAAGGAAGCAAAATTACCCGATGGTTGTGCAATAAATATTTTAAGATGTGTTCACCGAGATGGCTTGAAAGTCTCAGGGTACAAGAGTCATGATGCTCATTTCATGCTACACTACTTGCTCCCAGTAGCAATGATTAGCACACTTCCTCACCAAGTGACCTATCCTCTGATACGTCTATGTTCTTTTTTTCGTTCCATATGTCAAAGAGTTATTGATTTAGAGACCTTAGAATTTGAGATTGCTGAACACTTTGCCAATTAGAGAGGATTTTTCCTCTTTCATTTTTTGATGTAATGCTTCATTTGCCTATTCACCTACCAAATGAGATAAGATTAGGTGGTCCCGTTCATTCATGGTGGATGTATTCACCATAAAGAGAGTTGGGAAAGTTGAAGGCTTACGTGCGCAATAAAGCTCGTCTAGAAGGTTCAATAGCTGAGGGTTAGTTGGTTGAGGAATGCTTGACATTTTGCTCAAATTATATGAACTCTAATGTGGAGACACGGTGGAACAGAGTGACAAGAAATGCTAACACATGTGAGTCTTTTGATGCTGAGCTTTCTAGTTTTTTTTTACCCATGAGTCGTCCTATAGGAGGAAAGAAAAAAGGTAATTTATTTTCGATGGACAACAATGAAAAGAACCAAGCTCACCGGTGTATCTTGTTAAATTTTGATGAAGTTCAGCCTTATATTAGGTAAATAACTATTTTTTGCCCTTAAAAATTTGTTTATAAACTCATTTGAATAATTGTTGTAACAAAATAATTTTTTTGTAGTGAACATGAAAATATCATAAATCGGAAGAGAGGAAGAAAGTTGACCAAAGCAAAAAGTCAAAGTCATGATTTTATTGATTGGTTTAAAAATCGTGCAATGGAGGAGGATGTCCCTAATCGACTGAAGGAGTTGTGTAGAGACCCAAATAAAATTGCAAGTAGGTTTTCAGGTTATGTCATCAATGGATGTAAATTTCATACTAGGCAGCGTGATGCAAGTCGCAGGACACAAAACAGTGGTGTCACTTTGGTGTCAATCACTCAAAGCTTTGCTAGTAGTAAGGATCAAAATCCGATGACGAATGCAATTACTTCTTATGGTGCAATTAATGAAATCATTGAGCTAGACTATTATGGTAATTTCAAGTTTGTCTTGTTTAGATGAGATTGGTTTGAAGTCGAATAAAAAATGTATGGGTTGACTTGTGTTCACTTTGATAAAAAATGTTATATGGATGATCCATTTGTGCTCGCTTCTCAATTCGAACAGTGCTTCTATGTTCGTGATCCCTCTAATTACAATAGGTATTACGTTATGAAAACTCTTCATAGAGAGATTTCTAATGTGAATGACCAATCATATTGTGCCGAATAAATATATAATATTGAATCATCTGAACCAACAACTAATTTGTCTTTGCCTGATGATGAAATTGATGTTGAATGGGCAAGGGACGACATAGAGCCCACCATTGTTGAATATTATTCAGCTGTTTCAAATGAAATAGAGTATGAAGAAGAGTCTGACTTTGATGACACACTCTGGGACTACTTTGATTGATATTCCAGTATTTTCGCATTTTCGCATTTTCTAGTTGATCGATGAAGCAAATAATTCTATCACATTATGTTATAGTGGCCCATCGACAAGTATGTGATTTGCACAATCAGGTTAAACTTAGACTTTTTTCCTTTTAAATTCCAATTCATGTATCTGTCTAGCATGATGGATTGTGCTGCATAAGTAGCAAATTTAGACATTTGAAGGATAACCATGCAATGATGGTACTTCAATTCTCTATTTATCCTTTAATAAATGTGGCTGATAAGGATTCCTATGCAATGGTGGTACTTCAATTCTCTATTTATCCTTTAATAAATGTGGCTGATAAGGATTCCAATGCCTTGATAAGGATTACAATCAAAGCTCAAGCCAACAGCTTATACTGCTTGTAAATATTTATGGTTTTTGCCAGACCGTTTATCATCTTGATAGTTGATAATTAATTTGCATTGCCTCATTTCTGCAGCCACTTTCACTTTATTCATGAAGCTATCACCATACTGAAGGATATTGCAATTCTATATTTTGGCATATTACCAAGATTTTGAGAGGTAAAGAAGCACCTTGCTTTCTTTTAATACATATATCTCCATGATTCATTTGCATTACATCTTTAACTACAGGTCTTTGGGAGTTTGCTAGCAGCCAATAGCTTGATTCAGATCAGAGAACTCTAAAAAGTAGTAAGAAACTATTTTCTCACTTTCTAGATATCTATTTTCATATCAGTATCCTGATAGATATCAGGATATTGATATTGATGTATCCTGATATCAGGATACTCATATCAGTATCGTGATATTACTGATACATATCAGGTATCAATATCCTAATATTAGAACAATATACATGAATATACTGCATGGTCATATAAAAACTAATGCTTTAGAACAATACATGATCATAAAAACTAATGCATGAACAACACATGTATCTTGTACCTCTTTCTTGCATAATATCCTGATATCATGATACCTGATATGTCAATATACTGATATCATGATACTGAATCCTGATATCAGTATCCATTACTTAAAATATTAGGATACTTGCTTAAGGGTATTTTTGTCCAAAACTAAAATTTATATGGTGGTGCATGAAGCATATTAAATGATAGGTATTCAGGCTTATATAGTGATGCACCAAACACCATATTAATCTATATCCATTTAGGCTTTCTCCTATAGGTCTTATACTATGAGGTTTTATCCTATAAAGTCTTGTCCTATATGGTGCACCAAAGGGGACCTAATTGATGGAACCGAAAGCAATTACATGTCTTTGCGATGGAGGAGCGTAAGCAAAAAGGCCTATTGGGGATGTTGAAGTTAATGGTGTAGTAGAATGGAAAAGGTAGGTAGAGAATTTCAAAGCATGTTGAGGGCATGATACTTTTGTGTTTTCTCAAATAGATATTTGCATAATCTTATGAACTATAATTATGCATATTTTGGTTCGATTTCACTTCCATTATTGTTGTTACAAATTTCTCGGATATATTACTCCTAGTAAAGCTTGACAGCTGCTTTTCAATGTAACTGGTTTATGATGCCTATAAGCATAAGAGTCTTTCTACGTTTACCATTGGACTAAATAATACATTATGTCACTACAAGAAAATAGACTATCACTGACGGATTTATTACCGACGAATTAATTTTGTTGGTATTACCAACAAAATTACCGACGGATATAAAATCCGTTGGTAATTCAGCCTACCAATTTATGAAATCTATAAATTTTTTTTTCCCCTTCTTTTTCAATCGATTAAAATATTTCCCTCCTTTTTTTTGTTATTACTGACAAAATTACCGACGAATACAAAATCCATTGGTAATTCAGCCTACCAATTTATAAAAATCTATATTTATGTTCTTTCCCTCTTCTTTTTCAGCTCATTAAAATATTTCCCGATTTTTTTTTATCCGACCAAAAAACTCATCCTCCCTGCCCTCGCCTCTTTTTCCCTTTTTTTTCTTAGCCGACAACATAACCCTTCTCCAACTCAGCCTCCTCCAAGCTAGTCTGCTCCCATTCCCTCAGCTTCCTCTCATCCTTTACTGCCGACATCCTACTAAGGATAAACTTATCCTCCGTAGCAGTAGGAACCGAATGTCAAGGCCAGGGCTGCTGACATGCCACCCGCGTTGTAGAAGCAGGCGTTTCGGTGAGCTCGTGAAACCCTTGCTTCCATGCCCAAGTTTGAGAGCAAGCGGCTCGCCCTAGCCCTCAAGAAGGAAAGAATCCCCTGTGGCTGTCGCTGCCGCCGCGTCAGCGGCCGCTTCTCCATCCCTCTCCTTTCGCCGCTCCTGCATAAGTCTCTCCTGCTTTATCTTCAAGTAGTATTCTTGTGGATCTCCTTTTACATGAATTTGTACATATATAGCTTTTTGTTGGTAATTATTATGATTTCTTTGTAAAATAAGCTTATTATATAGTTGCATCATTTCATCTTATGTTGAAAGTCAAAGCACTCTCCAAGGCGCATAGTATTCTCATGTGCGACATGATTCTCCATATAAGGATAAATATACAACAATGTGATGGAACTTGATGATGTTGAAACCTTATAAACTATATGTGCAGACTGGAGAGATGAAATCATAGTTACTTTGTTATAATTATGTTGAAACCCTATAAACTATGATGGTTTTTTTAAATTTAGTAGCTAAAGAACACTTTAGAGGATTTAAATTAGTATAATCTATGAAGGTTCCATGTTAAACTAGTATCAAATGTATGTGTATTTTGATAATTGGTAGCTAATACTAACCATTTTGCAAACACTAGTGTTTATAAAATCATCATAAAGTTAGTCATTTCAATCTTCTCTTTACAAGTTTGACTAAACAATATATTGAATGGTGACTAGCAGGTCAAGTATGGTTGATGGTTCGACTAACACTCTCAATGATGTGGAAAATTTTGAGAGACAGCTTAATGATTTCTTTCTTCAAGTCAAAACCAAGCTTGAGAAGGGGAATAAAGATGATGTTGTCTGTTTACTTAAAGAAAATTATGAAGCTGTGATGGAGCAGATAGATGGTGGTTTCACAGGCATAGAGCAAGCAGCTGTTATTGACACTCTTGCTCTTGGATACATGGGTGCAGGGGACTTCAAAACTATTGAGCATCTACTGAATCTGGTTGTGTTGTTATTATCCAATGAGATGCTACTTTAACTGTTGTGGATATATCATATATATTTACATTTCTTTATTTAATAAGGGCACCATAACATTTGTTCTGAATGCAATGTGCAAATCTGATATGTTCCATAATGCTTTTAGTTATTAATTTACTGTTAACCTTTTAAAGCATTGTTGACTTACAACAAACTTTTAATTATAAACAGTTGAAGGACATAGTTGGTGCTTTGCATGATGACCCACCATTACTGGATTCAATACTGATGCACATGGGAAGTATGTTCACTACTTTGGGGAAGTTTGAGGAAGCAATTAGTTTATACTCAAGAGGCCTGAAAATCATAGAGCGGGAGTTTGGTAAGGACTTATGTTTTGTTATCCTTAGCAAACTCAGTACTTAGTTCTTTGTTAATAACATGTTGTAAGTAGTTATGCAAATGTTTCATCAGTATGTAACCAGATTATATTACATAGTTGTTTAAAAACTTATGCCTAGGACTAGTCTCATGCCTAGACAACAAATTATGAAATATGTTTTATATTTGAATTTGTTATTATTTTGCTAAAAAATGTAATTAGATTGGTATTTATATGGAATTGTGGGTAGTCATTCACATGGATAAGTACTCATGCATCCTTGTATGTTCTATGTAGTGGTAGTCCAAGATAGTATAGCCTAGAAATCACAACAGTTTTTCATCCTATGCACCAACTTAGGTCCAAGGCACCGAGGCAATATTTTTATAAGTTGTAGTGGAAGTACCTGGCTGAATATCTTAAAAAAATATCTACCTCAAGAGTTTCTTACTACAATTTTCACCATATATGCTAGTTATGGTAAATAGTTATTGTCATATATTTCATTTGTACTCTATTCTATATTTGCAAACTTCCAATGGCTACTGTTTTGTGTTGCCCACTATTTTCTAGTCATAATTCATACTTGGACTATATTTTAAATGTGTTGAACAGTTGAAGTGTTGAATGTGGCAATGGGTCCTTGTCAGTCTGAGTATATTGGTTGAGGTTGAGGTTGCAGCAACCATTGCAGACAAGTGGACATCAACCTTTTAGTAGGTGAGGAAAGCAAATTTGGGACCTGAATGTCCAATAGGGACAGGGAATGAATAGAGATTAATAAGTGTTCATGTTGTAAACATGTGGATCAAAAGATAATCTTTTGAATTGTAAAAATTTATAACACTTATCTGTAGAACCTGGATCTGACACTTATCTACAGTGCTAAACCGTTGTATACCATAGGTAAAGCACCATTGAAACAAATTCTAAGATTTAGACTATCTCTGTAATGTCTATAAATATCTAAAACTTAGATGTTAAGATGTAACACCCTTATCATACCAACCTGACAGCATTGAGTTTTATGATAACATCATCAAGGAAATGCTATATGATTGATTTTTTTGTTGTTTCTGATTAAGAAAGAGGTCATGATCAGCTAGCACATGTCAAGAACATCAGCTAGCATTAGCATTGAATTGTTTTTGTACAGTTTTGTACAACATCAAGCTAAGGGACACTAGCATGTCACTATCATGTACATAGGTACTTATGAGTGCTCTAAGAACCTTCTTGTTCCATATAATCTATTCACTAGTTGTTAAATTTAATTGGGTGACCATTTTCGCAAAAGCATAGGTGGCTAGGAAATAGAAAAGAGTCCAATCTATTCGTTGATATTTTTAACAATCCTCTCACATGTAGACGAACTGACTTTTGGACGATCCACACCCAACTCATGAATTGACAACTTAACTGGGGGCGCGCGCGCGCACACACACACATATATATAGAAACAAATTGAGAGGACCACCATGTTTAATATGATCAGGAGTCCCCTTATACGAAAAAGCTTTACTCAGGAAAGGGCCCAATCTTATTTATGTTCTTAACACTAAAACTATTGCGCTTGCGCAGGAATCCACGGTCCTTTTCTTATAACACCTCTTATGGGAATGGCAAAAGCTTTAGGATTTACTGGAAGAGCCTCTTAAGCTATAACACTTTATTATCGGGCTATTGACATTCTGGAGAAGAGGGGAACTGAAAATGAAGAGCTTGTGATCCCTTTATCTGCACTTGGTAATCTTTTTATTAGTGAAAGGAAGGCAACAGATGCTGAAATTTGTTTTAAGAGGTAAGCAAGGTATGGTTTAAGATCTCTATCAAATTATAATATTATTACAGACATAAAAGTAACTGTACATGTGATGTGTGTCATGTGTTTTGGTTCATTCTACAACATTAGGGCTTCAAATGTTAGAAAAACTTCAGGAAAATGTGTCATCAACAGATTGCTCTAGTTTTTGTTGTTTAACAGTTCGGTTTGAAAAGGTTCACATCCACTCTCAATATTGTGAATTTTGGAAGTTGAAACATTACTTTTGTTCCTTTCCAACAATATTGTAAGTTGAGTTGTCTCCTTCCTACGTAGCTTTGGCTAGTAATTCCAAGGTTATTATGTAGAAATCCAGGAAAGCTCATTAAGTGCCAAGGAAGAGAAACGTTTATTTATTTTAGTAGAGTAGAAAGTTTCTCCCATATCAGGAGAGCTCATTGCTTTAATACAGTTGCTATTCACAAGTTGGTATCTGTAACAGCATATCCTGATTTCCATATGCATAATATGGAAAATATATACCTATGTGGGTAACAAGATATTTGAAAGCAAATCACTTTACATTCTCATAAATGTTAAAGCATGTTTAATCATAAGCATTATAATACTTTTCTTGACTATTTTCTTCAATTTTCTAGAATTCTAAATATATACAGTAAAATATATGGAAAAGATAACGGAAGAGTGGGAATGGCGATGTGTTCCTTGGCACATGCTTTGTGTGCAAATGGTAAGTTATATCTCCACTTGCTCTAGTGTGCTGAATTTTAACTTCTATTAGAAGAGAAGTCCTTATCTGTAAATGTCTATTGGTTTTGCAGGTAAGGTAACTGAGGCCATTTCTATGTATAAAAATGGTATCCAATTAATCAAAGATAACAAGTACATCGTTGTGGATGATAATTAGCTCGAGGAAATGAAGACTGATTTGGCAAAATTGCTTCATGTTGCATGAAGGTAACTTGTGAAATATATTTGATTCTGAATACTTATTCACTGTGGGACCCATGTAAAAGAACATTAGACCTGAAATTTACCATATTATTTATGCTTGCTCTATATAAATGCTTTTTTTATGAAACGGAGTGGAAGAACTCCACCAATAATATTATGCTTGTCTTTATTTTTATTTCACTGCAGTGCACCTTTAGATTGTTTAGTGAACATCATGTTTTTTACGATGATTAAGAAAGATTTTGTTTCCTTAATGTCTTTTCCTTTCCTTACTAAGGTAGCTGAAGCATGCCATCTGTTTGGTTGGAGGTTTTTGGAGGAGAGGGGAGGGAAAGTGATTTAGCACCAAATAGTCCCACATTGTGACATCTTTGGAAGTTATTTTGGTTGATAAGGCTTGATAGATGTATTACCATCATGTTCAACATAAGCATTTTAATTAGGCCGGTGGTTTGGACCTATAGAGTTAATGGGCCAGGTATCCCATTGAGTGGATTGTAACCGGTGTCTTTGATAATATTTCTTATTTGGTTGGAAGGAAGAATGGAGGGGACAAAAGTCGAGCGGAGGCAAAATAGCAAAAGTTGCTTACCTCCCAAGTTGAGGATTTGGAGGAGAGGGGAGGTATCATTAAAACTTTTATATTTTATTATGAATTTTGTCCCTGTTATTGTTCAGACAAACATAAATTCTTCCCTCCCCTCCCCTCCCCTCCCCCTCTCCAACCAAATAAGATGGAGAAAAAATGTCTTCCCTCCCCTATCCTTGTCATGGTTGAACCAAACACATGTACTTCCTTCCTCTACCCTCTTCGAACAAAACATAGTAGTACTTTTTTCACATCAGGTGGTCTGAAATTCCAGACATAATTAATATTGGGGAGAAAAGGGACTTGCTAAAATCCTTTTGTAAAATCCAAAGGGCATTTCAACTAAACAAATGTTGGAATTTCTTATTTGCACAACTCTACAGGTTGCTCCCTTCAATATTGCTTAAAAGTTGTAATTAGGAATTAAGTAACTTGTATCATCCTTAAACGTAGTAAGATTTTAGAAATTAACAGATACTGGAATTTCTATCACCCTTTATCTCATGCTGCCTATATGTGGTAAGGGTATGGCTATTCAAGTAGCTTGAGTTGATATTCTAATTAACAAATAGTGGGTCTTTCAGTAGGTGAGCTTTTCTTATGTATTTTTCTTTTATTCACTCTATTGTGAAGCTCTTTCAGTTTACATTTTGAGGAGCTTGAAAATAAAGTCTTGCATATACTGTAAATTTTTAGGCATTTGGTAGCAATCAATTAAAGAAATAGCTATTCATAGATGTAAGTTGTAACTTAAACACAAGTTTGTTTCTAAATGCATCTATCCTTTGCCCCCTTGTACTATTAAAATGTCCCAATAAGAGCTGTCTCTCTTGGTATGCTAAGCCTTGGGAACTTTCCTATACTCAGGAATTGGGTTGCTAAGATGCTACAATACCCTTTACTTCCATGTACTATGTCATATTGCTTTGGCATTCTACATAAATTACAATCTCAAAGTTCTTCATGCATGTACATTACAAAAGTTCTGCATCAACGGTCGCTTCTCCATCCCTCTCCTTCCGCCGCTCCACTTCTCCGCTGTCGCTGCCGTAAACCTGAGGAAGAAACAACTTGCTTTTGTTTCTAAAAGATGAAACATGGTCTAGCTAATGTTGCATATAACTTGCTTTATGTGTGACAGAGGTTGGTCATTAGAACTTTATGTTCAACATGCTGACTTGCTGAGAATGAATTCTCAGCATGCTAAACATAGCATACTGAGAATTCAGTCTCATAATCATCATTTACTGAGAATGAGATTTCTTGCTTTCTATCAGAACAACTGAACAAATAAAATGATGACTTCTTATTCTTGGGAACCTTTCTTTTAAGTTTTGGTATATACTTGACTCTAATTTTCACATTGCGCCCCAACACATGCTGAAGTGCACAAGCAATTAGATCCTGTGACTTTGCTGCCTTGGATACATGGTCAAGATGATAGAATTCTACTTCAGCCACTACAACACCTGATATATCAAAGAAAATACCTTAGTGTAATCAAAGAAATAACAAACAAAGCTCAAATGAATAGAACCCTTCTTGGTGTAATCAATTCCTTAATGGACTAGCAAGTGTGTTAATATGTCATGATGGGATGCATACAGTGTAATAGTGCAAGAAATTTTACTATACCTTCTTGAACATGAATAGCTAGGGGTGTCCAGTGTTCGGTTCAAACCGAACCGGATCGAAAAACCGAACCAAATTTTTCAGTTTGGTTCGGTTTCAACGGTTGTAGGTTCGGTTCTTGACCCGAACCGAATCAGAATTTGGGAACCGACCTGGAAAACCGAATAATTAAAAAATAATATATATTTCTTAATTTTTAACCCAGGTAATTAAATGAGTATTAGGAAATAATTTTTAATTTTTAATTTTTAACTGAATTAATTAAAATTTCGGTTTTCGGGTTGAAAACCGAACCGAACCGAATAATTTCGATTCAGGTTAGATCGGTTTAGGCATAATTCGGTTCGGGTTCAGGTTGGAATTCGGGTATGAAAAAAATTTCGATTTGGTTAATTTTGGTTCAGTTCGGTTTGGGTTGAACCGAATGGACAACCCTATAAATAGCTGACAAAAAACCCTCTTGTTGAAGAAATTTTTTGAAAGAATTGAAGTGTCATCTTTGCGTGACTTCTTCCCATATTCTTTCCAATTTTTTCCTGTTGCAGTTAGTATAATTGTTTTGATTACATAGTTGAGTATTTATAGTTAAATAGTGCTGGAAGCATAGTTGAGCATTAGATAATTTAGTTACAAACTTGGAATTCCTCATTTCATTGCCTCATTGTTTCTTTTGTTTTTACATGCAGGTAAAAAGGATGTAGTGCAAAGATAAACTTCTTGGAAAAAATTATCTTATATATATTTTTGAAACTTTGAAACTTTGAAACAATGTAAATATTTGACTAGCACAATGTATTTCAAAATTACTTGTATACAATAGTTTCTTTAAGTTTATGTGTGTGGATTTCAACGGTTTATGTGTTATTTCAAAAATTATTTTTAAGATTTCCTGTTAATTATCAAATTATCTTATATGTGATTTCATGATTTGAGGATTGATTCAGGTACACAATAATGAGAAATTGGTATATTCTGTTGGTAATTCCAACGGATATACCAACAAAAAGTATTTGTTGGTAATACCAATGCTAGCGGACATTGTTGGTATTATCGACAGATATGTATCCGTTGGTATTACTGACAAATACGTATCCGTTGGTATTACCAACAGATATTTATCCATTGGTATTATCGACAGATATGTTTCCGTTGGTAATATTGACAGATATTTATCCATTGGTAATATCGACGGATAAATATCTGTAGGTATTACCAATGGATATAAATAATTATTGGTAATACCAACAAAAGAAAATATCTATTGGTATTACCGACAGATTAATTAAAATCCGTCGATATTATCGAGGAGCCTTTTACCGATAGATTTTACCGACAGATACTCTGTCGGTAACAATATTACCGAAGGATTTTTGGGTATTACAGATGGATTTGGTCCGTTGGTGATACCCCATTTTCTTATAGTGTGTGTAGAGAGTTCTTGAACTATAGAATGATTAACATGGAACTAGAGTGAATATTATATAACCTTTTGAAGTTAAAAATTATGGTGGTAGTGAAATATACACCAATAGATAGTACTATTTAATACCACCTAATCTAACTAGAGACAGAACAAAAGGAGAAGCAGAAGAGGGAGGAGAAATAGAGGAGAAGAGGAAGAAAAGTAAATAAAAGGAATGGAGAAGTAATTGCGAATTGTTATAATAGAGGAGCTTGCTCTTTCTTTACTCTCTTTCTTTCTCTCTCTCTCTCTCTCTCTCTCTCTCTCTAACAATATTGAACTAGTTTGGACTATTTATCTTCTTTTATATGTACTTGTTTTTTAATCTCGTATTAGATTACATTAGTGAAATTGTAGGCATATTTGAGTTTATGGAGTTCGTAAACTCTAAGTTACATCACAGGATATCGATCGTCTTTCTTGAGAAAGAAGCACAACAATTATACTTATGTACTCATGATGCATTTCATTAACTGTTGCTGTTAAATTTCTCTTGATCAGGTATCAAGTATCTTTGCATTATTCCATATTTCTATATTAGAAATCTGCATAATTTGAAAATAGTGTAGAAAAGACAGCCTAAGGGTTCCAACTTGTTGATCTTGGCTTCCACATGTCACTTCGACCACTGGCTTGACATGCGGCCTTATGCACACAAACTTTAGCACCTGTCTATATGGCATGGCTATTTGCTAAATAGATTCAGAATGTGGATGCTTCAACATAACATATTGGGTTCCCTTGTGTGATTTATATTGATTGACAAATCGTATGCTTGTAAAACACTTATATTATCTATACACTTTCAGCCCATGTTATATGTTGGTAATGATTATATGACTTATTTAATTTACTTTTCTGATTGTTGTGTCATGCCTATTTTACCCTACTAACTTCACATAATTTCATATTTGTTTTGGTTTCATAGCTGTATGCTGACATATTCTAATTCACAGTGCAATCGTTCCCTTTACTGCTCTGATCTAATATCCATTGATCTTAAGTCTTAATATCTTCCCCTTCTCACCTTTAGTTTCCTTGATTCTCTCTTCCTCATTCCTTTTAGGTGTACTGTATTTCTGCAATTTAATTAAAACAATGGCATTTTCTTAAGATACTATTTTTTCACCTCACAACTAATTTAACTTGGGGTGGATATTCTGAAGCTTTTCCCTTACTGACCTTCTGAGAAAAGAGTTTGTACTTTGTAGAGGTGAAAATCCATCAAGATGAAAGTTTGAATCATACTAGTGTTGATTGGACTCAAGGTGAGGGAAATCATTGTAGCAAAATATACCGATGGATATCTTGAGTAATACCCTCTTCTTTTTGAGTAATAACACACTTATGCTTGGTCCTATGTATGTCCCTGTAGACAAGAAAAAAAAAGTGCCATCGTTAGAGAATCCGGCTGACATTGTCGTTGAACCATATATAGAACTGATTGGTGACGACTAACTCATCCCTTTAGTACGGTAATGTTATAATTAAGGACTCATTTATATCTCTCATTTGGTTATGGAATAGATGAGGATAAGGATCAGTTGTATTAATTTTATTATTCATATTTGTTGTTTATTATTTTTGGCATGCCATGGATCTACCTTAATCTTGCATTTCTATTCAACAAAAATGATTTCTCATACAAGTGTTGTGATCAGATTTTCACATATCTAATATTATAATAGCATCACAGTGGTTTAGTTCATTTTGCTTCTCTTGCATATAAATTTTTCCATCTTCAATTGTGACTTCACTAGGCTTGCTCTCTTTACTCTTTCCCCATAGAACACCATAAAGGCCTCCGACCATTAGAATTCCACCTAATATGCTGCAATTCAGGTATCACAAAGAATAAATTTATCCTACTACCAACCATGGAATTTCCCCAATATCCAAACTGTTTAGACCTTCCTACAGCAGCTTCCTTTTATTCATATATGAACATGCTATATATTTATGATTTATATAACTAAAAATTAAAAAGTTTTCTATGATTTATGCAGTGAGATGATACAAGGAAGTGATATGAACTTTCTACTACAAGCAAACTCAAGCAAAGAGTTAGCCAAGCATTACAAAATTAAATGTGAAAAGATTGAACATAATAAGAAGTTAAATTCAAAGAGTCAGCCTGGAAACAAACATACTGTGGTGAAAAAGTATGCTTTAGAGGATAATAAGAAGAATATCAATGTGCAAAAGAGAGGAAAAACACCATATGAAAAGCCAAAGGATGCAGTCCCCACTGAACCTAGTGTTTCTACTATGAGACATGCCATTTCCAATGATATTCAAGATAGAGGGAAAAAACCAATTAATGCAGCCATCACTAAACCCAGAATGTCTACTCAAAAGCAAGTTCCTTCCAATTCCAATACAAGATCTTCTCAAGTGCAACAACAGAGATCGACCATTCAAGATCAAAGATCTACCCAAGTGCAGCAGCAAAAAAGGTCAACCATTCAAGATCAACAAAGAGAAGTTAACCATGAGCAAGGAGATGAGTATGCAACAAAGAAGACAAAGAGTGCACCTTTGCGTCCATCAATATCAATGGTTGAATATCGTGAGAAGATGGGTATGCAAGTGCTAGAAGAAGATCAACTAGAAGAGGAATGTAGAGACATGGACCAAGTTGAGGAAGAACACAATATACTTGATGAGCTGGTAGAGAAAGCAAATGTTGAGGAAGAGCACAATATACCCGATGAGTCGGAACACGATACATCTCAAGGTATATTATGTCATTATATGTAATTCTATAATTAGTTTATGTTTAAATCATTATTGTTATGTCAATTAGGAACACCAAAAAAGAAAGCAAGAGGGAAGACAATGTTCTACAAAATTCATGGAAGATCGCTAGAGGAGCGATAAGAAATAATTTTCAATAGTGAAGCACAACCAGTTGGGCCCAATGAGAAAGCTGTTTCAGACTTGAGCCAATTTTTAGGAACTGTGGCACGAAATTCAGATTGGTGTCCCTTGATTTACACCAATTGGAAGGCCGTACCAAACAAGGATAACATATGGAAATATATCAATGTATGATTGTTTTTTATATTGTTCATTTACATTTGCATGTCAATATTAATGCTTGTTTTGCTTCATTTTGTAGAAAAAAATCATCCTTCCTGAAATAGAAAAAGGGGTTGTGTTCAAAATTATGGATGAAGCTTGGAGGAAACACAAATCAAAAATCAAGAAGGAGCATTTTGACAATTACGTAACAAACAGCGAGAGGATAAAAAATCGTCTTACAGACATTCCTCTCGAACACTTCAAGCAAATGATTGATTATTGGAACTATGAACCCATCCAAGTAAGTAGCTAGGTTTCTTTTATTTAAACTAATAGTTGTTAAAAAATAAGCTTTCTTTCCATTACTTATAGTCTCTAACTTTGTTTCAGCTCTATCTAGTTTACTTAATCCTAATGTTTGCTTACAACTGATTTCTTTAATAACTTAGTTTATCTAGTTGTGTCAATATAAAAAGATCACTTGGTGAAACACCTTGCTCTGGTTTCAATGAGAAACAAACACTTTTAGATTATTTTAATGGTTTTTCATGAATTTTTTAATCTCCAATTATATCACTTCCTTACAATGAAGCAAAGTAGAATGTTACATGTGCACCTTTCCTAAAGTGTTCCTTCTCAATCTCTGGCAGCATATGTTGAGAGTATCTGCCTATTCCATGGGGGCCAGGATCCTCAAAACTAGAAATAAGGTGAAAAAAATTATACTAATGCTGAGAGCTCAATCAATATATCTATCCTGATACTGATATATAGCTTAGTGGAATCATGCTGCTACAGCCAGGGAATAATACAGCTTAGTAATAAGCTGGAGCTTCCTATATCAATATCAGGATATCAGATACTGATATTAGTATCCTGATACGGATATCAATATCCTGATACAAAAATTGACCTTCCACCAAAGAACCAGGAGGTAGCTTCTTGGATGAGCTTCTTGGGATGGTGATGAGATGCAAAAATGGAAGCAATAATGCAAGTATGAGAACTACTATGACAATGAGAATCATTTTGGTTTGAGATCAAAGAACACAAGCTACCTGGAGTAGTTTTGTGAATCAGTGGCAGATTCATGGTGAAGACAGTGGGGCAGTGGCCTGATTTTGAAATAGGGAAGTATTATGTCTATGGCTCTAGTGGTAAGCATCTTTAACAGTAGTTTTGTTTCTTGATACCATACATTCTTTGGTTGTCCTTATTTGTGCCCTACCAATTATAAGATCGAATAATTATTTATTCCCTTAGTCCACAAAACTTTAGCTAACATTCAATGATATATTAATTGGACCTTAGCAAATTGTTACAAGCTGCAAATATTAAAGCTGACATGACAAAATTGATCAGTAATTAGTGGGGATTAGAAACTGGTCAATTGCTTGGGTAGATCCATTGGAAAGACAAAGACAATAGAGCAACATAATGGAATGAAACACTACAACCATTACTAATACCCTTCATTATTAATTAATACCCTTCAAAATATTTACATGGAGCTCAGCCCCTTAATGGAATGAAACACTACTCTAAAGCCCCAAAGAGAGACAGCTATGAACTCAATAATGAATTGAGCTAAATTCTCTTCAAAACCTTTCCCTTCGTATTCATAAAAAATATGATCAATACTATCTTCCCCCATCTTGCAAATGAAACATTTCGAAACCTCATTCTCCTCCTTCCTCGCATACCATTTAGATGTAGGAAGCTTCTTCCAAAGCAACTTCCAGATAATTTTTTTTACCCTTTTAGGAACCCTCATCTTCCATACCATTCTCCAGTTAACATCAGAATCTTCTATGGTTTTTTCTTTATTTTTCAAAAATCAATAGGCTGATTTGGAGGATAAGTTCCTCTCAAAACAACCTGTCCAAACCCAATTATCAGTCCCTTCCTTGCAATCAGGTATTATCAACTCAATCTCCTCTCTCAGCATTTGTCCAAAACAATATTCCAGAATATTTCCATTCCATTTACCATGAATCATGAGTTGATGAACGAGCTCATACTTTTTTAGTTCCTGCACATTAACAAATGTAGGCCAGAACTTTTGTTAATGTGCAGAAACTAAAAAAGTATGAGCTCCATCTTCTATGGTATTTCCCCCAATCCAGCTTAGTGGAATCATGCTGCTACAGCCAAGGAATAATATAGCTTAGTAATAAGCTGGAGCTTCCTATATCAGTATCAGGATACCAGTATCCCGATACTAATATCAGGAGATATCAGTATCCATTATCAGGATACTATGATCAGAGTTAGCAATTGAAAAGGCCTAATAAACTAAATAGCTTCCTGAGAACCATCTATTCCAGTATCAGGATATAAACTTACAATAAAGAAGCTGTCTGGAAGATGATTTTGAATTTTAACCATGTAAAATATAAGAAACAACTTACAAGAGAAACTAATATACTGATTATATATACCAACAATAGTGCTGACTTTGAATTTTAACCATGACATGACAAGTTTGACTCAAAATCTCAACTAGTTATGATTATTATGTTCTGTTTAGCAGCATTGATTCTATTTAATTATATTCAAAACAATCTTTTGAAAAGAAAATCTGATAGTAATTAATCAAATGACACAAAGCATGACATAAAGACTTGATTTTGAACCTAGCTATAGGTTATAGGTTCTTCTTCTCCACTTCAGATGATCTCAGATTCAAATTAGAAACTAGCAAACTGAGTTTTTTTTTTAGTCAGACTAGATTTGCCCCCTAGCTATAAATGAATGAATGCAATTGGGTGCAGGCTCTAAATGGGGATTTTAAGTACAATTATACGTGATCAAATGATGGCACTTTGACAAAATAGATGATGATGATCTCTGTGATAAATCTTGCAAAAGGAACCAAAAAAAAAAGTCCAATAACAGAAAGAAAGAAAAAGAAAAAGAAAAGATTGGGGTACACTTCCAACCTGGCCTTTAAGAACCTGATTGTTTCCTTCATTAGCTATTTAAGAACCCACCATCAAGAATGATGAGAGACTCAGTCTCAGTCTGCACCACTTTGCAGTATCAGTATCAGCCCTGATCATCATTATCATCTTATTATTATTTTACAACAGTAGTGTCTGATATAGACTCAGCTAATGACAAATTAGCCTATGTGAAGCAACCAGGTCCAAGAAAATTTCTAGTGCTTGATAGAGAAGGCTTCTTCAAATCTCAATAATCATTTCTTATGATGGAATTGTGTAATTCAATGGGTAAATAGATGTTAAAGGTACGGAGGTAATAGAATCAGATGAAGCAACATTCACCGTCACTTTTTAGTAGTTTGCATAATGATGACAGTAGTTTCCACAAAAATTGCATGTTTTGCAACTTGAGCTAAGACAAAGTCTAGACCAGGAATAAGTAGGAGTAATGCTTCTTATTTAACCTAAACCATATATTCAAAATTCCCCAAGCACCAGCTTGGAACTGTTTCATATGCTTTTACATCCCAAGTTTGGTGTTAAAATAACACTGGTCCTGCTGATAAGGTTACAGCCACATACTTGTTATGAGTAGCTTATGGTATTAGAACAGGCTACATGAAAACACTTAGAACCTTACAGTCACTATGCATATTAGTGAAAAAATAGTAACTAATATCACATTTAATTTCATGTTGCAATCCATTAATTTTGTGTCCAATCAACACTTTAGTTTTCGAATAAATATTGTCATCCACTAATTTCACTCAGCTCACAACTATAACAGCCAAGAACTCCCTCTATGATACACTTCATACTATTAGCTTTATATCAAAAGGAAAGTTGTTGTCTGCTAATTTCATTTGACACATAAATTGTTTTTTTAAATATCAATATATCAGTATCTGTGTAATACCCAAAAATAATAATAATAATATTTTATTCTTGAGTGGGGGACCGTGGGCCCTAGTTAGCGCGGATTGGGGGGAAAGCTTTGGGATTAGACCCGAGTAAGCATTTAATGTAGAAAAATTAAGAGAAATTTTATTTATCTTATCTCTATGATTTAGCATGCTAGGGTGATAGAGGGTCTTGAGGTGAATTTGGCGGTGCAATCGGATCTCAAATCGGATGAGTTATGGGCTGTTTAAGTCGAATAGCTTAGATAGGGATATTTTGGTCATTTGGACCCAATCGGTGTCTATAAATTAGACCCTGGGGTGTGCAGCCAGGGGTTTTGAGACGTGCGCCACCCGAGGGAAAGGAGAGAGGACAGAGAGGGCGCCGTCGAGGAGGAGGAGCCATCGGAGTCGGATTTTCACGAGTTCGTGGGTGTCGATCGGGCAAAGATCTTGTGTGTCTTTTTCTTCCGTTTTCTCTTCGTCCGGTGAGTGGAGTTAGGCTTTCTTATCTCCAATTCTTGATTCATGTTGCTATTTTTATGTTTTGGGGTTTTCATCGATTTTTGACGCATTTTCTCATATCGGATCGGAAGTCGGATTAATCGTTTCTTAATTGAATCATGTGGTTTACCCTTTTGGAAGAAAATATTATTTTCTTTTCCTTCTTCTTCTTTGTTTCTACCTCCTTCTTGTTCACCTTGCCGGCAGTGCCGGCCGCGCCAGGAGGTGACACCCGGCGAGGCACCGGGGCGGCAGCGGGCTCTGGCGGCAGCGACAGTGGGTGCCGACGGAGGCATCGGCGCCCGGCGAGCAGCGACGCTCGGCGTGGCGTCGCTGCCATGAGCGGGCAGTCACACCACAAGGCAGGACGATCGCGCGAGGCGCCGCCAAGCACCGGCATTAGTGCCGACATCGGTGCCAGCGCCTTTGGTGGCCCGGCGGCGGCGGCAGGTGGGTGAAGAGAGGCGGAGAAGATGACCTAAGGGGGGTGAGTTAAATGGAGGGTTGAGATTGATTTGGGTAAGATGAAGGGTTGGGTTGAGTTGGTTGAGATGAAGGGCTGGGATTTGATCTTGTGTAGATGTAAGGTTTAGATTGCATCATGTAGATGGAGGGATGAGATTGCATCAGGATAGATGTAAGGCTGTGGATGCATTATGTTAGATGCAAGGCTAAGATTTCATCTAATTAGATGGAAGGCCGAGATTGCATTAGGTTAGATGAAGGGCTGTGATTGCATCTGGTTAGAGGGAGGGCTATGATTGCATCTAGTTAGATGAAAGACTGTGATTGCATCATGTAAATGGAGAGCTGTGATTGCATCTGGTTAGATGGAGGGCTGTGATTGCATCTGATTAGATGTAAGGTTATGATTTCATCATGTAGATGAAGGGTGGTTATTGCATCTGGTTAGATGTAAGGCTGAGATTGCATCATGTTGAATAGAGGGTTGTGATTGCATCATATTAGATGAAAGGCTGTGATATGATCCTATTTAGATGAAGGGCAGTGATTTATTAAATAAATTAAGGCATTTCTTTCATTATTCTAAATAATTATTTGGAGGCCTTAAAGTTAGCAAAATTATTCATGTTATATATGAATTTTTACCTAATCGACATTCTGGATTCATTGGTGAGGTCTGTTTCACCATCAGACCTTCGTATTTTAGAAACAGTAGGCGGATGTCGCCTCATTTTGCGTGCCAAGCTGAAAAATCATATTTTATATATTTTTATGATTCGATCTGAGATGATTCATGGATATAGTAGTTAATGAGGTGAATTTTATCCTACATCAGTGATTTCTATGACGAGTTATTTTATTATGTTCCAGTTAATTGATTTATAGTTGGAGTTTCTTTTTGCACTGCTTTCTTGATACACATGCATTCTTTCTTATAGTGCTATAATGCTATTTTATGGTTGTTTGTTGTGCTGAGCATTCATGATTTATGAGCATTATTTATATATATATATCTGTATGTGATTATGACGTATGACAAGAGGAGGTGGAGGATGAGGTATGCACTTGAGATACCCTTTTATTACTTGTTGATAGCACATCTTGTTTATACTTATATACTTGTGTGTGTGGTGTTGTGATGTGCTTGTTGTATTTCCCAGAAGTCTCGCTGGTGAGGAGAGGGTATGCCCCAAAGAGACAGCGTTGGCCTTATTCTGGAAGTCCGAATGGTGAGGGGAGATCATACTCGAAAGAGACAGTCCGGAGACTCGAGCAGGCGAGAGGAACGTATCCTCCAACAGGCTAGCTCGGAAGAGCCAGTGCTAGTGAGGGGAGGGCATGCCCCAATGAGATGACACTGCGCCGGGTGGTAGTTCGGCGGCCACCCGTCTACCTATCCTTTGTGGCTATGAGGGACTGACGGGTCCGGAGATCATGCATATGATTGGGGTGTTGCATTGCATATGATTGAGGTGTTGCATTCATCCTATTTTATTGTTGGGGATATGTTTATAATTATTGATGGATGCTTATACTTATTGTTGTGGATATGAGTAGTGTAGCGGATGTGTTATTGATGCTTGTCTGTCGTTTTTAAAAAGATATTTTATACTTGTTGACGGATGTTGATTTCATGCATAGAGCTATGGATATATTATTGCTGATTTCTTCTTATGTTGTTGTTACATTATTTATATCGGCTATATTGTGTTTTTATGCATGATGATTGATTTGGTGAATTGAGGACTGATCTACTCACTAAGTCCTAGTTAGACTTACCCCTCATTTATGTTGTTTTTTAGCACCTGAGTTAGATTAGAAAGGTACGGGGGTGCAGTAGTGCGGCTAGTGACGGCAGGGCAGCGGGTCTCGTGACATGTCATGATCGAGGAGGATACCTGAGTTATTTTAGTGTCTCTTTGAGTTGTTGAGTTATGTTGACTCGGGTCGTGGTTTCCGCATTTATTTTTATTTGGGGAGTCTTGTTTATTTATTTGAACTCCTTTTAAATAAACTTTTCCAGTGTGTTCGTATTGAGTTTTGGTTTGGTTTGGTTCGTGATGTCATGTCTATTTTTTTTAAAAAAAAAATCTCTCACTGTTCAGGTTATTATTATTGTGTTTGAGTTGGGTTAGGCTTCGGGGTACGTGGCGTATCCTGGTCGGTCATACCGGATTTGGGGTGTGATAATCTGCTTTGCACATCTTTTGGTGTTGAAATGAAGCTTGCTTTTCATATGATTATTGATGAAGCAAGCCGTTTTTTTAATATGGTTATGCATTGATACTTGTAAATTTTTTCTGGTTGCATATATTTAGTTTCTTTGTTATTGTTGTAGGATATGTGCCAACAAAATAGATTGAACAAATCACAACAAAAATGAAGGCATCGGATGGGCAATAAAAGATTTTTTGTAATAAAAGAAAAATTGATAATATTTTTTTGCACAAACAGATTCATATTTTGAATTTTAAAGTAATGTTGATATTATGTTTATGTTTTAACTCATTCTTGTGATTTACATAAAGCATGCTCAAAAGAATGAAGAACCCAGTCAAGTTGAGATGTTTGTTGAAACTCGGACTAAGGACGGAAAAGTCTTAGATGATGAAATTGAAGAGGCAATTGTGAGTTTTTTTTCTAGCTATTGTTTTATGCTTAATTAATTATTTATCATTATCACTAACATTATTAAATGTATATTTAGGAAAAGCTTAAAACCATGGTTGAGCATGATAGGAAACCTACCGCTGAGGCCTTTCAATCTATGTTTAAAAAAGAGAAGTCAGGAAGGGTGCGTTGTTATGGAGGAACAATTACACCCACAATCTTAAGAGGTGAAGTCTTTGAAGGAGCAACATGCAATAATGGAAGAAAGACATGCAAAAATGGAAGAGAGACATAACCAGATGCAACGCCAAATGCAAGGAATGCAATTTCTTTTGAAGACATTTATTGCACAAGCGAATCCAAATTTGGACATAGAGGTATAACACCTCTGTTGGCACCACCAACTACTCCAAGGGATGCCAATAGCATCTTTGGTTCTTCCACTTTCTCACATCATCCTCAAAATCAGGTAATTTTAGTTTAATATATGATTATAGAGTCTTTTGATCATTTTTAATTACTAATTGATTTTTGCAAAAAAAATGATGAATTGAGAGATGAAAGATGAATTTCATGGAGGAGATGATCAAGAGGACTTGGCTAATTTGGAATGAGAATGCTAGGCTTGATAGAATAATTTCACATGTTTGTGAATTTTATTTTGACTTAATTGTGAAATTGTGGAATGGGAATACTATAATTGTGAACTTGTTATTTTGAGTCAACAATTAAATATATTCTACGTTTGAATGAAATTTCTATTTTTGAATCTACGTTTGTGAAATTATATGATTGTATGTGAAATTGTATGGTTTACAGGAATATACCTTTAGGAACAAATATGAACCTATGCACAAATTATATGAACGGTTCCTCTCGCCTATAGGAACGGTTTCTATACCGTTCCTATATTCAACCGTGCCTATATGTCTGACTTTTAGGAATGGTTTATAATCGTTCCTATATTTCAGCCTATAGGAACGATTATTAAACCGTTCCTATAATGTGTACCTATAGGAACGACTGCAGAACCGTTCCTATAAGCTTTACCGATAGGAATGGTTGCCGAACCGTTCCTATAGGTAAACATTATAGGAACAGTTGGGAAATCGTTCCTATAGGCTGGAACTATAGGAACGGTTTTAGAACCGTTCCTATAAGCTAGGTTTACAGGAATAGTTTTCCAGCTGTTCCTATAGGCATGGACTACAGGAACACTTTTACAATCGTTCCCATAGGCTAGACCTATGGGAATAGTTTTTTTGGCAGCTTAGCCATAGGGACGAAAACCGTTCCTATAACCTAACGGAACGACTGATTTGAGTACACACGGGAAATCGTTACCGTAGGTTTATGAGAATAGTTTTTTATGTTTTGGGAACGGTTTTAAATTGTGCCCCTAGGTTAAAAATATTATAGTGTTTCTTATATTCTTTAATCTTGTACTCCAAACTCTTTAGCATGCACACATGCATAAACACATGCTATTAATAAAGTCCTATGTAGACCTTGATCAATATATATATTTCTCTTTAACAAGTGTAATGTAGTCAATTAGTTAAGGCATAAGTGTAATGTAGTCAATTAGTTAATTAGCAAATTCAAAGAAATTAAGGGATCATTCAATTAATTCAAATAATAGGTAGCATTTTTGTAACAATAAAAAGACAAACTAAATATATAAAAGACTATGATCAATTAAACATCATTAATTCTATAAAATTTTGAGCAGATTAATATATAAGAACGTACAGTTAAATTGTATACGATATACTTTAAATTGTAGTACTGCATTAATTATTTGAATGATAAATTGATCAATATATAAAAATAAAGGGAAAATGTACGAAAATATCACTAACGTTTGCTCACGGATACTAAAATGCTCATAAGATTTCTTTTGGATCAAAAATACCCCTTAGGTTATTGAATTGGGTACAAAAATGACTCTATCGATAAATGACATTAATGGAGGGATAACAGAGCTGATGTGGCTGATGATTGGTAGTGATGACGTGGACACGTGGAGCACATGCAGACCAAGATATTTTCTCACAAGTACTAAAATGATAAAATACCCATGAGGTTATTGAAAATGATACAAAACTGACACCCAAGCCAACTTCTGTTAGGTGAAACGTAACATAGATGTCGTGGATGCTAACTAAATATTGACTTTACACGTGGCATACATGTAGAGAAAAAATTGCCACGCAAGCGACACATAAGATGCAATGTAGGGATGAGCAAAAAGTCAAAAATTCGGTTAATTAGAAAATCATTCTGAAATCGAATTGAATTTTTTAGTTAATCAATATATCGGTTTTAGTTTCAATTTTTATTTTGCTAAATTTTCGGTTTTTGATTTCGATTTCGGTTTTTGTAAATGGAGGGATAACGATGTTAATGGAAGGATAATGAAGCTGATCGAAATCGAAATCAAAAATCAAAAATTTCAAAAATCAAAACTAAAACCCTCGGATCAGTTACCCAAAAAAATTGGTTCGATTTCGGACCGATTTTTTGGTTAACCAAAATTTTAATTTTTTTACTCACCCCTACGTTGCATCTTACATGTCGCTTGCATGGCAAGTTGCTCTCTGCATGTGTGCTACGTGCAAAGTCAACATCCCAGTCAGCATCCACGTATAACTCCATTAAGTCTCACCAAACAGAAGTTAGCTTGAGTGTCATTTTTGTACCATTTTCAATAACCTCATCGATATTTTAGCTCCAAAACAAACGTTGGGGGCATTTTAGTACTCGTGAAAAAACGTTAGGAGTATTTTAGTACCTGTGAGAAAATATTAGGGGTATTTTAGTAGTTATGAGAAAATGTCTTGATTTGCTTGTACGTTACATGTCCACGTCATCAGTCTCAGTTATTAACTACGTCAGATCCGTTATCCCTCCATTAATATCATTTACCTATAGGGTTATTTTTTTACCTAATTTCATAACGTAAGGAGTATTTTTTATCCAAAAAAATCTTAAAAATATTTTAGTACCCATGAGAAAATGTTAGAGGTATTTTTTTATCTTTTCCCTAAAAATAAGATCTTGTCAAGAACCTCAATTAATTATTCCTTCTTAAAGTAAAGTAAGTTTCCATCTTTGTATATAAATACACTTAACCTCGTACACCTGGACTTTGGAGGACTCGATTTTGCACTTAAAATTTAATTATGTTGGGAAGATAAAGATACGAAGACATTGGCCAGGTGTCCATATCACCTATGGATGCAATTATATATAGATATCAATTGCACAAGTGAAGTAGATCTTTTGGAAAGAAAACTAAATTGAATTATTTAAAGGGGCTTCCCTAAACTAATGAAGTTTCGTGCGAAGGGGACAAAGGAGACAACATATAATGGTCACCATTAAATTAAATTTATGGGTATGACCATGACCATTGTTTTGGTAGTGATTCAGAGGGAAATTTAAAGTAATATTAAAAATATCAAAGTGGCAGCTCCACATCGTGACTTGATGAAATATAAGATTGAAAGCTTTACTAGTTGTTCTTCTCCTTTGCCCCTGGAAAAGCTTTATTAGTGTTGGATGGTGGGTAGTTCTTCCACAGTATTGGGCATGGTGATGAGGATTACCAAGTGCTTCATTCATGTGCTACAAATAATTAATTAATTATATAGTAATCAGTTTGTGATTAATATCTCATCAATGGGGAATTAAGTGCATTGATGATGTTTCCAAGGAGTAATATTCTTTTCCCAACTTCAATTCGTTGTGGCCGGCAAGCAACTGCTGGGTTTCTTAACTATCACACATCAATCATGCTGAATATGCTTTTAGATTCATTAATTTTCTAATCTCGATTGTGAGTCCTCAGGTGACATCTAGATAACTAACACCACTAATCTAATAATAGTGTTATTGATGAGAGCAACCATGCTGTTGTTTCACTCATAGTTATGTGTGTTAAAGAGTTATTTCATTAACACCAGGTGTATTGTTTTTTTTAGAGAGAGAGAAAAAAATAAGAGAATAAGCGGTAATGACAGTAGAGGGCATAGAAGTTTTCTTTATATTTTAGTTAATTACAAAACATATCCCGACTTTTGATGTGTTTCCCTAATTTATCCAAACTTTTTAATTTTTTCAATTAAGTACACCATTTTTTGATTTGTTACAAATCTATCCCACCGTCTACCCAGCGTCAACTTTGTCGTCTGAATGCTGACATGGCGCAGCTGATTTGGCTAATAATCCCAGTTAGCATTCAGACGCGAATTTTAACTTTTTTTTTCGGCCCCACCAAACCCAGTCAGCAGATCACGACAAGTTAATTAAAAAAAAATTCACCTTTAAAATCGCCTGCTCACCTCTTCCCCGACCTTGTCACTTGCTCGCCGCCCGCCTTTCTCTCAATCCCCAACATTGCCTGCATCTCTTCCTGCTCCTTGTCTTCATCCCGTCGACTTTGGTATGTCTCTATTAGTTTTCACTTGCTTGTTTGCCTTCCTCCCTTCCGTCTGGTATGGTTAGTATAAATCCTAGAAATTTCCCATCAGTGATGATACTATTAAATGTAGGATTTCATATGATACTATAAAATTTTCTAATAGTGATGATACTGTTAAATATGAGTTGTCGTTGTAGACTTTGTTTTGACAAGAAAATTTTCAATTTTCAACGGAGAGAAGAAATCCCTCTTTTCGTGCTCGCTGTCTTCATTGTTTTCTATACCCAAACTTAATTAGTTACTGCAACAGAACGATTACTCCACTGTTATATGTTAATTGAGTTATATACCTGAACACCATTAAATACTCAATTAACATTTGCCATTGTAGACCGTCAAATGTTAGTATTTAATTGAGCATGTTATGATACTGTTAATATTGGTGGCAGATTAACACTATATTATGGCATCAAAATCTATAAAAACTGAAATCGAGGAAGTATCTATAACCTCATCAATTACTCCACCCTATTGTGAGCATAACATTCCAGCCTACTTATTAACATCAAATACGATAAAAAATCCAAGAAGAAGATTTTGGAGGTGCATTCATTGGAAGGTAAAAATTTCATTTTATGTATACTTATTATAACAATTAATTATTTATTTATTTATCTTACATAGGACAAAGACGACGATTGTGATTTCTTCCATTGGCATGATCCCGAGTATCCTGAGTATTCTTCCATTGTGGTTTCTTCCATTGCAAAACTTAACAATGGAAAACAAAAAGCTTAAGAGTGACATTATGCTACTTCAGCGGAAGAATGTTCTTCTTGTCGAGAAACTATCGATGCATGAAAAGGAGAAGAAGAAGTTAGATGAAAAATATAAAGCATTGAAATCCCAAAATGAAAGAATGAAGACTTATATGTGGTTATTATTTGGTACTTGGATTTTTGTTTACATGGCTGCATGGTTCAGTGGTTGATGAGTTTGATTGTATTCATGTTATTTTGAAAAGTTTGTTATTTACCTATGTAAGCTAATCTCTATTGGCTCATATGACAAGGGCATGTGTGAACTAACTCTATATTCAGTAATGTTAATGTTCAGTAATGCTGGAAATTTTGTTGTGTTCAGTGTTCATGTTCAGTAATACTGTGTTATTAATCAGTGTATGTCAGTGTATGTCAATGTATCAGTTTTAGTTATGTATCAGTATAGCAGTTCATTGAAATAGTATAGTTATGTCAGGGGATGATGTGTATCAGTATAGTTTTATATGATGGTGATATATAATGGTATATCAGTATAGTTTTGTGCATCACTTTGAAACATTGAAACAAAAGAAACTGATACATGCTATCCTTAACTGAGAAACTGATACATGCTGAATTGCGAAACAGATAGCAGTTCACCGAGACACTTTGAAACATAGAAACAAAAGATACTGAAATATTGATAGCAGTTCACTTATACATGAACTGATATATTGATACATGAACATATACATATACACTGAACTAAACATGAGCATATACACTGAACTGAAATCATACACTGAAACTGATACTGAAATCCTACACTGATATCAATATCATAAAATTGATACTGATACTAAACTGAACATATAAAAACTGCAATCATAAACTGATACTGATACTGATACTGAACTGAAACTGAACATGAACATATAAAAACTGAAATCATACACTGAAACTAATACTGAAATCATACATTGATATCATCATAAAAACTGAACTCAACATAACATTACATGAATTGAACTGAAATCATAAAAACTAAACTGAACATAACATGATCTGAACTGAAATTTCATCACATTTGTACTGTGTATCCATAACCCCCAAAAAACCATACAGTTTATCATTGTCCTTGTGCAAAAGAACCATACAATGTATCATTGTCTTGTGCAAAAGAACCATACAATTCCAAAATCATACAATGTATCATGTACAAAAGAAAACAAAATAGATCCAATCTTCATCATCCTTGTGTATCATGTCCTTGTGCAACATTTTGGCTTCCTTGGACCCTCCTATCATGTTCCCCTCGAGAAGAGCAAATTGATAAACTAGATCCAGGCATCTAACAAAACAAAATATTTAATTACTAATGTTATCAAACGAAAAGAATTCAAGTTAACAATATACGTAAGGGTACTAACTTACCCTAAAATAGATATTGCTTGTCTCTTCACCAAACAAAGCCCCGAATCCTTGCGTGACCATTGCTCTTTCCCTAAAATAGGCCTTCTTAAAATAATAAAATAATTAGATATCTATTACAAGCTACTATTTAATGAGGCTCTACCAATTTATTACAATCTAAAGTAAAAATGCTTATTGTAGAAGATCTACCTCCTCTTGTTCCTCTACCAAATGCACTTCCACCTCCCCTATTTGATGAGCAGGATCTGCCTCTACTAGATGCACTTCCATCTCCCCTACTAGATGCACTTCCATCTCCCCTAGTTGATGAGCAGGGTCTGCCTCTACCTCTCCCAGTAGATGATGATGATGCACCTCCGGTGCTTACTCGATCACCTCCATGCAATAAAATAGTTTCTAAAATAATAACCACAACTAAATAATAAAAACATATTTGTAATAAGCTAAACATAGCGAAACCTCTATACGAGTTCGTCGTCCCCTATGTGGACAAGTTCTTCTATTATCGTCGTCTTGAAAGCATGTTTGACAAGTGATAATCAGACCTCTTGTTCCTATTCTTGTTGTGCTATCATCTTCATGCACATCTCTTTTTCTTTTTTCATTTGGCCTCCCCGGCATCTTTTTCATAGGAGGTGGCAAAACATTAGGTCCGTCAACTGGAGGCCATGTATCCTTTCCCGTCAAAGCTGCAAGAGGAACTCATATGCCTTTGAGTAGGTGTTCCTCTTATAGTAATTGTCAATATAGTTGTCTCGTTCTTCATTGAGACAAGTGATGCATGCAATTGCATGATTACATGGTATGCTAGATAAATCCCAATGTCAACAAGAACATGTTCGATAATTCAAGTTAATAACATATGACTTGTCAAACTGTTGAGCCTCAAATAACATATTACTTGTGCAGATTGAAAATAAACTAAAAATAAACTAAACTAAACTAAACTAAACTCCACCTTAAACTAAAGTACACTAATCTAAACTGAAAATAAACCAAACTAACCTGCAAGTGTTACATAGCAATATCTTGTTTCCTTATGTTGCGGCATATAGTATCAGTGCTTGTTAACAACAACTCATGTTTAGCATGCATCCTTGCCATCAACATACGCCGGATATCTTCAAGCATATCAATAATTGGCTTTGATCGTGCCTTCAGAATATACCCATTCAAAGTCTCACTTATATTATTACTCACAACATCACATTTGCAGCTCGAACTGATATAAACTTGGCAAAATTTTGTGACTCCAATTGCGAGAAAATTTTGATGTGCTCTTGGTGAAGTAGCTTGGAGTTCATTCAGTACTTTTCGGAAATCAGACTCCATCGTGCATCTAACAGCTCTCCAAAATAGTAATTTCAAAGCTATCCCATCGTGTTTCTTCTTCCAATTAGCATATACATATCGAGCACAATTACTATGCTCCACAGCAAGTACCCTTTGTTTAATTGCATACTCTAGCCCCTAGGTATTTAACAAAGTAAAGTTAACAGTCATCAAACTATTTGGATATTAAACACTAAACTAAACAAAGTAAACTTACTTTTTGTTGATCGCTAATTGCAGTCAAACCATATCCTTGATCTATGGGCAAGTCATCAAACAACAACCCCAAAAACCAACTCCGCGAATCATAATTTTCTCCTTCAACTATCGCCCACGCAATTGGGAACATTTGATTATTCCCGTCTCTACCAACAGCTGAAAGTAATTGGCCACCAAGAAATGTCTTGAGGAAACACCCATCAAATCCAATTATTGGTCTACAACGATTAAGAAATTCCTTTTTCGGCCCTTCAAATCCAATGTATAGTCGCTGGAAAGCCAAAGGTGCACTTGTAAATTCTTGGTTACCTACAATGTTAAACGCTTGTGGGGTTCACAAGTTGAAGTTGTGCTAGATATGAACCAAGCATGACATAGTGATCCTCAACAGAGCCTCGTAGTCTTCTTAAAGTCTCCCATTTTGTTCTGTAAGCTTTCATTCTTGTGATGCTAATATAAAAATTATCTAGCAAATCCTTCTCCATTTCATGCACACTCTAATTAGGATTGCTCCTAAATTTCTCAAGATAATATTTTGCCATCCAATCTTTTGTGGCTTGTCTATTCCTCGTGCTTCTTGAACATTTGTGCTCACTATTGTAGTTTTTAATCATGAATGTCAATTCTCTCTTCATCAAGTTATTGTATATTCTCCACTGGCAACCAGTTACACATTTGGCTTCCATTTTTTTTGCACGTGTCCTTGTCCATCTTATGTTGTAACCATTTGCAACAAAATAGCTTTGAACAACTTCTTTAAACTAAGTATTAGACTCAAATTTCATCCCAAGTTCTAGTTTAACATCCTTGACCTGACATTTGGGATTATATACCTTACTACGGAATTTTTTCCTCGTATGCTTAGTCAACCAACCTACACCCTCTTCACTAGTCTCGGGTGCATGTAACGACTTCATCTTCACTATCCTCGTATCACTAATACATTTATGTGCATCTTTAGGCAAATTTATAGGATTAACTGGGATAGGAACCTCTTTTGCAAAGTTGTTATCAGATCTACCTTAAATTGTGACTGATACAACTTCATTAGTGTCACATTCATCTTCATTCAAATTTGGACCTCTACCATGCTTATATTTGTCTTTCTTCAGTGTTCTAACTATTACATATTCTTCATCACTTAATTCATCAACTTCACTAGAACATATATCATCGTCACTTTCTCCAACTGGGCGATAGTCGATGTCTTCAGATGTCTCAATATCATCATCACTTTCTCTTGTTCTTGGTATTTCTTCATTAGCAACAGCAATAACATGCTCAGCATCTGCCTCTACAATAACATGTTCATCAGTCCCAGCAACAAGATGTTCTGTAGCTGCATATTGATCATCCCCCCAAGTGTATCAATTTCAACCTCTCTAGATGCATGTTCATCGGTCCCAACAACAAGATGTTCAGAATATCCCTCTATAGCATCGATATACAGTTCAAGTTGATCATCCATGTCGTTTCATCTTCACTGCTAATATTAACCTATATGATAAGATGATAATATAAATAACACGCCATCATATAATTGAGTAATTAATGATATTAAAAATATACTTACAGGGGCTGAAACTGACGATGAATCTCGTCGTGGAGGAATAATAGTTTTTCGACGCCGAGTTGAACGTCGAACCATCTCAAATAAACAAACTATAGTAAAATATATATAAATACTGTAAACTTCAACTTTATCTTTATACCAACAATATAAACTCAAGTCAATTGGCACTTTTCATGCAAGGGCTATATTAGGGAAAAGTAATATAAGTGGGGATATATTATGAAATTTATCCATACTGATTCATGCAAGGGCTGGGCATTAGCTCTACGTGAACATTACTAACCAAAAGCATAGAAATGAAAACTGTGGGGATAATACCCATTCAAATCCAATCAAAAAAATGGAATGAAAATGAGAACCGGAAGCATGAACATGAAAACAGGATGCATGATTAACCCTAGTTTTCGTGAATGAATCTAGGGTTCCATCTTTTCAAATCAAATCAAAAAGATGGAATGAAAATTACTAACCTTTTGTAACAGGGAGCTCGTCGGTGCCGTTCGAACACTTCGCGTTGGTGGTCGTTGATTGCAAGGAGGTGATGTGAGTCGAGTTATTGTGAGCTGCTAACAAAGTTGTCGGGGATGATGCTTCTTTCCCCTCCCGGCAAACTAGAGACGGCGGTGCGATGAAGGAAGCCGATGGAGATTGCCGAGAAATTTGATTGGTGGACAAGAACAGAGCTAGGGTTTCGAATTTATTGGGGATGATTTGGCGATAACTAGAACAAAAGTGGGGAATTGGATTTTGTCGGGGGGGGTGGGGGGGGGGGGGGTGTGGGTGGGTTGAGTTGTTAATTAAAGTTAGGGTTTGGGTTTAAATGGTTACTTACTGGGTTTGGTGGGGCCGGAAAAAAAAACAAGTTAAAAAAAATCACGTCTGAATGCTGATTAGGATTATTAACAGCTCCACGTTAGCATTCAGACGACAAAGTTGATGCTAGGTAGACGATCGGATAGATTTGTAACAAATCGAAAAGGATAGAAACAAATTATCCCAAACTACTGATCCCGTTGAAACAAATTAGAAGTAACATAAAATAAGAAGGATATAAATTATACCTTTGGTGACGAGGTTGTGGATGAGTGTTTTGATCCCCAAGCAAGACGCGCACGTGTATGCCCTCCATTGGTGATTCACATCAAGATCCTCATAACTCCGATTTTCAGCCCATCGTGGCTCTATGGAACTCCGATTTTCACCAACGCAGAAGAAGAAAGAGGGGTTGGCCCTTCACCAAGATTTGGCCCCAAGAAAAGAAATAAGCTACAAGGAACCAACTATAGGAACAACACTTGTGCCTCTAGGTTTTGGCACCAAGGAAGAAGAAGTCCTCCAAGGTTCAACTGCACTTCAAGCAAGGGAAGAGGAGGAGCAAGTCGATCCATGGTTCGACTGCTCTTCGAGTGAGTAAGAAGAGGAAGATCAACACCTTGATTCAGCTCGATCTTCTCCTTTAGGGGTATGCGGTTGCTCTTTAGGAGGGAGGAGGCGGCTCTCTCTCTTAGGAACGGGGTCGGCTCTCTCTTGAAGGGGAAGGGTCGACTCTCTCAATTCTCAAGGGGGGGGGGGGCAGCACAATACTTCTAACTTCTATTGAAATGTGCCGCCCCTCCCCTATTTAAAGGGGAAGCCAGTAATCGCTAAGCCCTAGCTGACCATGCCACATTATGAGCCTATCCCTAATATTTTGGAGATGAGGAGCTTCTTTCCCTGTATTGAGTATTCGGCCTGTATTTTCTAGGAGTTAGCCGACTCCTTCCAGTAAGGAGTAGGACGACTCCTTAATTTTAGGGAATGAGGATCTCATCCTCATTTGTAGCCTAATTTCAATTAAGGAACATTTCCTTATTTCAAATTTTCTTGTTTGTAGCTATTTGAATTTAAGGAACCTTTCATTAATTCAAATATTTCTTACTTGTATTCATTTCAATTTAAGGAACATTTACTTAATTTAAAATTTTCAAAGACGAGCATTTTTGGCATATCAATGCTAGTAGATATTTTGTCAAATTCGAAATTAATCCTGATGAATTTCGTTACAGGAGTTACTTGTATGTGTGTGGCCCATTCAGCCCCACACTAAGCTAGCAGTGGGTCTTCTTTTTGGTAATCATTGGCACATGGGGCAATGGAAAACAAAAATTTTGTGTGCCTTTGATCACCAAAACCAAGATCCGATTGCATTATTAAAACGATAGTAAAGAAAACAATGAGAAGATTAGATTTGTTACCCAAATCCGAGGAACGAAAGACCTTCTCGTCACCGGGTTGTTGCAAACCACAGTGATCAAGATCGGATCACCCCCAAAGTATCCACACTAGGATGGATCCAAGAACGCTTCAAGTGCAGCAACAATAACCAAAATTCCCTATATACTAGCAAGGGAATTTGGCACAAGGAGAAAAGTGGAGTGGAGAGAAAGAGGTACAGTGAGAGAAGGGAGACCAAAATTGATTTTTGCTCCTCCTCTTTTTGTTATATTCGGCTGCACCCTAGGAGTGGAAATATATACTCCTAGGGTTAGTGTTTCAAACCAATAAAAGGGCTCAAGATGGATCAAATCCATCTCATGTGCCGACGGGTTTAAAACAAGATGGATCAAATCCATCTAATGGGTTTGAGTCCAATAAGTGGACTCAACTAGATGGTTCAAATCCATCTCATGTGCCTCGCAAGCCATCTTCTCTCTTCTTTCTCATGGACCTAATGACATCTTATGCCATATATGTCATTGTTATTTTACCTTTGTATCCTTCCTATATGTGTGTGACCTTATGGGCTTCTGAAATATGTTGGTAGTATATAGTGAATTATAATTCTCACTGAAGTAGAATTACATGATTTAAACTCTTTAAATTATTATTCATTCTCAATGAACAAGTTCACTTATACAAGTCAAGAGAGGCTTCTAGCCAAGCATCATGACTATCCAAATGTCAGAAGGTCGGTGGTTTGACTATTTCACCCTTCCATATGCAGTTATCGTGCAATCAACTCCTTTCACCACTCTTTATCTCATCGAGGTTAATCAAGTCCTATATGTATAGATTCTTGTATCTTAAATCTTTATTCCAAAAATGTCCTTTATGAATCACATTCATAAAAGCATACTGCTCTGGCCAGAGACTCCTGAATAAAGAGATTGTATAAGAAGAGTGAGATAAACTCCCCAAATAAATATGGGGTGGTGAATCCTATCTTGATCACGCAACTATCTTCAAGTGATTCATGCTATACCCAATCTTCAAGCTATGAACACCCAAAGGTAAACCATAAGTAATGAGTCAAAGTATGACACTAGGCACTTAAGATACTTTGGTGATCTCAAGTCCAAGGATACTTGCACCACTGATATGATGAGATGCTTTCACAAACATAGATTGGACATTCTTGTGAAGATCTCATGATTAGGTCTCCAATGAACTTGTTTCTCAAACAAGCATCCACATGTTAACTATGAGCATCGCAATGCTCACAACTTGTGAGAACTATTGCTTGAACGAGTCAAGAAATATAACATGTGCTAGTTTATCTGTATTAACAATGTCCTAGCTTGTTAATACTATGACTAGGGATAATTTAGGTATAAACACATTTACATGCAATAAGAATCTCACATCATGAACTCTTCATGATTTCCTTTGCACTGTGTCATATACCAAGGACTTTATTACATAGTTTAAGTATTTATGCAAGCAAATGAATTAACAGGAGCACTAAGTAATAAAGATAGTCTTTCATAAATAAGTAAAATGTACATGAAGAGTTCCCAATTATATGAGGGCTCTAGGGCATATCACTAACAAACTCTTGTACATAACATAGCATACATGATAGATCCTATAACAGATGCATAAGGAGTCTTATTCATGTTCTCTCTTTCTATTTGTGTTTTAGGACACTGACTTAGAAAGGGGTTTTCCATGTATCATAGGAATAAACCCTTTCTTGGAGAGATCCATGCTAAACCTTTTTAGCATCTTATCAATGTATGTAGACTGTGAAAGACCTAACAACCAGTTGGATCTATCTCTATAGATCCTAATCCCCAAAATATAGATTGCTTCTCCAAGGTCTTTCATGGAGAATTGATTAGAAAGTCAAATTTTGACTGATTGAAGAACTGGGACATCATTTCCTATAAGTAGTATGTCATCAATATATAGTACTAGGAAAATGATCGTACTCCCATCGACCTTCTTGTACACACAAGGTTCATCTATATTTTGCGAGAAACCAAACTCTTTGATAGTCTCATCAAATCGGATATTCCAGCTCCTAGACGCTTGCTTCAATCCATAAATGGATTCCTGAAGCTTGCATACTTTGTTGTCATTTTCATATGTGAATCCTTCATGTTGTGTCATGTACACTTCCTCTATCAAATTTCCATTAAGGAAAGTAGTTTTCACATCCATCTGCCACATCTCATAATCATAATGAGCGGCAATGGCAAGCAATATCCTTATGGATTTAAGCAAGGCCACTGGAGAAAATGTTTCATCAAAGTCAATTCCTTGTCTTTGACGATAGCCTTTTGCAACAAGGCGTGCCTTATAGGTAATCACATTACCTTCCATGTCGGTCTTCTTCTTGAAGATTCATTTGCACCTTATGGATTTTATCCCTTCAGGTGCCTCAACCAAAGTCCAAACTTGGTTATCATACATGGAATCCATCTCGGATTTCATGGACTTAAGCCATAATTCATATTCTGAACTTTTCAGAACTTCCTCATAGCTTGTAGGCTCATTATCTTCTACTAGCAGCACATCCTTGTTCTCATCTATGAGAAATCCATATCTCTTTGGAACTGTGCGTACTCTAGTAGATCGCCTAGGTTCATGTGTAACTTTAGGTACATCTACTATCTCATCATCATGAGTATTAGGTGTGGGATCTGTCGGTTGATCCACCTCTATTTGTGTATCTCAAACTTCACCAAGTTCAATTCTACTCCCACTATCTTCTTTTAGAAGAAACTCTTTCTCTAAGAAGACAGCATGCTTTGAAACAAACACCTTTTGTTCCAAAGGATGCAGTAGAAATAGTATCATAAAGACTCTCTTCGATACCCCACAAATAGGCATTTATCAGATTTAGCTTCTAGCTTGTCTGACATCGTCCTTTTTACGTAAGCAGGACAACCCCATACTTTTATATGTGAAGGTATAGGTTTCTTGTTATACCACATCTCATATGGTGTAACATCAACCGATTTGGATGGAACTCTGTTTCGTGCATAAACAACAGTTTCCAATGCATAACCCCAAAAAGACTTAGGTAACTCTGCTAGACTCATTATTGATCGAACCATGTCCAACAATGTTCGATTTCTCCTTTCAAACACACCATTATGTTGTTCGATTTGTCCACCTCGATCAGATCTAAATGTTTTAATACTTTTGCCAAGTTGTTTCTCCACTTCATTTCTGAATTCTTTGAACTTTTCAAAAGCTTCAGATTTAAACTTCATTAGATATATGTACCCAAATCTCGAGTAATCATCAACGAAAGTTATAAAATAGAGAAAACCACCTCTTGCGTGTGTTGACATTGGACCACAAACATCTGAATGTATGATTTCCAATGCATCATCGGCACGTGCACCCTTTCCACTAAAGGGCACTTTTGTCATCTTACCAGATAAATGAGATTCACATGTTTCATATGATTCATAATCAAATGAACCTAAGTTACCAAACTTGTGTAACTTAGTCATGCGAGTTTCGTTTATATGGCCAAGGCGACAATGCCACAAGTAAGATGGCTTTAAGCTATCTTTCTTAGCTCTCTTGGTATTTATGTTGTGAATTTCCTTATCAATATCAAGCATATATATTCCATTAACATTTGTTCCAGAACAATAAAACATATTATTCAACACAATAGAACAACCTTTGTTCTTTGTAATGGAAATGTCAAAACCTTGTTTGACAAGACAAGATAAGGAAATAATGTTCTTACACAAAGAAGGAACATAATAACAATTTTCAAGTTCCAAAATAAGTCCACTAGGTAAACATAAATGATAAGTTCCTATAGCAAGTGCAACAACTCTTGCTCCAATCGCACTGCGCAGGTCTATCTCCCATTTGTTCACCTTTCTACTGCTCCTTAGGCCCTGCATGTGAGAACACAAGTGAGCACCACAACCGGTACCCAATACCCATGAGTGGTTTCTAGAAGCAGTATGCATATTAATTTCAATAACACAAATACCTGAAGTAGAAGCAGTTCCTTGCTTCTTCTCCTTGAGTGACTATAAGTAGGTCTTGCAGTTGCGCTTCCAGTGACCTACCTTGCCACAGTGGAAGCTAGCAAGTCCCCTTGGAGTCAGTCTCCTTTTGTGCACTTGGCACGTTCCCCTTTTTCTTGATCGCACCTTGGGGCTTAGTTGTTTTCTTCTTGTTGTTTTTGTCTTTCTTCCCCTTCTGGGAAGTAGAAGAACCAACACCATAACTGCATTCTGATTCTTATTCACTGAATCATCAGCAGTCTTGAGCATATTTACCAATTCAGGTAAAGTGGTGGAGATCTTGTTCATCTGATAGTTAAGCACAAACTGTGCATAACTAGGAGACAAAGATTGTAGAATTAGGTCTACACCTAATTCATGGTCCATCACAAAACCTAAAGAGGCAAGACGTTCAATATAGCTCAGCATCTTCAGCGCATGAGATGCGGCTGAAGTTCCCTCCACCATCATGCACTAGAACAGTAACTTCGATATCTCATATCGCTCAGTGCGAGTTTGATATCTCATATCGCTCAGTGCGAGTTTGATCTTCAAACAGCTCCTTCAAATGGAAGATGATGGTATAAGCATCAATATACTCATGCTGCTTTTGAAGTTCCAGAGACATGGAGGCCAACATGATACATGTTGCCATATCATTGTCCTTAGACCACTTCAAATAAGCTAGCTATTGATCAGCAGTAGCATCATCTGGAGGTACAGGTGGTCCTGATGCATCTAATACATACAGAATCTTTTCAGCCTTGAGAACAATTCTCAAGTTATGATACCAATTAAGATAATTGGGGTCAGTCAATTTGTTCGAGTCGAGGATTGAATGCAGACTTACGTTTGTTCTCATGATTACAATGCACCTAGATGTAAAGAATGAAAAAAGATGAATTAGCATATGCACATGTACATGAATGCATTAATTAGGTCTTTAATTAATCACATTTTAACTCCCACTATTTTATTGTGAACCAATAGCCCTCACTATTGATCCAGGAAAGCCCGATGGATTTCCTAGTGGGTCAGCATTCATCTAGGTTAAAATTTGACCTTGAGTATGCTCAACAAGCCAACTTTAACTTTGATGGTAGGTATCTCGAACCAATTGCATCTTCATTCAACTACTAAATCATTGGGTTATCAACTCTTGATACATGAATATCTCATATTCATTTCCCCAACCTGCCTCTTGCTCATCAACCTGGAGTATGCTCAACAAATTAATGAACAAGTTAAGACAAACCTATTAATATAATCTTGAACATATTCGATGTAGAGTGGGCTTGAGTATGCTCAACAACCCAACATCTATAAAGAACTCTGGTTCGTTGATTACATTAACAGAAGACGTTCTTGTCTTAATATTTTAAATGAGGGATTTGTTCCTCTTGGTCTCATCAAACACAATTGGCATTGTAAGGCATGTAAAGCATATTAATCACATAATATCATGCATACTAAAATAAACATGATCTAGTTATGGAATTTCAATGTTAATTTCCTCGAGCCATAAAGGAAATTAACATATCAAAACATGGTAGAATGCATGAACAAAACATAGAAAATGATACAACACATTGCATTTCTTCTTGGTTCTTGTTCTGTCACCTTCTTCTCCTTGAGCTCTTGTACTCCAATCCTAATCTAATCCTATGTAATCTAATTACATTGTTCTAAAAAAGAAACCTCAAGTTACATTTGAGGGGATTTAGGTGAGAAGAGAAATACAATGCAGAGATTAGAGAAGGCAGGACAAGCCCCTATTTACCATAACAGTAAACATGCATATGAACAATCTCATTGGTCACAGATTCCATAACTAGACATCATGCCAAACATACATCCTTACCATGCATAATCCAATGTATGGTAAGATAATTAAGAAATATAGAATTCGACCTTTGTATGTAAATAACATTCCAACTTTGAAAAAATATTTGCGGAAATTTCATTTAAGGAAACTCTTTCCAGAAAGGAAACTATTCAATCTCATTGCACAACTTCCAGATTTACAAATCCTAATATCATTAAGATAAACATGATAAAAATGACAATGTTAAACTTTTGAAATCCTTTTCCAAGTTTGACTAGGAATCATATTCCTACTTGGATTGTTCCCAAAACAATTAGAACGACTTTGGCATTAGTTCCAGCAAATATGCACATAAAGTTTAGTGTTAAATGATAAATGTTATCCATACAAATTAACTCCTTGGGCCAACCAAGTCGTCGTTAACTTGATAGACAAGTTATCATTACCAGAAAACGGATCTGGGCATGTGCATGATTACGGGAGCTAATTTGTGAACCAAATTATAAAGGAATTCATTTTTAACACTTGAAATCTTTTATTAACGTTCATAATTTTCAAATAATCATGAATATATATATAGATCTGGAATCTTCAAAAATCAAAACAAAGAATCACATGCAAGGAACCCTAAATCAGTTCCTAGGGATTTTATGAACCCTTGTAGATTGATTTGGTTTATTCTTATTTCTATTAAACCCTTTAATACATCCATGCTGTCCAAAATTAAAATCAACATTTTAATTCATCATTACCATGATTTAATTACTAGAAAAAGTAATAACAACAAGTAAGAACAACCCCATCAAACTACAAGAAGCAGCAAGCCCTAAAATAGGGGTTTTCGGGTTCTATCTTTAGCCAATCGATCTAGATAATAGATTTTATTCAGGACCAATAATATTCATATTCAATCATCATTAAATATCTATTTTATAAGTCTGAACAAATAAAAAATTGCATAGATCATTTCAAAATTCGTGTTCAAAAAGGTACACACAAGCTGAAATCTACATAACTTAATCCAATTGTTCTTTTGATGCAATCTTTGGCTCTGATAACATTTTTGGTAATCATTGGCACACGGGGCAGCGGAAAACAAAAACTTTGTGTGCCTTTGATCACCAAAACCAAGATCTGATTGCATCATTAAAACGATAGTAAAGAAAACAATGAGAAGGTTAGATCTATTACCCAAATCCGAGGAACGAAAGACCTTCTCGTCATCGGGTTGTCGTAAACCACAGTGATCTAGATCGGATCACCTCCAAAGTATCCACACTAGGATGGATCCAAGAACGCTTCAAGCACAGCAACAATAGCCAAAATTTCCTATATGCTAGCAAGGGAATTTGGCACAAGGAGAAAAGTGGATTGGAGAGGAAGAGGTACAATGAGAGAAGGGAGACCAAAATTGATTTTTGCTCCTCCTCTTCTTGTTATATTCGGCTGCACCCTAAGAGCGGAAATATATACTCCTAGGGTTAATGTTTCAAACCAATAAGAGGGCTCAAGATGGATCAAATCCATCTCATGTGCCCACAGGTTTAAAACAAGATGGATCAAATCCATCTAATAGGTTTGAGTCCAATAAGTGGACTCAACTAGATGGATCAAATCCATCTCATGTGCGTCGCAAGCCATCTTCTCTCTTCTTTCTCATGGACCTAATGACATATTATGCCATATATGTCATTGTTATTTTACCTTTGTATCCTTCCTATATGTGTGTGACCTTATGGGCTTCTGAAACATGTTGGTAGTATATAGTGAATTATAATTCTCACCGAAGTGGAATTACATGATTTAAACTCTTTAAATTATTATTCATTCTCAATGAACAAGTTCACTTATACAAGTCAAGAGAGGCTTCTAGCCAAGCATCATGACTATCCAAATGTCAGAAGGTCGGTGGTTTGACTATTTCACCCTTCCATATGCAGTTACCGTGCAATCAACTCCTTTCACCACTCTTCATCTCATCCAGGTTAATCAAGTCCTAAATGTATAGATTCTTGTATCACATTTATGAATCACATTCATAGACGCATACTGCTCTAGCCACATTTATGAATAAAGAGATTATATAAGAAGAGTGAGATTAACTCCCCAAATAAATATGGGGTGGTGAATCCTATGTTGATCACTCAATTATCTTCAAGTGATTCATGCTATACCCAATCTTCAAGCTATGAACACCCAAAGATAAACCATAAGTAATTAAGTCAAAATATGACACTAGGCACTTAAGATACTTTGGTGATCTCAAGTTCAAGGATACTTGCACCATTGATATGATGAGATGCTTTCACAAACATAGATTGGACATTCTTGTGAAGATCTCATGATTAGGTCTCCAATGAACTTGTTTCTCAAACAAGCATCCAAATGTTAGCTCTGAGCATCGCAATGCTCACAACTTGTGAGAACTATTGGTTGAACGAGTCAAGAAAGTATAACATGTGCTAGTCTATCCGTATTAACAATGTCTTATCTTATTAATACTATGACTAGGGATAATTAAGGTATAAACACATTTAAATGCAATAAGGATCTCACATCATGAACTCTTCATGATTTCCTTTGGACTGTGTCATATACCAAGGACTTTATTATATAGTTTTAGTCTTTATGCAAGCAAATGAATTAACATGAGCAATAAGTAATAAAGATAGCATTTCATAAATAAGTAAAATGTACATGAAGAGTTCCCAGTTATATGTGGGCTCTAGGGCATATCACTAACACTTCTCCATACGAGTACATTTAATTCGATAGAACAGTACCTTCTATCTGAATTAATCTATGCGATCCTCATAAAACCCTTTAATGAGATCGCCCGATCAACCCTCTTATCGTCTTTCGATCCGCAAGTCAAGATTGACTTCTGACAACCTTTCATGACTACTAAAATAGTGTGGAGTTCAATTAGAAAGGATCGAACACACTTCGGTGATTAGTTCTCGCGTAATTCAATCCTTCGATTACATAATGTCCCAAATTAAGTTAGGGTATTGAAGAAATGTCAAATCCTTATACTTGTTCATATGTATTCAATTTCTCGAGTGACAGTCTCAATTGAAACATTAGAAACTCCTTTCTGATTTTCATATCCACCATGGTCAGAAATTTCCCGAGACAATACTCGCTAGAAATCATAGGACATTCTCTCCTACTCACCCACTTCCATGAATGGCTCAATATGTCCAGAATACCCGACACATGTCTCAAAGAACTAGTTATGATACAGAATAGACGAGAACACAGATCACCAGCCACAAAGTGCTACGGTAATGTTAGGTCTGAGGATTACTTACACCTACTATCACTTGAGGAATCGTCATCTAACATACATGTAAGGTTTTCATAGGTCTATTCAGTGAACTCATTCTCCAATGAGCACCTACACTTTTACATTAATAACCCTTCATAATAAGTACATGTGAGATCAATTATCCTCTACCATAGAGCATGAAACAAGTGTACTAGTCTTACCGGTAACACCGATGCCTACTCAGTGTACCTAACTTTTTAAATTTGGGCTTTCAGATTCTAGGTTTCACTAACATGATCTCATCATAATCCTAAAATAATTACCCTAGTTTATGGGCTTTATCATAATCAATTTATCACTAATAGATGTCTCATTTGTTTATTCCCATAGAATAGTCCATCATTTCATCAGCATGTGATTGGCTTGAGGGCACTATTCCTTCAATGTCATTAGTGTATTTTGTTTTGATATACCTTTGACTAACTTAAACTAAGTGAAGAAGATTTTTGAAACATGATTTTATCTTAAATTGAGAGTTCATGTCATGTTGTGTTCAATAATAACTTAATAAGCGTATTACCTTCAACTTCATTTGTTAAGAGATGGGATATAAGAAAAGGAATTGTCCCTTGATGAAAAGAAAATCCAAAAAGAAGATGAACTTACCCAAGTCTACTTCATATTCATGTGGAGCATCTCTCATCATGATAAAGTAGCTATTTCTCATTTGGGCCTCATGAGACTTAATGATGAGGTAAACTATTCAACTTCTTAGGAAAGTCCCATAATTTACTAATAGTTGGTATCAGAGCCTACTTCGCAACCACGACGAGCACTAAATTTGATATTTAGAATTTAGATCACAACGTCAACTGTGCACTCTTGTCAATGAAGATAAAAACGATTCTTACTATGGATATGATACAAGACATTATCCTTGGTAAGGATAATATGCATGGGACCGAGGAGGAGAAAGAATACAAGGAGCAAAAGGCGATTGTAATTTTTGTATCTAAGCATGTCAAATGAGGAACATCGAGAGATTGCACCCCAAAGGATAGCTAAAGGTATTTGGGACAAGCTCGCATCCTTGTATCAGGACACAACTCTCATTAGCAAGATGACTTTGAACAAGAAGCCCAATTTCCTTTGTATGGCAGAAGACACATTGGTCAAAGAGGACATCAATACCTTTCAGACAATCATCATTAACTTGGAGAATATATGTGTCAAAATCAAAGAGGAAGATAAGACATTATTCCTTTTGTGTTCACTTCCTTTTTCTTTTAAAAGTTTTCATGAAACTATGTTTTTTGGCAAGACTACTATTATTCTAGAACAGATGATCAATGCTATTGTGTCTAAAAATTTAATGGACACACATCTTACATCGAATTCCTCTAGTGGGGGGAAAGGAGAAGCCCTTTACTCTAAGGAAACGAGAGGAGTTAAAGAATTGAACATCACTTGTTCTTACTACAAGAAATGAGGTCACATTAAGTCAAATGTCGCAGTCTTAACAAAAAGTTACAGTAATAAATTAAATAAACATTAAGTTACAAATATAGACGCATCTTTTGCAGATTTCGAGAAAGTAGAGGTATTTGTGGTGACAGATGACACATGTACTTCTAAGACACGCCGTGGACGACGACGATCTCGTTAGCGACAACACACATTAGGTCAAAATTCCTCTTCCTCTTCTTTTGATATGTTTGATAATGCAAAATGCAATCTAGGTCAGCAAGTGAATAGGTCAACAACCGATAGCATAGATGAGTGGTTCCTGGATTCTGGGTGTCCCTATCATATGACTCCATAAAGGACGACCTTTGTGGAATATCGACGCACAAATGGTGGAGTAGTTTGTGTCAACAATAATGTACCCTGCAAAGTTGTTAGATTTGAAACAGTGAAATTAAAGCTGAATGATGGCTCGACAGAGATCCTAGCAAATATTCGTCATATCCCGAAGCTAGGAAGGAATCTAATATCTCTTGGAGTTCTCGACATTAGGGACTACACGACATCCTCTGCAGGAGGAGTCTTGAAGATACACAATTGAGCTACGACGGTACTAAAGGCTCTAAGGATGTCGAATAATTTGTACAAGGTGGATGGATCCATCTTTCGTAAGTAGTCTAGATTCTAGGACAAAACATAGTAAAATCAAACACGAGTCGTCCTATAGGTATAAATTTTACTTTCAGGACAAGCCATTCTCGGAGATACACAATGAAGGAGGAGACTCAGAGGACTGTGTAGGTTCCTAAGTCCAAGCAGGGAATTGGTTTGGCTCACTTGATCACTGATTCGACGTAGGCCCCATAAGGATCTGGTGAGAGAAGAGGACGACTTCTGAGACTGCACCGGCCCCAACTTTTAATTAAAGGAGGCATTGTTAGATGTTGACTCAAATTGGGCCCAAATCGAATCAAACGAGACTGATCGGACCCAAATCGGAACTAAATTAGCCAAGTTAATGCAGAATTGGTTCTTATGCTCCGTCGGTGGTTGAGAACGGAGATTGAATCGACCGTTCAAATTCAAGAATTACACGATTTTGTTGCTTCTCTTCTTGAATTATTGAAATTTTTGAACCAGTTCAATTGAATCTGTTAATAAACCAATTTAATTAAAAGAGTTGACAAAGTCTAACTCCTCCGCTGGATTCTTCGTTACAATGACCTTTGCTTTAATTGGTATTTTAAGATCTCAATTACATACTCATTTCTTCATATTTTTCGAATCCGTCTTCACCGCCGCACTATCCTCCTCGAGCCGAATCATATGGAGCCATCAATTTCAAGATTTGACATATTAATCACCGAGATTTACTCCCTCTAGATTTTAGCTTTCTCTCCACATGTAGCCAATAAGAAGCTCAGATTTTTTTCAACAATCAAAAAATTTCAGTAACATCATAATGTTTCTCTATTCAGATTGACTCAATCAATTTCATCCCCCTTGAGTATAAATAGAGGCAGTTCTTTCAGAACAAAGGAGGAGAAAAATTATAGAGATTCAGAAAATTAAGAGTGTCGCTATCACCCTTTTTCATGGAGTGTCCCTTCCCAAGTTCTGGCATACATAAGGCAGAGGAGTTCAGTTTCAAGACAGAGATTGTAGAGACAATGCCTCTACTCAATAACGGTTTCAGATTCAGTGTGTTGTATTTTGAAGGGGATTCAGTTTCATTGTCACTCTTATTGTAGCTCTTTTCTGAAATTAATAAAAACATCACCTCTTATCTCTGTGGACGTAGGACTAACACCCCGTCGAGTCTCAACCACGTTAACCCCTTGTATGTCTTATTTTTCTCAATCTTGATTTCAGATTTAATTTTCCATTTCTCTTATCGGGTTCGAGTTTTATCGATCTTGTAGAAAATTCTCACAATTTTCTAACACAAGTGAAGTAGAGCTTGTTGGGAAATATGAAATTAATTTAATTAAAGGGCCTTTTTCTAAACTAATTAAGGAAACTTCATTTAAAGGGGACAAATTAAAGGAGACAACATATAATGGCCACCATTAAATTTAATTTAAGTAGATGTGAAGGTGACAATTATTTTGATAGTGATTATTAAGATCAAAGTTTTGAGATGGATGAAATATAAGTATAAAAACTTTTCACTAGTTCTTCTTTTCCTTTGCCTCTGGAAAAGCTTTGGAGTTACTCCTCAGTGTTTGGCATAATATATAAGGAGTCTAGGTGATGAGGATCACCCAGTGGTTCATGTGGTAAATACATAATAATATAATTAGTTGGGACAAGCATGCCAGGTGATCATATATTAATTAATGAGTTTGTTATATATGTATGTTAAAAAGGCAATTGAGTGCATTGGTGATGTTTGCAAGGGCTAGTATATGTGTAACTTTTTTTGTCCGCTTTATTGGTCAGCATGTTCTTAAGTAGTATATATCCCCAACAATCATGCAGGACATGCTTTGAGATCCATTAACTTTCTAATCTAGATTGTGAATCCTCATATAGATGGACATGTGGATAACTAACACAAAGCACTAACTACTAGTAGTGTTCATGATGAGAATTAGTTGATGTTGATTCATCCATAATTGGGTGTTAATTAAGTACTTAATTAAGTGTAACTCAACACCTGTTTAGCCCAAATTAATCAATGAATGCACTAATAATAGTGTTCTTGATGATAAATATTGGTATTCAGTCTGACACAAACCCTCCTATACTTTTTAATTATATGTAGTCCAAATTAATTAATGTCACCACAGCTTCTTCATTTATTTTACTGGATAGGATTGTAGAGAATAAATAAGGGATTATTGAATGTTTTATTTTAATATATTATACATAGAATATAATATTAATTTTATATTCTTTTAATACATGCATTAAAATAACTATATATATATATATATATATAAATTCATCCTTTTATCTTATTTCGATCTTTGGTCGTATCAAACAAATATGTCCTCATTATATTATATATGGGTTTGGCGTGGATCTAATTGTAACATTATGCACTTTGATATCCTATGTTATGTTGTAACGAGTATTAATGAGGTATCTAGTCTCATTTAATTTACTCCCTTTTGTCTCTAAGTATTAGTGTTGGCCAACAAAGTGATTTCACTCTATACACTTTTTACTACTCCATAAAAATTTTCCTTTTCACTATGTTACTCCAAGGGTTGAACCCTGGGATTTAATGGTGGACTTAAAATTCATACACAGAATTCATGATTTCTAGTTTATGTTCGTGACAAAATCATTGAAATACATGCACGTGACAATAGTACTTCTATAATTAATTTCATTGAGAAAATTGCCTTATTAATCTAGTGTTTCAGATGATAAAAACCATTAAAACTAAAAGAGGAATCACGTATGTATTGGACTAGCACTTTGGGTCCGATCGAATTAGACCCAAAAACATCTTCACTCATGAACCAAACTCAAGTCAAGTTCGATGACTTAGCCCGGGAGCTCCATCCGACCATACATGGATAATTACATCTCGGGGATCAATTTTGACCCATTCTAAGAAACATCCCTACGAGATTACCGAGCGGTATCATCGGCAAATACCCCTCATCCAGCACTATGTACAGACACGACACTCTCAGGTACATCTAGATTCCAATTCTTATTACCCTTACCTAGAACTCAATCTTACTTGAGCGTCAGAGCGTCTTTTGCAGCCCTCCCCCCACCCACCCCCCACCCTCCGCCGGAGTCACACCTAACCAGGCAATAACATTTGGCGCCCACCTCGGGGCCGAGTAAATCTTACCTTCTCCGCACTGGTTGGCACTTGAAGTTAGGCAAACACCGCCGCACGTAGGAAACACCCTAGCAAGGACGTTTCCCCGCTAAATGGAGATGCTGAAACGGTGAGGAGTGACGCTCCAGCACCAGCCAACCTCTTACCAAAAGAATCTCATCGCCCGATAAACGACCTTCAGGTGGAGGACCAATGGTTAGGAGCCGAGGTCAAGGCGTTGACACGACCATGAGAACAACTCCTGGCTCGCAATGTGACGAGGACAACCGCTTGGAAAGACTTGGGAGGCCGGCTTTCGTCCTTCGAGATGAGGTTTCCCACACATATCTTCCAAGAGAAGAGGAGGACACTAGGGTCACGAAGGCCATTATTGTTCAAATGTTCACACTAGAATGAGAGGTTGAATAGTGTATAGGTTAATTCTAACATCAATTCAAATTTTTTCGGTCTTATGCAATTCAACGCCCAAACTTGATTTCTCTTGAAGTGAATGTTATTTATGGAAAACTAAGCACAATTAAATATCAAGTAATCAAGTAGAAGGCAATGCAAACAAATACAATATATAGTGGTTCGGCCAAGCCGCCTACTCTACTACCTTGGCTCCCCACCAAAGATTTTTAACCTTAACACTTTATAGATGTAATGTTTTCCGAAGAATACAATGAGGACTTATTTCTCAACTCTTTGAGAAAGCCTCAACACCTATTCTCTAGCAAAACAAAACTCTACAACAAACACCAAGATGTTTACACTCACACCTTGCAAGCTACTTCAAGAATTTGAAATAAACAACAAGGAAAAACAAGTTTAAAGGAGCTTAAATATTAGCTAAACTTAGAGAGCTCGTTTCACCAGCCTTCAATCCTTCCAACACCTCAAGATGAAGAGAAGAGTTGCCTTGTGAGGGTTGAAATGATAAGATCACTTCTTGAGAGATTGAAATGAAGAACTAGGGCTTTTGAATCACTCTTGAAAGTACAATCATTGGGTAATTAACTCAATGGAATAGTAGAAGAGGTAGGTATGAGAGTTAAGGCTTCTATTGATAAGCCTTGAAGAGGAACACTACTAGAAATTAGGCTTTCTGCACGGCCTATTTGCGACGGCAACCTTTGCGGTCGCAGATGCGATGGTTCTACGACCGCAAGCACCAGAGGGTTGCAAGGCATCATGTTTTGCGACGACACTGCGACCATAGCCATCGTCGTCGCAGATTTTATACCCTTACGATGGTATGGCTATTGCGTTACGATCGCCTTTGCCGTCATAAAGTACCGTCAGAAATTAGAACTTAATCCCTGCGCTCGTGATTTTTATCCCCGCGCTATCTCTCTCTTTCTTTGCGACTTCTTTGTCGTGCACCCGCCACCTGCCACCCGTCGCTCATTGCCTGCCTCTCGCCGTCCGCCTCTCGCCATCAGTATTTCATGCTTCTCACTCTCTCTCTCTCTCTCTTGGGCCATCGAAACCCTATTGGCTTAAGGTTTTCAACTTTGGTCTTAATCTCGGTTTTGATAATAACAAACATAGAACTAATGTTTTATTGAGAAATCTTTCACGTTCCATATCGGTTAGCGCACGACGTCCGCGATCAGAAAAATCAGAAAATCGGAAGGACATTGGTCGACGCGCTCGAACTCTTCAAGAAGTTAGAGTTTAGATTTAGGGTTTCTAGATATATTGTATATCCTCCCAATGATGCAAAGAACCCTAAAACCAAATCCGAAACCCAAAATATGAAAACCCAAAAATCGCCTTGAAATCCACTAAGCCTAGGATAGCTCCTTGGAGGGCTATATGTCCTAGACCTTTTATTGACATAAAAAATGGCGATAATTGTTCCTTGGGTTAAGATTCGATAACGAGATATTTTTTAGGAATTTTTTGGAAGCCTTTAGCCTACCTATACTTTCGGGTAGGAAGGCGGGATACTTCCGGGTGTGGAAGTGCCTTCAGTTAGAGAGCAGAGACTTTCTGGTGTAAAGTCCTCATTGTAAGGGAAACAAGATATAATCTAGTAAACTTAGTTTGGAAACCCTAAGCGGGTTGCTTAGGTAGTGGAGTAGGCATTGGGGCCGAACCATTATAAATCAGTGTGTTAGCATTGATATTTTGTTTGTGCTTAATTGTCTTATTTTTTACTTCTGCATCAAGTTGATAAATAGCGTTTTGCCTAAATAATTTAAGAAACGATTAAAATCGGAATTAGTCAACAAGAATTAGTAAACACACTATTCACCCCCCTTCTAGTGTGCCATTTCACCCAACAAATCCTACCTGGCGCCTGCTAGGTTTTGGTCGACGGTAGGTGGAAGGGCCGCCGACCCTCCCTGCCTAGGGTTTTTTCTCTGATGATAATTCTTTTGTGTTTGCAAATTGAGCTCACATCCTTTTCTGTGCAATCCTCAACCCCTACTGGAAACTGGAGACGAGGTGTTCGTGAGGTCTCCTCCTACATATCGATTCCTCAATCCACAAAAGAAGAAGGTTCTTTACATCTCTCTCTCTTGCCTACAAAGATGCCGAAAGATTTTTCATCAATTAAGTTACATACATCTTCTAACATACTGTGCTGGCTAATAGACCAGAATCATGTATTCTCTATCAATCTTTGAGCCAATGATACATTATCCATATAAAAGGGCAGACCATGGTATAGTGGGAAGATTGCTCCAACAAGTACCACAGGAGACATAATTGTGGTCTTCTCACCAAGGATTGCAAAAGTGACTGTGATGTTCCCAATCAATTTAACAAATGGTTTACAAAGTAATGTAGGCGATAATAAGGTATGAGTAGTTGAAATCAAATATTGCCATGAAAGAGAAACTTCTTCCTTGATAATTCATTTGAAGCAAGCACAACATATTCATTATAAGAAGATAATTTTTTAAGAAAAAGTGGTGCATTGTCTATACCTAGGAAAAGTAGAAATGTGCAATGATTCAGTATGAATTAGCAAAAATCAAGTCTCGGATATTTGTTAGAGGAGAATCTAAACAAAAAAGGCAGATTCCCCGGCCCCCTTGGTTTTGCACTTCTACTTAAGTTTTGGTGGACAGTTTCTAAGTAAAAAAAACTTGCATATTCAATAATCTATATCATGCTCATATAAAGGTGGCAAGGGGCGCTGCCCCCTTACCCCTGCCCGCTAACTGGCACATAGAGCATGTCATGAATTCACAACACAACTCTGTTCCATGCTTGCAGTGCAAGAGTCCATGCCAACATGTGCATGTTCTGGTATGTCATTGATCAACATGCACCTAATAGAATATTATCTCAAGCATTACAAAATGCAGCAGATTAAGATTGAGTTGATGGTACTTCAATTAAGCTATTTAGTAAGTAGCTAGAAATGTCTACAACCAGATGCTAGGTATGGTTTGGACCTTGAGTCCTTGAGCAAGCTTTAAAAGTTATATCTATAGAATTTCTAGCTTTTCAGAATACATAAGTAGTCTCTGTCATGGCATTTCACATTGAAACCAAATATTTTTTTAGAAAAGATTGCCACTTATCTCTTGGTTCTACCAATGTACTATTCCCCTTCTAGTCATTACTTAAGGGCTTTTAAGTTTCTAGCAGGAGGTACAATTCATTTAGATTCATCCACATTTCTTACTTTCCTCTTTCAGTTGCAATGCTTTCACTGCAATGGTGGTGATGTCTCTATCTTTAGTCAAACTCATAAGATAGAAAAGCATCATGAAACTATGATAGAAGCTGTGTAAACAAAAAATATGATAGAAGCTTAGTATCATGAAACACTAGTTGGCTGTGTACCCAAATAAAGCACAAGCATGATCAGTTAATAGGAAAGTTTCAACTTCTATTTATTTGTAGTTACTTTAATGCATACCAACCTCCTATGATGTACTTAATATTTTATTTGATGTTTATATCTTGCAAAAGGCATATATCTTGCACTTTCCAATCAAACACCACTCAATTTGTCAAGCATTGAATCCAATGTTTAGAAATGTCTTCATTAGCTGATATCAACCTTCCAATGTACCAAAAGGACTCATGGTTTGCAACACAACGAAAGAACAACATGCACAGCATGGAATCCCTAAGTACTGAGTTAACAATCTAAGCTAATGTGTATTTGATGAACAACCCTGCAATGAGCCATTCAATTATTTGCTCATTGGAGTGTCATATAATTAAATATCATATGAGAGAAGTTGTTATGAAAATATTTTGTAGTGGAGCTTTATAGAAATAATGTAATTGGAGTTGTTCAATCATTAAGCAGGTATCTCACTTTATGTACCTAAATAATTCCATTGGTCACTGGGTATTATCCTTGAGAAAAACAAAATTATTTTCAGTTTCTCAACTCATTCTAACAATAAAAAAGAAACTTAATCACAATCCTGGAAGTACTAGCATTTATTTATTCAATGTATTTTTTTGATGTTTTATTTTATATGATGTAAATATTATTATTTTGATACGATGAAAATAACATTTTGATGTATTTATTGGATATGATGCCCCTATCCACATTTTGTTCTATTAATCATTGTTTAATATGTATTTTAAATAATAATGTGACAGACTTTGCGACGGTCATCACCGGTCACAATATCTAAATATTTGTGACAGTGATAGTTTGCGACCGTCCGCGCGGTTGCAAGTGGTCTTCTGCGACGGCATTGCGACTGTTGTGGCCGTCGCAGATGACGAAGTTTTTAGTAGTGGAAGGGCTACACTAGCCCGTTGCAATGAATAGTTTTCTATCTATTGTGTCCGTTGGTCAATCCTTTGGTCGAATGTTCGATTGACCAAACATGCGACCAGTCGTCGACCGAAAGAATCCTGTGGATTTTTGCCCGAGCATGGTCGATCGTTGATCGCGGGTTGGTCAACCGACTCTTCGAATGAACCTTCAACTGAAACACTCATATCCGCTTGTTTTTGTTGACTTTTCTAGTTGACTTCCATTTTTGTGTCTAGTCTTCGATTTCGACTTAGGACATAGGATAGATGGGTTTGGTTGATGTCCTAGGGGCATATTACAATATTTTCTAATCCTAAACCTATATATGTTTTGACTCGATAGCCTTCGGAGTATTTTAACTCGACTTTTCGTGATTTTTCGAACAAACTTTATAGGCGTATCATTCTTTCAACCTCATCCAAAAACTCAACAAATGGGTTTCATGTTTGTTATTATCAAAATATTTATTGAGACCTAGGTCGAACTCTTGGGTCAACAATCTCCCCCTTTTCGATGATGTCAAACATTTAATGAAAAAAAGCAATTCAATGTAAATGATAAATCCTCATTTGCAAGTTTATGATAAAAGCTAACTTCAGCTCCCCCTATTAATATGCATATCTAAGAGATAGCTCTCCCTATCTATATGAATCATAAAATAAATATGACCAAGTCTTTTCTCCCCCTTTTTGAAAGAAATAGTGCCCTTGAGCCAATCACATGTTGATGTGTAGGGAACTATTTTTGGTTAATGAATAATATGAGGTAACTTTTCATCATATATTGCATCTATATTTTGTATATATTAGATTGTGTTGAACCTCATGAACCCGGGCAATTAGGGGATTGGTGATTTTGGATAGACTGGTGTACTTGATACATGCCTTATACGATAAGGGGTAGCAGATCTCATTGTTAACTATGAACTGTCATTTAATGTACAAGTGCATGTGCTCATTAGGGAATGAGTTCACTGAATGGACCTACACGAGGAACACAGAATGAAATCCTTACATGAGTGTCGATAAGATGTTCCTCGGGTGATAGTAGGTGCAAGCAGTCCTTAGACCTAAGGTTGTCATGGTTATCTTGTGAGTGTCGACCCATTGCATTGGACTTATCGTAACGTGGCCTTAAGTGTCATGTGCCAGATACCTCTGGGCATGGGAAAGCACTCGTGGAGGTATGCGAGAAATTAATATGGAATCAGTTACTCCTAGTAAGAGGAGATAATATCTTATATGTCCCTGCAAGGGCCGACTCAGGAATCTCTAACCATAGTAGATATGAATGTCGGAAAAAATATTTTTGACACTACATTATTGAGACGGCGACTTGGTAGGTAGAATACATATGAATCGGTATTATGGTTTGACACTTTTTCTATACTCTAGCCATATTCGGGATATTGTAACTGAGGGACTTAGTTGCACGGTAACTAATCACCGAAGGGCATTCGATCCCTGTTGATTGAACCTCACACTATCCGGGTAGTCATGACACATTTCTAGACATCAATCTTGACTTGTGAGTGGAGTCTCTCACGACCACACTAAAGGGGTTTAGTGATGGCTCGTAAGATTCGAATAGAAGTCATTTTATCGGATCCGACTCTCCGTTATGCACAACTCACTACTAGCTTAGTGTAGGGCCCAATGGGTCACACACAACAGGCTAACCTTGTAACGAACCTTATGAGATAAATTTTAAATGCGGCCCTATATGACTACTAGCATGGACATGCTGCAAATCGATTACATATCGCATTTACAGACATGATAGGAAAGATGTTTCCTGTAGGAACGAATGTGCGAGGAAGGAGTTTCTCGGTAACCCAAAAAAGGACAACAAGGTATTCTTTGACCGACCTCGTAGTTCTATTGTTTTCTCATCTCCTCTTTCTCTTGTTTTGGAGCCCGGTTCTTGGTGGAAGGGCCAGCCTAGTTCTTGAGGTTTCGGGGTTTAAGAAAGCGTCTTCGTTGAGCCACGATGAGTTCAGTTGTTCGTTGCCCCTTTGTTACGAGGCACCTAATGTGGACTTTCATTAGAGGACATGCGTGTGTTCGTCTTGATACGAGAATAGGAGCACCCTATCCAACCACGGTATAAGGTATATATACCTTCCCCCTTCTACTCGTAGATTGAATTCTTTAATCGTTGCTAAAGTAGATCACTGTTTTGGGATGTTTCAAATTTTTTAAATTGCTATTTCCACTGCGTTTCTTATTCCCATCCCAACAGTGGTATGATAGCCACCTTTAGCAAAATTTTGGAATTTTTATTTCTCGTTTTGATCACGTTTATGAATCGTTCGCTCCCTAAATGTCATGCTGCCTGGTTTTGGTTTTCGGGGGTTTTTTTAGTCGTTTTCTTGGCTCCACGGTTCATATGATGAATCAAGGTGGAAGCCTATTGTCCATATTGATTTTTGACAGAATTTAAACTCAAAAACCCTGTGGGTTCATGGTTGAACAGCCATGAGAACCAAAAACAATCAGCATGTGTTGTTTGGACCATTTTAGGTGGAAACATGATCGGATTTGCGCGATTTCGGATCCTATTTTTTCCTTTTTTTTTCATATATGATGTGATGCATGAAAGGATGATTATGGATGAGCCCTATGAGCATGTAATTGTGTGTAAAATATGGTTGTGATGATTGCTTGTAAATTTATGAAAGTTCACCATTGTAATTTTTTAAATAGGGCTTGCGTACCCCTGCCTTCCTCTTGAAAATTCTGATTGTAATTAACTTCTCCCTCTCCTTAAACCTTTCCCCAAGGATTGTTTGGGGTCTTATATTTTAAGTTTTGTAAAATTAGAAGTTTAGGGGTAGATTCACGACGAGCACGCGTGCTGCCCCATTTTGGTGCGCGCGCGGAGAGGAGGTATTTGATACCATGTTGATGACGACTAGAACCCCGGGTCGGCACTGATGGAACCAAAAACCTACAAGATAGTTTTGGGCCATCCCTTGGCGACACGGAGCTCCTTAAAAACCCTAGGATGATGGCCTTGGTTCGCCCAGTGCCTCAGGTGGAACCCTTAGAACATTCATAATCATCCTTATTTAATTTATGCTTTTATTTATTGCTTTTGCTTCAATTATTGATAGCTTAGATAATTATAATTGCATGAAGAAATCCTCCAATAATATTCAGTACAAATTGCTAAGATATTATGTCACACCCCAGCTCAGGATACGCGTGATCGGCCAGGGTACGTGTCAGTACCCCGAAGCCTACCCGATGCACTGACCAACAATTCATAAAACACAACTAGACTGTCATGGAAATATAAGCAAAGGCAACAATACCAACTTTATTAATTGTTTGAAAATAGTTCAACCAAACCAAGTTTGAAAACAACATAGGTTTTTAAATAAACATTCAAAGGTTTTCAAAGGAACATCTCAATGGTTATACACAGTGCATACACTCAACTCTACTCAAACACGACTACGACTAACAAACTGTCTGCTACAAGATTTGTATCCACATCTGCCTTCTTGCGCACCATGCCACCAAGCCATACCTCACTAGTCGGGCTCTGTAAAACAAAAATAAATAAACCATGAGTTAACGAGGAACTCAGTGAGCGGTTCTTTCAAACCTCCACCTAAACCTCGGCAAGATAACATATACAAGGTATGACACAAATAAGGAAATTTAATATGATCACACCACAAAACTAACCAGTTTGCCAAGACAAAAGAATGGATGAACATGCCTTTCGGGCCCTTATCCATTTCACTAGCTCGGCCACCAATGGACTAAAATATATATGGAAGGTTCGGTTCTTCCCTCTACGATACTATGCTGGTCGGCCTACCCAAAACCAGCCCATAAGGGCTTCTCAAATATGATCTTTCAAGTCTCGGATTCGTCGACTAGGATGGCCACTAGCCTCAGGAATCTTCCGGGTTAGGGATAGCAAGTCCCACCCAACTTGGGTCTACCGTCAGCGTGGCCCATTGACGAAATATCAAGACCCTCCGCCACTCGGGTCTAACACCTAGCGGGCACGCTGGTGCAATCTCAAGACCCTATAAACCGCTGAGTCGTGTGGTAACCATTCGGCTAATGACACTCCTCAGTAGACCATCAACCACAACCAGAACCAGGTTGTGCAAGTTATTCTGTGTTTTGCTTTTCGGGCATTGCCCATATCCGACCCTTCCCCCTTGGGTCACACTACTTCCCTAGGTGTTGAACCTAGTAAGTGAACCTTGTCTCTAGGTTGAATGTCATCTCTAGGTATCGAAACCATTCTTTCTAGGTTGTTAGAATTTGCCGACTATAGATGAGTACTCGGCCTACCTTTGTTAACGACACTTACCGAAATTAACCATGAGCAACAATTATCACATGAGAGCTAAATAAAAGAGGATAAATTCCATTAATTAAACTGATAAGGAACATGCAATATATACGTAGCAATGATTGAATAAAATATCAAACCATTAATGAAACCTTTCTTATGATTCATATACCATAACAATCCTATCCATGTATGCATTAGTAAGAACATTTCCATAACCATGAAAACGTAGATCTACAGTTGCAACAGTCCCTAAGATGAACAACAATCATATAATATAATTTCAACCGATCTATAAGTATGTAAGTATGAAACAATACAACATAATCCGAAATCAAGCATGTTAGTTTGAGCAGTCCACATCTTTCACCCTTGCCCTTGCTCGGCCGACTCAAGCAGGGTAACCCCCTGTTTGGCCGAGTCTTCAAGGATGAATGGGCATGGTTGCGACAATAACACAAGCATGAATCCATAGATCTAACATGTAACGAACATAAAGCGATCTACGAGTTTCGAGACGAGCGAGGAAATTGGGGAAAATTTCGGCATGACCTTTCCCCTTTTCCTCTACTCGGCCAGCCCATGAAACACAAAGTAACCATAATTTAAAATATGTGATCACAGGTACATCAATCATTAAAAGTTCCAACACGAGAAAATACGTCGATCTACAAGAAACTCACGGAAGAACCCAATTTCAAAACTGCTATGGCCAACAACTCGCCTCCCTTCAAAGAAACACCCTAACCACTCACCTTGCTTAAGGAAGAAGAAAGATGGACGTTAGCGATCTTGAACCTTTAGACAACGAGACGATCTCTGGCGTCGACCAATATCTCCCCTCCCTCCCTCTCTCTCTCTCTCTCTCTTGCTCGGGCTCTGTGCGGCTCCAAGATGAGCCGCACGGCTCATGATGAGGGATTTTATTCTCTCATCCACTAATGACCCATTTGCCCCTCTAAATGACTTAGCCACTACTCGACTCGATCCGAGTCCGATTCAGGGTCCGGTTCTATCTGTATGCATGAGTCGAACTCGACTCTAATAAGACATCTAATGCATAAAAGGAAATAACTATTTAACCAATTTAAACTTCATACTTTCATAGGTCGAGTTATACCTTCTACTCGAGGCGATTCCGTGGCTCGACCCAACTAACCCCCGGTCCGACGAGCTGCACCAAAATAGATTTTTATCTAAGAAATTTTTTTGGGTCTTACAACCTTCCCCCCTTAAGGGAAATTCATTCTCAAATTTAGTTGGGTTACAAGGACTTACCGGCTCTTCAAACAAGGAAGGGTAGCACTCTCTCATATCTTGCTCCGCCTCCCAAGTGGCCTCTTGCCCGGAGTGGTGCTCCCATCTAACTTTCACCAAGGGAATTTCTTTGGACCTTAGCTTCCTAACTTGGAGGTTGAGGATCTCTACCAGTCTTTCCTCGAATGAGATAGCCGAATCCACTTCAATCGAAGAAGGTTCGATCACATGTGAATCATCTCTTACATATCTCCGGAGCATTGACACATGGAAAACCGAGTGAACTCTGCACAGGCTAGGAGGCAAAGCCAGCTCATAAGCCACCCCGCCCCTCCGCTTGAGAATAGGGAAAGGCCTAATGAACCTAGGGCTCAACTTTCTCTTCTTCCCAAAAGGACCACCCCTTTCATGGGGGAAACCTTCAGGAACACCAAGTCGCCCTCAGCGAACTCCAACTCTCTGGCCTTCTTATCGGCATACATTTCCCGACGACTCTGGGCCACTAGCAATCTTTCATTTATATTTTTCACCTTCTCTACCGCTTCCTCAACCAGATCAGGACCCACCATAACTGACTCTCCGGTTTTAAACCAGCCCACAGGAGACCTACACCGCCGCCCATACAAGGCCTCAAATGGAGCCATGCCAATGCTACTTTTATAGCTATTGTTGTAGGCGAACTCGATCAATGGCAGGTGCTTCTCCCATCCGCCGGCCATATCCAGGACACACGCCCTCAGCATGTCCTCCAAGGTTTGGATGGTTCTCTCAGACTGTCCATCTTTCTGCGGACGGAAAGCCATGTTGAAACATACTTGAGTACCCAAGGCCTCTTGGAAGGACTGCCAGAATCGGGCCGTGAACTGGGTACCTCGATCAGATATGATCATCTCTAGGGTACCATGATAAGCCACAATCCTATCTAAAAATAGTCTGGCGTACTGCTCCGTAGAAAATGTCGTTCTTGTTGGTATGAAGTGTGCGGTCTTGGTTAACCGGTCCACTACCACCCAAATGGAGTCAAAGCCGCCTTTCGACTTAGGCAACCCGGTCGCCAGGTCCATGGTGATTTTCTCCGACTTCCACTCGGGCACCTCGAGGTTCTGCAGTAGCCCCGCGGGCTCAGGTGTTCGGCCTTCACTTGTTGGCCGACCAGACAATTGGATACAAACTCTGCTATCTCTCTTTTCATGCCCTTCCACCAGTAAGGCTGCCTTAAATCTCGGTACATTTTGGTGGCTCCCGTATAAGTGGAATGATGGCCCAACTCCAGAACTTGCCTGCGCACCTATGCCATATCCGGCACCATAATTCGGTCTTTGAACCTCAGCACACCCTTTGAGTCCAACCTGAATCTATTCTCTGCATCGCCTCTCTGCACTAAGTCCTTTTTTAGCGCACAAAAGGTGTCCTCTCCCTGCGTGGCACGCAACATATCCACCGGTGTGGATTGTACTCGCAGGTGTGCCACCAAGGTACCTGAAGCTGACACAGTCAGGGTTGTACCCCCATCTAGGCACAGCGCCAGCTCTCGAGCAAGAGGCCTCCACTTGATTTCCAAATGTGCCAAACTGCCCATGGATTTTTTGCTTAAAGCATCTGCTACAACATTGGCTTTCCCCGGATGATACATAACGGTGCAGTCATATTCCTTTAGGAGCTCCAGCCACCTCCTATGCTTGAGGTTCAGCTCCTTTTGGGTAAGGAGGTACTGGAGGCTCTTGTGATCCATATAAATCTCACAAGTCTCTCCGTATATGGAATGATGCAAGAGCTTTAGTGCAAAAACCATTGCTGCCAGCTCTAGATCGTGCGTCGGGTAGTTCTTTTCATGCACCTTCAGCTAGCGGGACGCATAGGCTATGACTCTACCAAACTGCATCAGAACACAGCCTAGGCCAACTTGAGAGGCATCACAGTAGACCACAAACCCTCCTGAGCCGAAAGGTACGACCAACACGGGTGTCAACGTCAAGCATTCCTTGAGCTTCTAATAGCTCACCTCACACTTGTTGTCCTAAACAAATTTGACTTTTTTCTGAGTCAACCGAGTCAAAGGGGCTTCAATCCTGGAGAGTTCTCTACAAAGTTTTGGTAGTCCCCGGCCAATCCAAGAAAACTCCGGATCTCAGTCACGCTGGTTGGCCGCCTCCAGTTCTGCACCGCCTCCACCTTTGTAGGGTCTACCCTTATCCCTGCCTTAGACACCACATAGCCCTGGAAACCCATACTTTCTAACCAAAATTCACACTTGGAGAATTTAACAAACAACCGATGCTCTCTGAGGGTTTCCAGGACCATCCTCAAGTGCTCGAAGTGCTCCTTCTCATTCTTGGAGTATACCAAGTTGTCGTCAATGAAGACGATCAAAAATCTATCCAGGTACTCCTTAAATACCTTGTTCATCAGGTCCATGAAAGCAGCAGGTGCGTTGGTTAGTCCAAAAGACATCACTAGGAACTCGTAGTGGCCATAGCGAGTCCGGAAGGCAGTCTTAGGCACATCACAGTCCTGGATTCTCAACTGATGGTATCCGGACCTTAAGTCTATCTTCGAAAACCATCGAGCCCCTTGCAGTTGATCAAACAAATCGTCTATCCTCGGTAGTAGGTAACGATTCTTGATTGTTACTTTATTCAACTGCCTATAGTCGATGCACATGCGCATCGATCCATCCTTCTTCTTTACGAAGAGCACTGGAGCACTCCATGGTGACACGCTTGGCCTGATAAATCCCAGGTCCAACATCTCTTGCAGTTGCACTTTTAGCTCCCTGAGTTCGGCCGTCGCCATACTATAGGGTGGGATGGAGATCGGCTTCACCCCGGGCTGCAAATCAATACACAAATCCACCTCTCTCCTAGGCGACAATCCTGGCAAGTCCTCGAGAAATACATCGGGGAACTCGCAGACTACCTGAGTACCATCGATATCCCCTGCCGTAACTCCCTTTTCCTCTGCCACAGATACGAAGGCCAAGAAGGACTGGCTGCCCCCCCCTGAAGAAGTTTACGAGCCTTAAGGGTTGAGATGACCCCAATCAGCTCGCTTCTTCCTTCTCCTTGGAAGGTGAATTACGGCAACCCGGGCTTGCTGAACATGACTGTCTTAGCCCTATAATCTAGCAACGCAAAGTGCTCTGCTAGTCAATCCATGTCGAGAATGACATTGAGTTCAAGCATGGGTAGGAGTGTCAAATCTGCCCTCAACGCATGGCCGCAGATGAGTACTTCGTAGCCTTGAAAAATTGATTTGGCTATGATTGTATCACCCGTAGGCATTGATACTAGAAATGGCATGTCGAGTAAAGAATGTGCCATTGGTAACTCGGCAGTAAATTTGGCAGATACAAACGAGTGCGTGGCACCCAGATCAAATATAACATAAGCAGCAGATGAACATACTAAAATAGTACCTGTTACCACTACTCTAGATGCCTTTGCCCCATCACGGTTCATGGCATAAACTCGGGCAGACGATTTCTCAGAGTGACTATTCTGCGGCCCTCTGCTCTACATCTGACCCTTCTATGCCACTGATCCCCACTGACATTAGCGCTTTTCCCCTTGACAGCTTCGTCCTCTGGCCACCTCTGTCCGGACAATCCTTCCTAAAGTGTCCCACCTACCCACATATGAAGAATGCATTTGTGCAGCCATAACAAGCTCCCCAGTGTTTCTGGTTACAATGACCACACTGTGGCATGTTTGACTTCTGAGTAGCAACCCCTAACTCTGCCTGTCTCGCTGCCCCTGACTCTGAGCCTCCGCGGCCCCAGCTACTACTGTGCCCATGACTCTGCTGGTGATCTGCGGTTGTCATAGTTCCCTCCGAATGCCACGGCCAACCTCTTGACCCTTGAGATCAAAACTTCTTCATGGGCGACCCATCTTTTCTCTCGAATGGCACCAGTGCTTCCTTCTGGAGGGCCTCATCCACTACTCGAGCAAATGTGGAGTCCTCGGTGTAATGGATAAGCCTTCCTATCTCAAGTCTCAGACCCTCTATGAATCTCTTCACCTTGGCGGTCTCGGTAGCGACTAGAGTTGGGTGGTACCAAGAGAGCTGGGTGAACTCCATTTCATACTCTGCTACTGTCATACCTCCAGACTGGCGTAGCAACTCAAAATATCGTGCCCGCTTATCGCGGACACTCATCGGCAAATACTGCTCCTCTACAGCTGCCCTAAACTCCTCCTAGGTGGGAGGTGGTGCGTGTGCTGCCCTACGACCCCTCCAGGTATGCAACAAGTATTTGGCAGGTATGCAAGCCGACCATGCACGCCGCCGCCTCTGAGGAACACCCCAGCTCTATACACAGCTCGTGACAGTCCCCCAGAAACTCGATGACTTCCACTTGCTGGTCTGTACCGGTGAATACTGACGGCCTGAACTTGATGAAGTCGGCGTATGTAGGTGATCCTAGGTCCCTGACCTGCGGCGCCCACCTGTTCAGCTACCTCTGGTACCACAATGGCTATGGGTACCAGCTAGGGCGGTTGTTGCTACTACTGCATCTACTGTCTCAACTCCTGCTCCCTGTGGAGCGCTTCTGTTAGTTGACCTACCTGTACCTGAAGTTGCACAACTGCAGAATCCTGGTCCTCTACCTCAGACTGCTCTCTGTCACAGCCCCGGCCCTGACCTCGGCCTCACCCCCGGCCTTGGCCCCGGCGTTCGGTGGAATTGCTACCGCTACCACTCAGAGCAGCATTTCGGGCATCCATCAAACTATTATAAGAATAATAATTTCACCATTAATATTAACCAGCTCACTCAATTAAAATTTAAGTTACTAACCGCATGGTGCGCTGAGTGAAGTCGTGTTTGCCTGATCTCGTAGCATAACTATACCGTACGTAGACATGCTAGCATATGCCTCGTTCGGTACCCAATTCCTAGTCGTAGTCAAGACCTAACCTAAGGCTCTGATACCAAATTTATCACGCCCCAGCTCAGGGTACGTGTCAGTACCCCGAAGCCTACCCTATGCACTGACCAACAACTCATAAAACACAACTAGACTGACATGGAAATATAAAAAAAGGCAATAATACCAACTTTAATAACAGTTTGAAAATAGTTCAACCAAACCAAGTTCGAAAACAACACAGGTTTTTAAATAAACATTCAAAGGTTTTCAAAGGAACATCTCAATGGTTATAGAACAACACAGTGCATACACTCGACTCTACTCAAATACGACTACGACTAACAAACTACCAACTACGAGATATGTACCCACGTCTGCCCTCCTACGAGCCATGCCACCAAGCCATGCCTCACTGGTCGGGCTTTGCAAAACAAAAATAAATAAACCGTGAGTTCATGAGGAACTCAATGAGCGGTTCTTTCGAACCTCCACCTAAACCTCGGCAAGATAACATATACAAGGTATGACATAAACAAGGAAATTTAATATGATCACACTACAAAACTAACCAGTTTGCCAAGAGAGAAGAACGGATGAACCGGCCTCTCGGGCCTTTATCCATTTCACTAGCTCGGCCACCAATGGCCTAAACTATATATGGAAGGTTCGGTTCTTCCCTCTACGTAACTAGGCCGGTCGGCCTACCCAAAACTAGTCCATTAGGGCTTTTCAAATATGATCTTTCATGTCTCGGATCCGTCAACTAGGATGGCCACTAGCCTCAGGAATTCTCCGGGTTAGAGATAGCTAGTCTCACCTAGCTTGGGTCTACCATCAGCGTGGCCCACTGACGAAATCTCAAGACCCTCTGCCACTCGGGTCTAACACCTAGCGGGCCCGCTAGTGCAATCTCAAGACTCAATAAACCACTGAGTCGTGTGGTAGCCATTCGGCTAATGACACTCCTCAGTAGACCATCAACCACAACTAGAACCAGGTTGTGCAAGTTATACTGTGTTTTGCTTTCCGGGCATTGCCCATATCCGACCCTTCCCCCTAGGGTCACACTACTTCCCCAGGTGTAGAACCTAGTAAGTGAACCTTGTCTCTAGGTTGAATGTCATCGATAGGTACCGAAACCATTATTTCTAGGTCGTTAGAACTTGCCGACTATAGATGAGTACTCAGCCTACCTTTATCAACGACACTTACCGAAATTAACCATGAGCAACAATTATCACATGAGAGCTGAATAAAAGAGGATAAATTCCATTAATTAAACCGATAAGGAACATGCAATATATACGTAGCAACAATTGAATAAAATATCAAACCATTAATGAAACCTTTCCTATGATACATATACCATAACAATCCTATCCATGTATGCATTAGTAAGAACATTTCCATAACCATGAAAATATAGATCTAAAGTTGCAACAGTCCCTAAGATGAACAACAATCATATAATATAATTTCAACCGATCTATAAGTATGTAAGTATGAAGCAAGACAACATAATCCGAAACCAAGCATGTTAATTTGAGCAGTCCACATCTTTCACCCTTGCACTTGCTCGGCTGACTCAAGTAGGGTAACCCCTTGTTCGGCCGAGTCCTCATGGATGAATGGGCATGGTTGCAACAATAAGACAAGCATGAATCCATAGATCTAACATGTAACAAACATAAAGCGATCTATGAGTTACGAGACGAGCGAGGAAATTGGGAAAAATTTTGGCATAACCTTTCCCCTTTTTCCTCTACTTGGCTAGCCTATAAAACACAAAGAAACCATGATTTAAAATATGTGATCACAGGTACATCAATCGTTAAAAGTTCCAACACGAGAAAACATGTCGATCTACAAGAAACTCGCGGAAGAACCTGATTTCAAAACTGCTAGGGCCGGCCACCCGCCTCACTTCAAAGAAACACCCTAACCACTCACCTTGCTTAAGGAAGAAGAAGGGTGGAGGTTGGCAATCTCGAACCTTCAGACGATGACACAAATCTCTGGCGCCGACCAAGATATCCTCTCTCTCTCTCTCTCTCTCTCTCTTGCTCGGGTTGTGTGCGACTCCAAGATGAGCCGCATGACTCATGATGAGGGATTTTATTCCCTCATCCACTAATGACCCATTTGCCCCTCTAAATGACTTAGCCTCTACTCAACTCGATCCAAGTCCGATTCCGGGTCCGATTCTATCCGTATGCATGAGTCAAACTCGACTCTAAGAAGACATCTAATGCATAAAAGGAATAACCATTTAACCAATTTAAACTTCATACTTTCATAGGTCGAGTTATACCTTCTACTCGAGGCGATTCCGTGGCTCGACCCTACTAACCCCCGGTCCGGCGCGCTGCACCAAAATAGATTTTTATATAAGAAAATTTTTCGGGTCTTAGATATTAAGAATATCGGTCATGCCTTCCATCATTATGAGGGACAAGTGTGTCTATTGTCACAACGGGTTTGTTGTGCATAGACAAGGCCTTTTGTGCTAATAGACACGTTGCACCTCATGTAGCATATATCCCTTTTGTCTCTCTGCTACCGGCTTGAACATGACTTACCTCGTTGAGCTATAGTCAAGGGTGGGTTTTTTCTCGCTAGGGCATACGAACAATGGGTCCGACTCATCTAGGGCTCCTTGGTTTGTTGTGCACACACAAGGCCTTGGTTGTCCTAGGGGCAAAAACAAATGGAAGTCACATAGTGATGTGATTGATAAAGAGTTTCTATTTTTCCCATAAGAAAGTCTACCAATGAGGGCTCCCCGCTTCCAAATCAGAGGGTATTATGGAACTGCGAAAATTAGTGGGAGACATGATTAATTTAAAAGACCTCATCGACATGTTTGTTAAATGGTAGCTTATACTTGTCTTTCCTTTTGCTTGTAGCATATCATTGTCATCATGTCAAACACATTTGTCATTGCGTAGCATTCTTGATGCCAATAAACTCATTGGAACAAACTACATCGATTGGTTATGAAATTTGAGGATTGTCCTCACCCAGGAGCGTGCGTCTCTCCTATGTCCTTGATGACCGGCCACCGGATGCGCCTACCCAAAGGGCTACTGAGTATGTAAGGGCCACTTACAAGAAGTGGCAAGATGATAGCACTACCGTTCAGTGCATTATCCTCGCCTCTATGTCCGTTGTGTTGCAGCGAAAACATGAAAAGATGGACGTTGGGGCCATCATCTCTCACCTCAAGGAGTTGTATGGTGAAGAGAGTCGGACTACTAGGTTTGAGCTGTGAAAGCAGCTCTTCCAGACCAAGATGATGGCAGGGACCCCTATTGAAACTCATGTCTTCAAACTAATCAATTTGATTGAGAGGTTTGAGAAATTGGGCCTAAGCATTGATAAGGGGCTAAGTCAGAACTTAATACTCCAATCCTTCCGAGGGTCTTTTTCACAGTTTATAATCGACTACCACATGAACAAGCTGGATGCCTCGCTTCCCGAGCTCCTTAATATGCTAAAGACTGTTGAGTCCCACATTCTAAAGGAAAAGGACAGAGTCTTGTTAGTGGGTAGTGCCTCGAAAAAGGCGAAGAAGCGCTCTGTGAAAAACAAAACTGTGAAACCTATCAAGGAAATCAAGAAAAAGGAAAAATACTACTTCTAAAGGCACCTGTTTCTATTGTGGTAAAGATGGCCACTGGAAGCGCAACTGCAAGGAGTACATTACAGAAGTAAAGCAAAAGATGGCTTTTGAAGCCCCCTCCGTAGGTGCATTTGTTATTAAAATAAATTTATCATTACAAAATTCTACTACATGGGTATTGGATACTAGTTGTGGTTCTCACATTTGGAACTCGTTGCAGGGGTTGAGAAAAAGTAGAATGCTGAACAAGGGCGACTACGACCTCCGGGTAGGCAATGGCGCAAGAGTTGTAGATTTAGTCGTAGGAACCTATTGTTTATGTCTGTCTTTTGGCAAGACCATTGAATTAAATAATTATTATTACGTTCCAGTTTTAATAAAGAATATTATTTCTGTTCTCTTGTTACTTGAACAAGGTTATGAAATATCTTTAAAGTGCAATTGTTGCCACATATATCATTCTGATGAGTTATATGGAACTGGACGCATTTTGAATGGTTTAATGATCTTAGATGTAACTGATAATATTTTTCATGTTGAAACACATAAAAGAAAAAGAGATAATTTGAACCTCACCTATCTTTGGCATTTGAGACTCGGTCATATTAATTAGAATCGGATCAACAAGTTGTACAAAGACGGGTTTTTTGACCCATTCGATTTTGAATCGATGCCAACTTGTGAATCCTATCTCAAGGGAAAAATGACTAAGTCCCCCTTCACCAAACATAGTGAAAGGGCCTGTGAGTTGTTAGAGTTGGTTCACACAGATGTGTGTGGACCGATGATGACTTAAGCCAGAGGTGGGTATTCCTACTTCATCACCTTTACAGACGATGCATCGAGGTTTGGATATGTCTACTTGTTGAGACATAAGTCTGATGCTTTTGAAAGGTTCAAAGAGTATAGGGCTGAGGTTGAGAAACAAGTAAGGAGAAGAGTTAAAACCCTTCGATCAGATCGAGGTGGTGAATACTTATCTACTGAGTTTCTAAGTTATCTCAAGGACAATGGGATTGTGTCCGAATGGACCCCTCCTGGCACACCAAAACATAATGGAGTGTCTGAAAGGAGGAATCACACATTGCTAGACATGATGTGTTCCATGCTTTCCTTTACTGATCTCCTAATTTCTTTTTGGGGATATGCACTAGAAATCGCTATCTACCTTCTTAATAAGGCTCCCACAAAATCTGTCTCTAGTAAACCATATGAGATATGGAATGGCAAGAAATCAAGTCTGAGGCATCTCAAGATTTAGGGTTGTCCTGCGTACGTAAAAAAGTTGGAGTCAAATAAATTTTATGCTAAATCAACTAGGTGCAGGTTTGTGGGATACCCTAAAGAGAGTTTAGGGTATTACTTCTACTCACCCTTAGAACAAAAGGTGTTTATCAGTGGAAAGTGGGAGTGTAGGCATGCCACTTTCTTAGAAAAAGAGTTTATTGAGGAAATGAGAGTGAAAGAAATGTTGAACTTGATGAAGATCAACAATCATGGACCGAATCGCAACAACTGGTGGATAGTCCACAGGTTGAACCAGTCACATAATCACTACCTCCCAACACTCTTCGTAGATTAGGGATATTGCGTCGATAACTTGAGAGATTCTTCCTAACCATTCAAAATGATCAGAAAGACATTGATCCGCAATCCTATGATCAAGCAATCAAAGATGTTGATTACAAACAATGGCAGGAAGCAATGAAATCTAAAATGGACTGGATGTTCACCAAACAAGTTTGGAGTTTGGTTGACTTACCTAAAGGAGTGATTCCTATAGGGTGTAAGTGGATCTTTAAAAGAAAGATCGGAGCAGATGGCAAGGAAGAGACCTATAAGGCCAGACTGGTTGCAAAAGGTTTCACCCAAAGGCAAGGTGTTGATTATGATGAAACTTTTTCTCCTATAGCCATGCTCAAGTCCATTAGGATAATGCTAGCCATTGCTGCATATCATGACTACATGATCTGGCAGATGGATGTCAAGACTGCATTCCTCAATAGTGAACTTGAGGAAGAGGTTTATATGACTCAACTAGAAGGATTCATGTATTTGGTAGGACCGGAGAAGGTATACAAGTTACAAAGGTCCATTTATAGACTCAAGCAAGCCTCGAGGGGTTGGAACATCCATTTTGATGAGACAGTCAAAGAGTTTGGCTTTATCAAAAATATAGACGAACCTTGTGTTTACAAAAAGGTTAGTGGAAGCGCTGTTGTGTTTATTGTGCTGTATGTAGATGACATACTGCATATGGGGAATGATGTTCCTCTGCTCCAGTCAGTGAAAGCATGGTTATCCAAAAACTTCTCCATGAAAGACTTCGGTGAAGCATCCTATGTACTTGGTATTAAGATCTATAGGGATAGGTCTAGAAGGATGCTTGGTTTATCCTAGTCTCGATATATTGATACCGTGCTAAAAAGCTTTAGCATGGAAGGCAGTGAAAGAGGTTACTTGCCTACGAGTCCTGGCATCACTCTTTCCAAGAAAATATCTCATAAGACACCTGAGGAGAGAAAAAGGATGAGTGAGATCCCTTATGCTTCGGCAGTACGATCCATCATGTATGCAATGCTCTGTACTCGGCCTGGTGTCGCTTATGCCCTAGGGGTAAACTAGCAAATTTCAGACAAATCCTGGAGAGGAATATTAGAAAGTCGTAAAGAACATTCTTGAGTACTTGAGAAGGACTAAAGATATTCTCCTGATTTATGGTAGGTCAGATTTTAAACTGGAGGGTTACACAGATTCTAGCTTCCAATCAAACTCGGATGACAATAAATCCATTTCTAGGTATGTATTTACTCTGAATGGTGGCGTAGTATGCTAGAAAAGTTCCAAGCAAGGTTATTTGGCTGACTGTATGGTAGAAGCTGAGTACATCGCTGCAAGGGAAGTCGCCAAGGAAGGAGTGTGGATAATGAAGTTCATCTATGAGCTGGGTGTTGTTCCTGAGGTTGCCGATCCAATCCCTATTTACTGTGATAATACTGGGGTTGTTGCTCAAGCAAAGGAACCTAGATCCCCCCATAAATCAAAACACATCCTAAGACGGTATCACTTGATCAGAGAGATCGTTGGACGTGGTGATATAAATGTCGAACATGTCGACATGAAAGACAATATAGGAGATCCATTCACAAAGCCATTACCACAGCAGTAGTTCGATCTCCACTTTAGTTGTATGGGTATTAAATACTACAATGATTGGCTACAAGTGCAAGTGGAAGATCGAAAGAAATAGTGCCCTTGAGCCAATCACATGATGATGTGTAGGGAACTATTTTTGGTTAATGAATAATATGATGCAACTTTTCATCATATGTTGCATTTATATTTTTTATAAATTAGATTGTGATGAACCCCATGAACTCGGACAATTGATTCCAAGGCCATGATGAGATCATGCCAGTGAGACTAAGGAATCCAAATTCCCATGTTCTAAATGTTCCCAGTTGTAGGATCACCAATTAGGGGATTGGTGATTCCAGATAGACTGGTGCACTTGGTACATGTCTTATACGATAAAGGGTAGTTGATCTAGCAATTACCTGAGCCGTCATTTAATCTACAAGTGCAGGTGCTCATTAGGGAATGAGTTCACTGAACGAACCTACATGAGGAACACAGATTGGAATCCTTATATGAGTGTCGATAGGATGTTCCTCGAGTGATAGTAGATTCAAGCAGTCCTTGGACCTGAGGTTGTCATGGTTACCTTGTGAGTGTCGACCCATTGCTTTGGACTTATCCTTACGTGGCCTTCAATGTCATGAGCTGGATATCTCTAGGCATGGGAAAGCACCCATGGAGGTATGTGAGAAACCAATATAGAATCAGTTACTCCTAGAAAGAGGAGATAATGTCCTGTGTCCCTGTAAGTGTCGACTCAGGAATCTCTGGCCATAGGAGATATGAATGTCAGAAAAAAGTTTTCTGACATGACATTATTGTGACGACGACTTGGTAGGCAGAATACATATGAATTTGTATTAGGGTTTGACACTTTTTCTGTACCCTAGCCGTATTCGGGACATTGTAACTGAGGGATTTAGTTGCACGGTAACTAATCACCGAAGGGTGCTCGATCCTTGTAGATTGAACCTCATACTATTCAGGTAGTTATGACAAGATGCTAGACGTCAATCTTGACTTGTGAGTGGAGTCTCTCACGAACACACTAAAGGGGTTTAGTGGTGGCTTGCAAGATTCAAATAGAAGTCATTTTATCGGATCTGACTCTCCGTTATGCATAACTCACTACTGGCTTAGTGTGGGGCCCAATGGCTCACACACAACAGGCTAACATCGTAACGATCCTTATGAGATAAAGTCTGAATGCGGTTCTATATGTCTACTAGCATGGACATGCTGCAAATCGATCACGGATCTCGTTTATGGACATGTTAGTAAAGATGTTTCGTATAGGAACGAATGTGCGAGGAAGGAGTTCTTCGGTAACCCTAGTTTGTAGGGATTGGCACATGATAACATTTAATATAGTTGATTAAATTTAATTATGAATTAAATATTTAATTAACTACTTGACCATGAATATATTTAATTATGAAGGGGGGTTGGTGAATTAGTTATTCATCTTCTTGGAGAAGATCAAGGACTTGATTCTTTAGAGGCTTCTTGAAGAGAAAGGCTCCAAAGAACTTCTCCTCCTCTCCGTTGGTGGCTGGCCATGTACTTCCTCCTCTCCGGTCCTTTACGAAGCCAAATTGGAGGAGTCATCTACTTGGGTGTGCCACCTACTTCATCCACCTGGAGGATTCCAGAAAAGGACAGCGAGGTATTCTTTGATCTACCTCCTCCTTCCATTGTTTTCTCATCTCCTCTTCCTCTTGTTTTGGAGCTCGGTTCTTGGTGGAAGGGTCGGCCTAGCTCTTGAGGTTTCGGATTTAAGAAAGCATCTCCATTGAGCCACGACGAGTTCGGTTGTTCGTTGCCCCTTTGTGGCGAGGCGCCTAGTGTGGACTATCATTGGAGGACGTGCGTGTGTGCATCTTGATACGGGAATAGGAGCACCCTATCCAACCGCGGTATAAGGTATACCTTCCCCCTTCTACTCGTAGATTTAATTCCTTAATCATTGCTAAAGTAGATCGTTGTTTTGGGATGTTTCAAATTTTTTAAATTTATATTTCCGTTGCGTTTCTTATTCCCATCCCAACACTTTTTACATCATCAAAAAGGGCAAGAGACAAGGTTCTATTATTGAGTGTTATCATGAAAACCAAGAATTCCATAGAACTAAGTTTCATCTACCATTATAGTCTTTCCTACCGATGTAAGCCTGTGGAAGAGAAACACTGATAAGTCGCAAAGCCCCATTACAAGGCATATACTTGGATGTGATGATACCACGAAAATCATTTTTTCAAAGAGACTTGAGTAAAACATGCAATTTTCAAAAAGAATTTTAAATATTTGGAATATAACAAATTCCCAATTGCATTCTCAAATTTGTAAAACTTTCCTCACTTAGTGGTTTTGTGAATATATCCGCAAGTTGTTTATCGATAGGCACAAATTCTACGGAAATATTCTTTTTATCTACATTGTCTCTAAGGAAATGATGTCTTAGATTTATGTGTTTGGTCCTAGAGTGTAATATCGGATTTTTAGTTAAGTTAATGGCACTAGTATTATCACATTGAATAGCTTAGTCCATAGTCCATGAGGGTTTGTTTCATCCAAAGGATTTGTGCATGACAACTAGCCGCAATGATGTACTCCTCTTCGGTAGTTGAAAGTGCAATCGAGTTTTATTTCTTTGAAAACCAAGAAACTAGACTCATCCCTAAGAATTGGCAACACCCACTAGTGTTTTTTCTATCTATTCTACAACCGGCAAAATTGACATTGGAAAAACAAATTAACTCAAAAGATGCATCATTAGGATACCATAATCCTAAGTCAATCGTACCCTTAAGATATCTCAATATGCATTTGATCGCACTTATATGAGACATCTTGGGGCATGATTGAAACCTAGCACATTGACAAACACTAAACATGATATCCAGTCTAATTGTGATTAAATAAATAAGGCTACCAATCATACCTTGGTAACGTTTTTCTTCTACCTTGACACCTTCTTCATCTTTATCAATCTTAATGGATGTGCTCATTGGGGTTGAAGGAATCTTGGCTTCATTCATCCCAAATTTTTTGATGAGCTCCTTGGTGTATTTTGCTTGATTGATGAATATTCCTTTATTGGTTTGCTTGATTTGAAGTCCAAGCATGAAGGAGAGCTCTCCCATCATGCTCATCTCAAACTCCTCTTGCATGCACTTTGCAAACCACTCACATAAAATTTCATTAGTAGCACCAAAGATAGTATCATCTACATATATTTGCACAAGTAGGATATCATGTTTATCATGTTTAATAAAAAGAGAAACATCGGCTTTTCCAACATTAAAAATTTGTTCAATCAAAAAATTAGAAAGCCTTTCATTCCAAACCCTAGGGGCTTGTTTTAAGCCATACAAAGCCTTTTTCTATTTGTAAACGTGATTTGAAAATTCAAAATTTTCAAAACCGGGGGGTTGTTCAACATAAACTTCTTCCATAATAAATCTATTTAAAAAGACACTTTTAACATCCATTTGAAAGAGTTTAAAACATTTAAAAGTTGCATAAGCTAAAAGCATGCAAATGGCTTCTAATCACGCTACGGGAGCATAAGTTTCATTACAATCTATACCCTCTTCTTGGTTGTAACCTTGGGCCACTAACCTAGCTTTGTTTCTAATGACTAAGCCATCTTCATCTAGCTTATTTCTATAGACCGACTTAGTCCCAATTACCATTTTCTCACTAGGACTAGGTACTAAATCTCAAACTTCATTTCTTGTAAATTGATTTAGTTTCTCTTACATGGCTATTACCCAAAATTCATCATCTATAGCTTCCTTAATGTTTTTGGGCTTGAGAAATGAAAGCAACATTTTGACACACATTTTTTAGTTTAGAACGTGTTACCACTTCCGTTGAAGGTTCTCCAATGACTTGATTAATTGTGTGATCCTTTATCATGCAGTAAGCTTTTGGGAGAGGAGGTAGAGCTTCTTCTTCAACTTGAGGTTGGGATGATGAGGGTGAAGGTTCTTCATCATGAGGTGCCTCATTGGATTCATCTTCAATCTCTTTATCATGACATGTCAATTCCTTAAGTTCTTCACCTACATTCACAATCTTGATATTTCTAGAAAAATCATTAGTTTCATCAAATATAACATGCATAGACTCCTCAACTACCATAGTTCTACGGTTATAAACTCTATCTGCTTCAGAACTAGTAGAATATCCAAGAAAATTTCCCTCATCTGATTTGGAATCAAAATTTCCTAAATGGTCCTTAGTATTCAAAATGAAACATTTACAACCAAAGACTTCAAAATATCCCACACTTGGGATTCTATCGTTGCAAAGCTCAAAAGGAGTTTCCTAATCTTTGGCTTTAGCAAAACTCGATTAAAAACATAACAAGAAATGTTTATGGCTTCGGCACAAAAAATACTTAGCAAATTATTTTCACAAAGCATGGTCCCAGCCATTTCTTGTAAGGTTCTATTCTTCCTCTCAACCACCCCATTTTGTTGAGGGGTTCTAGGGGAATAAAATGTTTGTTCAATACCAATCTCATCACAAAATCCGGGAAAAAATTCATTGTTAAGTTCACCTCTATTATCACTTTTAATTTTCAAAATAGAAATTCCTTTTTCATTCACAACTCTCATAGCAATTTTTTTGAAGAAATCAAAAGTTTCATTTTTCTTAGCTAAAAGGAAAACTCATGTGAATCTAGAATAATCATCAACTAAAACATAGCAATAAAATTTACCACCTAACCTAGCAACATCACAAGGACCAAAGAGATTCATGTGCACATGTTCAAGTATACTAGATGTGGTAACTTGATTTATGCTATGAAAGGATGACTTAACTTGTTTGCCATGTTGACATGCATCACAAAGTCCATCCTTATCAAATTTTATCTTGGGTATTCCTTTAGCTAAATCCTTGTTGGTTATCTCTTGGATAAGGCTCATGCTAGTATGTACTAGCCTTCGATGCCATAAGCAAGAGTCATTTTCCATTACAACTAAGCATCTAACATGTGGATTAGGCAATATATTTAAGCATAAAGTGTAAACATTTTCATGCCTATTTCAAATAAATACTATATCATTTCATGGTGCATTTATAATTATGCATTTAGATGCTTCAAACACTACTAGATAACCATTGTCACATAATTGAGATATGCTAATTAAATTATGCTTTAACCCATCAACTAACAAAACATTTTTAATACATGGGTAAGGTAGTATACCTATATCACCAATGCCAACAATCTTACCATTGGAATTGTCTCCAAATGTTACCTATCCACCATCTTTACTTGAGAGGGTTGCAAATAGGTTGATGTCACCGATCATGTCCTTTGAGCAACCGCTATCCAAGATCCATGTGCTTTTATTTGCTTGAGGGTGACTCTCCATCTACAAATGGAGAAGAGACAACTTTAGATACCCAAACCTTCTTGGGTCATTGAGTGTTAGTCATATTGGGAACCCAAGTAAATCTAGCATGGGGGTTCCTTTTAAGTGCACAATCTCTAACCATGCGCCCAAATATCCCACGACAAAAACAATTTCTATTAAATCTCTTAGAGTTATGGGTATGAGCATGGAAATGTGCATGATTATGAGCATGTGAAGTTCTTCTAGCATGATCAACCTTACACATAGAATTTTGTAAGGTTATTATTTTTTTATTAGCATGCATAATTCCTTTCTTAAGCTAAGCATGTTATCATTCAAGTGCTCTATTTGTGAGCTCAAAAACTTGTTTTCATTTTCTAATTTTTCATTTGCATTTTCTAAATCATCTTTGAAGTTTTCAAGGATATGCTTATCACCCTCAAGGTTTTCTACTTCCTTCTTTAAGGCATTGCATGAAAGAAATAAGTTATCATTTTCTTCTTCTAAGGATTTGTTGTCCTTCTTAAGTTCTTTAAATTTTCTACTAAAAGAATTAAATTCATCATGCATTTGTTCAAATTCTAGTTCTAATTCTTGTTGCATAAATGAAAGTTCACCAAAAGTAAATTTTACCTCATTGTCATTTGCCGTGAGGCAAAGGTTTGCCTTCTCACTCTTGGTGTCCTCCTCACTTGATGAGGATTCACTTTCATCCCATGAAGCCATCACGGCTTTCTTATTCTTCTTGGTCTTGTCGTTCTTGTAAGGAGTAGAGGTAGAGGCCATCTTGAGTTGAGGGCAATCCTTTCTGAAATGCCCGTACTTGTTGCAATTGTAGCATGTTTAGCCTCCTTTGCTTCTCCTCGTGCCACCTCTCATAAACCTTCTTGCCATCATAGTCATTTCCTCTTGATCATCGAAATCTTCTTTGGATGATGAAGGTTATTCAACTCGATGTGATGCTTTTATATCAATGCTCTTACTTTTGGGGGAATCTTCCTCCTTGTGTGCCCTTATGTGGATCTCATGTGTCATGAGAGATCCAATGAGTTCGGTGATTTTCATGGTTGTCAAATCCTTGGCTTCCATGATGCAATTACCTTTGGCTCCGAAGCCTTGGGAAGAGATCGGAGGAGCTTCCTTACCTTCTCCTCTTCTTTTATGTCTTTCCCAAGATTACACAAATCATTAGTAATATTTTGAAATCTTGCACAGATTTCATCAATGGTTTCATGTAAACGCATTATAAATATTTCATGGTCATGCATGAGAAGATTTATCTTAGACTCATTAACTTGTGAGGCGCCTTCATATGTAGTCTCTAAGATATTCCAAATTTTGAAGGCCGACTTACAAGTTGAAATCCTATTAAACTCATTGATGGAAAGACCACAATGCAAAGCATTCATGGCCTTGGCATTAGCATTAAAGAGTTTAACCTCATCTATGTTCCAATCATGTATGTTCTCGGTAGGTTGTTTATATCCTACTTGTATTATCCTCCACACATCCTTTCCTTGTGATTGAAGGAAGATATTCATTCTAATCTTCCAATAGACATATATTTGTTGCCATCAAAGAGTGTAGGGGCATGTGTAAAGGTCCCTTGAGCTAGTATGATTTCAATAGTCATTCTAATGTGTAGGGAGAAGATGAGATCTAATCATACAACCTTGCTCTAATACCAAATATTGTTCAAATGTTCACACTAGAAGGGGGTTGAATTGTGTGCAGGTTAATTCTAACTTCAATTCTATTCTTTTCGGTTCTATTTAATTCAACACCCAAACTTGATTTCTCTTGAAGTGAATGATATTTATGGAAAACTAAGCACAATTAAATAGCAAGTAATCAAGTAGAAGGCAATGCAAACAAGTACAATATAGAGTGGTTTGGCCAACATGCCTACTCCACTACCTTGGCTCCTCACAAAGGATTTCTAACCTTAACACATTATAGATGTAATATTTTCCTAAGAATACAATGAGGATTTATCTTTCAACTCTTTGAGAAAGCTACAACACCTATACTCTAGCAAAACAAAACTCTACAACAAACACCAAAATATTTACACACAGACCTTGCAAGCTACTTCAAGAATTTGAAATAAACGACAAGGAAAAACAAGTTTAAAGGAGCTTAAATATTAACCAAACTTGGAGAGCTCCTTTCACCAGCCTTCAATCCTTCCAACACCTCAAGATGAAGAGAAGAGTTCGCTTGTGAGGGTTGAAATGAGAAGACCACCACTTGAGAGATTGAAATGAAGAACTAGGCCTTTTGAATCACTATTGAAAGCACAATCACTTGGTAATTAACTCAATAGAATATTAGAAAAGGTAGGTATGAGAGTTAAGGATTTTATTTATAAGCCTTGAAGAGGAAGGGCTACAACAGCCGGTTGCCACAGATAGTTTTCTATCCGTTATGTCCACCGGTTGATCCTCCGGTAAGATGTTTGATCGACTGAACATGCTACCGATCATCGATCGGGACCAACCCTTTGAGCGAACCTTCGGCCGAATATTGATATCAGCTTGTTTTTGCTGATTTTTCCAATTGACTTCCATTTTCGGGTCTAGTCTTGGATTTTGACTTGGGACATAGTATAGATGGGTTTGGTTGATGTCCTAGGGGCATATTAAAATCATTTCTAATTCTAATCCTAGGTTTTGACTCGATAGCATCTAGAGTTTTTTAACTCGACTTTTTGTGATCTTTTGGATGAACTTCATAGGTGTATCGTTCTATCAACCTGAATGCAAAACTCAACAAATGAGTTACTTTCATGCTTGTTATTATTGAAATAGAGAATGAGACCTAGGTTGAACCCCTGGGCCAACAGCCACTCCTCCTCATGTCATCAATTCAAGACCCTTCATCGAGCACATCATTGCGTTCATCTCCCTAACACTTTCAAGTTGCCGACTACACTCTAGCCTTACGATGGAGCAGGCGATTCGAGCACTCACCTGACGATGTTTAAGTATATGATGATCCTTAACAGCGGAACCGATCCCATCCTCTATCGTGCTTTCCCAACTTTCCTAGGAAAGGTCGCGCTACTCTAGTTCTCTATCTTCTCATCAGGGTCCATACACACCTTCCAAGAGCTATCCCGAGGCTTCACCAACCAGTTCTCTTCATCGTAGATCTATTCCAAGACCGAGGATGCCCTCCACTACATCAACCAGGGGCAACATGAGTCGCTAAGAGACTACTTAAATAGATTCCAAGCCACAACCATGGAGATCCTGAACCTTGACTCATGCATCGAGCTATTTTCCATCAAGTATGTCGAAGCCCTCACCCAATGTCAACAAGAGTAAGAGGAGCAAATTCCATCGCACCTACGGACATACAACCGAGGAGTGTGTGGTGCTCCAAGATCAAATCGAGCGCCAAATCAGAGAGGATCACCTCAAACGCTACGTCCACAACATACGAAGCCGAAGCCAAGATCGACAGAACCACGGCCGCCAACGTCGAAGTCCCTGCATGATGCCTTCGTCACGTGGCACAATGGGCAATTGCGATGACCGCAAAGCCGATCAACCAAACACTGGAATATGCAGAGTCATTGTATATTGCAGGAGGATTCATTAGAGGAGGTGAGGCGAGCTCGACACCGAAAGAAATCACTCTGAGACATCATGACAGTCGATGATTCAGCTAGCCTACGCCAGAGGCCGCCCATTCGAACTCGATAATATCCTTCTATGATTTTGATTTCCAAGGTATTGATGAAAATCTACATGATCATGTCGTTATCTCTATTATTGCTGGTGATTACCTTGTCAGGAAAGTCCTGGTAGACCAAGGGAGCTCAGCTAATATCCTGTTCTATTCAACGTTCAAGAAGATGCACATCGATGAAGCCTCACTCCTTCTTTACCATGGAGACCTCATCAGCTAATAATGACGTTCTGCTCCCCGCCGAAGGCAAAGCCTATCGACATGCATTACCTGGTCATCGACGTCCATAGTCCTTACTACATGATCTTGGGATGACCTTCGTTGAAAAACTTAGGGGTCGTCGTATCGACCCCCCACCTGGTGCTCAAATTCCCTATTTTCGAAACAGAAGTAGGCGTGCTCCATGCCGACCAAAAAAAAGCTCGTCGATGCTACAACGAATGTCTTAAACAAAAGACACCAAATTGAAGAAAAAGCCAAACACTCCATCCCACCAGACTCTCTCCACATCCTTCGGTGAACAGGCGATAGGGACCTCGGAATAGAGCCTAAGTAGGGGGACTCAAAAGCAATCCCGAATCAGAGCGACTTGAAAACTGAGTGCTACTCGGAGTAACGACATGAACTAGAGTCCAGCTAGGCCTAAAATGGCCCGCTCTCTCCCATCCATAAAAGAACGGCGCTCAAGTTCCACTTCTTCCTCCATCTCTTAGCCTAAGTAGAGCGCAACCATGCTCGAACCAAGTACCTCGATCACTCGATAAAACTCTACTGCATTGACAATTTTTTTTTATACTAATAAAGATTGTTTCTTTCACATCTCTACACGTGCATCCAAGAAATTCATGGCCATTTCACCATCCAAGCGACTGTCCCACAACCTATGATAAGAACGTCACCACCCCCAATGACCTCGAGTGTGGTCCTGCCTTACGTTCCTCGGCAAGCTCGACTTGACCCCTAGCGCCACTCTGCTTGACCCCAAGCGCGATCCTCAGCATCAGCGCCACACTCAAGCTCCTATGCCCTCAACGGCCTCAAACGTGGTCCTGCCTTACGCTCCTCAGATAGTTCAACTTGACTCCAAGCGCGGTCCTCAACCACAGCGCCACACTCGAGCTCTCATGCCCTCAACAACCCCAAGCGCAGTCCCACCTTACACTCCTCAGCAAGCTCACCTTGACCCCAAGTGGGGTCGTCGGTCTCAGTGCCACACTCGGGCTTCCATTCATGCCCTCAATGACCCCAAGAGTGATCTTGCCTTACACAACACAACGAGCTAATCTTGACCCCAAGTGCGGTCCCTCGGCTCAGCTCTCAAGTGCAATCCTCGACCTCAGTCGCCACTCTCGAACTCCTCGATAGGCGCATAGCCTTACGCTCACAGCCGCTACCCTTTGGCTCTCACACCAAAATTTGATCCGACAACCGCCAAGCAATTACCAAAAAGGTACACTTAAAACTAATTTTATTTATGGCAGGAGTACAACATCAAAAGTGACCTTCGGCCTCAATCGACGCTCTTGGGGTCCTATACCCTCAATCATCAAGCACAATCCTCGGCCTTAGTTGTTGGCTTTCAAGCTCTCATGCTCTCAACAGGCACCTCACCTCACACCCTCAGTTGACATCCTTTGGTCCTCATATCAAACTTTGGCCCTTGCCGCCCACTTTAATCCATCAAATCACCGGGAAATACTAAAAATGTACTCTTAAAACTAACTATATCTATGACAGGAGTTTGACCTCCACAGTCACTGTTATGCTCGCAAATCCCAAAATAATAATTTATTCTTTAGCAGGGGACCGTGGGCCCAAGTTAGCGCGCATTGGCCTAGAGCCGCAGAATTTAATTCGGGTAAGTTGCATATATGGAAAAAATTTAAAATATATATTTATTTTATTTCTGAGATTTAGCATGCTAGTGTAATATAGGGTCCCGAGACGAATTCAGTAGTTCAATCAGAACTAGAATCGGAGTTAGAACGGGTTAGAAACGGGCTAGTTTAGTCGGATACCTTAAGCGAGGGCATTTTGGTAATTTGGGCTAGCCAGGGCCCACGAATAACCAAAGGGGGGTGCACGTCTACTATTTCTAGCCGTACGCCACCCAAGAGAGAGAGAGAGAGAGAGAGAGAGAGAGAGGGAGGGAGGGAGTGGAGGCAACACCAAGAGCAAGGGGAGCCGTCGGAGCTGGGATTTCGCGAGTTCGTCGGCGTTCAACGTAGGAAGATCCTCCGCTTCTTCTACCTTCCTAGTTTCTCCAGAAAGGTGAATGGTTCTAGTCATCTTTCCCCCCAATTTCCTCATATATGCTGCCGCCCCTATGTCATGGAGATTTTGTCATTTTCGTTGGGTTTTTCGTGAATCGAATTGGATAATCGTATCGAGATTTCTATCGTGACCGCAATGGTTCTATCGGATTGATTTTTGGGCGATTGGCCGCCCCTCTTCCCCCTTGTTTTCTTGATGATTTCTTGTGAATTCTTGATGGTTGTTGGGGTTTCTTGGTGCATGTTTGAGATCTTGAGGAAAGAAGGAAGATAGGGTGGAATTACGGTGTGCCACCCCCTTTAGGAGGGTCCTTAAGAACCCTAGGGAGGGCCGGCCACCCCAAGGATGATATTTTTATGAACTGAGATATGTTTTCACACCTAGAAAATGCACTTTAGGATATGTTGGATGGATTCCTAATAATAGTATGATCATTGTAGGAGCCTAAACTTAGAGATTTGAAACCCTAGGGACACCTAGAGACGCTAGGACCTAAACTTAACTATCGGAAGGGCCGATCCAAAGAACACCTAAGGGGGCCGAACCCTCCTAGCCCCTAGGGAACTCGGGTAGGGAAGGTAGGCCATCCTAGGGTAATCGGTTAGGGTCTTCAAGGGAGGGTTACATTGTATAGAATTGCTAGGTGGTGATACCCTATCTTTTTAGACCTTCCTATATGTGTTTTTCCTTCTTATTATTCTATGCTTTAGATGTGTTACATATTTATTCCTTATTGTCCCTTCCATGTCATATGCTTATATTTACATGCGTGGTTGTGAATTATGACTTGAGAAGGTGGAGGATGAGGTATGTTCTATCATACCCTTATTTTCTTGTTGATAGCACATTATAATTATGTTGGTATAACTGCGTGTGTGGTGATGTGATGTGCTTGTTGTATTTTTCGGTAGTCTCGCTGGTGAGGGGAGTGTATGCCCCAAAGAGACAGTGTTAACCTTATTTCGGAAGTCCGGCTGGTGAGGAGAGTTCATACCCCCAAAGAGATAGTTCGGAGACCCGACTGGTGAGAGGAACATATGCCCCAAAGAGACGGATCGGAAGAGCCATGTCGGTGAGGGGAGAGCATACCCCAAAGAGATGACACTTGTTGGGTGGTAGATCAGTGGCCACAACGACTACCTACCTATGTGGCGATGAGGACCGACGGGTCCGGTTGAGCATGTGGATATGGTTACATTGTGCATAATATATGTGGTGGCATTTTCTTGTAGGTTGCTATATATTAACGAGGATGATTGCACTGCTAAAATAAATGCTCAAAATAAAATTATGCTTTATGTTCTTATGCTTATCTGTATGCTTTTGACTATGCATGATGATGATGTTGTGGTGAAACTAAGGGCTAATCTACTCATTAAGTCCTAGTTGGACTTGCCCCTCATTCTGTTGTTTTGCAATGCCTGAGTTAGATTAGAGAGGTATCGGGGTGCAGTAGCACGGCTAGTGGTGGCAAGACAGCGGGTCTCGTGACACGTCATGGTCGAGGGGGATACCCAAGTCATTTCTTTTATTCTTTGAGTCGTTGAGTCATGTTGACTCGGTTTATTTATTTTTGCACTTTATATTAGTTGAGTGTCTTGTTATTTATTAAACTTTTAAAATCGATTTAAACAGTTATTATTTATTGAGTTGGTGATGTAGGGTTTTTGAAAATAAATGTTTCCTTAAAAATCCTTGAGATGTTATTAAATGTTCAAGTTTGGTTTATGTGTTCATGTGGTTCAGTTTGGGTTAAGCTTTGGGGTACGTGGCATACCTTGGCCTGTCATACCAGAATTAGTGTGTGACAGTCACCAAGCGACATCGACCACATGGCACCAGAACACCCTTTGGCCTAACCAAAATAAAACCCGACGATAACAACCAAGACATGTCCTTCACAGCAAGAGTGCAAAGCAAAACAATCAATCAGAAAATAAAACGCTCGTAGGCACAAATTTAAACCCTCGAAGGAGTAACTGTCAAACATCCTCAAAAAGAAAAAGTCCCAAAGCCCCCACGGGGTAGCAATCCATTATAGGCAGTCATCCATATAGCTCTCAGGCGGGTGATTCTAAAAAATCACAACTTTTGCATCATCTCCTCAAAACCTTGCACCGTCAGCCTCGACTTCTCTGCCTCAGCTCGGGTGGACTCAATCTCGATCCTTAAACAAGAACCATCCGTAGTAGTTGTAGCCAAATCACGGTAGAGCTTTTCTAGCTCCGTTTTGGACTTATCTTCCACCTCATTTTCCCAAGTAGTAGATTCGGAAATTGCAGCATTCACATGCTCAACCTCACAAACCTTCACCCCAAGGGCCTTCTTCACCTCTACTAGTTCGAGTTTTAAAGACTCAATCTCCTGATCCTGAGCCTTCGATACCTTCAACACAAACTCCCTCAACCTATTTACCAGGCCCCTTACTGGATACAATTAGCCTAGGCAAGCTCCTATGGGTCTGCTCCCTCCGATAAGTCTGCCCAAATGTTGAACGAGAAATACTGGCTACCGCGAAGAATCATAACCAGATGTTGTTCGATTAGTACCCCGTTCTCGAACTCAATGAATGTAAATCGAACCCAAAGGTCCTCGAACAAGGTTTGATACATAAAAATGGACATGGGCTCTCCTCTATGGTAAACCCTATCCACCGGGGATAATGGAAGGGAGTCATAGGCTTCGTCATCACCCTCATAGGAAACCGACATGACTTCCCGAAAAGACATGACATCAGGTCGATCATCATCGAACTTTGCAGCTGTATCTCTTCGTGGACCCACGAATAAGGATCCCAAGTTCCTCCTGACGGCCTTACCTCCAACTTAATGCCACCACCTCTCCTTGCCATCAACTCGGCGAATATTGCAAAACCCTAACAAATGGGGACAAGTCAATACAGTCTACCAACCTAAGATCAATACTGATAGCAAAAAAAGCTAAAGCAAGAACCAAAAAGACTCATTGAAGAAAAAATGGAGGTAGCCAAGGGAAACGATCGACATCAGCGTCACCGGCGAAAAACTCTATGAGGCAAGCACCAGATAGCAAGAAAGGCGAGAAGAGTTCAAAATGAAGAAAGAGAAATTGCTTTAAAGGCCGAGAGGCAACCCTTCCCATCGAACGGCTGAGAACAATACCGTGAGTAAATCCCAACCGACAAGCTCAGCAATGACGATTCCCGAGAATACTCTCAAGGAACGAACAGACGACTCTCCTTATCATGATTACTCTTCGAATGAGAGTTAATGCTGAACTGGCAGACATCAATCAGCAACTACCACATTGGAGGAAATACCCCTTCGCTACGTAGCCACCACACTAGGAGCGGAAATCGAAGGGTCGCAAAACAACACTACGAAGATATGCCGACTTGACATACCTCGGCCAATCAAAAAGCCACAGCCACACATGCTCCACGATCCGTCCAGGGTCAGACCTCGGCACCTGTAGCAGCTCAACACCCACATCAGCTCAGCAAAAAGTTGACACACTCTCGGAATCTAGTAGATGCTCCTCTATCAAACCAAGATCAGAGGCCAACGCACTACTTAGAGATTGGCATGAAGTCCTCAGACTCTGACCAAGCTCGGGGGCTGTGGACTGGACTAGCACTTTGGGACCGATCGAATTAGGCCCAGAAGCGCCCAAACTCATGAACTAGACTCAAGTCAAGTCAGATGACTTAGCCCAAGGTTCCACCCGGCCATACAAGGACACTTATGTACTCATTAATTACGACACATTCGTCATTCACGAACCTGACATCTCCTAGATCAGTCTTGACCATTCTGAGCAACATTCCTACGAGATTATCGGGCAACATTGTCGCCAAATATCTCTCATCCTGCACTATATGCAGACACGATGCTCCCAAATATTTCTAGATTCCAATTTCTATTACCCTCACCTGGAACCCTGACCTAATCCAAGTTAGCCTAAAAGTGATATATCACTACAATAATAATCTAACACCTCACACAAATTGGCACCAATTTTTTGGAAGAAATCATCGCCAGCCAATGCCAGATTAAATCAACCAAAGCTGGTGCCTTGCGTCGATTTTTTTAAAAAAAATATTTTATTTTACATTTTTAATCCAACATTGAAATTTTAATTGTTCTTAAGATGAGATTAATTCCATTCAATTGAACAATTGGTTCATTTGACGTATAAAATTTTAGACTTTAATTTATATTTAATATTAAAAAAAAAAATAACAAAACCTAATCATGTGTAACTAAACGTCATCAATAAAAAATTGATAGCAGTGTCTAATTCAGGCATTAGTACCTTAATGATTTGTTAAGAAAAAACACCGGCCCCACTAATTCAAGCATCGATGGTTTACACTTCTCTTCTTTCCGTCGCCTATTTAGATGCATTCAAAAGGGTCTAAATTTAAATTTCGTCTATATTAAAATGACAGTTTTTAATGTAAATATAATTTCAGCTTTCCTTTCTTTTTTGTAGTGTATAGGTCAGCTCGAACATCGTCATCCCTTCTACAGTGCATATGCATAATGATATGAATTAGTTTTCGCACCTATATACTAGAATGTGTATACTGAAGTTTATTTTAAGGGTGGTACTGATTTTATTTTAAGGGATTCTCTTGGTAATATCATTCATGTTGCCACCTTCTTTATTATAAATCAGTATGCCATTTATTGTGAGGCTTTTGCTGTTTTTGCAGAGACTTCAATATGTCCCGGCTCTTGGATTGGATCCGATTATTGTTGAATCAAATTGTTAGATGATTATAGATGCTATTCAAGATTCTTCCACTACACCATGGCAAGTGCAAGGAATCATTCTTTTGCTTTTCGTCAATGTAATGAAGCTACCAATTGATTAGCAAAGAATGGTCGGTTATGTAGGAATGATATTGTTTGGCACTCCCCTAGGCCTCCGGAATTATAAGCCAGTGTAAAAAGAGACATTTCTAGTTGTGGTTACCTTAGCTAAATAAAGTTTTTTTATTTTGGGAAAAAAGTTTATTAAGAGACATATAAGTGGTTACCTTCATGAAGTGGTGAAAATTTTTGAAAGGGTAAATTATACGGAATCCCCATTGACTATAGGGGTTGTGCGCAAGGCCTACCTATACTTATAAATGTTCTTGGAACCCTCCTTCACTTCATTAGTGGTGTGCAAAGATAACTTCCATTAGCCTTTCGGTTAGTAAGTTAACATTTATACGCATATGCGTGTCGTCGGACCCCCCTTCGAGACATTCGTTTTCCTTCTCTTCTACAACCCTAATCGAACACCATAGGGTTGATTGCGTGAGAGAAATGATTTGAAACACCGAGGAACCCTAATCGTCTAGCGAGGGAAGACAATCGAGAAGGATTGATTGCGAGGGAAGATGAGAAAGATCCATTTGAAGGAATAGGGATCCTACTTAAGTCTCTTCTTCAACTTTGTATTTACTTTGAATTTTGAACTTTTAGATTAGGGCTTTTACCGAAATGTTGAAGTTAATTGTGAGATTAGGGCTTTGCTTTTATCGAAATGCTGAAGTTAATTGTGAGATTAGGGTTTTGGCTTTACCAAGATTAATTTATGTGTGGAAATTTGTTAATCTTTGTGTGAAATTTTGAAATGTTGAAGTTTACTGAAGTTAATTGTGAGATTAGGTTTTATTTGATTAGGGTTGTAGAAGAGAATGAAAATGAAGGTTTCGAAGGAGGTCCGGTGCACATATGTGTATAGACGTTAACTTACTAACGGAAATGCTAACGGAAGTGGTCTTTGCACATCACTATTGAAGTGAAGAGAGGTTCCGTGAACATTTGTAAGTATAGGTAGATTTTGCGCACAATGACTATAGTCGATCAATGGGGGTTACATACAATTTATCCTTTTTGAAATGATATATGTACACGCATGAGCCTAAATTAGGAGATTATATATGTTCTTATATGTTTTGAATAAATTAATTAATTAACTAGGGTTACAAATTAAATCTTATCATCTTTTTCTCTGTGTAGTAAATATTCATTTGTGCCTATATACTTAATAATTAATTTTTTTGGTAAATAGAGTTCTTATAATTGTGTGCTGAATAAAATATATGCAATTATAACCTAAAAATATATTAGAATGAGGAAAGCTATTCATTTTCAAATGCATCAAGATACAACATAAATTTAACATGCAGCAAATATCTTCAATGCTTTAGGGCATGTTTTGTTAGCAAAATCAAGTTTATTTTATGATTTCGATTTCACTGAAAACAAAATTACTTACGAAAACATATTTGGTTTGGTATTTTCATGAAATTAAATCGAAATCAGAATGAAAACATGTTTCAATGAAACCAGTTTTCTTAATGAAAATGAAAACGCCAAAATGTGATTTTCAATGGTTTCGGGACTCTTGGTTTCGGTATCAAAATACAATGACAAACTTTTAATTATAAATACCATTTTATAAAATTAAATAATTTATGAATAAATCAAACTATATGTAATTTATAAATAAATAAAATAATAATAATAATTTTCAACTCCAACTATTATCTTAAATTGACAAATTAATTAAACTAATTTATATATAATTGAGACACATGTAATGTTAAAATAACTCATTTTTCTTAAATCCCATCTATTTATAATTTAATCAAAACTGATTTTAGACCATTGAATTTATTTATTTTTTAAAATTTTATAATATATATTTATTGATTTTATATATATTTGAACAAAAAAATCTTAAATTATCAATAACTAAATTAAATATTACAAATATTTTACAATTATATTATCAAACAATAATTTTGTAAACTAATATAAATACATAATTAATTTATTATAAAGTTACAAAGTTAACTTTTTCATCTTTATAATAGTTTAATTACAAAATAAAATTGATAATTATATTGAAAAGCAAATAACATTAATCACTAAAGTTATTTTCTTTTTAATACAAAAAAATGGATTAAAAAACTCATATTTTAATTTTTAGTAAATTTATCTTGTATTGTTTACTATTTATTCTATTTTGAATTGAATTATTTCATATGAATTAGTTTACTATTTATTCAAAATTAAATTACGACTAAAATTATTTAATGAAATTAATATTATTTTCTATAACCAAATATGTATTAACTTATTTCAACGAACTGAGATTGTTTTCATTAACCAAACACTTTTTCAAAAAATTGAAAATCAGAGACTGAAATTAGATCGAAACCAAATTTTACTGAAACCAAACCAAAAAATAGATTTTGCCCCTTAATTTTCTACCAATTTAGCACTTAATATCAATGCATTAATTATTTCTACCAATTTAGCACTTAATATCAATGCATTAATTATTTCTACCAATTTAGCACTTAATATCAATGCATCAATTTAGCACTTATTGATTTTATATATATTTGAACAAAAAAATCTTAAATTATCAATAACTAAATTAAATATTACAAATATTTTACAATTATATTATCAAACAATAATTTTGTAAACTAACTATAAATACATAATTAATTTATTATAAAGTTACAAAGTTAACTTTTTCATCTTTATAATAGTTTAATTACAAAATAAAATTGATAATTATATTGAAAAGCAAATAACATTAATCACTAAAGTTATTTTCTTTTTAATACAAAAAAATGGATTAAAAAACTCATATTTTAATTTTTAGTAAATTTATCTTGTATTGTTTACTATTTATTCTATTTTGAATTGAATTATTTCATATGAATTAGTTTACTATTTATTCAAAATTAAATTACGACTAAAATTATTTAATGAAATTAATATTATTTTCTATAACCAAATATGTATTAACTTATTTCAACGAACTGAGATTGTTTTCATTAACCAAACACTTTTTCAAAAAATTGAAAATCAGAGACTGAAATTAGATCGAAACCAAATTTTACTGAAACCAAACCAAAAAATAGATTTTGCCCCTTAATTTTCTACCAATTTAGCACTTAATATCAATGCATTAATTATTTCTACCAATTTAGCACTTAATATCAATGCATTAATTATCGTGGGAAATGCACTCGATCTCACACAACATATGAATTAGTACAAGTGATCATGCATATCATTGATGCAAATAGCTAGTTAATTAAATATGAGAAAATTCTAACGAAGTGACACCTCAAGTGGTATCCAACTTGATTACAAGGACAATTAGGGTTTTTTAAAGTACCTGGAAAGAGATCTTTACCTAATTAAAGTAGAAGACAAGAGGGTTTGCTAAGATTAAGAAATAAGTTAATTAAAGGTCGAGCCACATGGCCTCAATTAATTTTAATTAATATATTCTTTGAGAATATATGATAGATCATATGTTAGTGTGAGGATTATGTTATCATTCATCATTTTTGCCTATATAAACCCCATGCACTCAGTCATATGCATTCATCAAAATTAAACTCATAACACATATATCATAGATAATGAAGCCACAAACGGCTGCAGTAGTCCTCCTTTGCATTGCTGCAATGCTTCTTGCTTTATCTGCAGGCAATGCAATGGGAGCAAGAGCAGTAGTTGGAAGTAGTGATCACTTTTCTGACAATGGTAACAAGAACTTATTTGCAGCAAAGAATCCAGTTGCATCAAGCTACATCGTGGCCATGGAGCAAATGGAAGAAGAACTTGCCGTGCAGACTCCGAACACAAAACGCATGGTTCCAGGAGGACCAAGCGGACGAGCACCACCTCCACCTTACAAGCTTTGCTAAAGAAGGAAGACAAAGAAGATGCTGATAACTACGTACTCTTCTAGCTTGGTGTGTTGTGCTCATGCATGTCCTCTCATTTGCTTGCTGATTGAGTATAATTAGTGTGGTTACAATTAAGTGGTACTGCTTTATATACATGCTAAGTAATTTGTAAGTGTGTGGTTGCTTCTTCATGTCAATGTTAATATCAATAAAATGTACTTATTCCTGTGTGAAATCTTTAGCATTTTATTATTATAATATATATGCTTCTTTATGTTTAATTAAATATGCTTCTTAATTAAATATGAATCCATGCCTTGGAATAAAACAACTAGTATAATATAATTAATATATTTTCTAATGCAAACATGAATTGATTAATTCATAAATGATTAATTGATTATCTAGGTTTTCTCAATTAATTGTTCATGACTAAACCTAGGGTTCTAGTTCAGTACTGGCTTCTGCAATCACATGTGATCACATGTTAAAAATTATGTTTTATTGAATATTGAATATCACTTAGGTAGTATACTAATAAAATCAAGATCATTAGATATGATAGTCATTTAGGGGCGTTGGCTTGTCCGTAATGAACTTGCATGTTGCAAATCAAATTATAGTAAATAGATTAAATTTTATGTTTGATTACCTGCATTTTATTTTTGCAGCTATATAAGGCCCCAAATGCTAAATGCAGGTTGAGAAACAAAGTCCCTTTTTTCTTTTTTGCTGCCAATAGAAATGCTTGTATCGCAAGCTACAAGTATACTTTATTTGTGGGAAATTGTGAGAATTGAACAATAAAGTTGCATATATAATTTATAACATTTGCTTTTATATGTAAATACTAATTATAAGCATATTGACTCGAGGACAACCAAATGATATATGTATGCATATCATGCTAATTAATTAAGCTAATAGTATATCTTCTATATCTGAGTGTGTGTATATATATAATTAGTTAATCAATGCATTACTTATATCATATTATCCTAAGTTTTTCTTAAAAAATGAGGTTAATTTTAACACTGTTTGATTCACCTCATTTTAGTTCTTCGGTAATTTAATATTGTATTTCTAAATGAAAATAATTTCTTAATGTACAAAAGTGTCGCACACTTATTTATACTCTCACATGGAGAGTCCGTGATAAATTATATTGATTTGTAAAACTTGATATATATATACTATCTCCTACTTTTAGTTTAAGCATTTTAATTAGGTCAGTTATTTAGATTTTCAAAATTAATGTGTTAGTTATGTCATTTAGACGTGAAAGTAGAAATGAGTTGTTGGTCTAAGATTTTCAACCTTGGTCACCATGCATCTTGATTTTGATGATAACAAACTTATTCTAATAGGTTTATCAAGTATTTGATTTCAGGTTCGGCGCCGAGTTGTGCGACGCATCCCCGATCGAAAAAGTCAACATGAGTCATGCCCCAACTCAGGATAGCGTGACCGGCCAGGAATACACCCATGTACCCTGAAGCCTTACAACCACACCGAAATATGACGTACACAACAACATGAATGAATGCATTATAACGAGGAAAACAAAAGTGTAATATACTCCAAGTAAACAAGACACAATTCCGGGACTCAAATAAATAGTCTCACATGAGACTACCAGTGCTGCAAAGATACCCAAAAGCAAAATGAAACATGACATCAAGACTCTCTAACTACAACTCACTACAAGAAAATAGACTTTCACCAACAAACTAATTTTGTTGGTATTACCAACAAAATTTCCAACAAATATATCATTTGTTGGTATTACTAACAAAATTACCAACTCATTTGTTGATAATTACCAACAAATATATCTTTATCCGTTGGTAATACCAACGGACAATTGTAATATCCGTTAGTAATGTTGGATGAAATGACCACACTAGAGGGGGGTGAATAGTGTGTTTACTAAATTAAATAGCCTAAATCCGATTTTAATCATTTCTTCAGTTACTTTAGGCAAATTATAATTCGACGACTAAATGCAGAAGCGATAAATGATAAAGCAATTAAAACAATCAAGATATCAATGTAAACACAAGAATTTATAGTAATTCGGCCTCAATGCCTACTCCACTACCTAAGCACCCCGGTTAGGATTTTCAAACTAACTTTACTAGATTTTCTTGTTTCCTTTACAACGAGGACGATTTCACCGGATAGTCTACGCTCTCACACCGAAGGCACTTCCACACCCGGAAGTCTTTGCCTTCCTATCGAGAGCACTCTCCCACCTCAATCCTAATGACAACAACAACTAATCCTAGTAAACTAAGTTTACAATGCTGGGTTTAAGCCTTAACACCAAGGCAACCACCAACTCAATCAAACCTAGCAATCTTGGTTTACACACTTGATGTACAATCAAAATAAACAACAAAATACAATAACAATTGTAGCAATAAATCAATCAAACTATACTTAGCTCCAAAAGACACTCCCTTGTCCTCTTGATGCCTTGAGATCATGAATCGATAAATCTTGAAGGCTAAATCAATGTGTTATCCTGGAAACTAGGGATTACAAAGGGATGGCTCAAGAAATACTTTAGAATGATCAAGAATTGGCTCAATGTAAGCTTGGATCAATTGTTAAGAGTGGTTAATGAATGATGGAGAGGAGTATTTATAACCTCTCAATGAAATGACAGCTCAATGGGTGGAAAACTAGCCATTACCGCCGCTCAATCACTTGCCGGTCGATCGTCGGTCAACCGACCGATCGACCGCCTAGCGACCGCTGCCCTTCTATGACTTAATCGGGCTATTTGGTCGATCATCGGGTCGACCGAATGAGTCGCGGGCTCATCAATCCCTAATTCGATCGATTGGTTGGTCAACCGAAGCCGTTATGCCAGAGTCGTGATTCTACGATCCTCGGTCGACCGATGCACATTCTGCCAATTTTTGGCCTCTGTCGGTCGACCGAACCTAGACAGGGCAATTTGGTTACTTGGTTTTCTTTGCTTGTTTGCTCGTTTCTTGTTCCGTTTTCGCTAAGTCTACTTATATAACATTCATTAACCCCCCATTTGGAATCAATAAAAATATCTAAAAAATCAAAATCCTTAAGAATCAAAATCTAGTTTTTGGGGTCTAGTACAAATTTTTGAAAAACGGAGCTTTTCTAATTTTTCAGGTCAGATAAGGGTAGGCTAAAAGGCTTCCAAAAATTTATTAAAAATACATCGTTATCTAGTTTTGACCCAAGGAATAATTACCGCCATTTTTTATGTCAAGTAATGTCTAGGACATATAGCCCTCCAAAGAGCTCCCTAGGCTTAGTGAATTTCAGGACGGTTTCGGGTTTTCATGTTTCAGGGTTCGGGATTGGTTTTTGAGTTTCTTAGCATCATCATGAGGATTTACAATTTATCTAGACACCCTAAACCTAAACTCTAACTTCCCAAAGAATCCCGAGCGACGACGAGCGTCCTTATAGATTTCTCCGATTTCTTTGATATTTCTGATCAAGGACGTTGTGCGCTAACCGATATGGAACCTGAAAGATATCTTAATGAAATATTAGTTCCATGTTTGTTTTCATCAAAACCAAGATTAAGACGAAGGTAGAAAACCTTAGGCCCACAGGTAATACATAGCAAAGTATCACCAACAGATTTCACCAATGAAAATCCGTTGGTATTAGTATTACCAATGGATTCTTAACTATTACCAACAGATTTTTTACTATTACGTAAATCCGTTGGTGATATCCTATTTTTTTATAGTGACTGGGGGAAATTCTCTCGTTGAGCTTACGCCGTCAACTGCATCAGGCCTCATGAGCCGCACCTGAACCTTTACACAAAGGCAGGAGGGCGCACAAAAGCACATAACTCAGTGAGAGGTAGGGTGATACCCACCCTCAAGAATAATATCACATATCACAGAAATAAATGAAAAATGATAATGTGTTTAATTAATCTAACATCAAGTCATATATAGCAGCATAGGATTATCATAGTATTGTACATCTCATAAATACATATCATTTAATGGCACATATTAGGCTCATCCCGGCCTTATTTCCGGGGACACGCGCATACACTAGCCACGCGCCACTTGCCCCTCTAGTCATTGTCCAACACAAGTCGAGAATCTCCCTCCGATGTAAGCCACACAAAGAGGGTAATTGTTAGGGTGGCCTCCCGACACACTACCCGGCCCAAATTCGTTTCTTCGGGTTTTCATGCCGTCACCTCCGTGACCTTCCCTGTCACCAATCGAAACCTCGTCACCGATCAAAACCTCATATACCCAACATCGTCTCTTCGGGCATTTCCTACCACGAGTGGGTTTTCGGAGCCATCTCTTGAGGACCTTCTTTGTCACCGATTGGAATCTCAAATCATTAGCCACATTCGAGGGAGGTGGAACAATATAATTATTATAACCAAAAGTTTGATTAAATTTATTATGATTTTATTTCAGCAGGAGAATGTGGACTTCAGCTAAAAGCAGGTTAATGGAATATTCCAAGATAATATCGGGTAAGTTCTTGACGTAGAAAAATTTTGAGAAATTTTTATAATTAGATTTTCTGCATTTTGGGAGGTTATAGTGATAGTATACTTCAAGACGAGTCCAACGGTTCGATCGGAACTCGAATCACAGTTAAATTGGATATTTAACGGGTTGGTTAAATTGAGTTAAGTGGGGGGTGAATGGGTAATTTGGGGCTCAAAATTGAACCCCAAATTTAATACCCAGTTATGAGACTAGGGGCGCCGCACAGCACGTGAGCAGAGGGCGGCATTTGGAGGAGGAGCGGGCGGACTTGGCCAGGACTTCAAGAGTTTCATCGGAGACGATCATCGGAGATCCCAATCGTCCTTCTTCCCTTTCCATTTCCTTCATTAGGTGAGTGGTGTAATCTTCTTCTCCCTTGTTTTTTTACCCGAGCCGCCCCTCCCTTGTTCAGCCGAGATTATGAGAAGAAATCCCTAGGTTTTGATCAAATCTTGGTTGTAAATCTAACATGAAATCATAAGTTAGTTGTTGGCCCTCCACAGTCTGTGGTGGATTTCTTGAATATTCTTTCAAGTGATAGTGCACTCCTCTATAAGGTGCGATTAACCTAGAAGTTAGCTGGAATCCAGCATCGACAAGATAAAATTTACCTATCCAAAAATATCATCACATGTCACTATTGATTAATTAAGTAATAAGATTTGAGATTAATGATGAAGTTGTTGGCCTAAGGTTTTCAACCTTGGTCATCATCTTGATTTTGATGAAAACAAACTTATTCTAATGAGTTTATCAAGTGTTTGATCTCAAGTTGAGGTTACAATATGCACGCGAACTTCATTTAGAGAAATACCAAAAATCAGCAAAAATGGCTCTATCATAGATCGAGTAGAAAATCTAGATTTAGAAATAGAATTCATGTAATATGTCTATAGGTATTTATCCCAAGCCTAATTGTAATGCTATCCAAGTCAAAACATGGTAACGGAACCCGGAAGCGAAGCGCGCAAGAAGAAAACTCGAAGAAACAGTCTCAGTCCAGGTTCGGTTGACCGGTCGATCGACCGAATGAAGCCAAAAATTGGTAGAAGGGTATTCGATCGACCGACAAATGCCCAAAACTAGCAGAATGCCTTCAGTCGCGGCGGTCGATCGGTCGGTCGATCGATGACCGATCGGCAAGTGACCGGGCATCCCCAACGGGTAGAAAAAATGACCGTTGGGTGGAGCTGCCATGTGAGGGGTTATAAATACCCCTCACCAGCCATCTAAGAGCCTCTCAACCATTCATTGAAGATCTCCTAGAGTGATTTTGAGCCTTCCCAAGTGGATTTCATCGCACAAGCTTCAACAATCATTCATCTACTCAAAGCATTCCATCCGCCTCAACTCCGGCTTCATTTGGAGCTCTATATCTTGACGAGTTGGAGGCGTAGGAGGTTTTGCAAGGGAGCTCACTTGTGTGGTTTAATTCTTAGTTCCTTTGTTGTTATTTTTCTTGTTATTAAACTAGGTTTCCATTGTTATCTTGCTAGGTGTACTAAGGTTAAACACCTTAGGTTTTCCTTTGTAGAATTGTGTTTTGCCTAGGAGAATAGGTTTGAGGCATTCTCAAAGGGTTGAGAAACAAGTCCTCGGTTGTATTCAAAGGAAAACACATTATCTATAAAGGTGTTGGTTAGAAATCCTTGGTGAGGAGCCAAGGTAGTGGAGTAGGCGGTTGGCCGAACCACTATAATTATTTGTGTTTGTATTGCTTTGTTTGATTGTTATTACTTGCTATTCATACTTGTCAAGCATCGTAAATTAGTTGCATATCAATTTGGTTGCATTCATAATCGAATTGAACATAGCTTTAACCCAACACTATTCAACCCCCCCTTCTAGTGTGGGTATTTGATCAATAATTAGTATCAGAGCAAGGTTGTAGGCTTAGGTTTAACCATCTAACCTACACTTATGGATTCTAGTATCACACTAGGTCAAGGGTTTTCAACTCATGCACCTCCTCTTTTTGATGGAAACAATTATCCCTATTGGAAAACTAGGATGAGTATTTTCTTGCAATCTCTAGGATTAGATGCTTGGAAAATTATTCATGTTAATTATGAGCTACCCTCCAAGAGCATGGATGAGTGGTCTCAAGAAGAGATCAAATTGTTTAATTCAAATGCCAAAGCAATGAATGCGTTACATTGTGGTTTGTCCATAAATGAATTCAATAGAATATCATGTTGTAAATATGCTTTTGATATTTGGCATGTTTTAGAAACTACTCATGAGGGAACCTCCCAAGTTAAAGAGTTCAGAATAAATTTGCTTATGCATGACTATGAACTCTTTAAAATGCATACTCATGAGAAAATAGATCAAATGTATGTCTATTTTCAAAATATTGCGAATGCTTTAACTAACCTTGGAAGAGACATACAAGAAGAAGAAAAAGTGAGGAAGCTTCTTCGATCACTTCCCAAAGCATGGAAGCCAAAGGTGGTTGCTATCATGGAGGCCAAGAATCTTGGCACCATGAAGCTCACCAAACTCATTGGATCTCTCATGACCCATGAGATCCATATGAAGGCAAAAAAGCAGGAAGATGCCCCCATAGGCAAGAACATTGCCTTAAAAGCATCATTTGGTGATAGGACCTCATCATCATCATCATCATCATCATCATCATCATCATCATCATCGAAGAATGAAGAATCTGAGTACAACAAAGATATGATTCACCTTGGATGGATGTTGATGGAACTAATGGGAAATCCTCTCAAGAAGAAGAAGGGCAAAAATAGAATCGTGTGCATCCAATGCAACAAGCCCGGGCACTTGGAGAGTGATTGTCCTAAGACCAAGCTCACCTCCTCATCATCCTCAAAGAAAGATAAAAGAAGAATGATAAAGAAGAAATAACTAATGGCTACTTGGGATGAAAGTGAGTCACAATCACCTTCAAGTGGGGAAGAAAGCTCAAGGGAGAATGCAAACCTTTGTTTCATGACAAAGGATAACGAGGCACCCACTATTACTATAGGTGAAAATATTTTTACTCGTATAGAATTAGAAAATGAGATTGAGCATATGTATGTAGAATTTAATGTTATTAGAAAAAGATTTAAGGAACTTAGAAAAGAAAATAGGTTAATAGAACAAGAAAATGATGATCTCTTACTCTCTTGTAATAACTTAAAAAGGAAAGTTGAATGCTTGGAAATGATAAAAGTTTCTTAGAAAAGAAAAATGTAGATCTACAAAATTTGAATGACTCATTAAAAATAGAAAATGCCACATTATGCTTACAAATTGAAAATTTGAATGATGGCACGCTATCATTAAAGAATGAGTTGCTTTCATTAAATGATAAAATGAAAAATATGCATGCCCATGCCTCTCATGCAAAATCTTCCAAAATATCTTCTCATGCCCATCCACACCTTCATGTTCATCCTCATGCATCTACTATATTTAAGGGTCATTGTCTATGTTGTGGCATGTACGGACACATGCATGGTTAGGGATTGTGCATTGAAAAGAAACCCCAATGTTAAGTCACTTTGGATTCCAAAAGTTTCTAACCCCCAAGGATCCAAAGAAATTTGGGTACCAAAGTTTACATGCTTAAATATTGGGGGAGACACTACATACAATTGAAGACACATTGATGGCTTGAAGTTGTTTGGGAATTAAAGAAAGAAGAATAAATTCAATTGCAACTTCGCGACATATGTGATCGGTATCAACTCCTAACTCTATTCTTGCCTACTATACTATTGGAGTTTGATGACTTGTGAATGTGATTTATTTAGTAGTCACTTGATATTTGATTCACCATGTGTTTATCTTTGATTAATATATTTGTAGTATCAAGTTTGAATTTAAATGTTTCATTTTATTTTCGGTCTCCTTGGAGACCATTTGTGACCTATAACGGGTCTATGCATCCTTTGGTTTTAAAACCTTGGCTAATTGTGGCCGTGTTGGTTTTCAACTTTAGGAAGGGTTTGAGATCTTGATTTTAAAATATCTTTCACCTCTTGAGATCTCCTTGATTCGTTTTGATTTCAATTTTGGTTGTATTTTGAAAATGAATCCTCACTAGTTAGCAAAACTTGACTTTTGAGAAATAAACTTGATTTTCCTTTGCTATCTAGTTTATGAACTTGCTAAGTAAGAAAATGTATATTGTGTCATTTATGTTTCAATTACTTGCATGTTGAGCATTGATTAGGATGCAAATGTTTTTATAGAACACATGCTAAATACTTGAAAATTCTATGAGGTAGTAGTTTCACCTTTGCACGATGTAGTCTGATACCTCATAAAGCATGTAGAAACTCTTGCACCTTGCTCATGGTAATGTACTTGATTGTGTGTATATGAAAATTCATGAGCATTTAGAAAAATGACTTGTAGACAAATTTCTTGATATACCATGTTAGTTCTTGATCAAAATTGTGCCAAGTCATTTGAGTAATCTTTGGGACTGTTTCTAGTAACTCAAACTTTGTATACATGATTAGAATGATAATATTTTAGTCATATACAAGTTTGATCAAAATTAGAAATGATTATGAAAAATGAATATTTTTCAATAAAACGTGAAATCTGAAATTTTAAATATTATTATTAAAAATGCAGAAAATTAATTTTTGAAAATTTCTTGTTTCTACGCTTTGCTTGAAAAATCTAGTTTTCGCTGAAAAAGTTGCAAAAAGTCTGATTGAGAATTCGATTTTATATGATTTTGGATACATCTTTATCAAAAGTCGAAAACTTAGTCTTTAACGAGTAAGTGACTTTCGGATATCCCATAATTAAGTGTGTATAACCCTCTTGACATATCTTGACGCTTGTCTTATCTTTGTGTTTATTATTTCAAAGCATCCTTGATAACATGTATGCTTAAATCTTGTCATTACGTAATTTAAGGGAAGTCTAGTAGTGCTTAACTAAGGCCCTTTTTGATTGATGTCAAAAGAGGGAGAAGAATCTCGACATAAACATGCATATAGTTAGGCAGAGTTTATTCTAGATATGCATGTTGATAGGGGGAGCACTATATATTCACTTGATGAAATGCTATGATTGTTGATACATTTCTTCATGCATTTATTGAGAAGTTTGTCATCATCAAAATGGGGGAGATTGTTGGCCAAATGTTTTAAACCTTGGTCATCATCTTGATTTTGATGATAACAAACTTATTCTAATGAGTTTATCAAGTGTTTGATCTCAGGTTGAGGTTACGATACGCGCGCGAACTTCGTTCGGAGAAATACCAAAAATTCGCAAAAATGACTCCGTCATAGATCGAGTAGAAAATCTAGAGTTAGAAATAGAATTCATGTAATATGTCTCTAGGTATTTATCCCAAGCCTAATTGTAATATTGTCCAAGTCAAAACTTGGTAACGGAACTCGAAAGCGAAACGCGCAAGAAGAAAACTCGAAGAAATAGTCTTAGCCCAGGTTCGGTCGACCGGTCGGTTGTTCGAATGAAGCCAAAAATTAGTAGAACGGTATTCGACCGACCGACAGATGTCCAAAACTGGCAGAATGCCTTCGGTCGCTCGGTGGTCGATCGGTCGATCGATCGACGACCGACCGGCAAGCGACCGGGCGTCCCCAACGGGTAGAAAAAATGCCTGTTGGGTGGAGCTACTGTGTGAGGGGTTATAAATACCCCTCACCAGCCTTCTAAGAGCCTCTCAACCATTCATTGAAGATCTCCTAGAGTGATTTTGAGCATTCCCAAGTGTATTTCATCGCGCATTCTTTCCGCATTCTTTCTACTCGATGATCCTTCGACGATCATTCATCTACTCGATGCATTCTTTCCGCCTCAACTCCGACTTCATTTCGAGCTCTACATCTTGACGAATTGAAGGCTTTGGAGGTTTTACAAGGGAGCTCACTTGTGTGGTTTAATTCTTAGCTCATTTATTGTTATTTTTCTTATTATTAAACTAGGTTTCCATTGTTAGCTTGCTATGTGTGCTAGGTTAAACACCTTAGGGTTTCCTTTGTAGAATTGTATTTTGCCTAGGTGAATAGGTTTGAGGCATTCTCAAAGGGTTGAGAAGCGAGCCCTCGATTGTATTCAAAGGAAAAAACATTATCTATAAAGGTGTTGGTTAGAAATCCTTGGTGAGGAGCCAAGGTAGTGGAGTAGGCGGTTGGCGGAACCACTATAATTTATTTATGTTTGTATTGCCTTGTTTGATTGCTATTACTTGATATTCGTACTTGTAAAGCATCGTAAATTAGTTACACATCAATTTGGTTGCAATCGGTATCGAATTAAAAAGAAATCGAATTGAATATAACTATAACCGAACACTATTCAACCCCCCCCTTCTAGTGTGGGTATTGATCAACAAAAGCTCCATTTTTTATTACCTTCGGGATATTTAAGGCTATGTTCCTTAGTTAAAGCATCTTTCAATATCCTCGAGTCTGATGCAGTCCCTTCCCAACCAGGAACGACATAAGTAAACTTCAAGTCAAAATCGCATGCATCGAATACATTCAAGGTGGGCCAATCTTTTCGTCCACGATATTTAGGAGCATCTTGTCACACCCCAACTTAGGGTCGTGTGACTGGCTAGGGTCTATGTCCTACCCTGAAGCCTACTACATACACTGACTAACAAAAACCGGAAACACATAATAAAAATAACGATGCAGCTTTATTCAAATTTTTAAAGAAGGTTCACAATTTTTATAAAAATGAAAAGTTGTGAACATCAACCACAATATGAAACAACTGAAGTTTAAAGTCGAATACATGTTTTCAAATAGACACTCTCAGTGTATGAAAATCAACAGTCCTAGATCTCTAGACTATGACTAATGGACGCTGCTACGAGATCTACGCCACTGCTTGCCCTCTAGATGCACCATGACTCCAAGCCTCAACTCACTGATTGGGTTTTGCAAAACAAGAAAATAAATTGTGAGTCCACATGGGACTCAGTGAGCGGTTCTTCCGAACCTCCACGTAAATCCCCAATAATCACATATATATATATATATAAGACAGCAAAATATAAAGTTAGGGATATAATTTGCTTCCGATATGACAACCGACCTCAAGGGTCGTCCTGTATAGACCATACATACAAACATCCAGCTATAACAGCCCAACTAAGCCACATGGCACCCGACCCTTAGGGCCTACTCATGATCCAGTGCTTCAGCCCTAACCAGACCTACCACACAAAGATAGTAACATACTGGCTATACGGCCTACATAACACACAAGTGAATCAGAGCAATCTCCGGGCCGACGACTAGGATGGTCTAATAGTCTCCGGACACCTACCGGGTTAGGGATAGCTAGTCCCACCCAATTGGGGTCTGACACCTAGCGGGCCCGCTGGTGAAATCTCAAGACCCAAATCACTGGCCGAGTCAAGCATTAGTCATTTTGACTATTCATGCTTCTCGGCTGACCACCACAATCACATCACATAAGCAAAGTATCCTAGAGTTTCCTTATTTAAAATTCCGGGTGTCCGCCCGTGCTCAGCCTTTTTTTCGGCTGTATCATGCGCACATTATTGTTTGCTGAATGTTTCTTAGGTGTGAGATCTAACTTGTCCACTTTTGAGTTTTCATAAATAACACACACTTTATAGTTTCATGTAAATCATCTAGCGTCATCTGCTACCTTTGCTGATGTAAACTACATGTTATAAACTTGGAAATACACCCAATAACAATACTGCACAACATATAATCTATAAATAAATTACTTCACATCACCTACTATGTATAGCCACATGATTCAAATGATAATGAATATAAATTCTGCATTTAACAATAATTTCAACAAGGAAAGAAATTATCTAATATGGTAAAAGTACAACCTAAATTCAGAATTTAAAGAGGGAAGATCTAAGAATGGTTACTATCCTACCATACTACTAAATACATGCACCCACACAGTAGTCTTCCTTAGTTAGAGTCTTACCTAAATGTCATCTTGATTCTACTTGTCAATCTAGTCAACCTTCATTTCCTATTGTTTTGAGTATTCCTAATCATGAAGCTTAGTTTCTAGAGGCCACCACCCCCTCCCTCTTGCTCGACTGAGACTTGAGCAAGGCATGCCTTGCTCGGCCGAGTCTTAAAGGGTAGGAACAAGGAGGAAGAACTAACCTCAATCCTAGTATCTTGTTTCCAATCTAGCCTAACCAAGCCATTGATCGATATGTACACCGCTTGCTCGGCCGAACCCTGGACATGGGCTGTCCCCTTGTTGGCCGAACCTACAAGGCTTAGAGAAGGACTTTCAATCCTCATTTCGAGTAAATAGACTATACATCCACTCGATATAGATTCAAGATCGATTAAAAAGGGGTTTATACCCGTCGAGGGAATTGGGAAAATTTTTGGCATGACCTTTCCCCTTTTCCCTCTACTCGGCAGCCCCTAAAACATCAAGATTCGAGAAAACTACGGTAGATCCACCGTAATAGCAATTAAAATAGCGATACGAAGATCAAAGTACCATAAATCAACGAAACCTCGCAACAAAATCTCTACCTAGCAATCCTAGGGGTTCGGCCACTCACCCCCCCCAAGCAACCATGGAAAACAACCACTCACTTTGATTAAGGAAGAAGAAGGGATGGACGTTGGCGATCTTGATCCTTTCGACGGCGACACGATTTCTTGCGCCGACCCAAGATCTCCCCTCCTCCATCTCTTGCTCGGGTTGCGTGCGGCTCAAAGATGAGCCACACGGCTATAGATGAGGGGTTTTATTCCCTCATCTACAAATGACCTCTATGCCCTTCATCATAACTTAGCCCTTACTCGACTCAATCCGAGTCCGATTCGGGCTCCGATTCAATCCGCACACACGAGTCAAACTCGACCCTAATAAGACATCTAATGCATAAAAGGAAATTTCCATTTAACCAATTAAATTTCATAGGTCGAGTTATACCTTCTACTCGAGGCGATTCTGAGGCTTGACCCGACTAACCCCTGGTCCGGTGCGCTGCACCAAAATAGATTTCTATATTAGGAAAATTTCGGGTCTTACAACCTTCCCCCCTTAAATGAAATTCGTCCTCGAATTTTGATGAATTATAAAGGCTTACCGACTCTCCAAATAGGGAATGGTAACGCTCTCTCATGTCTCGCTCTATCTCGCAAGTGGCTTCTTGTCTGGAGTGGTGCTCCCATCTAACTTTCACCAAGGAAATTTCCTTGGACCTTAGCTTCCTGATCTGTCGATCAAGTATCTCCACTGGCTTCTCCTCATACGAGACCGCCATGCCCACCTCAATCGCAGTCGGCTCGATCACGTGGGACTCATCCCTCACATATCTCCGGATTATTGACACATGAACTTTGCTCAGGCTGGGAGGCAAAGCCAGTTCGTAAGCCACCGCGCCTCTCCACTTGAGGATAAGGAAAGGGCCAATGAACCTAGGGCTCAACTCCCCCTTCTTCCCAAACCGGACTACCCCTTTCATGGGGGAATCCTTCAGTAACACCAAGTCACCCTCAGCGAACTCCAACTCTCTGGCCTTCTTATCGGCATACATTTTCTAATGACTCTGGGCCGCCAGCAATCATTCCTTTATAATTTTCACCTTCTCTACTGCTTCCTCAACCAGATCAGGACCCACCATGAGTGATTCTCCGACCTCAAACCAGCCCACGGAGACCTACACCACCATCCATACAAGGCCTTGAAAGGAGCCATGACAATGCTACTGTGATAGCTATTGTTGTAGGCGAACTCGATCAATGGTAGGTGTTTCTCCCAACCGCCGGCAATATCCAGGACACACGCCCTCAGCATATCTTCTAAGGTTTGGATGGTTCTCTCAGACTGTCCGTCTATCTGCGGATGGAAAGCCGTGCTGAAATATACTTGAGTACCCAAGGCTTCTTGGAAGGACTACCAAAACCGGGCTGTGAACTGGGTACCTCGATCGGATATGATCATCACTAGGGTACCATTATAATCCACAATCCTGTCTAAAATGAGTCTGGCGTACTACTCCACAAAAAAGGTTGTTCTCACCCACTATCCTGTCTAAAAGTATGCGGTCTTGGTTAACTGGTCCACTATCACCCAAACGGAGTCAAAACCTCCTTTTGACTTAGGCAACTCAGTCACCAAGTCCATGGTGATTTTCTCCCACTTCCACTCGGGCACTTCGAGGTTCTGCAGCAGCCCCACGGGCTTCAGGTGTTCGGCCTTTACCGGCTGGCAGACCAGACATTTGGATACAAACTCTGCTACCTCTCTTTTCATGCCCTTCCACCAGTAGTGTTGCCTTAAGTCTCGATACATTTTGGTGGCTCCCGAGTGCATCGTGTAAGTGGAATGGTGACCCATTTCCAAAACCTGTTGGCGTACCTCTGCCATGTCAGGCACCACGATTCGATCTCTAAACCTTAGAATACCCTCTAAGTCGACGCTGAACCCATCATCTGCGTCACCTCTCTAGACTAGATCCCTTGTTAGAGAAGAAAATGCGTCCTCCTCTTCCGTGACATGCAACATGTCCATCAAGGTGGACTGTACCCGTAGGTGTGCCACCAAGGTACCTGAAGCTGACACAGTTAGGGTTGCACCCCCATCTAGGCAGAGCGCTAGCTCTCGAGCTAGAGGCCTTCGCCTAATTTCCAAATAAGCCAAACTGCCCATGGATTTTCTGCTTAAAGCATCTGCTACCACATTGGCCTTCCCCAGATGATACATAATAGTGCAGTCATAATCCTTTAGGAGCTCCAGCCACCTCCTCTGCCTGAGGTTCAGCTCCTTTTGGGTAAGCAAGTACTGGAGGCTCTTGTGATCTGTATAGATCTCGTAAGTCTCCCCGTACAGATAATGTCGTCAGATCTTTAGTGCAAAAACCACTGCCGCTAGCTCTAGGTCGTGCGTCGGGTAATTCTTTTGATGAACTTTTAGCTGGCGGGATGCATAGGCTATGACTCTGCCAAACTGCATCAGAATGTAGCCTAGGCCAACCAAAGAGGCATCACAGTAGACTACAAACCCTCTTGAGCCAGAAGGTAGGACCAACACGGGTGCCAACGTCAAGTATTCCTTGAGCTTCTGAAAGCTCGCATCACACTTTTTGTCCCAATGAAATTTGATCATTTTCTGAGTTAACCGAGTCAAAGGGGCTGCAATCTTGGAGAAGTTTTCTACAAACTTTTGGTAGTACCCGGCCAACCCAAAAAAGCTGCGGATCTCAGTCATGCTGGTTGGCTGTCTCTAGTTGTGCACAGCCTCCACCTTTGAGGGATCCACCCTTATCCCTTCATTGGACACTACATGACCCAGGAACCCTACACTTTCTAACCAGAATTCACATTTGGAAAATTTAGTGATCAACCGGTGTTCTCTGAGGGATCCTCAAGTGTCCGGAGTGCTCCTCCTCACTCTTGGAGTATACCAAGATGTCGTCAATGAAGACGATCACAAAACTGTCTAGGTACTCCCTAAACACCGTGTTCATTTGATCCATGAAAGCAACAGGTGCATTGGTTAGACCAAAAGACATCACTAGAAACTCGTAGTGACCATAGCGAGTCCTGAAGGCAATCTTAGGCACATCACAGTCCCGGATTCTCAACTGATGATATCCTGACCTCAAGTCTATCTTAGAAAACCATCTTGCCCCCTGCAGTTGGTCAAACAAATCGTCTATCCTCGACAATGGGTAACGATTCTTGATTGTCACTTTATTCAATTGCCTATAGTCAATGCGCATGCGCATAGATCCATCCTTCTTCTTCACGAAGAGCACCGGAGCACCACATGGTGACACGCTCGGCCGGATGAAGCCCAGTTCCAACATTTATTGCAATTGCACCTTTAACTCCCTAAGCTCGGCCGGCGCCATCCTATAGGGTGGGATGGAGATCGGCTTCATCACGGGCTGCAAATCAATGCAGAAATCAACCTCTCCTAGGCGACAATCCCAACAACTCGTCGGGAAACACAACGGGGAACTCGCAAACTACCCGAGTTCCACCGACATCCCTTGCCGCACCCTCTTCTTCATCGGCCATGGATACGAAGGCCAGGAAAGACTGGCAGCCGCCCTGAAGCAATTTATGAGCTTTAAGGGTTGAGATGACCCCAATCGGCTCGCTCCTTCCTTCTCCTTGGAAGGTGAATTGCGGCAAACTAGGCATGTTAAACACGACTGTCTTAGCCCTACAATCCAACAACGCAAAGTGCTCCGCCAGCCAATCAATGCCGAGAATGATGTCGAGTTCAAGCATGGGCAGGAGTGTCAAATCTGCCCTCAATGCATGGCCACAGATGAGCACTTCGCAGCCTTGGAAAATTGATTTGGCTACGATTGCATTGCCCATAGGCGTTTATACTACAAATGGCCCGTCGAGCAAAGAATGTGCCATTGGTAACTCAGCAGCAAATTTGGCAGATACAAATGAGTGCGTGGCACCCTGATCAAATAGAACTTAAGCAGCAAGTGAACATACTAAAATAGTACATGTTACCACTGTCTTAGATGCCTCTGCCCCATCACGGTTCAAAGCAAATACCCTGGCACACGGTCTCTTTGAATAGCTAGCCTGCGGCCCCCTATTCTGCATTTGCCCTCTCTGAGCCACTGACCCCATTGACATAAGTGCCTTTCCTTTTGACTGCTCGGACTTCTGGCCAACTCTCTCCGGACAGTCCTTCTTGAAGTGCTCGATCCGACAGCATTTATAGCAAGCATCCGTGCGGCTAAGACAGGCCCCCCCAGTGCCTCCGACTATAGTTGCCACATTTCGGCACCTCAACCTTCTGAGGAACACCTCCTGACACTGCCGGCTTTACTGATCCAGACCCTGGGCCCCCACGGCCCCGGTTACCATTCTGTCCTTGGCTCTACTGGTGGTCAGTGACGGCCACTGCCCCCTCTAAATGCCATGGTCGACCCCCAGATCATTGCAGCCAAAATTTCTTCTTGGTCGGCCCGTCATTCCTCTCGAACGACACCAAAGCTTCCTTTCGAAGGGCTTCATCCACTACCCGGGCAAGAGTGGAATCCTTGGTATAGTGGATGAGCCTGCCAATCTGAGGCCTTAAGCCTCCAACGAACCTCTTGACCCTGACGGTTTCAGATGCCACTAGGGTCGGATGATATTTAGAAAGGCGGTTGAACTCCATCTCATACTCTGACATTGATATGCCACCAGCCTGACACAACATCTCAAAGTCCCGGGCCCGCTTATCGCGAACACTCATAGGCAAATACTGCTCTTCCACAGCCGCCCTAAATTCCTCCCAGGTGGGAGGCGGCGCGCCTGCTGCCCTAAAAGCCCTCCATGTATGAAGCCAGACTTTTGCCGGTCCTCTCATTTGATGTCCGACCATACGGGCCACTACCTCCGATGAGCACCCCAGCTCCATGCATAGCTCTTAGCAGTCCCCCAGAATTTCAGTGACTTCCACCTGCCAATCTGTTCCGATGAATTCCTACGGCTTCAGAGTGATGAAGTTTGCATAGGATGGGGCTCCCGGAGCCCTAATCACCGGTGATACTATCTCGACTACCTCCGGTACCACCAAAACTACAGGTATGGGTTGCGACGGCGGCGGCTGTTACTGCTGCATCTGATGCCTCAATTCCTACTCCCTAAGGAGCGCCTCTGTTAACTGAGTTACCTGATGAGCCTGTAATCGATCAATTGCATACTCCTGCCCCTGGTCCTCAGACTGCTTCATGTCCCTGCCTCGGGCTCGGATTCGGCCTCGGCGTTCCGTCGAGTTAATGTCACTGCCGCTCAGTGTAGCATTATGAGCCTCCATCACACTATCATAGAGAAAAAAAATCAATTCTCCTATCATAAAAAAAATTCAACAGAATCTTTTTAAATTATTAACTGCATGGTACGCGGAGTGCAGCCGTGGTTGCCAGATACTCGTAGCATAACTATATCGTATGTCGATACGCTAGCATATGTCTCATACGGTACACCACTCCTAGTCATAGTCAAGACCTAACCACAAGCTATGATACCAACTTTACCACACCCCAACTTAGGGTCGTGTGACTGGCCAGGGTCTATGTCCAACCCTGAAGCCTACTACACACACTGACTAATAGAAACCGGAAACACATAATAAAAACAACGATGCATCTTTATTCAAATTTTTAAAGAAGGTTCATAATTTTTATAAAAATGAAAAGTTTCGAACATCAACCAAAATATGAAACAAATGAAGTTTAAAGTCAAATACATGTTTCCAAATAGACACTCTCAGTGTATGCAAATCAACAGTCCTAGACCTCTAGACTATGACTAATGGATGCTGCTACGAGATCTACACCACTGCTTGCCCTCCAGCTGCACCATGACTCCAAGCCTCAACTCACTGATCAGGTTCTGCAAAATAAGGAAATAATCTGTGAGTCCACATGGGACTCAGTGAGCAGTTCTTTCGAACCTCAACGTAAATCCCCAATAATCACATATATATAAGGTAGCAAAATATAAAATTAGGGATATAATTTGCTTATGATATGAAAACCGACCTCAAGGGTCATCCTGTATAGACCATACATACAAACAATCAGCTATAATAGCCCAACTAAGCCACATGGCACCGGACCCTTAGGGCCTGCTCATGATCTAGTGGTTCGGCCCTAACCAGCCCTACCACACAAAGATAGTAACATACTGGCCGTACGGCCTACATAACACACAAGTGAATCAGAGCAATCTTCGGGCCGTCGACTAGGATGGTCTGCTAGTCTCCGGACACCTACCGGGTTAGGGATAGCTAGTCCCACCCAACTAGGGTCTGACACCTAACGGGCCCGCTGGTGAAATCCAAAGACCCAAATCACTGGCCGAGTCAAACATTAGTCATTCTGACTATTCATCCATCACGGCCGACCACCACAATCACATCACACAAGCAAATTGTATGTCCTAGAGTTTCCATATTTAAAATCTCGGGTGTCCGCCCGTGCTCAGCCTTTTTTTTTTGGGCTGTATCATGCGCACATTATTGTTCGCTGAATGTTTCTTAGGTGTGAGATCTAACTTATCTACTTTTGAGTTTCCATAAATAACACACACTTTATAGTTTCATGTAAATCATCTAGTGTCATATGCTACCTTTGCTGATGTAAACTACATGTTATAAACTTGAAAATACACCCAATAACAATACTGCACAGCATATAATCTATAAATAAATTACTTCACGTCACCTACTATGTATAGCCACATGATTCAAATGATAATGAATTTAAATTCTGCATTTACCAATAATTTCAATAAGGAAAGAAATTATCTAGCATGGTAAAAGTACAACCCAAATTCCGAATTTAAATAGGGAAGATCTAAGAATGGTTACTATCCTACAGTACTACTAAATTCATGCACCCACGTAGTAATCTTCCTTAGTTAGAGTCTTACCTAAATGTCATCTTGATTCTACTTGTCAATCTAGGCAACCTTCATTTCCTATTGTTTTGAGTATTCCTAATCATGAAGCTTAGTTTCTGGAGGCCACCACCCCCTCCCTCTTGCTCGGCCGAGACTTGAGCAAGGCATGCCTTGCTCGGTCGAGTCTTAAAGGGTAGTAACAAAGAGGAAGAAATAACCCCAATCCTAGTATCTTGTTCCCAATCTAGCCTAACCAAGCCCTTGATCGATATGTACACCCCTTGCTCAGCTGAACCCTGGACATGGGTTGTCCCCTTGTTGGCCGAACCTACAAGGCTTAGAGAAGGAGTTTCAATCCTCATTTCCAGTAAATAGACTATACATCCACTCGATATAGATTCAAGATCGATTAAAAAGGGGTTTATACCCATCGAGGGAATTGGAGAAAATTTTGGCATGACCTTTCCCCTTTTCCCTCTACTCGGCAGCCCCTAAAACATCAAGATCCAAGAAAACTATGGTAGATCCGACGTAATATCAATTAAAACCGCGATACGAAGATCAAAGTACCATAAAACGACGAAATCTCACGACAAAATATCTACCTAGCAGTCCTAGGGGTTCGGCCACTCACCTCCCCCAACCAACCTTGGAAAACAACCACTCCACTTGATTAAGGAAGAAGAAGGGATGGACGTTGGCGATCTTGATCCTTCCGACGGCGACACGATTTCTGGCGCCGACCCAAGATCTCCCCTCCTCCATCTCTTGCTCGGGTTGCGTGCGGCTCAAAGATGAGCCGCACGGCTTTAGATGAGGGGTTTCATTCCCTCATCTACAAATGACCTCTATGCCCTTCATCATAACTTAGCCCTTACTCGACTCAATCCGAGTTCGATTCGGGCTCCGATTCGATCCGCACACACGAGTCGAACTCGACACTAATAAGACATCTAATGCATAAAAGGAAATGTCCATTTAACCAATAAAACTTCATAGGTCGAGTTATACCTTCTACTCGAGGCGATTCCGAGGCTTGACCCGACTAACCCCTGGTCCGATGAGCTGCACCAAAATTGATTTCTATATTAGGAAAATTTCGGGTCTCACACATCTGCAATAGATACTTTTACACGTACATATGTTCCATCAATTGTTCCTACACAATCCTGAAATAAAATTATATGTTAATATTTATTAAGTTGACTAAATACGAACATGATTAATATGGTGAACAACAAAATTCACCTTAAAATACGGGTAGAATCAACTGTTGTTGAGAACTTCGTGGTGATACTTGTGAACCATCTGGTTGTTTAAGCAGCTTGTCTTCAAGTTCAATTATTGATTTCAATACACTATGGAAATGACAACTTGTAGTTTCACCGGACCTTCGAAACCAAAATTGAACCACGCGGTTCCTAACATTGTGTGTTAATATATGAAGTGTTTTTAGAACTTGCTCTTCCAAGGTTGCACGTCGTGTTGGTTTTAAGCCACCATCTTTTTCCAATATATAGCATAAGTCTAGAAATGCTTTAGGCCTCATTCGTATTATTTTGTAGCCTTCACTACCTCCAATAATTTTACCTATGATCTACTCACGTATCCTTTCCCTTTCAGAACTCATATTACTACTAGTAAGTCATCTCTTCGGGCGCATAAAAAAAAACCACTTAGCAACCGAACATATAATTTACACTACCGCTCTCGTACAAGATTCTCTCCATGCTATTACTCTCTTTTTAAATAATACAACTATTGTTTCTATGTTTTGAGCATCTATCTATCATTGAAGAACTTATATGTTATTATTAAAAAAAAACATGAATATATAAGAGACATGATTGAATACATAAATTGTTCAATACAAAATATCTATTTCAAAATTTCAAATATATATTGTATAATATATATTGTTCACTACAATCCAAAAATATCATAGAACATGTGTTAAAGTCCCACGTTGGTTAAAATATGGCCAAGATGATCTTTAAATAGTTTGAGCAATCCTCTCCCCTTGAGCTAGCTTTTGGGGTGTTTTAGGCCCACTAATTTTTTAAGCTGGTATCAGAGCCAAACTTGTGGTTAATATTGTGCCACCCGTAGATGTCTAGTCCTGCAAAACTCCACGCTCCAGATGTCCAATCCTGGGCATGAGGGGGGTGTGTTAAAGTCCCACATTGGTTAAAATATGACCAAGATAGTCTTTAAATAGTTTGAGCAATCATCTCCCCTTGAGCTAGTTTTTGGGGTGAGTTAGACCCACTAATTTCTTAACAACATGAAAGCATGCTTCTATTAATAAAATATATCCAGTGGATAATCAGTGTATTATCAAATAATGAAGAGACAAAATCATGTATCCTATAGAAAAATTAATGTATCCTATAGAAGAATTAATAATAACATCAACAATATTTAGTCCTTATTTTTGAAGGAGGATGGGTTTTTAATTGAGAAGACAATCCACTGTATTATCCAATGGATAATATAGTGAATTATCAAACAATGATAAATGAAAAGCTACAGCTGTATTCAACAAAAAAGATTAGTAAAAATATCAAATTTGTCATTTTTTCTAAAAAGTGAACAAATTATTTCTATTTGAAGGACGATCCACGAGATTATCCAATGGATATTCAAGTGGATTATCAAATAATAATAATATGCAGTCCTATGAAAGATTAATAACATATATAATGTTCCTCTACCATTTTCTCTGAAAAGGAGACTACAATTTCTAATTTTATAGAGTACATTGCACTGTATTATCCAATGGATAATAGAGTCCCTCATCAAAGAATGAAGTTGTAGTAATTTATCCAACGTAAACATAAACATACCTGAGTAGGAGAAGATGAAGACCACACAGCGAAGGGGAAAAAATACAGAAGTGAATAAAAGTGGCGTGTAGGGTTTATTTTTAATTTCTATTTCAGGGATAAATAGGTAATTTACCATCATTATTACTCAAAACCCTCCAAAACCCCCCAAAATTGGAGGGTTTCGAAATGGATGTGTGGAGGGATTTGAAACACATCCAAAGCCCTCCAAAACCTTCCTTCCACCTCCAAAAAAATTATCCAAACAAGAGGTTTTAAACCCCTCCAAAACCACCCCCCTACAAACCCCTCCTAAACCCCCTGAACCCCTCAATCCAAACATAGTGTTAGGATTGAGGTCGGTCCTACGAGAAAGAGGGCATGAGAACAATTGACTAGCTATATGTATAAACTCATTAAGACCTTCTTACTACATCCTTTCTATTGAACATTATATATCTGGATTTAAATGAAAAGTATGTTAGTTATCTTGTATGGTAGACGCATGGATGAATAGTGGGTTATATATTATTCTTTGGACTGGATTTTGTGATATATGACGGTGCTTGGGCCGGTGTATGGCTATGGATTGGCTATGCGTAAGCAAGATATGTTCATATGGAGGACCTTAGGAGTCCCAAAGCGTTTATTGGGTTTCATGAAATATTATGTCATTTATTTTTGATTTATTATTGCTTATTGTATGGACATTGGTTGTGCTTGTGATTGTGGACCGGGAAGCTCGTCAGCCGCCACACTGAGATAGAGGTGATCAGTACCCTACTCGTAGGACCGACGGGTCCTTGGATTATTCAACCGATGGGTCCCTGGATTATTGGACCAATGGGTCCCTGGATATTGGACCGATGGGTCCCTCAACGAGGAAGCTCGTTAGTACTACCACACTAACGACCGACCCGAGTGGCTTACTTGGAAAAATGAATGTGCTTGGATGTTTACCGTATTTGAATGTTGGTTATGCACTTTATGCTTATTCATTACATGGTTGGAATGGTTTCATGCATTAGTATTTGTGGTTCATTTGAAATGATGGTTATGCTATCTGTTACAGTATAAGAGTAGTTGATTATTACGATAATATGTTGCTGGATGGTCTTGTGGTATTGAACATGGTTGATTGAAGCTAAACTACTCACTAAGTCCTAGTTGGACTTACCCTTTATATTATTGTTGATTTTCAGCCCCTGAGCGTGATCAGATAGGTACTAGAACGCAGTAGCTCAACTGGTGGCGGTAGGGATAGTGGGTCTCGTGACACGTCGTGGTCGGGGGTTATGTTGAGACCGTAGGATCATTTTTATTCTTCTTTTTGTAGATGGACGTTTAAAACTTTGTTTCCACATTGAATGTCAATAACTTTGTTTATGATTATTTGATTCATTTTAAATGAGTTTTGAACATTTGTAGTTATCAAATTATTTATGGATTGGATTTTGAAATTTTGATCATTTATGTTTATTGCAAGAAAATTGGTTTTCTTATATGAACTGTTCAAGGTTTCGTATTCAATGGTTATTATATTTGGGTCAGGCTTCGGGGTACATGTAGTACTTTGGTCGATCATGCCTGGGTTTTGGGATGTGATAATAATAAAATAAACATATAAATCACATTGTTTATCTGCTGTCATACTCATCACAGTAGGATATATCAAATCTACCATAATTGCAAAACATAAACATCGAAACAATTCATTCCTCAAGTAAAAATCAAGGTAAGTGCCCAACACTTAGTCAAATTATGCACTACTCAAATGTTAATATATTCACTTTTGCCACCTCTAACAAACCCTTAATCCTAAGTGAAATGGCTACTGAAATTACATAATCATCAAGCCTGCATATCACACAAACTAACCAGAAAGTTTCAGATCATTTGGACAACGAATCAGTCACGAAATAGTATGACGAACATGTCATCCCAGAATTTCTGCATCTACTAGAAAAATTTACTATTTAATTAAGTCAATTCTTCATCTATTTTCTTCAAATCTTGTTCGTATGCTAGATCACATACCCTACAAGGTTTTCCCAAGGTTTCATTGCTATCGGACGATGACTCGCCTTTCGTTCATCGCGTCAAACTTTCAACTTATTGTAAATTATGCCATGTGCAGAATTGGGCAGATTTGAGTAGCCCTCAAACTAATTGTATAAACCCAATCACTACAACCCGAAATCCACTCAATTTAGGTATCGTAGCTGTTCAAGTATCTTACTATCTATTCCCAAGAGCTTGCACTAAACGGACGACTTCACAACATCCGAACTAAGTGTCAATTTTGTATAAAATTACAATTCTCCCATTTGACCACCAAACAAACATATAACTAAGGTACTGTTGTATCTAATTTAAAGCCAATCCCAACAACACAATTTGCAGCCATGACAGTGATGGAAAATAAACATAAATTTACAGCATGTACTTCAGCGATTAAAATAATTTCAGCAACAATCATCTCCTTAAGCCGCCGGCCTCTAACTCCTAGGGCTGCCCTAATCGGCTCTAATACAAAGACCATCAAGAACACTGTAATATTAGACTAGTATCTCATTAGGAATGGTGATGTATGGCAAATTTCTGTGCTCACAGAAATTTCAGTACAACGCTGAAAATTTCAGCACGTTGTTCCATTTCACCAACCATTGGTTGTGTTTGTGAAATGGCCACACTACAGGGGGGTGAATAGTGTGTTAACTAAATCTATTTGCCTAAATTTGATTTTAAAAGTTTTCTTAAACTACTTAGGTATATCACAATTGAATAACTAAATGCGAAAGCAATTAATGATAAAACAATTAACACACACAAAATATCAATGCTAGCATAGTGATTTATAGTGATTCGGCCCTAATGCCTACTCCACTACCTAAGCAACCCGCTTAGAATTTTCAAACTAATTTAACTAGATTAATTAGTTTCCTTACAATGATGACTTTACACCGGAAAGTCTCCGCTCTCAAACCGAAGGCACTTTATGTTAATTACTTTAAAATATAAATGTTATATAAGGATTAGCGGCACTAAGTCTACTTAATTACTAGATATAAGGATTCAATAAAAATGTCTAAAAACTCAAAATCCATAAGAATCAAAATCTAACTTTTGGGGTTTAGTACATATTTCTCAAGAATGGAAATTTTATAATCTTCCGGTTCAAATATGGGTAGGCTAAAGGCTACCAAAAAATTTATAAAAATATCTCGTTATCTAGTTTTTACCTAAGGAACAATTATTGGCACTTTTGGTGCCAAGAAAATGTCTAGGTTATATAGCCCTCCAAGGAGCTCCCTAGGGTTAATGAATTTCAGGGCCATTTTCGAGTTTCCAATTTTTTATGTTTTGGGGTTCGGGTTTGGTTTTGGGGTTCTTATGCATCATCATGAGGATTTACATCACAAGCTAGACACCCTAGACCTAAACTTTAACTTCCCGAAGAATCCTGAGCGTCGACGTGCGTCCTTGCTGATTTCTCTGATTTTTTCGATCGCGAACATCGTGCACTAACCGACCTAGAACCTGAAAGTATTTCTCAATGAAATATTAGTTCCATGTTTGTTATCATCAAAATCGAGATTAAGACCAAGGTTGAAAACCTTAGGCCAACAGGTTCTACCCCCGAAACTCTCCTAAAAAGCCAAAAACTCTTGGATCTGCAAGCAAGGTCCCTAAGCTAACTTATTAGCATCAAATTTCAATATATAGAGAAGTAAAAATCAGATTTCAGCATAAGTTTCACACCCCGTTTTACAAGGATGCGTGACCGGCCAGAGTACGTGGACGTACCCCGAAGCCTACCAATGCAAACACACGACATGTATATATAAAATGAATGAGATGAGATAATAAGTATCCAAATTCATAACTGACAATTTATCCAAGTAGGACAACATATTACAAAGGTTCACATCGTAAGCAAATACAAGTTCATATGCATGAATGAAAATGACTCCACTACTCGACTACGATTCCACTAGACTCGACATGAGATCTGCAGCACAAGCTTGCTCCCCTAGCCGTGCCATATCCACTAAGTAGTACCTCATTGGTCAAGATCAGAAAGACAACATGAAGAAAGTGTTGAGTTTCTAAGGAACCCAATGAGTGGCTCTACCGAGCCCTCTACAGAAATCATGAGAATAAATATGTTAAACATAATCCAAGCATATGAAATCACAAAATATAATAGCATGAGAAGTAAAGGTTTCATCCATTAACTGCAACAACCACTCGGCCCATAATAGCCCACATCATATACTCGCCCCACAAAAGGCCCAAATCACATTCTCGACACATAATGCCCAAATCATATACTCGGCCCAAATCATATACTCAACCCATGAGGCCCGAATCACATACTCAGCCCGCTGAACTAGGATGTCCAACTAGTTTTGACTCCCACTCCGATTGGGAATAGCCCTCTAACCAAGCCACTTGGGTCCATTGTTAGCGTGGCTCACTAACGGCAACTCTCGACCCATACCACGACACTCAGGTCCATCCACAAACACAAGCACAAACAATGCCTATCGTACAAAATAATAGACAATTTCTCAAGTGATCTTATCATTTCTGCCAACTACTCAGGTACGCGCACACGCGCCCCAACTCGGCCCTTTCTCGTGCTTAATCTATCGGCCCTACAGTTTATCACCCAGCTTTTTATTTCGGCACGAATATATTTAAATTCATCAAGCATATCAAATCCAACATGTACATGTATGATTTTGGCCTATATACGTAGCTATGCATGTACATGAATACCACATGTATATACCATATTTCAGAGTGAATATGGATCATTACAGCATGAATGTATAGATTATCAGAATGGATACAGACTTTAACAACATGTAATTACAACATAACGAAGTGAATATAAATTATAAAAGTATGCATTGTCACGCCCCAACTCAGGGTCGTGTGACTGGCCAGGGTATGTGTCGGTACCCCAAAGCCTACCGCATGCACTACACAATAATATACATGAAAACACTGTACATCAAGGCAACACGAAATAAGGAAGAGCGGCGCAAATCTTTATTCAAAATCAAAATAGTTTTAAAGGGTTTCAAATTCGAAGGAAACAACTCAAGTTTCAAAGTCTAAAACAGTTAAAAGTTTTCAAGAATAAAACTCTCCAATGCATGTCCAACAACCCTACTTGACACGACTATGACTACATGACTGCCTGCTACGAGACTTGCGCCAACGCCTGCCCTCCAGTTGCACCATGCCCACCAAGCCATCCTTCCGAACCTCCACTTGCACCATGTCGGGCTCTGCAAAACAATAACAAACAAAACCATGAGTTTACGAGGAACTCAGTGAGCGATCCTTCCGAACCTCCACTTAAATCCCCGATATGATAATATATAAATATATGCACAAGCACATATATGAGACGTCTATGCTATTCATATCATGGTAATTGGCCAATTGGCCATACTATGCAAATAAGTAGGTCTGGCCATATCGGCTCATTTAGACTGAGTATCATTCAGCCATTATGGCCTCATCCTGCTTGACTGGTCCGGCTCTATCCGACCTTCACCACAATACAGTACTCGACCGCACCGACCTATACAACATACAAGGAATTAATGTCAATAACAATCATCGGGCCCATCGACTAGGATGGTCAACTAGTCTTAGGATCCCACCGAGTTAGGGATAGCTAGTCCCACTCGACTCGGGTCTACCGTCAGCGTGGCCCACTAACGAAATCTCAAGACCCTCTGCCACTCGGGTCTAATACCTAGCGGGATGCTGGTGCAATCTCAAGACCCTAATCACCGCCGAGTCGAGTAGTAGCCATTCTGGCTATCGGTACTCCTCACTAGACCATCTCAATCATAATACACAACCAGAGTTTCTCAAAGAAAAACTTCTATCTAAATCCCCGGGCATCAGCTCGGACCCGACCCCTTCCTTGGGTCGCACTAGTCGAGTACTAATGTCTGCTATCCTTCCCTAGGTGTGAAACCTAGTGTATGCATTATGTTCCTTAAGTGTAACCACATTTCATAAGCATGAAAATGTCAACTTTCGGGTTCATCACAACATATATAACATAGGAAATTCGTTCTACAATTATCCACATGAATAATCACATGATTTCCAAAAATAAGGAGATTAAATTCAACAATAAATTTCTAAATTTCGATAAGGAAACAAAGAATATAACATGGCAAGTTTTGGGCATTCACTTGCCATTCTAAATCCTAACCATATATGTGTGCTCAAGAACATTACCTTGTAGCATGATAAACTCAATCTACCACTACTAACAGATCATACATCAAGTGAGAAATCTATAGCATAAATGATGAAATAAAACTCTACATATAAGCATGAACCAAGTCGAGCCCCTTTCCCCTCCTCACACCCACTCGGCCGAACCTAACCTAGGTTACTCATGCTCAGCCGAGATTGATCAGGGTGGAAGAAGAGGGTTTTGGCCGTGATCAAGAATAATCGAGCCACCAATCATGAAAAGAACTCGATCCAAGAGGTTACGACCACTCTAAGAAATTGGGGAAAAAATTCGGCATGACCTTTCCCCTTTTTCCTTCATGCGGCTGACCCCTAAATCCGAGGAAAACTCCGTGAAACTTCATCGTTAAACAACATATACACAAGAGGATCAGATCTCGACAAAAATTTAGACGAGACGACGAAAATATAACGAGAAATCAATAAAATCCCCAATACCTTGGGTCGGCTACCCGCCTACCCTATGGATCTTGGCTAGACCACTCACCTCGACTAGAGAAGAAGATTGATGAGATGAAGACGATCCCGATTTCTCCGACGATGACGTAGATCCGGCGCCGCCCAAGATCTCCTCTTCTCCTCTCCTCCTCACCACGGGCTATGGGTGGCTCAACTTGTCTTGAGCCGCACGGTGGCTTGGGTAAGGGATTAATTCTCTCCTCTTCCCTTTTTTTTTTGACAATTATGCCCTTCTTCACTTAACCCCCTCACTCTACTCCACCTAAGCCCGGATTGGACCTCGACTCGATCCACGAACCCGATTTCAACCCGACTTGAGTCAACCCGACATATACCTTTCAAAAGCATTAACCATGAGTCTAAAATTTAACTCATACCTCCTACTCGCGGCGATCTCGCGACTCGGCCGAGTTAGTTCCCGATCCGATTGGCTGCACCAATGAAATTTTATATTAGGAAATCCTGGGTATTACATATATATACAACCAAACAAAATGGATATAAATTAACACTAGATAGGTATACAACCAAATAGAATGGATATACATGTATATACAACCAAACAGAATGGATATAAATTAACACTGGATGGATTTTCAACCAAACAGAATGAATATACATGTGTATACAGCCAAACAAAATGGCTATAAATTAACACTGGATGGATATTCAACCAAATAGAATGGGTATACATGTATATACAACTAAACAGAATGGATATAAATTAACACTAGATGGATATTTTTACGAAACAAAATGTATATACATGTATATAGAGCCAAACTGAATAGAAATAAATTAACACCGGATGGATATTCAACCAAACAGAATGGATAAACATACCTGTATATACAGCCAAACAAAATGGATATAAATTAACACTGGATGGATATTCAACGAAACGGAATGTATATACATGTATATACTGTCAAACAGAATGGATATGGGTTAACACTGGATTACATTATAACTGGATGGATATAAGCCAATATACTACAACTAAGCAAGCATAACTAATCTTTCAACATAGGCTAAATAATTGCTCAACACAGTGAAATAGTAATTCAGCCTACTACCTTACTTTACGAAATTATCGATTCAAAGTCTCCATAATCCTACACATTGAAATCCTCCCCGTTCCATTACTACGATAGTTTTTATCGTTTACTACATAGTTACAAGAAATAGATTCGTATTACAATGTAAACTCAAGGGAAAGCTACCCTAGAGTTGTCTCATCTACATCATAAGGTTCAGCCACATGGTTGTTGGGTGAAATGGCCACACTAGAGGGGGGGGGTGAATAGTGTGTTTACTAATCGATTCGCCTAATTCCGGTTTTAATCATTTACTTGGTTACTTAGGCAATTTAATAAATCCAATAACAAGCGGAAGCAAAGTGAATATGCTAATTAAACAAACGCATGAAGAAGCAATGCAAGCACGGTGATTTATAGTAGTTCGGCCCCAATGCCTACTCCACTACCTAAGCACCCCTCTTAGGATTTCCAAACTTAGCTTTACTAGATTATATCGTTTCCCTTACAAAGAGGACTTTTTCACCGGAGAGTCTCCGCTCTCACACCGGAGGCACTTCCACACCCGGAAGTCTCCGCCTTCCTAACGAGAGCACTCTCCCACCTCAATCCTAACGACAACAAGAACTAATCCAAGCAAACTATGTTTACACCGGTGGATTTAAACCTTAAACACCAAGGTTACCACCCAATTTCAAGACCTAACAACCTAGGTCTTCACGAGCTCAAATACAATTAAATAAATCATACAAATACATAAATAATGGAGCAAATAAATAATACAATAAATACTTAGCTCCAAACACGAGTCCTAGTTCCTCTTGATGCCTCAATGATGAATCGTTCAAAGCTTGAATGCAAGATCAAGGATGTATCATGGAAACTAGGGTTATCAAAGGAATGACTCAAGAAATGCTTTGAGAATGATCAAGAATGGCTCAATAGAAGATTAGATAAAGGGTGGAAGGATTGCTTAGGCTTCTATTTATAAGCCTTGAGGAGATGACATTAAACAACAACCTCAACGGGCGGAAAACTAGCCGTTTCCGTCGTCCGATCGCAGGTTCGGTCGATCATCGATCGACCGACCGAGCGACCTAAGGCATACTGCAGTTTTCTTGCACATTTTAGTCGACCGTTCGGTCGACCGACTTGCCAGCATTTTGGCAGCATTTGGTCGACCGAACGGTCAACTGAAATTGGGCAGACTGCACTGCTTGGTTTTTTCTACTTGTTTGCTCGATTCTAGGTTCCGTCTTCGCTAAGTCTACTTATATAACATTTTTTAACTTTAAAACCTAAATGTTATATAAGGATTACCCCCCATTTGAATTCAATAAAAATATCTAAAAAATTAAAATCCTTAAGAATCAAAATATAGTTTTTGGGGCCTAGTAAAAATTTCTGGAAAATAGAAATTTTCTAATCTCTCGGGTCAAATATGGGTATGCTAAAGGCTTCTAAAAATTCCTTTAAAATACCTCGTTATCTAGTTTTTATCCAAGGAACTATTACCGCCATTTTTTGTGTGAAGAAAATGTCTAGGTCATATAGCCCTCCAAGGAGCTCCCTAGGCTTAGTGAATTTCAGGACGGTTTTCGGGTTTTTATGTTTTGGGGTTCGGGTTTGGTTTTTGGGTTCTTTGCATCATAAAAGAGGATTACAACACATGCTAGATACCCTAAACCTAAACTCTACTTCCCGAAGAATCCCGAGCATCGACGAGCGTCCTTTCTGATTTCTCCAATTTCTCTGATTGAGGACGTCGAGCGCTAACTGACTTGGAACTTGAAAGATTTCTCAATGAAATATTAGTTCCATGTTTGTTATCATCAAAACCGAGATTAAGACAACGGTTGAAAACCTTAAGCCAACAATGGTGATGTATTTATACCCCCCAACTTCAATCCAACCCGACCACCGACTCACCAAAGCCCTTACCAATTGAACCCAAGGGTCAAGGAAAACCATCATTTCCCATCTGGTCTAGGGTTACCCTAGGGCGGCACTAACCGACCACACTAAGGATGATCTGCATCCCAAGGTTCCGATACAGAAGATTCCCCATCCACAGTGTTGGCCTAAGGCTTTCAACCTTGGTCTTAATCTCGGTTTTGATGATAACAAATATGAAACTAATGATTTCATGGAGAATTATTTTTAGTTTCCATATCGGTTAGCGCACGGCGTCCCCGATTGAAAAAATCAAACAAATAAGAGAAATCGGCAAGAACGCTTGTCGATGCTCGAATTTTGTTGGGAAGAAAGAGTTTAGGTTTAGGGTGTCTAGTATGTGTTGTAAATCCTCATGATGATACAAAGAAACCCAAAAACCAAACCCGAACTCCAAAATACGAAAATTCAGAAAATTAGAAAAGGCCCTAAAATTCACTAAGCCTAGGGAACTCCTTGGAGGGCTATATTGTTGACCTAAGGTTTTCAACCTTAGTCTTAATCTTAGTTTTGATGATAACAAATATAAAACTAATGATTTGATGAAGAGTTATTTTTCAGGTTCCATATCGATTAGCGCACGACGTCCTCGATTGAAAAAATCAGAGAAATCGGCAAGGAGGGTCGTCGATGCTCGGATTTCATCAGGAAGATAGAGTTTACATTTATGGTGTCTAGATTGTGGTATAAATTCTCATGATGATGCAAAGAAATCCAAAAACTAAATTTGAACCACAAAACACGAAAACCTAGAAAATTAGAAAAGGCCCTGAAAAGGCCCTAAGCTTAGGGAGCTCCTTGGAAGGCTATATAACCTAGACATTTTCTTGGCACCAAAACTAGATAACGAGGTATTTTAAAGAAATTTTTGGAAGCCTTTAGCATACCCATATTTGACTCGAGAGATTATAAATTTTTTGTTTTCTGAAAAATTGCACTAGACCCAAAAATTAGATTTTGATTCGTAAGGATTTTGATTTTTTAGATATTTTTATTGAATCCAAATGGGGGTAATCCATATATAACATTTATATTTTAATGTTAAGAAATGTTATATAAGAGGACCTAGCGAAGACCGAACCCAAAAATGAACAAATGAGCAAAAAAATAAGCCAAGCCAAGCAGTTTGCCCAGTTTCGGTCAACCAGTCGGTTGTCCGAATGTTGCCAGAATTTGGCAATAGGCTTGCAGTCGCTCAGTCGATCGACTAACGATCGACTAGACCTATGATCGGATGACAAAAATAGCAAGTTTTCCAGCTGTTGAGTTGGCTGTTTCATGCCAACTCCTCAAGGCTTATAAATAGAAGCCTTAGCAAGCCTTCCACCTCTCAGCTAGTTATTTTGATGATCCTTGAGATTGATTGAGCCACCATTCTTGAAAACCCTAGCTTTGATCTCAATCTCAGCTCCTTGAGTAAGCCTTGACTTCATTGATTCACTATCAAAGGCATCAGGAGGAAGCTAGAAAACTTTGTTTGGAGCTAAGTATTTGTTGTATCATTTATTTGCTCCATTATTTGTGTATTTTATTGTTTATTTCATTGTATTAAAGCTTGTGTAAACCTAGGTTGCTATGTTTGATTGAGTTGGTGGTAGCCTTGGTGTCAATGGTTAAATCCACCATTGTAAACTTAGTTTGCTAGGAATAGTTGAGTTATCCTTATGTTGAGGTGGGAGAGTGCTCTCAGTAGGAAGGCGGGATACTTCCTAGTGTGGAAGGGCCTACGGTTTGAGAGCGGAGACTTTCCGGTGTAAAGTCTTCATTGTAAGGAAATTAATTAATCTAGTTAAACTAGTTTTGAAATCCTAAGCGGGGTGCTTAGGTAGTGGAGTAGGCATTGGAGCCGAAACACTATAAATTATTGTGTTAGCGTTGTCTCTCTTGTGTTTGCTTAATTGTCTTATTTATTGCTTCTGCTTGTTATTCAAATTTGTGAATTGCCTAATACACTATTCACCCTCCCTCTAGTGTGGCCATTTCACCAACATATATGACCTAGAGATTTTCTTGGCACCAAAAGTGCCAATAATTGTTTCTTAGATAAAAACGAGTAAACGACATATTTTAAAGGATTTTTTGGAAGCCTTTAACCTATGCATATTTGACTTGGGAGATTATAAAATTTTCAATTTTCAAAAATTTATACTAGACCCCAAAAGTTAGATTTTGATTCTTAAGAATTTTGATTTCTAAGATATTTTTATTGAATCCATATGGGGGTAATTCTTATATAAAACATAAATGTTACATAAGAGGACTTAGCGAAGACAGAACCCAGAAATGAACAAACGAGCAAAAAAATCAGCAAACAAGGCTTATTTCCCATGTTCTGTCACAGGGGTGGTTGACCGTGTTGGGATAGAAATAAAAAATGCTGTGGAAATAGCAATTTAAAAAATTCAAACTATCCCAAAAACAACGATCTAGTTTAGCAATCTTTAAGGAATTCAATCCACAAGTAGAAGGAGAAGATATACCTTATACCGCGAATGGTATGGCTGCTCCTATCCCCGTTACAAGATGCACACACGCACGTCCTCCAACGTAAGTCCACACCAAGCGCCTCGCACCAAAGGGGCAGTGAACATCGAGACTCGGTGTCGCTCAATGGAGAAGCAATCTCAACAACTAAACGGACCAAGGTGAAGCCAGCCCTTCCACCAAGAACTGAGCACCAAAAGAGAGAAAAAGGGGAAGAGAAAACAACGGAACGAGAAGGTAGATGAAGGATTACCTCGCTGTCCTTCATGGATTCCTTCAAGAAGGTGAAGTAGGTGGCACACCCAAAAAGAAAACACCTACGATTTAGCTTTGCAAAATCGGGGATGGAGGATCTTGATGGCCGGCCATCCATTGAGATGAAGCGGAGTTCTTGGGAGCCTTTCTCTTCAAGAAGTCTCTCAAGAATCCAAACCATAATCTTCTCCAAGATGAATAACCAATTTGCTTAACCCCCTTGAATGAGGTTAGACCACCCATTTATTAGGGGCATAGGTGGCTACCAAGGTAGACCCAGACCCCTTTTAAAACCTCTCCCCGTAATTCAAAATTCCGAGGTTTGCCTCCAACACAATTATTTATATTTAATGAATTTATAATTAATTCAAAATTAATTAAATTCAAATAAATATAAACTTTAATTTATCTCCATAAATTAAGAGTCTATTAACATGAATGATAATTATCTAAATAAACCAATCCCCTAATCAATAGGAAAGAGATTTATCTGAATAATTCGAATTCCTATTAATTAATAGAATTATGATTTATCCTCATAAATAATATATCTATTAATTTTGTGATTTATCTCTATAAATCAAATTCTTATTAATTAGGATTTATCCAAACAAATAAATTCCTAATTAATTGGTTAGGCTCATGGTTAGAGACTAATTTTCCCACCATGTATATTTGATTTAAAATAAAATTATATTTAATTCATAATTAAATACAATCCCCGTCAAGTGGGTAATTAAATATTTAATTCATAATTAAATTTAATCAACCATATAAAATATTATTATGTTCCAATTCCTACAATTTATGAATGCCCTACAAATTTGGGTTACCGAGGAACTCCTTCCTTGCACATTTGTTCCGTTAGAAAATACTTGTGCACAATTCCTACAATTTAGAAAATTTGGGTTACTATTATGTCCGTAAATGAGATCCGTGATTGAGTTGCAGCATGTCAATTCTAGTAGACATATAATGCCGCATTCAGACTCTATCTCTTAAAGCTCGTTACTAGGTTAGCCTATTGTGTGTGACCCATTGGGCCCCACACTAAGCCAATAGTGAGTTGTGCATAACGGAGAGTCGGATCCGATAGAATGACTTCTATTGGAATCTTTCGAGCCTCCACTAAACCCCTTTTATGTGGTCGTGAGAGACTCAATAATGAAATGTCAAAAACATCTTCCTGACTTTCATGTCTACTCTGGCCTGAGATTCCCGAGTCGACACTTGGAAGGACACATAGGACTTTATCTTCTCTCATTAGGAGTAACCGATTTCATATTGGATGCTCACCTACCTCCATGAATGCTTCCCCATGCCCAGTAATACCCGACACATAACGTTGAGGGCCACATAGGGATATAACCAAAGCAATGGATCGTCACTCACAAGGTAAGCATGACAACCCAAGTTCCAAGGACTACTTGTTGGGATAGGAATTGAAAATGCAGCAGAAAAAGCAATATAAAAAATTCAAACTATCCCGAAATCAGCGATCTACTTTAGCAATTTTTAAGGAATTCAATCAACGAGTTGAATGAGAAGATATACCTTATACCGCAGATGGTATGGCTGCTCCTATCTCCGTTCCAAGATGCATATGCGCCATCCTCCAACGTAAGTCCACACCAAGCGCCTCACAACAAAGGGGCAGTGAACACCGGGACTCGTTGTGGCTCAATGGAGAGGCAATCTCAACCCTGAAACATACCAAGGTGAAGCCGGGCCCTTACACCAAGAACCGAGTACCAAGAAGGAGGAAAAGGGGATGAGAAAACAACGGAACGAGAAGGTAGATGAAGGAATACCTTGTTGTCCTTCATGGATTACTTCAAGAAGGTGAAGCAGGTGGTACACCCAAGAGGAAAACACATTCGATTTGTCTTCGAAAAACCGGGGATGGAGGATGTTGATGGTTGGCCGCCCATGGAGATGAAGAGGAGTTCTTGGGAGCCTTTCTCTTCAAGAAGCCTCTCAAGAATCCAAACCTTATTCTTCTCCAAGATGAATAACCAATTTGCTTAACTCCCTTGAAGGAGGTTAGTTCACCTATTTATAAGGGGCATAGGCGTCTACCAAGGTAGACCAGCCCCCCCTTTAAAACCTTTCATCGGAATTCAAAATTCCGGGGCTTGCCTCCAACGCAATGATTTATATTTAATGGATTTAAAATTAATTCAAAATTAATTAAATCCAAATAAAATATAAACTTTAATTTATCTCCATAAATTAAGAGCCTATTCACATGAATGATAGTTATCTAAATAAACCAATCCCCTAAACAATAGGAAAGATGTTTATCTAAATAATTTAAATTCCTATTAATTAATAGAATTATGACTTATCATCAAAAATCATATATCTATAAATTTTATGATTTATCTTCACAAATAAAATTCCTATTAATTAGGATTTATCCAAATAAAATAATTCCTAATTAATTGGTTAGGCTCATGGTTAGAGACTAATTTTTCCACCATGTATATTTGATTCAAAATCAAATTGTATTTAATTCATAATTAAATACAATCCCCGTCAATTGGTTAGTTAAATATTTAATTCATAATTAAATTTAATCAATCACATAAAATATTATTATGTGCCAATCCCTATAATTAAGGGATGCCCTACAAATTAAGGATGCTGAGGAACTCCTTCCTCGTGCATTCGTTCCCATAGGAAACACATTTTCTATTATGTATGTAAATGAGATCCGTGATCGAGTTGCAGCTTGTCAATGCTAGTAGACATATAATATCGCATTCGGACTCTATCTCATAATGTCCATTACGAGATTTGCCTGTTGTTTGTGACCCACTGAGCCCCACACTAGGCCAACAGTGAGTTGGGCATAACGGAGAGTCGGATCTGATAGAATAACTTCTATTCGAATCTTACGAGCCTCCACTAAACCCCTTTGGTGTTGTCTTGAGAGACTCCACTCACAAGTCAAGATTGACGTCTAGCAATGTGTCATGACTACCCGGATAGTGTGAGGTTCAATCTACAAGCATCGAACGCCCTTCGGTGATTAGTTACCGTGCAACTTAATCCCTCGGTTACAATGTCCCAAAGTCTGTTAGGATATGGAAGAAGTGTCAAACCCTAATACTGATTCATATGCATTCCACCCGCCAAGATATCATCTCAATAATAAAACGTCAGAAACATCTTCTTGACTTTCATATCTACTTTGGCCAGAGATTCTTGCATTGACACTTGCAGGGACACATAGGACATTATCTCCACCTAGTAGATGTAACCGATTCTATGTTGGTTGCTCACCTACCTCCATGAATGCTTCCCCGTGCCCAGTAATACCCATCACATGACGTTGAGGGCAACGTAGGGATAGAACCAAAGCAATGGGTCATCACTCACAAGGTAACCATGACAACCTCAGGTCCACGGACTGCTTGCACCTATTATCACCCAAGGAAAATCCTATTGACACTCATGTAAGGATTCCATTTTTGTGTTCCTCGTGCAAGTCCGTTCAATGAACTCATTCCCTAATGAGCACAAGCACTTGTACATTAATGATGACTCATAGGTAACTGTGAGATCAACTACCCCTTATCATATAGGGCATGTACCAAGTGCACTAGTCTATCTGGAATCACCGATGCCCTAATTGGTGAGCCTACGACTAGGAACATTTAGTACATGGGCATTTGGATTCCAAGTCTAACAGGCTTGATCTCATCATGGCCTCGGAATCATTTGCTTGGGTTCATCACAATCTTTATGAATAAAGATGTAGCATGTGATGAAAAAGTGTCCTTATTAAGTTGATTACACTTGAATAGTCTCTAAACACATCGACATGTGATTGGCTCAAGGGCACTATTCCTTTCAATCTCCCACTTGTACTTTAGCCAATCATCCTAGCATATGTATACCAAATTTATGTGGTGATCGAATTTGCTGCTGTGGTAATCAGTTTAATCTACATCGATGGCTTTCAGTCATCACCTCTTTCCAATGACGAGGGGATACCACCTTTTAAGAAAAGCAATAATCTTCACGGGGTCTTAGGTCCTTAACTTTGAGCAACAGTCCTAGTATTGTCATACAATACCGGTGCTGAACTAGCAACCTCTAGAACAACTCCCACTGAATGATAAACTCCTTTATACGATGCTATCCTAAGTAGTAGAGTAAGTAGTAAAGCACAAGCCTTAGTCAGTTTACTCGTTTCAGTACCCAGCTAGGAACACTTTCCTAGTTACTGCACCACCACTAATGGTATCTTCATACCATCATATGGTTTCATTATCGTATAGAATGTTTCTCATCCTTTTCCCATGCCTGAGAGAGTTCTCCATTTGCTTTTCAATGTTATTCGACAGGGATTTTTTGCTTGAAATCTGCTAGATACCACTATGGTATAAGCAATATCAAGCTAAGTGCAAAGCATCGCATGATAGATCCCACTGCCGAAGCATAATGGATCTCATTCATCTTTTATCTCTTCTCAGGTGTCTTAGCAGACATCATATTAGAAAGACTGATTCAATCACTATTAGGCAAGCAACCTCTAAGACTGCCTTCGATGCTAAAACTCTTTTAGCACTGTATCAACATACATGGACTGGGCTAAACCAAACATCCTTTCAGACCTATCTATACAGATCCTAATGTCAAGCATACAGGAGGCCTTTCCCAGATGTACCATAGAGAATTAGTATGGGAAATCATTGGAGCGTGAGAATGCTTTTCCCACAAGTTTGTCATACAATATGACTACACTCCCACTAAAAACCTTGTCTACACAAGGTTCATCCATATTTTTGATAAATCAAAACTATTTTAATTATCTCATCAAAAAGGTTGTTTCAACTCTTCGATGCTAGATGTAGTCCATAAATGGACCTTTGCAGCTCGCATACCTTACTCGGTCGAACCGAGGATACGAACTCCTCTAGCTATGTCATATAGACTTCTTCATAATGGAAGAACGCAATCTAGACACCCACTAGCCAGATCTCGTATTCATTGTACGCACTGATGGCTAGTAATATCCTAATGAACTTGAGCGTTGGAACTGGTGAGAATGTCTTATTGTAGACAACCTATTGCTTGGGTTAGATTTCATTCACAGTCAGTCTGGTCTTATAGGTCAACACCTTGCTAGTTGCTCAGATCTTTCATAAACACTACTACATTTTGTGACTGTGGCCACGCCACTTTTGGGAACGGTTAAAAAACTGTTCCCATACATCACTTATGGGAACGGTATTAATAACTGTTCCCGTAGCCAAATACTATGGGAACACTGATAAAAACCATTCCCATAGCCAATATATGGGAACAGTTTTCAAAATTGTTCCCTTAGCCAAATACTATGGGTACACTGATAAGAACCGTTCTCTTAAAATACCCCAAAATCGTTTCTATATGTCAAAAATAGAACAATAAAATTGAACCGTTCCTAAATCCCTAAACTAGTTTCAAAACCCACTCTTTTTCAACTATGATCGACAAAAATCCCCCCCGCCCCGCCTTCCAAGCTTGTTTCCCTCTGCCTGCTCTCCTCCTACTCGACTAAAACCCTCCTCCTGCTCTGTCGCCAGTGGTAACTCCTCCTGCTCGCCACTCCGCCTTTCAAGCTTGATTCCCTCTGCCCGCCCTCCTCCTGCTCTATCGCCGGTGGTAACTCCTCCTGCTCGCCGCTGGTAATTCCTCCGGCTCGCTGCTCCACCTTTCAAGCTTGTTTCCCTCTGCTCGCCCTCCTCCTGCTCGACTAAAATCCTCCTCCTGCTCTATCGCCGAGGGTAACTCCTCTTGCTCGCCGCTGGTACTCCTGCTTGCATCCTAATCCTCCTGCTCGCCGCTAGTAACTCCGGCTCTATCGCCGCTAGTAGTTCCTGCTCGCATCCTACTCCTCCTCCTCACTATTGGTAACTCTTGCTCGCTGCTAGTAACTCCTGCTCTATCATCGCTGATAAGCCTAATCCCCTCTTTGTTTCTTTTTTCCCTCTGATTGCGTCCTAATTTGGCCTGCCTATCGTCGCTGATAAGCGCGCCTAATCCTCCTGCTCGCCCCCTGATCCATCGCTATTGGTAATCCTCCTTCTCTATCGCAATCTGATATATCGCCTCTGGTAATCCTCCTACTCGCATCCTACAGTCCTGCAGTCCTGTATTGCATCCTGCAGTCCTGGTTTTCCTCTATCGCATCCTGTAGTCCTGCTCGCTGATCTATCACGGCTGGTAATCCATTATCACAATAGTCTTATAGTCTTATACTTGGTACTTATAGTCTTATTTAATCAATCAGCACTTCTAGTCACAACTAACATCCATTTTATTATGTCTGACTAGGTGAAAGAGCAATTGGAGCTATATCCATTCAGAGACGAGAAGTGCTTCCAAAGGAGGTGCTCATCATCTATCTTACTTGAATCTAATTGAACATTCTAATGTACTGTGCGTACGTAACATTTGAGGGAATTGATGCAAGTTGTTATTTGAGCTTTAGTTCCATGTTATCAACTAACTAGTTCTACAAGCCAGCTAGATAACATCATACAATTTTGGATCCTATGATATAAAAACAAGGTAGACCAACATGAATGAAAATCATCTAAATTCAAATAACAAGAAATTTTTTATCCTGAAGCAGATTGGAGCATCCTGACCCAATTTGAGAGTAGTCTAAGCAGGGAAGCGCTGGCATATGTCAGTCAGTCTAGGGTTTTGTCAGATAGTTTGAAGGTGTTTTGGGCTGCCAACTCTAATTCCAGCAAGCAAAACCAAGTATATTAATACACCGTACTTGCACTCCTAATCAAAATTAACTAGCTTGCTGACTATCCCTTTCCTCAAGAAAAATTCATCAAGACCTATGATGTTCAAGACTCCTTTGTTAAGACTATCTCAATCTAATTTCATCCAACAGTCCTCACAGCCAACCAAGTTACAAGTTTTTGTGACCTAATGTTCTACTTTAGATTTGAACTTTGATTCCATTTTAAGCAATCCAATGATTGCTTACTGATGAAAAGAACTAGATATTTGGCCAAAGAGTTTCTCATATTAGAATAATAAGGTTCACATATACAAACAATGATTTTTTTTTGAGAATTTAAACAAATAAAGCATTGAGTTATAGTAGCATACTTCATCCATGAAGATTACAGATGGCTGCTTGTCAATAGCAACCTCAAAAAGAGTACGGACAAGCTTTTCAGACTGTCCCACCTACTTCAATAGTGTAAAGAATAAGAATTTTTTAATTAGAAAAATTGGTAATCCATCAAAGGTTTGCATGTGAAACTAGATATGACAAAGTTATAACCATTTTGATGTTAAAGATGAATTAGAAACATTAAAGAATGTGGCCTCTGATTATGATGCAACAGCTTTAGCAAGCATTGTTTTCCCATATTCAGATTGGGCCAAAGAGAAGCAAACCTGAGCAACATAAATATCTCCTCTAAATACTTTCACCAAAGTGTATAGTTCAAGCTAAATAATTGCTTCTAAAGATGCACCTCTAGTTGGCTTGCGAAGACCTGTAAATAGGTCCCTTCTTTTAGTTGGTAGAATTACCATTTCTATAAGAGTTTGCTTAGCCTTCTCAAGACCAGCTACATATCAAATAAGACAAATCATAACTTGGAAGAAAGAACATCTTACAGTAATAATCTTTCATACCAACATTATCCCACTTAACAGTTAGCCTTCTCAAGACTAGCCTTCTTTCAGTTTGATTCTATGAAGTAGTGTTAACCTGAGTTAGGTTGTAAGCACAAATTGGATATATAGTTTTGCTGAACCTGAGTTAGGTTGTAAATCATTAACCAAAAACTAGCTAGATTTGATTTAAGCCATTACATTTCCTTTCTCTTAGGTTTTTATCAGGTTTGACTTAAAATTATAGGACAATCACATTCACTTTGGTTTTTCTCATACTTTGTTCTAAGTGTTTGGAAATGAGCACTTTGTTCTACATGTTTTTCTCGTAATTACCGTTAAATTTAATTAATGTTGAGTTCAAGATGATCACTTACTTTAAAGATGATCATATTTATGCCTACATGTTCTAAGTGATTATGCACTATGTTGGAGTTGCATGTATAACTCATCAAGTTGATGTTGTCGTTTCTTACCCTCTGCATTTTTTATTTATGTAGTTAAGTGAAATCAATGGATAAAGAATGTGTTCAAATGCCGAGATATAGTACAGAGTATATCAATGGTGTCCAATGTTTCCTAGATTTTGCTTATAATAATGGAAGGCCTTAGGGATGGGAGATTTTATGCCCTTGTGCGAAATGTGGTAATGGTCGTTGGTTGACAAAAGATGTAGTCTTTGAACATTTAATAGACTATGGATTTCTAAAAGGTTACACTAATTGGGCAAACCATGATGAGGAGTTAACAATGCTCACAGAGGAGGATGACATCGATGATGCAGAGAATTACATGGATGACATGGATGATATGGATGGATTGTTGCATGATAGATTTAGAGAAGTGGCAGAAGAAGATGGAGTTACAGAGGGTCCTAATGAAGATGCTAAAAAGTTTTATAATTTATTAGAGGAGGCAAACAAGGAATTGTACCCCGGTTGTAAAAATTTCTCTACCATGTACTTCACCATTCGGTTATATTTGATGAAGTGTCTCTTTCGTTGGAGTAATGTGTCATTCAATGCACTCTTAGAGCTACTAAAAGAAGCTATGCTAGATTTGAACATCCCCCAATCTTTTAACAAAACAAGAGCCATGATAAGGGACTTGGGCCTTGATCATAAAAAGATTGATGCTTGTCCCAATAATTGTATGAAGTTGGAGTATTTTATGTTGTCTTTAATTATCCCTGGACCACACTCTCCTGGGACTGATTGATGTGTACTTTTACCATTGGTTGAAGAGTTGAAAATTGTGTGGGAGCTGGGAGTAGACACATATGATGCTTCAAAGAATCAAACTTTTTAGGTGCGAGCATCCCTTTTATGGACTATTAGCGACTTTCCTGGATATGCTATCTTGAGTGGTTGGAGCACAAAGGGAGAATTAGCATGTCTATCTTGTAATTATAACACTAATTCGGCTTACTTGAAGAATAGTAGAAAGATGTGTTATATGGATCATCGTATTTTCTTGCCGATAAGTCATGATTATAGAAGAATCACACGGGATTTCAATGGAAAAGAAAAATATAGGCATGCTCCTAATTTGTTAGAAGGGACAGAGATCTTGGACTTGTTGCAAGACTTTGTCAATTCATTTGGAAAGATGCAAAAGAAAAGCATTGGTGGTCCTTGGAAGAAGAGATCCATTTTTTTTGAATTGTCATATTGGAAGAATAATAAACTACGACATAATCTTGATGTCATGCATATTGAAAAGAACATATTTGACAATGTCATAGGGACTTTGTTGGACATAACGGGGAAGACAAGATCATATTAATGCCCGTTTAGATTTGCAAGAGTTGGGAATTAGAAAGAAACTTCATCCGAAACCAGTGGATCAAGGCAAGAAAGTATGCAAAAGCATGCTCTAACATGAACAAAAATGAGAAGTCTATTTTCTGTAGCGTTCTCAAGGAAGAAAATTACTCGATGGTTGTGCAGCAAATATTTCAAGATGTGTTCACCAAGATGGCTTGAAAGTCTCAGGGTACAAGAGTCATGATGCTCATTTCATGCTATACTACTTGCTCCCAGTAGCAGTGATTAACACACTTCCTCACCAAGTGGCCTATCCTCTGATACGTCTATGTTCTTTTTTTCATTCCATATGTCAAAGAGTTATTGATGTGAATGATTTAGAGACCTTGGAATTTGAGATTGCTGAAACACTTTGCCAATTAGAGAGAATTTTTCCTCCATCATTTTTTGATGTAATGCTTCATTTGCCCATTCATCTACCAAATGAGATAAGATTGGGTGGCCCTGTTCATTCTCGGTGGATGTATTCACCAGAAAGAGAGTTGGGAAAGTTGAAGGCTTATGTGCGCAATAAAGCTCGTCCTGAAGGTTCAATAGCTGAGGGTTACTTGGTTGAATGCTTGATATTTTCTCAAATTATATGAACTCTAATGTGGAGACACAGTGGAACAGAGTGACAAGAAATGCTGACACATGTGAGTCTTTTGATGTTGAGCTGTCTAGTTTTTTTTAACCCATGGGTGGTCCTATAGGAGGGAAGAAAAAAAGTAATTTATTTTCGATGGACAACAATGAAAAGAACCAAGCTCATCGGGTATATCTTGTTCAATTGTGATGAAGTTCAGCCTTACATTAGGTAAATAACTATTCTTTGCCCTTAAAAATTTGTTTATAAACTCATTTGAATAATTGTTGTAACAAAATAAATTTTTTGTAGTGAACATGAAAATATCATAAATCGAAAGAGAGGAAGAAAGTGGACCAAAGAAAAAAGTCAAAGCCATGATTTCATTGATTGGTTTAAAAATCGTGCAATGGAGGAGGATATCCCTGATCGACTGAAGGAGTTGTGTAGAGGCCCAAATAAAGTTGCAAGAAGGTTTTTAGGTTATGTCATCAATGGATGTAAATTTCATACTAGGCAGCGTGATGCAAGTCGCAGGACACAAAACAGTGGTGTCACTTTGGTGTCAATCACTTAAAGCTTTGCTAGTTGTAAGGATCAAAATCCGATGACGAATGCAATTACTTATTGTGGTGCAATTAATGAAATAATTGAGCTAGACTATTATGGTAATTTCAAGTTTGTCTTGTTTAGATGTGATTGGTTTGAAGTAGAATCAAAAAAGTATGGGTTAACTTGTGTTCACTTCGATAAAAAATGTTATATGGATGATCCATTTGTGCTCGCTTCTCAAGTCCAACAGTTCTTCTATGTTCGCGATCTCTCTAATGACAATAGGTATTACGTTATGAAAACTCTTCATAGAGAGATTTCTAATGTGAATGACCAATCATATTGTGTCGAAGAAATATATAATATTGAGTCATTTGAACCAGCAACTAATTTGTCTTTGCCTGATGATGAAATTGATGTTGAATGGGCAAGGGACGACATAGAGCCCACCATTGTTGAAAATTATTTAGCTGTTTCAAATGAAATTGAGTTTGAAGAAGAGTCTGACTTTGATAACACACTCTGGGACTACTTTGATTGATATTCATGTATCTATCTAGCATGATAGATTTGAAGGATTCCTATACAATGGTGATACTTCAATTCTCTATTTATCCTTTAATAAATGTGGCTGATAAGGATTCCAATGCCTTGATGGTTATCTTTTTGGTTGTTCATGAATAAGCTAAATTTCTATTATATGATGATTGATTGGTGTTCCACATTTGTGCATGTTTTATGATCTTCATGTATTTATTTGAAGCCTACATAGATATTCATGCTGCTCATAAATTACCCTTTCTAGAGCCACACCTTGACCCTAGTACAAATATCAGTATTAGGATGCTGATGTTGATCTCAGCATCCTGATATTGATGTTGATACTGATATTAGCAGCCTGATATCAATATGAGGATGCTGATATCGGCAGCCTGATATCAATATAAGGATATTGATGCTGATATCAGCATCCTTATATCAGGATGCTGATACTAATATGAACATCAGTATTTTGATATTCAATAGTAATGAAAGAATTACAGGTAGAGATAGGGATAGAATAAAAACAAGTCTTAAGGTCATAAAGCAAGCTAAGAAAGGAAACTAAAAAGTAGTAAGCAAAAGACCCAACATCTAAACACCACACCCAATAGCTTGATTCAGATCAGAGAACTCTTTATTAGCTGAACATTCTTTATTTTGGTATATTACCAATATATAGCTGAACATGCTATATATTTGGACACTTCAATTGTCCTTACGAAGTTCAATCTTTAAGTTCAATTGGGAATGATTAAGTTTGAGTTCAATCTTTGTTAGGAACTCTTTGTTGTTTTGTGTCTTTTGACACTAGTTTTGACATGTGATTTCTTTGTTGTTTCCTACTTTATGTTCGGATGCAAGGGATAAATTGATAGAGATTCTTGTCATATGTTAAATTCAATTCATAAAAAGGCAACCCATATTCAGATTTAGACATTAAGGCTATGTTAGTTAACCCAACTCAATGGAGTGACTAGGTTTTAGTTCTTCTTTGTGGCTATTAAGAATAATGATATGGACTTTGCCCTCCTGTATTGGTAGGAACCTTGTGCACCAGAACCTCCTTTTGTACATATTTAAGGTCAATGTAGTTATTAGAATGTTCAAATAAATATACACAAAATGTAGAAGGAAGTGAAATCTATCTAGTGCTTAGTGAGTACAGGGTTAATTTTTATTTGTAAATACATATTTCAGTATCTTGTACCTCTACTTCTATTTGGATCTCTAGAAACACTCAATATGGTACATGTCATGACAGGGATGAGCAATCAGAGATAGATGTTAATTTGAGAGATTTTATGGTCTAGGATCTATGATGGTGAAGATTTTGCATTTTGAAAAAAAAAGTATTATTATCAAGGAGAGCATTGCCATGTATTGTTTGATGTATATTTAACTGGTGGTAATTTGCTTATTAATCTGCAAAAAAGATATTGATTGTACTTACAGATTATATTCAAATTGTCCATGCTGTCTTAGTACTATGGATTTATCTAAAGTGAAACTAGATGTAATTTTCTCTGCCATGAGTAGTAGCATGTAAGTTGCCTGAATCTTCAAAATCTTTGCATGCTGGGGTGGATGCAAACTAGCTAGTTGTTAAACGTGTTCTCTTGCATAATGATCAAAATTAGCAACTCCTTGGATTTATATGATACTAGTTAGTTTCAATCTTTTGGTTTAATCTTTTGGTTTTAATCTTCTATTCTCTTCATCACTTGCTAGCCCCAGCTCCTCTTTTAATTCAATCTTTCCCAGCTCCTTTGTTTCTTTCAAATTTCTCTCCAAATTGCCCACACAATTTTTAATATTCAGTATCATTGGTTTCATCTCACCATTGTTTTTCTCTTCAAAACTCCTCAATCAAAATTTTTAGATTGAACTAGAAATGTCACTACAAAAGACTCATATCTACTTTTCTTTCTATTTTTCTGCTTTCATTACAGTTACCATGATAGGCCTATGGTCGGAGTCAATCATGTTCAAATGAACAACTTTAAATTCATATTTCCAATAGATATCAGGATACTCATATTGATGTATCCTGATATCAAGATACTCATATTGATGTATCCTGATATCAGGATACTCATATCAATATCCTGATAGATATCAAGATATCGATATTGATGTATCCTGATATTAATGAAGTATCCTGATAGATATCAGGATACTGATATTGATCTATCCTGATATCAGGATACTCATATCAGTATCCTTTATTACTGATACTGATAGATATCTTTGTTGTTTATTATTTTTGGCATGCCATAGATATCTTTGTTGCTCTCTTTACTCTTTCATTTATCCTGAAGAATAAATTTATCCTACTACCAACCATGGAATTTCCCCAATATCCAAACTGTTTAGACCTTACTATAGAAGCTTCCTTTTATTCATATTTGAACATGCTATATATTTATGATTTATATAACTGAATATTAAAATGTTTTCTATCATTTATGCAGTGAGATGATACAAGGATGTGATATGAACTTTCCCCTACAAGCAAAGTCAAGCAAATAGTTAGCCAAGTATTACAAAATTAAATTTGAAAAGATTGAACATAATAAGAAGTTAAATTCAAAGATTCAGCCAGCTGTAAACAAACATAAAATGCTGAAAAGACATGCTTTAGAGGCCAATAAGAAGAATATCAATGTGCAAGAGAGAGAAAAAACACCATATGAAAAGCCAAAGGATGCAGTCCCCACTCAACCTAGTGTTTCTACTATGAGACAGGCCATTTCCAATGTGCAAGATAGAGGAAAAACACCATATGAAAAGACAAAGGATGCAGTCCCCACTCAACCTAGTGTTTCTACTATGAGACAGGCCATTTCCAATGTGCAAGATAGAGGGAAAAAACCAATTAATATAGCTATCACTAAACCCATATCCTCTACTCAAAAGAAAGTTCCTTCCAATTCCAATACAAGAACTTCTCAAGTGCAACAACAATGACCAATCATTCAATATCAAAGATCTACCCAAGGACCAAAGCAAAAAATGTCAACCATTCAAGATCAACAAAGAGAAGTTAACCATGAGCAAGGAGATGATTATGCAACAATGAAGACAAAGATTGCACCGTTGCGTCCATCAATGTCAGTGGTTGCATATCGTGAGAAGATGGGTATGCAAGTGCTAGAAGAAGATCAACTAGAAGAGGAATGTAGAGACATGGACCAAGCTGAGGAAGAGCACAATATACTTGATGAGCTGGAAGAGGAAGCAAATGTTGAGGAAGAGCACAATATACCCGATGAGCCGGAACACGATACGTTTGAAGGTATATTATGTCATTATATGTAATTCTATAATAAGCTTATGTTTAAATCATTATTGTTATGTCAATTAGGAACACCAAAAAAGAAAGCAAGAGGGAAGACAATGTGCTACAAAATTCATGGAAGATCGCCAGAGGAGCGACAAGAAATAATTTTCAATAGTGAAGCACAACCAGTTGGGCCCAATGAGAAAGCTGTTTCAGACTTGAGCCAATTTTTAGGAACTGTGGCACGAAATTTAGATTGGTGTCCCTTGATTTACACCAATTTGAAGGCTGTACCAAACAAGGATGACATATGGAAATATATCAATGTATGATTTTTTTTATATTGTTCATTTACATTTGCATGTCAATATTAATGCTTGTTTTGCTTCATTTTGTAGAAAAAATTCATCCTTCCAGAAATAGGAAAAAGGGTTGTGTTCAAAATTATGGATGAAGCTTGGAGGAAACATAAATCAAAAATTAAGAAGGAACATTTTGACAATTACACAACAAACAACGAGAGGATAAAAAATCATCCTACAGACATTCCTCTCGAACACTTAAAGCAAATGATTGATTATTGGAGCTATGAACCCATCCAAGTAAGTAGCTAGCTAGGTTTCTTTTCTTTAAACTAATAGTTGTTAAAGAATAAGCTTGATGTCCATTACTTATAGTCTCTAACTGTGTTGACTGATACCTTTATCCCATCTTCTTCCCTCATTACCTTTATCAACACATGAAATTTAAGGCTTGCTACCATGACCTCTTTCTACTTAATGCTATTGTTTGCTTACAACTGATACCTTTATCCCATCTTCTTTCCTCATCTAGTTGTGTCAGTATACTTTTATGCACCCTAATGACTTTGCTGCTAATTCAAAAATTTAACCACTAATAAGAAAAATAAGTACTAAAATAATTGGTCCTACATAATCTCCAGGAAAATAAGCAGTAGACCCTGATAATAGTATCCTGATACTGATATCAGGATATCAGGATATTAGTATCCTGATACTGATATCAAGATATCAATAATACTGATATCTCCCGAGATTAATATCAGGGGCCTGATACTGCTATCAGGATACTAATATCAGGAGATATTAGTATCCAGTATCAAGATACATATTGTAAGTGCACATTCAGCAAACAAAAGTTAGGAGATGCAGGATCAAAGTTTGGAATTATATAGAAGGAGACAAAAGGAACCATATGTGTGGCCAAAGGTACTAATTTGACATTATAATTCATAGTCCCAATCAAATAGCAAAAGGTGAGAGGATTTTGTTGTTTGGTGCAACTGCTGAAAGATTGGGGTGTGAAGCTTTTTCTTGTCACTTTTCTATGGATTATTTAAGGGTGGAAACAAATGAAAAACAAGTAGAAGCTTGAATTTTATGATCAACCATTATATATAAACACTTTCTTCTACTAATTGTTGTTGCTATTTAATTAATTTTGTTTTAAGAGCCACATAATATATTCCACCAATAATGAGGATATCCAAAATACCAAAAAAAAAGAAGCGTGCAAGATATCAGTATCCTGATACAATATCCTGATACTGATTTCAGGATATCAGTATCGATACTGATATTAGGATATCAATAATACAAATATCTCCTGAGACTGATATCAGGATATCAGTATTCTGATACTGATATCAGGATATTAATATCACTGTGAAGCTTTTTCTTGTCACTTTTCTAGATTACTTAATGGTGGAAGCAAATGAAAAAGAAGTAGAAGCTTGATCCTAATAATATGGACACTGATATCTCCTTCCCCTTCAATCTTCTAACTTTCTACTTGCTATCCTCATCCATATTAAAGCTATTTATGTTTAACATATCTGCAACAAGAATAGGATTATGGAAATTTGAAAAATATCCAAACTTGAACAAGATTTTAGCTCAACTTGAAGAGGACTGACATCCACCTCTTTATTACACCCTGCAAGCAGCCACATTTCATTTTTAAAAATTACAAAACCACTACCAACTTCTTTAGAGCTTCTCCAAGCAGCATCACAAAACATCTCATACCACTCTTCCCCAACATTAACATTCCTCACCCTCTTTCTCCATTCTATTTATCATGAATCATGAGTTGATGAACTAGCTCATACTTTTTTAGTTCTACACATTAACAAAAGTAGGCCATAAATTTTGTGCAGGAACTAAAAAAGTATGAGCTCCATATTCTATGGTATTTCCCAAATCCAGCTTATAGTGGAATCATCCTGCTACAGCCAAGGAATAAGTTGGAGCTTCCTATATCAGTATCAGGATATCAGTATACTGATATCAGGATATTAGTATCCTGATACTGATATCAGGATATCAATATCCTGATACTGATATATATCAGGATACTGATAGTATCCAGTATCAGGATACTATGATCGGAGTTAGCAATTGAAAAGGCATCAAAAACTAAATAGCTTCTTGAGAACCAGTTTGAATTTTAACCATAGTGTTGATTTTGAATTTTAACCATGACATGGCTAGTTTGACTCAAAAGCTCATCCAGTTCTGATTAGTATGTTCTAGTTTAGCATCATTTATTCTATTTAATTATATTCAAAACAATCTTTTGAAAAGAAAATCCGATACTAATTAATCAAATGACACTAAGCATGCCATAAAGACTTGATTTTGAACCTAGCTATAAGTTATAGGTTCTTCTTCTCCACTTCAGATGATCTCAGATTCAAATTAGAAACTAGCAAATTGACTTTTTTCTGGAGTCAGACTAGATTTGCCCCCCTAGCTATAAATGAATGAATGCAATTGATGACACTTTGACAAAAGAGATGATGATGATCTCTGTGATATATCTTGCAAAAGGAAACAAAAAGAAAAGTCTGGTAACAAAAAGAAAGAAAAAGAAAAAAAAAGATTGGGGTACACTTCCAACCTGGCCTTTAAGAACCTGATTGTTTCCTTCATTAGCTTAATAGAGAAGGCAACCAGATCCAAGTAAATTAGCCTATTTGAAGCAACCAGGTCCAAGTAAATTTCTAGTGCTTGATAGAGTAGGCTTCTTCAAATCTCAATACTCATTTCTTATGATGGAATTGTGCAATTCAATGGGTAAATATAGATGTTAAAGGTATTAGAACAGGCTATGGTATTAGAACAGCTTATGGGCAACATACTTGTTATGAGCAGGCCAAATAGATCTTAATGGTATTAGAACAAGCTTGTGACTTGTAATTCCCTAGTTACTTTATTTTCTTAGAATTTGGATAGCTAGTCATTCCTATATCAGTCCTGATACTGATATCAGTATCAGGATAAGCTGGAGCTTCTTCCTATTCAGTTTGGACAGCTAGTCATTCCTATCATTCCTATAGCAAGCTATTTTTTAAACATGGTTATGCACTGATATATATATACTTGTAAATTCTTTCTAGTTGCATATATTTAGTTTCTTTGTTATTGATGTAGGATATGTGCCAACAAAATAGATTGAACAGATCACAGCAAAAATGTTGGCATCAGATGGGCAATAAAAGATTTTCTGTAATAAAAAAAAATTGGTAATATTTTTTTGCATAAACAGATTCATATTTTGAATAGTAATGTCAATATTATGTTTTAACTCATTCTTGTGATTTATATAAAGCATGCTCAAAAGAATGAAGAACCCAGTCAAGTTGAGATGTTTGTTGAAACTCGGACTAAGGATGGAAAAACCTTAGATGATGAAACTGAAGAGGCAATTGTGAGTTTTTCTTCTAGCTATTATTTTACTTAATTATTTATTATTATCACTAACATTATTAAATGTACATTTAGGAAAAGCTTAAAACCATGGCTGAACATGATGAGAAACCTACTGCTGAGGCCTTTCAATCTATGTTTGGGAAAGAGAAGTCATGAAGGGTGCGTTGTTAAGGAGGAACAATTACACTCGCAATCTTAAAAAAAATGAAGAAATAGCAGCAATGTAGGAAAAACATGATCAAGAGGTGAAGTCTCTGAAGGAGCAATATGCAATAATGGAAGAAAGACATGCAAAAATGGAAGAGAGACAGAACCATAGCAACGCCAAATGCAAGGAATGCAATCTCTTTTGAAGACATTTATTTCACAGGCGAACCCAGATTTGGACATAGAAGCTATAACAGCTCTGTTGGCACCACCAACTACTCCAAGGGATGCCAATAGCATCTTTGGTTCTTCCACTTCCACACATCATCCTCAAAATCAGCTAATTTTAGTTTAATATATGATTATGAAGTCTTTTGATAATTTTTAATTATAAATTAATTTTTGCAGGAAAATGATGAATTGAGAGAAGAAAGATGAATTTCACGGAGGAGATGATCAAGAGGACTTGGCTAATGGGAATGCTAGGCTTGATAGAACAATTTCAGATGTTTGTGAACTTTAGTTAGACTTAATTGTGAAATGAGAATACTATAATTGTGAATTTGTTATTTTTTCAACAATTAAATATATTCTACGTTTGAATGAAATTTATGTTTTCGAATCTACGGTTGTGAAATTGTATGGTTGTTTGTGAAAATTGTATGGTTTACAGGTTTAGGAACAAAAATTATAGGAACGGTTCCTCTCACCTATAGGAATAGTTTCTGTACCGTTCCTATAGTTTCGGCCTATAAGAACAATTTTCAGCCGTGCCTATATGTATGACGTTTAGGAATAGTTAAAAAACCGTTCCTATATTTCATCCTATAGGAATGGTTCTAAACCGTTCCTATAAGTTTTACCTATAGGAACGATTTTTCAACCGTTCCTATAAGATACGTTTACAGGAATAGTTTTTCAGTCGTTCCTATAGGCATGGTATAGGAACACTTTTACAACTGTTCCCATAGGTTGGACCTATAGGAACGGTTTTTTTGGCAGCGTGGCCATAGGGATGAAAACCGTTCCTATAACCTAACCAAACGGCTGATTTGAGTACACATGGGAAACCATTCCTGTAGGTCTACGGGAACGGTTTTTTGTCTTTTGGGAACGGTTTTCAACCATTCCCGTAGGTCTAAAATGTTGTAGTGAAAGATCCACCTGCACCCTATAGGAGTCATACTTTTGGAGCCGATCAACCAAAGTCCGCACTTGGTTTGAGTCCAGTTTGGATTTGCATAATGCCACTGCATGGTGTCAACACATTTGACCATTAAGAGATGGCAAATTTCCTGAATCTATGTCATACCCTGTGGCTAGATATCATCACTCAGGTAGTTTACGTAGTCTCCTAGAAGTGTGATGGGAAGTAATAATTACATGGATTGGTTTAACCTGTGAACTCTCCACTAGTTGTTGCGAATTTATTCATAGTTGCTGAACTTCAGCAAGTTCAACGCATCTTCCACTCACACTTTCGTCGATAAACTCCTTTTCTAAGAAATTGTGACAAAACTACTTTTGTTCAATTGAGAGAAATTGATACCCAAAACACTTTTAGGGGTATTCCTTAAAATTTTGCACCTGGTCAAGTTTGTCATATGCTAGACAACCTCAAATAACGAGATGTCTCAGACTCGATTTCTTGTCATTCCATATTTTATATGGTGTATCAGAGACAGACAAAATTATGGCCGCTACAATAGCTTATCCTCTAAAAAGAGATTGGAAGTTAAGTATGGATCACATCATATCCAATAAAGTGTGATTCCTCCTTTCAGACACACCATTGTGTCAGGAGCGGTCCTGTACAGAGACAATCATATTATCTTCGAGATAATTCACAAACTTAGTGGATAACTATTCTGTGCCTCAATCCAATTGAAGGCCTATAATACCTTTTTCAATATGTTTTTTTAACTTAACCTTCATACTCCTTAAACGATTCAAAGGTATCGGGTTTGTGCCAAAAAAGGTGGATGTACCCGTGCCTAATCATATCGTAGGAGTATCCTTTTCTTGCTTGAGTTGTTATCGGCCTGCATACACCTATGTAGGCCAACTCTTATCAACTCAGAGAGCCTTTCGCCAGGTTTTGTGAACAGAGACTCGTATGTAAATTGGCCAACTCCAAAAACTATTAAACAAATTTAAATTGGTCCAGTTGCATGTAACTCATAAGAATGGTTCAAGTGGCAACTATTACCCATTAAAGAACTTTTCACAACCTTGTTCAGAGAACAAAGGAAAGGATGTTTTTTTATTAACACTAGAACAAATCAATATCAATGGTCTTGTCGAATAGAAGACTTATACAATAGGTTCCTACATCTAAGGCTGCAACTCTTGCGCCATTGCCTACCCGTATGTCGTAGTTGCCTTTTGTCTAGTCTTCTACTTTTTCTCTTATCCTGCAATATCTTGCAGATGATTATTGCTATCAAATACTTGGTAGAGTCAATGACGAAGTATTCTTATAACGTGTGTACCTGAAGTGGCATTTTTAAAAATAACCATCTTCAATTTCATCTCTGCAAAATTCTACTTGTAATTGCGCTTCCAATGGCCATATTTCCCATAATTGTAGTAGGTGCAATTGGGAACAACTTTCCCTTTCTTGTTGATATTAATCAAAGGTTTCACAACTTTGTTTTTTACTTTGTTCTTAACAGAGTGTAAATTTGCCTCAAAGGCATCTCCCACTAATGAGACTATGTCTTTATCCTTTATAAGGTGGGACTCAGTAGTCTTCGGGAAGCAAGTCGTCATGCTTGTTTATGTGGAAGTTATCATCAAACTGTGAAAACGAATCCGGGAGGGATTGGAGTGCTAAGTCCTGACTTAGCCCCTTAGACATGCTTATGCCCAATTTCTCTAACCTCTCGATCAAATCAATTAGTTTGGGGACATGAGTTTCAATAGGGGTCCCTGCCGTCATCTTGGCTAGGAGAGTTGCTTTGACAGCTCAAACCTAGCAATCCAGCTCTCTTCACCATACAACTCCTTGGGGTGAGAGAGGATGGCCCTAGCGTTCATCTTTTCATTTTGTCGCTGCAACACATCGGACATAGAGGCGAGCATAATGCACTGAACAATAGTATTGTCATCTTGCCACTTCTTGTAAGTGGCTCTCACTTTTCTCAGTAGCCCTTTGGGAAGGGGTATCCTCAGGTTTCGCAACCAATCGATGTAATTTTGTCTAGTTAATTTATTATCATCAAGAATGCAATGCAACGATGGCAAAGATGAATGTTAAATATTCTACAATGAAAACAAAAGACATAAATGAGCAAATATGTTATATGCATGATTATTAAGGTCTTTTGCTTAATCATGGCTCCCACTAATTTTTGCGGTTCCCAAATGACCCTCTTGTTGGGAAGCTGGAAGCCCTCGTTGGTAGACTTCCTTAGGGAAAGATGGAACCCCACTTCTCCTACTCGAGTCTCGCATTTAACATGACAAACCCTAATAGGTCCATGGGTAGGTAATTTTTTACCGATCACATCGTTGTGTGATCACATGATTATTAAGGTCTTTTGTTTAATCATGGCTCTCACTAATTTTTGCGGTTCCCAAATGACCCTCTTGTTGGGAAGCTGGAAGCCCTCGTTGGTAGACTTCCTTAGGGGAAGATGGAACCCCACTTCTCCTACTCGAGTCTCGCATTTAACATGACAAACCCTAATAGGTCCATGGGTAGGTAATTTTTTACCGATCACATCGTTGTGTGACTTCCATCAAGTTTTGCCTCTAGGGTTATCATGGCCTTGTGTTTGCACAACAAACCAAGGAGCTCTAGTTGAGTCAGACCCATCGTTCGTACACCCTAGCGAGAAAACAACCACCCTTGAGTTTGCTCAACAAGGTAAGTCACATTCAAACTAGTAATAGAGACACAAGGGTATGTGACATATGAGATGCAACGTGTCTATTAGCACAAATGGCCTTGTGTTTGCACAATAAACCCGTAGTGACAATAGACACACTTGTACCTCATAACAATAGAAGGCATGACCGATATTCTTAATATCTTAACCATTTGAACTCAATATGATTGGAGGGCTTCTTCATGCAATTAAAATTATCTAAGCTATTAGCAATTGAAGCACAAGCAATAAATAAAAGCATAAATTAAATAAGGATGATTATTGATATTCTAAGGGTTCCACCTGAGTGACCGGGGGAACCAAGGTCATCATCCTAGGGTTTTTAAGGAGCTCCGTCTCGCTAAGGGGCTGCCCAAAACCATCTTGTAGGTTGCCGGTTCCATTTGTGCCTTCCCAGGGTTCAAGCTGTCATCATCATGGCGACGAACACCTCCTCTCCGTGTGCGCACCAAAACAGGGCAACAAGCGTGCATGTCGCGAATCTGCCCCTAAACATCTAATTTTACAAAACTAAAAGAAGAAGACCCCAAACAACCCTTGGGGAAAGGTTTAAGGTGAGGGAAAAGAAGATTACAATCTGAATTCTCAAGAGGAAGGAAGGAGTATTTCAAAGTTACAATGGTGAAATTTCATAAATTTACAAGCAATCAACGCAACCATGTTTTACACACAGTTACATGCACATAGGACTCATCCATAATCATCCTTTCATGCATCCTAACAATTAGGAAAAGGAAAGGAAAAAATAGAATCCGAAAATGTGCCAATCTAGTTACGTCTCCACCTAAAACAGTCCAAACAACACATGCTGAAAATTTCAATTTTTCAGGCTGTTCTACCATGAACCCATGAGGTTCTTGAGTTCGAAATCTGTCCAAGACATGTTTGGACAGTAGGCTACCACCCCGATTCATCGCATGAACCGTGGAGCCAAGAGAACGACTCAAGAACCCCCGAAAACAAAAACTACGATTTATTAATTTTATCTATCTAAGAAATGTCCTCATAAATCATATATTTATTAATTTTATGATTTATCTTCATAAATCAAATTCCTATTAATTAGGATTTATTCAAATAAATTAATTCCTAATTAGTTGGTTAGGCTCATGGTTAGAGACTAATTTTCCCACAATGTATATTTGATTCAAAATCAAATTATATTTAATTCATAATTAAATACAATCCCCGTCAAGTGGTTAATTAAATATTTAATTCATAATTAAATTTAATCAAGCACATAAAATACCAATCCCTACAATTTAGGGATGCCCTACAAATTAGGGTTACCGAGGAACTCCTTCCTCACGCATTCGTTCCTATAGGAAATACCTTTTCTATTATGTCCGTAAACGAGATTCATGATCGAGTTGAAGCATGTCCATGCTAGTAGACATATAATGCCGCATTCAAACTCTATCTCATAAAGCCCATTACGAGGTTAGCATGTTGTGTGTGAGCCAGTAGTGAGTTGTCCATAACAGAGAGTCGGATCTAATAGAACGACTTCTATATGAATCTTCTGAGCCTCCACTAAACCCCTTTAGTGTGGTCGTGAGAGACTCCACTCAAAAGTCAAGATTAATGTCTAGCAACGTATCATGACTACCTAGTTAGTGTGAGGTTCAATCTATTGGGATCGAACGCCCTTCGGTAATTAGTTACCGTGCAACTAAATCCCTCGGTTACAATGTCCCGAAGTCGGCTAAGGTACGAAAGAAGTGTTAAACCCTAATACCGATTCATATGTATTCCACCCGCTAAGATGTTATCTCAATAATGAAATGTCAAAAACATCTTCCAGACTTTCATATCTACTTGTACATTATTGACGGCTCATAGGTAACTATGAGATCAGCTACCCCTTATCATATAGGGAATATACCAAGTGCACTAGTCTATTCGGAATCACTGATCCCCTAATTGGTGATCCTACGACTAGGAACATTTATAACATGGGCATCTGGATTCCAATTCTCACTTGCATGATGTAATACCCAAAAATCATAATAATAATATTTTATTCTTGAGTTAGGGATCGTGGGCCCTAGTTAGCGCGGATTGGCGGGAAGCTTTGGGATTAGACCCGAGTAAGCATTTAATGTAGAAAAATTAAGAGAAATTTTATTTGTCTTATCTCTGTTATATAGCATTTTAGGGTGATGGAGGGTCTCGAGGCAAATTTGGCGGTGCAATAGGATCTTGAATCAGAGTTAGATCGGATAAGTTATGAGCTGTTTAAATCAGATAGCTTAGGTAGGGGTATTTTGGTCCTTTGGACCCAACCGGTGTCTATAAATTAGACGCTGGGGTGTGCTGCCAGGGGTTTTAGCTGCATGCCATCCAAGGCAAAGGAGAGAGGAGAGAGAGGGTGCCGTCAAGGAGGAGGAGCCGTCGGAGCCGGATTTTCATGAGTTCGTCAGTGCAATCGGGGAAAGATCCTGCATGTCTTTTCCTTCCATTTTCTCTCCATCCGGTGAGTGGATTTAGACCTTCTCTTCTCCAATTCTTGATTCATGCCATTGTTCTCATGTCTTGGGGTTTTTGTTGATTTTTGATGTGTTTTCTCGTATCGTATCGGAAGTCGGATCGATCATTTCTTAATTGAATCATGTTGTTTACTCTTTTTGGAATAAAACATTATTTTCTTTTCCTTTTTCTTTTTCTTTTTTTTTCTACCCCTGTCTGATCACCTTGCCGGTCGGTGCCCGGCGAGGCACCACGGCGGCAGTGGACGCCGGCGAGGCACTGCCATCACCGCGTGGTGGCGGCGGTCATCGACATGCGCCAGCATCGGTGCCGGCGTCGGCGCCAACGTCGCTGGCGGCCCGGCGGCGGCCGGAGAAGGGGCGACGGCGGTGGTGGCTGGAGTAGGGAGGTGGTTGGAACCCTACATTTTGGATGAGGGAGATGAGATGAAATGGTGGGTTGAGATTGATTTGGGTGAGACGAAGGGTTGGATTGAATTGGTTGAGATGAAGGGCAAAGATTTGATCTTGTGTAGATGTAAGGTTTAGATTGCATCATGTAAATGGAGGGATGGGATTGCATCAGGATAGATGTAAGGCTGTGGATGCATCATGTTAGATGTAAGGCTGTGATTTCATCATGGTTAGATGGAAGGCTGAGATTGCATCATGTTAGATGGGAGGCCGAGATTGCATCAGGTTAGATGAGAGCTGTGATTGCATCCGGTTAGATGGACGACAGTGATTGCATCTGGTTAGATGTAAGACTGTGATTGCATCATGTACATGGAGAGCTGTGATTGCATCTGGTTAGATGGAGGGCTGTGATTGCATCTGATTAGATATAAGGTTATGATTTCATCATGTAGATGGAGGGTGATGATTGCATCTGGTTAGATGTAAGGCTGAGATTGCATCATGTTAAATAGAGGACTGTGATTGTATCATATTAGATGGAAGGTTGTGATGTGATCATATTTAGATGAAGGGCTGAGATTTCATTACTGATTTATTGATTGTAACACCATTATATTCATTCATAACAGTGATTTATTAAATAAATTAAGACATTTCTTTCATTATTCTAAATAATTATTTGGAGGCTTTAAAGTTAGCAAAAATATTCATGTTATATATGAATTTTCACCTAATCGACGTTCCGGATTCATTGCTGAGGTCTGTTTCACCATCAGACCTTCAGATTTTGAAATAGTAGGCAGATGTCACCTCATTTTGCGTGCCAAGCTAAAAAATCATATTTTATATATTTTTACGATTCGATTTGAGATGATTCATGGATATAGTATTTAATGAGGTGAATTTTATCCTAGATCAGTGGTTTCTATGATGAGTTATTTTATCATATTCCAGTCAATTGAATTACAGTTGGAGTTCCTTTTTGCACTACTTTTACGATACACGTGCATCCTTTCTTACAGTGCTATAATTCTATTTTATGATTGTTTATTTGTGCTGAGCATTCATGATTTGTATGTAGTTGTGATGTATGGCAGGAGGAGGTGGAGGATGAGGTATGCACTTGACATACCATTTATTACATGTAGATAACACATCTTGTTTATGCTTATATACCTGTGTGTGTGGTGTTGTGATGTGTTTGTTGCGTTTCTCAGAAGCCTCGCTGGTGAGGGGAGGATATGCCCCAAAGAGACATCGTTGGCCTTATTCCGAAAGTCCGGCTGGTGAGGGGAGATCATACCCCAAAGAGACAGTCTGGAGACCCGAGTAGGTGAGGGGAACGTATGCCCCAATAGGCTAGCTTGGAAGAGCCAGTGCCGGTGAGGGGAGGGCATGCCCCAAAGAGACGGCAATGAGTTGTGTGGTAGTTCGGCGGCCACCCGTCTACCTATCCTATGTGCCTATGTGAGACCAACGGGTCCGGAGAGCATGCATATGATTGAGGTGTTGCATTGCATGCATATGATTGAGGTGTTGCATTCATCCTATTTTATTATTGTGGATATATTTATACTTATTGATGGATGCTTATATTTTATTGTTTTGGATATGTTTATACTTATTGATGGATGCTTATATATATTGTTGTGGATATGAGTAGGGTAGTGGATGTGTTACCGATGCTTGTTTCGTCATTATTAAAGATATTTTATACTTGTTGACGGATGTTGATTTCAAGCATAGAGCTATAAATATATTATTGCTGATTTCTTCTGATGTTGTTGTTATGTTTTTTATATCGGCTATTTGTGTTTTTATGCATGATGATTGATTTGGTGAATTGAGGACTGATCTGCTCACTAAGTCCTAGCTGGACTTACCCCCTCATTGCTGTTGTTTTCTAGCACCTGAGGTATATTAGAGAGGTATCGAGGTGTGGTAGCGCGGCTGGTGGTGGTAGGGCAGTGGGTCTCGTGACATGTCGTGATTGAGGAGGTTACCTAAATCATTTTAGTGTCTCTTTGAGTTGTTGAGTCACATTGACTCAGGTTGTGGTTTCTGTATTTCATTTTTATTTGGGGAGTCTTATTTATTTATTTGAAATCCATTTTTTTAATAACTTATTCAGTGTGTTCATATTGAGTTTTGATTTGGTTTGGTTCATGATGTCATGTCTATTCTTTTCAAAAAAAAAAAATCTCCCACTATTTAGGTTATTGTTGTTGTGTTTGAACTTGGTTAGGCTTCGGGATACGTGGCGTATCTTGGCTGATCATACTAGATTTGGGGTGTGACACGTGATCTCATCATGGCCTTGGAATCATTTGCCTGGGTTAATGGGGTGCATCACAATCTTTATGAATAAAGATGCAGCATATAATGAAAAAGTTGCCTTATTAAGTTGATTATCCTTGAATAGTCCTTTAACACATTGAAATGTGATTGGCTCAAGGGCACTATTCCTTTCACTGCTTGCACCTATTATCACCTGAGGAACATCCTATTGACACTCATGTAAGGATTCCATTTTGTGTTCCTCGTGTAGGTCCGTTCAATGAACTCATTCCCTAATGAGCACAAGCACTTGTACATTAATGACGGCTCATAGGTAACTGTGAGATCAACTACCCCATATCGTATAGGGCATGTACCAAATGCACTAGTCAATCTGGAATCTCTGATCCCCTAATTGGTGATCCTACAACTAGGAACATTTTAAACATGGGCATCTGGATTCCAAGTCTCACTAGCATGATCTAATCATGGCCTCAGAGTCATTTGCCCGAGTTCATGCGGTTCATCATAAACTTTATGAATAAAGATACAACATATGATGAAAAAGTTGCCTTATTAAGTTGATTACCCCTGAATAGTTCATAAAGACATCAACATGTGATTGGCACAAGGGCATTATTCCTTTCAATCTCCCACTTACACTTAAGCCAATCAGCCTAGTATCTGTATACCAAATTTCAGTGGTGATCGAATCCATTGCTGTGGCCATCATTTTAATCTACATTAATGTCTTTCAGTCATCCCCTCTTTCCATCGACGAGGTGATACCACCTTTTTAGAGAAGCATTGATCTTTACGGGATCTTAGTTCCTTAACTTTGAGCAATAGTCCTAGTATTATCATACAATACCGGTGCTGAACTGGCAACCTCAGGAACAACTCCCACTGAATGATAAACTCCTTTATCCGATGCTATCCTAAGAGACAGAGGAAGTAGCAAAGCACAAAGCCTTAGTCACCTTATCGGTAACTATACCGAGCTAGGAACACTTTCGTGTTTACTGCACCAACATTAAAGGTATCCTCATACAATCATATGGTTTCATTGTCGTATAGAACACCTCTCATCCTTCTCAAGTGTCTAAGAGAGTTATCCATTTGCTTTTCAATGTTATTCTCTAGGGTTTTGCCCAAAATTTGCTAAATACCTCTAAGGTATAAGCAATATCAAGCCATTTGTAAAGCATCGCATGATGGATCCCACTACAGAAGTATCATGGATCTCACTCATCTGTTGTCTCTCCTTAGGTGTCTTAGCAGACATCATCTTAGAAAAATTTATGCAATGGCTCTTACGCAAGTAACCTCTTTTACTGCCTTTGATGCTAAAACTCTTTTATCACTATATTAAAATACATGGGCTGGGATAAACCAAGCATTCTTTCAAACCTATCCACATAGATCCTAATGTCAAGTATGTACCATAGAGAATCAGTATGGGAAATAACTGGAGCATATGAATGCTATTCCCACAAGTATGTCATACAATATGACTACAGTCCCACTGAACACCATGTCTACACAAGGTTCATCCACATTTTTGAGAAAATCAAAACCCTTGACTATCTCATAAAAAATGGATGTTTCAACTCTTCAATGCTAGCTGTAGTCCATAAATGGACGTTTGCAGCTCACATACCTTACTCAGTCCAACCGAGGATACGAACTCCTCTAGCTATGTCATATAGACTTCTTCATAATGGAGGAATGCAGTCTAGACACCCACTAGCCTGATCTTGTATTGATAGTACGCACTGATGGCTAGCAATATCTTGATGGACTTGAGCGTTGGAACTGGTGAGAATTATCTTATTGCAAACAATTTAGAGATGCCCTACAAATTAGGGTTACCTAGGAACTCCTTCCTCACACATTCGTTCATATAGGAAACACCTTCCTATTATGTTCGTAACGAGATCCGTGATCGAGTTGCAACATGTCCAAGCTAGTAGACTTATAATGCCGCATTTGGACTCTATCTCATAAAGCCCGTTATGAGGTTAGCATGTTGTGTGTGACCCTTTGGGCCCCACACGAAGCCAACAGTGAGTTGTGCATAATGCATAGTCGGATTCGATAGAACGACTTTTATTGGAATCTTACAAGCCTCCACTAAACCCCTTTAGTGTTGTTGTGAGAGACTTCACTCACAAGTCAAGATTGACGTCTAACAACGTGTCATGACTACCCAGATAGTGTGAGGTTCAATCTACAGGGATCGAACGCCCTTCGGTGATTAGTTACTATGCGACCAAATCCCTCTCACTAGGAGTAACTGATTCCATGTTGGTTGCTCACCTACCTCCATGAATGCTTTCCCATGCCTAGTAATACTCGACACATGACGCTGAGGGCCACGTAGGGATAGAACCAAAGCAATGGGTTATCACTCACAAGGTAACCATGAGAACCTTAAGTCCAAGGATTGCTTGCACCTACTATCACCCGAGGAACATCCAATTGACTTGTAAGGATTTCATTTTGTGTTCCTCGTATAGGTCCGTTTAGTGAACTCATTCCCTAATGAGCACCTACACTTGTACATTAATCATGGCTCATAGGTAACTGTGAGATTAGCTACCCCTTATCGTATAAGGCATGTACCAAGTGCACTAGTCTATCCTGAATCACCGATCCCCTAATTGGTGATCCTACGACAAGGAAAATTTAGAACATGGGCATCTGGATTCCAAGTCTCACTGGCGTGATCTCATCATGGCCTCGGAATCATTTGCCCGGGTTCATGGGGTTCATCACAATCTTTATGAATAAATATCCAGCATATGATGAAAAAGTTACCTTATTAAGTTGATTACTCTTGAATAGTCCCTAAGCAGCATATGTAATTGGCTCAAGGAAACTATTCGTTTCAAACCAAAGGGAGCCTAGAATCCACAACAGGCTCCGGTCGCTCGGGCGATCGCTTGGTTGGTCCACCAGCCTTCGATCGGACCAGCGATTGGGTGATGCCAATAGGCAGAAAAATGCTCATTGGGTTGGCTATTTAATGCCAACTCTTCATGGCTTATAAATAGAAGCCAAGAGAGCCTTCCTCATGTGTTGTTGAGCCTATTGAGGCATCTTCTACACATTCTAAGCTTTCATTGAGCCACTCTTTGCACAAATCCTAGCCTTGATCCATAGATTCTTGATCTTGTCTTTGAGCTTCAATCGATTCATCTTCAAGGTATCAAGAGGAGCTAGGATTTATTGTTTGGAGCTAAGTATTGATTGTATTGTTTATTTGCTCTATATACATGTATTTTTTTATGGTTTATTCATTGTATTTGAGTTAGTGTAAGACCTAGAGTGTAGGTCTTGAAATTGGGTGGTAACCCTTGTGTTTGAGGTTTAAATCCATTGGTGGAAACTTAGTTTACTAGGATTAGTATTGTTGTCCTTTAGCTTTGAGGTGGGAGAGTGCTCTCGTAGCAAGGCGGAGACTTCCGTGTGTGGAAGTGCCTTCGGTGTGAGAGCGGAGACTCTCTAGTGAAAACATCCTCGTTGTAAATGAAACAATTAATTTAGTAGAATTTAGTTTGGGAATCCTAAGTGGGGTACTTAGGTAGTGAGTAGGCATTGGGGCCGAACCACTATAAATTATTGTGTTTGCATTGCTTGAACTTGTGCTTGTTTATTTAGCATATTTACTTTGCTTTCGCTTGCTACTCGATTTGTTAACTACTTAATTAGTTTAAAGAAAAGATTAATACCGTAATTAGGCGATAAGATTAGTAAACAAACTATTCACCCCCCTATGGTGTAGGCCATTTCACCAACACACGGCTCAAGGCCGAGACAACACGAGGAATCATACAATTGGGTTCCTACTGTTGGCCTTAGGTTTTCAACCTTAGCCTTAATCACGATTTTGATGGTTTTGATGATAACAAACATGGGACTAATAATTTCATTGAGAATATCTTTCAGGTTCCATATCAATTAGCATTCGATGTCCTAGATCAAAAATATCGAAAGAAATCAGAAATCAGAATGATGTTGATTGTCGCGCTCGGGTTCGTCGTGAAAGTTTATCGAAGATCGACGAGTGCACCAAAGTTGCATTGGACGAGCTCAAAGATCACATGGAAAGCTCTCGGACATGATGCTCATTGAAAGCTAGAACCCAAAAACAAAGCGCGGAAGAAAAAGGCTGAAGAAAACAATCTCAGCCTAAATTTGGTCGATCGAGCGGTCGACCGAATACGGTAAGAAATGGGCAGTAGCCCTAGCGGTCGACCGATCGGTCGACCTGACTGAGGCTAGCTGCAAACGTAGCTTACGTCGGTCGACCGAAAGAGAAATCGCAAGCTTCTTGCGTCTGTCGTTCGATCGGCCCGGTAGATCGACCGAAGCCCAAAAAGGGCAGTAGGCTTAGCGGTCAACCAGTCGATTGATCAACCTACGAATAGCTGAAGACGCAAATCACGTCGGTCGACTGAAGATCGTGATCGTGATTTTTCCATCAAGCGGTTGACCCGTCGGTCGACCGCCCAAAGGGAGAGAAGAAGCGGTCGAAAGATCGGTCGACCAACTATTCAACCGACAGCCTGTAACGGATAGTTTTCTATCCGTTGAATAGCCGTTTCTTCAGTAGGGTATAAATATACCCTCATATGATTCTTTTAATCTTCTTCCTGAATTGCTACAACTTTTATTGAGCAATCAAAAGGAATATTTAAAGCCTTCCAAACGATCAACGCTTGCGCTTTGTTTCCTTCCGCGGCAATCTTTTTCAAGCGCACAAGCTGGGCTCAACTCAGGTGTTGATTCAAGCTCTACCTCTTGACGAGTTGAAGGCGCCAAAGGCTTGCAAAGGAGCTGTTACTATTGGTTTTATCCTTAGCTCTTTTGATTGTAATTTTACTTGTTATTTAAATTGTTTATTGATTAGAGTCTGTAGAAGACCTTGTGTTAGGTAAAGAAATTGAATGATTGAAGTTGACCTTGGATCTTAATGAGAAATCTTCAAGAGGTTGCAACTTCAAATCACCTTGATGCCTTAGGTAAAGTTGGCATCAAAACTATTCCAGTATCATCTCCTATATCCCTTTGCTTTATCTAAGTTGGAGTTATGATACATGCTTAAAATTGATTGATTTTCCCCGCTCTTAATATATTTTAAAAACATTTTTGATTTTTGATTTTCCGATCTCTTCGGAGACCCCAGTGGCTTGTAATGGGCCTAAGTGACCTTGCAGTTCTAAATTGTAGGCACATTGTGGCATGTTGGTTTTCAATCAATAGGAACGGTTGGAGATCTTATGTTTCAAAATTTTATATTTTGAGATCTCTTGATTCATTTTGTTCTCATGAATAATTTCTTTGAAAATGAATCCATGCTATTTAGTGAAGTTGAAGTTGATAAATGATACTTGGTTTTTTCTCTTCACTATTTTAAGTCCAAACTTCATATACATGTTTAGGAATAAGTATGACATGTTTCCATGCACTTAAAATAAAAAATTCATATGGATATGGATAAAATGACATAGAGGTGGTTTCATAAAAATCTCTTTTGAACCAAATTGACCCAAGTCAACAAATTGACTTAAAGGTCTCATTTTCAATCCATATTTGGGGAACATGTTTAGATTTACTCATGTTAGGTGTCCATAAGTGTAAATTTGAAAAACCATAAGTAATTGATAAGAATGACACTTGGCAAGTTTCATAAAAACTAGTTTAGTTTTGAATGAAACCATGCTAGGTTGATATCTTGACTTAAGGACATAATCATTTCAAACTTGACATATACTTTTTACATGATCACATTATGGTGTCATGAAAGTTTGAATGAAAATTGAACAAGTTTTAAAGAATAATTAAAAATTACAAGGATTGCCATTTGTTCAACAATTGGTATCACCAATTTCAGTTATTTCTAGGAAAATATAGAAAAACCCTTTTTAGATGATTCTTGAAACTACACATTCACTAAAAAATCTAGTTTTATTAGTAAAAATTTTAAAAAGTTTCATCAAGAATCGGATTTAAAGTGAATTTTTGAAGTTGGATTTCAAAAGAGAAAGTATCATTATTCTTGAAACGTCAATCTTTCCGATACTTTGATTTTTCTTCAAAAACTTCATATAAAAACTCATGTACACCATTTGGATTCCATTTCTAATATCATTCACACAAATTCTTGAGCAAAATCATTTCTAGAAATGATTTTGATATTTTGGATGATAGATAGAAATATCCATGTGTATATTAAAATCAATATAGGATGAAAAATGGTCTTTGAAAATTATTTTGAGTTCAAACTTGATACATGTATTTCAAATGACCATTTAATATTTGGTATCAAAATTTGATGAAAAAATCGGTTTAAAAAATATTTGTCAAAAACATGATTTTGTGTAAACTTAAAAGGTTGATTTTTGAAATCTTGAAGATAGGTTGACCTAAGTCAACAAAATAACTTAAAAATTTTCATCTTAAGCCCAAACTTAATTCATAGACTTACATTATCTCATGTTTGATGTCTAGATGCCTAAATATGAGAAAACATGAGTAGATGACAAAACTTGAGACTTAGCATTTTCATAGTTTTCATTCTTATTTCAAATGAAAACATGCTAAGTTCATATTTAGAACAAATGACATTTGTTTCACTTCGAACTTGATATACATGATTTAAATGTCTATATCTTTGTATTTTGAAAGTTTGAATGAAATATAAAAATGTCATAAAAAAGATAAACTACAATATTGGTATCAAACTTGAGTACATACATGATTTAGGCTTGAATTGTATCTACCACTCCTTAATATCATGTATGATTTAAGTTGGTATCATGTTAAATATTTGTTTTCCATCCCTTGAGTTGAGATTTTCATGTTGCATATCCTTGTGGCTTTAATGATATATTTTCTTATGGATGTTTGTCATCATCAAAAAGGGGGAGATTGTTGGCTTTAGATTTTCAACCTTAGCCTTAATCTCAGTTTTGATGGTTTTGATGATAACAAACATGGGACTAATAATTTCATTGAGAATATCTTTCAGGTTCCATATCAATTAGCGTTCAATGTCCTAGATCGAAAAAATCGGAAAAAATCGAAAATCGGAAGGACATTGATCGTCACGCTCGAGTTCATCGCGGAAGTTTATCGAAGATCGATGAGTGCACCAAAGTCATATTGGACGAGCTCAAAGATCACATGGAAAGCTCTCCGACATGATGCTCGTTGAAAGCTAGAACCCAAAAACAAAGCGCGGAAGAAAAAGGCTGAAGAAAACAATCTTAGCCTAAATTTGGTCGACCGAGCGGTTGACCGAATAGGGTAAGAAATGGGCAGTAGCCCTAGCGGTCGATCAATCAGTCGACCGGACTGAGGCTAGCTGCAGACGCAGCTTGCGTCGGCCAATCGAAGGAGAAATCGCAAGTTCTTGCGTCTATCAGTCGATCGGCTCGGTCGATCGACCGAAGCCCAAAAAGGGCAGTAGGCTTGGCGGTCGACTGACCTGTGAATAGCCGAAGATGCCGACGACATCGGTCGACCCATGGGTCGACCGAAGATCGGAATCGCAATTTTTGCGTCAAGCGGTCAACCCGTCGGTTGACCGCCCACAGGGAGAGAAGAAGCGGTCGAAAGACCGGTCGATCGACTATTCGACCGGCGGCCTGTAACGGGTAGTTTTCTATCCGTTGAACAGTTATTTCTTCAGTAGGGTATAAATATATCCTCATATGATTCTTTTAATCTTCTTCCTAGACTGCTACAGGTTTTATTGTGCAATCAAAAGAAAGATTTAAAGCCTTCCAAACGATCAACGCTTGCTCTCTGTTTCCTTCCGCGGCAATCTTTTTCAAGCGCACAAGCTGGGCTCAACTCGGGTGTTGATTCAAGCTCTACCTCTTGACGAGTTGAAGGCGCCAAAGGCTTGCAAAGGAGCTGTTACTATTGGTTTTATCCTTAGCTCTTTTGATTGTAATTTTACTTGTTATTTAAACTATTTGTTGATTAGAGTCTGTAGAAGACCTTGTGTTAGGTCTTGTCGGATGAAGTGGTTTCCTTGGTGTAGAAGGAGTAAAGCCACTTGTGTAAACTTTGTGATTACTAGGATTAGTTTAGTTGTTCCTTAGGGTTGAGGTGGAAGAGGGCTCTCGATAAGGAGGCGAAGACTTCCGGGTGTGGAAGTGCCTTAGGTCGAGAGTGCGTCTCTTCAAGTGAAAAGTCATCTGTGTAAGGGAAACATAAATTAATCTAGTAAAATCTAGTTTGGAAATCCTAAGCGGGGTGCTTAGGTAGTGGAGTAGGCATTGGGGCGAACCACTATAAAATCTCTGTGTTTGCATTGATTGATTGTTCATTTTTAATTGATTAATTATTTCTCGCTTCCGCAATCAATCATCGAATTGTAAATTGCCTAACGATTTAAGAAAATGATTAAATTGGAAATTAGACGAATAATATAGTAAACACACTATTCACCCCCCCTCTAGTGTTGCCATTTCGCCCACACCTACCCCTTTCCCCTAATCCTAGGCCAACCAACCCTAAGGAATAAGGGCTGCACTAATCTAGGTACACCATCTGAACATCTCATCTCATATGGAACATTATCAAACACTAACGAAACATAATCTAAGCCTGGGATTAGTAAAAAACTTCGACATGACCTCGTGATTTACAACAACATAAGAGTTAGGACACAAGGGTTCTAATTCCTACACCATAAAGCACTAAAAACCACTCACATAAAGAGGAAGAAGGGAAGGAGATGAAGGACTTGAAGGCCCGCGACCCCGATTTCTGACGACAACACGATCTCCGGCCACCACTCGCCCAAGTCCCCTCCTCTTCACTCGCCTCGGCCTCCGTGCGACTACTATAATTGTACGGTCGGCTAGGTGGATGTTTTTTTTCCAAAATTACCACTATGCCCTTGGAACTTAAGTTGGACTCAAATAGACCTATTCTCATCCAAATTAGGTTCCGATTGAACCATTGGACTCGGCTCGAGCCCAATTTGAACCCAAGATCATAATAAATCAAGAAATAATAATTTTACATGTGCGATCGAGCCGTATCTTAAGTCGCGCCTTCCAACATTTTCCACAACTCAATCTAATGTGCCTCCAAATCATCCCGCTAATATCAAAATTAAAATCCATTAGAATTGAGAGTATTACAATTTTCCCCCCTTAAGGAGAATTCGTCCTCGAATTTTGGTGAATAAAATAGGAGACTTACCAAATCCTCAAACAAGTAGGGGTACTTTTCCTTCATGTCCCGCTCTACCTCCCAAGTAGCTTCCTGCCTAGAGTGGTGCTCCCACCTGACCTTTACCAAGGGGACCTCCTTGGACCTCAGCTTTATGATCTGCCAGTCCAGAATCCCAACAAGCCTCTCTTCAAATGAGATTGTTGTATCAACCTTAATAGTAGTAGGTTCAATCACATGAGACTCGTCTCTGATATACCACTTCAGCATGGATAGGTGGAAAACAAGGTGAACTCTATCCAAACTAGGTGGTAAGGCCAGCTCATACGCCACAATGCCCCTCCGCCTGAGAATAGGGAATGGCCCAATGTACTTGGGGCTTAACTTCTCGTTCTTCCCAAATCTGACTACCCCTTTCATGGGGGACACCTTTAGGAAGACCATGTGTCCCTCAGAAAACTCCACCTCTTTGGCCTTCCCATCCGCATAGATCTTCTGGTGACTCCGAGCTGCTAAAAGTCTCTCCTTGATCAGTTTCACCTTATCCACCGCCTCCTGAACCAAGTCTGGACCCAACATTTGTGATTCTCCTGCCTTGAACCACCCAACTAGTGATCAACACCTCCGCCTATACAAAGCCTCGAAGGGAGCCATCTCGATACTACTCTGATAGCTGTTGTTATAAGCAAACTCAACCAAGGATAGATTCTTCTCCCAGCCATTCTCAAAGTCCAAAACATGGGCCCTCAGCATATCTTCTAATGTCTGGATAGTCCTCTGCGACTGCGCATCAGTCTGAGGATAAAATGCAGTGCTGAATCATAACTGAGTACCCAAGGCCTCCTGAAACGACTCCCAAAACCGAGCGGTGAACTGGGTACCCTAATCCGAGATAATCATAACAGGGATACTGTGATGTACCACAATCCTATCCAGAAACAACCTGGCATACTGCTCGACAGAAAAAGTCATCTTGGCCGGTGTGAAATGTGCCGACTTGGTCAACCAATCCACTACAAGTCAAATAGAATCATTTCCCCTTTTAGACCTCAATAGCCCGATCACAAAATCTATAGTTTTCTTCTCCCACTTCCACTTCAGCACTTCCAGATTCTGTAGCAGTACTGTAGGCCTCAAATGTTCGACCTTCACCTACTGGCAGACCAAACACTTCGACTTAAACACTGCCACTTCCCTTTCATTCCTCTCCACCAGTAATGTTGTCTTAGGTCTCGGTACATTTTTGTAGCCCCCGGAAGCATGGTGTAGGTGGAACGGTGAGCCATCTCTAACACTTGTCTACGGACCTCTGTCATATCAGGCACCACTATCCTATCCTTGAACCTTAGGACACCATCAGAATCCACTCTGCACCCATCATCGGCATCTCCTCTCTTCACTAGATCCTTGGTTAGCGTACAAAAAGCATCCTCTACCTGGGCCGCCTACAACATATACACAAATGTGGACTGCAATCGCAAGTGCGCCACCAAATCATTGGAGTCCAAAATAGATAAGATTGCCCCGCTGTCCAAACAACCGGCAAGCTCTTGGGCCAGAGGCCTCCTCACAACCATACGCGCCAAATTGCCCATAGACTTCCTGCTCAAGGCATCTGCCACCATATTTACCTTTCCCGGAGGATATAGGATCGTGCAATCATAGTCCTTCACGAGCTCGAGCCACCTCCTCTGCCTCAGATTCAACTCCTTATGGGTGAGCAAGTATTGGAAGCTCTTGTGGTCAGTGTAGATCTCACAAGCCTCACCATACAAATAATGCCACCACAGCTTCAGAGCAAACACAACTATCGCCAACTCCAACTCATGCGTCGGGTAGTTCCTCTCATGATTTTTCAACTAGAGTGATGCATAAGCAATAACCTTACCGCACTGCATCAAGATGCATCCTAAACAAACCCAGGACGCATTGCATTAGACAATAAACCCTCCTGAACCCGAGGGCAAAGCCAATACTGGCGCCGATGTCAAGCAGCCCTTGAGCTTCTTAAAGCTCTCCTCGCACCTATCATCCCAAATAAACTTGACCTTCTTTTGTGTCAAACGGGTCAAAGGTGCAGCAATCTCAGCGAAGTTTTCCACAAACTTCCTGTAATAGCCGACCAACCCCAAGAAGCTACGAATCTCAGTCTCACTGGTCGGCCGCTCCTAGTTCTCAACTGCCTCAATTTTCATGGGGTCTACTCTCACCCCTTCCCTCGACACCACGTGTTCTAAAAATCCAACACTCTCCAACTAGAACTCATATTTAGAGAACTTGGCAAACAACCAATGCCTCCCGAGGGGGTCTCCAAAGCCATCCTCAAATGCTCACAGTGCTCCTCTCTGCTATTGGAGTATACCAGAATGTCATCAATAAAGACAATGACAAACCGATCCAGATATTCCTTAAACACTCGATTCATCAAATCCATGAAAGCTATAGGGGCATTCGTAAGCCTGAAGGACATGACCAGGAACTCAAAGTGGCCATATCTCGTCCTGAAGGCGGTCTTAGGCACATCTCGGTCTCGAATCCTCAACTAGTAGTACCCGGACCTCAAATCAATCTTAGAGAACAACTGTGCTCCCTAAAGCTGATCAAATATGTCATCAATCCTTGGCAGCAGATAACGATTCTTAACAGTCACCTTGTTAAGCTGTCGGTAGTCAATGCACATGCGCATAGACCAATCTTTCTTCTTCACAAAGAGCACTGGAGTGCCCCACAGGGATACACTTGGGCGATTAAAGCACAGCTCCAATAGTCCTGCAACTGAGCTTTCATCTCTCTCAGTTCAGCCGGTGCCATCATATAAGGGGGAATGGAAATCGATTTCACCTCAGGCTGCAAGTCAATGGAAAACTCAATCTCTCTCTCCGGCGGTAGCCCCGGAAGCTCCTCAGGGAACACATCAAGGAATTCACAAACTACGAGTGTCCACTCTACTGTACCAACCACCCCTTTTCCTCTTTCGCCACTAACACAAAGGCTAGGAAGGATTGACGGCCACCCAGAAGCAACTTATGGGCCTTAAGAGCTGATATGATACTAATGGAATCTCTCATCTCGTCTCCCTGGAAGGAAAACTGCGATAGCTCGGATTTATTGAAAATAACAATCTTCGCCCTATAGTCCACCGACGCATAATAAGCTGTCAACCAGTCCATCCTTAGGATTACATCTAGCTCTAGCATCAGTAGTAGTGTCAGCTCTGCCTCCAACATGTGTCCACAAATGAACGCCTCACAATCTCGAAAGACTAACTCTGCTATGACAACATCGCCCGTAGGCGTCGACACCACAAAAGGTGTATCAAGAAAACCAAGCTTTCTCCTTATCTTTGAGGCAAACTTAGCATCTACAAATGAGTGCGTAGAACTCGGATCAAATAGCTCAAAGGCTGTGAAAGAGCAAAGAGTAAGGGTACCTGTCACCATAGCCATCGACACCAAAGCGCCGTCCCGAGTCAGCGTGAACACCCGTGCAGGAGGTCTCTATGAAGCATTGGCTCTCTGTCCTCTACCTTGCGCCTGGTTCCTTTGGGCCAACGTGGCAACTGACACCAGTGCCTTCCCTCTGGATTGCTCTACCATTTGACCACCACTGGCTTGATAGTCCTTCTCGAAGTGCCCGACCTGTCCACACCCAAAACATGCATCTATATGGCCAAAATAGGCTCCCAAGTGCCTCCTGCCACAACGGCCACACTACAGTATCTCTACCCTCTCTTGCGCATCCCCGGACACTGCCCTCTGAGACACCCCCGAACTTGAGCCCCCACGGCCTCTAAAACTATTGTGCCCTCTGCTCGGCAGGTGAACTGCCACTACATCAGACCCCTCAAATTGAAACGATCGGCCTCTAGATCTATGAGGCCGGAACTTCTTCTTTGGTGGTCCATTCAGTCTGTCAAACGATACCAAAGCTTCCTTCCGGAGCACCTCATCCACTACCTAAGCAAAGGTAGTGTACTCGGTGTAATGAATGAGCCTATTGATCTACACACTCAGCCCTTGTACAAACCTATAAACCTTAGAAGTCTCAATCGACACTAAGAGAGGGTGGTATTGAGGTAGTCGAGTGAACTCCATCTCGTAATCATGAATTGTCATACTGCTAGTTTGATGCAGTTGCTCAAACTCCTTTGCGCGCCTTTCGCGGATGCTCTTGGGCAGATACCACGCAACTACGGCTGCCCTGAACTCTTCCTAAGTAGGGGGTGATGCATCTGTAACCCAACCATCAACGCAGTCATTTCCGATGAGCACCCAAGTACCTCGTAGAGCTCAAAGCAATCGCCCATGAAATTGGTGACCTCTACCTGTTGATCCATGCCAGCGAACTTCGGCGGCCTCAACCTCACGAAGTGCACATCTGAAATTACTCCCACAACTGCATAATGACGATCCACAGCTCCAACTGCAGGCATATCAACTGCAGGTATATCAGGCCATGCAGCATCCTGTACAGCCATTGCCACTAGTGCTGGCTGTGGCTACGGCGGCGACTGTTGTCTCAACTCTCTCCCTACGGAGCTCCTTAGTCAACTCGGCCACTTGGACCTCCAATTGTGCAACTCTAGGATCTTGTCCCACATTTTCATACTCTAGTGGTTCTCTACCATGGCCCCGACCTCTACCTTGCCCTAGTTGATCCCTGGAGTTACTGTCAATCATCGCAACATTAATTGCGTTCTTCTACAACTCAGTAGCATTCTTAGTAGTTTGTTGGATAGCTTCCTCAACAGGCACTTCATGTTCAATCTTAGATTCAGGTACAGGAATAGAAACTGCTTCAAGAACTCGAGTAGCAATTTCAACTACTTCTGGTACAGTTGTAACTGTGGCGATCTCTGGTGCAAGAGAAAAATCACCCTCAGGTACTGTACACACAGTTTCAACTAGTTCTTCCTTAGTTGTAATTGGGGGAATACTAGCAGAAGGACTTGGCACTAAGTCCTTTGAGACTATTCCAATGACATGTGTAGAAACTTGATGCTGGTCCTCTGTAGAAAGTAGAGAAGGACCAGTCTTGACTAGAGTGAAATCATGAACAATGACATCAAATGAGGTAGTTTTAATTGAGTCAACTTGAAAAGTAATGCCAAAATAGGAAATGATTGCCATACAAATCGGCCCCTAAACATGAGAATTCTCCCCCTCGGGAATAGAAACCCTAGGTAGAGAATCATGAATATTAAACCTTGAGATTTGGTCGACTCCATTTGTAGAAAGAAGATGCAGAATAGAAGTGAAGTAGAGGAGCAATCAAGAGAGCAGTTACAACTTCAACCTTGAATGAAGGGGGTTACTACTCCGAGTCTTGAAAGAGGGGGTTACTGCTTCATGCCTTGATTAAGGAGGTTACTGCTTCATGCCTTGATTGAGTAGGTTACTGTTCCAAGTCTTGAATGAGAGTATATAAAGCTCTGATCCCTGAATGTGCAAAATTAGTGGAGAGAGAGAGAGAGAAAATATTTATAACAAAAGAGGGTTACACTTTCTTCTTTAAATAAAAATCCCTTTTCCTCTTTTTGTTTTTTGTTTTTTGTTTTTTAACATATCACAAAATTTCACAACCCCAGAGCAGATCTAAACTACTAAAATCTCTCTCCATCAAAGGTTTTGTGAAGATGTCTGCCACTTGTCGATCTGTAGAAATATACTCAATTATAACTATTTCAAGTGTGGCAGTTTCAACTGCATCTGGAACAGTAGCAGCAGTTTTTGACTGCTTCAAGACTTGGTATAGCAGTTTCAACAGCATCAGGGACAGTTTCAACTTGAACTATCTCAAACACAAGAACTAGAGTAGATTAATCCTCAAGAACTTGACAGAGTTTCAACTGGTGTTTCTTAAGTTAAAAAAGGTGGAAGACTATCAACACATTGAATTTTGCACTGATCAACTTCTGCATCTGAGTTTTCTGGAGCCTTGTTGTCATAATTTGCTGGGATAATTTTGGCTTCGGTATATTGGTTCTTTGGCTTACGCTCAGTCCCATCTATTGTTGGAGGAGTATAGCCAACCTCTATAAAGTCCCAGCAATGATCATCCAAGGACTTGATGAAAACTTTCATCCGAGCCTTCCAATAAACATAGTTTGTTCCGATGAGAAAAGGAGGAAAAATGACAAAATTTCCCATAAGCATTCCTTCCATCTTGAGCCTGAAAGAAAATAGACACTCCAAGGATTTGTGTAGGTAAAGGTTAGCACAACTGCTCTAATACAAATTGACGGTATATGTCTCTAAAGGAACTTCTGTTAAGGGCAGTTGAATAGGAGTTGTAACTGTTAATGCAACGCTACTAGTCGCAAAGAAAGAACCAAAATAAAAATCACACGCAATCACAAAAGGTTTATTTACGCAGTTCAATGACAAAACCTGTCACCTAATATGCAGGGTACTCATCGGAGAGATGCCCAATCCACTCTCTATAAGTACAATATAAGTCCTTAGGATTTCACACCCGAAATCCGACTACTAGTACTACAGTGAATTGAAAATAACAAAAACCTATTTGCTATTACAAGAACATACCAACTTGCCTCTATATGACATCCCATCCACATAGTTCCTTTCTCCACACAGCCTTGTGTTGAAACCATCTTCACTTGAAGATAAGAAAAGTAGATTGTTGTCGTTCTGCACTCAATAGTCTTAGATCCTCTTATAACTGGCAACACAGTTTACGCACATAGGAGTAGATCCATAGGAGTAGATCAATAGGAGAGAATTGAATCTTCTCAAACATTCTCTCACACCTTTTATAAGCAAAGTACACAACCCAAAAGACATAGCCATTACTCCATAAGAGAGACTCAAGGAAACTCCTAACTCCATTAATCATCATAAATGACCATTAACTCCACCAATGAATGGCCAAGGTCATAAAGCTCTACGATGACCATAACTCTACTATAGTGAACGACCAAGGCCATAAAGTAGTAGCTCTATGATGACCAAAAGTCACTATAAATGACAAAGTCCAAAAGTCACCATAAATGATCAAGTCCAAGAATCACCATAAATGATCAATCAAGATTAACTCCACCATAAATACATATATATAATATATATCATCAGGATATTATATATATATATTTATATATATATTATCAATAATCTCAGCAACATTCAAGCAACATCGCAGTAGGATAAACATCACAGCAGCATAGACTTTTCTGCCAACAACAACAGTTGTAACTGACCAACGAGCAGTTGCAACTGAATGTGTTGGCATAGAGGACTTGCAGATCCATAACTTCGCTTTCCTCATAAATAGAGAAGGCCAACCAACTTCCATAAATAACACTTAACAAAAAAGATCTTAACTTCAGTAATTTCAAACTCAGAAGATAGCCATAACACATCATAATACTTCGGCCATAAATTCTTTAAGAAAAACCGCCAACCCATTAATGAAGACCACTTCATTTCTTCAATAATTGACTTCGGTCATAAAGGCTTCAAGATAACCGCTAGCCCATCAATGAATACCACTTCATTTCATACATAAATGAATAGACAATAAACAAGTAATGAAAGATGATTTAAAAATATATGAGATATAAAGTAGAACCATCATTAATGCAGGAAACCAAAGGTCATCATTTGCATAGCATCCTTATCCTGAAATCCATAGTTTGCACGAGCAGTTGAAATTATCCTCACACAGTTGTAACTATCTTCAACAAGCAGAACTCCTCATAGTTGTGACTATCCATTTAACTGAGAATAACATGTAATACTTTTGCCAAATATAGCCAACACTACAAAAGCCAAACACCAACAATCTTCCCCTTTGTCTTATTTAGCAAAACACAAGCTGTCAAAAGAATATCCAGAGTATATCCTAGTCACAACATTCAAGCAACTCGTCAAGCAAGATGAGTTGTAACTGAGTTAATAGGCATCACACACAGTATCATAAGCTTCAGCATAAACCGCACAACAACCAGAGTAGTTGTAACTGTCTTTACAACTGAGTCCATAACAGAACTCCACATAGGCAAAAACTGTTGTAATTGTCTTTTCAACTGAGAACAATCTGGGAATACTTTTGCCAAATATAGCCAACACACACAAGCCAAACACTAACAATCTCTCCCTTTGGCTTATTTGGCAAAACACAATAGTCATCCATCTTGGCCTAAGGTTTTAAACCTTGGTCTTAATCTCAGTTTTGATGATAACAAACTTGGAACTAATGATTTTATGGAGGATTATTTTCAGGTTCCATATCGGTTAGCGCACGACGTCCACGATCGGAAATATTAGAGAAATCGAAAAATCCAAAGGACGTTGGTCAACGCACTCGGATTCATTGAGAGGATAGAGTCTATGTTTAGGGTGTTTAGATAAATAGTAAAATCCTCATTATGATGCTAAGACCCCTAAAGAACCAAACCCGTAATCCAAAACCCAAACCGAAGAAAGAACCCGGCTAAAATTGAACCATTGTCACACCCCGACTGAGGGTAGTGTGACCGGCCAGGGCCCACATCCTGTCCTGTAGCCTACTGTCTACACTGACATCAAGAAATCAAAACATATCGACTGAAAGAAACTTAACATACTTTATAAAAAGTTTGCAAGTCACAATGTCTAAGTTTTTCAAAACAAGAAGAAACATCAATGTCAAATCCAATGGTCAAATATCAAGTTTTACAATTCTTTTCAATTACAACCGTCAGTGCAGAAATAAAACCAACATAACTAGGACTAGTCTAATACTCATGGACGCCGCTATGAGATATGACACCACCTCTGCCCTCCAGCTGCACCATGTCGACACCAAGCTACTGCTCATGCTCTGCAAAAATATAAATAAACTGTGACTCCACTTGGGACTCAGTGAGTGGCTCAATTAAACCTCCACTTAAGCCACAGTCATGCATATGTATATATTATAAGGCAATAAAAGAATATACAAGGAGGTAAGGTGTGTTTCAAATGCAACTACCGACCCTCAACGGATCCATGAGTATCCATTATACATGATAACCTGCCACCTTGGCTTGTCACGCCTCTGGCATCCGGTCCTTGGGCCTGCTCATAGTAATATATATATATATATATATCCCGTCTATAGTCGCCCCTACCATATTAGGTAGTATCATACTGGCCATCAGCCACATCATCTCAAGATGCAAGCAAACAATCCCGGGCCGTCAACTAGGATGACCACTAGTCTCCAGACACCGTCTGGGGTAAGGATAACTAGTCCCACCCAACTAGGGCCTGACACCTAGCGGGCCCGCTAGCGCACCTCTAGACCCAACTAACCGAGCTAAGCATTGGTCATTTCCGACCGCCTCACTCCTCGGTGAACCATCTCAAGCACATTACACATTCAATATCCTAGGGTTTCTATATATATATATATACCTCGGGCCTTTGCCCGTATCTAGCCATGTCTTGCTACCGGGTCAATAATTCATCCTGCCCCTTTTAGTATATGTGCACCTATAATATCTAAGTTTCCAAAAATATACAAGCAGTCATATAAGTGTTATCGTCTCATATCTAAGTTTCCATAAATGCGTTATGAACATCTAGTGGCACCTTACATGTTAACTAGCCTTCTACAGTGTCTTAGGTGAGAATTTCCATGAGTCAACCTTGGAATACCATCATACATAATTTAGCATTTCTACAATTTTAACTAGCCTTCTACATAATTTAGAATTTCCATCTTACATGTTAAAGAAAAATGCTCAAATATTACATCATTCATCATATATAACCATAATGCACATACCTAACAATTCTTATACTACCTTAGGAATATTAGCACAATAATGAGCAACTATCTAGCATGGAAAGGTAGTAATAAATTTAAATAACATGTATGAATTATAAAATATGGTAACATTATCAACATCCAAGTTTAAGGATCAAATGCTAAGTATGGTTACAATCTAGCATTTCTACAATTCAAATCAATTAAGCTACTTAGTAAGTTTGATGTTCTTCCTAAGTATTGTCATATTCCTATGTGTGATCCCTAAGATCATGAAATTTCCATCTAAGGCAAGTCTCTCCTCCTCTCCCCAACCTTGGGCGAACCATGAGCAAGGGAAACCTTGCTCGGCTAAGGTCCTTGGGTAGGGAAAGATGGAAGAGACTTTAGCTATACCTTGTCTCTTCAATTCCACATACTTATTAAATACCAAGGATCAACTTACCCTTCCCCTCACCCTTGGCCGAACCCTCTCCATGAATCTTAGGGTCCATTCAGCCACTTCAAGGGGCTTTAAAGGGGACATGCTTCATATTACATGAGGAGTTAAATGGACTACATCAAAACAACGGTATAAGGGCATTTAAGGGCCTTCTTGCCGTCAAGGGAATTGGAGAAAATTTTGGCATGACCTTTCCCCTTTTCCCATGACTCAGCAGCACCAAAAATATGTAGATCGGCGATTAAAACTGTGAGATCCATCAAGAAACATCATAAAACAGTGAGTACATATCATTGAAATCATGGATCGTCGGGAAAAATCACGAGAACTTGACCTATCATCTAGGGTTCGGCCACCCGCCTCCCCCAAACTGTTAAAGCCTTAACCACTCACCTAGATCGCCAAGAAATAAGGATTGGGTGACGACGACTTGAGAATTTCCGGCGATGACTCGAATTTTGGATCGATCAAAGCCCCAAGCCCCTCCTTGCTCCTTCTCCTCTTTCTCCCTTGCGGCCTTGTGCGACTCAATGGTTGAGTCGTACGGCTGCCATATGGGGGGGGTTTATCCCCTCAACCATCTTTCCAAAGATGGTTTCAAGGCACACTTAAGTCATACTCGAAACTCGACTAAACCCGAACTCGACTCGGGTTCCGACCCAACCCATAACATGACTCGAGTTAACTTAATTTAAGGTATGATTTTATAAAAGGAAAGTTAATTATCCAAATAGACTTCATGATTCATTAGTCGAGTCATACCTTTTCACTCGAGGTGATCCTGAGGCTCGACTCGACTACCCCCGGGTCCGACGCGCTGCACCAAAATAGATTTTTATATTAGGAAACTTTTCCCGGGTCTTATAACCTTCCCCCCTTAAGGGAAATTCGTCCTCAAATTTAATTGAATAACAAGGACTTATCGGCTCTTCGAACAAGGAAGGTTAGCGCTCTCTCATGTCCTGCTCTACCTCCCATGTGGCCTCTTGCCCGGAATGGTGCTCCCATCTAACCTTTACCAGGGGAATTTATTTGGACCTTAGCTTTCTGATTTGGCGGTCAAGAATCTTTACCGGTCTTTTCTCGAATGATATGACCGAATCTACCTCGATAGAAGAGGGCTCGATCATATGCGAATCATCTTTTACATACTTCCGCAATATGGATACATGGAAGACTGGGTGCACTTTGCTCAGGCTAGGAGGCAATGCCAGCTCATAGGCTACTTCGCCCCTCCGCTTGAGAACGGGAAAAGGCCCAATGTATCGAGGGCTCAGCTTCCCCTTCTTCCCAAATCGGACCACCCCTTTCATAGGAGAGACCTTCAGGAATACTAAGTAACCCTCTACAAATTCCAATTTCCTGGCCTTTCTGTCGGCATACATTTTTTGTTGACTCTGAGCCGCCAGCAATCTTTCCATAATGACCTTTACTTTTTCTACCGCCTCCTCAACCAGATCGGGGCCCACCATGAGTGATTCCCCTTCCTCAAGCCAGTCCACTAGGGACCTGCACCGCCGCCTGTACAAGGCCTCAAAAGGAGCCATGCCAATGCTACTGTGATAGCTATTGTTATAGGCGAATTCGATCAACGCTAGGTGCCTCTGCCAGCCATCTACCATATCCAGGACGCATGCTCTCAGCATGTCCTCCAAAGTTTGGATGGTCCTCTCTGACTGCCCGTCAGTCTGCGGATGGAAAGCTGTGCTGAAACGCACCAGAGTACCCAAGGCTTCCTGGAAGGACTGCCAAAACCGGGTTGTGAACTCGGTACTGCGGTCGGATATAATCATCACCGGGATACCATGATAGGCCACAATCCTATCCAAAAATAGTCGGGCATACTGCTCCGCAGAGAAGGTAGTGGAGTAGGCATTGGATCCGAACCACTATAAATCATTTTGTTAGCATTGTGTATCTTTGTTTGTGTTAATTGCTCTATTAATCGCTTTCGCATTTAGTTGTTAAATTGATAGCTTGCCTAAGAGTTGTAAGAAACGTTTAAAACCAGAATTAGGCAAAAAGTTTAGATAACACACTATTCACCCCCCTCTAGTGTTGGACATTCACCAACATTTGGTATCAGAGCGGGTCCTTAGCTTGAGATTTCACAATCTCTTCTACACTTTGCTTCGATCCTGAAATGGTACTAGAGTCGGTTGTTTCCATACCTCCTAGGTTCGATGAATCGAACTTTGTTCTTTGGAAGTCTAGGATGTACACCTTCCTAAAGACTCAAGGTTTAGGTGTTTTTAACGTGGTGAAAATTTAATATATTAAACCTAAGGAAAACATGAATGCATGGACCCAAGAACAAATTGATATGTTTGAATTAAACGCTAAAGCTACGAATTGCATATTTTGTTCTTTGAAAAATAATATATTTGAAAAGGTTATGTATTGTATTTTAGCTTTTGATATTTGGGCAACTTTAAACATACTATATGATTATGGCAAGACTGAAGAGATTGACATTTCTAATGAAGGTAGTGATGATAATGGTCATTCACTTACCCCTAATCTTGGTTTTGATGCCCATAGCTCTTCAAGTGAAAGGAGTAGCTCCAAGAGCCAAAAAAGGAAGGTAGTGTGTCATGCATGCAAGGAAAAGGGGCATGTGAAGAAAAATTGCCCTTCCATGAAGAACAAGGCAAAGAGGTCAAATGCTTCCACATCATCATCTTATTCAAGTGAAGCACCCTCTTTCCATGATTATGAAGTCATTTCAAAAGTTTGCCTCATGGATACTAATAATGAGGTAAAACCTTCTATTTCTAGTCATAATAAAAATCTTGATAATGATGATAGTAGCTCTAATTCTTTAGGTATGACTTTGATGAGCTATTAGAAGAATCTAAAAAGATGTATGCCATGCTCATGAAAGAAAATATCACGCCCCGACTCAGGGTCGCGTGATCAGCCAGGGAAGGTGTCTGTACCCCGAAGCCTACCACATACACTCACCAACAAAATAACAATATGCAATCAGACTGACATAGACAATATAAATGAAGTCTGATAAACTTGATTAATTGTTGAAAATAAGTTTTACAACTCAACAATCAAAGAACATGACTCAGTGCATGAACTAAAACTCTCCCTACACAACTACGACTATGAAATTGCCTGCTACGAGATCTGCATCACCACCTGCACTCCAGTCGCGCCATGCCATCAAGCCATGCCTCAATCGTCAGGTTCTACGAAACAAAGACAAATAAAATCATGAGTCCACGAGGAACTCAGTGAGTGATTCTTCTGAATCTCCACCTAAGTCCCCAGTATAATATCATATATAGCAATAAAACATGTGCATAAAATTTATACTGGTCGTATCACAATAACCGGCCAGTTGGCCATTCCCTACGAGTAAATAAACCCGCCAATTATGGCTATACATAATAAGTATCACTTGGCCACTATGGGCCTTACCCTGCATAATTAGTTTGACTGTGCCCTGCCTTCCTCTCGTTACAATACTCGGCCACACCTGCCCACACAATCATACAAGTATGTACACTAATCACAGCAAGTTATATATTCCTACATAAATTCCGCATTTAGCGATTCAATCACCGGGCCCGTCAACTAGGATGGTCAACTAGTTTCAGGAACCCCACTAGGTTAGGGATAGCTAGTCCCATCCAACTCGGGTCTTCCGTCAGTGTGGCCCACTGACGGAATCTCAAGACCCTCCGCCACTCAGGTCTAACACCTAGCGTGGCCCGCTGGTGCAATCTCAAGACCCTAATCACCCGTTGAGTCGGATATTAGCCGTGCCGACTATAAAAACCCCTCAGCCCAACCATCTCAAACACAATACACATACAATGTATTACACTAGTTACTAAACATCTCTCGGGCTTCCACCAGTACCTGGCCCTACCCCGGGCCCTGTTAGGTTAACAGTTATGAGGTACCCTCCCTAGGCACACATACCTAATGTATTTATGTGCAAAGTTTATCCCATTTAACTCCTAGTAATATATGTCATTTACTAGTAGAGTTTCATGTCTCGTACTTGTGTCCGAGGTACTAAACAAATACAGGAAATTTTCCTCTGCGTAGTTTCATGTCATATACCATACATGCTCATCAATATTAAGCATATCATTGACATAATATTTGCAATAATTAATAATTCACAACATACTAGAAATAGGAGGATTCAACAATTATAGCACCATAATTTCCTACATAATCACAGCAATTACACATTAAATTCCTGCATTCAAATATTTAATTGCAGCTTGTGAAAATTTAATTTCAGAAACAATACTTTTAAGGAAGCCTATGAGCAATAGTTTCATCAATTAAATAATTATTTACGACACTTAATTATTTAATTACAGCATATAGAAATAATTTCCAGCAAGCATAAAAATATATAGGGAGCCATCTAATACATCTCAAGACAAGAAACAATCTACACCAGTTAATAAACGATGATCATAATTAATACTACATCAAATCCATGTTCTCAACGCTATGATCTCAACAAGCTAAGTCATATATTTTATTTTTTTTCCTCTTCATTCCCAAAATCGAGCCTTGGTTTACCCCTCTCAGCCAACCCCCTTCAAATTGGGGAAGAACCTCACATGGCCAGCCGTAGGGATTTGGGGGAAACCAAACCCTCGACCAAGGTCTCTACAAATTTATCCTAAGATCATAATCATGCTCAATAATAGATCCACTAGGATTTAGGCACTTGAGGAACTTAGGGAAAATTTCGGCATGACCTTTTCCTCTTTTTCATCTATTCGGCCGGCACTATGAATCAAGAAAACATCGCGGAAAAATCACAAGATCACACATTGACAACATGAGGGAAATATAAGATCAAGAATCACAAGAATCGAAGAAGAATCATCACGAAAAACCGACAACTTCATAAACCAAAGGGTTCGGCCAAGGGCCTCACCTAATCCAAGGTTCAACCACACACCTTAGCCTTAATGGAAGGAAAAGGGAAAAAGATCAAAGATGTCTTCGCCTCCGACAACAACCAAGAACTCCAGCACCGCCCCCCTTGATCTCATCTCTCCCTTCTCTCTCTGTCTCTCGCCATTCTCGGTTTCTGTGTGGCTCTTCTTGAGTCGTTGCAAGGAATAGGCATTTCTCTCCCTTTTTGACATAATAAGCGAAATGAGAAATAGTGAGAGTACCAAGATCTATCAGAGCTTGAAGAATTAGAAAGACTACCAGAGGAGAAAGAGACATGACCTGTTGAAGTTGCAATGAAGTGCTCAATGACTTTTCTTCTCAATAGAAATAAGCTGTTGTTGTAGCAGATACATGGTTTCCCTTGCATTAAAGAGTTCCTCAAGAATAGACTATTTACTAGCAATTGAAGCACCAGAGGGTTTCTTGTTTGAACTAGAACCAGGTTGGGAATTCACAGGAGTACTCATCGTCTTCAAAAGCTTGTGAGGAATCTTCAGGGATGAACCAACTAGGTCAAGAAACTCTTCAGATGAGTATTTGAACCCTTGTCTTTCCAGAATTCCATAAATTAAGTTTGGAAATATCAGAAACATCCTAGAATTAGAATTCAATCTAGACCTAAGAGTTGTAATTTTTTCAAAATCAAACTTCCTAGATCAAAATATATCCGATTGGTTATCTTGAACAGCAACATCACCATTTCTCTACTCAGAAAAGTGAACCCGAACAGTCCAACAACACTATTTTTAGTCGTTTCAACCGTTGGGCCCGAACTTTTCACCGTCCTCTCTATATATACACCCATCCTTAGCCTTCTAAACTGTTGTTGGAACACCTTGAGACATCCTATAAACCATCTTGATCTTTATTGAGCCATTTTCTTTGAAACGCTAGTCCTCCTGGCTTCTACTCTTGACTTAGCCTTTGAACTCTATTATGTCATCTTCATAGCATCGAGAAAGGGACTAGGATTTGCTGGTTGAGCGCTAAGTTGTAGTTACTTTATTCATGCTCTCATTTACTTATGTTTTATTGGTCTCATTACTTGTGATTTTTGTGTTTTTTTTCATTGTATTTAAGCTTGTGATTGACCTAGTGTGTTAGGTCAAAGTGTGGTGGTTGCCTTGGTGTAGAGGCTTAAATCCACCAGTGTAAACTTAGTTTGTTTGGATTACTTGTATAGTCCTTAGGAGAAGAGGTGTTGGAGGTACTCTCGGGTGTGAGTGTAACCCTTGGTGCCTTAATTAGCTTGTAAATCCTCTTGCAGGATACACTTAATCTAGTAAAGTAGAGTTTGAAATCCTAAGCGGGGTGCTAAGGAAGTGGAGTAGGCATTGGAGCCGAACCACTATACATCGATTTGTTAGCACTGTTTCATTTTGTGTATTTTTATTTATTTATCTTGCTTCCTCATTTATCATCCTTAATTGTGAATTCCCTCATTAATCGAAGAAACAAATAAAACTGAAATTAGGCTTAATTTTATAGTCAACATACTATTCACCCCCCCCTCTAATGTGATTATTCAACTTACAAAAAGTTTGGCAAAATTCTCAAGAATAAGGTATGATTTTAATTATCACAAAAATCTAGTATAACACCCCGATCGGGAGATCTCAAATTGGATAACACCTCAAGTTGGGTAGCGTGTGACATCTGCGATCGGAACATCGACGTGAAATCATAAAAAATTGAAGGATGTTAGTCGATGCTCTCGGAAGTCGGAGAAGAGTTAGGTTTCGGTTTTGGGGTTTAGATATAATGCAATTAAGCATGAATATTTTAGGTTTAAAGTTGAGTTGCGCAAAACTTCAGCAATCGGAAAATCAATACGATATTGGAAACATCGAATGGATGTTGATCGGTGCGTGAACGTCAATGAAAAGTTTGTGTCTAGGTTTAGGCTGTCTAAAGTTGATATATATCCTCTAAATGAGGCTAATGAACCCCAAAACCTCAAACTGGAACTCGATACCCAAAAAAAACTAAAATAAAAAAAATAGGACTGACCTAAATATCGGCCAAATTACGGGCTTGAGTCACTATCTTCGGTCGATCAACGGTCAACGAGATATCGATATGAATTGATATAATAAGAAAAATTGCTGATAATTATGAAAATGCCACTGAAATTTAATGAATTTTATAAAAATATTGTAAAAAGATTTTTAGTTGATTGTTGAAACTACAGATTTTATGAAAAATCTAGTTTGTCTAGTTAAAGTTTCAAAAATTCTCATTAATAATATGATTTGACATGGATTTTTGAATTTGAATTTCAAAACTTTGAAGTACCATTGTACTCATGTATTCATGTCTTGATACTTTGTGTTATCACATAGAGTTTGGACTTTGATTTCCATCATTAGATTTTAATTCCACACTTGGTATCGTTCATTTCATTGCTTGAGTAAAATTATTTCAAAAAAGGATTTTGATCTCATCGAACTTAGAAAATATCGTTCGTATCATTCGTATCGATACTAGAATTTTGAACTTGAATTTTGAGTATGTCTATCACTTTTGATATCACGCATTTATAGTGCTTAATTTCTCTCTATCACGCCCCAAATACAGGGTCACGTGACCGGCCAGGGTATATGTGCCTATACCCCGCAGTCTAACTCATGCACATGCCAACATATATATTTCATTTTAAAATAGCAAGGTTTTAAATAAATATTTCAAGTGCGGAAATAAATAAATCGAAGAGCAACAATTCTTTTAATAAAAAAACTGAATAAAACATGAATATCCCCACGGGATTACAACTCCAAATACCAAAATAAAAGTGCATGACAACCTAGTACAAACTCGGCTACGATCCCTAACTAGGACTGCTATGAGATCATGTGGCTCCTCTGCCATCTAGCTGCGCCAGTGCTTCAGCCCACATAATCGGTCAGACTCTATAAAATAAAACAACGACAATGGGTGAGTTCAAAGAACTGAGTAAATGGGTCAGACCGACCCCCACAATAAAATAACACAGAGATAAACAATAGCATAACATCCAACTCTACAGTAATAAGGTCACGAAAGTGTGACTAGCAATCAAGCCATCTGGCCACTACCTACCTGAAGGTAGCTAACACCCATATGGTGAAGATCAACAGGCCTAAGCCTACCATGCCCTAAGGCAACAACACATACTAGAATAATCGGGAAGGCCCTCTGAACTTATCATAGTATACAGAAACTCGAGAGCAATCAGGAAAGGCCCTCCGAACTCGCTCGACGAGACACGTAGGGACAATCGGTATTCGCCCATCCAAACTTGCCCCTATAAGATATCATAAGAGTAATCGGGTATGCCATCTAAACCTACTCCCCTAAGATATCCCAGGAAAAATCGGGTAGGCCCTCCGAACTTATCCCAGGAAAAATCGGGTAGGCCCTCCGAACTTATCCCACGAGGCCGAACCAGAACAATCGGAAAAGGCCCTCCGAACTTGTTCTGCTGGTTGGGAATTAACCATCCAACTTCCAGGGCTTAGCCCGCAATCCGACACCTCTACAAGCCTCTTTGCCATTCACAAAGATATGGCGCACCAAGACCTAAGTCATGACTCTCCTACGGTATCTTAGGAGTGACCCTATTGTAAAGTGTCTCAACACTCCAAATCCGACCCCAACTACTAGACCCGTAATGTCATAAACCCGTGTGGTTTTATTTCATGCATAAACATCACATGTTGGTTCATAACAAGATTATTCTGACCCCTTTCCCAATTTTAAGTATACAATTAAAATTTTGTTCACCATAATTAGGGTTTTATTTTAGGGTTTTGTTTTAGCTTACTGTTCTGCCCGAAACGGATGTATCTAACCCGAATCAAGTCTCCAAACTATGTCCTATGTTTCCAAACTATATTTTTTGGTCAAAACGATAGGTTACATGACTATATTCAGAGTAATATACACACCACAACAAGTAATTTAAAAACAATACAGATTCATCATCTCAGCATAAAATTCCAGCAACATTCAATTTTTAGCATATCATGAAAATTAAATCCAAAAATTAACCGAAATCAAATCCTTAATTATCATTAGGACAGAATACTAATCTCAATATTAATTTCACAGATTTCATGCTTATTAATCAAGATTAACAAGAATTTACAATATCAAGAACAAGCATTAAGATCAAGAACCCCTCTTTCAAGAAGCCTCATGGCATCAACCACAAGATTTAATTTTTCTTAAACATGATTTTTATCTAAAATAACAGATTTAATACTAAGCATTCTTGAACATATAAGAACTCATTTTATACATCAATTGGAGATATAAACCACTTGATAATCAAGATCCCTCACTTAGACATTCCATCGAACACCTTGAGGGCACCCTTGCTCCAACCTTGGCCGAGCATCCCTAGGGCTGTCGAACCCCATAGGGAAGGGTTTAGGATCTCCTCAAATATGGCACATAAAAGGAACGTCGAAAATTTGAGGAATCATCGGAAAACAAATCAAGATTTCAATAGTCTTCAAGATTGGCTTCAAGAACTCAAAGAAACCCGAAAGAAGGAGGGTAAAACCACTCACCTAGATTTGGAAAGATGATTAGAAGAGAACCCCGGACAACGACCCTCGAATTGGCTTCAAGAAACTCGGCGGCTCAACCCAAGAAGAGGAAGGATAGGCGGCGGCTCACCTCAAGCCGCTAGCTTGAGGAGCGAGGGATAGGGGAAGAGAGAGGGGCTGGCTTCGGCTGGCTCCTCTCGGCTCGGCTCGAAAGGGGAGGAAAAGGAGAGGAGAGGGAAGGGAAGAAGGCTTTGGGGTGGCGGCTCTAATGGGAGACGGAAGGGGGGCCGGTTGACGGCTGGCTCCTCTTCTCAAAATTTTGTGTGGCTCCAAATAGGGAGCCACAAGCCAGGGGGAGGAGGTTTTATACTCTAAACCCTTTACCCAATCCGCATCCACCTAAAGCCGAACCCGAACCCACTAACTTAATTTAACTTAATTAATCCTACTCTCCACATTATCAACCAATACATGCTCATAATTAAACAATCATACAACATAAAATTTAGTTAAATAAATCTATTTATGCAAGCAAAATTCACATAATTCATATCCTACTTACTCAAGCTCGCAAGCTCGCACCGGACCATGAGTCGACTCGGCTTGACCTCGAACTAGTTAGCTAGGCTAGTAAACACCACCATAAAAGGAAATTAAAATTAAATTTCTAGGATATTACATTCCTCCCTCCTAAAAGAAAATTCGTCCAATAATTTTAGAAAAAAAATTAAGGACTCACCAAATCATCAAACAATGATGGATAACACTCACTCATATCCTGCTCCACCTCCCAGGTGGCCTCTTGGCCGGAATGGTGCTCCCATTTGACCTTAACCAAGGGGATCTCCTTGGACCTCAACTTTTTGATATAACGACCTAGCACCTCAATTGGCCGCTCGTCATAAGAGACTGCTGAATCCACCTCCACTGCGGTAGGCTCGATCACATGAGACTCATCCCGAATGTACTTCTTCAGCATAGAGACATGGAACACTGGATGTACTCGGTCCATACTAGGAGGTAAGGCCAACTCATAGGCCACAGCTCCCCTACGCCTGAGAATAGGAAACGACCCAATGAACCTAGGACTTAGCTTTCCTTTCTTACCAAATCTCACCACCCCTTTCATAGGGGACACCTCGAGGAACACCATATCCCCCTTAGCAAACTCTATCTCCCTGGCCTTAGCAAACACCATGTCCCCCCGCATACATCTTCTGGCGACTCTGAGTTGCCAACAGTCTCTCTGTGACTAGCTTCACCTTTTCCACTACCTCCTCTACTAGGTCAGGTCCCATCATGAGGGAATCTCCTGCCTCAAACCAACCTACAGGTGACCTGCATCTCCTCCCATATAATGCCTCAAATGGGGCTTTGATAAATGTTATTATAGGGAAACTCAATCAGAGGCAAGTGCCTCTCCCAATTGCCCTCCAAATCTAGGACACATGCTCTCAGCATATCCTTCAGTGTCTGAATCATTCGCTCTGACTGACCATCTGTCTGAGGGTAAAATGCAGTACTAAACCGAACTTGAGTCCCCAAGGCCTCTTGGAATGACTGCCAAAAATGAGCTATGAACTGAGTACCCCGATCTGAGATGATCATCATAGGAATACCATGATATGTGACGATCCAATCCAAGAACAACCACGCATACTGCTCAGCTGAAAAGGTCGTCCTGATCGGTATAAAATGCGAAGTCTTGGTTAGGTGATCCACCACTACCCAAATAGAATCATTGCCCTTCCCAGACTTTGGCAATCCTATAACCAAATCCATGGTTATCTTTTCCCATTTCCACTCCGGTACCTCCAAGTTCTGGAGCAACCCTACCGGCTTGAAATGTTCAGCCTTCACCTATTGACACACCAGGCACTTAGACACAAACTCGGCCACCTCTCTTTTCATGCCTTTCCACCAATAGTTATGCCTGAGATCTCGATACATCTTCGTGGCTCCCGGGTGCATATTGTATGTAGATCGATGAGCCAACTCCAGCACCTTCCTGCGAACCTCGGCCATATATGGAACCACTATCTTGTTCTTAAATCCCAAAACGCCCTCTGAGTCAACACTGAACACATTATCTGCATCTCCCCTCATGGCCAGATCCTTAGTGAGTGCACAGAAAGCATGGTCCTCATGCGCTACTCGCAACATGTCAACCAACGTGGACTGCATCCTCAAGTGAGCCACCAGCGCACTAGAATCTTATACTGATAAGACTGCCCCGCCATCCAAACATAGGGCCAAATCCTGAGCCAACGGCCTCCTCCTGACCGCCAAATGTGCCAGACTACCCATAGACTTTCTGCTCAAAGCATCAGCTACCACATTTGCCTTCCCTAGATGGTACATGATCGTACAGTCATAGTCCTTCAACAGCTCAAGCCATCTTCTCTGCCTCAGGTTCATCAATCCTGGGCAGCAGGTATCGGTTCTTCACTGTTACCTTGTTAAGCTGTCGGTAATCAATGCACATCCGCATGGACCCATCTTTCTTTTTCACAAAGAGCTCTTAGAGCAGCCCAAGGAGAAACACTTGGTCGAATGAAACCCAACTCAAGCAGCTCCTGCAACTAGGACTTCAACTCCCTCAACTCAGCTAGTGTCGTCCAGTACGGTGAAATGATGATCGGCTTCACCCAAGGCTGATCAATGCAGAATTCAATCTCACTCTCTAAAGGCAAACCTGGCAACTCCTCCGGAAACACATCAGATAACCCACACACCATGGGAGTCCCCCCAATGCCCCTAGCCGCACCTCCACCTTCGTCTGCCACAGACACAAAGGCCAAGAAGGACTGGCAATCGCCCAGAGTAGATTCCAAACCCTAAGAGCTGAAATCGCCATCAGCGATTCTCCCCTTCCCTTACCCTGGAAGGTAAACTGGGGCTATCCAGGCTTACTGAAGGTCATAGTCTTAGCCCTGTAATCCACTGAGGTGAAATGGTCCGCTAAGCAGTCCATGCCCAAGATCACATCAAGCTCCAACATCGGTAGGAGTGTCAAGTCGGCTATCAACACATGCCCACAAATGACAACCTCGCAACCCTGAAATATTATCTTTGCCATCACAGAAATGCTCGTAGGCGTAGACACCACAAGAGGTAACTTAAGTAGAGAAGGTACCCCTCATAACTTAGTAGCAAATAAAGCATATACAAAAGAGTACGTAGCACCCGGATCGAACAAAATATATGCAATGGCAGACCCGACAACAATATTACCTCACACCACTGCCCTAGATGCCTCAACGGACCTCTCTGAACCACCAGCTCGCTGGCCTCCTCCCTGAGTCTGACCCCTCCAAGCCACGGAACCCACTAACATCGGTGTCTTTGCTCTGGTCTGATCAAGCTGCTGACTGCCCTTGCTAGAACAATCCTTTCTGAAAAGTCTAGTCTGCCCACAGCTGAAACATACCTCTGAATGTCACCAACAAGCCCCCCAATGCCTCCTGTGACATCAGTTACACTACTGCGGCCCAGATCTCCACTACGAACCTACAAGCCCCCCTGGTCTAGAACCTATGTGGCCTTTGGAACTATTATGACCTCCACCCTGCGGTGGATCTGCTGACCTGAAAGTCCCCTCTGAGTGAGCTGGCCGACCCCCTGAAGGCTGGGGCATAAATTTTTTCTTCTGGGGACAATCATGACTATCTGTTAGTTCCAGCGCCTCCTTCCGGAGCGCCTCATCAACGACCCAGGAAAATGAAGTCTCCTTCGTGTAATGGATCAGTCTGGCGATCTGCGACCTCAACCCCTCAACAAACCTCTTGACCCTGGTGGTCTCTGTGGCTATCTAGGTGGGAGGTACTTCGAGAGCCAAGTGAACTACGTCTCATAATTTCTCACTGTCGTACTGCCTGTTTGATGCAGTAGCTTGAACTCTTTCGCCCGCCTGTCCCGGACGCTCATCGGTAGGTACTTCTCCACCATAGCAGCTCTAAACTCCTCCTAGGTAGGGCTGGTGCATCTGCTGCTCTACGGTCCCTCCAGGTGTGAAGCCAATCCTTAGCTATTCCTCCCAGCTGTAACCCGATCAGTCGTCTCAGAAGAACAACCAAGCTCCCTACACAACTCATAGCAATCTCCCAGGAACCTGGTGACCTCCATCTGCTGATCTATCCCTGTATACTCGGTGGCCTGAATGTAATAAAATCTACATATGAAGCGGCTCCGGGGGCTCTGACCACCGGTGCCACTAGCTGGACCACCTCTGGTGCTACGGGTACTGCTGGTACTGGCGGTGGCTGCTGCCTCAGCTCCTGCTCTCTACAGAGTGCCTATGTCAGCTCAGCCACTCGGGCCTACAGCTGCACAAGCATGGGTTCCTATCCCACATCCTCTCGGGCCTGCGGTGGTCTCCAACAACCCTGGCCCCTACCTTGGCTTTAGCCTCAGCGCTTAGTAGAGTTGTTATCACTGCCACTCCTTGCGGCATCAAAAGCCTCCATTGATCTGGCATCACTAGAAAGCAAATATCAAAATTTAACAATTTAATTCACCCTAAGTCGTGAAATAAATAAATCACAAGTCGCGCAGAGGTGCAAACTTAGTCCATTGATCTCATAGCATACCCCTATCTTATACTGGCACGCTAGCAATGCTCTATACGGTGACAACTCTAGGTCGTAGTTAGACCGAACTACATTCTCTGATACCACATTGTCACGCCCCAAATACAGGATCACGTGACCGGCCAGGGTATGTATGCCTATACCCGTAGCCTAACTCATGCACATGCCAACATCACAATATAGCGGAATAAACAACAGCTTTTAAAAATAAAAAGAACCAAAACATATTTTCATTTTAAAATACCAAGGTTTTAAATAAATATCTCAAGTGCAGAAATAAATAAATTGAAGAGCAACAGTTCTTTTAATAAATAAAAACTAAATAAAATAGGAATGTCCCCATGGGACTACAACCCCATATGCAAAAACAAAAGTACATGAAAACCTACTACAGACTTGACTACGACCCCTAAGTAGGACTACTATGAGATCATGTGGCTCCTCTGCCATCCAGCTACGCCAAGTGCTCCAGCCCACCTCATCAAAACAACGACAACGGCTGAGTTCAAAGAACTCAGTGAGCGGTTCTATCGACCCCCACAATAAAATAGCACAAAGATAAACAATAGCAAAACATCCAACTCTACAGGAATAAGGTCACGAAAGTGTGACTAGCTATTAGGCCATCTGGCTACGACCTGGCCAAATGCAGCCAACACCCATATGGTGAAGATCTAGAAGCCTAAGCCTACCATGCACTAAGGCAACAACACATACTAGGATAATCGAAAAGGCCCTCCGAAGATATCCTAGTATACATAAACATGTGAGCAATCGGGAAAGACCCTTCGAACATCCTTGATGAGATGCGTAGGGACAATCAGGATTCGCCCATCCGAACTTGCCCCTTTAAGACATCATAAGAGTAACCAGGTAGGCCCTCCGAACTTACTCCCCTAAGATATCCCAAGAATAATCGAGTAGACCCTTCGAACTTATTCCTTAACAAACCACCTCAGGGATAATCGGGTAGGCCCTCCGAACTTGTTCTGTAGGTTGGGAATTAGCCATCCAACTTCCCGGGCTTAGCCCGCATTCCGGCTCCTCTATGAGCCTCTCCGTCATTCACAAAGATATGGAGCACCATGACCTAAGTCATGACTCTCCTACGGTGTCTTAGGGTTGATCCTATTGGAAAGTATCTCATAACTCCAAACCCGACCCCAACTCCTAGACCCGTAATGTCATAAACCCGTGCGGTTTTATTTCATGCATAAACTTCCGATGTTGGTTCATAACAGATTATGCTAACCCCTTTCCCAATTTTAATTATACATTTAAAATTTAGTTAACCACAATTAGGGTTTTGTTTTAGCTTACTATTCTGCCTGAAACTGATATATCTAACCTGAATATAGTCTCCAAATTGTGTCCTATGTTTCCAAACTATATTTTCTGGTCAAAACAATAGGTTACACGACTATATTCAGAGTAATACACACACCATAACAAGCAATCTAAAAACAACACAAATTCATCATCTCAGCATAAGATTCCAGCAATATTCAATTTTTTAGCATATCATGAAAATTAAATCCGAAAATTAACCAAAATCAAATCCTTAATTATCATTAGGATAGAATACTAATCTCAAGATTAATTTCACAAATTTCATGCTTATTTATCAAGATTAATAAGAATTTACAATATCAAGAACAAGCATTAAGATCAAGAACTCCTCTTTCAAGAAACCTCATGGCATCAACCTCAAGATTCAATTTTTCTTAAACATGATTTTTATCAAAAATCACAGATTTAATACTAAGCATGCTTGAACATATAACAACTCATTTCAAACATCAATTGTATATATAAACCAGAAGATAATCAAGATCCCTCGCTTAGGCATTCCATCGATCACCTTGAGGGCACCCTTACTCCACCCATGGCCGAGCACCCCTAGGGCCATCCAAGGGCTGCCGAACGCCATAGGGAAGGGTTTAGTGTCTCCTCAAACATGGCATACAAAAAGAACATCGAGAATTCGAGGAATCGTCAGAAAACAAATCAAGATTTCAATAGCCTTCAAGATTAGCTTCACGAACTCGAAGAAACCCAAAAGGAGGGTAAAACCACTCACCTAGATTTGGAAAGATGATTAGAAGAGAACCCTGGACAATGACCCTCAAATTGGCTTCAAGAAACTCAGTGGCTCAACCCAAGAAGAGGAAGGACAAGCGGCGGCTCACCTCAAGCCGCCAGCTTGAGGAGACAGGGAGAGGGAAAGAGAGAGGGGCTGGCTCCTCTCGGCTCGACTCCAAAGGGGAAGAAAAGGAGAGGAGAGGGAAGGGATGAAGGCTTTTGGGCGGTGGCTCAGCTCTTGGTGGCGGCGACTCCAATGGGAGAGGGAAGGGGGGCCGGCTGGCGGCTGGCTCCTCTTCTCAAAATTTTGTGTGGCTCGAAATAGGGAGCCACAAGCCAAGGGGAGGCGATTTTATACTCCCTCCTCGACCCTAACCCCTCTAAACCCTTTATCTAACCCGCATCCACCTAAAGCCGAACCAGAACCTGCTAACTTAATTCGACTTAATTAATCCTACTCTCCACATTATCAACCAATACATGCTCATAATTAAACAATCATGCAACATAACATATAATTAAATAAATCTATTTATGAAAGAAAAATTCACATAATTCATATCGTACTTATCCGAGCTCGCAAGCTCGCACCAGACCATGAGTTGACTCAGCTCGACCTCGAACTAGTCCGCTAGGCTGGCAAACACAACCATAAAAGGAAAATAAAATTAAAATTTCTAGGATTTTACACTCTCTTGATATCATGTTTGACATCCCTTAGTTGATAGTTCTGCATCCATGAAAACTTTTATAGTCTCAACTTCAATACTTGGAATGCATGTTTCTTGCCCTTTTAGGGGGAGTAATTTTATTTAGATATGCATGACGATAGGGGGAGAAGTCCTGCACTCGATACTCTTTATGCATATTGAAATTATTTTTTTATAAGATTGTTTGTCATCATCTAAAAGGGAGAGATTGTTGGCCTAAGTCTTCAGCATTTGTCTTAATCTCAGTTTTGATGATAACAATCATAGAACTAACATTTCATTGAGAAATAATTCCAGGTTCCAAGTCGAGTAGAGGGCAACATTCGCGATCGGAAGATCGATGCAAAATCGGAAATATCAAAAGGACATTGGTTGATGCCCTCAGAAGTCGGAGAATAGTTAGGTTTTGGTTTTTGGTTTAGATATAATGTATTTGAGCGTGAATATTTCAAGTTTGAAGTCTAGTTGTGCGAAATGTCCGTGATCGAAAAATCTGCGCATGGATATTGATCGGTGCGCTAAAGTCAATAAAAAGTTTGTTTCTAGGTTTAGGGTGTCTAGAGTTGATGTATATCCTCTAAATAATGTTAATGAACCCCAAAATCTGAAACCGATACACAAAACCTGAGAAAAACAAAATCGAAAAAAGTAGGACTTAACTTGAATATCGGCTCAAGTTCGGCTGATCTTTGATAGACCAATGGTCGATTAGAGAATGACCCGTGCTCAACTAGAAATCAATCAAAATCACCAATGGCTCTTTTTTGAGCTGTTGAGTGTCGTTGAACCCGACTTTAACCCTTATTTTCTGTAAATATCAGGGTTCCCTACCTTCCACACACTCTCTAATGCTTCAAGAGCCATCATTTGATAATCTAAAGCCTTCCTTGAGCCATTTCTTTGAAACTCTATCCCTGTGACCCTATTCTATTGTCTTTGTCTTCAAGCTTGACTTGTTTCATCATCAAGGCATCAATAGAAAGCTAGGAATCACTGCTTGGAGCTTAGTATTGTATTGATTGATTATTTGTTCCATTTAATTTATTTACTTGTATTTAAAGTGAGTTTTTGATCTAAGGTGTTCAGGTCAAGTTTAGGTGGTTGTGTTGTTGTAGATGCATAAATCCAATTTTGTACTCTAGGATTAGAGTGTCCTTAGCGAGTAAGGTGAGAAAGGGCCTTCAGGAGAAGGCAGAGACTTTTTTGTGTAAAGTCCTCATTGTAAAGGAACTCTATACTTAGTGGGTTAAGTGTGAAACCATAAACGGTGTGCTTAGGTAGTGAGTAGGCAGTTTTGCCGAACCACCATACATCTTGTGTTTGCATTGATTAATTTGTGTCTGTGCTTACTTGTTCATATTTGCTTGTGCGATTAATTGATTAAACTTGTGTTTTTACCTAAGTTGAAAGAAATTGGTTAAAATTGGATTTAGGCTAAAACTTATACGAAACATACTATTCATCTACCCTCTAGTGTGGTCATTCACCTCACACAAGTGACCCTAGAAATGTCACATTAGGGTTTATTACTAATGGATTTAATCCATTTGGTCAATCGTCACTTCATATTATGTTTAGTTGATGCTCATCAAAGTGCGCAAACTTGCCACCATCAATGTGTTTGAAAGATGATTTCATATTTCTTAGTATGGTTATCCTAGGATCAAGGGGGGCCAAAAGAAAACTAGATGTGTTCCATCGATTGTTAACTAATAAATTGAAGAACTTATGGGTCGATGGAGTCATCACTTATGATATTCATCATAAAAAGAATTTCAACTTGAGGGCTACACTATTGTGGAAAATTAGTGACTTTCCCATATATGATATGTTGTCTAGTTGGAGTACACATGAGAGGCTTAGTTGTCCATATTGTATGATATGAACAAAAGTTTTTAGCCTTAAGAATGGATGAAACTTTTCATACTTTGATTGTCGTCGTCATTATTTGCCACTCGACCATCCATATCGAAGAAATTGTGATAGATTCATCAAAAGATAGCATGGAAAAAGACAGACCGCCTCCACGTTTGTCTGGTGATGCTATGTTAGCTTGGGTTTCAACTTTACCAAACATCACATTCGAAGAGGATGACAAAATTAGTGGTTTTAGAGATAGATACAAATGGGTCAAGAATAGTTAATTTTGGGAACTACCTTACTGGAGTTTATTACGTATTTAACACAATTTGGATGTGATGCACATTGAAAGAAATATGATCAAGAATATTTTTAATACAATGATGAATATGATTTTTAATACAAGCATAATGTGTGGGCAATAATGGACTTAAAATTATATTGCAGTCCAGAGAGTAATTATTGTTATTATTATTATTATTATTATTATTATTATTATTATTATTATTATTATTATTATTATTATTATTATTATTATTATTATTATTATTATTATTATTATTATTATTATTATATTTTGTTGTTGTTGTTGTTGTTGGTTGTTGTTGGAGTGGACAACAGGACAAGAACTATTTGGCTCGGTTGGATTAGACTTAGTAGCGCCCTACAACCCAATTCGAGCCAAAACAGACAGCTCTGCCTAGGGGCTCCACCCGGCTGTATTCTCAAGCCGGACTCGAGTCAGACCAGATGACTCAACCTGGGGGCTCCACCCAGCTAAACAATGACAGTCATGTTCGTCCTTATCAGGAGGGATACGCCATTACAGGCCTGCTATCTTCAGGAATAGCCTCGACCCATCTGAGCAATATCCCCATGAGATTGTCAGGCGGAGTCATCACCTCCACCTGCAAAAAATACAGACATGACATCTTGGAGTTCCATTTTTATTACCTCCAACTTAGAGTCCTACTAACTTGAGCGTTGGAGTATCTTTTGCAGGTCCCCCCCCCGTCGCCGGAGTTACACCAGACCAGTAGAGACACCGAGCCAAATCAGACTACTCCGCTCCTCAAGCAATAACATTTGGCTCTCACCGTAAGGCCAAGTAAAGCTGACCTCCCCCAAAATGGTTGGAATCCGGAGCCAAGTGACTGCCGCCGCACGCCTACGGCAACGACCCAATAGCGATGATCATCCGCAACCTAGTGACGTTGAAAAACCGAGGAGTGACACTCCGACACTAGTTCAGCCTCCCCCAAAAGAACCCCAGCGTTGGTTAAATGACTTGTTGGCAAAAAACTAATGATTAGCAACCCAGGTCGAGATGCTGATACGGTCCCGGGAATAGCTTCTAGTTGACCACGAGCACCACCGCTCAGAATAGGAAGAAAGCAACCGCTCGAAAAAGGAGGAGACTAGTTTCCATCCTTCGAGAGAGGATCTCCAGCACCCCCACCTTTCTCCCCCTTCAGGAGGAGGATAAGGATTCCAAAGCCAAGGAGGCCGCGATTGCCCTCCCGATAGTCGCAGGACCTTTTGTAGAGCACATCATGGCAACAAGCCTCCCATCTAATAGCAAGTTGCCCACCACTCTCACACCCGACAATGGTACGGGCGATCCTACAATACACCTCATGACGTTCAAGACCATGATGCTCCACAACAGAGCGACCGACCCCGCTCTCTACAGAGTTTTTTCAACTTTCTTGGGAAAATCTGCTTTAATGTGGTTTGCTTCCCTCCCGCCGAAGTCTATTCACTCCCTCGAGTATCTCTCTCACGCCTTCCTTAACTGATTCTCCACATTGCGGGTCTACTACAAAATGGAGGATGCCCTCCACTATGTTAGGCAAGGGTAACATGAGCCTTTAAGGGAGTAGATATGCAGGTTATAGGCTACAGCGGCCGAAATCCTCAACCTCGACCCTCAAGTTGAATTATTCTCGCTCAAATCTGGGCTGAAACCCAAACACTGTGTCGACTAGATCACCCTGACAAAGCCCACATATATGGCCAATTTTTAGGAGAAAGCCACCAGCTTCATAGAGATGGAAGAACTCCGAGAAGCCAAAAAGATCGACAGGCAGAACCTCAAAAGTCACTGTTGAAACATAAAATCTAAAAGAGCAGTCAAAAAAGCAAAGACCGCAACCGCCATGAGCAAAATTATGGCAGAGGACAAAGGTTACCACCTCGCCCAAACGCCCGATGTGAAAGGTATACTCCTTTCAATACTTGGAAGGAAACCATCCTTCGCGACATCTACAACCTGAAGCTTATCAAGTACCCTACCAATGCGGGAAAAGAAAAACTACCACCCGACTCCGATATTATCAAGAAATGTGACTTCCACGACAGCTATGGACACACCACCAAGGACTATGTAGTATTAGGCAACCAACTTGAGGATTTGGTCCGTGCAGGACACCAAGACAAGTATGTCCATCGTCGAAGAGAACGAATCATAGCAGAAGCCATGACCCTCGACAACGAAGCCGAACACCTTCGAACCCCCACTCGAGTGAGAGGGAGAGCAGGCGAGCTGATTGCTTAGGAAACAAACTCCGAGGATTTACGAGAGGTGGCGAATCAAGCTCGGTGAGAAAAAGATATCTTCAGGCAATCATGGTGGTTGACAGCACTACTCACCCACGCCAGCCCATCTCCAAAACACCGATAATATCATTCTTTGAATCTGATTTCCAAGGAACTGATCAAAACCTACACGATCTAGTCGTAATCTGTGTGATTGTAGGAAACTTTATTGTCAAAAAGGTCCTAGTCAATCGAGGCAGCTCCCCCGACATTCTTTTCTACTCTACTTTCGAGGAAATACAGCTAACTAAAGCCTCACTCACCCCCTGCAAAGGAGACTTGGTAGGCTTTTCTGGAGAAAGGGCTGACATCCGACATGCCATATGGCTAAGGAAGACATTCAACTCTCAGCCCAAGGTAAAAATGATTGATGTAGTACAGTAACTGGTCATCAACATACCCAGTCTGTATCGTATGATCTTGGGATAACCTTCCTTTAACAATCTTAGAGCTGTTGTATCTACACCCCACCTAGTATTAAAATTTCCTATTTCGGAAATGGAAGTAAGCGTGCTCCATGTCGACCAAAAAGAAGCTCAACAGTGTTACAATGAGTGCCTCATGTTAGTAGTGTGTCGTAGACCAAAGGAACAATATTCTCATTGTAGTTTTCCTTTTGTTTTAAATAGAATATCTTGTTATTCATTGTGAGCATGTTTGACTTGATAATAGACTCCTTGAATAGTTGATTCCGCCTAATGGTCATCAAGTACAAGACTTGATAGTAAAGCCCCAATGCAGTTCGAATCCTATTCTAAATAGTCCCTAGTCGGTCATTATCTTAGAACGATGATGAATGAAGACTAGTATGCACTCTAACTAACGATAATCATGTTTTTCTGGTCATGGATATGTGATATCAAAGTCATATCATAGACACATGTTGGAGAACATGGTGTCGTACACGTACACCCACTGTGAAAATACTATATGGATTATATCATTAGTATCTCATAATGGTAGTGATATGGCCTCTGACCTGATGTCACCATCAATTCCTACATCAGGAATTTTATGTTTTGACCTAGTCTAACATCACCTATAATCAGGTGGTAATAAGCACTAAAGTTGGACATGGAATGAATCGTGCAGAGGAATATGTGTAGTCGTGATGGGATTTATCCCTCTCATATATGAGAGAAATATCTCTGGGCCCCTTGATGAGTATGACTGAGGAAATGCATGGCCATACTCAAATGAATTGATAGGGGTATCAATGTCATTTATTAAGTCAGTCTACTCAGGAATCAAGAAACCAGATTGAGCAATATAAGGATGATTTAATCCATGCCTTATGTTCAATCCAGATATCGCGTGACAAAAGAACAAAGTATCATACTGTGAGTTAGGTTGCTCGGATCACCGACCTAAAAAGAATAGTGCCCTTGAGCCAATCACTTGTCGATGTGTTTAGGGACTATTCAAGGGTAATCAACTTAATGAGGCAACTTTTTCATCATATATATGCTACATCTTTATTCAAAAAGATTGTGATGAACCCGAAGAACCGGGGCAAATGATTCTGATGCCATGATGAGATTATGCCAGTGAGACTTGGAATCCAGATGCCCATGTTCTAAATGTTACTAGTCGTATGATCACCAATTAAGGGATCGGTGATTCCGGATAGACTAGTGCACTTGGTACAAGCCCTATACGATAGGAGGTAGCTAATCTCACAATTACCAATGAGCTATCATTAATGTATAGTGCAGGTGCTCATTAGGGAATGAGTTCACTGAACAGACCTACATGAGGAGTACAAAATGGAATTCTTACATGAGTGTCAATAAGATGTTCCTCGGGTGATAGTAGGTGCAAGCAGTCCTTGGACCTAAGGTTGTCATGGTTACCTTGTGAGTGACGACCCATTCCTTTGGTTTTATCCCTACATGGCCCTCAGCGTCATGTGGCGGGTATTACAGAGCATGGGGAAGCATTCATAGAGGTAGGTGAGTAACCAACATGGAATCGGTTACTCCTAGTGAGAGGAGATGATGTCCTATATGTCCTTGCAAGTGTCGACTCGGGAATCACTGGCTAGAGTTGACATAAAAGTCAGAAAGATGTTTTTGACGTTTCATTATTGAGACTACATCTTGGCGGGTGGAATACATATGAATTGGTATTAGGGTTTGACAGTTCTTTCGTACCCTAGCCGAATTCGGGACATTATGACCGAGGGATTTAGTTGCACAGTAACTAATCACCAAAGGGCGTTCGGTCCTTGTAGATTGAACTTCACACTATCCGGGTAGTCATGACACGTTGCTAGACGTGAATCTTGACTTGTGAGTGGAGTATCTCACAACCACACTAAAGGGGTTTAGTGGAGGCTCGTAAGATTCAAATAGAAATCGTTCTATCAGATTCGACTCTCCGTTATGCACAACTCACTACTGGCTTAGTGTGAGGCCCAATGGGTCACACACAACAGGCTAATCTCGCAACAAACTTTATGAGTTAGAGTCCGAATGCGGCACTATATGTCTACTAGCATGGACATGCTGAAACTCGATCACTGATCTTGTTTACAAACATAATAGGAAAGGTGTTTCCTATAGGAATGAATACGCGATGAAGGAATTCCTCGGTAACCCTAATTTATAGGGTAGCCCTATTTGGTAGGGTAACCCCAAAGTCATAGGGTATGGCATGCGATATTATTTTTGGGATTGACTAAACTTAATTATGAATTAAGTAATTAATTAACCATTAGACGGGGATTATATTTAATTAAGAATTAAACATAATTACATGGAGGGGAAATTTTGATTTTACCCATGCGCCTAAACCTATTAATTAGGAATTGATTTATTTAGATAAATCATAATTAATAGGGAATTGATTTATTTAGAAAAATCATATATATTAATAGATAATTGATTTATTTGGATGAATCATGGTTCTATTAATAAATAGGATTTTGATTTATCTCATTCCTATTGATTTATGTAGATAAATTAATATTCTATTTAATTGGTTTTTGATTTATTTTAAATAAATCATAAAACCAATAAACATGAAAATTAAAGAGGAGGCAAACCCCGGATTTTTGAAATCCAGAGTGAGTTCAAAATTGAACTCAAGAGGTCGGCCCCCCTTATTCTCTCTTGTGGCCTTTAAAAGGGTTGAAGGATGGTTGAACTATGATAATGAAAAAGAGAGAGGAAAGATTGTGAATCTTGAAAAGGGTTCTTGTGTGGAAGAGTTCCAAGAACCCTAAGTTCTTCTCCTTGGTGGCCGGCCTCCTCCTTCTTGGTCCTCCCATCTTCTCTTCTTGGGTGTGCTACAATCTTCATCTTTTTGGAGGAGTCCAAGAGGACAACGAGGTATCTTCACCTCTTTTCTTTCTTTTTGATATTTTCTCATCCTCTCTCCTTCCATTTTTGGTGTTCGGTTCTTGGTGGAAGGGCCGGCCTTGCCTTGGTGGATTTCAGGATTGAGAAAGCTTCTCTGTTGAGCCACAACGAGCCCCAATGTTCGCTGCCCCTATTGTTGTGAGGTGCTTTGTGTGGACTATCGTTGGACGATGTGCATGTGTACGTCACAAGATGGGGATAAGAACAGCCATACCAACAATGGTATGAGGTATATCTTCTCCTTCTTCTCCAACGTTTAATTCCTTAATATTGCTAAAGTAGATCATTGTGTTGGCTTAAGAGTTTCTCTTAAGCCTTGATCTTTATTTTGATGATAACAAACAAGTATTTAATCCATATGTGAAGCTTTAAGCTCAGGTTGAGGTTGTCGTAAGCATGCCAAGTTCGTTCAAACGAATCAAAAGAAAAGACCGTCAAAGAAATGGAAGAAGAAAATGTCAAAGAAAGGCTCGGGCTTAGATCAAGTAGAGATCATGTAATGTACCCCTAGGATGATTTTATCCCAAGCCAAATTGTAAAGTTATCCAAGTTAAAACTTGGTAACTAAACGCATAAAAAGGCATGTAAAAAAATTCAAGTAGAAATTAGCCTAAGCCTGAGTTCGGTCGACCGGTCGATCGACCGAACAAGGCAGATTTTTGGCAAGTAGCATATTCGGTCGACCGATCGATCGACGGAATGATGAAAAAAATTGGTAGTAGCAATTCGGTCGACCTGTCGGTCGATCGAAGTTGGTGAAGGAAATTGCACAAGGCTACTTCGGTCGACCGATCGATCGACCGGATTACGGATCACAAGTCGCGCGACCCTGGCACCACTGCTTCGTTTGACTGATTGGTCGATCTAATGTGGGATCAATAGATTCACGACAATCGGTCGACCGAACACTCACATAAAGCCAGCGGTCGAATTGGCGGTCTATCAGTCGATCGAACGACGATCGACCGGCAAGCGACCGAACGATGTCAATGGCTATTTTTTTGCCCCTCACCTAACTTCTTTAATACTTCTTAGAAAATTTATTGAGCATTAAGAAGTGATTTAAGCCTTCTTAAGAATTGATTTGTTGCGCACCCTTCATTTCCGTCGACAACATTCTTCGAGTGCCAGCTTCCCTTCTTCCCTCAACTCTGTTGCAACTCAAGATTCATCTTCCGACAAGTTGAAGGCTTGGGAAAGGAGCATTGGTTCATCTTTAAATTTTTAAGCTCCTTTCATTGTATTTGAATTGTTATTTCAAACTTGTTCTCATCTGTAATAGCTGCTAGGTGTGCTAGGGAAACACTTAGGCAAAATTTTATAGAATTGTATTTTGCCTAGGTGAATAGGATTGAGGGGTTCTCAGAGTAGTGAGAGGAGTGTCCTCATTGTATTCAAACATAAACATAAACTCTATAAAGTAGTGGTTCACTACTAGAAATTGAGTCTTCAGCAACGGCCGCTCAAGCCGTTGCTATTTGCAATGGCATTCTTACGGCCGCCCAAGTCGTTGCAGATAAGTTGTATCTGCAACGACTTTCTAACGGACATGCGAGCCATTGCTGATAGTTTTATTATCAGCAATGGTTTGCTAATGGACAAGTGAGCCATTGCTGATGATAACTTATCAACAACGGCTTTCAAACAGGTGAGTGGGCCGTTGCTGATAATTTTATATAGGTCGCAGATCGCGCCCGCCCCTTCTTCCTCCCACTGCTGTCTCCGCCTCCTCCTGCCACCTCTCATCGTCGCTGCCGACGCCGACGCCGCCGAGCTTCCACTACCGATGCTGCTGTCCATCCTCGACCGCCGATTTCAGGTATTCCTCGCCGCCTGGCCTTCTCTTCCCATTGCGGCCAGCGGGAAATCCGACTGAAACCCTATTTTTAGGGTTTTGGCCGGTGGCGGACGACCGATGGCCGCCGCCGGAGCTTGTATAGTGTCCAGACATAGTGTCCTGACACTATACGTCGAAAATTGTAGTTTTAGATTTATTTATTTATTTGTTAATTAATTATTTAATTAATTATTTAATTTGTTAGATTAATTTTTAGGGTTTAGATTAATTTTTATAGTTTATATTAATTTTTAGTTTAATTTAGTTAGATTAATATTTATTAATGGTAGGTTAATTATTTAAATTAATGAAAATGATGTAGATTAATATTAATTAATTAGTTAAAATATTATTAATTAGTCCAAAGTTGTCCTTAGTGGACTCACATCGGAATTGTCCACTTCGGACGTGCGCCCGAATCGTCCACTTCGGACGCGCACTGGAATAGTTTATTTTGGACTCCCGCCGAAATCGTCTAATTTGGACTCGTGTTGGAATTGTCCAATATGGACTCGAACTGACTCGAAACATTTAGAACATAATCATCCATCCGACGAGTTGATATGTTTCACGTACGCATCGAAGAGGAAGAATTCGAAGACTATTATTCAGATGATGAGGAATAATTGTAAAGTATATATTTTATTAAATATATCTCTACTATTTATACAATAATCTGATTATATGTCTATTCGACAGATATGTCTGATCGTGGTTATCCTCGCAGGAGAGCTTCGGAGTCTCCGATCGGTGAGACGCCAGCACTTACTCATGCTGCTGATCCTCATGCCGATGATACTGCCGAGGCTAGTACATCCAGACGCAGGCGGCCACGCGAGCTGAACAGGTGGCAGCCTCCACCAGCCATAGAGTCACGTAGATTTATTAGTGTGATTGGGGAGCGGTAATATATCATGAATTATGAATTATTACAAATTTATTATATCATAATATAATATTAAAATTTATTTTTGTTGTGCAGGTTCGAGCAAGAAGAAGTGCCGAGGAGCATTTCTTCAACTATTCGATGATACATGCACGGGGCATGGCCTACGTGGTCTCACGTGCCTAGCGACCACCTCGACATGTTATGGCGCGAGTTTGAGGCATGTATTATTTTTTTTTATACATGCATGATGGTTAATATTGGTACTAATATTATTATTCTGCAGGCTCGCTATACATGGGCTGAGGACCAGAGGCCCTTCATTTACGCTGCCCGGGAGGCTATTTCCCAGGCAAGGTACAACAGGCAGCTGGGGCAGGCCCGATCCCAGACGATGGCACGAGCTGGGACTACTAACATCGCGGAGACTCGAGGATACGGCCCCGATTCTATTACTCTGGATATATGGGACCAGCTCGTGGGAATATGGTCGACGGATCGATGGCAGAAGGTTTCTAGGAATGTGGCTAGAAATCGCATGTCGGGGGGAGCAGCACGTCACACCGACGGCTCTATTGCATTTGCAGTGCACGCGAACCGTATGGTAAGTATACCTTTTAATTATATATTTTATTTGTTACTATATGTACTAATTAATGTATTATGTTTTGTAAATGTAGACAACGGTGTTGGATGACGGGACTGTCCAGCGACCCTCCCCGATGGCGGTGTTTGAGCAGACTCACCGTCGAGCACATGGGACGGGGGAGTACATCGACAATCGCGCTGGATACATTATGGTAACTATATATTTGTTTAAATTATTCATTATATATTTATAATTTAAGTTTTATGATAAATATTAAACAAAAAATCAAACTCGAGTAGGAGACCTACAGCCAGACGGTGGTGCAACGTGGGGGCACCCCGAGGACTTTGACGCAGCAACGTGGGTCGAGGCCGCAGGTGGCTGGGACCATGGCCACGTATATGGCTTTGCAAATAGTGGTCATGCGCGAGACGTGCTAGGGCCACTTGGGGCACCGACCCCTCCGGTCGCTGGTGATCGGTCGTCCACCTCCAGATCCAGTTATGATCATAGTAGCAGAATAAGGACTCTAGAGGACACGGTCGCGCGTCAGACTAAGATGATGGAGCGCCAGAGTCAGATGATGGCGGAGATGCATGCTATGCTACGCAACATGTCAGGTCATCCTGAAGCAGGCATCTCTTCGGTATCATCTCATCCATCATCCTCGAGTCAGTCCATGCCGGTGTACACTCAAGCACTCCAGACCCCGCCAAATGATCCAGGCCATCCTCCATCGTCATCGTGATATTTTTTTATATTGACTTCGTTACTGAGATATTATACTTGTTTAATTTATTTTGTTTGGATATTGATACTTCAATTTTGCATTTGAATAGTTTTTATACTATTGTGGAGAATTATAAATATAAATATAACTATTTTGATGTATATCTTGGTGTATTTGTGATGTGTGAATGAATGTGTGTATGAGTGTATGGGTGTGTGAGTTATGTATCAGATAATGTATCAATGTATCAATGGAAATTTGAAATTATAATTTTTTTTGTTTCCAGGTTCACATCATCAGCAACGGCTTTCCCACGACCGTCCGTGGGAAAGCCATTGCTAAAAGTTTATTGAAAGACGTTGTTGATGACCTACAGCAACGGCTTAGCAACGGTCTTTTACTAACGGCGTTGCTACGGACTCACCAGCCATTGCTATTAATGTTTTCAGCAACGGCTCCATGTCCGTGGCGAAACCGTTGCTGATAATATTATTAGCAACGGCTCGAGCGGTCGTTGCTGAGTTATCAGCAATGCGCTTTTCTGCCACGGCTCCGTTGCAACGGGTAGGGTCGTTGCAAGCCGTTGCTGATGGTTTTTAGCAACGGCTAGAGCCGTTGTTGATGCCCATTTTTCCAGTAGTGGTTAGAAATCCTTGGTGAGGAGCCAAGGTAATTGAGTAGGTAGTTGGCCGAACCACTATAATTATTCTTGTCTGCATTGCTTTCTTGATTGCATATCATTGTTATTAATATTTGATTACATCTAGTCTTAAGAAACACTTGCACTATGAAGTTAAAATTGAGTAAAAAGAAAAAATTAAAATATTGGACAGAGGGGACAGACACTATTCAACCCCCCTTCTAGTGTCGGATTTCACGCAACAATTAGTATCAGAGCTAGGTCGTAGGTCAAGATTTAACCATCTTCCCTACAATTTAAGATGTCTAGTGAAATCCAATTAGCTCAAGGGTCCTCTAATCATTCTCCATCACTATTCGATGGGAACAACTATGCCTATTGGAAGATCCGCATGAATGGCTTCCTACAATCCTTAGGCATGGATGTATGGAGGATGACTCTAGTAGAGTATAAACAACCCAATAAGGACATGGACCAATGGGACCAAGAAGAGATTAGACTTTTCAATGCAAATGCAAAGGCCGCAAATGCTTTATATTGCGGCCTATCAGTTAATGAATTCAATAGTATTTCTATATGTAAGTCCGCATATAAAGTATGGAAGGTCCTAGAGACTGTTGGCTTTAGGTTTTCAACCTTGGTCTTAATCTCTAATTCTCGGTTTTGATGATAACAAATATGGAACTAATATTTCGTCAAGAAATCTTACAAGTTCCATATCAATTAGCATTCGATGTTCTCGATCGGATAAATCGAAATAAATTAGAAAATTGAAAGGACATTGATCATCGTGCTCGAGTTCATCGCGGAATTTCTCGAAGATCAACGTGTGCACCAAAGACGTATTGGACGAGCTCAAAGATCAGATGGAAAGCTCTCCAAGATGATGCTCATTGAAAGCCGGAACCCAGAAATGAAGCGCGCAAGAAAAAGGGCTGAAAATTCAATTCAGCCTAAGTTCGGTCGACCGCCCGGTCGACCGAATGGGGTAAGGAGAATGGCACCAGCCATTTTGGTCGAACGGTCAATCGATCGGGTGGTCGACCGATCGAAGCCCAAAATGGGCAGTAGCTCTGTCGGTCGACCGACCTGCATTTGTTGGAGACGCAAGATCGCGTCAGTCGACCGACTGGTTGATCGAATGCAGGATCGAAGAATTTACGTCTGGACTGGTTGACCGAATGTGAGACCGACCACAGAGAGAAAGCAACGGTCAAATGATCGATCGATCGGTCGATCGATCGACCAATCGATCGGCGGCCTGCAACGGATAGTTTTCTATCCTTTGAGCTGTTGTTTCTTGATGAGGGTATAAATATACCTCATATAACTTCTTTTAACTCTCTCCCTCCAGTCTCACAGATTTATTGAGCAATTTAAAGGGAGTTTTTAAGCCTTCCAAAAGATTGATTATAGCGCGCACTGCTTCTCCGTCGAGTTCTTCTTCAAGCGCCAACTGCTCCTCAACTTGGGTGTTGATTCAAGCTCTACTATTTGATGAGTTGAAGGTTTGAAGGATTGCAAAAGTGCGTTTAATATTGGTTTTCTCTTTAAGCTCTTTTGATTGTATTTTAACTGTTATTTAAACTATTTTTGGATTTGTGTTTTTGATACGCTATCTAAAAGAAAATGAAAAAGGAAATGAAAAGTTGGGCAAATTTTTAAGAAAAAGGTATGAATTTGATTTCGCAAAAATCTTAATACAATACTTAAATATGTATGTTGTAATGATGTCTCTATATACTCATAATTGATTTTGCATGATAAATATTTAAATCTTCATGAGTAAGAAAAATCTTGATAACTTAGCTCATTTCATGATATCATGATATTTATGAAATTGAACTAGGTTAATACTTTTCTTTAGAGATTTCATCTTAAGTTGAAAATTTGATGAACATGTTTATGTGTGTTAATGATTAGTTGTCATTTTCTTAAAATTGAAAATTCATAAGAGATTGAGCAAATTGAAAACTAAGTCAATTTAGAGGACTTAAGCTTGAGAAGTTTGACCCAAGACAACAAATCGACTTGGACATTTTATTTTAAATCCAAAACTTCATAAACATATTTAGGAATAGGTATGATGTAAGACCCGGGAAAATATCCTAATATAAAAATCTATTTTAGTGAAAAGGTATGACTCGACTAATGTTGCATGGAATTTTATTGGGTGATTGACTTTCCTTTTATGCAATCATACCTTAAATCAAGTTTAAATTGGCTCATGTTGTGGGTTGAGTCAGAACCCAAGTTGAGTTCGGGTTTAGTCGAGTTTTGAGTCAGGTGTGTCAAGAGCCTATATGGAAGGCTAGATGAGGGATTAAAACCCCTCATCCTTGTGCCGTGGGACTCATCCTTTGAGTCGCACAAGGCAGCCTAGGGAGAGAGGGAGAAGGGCAAGGAGAAGGAGGGACTTGGATCGATCCAGGATTTTGCGTCGTCACCAGAAGATTTAAAGTCATCGTCTTTCGATCTTTCATTCTCCGCAATCTAGGTGAGTGGTTAGAATTTGAAAGCTTCGGGAAGGCGGGTAGCCGAACCCCTAGATGTGATAGGATGAGTTTTCTCGCGATCTTTCCGACGGATCTTGGTTTCATCGATGTGTATTCACTATTTTGTATGAGTTCTTGTCGGATCATCTTGTTTCTTCGTCGATTTCTTAAGTACTAGGGCTGCCGAGTCATGGGAAAAGGGGAAAGGTCATGCCAAAATTTTCCCCAATTCCCTTGACGGAAAGAAAGCCCTTGGACGATCTCATATTCATGAATGATGTATTCTAAATCGTCAATTTTACGTGTTATAAAGCATGTCTTCCCTAGAAACCTTTGATGTGGCCGAATGAACCCTACACCTCATGAAGAGGGTTCGGCCAAGGGTAAGGGAAGGGGTAAAATATTCCACTTGATATTAAGTTATATCGGAATCGAAGAATTAGAGACATAGTTAGAGTCCCCTTTCCCTTTTCTACCTTAAGGGCCATGGCCGAGCAAGGTTTTCCTTGCTCATGGCTCAGCCAAGACTAGGGAGGGGGAAATATGGTAGCTTTAGATGGAAACTTTTATGGTTATAAGGTTCAACAATAGAGGTATGATGATACTTAGGAAGAACACCAATCATAGCAAGTAAATTGATTGATTATGAGATTGTAGGAATGCTAGCTTTATGACCATCCTTAGCATTAGATCTTTAATGTTGCAATTGTTTACCATGCTTAGTATTTCCTATATTTTTGAATTCATTGCTACCTTGCCATGCTAGATAATTGTTTCTTATTGAGTTTAATTCCTAAGGTAGTGTAAAGTTGTTATGCATGAATATTGTGGTTATATATAGTAGATGTTGTAACATTTGAATATTTTTCTTTAGATTATACATGCTGTCCAAAAATGTTCATGGGTGGAATTCCAAAGTCGATACAAGGAATTCCTCACCCAAGGTAGTGTGGAAAGTTAGATAACATGTAAGGCGTCGCGAGACATTCATCGTAGTTATATGGAAACCTAGCTAGGAGATGATATCACTTCTAGGACTTCTTGTAAATATTTGGAAACCTAGAACTCTTAGGTGTACACATTTTGAAAGGGCGGCATAAATTGTTGACCCTGTAGCCCTGATTAGGGCCAGATACGGGCAATGGCCCGAAGTGTATATATGGAAACCCTAGGACATTGATTGTGTGATGTGCTTGAGATGGTCCGCCGAGGAGCGTGGAGGTCGGGAATGACCAATGCTCAGCTCGGCCAGTGTTGGGTCTTGAGGTGCGCCAGTGGGCCCGCTAGGTGCCAGACCCTAGTTGGGTGGGACTAGCTATCTTTATCCCAGACGGTGTCCGAAGACTAGTGGACCATCCTAGTCGATGTCCCGGGATTGTTTGCTTACATCTTGAGATGATGTGGCCGATGGCCAGTATGATACTACCTGATATGGTAGGGACGGTTGTAGCCGAGATATTTATTCCATAAGTAGGCCCAAGGGCTGGATGCCGGAGGCTTGATAGGCTAAGATGGCAGGTTATCACATGTTTAGTTTGTACAGATTGACCCATTGGGGTCGGTAGTCGCATTAGAAGTAGTTACCTCCTTGTACATTCATTTTGTTGCCTTATATGATAAGCATGCATAACTGAGGCTTAGGTGGAGGTTCGCTAGAGCCACTCACTGAGTCCCAAGTGGACTCAAAATTTATTCTTTATTTTTGCAGAGCATGAGCAGTGACTTTGGCATGTCGACATGGTGCAGCTGGTGGGCGGTGCCATATCTCGTAGCGGCGTCCATGAGTCTTAGACCAGTGTCTAGTAGTTGCTTTTAGTTTCTGCACTGACAGTTGTATTTAAAAGAGTTATAAAATTTGTTACTTGAAACGTTCAGTTATTTTGATGTTGGTGTTCTTACTTGTTTTGGAAAACATAAAATTGTGACTTTGAAAGGCCCTGGCCGGTCACACTAGCCTCAGTTGGGGTGTGACATATGACATGTTTCCATGCATTTAGAATGAAAAATTCATATGGATATGGATAAAATGACATAGAGGCCAATTCATGCTTACCTCTTTTGAACCAAGTTGACCTAAGTCAACAAGTTGACTTAAAGGTCTCATTTTCAATCCATATTTAAGGAACATGTTTAGATTTACTCATGTTAGGTATCCATAGGTTTAAGTTTGAAAAATAAGGAGTAAATGTTAAGATTGAAACTTAGCAAGTTTCATAAAAACTAGTTTAGTTTTGAATGAAACCATGCTAGGTTGATATCTTGACTTAAGGACATAATTTTCATCTCAAACTTGACATATACTCTTTACATGACCATCATGTGGTGTCATGAAAGTTTTAAGAATAACTGAGAATTACAAAAATACCATTTCAACCTACAATTGGTATCAATTTCAGTTATTTCTAGAGAAATATAGAAAAATCCTTTTTAAATGATTCTTGAAACTGCACTTTCACTAAAAATGTAGTTTCTTCAGTAAAAAATTTAAAACATTTCATCAAAAATCTATTTTATAATGGAATTTTGAAGTTGGACTTTAAAAATGCAAAGTATCATCCTTTTTTGAAATATCAATCTTTTCGATACTTTGAATTTTCTTCAAAAAACTTCAAATGAAACTTTGTGCATGCTATTTTGATTTTATCTCTAATATCGTTCTCATTATTCCTTGAGTAAAATCATTTCTAAAAATGATTTTGATATATTGAGTGATATCATAAAAATAAGTTTTTGATTAAAATCAATATAGGATGAAAAATGGTCTATGAAAATTCTTTTGAGTTCAAACTTGATACATGCATTTCAAATGACCATTCAATATTTGGTATCATAAATTTTGATCCAAAAATTGGTACCAAAGTTTTTCATCGAAAATATGATGTTGTATAGATTTAAAATTTTGATTTTTACAAAATTTGAAGTATAGGTTGACCTAAGTCAAAAAAATAACTTAAAAATTTCATCTTAAGCCCAAACTTGATTCATAGACTTACATTCTCTCATGTTTGATGTCTAGATGTCTAAATATGAAAAAAAAAAATTAACATGAGTAGATAGCAAAACTTGAGTCTTAGCATTTTCTTGTCTTTCATGCTTATTTCAAATGAAAACATGCTAAGTTCATATTTAGATCAAATGTCATTAGTTTCACTTCAAACTTGATATGCATGTGTTAAATAACCATATCTTGATATTTTGAAAGTTTGAGTGAAATTAAAAATGTCATGAAAAAGATATGAGTACATTCATACTTGAGTGCATACATGATTTAGTTTTGAATTGTATCTATTTTTTTCTATCATGTATGATTGTGTGTTCATATCAAATACCTATTCTCCATCCCTTGGTTGAGATTTTCATGTTTCACGAAAAATAAGCTTTAGAGTCTCAACTTCATGAAAAATATATGTGTTCTTCATCCCTTTGACTAGATTGCCCTTTCTTGCCCTTTTTGATTGATGTCAAAAGGGGGAGAAAAGTATAAGAAAATTGGGGAGAAAATTATAGATAAAGGAGAGAAAAATATAGAAAATCCATGCATATAGATAGGGGGAGTCTATTTCATAAGATATGCATGTTGATAGGGGGAGAAATAACTTAGGTGATATCCTCTATGTTTTAATGATATATTTTCTTAAGGATGTTTGTCATCATCAAAAAGAGGGAGATTGTTGGCTTTAGGTTTTCAACCTTGGTCTTAATCTCTTAATCTCGGTTTTTTAATGATAACAAACATGGAACTAATATTTTGTCAAGAAATCTTTCAGGTTTCATATCAATTAGCGTTCGATGTCCTCGATCGGAGAGATCGGAAGAAATCAAAAAATTGGAAGGACATTGATCATCGCGCTCGGGTTCATCGTGGAATTTCTCGAAGATCAATGTGTGCACCAAAGACGTATTGGACGAGCTCAAAGATCACATGGAAAGCTCTCCAAGATGATGCTCATTGAAAGCCAGAACTTGGAAATGAAGCGCGCAAGAAAAAGGGCTAAAAATTCAATTCAGCCTAAGTTCGGTCGACCTACCGAACAGTGGCACTAGCCATTTTGGTTGATCGGTCGGTCGACCGAACAGTGCCTAATAGAGGCAGAAGCTACTTCGATCGACTGAACGAAGCCCAAAATGGGTAGTAGCTCTGTCGGTCGACCAACCTACGTTTGCTGAAGACGCAAGATCGCGTCGGTCAACTGAATGCGGGATCGAAGGATTTGCATCTAGGTGGTCAACCCGTCGGTCGATCGACCACAGAGAGAAAGCAGCGGTCAAATGATCGGTCGATAGGTCAGTCAACCGACGAATTGACCGGAGGCCTGCAATATATAGTTTTTTATCCATTGAGCTGCCATTTTTTGATGAGGGTATAAATATACCTCATATAACTGCTTTTAACTCTCTCCCTCCACTCTTATAGATTTATTGAGCAATTAAAAGGGAGTTTTTAAGCCTTCCGAAAGATTGATTGCAGCGCGCTCTGCTTCTCCGTCGAGTTCTTCTTCAAGCGCCAACTGCTCCTCAACTCGGGTGTTGATTCAAGCTCTACTATTTGACGAGTTGAAGGATTGAAGGATTGCAAAAGAGCGTTTAATACTGATTTTCTCTTTAAGCTCTTTTGATTGTATTTTAATTGTTAATTAAACTATTTTTGGATTTGTGTTTGTACGAAGACCAGGTATTTGGTCTTGTGTGTGAAAGTGGTTACCTTGGTGAAAAGGTGTAAAGCCACTTGTGTAAACTTAATGTTTAGTAGAATTAGTTTAGTTGTCCCTTAGGGTTGAGGTGGAAGAGTGCTCTCGATAAGAAGGCGGAGACTTTCGGGTGTGGAAGTACCTTAGGTCGAGAGTGCGACTCTTCGAGTGAAAAGTCCTCTGTGTAGGGAAAACCGAATTAATTTAGTAAAACTAGTTTGAAAATCCTAAGCGGGGTGCTTAGGTAGTGGAGTAGGCATTGGGACCGAACCACTATAAATCTTGTGTTAGTATTATTATTATTGATTGTTTTATCTGCTTAATTATTTATATCGATTCCGCATCAAATCATAAGATTGCAAATTGCCTAAATGATTAAAATCAAATTTAGGCTAATTAATTTAGTAAACATACTATTCACCCCGCTCTAGTGTTGCCATTTTGCCTTCAGAGACCACACATGAAGGGACTTCACAAGTAAAGGAATCCAAATAAATTTACTCATGCATGATTATGGAATGTTTAAGATGTTATCACATGAGTCCATTGGTGCCATGCATGCTAGATTTCAAAATATTACAAAGGCTTAGCTAACCTTGGTAGAGAAATAAGGGAATAGGAGAAGGTAAGAAAGCTCCTCTGTTCCATTCCAAAATCTTGGGAGCCCAAAGTCACAGCAATCATGTAAGCCAAGGACTTGAGTACCTTGAAGATTACCGAGCTCATTGGGTCTCTCATGACACATGAGACCCACATGAAGCAATACCAAGAGGAAGATGCCCCCAAAGGCAAGACCATTGCCTTAAAAGCATCACATCGAGCAGAAGAGTCGTCATCATTCGAGGAAGAGACGAATGATCTTGAAGAAATGGCGATGGTAGCAAGAAGATTCATGAGTTTCATGAGGAAGGGAAGAGGAGGCTACACATGCCACAATTCCAACAAGACTTGGCATCTAAGGAGAGATCGCCCACTTCTCAAGATGGCCTCCACCTCCAACCCTCACAAAAAGGAAAAATACAAGAAGAAGAAGAAGAAGAAGGCATTGATGGCCACGTGGGATGAAAATGAGGCCTCATCGAGTGAAGAAGAAGCAAAGAGCGAAAAGGCAATTCTTTGCTTGATGGCAAATGATGATGAGGTAAGTTTTATTTTTGGTGAAGTTTCTTTTACTCAAGAAGAGCTAGAAGATGAATTTGAACAAATGCATGATGAATTCAATGCCATTGGGAGAAAATTCAAAGACCTCAAAAGGAAAACAAATCTTTAGAGCTTGAGAATGATAGTTTATTACTTTCATGCAATGCCTTAAGAAAAGAAGTAGACACCCTTAAGGAAGAAACATGCACCCTAGAGAAAGCTAAGGAGGACTTAAAAATTGAAAACCAAAAATTAGAAAATAAAAACAAGTATTTGAGTGATCAAGTATAGCATTTGAATGATAGCATGCTAACATTGAAAAAGGAACTTTGCATGCTTAATGAAAAGATGAAAACCATACAAAATATCATGCCTAAGGTTGTCCATAAAGAGAAATCATCACACTTCCATGCTCGCTCACACACTAGAAGAAAATTTAATGGAAATTATTTTTCTTGTGGCATATTTGGCCATATGGCCAAGGATTGTGCTTTGAGAAGGAACCCACATGCAAGATTTACATGGGTTCCCAAAGTGACGAACACTCAAGGACCCAAGAAAATTTGGGTACCTAAAATGGTTTCATCTCCTTTTGTAGATGGAGAAGCATGCTCAACCAGGTAAAAGCACTTGGATATTGGATAACGGTTGCTCAAAGCACATGACAGGTGACATCAACTTATTTGCAACCCTATCAAGCAAAGATGGTGCACATGTCACATTTGGAGACAATGCCAAAGGTAAGATTGTTGGCATTGGTGACATAGGTATACTCCCTTACCCATGGATTAAGAATGTTTTATTAGTTGATGGGTTAAAACATAACTTGATTAGCATATCACAATTATGTAACAATAGATACATAATTATTTTTGAAGCATCTAAATGTATCATTAGAAGTGTACCATCAAATGATATCATGTTTATTGGAAATAGGAAAGAAAATGTTTACACCTTAGAATTAAATGTCTTGCCAAATCCCCATGTTAGATGCTTAGTTGCCATGGACAATGACTCTTGGTTGTGGCCTCGAAGGCTAGGACATGCTAGCATGAGCCTTATCCAAGAGATATCTAGGAAAGAGTTAGTTAAAGGCTTGCCCAAGATAAAATTTGAAAAAGACAAACTTTGTGATGCATGTCAACTAGGTAAGCAAGTCAATCTTCATTTCATAGCATTAATCAAGTTTGTACATCTAGAACTCTTGAGCTTGTGCACATGGATCACTTTGGTCCATGTGATGTAGCTAGTCTAGGTGGAAAGCTATATTGTTATGCATTAGTTGATGATTTTTCAAGATTTACATGGGTTTTCCTTTTGGCCAAGAAAAATGAAACTTTTGAGCTTTTCAAAAAGTTTGCAAAGAAAGTTACAAATGAAAAAGGAGTTTCAATTTTAAAAATTAGAAGTGACAATGGAGGAGAGTTTAAAAATGAAAAAATTTCTGAGTTTTGTAATGGTTTGGCTATTGAACATACCTTTTCTTCCCCTAGGACCCCTCAACAAAATGGGGTGGTTGAGAGGAAGAATAGAACCTTACAAGAGATGGCTAGGACCATGCTATGTGAAAACAATTAGCCTAAGTATTTTTGGGCCGAAGCTATAAATACTTCTTGCTATGTTCTTAATCGAGTTTTATTAAGACCTAAAATTAAGAAAACACCTTTTGAGCTTTGGAATAGTAAAATCCCAAATGTGGGATATTTTCATGTTTTTGGATGCAAATATTTCATATTGAATACTAAGGAGAATTTAGGAAAATTTGATTCTAAATTCGATGAAGGGATTTTCCTAGGTTACTCCATGAATTCTAAGGCATATAGAATTTACAATTGTAGAACCATGATTGTTGAAGAATCTATGCATGCTATGTTTAACGAAACTAATGATTCTTCTAGAAATGTCAAGATTGTAAATGTAGGTGAAGAACTTGAGGATCTCACACTTCATGACAAAGAGGTGGAGGATGAAGATAAGGAGGAAACCCAACATGAAGAACCACCATCCTCGAATCTACCTCAAGTTGAGGATGAAGAAGAAGAAGCTCTACCACCTTTCCCTAAAGGATATCGGTTGGTAAATGATCATCCAATGGACCAAGTCATTGGAGAACCTTCAACGGGAGTGGTAACGCGTTCTAAACTCAAGAATGTTTGTCAATATGTAGCTTTTGTATCTCAAGTAGAGCCTAAGAACATTAAGAAAGCAATAGAAGATGAGTTTTGGGTACTAGCTATGCAAGAAGAACTCAACCAATTTGCTAGAAATGATGTATGGGACTTAGTGCCTAGACCTAGTGGACAAACTATAATTGGAACTAAATGGAAATTTAGAAATAAGCTAGATGAAGAAGGATTAGTTATTAGAAACAAAGCTAGGTTAGTGGCACAAGGGTACAATCAACAAGAAGGGATAGATTATAATGAAACGTATGCTCCCGTAGCTAGATTAGAAGCAATTAGAATGCTTTTGGCATATGCTAGCTTTAAGGGTTTTAAACTTTTTCAGATGGATGTAAAAAATGCATTTTTAAATGGTTTCATTAATGAAGAAGTCTATGTTGAACAACCCCCCGGATTTGAAAGTTTTGAGTTTCCAAACCATGTTTTCAAACTTAAAAAGGCATTATATGGTTTAAAACAAGCCCCCGGGGCTTGGTATGAAAGACTTTCAATCTTTTTAAGTGAACAAGGTTTTAATGTTGGAAAAGCTAATGTTTCACTTTTCATTAAGCATCATGAAAATGATATGTTATTAGTTCAAATTTATGTTGATGACATAATTTTTGGTGCTACTAATGAAATATTGTGTAAGTGGTTTGCTAAATGTATGCAAGATGAGTTTGAGATGAGCATGATGGGAGAGGTTTCCTTCATGCTTGGTCTCCAAATCAAGCAAACCAACAAAGGAATCTTCATCAATCAAGCCAAGTACACTAAGGAGCTCATCAAAAGGTTTGGGATGAATGAAGCCAAGATAGCTTCTACACCTATGAGCGCATCCATCAAGCTTGACAAAGATGAAGAGGGCATTAAAGTTGACGAAAAATGATATCGAGGTATGATTGGTAGTCTTCTTTACTTAAGTGCAAGTAGACCCGATATCATGTTTAGTGTATGTGTATGTACTAGGTTTCAATCTTGCCCTAAAATATCTCATCTAAGTGCAGTAAAATGCATATTGAGATATTTAAAGGGCACGGTTGACTTAGGACTATGGTTTCCATGTCATACATCATTTGATTTAATCAGTTTTTTGGATGCGGATTTTACCGGGTGTAAAGTAGATAGAAAAATCACTAGTGGGTGTTGTCAATTCTTAGGAGCGAGTCTTGTTTCTTGGTTCTCAAAGAAACAAAACTCAGTTGTACTTTCAACTACCGAAGCGAAATACATCGCTACTGCTAGTTGTTGTGCACAAGTCCTTTGGATGAAACAGACCCTTTTAGACTATGGACTTGAGTATTCTTGCATACCTATTCATTGTGATAATACTAGTGCAATAAATCTAACAAAGAATGCCATCTTACACTCTAGAACTACGCATATTGACTTAAGGCACCATTTTCTTAGGGATAATGTGACTAAAGAAAATATATCGGTAGAATTTGTATCCATCGATAAACAACTTGCTGATATATTTACAAAACCCTTGGTTGAAGAAAACTTTACAAATTTAAGGATGCAATTAGGAATTTGTGCTTTTCCTAGTAATTAAAATGTTTTCCTTCAAATTGTATATGCTTTTCAAAACTTGCATTCTATAAAGTATCATAACACTTATGTATTGCTCTGTAGTGGGGCTTTTGTGACTTATTGATGTTTGCCTTCTATAGGCTTACATTAATAGGAAGGACTATAGTGGTAGATGATGCTTGGTTTTATGGCTTTCTTGGTTTTTATGATGAAACTCATTAATTGTACCTTAATTCTTAACCTTTTTGATTGATGTCAAAAGGGGGAGAAAAAGTAAGGTCACACTTGGTTTTTACGATGCATATAGTTAGGAGGAGTTTTTATAAAAGCTATAAAAATGACATGCACATTGATAGGGGGAGCGTAGGTTGAGTTATAAGTATTTGAATGAATGAGAGGTTGAGTTATAAGTAGTTGAATGCATATGCTAAAGTTACATATCTTGCATGCCCTTAATTCATGTATGTCTTAACTCAAACTCAAAAAAAATATGCATATGTTTCTTAAAATTCCATATTATGTTTGTCATCATCAAAAAGGGGGAGATTATTGGCTTAACGGTTTCTCTTAAGCCTCGATCTTTATTTTGATGATAACAAACAAGTATTAAATCCATATGTGAAGCTTTGAGTTCAGGTTGAGGTTGTCGAAAGCATACCAAGTTCGTTCAAACGAATTGAAAGAAAGACCGTCAAAGAAACGGAAGAAGAAAACGTCAAAGAAAGGCTCGGGCTTAGATCAAGAAGAGATCATGTAATATACTCCTAGGATGATTTTATCCCAAGTCAAATTGTAAAGTTATCCAAGTTAAAACTTGGTAACTAAACCCATAAAAAGGCATGTAAAAAAAATCAAGTAGAAATCAGCCTCAGACTGAGTTCAGTCGACCGGTCGGTCGATCGAACAAGGCAGATTTCTGGCAAGTAGCCTATTCGATCGATCGGTCGGTCGATTGAATGACGAAAAAAATTGGCAGTAGCCATTTGGTCGACTTGTCGGTCGATCGAAGTTGGTGAAGGAAATTTCGCAAGGCTACTTCGGTCGACCGACCGATTGACTGAATAAAGCTAGAATTTGGCAAAAGCTGCATCGGTCGAGCGATCGATCGACCAAATTACAGATCACATGTCGCGCGACCCGGGCACCACTACTTTGGTTGACCGATTGGTCGACCGAATGTGGGATCGATAGATTCGTGATAGTCGGTCGACCCGTCGGTCGACCGAACACTCACGTAAAGCCAGCGATCGTATTGGTCGTCAATTGATCGGCAAGCGACCGAACGATGTCAACGGCTATTTTTTTGCTCGTTGAATATTTCGTTCCGGTGAGGAGTTATAAATACCCCTCACCTAACTTTTTTAATCCTTCTTAAAACATTCATTGAGCATTAAAGAAGTGATTTAAGCCTTCATAAGAATTGATTTGCTGCACACCCTTGGTTTTCGTCGACAATATTCTTCAAACGCCTGCTTCCCTGCTTCCCTCAACTCTACTGTAACTCAAGATTCATCTTCTGACAAGTTGAAGGCTTGAAGGCTTGGGAAAGGAGCATTGGTTCATCTTTAAATTCTTAAGCTCCTTTCATTGTATTTGAATTGTTATTTCAAACTTGTTCTCATCTGCAATAGCTGTTAGGTGTGCTAGGAAAACACTTAGGGAAAACTTTATAGAATTGTGTTTTGCCTAGGTGAATAGTATTGAGGGGTTCTCAGAGTGGTGAGAAGAGTGTCCTCATTGTATTCAAAGGAAAACATAAACTCTATAAAGTAGTGGTTAGAAATCCTTGATGATGAGCCAAGGTAGTGAAGTAGGCAGTTGGCTGAACCACTATAATTATTCTTGTCTGCATTGCTTTCTTGATTGCCTATCATTGTTATTAATATTTGATTACATCTAGTGTTAAGAAACACTTGCACTGTGAAGTTAAAATTTAGTAAAAAGAAAAAATTAAAATATTGGAAAGATGGTACATACACTATTCAAAACCCCCCCTTCTAGTGTCAGATTTCACAAAACACGTTGTTTTCGGCATAGTTTGAATTTTTTAAATTGTTATTTCCATTGCGTTTTCGAATCCCATCCCAACACGACCTTCACTCAACTTGGGTAGTCATAATGTCATGCTAGAGGCCGCTAAAGACTTGTGGGTTACAAATGTGTTTTAGACCTACTGCCAACGTTAAGTGAACCTACAGGGTCACACACATAGAGTGAACCGAATTGGGCTTAGGGTTATGACTCATTGAATTGGATCTTCATGACCATTAACCAGCAATTCTCTCTTGGTAATTTTGAAGATTAATTTCGAATTTGAAAAGGAGTTTTTAAAATTGGAATTAATTATTCTAAATTTTAAATGTGATTTAAAAATAGAATTATGTTTATTACAATTTAGGTAATGTATATTTGATAATCATTATTAAAGGATACATTATTTTTGGCATCATAAATTTAGGAAATTCATCCTTGGTAATTGTTATTAAGGATATATTTTACTTGGATATTAAAATAGTTTTAAGATTCTAGATATGGCTTTGAATTAATCAACGGATGAGAAGACACGATCAATATGATTGACACATCTATAAATACTCGCCTTTGGCTTAGACAGGTATGTGATCATCTCCTGGTGGCTGCCGACCACGTCTAACAACGAAGCCAACCTCCTTTTGAAGTAAGTCGAGCTCCCATTGTAGTAGTCGGCTTCCACCAAGCAGAGAGACAAAGAGTAGAGTTCGGAATGTGTTCCTCACTTGACCAAATCGGATGGTGTTTCGGTAGAGCCGAGCTAGCACTCGGGAGCCACCCAGTTCATCGCGTTTGTGTGTGTACTTACCGTAGAGGGTGTTTGTCGCTTGGCAGCACCTTGGATCCGGTGCAATATTGTGATCTTGGATTCGCGGAGCAAAAAATGAAGTTCGGTCTTCAAAGGTATAATCCTTAACATAGTATTGATTTAACCGAGATGCATGGATCCTACTGGGTAGAGGATCGGTTTTCATATTTCTGTTGCGTGTAAACAAAATTTTTGTTGCTTGCCCGATCCTTGGTGACCCAACAGTGGTATCAGAGCCTCTTGCTATCTCGGTTAAATTGATCTTTGCGTGATTTATTTACAGCATATTATTCATGTTATGTAATCTGTGTACGTAGATATGTTTAGATATGCAAATAAATTTGTTTGCACATAGATATGATCTATGTAGTCGGCATATGTATAATGTGATTATACATGAACAGATTTTGTTGTGTTATAATTTGATAATGCCATAGTAATATGAATCTATTGTTTGGCATAGCTCGGACCCTCGTTGATGGCAAAGAGCATTGCGGTGCCTGTTCGGCAATGCATCGGCATTCTGATGAGGTCCCCTATATGTTGTGCCAAGGTCATTGGGATTGTGCAGCGATTTGCAAATTTGATTTATAAAATCAATTTTTGTTTTGGGACCGCCGTAAGGCACCAGGGTTTCGGCCCGATTATTCGTTGAACCCAAAGGAGTTTGGATTTGTTAGATTTAATTTTGCATAATATGATTATGTATTGTATGCTATTTTGTGAAAATTGCATAGTGCGTAGGATGGGCCCCTCAGAGGTTTGTGATTGGCATGTTGTAATTTTATGCGGCCTGCGTGTCGCTTATAAAATTGTAATTTAATTATGGCTTGCGTGTCTTTCCTTCCTTATTGTAATTTTTTAATTTTATTTTAATTAGAGTTATAGAAATAGATTAGTTGCTACTTTAATGGAGGACGAGGAGGCGGTCACTGGATGCAATCAAGCGAATCTCATGGAGATGGAGATGATGACTCCCTTAGATTGACCTTGATCTCCATATTGACTCATGGAGATCATTTAGGTGGTGGGGCTATGCTATGTCACGTTTATCTTTATGCATTTTATTTATATATATCCCTGTGGTGCGATATATTTAGAATGCATTAGCATTAGATGCATATGTTTAAAAATTCTTTTAATACCCTCACATAATAGTAAGTCATTAAAATGCCTCCCATAATCAAACACCTGTCATAACTTCGATTGTCCTACTATAGGTTCTGCCAAAGCAGGGTGTATTGGACCATCTTTGTAAGGCATGACTTGGATAATGGTGATATCCAAAGGTTTGATATGATTTGACTTAGCTAGTCCATCAAAATGGTTTTGGGACTTGGGCATAATATGAGATTTAGATTACCAGGACATGAGATGTCAATCCCATAGATATCTAAGAGTCACATAGGGATGTGATTGGAAAGGAGTTTCCTACCTAAATAACTAGGCTCTAAGAGATAAGCCAAAACTTACTTAGAGTTCAAGTGAAATATGAATCTTGTCCAACTAATAAAATAGCAAATGTTGATAGTTTCATATTAATTGCTTGAGGGCCAATTTAATTAGTTGGAGTTATTTGCTCATACTTTGCATATATGTTCTGTGCAGATAATAGCATCAAACAACACACCTAATTTAAACTTGCGATCTTTCCTTGAGAAGGAAAAATTGAAGGGGACAAACTTCCTTGACTAGTTTAGGAACTTGAGAATTATTCTCAAGCAAGAAAGGAAGTTATATGTCCTAGAAGAACCTATCCTTGATGAACCTACAAGTAATGCCATAAAGGTAGAGAGGGATGCTTATAGTAAGCATGTGAATGACTCCGTCGATGTCACTTGCCTTATGCTTTGTACCATGCAATTTGAGCTTCAAAAGCAACTAGAGGAAATGGAGACTTATGACATGATTGTGCATCTCAAGGAAATGTTCCAAGTGCAAGCAAGTCGAGAGAGGTTTGCTACTACAAAGTTATTGAACTCTTGTAAGATGACTCCAGGCACTTCTGTAAGTGCTCATGTGCTAAAGATGAATGGTTACATAGACCATCTTGAGAAGCTTGATGCTCCAATTAGCCAAGAGTTGTCTACTAACCTAATTCTTGGTTCATTACCTGATACCTTTGATTAGTTTGTAATGAACTATGACATGCACCACATGGAGAAATCAACTTCTGAATTGCATGGGATGCTAAAGAATGCTGAACAGAATATTAAGACGGTTCCTAATGTTCTAATGGTTCAAAAGGGAAAAGGTAATAAGAAGAGAGGTAAGGGTAAAGGCAAGGGCAAGGCCGAGAAGAACTCACATCTTGGATAAAAGGTTCAGACCAAGATGGAGGCTCTAAGCCTAAACTCAATCCTCAAAAGAAGGCTAAAATGTCCAAGGAGGGAGCCTACTTTTTCTGAAATGAACTGGGTCATTGGAAGAGAAATTGCAAACTCTACCTAGAAGATCGGGAAAAGAGGAAGAGTAGTGAGACTACTGCTTCAGGTATTTTTGTTATTGAAGTCAATCTATGTGCTTCTGCTTCCTGGGTATTAGATACCGGATGTGGATCTCACATTTGTGCAAATGTGAAGGGTCCAAAAAGGAGTAGATCATTGGCTAAAGACGAGGTGGACCTACGAGTTGGCAATGGAGCAAGAGTTGATGTGCTAGCTGTAAGAACTTATGATTTACCTTTGTCTAGCGGACTTGTTTTGTCACATAATAATTGTTACTATGTGCCTTCTATAAGCAAAAACATCATTTCAGTTTCATGTTTAGATGTAGATGGATTTCATTTTATTATTAAGAATAATATTTGCTCCATCTATGAAGGAGACATGCATTATGATAATGCTCTTTTATGTAATGGTCTATATATTCTAAATTTGGAACAAATTAATACGTCCATCTATAACATTAATACAAAATGGTTTAAGTCTAATGACTTGAACCCAACCTATCTCCGGCATTGTCGGTTAGGCCATATAAATGAGAAATGCATTTCTAAACTCCATCAGGATGGACTTTTAGATTCATTTGATTTTGAATCATTTGAAATATGTGAATCATGTTTACTTGGCAAGATGACCAAGACGCCTTTCACAGGGCATGGTGAAAGGGCTAGTGACTTATTGGGTCTTGTACATAGTGATGTATGTGGATCATTAAATGTACCAGCTAGATCAAGGAGGTTATCAGTACTTCGTAACATTCACAGATGATTTCAGTAGATATGGGTATATCTACTTAATTAAGCATAAATATGAAACATTTGAAAAGTTCAAAATATTCAAGAATGAAGTACAAAACCAACTTGGCAAGAATATTAAAACACTTCGATCAGATCGAGTGGAGAATATTTAAGCTAGGAGTTTACTAACCATGTTAATGATTATGGGATTGTCTCACAGCTCAGTCCACTTGGAACACCATAGTGGAACGGTGTTTCTGAACAAAGAAACCGAACCGTATTGGATACAGTTCAATCCATGATGAGTCATATTGATCTTCTGACTTTCTTTTGAGGTTTTGCCTTAGAAATTGCTGCATTCCTTTTAAATCGAGTTCCATCTAAAGCAGTTCAAAATACTCCATATGAGATATGGACTGGGAAGCGTCCCAATATGTATTTCTTCAGAATTTGAGATTGTGAGGCTTATGTAAGACGTCAACCCTCCGACAAATTAGCACCCAAATCTGATAAATGCGTATTTGTGGGATACCCAAAGGAAACTAAAGGATACTACTTCTACGTTATAGTCGAGAACAAAGTGTTTGTTGCTTGGAATGGTGTCTTCTTGGAAAAGGAATTTGATTCCAAAAGAAGCGATGGGAGTAAAGTACATCTCGAAGAAATTCGAGAACCACAAATTGCTACTGAACCATATATGGCTACTCAAACAGACTCACAAGTTGTTGATGAGTTTGTACCTATGACACAAGGATCATGAAGGTCTGGTAGGATTTGTCTGGAACCCGAGAGATATGGATTTCTCGTTATTGACAATCGAAATGTGATGCTCGATGATCAGAATGAGCCTACATCCTACCAAGAGGCCATAGAGAGTTCGGACTCCGTGGAATGGCTAGAAACCATGCAATCTGAGATGCAATCGATGTATGAAAATCAGGTATGGACCTTGTATGATCCACCAGAGAGTTTGAGAACCATCGTGTGCAAGTGGGTTTTCAAGAAGAAGATCGACATGGATGGCAATGTGCATAGTACCTATAAAGCAGGGTTGGTTGCAAAGGGTTTCAGACAAACTCATGGTGTGGACTATGATGAGACCTTTTCACTAGTTGTCATGCTCAAATCCATTCGGGTTCTGCTTGCCATAACTGGTATTAAGACTACGAGATTTGGCAAATGGACGTCAAAATACCGTTCCTTAATGGGAACTTACTCGAGGATATGTACGTGACACAACTTGAGGTTTTGTGAGTTCTAAGAATCCTGAAAAGGTTTGCAAGCTTCAAAGATCCATTTATGGATTGAAGCAAGCATCTCGGAGCTGGAATCTTCACTTTGATGAGACAGTCGTAGTGTTTGGTTTTATCAAACAGGAAGATGAGCCTTGTGTTTACAAGAAACTTAGTGGGAGCGCAATTGTTTTTCTAGTGCTTTACGTCGATGACATATTGCTCATTAGAAATGACATCCCTACTTTACATTGTGTAAAAACCTGACTAAGGAAATATTTTTCAATGAAAGACATAGACGAGTCTGCCTATATTTTAAGCATTCAAATCTATAGGGATAGTAGGTCCAGAAGACTTATAGGCCTAAGTCAGAGTGCATATATTGACAATATACTGAAGAGGTTTAGTATGCAGGATTCCGAGAGGGGATTCCTGCTCATGTCCCATAGCATTAAGCTCAACAAGTCTTAGAGTCCTGCTACGCAGGATGAACAAGACCGCATGAGCAAGATTTCGTATGCGTCTGCTATTGGATTTGTCATGTATGTCATGTTATCTACTCAACTAGATTTGTCGTGCGCATTGAGCATGACTAGTAGATACCAATCAAATACCGATGAGTGTCACTGGATAGTAGCCAAGAGCATTCTTAAGTACTTAAGAAGGACTAAGGATGTCTTCTTGGTTTATGGAGGATTGGAAGTTGAGCTACTTGTAAGTGGTTACACCGATGCTAGCTTCCAGTCCGACATAAATGATTTTAGATCGCAATCATGTTTTGTGTTTTGTTTGAGTGGAGATGTTGTCAGCTGGCAAAGTTCAAAGCAAGACACCATGCATGGCCGATTCTACTACAGAGGTTGAGTACATAATTGCATCAGATGCTGCTAAGGAGGCCGTTTGGATAAAGAAGTTCATCTTTGGACTGGGTGTTGTTCTTAGCATCTCAAACCTATTGGATCTCTATTGTGACAACAATTGAGCCATTGTGCAGGCTTAGGAACCTAGATCCCATCAGCGATCCAAACACATTCTGAGATGTTTCCATCTCATTCGAGAGATCACTTAGAGGAGAGATGTGAAGATATGCAAACTACATACTGATGACAATGTTGTTGATCCATTGACTAAACCGCTCCCGTAGTCAAAGCATGATAGCCATTCTAGATCATTGGGTATGAGATACATGGATGATTGGGCCTAGTGTAAGTGAGAGATTGCTAGTAGTGTGCCCAAGGCTAATGTAACAATATTATCATTGTAGCTTTCCTTTTGTTTTAAATGGAACATCTTGTTATTCATTGTGAGCATGTTTCACTTGATAATAGACTCCTTGAATAATTGATTACGCCTAATAGTCATCAAGTACGAGACTTGATAGTAAAATCCTAAGGCAATTGAAATCTTATTCTAAATAGTCCCTAGTCGGTCATTGTCTTGGAACAATGATAAATGATGACTAGTATGTAGTCTGACTGATGATTATCATGTTTTACTGGTCATGGATATGTGATATTAAAGCCAGATCATAGATACATGTTGGAGAACATGGTGTCGAATAGATCCACTTTGAGAATACTACGTGGATTATATCTTTAATATCTCATAATAGTAGTGATACGTGAGTCCTCTGGCCTGATGTCAGCATGGATTACTACATCAGGATTTTTTTGTTTTGACCAAGTCTAACATCACCTTTAACCGGGTGGTAAGAAGGACTACAGTTGGACATGGAATGAATCATGCACATGAATATGTGTAGTCATGAAGGAATTTGTCCCTCTCATATATGTGAGAGATATCTTTGGGCCCCTTGATGAGTGTAACTGAGGAAATTCATAGTCGTGCTCAAATGAATTGATAGGGTATCAATGCCATTTGTTAAGTCAGTCTACTCAAGAATCAAGAAATCACATTGAGCAATATAAGGATAATTTAATCCATGCCTTATGCTCAATCCATATATCGTGTGACAAAAGGACAAAGTATCATACTGTGAGTTAGGTTGCTCGAATAACCGACCTTCACTTGACATGGATAGTCATAATGTCTTACTACAGGCCGCTTATGACTTGTGGGTTGCACATCTATTTTGGACCTACTGCCAACGTTAAGTGAACCTACAGGGTCGCACACATAGGCCAACGTTAAGTGGACCTTCACTTGACATGGATAGTCATAATGTCTTACTACAGGCCGCTTATGACTTGCGGGTTGCACATGTGTTTTGGACCTACTGCCAACGTTAAGTGAACCTACAGGGTCGCACACATAGGGCAAACCGAATTGGACTTAAGGTTATGACTCATTGAATTGGATCCACACGACCATTAACCCGCAATTCCCTCTTGGTAATTTTGAAGATTAATTTCGAATTTGAAAAGGAGTTTTCAAATTTGGAATTAATTGTTTTGAATCTTAAATGTGATGTAAAATTTGAATTATGTTGCTTACAATTTAGGTAATGTATTTTTGATAATCATTATTAAAGGATACATTATTTTCGACATCTTTAATTTAGAAAATTTATCCTTGATAACTGTTATTAAGGATATATTTATTTCGAGTATTAAAACCATTTTAAGATTCTAATATGGCTTTGAATTAATCAACGGATAAGAAGACACAATCAATATGATTGACGCGTCTATAAATACCCGCCTATGGCTTAGACGGGTATGTGATCATCTCCTGGTGGCTGTTGACCTCGTCTAACAAGGGAGCCAACCTCCTATTTAAGGAAGTCGAGCTCCCTTTGTACAAGCCGACCTCCACCAAACAGGGAGACAAAGAGAAGAGTGCGAAAGGTCTTTCGTGCTCGTCCAGATAGGAAGGTGTTCTGGTAGAGCCGAGCTAGCACTCGGGAGCCGCCCAGTTCATCGCGTTCATTCGTGTGCTTACCGTAGAGGGTGTTCATTACTTGGCAGCACATTGGATCCAGAGCAAGATCATGATCTTGGATTCATGGAGCAAAAGACAAAGTTCGATCTTCAAAGGTATAATCCTTAACATAGTATTGATTTAACCGACACGCATGGATCCGATTGGGCAAAGGATCAATTTTCATATTTTCGCCGTGTGTAAACAAAATTTTGTTGCTTGCCTGATCCTCAGTGACCCAACACCCGAGGCCAAGGTCAACTGAACCAAAGAAAGGGCCTAACTGCCCACAAGCACCTTCCATGGCCCTAGGCGAACAACCGATAAGAATTTCCAAGAAAGACCCTAGTCGAGACATGCGAAAACAACCCCGACCCGATGCTTGAAAGACAACTCAAGTTGTGCTCAAATCGCATCAACAGACACAAATAAAGCTCAGATAAAGCACTATCATGTACACACAATTTCCTTTCATTGTTCAATAAAATTGCATTTCTTGCATCTTTTTATGTGTATGCATAGGAATTCTAGGGCCATCTCGCCACTTTAATGAATATTCCACCATTCGGAACATACTCGACCCTCACACGCGGTCCTGCCTTACATTTCTCGGCGAGCTCAACTTGAAAACCTAAGTGCATTCCTCGCCACCAAAGCTGCCTCCTCGGGCCTCAGCACCCTTACATGACCAGGACTCGGTTTCCACCAGCCAAGCTCGTTAACAACCGTGCCATTACTTCATGCTTCAAAGCCTTTACTCGACCCACGGGTGCAGTCCTGCCTTAGGCTCATATGTGAGCTCGACTTGAACCCCCAAATGTGTTGTTAGGGCGTCAATAGAAATACGTAGTGGAAAATGGAATTTAAAAATTCAAACACCCCGAAAAACAACGATCTACTTTAGCAAGATTAAGGAATTAAGCATAGGAAGAAAGTATACCTTCAACCGTGGTTGATGGAGCTGCTCCTATCCTCATCAAGATGCACACACACACATCCTCCAATTTTAGTCCACACCAAGCACCTCGCAACGAAAAGGGCAGCAATCAATGGGGCTCATTGTGGCTCAATGGAGTGGCTTTCTCAACCCCAAAAAGCACCAAGGCTAGGTCGACCCTTCTACCAAGAACCAGGCTCCAAAACATGGGGAAGAGGGGATAAAAAAACCATGGAACGAGATGATGGAAGAGAGAATACCTCGCTGTCCTCCTTTGTTTCCTCCAAGGAAAGGAAGTGGCAACACAGAAAGGTGGAGAAGAACACTTCTCCGACTTCTCAGAGAACTCGGGGAAGGGGAGGAAGATGACCGGCCACTCAAGGAAGAAGATGGAGGTTCTTTGGAACTTCTTTCCACCCAAGAACCTCTCTCATGTTCTCACCAAGAAGATGGGAAATAAACTTTAACTTCTTCTTCTCCCTCATGGGGTATTTGGCCACCTTAAGAGAAGGAGGGGGCGGCTTCAAGAGTAGACCCGTCCCTTCCCTAAAATCTCTCCCTTGCTTCCAAAATATATTTCATATTTAATTGTTTCAGAATTCATTCAAAGTTAATTGATTCCAATTAAATAGAAACTTTAATTTATCTTCATATATTAAAAGTCTATTAATAGGAATGAGATTTATCTAAATAAATTAAATTCCTATTATATAGGAATTATATTCATATAGATAAATTAAAGTCCTATTTATAGAATCATGATTTATCTAAATAAATCAATTATATATGAATCTATGATTTATCTAAATAAATCAAATTTCTATTAATTATGATTTATCTAAAAAATTCAATTCCAAATTAATAGGTGAAGGCGCATGGGGAAAAGCAAATTTCCTCATGCATTTTTTTATTTCAAAAATCAAATTAATTTTGTTCAATTCTTAATTAAACATATCCCCGATTTATGGTTAAGATTTTATACAACCATATAAAATAGTACCACGTGCCAAAACACTATGTCTTTAGGGTTATCGTACAAAATTAGGGTTTCAGATGAATTCCTTCCTCGTGCATTCGTTCCCAAAGGAAACACCTTTCCTATCTTATCCATAAACGAGATCTGTGATTGAGTTGTAGCATGTCCATGCTAGTACACATCCCTAGTGCCACGGGTGAGCTTTATCTCATAAAGCCTGTTACAAGGTTAGTCTGTTATGTGTGACCCATTGGACCCATACTAAGCCAGCAGTGAGTTGTGCATAACGGTGAGTCGAATCTGATAGAACATCTTCTATTCAAATCTCAAGAGCCAACACTAAACCCCTATAGTGTGGTCATGTGAGACTCCACTCACAAGTTAATATTGACATCTAGCAACATGTCATGACTACTCGGATAGTGTGAGGTTCAATCTATAGGGATTGAATGCCCTTTAGTGATTAGTTACCATGCAACTAAATCCTTCGGTTACAACATCCCAAATCGGCAATGGTACGAAAGAAGTGTCAAACCCTAATATCGATTCATATGTATTCCACCTATCAAGTTGTCATCTCAATAATGACATGTCAGAAAAGGTATCTACTATGGCCAGAGATTCCTGAGTTGACACTTGCAAGTATATATAGAACATTATCTCCTCTCACTAGGAGTAATCGATTTCATATTGGTTGCTCACCTACCTCCATGGACGCTTTCCCAGGTCCGCACATGACTCTTAATGGTCACGTAGGGATAAAACCAAAAAAATGGGTCATCAATCACAAGCTAACCATGACAACCTCATATCCAAGGTTTGCTTGCACCTATTATCACTCGAGGAACAACTTATTGACACTTATGTAAGGATTTCATTTTGTGTTCCTCGTGTAGGTCTACTTGCTGAACTCATTCCCTGGTGAGCACCTGCACTTGTACATTAATGACGGTTCATAGGTAACTATGAGATCAGCTACCCCTTATCATATAGGACATGAATCAAGTGCACTAGTCTTCCCAGAATCACCAATCCCCTAATCGGTGATCCTACGACTAGGAACATATAGAACAAGGGCATCTGGATTCCAAGTCTCATTGGCATGATCTCATCATGGCCTTGGAATCATACGCTCGGGTCCATGGGGTTCATCACAATCTAATATAGATACGGCATATGATGAAAAGTTGCCTCACTTATTCATTATCAAAAATAGTTCCCTACACATCGACATGTGATTGGCTCAAGGGCACTATTTCTTTCAATCTTCCACTTGCACTTGCAGCCAATCATTACAAAATCTAATATCCATACAATTTTAAGTGGTGATCGAACTACTATTGTGATAATGGTTTTGTGAGTGGATCTGCTATGTTGTCTTTAATGTCAACGTGTTCGACATTTATATCACCTCGTCCACTGATCTCTCTGATAAGGTGATACTGCCTTAGGATTTGTTTTGACTTGTGATGGGATCTAGGTTCCTTTGCTTCAGCATCAACCCCATTATTATCACACTAACTAGGGATTGGACTGGCAACCTCAGAAACAACACCCAACTCAGTGATAAACTTCTTTATCCACACTCCTTCCTTTGCGGCTTCGCTTGCAGTGGTGTAATCAGTTTCTGTCACCGAGTCGGCCACAGTACCTTGCTTGGAACATTTCCAGCATATTGCGCCACCATTCAGAGTAAATACATACTCCGATATCAAGGTCTGACTGGAAGCTAGAATCAGTGTAGCCTTCCAGTTTGAAATCGGACCCACCATAAATCAAGAGAACATCTTTAGTTCTTCTCAAGTACTTAAGAAAGTTCTTCACAACATTCCAATGTTCTTCTCCAAGATCTGCCTGAAATCGGCTAGTTGCCCCCAGGGCATAAGCCACATCAGGCCGACTACAGAGCATTGCATACATGATGGATCCTACTACCGAAGCATAGTGGATCTCACTCATCCTTTTTCTCTCCTCAGGTGTCTTAGGAGACATCCTTTTGGAAAGAGTGATGTCATGACTCTTAGGCAACTAACATCTTTTAGCATGGTATCAATATGCCGAGACTGGGACAAACCAAGCATCTTTCTAGACTTATCCCTATTGATCTTAATGCCGAGTACATAGGATGTTTCACCCAAGTATTTCATGGAGAAGTTTTTGGATAGCCATGCTTTCACTGACTGGAGCATGGGAATTTCATTCCCAATGAGCAATATGTCATCAACATACAGTACAATAAACATAACAGCCCTCCCACTAACCTTCTCATAAACACAAGGTTCATCCACATTTTTGATAAAACCAAACTCTTTGACTGTCTCATCGAAACAAATGTTCTAACTCCTCGAGGCTTGCTTGAGTCCATAAATGGACTTTTGCAACGTGCATTACTTCTCTGGTCCTACTAGGGATAGAAATCCCTCTGGCTAAGTCATATAGTCTTCTTCCTCAAGTTCACCATTGAGGAATGCAGTCTTGACATCCATCTGCCAGATCCCGTAATCATGGTATGCTGCAATGGCTAACAATATCCTAATGTACTTGAGCATGGCTACAGGAGAAAATGTTTCATCATAGTCAACACATTGTCTTTGAGTGAAACCTTTTGCAACTAGCCTAATCTTCACTATGAGAAAAATATCATTTACTATTGGGTTATTTTCGTTACTACAGCCCCAAAAACCGTTAGTACATCCTATACCAATGGCATATGCACCCGTTGGTAGAAGTCGCGATAGTATAGACTTGTACCAACAGATGCACATATTCTAACAGATGATTAACACCATTAGTAGAAACCTATCATTAGTATAGAGGTCCCTATACTAACATTCATTTATCTCTTTAGAAGAAAAATCCATTAGTATAGAGGTCCCTATACTAATAGTTATTGATATCGTTAGAAGAAAAATATGTTAGTATAGATGACCCTATACTAACAATTATTGACCTTGTTAGAAAAAAAAAATTAGTATAATTTATTTATTTTTAACAAAGATAAAAATCACAATAGGTGACCATACTAGGAATCAAACCCTAGATCTCTAAGCAACATACAACATGTTGCCACCAATTGTGTCATTTGACCATATCATGATTTGAACTTGGATTGGTGGGAGGGAATTGTTTCATCTTAACCACCCAAGCAAGCTATAACATGTGATATATATTTTTATTTTTATTTACTTAAACTATATTTTGATTAAGTCGGACCGAACCAAATATTGAAAAATCTTTAAAATTTAAATTGTTAATCGAACCAAAAATCAGTTGCACAAATCAGTTTGGTTAATTTGGTTTTAGTTCAGTCGATTAATCAATTTTTTGGTTAATTGATGAATTTTTCCCACTCCTACCGGGATATTGGGTCGGGCTAAAATTTGTCAGTCCTATTAGTAATGGTTCAATAGTTAGTAAAGATGTTTCGCTAATGGATGCAACTTCGTTAGTAACTAGACTAACGGCCCATAAAATTTGTTAGTATAAAAGATGCTTTACTAACGACCCATAAAATTCGTTAGCAATTTTACTAATAGATACATAATATGTTTGTATTGGTTTGCTCTATACCAATGGCAAAGCTTGTTCATTGGTATAGGGTATGACTTTCAGCAACGACTATTGTTTCCGTTTGTAAACGTTACATTTACTAACAAATTTTCTTACCGTTAGTAATATTATCTGTTAGTAGATGTCATTTATTTTGTAGTTCTTGTAGAGCTTCGATCTTTCTCTTAAAGATCTACTTACACCCTATAGGAGTGACTCCTTCGGGCAAGTCAACCAAAGTCCAAACTTGGTTGGTGAACATGGAGTCCATTTTGGATTGCATTGCTTCCTGCCACTACATGCAATCAACATCCTTGATTGATTGATCATAGGATTGTGGATCAACATTTTCCTGGTCATTCTTAATGGTCAGCAAGAACCTCTCAGGTTGTCGATGCAATCTTCTTGATCGACGAAGAGTGGTGGGAGGTAGTGTTTCTGCGACTGGTTCGTCTCGTGGACTATCCATAGGTTGTTGCGATTTGGCCTATGGTTGTTGAACTTCATCAAGCTCAACATGTATTCCACTCCCACTCTCCTCGATAAACTCTTTTTCTAATGAAATGGCAAGCCTATTGACAAACACCTTTTGTTCAGTTGGTGAGGAGAAGTAATACTCTAAACTCTCTTTAGGATATCCTACAAACCTACACTTGGTTGATTTAGCATAAAGCTTATCTGACTCTACTTTCTTGACTTACGTGGGGAAACCCCAAATCTTGAGATGTCTCAAACTTGGTTTCTTGCCACTCCATATCTCATATGGTGTACTAGAGAAAGATTTTGTAGGAGTCTTATTCAGAAGATACATGTCTGTTTCAATCGCATATCCCCAAAAAGAAATTGGGAGATTAGTACAGCAATGCATGGACCGCATCATGTTTAACAATGTGTGATTTCTCCTTTCAGACACTTCATTATGATGTGGTGTGCCAAGAGGGGTCCATTCAGAGACAATCCTATTGTCCTTGAGATAATCTAGAAACTCAGTGGATAAGTATTCGCCACCTCGATCTGATCGAAGGGGTTTAATACTTTTTCCAACTTGTTTCTCAATCTCAGCCTTATACTCTTTGAACTTTTGAAAAGCATCGGACTTATGTCTCATCAAGTAGACATATCCATACCTCGATACATCTTCAGCCCACCTTTAGCTTGAGTTGTCATCGGTCCGCAAACATCTATATGGACCAACTCTAACAACTCAGTGATCCTCTCACTACACACAGTTAATGGGGACTTGGTCATTTTTCCTTTGAGACAGGATTCACAAGTCGGCATCGATTCAAAATCGAATGGATCAAACAACCCGTCTTTATACAACATGTTGACCTGTTTCTCATTAATATGACCTAGTCGCAAATGCCAAAGATAGGTGTGGTTCAAATTATCTCTTTTTCTTTTATGCGTTTGTTCGATATGAAAAATGTTATCATCTACATCCAAGACCATTAAATCATTCGAAATGCGTCCAAATCCATATAATTCATCGCAACAATTGCCTTTCAAAGACATTTCATAACCTTGTTCAAGTAACAAAGGAACATAAATAATGTTCTTTATTAAAACTAGAATGTAATAACAATTATCTAATCTAATGGTCTTGCCAAATGGCAGATTTAAACAATATGTTCCTACGGCTAAAGCAACAACTATTGTGTCATATTGTCTACTCGAAGGTCGTAGTCGCCTTCATTCAGCATTCTACTTATTCTCAGCCCCTGCAACGAATAGCAAATATGAGAACTACAACTGGTATCCAATACCCATGTAGTAGAATTATTTAATGGTAAATTTATTTCAATAATGAACGCACCTGTAGAGGGGGCTTCAGAAGCCCACTTTTGCCTTACTTCTGCAATATACTCCTTGCAGTTGCGCTTCCAGTTGCCATCTTTACCACAATGGAAACAGGTGCCCTTAGGAGTTGTCTTTCCTTTCTTCTTTATATCTTTCTTAGCTTTCACAGCTTTATTTTTCACTTCATTCTTGACAGAGCGCTTCTTGGCCTTTTTAGGGGCACTACCCACTTAAAAGACTTTGTCCTTTTCCATCGGAAGATGAGACTCAATAGTCTTCAGCATATTAAGGAGCTCGAGAAGCGAGGCATCCAGCTTGTTCATGTGGTAGTTGAGGTGAGAGAGGATGGTCGTAGCGTCCATCTTTTCATGTTGTTGCTGCAACACATCGGACATAGAGGCGAGCATAATGCACTGAACAATAGTGGTATTATCTTGCCACTTGTTGTAAGCGGCTCTTATTTCCTCGGTAGCCCTTTGAGAAGGGGTATCTGGTGGCCGGTTATCAAGAACATAGGAAAGACTCTCCTAGGTGAGGACAATCCTCAGATTTCGCAACCAATCCACATAATTTGGTCCAGTGAGTTTATTAGCATCGAGAATGCTACGTAATGATAGTGTATTTGACAAGGTGACGATGAAATGCTACAAGGAAAAGAAATACATAAATTAGCTATCACTCTACATGCATGATTATTAAGGTCTTTTAATTAATCATGTCTTCCACTAATTTTTGTGATTCCCAAGTTACCCTCTAGTTGGGAAGCGGGAAGCCATCGTTGGCGGACTTCCTTAGGGGAAGATGGAACCCCACTTCTCCTACTCGAGTCTCGCATGTAACACAACAAACCCTAATAGGTCCACGGGTAGGTAACTCTTTGCCGATCACATCGCTATGTGACTGCCATCAATTTTGCCTCTAGGGCAACCAAGGCCTTGTGTGCACAACAAACCAATGAGCCTTATTTGAATCGGACCCATCGTTCGTATACCCCAGCGAGAAAACAACCACCCTTGAATGTAGCTCAACACACTTGCTCCCCATAACGATGGAAGGCATGACCGGTATTCTAAATACCTTAGCCATTTGAACTCAATATAATGGAGGGATTCTTTATACAATTAAAGTTATCTAGGCTACCAACAATTGAAGAAAGAGCAATAAATAAAAGCATAAAGTAAATAAGGATGATTATGGATGTACACAGGGTTCGACCTGAGCCAACGGATGAACCAAGGCCATTCATCCTAGGGTTTTAAGGGAAAGCCATCTTTCCAAGGTGCTGCCAAAACCTCCTTGTAGGTCACCGGTTCCATAGTGCCTTCCCAAGGTTCAAGCCGTCATCTACATGGTGTCGAACACCTCCTCTCCGCGTGCGCACCAAAACCGGGCAGCAAGCTTGTTCATCGCCAAACAGCCCATAAACATTTAATTTTACAAAAATAAAAGAAGAAGACCCTAAACAACCCATGGGTAAAGGTTTAAGGAGAGGGAGAAGTGAATTACAATCAGAATTCTCTCGAGGAAGGCAGGGGTATGCAGGCCCTATTCAAAAGATACAGTGTTGAAATTTCAAAAATTTACAAGCAATCAACACAACCATGATTACACACAGTCACATGCACAAAGGGCTTATCCATAATCATCATTTCATGCATCACATCATATATGAAAAAGAAAGGAAAAAATAGAATCTAAAATCACGCAAATCTGATCACGTTTCTACCCAAAACGGTTCAAACAACACATGCTGAATTTTTCAATTCTAAGGGGATGTTCAATCATGAACCCATGGGGTTTTTGACTTTGAATTCTATCCAAAATTATTATGGATAGTAGACTTCCACCTCAATTCATCACATGAACTGTGGAACCAAGGAAAACAACTCAAAGACCCCCGAGAACCAAAACTAGGCAGCATGATGTTTAGAGAGCGAACGGTTCATAAACGTGATCAAAACGTGAAATAAAAATTCCAAAAAACCGCTAAAGGTGGCACTGATACCACTGATGGGGTGCGAATAGATAAATGCACCAGAAAATGGAATTTAAAAATTCAAACACCCCAAAAAATAGCGATCTACTTTAGTGAGTTCAAGGAATTAAGCATAGGAAGAAAGTATACCTTCAACCGTGGTTGACGGAGCTGCTCCTTGTTGGCCTAAGGTTTTCAACCTTGGTCTTAATCTCAGTTTTGATGGAACTAATGATTTTATTGAGAAATATTTTCAAGTTCCAAGTCAATTAGTACACGGTGTCCGTGATCAGAAATATCGAAGAACTCAAAAAATAGGATGGACATTGATCAATGCTCTCGGGTTTTCATCGGAAGATAGAGTTTAGGTTTAGGGTGTCTATCATATGTTGAAAATCCTCAAATTGATGCATATGAACCCAAAACTTTGAAACCCGAAACCCACAAATGAACATCGTGAGAAAAATTCGCGAAACGACTCGTTCCCCAGGTGCCGACCGATGGGCGATCGATGAGCCAGTCTGTTGGCCTAAGGATTTCAACCATGGTCTTAATCTCAATTTTGATGATAACAAACATGGAACTAATGATTTCATGGAGAGTTATTTTTAGGTTCCAAGTCAGTTAGCGCTCGACGTCAGCGATCAAAAATATCAGAGAAATCAGAAAATTGGTGGGACATTGGTCGACGCGCTCGGATTCGTTGGGAAGATAGAATCTAGGTTTAAGGTGTCTAGATAAATTATAAAATCCTCATTATGATGCAAAGACCCTTAAAGAACCAATCTCGTAATCCAAAACCTGAACCGAAGAAAGAACCCAGATGAAACTCAATGTAGAGTACAGGTACAATAGGTAGAGTACCGGTACTCTACGGCCGGTCGATAGGCCGGTCGACCGAAAGGAGCCCAGAAAGCACATAGGGCTCCGGTCAATGGGCTGGTCACTCGATCGATCAATCGGCCTTCGACTGACCCAACAGGCAAAAATCAACCCATTGGGTGAGCTATTTTGGCTCTCTCCCCTTGTGGCTTATATATACCAACCCTTGTGTGCCTTCCTCCTTCATCTTGACCTTCATTGAGTCATCCTTGATTATCTCTAAAGATTTCATTGAGCCATCTTTGCGAGAACCCTAGTTTTAATCTCAACTCTTTGATCTTGCCTTCAAGCTTTGATCGATTCATCATTGAGGCATCAAGAGAAACTAGGACTTGTGTTTGGAGCTAAGTAACTATTGTTTTGTTTATTGCTCCAATTGTTATTGTATTTTTTTGTTTATTTTCATTGTACATCAAGTGTGTAAACCTAGGTTGCTAGGTTTGATTAAGTTCGTGGTTGCCTTGGTGTTAAGGCTTTACTAGGATTAGTTGAGTTGTTCTTAGGTTGAGGTGGGAGAGTGCTATTGGTAGGAAGGCGGGATACTTCCATGTGTGGAAGTGCCTTCGGTTTGAGAGCGGAGACTCTCCGGTGTAAATTCCTCTTTGTAAGGAAACTAATTAATCTACTTAAACTAGTTTGGAAATCCTAAGCGGGGTGCTTAGGTAGTAGAGTAGGCATTGGGGCCGAACCACTATAAATCATGGTGTTAGCATTGTTATTCTTGTTTGTGTTAATTGCTTTATTATCAATCGCTTCCGCATTTAGTCGTTAAATTGATAACTTGCCTAAGTAGTTTAAGAAAAGATTAAAATCAGAATTTGGCGAAAAAATTAGTTAACACTCTATTCACCCCCCTCTAGTGTAGGCCATTTCTCCAACATGGTCGATCAGCCATAGCCCAAACTGGGTAGTGTGCTGTGGTCGGTGGTTGGTCGCTCGGCCGGCCACCGATCGGGCGGCGCCAATTGGCAAAAACTTGTCCGTTGGGATGGCTCTTGAGGCCATCTCTCCTCATCACATATAAATACCAGCCATGAGAAGCCTTCCTTGTTTATCCAACACTTCCTTGAGCCATCTTTGATCATTCTTAAGCTTTCATTGAGACACCTTTGATCAAACCCTAGCCTTGAACCTTCATTCTTGATCTTGCCTTTGAATCCTTAAAGATTTACCTTATCAAGGCATCAAGAGGAGCTAGGTGATTCTTGTTGGAGCTAAGTATTATTGTTTTGATTATTGCTCCAATTGTTATTGTATTTTGTTGTTTATTTTCATTGTATATCAAGTGTGTAAACCTAGGTTACTAAGTTTAATTGAGTTGGGTGGTAGCCTTTGTGTTTGAGGCTTAAATCCACCGATGTACTTAGTTTGCTAGGATTAGTGATTGTTGTCCCTAAAGGTTGAGGTGGAAGAGTGTTTTCGGTAAGAAGGCGGAGACTTCCGGGTGTGGAAGTGCCTTAGGTTGAGAGCGGAGACTCTTTGGGTAAAAGGTCCTCATTGTAAGAGAATCGATATAATCTAGTAAAGCTAAGTTTGGAAATCATAAACGGGGTGCTTAGGCAGTGGAGTAGGCATTGGGGCTGAACCACTACAAATCTCATTGAGTTAGCATTGACACTAAGTCTAACCACTCACCTTGATCAAAAAAGAAGACTATCTAAGCGACGATGACTCCAATCTCCAGCAACGACACCAATTTCTCGCACCACCACTCGGAATCCCCTTCTCTCCCTTTACCTTGGGGTGTGTGCAGCTCACCTTCCTGAGTCGTACGGCGGCTGAGCTGAGGGGTTTTACATTCTTTTTTTATACTTAAAAGCCCTTCCTCACTTATGCCCCTACTCGACTCAATCCAAGTTTGATTCGGCCCCAATTAAATCCACATACATGATTTGAACTCGACTCATACTAAGGCATCTTATGTTTAAAAAGGAAGGAACATTTAACTAATAAAATTTCATAAGGCTTAAATTATACCTTCTACTCACGGCGATTTCATGACTCGACCCGACTAACTCTCAATCCGGTGCACTGTACAAAAAATAAATTATTATTATTTTATATTAAGAAACCTCGGGTCTTACATTTGATTTTTGGTCCAATTTTCAAATGAGACTTCAAGTATGATATCATAATTCTATTTTTAGTATCGTTCTCATTATTATTTGAGAAAAATCATTTCAAAAATGATTTTTTATTCTTTGACTGATACGAGTAATATCGATACTTGACTTTATACATGATTTCCGAACTTGGATATTTTTTTTTCATTCCTTGCTATCATGTATAATTTGGTCTCATATGAGATATTTGGTTTTCATCCCTTTGGTTGAGATCTTCATGCTTCATGAAAAATACTTTTAGAGTCTCAACTTTGACTATAGATTGACATTTCTTACCCTTTTTTATTGATGACAAAAGGGGGAGAAAAATATAGGTAAAGGGAAAGATAATATAGGAAAACCATGCATATAGAAAGGGGGAGTATAATCACTTAGGTATGCATGATGATAAGGGGAGAAATCCCATGATTGATATCCTTCGATGCTTAAATGGTATATTTTTCTTAAGGATATTTGTTATCATCAAAAAGGCGGAGATTGTTGGCCTAAGGTTTTCAATCTTGGTCTTAATCTCGATTTTGACGATAACAAACATGAAACTAATGATTTCACTAAGAAATATTTTCATATTCCAAGTTGGTTAGCACACGACGTCCGCGATCGAAAATATCAGAGAAATCAAAAAATCGGGTGGACGTTGATCGGCATGCTCGGGTTTTCGTCAAAAGATAGAGTTTTGGTTTAGGGTGTCTAGCATATGTTGTAAATCCTCAAATTGATGCATATGAACCCAAAACCCATAAACGAACACCGCGAGAAAAATCCGCCAAATGACTCATTTCTCAGGTGCCGACCAATGGGCGATCGACTGGCCATCAGCTGGCCATCGACCGGCCACAGCCCAAACTGGGCAGTGTGCTCCGGTCGGTGGTCAGTCGCTCAGTCGGCCACCGATCGGGCGGCTCCAACTAGCAAAAACTTGCCCGTTGGGATGGCTCTTGAGGCCATCTCGATCTCCTCATCGCTTATAAATACCAGCCATGAGAAGCCTTCCTTGTTGATCCAACACTTCCTTGAGCCATCTTTGATCATTCTTTAGCTTTCATTGAGACACCTTTGATCAAACCCTAGCCTTGAACCTTCATTCTTGATCATGCCTTTGAATCCTTAAAGATTTACCTTATCAAGGCATCAAGAGGAGCTAGGTGATTCTTGTTGGAGCTAAGTATTATTGTTTTGATTATTGCTCCAATTGTAATTGTATTTTGTTGTTTATTTTCATTGTATACAAGTGTGTAAACCTAGGTTGCTAAGTTTAATTGAGTTGGGTGGTAGCCTTTGTGTTTGAGGCTTAAATCCACCAGTGTACTTAGTTTGCTAGGATTAGTGATTGCTGTCTCTTAAGGTTGAGGTAGAAGAGTGCTCTCAGTAAGAAGGCAGAGACTTTCGGGTGTGGAAGTGCCTTAGGTTGAGAGCGGAGACTCTTCGGATAAAAGGTCCTCATTGTAAGGGAAACGATATAATCTAGTAAAGCTAAGTTTGGAAATCCTAAGTGGTGTGCTTAGGCAGTGGAGTAGGCATTGGGGCCAAACCACTATAAATCTCATTGAGTTAGCATTTATACTTTGTGTATTTAATTGCTTTATATTTATTGCTTTCGGTTGCTATTAATATTGTGTTTGGCCTAACTAATCAAGAAACGATTAAAATCAGAATTAGGTTAAAGTTTTAGTTAACACATTATTCACCTTCCCTCTAGTGTGGCCATTTCACCAACATTTGGTATCAAAGCGGGTCGTAGATTGAGATTTCACCATCTCCTCTACATCTTGTCTCGATCCGGAGAATGACACTAGAGAGTTTAGAGTCTTCATCTCCTAGGTTCGATGCCTTGAACTTGGTCTTTTGAAATATAGGATGTACACATATTTAAAGACTAAAGGTTTTGGTGTCCTTAACATGTTAACATGTTAATATTAGAATTCATTGAACCTAAGGTTGACATGCATGCTTGGGGTGAACTTGACAAGAAAATGTTTAAATTTAATGGAGATGCCAAGAATTGCATACTTTGCACCTCACTAAATGACATTCTTGAAAAAGTCATGCATTTCTCTACGGCTTTTGATTTAAGGGCTAATTTGAATGTTTTATACGATCTTGCTAAAACTGAAGAAATTGGTACATTTAATGAAGGTAGTGATGACAATGGTCATTCCCCTACCCCTAATATTGGTTTTGATGCCCATAGATCTTCTAGTCAAAGAAGCAACTTCAAGAGCCGAAAAGTCTATAGATCAATGTATTGATAGCTCAAATCATGAGATTAAGGATTTGAGAGTCAAAAACAAAGACGTGAAAAAGGAAAATGAAAATTTCAGATTTGAGAATTCAAAAATCAAAAGTGAAAAAAATGTTTTGAAATCTCAATTACATGACAAGCATAAGTCAATTGAAGCATTTAAAAATGAGATTTTGATGTTGAACAAGGAAGTAAATAATTTGAAAAACTGAACTTCCTTAAAGAAATTTGGAAAGAAAAATGTTTCTTTCAAGAATGCCTATGTTCATCATAAGTCTCATGCTATGCATTCTAATGTAAAATCATATGCTAAGAAAAATGATAATAAAGAATTTCGATCATTGTTCTTGTTGTGCTGCTTACGGGCATGTCATATATGATTGTGCATTTAAGATGAACTCAAGTGTTCTTAAGACACTTTGGGTACCTAAGATCCCATGTTCTCTTGTAGGGAGAGCAACCACACAAGGATGAGTTGATGATGGTTGATGGGAGTTACATGACGACTTAAAGCTTCACCAAATCCAAGTTGCAACTTCGCTGTTGGTGAAATGGCCACACTAGAGGGGGGGTGAATAGTGTTATCTAAATCTTTTTTCCTAATTCTAATTTTAATCTTTTCATAAACTACTTAGGCAATTCACAAATTCAAATAACAAGCGGAAGCAATAAATAAGACAATTAAGCAAACACAAGAGAGAAAACGCTAACACAATGATTTATAGTGGTTCGGTCCCAATGCCTACTACACTACCTAAGCACCCCGCTTAGCATTTCTAAACTAGTTTAACTAGACTAATTAGTTTCCTTACAATGAGGACTTTACACCGGAAATTCTCCGCTCTCAAACTGAAGGCACTTCCACACCAGGAAGTATCCCGCCTTCCTACCGAGAGCACTCTTCCACCTCAACCTAAGGACAACTCAACTACTCCTAGCAAACTAAGTTTACAATGGTGGATTTAAGCCTTAACACAGAGGCAACCATCAACTCAATCAACCTAGCACTCTAGGTTTAGACACTTGATAAATACAATGAAATAACCAATAAAATACACAACTTAATGGAGCAATAAATCAAACAATAAATACTTAGCTCCAAAAGAAACTCCCTAGTCTTCTTGATGTCTTAAATTGATGAATCGATGAAGCTTGAAGGCTATATCAAGGAGATGAGAGATCAAACTAGGGTTTCATCAAAGGGTGGCTTAATGAGGCTTAATGAGGCTTAATGATCATCAAAATATGGCTCTAGAAATGTTAGATTAAAGGGTGGAAGGCTTGCTAAGGCTTCTATTTATAAGCCATGGAGAGTTGGCATGAAACAGCCAACTCAATGGCTAGGAAACTAGCCATTTTTGTCGTCCGATTGAAGGTCCAATCGATCGTCGGTCGACCGACCAAGTGACCGCATGGCTATTGCCAAATTTTGGCAAAATTCGGTCGACTGACTTATCGATTGAAACTGGGCAGACTACTTGGTTTGGCTGATTTTTCTACTTGTTTGTTTGTTTTTGGGTTCGGTCTTCGCTAGGTCCTCTTATATAACATTTCTTAACTCTAAGTTAATAACTTACCCCCGATTTGGATTCAAAAAAAATATCTAAAAAATCAAAATCCTTAAGAATCAAAATCTAATTTTTGGGGTCTAGTACAAATTTTCGAAAAATAAAAATTTTATAATCTCCCCTGTCAAATATAGTTATGCTAAATGCTTCCAAAAATTCCTTAAAAATATCTCGTCATCTAGTTTTACCTAAGGAACAATTATCAGCACTTTTGGTGCCAAGAAAATATCTAGGTTATATAGCCCTCCAAGGAGCTCCCTAGGCTTAGTGAATTTTTGGGCATTTTCTAATTTTCTAGCTTTTGTGATTTGGGGTTCGGGTTTGGTTTTTGGGTTCTTATGCATCATCATGAGAATTTACAACACAAGCTAAACACACTAGACCTAAACTTTAACTTCCCGAACAATCCTGAGCGTCGACGTGCGTCCTTGCCGATTTATCCGATTTTTCCGATTGCGAACGTCGTGCGCTAACCGACTTGAAACCTGAAAGTATTTCTCAATGAAACATTAGTTCCATATTTATTATCAACAAAACCAAGACTAAGACCAAGGTAGAAAACCTTAGGCTAACAATCTTCCCCTTTTTTATTATGACAAATATCCTTAAGAAAATATATACAATTAAGCATAAAGGATTTCAACCATGGGATTTCTCCCCCTATCAACATGCATATCTATGAAAATAAACTCCCACTATATATGCATGATTTTCCTATATTTTCTTCCCTTTTTACCTAGATTTTTCTCCCCCTTTTGACATCACTCAAAAAGGGCAAGAAAAGTCAATCAAAAGTTAAAGTTGAAATTCTAAAAGATTTTTTAAAACCGCGAAAGTCTCAACTCAAGGGATGAAAACCAAATATTGAATAAGAGACTAAATCATACATGATATCGTGAAATGAAAAATGAAATCCAAAACCAAGAATCATGTAGTAACTTAAGTATCAATATTTTCAAGTATCAGTCAAATAGTAAAAAATCACTTTAGAAATGATTTTTCTCATCAAATGAGTAGAACTATACCATAAGTGAATTTAAAATATCATACTTCAAGTCTCATTTGAAAATCTAATAACAATTTAAAGTATCGAAAAAATGAGCAACTTGAGAAGAGTGATACTTTAGTGGCATTTTCGTAAATAAATAAGATTTTTATCACATTTCTAGAAATCATTCAAACTTTCAAAATACAATGATATAGTCATGTAAAACATGTATATCAAGTTTGAAGTGAAAAGAATGTCATTTAATCAAAATATGAACTTAGCACAGTTTCATTCGAAATAGGCATGAAAACATGAAAATGGCTATGTGTCAAATTTTGCTATCAACTCATGTTTTCTCTAACTTAGGCATCTAGACATCAAACATGAGTGAATCTAAGTATATGAGTCAAGTTTGGGCTTAAAATAAAATTTCTAAGTCACTTTGTTGACTTAGGTCAAAGTATACTTCAAGTTTACAAAAATCAACTTTTAAATCCATATAAAATCATATTCTTGATGAAACTTTTTGAAACTTTAACTGGACAAGCTAGATTTTTCAGGGAATCTACAGGTTCAAGAATCAGTCAAAAATCAGTTTTTTATAAATTCATAAAATTCCCCTAGGGGCATTTTTGTAAATTTCAAGTATTTTTCCAAAAGTTGTCATTTTTGTAAATTTCTAAGTCACTTTCCAGATATTACTAAATGATCATCTGAGATGCATGTGTCAAGTTTGAACACAAAATGAATTCCCTAAGTCTATTTTTCAACTGATCTCGATTTCAACCAAAAGCTCATTTTTAAGATATCGCTCAATATATTAAAAAAAAAATAGAAATGATTTCACTCAAGGAATAGTGAGAAAGATATTAGAAATGGAATCAAAATAGTATGCACAAAGTTTCATTTGAAGTTTTCAACGAAAAATCTAGGTATCGAAAAGATTGATATTTCAAGAGGGTGATACTTTGCATTTTTGAAATTCAACTTCAAAATTCCACTATAAATTTGATTCTTAATGAAAATTTATGAAATATTTACTCAAGAAAATATATTTTTTAATGAATATGTAGTTTCAAGAATCAGTTAAAAATAATGTTTCTATATTTTTTTAGAAATAACTTAAAATGTTGAAAATTCAATGGCATTTCCGTAATTTTTAGTTATTTTTCAAGATGTGCTCAGTTTTCATTCAAACTTTTATGACACCACAAAATGATCATGTAAAGAGTGTATGTCAAGTTTGAAATGAAAGTTATGTCCTTAAGTCAAGATATCAACCTAGCATGATTTCATTCAAAACTAGACTAGTTATCATGAAATTTGCTAAGTGTCAATCTTATCATTTACTCATGGTTTTTCAAATTTATACTTTTTCCAAGTTTAAGTCCCCTAAAGTGAATTAGTTATCACTTTGTTCATCTGGATATGAATTTTGAAGTTTAAACACCTAGAATCATGTTATATGTGTATCTAAACATGTTTACCAAGTATTTACTCAAAATGAGGTCTCAAATAAGGAATTTCAACCTAGTCCAATTTCATTCAATATCAATATCATGAAATTGCCTAAGTATCCAAATTTCATATATTTATCATGCACAACCAATCATGAGTAACGAGACGTCATTATAGCACAAGTATTATACTAAGATTTATACAAAATCAAACTCATACCTCATTCATAAGAAATTCCACAATTTTCATTTTCTTTCCAAATTTTCTTTAGCCTTCCAAATTTTACCACTTTCTCAACTTGCAAATAGGCTTCATTAGTATCATAATGAAATCATATACCAACTAGCAAGCTAACTTACTAAATAGCAAAGGTTGAATGCAAAGTTTCATTTAAAAGTCTTAACCTATGCATGATAGTAGAGATTCATTTTAAAGGAGTTATCATTATATCAAAATGAATCAAAGAGATCTTAAGATATGAAATAATTGAAGAATAAGATCTCTAAACATGTTTAACTAGTTTGGACTTAAAAGAAGGTCTCTAATAATGTAAGAACCAAAAAATTTCCTAATATAAAAATCTATTTTGGTGCAGCACTCCAAAATCTATTTTTCTTGAATGCACAAACATAAATAGCATGGTCATATATGTCACAATAAAAGCAATGTCCATGAAATTCTTTTTTTTTACCATTCATATGAACATGAGGTATAATGTTAGAATGCTTGGCATGAGAAGCATGATGAGCATGAGCTTTCTTAGATAAAATATTTTTCTTCCTAGGATTTCTAAAAGATGAAGCATGTGATAAACTACTAGTTTTCCTACTCAAGAAAACAACCTCAGTTTTCAAATCATTAATTGATTTATGTAAGGCTTGCAATTGAGATTTCATCATACTATTTTCATTTTTGATTTTCATATTTTCTTCTTTCAAATTCTCAATATCAAGTTTTGAGATATTTTTCAAATCATCATTTTCATTATTCAAATCAATATTCTTACTTTTTAAGTCCTCAATTTCAATTACCAATTGTGAATTACTACTAGTTTTCAAAACATCAATACTATCATGGCAATCCACACTTGAGGAACTTAGATTTGCCTTTAAATTTTCATTTGCTAATTCTAGAGCATGCAAATCCTTAGTAAGACTAGAGTTATCATTTTTAATTTTCTTGATTTCTTTACTCTTTTTCGAAAGCATGGCACACATATTTTGACATTCTTCTACTAATTCTTCATATGACATTTTGAGTGAATGTGAAGAACTAGCATCACTATCATATGCTATATCTTTATCATGACTAAAAGTAGAGTATTGTACCTCATCATGGATACCCATGAGGCAAACCTTGGATGCGCTTTCATAGTCATGACAAGAGGATGCTTCTTGTGATTCAGAGGTGGATATTGAAGCACTTGTCTTCTTCTTGGCATTCTTCTGTGATGAAGGGCAATTTCTCTTAATATGCCCCTTTTCCTTGCACAAGTAGCATATAACCTTTCTTTTTTGGCTTTTTGATTTGCTTCTTTGACTAGAAGCACTAAGATAATCAAAAACGAGGTTAGTACTAGGGGGATGACCATTGTCATCACCACCCTCAACAAATGTATTAAGCTTCGGTTTTAGCATAATCATATAACATATTTAATGTTGAACAAATATCAAATGTGGAAGAACAATGCATAACCTTTTCAAGTATATCTTTTGAGAATGAGCAATGTAGGAGATGCATTGTTTTAGCATTCAATTCAAATGATTTAACTTGCTCTTGAGTCCAATCATTTATGTCAATGGTGGGCTCAACATATTCATTCTTTAGAATGCACCATAGATCTAAACTTTGTGTTTTAAGAAAAGTATACATCCTACTCCTTCAAACACCAAAATTTACCTCATCAAACTTAGGTGGTGCAAACGCTATACTCTCTAGCGCCATTCTAGGATCGAGGCTATATGTAGATGAGATGGTGAAATCTCAATCCACAACCCTCTTTGATACCAAATCTTGGTGAAATGGCCACACTAGAGGGGGGGTGAATAGTGTGTTATCTAAATCTTCTTGCCTAATTCCGATTTTAATCTTTTCTTAAACTACTTACGCAATTCACAAATTCGAATAACAAGCAAAAGCAATAAATAAGACAATCAAGCAAACACAAGAGAGACAACGCTAACCCAATGTTTTATAGTGGTTCGGCCCCAATGCCTACTCAACTACCTAAGCACCCCGCTTAGAATTTCCAAATTAGTTTAACTAGATTAATTAGTTTCCTTACAATGAGAACTTTACACCGAAAAGCCTCCGCTCTCAAACCGAAGGCAGTTCGACACCAGGAAGTATCCCGCCTTACTACCGAGAGCATTCTCCCACCTCAACCTAAGGACAACTCAACTAATCCTAGCAAACTAAGTTTATAATGGTGGATTTAAGCCTTAACACCAAGGCAACCACCAACTCAATCAACCTAGCACTCTAGGTTTACACACTTGATAAATACAATGAAATAACCAATAAAATACACAACTTAATGGAGCAATAAATCAAATAACAAATACATAGCTCTGAAAGAAACTCCCTAGTCCTCTTGATGCATCAAATTGAAGAATCGATGAAGCTTGAAGGCTATGTCAAGGAGATGAGAGATCAAACTAGGGTTTCACCAAAGAGTGGCTCAATGAGGCTTAATGATCATCAAAATATGGCTCTAGAAATGTTAGATTAAAGGGTGGAAGGCTTCCTAAGGCTTCTATTTATAAGCTATGGAGAGTTGGCATGAAACAACCAACTCAACGGCTAGGAAACTAGCCGTTTACGCCGTCCGGTTGCAAATTCGGTCGATCATCGGTCGACCGACCGAGCGACTGCATGGCTACTGCCAAATTTTGGCAACATTCGGTCGACCGACTGGTCGATCGAAACTGGGCAGAATGCTTGGTTTGGCTAATTTTTCTGCATGTTTGTTCATTTCTAGGTTCGGTCTTCGCTAGGTCATCTTATATAACATTTCTTAACTCTAAGTTAATAAGTTAGCCTCCATTTGGATTCAATAAAAATATCTAAACAATCAAAATCCTTAAGAATCAAAATCTAATTTTTGGGGTCTAGTACAAATTTTCGAAAAACAAAATTTTATAATCTCCCCGGTCAAATATGAGTATGCTAAAGGCTTCCAAAAATTCCTTAAAAATACATCTTTATCAAGTTTTACCTAAGGAACAATTACCGGCACTTTTGGTGCCATGAAAATGTCTACGTTATATAGCCCTCCAAGGAGCTTCCTAGGCGTAGTGAATTTTAGGGTCTTTTCTAATTTTCTAGGTTTCGTGATTTGGGGTTCGGGTTTGGTTTTTGGGTTCTTATGCCTCATCATGAGGATTTACAACACAAGGTAGACACCCTAGACCTAAACTTTAACTTCCCGAAGAATCCTGAGCGTCAACGAGCGTCCTTGTCGATTTCTCTGATTTTTCCGATCACGAATGTCGTGCGCTAACCGACTTGGAACCTGAAAGTATTTCTCAATGAAATATTAGTTTCATATTTTCTATCATCAAAACTAAGATTAAGACCAAGGTAGAGAACCTTAGGCCAACATTTGCATCTTTTGGATGCCTTCGGTATGAATAATCGGCATCTAGTTAATTTGGTATCATCTCCTTATTTTGTCTAGTTTGAAAATTGGAGTTTATAATACATGATTGATTTTGGTTAATTCTTACCGCTCTTAATATGGTTTTATCAAATGATTTTTGATTTCCGGTCTCTTCGGTGACCTTTGTGTTGCAGAATGGTGAAATCAAAGAGTTTGAAGGAAATCAGTATTTAAGTTGCAAATGACTCAAGCAACCTCAACTTCAATCCATCAAAAAGGTAAGGAAGGAGATGGTAGAATTGTAATAAGCCATGCAGCTGGTAAGTTGGTTAAATAAAGGGCATTGAGGTAATTTTGTTTCCTTTTTGAATTAGGTATATAAGTCGGTTCAATGCTGTAAGTAAGTGAGCTCTTCAATTTAGTTTTTGGACTAGTTTTGCATTTTCTAGTTTGTTAAGTTGCAATCTCAGCAGAGACATTTTATTGTTCATGTTTTTAGAGCTTATGCTTGTTTACAGAAAATGAGAGGATTTTGTTTTACTCTCAATTGAATGCCTCTTGATCTGTCTTCAAATCGCAAAATGGTATCAGAGCGGCAACGATCGGATCATGTGGTGCGATAGTCGGCGATCATTCGGATCACATTAGACTGCTTGACATTAGCTTCAGCTGCCGATCAGATCAATCGGGCTCCTACAAATCGAGATCTAAGAGAATCGGCGATTGAAGGTAGCATTCTTCATTGTCTTTACTTAGTTTGAATCGATTGATTTGAGATCGCCCCAATTCGAGATGGAAAGTGCGTCCAGTGAAAGAGGCGGTGTTATCTCATCAGTGGATGATCTGATGATGCTTAGAAGCAGTGATCATGCAGGAACAAGCCTAGTATCGATTCAACTGGTAGGAAGTGCGAACTACCTACCTTGGAAGGAGTCCATGCTAATGGCGTTATCCGCCAAGAACAAACTGGGCTTTATAGATGGCAGTGTGAGAAACCCTGGGTCCGAATCCCTTTTTTTCGTCCAATGGAGGCGCTGCAATGAGATGGTCAGGTCTTGGATCACTCAATCCTTGAGCCAAGACTTGGTCAAGAGTGTATTGTATGCGAAGACTGCCGAGAAGATGTGGGGAGACTTGGAAACCTGATTCGGCAGGAGCAATGAGCCACGCATTTTTGAGGTTGAGGCTCAAATTAGCAACACAAGGCAAGGTAACATGACAGTGTCAACATATAATACCCAGCTGAAGTCCTTAAGGGATGAATTGGATTCAGCTGAGTTCGAATATAAATGTTGTTGTATGGCTGGAATCAGAAATGATGAGAAGAGAAGGCTAAGACAAATTCTCATGGGGTTGAATGAGAATTATGTAAGCGTGAGGGGTGAAATCCTACTCATGAAGCCTCTCCTGACCATAGAACAGGCCTACTCCATGATTGAACGGGAGGAAAAACAGAGGGAGATTGCTTCGATGGGAACCAGCAATATAGAGTCAATAGCTCTAAAAAGCTCACACTTCAATTATGGTTTCAATTCAAAGTACAAAAGTGCTCCACCTAAAAAGGACAGAGAATGTGATTACTGTGGAAGATCAGGACACACAAGAGATCAGTGCTTCAAGTTGCATGGTTATCCCTCGAACCAGAAATCTTTCAAGGGAAAACCAAAAATTTGGGAACCAAGTGTCAAGCAGAAGACAGCTTCTAACATACAGAAGATTGATAAAATTTAGGATAATAGTTCTGGCGACAATAGTGAAAGCTCATCAGTAATGAATGAATCTGAAATGGGCTTCACTGAGAAGCAACTGAACACTCTCATGAGCTTGATCAATGGAAAGATCTCAGCAGGAGCAATGGGAAGTTAGATGACCAATTGCGCAGGTAACCATGTTTGTTTTTTGACAAATAAAAGCACCCATACTTGGATTTTGGATAGTGGTGCCACATACCACATATCCACAACTGATGCCCAATTGCATGAACCCACCAAACCTGCTAAATCTAAGTTTGTTGCTTTGCCGAATGGTACCAAAACCCCTGTGTCCTATATAGGAAATGCTTTCATAAATGATCACCTCTCAATTATGCATGACCTAGCAGTACCTTCTTTCCAGTTTAACCTACTGTCTATTAGCAAAATTACAAAGGATTTGAACTGCTCAGTAACATTTGATGCCACTCACTGCTACATCCAGGACCTTACTACCAAGAAAACTCTAGGGATTGGTAGAGAAAGCCATGGACTTTATCTAATGACTGAAGCTACTTCCAATACTCAACAACAAGTTCTTTCAATTCTGCATGATAAGTTTTCTTTATGGAATTTAAGGTTGGGACATATGTCTCAACCTAGAATGTTGCTTCTGTCTAATTCAATTCCGGATGTTAAATGTCTTTCTAAAATGCATTGCAATGTTTGTCCCATTGCAAAACAATGTAGATTGCCTTTTCAATCAAGCAAAATTTCATCTACTTATCCTTTTCAGTTATTGCATTGTGATGTTTGGGGACCTTTCAAGGTCAAAACCCATTGTGGATGTTCATTTTTCTTAACCATAGTAGATGACTATTCCAGAAGCTGTTGGACATTTCTTATGTCATCAAAGAGTCAAGTGTCGAGTTTATTAGTTAGCTTTGTTAACCTTGTGCAAAACCAATTCAATACCACAGTCAAATGCTTTAGGATTGACAATGGGGGAGAGTTCTTCAATGCTACATTAAAGAGTTTTTTCCTAGAGAGAGGTATCTTACACCAAAGCTCATGCCCATATACTCCTCAGCAAAATGTTGTCATAGAGAGGAAACATAGGCACCTACTTCAAGTGGCTAGAAGTTTAAAGTTTCAGTCAAATATTCCTCTAAAGTTTTGGGGAGAGTGTGTGTTAACTGCCACTTACTTCATCAATAGGTTGCCGAGTCCATTATTGGATAACAAAAGTCCTTTTGAGTTGCTCTACAACCAAACCCCAGCTTTGAATCACCTAAGAGTGTTTGGGTGCCTATTTTACACAAGCACCCATCAACCAGGTAGAGGTAAATTTGAGCAAAGGGCAGAACAGTGTATCTTTGTAGGATACCCATATGGACAAAAAGGTTACAAAGTTTACAATATCTTGACACGAAAATTCTTTGTATCAAGAGATGTTGTCTTCATTGAAAACATATTTCCTTTTTCATCCAAAAACTCCACTAGCAGTGAAACCATAATACCTATACCTGTTGGAGAAAATGATAATGAAGACAATGAGCAATTTTTACTCAGCCCACAAACTGAGTGCAAAACATCTTGTGATGAGAACTCAGTCAGTTCACCTTTGAGCCATTCACCTTTGCATTCCTTGAATAACTCACCTTCACATTCAATGAACCATTCCCCTTCTGAAACTGTCCCAGAAATCATACCTACTGCTATTCCTGAAATAGGCACTCAAAATGCTTCAGATGAGCATGTCGACACTCAAATTCCTTCTCAGTCAAGTTCCTTAACTATTGCCAAAAGAAAAGAAAAAAGGATGGTGTGACCACCAGTGAAATTGATTGACTATCAGTGCAATGTCCTGACCAAAGAACCAATCTCCAGAGAAGAGAAGACCATACAAACATCATGTCATACATCCCACCTATATCCAATTTCCAAGTATCTCTCCTACAACCATATCAGTCCACAACATATGGCCTTGCTAACCAAAATAGATAACCTGAATGACCCAACTACCTATGAAGCTGCTGTCCAAAATCCTGTATGGCTGCAGTCAATGCAAATGGAGTTGCAGGCACTTGAGGAGAATGATAACTGGCTGTTATGTGATCTTCCTCCAGGAAAGAATCTAATTGGTTGTAAGTGGGTTTATAAGACAAAACAAAAACCTGATGGAAGTGTGGAAAGATATAAATCAAGGTTAGTAGCTAAGGGATACACCCAAGTAGAAGGAGTGGACTTTGAAGATACTTTTGCCCCGGTGTCAAGATTCACTACTGTTAGAGTGTTAATGTCAATTGCAATTGCAAATGATTGGAGATTATACCAGCTAGACATCAACAACAATACATACTTGCATGGTGATCTTCATGAAACAGTATACATGAGCAAACCCCCAGGTATGGTGATTGTGAGGATGGAAGGTGTCTAAGCTAAAAATGTCTATCTATGGACTAAGGCAAGCAGGTAGACAGTGGTACACCAAACTGTCATCTTGCATAAAATCTCAAGGATTTGATCAATGCAACAGTGACCCATGTATGTATGTGAGGAGAGAAGGGAAAATTTTGGTGATACTAGTCTATGTTGATGATCTAGTACTCACCGGTATAGATGAAAGAGGCATTCAGGAAACAAATTTTTTTTTAAATGACACATTCAAAATAAAAGATCTGGGGGAAATGCAATACTTCTTAGGGTTGGAAATTCACAGAGATGCAAAAGGTATTCATGTCGGGCAGAGGAAATACATAATAGATTTGTTGAGAGAGATGAATTCGGAGTTTTGTAAACCTCAGTTAACTCCAGTTAAAGGGAATTCAAAGACACACAAGCTCAGTCATGTCGCAAAAGAGAACACACCAGTGGATGAAACCTCCTTTCGGAAATTGGCAGGAAAGCTCTTATACATAAAAGTGACCAGACCCGACACATTGTATGATGTACACAGTTTAAGTCAGCATGTACAAAGCCCCATGCTAGTTCATTATAAAGCTGCTGTAAGGGTGGTCAAATATCTGAAGGCAACTCTGGGACTAGGTCTCTTTTTCCCATCAAATTTAGACATGAAAATCATAGGTTTTTGTGATGCTGATTGGGCTAGCTGCCCTCTATCGCGAAGGTCTATGACTGGGTACTATATGAAGCTGGGACAGGCTTTAATATCTTGGAGATGCAAAAAACAATGCACTGTAAGCAGGTCATCAGCAGAAAGTGAGTTGAGGTCCACATGGAGTGCTGCAGCTGAGCTTGTTTGGCTGGCCAAGATGATCACTGAGCTGTGTTTCCAGATCAATCATCCCATAGATCTATTTTGTGATAACCAAAGCTCCATACACATTACCGAGAATCCTATATTCCATGAATGCATGAAGCACTTGGAAACGGATTGCTACTATGTAAGGGAGAAATTTCATAATGGTTTCCTGGTGCCCAAATACATCCCAAGCAAGTTACAAGAGGCTGATATTTTTACCAAAGGATTGCCGAAGGAGAGACATTACTTTCTCATGGACAAACTGGGACTATAAAATCTCTTTTTGCCATCTCCAGTTTGAGAGGGGTGAGTTGCAGAATGGTGAAATTAGAGAGTTTGAAGGAAATCAGTATTTAAGTTGCAAATGACTCAAGCAACCTCAGCTTCAATCCATCGAAAAGGTAAGGAAGGAGATGGTAGAATTGTAATAAGCCATGCAACTGGTAAGTTGGTTAAATAAAGGGCATTGAGGTAATTTTGTTTCCTTTTTGAATTAGGTATATAAGCCAGTTCGATGTTGTAAGTAAGTGAGCTCTTCAATTTAGTTTTTGGACCAATTTTGCATTTTCTAGTTTGTTAATCTGCAATCGCAGTAGAGACATTTTATTGTTCATGTTTTCAGAGCTTATGCTCGTTTACAGAAAATGAGAGGATTTTATTTTACTCTCAATTGATTGTCTGTTGATCTATCTTCAAATCGCAACATTGTAGCCTATAATGGACTAATGAGACCTTGTGGTTCTAAATCGTAGGCTCATTGTGGCCTTTCAGTTTTCAACCAATAGGAAGGGTTGGAGATCTATTTTTCAAATATTTCATATTTTAAGATCTATTTCATTCATTTTGATATCATGTTAACTCATTTGAAATGAATCTTTACTATCTAGCATAGGTTGAGATTTTTAAATGGAACTTTGCATTTAACCTTTGCTATTTAGTATGCTAACTTGCTACTTGTTATTTAATCATTGTGCTACTAATGATTTTTGGCTTGCAAGTTAACTTTATTAAAATGGAAGGCTAAAGAAAATTGGGAAAGAAAACAAAAATTATGGAATTTCTCAAGAAATGAGATATGAATTTCATTTTGGCAAAATTTTTGCATAACACCTCTATTTTCTTGATCAAATGATTTCTCTATGCTCATGAATGATTTTGCATGATAATTTATTGAAATCTCATGAGTAGATAAAATTTTGATACTTGGGCAATTTCATGTCATCTAGTTTGAATGAAATGTGCTCTAGGTAGAAATTCATCTTAGAGACTTCATTTTAAATTGAAACTTGATGAAAATGTTTGAGTTTGCTCATGATTTGCTTTCATGTATTTAAAATTGAAAAATCATATGTAACTGGATAAAATTATAACTAGCTCACCTTAGGAGACTCAAAATTAAAAAAATTTGACCTAAGTCAACAATTTGACTTGGAATTTTTATTTTGAGCACAAACTTCACAAACATGTTTAGATTTACTCATATAAAGTGTCTATGTGTCTATGTTTGAAAAACCATGAGTAAAGGATAAAATTTGATACTTAGCAATTTCACTTTATCATGCTTGCTTTTGAATGAAATAATGCTAAGGTAAAAGTTTGACCAAATGATATTATTTTCATTTCATACTTCATAAACATGTTTTAAATGATTATATCTTGATATCTGAAAAGTTTGAATAAAAACTTTTGAAAAATAGCTAATATTTATGAAAATACCATTAGATTTCAATTATTTTTAGAAAAATGCATAAAATTACTTTTTTTATGATTCTTGAAACTGCAAGTTCACTGAAAAATCTAGTTTCTTGTATAAAATTTTCAAAAAATTTCAGCAAAAATATTATTTAATATGGGTTTTTGAAATTGGATTTCCTAACTTTCAAGTATCGTTCTTTCCAAATGTTCAATTCTCCGACACTTTGATGTCACGCCCCAACTCAGGGTCGCGTGACCGGCCAGGGTCTATGTCGTACCCTGAAGCCTACCACATACACTGGATAACAAGATACCGAAAACATGGGAATAAAAATGCTTTTATTTAATTTTCAAAGAAGGTTCAATAATTTTAAAAGAGTTGCAAAACAAACCAACTATAAAGTAAAACAGCTCGAGTTAAAGTCGAATACATGTTTTTCAAATTAACAACTCCCAGTGTATATAAAGAAAACAATCCTAGACATCACGACTATGACTACTAGACGCTGCTACAAGATCTACGACATTGTCTGCCCTTCAGCTACACCATGACTCCAAGCCTTACCTCACTGGTCGGGCTCTGCAAAAACAAGAGAAATAAACCGTGAGTCCACATGGGACTAGTGAGCGGTTCTTCCGAACCTCCACATAAATCCCCAATAACCGCATGTATATAAGTCAGAAAAATATAAAGTTAGGGATCTAATCTAGTCAAGATATGACAAACGACCCAAGGGTTGTCCTGTATAGACCATATAGTCATATAACCAGCCATAACGGCTCAACTAAGCAGAATAGCACCAGGCCACTAGGGCCTGAAATCAAGAACTAATTGCTCGGCTCTAACCGGCCTTACCACACAATGACAGTAATACTCCGGCCGCACGACCTACATAACACATAAGAAATTCAGAGCAAACATTGGGTCGTCAACTAGGATGGTCTGCTAGTCTCCGGACACCTACCGGGTTAGGGATAGCTAATCCCACCCAACTGGGGTCTAATACCTAGCGGGCCCGTTGGTGCAATCTCAAGACCCATATCACTGGCCGAGTCTAGCATTAGTTGCTCCAACTATCCATGCTGCTCAGCTGACCATCACAATCACATTACATAAGCAAAGTGTTCTAAAGTTTTCTTATTTAAAAATCCCGAGCATCCACACGTGCTCGGCCCCTTTATTCCAGGCCTTACCAATCGCACACTATTGCTCACTGGTTGTTTCCTAGGTGTGAGACCTAGCTTATTTACATTAGAGTTTTTCTAAATAATAAGCACCCTAGAGTTTCCTAATAGTCATCTAGCGTCATATGCCACATTTCAAGTGTGAACTACATATCATAATTGTAGAATGTATGAATACATACATGTTACAACCCATAAGTTATAAGCAAATTAACCTACAGCTACTACCATGAACGACCGCATGATGGTAACAATAAAGTAATTAAATTCTGCATTAAATTAATAAATTCCAGCAAGGTAACATTTAATCTATCATGGTAATTTCAATACTAGCATAAGTAATTTGATGAAGGAAATTTTACGAATCATATACCATACATGATCTCAGCCATATATGTGCATTCAAGAGGATATTCATCTAAAAATTTAAATGTTATCTACTAGCATCAACAATCCATTCATCAACCGTTTAATCAATAATTTCAATCGACGAACATATTTACCCATAGATGAAATCAACACATTGGATCAAATCCACCCTCCTCTCCACTTGGCCGAACCCTAAACAAGGGTAACATGTTCGGCCGAACCTTCTTGAAGGGGAAAGGAAGATAAATTTGACCATGACATCGTAAGATCTAATTTCACAAGTTGTCTACACATGAAAAGGGATTGATCCAAGGGGTTTAAACCACTCGAGGGATTTGGAGAAAACTTCGGCATGACCTTTCCCCTTTTTCCTTCAATTGGTCGGCCCATAAAATCAAGAAAACGATGCGGAAACATCCATCGCACGATACAATATGCATAAGGAAACCATAAATCTTGAGAAACTTCAGATCCACAAGGTCCGACGCGAGAAAAACAAGGTTTCATCACCTCTAAGGGCCGGCTACACGCCTACTCTACCGAACTAAGTCCGACCACACACCTTGATCAAAAAGGAAGACAATCTAGGTGATGACGACTCCGATCTCCAGCGACGACACCAATTTCTCGTGCCACCACTCGGAATCCCCTTCTCTCCCTTGACCTCGAGCTGCGTGCGGCACACCTTCCTGAGCCGTACAGCGGCTAAGGTGAGGGGTTTTATATTTTTTATTTTTTTTACTTAAAAGCCCTTCCTCACTTAAGCCCCCCTACTCAACTCAATCCAAGTCCGATTCGAGCCCCGATTAAATCCACATACACGATTTGAACACGACTCATACTAAGGCATCTTATGTTTAAAAAGGAAGGAACATTTAACTAATAAAATTCCATAAGACTTAAATTATACCTTCTACTCGCGGCGATTTCATGACTCGACCCGACTAACTCCCGATCCAGTGCACTATACCAAAAATAAATTATTATTATTTTATATTAAGAAACCTCGGGTCTTACCTTTGATTTTTGGTCCAATTTTCAAATGAGACTTCAAGTATGATATCATAATTCTATTTTTAGTATCGTTCTCATTATTATTTGAGAAAAATCATTTCAAAAATAATTTTTTATTCTTTGACCGATACGAGTAATATCGATACTTGACTTTATACATGATTTCCGAACTTGGATTTTTTTTTTCATTCCTTGCTATCATGTATAATTTGGTCTCATATGAGATATTTGGTTTTCATCCCTTTGGTTGAGATCTTCATGCTTCATGAAAAATACTTTTAGAGTCTCAACTTTGACTATAGGTTGACTTTTCTTGCCCTTTTTGATTGATGTCAAAAGGGGGAGAAAAATATAGGTAAAGGGAAAGATAATATAGGAAAACCATGCATATAGAAAGGGGGAGTATAATCACTTAGGTATGCATGATGATAGGGGGAGAAATCCCATGATTGATATCCTTCGATGCTTAAATGATATATTTTCTTAAGGATATTTGTTATCATAAAAAAGGGGGAGATTGTTGGCCTAAGGTTTTCAATCTTGGTCTTAATCTCGGTTTTGACGATAACAAAATATGGAACTAATGATTTCACTGAGAAATATTTTCATATTCCAAGTTGGTTAGGGTGGACGTTGATCGACGTGCTCGGGTTTTCGTCGTAAGATAGAGTTTAGGTTTAGGGTGTCTAGCATATGTTGTAAATCCTCAAATTGATGCATATGAACCGAAAACCCATAAATGAACATCGCGAGAAAAATTCGCAAAATGACTTATTTCCCAGGTGTCAACCAATGGATGATCGACGGGCTGATCGATCGGCCATCAATCGGCCACCGACCGGCCACAGCCCAAATTGGGCAGTGTGCTCCGGTTGGTGGTTGGTCGCTCGGCCGGCCACCGATCGGACGGTGCCAACTAGCAAAATCTTGCCCGTTGGTATGGCTCTTGAGGCCATCTCGATCTCCTCATCGCTTATAAATACCAGCCATGACAAGCCTTCCTTGTTGATCCAACACTTCCTTGAGTCATCTTCGATCATTCTTAAGCTTTCATTGAGACACCTTTGATCAAACCCCAGCCTTGAACCTTCATTCTTGATCTTGCTTTTAAATCCTTAAAGATCAAGGCATCAAGAGGAGCTAGGTGATTCTTGTTGGAGCTAAGTATTATTGTTTTGATTATTGCTCCAATTGTTATTGTATTTTGTTGTTAATTTTCATTGTATATCAAGTGTGTAGGCCATTTCTCCAACACGTTCGATTGGCCACCGACCGGCCATAGCCCAAACTGGGTAGTTTGCTCCGGTCGGTGGTCGGTCTCTCGGCCGGCCATCGATCGGGCGGCGCCAACTAGCAAAAACTTGCCCGTTGGGATGGCTCTTGAGGCCATCTCTCCTCATCGCATATAAATATTAGCCATGAGAAGCATCCTTGTTGATCCAACACTTCCTTGAGCCATCTTTGATCATTCTTAAGCTTTCATTGAGACACCTTTGATCAAACCTAGCCTTGAATCCTTAAAGATTTACCTTATCAAGGCATCAAGAGGAGTTAGGTGATTCTTGTTGGTGCTAAATATTATTGTTTTGATTATTGCTCCAATTGTTATTGTATTTTGTTGTTTATTTTCATTGTATATCAAGTGTGTAAACCTTTGTTGCTAAGTTTAATTGAGTTGGGTGGTAGCCTTTGTGTTTAAGGCTTAAATCCATCGATGTACTTAGTTTGCTACGATTAGTGATTGTTGTCCCTTAAGGTTGAGATGGAAGAGTGTTTTTGGTAAGAAGGAGGAGACTTTCGGGTGTGTAAGTGCCTTAGGTTGAGAGCAGAGACTCTTCTGGTAAAAGGTCCTCATTGTAAGGGAATCGATATAATCTAGTAAAGCTAAGTTTGAAAATCATAAGCGGGGTGCTTAGGTAGTGGAGTAGGCATTGGGGCTAAACCACTATAAATCTCATTGAGTTAGCATTGATACTTTGTGTGTTGAATTGCTTCGTATTCATTGCTTCTGCTTGCTATTAATATCGTATTTAGCATAACTTATCAAGAAACTATTAATACCGAAGTTAGGTTAAAATTTTAGTTAACATACTATTCACTGCCCTCTAGTGGGGCCATTTCACCAGCACTCCTATCGTCGTTCAAGTCACACACACGCATGTTCTCCAATGCTAGTCCACACCAAGCACCTCGCAACGAAAGGGGCAACGATGAATAGGGCTCGTTGTGGCTCAACGGAGTGGCTTTCTCGACCCTGAAAAGTACCAAGGCTCAATCGGACCTTCCACCTGCCAAACTGTCGTCTCAATAGTGACATGTCAGAACCCCTTTTCCGACAATCATATCTACTCTGACCAGAGACTCCTAAGTTGAAACTTGCAGGGATACATTGGACACTATTTCCTCTCACTAGGAGTAACTATTTTCGTATTGGTTGCTCACCTACCTCCATGAATGCTTTCCCATGCCTAGAAGTATCTGGCTCATGACTCTTAAAGGCCACGTAGGGATAAAACCAAAGCAATGGGTCATCAATCACAAGGTAACCATGACAACCTCAAGTCCAAGGACTGCTTGCACCTACTATCACCCGAGGAACATCTTATTGACACTCATGTAAGGATTCCATTCTGTGTTCCTCGTGTAGGTCAGTTTAGTGAACGCATTCCCTAATGAGCACATGCGCTTGTACATTAATGGTGGTTCATATGTAACTATGAGAACAGCTACCCCCTATCGTATAGGGCATGTATCAAGTGCACTAGTCTTCCCAAAATCACCAATCCCCTAATCGGTGATCCTACGACGAGGAGTATTTAGAACAAGGGCATCTAGATTCCATCTTTAAGTGGCATGATCTCATCATGGCTTTGGAATCATTCGCCCGAGTCCGTGGGATTCATCAAAATCTAATATAGATATAGCATATGATGAAAAGTTGTCTCATTTATTCATTATCAAAAATAGTTCCCTACACATCGACATGTGATTGGCTCAAGGGCACTATTTCTTTCACACGGTCCTCGGCCCCATAGTCGCTACCTCTGGCCTCAACACCCTTACACTACAAGGACTCAATTTTTGGCTCAAGGGCTCAACTCAGTTTTTGTGATTGGCTCAAGGGCACTATTGTTTCTGTTTGTCAGCCTAGCGGGCTAGTCCGAGGTCAAGCTGAGTCGACTCGTGGTCCGGTGCGAGCTTCCGAGCTCGGGTAAGTAGGAGTTTGGTTTATGCAGATTATATCTAGATTAGATAAATTTAATTAATTGTGTTGTTGCATGTGTGTGATTATTAAATTATATCGTATATGGTGTTTATGTGAAGAATGGGGTTAGAATGGATTTAATTAAGTTTAATCGGGCTAGCGAGTTCGGGTTCGGCTTGAGGTGGATGCGGGTTTGCTAAAGGGTTTAGTGGAGTTAGGATTGAGGATGGAGTATAAAACCCCCTCACCTTTTGCTTACGGCTCCCCATTGGAGCCACACAAGCCTCTTGAAGAGAGGAGCAGCTGCCAGTCGCCAAGCTAGCTGCCAGCCAGCTGCCCCTCTCCTCTCCCCTCTTGGAGTGCCAAAGCCAAGCCCCTTCCTCTTCTTCTTCTTCTTCCTTTACTTCTCCCTTGGAATCCAAGTCGTGGCTTGAGGAGGAGTCACTGCCCCTCTTCTTCCTCTTCTTGGAGCCAACGGCTTGAGGAGGAGCCGCCGCCACCCCCTTTTCCCCTTGGTGGAGCCGAGTCGCTTTCTTTGAGGCCGGATTCGGAGAACACCGCTTGGAAGATCTTCTCCAATTGTTTTTCCTAATCTAGGTTAGTGGTCTTACCCCTCCTTCTTCTCGGGTTTCTTCAAATTCTTGAAGCCGTTCTTGAAGGCAAAGATGTTCTTGATTTGTTTTCTGACGATCTCTCGAATTATCAACATTCTTTTTATTTGCCGTGCTTGAGGAGACCCTAAACCCTTCCCTATGGGGCTTGACAGCCCTAGGATGATCCTAGGGGTGATCGGCCAAGATGGAGATGAGGGTGCCCTCTAGGTGTTTGATAAAATGCTTAAGAGAATGTTTTTGTAGTGTTCTTGAGATCTATGCCTTAAATCGCTTGTTAATTTAGGTTTCTACATGCCAAAGCATGCCTTGCAACTAATCTGTGATTTTTGGATAGAACTCATGTGTTACAAGTTAAGATCTTGATGTTGATGCCATGTGAAATCTTGAGATGAGATCTTGGTAATGATACTTGATTCTTGTTTAAAGATGATGATTGATGCTTGTTTGCTTTGTTTAATTCATAGAATAATTGTTAGATTATCTCAAGATTAGTATTCTATTTTAGTGATAATTAAAGATCTATTTTTTGTAAATATTCGGATTTATTTCCATGTCATGCTGAAAAATCAATCTTGCTCGAATTTCATGCTAAGATGATGAATCTATGTTGTTTTTGAAATACATGTTGTGGTGTGTGTATTTTTCTGAACATAATCGTGTAATCTATCGTTTTGACCAGAAAACATAGTTTGGAAACATAGGACACATTCTAGAGACCAGATTCGGGTTAGATACATCAGTTTCGGGCACAACAGTAAGCTAAAACAAAACTCTAATCTTGGTGATCTAAATTTTAATTGCATAATTAAAATTGAGCAAAGGGTCAACATAATCTGTCATGAACCAACAAATAATGTTTATGCATGAAATAAAATCACATGGGCTTATGACATTACGAGTCTAGGAGTTGGGGTATGTATTGGAGTGTTGAAACGCTTCCCAATAAGGACACCCCTAACACACCATAGGAGATACTTGATTTAGGTCATGTTGCGCCATCTCGTATTTAATGGCAGAGAGGCTTGATTACGAGCCGAATTGCGGGCTAGGCCCGGAAGGTTGGATGGCTAATTCCCAACTTGTGGAACAAGTTCGGATGGGCAAATCCCGATTGTTCCCAAGATTCTATATTTAAAAAAATAAGTTTGGATGGGCGAATCCTGATTATTCCTACATTATCTTTTTGGAACAAGTTCAGATGGGCAAATCCCGATTGTTCCGATGTGGTCTCGTGGAATAAGTTTGAATGGGCAAATCCCAATTATTCCCGAGGTGTTTTAAAGGAATAAGTTCGGACAGGCAAATCCCGATTATTCATGTGATATCCTAAAGGGGTAAGTTCGGATGGGCAAATCTTGAATATCCCTGCGATATCTAAAAGGGTCAAGTTCGGATGGGCGAATCCCGATTGTCCGTTCGCGTCTTGTGGAGCAAGTTCGGACGGGCCAATCCCAATTGCTCCCGAGTTTCTTTATATTATGATAAGTACGGATGGGCCAATCCCGATTATCCTAGTATGCTTTGTTGCCTTAGGGCATGGTAGGCTTAGGCCTGTAGATCTTCACTGTTTGGTGTTGGTTGCCTTCGGGCATGTGGTGGCCAGATGGCCTGATAGTTAGTCACACCTTCGTGACTTTATTCCTATTGAGATAGGTGTTATGCTTATGCTTTATCTCTGTGTTGTTTTTTTTCCGTGGGGGTTGGTAGAACCGCTCTCTGAGTTCTTTGAACTCACCCGTTGTCATTGTTTTTGGTTTGTAGATCCTGACCGGTGAGGTGGGCTGGAGCACTTGGTGCGGCTAGAGGGCAGAGGAGCTACATTGATCTCAAGTAGTCCTAGTTATGGGTCGTAGTCAAGTTTTTTATAGTTAGTCATGCACTTCTGTTTCAATGTTTTGGAGTTGTAGTCGCTTGGGGACATTCATGTCTTTATTTCATATTTCATTATAATTGAACAGTTGAACTTGATTTATTATTTTCGTACTTTATTATTTTGCTAAACTTACTTATAATTAATTCTAGTTTGGTTTTCCATTTGAAATAAAACTCATTTATTTCTTTCCGCTATGTTTTATTGTTGAGTTGGCATGTGCATGGTTTAGGCTGCGGGGTATAGACATGTATACCCTGGCCGTTCACGTGACCCTGAGTTGGGGCGTGACAATGTGGTATCAGAGCATGTGGTTCGGTTTGACTATGACCTGGAGTTGTCACCGTATAGGGCGTTCCTAGCGTGTCAGTATACGGTAGGGGTATGTTATGCGATCAATGGGCTAAATCTGCACCTCAGCGTGACTCATGGTTAAGTTTGCAAAATGTTAGGGTGAATTTAATTGCCTGATTATTATTTGTTTTTTCTGGTGATTCCAGATTTATAGAGGCCTTTGATGCCGCGAGGAGCAATAGTGACAGCAACTCTACTGAGCACCGAGGGCGAGGCCGGGACCGGGGTCGTGGGAGACCACCGCAGGCCTGATAGGATGTGGGTCAGGATCCCATGGTTGTGCAATTATAGGCTAGAGTGGCCAAGCTGACTAAGGCGCTCCGCAAGGTTCATGAGCTGAGGCAGCAGCCACAACCAGTACCAGCAGCACCTGCAATACCAGAGGTGGTCCAGTAAGTAGCACTGGTGGTCAGAGCCCCAATAGCACCTTCATATGCAGATTTTGTTGCATTCAGGCCACCGGAGTATACATGAATAGATCAGCGAGCGGAGGACAGCAGATCCACCGCAGGCCGGAGGTCATAACGATTCCAAAGACCATAAGGGTTTAGGACCAGGGGTGTCATCTAGAGGCACGCAGCGGAGGTCTGGGCCACAGTCGTGTAACCGATGTCACAGGAAGCACTGGGGAGCTTACTGGGGTCATTCAGATGTATGTTTTAGCTATGGGCAGACTGGGCACTACATAAAGGATTGTCCTGGCAAGGGCAGTCAGTAGCCTGATCAGATCAGAGGAAAAACACCTACGTCAGTGGGTTCCGTCGCTTTGAGGGGTCAAACTCATGGTGGAGGCTAGCGAGCTGGTGGTTCAGAGAGACCCACTACACGAGTGTTTGCTGTGAACCAAGAGGGTGCAGAGGCATCCAGGGCAGTTGTGTCAGATAACTTTATTGTTGGTTCAGTCATTGCATATGTCTTGTTTCATTCAGGTGCTACGCACTCTTTTGTGTCTGCTTTGTTTGCTGCTATGTTGACAGGTAAACTCTTTGTTCTTGAGTTGCCTCTTGTGGTGTCAACGCCTACGGACATTTCTGTTCTGGCAGAGACAGTCTTTCGGGGCTGCAAGGTGGTCATTTATGGGCACGTGCTGATGGCCAAATTGACACTCCTGCCGATGCTGGAACTTGACGTGATTTTGGGCATGGACTGGTTGGCGGATCATTTCACCTTAGTGGATTGCAGGGCTAAGACTGTGACCTTCAATAAGCCCGGATTGCCCCAGTTCACCTTCCAGAGTGAGGGAAGAGGAGAGTCGTTGATGGTAATTTCAGCTCTCAATGCCCGGAAGCTACTTTTGGGCAGGTGCCAGTCCTTCTTGGCCTTTGTATCGATAGTAGAGGGAGGCAGAGGTGCGGCTAGGGACATCGAGGGGACGCTGTGGTATGTGAGTTCTCTAATGTGTTTCTGAAGGAATTGCTAGGGTTACCTCTAGAGAGGGAGATTGAATTATGTATTGATTTACAGCCAGGGGTGAAGCCGATCTCCATTCCTCCATATCGGATGGCACTAGCTGAGTTGAGGGAGTTGAAGTCCCAGTTGTAGGAGCTGCTTGAGTTGGGCTTCATTCGTCCAAGTGTTTCGCCTTGGGGTGCTCCAGTGCTCTTTCTGAAAAAGAAAGATGGGTCCATGCGGATGTGCATTGATTACCGGCAGCTTAACAAGGCAACGGTGAAGAATCGGTACCCACTGCCCAGGATTGATGATTTATTTGATCATCTTCAGGGAGCTCAGTGGTTTTCAAAAATTGACCTACAGTCAGGGTACCATCAGTTGAGGATCCGGGACAGTGATGTCCCCAAGACTGCTTTCAGGTCGAGGTATGGGCACTTTCAGTTCCTAGTGATGCCCTTCGGGATGACTAATGCACCTGCGACATTTATGGATATGATGAACCGAGTGTTCAGGGAATACTTGGATAAATTTGTAATTGTATTTATTGATGACATCTTGATTTATTCCAGGAGCAAGGAGGAGCATGCTGAGCACTTGAGGGTAGTTCTGGAAACTCTCATAGAGCATAGATTGTATGCCAAATTCTCCAAGTGCGAGTTCTGGCTAAAATGTATGGGATTCCTTGGCCATGTGGTGACCAGGGAAGGAATAAAAGTGGACCCTGCAAAGATATAAGCAGTTTAGAATTGGAAGAGACCGACTAATGTCTTAGAGATTCGCAGTTTCCTGGGGTTGGCAGGTTATTACAGAAAATTCATGGAGAATTTCTCCAGGATTGCAACGCCATTGACCCACCTGACTCAGAAGAAGGTCAAGTTCGAATGGGATAGTAAGTGCGAGGAGAGTTTTCTGAAGCTCAAGGACCGCTTGACGTCGGCACCAGTTATAGTAGTACCGTCAGGCTCGGGAGGATTTGTTGTTTATTGTGATGCCTCCCAGGTCGGCTTGGGTTGTGTGTTGATGCCTCCTGATATTGACAAGTCAGGAGGAGGCCGTTGGCTCAGGATTTGGCCAAGTGTGTGGATGGCGGGGCAGTCTTGTCAATATCACCTTCTGGTGCGCTGGTGGCTCACCTGAGGGTGATGTCCACATTGGTAGACATGCTGCGAGCAGCGCAGGAGGAGGATGCTTTTTGTTCACTCACTAAGGATCTAACCAGGAGAGGCGATGCCGATAATGGTTTTGGTATTGACTCGGAGGGCGTTCTGAGGTTTAAGAACAGGATAGTGCTGCTAGATATGGCCGAGGTTCGTAGGTAGGTGCTAGAGATGGCTCATCGATCCACATACACTATGCATCCAGGAGCCACAAAGATGTACCGAGATATAATGCAGAATTATTGGTGGAAAGACATGAAAAGAGAGGTGGTTGAGTTCGTGTGTAAGTGCCTGGTGTGTCAGCAAGTGAAGGCTGAGCGTTTGAAGCTGGCAGGGTTGCTCTAGAACCTGGAAGTACCAGAGTGAAAATGGGAGAAGATAACCATGGATTTTGTGACGGGGTTGCCAAAGTCTGGAAAGGGCAACGATTCTATTTGGGTAGTGGTAGATCGCCTAACCAATATGTCACATTTTATACCAGTTAGAACGACCTTTTCAGCTGAGTAGTATGTGAGGTTATTTTTGGATCGGATCGTCGCTTATCATGGTGTTCCGGTTATGATCATCTCAGATCGGGGTACTCAGTTCACGGCTCGATTTTGGCAGTCTTTCCAGGAGACATTGGGCACTCAAGTTCGGTTTAGCACTGGATTTCACTCTCAGACACATGCTCAGTCGGAGTAGACCATTCAGACATTGGAGGATATGCTGAGAGCTTGTGTTCTAGATCTGGAGGGTAGTTGGGAGAGGCACTTACCCCTGATTGTGTTTGCCTACAATAATAGCTACCACAGCAGCATCGGGATGGCCCCATTTGAGGCATTGTATGGGCGGAGATGCAGGTCGCCTGTGGGTTGATTTGAGGCAGGGGATTCCCTTATGATGGGACCTGACCTGGTGGAGGAGGCAGTAGAAAAGGTGAAGCTAATCAGAGAGAGGTTGTTGGCAGCTCAGAGTCGCCATAAGATGTATGTTGATGGAAAGGCCTGGGAGGTAGAGTTTGCTGAGGGGGACATGGTGTTCCTTAAAGTGTCCCCTATGAAAGGGGTGGTGAGATTTGGTAAGAAAGGAAAGCTAAGCCCTAGGTTCATTGGGTCATTTCCTATTCTCAGGCACAGGGGAGCTGTGGCCTATGAGTTGGCTTTACCTCCTAGTATGGATCGGGTGCATCCAGTGTTCCATGTATCTATGCTGAAGAAGTACATTCGGGATGAGTCCCATGTGATTGAGCCTATCGCAGTGGAGGTGGATTCAGCAATTTCCTATGAGGAGCAGCCAATCGAGGTGCTAGATCGGTAGATTAGAAAATTTAGGTCCAAGGAGATCCCCTTGGTTAAGGGCAGGTGGGAGCACCATTCCGTGCAGGAGGCCACTTGGGAGGTGGAGCAGGATATGAGGGAGTGTTATCCTTCATTGTTTGATGATCTAGTGAGTCTTTAATTTTCTTTTTCTGAAATTCGAGGACGAATTTTCTTTAAGGAGGGAGGATTGTGATATCCTAGATATTTTTTTTCCTCTATTGTTTGTGTTTGTCAGCCTAGCGGGCTAGTCTGAGGTTGAGATGACTCGACTCGTGGTCCGGTGCGAGCTTGCGAGCTCGGGTAAGTAGGAGTTTGGTATATGCGGATTATTTCTTGATTAGATAAATTTAATTAATTGTGTTGTTGCATGTGCATGATTATTAAAATATGTCGAATATGGTGTTTATGTGAAGCATTGGGTTAGAGTGGGTTTAATTAAGTTTAATCGAGTTAGCGGGTTCAGGTACGACTTGAGGCAGATGCGGGTTTGATAAAGGGTTTAGTGAAATTAGGGTTGAGGAGGGAGTATAAAACCCCCTCGCCTTTGGCTTGCGGCTCCCCGTTGGAGCCACATAAGCCTCTTGAAGAGAGGAGCAGCTGCCAGCCGCCCCTCTCCTCTCCCCTCTTGGAGCCGCCAAGCCTAGCTGCCAAAGCCAAGCCCCTTCCTCTTCTTCTTCTTCTTCTTCTTCCTTTTCGTCCCCCTTGGAAGCCAAGCCGTGGCTTGAGGAGGAGCCGCTGCCCCTCTTCTTCCTCTTCTTGGAGCCAGCAGCTTGAGTAGGAGCCGCCGCCGCCGCCCCCTTTTCCCCTTGGTGGAGCCAAGATGCTTTCTTTGAGGCCGGAATTGGAGAACGTCGCTTGGAAGATCTTCTCCGATTCTTCTTCCCAATCTAGGTGAGTGGTCTTACCCCTCCTTGGGTTTCTTCGAATTCTTGAAGTCGTTCCTGAAGGCAAAGATGTTCTTGATTTGTTTTCCGGCGATCTCTCGAATTATCGCTGTTCATTTTGTTTGTCATGCTTGAGGAGGCCCTAAACCCTCCCTTATGGGGCTCGGCAGCCCTAGGATGATCCAAGGGGTGCTCGGCCAAGGTGGAGATGAGGGTGCCCTCTAGGTGTTTGATAAAATGCTTAAGAGAGATTTTTGTTGTGTTCTTGATATCTATGCCTTAAATCGCTTGTTAATTTAGGTTCCTACATGCCAAAGCATGCCTTGCAACTAAACGGTGATGTTTAGATAGAACTCACGTGTTAAAGTTAAGATCTTGATGTTGATGCCATGTGAAATCTTTAGATGAGATCTTGATAATGATACTTGATTCTTGTTTTAAGATGATGATTGATGCTTGTTTGCTTTATTTAATGCATAAAATAATTGTTAGATTATCTCAAGATTAGTATTCTGTTTTGGCGATAATTAGATATCTAATTTTTGTAAATTTTCGGATTTATTTTCAAGTCATGCTGAAAAATCAATCTTGCTGGAATATCATGCTAAGATAATGAATATGTGTTATTTTTTAAATACTTTTTGTGGTGTGTGTATTTTTCTGAACATAGCCGTGAAATGTATCGTTTTGACCAAAAAACGTAGTTTGGAAACATTGGACACACTCTAGAGGCTAGATTCGGGTTAGATACATTAGTTTTGGGCACAACAGTAAGTTAAAATAAAACCCTAAAACAAAACCCTAATCTTGGTGACCTAAATTTTAATTGCATAATTAAAATTGAGCAAAGGGTCTGCATAATCTGTCATGAACCAACAAATAAAATTTATGCATGAAATAAAACCACACAGGCTTATGACATTAGGCGTCTAGGAGTTGGGGTCGGGTATTGGAGTGTTGAGACGCTTCCCAATAAGGACAATCCTAAGACACCGTAGGAGACACTTGACTTAGGTCATGTTGCGCTATCTCTTATTTAATGGCGGAGAGGCTCGGTTAGGAGCCGGATTACAAGCTAGGCCCGGAAGGTTGGATGGCTAATTCCCAGCATGTGGAACAAGTTTGGATAGGCAAATCTCGATTTTTCCTGCGTATCTTGCGGAACAAGTTCGAATGGGCAAATCCCGATTGTTCCCAAGATTCTATATTTAAAGGAATAAGTTCAGATGGGCGAATCCCGATTATTCATACATTATCTTTTTGGAACAAGTTCGGATGGGCAAATACCAATTGTTCCGGTGTGGTCTCGTGGAATAAATTCGGACGAGCAAATCCCAATTATTCCCGGGGTGCTTTTAAGGAATAAGTTCAGACGGGTAAATCTCGATTATTCCTATTATATCCTAAAGGGATAAGTTCGGATGGGTAAATCCCGATTATCCCTGCAATATCTAAAAGGGGCAAATTCGAATGGGTGAATCCCAATTGTCCCTTCACGTCTCGTGGAGCAAGTTCGGAGCAAGTTAGGATAAGTTCGGATGAGCCAATCCCAATTATCCTAGTATGCTTTGTTGCCTTAGGGTATGGTAGGCTTAGGCATGTTGATCTTCACCGTTTGGTGTTGGTTGCCTTCGGGCATGTGGTGGCCAGATGACATGATAGCTAGTCACACCTTCATTACTTTATTCATGTTGAGATAGGTGTTATTCTTATGCTTTATCTCTGTTTTGTTTTTTTCCGTGGGTGTTGGTAGAACCGCTCACTAAGTTCTTTGAACTCATCCGTTGTCGTTGTTTTTGTTTTACAAAGCTTGACCGGTGAGGTGGGCTGGAGCACTTGGCACTGTTGGAGGGCAGAGGAGCTACATTGATCTGATAGTAGTCCTAGTTAGGGGTCGTAGTCGTGTTTTTGGTAGTTAGTCATGCACTTGTGTTTCAGTGTTTTGGAGTTGTAGTTCCTTGGGGACATTCATGTTTTTATTTCAGATTTCATTATAATTGAACAGTTGAACTTGATTTATTATTTCCGCACTTTATTATTTTTCTAAACTTACTTATATGAATTTTGGTTTGGTTTTCCATTTGAAATAAAACTCGTTTATTTCTTTCCGCTATATTTTATTGTTGAGTTGGCATGTGTATGGTTTAGGCTGTGGGGTATAGACATGTATACCATGGCCGGTCATGTGACCCTGTGTTGGGGCTTGATAGTTTTCACCAGCCTGACTTGTTGGCCACCCCACCATTACTTCTGATCTCAGAGCCCTTATTCAACCCCTCGTGCATGGTCCTCGGCCTCCCAGAGCCGCTCCATCTGGCCTCAAAGCCCTTATACGACCAGGACTCGGTTTTACCAGTGTGGCTCGTTGGCAACCGTGCCATTACTTCTAACCTCAAAGCCCTTACACGACCAGGACTCAATTTTCACCAGTGTGGCTCATTGACCACCGCACTATTACTTTCGGCCTCAGAACCGTTAGTCGACCCTTCACTCGCGCTCGTACTTTGCGCTCCTCGGCAAGCTCGGCTTGAACCCCTGAGTGTGATCCTCGGCTACCTCACCACTACTTCCGGCCTTAGAGCCCTTACTCAACCCCTCGAATGTGGTCCTACCTTACGCTCCTCAGCTAACTCGGCTTGAACCCCCAAGTGCAGTCCTCAGCCTCAGTACACGACTAGGACTCGGTTTTCACCAACCTGGCTCGCTAGCCACCGCACCGTTACTTCCGGCGTCAGGGAACATACTTAATCCCTCACGCAGTCCTGCCTTTCGTTCCTCGGTGAGCTCGACTTGAACCCATAAGTGCGGTCCTTGGCCCCTAGAGTTGTTACTTTTGGCCTAAACGCCCAAACACGATCAGGACTCGATTTTCACCAGCCCATCTCATCGGCTACCATGCCATTACTTTTGGCCATTACTTCTTAAGGGACGAGGCACCTTGGCATTGGCCAGCACTACAGAAGCTTCTTTCTCTAGGACATCCTCGTCCATTGGAGAAACAACGCATGGCTCAGGAGCAGCAGCTGGTAAACCCTCCTAGAAGGTATCAAGAACCTCCTGCTTGGGCTCAGGATCCACTAAAGCCTCATCCTGTATCTCTTTGAGACAATCTGCTCCGGAGAAGTCAGTCTCGGGAGCGAAAAATTGAGCATGCTCAATCACCTTGTTGAAACCTTCATTATACAGGATTAAACCGGCATCTCGCCAACGGTTCATCTCATCCACAGGATTCTTTGCCATCCATTTGCACTCCTCCACCTCAGCCCGCAAACGAGAACTCTTTGCTGCAGACGCCTCAAGCCTCTTCTTGGACTCATCTTCAACGTCCTTTAGTCGAGCAGCTAACTCTGCAATAGTAAGATTTAAATGCTAAATCTCATGATTCTTCACTCTCCTGACTTTGGCCAATTCAATCTTCAACAACTCTACTTCCCGCATATGAGCCTCAGATTTCTAAGACCCAAACCGCCTCAGTCTGTCCATCAAGGCTAACAATTGAGTCCACATCTCTAAACCACTAGGTTCCCCGAACGAAAAGAACCACATGTGTACAGAACCATGACCATGTGTTGAGCCAATGACGAGGAACTTCCGCGGTCTCCATGCCTGACACTGAGGCTTTATTCCCTGCAGAAGTCATACCCTCATAGAATGACGTGCCTCTGCTAAAGCAAGGACTCCCAGCCTGCTCCTCCAATCATGAAAGTGGAACAGAAGGAGTCGAGCTAGAAGGGCTGGACAACTCCACTAAACTCGACGACCGAGGACTATGGACTCATGTATCTTGGACCTCCAAGTCCTCCAATACTGGAAACTCTAAAGTCAACAGCGACGATGGTTGATTTGGCCTGGATGGAGAACCATCCACCAACAGATCTTTCCCTCTACTAGTCGCAAGGATACTCCCCCTCTTGCTCCTAAGGCAACCGCGAAAAATCGTCTCATCCAACATGGACAACATTTTCTGATAGCCCCTCCAAGTCCCTTTTTAACATTTTCTTACAAGAAAAAGGCTCAGAAGGGCCACACTTGATAAAAAAAATCCACGATGCTTCTCTTCTTATCAGAAAGAACTCCATCTTCTACGTGCCCTAGGCACAGGCTCCTCAGTCCATGACAAAGGAAATATCTCCTTACGGGAGTCAGGGTCCAAATAAAATGGACACATGAATGACTTTGACTTTACCTTGAAGAAGCACTCTTCGAAATTCTGGTGAGAACTCCAGAAAGAATTGAAGAGTTTCTTCCCTGGTACACTACTGAGGGACATCAAAACTCCATTCTGAGGATCTTTTATCTGAAAGAAAGAAAAGAATACATAAAATCTTGGCTCAAGGCCGAGAGACTACATTAGAATATGAAAGTAGCAAATAGCCGCCCAACTATTTCGATGTAGTTGCCAAGGAGATGCATTCGCCTAATTCAATATCCCACACTCAAATTAAGTCCATAAAGGGAAAACGTACTCCAAGTTCTTCAAATGGAATCCGATACATAAAGACGGATCCAAACTCCCCACGTTGAAAAATCCTATTTGAGGAGGAACAAGGGAGACAATCAAAGGAATCCTCATCGTCGTAACGACAAATCTTTACCCTATCTCGGAAAGCCTATATGTTCCTTAGGGTGGTCATCATCAAGCCTTCTCACCGTATTGTAATGCCCAAAATCCTAATAATAATATTTTATCCTTAATTAAGCAGGGGACCGTGAGCTTGAGTTAGCACGGGTTGGCGAAGAGCTTCGGGATTGAATCCGGGTAAGTATTTTATATATATATATATATATAATAGGAAAAATTTATTTACCTTATTTATGTGATTTAGCATGCTAATATGATAGAGGGTCTCGAGACAAGTCTATAGGTTCAAGCAAAACTCAAATTGGAGCTAGAACGAATTAGATATGGGTTTTAGAAGTCGAGTCGCGTAAGTGGGGGCGTTTTGGTAATTTGGGCCAATCAAGGCCCATAAAATACTCATTGGGGCGCATGGCTACAGTTTTAGCCACACGCCACCCGAGAGAGAGAGAGAGAGAGGAGGCAATCGGAGGTGGAGGAGCCGATTCGGAGTTGGAATTATGCGAGTTCATCGGCGCCGATTGAAGGAAGATCCTTAGCGACTTCTTCCTTTTTGTCTTCTCCAAAGAGGTGAGTGGATTAGCCTTCTTTTTTCTCTTTTCTTTAGTCATGCTGCAGCCCCTATGTCATGGTGTTTCGTCAATTTTTGGTTCAATTTTGTCGTATCGGATTGAGTATTCTAAGTGAGGGTTTTCTCGTCATCGTTGTGATTTCGCCGGATCAATTTTTGGGTGATTTGGCCGCCCCTACCCTTGCTATGCCACCCCTCTTCCTCTTGTATTCTTGATGATTTCTTTAGTATTCTTGATGGTTGTTGAGGATTCTTGAAGCTTGTTGATGTCTTGGTGAACGAAGGATGTTTTGGGGGGTTTTAGGGTATGCCACCACACACTTTAGGGTTCTTTAGGAACCCTAGCGTGTTCGGCCACTTTAAGGTTCGATGTTAGGGTCCTAGATATATTTTTACACCTAGGGAACACACTTTAGGGTATGTGGAATTATTTCTAATAATTATAAAAATTGTAGAGACCTACAATTAGGAATTTTAGGACCCTAGGGATACCTAGAGACATTAGAATCCTAGTTTGATATTCGGATGGGCCGACCCTAATGACACCCAAGGGGGCCGAACCCTCCTTACCCTTAGGGCACTCGGGTGAGGGAGGTAGGCCGGCCCGAAGGTACTCGGCTAGGGTCACCAAGATGGTTTAAATTGCGTAGGATTGTTAAGTGGTGATACCTTGTTTTAGGGTATATACATATGCTTTTCATTCTCTTTTCCTATGTGATTGGACGTGTTGTATTTCTTTATTATGAGTTGTACATTTCATGTTATATATATATATATATACACATATGCGTGGTTGTGATATATGACATGAGGATATGGAGATTGAGGTATGTCCTTAACTCATCTGTGTTATTTACTGTCTAGCGCATCTTGCATTTTATATATATAACTGCGTGTGTGATGTGCATGTGCATTTCCCGGTAACCTCACTGGTGAGGGGAGGGTATGCCCCAAAGAGACAGCATTGGCCTTATTCCGAAAGTCCGACTGGTGAGGGGAGATCATACCCTAAAGAGACAGCTCGGAGACCCGATCGATGAGGGGAACATATGCCCCAAAGAGATGGTTTGGAAGAGTTAGTGTCGGTGAGGGGAGTGCATGCCCCAAAGAGACAGCACTGAGATGGGAGGTAGTTTGGAGGCCACACCGTCTACCTACCCTACGTGGCTATAAGGGACCGACGGATCCGGTGTTCATTCATGTGGATGTGTCATGCATTGTGATTATTTATCTGTGATAGATGCTATTATCATACGCAAGGTAGAAGATAAGCATATTATGTTATGTTGTCATTTACTACTTATATTATGCTTCATTATTATTGTTGATTGCATGATGATGATGTGGTGGAAATGAGGACTGATCTACTTATTAAGTCCTACTCGGACTTACCCCTCATTTTTGTTATTTTTCAGCACGTGAGCGAGATCGGAGAGGTACCGGGGTGCGGTAGCATGGTTGGTGGCGGCAGGGCAGTAGGTCTTATGACATGTCGTGGTCGAGGGGAATACCTGAGTCCTTTTAGTTCTCTTTGAGTTATTGAGTCATGTAGACTCAGGTTATTATTTAAGCATTTCTCTTTCTTTTAGGCGTCTTGGTTTATTTATTAAACTTTATTTAAATAACTTGAACATTTATATTTCATTGTGTCTATAGATTGGTTTGGAATTTAAGTCTATTTATTATCTTTTGAAATGTCATAGTCTGTTCAGGTTATTGTTGTGTATGTGGTTTGAGTTATATTAGGCTTCGGGGTACGTGGCATATTCTATCCAGTCATACCGGATTTGGAGTGTGACACCTATCCTATGAAAAACCCAAGAGTAGGGATCAAGGGCCCTCCTCGGCAGCCTTATCTCTAGCATGGTCCTAGCTTTTCTTTTCACCATCGTCCTAAGAAAAACTTTAACCACCCTCGGTAAGCAAAGGAAATTAAGGGCCAAGAAGACTCGTAAGTCGTCGAAGAAAACCTCAAAGCACTAGGACACCAAAAGCGCGAGAAAAGGTTCAAAGGACGAGGGGGAAGAAATTGGCATAAAGACAATTAACCCCCCCCCCCCCCCCCGCCCCCACCCCACTGAACGATCGATGATTATACCACAAACAAATCCCAACTGATCAAGCCCGCCAATCGGCGGTTTCCTAGAAAATCGCAAGGGTTCATGGGAACACTTTCCCCATCATGATTACTCCTCCGAATTGAAAAGGCAAAAGCAAATCAAGAAGCACCACGAAGGGAGAGAAACCCTACCACTAAGCTGCCATACTAGGTGCAGAAGTCGAGAAGACACATAAATAACACAACAAAAATATGCCAATAGGACTCACTCTAAGATGAGACAAGTTTGCCACATGCCAACCCAGGATCAAGCTCGTTGTTTGCGCTTGCTAGCTCCAGTTTGGCCTCCGCGGTCATTCGCTCCAGTTTGACCTCTGAGGTCACCTACCCCCAGCTCGGCCTCTGAGGCCTTTCACTCCAGTTCGACATTTGCGGTCACCTGCCCCAGCTTGGATTCCATGGTTGCTAGCTCGAGCTCTAGAGCACGATACAACAATTACAGCGATTCCTCAAAACTGTAGGAAAACCAGAGATAGAAAGTTAACTCTACTTAAGAGCTCGACACGCAGTCCTCTAGAGTCCAACTGAGCTCGGGGGCTATGAACTGGACTAGAACTATTGGGCCTGGTCGGATTAGACTCAGTTGCGCCCTACAACCCAATTCGAGCCAAACCAGATAGCTCTGCCCGAGGGCTCCACCCGACAGTTTCTCAAACCTGACTCGAGCCAGACCAGACGGCTCCACTCGAGGGCTCCACCCGGACAAACAAGGACAACCATGTCCTTCATTATCAAGAGAGATACGCCATTACAGACTCGCCATCTCCAGGAACATCATTGACTCATTCTGAGTAATATCCCTACGAGATTGTCATGTGGCATCTTCACCTCCACATGCAATAAATACATATACGACACGCTTCAGGTACCCTAAGTTTTATTTTCTATTACCTCCACCTTGGAGTCCCACTACATGATGAGCATGGGATGTAGATACTTGTTGACCCACTTAGGGTCTCTAAGGCTACACATCGATATCAACAAGACCTCAATAAGAGGAGTTCATTAGTGGGAGGCTGGAGATGATTCAGATAAGTAAATATTTAAGTTATTATTTTAATATTTATTTTGAGTTCTACTATGTAATTTAATTAATTTTATTTTGAAGTCTACGTATATTCAGTTGATGACTCGTCGCAGAGGTGATCCTCCAGCATCAGCTTTGTGCTGACACATGGATGCATGTGGCAGGCGTTGACCATGGTCGTGTTGGCCTAAGGTTTTCAACCTTGGTTTTAATGATAACAAATATGGAACTAATATTTCATTGAGAAATATTTTCAAGTTTCATATCGGTTAGCACTTGATGTCCTTGATCAGAAATATCGAAGAAATTAATTAGAAAATCAGAAGGACATTGGTCGACGCGTTCAGGTTCGTTGCGAAAATTTCTAGAAGTTCGACGAGTGCTCCGAAGACGTCTTGGACGAGTCTAGAGAACATATGGAAAGCTCTTTAAGTTGACGCACACTAAAGGCTGGAACCCGAAATCGAAGCACGCAAGAAAAATACAAAAGAAAATTGCCCTGCCCAGATTCGGTCGATCGATCGATCAACCGGCAGAAGAGGAAATTGGGCAGAAGGCTATTCGGTCGACCAATCGATCGATCGAATGTGGTGAAAAATTGGCAGTAGCCAATTTGGTCGATCGATCGATCGACCGAAGTGTGCCCAAAAGAGGCAGATTGCCGCGGTCTCTTGGGTGGTCGATCGATGATCGACCGGCAAGCGACCAGGCACCGCCAACGAGCAAAAAAATGCCCATTGACAAGCCCTCTTTTTTGGGGGTTATAAATACCCACCCCAAACTCTCTTCTTGGCCTTCAATGATGTTTCTAAGCCTAAGAGAGTCATTTTCTTGCATATCTACAAGATTTCTTTGAGTCATCCTTGCAAGAACCCTAGTTTTGTTCTCCACTCATTGATTTAGCCTTCAAGATTCACCGATTCATCATCTTGAGACATCGAGAGGACTAGAGAGTTTCTTTTAGAACTAAGTACTTGTTGTTGGATTTGTTGCTCCAATTGTTATTGTATTTTGTTATTTATTTTCATTGTATATCAAGTGTGTAAACCTAGATCACTAGGATTGATTGAAATTGGGTGGTTGCCTTGGTGTTAAGGCTTAAATCCACCATTGTAAACTTAGTTTACTAAGATTAGTTGAGTTGTCCCTTAGGTTGGGGTGGGAGAGTGCTCTCAATAGGAAGGCGGGATACTTCCAGGTGTGGAAGTGCATTCGGTTTGAGAGTGGAGACTTTCCAGTGTAAAGTCCTCTTTGTAAGGGAAACGATATAATCTAGTAAACCTAGTTTGGAAATCCTAAGCAGTGTGCTTAGGTAGTTGAGTAGGCATTGGGCTGAACCACTATAAATAATTGTGTTAGCATTGTTTACCTTGCATTTCTTATTGCTTATCATCTATATCTTGCATCCGCTTACTATTCGAATTTGTGAATTTCCTAAGTAATCAAGTAAACGATTAAAATCAAAATTAGATGATAAATTTAGTTAACACACTATCCACCCCCCCCTCTCCGCCCTCTAGTGTGGCCATTTCACTAATAGGTCGTGTCTATGTCATTGGTACAACAACCCACACAAGAGCGTTGTTGTAGTCACATGGTGTCGAACATATGTTCCACCTCATCCATTGCTTGTCCATCAACGTTAATTGCATCAGGGCGGATGGAGTGATTGGCGGATGTTGAGACCACTCAAGCGCACATCATCTTTAACATTTCAGATATTCGAGATCAAATGATGAAAGTGATGCAATATTTAGGAGAACTTGCTACTTTTTTTCCCGATGCTCCCCTCCCTCCATCATTTCAGCACGATGATAGCCACATTAGAGTCATCTTCATCTTCGACGCAAAGTGATGTTCTCCCTATGCAGTCCCTCGCGTCATCGCATCTGTCATCTGATTCTGTGCCATGAAGTTAGTTTTATTAATTTTCAGTAGCAATTTGTATTATATTTGACACTTATGTATGTATTTTGATACATTGATGTATATACATATGATATCATTATAAATATGACAAAGTTTTGATGTGTATATGATATTTGATGGCTATTTGACGTTTGTGTTGTTTGGTTGATAAATTCTAGTTTTTGTAACTTAAATAATTATAAACAAGATATTTTTAATTTTTTAAATAATATAAAATACCAAAATTTCTTCGATGGTATAACGACAATTAAGCCATCGCAGAAGGTACATCCAATTGCAATACCAGTAGTTGCCTTACACATGTATCACCCGTCACAAATTGTTCTACGACATGCAACATGACGTGTATCACCCACGTGTAGTTGTTCTACACATGTATCACCTGTCACAAAAGAAGTTATTATTATATATTAGATAAAGTTTAATTTTCTCAATTAAAATAAGACGTGTCAACTACGGTTCCTGATTGGCGAGAGAGATTTGGGATATGAAAAAGATACTCAACTAATCATCTTCTCAATTCGTGCAAAGTTGTCAGACATGCTTTCATGTTATAACCTATGAATGAGTGGATATTGATTTTAAACAACTGAACATGAATGGTAAAGAAATGGATATGAACATATTCATTATTTTTCTATCCATATTCAGTCGCTTAAAGTTTATATCTATTCATTCATAGAGATTTATATGGGCAGACTGACACAAGTGTCAATGAGTCACAAACTTAAGACTAACACTATATATTAATTATTAGACAAATGTTGCCAGTTATCCATATCTTCGTCTATCCGAGGATGCATAATCAAAATTGATCAGAGAGTCGATGAAATATATATATATATATATCAATTAAAGCATTTCCTGCATGATTGGTGGGGGATAGTCAAGAACACGCTGATAACCAATAAAGCTAAGAAAAAGATGAATCATCAGCGCACTCAGTTTCCTTTTTACCACATATACATCATAGACTAATTAATCATAGAACGCATGTCTCCAAACAATTATATTTATAACACCTGAAGCACTTGGTGACATAATTAATCCTCATCAGCTGGACAGCAGGACTCATCATCATTTTAAACTGGGGAAGAACTCCCCACCACATCCAATACTAGTAATTAAAGCTCTTCAACAGGCAATTAAGGACAATAATAGCTGGTAAAGCTTTCATTAGTTAGTATATATTTCATCCAACTCACAATATGGAGTTTCCACTTTGGTCTTAATTATACTAATGTCCTTGAATCACTACCAACACAGTGGTCATCTTAATCTGCATAATTTAATATAATTTAATGATGGCCATTATATGTTGTCTCCTCACATGAAGCTTCTTATAGTTTCATTTGAGCACATCATTAGGAAAGGCCCCTTTAATTTATTTGATTTCTTTTTTCCCCAAAAGCTCTACATCCCTTTTCTAATTAAAATAAATATATATGACATTGCATCCATAGGTGGCATAGACACCTCATATCTTTTCTCTCCCATCAATCAGATTCTACATGCAAAATCAAATCTAAGGTCCACGTGTGCAACATGGAAACTTACTTTAAGAAATTAGAAACAATTAATTGAGATCCTTGATAATACCTTTTATATATATATATATATATATATATATATATATATATATATATATAGATCAATTTGTCATTCACATAATTAATGCAACAAAATCGCCTTTATACCTTTCCAATATATATTATTACAACAAAATTAAGCATAAATGAGAAAAACAATTCACACCAGTAATAAACATTTATCACTATTGATAGAATTAGATGAATTAGTAACAAAAGTAGAGTCATTCTATCATCAATTTATCGTAAATAAACTGCATGCGCAAAATCAAATCTTAGATCAAACTATACATGCAAGATTAAGTATACATGACCAACTTGGAAACTTAAATTAAGAAGAAAACAATTAATTGAGCTCCTTGACAATATCTTGATTTCTAGGTCAGTTCCCTTCGAATACTATTTAAATACTATTATTATTCAGAATACCTACTGAACTTGATTAGAATTATTGGGTCCAGTCGGATTAGATCCAGCATCGTCCCACAACTAACCTCAAGCCGAACCAAACGGCTCTGCCCGGGGGCTCCACCTGGCCACACTCCAAAACTAGACTTGAGCCAGACCAAACGGCTACACCTGGGGACCCCACCCGGCCACACATGGGCATCCACGTCCTTCCCTCACTACTAGAAAAATGTGCATCAGCAACGGCTGATGCCGTTGCTGAGCCGTTGCTGAAGATCATCAGCAACGGCCGAGCCGTTGCAATAGCGCTGTGACAGAAACTCACGTTGCTGATAACTTAGCGAAGGATCAGCAACGGCCACTCGGGCCGTCGCTAAAAATATTATCAGCAACGGTTTTGCCACGGACTCGGCGCCGTTGCTGATAACATTAATAGCAACGGCCGCTGAGTCGGTAGCAACGCCGTTAGTAAAAGCCCGTCGCTAAGCCGTTGCTGTAGGTCATCAGCAACGGCTTTCGATACAATTTTAGCAACGGCTTTCCCATGGACGGTCGTGGGAAAGCCGTTGCTGATGATGTATACCTAGTAACGAAAAATTTTAAAATTTTAAATTTTTATTGATACATTGATACATTATCTGATACATAACTCACACACCCATACACTCATACACACATTCATTCACACACATCATAAACACACCAAGATATACATCAAAACAATTATATTTATATTGATAATTATCGACGATAGTATAAAAACAATTCAAATGCAAAATTGAAGTATCAATATCCAAATAAAATAAGTTAAACAAGTTCAATATCTCAGTAACAAAGTCAATATAAAAAAAATCTCACGATGACGATGGAGGATGGCCTAGATCATATGGAGGGGTCTGGAGTGCTTGAGTGTACACCGGCGTGGACTGACTCGCGGGCGATGGATTAGATGATGCCGAAGAGATGCCTGCTTCGGGATGACCTGACATGTTGCGTAGCATAGCTTGTATATCCGCCATCATCTGACTCTGGCGCGCCATTATCTCAGTCTGACGCGCGACCGTGTCCTCTAGAGTCCTTATTCTGCTACTATGATCATAACTGGATCTAGAGGTGGACGGCCACTCACCAGCGACCGGAGGGGTCGGTGCCCCAAGTAGCCCTAGTACGGCTCGCACATGACCACTATCTGCGAAGCCATATACGCGGCCATTATCCCAGCCACCTACGGCCTCGACCCACGATGCTGCGTCAAAGTCCTCGGGAGTACCCCCGCGCTGCACCACCATCTGGCTGTAGGTCTCCTACTCGAGTTTGATTTATTGTTTAATATTTATCATAAAACTTAAATTATAAATATATAATGAATAATTTAAACAAATATATAATTACCATAATGTATGCAGCGCGGTTGTCGATGTACTCCCCCGTCCCATATGCTCGACGGTGAGTCCGCTCAAACACCGCCATCGGGGAGGGTCGCTGGACAGTCCCGTCATCCGACACCGTCGTCTACATTTACAAAACAAATACATTAATTAGTACACATAGTAACAAATAAAATATATAATTAAAAGATATACTTACCATACGGTTCGCGTGCACTGCAAATGCAACAGAGCCGCCGGTGTGACGCGCTGCTCCCCCCGACATGCGATTTCTAGCCGCATTCCGAGAAACCTCCTGCCATCGATCCGTCGACCATACTCTCACGAGCTGGTCCCATATATCCGGAGTAATCCAACCGGGGCCGTATCCCCGAGTCTCCGCGATGTTAGTGGTCCCAGCTCGGGCCATCGCTTGGGACCGAGCCTACCCCAGCAGCCCGTTGTACCTTGCCCGGGAAATAGCATCCCAGGCAGCATAAATGAAGGGCCTTTGGTCCTCGGCCCATGTATAGCGAGCCTGCAAAATAATAATATCAGTACCAATATTAATCACATGCATGTAAAAAAAAAATAATACGTGCCTCAAACTCGCGCCATAACATGTCGACGTGCTCGCTAGGCACGTGAGACCACGTAGGCCATGCCCCGTGCATGTATCGTCGAATAGTAGAAGAAATGCTCCTCGGCACTTCTTCTTGCTCGAACCTGCACAACAAAAATAAATTTTAATATTATATTATGATATAATGAATTTGTAATGATTCATAATTCATGATATATTACCTCTCCCCAATCACGCTAATCAATCGACGTGACTGTGGCTGGTGGAGGCTGCCACCTGTTCGGCCCGCGTGGCCGCCTGCGTCTAGATGTACTAGCCTCGGCAGTATCATCGGCATGAGGATCAGCAACAGGAGGATCAGCAGCATGAGTAAGTGCTGGAGTCTCACCGATCGGAGACTCCGAAGCTCTCCTGCGTCGATAACCACGACCAGACATATCTGTCGAACAGACATATAATTAGATTATTGTATAAATAGTATAGATATATTTAATAAAATATATACTTTACAATTATTCCTCGTCATCTGAATAATAGTCTTCGAATTCTTCCTCTTCTTCCTCTTCTTCCTCTTCTTCATCTTCTTCATCTCCAGCTTCCTCAATTTCATGATCGTCATCATCAGCATATTCAACTTCTAATTGAATTGATGTTGTGTCTGCTTCCTCGAGTATTGGAATAATACGATCTACAGTAGGAGGATCATCTTCTTGATAGAAACCATGTGTCATATCAGGTATCAGCTCATTTTCTCCTACTATCGGATCAATTTTTCCTCTACCTTTTGTCTTACAGACTACACGCCAATCTGCTCTATCTTTATTTCGAGTCGGATACTTCGCGTAATATACTTGTTCGGCTTGTGATGCCAATATAAAAGGCTCATTTGCTGCCAATTTCGATTTGTAATTAACCTCAACAAGTTTGTATTTTGGATGAACTTTCATGCCCCTTCTGTTGTATCGAACCAATGACATCTTAATAGGATCAGTGATTTTAAGCCGAAGTAGTGCAACTCTATCACTTCTTCCACCAGTCCATAAAAATCCATATCACATTCAACATAGGTTGTCCCTTTCACGCAGACCCCAGCATTCATCGTCTTCTTTGTAAATGAATATTCAACCGTGTGAAATTTATACCCGTTAACAAAATATCCGCTATAGCACGACACAAGTCACGACGGTCCACTAACAAACTCAAATATTCTTTCATCTATTTCAGCTCTGTGATCTTTGCTGTAAGTCTGAATCCAAGTAGGGAAATCACGATTCCGTAATCTCTCCAATTCTTGATCGTTGTGAATAGAGTATTTTTGCACCATTTCAATGTCAAATATTTCAATGAATTGTTCAATCTCTGGACAATTGAGTAATACATACAAGTGTGCCAAATGATACTTTTCATCGCTTAAGTGTCGAGATGGACGAGAACCAAAAGCACGACCAGAGTGACAAAATATATTTAAACATCCATCTGAATGTCGAACACCCCCGTCGTCGTTACGTGGAAGACGATCAAATATTGTCTGTACTGTCGATTCAAAGTAAAATGAGCAGAATGTTGAAATTTCTTGGATGATATACGATTCAGATATTGATCCTTCAACAGCTGCGGTGTTCTTTACTTTTTTCTTCAGACGATTCATGTATCTTTCAAATAAGTACATCCACCGATATTGAACGGGGCCACCAACTCGTGCCTCGTATGCCAAGTGTATCGGTAGATGCTCCATCAAGTCAAAAAATGCAGGAGGGAAAAATAGCTCCAGCTTGCATATGATTTCAACAATATTATTTTCAAGTGTTGACATATCTTCGACTCGAAGGACATTTGCACAGATGTTTCTAAAAAACATACTTAATTCAGTCAACGGACCCCAAATATTATCAGGTAGAAGATCTCGAAATGCGATCGGAAGTAATCTCTGCATGAATACATGACAATCATGGCTCTTCATCCCTCGGTCTTATCGGCAGCATCTCCCTACAGTTCTCCGAATACGCATATCATCTGGGCGCGTATCGGAGAACAAGAGAGATGTTGCCGAAATTTAGAATGATTAGTTAACAGTTAAAATAAAAACGTAAGTGCAGTACAAATAACTATATTCCCAAATTGTCCAATCAGGGACAATTCAAGAATTGTACGTCGTATAAAAGATCATCTACTTCTTTTATACGAACATACAATCCCCGAACGAATCTAAGGTTTTGCTAAATCATATCCGACTCATCGATGCGTACGTGAAACATATGAACTCATCAGATGCATGATTATTTTCTAAATGTTTCGAAACAGTTCGAGTCCATATTGGACGATTCCGACGCGCGTCTGAAGTGGACGATTCCGGCGCGCGTCCATAGTGGACGATTTCGGCGCGCGTCCGAAGTGGACGATTTCGGCGCGCGTCCGAAGTGGACGATTCCGGCTCGTGTCCGAAGTGGACGATTCCGACGCGCGCGCGTCCGAAGTGGACGATTTCGGCGCGCGTCCGAAGTGGACGATTCCGGCGCTCATCCGAAGTGGACGATTCCGGCGCGCGTCCGAAGTGGACAATTCCGAAATTAATCTAAACCCTAATAATTAATCTAACAAATTAAACAATTAATCTAAATAATTAATTAACAATTAAAAAACAATAAAAAATTATATATAAATCTATAAATTCCGGCGCCGGAGTCAGGTGGACTCCGGCGCCGGCGCACAGTGGCCGGACACACTATCCGGCCACTGTACAAGGTCCGGCGGCGGCCATCGGCCGACCGCCGCCGGCCGAAACCCTTAAAAAAGGGTTTCGGTCAGATTTCCCGCCGGCCGCAACGGGAAGAGACGGCCGGCCGGCGAGGCATACCTGAAATTGTCGACAGCAGCGGGAGGAGGAAGAGGCGTCGTCGGCGTCGGCAGCGGCGGCAGTGGCGGCGACAGGCGGGAGCAGGAGACGGTGGCGGCAGCAGCGGGAGGAAGAAGGGTCGGGCGCGTCTGCGTGCCCTATATAAACTTATCAGCAACGGCTCACTCGGCCGTTAGAAAGCCGTTGCTAATAAGTTATCATCAGCGACGGCTCACTTATCCGTTAGAAAGCCGTTGCTGATAATTAGAATATCAGCAACGGCTCGCCTTTCCGTCAGAAAGCCATTGCTGATAATTTAAATAATCCGCAACGGCTTGCCTGTCCGTTAGAACGCCGTTGCAGATACAACATATCTGCAATGGCTCGGGCGGCCGTAAGAATGCCGTTGCAAATAGCAACGGCTTGAGCGGCCGTTGCTGATAGCCGTTGCTGAAGACTCAATTTCTAGTAGTGCCTATCAAGAGGGATATGTCAATACAAGTATGTCATCTTCGGGATCAGCCTCGATCCATTCTGAGCAACATCCCCGCGAGATTATTGGTGGTGTCATCACCTCCACCTGTAATAAATACGGGCACGACACGCCTCAAGTAACCTAAGTTTTATATTTCATTATCTCCACATTGGACTCCCACTAACTTGAGCATCAGAGTATTTTTTGCAGGTCCCCCTGCCGGCGTTGAACCTGGCCAAGAGAGACACCAAACCAGACCAGATTACTCTGATCCTCCTGTAAGAACATTTGGCGTCCACCGTGGGACTGAGTAAAGCTTACCTCCCCCACAATAGTTGAAACTTAGAGCTAAGCAACCGCCACCGCACGCCAACGGTAACGACCCGACGGCGACGATCGACCGCGGCCCATAAAGCGATCGAGTAGTCACCCCTAGGGTTGTTCATGGGTCAAACCCGACCCAATGAACCCGAGAAACCTACTCGACCTGAACCAATCGGTTTGAGTTCGGTTCAAAATTTTCAAACCCGATCATAATCGGGTCGGGTCCGGGTTTCAATATTTGAAACCTGATGACCCGAGACCCGACCCGATTACCCGAATTATTTTTATTTTTTTATTATTTTTAATTTTTTCAAAAAATGTATTAAAAAATTAAAAACTAACTCGGTAAGACGCGAGCCACGTGGAAACCGCGTCTTCCCGAGAATACGCGGCCCACGTGGCCGCATTTTCACGAGATGAAGCGGCGTAGGCCACATCTTTTCCCTGAGAAGATGCTGCCACGCAAGCCGCGTAATATAGGGAATACGCAGCTCGCGCCGCGTATTCGTGGGAAGACGCGACCAGCGCCGCATCTTCCCTCGGGTGTTGAGACATGCGTGTCTTTTGAGACGCGCGTGTCTCATTTAAAATTCTTTTTTTTTACTTTTTTTAAACGGGTACCTGACTACCCGACCCGACCCATTTTTGGGCAGGTCGGTTCGGGTCGGGTTCAAAAAAAATTACCTTCAACCCGACCCGACCCGACCCGACCCAATTGTTTGTTGGTTGGGTCAGGCCAATTTTTTCTCCAAACCTGACTCAACTCGACCCATGAACAACCCTACCTACCCAGGCATCTAGGGAGTTATCGACTACATAACAAGGGATATGGTGGAGAAGGCAGTTCTGAAACATAGTTGCCCTAGACCGTTATGATCGTCGCCAAAGCAGCTTGGCCACAAAGGCCATGCATATCCATCCCGGTAATATCTTTCTATGACTCTGATTTTCAGGGGGTTGACAGGAACTTATATCGTCATTCTGTAGACCAAGGTAGCTCTGCCGACGTTCTCTTCTACCCAACACTCGAAAGAATGGGCATCGACGAATCCTTGCTATGTCTGTACCATGGAGAGCTTGTCAGCTTCTCACGAGATCATTTAAACGTCAAAGGCTACTTACAGATAGCCACAACATTCGGCTCCATACCGAGAGCAAAAATGATAGACGTATAGTTTCTTGTCTTCTAGTGTGCGAGCCCCTATCACATGATCTTGGGTCGGTCCTTGAACAACTTAGGGGCCATAGTATCAACTCCCCACCTCGCCATTAAATTTCCTATCTCAGAGACAGAAGTAGGAGTCATTCATGCAGACCAAAGGGAGGCTCGCGCATGCTACAACGAATGCATGAACCTCAAGCCGGCAAAGCCCCGGCCAAGGATATACACTACAACAAATTGGACAGATGGGGACATCCTTTTTTTCTCTTAAGAACACTCTTTTGTGTTGGCTTTAGGTTTTCAACCTTAGCCTTAATCTCGGTTTTGATAGTTTTGATGATAACAAACATTGGACTAATAATTTCATTGAGAATATCTTTCAAGTTTCATATCAATTTGCGTTCGATGTCCTAGATCGAAAATATCAGAAAAAATCGGAAATCGGAAGGACATTGATCTTCACGCTCGGGTTCGTCGCGAAAGTTTATCGAAGATCGACGAGTGCACCAAAGTCGCTTGGATGAGTCCAAAGATCAAGTCAAAAGCTCTCCAAGATGATACTCGTTGAAAGCCAGAACCCAAAAATCAAGCGCGGAAGAAATAGGCTGAAAAAATAATTTCAGCCTATGTTCGGTCGACCAGGCAGTCGACCGAATATGGTAAGAAAGAAAGGCCCGGCCATTTCGGTCGACCGACAATGGCTAGTCTTGGGCAATAGGCTTGGCGGTCGACCGATCGGACGACCGACCTGCTGAAACTGAAGATGCGAGATCCCATCGGTCGACCGACCACAGACAGAAGAGAAGCAGTCGAAAGACCGATCGACTAGTCGGTCGACCGACTATTCAACCGGCAGCCTATAACGAATAGTTTTCTATCCGTTGAACAGCTATTTCTTCACGAGGGTATAAATACACCCTCATATACTTCATTTAACCTTCTTCCTTGATCAACACAAATTTTTTGAGCCATTAAAAGGAAGATTTGAGTCTTCCGAAAGATTGATTGAAGTGCGCCCTATTCTTCATCAAGTTCTTCTTCAAGCGTCGTTTGCTTCCTCAACTTAGGATTTAATTCAAGCTCAACGAGTTGGCCGAGTTGAAGGTTTTAAGGCTTGGAAAAGAGTAGATAATTTTGTTTTATTTAAAGCTCTTTTCCCATGTAATTTTAACTATTATTTGAAACTATTTTTTTATTTGTGTTTGTGTGAAGACCTAGGCTGTTAGGTCTTGTTGTGTACAAGTGGTTACATGGTGTTAGGTGTAAAGCCACTTTTGTAAAACGTAGTTGTTACTATGATTAGTTTAGTTGTCCCTTAGGGTTGAGGTGGAAGAGGACTCTAGATAAGAAGACAGTGACTTCCGGGTGTGGAAGTGTCTTAGGTTGAGAGTGCGTCTCTTCAGTGAAAAGTCCTCTGTGTAAGGGAAACGTAAATTAATCTAGTAAAACTAGTTTGGAAATCCTAAGCGGAGTGCTTAGGTAGTGGAGTAGGCATTGGGACCGAACCACTATAAATCTTGTGTTTGCATTGATTTCTTATTTGCTTTAATTGCTAAATCATTTATTGTTTTCGCATATGAAATCATCGAATTGCAAATTACCTAACTAATCAAGTAAATGATTAAAATCTGAATTTAGGCTAATCGAATTAGTAAACATGCTATTCACCCCCCCTCTAGTGTCGCCATTTGTACAACATTTTGTGTCGCTAATTAACTCACCGAATTTACAGGCGTCTCAGATCATTGTGTTCCAAAAAACATTAGAGATGCAAAGGCCTGGCGTCAATGATTTCTAGCAGAGACGCATTTTAGTTGCGCCTCAAATGCAACTCGAGACGCTTTGAATAATGGCGTCAATGATTTCTAAAGAAAACACTTTCTAGTTGCGCTTAGGGGTGAAATTAAGCAGATGAGCCGAGCCTGAGCTAGGCCTTGGCATAGCTCGATTCAATTATATTTTACTCAGAGCCTGAGCCAAGCTGAGCTTTAACTTACTAGAACCAATTATGTTTGCTCATTTTTTCTTTTGAGTTATGCATATACATGCATCCATATTTATAATCAAATAGTCAAGTCCATTTTGAGAAGTTTTTAATGTGGGACTATTGTTGCATCCCATATAACCAAATGGTAAGTTAATTTTGAGAAGTTCCAATGTGGGACTATTGTTGCATCTCATATAACCAAATTGAGATGCTATGGAAAAATACGTCTCTAAATGGAAAATTGAGACACCATGAAAAAAATACGTCCCTAATATTTGAGACGCTCAAAATAAAGCGTCCCTAATTGGAAAAAATTGAGACGCTATGGTAAAATATGTCCTTAATTGTAGTTGAGAAAATAACACTTTTTAAAGCGTCCCAAATAATGAGGGTTTTAAAAAATTCGGCAACGCTAATAAAAGCATCCTCATAATTGTGTCATTAAAAGACTTTTTTCTTGTAGTGATAGAATTTGGATCCCAAAGGAGACATCCAGGAGCGGCCCCAGCCTGCTCACGACCTGGACCCCGTACATATCAGGACATCCCCCGAACAAGTAACCTATATTGGAGCACACCTCCCCGGTGAACTCAAGGTCCGACTTAGCACCCTGCTCAAAAGTAATGTCGACCTCTTCGCATGGACACTTGCCGATATGCCAAGAATAGGACCTCAGGTCATCTGCCACCGGTTGGCCATCAACCCTCATGTCAAGCCTATGGCCCATTAGAAGAGAAAGCTTGGAGCCGAGCGACAGCAAGCATCCCTTGAGGAGACCACGAAGTTGCTAAAAGCAAGAGATTTGTTTTACAACATAGCTTGCAAACATTGTAATGGTCAAATAATATTCAGGAAAATGGCGAATGTGTGTCGACTTCACCGACCTCAACAAAGCCTGCCCAAAAGATTCCTACCCGTTGCCAAGTGTCGATAAACTTGTCGATAGCTCCTCAGGGTATCAGTACTTGAGTTTTATGGATGCATATTCAGGCTACAATCTGATCTGGATGCATCCTGACAATGAAGAAAAAAAGGCTTTCATCATCGAGCATGCAAACTTCTGCTATAAGGTAATACCTTTCGGACTCAAAAATGTTGGAGCCACATATCAGCGATTGATGAACAAGGTTTTTGAGAAGCAAATAGGCCGCAATATGGAAGTATACGTCGATGACATGGTAGCCAAAACACCTATCACTGGCAATCATTGCAACGATCTCGTCGAGATCTTCAGTCAGCTCAAACACTACAACATGATATTAATGTTGGCCCAAGCATTGACCCTAGGCTTTGATCTCTCACTACAACATTTTTGATATGTTGGAACGATCGAAAAGTATTCCCAAAACATAAAAAACCGTGGTCATAGACCTATGGCAACGGTTTCCCCATGTGTACTAAAATCTGTCATTCCGTTAGGTTATAGGAACGGTTTTCCTACCTATGGCCACGTAACCAAAAAAACTGTTCCCATAGGCTAAGCTTATAGGAACAGTTTCGAAATTGTTCCCATAAGCTTGAGCTATAGGAACGATTTCCAAAGTGTTCCTATAGGCCAAGCTTATGGGAACGGTTTGGAAGCCGATCCTATAGGCCAAGCTTATAAGAATGGTTTGAAAACCGTTCCGGTAGCTCGTGCTTATGGGAATGGTTTGGAAACCGTTCCTATAGCTCGCGCTTATGGGAATGGTTTCAAAAAGTGTTCCTATAGGTAAAATCGTTCCTATAGGCCAAGCTTATAGGAACAGTTTGGTAAGTGTTCCTAAGTGTTCCTGTAGCTTAACTTATATAAACAATGTGGAACCATTCCTATAACTCATATTTAGGAACAACTTTAGTGTGTTCGTGTAAGTTGTTTCGGAAACAGTTCCTAATTTCATAATACTATAATTTGAAATCAAATCTTCTAAAACATAAATGTTAATTAATTCTAAAACAATTTTCATTCATAAACATTCCAAATAAATGTAAAACATATTAATTGTTGACTCAAAAAAATAAAAGTGTACACAATTAAGGTACTATTATTACATGTGAAATTAATCTATCAACCATATACATCTTCTCCTTCCAAATTAGCTAAGTCCTCTTGATAATCATCTCCTCCGTGAAATTCATCTTTCATCTCTCAAATTATCATTTTCCTGCACAAATCAATTAATAATTAAAAACGATCAAAAATTTAATGTGACATTAAAATTGAGAGACCTCAAATTAAATTAGTTTAATCTCTTACTAATGCCAATAAAATGCAAGAGTTAAGTAAAAACTTTATCAAATTAAGTGAAGTAAAATTTTTCATGGGGAGTAAACAATGAGAGAACAAGCAAAAGATATTTAATATAAATTTGATCATATATTGATGAACCTAGATTCCAAATATGGTATTGAAAATGTTGTTCCAAGTACCAAGTCAATATTGCTCACAATGCTTAACTACTTCGATAGATAGGCTTAGTCTGTGGAGAAGCAGGGGAACCTATCTTTTGATGTTCTTTTTAATTTCTTTTTCTTGTTTTTCTTACTTATCTTCTTGTCGTACTTTGCATTTCAATCCTTTAGAAATGGATTTTGCAACCATTTCTTTTTTACTAAAAGAATAACTTACTAGCACGATGTGTGCATGAACCATTACATATAAATTAACATTGATGAAGTAAGCCTTTATCCCCTATTATACTTGGTTTTTGTGTTTAGAAGTAATACTACCAACGTAAGTAGTTGGCAAAAAAATCACATGCAGTATTATTCTCTAAGTTTTACTAACAAGTGGTCGGAAGTGAAAGCCAAATGACTTTTTATTTTAGTGGGAAGAACTATCAGTAAAGGTCTAGCATACAACTAAAATATGGCAAACTTAATAAAGGATGGTCCTAGAACAACACCAATTTCATTAACAATTAGAAAAGAGAATACACTAGCATACTCAAAACTCACTAGAAAGCATAGAAATATATTGAAACAAAGTTACTTTGAGATCAGCAATTTCTTGCTCTCTTTTTGCAAAGGTGACTATGAATGCAGCCTCCTCTTTTTGGCTTTCTCTTGCTAAAAAACAATAAATGGAGTAAGCCTATTGTACTGGCACTTAATACTTGCTTAATTATTAATTTTTGGGCTTATGAATTTAAGGAATAAAGCATACAACTAACCTGTTCTTTTAGAGACTCTTCAGATGACTTTAGGTTCTGGAGATAAATTAGCACCAATCCAATTTCTACATTTTGCAGAACGGGTAAATAAAGTTTCAATATTTTAACTAAAAACTAATACTGAATTTTAAATGCAAACCTGGAGATGTTCCTACTGGGGTATGGTCCTTGAAAAGATTTTAGCAAATGTTATATATTATTAAGTATGGTCTTCTGACGTTATTTTTTTTAGTGTACCCAAAAGACATTAAAATGTTCACGAATTTGTTTATGGGTTTGCAAACTTGAAATATTTCCTAATCTCACCATAATAGCACAAATAAAATAAAACTATGGAAGAGGTCCATCTAAGTTGCAAGAAGGAAACTTCATAAGAAACTACCATATATGAAATCCCATGAAACTACAAAATGTAGTGTTGATATTGTTAATACTATAATATTAAATACGAAAAATGAAGGAGAAAACTAGGTGTCTCCTTATCTCTAAATAATCTCTTACCTGGCACATTGCAAGCTTATCTTTATAGTTATGCAAGCTAGTGACAAATATTACAAGAAAATGATGTTAGCATTTTGAGAGAGCAACAACTAGCATTAATATTAGTAGTACCTTTCACGCAGAAACAAAATCATCCCTGTAGTCATCCAGGTCCGCTTTCTTCAACTTTAAACACAAAGCCAACGCTAATCACATCAAGAAGATGTGCACATTTATAATGTATTAACGGCCAGATGAATGAGCTTAAATTAGGATAGAAAGACATCGTATGAATGAACTTAAATCATCAATCTTGTATTCTTAACGACACGAAAAAAATAGGTAAGCTGATTGAATTATACAAGAATCTTACTAGTAAACTTTCAAGCTAAACAAAATAATCAAGGGTGAAACAATGTATACAAATCATTGCTCACTGTTTCCATTTGAGTCAAGTATGAACCAACAACTGAATATGCATATATCTAAAATTCAAAAGTCTAGGTAACCAAATGAAAAGAAATTTAGAAATTCAACTAAAAGGAGAAAAAGAAATAGACAAAGAGGGGGAAAAAGCAGAATTAGTAATTAGAACCTCTCCTTCATAGCTATACTTCCTTTGTTTCTTTAACGCGCAAACCAATAGCCCTTCAAAAATTTTCCATAAGAACGTCAGTTTTCTTGACCTCTGATGAATACACTCCTGATTGTTCTGACTCTCTTGATTGTATTGTTATGTGCATAATAAGGGACTCGCATTTAGAGGCTTTAATTGCATGAATCATCCATGTAATTTGATTATATGAACAGTAGAAATGAGTAGTTTACACAATTCAATGTGCAAATTTTAGCTTAATGCAATATCCCATTCTAAATCATGGAAAACTTCTTTTCAATTTCTAATTGATCGAAGAAATTATTCCAATTTCTAAATTAGATATCCAATGGCTTATATAGTAGAAACTCTCATGATAGTTGAAAAGGGAAAAGGAATAATCAGAAGTGGGAATACCTTGCTTCCGAGCTCTTGGCAAATACCAAGAGCTAGGGCAGTTTTTCTTGTGCTAGGAGACCCAGCAAGCAGAAGTGCCCTTCCAGCCATCTTCTTCTGTCGTATCATGTCCACAACAATGCCCGCTGCCTCTCTAGCAGCTAGCTGCCCGACAACCCAGCAGCCAAAGGAATCGCATTCCCAATCGTTTAAAATGCAACAAGGCATCAAAAAGACATCCAAAGTTCCTAACTTTATATTAAAGTTACAATATTTAATCAGTAGCAGCAACGAAGAAACAAAAATCATCAAACAAAAACGTGCTTCCACCAGATTCCACAAGAAAAAGAAAGAAAAAAACAAAAGCACATGCTGCAATTCATATGACAACACTAAAACACGAAACCCGAAAACCGTAACGTAAGAGCAACAACAAGCGATCAAAAGAGAGGCCGAGCTAAAGAAGAGTACATCGAGACCGAGGCCCTTGATGTGGGTGTGAGTGGCGATGTGTTGCTTCTTGGAGGTGGATTGGACCTCTTCGATCTTCATCAGTCGTCCTTTCATTTGCTCCCCACTTCTTCTCCAACTCGACTCGCCTCCCGTCGTTGGGGTTAAAGATGGAATCCTTCTCACTATACTCCGCCCCCTTGAACCGCTTCACCACCACCGGCGTGCCGTTTGTTGAGTGAATATTTCTTCTACTTCAATTTCTTTTAGATCAATTCCAACTTCAACTGAAACTAAGTGCGACTAAATTATATTCGTTAGCAAGTATGAAAAGCAATTATAAGCAATCAAACACGGCAATGCAAACACAAGAGATTATAGTGGTTTGGCCAACCGCCTACTCCACCACCTTGGCTCCACACCAAGGATTTCTAACTAAATCCTTTATAGACTTTGTGTTTCCCTTTGAATACAACCGAGGACTCAGTTCTCAACCCTTTGAGAACTCCTCAAACCTATTCACCTAGGCAAAACATAATTCTATGAAGAAAACCCTAAGTGTTTACCCAAGCACACCTAACAAGCTAATAGTGACAAATAAAAATTAAGAACAATGAAGAATGATAAGAAGGAGCTAAAAGAAAACCAAGAGTGTGAGCTCCTTCCAAAGCCTTCCAAGTCTCCAACTCTTCAAGATGGTGAGCTCGAATCGTTGTTGGAGTTGAGACGAGAAGATCACTTGAAGAGGATGAAGCAATCGATGGAGCAAGCGAGCACAAATCAATCTTTGAGGGCTTAGATGTCTCTTAGAAATGCATTAATCATCATTAAGAAGAGATAAGAGAGGTTGGTGAGGGGTATTTATAACCCCTCATACGCAACAGCTCTCCAACGAACGTTTTTCTGCCTATTGGACGCCGACCGATCGATCGTCGATCGACCGACCGATCGACCGCCCAGTGACCGCTGGGGTTCTGCCCTTTTACAGCCACATTCGGTCGACCGACCAAATTGGTCGTTGCTAATTCCCTCTATTTCCGGTCGACTGTCCGATCGACCGAATTTGCCACTGCCAATTTTTGGCTTTGTTCGATCGATCGAAGTGGATACTGCCAATTTTTTGCCTCGTTTGGTTAACCGAACTTAGGCTGAGGCTATTTTTTACATTTGTTTTGTTACACGCTTTTTCATGGGGTTTTGTTACCAAGTTTTGACTTGGATAACTTTACAAATAGGCTTGGGATGAGTTCCTAGGGATATATTACATAGAATCTATTTGATAATCTATGAATTCTACTTAATCTACATCCGAGCCTTTTTGATGATTTTTGTGTTTCATCGAGCGAAGTTCGCGTGCGTATTGTAACCTCAATCTGAACTCAAAACTTCACACATATATTAAATACATATTTGTTATCATCAAAATAAAGATCAAAGCCAAAGGGGAAGCCTTGGGCCAACACCGTTGTCGAGGATCCCCTTGAAGAATGACCTGGAGGAGCCCCGCCCGAGCAGTGCATGGATACAAGCGGTCCCCGCGCAGGTAAGGAGCACAAGGATGCAAGCGATGCCCACGCAAGTGAGGATCTTTACATTTTATCGGTGAGGAGGGAAGAGTCGTCGAGGGATGCGAGTACTCACAAGAGGAGGAGAGGAGGGTTTGGGGGTGGATTCAGGTATTACTATGTTAGGTTTAGGTAGCTAAGTATCTAAGTATTTAACTTAAATTTTGTAACGGTTTTAGATACCGTATTTAGGAGTTGTTTCGTTTTTGACATATATGAACAATTTTGGGGTTTTAAATGAGAATGGTTCTTTTTTTTGTTCCTATACAATATTGGCTAAGGGAATGGTTTCGAAAACTATTCCCATATATTATCTACGGGAATGGTTTTTTTTGTGTTCCCATAGTATATTGACTAAGGGAATGTTTACGAAAACCGTTCCCATATATTGGCTAAGGGAACGATTTTTTTTGTGTTCCCATAGTATATTGGCTGAGGGAACGGTTTCCAAAACCGTTCCCGTAAGTGATGTATGGGAACACTTTTTTGATCGTTCCCAAAAGTGGCGTGGCCACAAAACCAAAATGTAGTAGTGTCTATTTTGATGATAACAAACATGAAACTAATGCATTTGTGTAATTTTGAGTTCAGGTTGGTGTTGCGATACGCGTGCAAACTTCGTTCGGGAAAATACCAAAAAAAAACCTCAAAAATGGCTCCGACGATGATCGCGTAGAAAATCTAGGATTAGAAATAGAAATCATGTAATATGACTCTAGGAATACCTCCCAAACTTGATTGTAATATTATCCAAGTCAAATCTCGAAAACAGAACTCGAAAACGAATATCGCAAGAAGAAATCAGCAAGAAAAGATTGATTCCCAAGTTCGACCACAAGGGCGATCGACCGACCGGAGCTCGGAATGCACAGAGTGCTCCGGTTGCTGGGGTGATCGCTCGATCAGTCGACCGGACCAGCGACCAGGCGATGCCAACAGGTAGAAAAATGCCCGTTGGGTGCCATAACCAAGTGAGGGGTTATAAATACCCCTCACCGACCTTTATTAAACTCTCTTAATCATTCACTAAGCATTTCTAAGAGAAATTTGAGCCTTCCTAAGTGGATTTCAACGCGACAACTTCGACAATCGTTCATTTACTCGAAGCGTTCTTCACGCCTCAACTCCAGCTTCGATTCAAGCTCTACAACTTATCGAGTTGGAGGCTTTGGAGGCTGAGCAAGAAGCTCTATTGTTTGGTTTACTCTTTTGCTCCTTTAGTTCTTGTTTTCTTTGTTATTAAACAAGGTTTTCATTGATAGCTTGTAAGGTGTGCTAGGTAAACATCTTAGGGTTCCCTTTGTAGATTTGTGTTTTGCCGAGGTGAATAGGGTTGAGAAGTGAATCCTCATTTGTATTCAAAGGGAAACACTTAATCTATAAAGGAGTTGGTTAGAAATCTTTGGTGTGGAGCCAAGGTAGTAGAGTAGGCAGTTGGCCAAACCACTATAACTATTTGCGTTTGTGTTGCTTTGTTTACTTGCTCTCATTTGATATTTATATTTGTCAAAGTGTCTCAATTAGTCGCACTTAGTTTTGGTTGCATTTGGAATTGAATTAAAAGAAATCAAACTGAACGTAGTTTTAACCCCAACACTATTCAACCCCCCTCTCCCCTTCTAGTGTGGGTATTTGAATAACAATAAATCTAGAAAAGCACGCCTTCGGAGTCCATGGTGGCAAGTTCCTCAGTTTTTTGTTGACACACTGGGGAATAGAGGCAAATCCAGAAAAGTGTCTGGCTATACAATAAATGCGGAGCCTACACAACATAAAGGAGGTACAACAGCTCACTGGAAGGATGGCGGCTCTCTCAAGACTCCTGTCCAGGTCGGTCGATCGAGCCACTCCCTTCTTCAAAATCTTATGAAAAAAGTAGGACTTCCGCTAGGATGAAAAATGCGAACAGGCCATCGAAGATTTAAATTGATTCCTCTCTAGTCCGCCGATTTTGGACAAACCAAGATAAGGAGAAACCATGTTTCTTTACCTTACCATCACGGAAAATGCCCTCAGCTCAGTCCTGATTCGGGAATAGGAAAAGGACCAAAAACCAATCTATTTCATCAACAAAGTTCTCTAGGGACCAGAAATCTAGTACCAAAAGTTTAAAAAGCTCGCCTTTGCCCTAGTCATTTTGGATCGAAGGCTGAGATCATATTTTTAGAGCCATCACATTCAGGTATGCACTGAACAGCCTATCAGACAAGTGCTGACTAAACCCAAATTGGAGAGGCGAATAATATCTTGGTCAGTGGAGCTTTCAAAATTTAGTATAGAATACCAACCCAAGGGTCCTTTCAATTCTAGTTTAAAGCCAGCAACAACGAGGCAGAGTACGAAGCCCTGATCGTCGGGCTAAAACTCGCTTAGGAAGTGAAAGCTCAGAACATCCTCGTGAAAAGCAACTCACAACTTGTCGTGGGGAAAGTCAACAACACTTGCCAAGCCAGGGATCCCTTCCTCGAAAGGTACCTTGCATTAGTACTATCTCTAATCACTAACTTCGATAGTTGCATGATTCAACAGATACCTCTGGAGGAAAGCACTCGGGCCGACCTGTTATCCAAATTTGTCAGCACCAAAAAACCCCAGAAAAACAAGTCTGTCATTGAGCACGTCCTCGGACACCCAAGCATTGAATTGACTGAAACCTCGACCAATGTCTAGACAATTGAACAAGGCACTAATTGGAGAACTCCCTACATCAATTACCTCAAGCGGGGCGAAATCCCGAAAGGCATCCCCGATCCAGGTAGGTTCAAAAAAATGGCAAGCCACTACCTACACACTTCTTAATAACCAGCTCTACAAAAGAGGGCTCTCCCGACCGCTCCTCAAGTGTGTCGTCCAACCTCGAATAACCACCATAATAGCAGAGGTTCACAACGGCATCTATGGCAACCACATTCGAGGGAGGTCCCTGGCGGCCAAAATCCTCTGAGCCGGCTACTTCTCGCGAAGTATGAAAATAGATTGCAGCCTCTACGTCAAAAAATGTGACAAATGCCAAAAAATTTCGAAAGTCTCTTTACTACACCCGAACCATCCCACAGCTCGGACGTCAACTGGTCATTCCATGAATGGGGCATAGACCTCCTCGGTCCATTTCCCCAGCACTAGGGTAATTCAAGTACTTGGTCGTAGCGATCGACTACTTCACCAAGTGTATAGTGGCTGAACCCCTATCAACCATTGTAATCGATAAAGTTCAAAAGTTCGTCTGAAAAATTATCATCTACAAATTCGGAGTACCACGCGAGTTCGTTACCGACAACGGGACATAGTTCACGGATCATCGATTTTGAGAATTCTGCTCAGACCTTGGCATCAAACATGTCTTCTCATCTGTCGAGCACCCACAAATGAATGGCCTAGCCAAAGTAGCCAACAAAGTAATCCTAACAGTATTGAAGAAAAAGGTCGATCGAGTCAAGACATACTGGGTCGACAAACTACCTGAGGTATGCTCAGGAGTTACAACACAACCACTCGGTCTTCTACCTCGGAAACCCCTTACTGCCTCGCTTATAAAGCAGTGGCCATAATCCTTGTTGAAATCCCAGAGCCTAGCCTCCGCAGGATTACCTTCGAAGAACAGGGAAACACAAAGGCTCAAGTCACCGAGCTCGATCTTATTGAAGAAGAGTGAGAACTCGCCAAAATCAAAGAAGAAGCAAGGAAGCTTAAGATTGCCCAAAAGTACAACAAGCGCGTCAGCCCAGGAGCTTTGAAGAAGGAGACCTCGTTCTTCGAAAGATCGAGCCACAAAGAAAACCAGCCGGAGAAGGCAAGCTCGTCCCAAACTAGGAAGGCCCTTATCGGATCACAGAGGTCCTAGGGAAGGGTGCCTAAAGAATAGTCGAGCTCTTCGGACGAGAACTCCCACAATCTTGGAACGCGGTCTCCCTACAGGCCTACTACAGCTAGAGTTCCACCCTTAAATTACAACAATGTCGAAGTACTCTTTCTCCTACTTGGCAGTTTTTTCCACTAGGTTTTCCCCATGGAAGGTTTTAATGAGGCTTCGCCATGTGTAAGCCAAGTTTAACTCTCAGTGGGATATGTTGTGTCTTTATAATATTTTACAATGAAGTTATTCCTTCTATTTTCGCACGTCTTTTATGTCTAACATCCCTTGCAGTCATTCCATACTTTGTAGGAGAAATTTACACGGTCTTACAAGCGGCCCTTGACCCATGTGACGCACCGTCCCTCCTCATCCAATCCTCCCTCGATGCTATCAAACACACAAGCGATCAAAACTCGATCTCCACTAGTCTAAACTTGAACTCAACACCTCACACAATGACCAGAATTTGATTTTCACCGGTCTGGCTCGCCAGCCTTAGTGCCTATTTCGAGCTCCTATTGTAATATCCTAGATATTTAATTATATTCTTTTCCTTTGTGGTAGTGTTTGCCAGCCTAGCAAACTAGTTCAAGGTCGAGCCGAGTCGACTCATGGTCCGGTGCGAGCTTGCGAGCTCGGGTAAGTAAAATTATGAGTTATGTAATTTTTGCTTGTGTAGATTAATTCATTTAAATTTTATTTTGTGGATGGTTATGTAGAGAATAGGATTAATTAAGTTAATTTAAGTTAGCGGGCTCGGGTTCAGATTGAGACGGATGCGGGTTGGATAAAAAGTTTAGAGGGGTTAGAATTGATGAGGGAGTATAAAACCCCCTCCCCTTGGCTTGTGGCTCCCTATTTGGAGCCACCCAACCTAATTGAGAAGATGAGCCAACTGCCAAGCCGCCAAGCCGTAGCCAGCCCCTCTTCTCTTTCCCCTTGGAGCCGCCGCCCTTGGAGCCGAGCCGCCGGGCCTTCCCTTCTCCTTCCTCTCCTTCTTCCTCCCCTTTGGAGCCGAGCCAAGAGGAGCCAGCCAAGCCAGCCCCTCTCTCTTCCTCTCTCCCTCTTTCCAAGCCGGCGACTTGGAGTGAGCCGCCGCCCTCTTGTCCCCTCCCTTGAGTCGAGCCGCCATCTTTTGAAGCCGGATTCGAGGTTCGTCATCTGGGATTTCTCCTTTATTCATCCTTCCAATTTAGGTGAATGGTTTTACCTCTCATTTTCCCGGTTCTTTCTTGGTTTTGAGCCGTTTTGGGCATATTCTTGATTCTTGTGTTTTCTCAACGAACCGTGGATTTTGAGTGCCGATTTCTTGTGCCGAATCGTGGGAGGAGGGCCAAGACCCTTCCTTTGTGGCTCGGCAGCCCTAGGTTTACCCTAGGGGTGCTCGGCCAAGGGTGAATCAAGAGTGCCCTCAAGGTATTCGATGAAATGCTTAAGTGAAAGTTTTCGGTGTTCTTAATATCCGTGTTTTATATTGTTTATGAAATCGAGTTCCTATATGTTCAAGCATGCCTTGTATTAAATTTGTGATTTTAGATAAAATCATGTTTAAGAAAAGTTGAATCTTGATGATTAATGCCATGAGGGTTCTTGAAAGAGAGATTCTTGATCATGATGCTTGTTCTTGTTCATGATGTTGTTAGTGCTTATTAGCCTTGTTGTTAAGCATGAAAATTGAGAAATTTATCTCAAGATTTATATTCTGTTTAAATGATAATTAAGGGCTTAATTTTTGAAAATTTTGGATTTATTTTTAGGCTATGCTTAAATTTGATGTTGCTGAAATTGCATGGTGAAATGATGAATCTGTGCTATTTTTAAATTGCTTGTTGTGATGTGTGTATTTATCTGAACATAGTCATGTAACCTATCATTTCGACCAGAAAATATAGTTTGGAAATATAGGACACACTCTCGAGACCATATTCGGATTAGATACATCAGTTTCGGGCAGAACAGTAAGCTAAAATAAAACCCTAAAATAAAATCCTAATTGTGGTGAACTAAATTTTAATTGCATAATTAAAATTAAGAAAAATGGTCTGCATAATCTGTTATGAACCAATATGAGAAGTTTATGCATGAAATAAAACCACATGAGTTTATGACATTCAGGTCTAGGAGTTGAGGTCAGGCATTGGAGTGTGAGACACTTCCCCGTAGGAACACCCCTAAGACACCATACAAAAGAATTTGACTTAGGTCAAGGTGCGCCATATCTTCATGAATGACGGAGGGGCTCGTTGAGGAGCCGGATTGCGGGCTGGGCCCGGGAGGTTGGATGGCTAATTCCCAATCTGTAGAACAAGTTCAGAGGGTCTTTCCCGATTGTTCTGGTTTGGCCTCGTGGGATAAGTTCGGAGGGCCTACCCGATTATCCCCGATGTGGTTTTTAAGGAATAAGTTCGGAGGGTCTACCCGATTATTCCTGAGATATCTTAGAGGAGTAAGTTCGGAGGGCCTATCCGATTACTCATGTGATATCTTAAATGGGCAAGTTCGGATGAGCGAATCCTGATTGTCCCTACGCGTCTCGTGGAGCAAGTTCGGAGGGCCTTCCCGATTGCTCCCGAGTTTCTTTATACTAGGATAAGTTCGGAGGGCCTTCCCGATTATCCTAGTATGTGTTGTTGCCTTAGGGCATGGTAGGCTTAGGCCTGTTGATCTTCACCGTTCGGAGTGAAGGATGCTTCTGGCAGGTGGTGGCCGGATAGCCTGATAACTGGTCACTCCCTTCTGATATTTTCCTGCTTGAGTCAGGAGTTCTACCTTATGCATCTTATCTGTGATGTTTGTTTTTGTGAGAGTTGGTAGAACCGCTCACTGAGTTCTTTGAACTCACTAGTTGTCGTTATTTTGTTTTGTAGAGCCTGACCGATGAGGTGGGCTAGAGCACTTGGCGCAGCTGGAGGGCAGAGAAGTCGTATGATCTCATAGCAGTCCTAGTTTGGGTCGTAGTCGAGTCTTTTGGTAGTGTGTCATGCACTTGTGTTGGTTTTTTGGGGTTGTAGCCCTTGAGGGCATTTATGTCATTTTACTCAGATTTCATTGTATTTGGTCTATTGAACTTTATTTATTATTTCCGCATTTTCGTTCTTCTGCTAAAATTTATTTATGATGAACTCTGGTTTGATTTCTATTTGAAATAAAAGCTTGTTGATTTCTTTCTGCTATTGTTTATTCTCGTTAGTTGGCATATGCACGAGTTAGGCTGCAGGGTATAGGTGCGTATACCCTGGCCGATCACGTGATCCTGAGTTGGGACGTGACACCTACGCCTTCAACGATCCCAAGCGCGCTCCTAGCGAGCTTGGTTTTCACCGAGTCTAGTCCTCGGCCCTAAACGCAGCCTCTGGCTCAGCCCGACGCACTCTCAGCACACGACAATGACCATAGCATCTTGCTTGAAAAAAAACAAACAGATAAACCATAGTTCAAATACTACTCTAAATCAAGGCATGAAGGAAACAACCACCCAGTAAGAAATACAAGAAGGATAGACAAGGAAGATATTTCTTTTATTTCATAAAACCCCACAAAGGAAATAGTTACACTTACAAATCCACATACGGCTACCCAAAGAAAGAAACAATTTCAAATAGAACACCTAATTCATATTTTAATCATTTCTTAGATTACTTAGGCAAATTGCAATCTATCGACTAAATGAGGAAGCAATAATAAAATAATTTAAACACAAGCAAGGATATCAATGCTAACACGGTGATTTATAGTCATTCGGCCCCAATGCCTACTCCACTACATAAGCACCCCGCTTAAGATTTCCAAACTAGATTTACTAGATTATATCGTTTCCCTTACAAAGAGGACTTTACACTGGAAAGTCTCCGCTCTCAAACCAAAGACACTTCCACACCCAGAAGTATCTTATCTTCCTACTGAGAGCACTATCCCACCTCAACCTAAAGGACAACTCAACTAATTCTAGTAAACTAAGCTTATAATGGTGGATTTAAGCCTTAACACCAAGGCAACCACCAACTCAATCAAACCTAGTAACCTAGGTTTATACAAATGATATACAATCAAAATAAATAATAAAATATAATAACAATTGGAGCAATAAATCAAACAATAAGTACTTAGCTCCAAAAGAAACTCCCTAGTCCTCTTGATGCCTTGAGAAGATAAATCTATGAAGCTTGAAGGCTAAATCAACAAGTGGAGATCAAAACTAGGGCTTTTGCAAGGATGGCTCAATGGAAGCTTATAGAAATGCTTAGGATCACTCTTTGAGGCTGGGAAGCATCATGAAAGGCTTGGAAGAGAGTTTGGGGTGGGTATTTATAACCTCCCAAACAAGATAGCTCGTCAACAGGCTGATTTTTGCCCGTTGGCGACGCCCGATCGCTTGTCGGTCGATCGTCGGTTGACCGACTGAGCGATCGCCGAGCGACCGAAGGCATTCTGCCCATTTTGGGTGTCGGTCGGTCGACTGAAATACCTTCTCTTTCTGTCGGTTGACCGAACTAGGCAGGGCAGACTGCTTGGTTAGGTTGGTTTTTCTGCTTGCATGTTTGCTCGTTTTTGGGTTCTGTCTTCGTTAAGTCTACTTATATAATATTTCTTAACTTTAAAACATAAATGCTATATAAGGATTACGCCCTATTTGGATTCAATAAAAATATCTAAAAAATCAAAATTCTTAAGAATAAAAATCTAACTTTTGGGGTCTAGTACAAATTTCTGAAAAACAGAAATTTTCTAATCTTCCGAGTCAAATATGCGTAGGCTAAAGGCTTCCATAAAATCCTTAAAACTATCTCGTTATCTAGTTTTTACCTAAGGAACAATTATCGGTATTTTTTGTATTTCTTTTGCAAAAAAAATGTCTATGTCATATAGCCCTCCAAGGAGCTCCCTAGGCTTAGTGAATTCCAAGGTCAATTTCTAATTTGCCGGTTTTTCATGTTTTTGAGTTTGGATTTGGTTTTTGGGTTCTTATGCACATCATGAGGATTTACAATATAAACTAGACACCATAGATCTAAACTTTAACTTCCCGAACATAACATAATTTTTAGATTTCTCCGATATTTTCGATCGTGGACGTCGTGCGCTTATCGATATGGAACCTGAAAATAACTCTCTATGAAATTATTAGTTCCATGTTTGTTATCATCAAAACCAAAATTAAGACCAAGGTTGAAAACCTTAGGCCAACACCCACTTGGAGAGCGTATCGGAAGCATGGTCACCAACCAAGCTGTGCAAGCAAGAAGTTTCGGCTCAGAGTCCTACTACCAGGATTCAGCGGTGTGCACAAACTAGGTTGGGGAAGCTCCTGCAACCTAGGAGTTAGAAGGATAGGTAAAAAATAAATTCAAAGTGGTGGCAGGCAAAACTAGGAACCACTGACAAGAGTTCTAAGCTAGCACGATATTTTCTGAAACCATGGAAATGGGCTTCATCTTCGCCATAATTAAGCCTGATTGTACAGACCTACACTTGGAAGTCCTTCTCCTGCTCAAATTCTAAAGCCCGATGGTACAAACCCACGGCAAACGACGAACCCCTTGCCGAGCAAATGAAAGCAACCTCTGATAGAATGGTAATCTTCGACACCTCCCAATCCATAATTTTTGTAACACACAAAAGTGGGGGGCTATTTATAGGCTCGTAACACAAACCGTCACCGTAGCTGATGGATCCACGAGGCTTATTTTTCGTCAAATTATAATTGACACTTAATGCTTTGCAAACTAATTACAAAATCTTTGTTCATGATTACTTTTCCTGCCAAAGATATATCTACTGCACAGGTGGCGTACGCTTGAAAGAGTTTTCACAAGCGTCACATCCAGCTCTGATACGAAGGCAATGCATCGGAAACTGTATACTCATCCCGCAATTAACCGAAGCAATGAAGACCGACCTCACTTAGAGCTTGGCACGCAGCCCTACAAACTCCAACCAAGCTCGGGGGTTGTGGACTGGACTAAAACTATTGGGCCCTGTCGGAGTAGACCCAGCAACGCCCCACCCATCATTCTAGACCAAACCGCACAACCCATCCAGGGGGCTCCGCGCAACTATGTCCCTGAGTCAGGCTCAAGTTAGACTAAACAACTCTGCCCAGGGACTCCACCTGGTCGCATAAAGATACCCACACTCTACCTTATCAAAAGATATATGCGCGCAATCTCCGGGATCGACCTCGACTCATTATGGGCAACCTTACCACGAGATTTTCGAGTGGCATCATCGTCCTCACCTGCAGTAAACACTACTAGAAATTGAGTCTTCAGCAACGGCTATAAGCAATGGCCGCTCAAGCCGTTGTTATTTGCAACGGCATTCTTACGGCCGCTCAAGCCGTTGCAGATATGTTGTATCTGTAACGGCTTTCTAACAAACACGCGAGCCATTGCTGATGATTTTAATTATCAGCAACGGCTTTCTAACGGACAAGTGAGCCGTTGCTGATGATAACTTATTAGCAACAGCTTTCTAATGGGCGAGTGAGCCATTGCTGATAAGTTTATATAGGTCGCAGATCGCGCCCGCCCATTCTTCCTCCCGCTGCTGCCGCCGCCGCCTCCTCCTCCCGCCTCTCGCCGCCGCTGCCAATGCCGACGCCGACGACGCCGAGCTACCGCTGCCGACGCTGTCGTCCGTCCTTGACCGCCGATTTCAGGTATTCATCGCCGCCCGACCGTCTTTTCCCGTTGCGGCCGACGGGAAATTCGACCGAAACCCTAATTTTAGGGTTTCTACCAGCGGCAGTCGACCGATGGCCGCCGTCGGATCTTGTACAGTGTCCGAACACACTGTCCGGATAATGTACGCCGGCGCCGAAGTCCACCGGACTCCGGCGTCGAAAATAGTAGATTAATTATTTTTTATTTTTTATTTTATTTATTAATTAATTATTTAGATTAATTATTTAATTTGATAGATTAATTTTTAGGGTTTAGATTAATTTTTAAGGTTTAGATTAATTTTGGAATTGTCCACTTCGGAATTGTCCACTTCGGCATTGTGCCGAAATCGTCCACTTCGGACGCACGCCGAAATCGCCCTCTTCGGACGCGTGCCGGAATCGTCCACTTCGGACGCGCACTGGAATCGTCCACTTCGGACTCCTGCCGGAATCGTCTAATTTGGACTCGTGTCGGAATTGTCCAATATGGACTCGAACTGTCTCGAAACATTTAGAAAATAATCATCCATCCGACGAGTTGATATGTTTCACGTACGCATCGACGAGTCGGATATGATTTAACAAAACCTTAGATCCGTTCGGGGGATTGTATGTTCATGTAAAAGAAGTAGATGATCTTTTATACGACGTACAATTCTTGAATTGTCCCTGATTGGACAATTTGAGAATATAGTTATTTGTACTACATTTACGTTTTTCTTTTAACTGTTAACTAATTATTCTAAATTTCGGCAACATCTCTCTTGTTCTCTGATACGCGCCCAGATGATATGCGTATTCGAAGAACTGTAGGGAGATACTGGGGTCTGTGTGAAAGGGACAACCTATGTTGAATGTGATATGGATTTTTATGGACTGGTAGAAGAAGTGATAGAGTTGCACTACTTCGGCTTGAAAACGGTTATTCTATTTAGATGTCATTGGTTCGATACAACAGAAAGGGGCATGAAAGTTCATCCAAAATATAAACTTGTTGAGGTTAATTACAAATCTAAATTAACAGCAAATGAGCCTTTTATATTGGCATCACAAGCCGAACAAGTATATTACGCGAAGTATCCGGCTCAAAATAAAGATAGAGCAGATTGGCGTGTAGTCTGTAAGACAAAAGGTAGAGGAAAAATTGATCCGATAGTAGGAGAAAATGAGCTGATACCTGATATGACACATGGTTTTTATCAAGAAGATGATCCTCTTGCTGTAGATCGTATTATTCCAATACTCGAGGATGCAGACACAACGTCAATTCAATTAGAAGTTGAATATGTTGACGATGACGATCATGAAATTGAGGAAGTTGGAGATGAAGAAGATGAAGAAGAGGAAGAAGATGAGGAAAAGGAAGAAGATCAGCAACAGTATCATAATATAATATTAAAATTTATTTTTGTTGTGCAGGTTCGAGCAAGAAGAAGTGCCAAGGAGCATTTCTTCTACTATTCGACGATACATGCACGGGGCATGGCCTACGTGGTCTCACGTGCCTAGCGAGCACGTCGACATGTTATGGCACGAGTTTGAGGCACGTATTATTATTTTTTTTACATGCATGATGATTAATATTGGTACTGATATTATTATTTTACAGGCTCGCTATACATGGGCCAAGGACCAAAGGCCCTTTATTTACGCTGCCTGGGAGGCTATTTCCTGGGCAAGGTACAACGGGCAGCTCGGGCAGGCTCGGTCCCAAGCGATGGCCCGAGCTGGGACCACTAACATCGCGGAGACTCGGGGATACGGCCCCGGTTGGATTACTCCGGATATATGGGACCAGCTCGTGGGAATATGGTCAACGGATCGATGGCAGGAGGTTTCTCGGAATGCGGCTAGAAATCGCATGTCGGGGGGAGCAGCGCGTCACACCGGCGGCTCTGTTGCATTTGCAGTGCACACGAACCGTATGGTAAGTATACCTTTTAATTATATATTTTATTTGTTACTATGTGTACTAATTAATGTATTTGTTTTGTAAATATAGACGACGGTGTCGGATGACGGGACTGTCCAGCGACCCTCCCCGATGGCGGTGTTTGAGCGAACTCACCATCGAGCACATGGGACGGGGGAGTACATCGACAACCGCGCTGCATACATTATGGTAACTATATATTTGTTTAAATTATTCATTATATATTTATAATTTAAGTTTTATGATAAATATTAAACAAAAAATCAAACTCGAGTAGGAGACCTACAGCCAGACGGTGGTGCAGCGCGGGGGCACCCCCGAGGACTTTGATGCAGCAACGTGGGTCGAGGCCGCAGGTGGCTGGGACCATGGCCGCGTATATGGATTTGCAGATAGTGGTCATGCGCGAGCCGTACTAGGGCCACTTGGGGCACCGACCCCTCCGGTCGCTGGTGAGCGACCGTCCACGTCCAAATCCAGTTATGATTATAATAGCATAATAAGGACTCTAGAGGAGACGGTCGCGCGTCAGAGTCAGATGATGGCGGAGATGCATGCTATGCTACGCAACATGTCAGGTCATCCCGAAGCAGACATCTCTTCGGCATCATCTCATCCATCGTCCTCGAGTCAATCCACGCCGGTGTACACTCAAGCACTCCAGACCTCGCCATATGATCCAGGCCATCCTCCATCGTCATCGTGAGATTTTTTATATTAACTTTGTTACTGAGATATTGTACTTGTTTAATTTACTTATTCAATATAAATATAATTGTTTAGATGTATATCTTGATGTATTTGTGATGTGTGAATGAATGTGTGTATGAGTGTATGGGTGTGTGAGTTATGTATCAGATAATGTATCAATGTATCAATGGAAATTTTAAATTTTAAATTTTTTCGTTACCAGGTTCAAATCATCAGCAACGGCTTTCCCACGGCCATCCGTGGGAAAGTCGTTGCTAAAAGTTTATCGAAAGCCGTTGCTGATGACCTATAGCAACGGCTTAGCAACAGGCTTTTACTAACAGCGTTGCTACGGGCTCACCGGCCATTGCTATTAATGTTATTAGCAACGGCTCCGTGTCCGTGGCAAAACCGTTGCTGATAATATTTTTAGCAACGGTCCGAGCGGTCGTTGCTGATCCATTGCTAAGTTATCAGCAACGCGATTTTCTGCCACGGCGCCAGCCGTTGCTGATGATTTTCAGCAACGGCTTAGTAACGGCATCAGCCGTTGCTGATGATTTTCAGCAACGACTTAGTAACGGCATCAGCCGTTGCTAATGCTCATTTTTCTAATAGTGAAATATAAACACGGCGCACCTTAGGTAGCCCTAAGTTTCAATTTCATTGCCTCCACCTTGAAGTCTCCTTAACTTGAGCGTTGGAGTATCTTTTGCAGATCCCCCACCAGCGTCGAATCAAACAAAAAGAGACACCGAACCTAATCGGCAGGCTCCAACTCTCGTATAGGAACACCTTATTTTATTTAAGTTGATTAATAATATATAATTTTATTATAATCTTAATATGCTTATGTGCCTTAAACAGCCCCTCAACAAACTAGAGATTTATTTTCGAGTTGAGAGTATTTATTTTTCAATTTAAAATAATTATATATTTTGTATACTAATGCTGGAGTAGGCAGTTCCCTATATCGCAGAAGACCAAGGATGGCCTCGCACCAAGTACGTGAAAATGGGTGAGATTCAGCACACCTCGTTACTTCTCGTCCCTTTTGACTACTAGAACTTCTTGTCGTTTATCGTTTGAAACATTCAGAAGTCTAACTTGAAGTCATGAACAAACACTATTATATGCCACTGCACTATCCTAGAAAACTACACATGAATTAACTCATATTTTGTATATATTGCTAGAGCAATTTGTAGTTTCTCAAATATTCCAGGTTGTTAATATGAATCTTCCTTAGCCCAACATCCATCAATTAAATTGTTTTTAAAAAATTTCAAGTGATATCTGCTCATTTTATGCTCTTGTAGTGTAAATTTTACAAATTTCTTTTGGAATAAAACATTTTTTTCAGAAAATTATTTGCCATAGAATTGTTATAATTCAAATTGCTTTATGCTTTTGTGGATTAGAAACAAGCACAGGCTAACTTGGATCTTTTACTGTGTTGGGTGCCAGCAACGTTGTGCAATTTTTTCCTCTAAATATTTGACAATTGATTTTGTTGATTAACCGTTGGACATTGACTATGGTAGTGAACTTTTTGATTAAAATTGATAGTCTAAATATTAGTCACATAGGAAGTGAGTGAGGAAAAAGGATTTTACAGACAATCACGTAACTAAATAATCACCAAGAAATTAATATATCAACATCTCCAAATATTATGAAGTACCCACCACAACTAAATATCCAAAACGAAGAACTCAAACCATATATATATACCCTATTAATTAATAGCAAAACTATACGGGAGAGTATCAAGTATGATGTATCAAAATAATATGACGAGACATAAAATCAAAACTATGACGACGACCAAAATCACCACAGGATCTCCTCCTCGGAACTCTAGCTATGAGGGAACTCATCTATCTATTATACCTACGGATCTGAGGAAAAAGAACAACAAAGTGGTATGACTATCCTAAAAGAGTAGTTCGCGAGCATCACGTCCAATGCCCTCACACTCGCACGCGAGTGTATCCAAATAACCACCGATGGAAACGCCCATATATAACGAGCCCAACAATAATATCAACATGTTGAACCCTCCAATACACCCGTATATAACGGACCAATAATAATATCAACAGACCAAAGCCTCCAATATACCCGTATGTAGCGGGCCCAATAATAATATCAACAGGCCAAAGCCTCCAATATATCTGTATATAACGGACCCAATAATAATAATATACCGTTGCCAGGAAATGGCTTCCCACGCGGTATAAATAAAGGATCGCTGGTCCTCTCACCATGTGTAGTGAGCCTGCAAAACAATAATGTCAGTACCAATATTTATAATCATCATGTATATAAAAATTTTAAATACATACCCCAAACTCGCGCCAAAGCATGTCCACGTGTTCACGGGGTAGGGGTGAGCATCGGTTCGGTTCGGTTAAAAACCAAACCGAATCATCAGTTAGCCGAACCGAACCAAAGGAAATTTTTTAACCGTTTACCGAACCAAAAAAATTCGGTTAATTCGGTTCGGTTAACCGAAAAGATTAAAAAAAAACCATTTTTTTTTTAATAAAAAAAAATGTGCTAAGACTCGAACACAAGCATTTGGCAATCAAACTTTAATTTCTTTCACTCTAACCATCTTAGCAAACTTTATTATCTATTTATTTTTAACTAATACATATTATATATATAATCGAATGTAAAATAAATAATATTACACAACACTAGGATTTGAACTTAGGTGGGTGGGAAGCTTAACATTACACCAAACCACCAAGGCAAATATCAACATCTAATATAATTGTTATTATATATATATGGTAAATTAACCGAACCGTCGATTAATTTACCGAACCGAACCAAAAGCCAAAATCCAAAAATTCTTTAATCAAAAACCGAACCGAAATTAATTCGGTTCGATCGGTTTCGGTGAATCGGGGAATTTTGCTCACCCCTATCACAAGGCATGTCAGACCACGTTGGCCATGCCACATGCATGTACCGTGGATCATCCCCGATATAGTCCTGGGGGCATCCTCCTACTCGAACCTGCACAATAAAAATAAAGTGCAATATTATATTATGATATAATGAATTTTATATAATTAATAATTAATAATATATTACCGCTATCCGCGCACACTAATAAGTCTCCGTGACTCCACGACTGGCAGAGGCTCAATCCTGTTCGGCTCATGTGGCCACTTGCGTCTCGACGAACTAGCCTTTGTTGTAGGAGGATTAGCGGTAGGAGGATCAACGGAAACAAGTACGGCAGAATCTGGAGTCTCGCCGATCTGAGACTCTAAAACTCTAGATGACGTCCAGAGATAACCTCGACCCACCATAGCTGTCGATTAAGCATATAATTAAATTATATATATATTAGAGATAGATTTAATAGGAGATATACTTTATAATTATTCATCATCATATGAATAATAGTCTTCGAATTCTTCTTCTTCATTATCTTCTTCAAATTCTACTTCATCATCTTCACCTTCCTCAACTTCATGATCGTTATCATCAACATATTCAACTTCTAATTGAACTAACTCTATGTTTGCATCCTCCAGTATTGGACTGATACAGCCTACTGCGGGAGGATCCTCTTCTTGATAGAAGTCATCGTACATCAGGTATCAGCTCATTTTTTTCCACTATCGGATCAATTCTTCCTCTAGCTTTAGTCTTACAAACTACACGCCAATTTGCTCTATCTTTATTTCGATCCGAATACTTCGCATAATATACTTGTTTAGTTTGTGACGCCAATATAAAAGGCTCATAATTTGCTGCCAATTTTGATTTGTAATTAACCTCCACAAGTTTGCATTTTGGATGAACTTTCATGCCCCTATCTGTTGAATCGAACCAATGACATCTAAATAGGATAACTGATTTCAAGCCGAAGTAGTGCAATTCTATCGCATCTTCCCATAATCCATAAAAATTCATATCACATTCAACATATGTTGTCCCTTTCAAGCAGACCCCGACATTCATAGTCTTTTTTGTAAACACATATTCGACAATGTGAAATTTAAACCCATTAATAAAATAACCGCTATAACACGACACTAGTCGCGACGGTCCACTAACAAACTCAAAAATTTTCTTATCTATTTCAGCTCTGTGACCTTTGCTGTAAGCCCGAAGCGAAGTAGGGAAATCATGATTTCGTAATCTCTTCAATTCCCGATCGTTGTGAATAGAGTATTCTTGCACCATCTCAATGTTAAATATTTTAACGAATTATTCAATCTCTAGACAATTAAGTAATACATACAATTGTAAAAAAAGGTACTATTCATCGCTTAAGTATTGAAACTAACGAGAACTGAAAGCATGACCAGAGTGACAGAATATATTTAAACGATCATCCGAATGTCGAACTCCCCCATTGTCGTTACGTCGACGATCAAATCTTGTCCGATTTAAAGTAAAATGAGTAGAATGTTAAAATTTCTTAGATGATATACGATTCAGATATTGATCCTTCAATAGCTGCAGTGTTTTTTATTTTTTTCTTCAAACGATTCATGTATGTATCTTTCAAATAAGTACATCCACTAGTATTAAATGGGGTCACTAACTTGTGTCTCGTATGCCAAGTGTATCGGTAGATGCTCCATCTAGTCAAAAAAGGCAGGAAAAAAAAACTGCTCCAACTTGCATATAATTTTGACAATATTACTTTCAAGTGCTAACATATCTTCGACTCGAAAGACATTTGCAAAAATATCGTCCGTTGACCTCTTGTAACTCCAACTCCGGCCTCTTACAAATTATTTTTAGATATTGTCGGGCCTTCACATTATCTTTAGTTTCCCGAAAACATCTATCAAAGTGTTAAAAATGTTATCAAACATATTTTTCTCAATGTGCATGACGTCCAAATTATGTCGAATCAGTAATGAACTCCAATACGACAATTTTCAAAAGATACTTTTTTTTCACCCAATTATGTGCTTGACCAAAACTTGAAACTCTATCATTCCGACAAAAAGTAATCTCTTGAAGTAATAAAACACGTGCTAACATTTGTTCACTAGATAATATCGGTGGTGGCTCATTTCTTTCAACTCTGCCCTTGGTAAATTTATTATGATTCCTTCGATATTGATGGTTAGTCGGTAAGAATCGACGATGACAATCAAAGAATGAGATTTTCCATCTGTTTTAAAGACCAAATGATTTATATAGTGTTCCATACAATACAGACAAGAGAGGCGTTCATGCGTGCTCCAACCAGACAACATGCCATAAGCTGGAAAATCATTCATTGTCCACGAGACAACAACTTTTAAAGTGAAGTTTTGCTTCCGGTGACAATCATAAGTGACAGCTCCATCAGTCCACAATATTTTTAATTCATATATTAGGGGTCTGAAAAATATGTCAATTTCTTTTCGCGGATCCTTTGAACCATGAATAATCATCGAAAGATAGATAAATTCATCTTTCATACACATTGACAACGGTAGATTATAAAGTGTTAGCAGCACTAGCCAAACTGAATAAGGAGTTACCGAGTGACCAAATGGATTAAAATCATCTGTGCACAATTCCGATCTGATATTTTTAGTATCCCAAGCAAATGAAGGATAACATATATCCGGCCAAATGTTTCCATGCTTCACTATCGAATGGATGAGTCATTATTGTATCATCACGACTTCTTGCAAATCAACTCATGTATGTGGCAATCTTTTTCGACATGAATAATCTTTAGTGTTAGTGGAAAATATCGAAGCACCTTAAACATGATATTTTTCTGTCAGACCGGTTTCTTCTCCTTGTAACGTGGATGTTCACACACCGGGCATTTATCCAACTATGCATTTTCTTTATAATATAAAATTCAATTATTTTGGCACGCGTGTATTTTTTCGTACCCAAGCCCTAATTTTCTCATCAACTTTTTAGTCTTATAAAAAGTTGGCTCAAACTTGTTATCTGTAGCTAACATTCCATTAATAAATCCTGTAATTCGATCAAACGCAACCCCACAGATATTACAATCGGCCTTGATGTTCAAGAGTTGCGTCATTGCCGAAAACATAGTGTATTTAGGATAATTCTCATACAAAGGTTCATCGGCAGCTTTCAACATCTCGTAAAATTCTACGGCTTCTTCTGTATTCGGCAATTCAATCTCTACAACATGTTATACTTCTATTACATCAACACCTGTAGTATCTGATGGCACTGATGTCTCAGTAACTGGCCGCTCAACATTATCATTCAAGTGAAATTGACCGCCAAGATTATCAAGTATCATTATTCTATATGGTTTAGATGGACTGGATGAAGAAACACCAACAAAAAAAGATTCACCAAGTTTTTGAACGGTAGGATTGCTCGACGTCCCGACTTCACGTGACTCCCTGTGACAAGTCCATACATAATATCTTGGTGCAAATCCTTTGCTATACAGATGTTGAGTGATAATTTCCCTATCTAAAAATCTTATATTCGTGCAATAGTTGCACGAACATTTGATTTTATCATCGCTAATGAATCTTCGATTCTAATAGGCAAAATTTATGACGTAAGTTATGCCTAATTGAAACTCATTTGTTAAAGCTCCATGATCAAAATGTTGGTACATCCAACTTCGATCGTCCGACATGAATATGTTAATCAATAACTGTTGGCTTTAGGTTTTCAACGTTGGTCTTAATCTCTTAATCTTGGTTTTGATGATAACAAACATGGAACTAATATTTCGTTGAGAAATCTTTCAGGTTCCATATCGATTAGCGTTCGATGTCCTCGATCGGAAAAATCAGAAGAAATTAAAAAATCGAAAGGACATTGAACATCGCGCTCGAGTTCGTCGCGAAACATCTAGAAGATCAACGTGTGCACCAAAGTCGTATTGGACGAGCTCAAAGATCACATGGAAAGCTCTCCAACATGATGCTCGTTGAAAGCTAGAACCCGAAAATGAATCGCATAAGAAAAATGGCTGAAAAATCAATATCAACCTTTGCTCGACCGGAGAGTGTAAAAAATTGGCAGTAGTCAATTCAGTCGACCAGTCGATCGATCGAACACTACCAAAAACTAGCAGTGGCTACTTCGGTCGACTGATCGATCGACCGACAGAGGCCAAAATTGGGCAGTAGCCCTAGCGATCGATCGATTGGTCGAACAAATTGAGGATCGCGCGATCGCGCGTCTCTACTTCCCCTGCATCAGTCGACCGATGGGTCGACCGGATTGAGGGAACGTAAGTTTGCGTATGGCGGTCGACCGCACAAAGAGAAGAGGGCAGCGGTCGCATTGGCGGTCGATCGGTTGGTCGACCGACCAATCGACCAAGCATCTGCAATGGATAGTTTTCTATCCGTTGAGCATAGGGCTGGCAACGGATCGGATACGGTGCGGATAGTGCATTATCCGCATCCGCACCGCACCCCATATCCGTACATCCGTATCCGCACCGTATCCGCTGCGGATATGAATATGAATATCCATATCTGTACCGCTTCAAATATGGATATTCACACCGCATCCGTATCCGCATCCGTATTTAAAAAAATATTAAAATATGAGCGATCACCACAGCATAGACGATCTGGTTCCTCTGCTGGTTGAGCCCATCGAAAACCACTATGAGCAAGTACTTTCTCCGCCGGCTTCTGCGTGCCACCTCGCTCTCCGCCCGGTACTCCTAGCTGAAGTTGAGGCATAGCTGGTACCCCATTCCATATTTCCATCAGGCTGCCTCCAGAACTCACCCTCCACATTTCTCACATGCTCCCAGCAGACAACCCCATCTTCGCCTACGTGAACCTCTACTTCACCGGGATAAGTCAACTGGGCTCCAACGACATCAATTCCTTCCAGATTTATGTCGACAACGAGATCATGGACACTACCATCAACCCGTCGTACCAAAGTGCGACCGAGTGCTGGATCCTAGTAACGGACGCGTCGGCGAGCAACAACATCACCTTGAGGGCCACGCCGGAGGCCACTCTTCCGCTGCTCATCAGCGCAATGGAGGTCTTTGTCGCCCTTGATGGGCTCAACAACGGAACCGATGCATCCGACGATGAGTACGAGCCCATCAGGCCATCACCATTTCTCACACCGTCATCGCCTCCGCCCACCTACCACATCGATTGCTGCGAAGAGGAGGAGGTGGACGAAGGAAGGGGGGAGAAAGGGAGGAGGCGGTCGAGCTTGGAGCCTACACTGAGGGTTCGAAGCAGGACGAGGAGGAAGAAGAACGACAAAAGGAGGAACCTAGGGCTCCGGGCGAGGGAAGGGAGACAATGGCCGGCTTTCCGCGGGGCCTTTTGGGGAGAGAGGTGGAAACTGTGCAGTGCGGAAGACGAGAGCAAGTGGATCAATGGATGAGCTGCGACAGCACGGAGATGTACGAGAGGCCATCGGCGGCGGCAATGGAGGCGAGGAGGAGGGTGGAGGAGATGCTGAGGGGTATGACAGAGGAGGACGAGGAAGAGGAGATGAGCGATTCGAGCTCCGATCTATTTGAGTTGGAGAATTTGACGGCGTTCCGCGTTCGAGAGGGGGGAGGGCGAAACGATGTGAATAGATTAGGGATTTAGGGTATTCATTAGAAATTCTAATTTAGAATATTAAATATTTGAAATTTTAGATATAATATATATATTTAATATAAAATTACAATATAGCCCTCATATATGTATATTGTATATATGGGCAAAATAGTAATTAACAAGAGGCGGATAAGCGGTGCAGATACGGTGCGAATATGGTACGGATACACAGGTAAATCCATATCCTCACCGTATCCACGCGGATATAAAATTTCTAGATCCATATCCGTATTCATATCCATTTTTACTTGCGGATACGGATCAGATACAATACGAATGCAGTTTTTAATTGACGGATGCGGATAAAATTGCTAACCCTAGTTGAGCTATCGTTTCTTCATGAGGGTATAAATATACCTCATCTAACTCCTTTTAAACTTCTTCCTTGATCATTACAGAGTTTATTGAGAAATTAAAAGGAAGTTTTGAGCCTTCCAAAGATCGATTGCAGCGCGCTCTACTCTTCCGTCGAGTTCTTCTTCAAGCGTCGTCTGCTCCTCAACTCTGCTTCGACTTCAGATTCATCTTCTGGCGAGTTGGAGGTTTCAAGGCTTGAAAAAGAGCACGAATTCTTGGTTTCATTTTAAGCTCTTTTCACTTGTATTTTTAACGGTTATTTGAAACTATTTTTGTTTGGTTTGTGCGCGTGGAAGACCTAGGCTGTTAGTTGTGGAAGTGGTTACCTTATTGTAAAGGTGTAAAGCCACTTGTGTAAATGTAGTTTTACTAGGATTAAGTAAGTTGTCCCTTAGGATTGAGGTGGAAGAGTGCTCTCGGTAAGAAGGCGTTGACTTTCGGGTGTGGAAGTGCCTTAGGTCGAGAGTGCGACTCTTCGAGTCAAAGTCCTCTGTGTAAGGGAAACTAATTTAATTTAGTTAAACTAGTTTAGAAATCCTAAGCGGGGTACTTAGGTAATGTAGTAGGCATTGGGGCCGAACTACTATAAATCTTGTGTTTGCATTATTATATTTGGTTGTGCTTAATTGTTCTATTATTGCTTCTGCATCCAATCGTAAAATTATAATTCGCCTAAGTAATCTAAGTAAATGTTCAAAATTAAATTTAGGCTAATTGAATTAGTAAACATACTATTCACCCTTCCTCTAGTGTTGCCATTTCGACTACATTTGGTATCAGAGCCAGGTTGTGGATTGAGATTTCACCATCTCATCTACATCTTGCCTCGATCCAAAAAATAGCACTAGAGAGTATAGCATTTGCACTACCTAGGTTTGATGAAGAAAACTTTGGTGTTTGGAAGTGTAGGATGTATACCTTTCTTAAAACACACAGTTTAGATCTATTGTGCATGCTAAAGAATGAGTATGTTGAGCCTACCATTGACATAAATGATGGGACTCAAGAACAAGTTAGATTATTTGAATTGAATGCCAAAATAACGCATCTCTTATATTGCTCATTTTCAAATGAAATACTTGAAAAAGTTATCTATTGTTCTTCCGCTTTTGATATTTGGGCAACATTAAATATATTATACGATTATGCTAAAATCGAAGAGCTTAATACATTTGTTGAGGGTGGTGATGACAATGGTCATCCCCTAGTACTAACCTCGGTTTTGATGCCCCAAAACACTTCCAGCCAAAGAAGCACAAGCAAGTATCAGAAATGAAAACTTAGGTGTTTTCTTTGCCAAGAGACAGGACACAAGAAGATGAATTGTCCTCTCTTGAAGAAGAAATCCAAAAAGAAGAAGTGTTCTTCAATTCTCCATCCACATCCAAATCAAGTGAAGCCTCTTCAAGACATGATGATGAAGCTACATCAAACTTTTGCCTCATGGGTCTTCGAAATGAGGTATATTCTCCATCTTCTAGTCATGTTCAAAATGTTAATGATAATGATTCTAGTAGCTCAAAATCTCTTGATATGTCATATGAAGAACTACTAGAAGAATGTAAAAAGATGTATGAATTGCTCATGAAAAAGAATAAAGAAAATAAGAAATTAAAGAAAGAAAATATAAGGCTTAACTCTCATGTGGATGAATTAAAACTAGAAAATGAGATAATGAAATCTAGTTCTTTTGATTCTTCCCATGATAGGTTGAAACTTGAGCTTAAGGACTTAAAGCTCAAGAATGAAAATTTGAAACTTGAGAATTCAAAAATTATAAGTAAAAACAAAATTTTGAAATCTCAATCTAATGTCTTATATCAATCCCTTGAGTTATTGAAAAATGAGGTTGTGTCCTTAAATAAGAAAGTAAACGAATTGAAAAATATTTCATATCTTGAGAACACTAGAAATGCTCATGTAAAGAATGCCAATGCTTATCATCATTCTCATACTATGCATTCTACCATTAGACCTCATGATCATAAGAAGAAGAATGATGTTTTTAAGAATGCTCATACTCATCATGTTTCACATGACAAGAATTCCAAAAATAAATCTCATGTCCATAACAAAAATAAAAAGAAATTTAATGGACATTACTTTTGTTGTGGTGTTTACGGGCATGCTATATATGATTGTGCATTTAAAATGAACCCAAGTAGTGTTAAGACACTTTGGGTAGCAAAGCCCTCTAACCCCCAAGGACCCAAAGCCATTTGGGTACCAAAGGTCTCATGCTCTTTTGTAGGGAGAGCAACCACACAAGGGTAAAGAAAATTGAAGAATTGAAGTTGACCATGGACTTTAACGAAGAATCCATCTTTGGTTGCAACTTCAAGTTATCTTGATGCCTAAGCAAGGTTGGCATCAAAAAATACTTTGGTATCATCTTCTTCACTTACTTGTTTTAAATTAGAGTTGGAGTTTTGATATATGCTAAATATGAGTAGATTCCTTGCTCTTAATAAGAGTTTTCTTGAAAAAGATTTTTGTTTTTGATTTCCGGTCTCCTCGAAGACCTATGTAGCATGTAATGGGCTCATGCTACCTTGCGGTTTTAAATTATAGGCTCATTGTAGCTTTTCGGTTTTCAACCAATAGGAAGGGTTGGATATCATGTTTTCATTAATATTACATTTGTGATCTCTTAAAATTCATTTTGGATTCATGATAACATATTTTGATATGGATTTCAAACTATTTAGCAAAGTGAACTTTTATAATGATATTTGATGCTTCTCTTTGTTTTTTGGTTTGATAGCTTGCTAAGTAGCTATATTTCCTCTAAAATATTAGTGTAGCTTACTTGCAAGTTTTAAGTACTTTTAGGAAGGCTAATAACTAGGAAGAAAAAGATTAGTTTGGCAAATTATCATGAATAAGGTATAACTTTGATAAATTCAAATCTTAATGTTATACCTCAATGCTTAGGCTTAAATAATGTCTCAATACTCATGATTAGAATTGCATGGTAAACCCTTGAATTTTCATGAGTAGGTAGAATTTTAGTACTTAGGTAAATTTCATTGAATGAAACTTGCTCTAGGTTGATATTCACTATTAGAGACATTTCTTTAAGTCCAAACTAGTTAATCATGTTGAGGGACCTTATTCATCAAATGCTTCATCTTAAGATCCCTTAGATTCATTTTGATTTCATGATAACTCCTTAAAATGAATCTCTACTATCTAGCATAGGTTATGGTTTTTAAATGAAAATTTACTTTGAACCTTTGCTATTTAGTAAGTTAGCTTGCTAGTTAGCATCTTATTATTTCATTATGACACTAATGAAGCTTACTTGCAATTAAGAAAGTGGCAAACATTGAAGGCTATGCAATCTAAAAGAAAATGAAAAGTAAATGAAAAGTTTGGCAAAATCTATTGAAAGATGTATGAATTTTTTTTGCAAAATCTTAATATAATCCTTGAATATTCATGCTTTAATGATGTCTCTATATACTCATGATTGTTTTTGCATGATAAATGTTTGAAGTTTTATGAGTAGGCAAAATTTAGATAACTTAGGCAATTTCATGATATCTTGATAGAATGAAACTTGCTCTAGGTTAAAATTCTTATTAGAGACCTCATTTTGAGTAAACACTAAATGAATATGTTTAGATACGCATATCACATAAGTCTAGGTATTCAACATTAAAAATTCATGTCTAGATGAACAATGTGATAACTATATCAATTTAGGGGACTCAAACTTGAAAAAGTTTGACCCAAGTCAACAAATCGACTTGGACACTTCATTTCAAGTACAATCTTCATAAACATGTTTAGGAATAGGTATGACATGTTTCCAAGCACTTAAAGTGAGAAATTCATATGAATACAAATAAAATGACATAGAGGTCAATCCATGCTTACCTCTTTTGAACCAAGTTGACCCAAGTCAACCAATTGACTTAGCGGTCTCATTTTTAATCCATATTTAAGAAACATGTTTAGATTTACTCATGTTAGATATCCATAGGTTTAAGTTTGGAAAATCATTAGTAAATGAGAAGATTCAAACTTAGCAAGTTTCATGATAACTAGTTTAGTTTTGAATGAAACCATACTAGGTTGATATCTTGACTTAAGGATATAATTTTCATTTCAAACTTGGCATACACTCTTTACATAATCATTATGTGATATCATAAAAGTTTGAATGAAAATTGAACATGCTTTGGAAAATAATTAAAAATTACAAAAATGAAATTTCAATCAACAATTGGTATCATTTTCAGATGATTCTTGAAACTGCACTTTTACTGAAAAATCTAGTTTCTTCAGTAAAAATTTCAAAACATTTCATCAAGAATCTGATTTATAATAGAATTTTGAAGTTGGATTTCGAAAACACAAAGTATCATTTATTTGAAATATCAATCTTTCCGATACTTTGATCTTTCTTCAAAAACATCAAAAGAAAACTCATATATACCATTTGGATTCCATTTCTAATATAATTCACACAATCTCTTGAGTAAAATCATTCCTAGAAATGATTCTGATATCTTGGATGATAGCTAGAAATATCCATTTGTTTATTAAAATCAATATAGGATGAAAAATGAACTTAGAAAATTCATGTTGAGTTCAAATTTAATACATGCATTTCAACTGACCATTCAATAATTAGTATCAAAACTCTTCATCCAACAATTGGTATTTCGAATCTAGAAGTATAGGTTAACTTAAGTCAACAAAGTGACTTAAAAATTCCATTTTAAGCCCAAACTTGATTCATAGACTTACATTCTCTCATGTTTGATGTCTAGATGCCTAAGTTTGAGAAAACATGAGTAGATAGCAAAAACTTGATACTTAGCATTTTCATATTTTCATGCTTATTTCAAATGAAAATGTGCTAAGTTCATATTTTGATCAAATGACATTAGTTTCACTTCAAACTTGATATACATGATTTAAATGACCATTTTTTGATATTTTGAAAGTTTGAATGAAATCTAAAAATGTCATGAAAAAGATATGAGAACATACATGATTTAATTTTGAATTCAAATATTTAGTTTTGAACATATCATGTATGATTTAAGTTTCATATTAAATATTTGTTTTTCATCCATTTGGTTGAGATTGTCATGTTTTATGAAAAATAATCTTTAGAGTCTCAACTTCATAAAAAAATATTTATTTTTCATCCCTTTGACTAGATTGACCTTTCTTGCCCTTTTTGATTGATGTCAAAAGGGGGAGAAATGTATAAGAAAAAGGGGGAGAAAAGTATAGAAAAATTGGGGAGAAAATTATAAGTAAATGAGAGGAAAATATAGGAAATTCATGCATATAGATAGGGGGAGTTTATTCTCATAAATATGCTTTAATGAATATATTTTCTTAAGGATATTTGTCATCATCAAAAAGGGGGAGATTGTTGGCTTTAGGTTTTCAACCTTGGTCTTAATCTCTTAATCTCAGTTTTGATGATAACAAATATGAAAGTAATATTTCGTTGAGAAATCTTTCAGGTTCCATATCGATTAGCGTTCGATGTCCTCGATCAGAAAAATCAGAAGAAATCAGAAAATTGAAAGGACATTGATCGTCGTGCTCGGGTTCGTCGCGAAACATCTAGAAGATCAACGTGTGCACCAAAGTCGTATTGGACCAGCTCAAAGATCACATAGAAAGCTCTCCAAGATGATGCTAATTGAAAGCTGGAACCCGAAAATGAAGCGCACAAGAAGAAGGGCTAAAAAATCAATATTAGCCTTTGCTCGACCGAAGAGTGTAAGAAATTGGTAGTAGCTAATTCGGTCGATCGGTCGATCGACCGAACACTGCAAAAAACTAGCAGTGGCTACTTCGGTCGATCGGTTGGTTGACCAACGGAGGTCAGAAATGGGCAGTAGCCCTAGCGGTCAATTGTTCGGTCGATCGGATTGAGGATCGCGCAATCGTGCGTCTCTGCTTCCCTTGCGTCGGTCGACCGATGAGTCAATCGGATTGAGGGAACGCAAGTTTGCATTTGGCGGTCGACCCGTCATTTGATCGTACAGAGAGAAGAGGGCAGCGATTGCATTGGCAGTCGATCGGTCGATCGACCGACCAATCGATCGAGCGTCTGCAACGGATAGTTTTCTATCCGTTGAGCTGCCATTTCTTCAAGAGGGTATAAATATACCTCATCTAATTGATTTTAAACTTCTTCCTTGATCATTACAGAGTTTATTAAGCAATTAAAAGGAAATTTTTAGCCTTCTAAATATCGATTGCAGTGCGCTCTGCTCTTCCGTCGAGTTCTTCTTCAAGCGTCGTCTGCTCCTCAACTCTGCTTCGACTTCAGATTCATCTTCTGGCGAGTTGGAGGTTTCAAGGCTTGGAAAAGAGCACGAATTTTTGGTTTCATTTTAAGCTCTTTTCACTTGTATTTTTAACGGTTATTTGAAACTATTTTTGTTTGATTTGTGCGCGTGGAAGACCTAGGCTGTTAGGTCTTGTTGTGGAAGTGGTTACCTTGTTGTAAAGGTGTAAAGCCACTTGTGTAAATGTAATTTTACTAGGATTAAGTAAGTTGTCCCTTAGGGTTGAGGTGGAAGAATGTTCTCGGTAAAAAGGCGGTGACTTCCGGGTGTGGAAGTGCCTTAGGTCGAGAGTGCGACTCTTCGAGTCAAAGTCCTCTGTGTAAGGGAAACTGATTTAATCTAGTTAAACTAGTTTAGAAATCCTAAGCGGGATGCTTAGGTAGTGGAGTAGGCATTGGGGCCGAACCACTACAAATCTTGTGTTTGCATTGTTATATTTGGTTTTGCTTAATTGTTCTATTATTGCTTCCGCATCCAATCGTAAAATTGTAATTCGCCTAACTAATCTAAGTGAACGATCAAAATTAAATTTAGGCTAATTGAATTAGTAAACATACTATTCACCCCCCTCTAGTGTTGCTATTTTGACTACAATAACAATATCTTTAGTCAATGTCTTTAGGTGAGATGGTCATATTTCATTCGGGATTTGTGTTATTCATATTGCACTAAGTATTCCTTTTAGTCATTAATTTCATTCTAAATTTCGGCAGTATCTTCCTATAGTTCTCCGAATACACATATCATCTGGGCGCGTATTGGAGAACAAGGGAGATATAGTAGCCAAAATTTATGAATAAGTTTATAGTTAAAGAAATAACTAAGTGCAATACAAATAACTATGTTCCCAACTTGTCCAATTAGGGATAATTCAAGGGTCTAAGGTTTACACGAACATACAACACCCGAACGGATCTAAGGTTTTACTAAATCATATCCAACTCGTCGATGTGTATGTGAAACGTATCAACTCGTCGGAAGGATGATTATTTTCTAAATTTGTGGCTGTTGTCGCAAGTCCACAATGGCGCGAGTACATAGTGAACGTTAGCGCGGGTTCTTAGGTTTCGACCCCAACGCCAACGATAGCGTCCATAATGGTTTAATTTTAACACTAAATAATACTAACATTAATATTTATACCCTAATTAACATATTAACATTAACAAGAAATTAAATTGAATAAAGGGATAAACATTAACACTAATTAGATTAACAATAACACTAACACTAATTAACACTAAATAATTAAACCCTAATTAAATTGAATAATTAACAGATTAACATTAACACGAAAAAAAAATATTAGGGTTTAGTCAAACCCTAATTTTTAAGAAATGGCTAACAATGGACTAAGGTGCCCATTGTTAGCAAACTATTCTGGTGCCAAGGTCTAGTAGACTCCGGCATCGGCGTCCAATATCCCATGTCGGACACTTGACAGGGATTTGGCGGCCGACCCTAATGATGCTATGCCAGAAGGGATAAGGAGGGGATTGGCTAAGATTTTACCAGGAGGAGGCATCAGCGGCTGAAACCCGGAGCAGGATAAGCGGCGTCGGCGACCAGCGGCAGTAGGCGGCATGCGTCGGTGTCGGCGCGGAGGAGAAGGAAGTAGGAGAAGAAAGGTGGCGGGCACGAACGTAGAGATAAATACATCTATCACCAATGGCTGGCTTGTCCGTCAATGAGCTGTGGCAAATAAATACTAGCATCACCAACGGCCGATGCGGCCCCTGCTAAGCCGTTGATGATAAGTATTTTATTTTCGCGCCGCGAGCATGCCATCGACTCATGAGCAACGGACAAAGAAGTCGTATGCAAACTGTTGCTAATGTATTATTAACATCACCAACGACCGACGTGGCGCTCAGGAAGCCGTTGTTGATAAGTTATTTCATTTGCGTATCCCGTGTGCGCCATCAACTTATAAGCAACAGTCGCAGCGGCCGTAAAAACGTTGTGGGTCATTCCAACGGCTTGGGCAGCCGTGGGTGATGGACGTCGGTGATTCTAACATTTCTAGTAGTACAAATTTTGTCAACATCAACTGAACTTGAGCTTCAACTCTAAATTCAACTTGTACTTCAATGGATGTCTCTTAGTTTGTAATATGCTTCCGCATAGATGTCATCTTAGTGTGCATAGTATCCCATCATTCTCTATCCATCCATGCCCATAAGTAGCTGCAATAGATTGTATTGAACTTGAGTTTAGCCTACTAGATTGTAGCTGCAATGGCTTGGAGTGAGCCGCCGCCTCATCTTCTTCTTCCTTTGGGTCGAGTCACCGGGGTTTGGAGTCAGAATCAGAGGCTGTCGATTGAAAATCCTTCTCCAATCTTTTTCCCTTTTCATGTGAGTGGTTTTATCCCTCCTATTAGGGTTTTCTTCAAATTTTCTTGAAGCCGTCTTGAAGATTCTTGATCTTGATGATGTTTTTTTTGTGTTCTTGAGATTTTCTTGGTTTCCATGCCATGCTTAGATTTTAAATTTTGATCTCATAACATGGGGCATATATTTAATGGAAGATCTGTGATTTTATAATTTAATCTTGTGAATCTTGGATGCAACCTCATCTTGGAGTTCTAGATGTTCTTGATGCTATAGATTAATTAATCTCCTTGATTCTTGATTTAGGGATTCTTGATATATATGCTAATTTTTATTTAGTAAAAATTATGAGATTGTATGCATGATTGACATGATAACATGAATCTGTGATATTGGAAATTTAGAGATTTAATTCTGTAAAATTTAGATTTTATTTCATGAGGTGCTGGAAATTTCAGCTTTCTGAAATTTATATGTTGTTTGTTGAATCTGGGCTGATTTTTTATTTTTATGTTATTATGTGCTTAGATCTCTGAACATAGTCATGTAACCTATTATTTCGACTAGAAAACATAGTTTGAAAATATAGGACACACTTTGGAGACTAGATTCGGGTTAGACACAGCAGTTCTGGACAGAACAGTAACCTAAAATAAAACCCTAATTGAGATGATCTAAATTTAATTATATAGTTAAAAGTTGGTTGAGGGTGAGCAAAATTTGTTATAAACCAATTTATAAATTATGCATGAAATAAAACCACACGGGTTCATGATAATACGGGTCTAAGGGATAGAGATCCGGTTTGGAGTGTTGAGACGCTTCATGATGAGAACACCTCTATGACACCGTAGAAGAATCTTGACCTAAGTCTTGTTGCGCCAAATCCATGAGTATGGCAGAACGACCCAATTAGAAGTCGGATTACGAGCTACGCTCGGGTGGTTAGACGCCAAATTTCTAACCTGTAGAACAAGTTCGGAGGGCTTTTCCCGATTGTTCTGGTTCAACTTCGTGGGATAAGTTCGGAGGGCCTTCCAGATTATCCTAGTTTGTGCGGTTGCCTTTGGCATGGTAGGGCTTCGGCCTGATGCACTTCCTTAGCATGTGCGGTTGCCTTTAGCATGGTAGGGCTTTGGCCTGATGCACTTCCCTAGCATGTGCGGTTGCCTTCAGGCATGGTTAGGGCTTTGTCCTGATTCACTTCCCTAGTATGTGTGGTTGCCTTCGAGTATGGTAGGGCTTCGGCCTAATGCACTTCTTTGAGGGATAAATGTCATGGACATGGGTGGCCTGTTGGCCTAGTAGCTAGTCACACCTTTGTGACGTTGCCTTTTCAGAGATAGATTTTATTCATGTTATCTCTGTGTTTATTTGCGATGGTGGGTAAAACTTCTCGCTAAGTTCTTTGAACTCACCTGTTGTCATTTCATTTTTATTTTGCAAAGCCTGACTGGTGAGTAGGTTGGATGCTCTCTACGTCGTTGGAGGGCAGAGGAGCCGCTGGATCTCATAGCAGTCCTCGTTAGGGTCGTAGTCGAGTCTTTTGATAGTTGTCATGCACTTATATTAGCTTGATTTGGAGTTGTGGCCCTGAGGGCATTTATGTTATTCATTTCAGGTTTTATTTAACTGAACTTTTGAACTGTTGAACTTAATCGTATTTCTGTATTTTTCTTTACTTCCGAGCTATTAAACTAAACTTGGTGTTGGTTCGCTTTTCCTTTAAAATAAAACTTGTTATTTTCTTTTCGCTACATTATTTGTTTTGGCATGTGCATGGGTTAGGCTTCGGGGTATAGGCACGTATACCCTGGCCGGTCACGTAATCCTGAGTTGGGGCGTGACAAAGTTGGTATCAGAGCATGTGGTTCGGTCTAACTACGACCTAGAGTTGTCACCGTATAGGGCATTGCTAGCGTGTCAATATACGGTAGGGGTATGCTATGAGATCATTGGCTAAGTCTGCACCTCAGCGCGACTTGTGGTTTAGTTTGCAAAATATTGGATGAATTCAATTGCTTAATCTTGAATTGTTTCTTTTTTGGTGCTTCCAGATCGATGGAGGCCTTTGATGCCGCAAGGAGGGGTAGTGATAGCAACTCCCTGAGTGTCGAGACCAAGGCTGAGGCCGAGGCCGGGGTTGAGGGAGACCACCGTAGGCCTGGGAGGAGGTGGGACCATATCCCATGGTTGTGCAGCTACAGGCCCGAGTGGCAGAGCTGACAGAGGCACTCCGTAGAGAGCAGGAGCTGAGGCAGCAACCACCGCCAGTACCAGTAGCTCTTGTAGTACCAGAGGTGGTTCAGCTATTGGCACCAGTGGTCAGAGCCCCCAGAGCGCCTTCCTATGCAGATTTTATTGCATTCAGACCACCAGAGTACACGGGAATAGATCAGCGGGTGGAGGTCACCAAATTCCTAGAAGATTGCTATGAGTTGTGTAGGGAGCTTGGTTGTTCTTCTGAGACAATTGCTCGACTAATCGGGTTGTAGCTGAGAGGACCGACTAAGGATTGGCTCCATACTGGAGGGACCACCGAGCAACAGATGCACCGCCCCCTACTTGGGAGGAGTTTAGGGCTGCTATGGTGGAGAACTATCTACCGATGAGCGTCCGAGATAGGCGGGCGAAGGAGTTCGAGCTACTGCGTCAGACGGGTAGCATGTCAGTGAGAGACTACGAGATGGAGTTCACATGCCTCTCGAAGTACCATCCCACTTTGATCGCCACAAAGACCGCTAGGGTCAAGAGGTTCGTTGAGGGACTGAGGCCACATATTGCCAGATTGATCCAATACATGGAGGAGACTTCTTTTGCCCAGGTCATTGATGAGGCACTCCGGAAGGAGGCACTGGTACCAACAGACAGGCTTGATGAACCTCATAAGAAGAAGTTTCGATCCCAGCATTCAGGGGGTCGGCTAGCTCATTCTGAGGGTACTCCCAGGGTAGCAGATCCATCACAAGACGGAGGTCAGAATAGTTCCAGAGCTTCGGGACCAGGAGCATCATCGGAAGGACCGCAGCGGAGATCTGGGCCACCGCAGTTTAACCGATGTCACCAGAGGCACTAGGGGACGACTTGTTGGGGATGATCAGAGGGATGTTTCAGCAGTGGGCAGTCTGGACACTTCAGAAAGGGTTATCATAATAAGGGCAATCAGTAGCCTGATCAGACCAGAGGAAAGGCACCAATGTCAGTGGGTTCTGTAGCTCGGAGGGGTTAGACTCAAGGAGGAGGCTAGCGAGCTGTTGGTTCAGAGAGGCCAATTGCACGGGTGTTTGCTATGAACCAAGAGGGCATTGAAGAGTCTAGGGCAGTGGTGTCAGGTAATATTATGGTTGGGTCTGCCATTGCTTATGTCTTATTTGATCTAGGTGCTACGCACTCTTTTGTATCATGCCTAGTTTGCTGCTAAGTTGTTAGAGATATCTTCTGTGCTTGAATTGCCCCTTGTGGTGTCTACGCCTACGTGCAATTCTGTGATTGTAGAGACAGTCTTTCGAGGCTGCGAGATAGTCATTTATGGGAATGTGTTGATGGCTGATTTGACACTCCTGCCGATGTTGGAGCTTGATGTGATATTGGGCATGGACTGGTTAGCGGACTATTTTGCCTCAGTGGATTACAGGGCTAAGACTGTGACCTTTAGTAAGCCCGAGATGCCCCAGTTTACCTTCCAGGGAGAGAGAAGGGATGAGCCGTTAATGGCGATATCAGCTCTTAAAGTCTGGAAGTTACTTTTTGGCGGGTGTCAGTCATTTTTGGCCTTTGTGTCAATGGCAGAGAAAGGTGGAGGTGCGGCCAGAGACATCGGGAGGACGCTTGTAGTATGTGGGTTCTCTGATGTATTTCCAGAGGAGTTACCAGGGTTACCTCCAGAGAGAGAGATCGAATTTTATATCGATTTACAGCCAGGGGTGAAGCCGATCTCCATTCCTCCGTATCGGATGGCACCAGCTGAGTTGAGGGAGTTGAAGTCCCAATTGCAGGAGCTGCTTGATCTGAGTTTCATTCGCCCCAGTGTTTTGCCTTGGGGTGCTCCAGTACTCTTTGTAAAGAAAAATGATAGGTCCATGCGGATGTGCATTGATTACTGACAGCTTAACAAGGTAATAGTGAAGAATCGGTACCCATTGCCCAGGATTGATGATTTATTTGATCAGCTTCAGGGAGCACAGTGGTTTTCTAAGATTGACCTACGGTCAGGGTATCATCAGTTGAGGATTCGGGACAGTGACGTCCCTAAGACTGCTTTCAGGTCAAGGTATGGGCACTTTGAGTTCCTGGTGATGTCTTTCGGGCTAACTAATGCACCCGCAACATTTATGGACCTGATGAATCGAGTGTTCAAGGAATACCTGGATAAATTTGTGATTGTGTTCATTGATGACATTTTGATTTATTCCAAGAGCAGGGAGGAGCACGCTGAGCACTTGAGGGTGGTTCTGAAAGCTCTTAGGGAGCACAGATTGTATGTCAAATTCTCCAAGTGCGAGTTTTGGCTGGAGAGTGTGGGGTTTCTTGGCCATGTGGTATCCAAGGAAGGAATAAAGGTGGACCCTGCAAAGATTGAAGCAGTTCAGAATTGGAAGATGCCGACTAATGTCTCGGAGATTTGCAGTTTTCTGGGGTTGGCAGGTTACTATAGGAAGTTTATGGAGAATTTCTCCAGGATTACAGCGCCATTTATCCGCCTGACCCAGAAGAAGATCAAGTTCGAATGGGATAGTAAGTGTGAGGAGAGCTTCCTAAAGCTCAAGGACCACTTGACGTCGGTGCCAGTTCTAGCAGTACCATCGAGTTCAAGAGGTTTTATTGTGTATTGTGATGCCTCCCGAGTCAATTTGGGTTGCGTGCTGATGTAGAATAGCAAGGTGATAGCCTATGCCTCCAGGCAGTTGAAGGTTCACGAGAAGAATTACCTAACCCATGACCTTGAGCTGGCAGCAGTGGTGTTCGCATTGAAGCTGTGGTGTCACTACCTTTATGGCGAGGCTTGTGAGATATACACTGATAACAAGAACCTCCAATATTTGCTCACCCAAAAGGAGTTGAACCTAAGGCAGAGAAGATGACTTGAGCTATTAAAGGACTATGACTGCATGATCATATACCATCCAAGGAAGGTTAAAGTGGTAGCTGAAGCTCTGAGCAAGAAGTCCATGGGCAGTTTGGCGCATTTGACAGTTAGGAGGATACCGTTGGCTCAGGAGTTGGCCCTATGTTTGGATGGGGGAGCAGTCTTATCAGTATCAGAGTCTGGTGCATTGGTGGCCCACTTGAGGATGCAGTCTTCATTGGTTGACATGTTGCGGGCAGTGTAGGAGGAGGACGCCTTTTGTGCATTCACCGAGGATCTGGCCATGAGAGGAGATGCAGATAATGGATTTAGTGTGGACTTGAAGGGCGTTCTGAGGTTTAAGAACCAGATAGTGGTACCCGATATGGCCGAGATTCGCAGGCAGGTGCTGGAGATGGCTCACTGATCTACCTACACTATGCATGTGGGAGCCACGAAGATGTACCGAGATCTCCGATAGAACTATTGGTGGAAAGGCATGATAAGAGAAGTGGCCGAGTTCGTGTCTAAGTGCTTAGTGTGTTAGCAGGTGAAGGCTGAGCATTTGAAGCCGACATGATTGCTCTAGAACTTAGGGGTATCGAAGTGGAAATGGGAGAAGATAACCATGGATTTTGTGAGTGGATTGTCTAAGTCCGGGAAAGGCAATGATTCTATCTGGATAGTGGTGGATCGCCTAACTAAGATATAGCACTTCATACCAGTCAGGATGACCTTTTCAGTTGAGCAGTATGCGAGGTTGTTTTTAGATCGAATCGTCGCTTATCATGGAGTGCCAGTTATGATTATCTCAGATCGGGGCACTCAATTCACGGCTCGATTTTGGCAGTCCTTCCAGGAGGCGTTGGGCACTCAGGTTTAGTTCATTACCGCATTTCACCCTCAGACAGATGGTCAATCAGAGCGGACTATTCAGATACTGGAGGATATGCTGAGGGCATGTATCTTAGACCTGGAGGGCAGTTGGGAGAGACACTTACCTCTGATTGAGTTTGATTATAATAACAGCTACCACAGTAGCATTGGGATGACCCCCTTTGAGGCGTTATGTGGGCGGAGATGCAGGTCGCCTGTAGGCTGGTTTGAAGCAGGAGATTCTCATATGATGGGACCTGATCTGGTGGAAGAGGCTATGGAAAAAGTGAAGTAGATCAAAGAGAGGCTGTTAGCAGCTCAGAGTTGCCACAAGATGTATGTTGATGGAAAGACCAGGGAGGTAGAGTTTACTGAGGGGGACATGGTGTTCCTCAAGGTGTCCCCTATGAAAGGGGTGGTGAGGTTTGGTAAGAAAGAAAAGCTAAGCCCTAGGTTCATTGGGTTGTTTCCTGTTCTCAGGCGCAGGGGAGCCGTGGCCTATGAGTTGGCCCTACCTCCAAATATGGACCGAGTACATCCAGTATTCCATGTGTCTATGTTGAAGAGGTATATTCGGGATGAGTCCCATGTGATCGAGCCTATCGCAGTGGAGGTAGATTCAGCGGTCTCTTATGAGGAGCGGCCAGTGGAGGTGCTAGACCAGCAGATCCAAAAGTTGAGGTCCAAGTAGATCCCCTTGGTTAAAATCAGATGGGAGCACCATTCCGGTCAGGAGGCCACCTAGGAGGTGGAGCAGGATATGAGGGAGCGTTATCCTTTATTATTTGGTGATGCGGTGAGTCCTTATTTTCTTTTTAAAATTCGAGGATAAATTTTCTTTAAGGATGGAGGATTATAATATCCTAGAAATTTAATTCATTATTTTCGTTTTGCGTGTGTTGCTAGCCTAGCGGACTAGTTCGTAGTCGAGCCGAGTCGACTCATGGACCAGAGCTAGTTTGCGAGCACGGGTAAGTAGAATATAAATTTATGAATTTATGAAATTAGGATTGAGTGATTGGAATTATTTTTAATTATTGTGGTGTTTGGATAATTATGAATTATGCCTATGTTGGTGCATTTAATTAGATGCTTATGATTTAATTGTGTGTTTAATCAAGCCTAAATTAATTTAATTAAGTTTATCGGGTTAGCGGGTTGGACTTGGCTTAAGTGGATGCGGGTTGGGCTTAACTTAGAAGGGTTAAGGTTGAGGAGGAATTATAAAACCCCCTCCCCTAGGTTGTGGCTCCAATTTTTGGAGCCACACAATTGTGAGAGGAGGAGCCAACCGCCAGCTGCCCCCTCCTCTTCTTCCCTTGGAGCCGCCGCCACCTGGAGCCGAGCCGCTAGAACCTCTCCTTCTCCTTCCCTCTCTCTTCCTTCCCTTGGAGCCAAGCCAAGAGGAGCAACCGAGCCACCCTCTTCTTCCTTTCTCTCCCTCTCTCCAAGCCGGCGCTTGGAGTGAGCCGCCGCCTCATCTTCTTCTTCCTTTGGGTTGAGCCGCCGGGGTTTGGAGCCAGAATCGGAGGCAGTCGATTGGAAATCCTTCTCCAATCCTTTTCCCTTTTCATGTGAGTGGTTTTATCACTCCTATTCGGGTTTTCTTCGAATATTCTTGAAGCCGCCTAGAAGATTCTTGATCTTGATGATGTTTTTATTGTGTTCTTGAGATTTTCTTAATTTCCATATCATGTTTAGAATTTAAATTTTGATCTCATAACACAGGGCATATGTTTAATGGAAGATCTATGATTTTATAATTTAATCTTGTGAATCTTGGATGCAACCTTATCTTGGAGTTCTAGATGTTCTTGATGCTATAGATTAATTAATCTCCTTGATTCTTGATTTAGGGATTCTTGATATATATGCTAGTTTTTATTTAGTGAAAATTATGAGATTGTATGCATGATTGGCATGATAACATGAATCTATGATGTTGGAAATTTACGGATTTAATTCTGTAAAATTCAGATTTTATTTCATGAGGTGCTGGAAATTTCAGCTTTCTAAAATTTATAAGTTGTTTGTTGAATCTGGGCTGATTTTTTTATATCTCTGTTATTATGTGCTTAGATATCTGAACATAGTCGTGTAACCTATCGTTTTGACTAAAAAATATAGTTTGGAAACACAGGACACACTTTCAAGACTAGATTCGGATTAGACAAAGCAATTCTGGATAGAACAGTAACCTAAAATAAAACCCTAAAAAAATCCTAATTGGGATGATCTAAATTTAATTATATAATTAAAATTGGATTGAGGGTGAGCATATCTGTTATGAACCAATTGATAAATTATGCTTGAAACAAAACCACACAAGTTCATGACAATACAAGTCTAGGGGATATAGGTCGGGTTTGGAGTATTGAGACGCTTCATTATGAGAACACCTCTAGGACACCGTAGGAGAATCTTGACCTAAGTCTTGTTGCGCCAAATCGATGAGTATGGCGGAGCGGCTCAATTAGAAATTGAATTACGGGCTACGCCCGAGTGGTTGGACGCCAAATTTCTAACATGCAAAATAAGTTCGGAGGGCCTTCCCGATTATCTTAGTTTATGAGGTTGCATTCGGCATGGTAGGGCTTCGGCCTGATACATTTCCCTAGCATGTGCGGTTGCTTTCGGCATGGTAGGGCTTCGGCCTGATGCACTTCCCTAGCATCTGCGGTTGCCTTCGGCATGGTAGGGCTTCAGCCTATTGCACTTCCCTAGCCTGTGTGATTGCCTTCGGGCATGGTAGGGCTTCGGCCTTATGCACTTCTTTTGTATGTGTGGTTGCCTACGGGCATGGTAGGGCTTCGGTCTGATGCACTTCTTGAAGGGATAGATGCTATGGGCATGGGTGGCATGTTGGCCTGGTAGCTAGTCATACATTTGTGACATTGCCTTTTTAGAGATAGATGTTATTCCTGTTATCTTTGTGTTTATTTGCGAGGATGGGTAAAATCGTTTGCTGAGTTCTTTGAACTCACCCATTGTCATTTGATTTTTATTTTGCAGAGTCTGACCAGTGAGGTGGGTTGGATGCACTCGGCGTCGCTGGAGGGTAGAGGAGCCACTAGATCTCATAGCAATCCTAGTTAGGGTCATAGTCGAGTCTTTTGATAGTTGTCATGCACTTGTATTAGCTTGATTTGTAGTTGTAGCCCTGAGGGCATTTATGTTATTCATTTCAGGTTTTATTTAACTGAACTTTTGAACTGTTGAACTTAATTGTATTTTCGCATTTTTCTTTACTTCTAAGCTATTAAACTAAACTTGGTGTTGGTTCGCTTTTCCTTTAAAATTAAACATGTTGTTTTCTTTTCACTACATTATTTATTTTGACATGTGCATGGATTAGACTTTGGGGTATAAGCACCTATACCTTGACCAGTCACTTGACCCCGAGTTGAGGTGTGACATTTAGTTACTGCATTTTTCTAATAATTTTCAGCAAATAAATACATAATTTTACATTTAATTAAATAAATTATGCATGTTAAATAAAATTTCAACAACTATTCAATTAGCATAGAGATCAATTTAGGCATATTATCTAACAAGAATTCAATATACAAGTACAATAATCATCATGATTATCTACATATCATATGTCATGATAGCCTCCACAGGAATATAATCATCATGATAATAGCAACATAAAATAGGATCTCCATGATAGTAGTAACATACAATATGATCATCATAGCAATAATAACATGAAATATATTCATCATGATTATAACAACATGAAATGTAATTATCATGATAATAGCAACATAATTATGATCACCAAAATAATTTTTAAATTTATAAATCCTAGCGTACATGAAAATCGATAGATCATATCGATATTTTACACAATAAGTCATCTCAAACAAGCAAATCAACTCAGCATGTGTCTAACCAAATTTTCAGCAAAATAGGATAATTCTCAACATACTAGAATTTAATTTCAGCATCAACTAAATGAATTTTCAGCATCAAATTATATATCAATTTCAGTATCATATAACTAAATAAGAAAAATCCAATTCAATTGAGAATCTCATCAATTTCCCTTAACAACAGGCAAAATTAAACGATGTGAATACAATACCTAGGTTTGCTAATTAACTTGTATCATATAGACGCTGTTCATACCATTAAACAAAGAAATACCACCCACACGTTGATCACCAAAAGAAAGCAACAGTAAGGTCAATTGGTCAAATCTCATGCTTGGGATTCCATCTTCGCATGCGAGACTTCCACGGTGGAAAGCCCATTCATGATCATTACCAATTATTTCAATCAAGAGAAAACATATTTATATAAAGAAATCTTCAATTCTTCTTCTCCGACAATGGGCGGCTCTAAACAAAAAGGAGAGTTCTACCTCGATTTTTTTATCCCAAAAATCAATCAATCACACTTTAAAACCTTTAAATTTCAAGACAGAATCCCCTTACAAAATTCAATGTCAAATCAATCAAGAAATTCCCGATTTTTCCCACATGATGGCAGCCAAGAAGAAAAAATAATCTCGATTCATGCAAGAAAATTACTCACCGGATAAAGAAATTGAAAAGGAAGATAATCCTCTGCGCTCCCACGAGTCCGGGTGCGCTGCCCAGATTCGAGTCCTTCCCATGCCTTCTCTTTTCCTCTTGTGTAACCCAAGATTTAGCCGTCCAAATCCGACCTTCACTATTCACATCTAGGAGCAAGGGGTCTCGAACATGCTTCCCAAATTTTAGTCCAATCAGCCACAGGATATGGTCCCGATTGCTCGAATCGGCGGACCTCGACGAAGCAAAATTTTGGAGAAGAAATCCAAAAATAGAGCTTCGATAATTTCACGATAGCGATAGATCGGCCGTCAAAAATCAATTACCACCAATCAGAATGTGAATTAAGAAGTCTAAAACTTACAATCCAAATTTTATTACGATTCGACTACTGACGCTCCGCCGATCGCATAATTTGCTGTTGACACTGCAAGGAGCAATCTACCGAGATTCCCTTTCTCCCTCTCCATGCTCTTCCGTTGGACGCCCAATCAGCCACTCCCCCTGAGGGATGAGGTATAAATACTAAAACTTTAATCGCCAAATGATCAAAGTGCCCCTTAACTCTAGTTGAGTCTAAAATAAGTCATAACTCAACCAATACAAGTTAGATTCGAGTTCCATTCGAACCTTCAGACTCGTCTTGAATCAAATAATCCATCTAAGGACTAATCAAACCTATATGAATTAATTTCCTTGTGCACAAAGGCTAATCTTCAATTCAAGCCCTCCGACGTTTCATCTGGCTCATTCAGGCGCGCGACTAAATTATCCCGTTGGAATAATTAAATAAAAAGAAATTTTTTAAAAAAATGCAGGTATTACAAGAAGAGGAAGCTCTACCACCTCTCCCTAAAGGATACCGGTTGATAAGAGATCATCCAATTGATCAAGTCATTGGAAAGTCATCAACGAGAGTTGTAACTCGTTCTAAACTTAAGAAATTTTTGTCAATATGTAGCTTTTATTTCTCAAGTAGAGCCTAGAAACATTAAGGAAGTCATAGAAGATGAATTTTGGGTAATTGCCATGCAAGAGGAACTAAATCAATTTGTAAGAAATAATGTTTGGGATTTAGTACCTAGACCTAGTGAACAAACCGTAATTGGGACTAAATGGGTCTATAGAAACAAATTAGATGAAAATGGTTTAGTCATTAGAAACAAAGCTAGGTTAGTGGCCGAAGGGTATAATCAAGAAGAAGGAATATATTATAATGAAACTTATGCTCATGTAGCTAGATTAGAAGCAATTCGCATGCTTTTAGCTTATGCAAGTTTTAAATGCTTTAAACTTTTTCAAATGAATGTGAAAACACTACAATAATAATCGTCATTAATAGTATACCATAAACGCTATCATAAGTAGTGTATAGTATTATACAAAGCACTGTCAAATCACATGCTATCTTATGTAGAGAGGTTACCATAGCGTTTCAGAATTGCAATTGAAAATGCTATATGAAAGTTATTTTATAATATTTTTTATATGTTATGATTAGTTTGTTATCGTATTCATAACTTGTTATTACTTCTTTCTACAATATCAATAATAGTTAGTTATCATATATATATATATATATATATATATATCAATTTCAAATTATTATTATTAGTTTGTTATAGTATATTTGACTTGTTATTATTTGTTTCTACAATAGCAGTATTGTTTAGTTATCATATATACTTATATAGTTTTTTGAAATCGTGTCACTAAAGAGAATATTTTAAAGCTATCATACAAAAGTAGATTTAATCAACTTGTCACAAAAGTAGGTTCTCAACTTGTCATACTAAAATATTAACATAATTCAATATTTAAAGAACAATTTTATGTTAAATCAAGAGTATATTACATAAATCCGAACCACTAAAACATAACATTAATCCAAACTTAGTAAATATCAACAAAAGTAGATTAAGTATTGTGTACTAAAACATAGATCAATATTATCTTCTAATAATAAAAAGTGGAAGACACCATCAAAAAACACCGTGATAGATTGCATATTTCCTTTATCAAGCATCAGCAAAGAATTTTGAGCATCCTACCATAGTTGGATACCAATTCGCTTTTGTCATGCTGCCATTATAGAAAACACCGTCATAAGAATTAGTCTCAAAAAAATAATGATGCAAAAGAAGGTTAAGATAATTCAATAGGTAGATAAAATTTAGTAGGCTAAGATCTTATCTGATAAATGGAGGCAAACATACAATGTCCTCTTATGGCATATGCTAAGTCCTGTAATATTCGATCCTATCAAATTATCATATATATGTCAAGTCCTTTAATGTTCTTGATCCAGGTTTGCAATACAAGTATTTTGGATCTTGCTCTAAATCATACAACGAAATGACAAATAGGTTTGTGTGCATGATGAACATGACTCATTTACATGTCTTATTAATTAGCATTTATGTAATAACATACTGATGTGAACTATCAAAAAAAACAAACAAACAAGCATTACTAATAAATTTTGCCTAGTAAATGAGTGGAATGATACTCGGTCATAGAACATATATATCCATGCAGTTTATATACATGGTCTTCTAATGCAATACTGACAAGAAGATATTGCCTGAGTTCTTTCTAGTTTATCATTTAAATTGGCACTTAGCAATTGTTGAGAACTATAAAGATATTGGTCTACCAAATTACCAACTTTTTCTCCTAAATCTCTTGTTAACTTATGTGATTCAGGTGCATCAGGAATGATAGAAGTATATCTTGCTCCTGTAGGTAAATACAAGAAAATGTGTTATATGTTAGAGTAATAACACTACATTATTCAGTACCTCTAATATCAAATCATTTTTTTGTATGGCAAATTCCAATATTTCCTATTCAAGTCAAAGACTCAATTTTTTTTCATCAAGATCTCTTACACAACAAGTACTAATCTAAATTGATATGCTAGAAGGCTAAATGTGTTATTTGAGATGATCATAACATAAATTGGTAGTATCTTATTTTTCAAGCCTTGTTTTAGCGGAAAATAAAAAAAAACATTCAAGCCTTGCAGTAGGTGAAATAAGAAGATAAGGTCAGACAAATAACTAATATTAGTTATTTGCCTCCGGTCAACATCGAATACATCAAAAGCCAAGAATACAAGAATACCAATTAGCAAGGACATTTCTTTTACCATAACAACAATGGAAGAACCGACTCTTTTTTGCAATATAAACCCCAATTAAGTTAAGTTGGTCCAAAATGGGCATAGGCCAATCCAATCTACATGACCATGCGGATAATCAAGCACGTACTTGCCAACCAGTGAGGAGCTTGTTAAGACTAAATCATCAGATCATGTCTCAACTAATGGTACCATTTTTTTGAGATGGAATAACATGATGGAGTACTTAAGATTTCCATCGGGCTTCTATTTAGCAGCATGCATGCTATCACTTGACTATCTGATTCCCTCTATAAATAACTGAAATAATTATCTCTACCAAGCTAAAGCATGTCAGTTTTATCTATAAGCATGAATTTAAACTCACTCACCAGATGGAGCGCAATGGTCCAATCAAAAGAGATTAATATAACACTAATTTATACAACACACATACAAACACTACTATATTTTGGTTCTGTGGCCACGCCACTTTTGGGAACGGTTAAACAAGTGTTCCTATACATCACTTATAGGAACGATTTTGGAAAATGTTCCCTTAACCAATATACTATAGGAACACAAAAAAAAATTGTTCCCGTAACCAATATATGATAATAGTTTTAAAAATCGTGCCCTTAGCTAATATACTACAGGAACACAAACAAAAACCGTTCTCGTAGCCAATATATGGGAATAGTTTAACAACCGTTCCCTTAGCCTATAACCTATGGGAACATAAAGAAACCGTTCCCTTAGCCTTTATACTATGGGAATAAAAAAAATTGTTCCCTTATAAAACCTATATAAAAAACGGAACAAAAAAAATATACTCTGTAATTTATTTTTCTTTCTCTGCAACAAAAATATTTTTATTTCAGATTAGATATATGATTAAATCTTCATCAAAAATGTAAATGATCAGTCTCATGTTTCTAATTAGTTTCTAATTAAATCTTCAAGATCCAAATTTTATTAGGCTTGATTGTTTTTGCAATTGTTGATTGGAATTTAATCAACTTGTCACCAAAACACTGATCTTATCAATCCTAATATTATTTTATTTATTACCTAATTCAATAAAATTTAATGTCTAAAAAATATCCCATTATACTATGTTAAATATTTTTGCTACGCCATGCCTGAAAAATACTATACTATGGTTGAAGAAAATTCAATATTATATTCTTGAAAAATATCAAAAACTGTTCCTACAAAAATTCTATATACTAAACTCAATGCGAAATATCTTCCTCGCCCGCTCACTCTTTCCTTTCGCCCTAAACGCTCTCGACTCCTCGAGCTCACTTTTCTACAAAAGATTTTAGTCTGCCTGAGCCAACTCCATTAATCCCCTCCTCCACCGCCCTCTTTCTCCCACTCCAATCGCTGCGTGAGCAGCTTCGCCCTACTCTTCGCTCCTCGTTAGGTGAACGAATATCCTCTAAACGAAAGAATAGAGGTAATGATCGAAACCCTTCCTTCACCAAAATATCTAATTTCTATGTCAAACAAAATATATTTCTTTGAGATCCCAAGCCCCAGGGTTTGTCGACTTGGACTTCTATCTTCTTCAGTGCCCTAGCTGTTCACGCGCTGATCTCAAGCCCTCGCCTTCCTCCGGCAGTCCCATTTCTTCCTCTCCCCTTGACCTTCGCCAGCAATGCCAAGCCATGGAAAGCAGATTTCTTCGTCATCGAGCAAAACTTATCAACTTTTTGATGCATGATTTGTGGAATAAAGTTTAGTCGGAAGAGGAACTCACCCATGCAATGCAAAGAAGGGGCGAGCGGGAAGGAGGACCGAGCGTGTGCTTGGAGATGGAGGAGGCAGCGAAACTTGAGGCAGAAGACGCAGCCATTTTTGCCAGGTGGGTTGCAGCGGAGACATGGCCATAGGCCACGAGATGGGATAAAGCGTGGTGGTGGATTGGGGAGCTTATGGATGGAAGAGGCTTATCAGCAACAGGGTGGTGTGGAAGCACTGTGGCCACTGATCGAGCAAAAAAGTTAGTAAGCTATAGTTCTGGGGTGGTTTATACATTTCCCTTCCATTTCCCTTCAACATACAGTATCTCCTCCCCTGCTCTTCATTTTCTTCTCCTCGTGGCTGCTTCATTCCCAAATAGGTCAGGATGAAAAAGTTACTAGAAGCTATAGTTCTGGGGTGGTTTATAGTATGGTTCATAATATACAATATTTGCTAGAGTTATTAGAAGCTATAGTTCTGAGGTGGTTTTGCTAAGAAATGTTTTAAAGATATTTAGTAAGCATGACAATTGATGCTTAATATTATCTTTGTAACTTCTCAAGGAATATAAAAATCCTTTGGGGTATTGTCAATATCTTGAAGGTAGGAGGGAAGTTCTTAATGGACAACCAGTCAATTGAAAAAAAAAATAGCCATGTGAAATAGAGCATATTAGCATGTAAAGGTCAATGTAACATACCCCACTAATTGTTAAGTTGCTAAGGAGATCTTAGAACAAAATTTCTAGCTCTAATCATATATATCATTAGATGGATGACAACATGCAAATCTTCGCATAGAGTTTGCAGTTTTGTAGTTTTCCTTGTTGCTTTGGGTTAATGTTTTTGCTCACTAATTATTCACCTTTCTGCTAGCTAACTATTAATATTTCTCATTGTATTCTCATCCTTCACTGCTTTAATTAATGAAGGGATGGAATCTTGGTGAACAAGCTGGATTTGGTGGATGCTTTGATTCAAGTTAGTTCTATTTCACTAATTCAAGAAACATTGGTGATTTTTGATAGTTAGTTTAAATTAATAGTAGTTTTCTTCTATGAAATAATTCATGTTGTCTACAAATATGACATGCTAATATTTTATAATCTTATTTTGTCATAGACTTCTTGTAGAAGATAAATAGTTTATCATCTCATCAATATTTTTCTTCGAACAAGCTATGTGTTTGTGTTCATTCAATAGTTAGTTGTACGTTTTTGCTTTGTTTTATTTCATACATAAGGTGGTTGCTTATGTACTAATGGCCTCTTTGATATCTTCCTATACGTTGAAGGTGGAAAATGTATTGTCAAATTTTGAAGCATGGTATTTTCCACTATTAACTGTTATGTCAATTGGTAAAAAGTTTTTGCATATGCCAATCATGCAAATATTTATGTTGTTTTAGTGCTAAGTTCTCAACATATGACAGTTCTTGTCTTGGATGGAGTGATTCAAGTAATTGATAGGGATGAATGCGCTTATCAAAAAATTAGGTTCAATTTTTGTTGACGGCACCATGGCAAGAATTATCAAGAACTCTACTAGAGTAGCTTAGTTTATTTCATTCAAAAGGTATAGTGTAGCCTCTTGCCCTCTTTATCTCCCTACATAGGTTGAGTCTTACGCAATAAAATGGATTGAGGGTTTTTTATTCTATTCTGTCCATTTTTATTGGTCCAATTTCGGTTGGTATGGTTGTGTAAGGTGTTTGTCCAGATCTGATTAGTTGTGGTCATAATTTGTCTTGTGAGGCTCATCAATTTATAGTTCAATTATTAGGTTGTCTTTGTCAAATAATGTTGACGACAAGTATGAAAAAGTACATTTGTATTTCAACTCCGAGTGAAAACAAGAATAAGTTATAAGTTATGAATGTTTTGAGGATAATTTGAGGATCTCTATTGATTGAGTCAACAAAATTTTTTTTTGAAGACCTTTATTATACAGATGAATTCAAATTTGAACATGGAGGCTATAGCAATTTTGTTGGCACCATCAACTACTCCAATGGGTGCCAGTAGCATCTTTGGTTCTTCCAATTCCACACATCATTCACAAAATCAAGTAATTTTAATATTGATTATGGAGTCTTTTGATCGTTTTTAATTATTAATTGATTTGTACAGAAAAATGATGATTTGAAAGATGAAAGATGAATTTCACGGAGGGGATGATCATCAAGAGGACTTGGCTAATTTGAAAGGGGAAGACTAAGCTTGATAGATTAATTTCACATGTAATAGTAGTACCTTAATTGTGAACTTTATTTTTTTTAGTCAACAATTAATATAGTTTACGTTTATTATTGGAATTTATGTTTTGGAATGAAATTATTTATGAATGGAATTTAAATTTATGAAATTGTTTATGAATGAAATTTATGTTTGGAATTTAAATTTATGAAATCGTTTATGAATGAAATTTATGTTTGGAATTTACGTTTATGAAATTTTACGATTCTACATTGTTTCTATTATAGGAACATGGCCTATTGGAATGGTTTTACATACTGTTTATGAAAACTGTTCCTATATGTCTTGGCCTATAGGAATGATTTCCAAATTGTTCCTATATATCTTGGTCTATGGGAACAGTTTGCAAAGTGTTCTTATATGTTTAGCCTATAGGAACAGTTTCCAACCCGTTCCAATAAGCTTAGCCTATAGGAACAGTTTGGTGACCGTTCCTATAAGATTGGCTATAGGAACACTTTTTGGAATCGTTCCTATAAACTTAGCCTATGAGAACGGTTTTTTTGGCAGCGTGGCCATAGATAGAAAAATCGTTCCTATAGCCTAGCGGAACGGTGGATTTTAGTACACATGAGGAAACCGTTCCCATAGGTCTATGGCCACGGTTTTGTATGTTTTGGGAACATTTTTCAGCCGTTCCTATAGGTCAAAAATATTATAGTGAAACTTTTAATCTAACGGGGCGAACAAACACGGGCTTAAACTATGTGGATCAATAGAAGGATGCACTCAAACCTGCCGAACATCCGAATTCTCATCATTGCATGCTTCTAATAGGAAAGGAAGGTAAGTATCATAATATCTAACAAATTTAAAAAATAAAATTAGGTTAACAATCATAAAACAAAGTTAACAAGTAGTTCATTAAAACATCATACTTAAGAGCTGCTTCTTGGCATTATTCTGCAACATCATATTGGATTAATGAAGAAAAGATCATTCCCCAAGTTAATTCATTTAATGGAAGTAGCTGATACCATAAACAACCGAAGCAGAATTTCTCATATACTGCACAATAGCCAAAGTGGTAAAAACGATTATTTATGCAATCTCTTCCTTGCAGCATAAACTATAGGGTTAATTTGTTCTTTATTTTATATTATTGTAATTCAAATGAAAGACTGAAATTCTGGATAATAAAGTAAACCCCATAAAAGGGCATCATCATCCAAGTCCAATTGAACCTATTTTACATAGTTTGGAAAAGCAAGGATATAAGAATAATAGGTACATTCAATATCACAATGCTTGCAAATAGTAGAAGAATGTAGTTATCAGGAAGTTCTATGATATCAAATATAGAATGTAGTGATATGGATATCCTATATGCAAACATTTTAGCAATATGCAGAACATACTATATGCAAAGAAAGGGCTGAAAGAAGCCTTGGATGATCAGAGTTCCCAGACAATCACCGACCTAAATTGGAATTACAATAACATATAAACTTGATCAAAATGTGATTAATCACAACTTGATTGCTATTGCATCATAAATTAGAGTCGGAAAAATAATCAGAAATTGGTATGCTTTCATGAGCTTCATTAACAACCTGATCAAACACCTCTGCCACTTGCTCATTCTCTTCTTTAAGCATTTCCTCTTCTTCTGCATCAAAGTCTTCCGCCTTTGTTCGTTCTGCAGTTTCTTTTTTCCTAGCTACACTAGCTGTTATAACATGTTTTAGTTGATCAACTATGCTTCTAACCTGGTTTTCACTAAGTAGTAAGCCCGCGAGCTGTACAGAGCCAACAAAATAAGATAAAGAACCAATGATATATACTACATATTTTGCAAGGAAGAAAAACAAATGAACCCCAAAATTTTTCGTCTAATGTTAACATATTCGGATGTTAAGAAAACAAATACATAACCTAATAACCATCCAGAACTACAATTACACATAACAATTGTTAGTAAAATACTTGCATACATTATGAAATCTACAATCTTATAGAAAATACATGCATGCATTCATTCAATGAATCCAACATGCTCGCACAGATTTCTACTTCAGGCTCCTGCAAAAAAAATATAGAAAGAAAACATCAATTGGAATGCACATCAATTGAACAGTTTAAAATCATTAGATCATAAAGGTAAAAACATAGACTAACCTTCTGCAAAGCATCAACTAGAGTTGGAATTATGTCGTCTGCCAACTGCTTGACATATGACTCATCACGACCTTGAGTTTGCCCCTTTTCAACTGCTAATTTTGCTGATCATAGTAGTTCCAGCATAGCTAGAGACAAGTGTGGAAAACAGGCAAAGAATCCGTAATAAGTAGATGTTCATAAAAAAAATCAATAAAGATATAAACACAACTGCAACAGCAGCCTTCCACTGGCGATACGGCACAGTGCAGGAAGCATTGGGGTCACAGAGGCGACCACGAAGTAGGGAAAAATAAGAGGGGGGCGGAGGATGTAGCGGTGGAGTGGTAAGCTCGCAACACCTCCTGCATCCCCTGTAGTCCCCTGCAACGCCATCTCCACCCTCCGCCGCTCTTGCTCCAGCACTAGCCGCTACTCCTTCAAGCTTATGTACTCATCCAGCATCTCACCTAGCTCAAGCAATCCCTTATGCACCTGCATCCAAAAAGTAAGGAAAAAAAAGAAGATCCCCAATCACTTAAAGCGGCCGCAGTGGAATGAGAATGAAGAACATGAGATATTTAGGGAGAAGCGGTCGTGGTACCTCTTTAGCCTTGGTCTTGGTGAAGAGCTCGGATGCCTCAAAGTGGAAGGAGGCGAGAGTAGCAATGAAGTGGTTATTGGCGAGGTAGTGGCCAATGATGAAGACGATTTGGACAGGGGTGACCTCTCCTTGCCGAGATTCTCCGGCTTCTTGGCCTTGCCGCCTCCACCATCGAGCAGGAGAGACGAGGAGAGATGAGTCGTGGACTCTCGTCGGCGGAGATCGGGTTGAGGTTTTGTCGCCAAAGGAAAAGGGGGCCAGAAGCGGGTTGAGGTTTTGTCGCGTTTAGGTTTTGTCGAGTGAGAGAAAAAATAAGGGAGCGGGTTTTTTTTTTTTTTTTTTGTCGACGGAAAAAAAAGAGGGATTATCTAGTGTTGATACAATTTTAGCTATCGTTAACAATAGTATTTTCATAGAACGTTATCATTAAATGTTATAAAAATCCCTAAATATTATAGTGAAAGTGCATTTTTGAATAATTTTATAACCGAAGAAGTTTATGTTGAACAACCCCTTGGTTTTGAAAATTTTGAATTTTCAAATCATGTCTTCAAACTTAAAACGGCCTTATATGTTTGGAATTTACGTTTATTTATGAATGGAATTTACGTTTATGAAATTTATGTTTGGAATTTACATTTATGAAATTTTACGATTCTACATTGTTTCTATTATAGGAACATGGCCTATTAGAATGGTTTTACATACTGTTTATGAAAATTGTTCCTATATGTCTTGGCCTATAGGAATTATTTCCAAATTATTCCTATATATCTTGGTCTATAGGAACGGTTTGCAAAATGTTCTTATATGTTTGGCCTATAGAAACAATTTCCAAACCGTTCCTATAGGCTTAGCTTATAGGAACGGTTTCCAACCCGTTCCAATTAGCTTGGCCTATAAGAACGGTTTGGTGACCGTTCCTATATGCTTATAGGAACGGTTTTCAAGATTGGCTATAGGAACACTTTTTGGAACCGTTTCTATAAGCTTGGCCTATGGTTTGAAACAAGCCCCTAGGGTTTGGTATGAAAGATTTTCTAATTTTTTGATTGAACAAGGTTTTAACGTTGAAAAAACCGATGTGTCTATATTTATTTAAAATGATAAAAATGATATTTTACTTGTGCAAAACTATGTGAATGATATCATTAATTTTTTGTGCTACTAATGAATTGCTTTGTGAGTGGTTTGCCAAATGCATGCAAGAGGAGTTTGAGATGAGTATGATGCATGGGAGAAATCTCATTCATGCTTGGACTTCAAATCAAGCAAACCAACAAAGGGATCTTCATCAATCAAGCCAAGTACACAAAGGAGCTCATTAAGAGATTTAGGATGAATGAAGCCAAGATTGCTTCTACACCAATAAGCACATCCATCAAGCTTGATAAAGATGAAGACAGTGTAAAGGTAGATGAAAAGCGACATCGAGGTATTATTGGTCATCTTCTTTACTTAACCGCAAGTAGACCCGATATCATGTTTAGTGTATGCGCATGTGCTAGATTTCAATTATGTCCTAAAATGTCTCATTTAAGTGCGGTCAAATGCATATTGAGATATTTAAAAGACACGATTGAATTAGGATTATGGTATCCATGTGATACATCTTTTGATTTAATTGGTTTTTCGAATGCCGATTTTTCCAAATGCAAAGTAGATAGAAAAAACACTAGTGGGTGTTGTCAATTCCTAGGAATGAGTCTTGTTTCTTGGTTTTCCAAGAAATAAAATTCGGTTTCACTTTCCAAGAAGCGGAATACATTGCCGCGGCTAGTTGTTGTGCACAAGTCCTTTGGATGAAGCAAACCCTCTTAGATTATGGACTTAGCTATTCATGCATACCTATACATTGTGATAACACTAGTACAATGAACTTAACCAAATATTTGGTTTTACATTTTAGGACTAAACATATTAATCTAAGATACCATTTTCTTAAAGACAAGGTAGCTATGGGTAATATATCCGTAGAATTTGTGCCTACCGATAAATAATTTACGGACATATTTACAAAACCCTTGAATGAAGAAAGTTTTGTCAACTTAAGGATGCAATTAGGAATTTGCAATTTACCATATGCTTAAGTTTCAAAAATATACATGCCTTTTTGGAAAAACAAAAGTTTTTTATATGGTATCATCACACTCATGTAATGCCTTGTAGTGGGACTTTGTAACTTATCGATGTTTGCCTTCTATAAGCTCACGTTGGTAGGGTGGACTATGTTTGCCTTATCGATGATACTTGGTTTGTATAGATTTCTTGGTTTTCTTGATGAAACTCATTAATAGTACAATGGTTCTTGCCCTTTTTGATTGATGTCAAAATGGAGAGAAAAGACTTGATCACATTTATTTTTTTATGATGCATATAGAGAGGGGGAGCCATAAGTTAGATATGCATGTTGATAGGGGGAGCATATGTTAGTTATCTATATGGCTTAACAAGAACTCACAAATGAATACTTAGAATTAGTAAAATTTCATGTTTTGTTTGTCATCATCAAAAAGGGAGAGATTGTTGGCCCAAGGGTTACCCCTATGCCTCGATCTCTATTTTGGTGATAACAAACATGAAACTGATGCATTTGTGAAGTTTTGAGTTCAGGTTGATGGTGCGATACGCGTGCGAAGTTCGATCAAAAAAATGCCAAGAAACGACAAAAATAGCTCCAGCGACGATCGCTTAGAAATCCTAGGATACATCCTAAACCTGATTATAATGTTATCTGAGTCAAAACTCGGAAACGGGACCCGAAAATGAAGATCGCGAGAAGAACTAAGCAAAAAAGGCTGATTTCCAAGGTCCGGCCGATGGGCAGTCGACGGCTGATCGATCGGCCATCAGCCATCCATAGACCGGAAGAGCCCCAAAATGCACAATGGGCTCCGGTTGATGGTCGGTCGCTCGATTGGTCGACCGACTGAAATACGCGGCCCCAACGGCAGAAAAACACCCGTTGGGTGCCATGTTCGAGTGAGGGGTTATAAATACCCCTCATAAACTCTCATCTACCTCTCTTTATTGTTCACTAAGCATACTCAAGAGAGTTTTGAGACCTCCTTGGTTGATTTCCACACCTGCGTGTGTTCTTTGCGCCTCGACTCCAGCTTCAAATCGCATCCTACGAGTTGTCGAGTTGGAGGCTTTGAAAGCTAAGCAAGGAGCACACTTGTTGGTTTTACTTTCTTGCTCCTTTAGATCTTATTTTCTTTGTTATTAAACAAGTTTTTCATTGATAGCTTGTAAGGTGTGCTAGGAAACATCTTAGGGTTTTCTTTGTAGATTTGTGTTTTGCCTAGGTGAATAGGGTTGAGGCTTTCTCTAGGGTTGAGAAGTGAGCCATCATTTGTATTCAAAGGGAAACACTTAGTCTTTGAAGAAGGTTGGTTAGAAATCTTTGATGTGGAGACAAGGTAATGGAGTAGGCGGTTGGCCGAACCACTATAACTACTTTTGTTTGCATTGACTCAATTGCTTGCTCTTATTTGATATCTATACTTGTCAAAGCATCGTAATTAGTGAACATTGATTTGGTTGCAATCGAATTTGAATTGAAAAAGAACCAAATTGAACGTAGTTTTAATCGCACACTATTCAACCCCCCTCCCCCCTTCTAGTGTGGGTATTTGAACAACAATCCTGCCATCCCAACTCCAACAGTTATCCCTTTCATGGTCAACCGAAGAAGTGTTTGGGGTGATCAACAAAATGAAAAATTATAAATCTCCTGCCCATATGGGGTCGTCATGGAATTCTACAAGAAGTTCTGGAATGAGATCGGAGGTGTTGTCACAAACATGATGAATGCAATATAGCTAATTTCGTCTAGCATGCAAAGGGTTAATAGAGCCCTCATCACGCTTATCCCAAAAACAAGCAACATAGAGACACCTAATGGCTTTAGGACCATAGAGAATGGCTTAATCAAAATCTTCACAAAGCTTTTGGCCAACAGACTTGCACCCCTCATGACTTCACTCGTAGATCATACTCAAGGGGCTTCCATGGTTGGTAGAAGCAGTTTAGACTATTATATGTCGATCAATGAAACTCTTTGGGCATGTAAGCAAAGGAGGGACAACATCTGCATGATTAAGGTTGACTTCGAGAAAGCTTCCGATACTATTAATTGGGAGTTCATCTCACAAATGTTGGGTATAAGAGGCTTCCATTTAGCTTGGATTGATTGGATCGAACACCTGCTAAAATCTTCCAACTCCTCTCTCATAATTAATGGATCCAGTAGAGCATCTTGTGGACATCTGGGAGGGCTTAGACAAGGTAACCCTTTATCCCCTACTCTTTAACCTTGTCATGGACGTGCTCTCCAAACTTCTCCGGGCTAGCCGAGGTGGATTAATTAGGGGAGCGTTATTAGATATTTTCCTCGGTTGAATCACACACATCGCCTTCGCCGATGATTTGGTGGTGTTTTGCGAAGCGTCGACCTCGTATGTTGAAACCTTTCAAGCCATGATGAAATGCTTTGAGTTAGCCTCTACCCTAAGGATCAATTGTGCTAAACAAAGATGCTACATATTGGGGGTAATTAAGAGATTGCAAATTAGATGGCATAAATTTCACTACAAGAAATTTTAGATTTATCGACCACAATTTCCGACGAGAATATGTTGTTGAAAATTTTCATTATATTTCCGACGACCCATAGCGTCGGAAAGAGTTACCGACAAAACTTTTAGACCAAAATGTGTCGAAAAAACTTTTTCGACAGACTTTGTACTCGCAAGTTCGTCGGAAATATTAATGACATATTTTTATGCTGAACTTATCGACCAAAATTTTCGACGAAAATCTATAGTCGAAAATTTTCGTTAAAGTTCCGACAACTTTCGGCATCGAGAATAATTACCGACGAGAAATATTGGATTTATCGACCACAACTTTCGACAAGAAGATGTTGTCAAAAATTTTCGTTAGATTTCTGACACGTCTTTGCGTTGGAAAGAGTTACCGACAAAAATTTTCGACCAAAATTAGTCGGAAAATTATAAATATTTTTTTTAAAAAAAAAAAAAAAAGAGCGTGTGCGGCCGCCCAAGCAGGAGGCGGGAGATTTCCCGCCTCATGCTCTTTTTTTTTAAGAATATTTAATTATATTTTTATATTTAATTATATTTTTTTCTTCACTTCTATTTCTTCTTCTTCACGACGAGGTGCTTCTCTCCACTGTTGGTGGAATGTTTCCATCCGTCGGTCGTGGATCGTGCTGCTCCTCTGCGTCATCCTCCTCCTCCCCACGCCGATCCTGCTCCTCACGAGGTAGCCGGAGGACGTGGCGAAGCAAGCCGGCGAGGTGTCCGGCCATGTGGTTCATCCCCCTGCACTTCTCCGACCTTCACCTTTGTCTTCTCGCTGCAGCGCTTCCTGCAGTGCCAGCTCAACAACTCGATGATCCTCTACGTCTCGGCCGCCGCTCTCGTCGTCCATGCCCTCGTCACCTGCAGTTCAAGAACTCAAGAATGGACAGGTCGGTCACAATGGTGTCGCCGCTAGCGACGACGCCTGCGAAGGCGAGGGAGGCACGAATGCGATAGGCATGGAGGGAGGAGCATCGAGCGGCTGCTTTTAGCCCGGTTTATTAGCTTTTTTATAAAAAAATCTTAGAATTTTTGACGACATTCCGACGATATGTCATCGGTAATTACCGACCACAATTTTCGACAGCACTTGTAGTCGGTAATTACCTAGAGCAACCGACAAAACTTTTGTCGGTAGTTACCAAGGAACTATCGACAACTTTTTGATTAAAACCTTGGTCGATAATTATCGACTATATTTTTTGTCAATAAACTATCGGTACTCGTTTTGACCAAGGTTTTACCGACGCAAATATTAGCCTCGGTAACCAGTCGAAATTTGGTCGGTAAATCAATATTTTCGACTAACTTTCGACCACCTTTCGACTACAATGGCCATCTAAAATCATCATATTTCTTGTAATGTTTTAGGATGCTCGGTGGGTTAGCTCGCAATGACAATCTAGGCTTGCTGCTACGCCTCGGTCAACTCCATAAAGATGACTAGAACAGAGAGATTGCAAAATTTGACAAAGCCTTGACATCCTGGAATGGAGCTTTACTATCTAGAGCCGGTAAAAGAACCCTCATCAACAATGTGCTCACTAGCTAGACTTCTTATATTTTTTTCGTATTTGAAGCACCAACTTAGGTTATTAAACAAATGGACAAACGAAGAAGTATCTTTTTCTAGACGGGCTTCCAAGAGGTCAACACAAAGGGAGAATGTCAAGTTAATTGGGAAACACTAACGTGCAACGTAGTAGAAGACTGTCTTGGTATTCTTAATATTTCCTCCCACAATGCAGCTAGACATCTTAGTCGCGCTTTGGAAATGTATGCAGAGATAGCCATCTTGGTCGCGCTTTATCCCTCTATTGGTGGTTTTCCACCAACACAATATACCAACCTTTCGATTGTCTAGAGAACCATCATGAAGCTACATGACATCTTCAAAGTCTCTATTACGTTCCGTGTGGGCTCTAGTAATAGCACGCGGCTCTAGGTAGCTTGATCTCTAGTTACGAGGGCAACGATTGTGCGACATATTCTCTAATCTTTTTCTTCTGGCTAGTACATCAGACACTTTTATCACGTACTCCAAAGAGTACTTGGAGCATGGCTTGGTTCTCGTATGGAATATCATGCTTAATAATTACGTTCCATATCCAGAATTGCACAACTTGAACAACCATTGCACTGATTGTTCATGGCATAGGCGAGGACCAAATTTCTTGGAACTGGACCACACACAGCCAGTTCAACACCAAATCTCTTTATAACCTGATGATGTTTTAAGGAGTTAAAGATCCAACAACTGAATTCTTATGGCATCGCAACTGCCCCAAATCTATCTCCATCCTCAACTAGATCGTACATCAAAATATGTTGCCAACCAAGGACCGCCTAATTGGACATGGTATGCAGCTAAGCCCGCTGTGCGTACTTTATGCCTCAATTGTGAAAACTCACGATCACCTCTTCTACATATGCAATTATACCATAATAGGTTGGAGAAACCTCCTAGAAGCTGATGGTATCCCTTTTTCACTTAGATTTCGGCCCTAGAATTGTACTACCAAGGGTGCTATCTTAGACAAGCGGTGAAAATATCAAGTTTTGATGGTGTGGATTTCAAATATCTAACATGAGAAGAACAATAGTTGTTTCTCTAGATAGTATAAATCTCACCGTGAGGTGGCCTTCGAGGGTGCCGCCCTTTTTAATTCTTTGGTTAATCCATGATCTCTCTTGCTTTTAGTGGTAGCCAATGTTAGCCCTCCCTTTAACTTATTTTACTCATGATCTCTCACCTCCCCTACTTGTATTTCTCAAATCTTTTGATAAATACAATGTCACGCCCCAAACTCAGGGTCACGTCACCGGCCAAGGTATACATGCCTATACCCCGCAGCCTAACTCATGCACATGTCAACTCATAAAAGATAGCGGAAAGAAACAACAATTTTTATTATAAAGAGAAACAAAAATAGATTTCATTAAACAATAAATTTTTTAATAAAAAGTTCAAGTGCGAAAATAATAAATCAAGTTCAATAGTTCATCTTAACAAATAAAAATTGAATAAAAGACATGATGTCCCCAAGGGACTACAACTCCAACATCAAATCACAAGTGCATGATAAAACTACTACAGACACGACTACGACCCCTAAATAGAACTGCTATGAGATCAATGTAGTTCCTCTGCCCTCCAGCGGCGCCCAGTGCTCCAGCCCACCTCATCGGTCAGGCTCTGCAAAACAAAAACAAACGACAACGGGTGAGTTCGAAAGAACTCAGTGAGCGGTTCTACCAACCCCCATGAAAAACCAAACATATATATGATGCATAAAGCAAAACTCCTGACTCAAGCAGGAGAGATCACAAGGGAGTGACCAGTTAATAGGCCACCTGACCACCACCTGCCCGAAGGCAGCCAACACCCAAACGGTGAAGATCAACAGGCCTAAGCCTACCATGCCATAAGGCAACAAAGCATACTAGGATAATCGGGATGGCCCTCCGAACTTATCCTAATATAAAGAAACTCGAGAGCAATCAGGATTGGCCCATCGAACTTAATCCATGAGACGCGTAGGAATAATCAGGAATCGCTCATCTGAACTTCCCCCTTTAAGTTATCACATAAATAATCGGGATTTGCCTGTCTGAACTTATTCCTTAAAAGCACATCAGGAATAATCAGAATTTGTACGTCCGAACTTATTCCACGAGGCCAAACAGGAACAATCGGGATTTGTCCATCCGAACTTGTTCCAAAAAGATAACATAGAAATAATCAAGATTCACGCATCCAAACTTATTCTTTTAAATATAGAATCTTCGGAATAATCAGAATTTGTCTATCCGAACTTGTTCCACAAGATACGCAGGAACAATTGGGATTTGCCCATCCGAATTTATTCCACATGTTGGGAATTAGCCATCATACCTTCCGAGCCTAGCCCGCAATCCGGCTCCTCAACGAGCCTCTCCACCATTCATAAAGATATGGCGTAATATGACCTAAGTCAAGTCTCTCCTACGGTGTCTTAGGGGTGTCCTTATTGAGAAGCGTCTCAACACCCCAATACCCGACCCCAACTCCTAGACCCGTAATGTCATAACCCGTGAGATTTTATTTCATGAAAAACTTTATTTGTTGGTTCTTAGCGGATTATGCTGACCCCTTGCTCAATTTTAATTATACAATTAAAATTTAGATCACCAAGATTAGAGTTTTATTTTAGGATTTTGTTTTAGCTTACTGTTATGCCCAAAACTGATGTATCTAACCCGAATCTGATCTCTAGAGTGTGACTTGTGTTTTCAAACAATATTTTCTGGTCAAAACGATAGGTTACACGACTATACTCAGAAAACTATGCACATCATAAACAAGATTTCAGAATCAGCCCTGATTCATTAACTCATCATGAAATTTTTAGCAAAATTGAGTTTCAGCATAATAAAGAAATTAAATCCGAAAATTTACAGAATATAACTCCCAAAATTTTCATCACATCAGATTCATAATCATTAAAATAAACCTCATAAAAACCATATTTATTAAGCATGAACAACAAGCATCACAACCCTCTTTAATCAAGAACCAACCTTTATGCTCAAGAATTTAAATCAAGAACCCTCATGCCTTCAAGATCAAACCCATCTTTGAAACACATGATATATTTCCAAAAATCACAGATTTAATATCAAGCATGCATTTAAATTACAAGCATCAAGATTGATGAACAAATTGAATCATAGAAGGCAAGAAAATTTACACCCTTCACTTAGGCAATTCATCGAACACTTAGAGGGCACCCCTTTTCTCCACCTTGGCCGAGCACCCCTAGGATCATCCTAGGATTGCCGAGCCCCATAGGGGGAGGGTTTAGGGCCTCTTCAAGCACGGCGAGAATTCGAGAGATCGTGGAAAAACAAATCAAGAACATCTTTGTCTTTAAGAACGGCTTCAAGAATTCGAAGAAACCCGAGAAGGAGGGGTAAAACCACTCACATAAATAGGAAGGAGGATTAGAGGAGAAATCCCGGATGACAGCCCTCGAATCCGACTTCAAGAGATGGTAGCTCAACTCAACGAAAGGGGAAGAGGAGGCAGTAGCTCCACTCCAAGCCGTCGGCTTCAAGAAAGGGGAAGAGGGAGAGGGGCGGCTCCTCTATGCTCGGCTCCAAGAGAAAGAGAGAAGGAGAGGAAGGGGGCGCTCAGCTCGGCTGCTACGGCTTGAGGACGGCGGCTCTAGGGAAGGGGAGAGGGGCAGCTGGCTCGGCTTAGCTCCTCTCTCCTTTCACAGCTTGTGCGGCTCCAATAGGGAGCCGCAAGCCCTAGGGGGGGATTTATAATCCCTTCACACCTCTTCAACCCTAACCTCCTTTAACCCGCATCCGCCTCAATCCGAATCCAAATCCGCTAACCCAACTTAGCTTAATCTAACCCCATGCTAAACACATGCATCAGCCAATATGCGACGTAATTTAATAATTCAAACACATGCAACCACATAATTAAATTAATTCATCTACGCAAGCAAGAAATTAAATAATTCATATTCCTACTTACTCGAGCTCACAAGCTCCCACCGGATCATGAGTTGACTCAGCTTGACCCCGGACTAGTCCGCTAGGTTGACAAACACAAACATAAAGGAAAAATAAATAAAAAATATCTAGGATATTACAATCCTCCCTCCTTAAAGAAAATTTATCCTTAAATTTCAGAAAAAGAAGATTAAGGACTCACCGGATCATCAAACAATGAAGGATATCGCTCCCTCATATCCTGCTCCACCTCCCAGGTGGCCTCCTACCCAGAATGGTGCTCCCACCTAAATTTAACCAGGGGAATCTCCTTGGACCTCAATTTTCTCACCTGTCGGTCTAGCACCTCAACTAGCCGCTCTTCATAGGAAACTGTTGAATCCACCTCCACTGCGGTAGGCTCAATCACATGGGACTCATCCCGAATGTACTTCTTCAGCATAGACATATGAAACACTGGATGCACTTGGTCCACACTAGAAGGTAAGGCCAACTCATAGGCCACAGCTCCCCTGCACTTGAGAATAGGAAACGACCCAATGAACCTAGGGCTTAACTTTCCTTTCTTACCAAATCTCACCACCTCTTTCATAGGAGACACCTTGAGGAACACCATGTCCCCCTCAGCAAACTCTACCTTCTTGGCCTTTCCATCAGCAAACATCTTCTGGCGACTCTGAGCTGCCAACAACCTCTCGCTGATTAGCTTTACCTTTTCTACTGCCTCCTCCCTCCAGGTCAAGTCCCATCATAAGGGAATCCCCTACCTCAAACCAACCTACAGGAGACCTGCATCTCCGCCCATACAATGCCTCAAATGGGGCCATCCCGATACTGATGTGATAGCTATTATTATAGGCAAACTCAATCAGAGGTAAGTGTCTCTCCCAACTGCTCTCCAAATCTAAGACACATGCTCTCAGCATATCCTCTAGCGTCTGAATAGTCCACTCTGATTGACCATCTGTCTGAGGGTGAAATGCAGTACTGAACCGAACCTAAGTGCCCAATGCCTCCTAGAAAGACTACCAAAATTGAGCCGTGAACTGAGTACCCCGATCCGAGATGATCATAACCGGAACACCATGATAAGCGATGATCCGATCCAAAAATAACCTTGCATACTGCTCAGCTGAAAAGGCCGTCCTGACTGGTATAAAATGCGAAGTCTTGGTTAGGCGATCCACCACTACCTAGATAGAATCATTGCCCTTCCTAGACTTTAGCAACTCCATCACAAATTCACGGTTATCTTCTCTCATTTCCACTCTAGTACTTCTAGGTTCTGGAGCAATCCTACCGGCTTTAAATGTTCAACCTTAACCTGCTAACACACTAGGCACTTAGACACGAACTCAGCCACTTCTCTTTTCATACCTTTCCACCAATAATTCTACCGTAGATCTCGGTACATCTTTGTGGCTCCCACATGCATAGTGTATGTGGACCGATGAGCCATCTTTAGCACCTGCTTGCGAACCTCGATCATATCTGGCACCACTATCCTATTTTTAAACCTCAGAACGCCCTTCGAGTCAACACCGAACCCATTATTGGCATCGCCCCTACTGGTTAGATCCTTAGTGAGAGCACATAAAGCATCCTCCTCCTGCGCTTCTCGCAACATATCTACCAATGTGGACTGCATCCTTAGATGAGCCACCAGCGCACCAGAAGTTGACACTGACAAGACTGCCCCGTCATCCAAACATATGGCCAAATCTTAGGCCAACAGCCTCCTCCTAACTACCAAATGCGCCAGACTGCCCATAGACTTCTTGCTCAAAGCATCATCTACCACATTAGCCTTCCTTGGATGGTACATGATCGTGCAGTCATAGTCCTTCAAAAGCTCAAACCATCTTCTCTACCTCAGGCTCAACTCCTTCTGGGTGAGCAAATACTGGAGGCTCTTATGATCAGTGTATATCTCACAAGCCTCGCCATAAAGGCAGTGATGTCACAGCTTCAATGCGAACACCGGTGTTATCAGCTCAAGATCATGAGTCGGGTAATTCTTCTCGTGAACCTTCAACTGCTTGGAGGCATAAGCTATCACCCTGTCATTTTGTATCAACACACAATCCAAGCCGACCCGAGAGGCATCATAGTAAACAACAAATCCTCCCAAGCCCAAGGGTACTGCTAGAAATGGTGCCGACGTCAAGCGGTCCTTGAGCTTCAGAAAGATCTCCTCACACTTCATGTCCCATTCGAACTTGACCTTCTTTTGAGTCAGGCGGGTCAATGGCGCTGCGATACTGGAGAAATTCTTCATAATTTTTTTGTAATAACCTGCCAACCCCAGGAAACTGCAGATCTCAATGACATTAGTTGGCCTCTTGCAATTCTGAACTGCTTCTATCTTCACAGGGTCCACCTTTACCCCTTCCATGGACTCGCACTTGGAGAATTTGGCATACAAGCGGTGCTCCCGGAGAGTCTCTAAAACCATCTGCAAGTGCTCAGCATGCTCCTCTCTGCTTTTGGAATATATCAAGATATCATCAATTAATACTATTACAAATTTATCCAAGTATTCCCTAAACATTCGATTCATCAGGTCCATAAATGTTGCAGGTGCATTAGTCAGCCCATAGGACATCACCAAGAACTCAAAGTGCTCATACCTCGACCTGAAAGCAGTATTGGGGATGCCATTGTCCCGGATCCTCAACTGATGGTACCCTGACTGCAAATCAATATTAGAAAACCACTTAACCCCCTGAAGCTAATCAAATAAATCATCAATCCTAGACAGCAGGTACCGATTCTTCACCATCACCTTATTAAGCTGTCAGCAGTCAATGCACATCTGCATGGACCCATCTTTCTTTTTCACAAAGAGCATTGGAGCACCCCAATGCGAAACACTTGGGCGAACGAAGCCCAACTCAAGCAGCTCTTGCAACTAGGATTTCAACTCTCTCAACTCAGCGGGTGCCATCCGATATGGTGGAATGAAGATTGGCTTCACCCCTGGCTACAAATCAATACAAAACTTGATCTCCCTCTCTGGAGGCAACCTTGGCAACTCCTCCGGAAATACATCAGAGAATCCACATACCACGGGCGTCCCCTCGATATCCCTAGTCGCACTCCCGCCTCCCTCTGCGATAGACAGAAAGGCCAAGAAGGATTGGCATCCGCCCAGAAGTAACTTTCGAGCCTTGAGAGCTGAAATTACCATAAAAGAATCCCCCCTTCCCTCACCCTAGAAGGTAAACTAGGGCAACCCAGGCTTAGTGAAGATCACAGTCTTAGCCCTGTAATCCACTGAGGCAAAATGGTTCGCCAACCAATCCATGCCCAAAATCACATCAACCTCTAGCATTGGCAGGAGTGTCAATTCGACTATCAATACATGCCCACAAATGACAACCTCGCAACCCCGAAACACTGTCTCTGCCAAAAGAGAAACGCCCATAGGCGTAGATATCACAAGAGGCAAATCAATAACATATGGTTTCCCTACCAACTTAGCAGCAAATATAGTAGATATAAAAGAGTGTGTAGCACCTGGATCAAACAAGACGTATGCAATAGCAGAACCAATAACAATGTTACCTAACACTACTGCATTGAATGCCTCAGCGTCCTCTTGGTTCATAGCAAACACCCGTGCAGCATGCCTCTCTAAACCACCAGCTCACTGGCCTCCTCCCTGAGTCTGACCCATCTGAGCTACGAAACCCACTAACATCGGTGTCTTTCCTCTGGTCTGATCAGGCTATTGACTGCCCTTGCTAGGATAATCCTTTTTGTAATGCCCAATCTGCCCACAGCTGAAACATACCTCTGAACATCCCTAGTAAACCCCCCAGTGCTTCTTGTGACATCAGTTACACTACTGCAATCCAGGTCTCCGCTGCGAATCTCCAGATGACGCCCCTGGTCCTAAACCCATGTGGCCTCTAGAACTATTATGACCTCCGCCCTGCTGTGGATCCGTTGTCCTAAAAGTCCCCTCTGAGTGAGCGGGTCGATCCTCCGAAGGCTGGGGCCAAAACGTTTTCTTCTAGGAACCATCATGTCTGTCTATCGGTACCAGCGCCTCCTTCCGGAGCGCCTCATCAACGACTCGAGCAAATGAAGTCTCCTCCGTGTAATGGATCAGTCTGACGATCTGCGGCCTCAACCCCTCAACAAACCTCTTAACCCTAGCGGTCTCTGTGGCTATCAAGGTGGGATGATACTTCGAGAATCGTGTGAACTCCATCTCATAATTTGTCACTGACATGCTACCCGTCTGACGCAATAGCTCGAACTCCTTCACCCGCCTATCCCGGACGCTCATCGGCAGGTACTTCTCCACCATAACAGCTATAAACTCCTCCCTGTTGGCTTAAGGTTTTTAACCTTGGTCTTAATATCAGTTTTGATGATAACAAACATAGAACTAATGTTTCATTGAGAAATTCTTTCATGTTCCATATCGGTTAGCGCTCGACGTCCTCGATCGAAAATATCGGAGAAATTGGATAATCAGAAGGACGTTGGTCGATGCGCTCGAATTCATCGGGAAGATAGAGTCTAGGTTTAGGGAGTCTAGTTTATATTGTAAAGCCTCATGATGATGCATAAGATCCCAAAAACTAACCCCGAATCCCAAAATATGAAAACCCGAAAATCGTCCTAAAATTCACTAAGCCCATGGAGCTCCTTGGACGGCTATATGACCTAGACATTTACTTGACATAAAAAATGGTGGTAATTGCTCCTTGGGTTAAAACTAGATAACGATGTATTTTTAAGAATTTTTTGGAAGCCTTTAACCTACTCATTCTTGATTCGAAAGATTAAAAATTTTCTGTTTTTCGAAAATTTGTACTAGACCCCAAAAACTAGATTTTGATTCTTAAGGATTTTGATTTTTTAGATATTTTTATTAAATCCAAATGGGGGGTAATTCTTATATAACATTTATATTTTAAAGTTAATAAATGTTATATAAGTAGACTTAGCGATGACGGAACCCAAACGAGCAAAAAAAAAGCCTAACCAATGTGCCCAGTCCAGGTTCGGTCGACATATCGGTCGATCGAACGGTGTCAAAAATGGGCAGTAGCCAATTTGGTCGATTGAAGTGTGCCAAAAATTGGCAGTGGCTACTTCGGTCGATCGATCGGTCAATCGGATAGCAGAGGAACTGAGTCGCGATATAGTCGGTCGACCCTCCAGTCGATCAAATAGAGTGGCAGAAGCAAGAATTACCAGCGGTCGCTAGGCGGTCGATCGGTCAGTCGACCGATGATCGACCGGACCATCGATCAGGCATCGGCAATATGCAAAAATATGCCCGTTGATGCGTTATTTCTTACGAGGGGTTATAAATATCCATCCCAATCCTTCCTCTAGCTAACTTTTGATGCTTCCAAGCCTAAAAGTGTGATCCTAAGCATATCTACAAGCTTTCATTGTGTCATCCTTTCAAGAACCCTAGTTTTGATCTCCACACCTTGATTTAGCCTTCAAGCTTCACCAATTCATCATCTCAAGGCATCAAGAGGACTAGGGAGTATCTTTTGGAGCTAAGTACTTATTGATTGATTTATTGCTTCAATTGTTATTGTATTTTGTTGTTTATTTCATTGTAATTGAGCTTGTAAGAAGACCTAGTGTCAGGTCTTGTATGTAAGTGGTTACCTTGGTGTAGAATGTGTAAAGCCACTTGTGTAAACATAGCTTACTAGAATTAGTTGAGTTGTCCCTTAGGGTTGAGGCAGAAGAGTGCTCTTGGTAAGAAGGCGGAGACTTCCGGATGTAGAAGTGCCTTAGGTTGAGAGTCAGACTCTTCGGGTCAAAATCCTCTGTGTAAGAGAATCAATTTAATCTAGTAAACTTAGTTTGAAAATCCTAAGCGGGGTGCTTAGGTAATGGAGTAGGCATTGAGGCTGAACCACTATAAATCTCTGTGTTAGCATTATATCTTTGTTTGTACTTAATTGGTTTGCTCTTGCTTCCGCATCTAGTCGATAAATTGTAATTTGCCTAAATAATTTAATAAACGATTAAAATAGGAATTAGGCAACTAGTTTAGATAACACATTATTCACCCCCCCCCTCTAGTGTGTCATTTCACCCAACACTCCCAAGTATGGGGTGATGCATCTGCTGCTCGTCGGTCCCTCCAGGTATGGAGCCAATCCTTAGCTGGTCCTTTCAACTGTAACTCAATCAGTCGAGCAGTCATCTCAGAAGAAAAACCAAGCTCCCTGCATAGCTCATAGCAATCTCCTAGGAAACTAGTGACCTCCACCCGCTGATATGTCTCTGTATACTCCGGTGGCCAGAATGCAACAAAATCTGCATATGAAGCTGCTCAGGGGCTCTAACCACCGATGACACAGGCTGGACCACCTCTGGTACTGCGGGTGCTGCCGGTACTAGCGGTGGCTACTGCCTCAACTCCTGCTCTCTGCGGAGTGCCTATGTCAGCTCAGCCACTCGGGCCTACAGCTGCATAACCATGGGATCCTATCCCACCTCCTCCAGGGCCTGCGGTGGTCTCTCCTACGACCCCGGCCTCGGCCTCAGCGCTCAGTAGAGTTGTTGTCACTACTACTCCTTGCGGCATCAAAGGCCTCCATCAATTTGGAATCACCAGAAAGAAAATATCAAAATTAGACAATTAAATTCACCCTAAGTCGTTAAGTAACTAAACCACAAGTCGCGCTGAGGTGCAGACTTAGCCCATTGATCTCATAACATACCCCTACCATATACTGACACGCTAGCAATGCCCTATACGATGACAACTCTGGGTCGTAGTCAGACCGAATCACATGCTCTGATACCACATTATCACACCCCAAACTCAATGTCACGTGACCGGCCAAAGTATACATGTCTATACCCCGCAATCTAACTCGTGCACATGCCAACTCATAAAAGATAGCGAAAAGAAACAGCAGTTTTTATTATAAAGAGAAACAAAAATAGATTTCATTAAACAATAAAGTTTTTAGTAAAAAGTTCAAGTGCGGAAATAATAATCAAGTTCAACAGTTCATCTTAACAAATAAAAACTGAATAAAAGACATGAATGTCCCCACGGGACTACAACTCCAACATCAAATCACAAGTGCATGATAAAACTACTACAAACTCGACTACGACCCCTAACTAGGACTGCTATGAGATCAATGTAGCTCCTCTGCCCTCTAGCTGCGCCAACTATTTCAGCCCACCTCACCGGTCAGGCTCTGCAAAACAAAAACAAACGACAACATGTGAGTTTGAAAGAACTCAGTGAGCGGTTCTACCAACCCTAATGAAAAACCAAACACATATATAATGCATGAAGCAAAACTCCTGACTCAAGCAGGAGAGGTCACAAGGGAGTGACCAACTAACAGGCCATCCGGCCACCACCTGCTCGAAGGCAGCCAACACCCAAACGGTGAAGATCAACAGGCCTAAGCCTACTATGCCCTAAGGCAACAAAATATACTAGGATAATCGGGATGGCCCTCCGAACTTATCCTAATATAAATAAACTCGAGAGCAATCGGGATTGGCTTATCCGAACTTGCTCCACAACATGCGTAGGAATAATCGGGAATCGCCCATCCGAACTTGCCCCTTTAATATATCACAGGAATAATCATGATTTGTCCATCCGAACTTATTCCACGAGGCCAAATCAGAATAATCGGAATTTGCCCATCCGAACTTGTTCCAAAAAGATAACGTATGAATAATCAGGATTCGTCCATCCGAACTTATTCCTTTAAATATAGAATCTTGGGAATAATCGAGATTTGCTCGTCCGAACTTGTTCCACAAGATATGTAGGAACAATTGGGATTTGCCCATCCGAACTTGTTCCACAGGTTGGGAATTAGCCATCCAACCTTTCGGGCCTAGCCCGCAATCCGGCTCCTCAACGAGCCTCTCCGTCATTCATAAAGATATGGCGTAATATAACCTAAGTCAAGTCTCTCCTATGGTGTCTTAGGGGTGTCCTTAACACCCCAACTCCTAGACCCGTAATGTCATAACCCGTGAAGTTTTATTTCATGCAAAACTTTATTTGTTGGTTCTTAACAGATTATGCTGACTCCTTGCTCAATTTTAATTATGCAATTAAAATTTAGATCACCAAGATTAGGGTTTTATTTTAACTTACTATTATGTCCGAAACTGATGTATCTAATTCGAATCTAATCTCCAGAGTATGACCTATGTTTTCAAACTATATTTTCTGATCAAAACGATAGGTTACACGACTATGTTCAAAAAACTAAGCACATCATAAACAAGATTTCAAAATCAGCCCTGATTCATCAACTCATCATGAAATTTTCAGCATTATTGAGTTTCAGCGTAATAAGGAAATTGAATCCAAAAATTTACAGAATATAACTCCCAAAATTATCATCACATCAGATTCATAATCATTAAAATAAATCTCATAAAAACCATATTTATTAAGCATGAACAACAAGCATCACAACCCTCTTTAACCAAGAACCAACTTTTATGCTCAAGAATTTAAATCAAGAACCCTCTTGCCTTCAAGATCAAATCCATCTTTGAAACACATGATATATTTCCAAAAATCACATTTATAATATCAAGCATGCATTTAAATTACAAGCATCAAGATTGATGAACAAATTCAATCATAGAAGGCAAGAAAATCTACACCATTCACTTAGGCAATTCATCGAACACTTGGAGGGCACCCCTTTTCTCCACCTTGGCCGAGCACCCCTAGGATCATCCTAGGGTTGCTGAGCCCCATAGGGGGAGGGTTTAGGGCCTCCTCAAGCACGGCACACAAAAAGAACGGTGAGAATTCGAGAGATCGTCGAAAAACAAATCAATAACATCTTTGTCTTCAAAACGGCTTCAAGAATTCGAAGAAACCCGAGAAGGAAGGGTAAAACCACTCACATAAATAGGAAGTAGGATTAGAAGAGAAATTCGGGACGATGGCCCTCGAATCCGGCTTCAAGAGATGGCGGCTCGACTCAACGAAGGGGGAAGAGGGGGCGGCGGCTCCACTCCAAACCGCCGGCTTCAAGAAAGGGGAAGAGGGAGAGGGGTGGCTCGGCTTGGCTGGGCAACTCCTCTCTGCTCGGCTCCAAGAGAAAGAGAGAAGGAAAGGAAGGGGGGCGCTCGACTCAGCTGCTGCGGCTTGAGGATGGCGGCTCCCGGGAATGGGAGAGGGGCGGCTGGCTCGGCTTTGCTCCTCTCTCCTTTCACAGCTTGTGCAGCTCCAATAGGGAGCCGCAAGCCATAGGTGGAGGATTTATAATCCCTTCCCACCTCTTCAACCCTAACCTCCTTTAACTCGCATCCGTCTCAATCTGGATCCAAACCCGCCGACCCACCTTAGCTTAATCTAATCTCATGCCAAACACATGCATCAGCCAATATGCGACATAATTTAATAATTCAAACACATGCAACCACATAATTAAATAAATTCATCTACGCAAGCAAAAAATTACATAATTCATATTCCTACTTACCTAGGCTCGCAAGCTTGCACCGGACGATGAGTCGACTCGACTCGACTCCGGACTAGCCCGCTAGGCTGACAAACACAAACATAAAAAAATAATAAATAAATAATATCTAGGATATTACATACAATCATTCATTTCTTAAAAAAAACTCTTTCAAGAAAGAACGCAGTAGCATCTATAACACCATGTTATTAACAAATACGAAGGCACTGCTCCAATTTGTAACTATCAAAAGTCTTGATGAACTTCAAGACAGCTGCGTTCAAATTGGCATAAAAGCTACAAGGAAGAACAACATAACACGATATAAATTATAATAAGAAATTAAAATTACATAATAAAGAGAAATAGATAAATAATTCATATATGCATGCACCAAAAAAATGAAAAACTAACACAGAACACTAAGAATAACTAAACATGTGAAACTAAAAGATATAATTGCAAGAAAGAAATACATTTTTAAGAATTTAACTCAGATGAAATTGTGCATGTGCATGCTGGAATTATTGGCACTTGGCATTGGCAACAAGTCCATGGATTGTATTAGCTCTTGCATCTGAAGCAGATACAAAGCAAATAATATATATTGTTAAATAGACAAACGTTGCCCTTGTTAAATAGAGAAACGAACGCCCTAGCAGTACCCAAAGGGAAAAAATGTTTCCAAAGGAGAAAAATGAAAGAAATACGTATCAAAATTTTGTAATTGTAATGTAAGCCTCAAATGTATACATGCTTCAAAGATAGTTTTTAACATACAAGTACAAGTTCATTGAATATATTAATCAACCAACATGCAAAAGGGTGGGGAGTTCATTTAACATGGTGATGGCATAAACTAGTTAGTTTTTTGGGAAATAATGTAGCAAAAATTTATTTAATTGGCCAAAGTGAAAATAATTTCAAATTATAATGAACAAAAGTGGAATCGAAGTAAAATTGAATGGCCAAAATGAAACTGTTCAAACTTCAGGGGTCAAACTAAAACCAAAAATAGATTTCAAGTACTTTTTAAACTTCAGAGGCCATAGTAAAACTTCATGTAGGCAAAGGTGAAATTATCCCTTATTTATATTGAATATTAACCTTCTTGATTGATTTTTTTATGCTCATCCATAATCAATATGTATTTGATAATACATATATGATTGATAGATTTTCTAAATTAATTGAGACAAAAAAACTACAAATTTTATATTTACAATTTTACTATTTAAGTTTAACGAATTTGACAAAAAGAATAGAAAGCTCATATTATGTGCTAATGCTATAACCCATGGATCAACCAAAAATCAGAAATCGGCAAAAATCAGCCAAAATTGATTTCTGACCAAGCTACCGGTCGATCCCCGACCAATCCTCGATCGACCGAGGATCATCTGACGATCGACCGAACCTCTCAACGGATCTTTTTTGATCCGTTGAATGGTCATATTTGGACTCATACCTCTCCTTGCTCTATATAAACTCCTGATTTCGTCTTGTTTAGGTTCACAAATGATCATTGAATCATTGCATGACCTTTGAGAGTTTGAAAGAGTGATTTAAAGTCCAAACCCTTACTTTTCATCTTCAAGCCTCCAACCTTCACTTCAAGCTTTCAAATCCGAACTTCTACATCATCTCGAAGCCTTGAAGTGCTACTTGGAGAAGCTTGCTTGAGTTTGTTTGTATTTTTAGCTCATTTACTTGTATTTTTGTTGTTATTTACTTCTCATTTGAAATCGTTAAGGGTAAGGTATAGGTGTTACACTTAGTTTTCTTTGTAACTTGTTATTTCACTTTAAAATAGTAGTTGAGATATCCTCTAGGTTTGAGGGATAAGTCAGGAAACATTCAATTTATAAAGAGTTAAAATTAAAAATCCTTGGTGAGGAATCAAAGTTGTGGAGTAGACAAGGTTGCCGAACCACTATAATTCTTACTTGTTTATATTTCTTTTTAGATTTATTCTTGCTTAATATTGTCATTACACACTTGTGATTGCACTTTTAAAACATAGAATCAAACCTAGTGAAAATCTGATACTTACACTACTAGAAAAATGGGCTTCAGCCATTAAACTCATCAGCAACTGCTGGAGCCGTTGCAATGGAGCCGTGGCAAAAAATCGCGTTGCTGATAACTTAGCAACGGATCAGCAACGGCCGCTCGGGTCATTGCTAAAAATATTATCAGCAACGGTTTTGCCACGGAAGCAGAGCCGTTGCTGTAACATTAATAGCAACGGCTGGTGAGCCCGTAGCAACGCCGCTAGTAAAAGCCCGTCGCTAAGTCGTTGCTGTAGGTCATCAGCAACGGCTTTCGATAAACTTTTAGCAACGGCTTTCCCACGGATGGCCGTGGGAAAGCCGTTGCTGATGATGTGAACCTGGTAACGAAAAATTTTCAATTTTCAATTTTCCATTGATACATTGATACATTATCTGATATATAACTCACACACCCATACACTCATACACACATTCATTCACACATCACAAATACACCAAGATATACATCAAAACAATTATATTTATATTGATAATTATCCACAATAGTATAAAAACTATTCAAATGAAAAATTAAAGTATCAATATCCAAACAAAATAAATTAAACAAGTCCAATATCTCAGTAACAAAATCAATATAAAAAAAATCTCACGATGACGATGGAGGATGGCTTGGATCATATGGCGGGATCTGGAGTGCTTGAATGTACACCGGCGTGGACTGACTTGAGGACGATGGATGAGATGATGTCGAAGAGATGCCTGCTTCGGGATGACCTGACATGTTGCGTAGCATAGCATGAATCTCTGCCATCATCTGACTCTGGCGCTCCATCATCTCACTCTGGCGCTCCATCATCTCACTCTGACGCGTGATCGTGTCCTCTAGAGTCCTTATTCTGCTACTATGATCATAACTGGATCTAGAGGTGGACGACCGCTCACCAGCGACCGGAGGGGTCGGTGCCCCAAGTGGCCCTAGTTCGGCTCGTGCATGACCACTATCTGCAAAGCCATATACGCGGCCATGGTCCCAGCCACCTGCGGCCTCGACCCACGTTGCTGCGTCAAAGTCCTCGGGGGTGCCCCCGCGCTGCACCACCGTCTGGCTGTAGGTCTCCTACTCGAGTTTGATTTTTTATTTAATATTTATCATAAAACTTAAATTATAAATATATAATGAATAATTTAAACAAATATATAGTTACCATAATGTATGCAGCGCGGTTGTCGATGTACTCCCCCGTCCCATGTGCTCGACGGTGAGTCCGCTCAAACATCGCCATCGGGGAGGGTCGCTGGACAGTCCCGTCATCCGACACCGTCGTCTATATTTACTAAATAAATACATTAATTAGTACACATAGTAACAAATAAAATATATAATTAAAAGATATACTTACCATACGGTTCGCGTGCACTACAAATGCAACAGAGCCGCCGGTGTGACGCGCTGCTCCTCCCGACATGCGATTTCTAGCCGCATTCCGAGAAACCTCCTACCATCGATCCGTCGACCATATTCCCATGAGCTGGTCTCATATATCCAGAGTAATCCAATCGGGACCGTATCCCCGAGTCTCCGCGATGTTAGTGGTCCCAGCTCGGGCCATCGCTTGGGACCGAGCCTGCCCAAAAAATATCAAAATCGAACTTGGCAAATTAACCAACACATTATTCAGCCATTAATATGATTATTTGGTTTACAACCCTTTCTAAGTGATGTCATTGATACATTCACACCTCTTGTTATATATATATATAGGAGGAAAATTATGGCAAGTAAGAATTGACTTCAATACAACTCTTCTTTCTCTCTTCCTCACTCTCTATCCTTCTCTATCTCTCTAGCTCTCTCTCTATAACTCTCCTTCAGCCGAGCAACCAAGCAAACTTCCTGTGCTAGTTAGTTACTTTCAGGACAGCAACATAGGTCAGGACATTGATCTTCACCGCTATCGAACGAGAGTATTTGTTAAGGAACATAGTAGAAACAAATAGTATTATCAAGTTTTTTCATATTTCATACGGATTTTTAAAATTTTGAGGTTTCTATTTTAGATTAGCGAATTTTTAAAAAAGTCATTCCGGGTAGAAAAATTCCTAACATAAATATGCATGAATTCAATCGATTGAATATCAAAGGCGTCTCTCGATGAACAACAAGTGGACACATCATAAGTAGGTCGATCAAATTAAAATTGATAGGAATATATGGGCAAAGTCTCCAAGGTAAGAGGTGAGATGATGGCGACTCATGGATTGGGGTTGGTCGACGTGGCATATTTAGGGTGCCAGTTTTCTTATCCTCCACTATTTAATTTTTGATGATGATGGATAGTTTGCACCACTAATTATTTATTTTAATTTAATTGACTCAACAAATATAATTTATTTAATTCATCTCCACATGCATCATCGCATGTTCTAATTGGATTCCGGTGTATACTTCAGATTAAACTTGTGTAGGAGAAAATTTATTGGTACAATATTATTATTATGAATATTGTGTTTTAATATGAGCATATATTAAATGATTTATTGATAAATTTAAATAGGGAAAAAAAAAACAACCTAAGTTTTAGATCTAATTTACGTAGATGTACTATTCATTATCTTCATCTTCCTTTTTTTTTTCTTCATTTTAATTTCTTGGAAGCAAGTATTAAAATTAAGTCTATACAAAAATTCAATGCTAACACATAAATTTATAATGGTTGAGCTTCTAACCAAGTCTATATTGTTAAAGTCCCACATTGGTTAAAAATATGGTCAAAGTAGTCTTTAAATAATTTGGGTAATCCTTTTAATTCTTAAGAGCTAGCTTTTGGGATTAAATTAATTAGGCTCACTAATTTCTTAATATGATATTAGAGTCTATCTTGTAATTAATATTGTGTCACTCGTAGATGTCCACATGTTCAATCTTGGGCATGAGGAGGGTGTGTTAAAGTCACACATTGATTAAAAATATAACTAATGTAGTCTTAATTTAAGTAATTTGGGTAATTCTCTTCCCATAAACTAGCTTTTTGAGTGAGTTAGGCTCACTAATTTTTTAACATATATTCGTAATTATCTAAACTCTCCACTTAGGATTTCAACCAAATAATTATTTTTTAGGAAAAAAAATTATATTAATCAAAAGACATTTACAAGTGAAGAGGAGTGACGGGGAATATATAAAAGAGAAACCAAAAAAGAAAAAAACAAGCAATACACATTTGGACTTATACCTAATCGGTAAGGCAACCAAGCAATACAAGACCAAATCTAGTCTCACAACGTTTACACTAAGCAATGAAAGAAAATCAAAAATAAAACAACCAATAACAAGAATAGAGAAAGATTTTCTTATTGTTTGAAGCTCAACTATTCTTGTCGCCTAGTGTCGCTTGAGGGAAGCATTCAAGATGATGCACTTAAAATCAAAACGTTTCAAGTCGCTAGCTTTCCGAAAGATAGATCAATGGAGTTCAAATTTAGGTTTTCACACTTTTGATCTCACAAGGATGCAAGGGTGACTCAAAATATGTTGGGCATCAACAACAAACATTAGGAAAATTTGGAATTAGGTATTTATAAGTTTTCTCATATCTAAGTGTATGATACAAGTTATGACAATAGCTAAAAAAGTAACGGTGACAATATTATAGTCAAAATTTGGGATCCTGAAATTTGGACACATTTCGGGCACCCAAACATCACCCGAACATAAACTGAGAGTTAGTGGAATTTTTCCAATGACTTGCCGATCAAAGTTCGATCGAATTTCGATCAACTGAACTCAGTTGAAAAATATCGACTTGGATTATGGATGGCTAATGCTCAAATTTAATTAGCTTACTCAATCCACTTATCCTAAATGTAGTTGAGATTCAAATAATAAAAATAAATACACAATCCCAAAATTAAGTATTAATAAAATTCATGATATTTAATTTGTTAATTTATTATGCATATATTATAAAATAAAAAATTAATTTATTACATCTAGTTGGATTAGATCCACTAAAAAAAATTAGGTGAGCGGGATAATCATTCTCAATTTGAGGAAGAAAAAAAATCATCCTTATCAAAATAGTTATGATTGTCACTAACACACAAGTATAAATTTACTGAGTATATTAATCAATGGAGCACATAAGACATAGAGAGATTTAATTCATTATGGAGACCATTTTAACTAATTAACTAGTTAGTGATTTTTGGATAAAGTTGCAAAAAATAAATGTAAGAAGTTAAGTGTGAACTAAAGTGAAAATTAAAATAAGTTTAAAAATTAAAGTGAAACTAAATATAAATTTCGAAGGACGAAATGGGATTTTAAGAAAGTAGAAAATCATATAAATTATAGAAATTAAAACAAAATTTAATCCATTGAAAAAAAACATGTGGATGTGATGTGACCTAAGATTCTTTGGTTGAGACGTCAGCTTAATTTTAATATTTTAGGGTTCAATTCCTATTCTTTTGTATCTTCTTTCCTTGTTGATGTCCTTATCCGTAAATCTTATCATTCCAACTTTTTCTTTTTGCAAGGTATCTTGCACCAGAGGAGGCCACCTCACCCGAATCCATTTCCTTTACCTCTGGAATATGTATTGGTAGGCATCACTGATCTGGTCCATATATAATATTTAATTAATATAACACATAAGATTAGAGAATATTGATCATTGCTTAAATTAAAATAAACGTGAGAGTCTTCCTCTCAGTTGGGAATAATAATGACATCCGATTGATGGCATCATCATATATACCCTAGAATTTAAACACGTATGTACGTACGTGTAAAATTAATTATTTCTTCATGTCAATGAAAGATCAATTAACGCGTGCATAATTTTGATTCAATTTTATTGGATCAAGTGTTGAAAGTTGGTCTTATTACTACGCATTAATAAGAATAGAACTTCTAGAAATCCTGGTTAATAAAGGAGAGATTATGAAGTGGCTGAACATAAATTGGAAATTAGTGAATATGATTTATATTCACTGTTTTGCTTTATATTTACTCACTTATTGCTACATTAACTCATTGTTTACTTGTATTAATTCTATTAAAGATTGTCTATCACTCTTATCCACACACGTTCAACTAACAACATAGACATAAATTCTAATAAATTGAAAGTAAAATTTATACATGGACTGAACTAACACTTTGGGCCGACTGAATTAGGCCCAAAAGCGCTCATATTTATGAATCAGACTCAGGTCCAATCAAATACTATTTAGTCCGGGGACTGCAACCGATCATACATTGACACTTACGTCCTCATTAATCATAAGAGATTTGTCAATTATGAACATGACATATTTGAGATTAGTCTCGATCCATTCTGAGCACATTCCTACGAGATTTCGGTGGCATTATTGCCAAATATTCTTTAACCTTGTATTATATACATATATGACGCACATCGAGTACATCTAACTTCCAATTTCATGTACCAACATCTGAAATTTCGAAGTATCTTTGCAGGTCCTCCACCGGAGCCGCAACGAACTAGGAGACAAACTGGACGCATCATCAGAGAGAAGAGGTGGACACCATGGTCAAAGAGACCACTCCTCCCTGACCATCCACTCGGGATCCTTCACCGAGCACATCATGGCAGTCAACCCTCTTGATAACTTCAAACTGTCGACGATGATCCAACCCTACGACGGCACAAATGATCCGACAACTCCCCTGATAATGTTCAGGTCGATAATGCTCCTCAATGACCCAACCGACCACATCACCTGCCGAGCCTTTCCAATCTTCCTAGAGAAGGCCACACTATTTTGGTTTCCTACCCTCCCGCTAGGGTCTATACACACCTTCCAGGAGCTCTCCCGAGCCTTCGCCAATCAGTTCTCATCGTCGTGGATCTATTCCAAGACCGAAGACGTCCTTCATTACATCAAGCAGGGACATCATGAGTCACTTAGAGATTACTTGAAGAGATTTCATGTCGTGGTCATGGAAATTCTGAACCTCGGCCCACATTTCGAGCTATACTCCATCAAACACGGTCTAGAGCCCGAACACTTCGCTAACCAAATCGCCCTAGCGAAGTTGAAAAATATGGTTGAGTTTCGAGAAAATATTATATGCTACATGAAGATGGAGTAGCTACGAGAAGCCAGGAAGGCTTATATGCAGATCGCCAAAGACACCACCGAAGAGGGAAGTCCAAAAAGCCTAACAAGAAAGGTGAAGACCGAGATCGCCATAGCCGAGATAACAACAAGATGGCAAAGTTGTCACCCCGACCAAACGCCAGATATGAAAAGAACACTCCGCTCAATGCGAAGAAGGAGACCATTCTCTGAGAGATTTACGACTTGAAGCTCCTCAGGCACCCCATCAATGCTAGAAAACAAAAACTGCCACCCAACACTGATAAAAGCAAGAGGTGTACATTCCAAAACACCTTTGGACACACCACAAAAGACTGTGTGGTACTAGGAGATCAACTCGAGGACCTAGTATGAAATGGGCGACTCGACCGATACGTCAATCAGGGAAGAGAACATGATCAAGATAGAAATGATCATGACCGTCGACGTCGAAGTCGAAGCCGGACGCCCCCGGGCCACCTTAGAGTTAAGAGAGGCAATGACCGAGCCAACCGCCCCAGGCAACAAGATCCGAGGGGTCATCGACTACATAGCTGACAAATTCGCAAGAAGAGGCGAAATAAGTTCGGCCAGGAAAAAATTCCTCCGAACAATCATGGCAATCGACGACACCACTTGCCCACAGAGGGCCTACTTCCAGAACCTTGGTAATATCATTTTATGAATATGATTTACAGGGGATTGATAAAAATCTACACGACCCTCTCTTAATTTCTGTAATCGCTAGAAATTTAATTGTTAGGAAAATTCTGGTGAGTCAAGGCAGTTCAGTCGACATCCTCCCTAACTCTACGTTTGGGAAAATGCAGCTGACCAAGGTCTAGCTCTCACCTTGTAACGGAGATCTGGTAGGTTTCTCGAGAGTGTGGCTCAATGTTCGAGGTTTCATATGGCTGAGGGCGACGTTTGACTCTCAACCGAAGTTAAAGACAATCGACGTATATTACTTGGTCATCAATGTCCCCAGTCCTTACCATATGATCTTAGGATGACCCTCACTGAACAGCCTAGGGACCGTCGTATCGACACCCCACCTGGCGCTGAAATTCTCTATCTCCGAGACAAAAGTAGGTGTACTCCACATCAACCAGAAAAAAACTCGTCAGTGCTACAACAAATGCCTTAAATAGAAAATGGTCAGGCCGAGGGAGGAGCCAAGCGCTCTACCCCACCAAACACTCTCGATATCCCTCGACAAACAACCGACAGGGACCTCCAAGCCAGACCCAAGCAGAAGTGCTCAAAAGCGGCCTCGACCCGTGAGCACCTTAGAAACCGAGTACCACTCGGACTAAGCGATATGAACAAGAGCTCGACCAGGCCTGAAGCGGCCCACTATCTTTTTCCCTCTTTAAACTTTAGCGAACATAATCACGCTCAAGTCGAGCACCTCGCTCGGGAAAACTCTATTGTATCACCATTTTCTCTTCCATATTAATAAAGATTATTTCTTTTCACATCTCTATTGTACATCCAGGAAATTTACGACAATCTCATCGTTCATTATGAACAGATGTCCCGCGACCCATGACAAGAACGACCCCAGGCGCGGTCCTGCCTTAAGCTCCTCGGCGAGTTCGGCTTGCCCCCAAGCGTGGTCTACCTTACGCTCCTCGGTAAGCAGGACTTGACCCCAAGCCCGGTCCTCAACCTCAATGCCACTCTCAAACTCCCACGCTCTCAACGACCCAGGCATATTCCTGCCTTACACTCCTCGGCTTGACACCAAGCACGATCCTCGGCCTCAATGTCACTCTCAATCTCCTATGCTCTCAACAACCCAAGCACGATCCTGCATTATGCTCTTCGGCGAGCTCAGCTTGACCTAAGCACAGTCCTCGAGCTCCCACGCTCTCAATGACCCCAAGCATGGTCTTGCCTTTCACTCCTCAACAAGCTCAGCTTGACCCCAAGCACGATCCTCGACCTCAACGCCACTCTCGAGCTCTCACGCTCTCAACGACCCCATATGCGGTCCAACCTTACGCTCCTCGGTGAGCTCGGCTTGACCCAAGCGCGGTCCTTGGCCTCAACGCCAATCTCGAGCTCTCATGCTCTCAATGACCCAAGGCACACTCTTGCCTTACGCTCCTCGGCGAGCTCGGCTTGACCCCAAGTGCGGTCCTCGGTCTCAGCGCCACTCTCGAGCTCCCAAACTCTTAATTACCCCAAGCACGGTCTTGCCATACACTCCTCGGCAAGCTCGGCATGACCCCGAGTGTGATATTCGGTCTTAGCGCCACTCTCGAGCTCCCACGCTATCAACGACCCCAAGCGAAATCCTGCCTTAGGCTCATTGACGAGCTCGGCTTGACCTCAAGTTAGTCCTCAGCCTTAGCACCACCCTCGAGCTCCCACACTCTCAATGACCCCATGTGTGGTCCTACCTTACGCTCCTCGGCAAAATCGCCTTGATCCCAAGCTATCCGCGGCCTCAGCGCGCTCTCGAGCTCCTACGCCCTCAACTCTCAAGCGTAGTCCTCAGCCTAAGTCGTTGCCCTCGAGTTCCCACACTCTCAACAGGCAGCATGCCTTACCCTCTCAGCCACTACTCCGGCTCTCACTCCAGTGGCCCTCGCCGCCATCACCATCCCGACAATCACCAACAACTACCGAAAAAGTACTTTCAATACCTAACTCTACATATAATGGGAGCCCGACCTCAGCTCAGGGACGAACCATTGGTCCCAAAAGCGATCACAGACCGACTCACACTAGCCAAGAAACTCTGGGGTATCCTATAACTCCGTTGAATAAACATTGGTAACACTCGCCCAAATATCCAATTGACACAAAACAAAACCATGTAGCAAGAAAATAAAGTGCTCAAAGGCACAATAATAACCCACGAAGGGGTAACTATGTCAGATGCCCTCAGTGGATAGGAGTCAAAAGCCCTAAACGATGACAATCCATGAAAAACAATTACAGTTTCATACACTACTAGAAATAGAGTCTTCAGCAACGGCTATCAGCAACGGCCGCTCAAGCCATTGCTATTTGCAACGGCGTTCTTACGGCCGCCCGAGCCATTACAGATATGTTGTATCTGCAACAGCGTTCTAACGGATACGTGAGCCGTTCCAGATTATTTTAATTATCCACAATGGCTTTCAGACGGACACGCGAGCCATTGCTGATATTTTAATTATCAGCAACGGCTTTCTAACGGACAAGTGAGCCGTTGCTGATGATAACTTATTAGCAACGGCTTTCTAACGGGCGAGTGAGCCGTTGCTGATAAGTTTATATAGGGCACGGAGTCGCGCCCGACCCTTCTTCCTCCCGCTGCTGCCACCGCCATCTCCTGCTCCTGCCTGTCGCCGCCGCTGCCGACGCCGACGACGCCTCTTCCTCCTCCCACTGCTGTCGACATTTTCAGGTATGCCTCGCCGGCCGACCGTCTCTTCCCGTTGCGGCCGGCGGGAAATCCGACTGAAACCCTTTTTTAAGGGTTTCGGCCGGCGGCGGTCGGCCGATGGCCGCCGTCGGAACTTGTACAGTGGCCGGACAGTGTGTCCGACCACTGTACGCCAATGCCGGAGTCCACCTGACTCCGGCGCCGGAATTTATAGATTTATATATAATTTTTTAATTATTTTTTAATTGTTAATTAATTGATAATTAATTATTTAGATTAATTGTTTAATTTGTTAGATTAATTATTATGGTTTAGATTAATTTCGGAATTGTCCACTTCGGACGCGCGCCGGAATCGTCCACTTGGGACGCGCGCGCGACGGAATCGTCCACTTTGAACGCGCGTCAGAATCGTCCACTTCGGACGCGCGCCGAAATCGTCCACTTCGGACGCGCGTCGAAATCGTCCAATATGGACTCGAACTGTCTTGAAACATATAGAAAATAATCATGCATCCGACGAGTTCATATGTTTCACGTACGCATCGACGAGTCGGATATGATTTAGCAAAACCTTAGATCTGTTCGGGGATTGTATGTTCGTGTAAAAGAAGTAGATGATCTTTTATACGACGTACAATTCTTGAATTGTTCCTGATTGGACAATTTGGGAATATAGTTATTTGTACTGCACTTACGTTTTTATTTTAACTGTTAACTAATCATTCTAAATTTCGGCAACATCTCTCTTGTTCTCCGATACGCGCCCAGATGATATGCGTATTCGGAGAACTATAGGGAGATGTTGCCGAAATTTAGAATGAAGTTAACGGTTAAAATAAGTACTTAGTGCAATATAAATAACATAAATCCCGAATGGAATAGGACAATCTCACCTAAAGACATTAACCAAAGAAATTGTCATTGATTGACAGAATCATGTCGACTGATCGAAGTTGGACGTACCGACGTCTTGATCGTGGAGCTTTAACGAATGAGTTTCGATTAGGCGTAACGTACTTCCTAAATTTCGCCTATTCGAATCGGAATTTCGTTAGCATGGGTGATCAAATTCGATGTCCGTGCCGCATTTGTTCAAATGGATGATTTTTGGATCGGGAGACTGTCACTCTGCATCTATATACCAAAGGATTTGCACCAAGATATTTTCTATGGACTTGTCACGGGGAGTCACGCGAAGTCGGGACGTCGAGCAATCCTGTCGTTCAGACATATGGTGAATCTTCCTCAGCTGGTGCTTCTTCATCCAGTCAATCTAATCCCTATAGAACTATGATACTTGATAGTCTTGGGGGTCAATTTCACCTGAATGATAATGTTGATCGGCCAGTTCTTCAGACATCAGTCCCACCAGATACTACAGCGGTTGATATCACAGAAGTACAAACTGCGGTAGAGATTGAATTACCGAATAAAGAAGCTGCAGAATTTTACGAGATGTTGAAAGCTGCCGATGAACCTTTGTATGAGAATTGTCCTAAATACACTAGGTTTTCAGCAATGACACAGCTTTTAAACATCAAGGCCGATTGTAATATCAGCGGAGTTGCATATGATCGGATTGCTGGATTGATTAATGGGATGCTGCCTACTGATAACAAGTTTGAGCCAACTTTTTATAAAACTAAAAAGCTAATGAGAAAATTGGGGCTTGGGTACGAAAAAATACACGCGTGCCAAAATAACTGTATTTTATATTATAAAGAAAATGTGCAGTTGGATAAATGCCCTGTATGTCAACATCCGCGTTACAAGGAGAAGAAATCGGTCCGACAGAAAAATATCCCGTTTAAGGTGCTTCGGTATTTTCCACTAACACCGAGACTTCAAAGATTATTCATGTCGGAAAAGACAGCCCCCTACATGAGTTGGCATGCAAGAAGTCGTGATGATACAGTAATGACTCATCCATCTGACAGTAAAGCATGGAAATATTTGGATACATGTTATCCTTCATTTGCTAGGGATACTAGAAATATCAGATTGGGATTGTGCACAGATGGTTTTAATTCGAAGACTATTATTCAGATGATGAGGAATAATTGTAAAGTATATATTTTATTAAATATATCTCTACTATTTATACAATAATCTGATTATATGTCTGTTCGACAGATATGTCTGGTCGTGGTTATCGATGCAGGAGAGCTTCGGAGTCTCCGATCGGTGAGACTCTAGCACTTACTCATGCTGCTGATCCTCCTGTTGCTGATCCTCATGCCGATGATACTACTGAGACTAGTACATCCAGACGCAGGCGGCCACACGGGCCGAACAGGTGGCAGCCTCCACCAGCCACAGAGTCACGTAGATTTATTAGCGTGATTGGGGAGCGGTAATATATCATGAATTATGAATCATTACAAATTCATTATATCATAATATAATATTAAAATTTATTTTTGTTGTGCAGGTTCGAGCAAGAAGAAGTGCCGAGGAGCATTTCTTCTACTATTCGACGATATATGCACGGGGCATGGCCTACGTGGTCTCACGTGCCTAGCGAGCGCGTCGACATGTTATGGCACGAGTTTGAGGCAAGTAATATTATTTTTTTTACATGCATGATGATTAATATTGGTACTGATATTATTATTTTGCAGGCTCGCTATACATGGGCTGAGGACCAAGGGCCCTTCATTTACGCTGCCTGGGAGGCTATTTCCCGAGCAAGGTACAACGAGCAGCTGGGGCAGGCTCGGTCCCAAGCGATGGCCCGAGCTGGGACCACTAACATCGCGGAGACTCGGGGATACGGCCCCGATTGGATTACTCCGGATATATGGGACCAGCTCGTGGGAATATGGTCGACGGATCGATGGCAAGAGGTTTCTCGGAATGCAGCTAGAAATCGCATGTCGGGGGGAGCAGCGCGTCACACCGGCGTCTCTGTTGCATTTGCAGTGCACGCGAACCGTATGGTAAGTATACCTTTTAATTATATATTTTATTTATTACTATGTGTACTAATTAATGTATTTGTTTTGTAAATGTAGACGACGATGTCAGATGACGGGACTGTCCAGCGACCTTCCCCGATGGCGGTGTTTGAGCAGACTCACCGTCGAGCACATGGGACGGGGGAGTACATCGACAACCGCGCTGCATACATTATGGTAACTATATATTTGTTTAAATTATTCATTATATATTTATAATTTAAGTTTTATGATAAATATTAAACAAAAAATCAAACTCGAGTAGGAGACCTACAGCCAGACGGTGGTGCAGCGCGAGGGCACCCCCGAGGACTTTGACGCAGCAACGTGGGTCGAGGCCGCAGGTGGCTGGGACCATGGCCGCGTATATGGCTTTGCAGATAGTGGTCATGCGCGAGCCATACTAGGGTCAGTTGGGGCACCGACCCCTCCGGTCGCTGGTGAGCGGCCGTCCACCTCTAGATCCAATTATGATCATAGTAGCAGAATAAGGACTTTAGAGGAGACGGTCGCGCGTCAGAGTCAGATGATGGCGGAGATGCATGCTATGCTACGCAACATGTCAAGTCATCCCGAAGCAGGCATCTCTTCGGCATCATCTAATCCATCGTCCTCGAGTCAGTCCACGCCGGTGTACACTCAAGCACTCCAGACCCCGTCATATGATCTAGGCCATCCTCCATCGTCATCGTGAGATTTTTTTTATATTGACTTTGTTATTGAGATATTGGACTTGTTTAATTTATTTTGTTTGGATATTGATACTTCAATTTTGCATTTGAATAGTTTTTATACTATTGTGGATAATTATCAATATAAATATAATTGTTTTGATGTATATCTTGGTGTATTTGTGGTGTGAATAAATGTGTGTATGAGTGTATGGGTGTGTGAGTTATGTATCAGATAATATATCAATGTATCAATGGAAATTTGAAAATTTAAAATTTTTCGTTACCAGGTTCACATCATCAGCAACGGCTTTCCCACGGCCGACCGTGGGAAAGCCGTTGCTAAAAGTGTATCAAAAGTCGTTGCTGATGAGCTACAGGAACAGCTTAGCGACGGGGTTTTACTAACGGCTTTGCTACGGCCCGGGCCGTTGCTGATACGTTGCTAAGTTATTAGCAACGCGACTTTCTGTCACGGCTCCATTGCAACGGCTCCGGCCGTTGCTGATGCTTTTCAGCAACGGCTCAGCAACGGAATCAACCGTTGTTGATGACCATTTTTCTAGTAGTGATACATGAGCCACATGCAGGTAATTCCAAAGACATATCATTGCTGAGGAGATGAAACGACCTCGGCAAGCATAAGAAGGGTGTCATCCCCCGAAACCTCAGCCATCCCCAAGGGGAGAGGACACAACTCGGGGATAACAACTGAAGGCTTCCCCTCGGCCGGTGCAGGAACCTCTTTCCCATGATCAACTAGGGCACCATTCCTAACCACCTTGAACCAGCCGACTTCGGAGAAATCAGCCTTTGGGGCAAGGAATTTAACCTTCTCCGTGTAATGCCCAAAATTCTAATGATAATATTTTATCCTCAAGCAGGGGACCGTAGGCTCAAGTTAGCGCGGACTGACGGAAAACTTCAGGATTAAATCTGGGTAAGCATTTAATGTAGAAAAAAATTAGAAAAATTTTAATGTCATATTTTTGTGATTTAGCATGCTAGGATGATAGAGGGTCTTGAGTCAAGTCTAGTGGTTCAATTGGAATTCAAATCGGAGTTAGAACGGGTTAGATATGGACTTTTTAAGTCGAATAACTCAAGGAGGGGTAAAATGGTCATTTGGGGCCCAACCAGGCCCCATAAAAATAAACCTAGGGCGTGCGGCCAGGGGTTTAGCTGCACGCCACCCGAGGCCTAGAGAGAGAGGGAGAGGGCGACACCAAGGGGAGAGAAGGAGCTGTTGGAGCCGGAATTCCGCACCCCCTTAATTTTTTCCCCTTTTCTTCATCCATGCCGCCGCCCCTTTTCTTCAGTCATGGGGTTTTCGTCCATTGTTGGTGCATTTTTCTCATATCAGATTGGATATTCGGATTGAGAGTTTTCTCGTCATCGTGATTCTCGGATCAATTTTTGGGCAATTTGGCCGCCCCTTCCATTGTTGTGCCGCCTCTCTTCCTCCTTGAATTCTCGAGGAATTATTTGGTTTTCTTGTTGGTTGTTAGGGGTTCTTGATGCTTGTTTGGTATCTTGATGAAAGAAAACAGTTTTGATGGTTTAGGGTATGTCGCCCCCCTTTAGGTGGTTCCTTAGGAACTCTAGGGTGGCCGACCATGTTAGGGATAAGTTTTAGGGTCCTAGATATATTTTCACACCTAGGGAATACACTTTAGAGTATGTTGAATTATTTTTAAAGTTATAAAAATTGTAGAGACCTACAATTAGGAAATTAGGGACCCTAGGGACACATAGAGACATTAGAACCCTAGGTTGGCATTCGGATGAGTCGACCATAAGCAAACCCTAGGGGGCCGAACCCTCCTTGCCTTTAGGGCACTTGGGTGAGGGAGGTAGGCCGGCCCTAGGGTACACGACAAGGATTGCGTAGGGTTGCTAAGTGGTGTTAACTTGTTCTAGGGTTATTCATGCTTTTCATTTTTCTTACTTACGAGGTTATGATATATACTTTGGGTGTTATACTTGTTAAATGTGTTTGGCCGGATTGGCATGTTCCTACATTGTTGGATGCGTTATATCTCTTTATTTAAGATTTGTGAACATCATTATGATATATGCATATATGTGGTTGTGATGTATGGAATGAGGATGTAGATGTTTAGGTATGTCCTTAACTTACCCTTATTTATTTATTGTATAGTGAATCTTTCATTTTATATCTGCGTGTGTGATGTGCTTGTTGCATTTTTCAGTAGCCTTGTTGGTGAGGGGAGGGTATGCCCTAAAGAGATAGTGTTGGTATTATTCCGAAAGTCCGACTGATGAGGGAAGATCATACCCCAAATAGACAGTCTGAAGACCCGACCGGTGAGGGAACGTATGCCCCAAAGAGACGACACTGAGCTGAGTGGTAGTATTGGCCTAAGGTTTTCAACCTTGGTCATCATCTTGATTTTGATGATAACAAACTTATTCTAATGAGTTTATCAAGTGTTTGATCTCGGGTTGAGATTGCGATACGCGCATGAACTTCGTTGGGAGAAATACCAAAAATCGGCAAAAACGGCTCCGTCATAGATCGAGTAGAAAATCTAGAGTTAGAAATAGAATTCATGTAATATATCTCTAGGTATATATCCCAAGCATAATTATAATATTATCCAAGTCAAAACTTGGTAACATAACCTGGAAGCGAAGCGCGCAAGAAGAAAACTCAAAGAAACAGTCTCAGCCCAGGTTCAGTCGACCAATCAGTCGATCGAATGAAGCCAAAAATTGGCAGAAGGGTATTCGGTCGACCAACTGGTCAACCGACATATGCCCAAAACTGGCAGAATACCTTCGATCTCTCGGCGGTCGATCGGTCGTCGATCGACGACCGACCGACAAGCGACCGGGCATCCCCAGCAGGTAGAAAAATGCCCGTGGGTGGAGCTACCGAGTGAGGGGTTATAAATACCCCTCACCAGTCTTCTAAGAGCCTCTTAACCATTCATTGAAGATCTCCTAGAGTGTTCTTGAGCCTTCCCAAGTGGATTTCATTGCGTAAGCTTCGACGATCGTTCATCTACTTGAAGCATTCTTTCCGCCTCAACTCCGGCTTCATTTTGAGTTCTATATCTTGACGAGTTGGAGGCTTTGAAGGCTTTTCAAGGGAGCTCACTTAATTATGTGGTTTAATTCTTAGCTCATTTGTTGTTATTTTTCTTGTTATTAAACTAGGTTTCCATTGTTAGCTTGCTATGTGTGCTAGGTTAAACACCTTAGGGTTACCTTTGTAGAATTGTGTTTTGCCTAGGTGAATAGGTTTGAAGCATTCTCAAATGGTTGAGAAGTGAGTCCTCAGTTGTATTCAAAGAAAAACACATTGTCTATAAAGGATTGGTTAGAAATCCTTGGTGTTGAGCCAATATAGTGGAGTAGGCGGTTGGCTGAACCACTATAATCTTTTGACTTTATATTGCCTTGTTTTGGTGCTTGTAATTGCTTTTCGTACTCGCTATCGCATATCAACTAATCGCACTTAATTTGGGTTGAAGTTGGAATTGATTTAAAAGAAATTGAATATAAGTTAAAATTAATCCAACACTATTCAACCCCCCCCCCCCTCTCTAGTGTGGGTATTTGAATAATATTTGGTATCAAAGTGAGGTTGTAGGCTTAGTTTTAACCATCTAACCTACACTTATGGATTCTAGTATCACACTAGGTCAAGGGTTTTCAACTCATGCACCTCCTCTTTTTGATAGAAACAATTATCTCTATTGGTTAACTATGATGAGTATTTTCTTGCAATCCCTATGATTAGATGCTTGGAAAACTATTCATGTTAATTATGAGCTACTCTCAGGGAGCATGGATGAGTGGTCTCAAGAAGAGATCAAATTGTTTAATTCAAATGTCAAAGCAATGAATGTATTACATTGTGGTTTATCCATAAATGAATTCAATAGAATATCATGTTGTAAATCTGCTTTTGATATTTGGCATGTTTTAGAAACTACTCATGAGGGAACTTTCTAAGTTAAAGAGTCCAAAATAAATTTGCTTATGCATGACTATGAACTCTTTAAAATGCATGCTCATGAGAAAATAGATCAAATGTATGTCTGTTTTTAAAATATTGTGAATGCTTTAACTAACCTTGGAAGGGACATACAAGAGGAAGAAAAGGTGAGGAAGGTCCTTCGATCACTTCCTAAAGCATGGGAGCCAAAGGTGGTTTCTATCATGGAGGCCAAGAATCTTAGCACCATGAAGCTCACCGAACTCATTGGGTCCCTTATGATCCATGAGATCCATATGAAGGCAAAAAAGAAGGAAGATGCCCCCAAAGGCAAGAACATTGTCTTTAAAACACAATTGGTAATAGGACCTCATCATCATCATCATCATCGGAGAATGAAGAATCCGAGTACGACGAAGATATAATTCACCTTGGACGGATGTTGATAGAACTAATGGAAAAGCCTCTCAAGAAGAAGAATGGCAAAAATAGAATCATGTGCTTCCAATGCAATAAGCCCGGATACTTGGAGAGAGATTGTCCTAAGACCAAGTTCACCTCCTCATCATCCTCAAACAAAGATAAAAGAAGAAGGATAAAGAAGAAAGCACAAATAGCTACTTGGGATGAAAGCGAGTCATCATCACCTTCAAGTGGGGAAGAAAGCTCAAGGGAGAATGCAAACCTTTGTTTCATGACAAAGGACAATGAGGTACCCACTATTACTATAGGTGAAAATATTTTTACTCATATAGAATTAGAAAATGAAATTGAGCATATGTATGAAGAATTTAATGTTATTAGAAAAAGATTTAAGGAACTTAGAAAGAAAAATAAGTTATTAAAACAAGAAAATGATGATTTCTTGCTTTCTTGTAATGACTTAAAAAGAAAAGTTGAATGCTTGGAAAATGATAGAAGTTCCTTAGAAAAGAAAAATGTAGATCTACAAAATTTGAATGACTCATTGAAAATAGGAAATGCATCATTATGCTTACAAATTGAAAATTTGAATGTTGGGTCATGCCTCTCATGAAAATGTAGATATATTATTAAAGAATGAGTTGCTTTCATTAAATGATAAAATGAAAAATATTTACGCCCATGCCTCTCATGCAAAATCTTCTAAAGTATCTTCTCATGCTCACCCACACCTTCATGTCCATCCTCATGCATCTACTAGATTTAAGGGTCATTGTCTATGTTGTGGTATGTATGAACATATGGTTAGGGATTGTGTCTTAAAAAGGAACCTCAATATATATATGCTAGGTCACTTTGGGTTCCAAAAGTTTCTAACCCCCAAGGACCCAAAGAAATTTGGGTACCAAAGTTTACGTGCTTAAATATAGGGGGAGACACTACACTCAAATGAAGACACATTGATGACTTGAAGTTGCTTGGGAATTAAAGAAAGAGGAATAAATTCAATTACAACTTCGTGACAAATGTGATCGGGATCAACTCCTAACTCTACTCTTGCCTACATTACTATTGGAGTGTAATGACTTGTGAATGTGCTTTATTTAGTAGTCACTTGATAGTTGACACTTGATACTTGATACTTGATTCACCATGTGTTTATCCTTGATTAATATTTTTGTAGTATCAAGTTTGAATTTGAACGTTTCATTTTATTTTCGGTCTCCTTGGAGGCCATTTGTAACCTATAATGGGTCAATGCAACCTTTGATTTTAAAACCTTGTCTAATTGTGGTCATATTGGTTTTCAACCTTATGAAGGGTTTGAGATCTTGATTTTAGGGTTAATTAATGTATATAGCCCAAACTATGATCTTTTTCACAAATCTAGCACAATCTTTAATTTGTATCAATTACATCCCAAACTATCAAATTGATATCAATTCTAGCTCGACGTCAAATGCACGTCAATACAACCGTTTGGTGCTGACGTGGCATTTGACTCAGCAAATTAAAAAATATTTATCTATCCCAAACTTTGGTCCTTGTAACAAATTTATCCCAATCTTTAATATTTCTCCCTAATATATTCCAAACTTTCAGATTGACAACAATTGTCTCATTTGAAATTTAACTGAAATTTAGATTGCATTACAATTAATTGAATTACATTTCTTCCTATTGAATTACATTACTATTACAATTTTTTAAAAAACTTAAAATAAAACTCTTATCTTTTTCATATATTCTTATTATTTATTAAATATTTAAAATTTTGAAAATAATTTTATAATTATCTATTGGAATTGTATTTTAAAAAATTTGATTCAAATTTAATTTTCTTATTAATTTTTTATTTAATTATATTATTGCATTAAACCAATAACTTTCTATATAGTATTATTATTTACTAAAATTTTATTTTTTATTTTTTATTTTTTTATTCAATTCGGCTATTGCATTTTATTAAAAAATCAAAATTTTCAATCAAACCAAGACTATTTTTTTATATTATTATTTATTAAATATTTAACATTATGATTATATTTTATTTAGTGTCTAACAAAATTTGACGTTTTAAATTTGATTTTTTAAGTTTTGTATAGAGTTTTTTTTATTCAATTCGATTATAGCATTTTAGGAAAACTAAATAAAAATTTGAACTGGATCAATATATTTTACTGATAATATTATTATATATCATACATTTAACATTATTTATATTATATTTAATTTGTTTTAGTATTTAATTTTATTCATAAAATTTCTTTATTTTACTACAAATATTTATTTTTAAAAAATACAAAATCTGAAATGAAATTTATATATAACGACTATAAATTAACTTTGGTAAAATTAGATGTGGCATTCTTCGAGGTGTTAAAAGGTTTTTCGTGTAATTTTTTTAAAGAAAAAAGAATTTGGTGAAATCGTATATGAAATTATCGGATAAAGTGAGAGTTTTGATGTATTTAAAAAAAACATTTATTTTCAAGGATTATAATTATTATCAATCCCAAAATTTGGGATAGATTAGGAAAAAAGATTAAATGTTGGGATAGATTTGTTATAATGACCAAAGTTTGGGATAAATACATTAATTTTCCTATTTATATAATATTATAATATTTTTATTACATACTAACGTGGCACAAGTGATAATAAAAAAATATTTTTTAATTTGCTGAGTAAGATGCCACGTCAGCACTTAACGGTTGCATTGACGGGCATCTGACGTTGGGCTAGAATTGATATCAATTTGATAGTTCAGAATGTAATTAATACAAATTAATTAAAGATCGTGCTAGATTTGTGAAAAGTGTCATAGTTTGGTCTAGATACATTAATTAACCATTAATTTTAAAATGTTTTCACTTCTTGAGATCTCCTTGATTCATTTTGATTTCAATTTTGGTTGTATTTTGAAAAATGAATCCTCACTAATTAGCAAAATTTGACTTTTGAGAAATAAACTTGATTTTCTTTTGATATCTAGTTTATGAACTTACTAAGTAAGAAAATATCTATTGTGTCTTTTATGTTTCGATTACTTGCAAGTTGAGCATTGATTAGGATCCAAATATTTTTACGGAACACATTCTAAATACTTGAAAATTCTATGAGGTAGTAGTTTCACCTTTGCACCATATAGTATGGTACATCATAAAGCATGTAGAAACTCTTGCACCTTGCTCATGATAAAGTACTTGATTGTGTCTATATAAAAATTCAACGATTAGAATGATTATATCTTAGTCATTACAAGTTTCTTGATATACCATGTTAGTTCTTGATCAAAATTGTGCCAAGTCATTTGAGTAATCTGTGGGACTGTTTCTAGTAATTCAAACTTTGTATACATGGTTAGAATGATTATACCTTAATCATATATAAGTTTGATCAAAATTAAAAATGATTATGAAAAATGAGTATTTTTCAATAAAACGTGAAATCTAAAATTTCAATGATTTATTAAAAAAATACAAAAAATTAATTTTTGAAAATTTCTTATTTCTGCACTTTGCTTGAAAAATCTACTTTTCATTGAAAAAGATGCAAAAAGTTTCATTGAGAATTCGATTTTATATGATTTTGGATACATCTTTATCAAAAATAGGAAACTTAGTATTTATCGAGTAAATGACTTTCGAATATCCCATAATTGATTGTGTATAACTCTCTTGACATATCTTGACGCTTGTGTTATCTTTGTGTTTATTATTTCAAAGCATCATTGATAACATATATGCTTAAATCTTATCATTGTGTAATTTAAGGGAGGTCTAGAAGTGCTTAACTTATGCCATTTTTGATTGATGTCAAAAGGGGCAGAAGAATCTAGATATAGACATGCATATAGTTATGGGAGTTTATTCTAGATATGTATATTGATAGGGGGAGCATTATACATTCACTTGATGAAATGCTATGCTTGTTGATACATTTCTTAATTAATGCATTTATTGAGAAGTTTGTCATCATCAAAAAGGGGGAGATTGTTGGCCTAAGATTTTCAACCTTGGTTATCATCTTGATTTTGATGATAACAAACTTATTCTAATGAGTTTATCAAGTGTTTGATCCCATGTTGAGGTTACGATATGCGCGCGAACTTCGTTGGGAGAAATATCAAAAATCGGCAAAAATGGCCATGTTGTAGATCGAGTAGAAAATCTAGAGTTAGGAATAGAATTCATGTAATATGTCTCTAGGTATATATCACAAGCCTAATTATAATATTATCCAAGTCAAAACTTGGTAACGGAACCCGGAAGCGAAGCGCACAAGAAGAAAACTCGAAGAAACATTCTCAGCCCAGGTTCGGTCGACCGAATGAAGCCAAAAATTGGCAAAAGGGTATTCGGTCGACCGACAAACACCCAAAACTGGTAGAATGCCTTCCGTCGATCAGTGGTCGATCAGTCGGTCAACCGATGATCGACAGGCAAGCGATCGGGCGTACCCAACTGGTAGAAGAATGCTCGTTGGTTGGAGCTGATGGGATAGGGGTTATAAATACCCCTCACCAGCCTTCTAAGAGCCTCTTAACCATTCATTGAAGATCTCATTGAGTGTTCTTGAGCCTTGCCGATCGTTCATCTACTCGAAGCACTCTTTCCACCTCAACTCCGGCTTCATTTCGAGCTCTACATCTTGACTAGTTGGAGGCTTTGGAGGCTTTGCAAGGGAGCTCACTTGTGTGGTTTAATTCTTAGCTCATTTATTGTTATTTTCCTTGTTATTAAACTAGGTTTCCATTGTTAGCTTGCTAGGTTTGCTAGGTTAAACACCTTAGGGTTACTTTTGTAGAATTGTGTTTTGCTTAGGTAAATAGGTTTGAGAAATTCTCAAAGGGTTGAGAAGTGAGTCCTCGATTGTATTCAAAGGGAAACACATTGTCTATAAAGGATTGGTTAGAAATTCTTGGTGTGGAGCCAAGGTAGTAGAGTAGGCGGTTGGTTGAACCACTATAATTTTTCGACTTTGCATTGCCTTGTTTTTGTGCTTATAATTGCTTTTCGTACTCGCTATCGCATATCAACTAATCACACTTAATTTGGATTGAAGTTGGAATTGATTTAAAATTAACCCAATACTATTCAACCCCCCCCCCCCCCCCCTCCCCCTTCTAGTGTGGGTATTTGAACAACAGGTAGATCGGCGGCCACACCGCCTACCTACCCTACGTGGCTATGAGAGATCGACAGGTCCGGTGAGCATTAATATGATTGTGCTATTGCATTTGAGATTATTATCTGTTGGTGGATGTTTTTATCATGCGCAGGATAGTGGATAATTATATGATATTATTTTGTCATTTACTGCTTATATTATATGTCTGCTTTTTATTGATTATGCATGATGTTGATATGGTGGAATTAGGATTGATCTACTCACTAAGTCCTAGTTAGACTTACCTCTCATCTTTGTGTTTTTCAGTACCCGAGCTATATCAGAGAGGTACCGAAGTGCAATAGCGCGGCTAGTGACAGCATGACAGCGGGTCTCGTGACATGTCATGGTCGAGGGGGATACTTGAGTCATTGTATTTTCTTTTGAGTTGTTGAGTTATGTAGACTAGGATTATTTGTTTCCGCACTTTTCTTATTTATAGGAGTCTTGGTTATTTAATTAAAGTGTCCTTAAAGTAACTTGAACATTTGATTTTTCATTGAGTCGTTGGTTCAGTTTAAAATTTAATGTCTATTTTATCTCTTTTGAAATGTCATAGATTATTCAGATTATTTATTGTGTCTGTAGTTTGAGTTAGGTTAGGCTTCAGAGTACACGTACCTTGGCCGGTCATACCGGATTTGGGGTGTGACACTCCATCACTCTTTCGAAACCATCAGCATACAAATTGAGGGACGCGTCACAGAAGCGACAAACCTCACCTTTGAGCTCCCGTACTTTTACCTCAAGCTCTTACACCACCACCTTGTATCTCTCTACCTCCGGCTCGGGTGGTGTTAGCTCAGCCCTCAAGTGAGACCCTTCTGCCGCGGTCATAGCAAGGTCATGATTAAACCTCGCCAACTCTGCTCTTAATCCATCAGACATATCCGTGGCTCCCTCACTCGAGCAATGGACTCATAAATACTAGCGTTCAGAAGCTCGATCTCGTGGACCTTTTCCTTAAGGGCCTTCTTCATCTCTGCTAGCTTGAGTCTTAGTGACTCAACCTCCCGAGCATGAGCCCCAGACATCCAACCTTGGCACACTCCCTGCATCTGCTCCCTTCGGTAAGTCTGTCTGAATACCGAACCGAAAGAATAGACTATCACGAGGAACCGTAACTGAATGCTGCTCTATCAGCGGGGCAACCTCCACTATCACCTCCTCCAATGCAGTGATTACACCCTTCGCAGGAATGACAACTCCCCGAGGCGGCATACCCTCGCCGACGTGTGGGCCCTTGGCCCTCTTCCTCTGCCTTAAAGGAGAAGTAGGGGGAGTCGATGAATCATAAGGCATTATCAACCTGATCGCCCCAGGAGATCGGGACCCTGTGGCTCCCGAAACCCGGGACCATGAGGCCAGCACCGGCCTTGACAAAAGCGGAGGAGGAGAAACATTCACTACCACCCCTCAACTCCTCTAATCGAACACAAAGATTCGATTCATCCAGCATTGAAGACATTCTACTTGCATCAAACGAAACTTCAAATAAATACATTCAAAACAACCAAGGTAACAATACTTATACAAACTCCCCAAACTTACTTATATATTCTAAGACCGAGGACCCATCCCAGTCTCATCTCAACAGCTTCTGTAGAAAAAGAGATCAAGGGGACAATGCTGATGCAAGAACTCAATCACAAGCCTATCCTCAAACGAGATGTCCTCATCCTCCAAAAACAAGATAGGCGTACGATTACTCCTCCGGGTCAGTGGAAACCTCACCAAGTTGGACTCCTTTTCCATGAAAAACTGCTAGACAGCAGGCCTCGATCTAACCTTAAAGAAGTGTGTTTTGAAGTTCTTATAAGAACTTCTGAATAAACTGAAGAGCCTTCTCCCCAGAGCACTACTGAAAGACACCCACAAACTATTCTGGGTCCCTTTCACTTGGAAAAAGGAGAAAAACATACTAAGACTCGGCTCGACCCCGATGCACTTCATCAATATCTCAAAACAGCGGATGAAAGCCCAACTATTCGGATGCAACTGTATCGAAGCGACGTTCGCCTGATTCAACACCCCGTGCTCAAAGTCAGTAAATGACATCCAGACTCCGAGATCCTCGAACATGGCTCGATACACATAAACAAATTCAAGAACCCTCCTAAAATGATAAACCCTATCCACATGAGAGCAAGGAAGACAATCAAAGGCCTCCTCATCGTCCTAGCGAGCGATTGGCACACTCTCCTGAAAGAACCTAATGCTACCCAAGTCAGTTGTCACTAAACCGTGTTCTCGTATCTGATTATGAACCCACGAATATGGGTCTGGAGCCCTACCCGACGGCCCTACCTCCGACTTAACTCCACCTCCTTTCCTCACCATTGACTTGTCGAAGATTGCAAAAACCCTAATAAACGGGGGTAAATTAATCAGTACAGCCTATCAACCTAAGGCCAATCCCAACAACGCAAAAAGCTAAAAGCAAAAGACTCACCGAAAGTGAAACAACGACAGTCGACGAAAATGATTGAAAGTAGCGTCACCGGCGAAAACCTCTAGAACACATGCGACAAGAGAGAATGTGGAGCGTGCGAAGTGTTCGAAAATGGGAGATAAAACCGGCTTCAAAAGCCAAGGGACAATCCTCTCCCCATCGAACGGTCAATATCGGTGACACAATTCCTTGCTCCACCGGACTAGGAGACGAGCCGGATCGCATCACCTCGACTTCAATCAAGAACAATACATATAAAAAATTCAAAATTATTTAAGAAATGAAAAGTAAGAAAATGATAGGTTAACCCAATTGGAACCTAAATTAATTTGAATTAAAAAATACTTTAACAAATAAAACAATAAAAACTTGACCTAAGCGCATATTATTAATTGTTTTAATTTGATATTTTTAAGTTTGTGGGTATCAATCATTCATTGGATGAGTTTTTCGCACGAGTTTTAATTAAAATAATTATATTTTTTATTAATAGAATTTTATTTTTGATATTTTTTTTATAAAGATAGAAAGTCATGATAGAAATTTGAATTTTAAATTTTCAAAAAATATTTAAGATATTATCATCGACCCAGTGTTACTCGATGTAGTTATGATTTAAATAATTCGCTAAAATTAAAAAAAGAATTAATGGGACGGTGGTAAGTGGAACCTTCGGCATTCGCATCCGCTGTTGACATCGCTCCGCCTTTTTCTAGTTTAATTAATCCTTTATGCGTCTCCTGCTCGGATATATAACCAGTGAGAAGACAAGCTCTCCTTCCTCCTCACTCTCGAGTCTCGACTGTAGACTGCGGCACGACATGGGGAGCTACCCAGAGGTGGAGGTGGACGAGGATGAGTTCGCCAAGCTCATTAGGAGGTTGAATCCCCCGAGGTAACTGACTTTTCCCTTTCTAGTTTCCCCTGCTTTATTCTTGTTCGGATATCTCGGTTCTTTTTCAAGGATTCCTGGAATTAGGGTTTTGCGAGAGATGAGCACAGTTGGTTTGTCTCCTCTGCTTTATTATCTTTTATTTGTACCTGTTAACTAGTTTTTGTTTCTTTCACTACTCTGATTCTTGTTCGAGTATCTTATGTTTGGTTGAACTATTTTTGCTAGTTGTGTCGGTAATTTCTCTTTTAGTTTGTTTTCTGTTCTTTATATTACGCTCTGATTGAAAGGTATTTCCTTTTTGAGGCTTTTGCCTTCTCCTTTGTGGAATATTCACAAATAGAGATTCCTTTCTGTTGTTTTTTTTTTTGGAAGAATAGAGAAATTTATCAAGAAAGAGAAAAAGATAATTTTGTTTGAATTTTTTTCAGTAAATTAGTACCTGCTTTTGTTTCGAGGGCTTATCTGATGGTGATATTTTTGTTCCTGGATTTCAGGGTTGTGATAGATAATGATTGTTGCCATGACGCCACAGTTATTAAAGTAAGTTGGAACATTTTTAGAGATTGAGGTTTAATCCATTGTTTTGTTCCAATTGAAGTTTATCTTACGTGTTCTGTGTTGATTGTTTTAGGTGGACAGTGTCAACAAGCATGGAATTCTACTCGATGTAGTTCAAGTTCTCACCGATCTTAACCTAATCATCAGAAAGGCCTACATATCTTCGGATGCGAGCTGGTTCATGGATGGTATGCACTCCAAACTTCTATTAGATATGTTACTCAGGAGGCCCTTTGCTACCGATAGCTGAGGTCTTAGATATGCACTCCAAATCATGTTTTTCCAGAATTTACTTTGTTCTTCATTCTTTCAGTGTTTAATGTGACTGACCGAGATGGAAATAAAGTGTTGGACAGGGAGGTTATTTCCTACATACAAAAGGTACTTGTCTTATGCCCACTCTGCAAATTGAGTAACTGTAGTAATTTGTAACTCTACGAATACGAACCAAAATATACATGAATTATCTAATTGTACACAATGCATTTCTTTATTCTTATGAGCATTCATCTTTATTAATTTGAATAAATTGTAGTTTTTGGGTCTTCAATCTATGTTGCTTACTAGATTAAGAAATAATTTGTATCATGATTTACGATATCATCAATTTGATTATTTTCTCTTGGATTTTTACATTTGGTCAGTCCCTAGAATCAGATGTTTGCTTCTTCCCCGAACTCTCAAATTCAGCAGGAATAATGCCCTCAAAAAAATACACAATGATAGAAGTAACAGGTTCTGATAGACCTGGCTTGTTATCCGAAATATGTGCTGTTCTTGCAACCCAGATGTGTCATGTGGTCAAAGCAGAGCTATGGGCACACAACACCAGAGTTGCAGCTGTGCTTCATGTCACTGATGAGTCTACCGGTGGAGCAATAGAGGATCCCGATAGGCTTTCAGCAATAAAAAAGCTTGTGTGCAATGTTCTTAAAGGTGACAATGATTCAAGGATGGCCAGGATGAGTGTGTCAATGGGGCTTACCCACACTGACAGGAGATTACATCAAATGATGTTTGATGACCGAGATTATGAGAGGGAAGGGGAAGTAGATGGTGCATATAGGCCTGAAGTCACTGTGATGGACTGTTTGGAGAAGGATTATACTATAGTCATTTTGAGGTCTAAGGACCGGCCTAAGCTCTTCTTCGATATTATTTGTACACTCACAGACATGCAGTATGTTGTTTATCATGGGACAGTCAGCTCAAGGGAGCAAGAGCGAGAAGCTTATCAGGTAAATGTCAATACAGGACATCTTTCAATATGTTTCATTCAAGCCTGTTCTAATCTTTCAATACTGTTTAACTTCAGGAATATTACATAAGGCATGTAAATGGCCTCCCCATAACCTCAGAGGATGAACGACAGCGCTTGATCCGGTGCCTTAAGGCTGCTATAAAGAGAAGAGCTTCAGAGGTACTGAATACTAATTAATTAAGTAGTATATCCACAACAAAAGAGGATGAATAATTTAGTAAAACAACATAAGTAATGTAATCCCACTTTCCATTTCTCCAAACACAAGAATTGGAATTGAAATTCTTAAGAATTCATTTCAATAGAGGAATTGGAATTCAAACAAGCTGTAAAATATTCAGTCCTAGCATTTGGTTACTCACATTGTCTTGGTCATGCATAGGGGCTAGAACTGGAGCTGAGGACAGAAGACAGAGGTGGCTTTCTCTCAGAAATCACAAGGGTATTCCGAGAGAATGGCTTAACGATTCGGAGAGCAGAGATTTCAACTGAGGGAATAGACACCTTCTACCTTTCTGAAATGTCAGGCAACACAGTGGATGCCAAGACGATTGAATCGATACGCAGACAGCTAGGGGAAACTGTTCTCAGAGTGAAGCAGAACCCTCTACACCCACCAAAGCCTCCTGAGGTGTTTGGCACCGTTAGTTTCATCTTTGGAAATCTCTTCAGGACCTCATTTCAAAGCTTTCGATCCATTGGATCCTACTCATGAAATTTGATACATGCTCCATGGAACAAGATCAGCAAGCAAAGTTGGTTGCAAGAGCAGCTCAATGCGTTGAAGGTTATACAGCAGTACAAATTTCTACAGCAATGAAGAAGACAACATATAAACGCAAGTTGCAACTATTTGGAGTTATCAGTATGGATCTTTTCCCATCATCGAGCTCTACATGAGGCAATGACTTTAGTACACCAGTCCAATTTTATGGATGCAGGATTAGAATTATACTGAAACTGATGAAGGGATGTGGTAATGATAACCCTAAATTGTAATGTGGACGCAGTTGTAAATAGACACTACTTGAACTGTAAAATGATGTACATAAATGATATGCTCTTTGTATTGATATTTGAGATGATGATTTACAGAATATGCAGCCTTCTTGTCAATAAAAGATTGATCAATTCATGTCTTATACAAATAAACCAAATATTATTTTTAATTATACTTGGAATATGTGAATGGATGAAAAAAACCAAATACCTATACTTTTTTTATCTTTTTTCTTTCTAATAATACCTTACACTTGTGTTGGCAAATTTTGAACTGATTAGATTACATGACCTGGCGATGTAATAAATGTTTTTGGGTCATTATGTTTCGTGTCTAAATAGATCAACGCATTTATGATCTTATGTCATGAATAATTTGACTTGCATAATTCATTGGAAGAAATCTAACATCAAAACATGGAAGCATGGATCATGAATATATTAATAAGCAATAAATGAAACAAAAATTAAAAATGCACTGAAGTCAATCAAAGCAGTTTATGCTGAGGCAAAAATTGTCAGCCCCCTCATGCAGGATATTAGGGCTGAAAACGAGCCGAACACATGCGAGTACTGGTCTGCTCATATTCGGCTCGGTTCTAAATCGTGCAGATTCGAATTCGATTCGAATTCGAAGTATTACCTAGACATGCTGATTATATTCGACTCGATTCGAATATTCGAGCACTCGAGTTCGAATCTGCTCGACTCGGTTCGCAATCGAACTGTTCGATTGAAACGAGTCCGAGTACGAATTCGAGTATAATGATGTTGTTTGATGAACTGCAACTGCAAGTGTTAAGATCAAGTTCAGACTTGCAGTTAACTTAATTACAATAATTTAAGATCAACACTTGCAATTAACACTTAATAGAACTTAGAAAACCAAGATACATTACAACATATTAAATATATTAAACTGATCAATTGATTAACAAACATTCAAACAATAAGTAACATAACTTGTAAAATACTTTAAACTTCGGATATTGAGATACACAACACCATATTAAAATAATTAACTAAACTAGAAGTCTATAAGTGAACTAAATACATCACTGTCACTACTCACTAATCAACAACATATTAAAATACAAATACATCACTGATAATACTAAAATTATGCCAAAACTACAGATCAATGCTGCTATAAGCAGCTTGCTGCCAGTCTGCCACAGTGCCACTACATCTGTTCTTGGACTAGTATCCAGCAGTTCTTGGACAAGAAGTTCTCAACAGCAACAAATGGAGCATTTTCAACCTCCATATGAAACTAGTTAAGAAGCACTCCAGCAACAATGCCAACCCAGACCTGAGAATGAATAGGAGTGTGCCGCACTGGATGCACCTTGGAAAAAATTGAAGGTAGCAAACCATCCTTTGCAAGCCCAAGATACAAACGAGACTGTTCATGGTAAGCAACAATATATTCAGTGTTTAACCAAGAAGTCAAGAACATGAATATGGGAATAAGGTTGCAGCTCAATGATTCACCTGAACATAAAGACCAACTAGAAGAGTTGTAGCAAGGCCAACCACAGCTCCAATACTGATTAAGATAGCAACAAATTTCATCCCTTTAGCAGTAAATGCTTCAGCTAAAGGAGCATCTTCACCAAGAAACTTGTATGGCACCATCCCAGTTAACACTAAACAGACACCAATATAGAGTATTGCACACACAAGAAGGCTTCCTAAAATGCCAAGAGGCAAGTCCCTCTTCATGACAAAGAAAAGAAAAACATAAAGGATATTTAAAATTTAATAATCCTGTAATATTTTGACTGTTTAAGACAGATAACTAACTGCCAAAAAGGACCAAATTTAAAACCATAATAAGAAAAATCCAAATCAGCCAGTGAAGTACCTGGGGCCTTTTTGATTCTTCAGCAGAGTTAGCAACAGCATCAAAGCCTGACAAGTTAAACTAAAATACAAGAGAAGAATACAAGAGAAGAAGATATTCAATCAGGTTAAACTAAAAAATAAGAATGGTTGACGTGTGCACCTCTATGAAGATATTCAACAAGTTACATTGCTCAACAAGTAAACAAGAATGGTAAATGCCTCCATTAATCAGGTTAATAAGAAGGACAATAATTCATCAATACCTGAATTCCTGAAAGGCTGAAACTAAAGTCTCAGTTTAAAATATCAATATTCAACAAGTTACTTTTGTATAGTTGAGCAGCAACTAAAGTCTCAGTTTAAAACATCAAAATAAAATCTTTTTCCAAACAGTAGTCATAATAAACAATAAACATTAATTGAAGATAGAGTTTAGTCTCCAAACAATAGTCATAAACTCATAATAAACAGTAAACACTAAACAGTAGCAAAACTAAAGTCTCCAAACCATACTATTAGAAGTATAGTTAAAAGAAGTAGAGCTCTCCAAATCAGCAATTAAGTCTCCAGGTTTTCTTCTTCATCCTATCAATATCATAGCATACATTAGTCATAAACTCATAATAATTTGTACATAAAATAGAAACAACATAAAGAATTATTAACTAAATAGTCTAAATTTACCACAGAAGTAGAGTTGACAATTTTGTAATCATGTTTCAGTCAATCTCCGGTGCATATCAAAGCTTGGACAGTTTCAGGCTTTAGAGAGCTTCTATACTGATCCAAAACTCGACCCCCAGCACTGAATGTGGACTCTGAAGCCACTGTGGTCACATGAATTGAGAGTACATCTTTTGCCATTTTTGACAAAATCTTAAACTTTAGAGTGTTTGCTTTCCACCATTGCAAAGCATCAAAACTTTCTCCATTAGTAGAAATGTATCTACCTTCCTCAAGATACGCATCAAGATCAGATTTAGAAGGTGTGACACATTCTACACTTTGAGCCCACATATCAAATTCACTCCTGCTTTTTGTTTTATTTTTTTCAAGCAATGAAGTTTTATTTGAAGAGCCACTGTCCATGTTGGTTTGAGAAGGTTGTTGAGACTTATGCATCTCAACATAATAGTTGTAAAGATCATAAATTGCATCTTTCACAACATCAATTTTTCTTTTTGCTTCAAACTCAGTCAAATATATTTTCGAAAAACAGAAAATAACTAATTGCATCTTGTATCGAGGATCTAATATAGATGCAATTGCCATTAACAAGTTGCACTCACCCCAGTACTTATCAAATTTGTCTTTCATTTTGAAAGCTATGTCCTTCATGTAATCACAATCATCAACTGTAGTTAACTCTAACAGTTCTTTGATTTTCCAAACTTCAGGTAAGAAAAGATTAGCAGTCGGGTATTCATAACCAGAGAAAACATTAGTTGCTTCATTAAAAACCTCCAAAAATTCCATGATTTTATCAATTTTTTCCCAATCCTCATAGGATGGCACAGACTTATAGTTAGGATCTCTTTCATGGTATCTCGGAAACACATCTTTAAACTGTAAAGCTGACTCAAGCATGGCATAAGTTGAGTTCCATCGAGTAGACACATCTAATATAAGTCTTTTGGTGGTGGACAGTTGTAATTGTCTAGCAATTTCATTAAACTTGTGAAGTCTAGCAGGTGACCCCTTAATATATTTAACACTTTCACGAACTTTAGAAATAATCTCATGAATTACGACCAATCCATCTTGAACCATGATGTTGAGGATGTGAGCACAACACCTCACATGGAATATTTTTCCATCAAAAAATAGACTTTTCTTCAAAGTAAAACTATCTTTTAAATGTCTAACTGCTGAATCATTTGAAGAAGCATTGTCAAGAGTAATTGTTGAAATTTTATTTTCAATGCCCCAATCATTTAGACAAGAAAAAATACTATCACTAATCATGAGACCAGTATGAGGGGGTGGCATGCTAATAAAACTCAATACTCTTTTCTGGAGGTTCCAATCATTGTCTAAAAAATGGGCAGTCAAGCACATGTAACCAATAGTTTAGTTAGAAGTCCACAAGTCAGAAGTAAGACTTATCCTATCAACACTACCAAGCAAAGCTTTGATTTTTTTCTTCTCTAAAGCATATATCTTCATGCAGTCGGACCTAACAGTCACTCTTGACATGCTTTCAAATTTAGGATTCAAAGTTTTCATGAGTAGTTGAAAAAATGCATGCTCAACCATCCTAAAAGGATACTCATGGACAATTATCATTTTTGCAAGTATGTCTCTAACTTTTTCCTTGTCATATCTAAATGATGTCAAGTTACCTATTCTACCATCAAGTTCCATAGTAGGTAGTGCCAATACTTGCTGAGTTTTTCCTGAAATGGTAGCCAAGCGAACTCCACAAGTGAGCATGTGTATGTTTAGATGTGTTGTTGAGCCAGTGTTTTGATAAGCTAAACGAGCCCGACAATAATTGCATTGGTTTTTTTTGGTACCATCCTTCATTACGACTACAGTGAATTCATTCCAAACTTTAGATGTTTTTCTTTTTTTCTTTTCCGGAGTAGTAGTATCATCATTACCAGTTTCAGATTGTGGTCCTGGAGTCTTGTTTGGAGCCTCTTAGCTTGAATTAACAATGGCGGAATTTTCACCAGCTTCAGATTGTAGGGCTACAATCGTGTTTGGATTATTCTCAAGCAGCGCAGCACCTCAAAAGCAAATAAAATAGTAAAAATTATGTGAAGAAATATAAGGGAGAATGGAGATGATGGAGAAAATCACAGTATAATAATTATAATATAACAGATTTAATTTAAGAGTTAAAATTTACATTATAAATTTATAACTATGAGAGTGAAAGGGACTGAAAACTGAAAATTTACATTAATATAACAGATTTAATATAAGGCAAATTCAATGCAGCATCATTAGCCCTAAATTGAATCAGAATTCAGAAATCACATTATAATCAGAATTCAGAAATCAGGATGATGCAAGTATACAACTGGAAGAAACTAAATTGAATTAAATAAATATAAAGCTGAAATGAAGTATGTATCACTGTATCAGTTTGTATAAATGCAAGTATGTAAATATAAAGCAAGTTAGGGCAGTATGTATCATACAGTATATTGATATCCCAAAGGCTTTGTGCTAAGAGTGAAAGCCTATTGATATCATACAGTATGAAATGCATCTATGAAATATCATACTGTAATATTAACACAAAGCCTATTGTATCAAATCAGGATCATACAGTATAAATGCAGCTATGTGTTCTTCTATAGTTTTTAGAGGTTGAGCAAAATATTACTAGCTTCCAAGAGTCAAAGCATTAGCAACGAGGGTCTGCAGATCTAAATTACGATGATGATATATTGATATCTCAAAGCATTAGCACAAATTAATTACAGTATAACAGTTACAATATAACAGATTCAATATAAGAGTTAAAATTTATAGTATAACAAAACAAAAATATAAGGGAGAATGAAGAAAATTACAGTATCATTGTTTACCATTATCCGAGTTAGACATGATGCAAATGGAGAAAAAATTGTTCACTTCTCGCTGTTTGTGCCTATACAGTGAAGAAATGGAAGGACTAAAGGAGGATGTTGCTCACTGCTCACTGTTTGTGCTTACACAGACTGTGAAGAAATTAGGTTAACCATTGAATTGCGAGAACTGAGTCTACTGACTGTGTGACTTGCAACTACTGAGTCTACTGGAGAAGTGGAGATTGCGAGAACTGAGGCCAAATGGCCAACTATTTATAGAGTTTCAGAAGCCCCATTCATGTGAAACATAAATTGAATTCAATGAAGAATGATTTTCGAATTTCGATTGACTCGGAAATCGCCGATCGGCGCTTGAACTTCTCTAGAATTAGGGCAGAAGTAATGGCGGAAGTAGCATGCATGATTACAGGAGAGTATTAGGGATTTAGGGTAGAAGTTAGGGTGAAGGTGAATCTTACACGATTACAGGAGCAGATCTTCTTGGAACAGATCGGCGCTTGAACTTCTCTAGAATTAGGGCAGAAGTAATGGCGGAACTCGGAAGCAACATGATACATCGGGAGATGGGAGTGGAGTCTTGGACTCTTGGAGACATCGAGACTTCGAGAGTAATGGCTGACAGCCGATCGAAGCAGTCGAGCTCTTCCCGAATAGCTCGCGCGATGTCGAGCGACCACTTCGCGAAGGGGTCGGGAAGAAGACGAGTAGTTCGATGGGTTATCGAGCCGAACTCACCGTTGATTATATTCGGCTCGAGTAAAGGGTCGAACCTTAAACTGAGATCGGATTCGGCTCTAACCAACATCGAATCCGAGTCCCGCTCGCCAATTTCCGAGTCGAGCCCGAGCAGTTCGACTCGGTTTTCAGCCCTACAGGATATGCAAGATAGCTCAAAATTTATCTTTCCAGAAACAATCATTTCAGACTTAAGATTGCCAAAGTTGACTCTCCCACGTAGCCACGTAGGTCTACTCGTACGCTGGCCTACACCCCAGTCTACGTTACCTCACAAAAATAGCCAACCAACGTTGATTACTATGACGTAGACACAAGAAAAGAGAAAGCAAATCCAACACGTTTGCACTTTGCAGTCAAATCAATGAACTCATAGCTCCTGCTATACTCGCGAGCCATTGATCATGGCAAAAAGTTCATCAAAAACTGGCGAAGTCTCCAACGCTTCTTCGTTCAGACCTTCTAATCCAGAGAATGATGCTTATATAATAGAATCCAGTTTTAAGCTAATCAAGCAACCATTTCCGGTTTAGCCGGTCTCTGGGTTTGAATCTCTTGTATCATAATTTTATTTAAAAGAATATTTTAAATGTAAAAATTTGGAAAATAAAAAATTGATTATGTCCACTTTGTAATTATACTCTTGAATCACTTTCACATGTGTTCTTTGATTGCATGTATGCTTCAAGAATTTGGTCTCAATTACCTCCAAGGTTTTTGGCACATTAATCTAATGTTCTTAGGTGGTATACCTCAGTTGTTAGATAATCCCACTAAGGATGGTCTTATCCGAGGTCTTATTGCCATTACCTTATGATTTTTATGGTATGCGAGGAATTAATGAATATGTTCATAAGGGGCGGCAGCTAGCATGCTTCAAGAATTTGGTCTCAATTACCTCCAAGGTTTTTGGCACATTAATCTAATGTTCTTAGGTGGTATACCTCAATTGTTAGATAATCCCACTAAGGATGGTCTTATCCGAGGTCTTATTGCCATTACCTTATGATTTTTATGGTATGCGAGGAATGAATATGTTCATAAGGGGCGGCAGCTAGCATACCCCTACAATATTAATTAATAAAATTCTTTCATACCACAGTAGGCTATTAACAAACTTAATTAGAAGGAAAAATATACAAAAAAAATACTCCTAATATTTTCTCATGAGTATTAAAATACTCTAAAAAAAATTTTACATGAAAAATATCCCTTACGTTATGAAATTGAATACAAAATTGACCCTATAGATAAATGACATTAATGAAGAGATAACGAAGCTAACATGACTAATGACTGTGACTGATGACGTGGAGACGTGACGCACATGCAAATCAAGACATTTTCTCACGGGTACTAAAATACTCATAACGTTTTCTCATAAGTACTAAAATACTACTAATATTTTCTCACGAGTACTAAAATGCCCCTAACGTTTATTTTAGAGCTAAAATACCTTTGAGGTTATTGAAAATGATAAAAAAATGACACTCAAGGTAACTTCTGTTAGGTGAGACTTAACGAAAATGTCGTGGATGATTACTGGATGTTGACTTTACACGTAGCGCACATTTAGAGAGCAAAAAAATTAAAAATTCAGTTAATCAGAAAATTGGTCCGAAATCGAACTGAATTTTTTGATTAACCAATCTATCGGTTTCGATTTTAATTTTAATTTTCTAAATTTTCGATTTTCGATTTCAATTTCAGTTTTTGTAAATGGAGGGATAACAACGAGGGATAACGAAGTTGATCGAAATCGAGACAAAAAACCAAAAATTTAGAAAATAAAAACTGAAATTGAAATAGTCAAAACGATTAACCAAAAAAATCGAGTTCTGTAAATGGATGGATAACGACGTTAATGGACGGATAACAAAGCTGACTGAAATCGAAAATCAAAAATTTAGAAAACAAAAATCGAAACTAAAACCACAAGATCGGTTAACTGAAAAATTCTGTTAGGTTTCGAACCGATTTTTCGATTAACCAAATTTTTAATTTTTTTGCTCACCCCTAAATTGCATCTTATGTGTCGCTTGTGTGGCAAGTTGCTCTTTGCATGTGTGTTACGTGTAAAGTCAACATCCCAGTTAGCATCCACGACTCCGTTGAGTCTCACCAAATAGAAGTTAGCGTGGGTGTCATTTTTGTACCATTTTCAATAACCTCAAGGGTATTTTAACTCCAAAACAAACGTTAGGGGCATTTTAGTATCCTTGAGAAAATATTAGAAGTATTTTAGTACTCGTGAGAAAACGTCTTGATTTACTTGTACACCATGTATCCACATCATCAGTCCTAGTCATCAGCTACGTCAGCTCAGTTATCCCTCCATTAACGATGTTTACCTATAGGGTCATGTCACGCCCCAACTCAGGGTCACATGACTGGCCAAGGTATATGTGCCTATACCCCGCAGCCTAATCAAAAATATTTGGGGATCTGCGGCCTCGGTCCATCGACAAACCTCTTGACCCTGGCAGTCTTTGTGGCTATTAAGGTGGGATGATACTTCAAGAGTCAGGTGAACTCCATCTCATAGTCCATTACTGACATACTGTCGATCTGACGCAATAACTCGAATTCTTTCGCCCGCCTATCCCGAACGCTCAACGGCAGGTGCTTCTCCACCATAGCAGCTCTGAAATCCTCCTAGGTAGGGGGTGGTGCTTCTGCTACTCTGCGATCCCTCCAGGTGTGAAGCCAATCCTTAGCTGGTCCTCTCAGGTGTAACCTGATCAATTGAGTGGTCGTCTCAGAAGAACAACCGAGCACCCTATACAGCTCATAGAAATCCCCTAGGAAACTGGTGACCTCCACCCGCTGATCTGTCCCTGTAAACTCTGGTGGCCTAAATGTGATAAAATCTGCATATGTAGGTGCTCTGGGAACTCTGACCACCGGTGCCACTAGCTATACCACCTCCGGTACTGCATGTACTATCGGCACCGGTTGTGGCTGCTGCCTTAGTTCTTGCTCCCTGCGGAATGCCTCAGTCAACTCAACCACTCGGGCCTGCAACTGCACAACCAAAGGATCTTATCCCACATCCTCTCGGGCATACGGCGGTCTCCCACACCCCCGGCCCTGGCCTCGGCGCTCTGTGGAGTTGTTGTCACTACCGCTCCATGCGGCATTCATGGCCTCCATCAATCTGGAATCACTAGAAAGAAAATAAATATCATAATTAGACAATTTAATTCACCCTAATTTTTTTTTATAGCAATCTTAACCACAAGTTGCGCTGAGGTGCAGCCTTAGCCCATTGATCTCATAACATGACCCTACTGTATACCGATACGCTAGCAATGCCCTATACGGTAAACAAAGTCTAGGTCGTAGTCAGACCAAATCACATGTTCTGATACCACATTATCACGCTTCAACTCAGGATCACGTGACCAGCTAGGGTATACATGCTTATACCCCACAACCTAACTCATGCACATGCCAACTCATGATAATAAAACATAGCGGAAAGAATGTAACAAGTTTTATTTTAAATGAAAAAGAAACCAAATTAGATTTCAATAGAAGCAAGTTTAGTAAAACAGTAAAGTGCGAAAACAATAAATCAAGTTCAACGGTTCCTGTACAAATGAAATCTGAAATGAAAGACATGAATGCCCCCAAGGGACTACAACTCCAAAATACCAAAATACAGGTGCATGACAAACTACCAAAGACTCGACTACGACCCATAACTAGGACTACTATGAGATCAATGCGGCTCCTCTGCCCTCCAACTGTGCCAAGTGCTCCAGCCCACCTCACCGGTCAGGCTCTGCAAAAATAAATAGAAAGAAACAACGGGTGAGTTCAAAAGAACTCAGTGAGCGATTCTACCAACCCCCACCATAAAAATCAACCACAGAGAGAAAGAATAAAATGCCCCTAACTCATACAGGGATAAATCATCAAGTGGTATAATTAACTAACTGGCCAACTGGCCATCACATGCCCAAAGGCAAACCATTTCACTAAGCAGTGAAATACAACATGCCTCAGCCTACCCGTGCCCTAAAGCACACATCACACTCAAGGATTATGAGGATAATCGGGATTGGCCCATCCGAGCTTATCCTATAATAGAACCCCTAGATAAAGCGCAGAAATAATCGGGATTCGCCCATATGAACTTATTCCTTAAATAACACTCGGGAGCAATTGGAATTTGCCCGTCCGAACTTGCTCCATAAGAAATGCGGGAACAATCGGGATTCGCCCATCCGAGCTTGTTCCTTAAAGATAGCGCAGGAATAATCGAGATTCGTCCATCTGAACTTATTCCTTAAGATATAGATACTTGGGAACAATCGGGATTTGCCCGTTCGAACTTGTTTCACAAAAAATGCAGGAACTATCGGGATTCGCCCATCCGAACTTGTTCCTTAACCACAGGTTGGGAATTAGTCATCCAACCTTTCGAGCCAAGCCACAATCTGGCTCCTATCTAAGCCTCTCCGCCATTGATAAAGATATGGCGCCAACAAGACCTAAGTCAAGTGTCTCCTACGGTGTTTTAGGGGTGTCTTTACTAGGAGGCGCCACAACTCTCTATGCCCGATCCCAACAACTAGACTCGTAATACCATCAACCCATGATGTTTTATTTCATGCATAAAATTTATTTATTGGTTCATAATAGATTATGCTTGAATTTTAATTATGCAATTTAAATTTCCATTTGTCAAAATTAGGGTTTTGTTATAGGGTTTTGTTTTTAGTTTACTGTTGAGCCTAAAATTGGTGCACCCAAGTTGAATATGACTTCCAAAGTGTGCCCTATGGATCCAGACTAAGTTTTCTGATCGAAATGATAGGTTACATGACTATATTCAGTAAACTATACACATCATAATAGAGTTTTCAAAATCAGCCCAGAATCAACAATTCAGCATAAAATTTTTAGCAAGATTGAATTTTCAGCATATCATGGTAATTAATCCGAAATTTACAAAAATTAAATCCTTTATTACTATCAAAATAGATTTATAATATTGAGATAAATCTCACATAAACAAAATCATATTTGCCAAACTAGATTAGCAAGCATCAATACCATGTTTTAAACAATATTCAAGCTTCATGATGAAGAACCAACATCAAGAACACACATGGCATCAAGATCAAATCCTTATCTATGTAAAACATGATTAATATCCAAAAATCACAGATTTAATTACAAGATATGCATTGACATTATAGGAACCTAAATAGGCAAGCAATCCAAGACAAAGATCACCAAATAAATAAGAATCCTCTCTTAGGCATTTCATAAAATACCTCGAGGGCACCCCTACTTCCACTTTGGTCGAGCACCCCTAGGGTAGTCCTAGGGCTGCCGATCCACAAAGGGGAAACCTCGAGTCCCCTCCCACAAGTCGACACAAGAATTCAGCGATCAAAATACAAAAATCGACAGGAAATAACAAGAACGCCACAACGCCCAAATCGGCTCAAGAACACGAGAGAAAACTCGAGAAAATGAGGGGTACAACCACTCACCCAATTTAGGAAGAATAAATACGAGAAACTCTAAATCGGTGGCCTCCAAATCCGGCCACAAAGAGTGGTGGCTTGGCTCCAAGCAGCTCGGCTGCACCAAGCTGGCGGCTCTAAGAGGGGAAAGAAGAGAGGGGAAGAGGGAGGGATGGGTCAGTTGGCTTCTTGAAGGCGGCTGACTCCAAGGGAGGGGGAGAGGGGCGGCGACTCCTCTCTCTCTCTCGACGGCTGGTGCGGCTCCAACAGGGAGCCGCCTAGCCAATGAGGGGGGGGGGGGTTATGCTCCCCTCCTCAAGCCCTCATTCTACTGACCCTCTTAACAAACCTGCATCGGCCTCGAGCCCGAATCCAACTCGCTAACCCACCTTAACTCAATCTAACCCCATGCTCCACATAAGCATCAACCACAAGCACACCCATACAATACAATTTAATAATCAAGCAAATGCAATAAAATAATTAAATAAATTTATCTAAGCAGGAAAAGAAATTGCATAATTCAAATTCCTACTTATCCGAGCTTTCAAGCTCGCACCGGACCATGAGTCGACTCGGCTCGACCTCGAACCAGCCCGCTCGACTGACAATTACAAATAATGCAAAAATAAATATTAATATCTAGGATATTACAGATCATTTCTGTACCCAATTACATAACGTAAGGGGTATTTTTGATCCAAAAAAAAATCTTAGGAGTATTTTAGTACCTGTGAGAAAATGTTAGCGAATTTTTGCACTATTTCCCTAGTTAGAATATGAGGGTAAGAAAATTAAACTTCTATTCCTTATTGTTATTGGCCTTATTGTTCGCAGGCAAGATGGTGCTCGTATTTATGCTGGAACCCAAATCATTTTGCTGCATCTGCTCCTGAAACTGAAGCTCAAGCTATTATTGTGGCTCTGAATCATGCAATATCTACCCATTTTCCACTTGTTCATATTGAGTCTGATGCTAAGCTTATAGTGGATGCAATAAACAATGTGAATGATGCTCATTGGAGACTCCTAAAATACTTTAGAGATTTGGCGGTTGAAAAATATTAGCATCCATGTAAATTTCTCTTATGTTTCCAGGTTTTGTAATACATCAGCCCATTGGGCTACAAGGTTCGGTTTTGTTAACCGTGAGTCACAGTGTTGGTCGATTTTTCGGCCTCTTGAGCTTGTAAAACTTTTGGATCGGGATATTACCCTGATCCTTTGTAAGTAATATATCTTTCTTTTTTGTAAAAAAAAATTTGAGGAAGTGTTTGCTTGCAACCATTGTGAATTGTGATATAGTTTGTTATTACCCATATTATATTAGCTTTTAATCATGTGCGTAATTGTGTATCGAAAATGTGTCAATCTACTTAAGCAAAAAAAAAATTGTGTGTCGTAAATTTAGTTGACTATCTTACACTACAAAAAAAATAGGGTATCACCAACATATCAAATTCATCGATAATAATCAAAAATGTATTGGTAATACTATTACCAATGGAAAATCCGTTGGTAAAATCCATCGGTAATACTCTAATAGGTATTACCGACAGATATTACAATACCTATTGGTAATACCAACGAATAAAAATATCTGTTGGTATTACCAATAGATAAAAATATCTATTGGTAATACCAACAGATACACATCTGTCGTTATTACAAACAGATATGCATTTGTTGATATTACCTACGATTTTTTGTCTGTTGGTATTACCAACATATCTTCTCTGTTGGTAATATCAACGAATAATGATCAGTTGGTAATATCAAGCACGAAGATTCGTTGGTAAAATCTAGTATATATATCTGTTGGTATTACCAACAGATATATCTGTTGATACCAACATATATATCCGTTAATAATATCATTTGTATGAAATAAATTAAATTTATAATAATTTGCATTCATAATAATTTCTTGATTATCCAACCACACACATAATACATATCAAACTTAAAATCAATTTTTCCGATCATACAACCACTCAAGAAACCATAAACTCACATTCAAAATCAAATTTCATAACCAAAACCAACTAATCTACACAAATACATATGAAACAAACTCATATTCAACAAATATGTGAAAATATCAAACATCTACAATCAAGTATCTCTAGAAGTGTATCAAACATCTACAAAAATGCATATCAAAACTTACTAGAAGTATGAATCATCTACAATCAAATTTTCCATAACAAAATTAACAACTCATATCATAATCATAACTCTGATGGTTGAGGTGGAGGTGGAGGTGGAGGCGGAGGTGGAGGCGAAGGTGGAGTGGAAGGTTAAGGAGAATTTGTTGATCTGTTGACACTACAAGAGATTATTTCTTTAGTGGCAATTAATTTGTAGCAATAAGATAATCACTGCTAAATAACTCAAAGGTACATCATTTAGCACTATTATTAAAAACTCTACAAAAAAATTATAGATTTCAATATATAAGTATACATTTAGTGGTGATTATTTTTATCTTTACTAGCAATTGTATAAATTGCTTCTAAATTTTTTAACGACAATAGATCTAGTGTGAATTCATTAATTGCTTATAAAGGTTTTTGCAACATTTACAATTGCTAGCAGACGTCATAATAATCACTGCTAAAAGGCCAAATTATAGTAGTGTGATTGCAAAGAGTTCGATAGGAAAGTCGAGTTATGTCAACATCAAACGAACTTGAGCTTCCACTTGAGGTTGCACTTGTGATTGCTCAAATTAATTTTATTCATTTATATATTTTTTTAAAAAACAACTGTCATATATTTATTTTCGAAATATAAATATTTCATAATGTATTTTGACCATTTTGAATAAGAACTCTTTTCTCATAAAAGCCTTAGTATTTATCAAATATTTTTGTTCCTGCCTAAGGGTTAGAGCAGTTCGGTGTGTCTTCTGGTCAGGTGTAACTCCAGCGGAGGGCTGCAAATGACACTCTGACGCTCAAGTCAGTATGTGATCAATGTGGAGGTAATAGAAATTAGACTCTCCCTTACCTAAGGCATGTCGTGTTTGTATATATTACAGGATAAGAAAGGGATGACGATAATGCCGCCCGGTAATCTCCCTTGAAATGAGTCGAGACTGATCCCAGAGATGTCAAGCTCGTGATGACTGGTGGCGAATCCTTCGTGATTAATAAGGATGTGGGTGTCCCTATATGGCCGGGGGGAGCCCCCTGGTTAAGCCATCTAGCTTGATTCGAGTTCGGTTCATGAGTGTGGGCGTCGTTGGACCTAATTCGGTTGGATCCAGAAGTATTAGTCTGGTCCACATGCCCCGAGCTTGGTCGGAGTCTAGAGGACTTCGCGCCGAGCTCTGAGTAGTACATATCTCCGACCTTGGTCTGGTCTGTAGGCGTCGGTTAGGAAGTGTATTACTTTACTGAGCTGTCTCCAATGTCAAGTTACTGCAGAGGCCGAGCTTCTAATTTCAAACGAGTTATGAAACATCATTTAGTCGTCATGGTCTTTATTTGGTTGAGGTAGCTCAAATAAGTGTATCTTTACCGTGTCGTTTTGTGCCTCTTCGATTTCTGCTCCTAGCGTAGTGGGAGAATCTTCCCTATCATGGTGGCTCCTGGTTGGTGCTTGCCATTTGGCCCGAGAAGTAATTATGGAGGGGGGAGTGTCTACTCGTGTCTTGAGGGTTTCTAAGGAATCGCTGCCCGTGGAGTTGGTCGACTACGATTTGGTCATAGTATGATTGCTAACCATCTGATGGAGAGTTTGTCGTTTGTGAGCCTATAAAGCGGTTCTCCTTTCCTTCGTTTTGAACTTTTCTTGCACTTCTGGCATTGATCTCTCTGAGGTCTTCGATAACGACATTTTCGTGGGTCATCTTCTTCGTCTACAGTTACTTTTCCCCTGGTGAGATCTCGGACTCTCTATTTTGGGTTTTACCCCGTTGGGATTAGTCTGAGGTCGGTAGTAGGGCTGTCCACTGTTCGGTTCAACCCGAACCGAACCGAAAAACCGAACCGAAATTTTCGGTTCGGTTCGGTTTCAACCATTGTAGGTTCGGTTCTTTGACCCGAACCGAACCGAAATTTGTATTTCGGTTCGGATTCGGTTCCCGGAATTCGGGAACCGACCCGAACCGAAAACCGAATTAATTAAAAAAATATTATTTTTTTTAATTTTTAACTGAATTAAGTAAATAAGTATTAAATAATTATTTTTAATTTTTAATCAAATTAATTAAAAATTCGGTTTTCGGGTTGAAAACCGAACCGAACCGAATTATTTCGGTTCGGGTTAAATCGGGTTAGGAAATGTTCGGTTCGGGTTCGGGTTCCGGTTTGGGTAAAGAAAAAATTTCGGTTTGGGCTTGTTCGGTTCGGTTCGGTTCGAACCGAATGGACAGCCCTAGTCGGTAGGCCCGTGCTGGATTATCTTTATCTGTTGGGGTCGTTGCAGCTTCTGCCGGATTGATGGTGAGAAGAGGCATTAGGATCGAGCCGGGTGCAAGGCCATCGGGGAGGATTCGTTCTCCGTACTCCTTGGTTCACCATAAGATACGACGATAGGGTTCGATGATGACTAGCCCGAGAAATATTCAAGCTTTCGAGATAACACAAAGGTTTCTCGCTATGATGATGATGATTCCTATTATTGTCTCCCCTGTTCCTTTGCGGACAGAATCTACCATTGTAGGGAGTTCTAGTCCATTTTCATGTATCGAGTTTTATTTGAAGAACTCAAAGTTCGACTACGATTTATGGACTTCGAATGGGGGGTGCCGAATCAGGAAAATGTCGCTCCATCACAACTGCACCCAAATAGTTGGGCGATTGTTCGTTGTTTCGAGATCCTGATGGAATGTCTCAAGTTTGAGCCAAACCTCTACGTATTCTTTTCTTTCTTCCAGATAAAAGGTTCTCAAAAAGGGATGTTGATATCTCTCAGCAGTGTTTTTGAGAAGAAACTCTTTAATTCATTCCGGAGCTCACACAAGAACTTCAAGGAATACTTCTTCAAGGTGAAGTCGAAGCCGCACCTCTGTTTGTTCTACTTGGACTGTGATTTTTAGAGGGAAATGTTCCCATTGTCATGGACGGAAGAGCCTATACCCATTATATATATCGAGGAGGAGGCCCTTTCTGTTAAAGATAGGTGTGTCATAGATTTTCTGAACATGTGTTGTCCCTCTGAATCTTTTTCTTGTAAGGAAATGCTAAAACGAGACTTGGAGGGGCATCCAATTTCGGCCTATATAGGTAGGTGTTTAGAAAAATTCGTGAGGTTGTTTTCACCTTGATTCCTTTTGGCGTGTTCAATAAGGGGCCCTTCTTGATGCAGGGAGGGTGTCGTCTATGCTGGACAAGACAATTTTTTGCACTCAGCCCCGGAATAGGAGTGATGTTCCTGTGACTGATAAAGGAAAAAGTCTATTGATAGATGATTCTTCCTCGGGGACGAGTCGGTCGGTATTGCTGTCGATTCTAGAATCGTGGACGTTTGGGAACTTAGAGGCTCATGGTGTAAGGGCTTCAGAATCTCAGCCCCTAGGTGTGATTACATTGTCCTCTTCTTCTAGTGCAGCTCCCCCCAAATCGCCTTTGAGGCTAGTAGAGAGGATCGGGAGTCCGAGCGTTAGTGATAATTCGTCTTCTTGGGGGATTGTACCTTTTGTGGAGGACGAAGCTTTTGCGTCGAAGGTGGCAGTTGTGAGAGATGCCCTGGCAACGGTTCTTGTCTAGGCAGTCCTTCCCGTTCAAGTAACCGAATGAGTTTAACTGAGGACATAGACCCATGGGGATTTGTGTTGGATTTGCTAGGTAAGCTAAGGAGATTTGTGTCAGAGGAATCTGAAGTTTGAACTCGAGAGATATTGAGTCATTGAGTCTCAAATTAGATGAGGTCAAGAAGGCCTTGGAGGCAAGAGTCTGTGAGCTTGACCATTTAAATGTCGTTGTTGTTGAGTTTGTGAGGAAGTGGAAGATGCATCCAAAGCGGAGTTGGAAAAGCTCCATTGTGACCTTGCTACAGCGACGACAAAGGGTTTCCATCTACAAACCGAGGCTAAAGATGAAGTGGCGAGTTACAAGTTGATGGTGTGGGGCCATGAAGATGAGGCGAATCACTTTCGAGATGCTACTCTTACTATGTATATCGAGGGTTTCAACAAGGTGATCGAGCAAGCTCAGCTATTTGTTCCTGAGACTAACTTCTCTGGAGTGGACTTCCTCAAGGAGGTGAGAGATGGCGTTCTCATGAATCCCGAGGCCAAGGAGGATGCTCCTGGGTTGTTTGGAGAAAATCCTCCAACCGTAGCTTCAAGCAGTGCTCGCCTTTTCCAATGGATGAGGATGTTCCGGGGAAGGGTGTTCTCGCCGTGTCCATTAATGCTGACGCAATCCCTCCGCATTAGGTGTTGAAGTGTTTTAAATCTCCCATATGCGGGCTGTCCTTATGTTTATTTTGTGATGAATTGTTCCCTCCCTTAAGGGTTGTCGGTGTGTTTGACAATTGTTCCCTCGTAGGCTTACATTTGTGCCTTCGGGCTCTTACTTTCATGCTTCTTCGATTGCTATTGTTTGTTATTTGGGGATGGCGCACTTTGATGGTTTATAACTGAGCTTCCTCGTTCCACTAGGAGAGTGTCACGGTGCTTTGAGGTTGTTGGCTATAGTCGGGCTCCCTATTGGTGGGCATGCAACGAATTGCTTGGGAGACTGAGTAAGGGTTCTAAGGCCAGATGTAGCGACGCGGTGGTCGAGGACCGCGCTCGGGGGTTAAGTCGAGCTCGCCGAGGAGCATAAGTCAAGACCGCGTGAGGAGTTGGTAAGGGCTCTGAGGCCGGATGTAGTGGCGCAGTGGTCGAGGACCGCGCTCGAGGGGGTCAAGTCGAGCTCGTCGAGGAGCGTAAGGCAAGACCGCGCGAGGGATCAGTAAGGGCTCTAAGACCGGATGTAATGGCGCGGTGGCCGACAAGTTAGATTCGTGAAAATCGAGTTCTGGTCATGTAAGGGCTCTAAGGACGGATGTAGTGGCGTTTGTGCCTAGACCTCGCTCGGGAGGTCAAGCCGAGCTCACCGAGGAGTGCAAGGCAAGACTGTATGATTTTCGTCTTGAGTTGCAAGCCATTCGCTTGGACGACGAGATGGTCATGGAATTCCTGGGCATGCACAAAAAAATGTGAAAGACACATTTTTTATTAATGCTAAAAACGAAGTTGTTCATATAGAAAATTGCTCGGTTTGATCTCCCCTTTGCCTGTCAAGGCAGGAGAAAAGGGTAGGGAGAAGAGAAACTAGTGATTTTATAGCTCGCTTCGAGATCGGAATTGCTCTAGTTGGTGTCTTTATTCGGAGGGGTGCTCGGTTCTCAAGTCGCGCTGGGTCAGGGTCATTTTTGCACGCCTTCTCCTATGTCTCATTTCGAGATTTCCGCCGATTGTTCGCCCAAGGATGTAAGAAGCGCCTGATAAGGCAGAGTGTCCGACCCCTTGTCAGGTCTAGTTGCCCTTTGCTTAAGGCATTCACTATAATACCGACGAGCTTCCTTTTGGTCGGTGTGGATATAAGTACACCGACCTCCATTCCTGAAATTGGGAATTTCATTGCTAGGTGAGGGGTCGACACGATGGCTCCCGGGCTGTTTAGTGAAGGTCGCCCTAGGATCATGCGGTAGGGACTGGCAACGTCGATGACTAGGTAGTGCACGTCGATTATCTTTGCCTTTGGTTGGAAATTAAATATTGTCCTTAGCCACATGGAGCCTCGGACGTTAACTCTTTCTCCTGAGAAGCCCACCAAGTCTCCCTTGCAGAATGAGAGTAAGGCTTTGATTAGTTGCATTTTTTGAAATGTAGAGTAGGGGAGGATATCGATTGAACTGCCTTGATCCACCAGAACTTTCTTAACGATGAAGTTTCCTGCAATCACATAAATACGACTGAGTCATGTAGGTTTTTGTCAATTCCCTAGAAATTAGATTCATGAAATGATATTATCGAGGGTTTGGGGATAGGCCTGTATGGGCGGGCGGTCCTGTCGACCGCCATGATCGCTCAAAGGGATCTTTTTTTGATCGAGCTCGATTTGCCTCCTCTCGCGAACCCACCGACAATGTAATCAATAATTCCTCGGACTTTGTTTCCTGAGCGGTCTGCTCGATCGTTGTCCCTTTGGCCTCTGTGATGGTCGGAGGTGTCCAACTTCAACTTCGGTGTCGGTGGTCTTGGCTTCTGCTTCGGCAGCGTTCTCCTACGCGGTGGATGTATCGGTCGAGGCGTCCTGCACGAACCAAGTTCTCGAGTTGGTCCCGTAGTACTACACAATCTTCTATGGTATGTCCGTAGGTGTCGTGGAAAGTGCATTTCTTTCTTGTGTTGACATTGGGTGGTTGTTTCTACTTTCCAGCATTAGCAATGTTTGAGGAGTTTCAAATTATAGATTTTGAGGAGGATGATTTCCTTGTGTTGAATGAGGTGTACTTCTCGTATCGGGCGTTCGGGCAAGGTTGCAATCTGGCCTTCTTGTCGTTTTCTCACTCACGACAATTTCAGTCCTCGCCTCTTCTATTAGTCTTTTTGGATTTCTTGTCATCGGCAGTATCTCTAACATTCTTCCTCTCACCTTTTCTAGCCTCATTGAGCTCCTTCATTTCTATATAGCTTGTTGTTTTCTTTTGTAACTCGGTCATGTTTCTCGGCTTTGCCAAGACAATCTAATCGGCGAAGTTTTAGTCAATTTGGACTCTCCCATAGAAAGTTTTGGCCTAATTACTTCAAACATGCCAATTAATCCGAGAAGTGATTATTTAGTTTTCCAAAAGATATTCTTAAATTTTCAATGACTTTTCATTTGTACCATGCATTGTATGAGCCCTTAATATTAACTAGTTGAAAATCCACATATTGCGTAATTATATGTACATATAACTTAAATTTAAATAATTTTTAAAATTATAAAAAAAACATTAGTAAAAATAATTTAAATTAAACTATAGAGAAAATGAAAATAATCTTACCTGTTGAAGATTAACACATGATTTTGAGTTTGAAATTCTATAAATTATTAAACTAAAAATATTTTTTAATTTTGTCAAATACGCGAGAAAATTAAAATTAAAATGGATTAGTTGCGGAAATAGAGAAAATGAAAATAATCTTACTCATTGAAAATTAGCGCATGATTTTGAAATTGGATTTTGAGTTTGAAATTATAAGTGAAAACTATTGATTAATAGAAAAAAAATATTAGCACAATTGGAATATAGGGGAATGAAAATGAAGTTATATGTAGATGATAATCTTACCCGTGAGAATTTGAGATAGGATTTTCAAATTGGATTTGAACGTAAATTTTGTAGGCTAAAATTAAAATGCAAGCAAAAAAATAAATGATCCAAACTTCTATTTTTGCCGACAACACAATCAAGAGAAAGATTATGAAATGAATAGAAAAACCATATTAATTACCTCTTCTCAAAAGTGCTATGAAGCCTCTAAATTTTTGCTTGCTACAAAGTTTCAAAGTCTTTGCTTTGTAGGGAAACGTGTCAAAAATTCATATATATAGATAAATTGTAGTTAAAATTACAGTTACCTAATTTACATTGCAATAACATTACAATTTAATTACTGCAATAACATTGTAGTTTAATTGTTTTAAATTAATTATAGTAATTATAGTAATTGTAATAGAGAGAGAGGAGAAAGTAATTTGTAAAAGAGTAATTGTAGTAGTTATAGTAACATAGAGAGAGAAAAGAAGAAAGTAATTTGAAAAAGAGAAATTTGTATAAAAATTCTAAATTTATCATGTTAGCCACACTGGATTGTGAAATATACTTTTGAATCTTGTTTATACTTTTGAAATATGTCGAGCCACCCTGGATTGTTTACTATGAGTCTAATTAATTTGGGATTTAATTACTCAAGCTTGGAGGGTTGTTCCAAACTATCTACCTAAACCCCCTTCCATATTTTGGTGGATAGAGTGAATTGTAATTGTTAAATGAAAGTTATCTTTAGATTTTTTCCAACACTATATCTCTTGGTGGATCCCAATGAATGTGTGAGTTGCCTTAGCCCCATATCTTGAAAGAGTGATTCTTTTGGGTGCGGGCTACCTATCTACTTAGCAAACTAATATTTTCCTTAAGTTTCTCTCACCTAGAACTTTATTCCTTATTTGGTTAATACCTAGAAGGCTAGAACCTTCATTTTTACCCGGCATCACAGACTCATACCATTTACTTATCCAAATATTAATTTAAATCAATTTAAAATAAATGAAAACTATTTCATTAATTTAAAGTTGTAAAATTAAAGCACTAAATTATTTTAGTTCCATAAGTGAGATGACTGAATACCTTGTGTGCCAGAATATAAATTTATGTTCCATTAAATTTCAGTGAGGGCAATGACCCACTGCCGTCAGCTTGTATCTATCGCTGGTGGTGTACATGTCACCGTATGGACATGACACTATCATACATGTGACAAATAAAAAATTTGATGATTTTTTTATTACTATATAGTCTCTTGGTAGGAGGACGATTTTTTATTACTTTGTAGTCTCTTGGTAGGAGCTCTTTTCATAATTGTAAGAAACATATTAAGTAAATGGGCAAAGAAATAACAAATTTAATTTAAAAAAATTATTTGTCATATGTATAAATGATACGACAATATTCATACGACAACATGTAGATTTTGCCATCAATTTAATATAAAATAGATATATTTATTAAGGAATTAATAGATCATAAATATTTTTATTATAAAATTAATTTCTGAATATATTTGTCAAGGTGCAGATATAAATAGCCCTTTTACTTATTTCATATAATTGTAAGTATACTATTGTGCATTCAAGAAAAATAAAAATAGAATACAATTATGATATTAAAAAAATTAAAATTTTCATGCAGATAGAACTATTTATATAAAGATTAAAAATCATGAGATTAGTAAACCTGAGATCAAGAATTCTAAATTTTTAAATTAGTTTGAATATCAAACAAGGTCTAAGAAATAAAAGTACGCTACAACGTTATCCAAAGTTTTAGACAAGGCAATTAATAGTGCTTGTAAGGATGACGTCTCGCACATTGAGATAGGAGAATGAACTAATCAAATGGTGTAAACTAAGCTCAATGTTTGGCCTGAGCATTAGAGTATTGGAAACTACCTAGCGACTTGATTCGTATGTTATATTATAGAATAAGTCAAAAACACGCGCATTAAACAATTATATATACATATAATTTAATTTGAAATTTTATGTGAAATAAAGTTACATAAATTAATTTAAATTACATGATACTTTTAAATAATAATATTTATACCGAAATAATAACCAATAGCATATGTGTGAAAGTTTATAAGCGTAGAACAAAAGTTAATAAACAATAATTTAATTTATATAATTATAAAATTAATATGTAATATTATTTTCAAATACGAAACCAAAACATAACAAAAAAACACCTACATATCCATAAAATATTAAAAAATACATAAACTAAATTGATTTTAATTAATTGTTGTGTTTGAATGACAGACTTCTCATATTTGTGATTGAATTATTTTTTATTTTAATCTTTTTTAACTATGCATATCCATGTTCATTTATTTATTATCATAAATTTTTAAAATATCACATTAATATTTTTGTTTACTTGTTATATATAAAAGATGATTAAATTATAAAATTAAAACATATGACAAAATAGGTAGTTTTTTTTAACCAAAGGAAAATTTATTAACTAATTACCAAAAGACAAGTCTTTTACACACAATTTGTAACAAATCAAGGGGCCATTGGTCCACCCATGTAAAGGAACACTTGCATTTTAATACTTCTTTAACCACGCTTTGTTTCCATAAGAGTCAAAATGTTTTTTATTATATTCCTAATTGATCAGGAAACAACTGATTACACATGTCAATAACAAGTTTTGAATCAAACTCGATTATAACATTTGCATAGTTTTTCTCTATAGCAAATTGAACAGCAATTTTTACTGCTAATGCCTCATAGTGTAAAGCAGACCCATGCTTAGAAACAGAAGCACTAGTTGATATGACTTTACCAAAATTATCCCGATATATAAAACCTGAAGCAAATGATTTAGTTGTATCTATACAGGCACCATCAGTGTTTATTTTAATAAAATCTTGAGGACGTGACACCCAAATATTCCCATTATTAATTTTAGGTGAGGTCCCCTCAGTAAAAGGTGATTCAGCATAGTTGATTGTAAGAGCTAAGATTTTAGCAAATATAGAGGAAACATTGGTCTTAGTATGTTTAAAGACTGACTGTTTGATTTCGAGAATGCCAAATGAGTAGAATGTATTCAGACATAACACACGTTTAATATCCAAGGCAACATTTAAATTCGAAGGGACCTGATGGTTAAAGTTTGAATACAGAGTCTGCACAGAGGCAGGGGCAATCAAAAATTGATCATCAATAAGCCTCCAAAGCTCTCGAGCTACCTCGTAATCCTGGAGTGCATGGTTTGCACTCTCAAACTGGTTGCCACAACGAGAGCAAATTGAAGAGTTGATGGTTTTAAATTTAAACAATCTGTCCACAGTGGGTAGTCTCTCATGACGAAATTTCCAAGTAAAATGTTTGACCCTAGGGCCAATTGAAAGCTTCCAGAGGACATTCCACCTTGGACCATTGTCTCGGCCAGGAGCATAAGAACAAGTTAAGTATCTGTAAATAGTCTTACAACTAACTAGACCATTATTCTCTAACGACCAAACCCACTTATCCTCATCGGGGTTCAATGCTAAACCAATCTTGGAAATCTTTAGGGTCACCTTCGAATCAAATAAATTGTTTAACATTTCTAAATTCCATCTATTGTTAACCAACAAATCAGCCACACATAAGTCCACATCAAACATAGAAATATTAAAGTATGTAGGCTTAAAAGCAATTGAAATATCAAAGCACCATGAATCAATAAACACCGTAGTATTCATGCATGGTGAAATAACCTTTTTAAAACCATATTTCAAACAATCAACAACATTCAAAATAATTTTTCAGTAGCAACTATATTTATCAGGCAAAACATGATTCCAAATATTAAAGTCACCATATTTGGCTTTCACCACGTTACACCAAATAGAGTTATTTCCATCAAGCAAACCTTGGATTCTCTTAGCATATAGAGATAATTTCATTATTTTCAAATCTTTTATACCAAGGCCTCCAAGGTACTTAGGTTTAGTTCTTTCCTCCCGGGAGACAAGATGTAGGCCCTTTTTCTCTCTACTTGAACTCCAAAGAAAATTCATTATCAAAGATTTAATTTTCAACATAATCTTCTTAGGAAACCAAGTAACAGTAAGGGCATGCAGTGGAATAGAGTTTAATACAGAATTAATAAGGGTAACCTTACCATTCTGAGCTAGTGTATTTCTATTCCAATTGTTTAGCTTACTTTGAATCTTGTCCATTATAAAGTTTAGATCTTTATCAGTTGGCTGTTTGGGAGAAATCACAGTACCAAGGTATTTTGTACGAAAGGTCCCTATTTTCATCCTAAACTTTTGACAAATCCTGTCTAACAGGAGCAATAGTTTTACTAAGGAAAAAAATCTCAAAATTTTAAAAATCAATCTTTTGATTTGAAATCTCAGCATAGCAATCAAAAATCCTAAGAATATAGTTTATAGATTTATCATTTGCCCTAAAAAATAATAAGATGTCATATGCATACATAAGGTGATTAATTTTGAAACCATTCTTAACATTAACAGCGGAGATTTTTCCAAAAGCAGCAGCCTCATTAAGCATACAAGAGAATAAGTGGCTTACTATTATATACAAATAAGGGGACAAAGGGTCCCCTTGTCTAATACCACAAGAAGAAGAGAATTTATGAGACAATATCATTAATGTTACATCTAAATGAAGTAGATGAAACACATATCATCACCTAATTTATGAATTCCATAGGAAAATCAAGCATATGCATAACATGATAAATAACACTCTAGGAAATTTCATCATATGCTTTCTCTAGGTCAATTTTAATCATAACTAAGGGATTGTTGCCTTTGGAATTATATGAGTGATGTATAATTTGTTGGGCAACTAAAATGTTATTATGAATTAACCTTCCAGAGATAAATGCATACTGATTTTTAGAAATTAACTCCTTGAGTAAAGGTTTAATCATATTAGCTAATGTTTTAGTAAGAATCCTATAAATCACATTACACGAGGAAAAATGCCTAAAATCCTTAATAAACTTATGACTGTCATTTTTGGGGATAAAAACAATATTTGTTTCATTCCATTCAGTTGGAATCACAGCATGCATATGCAAGTATTTGAAAGCATTCAGAATAGACACGGATATATTCTCCCAATAACATTTAAAAAATTCACCAGTAAACCCACCTGGGCCAAGGCTTTTGCCCATACCCAGGGACTTGATAGTTTTACAGATCTCATAATAAGAAAAATCAGCAACCAAGGAATCATGAAAGGAAACATCAATTTTACCAATATCAGGCAGCACATATTTCAGTATATTATGGGTGTCATTATAATCCCACAAGTTCTTGTAAAAATTAGCAAAACCTTGTACAATTTCATTAGAGTTTGAAACAATTATGTCATCAATTTTAACAGCAGAAATAAAAAAATTTCCTCTTCCTTGAAACAACTAGGTGGTGGTAGTATTTAGTATTCTTTTCTCCACCTCTAATCCAATTAACCTTAGCAAGGGCACTCCATTTTTGACAAATCTGTGATCTAGTATCATTTGCTCTCCTATATATATCTATTAAATTAGACGGTTCATCACTAGCCAACCCACTATCACAGTCCTTGTATTCCAATTGTTTAATTTTAGAACTTATGGTAGATAGACTTTCCTCTAAGTTTCCTAGCACATTTTTGTTCCAAGAGGATAATTTTCACCTAAGAACCTTAATATTTTTTTAAATTAAGACCATAGGTTGAGTTGTTGGATGATCTCTATTACACCATGATTCCCTAACTATTTCTCTCACCTCAGCGTAACATGTCCAAAAATTTTGAAAAAAAAAATTAAAACTTTTGTTCTGTTTGGTATCCACAATCTGAATTAAAATAGGGTAATGATCAAAGATGGCCCTATCTAGATGTTGGACCTTGGTGTTACCAAATTTGCTAAGCCAAATGGCATTAGCAAATACTCTAACCTGACCAGTATTCTACCAATAGACCTATGTCACGCCCCAACTCAGGATCGCGTGACCGGCCAGGGTAACTGTCGATACCCTGAAGCCTACCACATGCACTTAACCAATCATAAAAGAACAACATTGAACCAACGAAAAAGCCATGAAATAAACGACGACCAAACTTTATTAATTTCAAAACAGTTTTAAGTTTAAAGAACAACTCAGCTTTTCAAATAACAGTTCAAGTTTTAAACAATAATGTTTTTACAAACGACCACTCAGTGCATGATTATCAACCCTAAATAACACGACTACGACTCTATGGACGCCTGCTACGAGATCTGTGCGTCCACCTGCATTCCAGCTGCGCCATGTCACCAAGCCGTACCTCACTGGACGGGCTCTGCAAAACAACAACAAATAAAACCATGAGTTCACGAGGAACTCGGTGAGCGGTTCTTTCGAACCTCTACTTAAATCCTCGGCGAGGTAACATATACAAGGTATGATACAAATAAGGAATTTAAGCTAATCACACCATGATAACCCACCGGTTTGCCATGTCATGAGAGTAAGTAAATCGACCTCTTTGACCCTTATCAAACTCGGTGTCATTCGGCCGATATAGGCCTTAACATATGTAAGGGGGGGTTCGGCCCTACCGGGCTCCCCCTCTCTACATAAACCAAGCTAGACCGGCCCCCACAATCAGCCCAATGAGGCACACATAATGTACACAATCAAATTACCGGGTCCGTCGACTAGGATGGCCACTAGTCTCAGGAACCCTCTGGGTTAGGATAGCTAGTCCCACCCAACTCGGGTCTACCGTCAGCGTGGTCCACTGACGAAATCTCAAGACCCTCCGCCACTCGGGTCTAACATCTAGCGGGCCCGCTGGTGCAATCTCAAGACCCTAATCATCGCTGAGTAGTGTGGTAGCCGTGCGGCTAATAACATTCCTCAGTAGACCATCTAAATCATAGTACACAAGCAAAGTGCTTTACAATTTTCCTATTTAAACCTCGAGCCTTCACCCATACCCCCTCTCATTCCGGGTCCCATCAGCCGCATATCAGTGCCCGCTGATTATTCCCTAGGTGTGACACCTAGCTCATCCACATCCATGTTTTCTCGATAGCTAAACACCCGATGGTGTTATTAAATTCATCTAACATCCTTAGTCACATTCCATAAGAGTGAACCACATATCATGAGCAGAAATATGTTCAAATACAAGTGTATCACAGCATACTAATTATATTGACTTTATTTTCACAGCTAATTGCATAAACTACACGCGATAGCAACATTTAAAGCAATTAAATTATGCATTTATAGAGAAATTTCAGCAAGGTAATAATGTACTAGCATGTAAATCTCAAATAAACATCAATAGTGCGGTAAAGGAAAATTAATGAATTATATGATACCTCATGAATTTCTCTATCAATATGCAACCTTATAGTGTGATCTTTCCTAATATTTCAAAATCACCTAAGATGACCATGAACATCTCGACAAACGCCAAGATCTACATTCAAGTTATCGAATATGAAATCTAGCATAAAGAAATCGACTTATCTTTCTGTATCATCCTCTCTCTTGCTTGGCCGGATCTTGAGCAGGGTAATCCCTTGCTCGGTCGAGCCTTCTAGACTGGAAGGGCATGCTCTCGACTATCATCCCTACATAGCGATGCAATGATCTATTCTTTAACTAGAAGAAGAGAATCTAAGAGTTTTAAGCCGCTCGAGGAAATCAGGGAAAATTTCGACATGACCTTTCCCATTTTTCCTCTATTCGGCCAACCCCTAGATCTCAAAAATCATCATCAATAAAACACATAAAGCACAATGAGACAAATCATCCGAACTCTAAATACAATAACTACAACGATCGACAAGAATCATCGCGTAAAAACTTGATCCATGAAAACTTCCAAGGTTCGGCCACCCGCCTCCCCTTTTTGACAAACCCGACCACTCACCTTGATCATGAGAAGATGATGGATGGGATGAAGACAATCCAGATTCCTCCGACGATGACGCAGATCCGGCGCCGGCCCAAAGTTCTCTTCTCCTCCCCCTTCCTCTCTCGGGTTGCGTGCGGCTCAACTTGCCTTGAGCCGCACAGCGGCTTGGGGTGAGGGGTTTTATCTTTCTTTTATCTTTTTTTTTTAACGAGAATGCCACCAATTCACTTAAAGCCCCTCATTCGACTCCACCCAACCCGAATCAAGCCCCGACTCGATCTGCGAACCCGATCTCAACCCAACTTGAGTCAATCTAACACATAAGTCATACGACATGCTTCACGAATCGACAAATTAAGTTATACCTTCCATTAGTATCGATTCGCTACTCAACCCGGCTATTCCCCGATCCCGTGCGCTGCACCACATAAAACTTATATGTTAGGAAATCCCGGGTATTACAACGTATTTACTCCAAGTGTATTTAGATCCATTAAATCCAATGTCAACCAATCTATAGTTAGCAATGCATTCTTTAAGGGCTAGAACATTACTATTTAAACTAAATGGTATCCCACCTAGTTTATCATCCTTATTTATGATACAATTAAAGTCTCCACACACTAGCCAAGGAATGTCCTGAAACCCTAATTTACCAAGCTCATTCTAGAATTTAAGTCTAACAATAAGGTTATTATCAGCATAAATTCTAGTAAATAACCATGAAAAATTATCTTTAAAGGAAATAACAGCATTCGAGCAGTGTTTAGAACTAGCCACGGGATGCAGTTTCACATTTTGAGTGTTACATCCTAATAATAGGCCTCCAGAAGCCCCCCTCAGCAAGAAAAAAGAAAGTAGACCAATGTTTACCAAAAATATATATGAGTTTCTTGTAAAGAAATCAAATCAACCATTTTTGTCCTAATATTCAAACGAATGAAATTCCTATCATCCTTCCTATTTAAATGTCACGCCCCAAATCCGGGTCACGTGACTGGTCAAAGTGTGAACAGACACTCCGAAGCCTAAACCATACAAACACATTTATCCATGCAATATAACCAAGTCAAGATGCCATAACATACACCTTAATCATCAAAGTAGCTACTCGGTATCAATTTAAGTAAAAGCTACATAACAAGTATCAATACTACATAAGTTCAAGTAACTACAAGACTCAAACAAACTATATGTCTCTTAAATAAACTCAAATCCGACTCGACTCGACTACACCAACGGATTTCACGAGACCGCCACCAGAGTTCGCCGCCACCAATCGTGCCATAACTCAAAGATCACGCTATGCAAAACAACATACAAAAAATAATGATGAGTTCAAAGAACTCAATGAATGGTCGTCTTGACCATCACCAATCCAAACCATGTAAATAATTAATGCAGTAATTATCTCTGTGTTCAAATGACTGATATAATCATGGCACATATTACTTTAGTAACTCATGCGCTACGCGCACCACACAGATTGACTCTGCCCATTTAGAGCAATCATCTAGTTACCACTCGGGGGGAGGAGGGGCTCGCTAGGCTGACCACCCCTAGCAAACCTCTCAAGTCGGGCTCACTGAGTTAGGAAGGCCCTCTAGCCTCAGTGCCCATAGCTCGGTCGGGAAAGGCCCTCCAGCCCATGTCACTTGGGCTCATTGAGCTAGGAAGGCCCTCTGGCCTCAGTGCCCATAACTCGATCGGGAAAGGCCATCCGACCCATGTCACTCGAGCTTACTGAGCTAGGAAGGCCCTCTAGCCTCAATGCCCATAACTCAGTCGGGAAAGGTCCTCCGACCCATGTCACTTGGGCTCACTAAGCTAGGAAGGCCCTCTAGCCTCAGTGCCCATAACTCGTACGTTAGGCATATCGCTTGGCCCAATACAGCCCAATATCATCTCGTACACGATGCGCACCACTCGGTCCATCCGGCCCAATATCATCTCGTGCGCGATGCGCACCACTCGGCCTATCCGGCCCAATATTATATGCCCTGTCGTATTACCCACTACAAACACATCAATAGTTTACCTTACCATTTTCTAATCAAGAATTTAACATCAGTGGCAGTTGTCACGTAGCGAAATGTTATGTTCTGTCGAGCAGTTTTCGCATGACGTACCTCCCCGCTACAACCATTCCTCGTTCGAAATCTCATCCGAACACCCAAAATTTTTCGGACAACTAATATGGTTCCTTATTTATCCAATGGTCCTTTATTTGGTCTAATAATCCTAGAAATCACATATTTCTAACTCGTTTAAGTCTCGCGGAAATTACAACCCTTAGGACAAAATTTTAGCCTCTTGGAGTGCGAATCTACTATGCTTTCAATTGAGAGCTTACACTCCCTCTAGAGTGTGAAATAGCTAAGTAATCTAATAGTAATATAGGTCTAGCTAATATGTAATCACAGTACGTCGCGAGATAACATCTCGGACTCACAACCCGAAAATTTCAACATGCAAACATAAAATTCCAAGCTGCTTAACTAATACAATTTCAGCATAAACATATACATTTCAGCATGTAGAAAATATAACTTCAGCATGTTCAAAAATTCCAGCATACATGAAAAATAGATTTCAGCATACTATACCAATCATTCCAGCCTATAATTAATTAAATTACAGCATACTACAAATGAGTTTTATCTTGCAAAACCTCAACATGAAATCCCCCAAGGATGCCCTAATTATATAGAGACACTCAGCCACCCTTAAACCACAACATTAGACGAGTTCTAACATGCTTTCATGCGACAAAATTTAGAATTAAATATAGAATAAATATGAAATAAAATACCTCCAATCTTACTTATCTCCAATACCACCTCCCTAGGATTTAAGGGCAAGATTTAGGGATGTCGCCCACCCTAAACCCCTAGGGAAATCCTATCTTTCCACACTGAAGCCTCATTTGCGGAAAATAACACATATGTGAAAATCCAATACAAAAAAGTGCAACATTTGATCCCTCATACAAGGATCGGCATAATTTTAAACAAGTTCAAACTAAAATCAAGATGCCCCTTTCAATATCGGAGAGATAAATATTTGTGACTAATCTTTCTCTACTCGAAATTAGTCATTCAATACTCCATAGAATAGGTCGACTCTACTCCCTTCCTTAATTTTAAGGATATGGCTGAATAAGACTTAGAAGTTTGTTTCCTTTTCGGAGTGAAATACCCTGTTGTTTTCCGTCTATCTTCCTAATTCAAGGTTCAACCAAAAATCTAAAACATGACCCTAGCCTCGTAGGGCTGCCTTTAAACTTGCCCGAATTCATCATTAAAATAATTTCAGTGAATTAAAAATATTTATATCGTCATGCAATTCACACTAAAGAGGCATTAACCTAATTTCTAGGTTCGGCCTGCAACCCTAGGTGACCTTTAGGGCTGCCACCTACAATTTCACCCACTAATGTACTAACACAAACTAGGGCTGCCACATACAATTTCACCCACTAATTTACTAACACAAATTAGGGCTACCAATACTCAATTCAACACAAAATTTCCTATCTAGTGGTTCCCCTATCTCAAAACCACCTGTGACTTGCGGCCACAAGGAGGAAAGCATCCCATCTCATTTAGGGTTTCTAAATCCATTAACATAGCATCCCTTCAGCACAATCAAGAAGCAATTCAATCATCCACATAAATCCAAGTGGAAATCAACATAAAATTTTCAATTTCTCCAAACTGCAGTAGGCGGCTACAAAAGGGAGAAGGAAACTCGATATAAGGATGGACAAGAAAACCACTCACATGGAAAGAGAACCAAGGAGAAGAAGACAACCGACGACGGCGAAGATCCGACCACAAAGGGGCAGCACCTCCTCCCTCATGTCTTGGGCGGCGTGTGGTTCTTCCTAGAGCCGTACGGTCGCCCAAGACCAGGTATTTTTTTTTGAAATTTACCACTTTGCTCCTCTTGACTTAAGTGAACCATATCTCTGTCTATACTCGTCCGAATCGAGTTCCAATTGAACCCTCGGACTCGACTCGAGTCTAACTCACTTTAAATCTCCAAACCAACTTAGGTAACATAATTTTACTCGCGCGTAAGGTTCGTATTTTAATTTGCGCCTTTCGGTGATTTTCTCGGTCTGCTCCGACGCGCATCTCGGCTTTCCCATTGAAGCCAAAATAGCTTAGAATTTTTTTTTTCACGAGTATCACATTAAACCTCTGCAATTCCAATTAAGAACCTTCATTATCATTGTCATTATTTTCTAAGCTTTCCTTCTCCTCCACTACTTTAGACAAATGCATTCTATCATGCCTAGAAGCCATCTCCTCACCAGATTCCTCTAATGGAGACAGAAAAATCTAGAGCAGTGGGATATAGAGGAGAAGCATTCAAAAAGGCATCAAGGTTCTTTTTAAGTTCATCCTTTCTAGGCCTTCTCTTTTTAGTATTCATCAAGTTGTCAAGCTTAAGTAAATTTCTAGAAAAAACCTAGAGGACTTAATTTTACTAGATTTATTCTTGCCCATTCTTCTAGGGGGTTCATTTCCACCGAAAACAATAACTACCTTACTCTTTACATCCAAATTTGCAAGGGAAAGGAAAACCTTATGAATAATGACATCAAATTGGTTGTTATTATTACCGAGGGATTCAGAAGAGTTATCAATTTTATTTGTCACTTCATGGGCACATTAAACAAACCCCCTGCCCTAGGTGAAATCTGAACTGGAGAAGGAACCCATTCTCTGTTGGGAGAAATGGTCACACTAGAGGAGGGTGAATAGTATGTTATCTAAATCTTTCACCTAATTTTTATTTTGACTGTTTTCTTAGATCACTTAGGCAATTCACGATTGAAAGACAAAATGCGGAAGCGATAAATGATAAAGCAATTAATACAAACAAGATATCAATGCAAATACAATGATATTTATAATGGTTCAATCCCAATGCCTACTCCACTACCTAAGCACCCCGCTTAGGATTTTCAAACTAGTTTAACTAGATTAATTGTTTCCCTTACACATAGGACTTTGACCCGAAGAGTCTCACTCTCAACCTAAGTAACTTCCATATCCAGAAGTCTCCGTCTTCTTACCGAGAGCACTCTTCCACCTCAACCCTAAGGGACAACTCAACTAATCCTAGTAAACTATGTTTACACAAGTGGCTTTACACCTTCTACACCAAGATAACCACTTACACACAATACCTAACACTAGGTCTTCTTACAAGATCAAATACAATGAAGTGAAAACAAATTAAAAACAAGTCTATTACAAGAAGAGGAAGAAAAGAACTTATCACAATATAAACACCTCTTCTTTTCGAGCCTAGCACCCTTGATGAACCCTATGATGAAGAACTCTTTGAAGGTGAGGGATCAAGAGCTAGGTTTGAAGAATTTGATCAATGAAAGATCTTGGAGGATGCTAGAGATTACTCTTTGAAGGTTATTTGTATCACAAAATACATGGTAGAGGGATTAAAGAAGTTGGGTGAGGGGTATTTATAACCCCTCAACGGAACGACTGCTCAACAAGCGTTTTTTCGCCCATTGGATGCCGTTCGGTCGCTTGCCAATCGATCGTCGGTCGGTCAGCCGATCGACCGCCCAGCGACCGCTGACAATTCTTACTTCTGCCGCTCTATCCGATCGATTGAAGGGTCGACCGATTGAGTCACGATTCTGCGCCTCTGCTATTCGATCGACCGAAGCAGGCACTACCAGTTTTTGGTCTCGATCGGTCGACCAACCGATCAACCGAAGTAGCCTCTGTCGATTTTTAACCATCTTCGATCGACCAACTGGTCGACCGAATTGGCTACTGCCAATTATTAATACTATTCGGTCGACCGGACCTGGGCTAGAAATTTTTCTTTTTGATCTTCTCATTGCGCTCTTTGTTTTCTGGTTTCGTTCATCAGCATGTTTTAACTTAAGGGACTTTCCATGTTTTCTTTTGATTTGTCTAAGCCATCTCTGGTGCACGCATTGGTTTGTTTCAAGATCGACTGCAAGACGTAAAACTTGACTTGTCATTTATCGATCCTGCGCGTTGAACACTTCAAGAATTTTGTTAAATAGATTTGGTTTGTTATCATCAAAATAGTCATGAAGAGAATAGAGCATGAAGGAACAAACCTTCAGCCAACAATCTCCCTCTTTTTGATGATGACAAACCATTGACGATAAAGAGCAACAGAAAGTAATGTATTCGTCAATTAGTATGAAGCATGAGTTTATAGATGGATATATGAGAACATTAAAAAGAGTGATGTATACATTTTGTTTTGTATTTAGTGCTCCCCCTATCATTATGTATATATTTTTAACTCTCCCTCTATCATCATGCCATCCTATATATGATAACTCTCCCCCTTTTGTCATCCATCAAAAAGAATAGCAAGCAAAGTGCAAACACTACATTACCATGTTTCAAACATAACATGTCATTCAATCATCAAATAACACTTACATTACTAATCGTCAAACCATAGTCGATCATGACAAGGAGTTTTAAATACAAATATAAAGTCGATCAAGCAAAGTGTAGTGTTAATACAAGTCCATAAACTGGATAACATCAAACATCAAATAATACTAATCATCCTTAAGTGGTGGTTGAGGTGGTAGATGTGACTGATAGTATTGTCATATCTCATCATCCACCCGACCGTACATCTCATCAAATCGATGACCGTACTCATCCACTTGCTGATCGTACTAGTCAACACGTTGACCATACTCATCCATACGCCGGCCGTGCTCATCAATCATCTGACTATACTTGTCGATCCGACAGCCATACTCGTCTAGGTGCTCTCTTGTGCCTCTGTTCCATTCCACTTGGTTGATATGAAACTGAGCAAAGCGATGCTCCAGATCACCCAGACGTGTAATGGGAGTGCCGAATGATGAGCTTCCACCAGCATCTCCTACCTCCATGACTATGTCATGATCAGTGAGTTCCTCAGGAGCCCCCTGCACTCTTTTACCATGCTGATTTTCAAGGATTTTCATGCGGTTAAGAGATGATGAATCTATGGCTTTGGGTACAAGTTCTATTTCAAATCTAGATTTGTTTACCCCAGCAGCATATATAAAGTGAGAAATCACTGAGGCATATAATAGGGCTTGCTTCTTTGAGGCATGAACATTCGCTATGTAGCAAAGCATGAGATCAGGAATGTCTATGGGAATACAGGACATAGCAAAGAAGAGTACTCTAGTACTCGTAGTGGTTACTTCATCATAGTGACCTGCTCTAGGAATAACATTATATGCAATGATAAGGTGCATAATCCTAGCTGAGGTTGAGAGTTTGATGCTTTGGGTAGGAAGCATCCCTTGATAGTCCTCGGGACAGATGGCTGATATAACTTCATGAGTAGGAAAATCCTTATGAAAGAGGTGTGTGGACATCTTATAAATTAATCTTCCTAGTAGAGGAAACTCAAATGCATCTCTAATCCCTGATTCGGTGATGACTATGGATTTTCCCAAAATTTCAGATCTGAGAACTAGTCCATCACCTAATCTTGCCTTATTTATCACGAGGTTGGAGAAAAATGCTTTTATCAGGATAGGACATACTGGTACTTGCTTTCCTATGAACTCTACCCAACCCATGATTGCAAGTTTACCTCTAATGTCATATTATTCTAGGTCACCTAAATTAACTGGACGAGTATGTAGAATAGCCCTGTCTGCAAACCTAGGAGCTTGAGTCTTGCCTATAGAGGTCAAAAGATTATCGGACAAACTTGAGAGCTTTGTCTTGGGTGTCATTCTGCAAGACAATTAGGATGATGTGTAGATGATTAGCTTTGATGAGTAATGCACGCTCTTAAAGCAATGAGAGGAAACACTTTTAAGATCGACATAAATTCATGCAATGCCTCCTTTTAAAAAATTGATTTTAACATTAAATCTCAATGTGCGAGTCCAAAAAGAAATAAAAATAAAAAATAAATAAAAATAAAAGATAGGATCCAAATACGTCACAAATAAAAAAGCAAACATATATTTGAATTATTTATATTCTCCAAAGAAAAACTTTTGTTTTGGCTAGATAAGGATGATAAATTTTTAATTAACCAAAAAAATCCTTTTAAGAAACACAAAACAAATGTTAAGGATAACTCATGAAAGAAAGCAATCTTTTTCTTGCACAACAAAAAAAAATGAGAAAATTGATGTTCCTTCCCTAAAACTTGTTTTTGAGGTAAGAATGCCAAAGAAAATCATCATCCAAGAAAAAGAAACATGAATCATGAGTTTTATGAATAAATCAAGACATTGAGAGAAGAAAGGATGAAGAATCCACTCTACATTGTGTATTAACTCATTAATGGTAGCTAAAGATTGAATATTTTATCTTGGAAGGGAGTAGAAACCTTAGAACCAAGAGAAGAGAGGTTGAGTAGCCGGTTGAATGATCAAGGAAGCCCTAAATTTGGACTTAAGAACTTGGGTTGAAGGACTGGGATTAAAACTGGCAGTTAAATGGGCAGACATGATGATTTTTCATCCGCCGGTCGATCGGACGATCGCATGTCGATCGGGCGGTCGCATGTCGATCGACCGCTCGAGCTGCCATGAGTTTTTAACCCCCCAAAAGAATTGTTTTTGAGAGATCTATATATATTGAAACTTTATGAAATTTTTTTCACATGAACTAGGCTTCATGAGGATTTCAAAGAATCAAGAATCACTCAAAAAAGATATTTCTACAATTTTCTAGAAAATCTACAGGTTCTTAGTGGCATTCTTGTAAATGTGAGTCATTTGTCAAATGTTTTCAAATTTTGCCCAAACTTTTTAGATACCAAAATATGATCATTTGAAGCATGTATATTGAGTTTGAGACACACATAGTGTCATTTGGTCAAAATTCTATCTCAGCATCATTTAGTTCAAAGACAAGCAAATTAACATGAAGTTGCTAATTATCAATCTTTAACTTATACTCATGGTTTTTCAAGAATACACACATGAATACCTAACATGAGTAAATCTAAAATTGTTTACCAAGTTTCAACTTCAAAGTGGAGTCTCTAAGATGAAATTTTACTTAGAGCTCATTTCATTTAAACAAGGTTTATTAAAATTTCTTAAGATATCAAAATTTTACCTACCCATGTAATTTCATAGATTTGACATTTAAAATTAATTATGAGTATAGAGACATCACTGGAGCATGAATATTCAATATTATACTAAGATTTTTGTAAAATCAAACTCATATCTCATTCTTGGAATTTTGCAAAACTTGTCATTTACTTATCAATTTTCTTCATGACAGTTTATCCTTCCATTAACATTCACAACTTGCAAGTAGACTTTATTAGTAGATTTCATGAAAATAAAGCTAGTAGTAAGCAACCCAAACCAAATAGCAAAGGGAGGAATCGCGTATCATTTTCAAAACCCTTTTTGCCAACTAGTTTGAGATCCGTTTCAAAATATATTATCATGAATCCAAAACGAATTTTAAGAGATCTCAAATGTAATATTTAATAAAAAATTGATCTCCAACCCTTCCTATTGGTTGAAAACCAAAAGTCCACAATTAGCCTATGATTTAGAACCGCAAGGTCGCTTAGGCCCATTACAGACCACATAGGTCTTCGAAGAGACCGAAAATCAAAAAAAAATCATTTTAATAAAATCATATTAAGAGCGGACAAGATCAACTCAAATCAACCGAGTATCATAAAACTCCAACTTAAATGAATTCTAATAAAGTGAAGGAGATGATACCAAGTTTACTTAGATTCCGATATCCATACCTATGACATCATGATGGTTTGAAGTTGCAACAAAATGGAGATTTTTCATTTGAATCCAATGTCAACTTCAATGTTCCATTTCTCATTCATACTTGTGTGGTAGCTCCCCCTACAAAAGAACAAGACACTTTTGGTACCCAAATAGCTTTGGGTCCTTGGGGGTGAGTTGGCCTAGGAATCTAAAGTGTCCTAGCAACACTTGGATTTCTTTTAAAGTCACAATCATGAATAGCATGGCCATATATACCACAACAAAAATAATTTCCATTAAACTTTTTGTTTTCATTTGTCTTTTGAATATGAGGCTTAAAAGTAGAATGTCTAACATGAGATTTAACATTAGCATGAACATTCTTTTTTGAAAAGACATTTCTACTAAAATTCTTAAACGATGAAATATTTTTCATTTCATTCACTTTCTTGTTTAGGTTTAGAACCTCATTTTTCAAATCAATCATGGAGTTATGTAAATCATGCAATTGAATTTTCAACATGTTATTTTCATTCTTTAACATGTCATTTTTGTTTTTCAAATTGTTGGTGTCGATACTTAAAACATCATGGCATGGATTAGAGACACTAATTTTTAGCTTCTCATTTTCTAGTTTAGCATCATGTAAATGAAAGCTAAGAGTCAAGTTTTCCTTCTTTAATTTTTTGTTTTCTTTATCCTTTTTAACCATCAAATCATACATGATCTTATATTCATCTAATAATTCATCATAAAGAAGATCCGAGGAACTAGATGAATTAGATCTATGATTATGATTATCAAGATTAGAAGAAGAGCATACCTTCTCGTCAACGTTCATGATGTTAGCTTCGTGACCATAGTGTGAGGATGCTTCACTTGATGCACGTGAGTGAGTGGAAGCATTTGACCTCCATTTTGCCTTGTTCTTCATACTATGACAATTCTTCTTCACGTGCTCTTTCTCATTGCATAGGTGACATATCATATTTCTCTTCCGACTCTTTGTACTTCTTTGGCTAGATACACTAATAGCTTCAAGAACTTCATTAGATATAGGAGTATGACAATTGTCATCGTCTCCTTCATTTAGAGTAACATGTTCTTTAGTTTTAGCATAATCATAAAGCATGTTCAAAGTAGCCCAAATATCATATGCAGAAGTACAATGCATGACTTTTTCAAAAATGTTAGTTTCCAAAGAACAATATATGCAATTTGTTGCCTTAGAATTTAACTCAATTCTACAAATTTGTTCCCGGGTCCATGCATCCATGTTTTCCTTAGGTCTACATATTTTAACTTTACCATATTAAACACACATATACCTTGAGTCTTTAAGAATGTATACATTCTTCCTTTCCAAAGACCAAAGTTTGACTCATCAAACCTAGGTGGTACGGACGCTACACACTCTAGTGTCATTTTTCGTATCATAGTAAAGTGTAGAAGAAATGGTGAAATCTCAAGCTATAGACCCACTCTGATACCAATTGTTGGGTACAATGGTCACACTAGAGGACGGTGAAAAGTATGTTATCTAAATCTTTCGCCTAATTTTGATTTTGATCATTTTCTTATATCACTTAGGCAATTCACGATTGAAAGACTAAATGCGAAAGCGATAAATGATAAAGCAATTAATACAAACAAGATATCAATGCAAATACAAGGATTTATAGTGGTTCGGCCCCAATGCCTACTCCACTACCTAAGCACTCCGCTTAGGATTTCCAAACTAGTTTAACTAGATTAATTATTTCCCTTACACAGAGGACTTTGACTCGAAGAGTCTCACTCTCAACCAGGGGCGAAGCTAGGAAATTATCGCAGGAGGGGCAAAATATAAAATTGCATATCATAGAAATAATTATATGGTAAAAAAAAATTAGGGGGGGCAAATATAACTAAATATTAATACATGTAATATAAATTGTTATATACTTATAAGGGGGAGACCAATTTCGAGGGGGCAATTGCCCCCCCCCCCTCCCCCCCAACAGTACACTGGCTCCGCTGTTGCTCTCAACCTAAGGCACTTTCACAGCCGGAAGTCTCCGCCTTCTTACCGAGAGCACCTCTTCTACCTCAACCATAAGGGATAACTCAACTAATCCTAGTAAACTATGTTTACACACGTGGCTTTACACCTTCTACACCAAGGTAACCACTTACACACAAGACCTAACACTAGGTCTTCTTACAAGCTCAAAAACAATGAAGTAAAAACAAATTAAAAACAAGTCTATTACAAGAAGAGGAAGAAAAGAACTTATCATAATGTAAACACCTCTTCTTTTCGAGTCTAGCACCCTTGATGAACCCTTTGATGAAGAACTCTTTGAAGGCGAGGGATCAAGAGCTAGGTTTGAAGAATTTGATCAATGAAAGAGCTTGGAGGATGCTAGAGATTACTCTTTGAAGGTTATTTGCATCACAAAATACCTAGGAGAGTGATTAAAGAAGTTGGGTGAGGGGTATTTATAACCCCTCAATGGAACGACCGCTCAACGGGCATTTTTTCGCCCGTTGGATGCCGTTCGGTCGCTTGTCGGTCAATCGTCGATCAACCGACCGATCGACCACCCAACGACCATTGGCAATTCTTGCTTCTGCCACTCTGTTCGGTTGATCGGAGGGTCGACCAACTGAGTCACGATTTTGCTCCTCTGCTATCCGGTCGATCGATCGATCGACCGAAGCAGGCACTACCAGTTTTTGGCCTCGGTCGGTCGATCAACTGATCGACCGAAGTAGCCTCTACCAATTTTTAACCATCTTCAATCGACCGACTGGTCGATCGAATTGGCTACTGCCAATTTTTAACACTATTCGGTCGACCGACCGGTCGATCGAACCTGGGCTGGAAATTTTTCTTTTTGATCTTCTTGTTGTGCGCTTTGTTTTCTAGTTTCGTTCTTCGGCGTGCTTTAACTTGAGGGACTTTCCATATTTTCTTTTGATTTGTCTAAGTCATCTCTGGTGCACGCATTGGTTTGTTTCAAGATCGATCGCAAGACGTAAAACTTGACTTGTCATTTATCAATCGTGCGCGTTGAACACTTCAAGAATTTTGTTAAATAGATTTGGTTTGTTATCATCAAAATAGTCATGAAGAGAATAAAGCATGAAGGAAGAAACCTTTAGCCAACATTCTCTCCAAATTTTCATTTATATTAAGCTCATTAAGGTTATCAGTGATGTCAACCTCAGCAAGTTCCATAGTTTCATTAAACTCATTACCTCTATCCATCTCAACATATTGATTAACTTCATCTACAGGGATTCTCTCATTATTTTTATTCTTGTTAACCCTACTCCTTATGTTTCTTCTATTAACTCTAATCCATGGATTATACACAAAAGCAATATTATCATAAACATCAATATTAGCAGCAACAACATCAAATTTATCATAAAAAGTACTTTTAACAGGAACAACAGTATTCATATCAGAATTTATCATAAGAGAGCACAAACTCCCTAATTACCTTTCTTCTGCGGACAAGAGGAAATTTGGTGGCCAAGGCAACCACACTAAAAACAGAAAGTGGGTAGTCTTTCATACCTGATGCATTGGAACAGACCTTCCCCATGCTTACCTATTTGTATTCCTTGTTTAACAGGCTTAGCAAAATCTAATTCAATATAGATACGTACAAATTTATGGACAAAATAGGTAGTTAAAAAATAATAAATATCATGAGAATATTATAGAGTATATTGACAAAGATCCACTTATGAAATAAGAGCATTTGTGCTTCATAGAATAGAGAGCAATTAGATAAACGATGAATTTTTATGTTTAGTACATAGATTAAAAGAATATAAAATTGATATTATCACCGGTGTAAATCAAATTAAGAAAAACTCTTATACAATATTCATTTTATATTATATCATATTTTATCCAATCAAGCACGTAAGCCATAAATAATTAGCTCTACAAATTGAAACTAATATCTTTTGAAAAGTCAATTATAAATTTATTTGAGGTAATTGATTATAATATATAGTTTCAATGCAAAATTAAGGAACTACTTATTCTAACTAATACTTTTAAAAACATATATTACTTTGTTTGATATCATCGTACCATAATTAGAAAAGATACATTACAAATTACAAACATATTCTAAAATACAATTTGAAATTTTTTGAAATAATTTCCTCAACTTGCAAGTATGCTTCATTAGTAGTTTTGATGAAAATAAAGCTACTAGTAAGCAACTCAAACCAAATAGTAAAGAGAAGAATCAAGTATCATTTTTAAAGTTCACTTTGCTAAATAGTTTGAAATTTGTTTTAAAATAAATAATTATGAATCTGAAATGAATCGAGAGATCTCAAAAAATAAAATATTTAAAAATTAAGATCTCCAACTCTTCCTATTTGTTGAAAACCGAAAGACCATAATTAGCATATGATTTAGAACAGCAAGGTCGCATGAGTCTGTCATAGGCTACCATGTAAGGTCTCCGAAGAGACCGGAAAATCAAAATCAAAAATTATTTTTTATATTAATCAAGAGCGAACAAAATCAACTCAAATCTAACAAGAATCATAAACACCAACTTCGAAAAAGACAAGTAGTGAAAAGGTGATGATACCAAAGTGATTTTGATGTCAACTTTACCTAAGCATCAAGATATCTTGAAGTTACAATTTCGAGATGATACAATCCTGGAATCTTCAAGCAACTTTGATCAACCAACTTCATCTCATCCTTGTGTGGTAGTTTCCCTTACAATAGGATATGAGACTTTTGATAACCAAATGACTTTATGTAATACCCCGGTTTAGTCCCACATAGGGAGTATATTGGATGTGGTGTTGGTTATAAGACTTGATGGGTGTGCTACCATCAACTCCAGCCTAAGCATTTTAATTAGGCCAATAGGTTGGTTTATGAAGTTGATGTGTCAGTTATCCCATCAAGCGGGTTGTAACAAATGGTATCAGAGCAGGACCTAGTCCTAGGCATGGTGAGAGAGCCTATGTGAGAAAGGGCTACCTGAGTGATGGGGTGGAGCCGCTACTAGGCTAGGCCTTACATGCCGCCGACTTGGGTGTGATTCTGGCCTATGTGTTAGACTCGAGTTGAGTCTTGACAAGTACGTCAAGACATAAGTGAGGGAGATTGTAATACCCCAATTTAATCCCACATCGAGAGTATGTTGGATGTGGTGTTGGCTTATAAGGCTTGATGGTTGTGCTACCATCAACTTTAGTTTAAGCATTTTAATTAGACCAATGGATTGGTCTATGAAGTTGATGGGTGAGTTATCCCATCAAGCGGGTTGTAACACTTTGGGTCCTTGGGGGTTAGTTGGCCAAGGAATCGAAAGGGTACTAGCAACACTTGAATTTCTCTTGAATGAACAATCATATATAGAGTGGCCAAAGATACCACAACAAAAATAATGTTCATTAAACTTTTTCTTGTTATCATTCTTATAAGCATCAGGTCTAGAGGTTGAATACTTAACATGAGAGGTATGAGATACATGAGTATTCTTAAATGTGTTATTTCTCCTTCTAGAATTTTTAAAAGAGGAAGCATTAGGTAAATTATTAACTCTGGGTCCTTGGGGGTTAGTTGGCCTAGGAATCCAAAGTGTACTAACAACACTTTGATTTCTCTTGAATGCATAATCATATAGAGTAGCTAAAGATACCACAACAAAAATAATATTCATTAAACTTTTTCTTTTTATCATTTGTATGAGCATGAGGTCTAGAAGTTGAATACTAACATGAGATGCATGAGTATTCTTAAATGTGTTATTTCTCTTTCTAGAATTCTTAAAAGATGAAGCATTAGGTAAATTATTAGCTTTTCTATTTAAGAACACAACCTCATTTTTCAAGTCATTCATGGATTTATGAATATCATTTAATTGAGATTTCAACATGTAATTTGCATTCTTAATTTTTGAGTTTTCTATTCTCAATTTTTCAATACCAATTTTTGAATCATTTTTCAAATCCATATTCTTGTTTTTCAAATCTTCTAATTCAAGTTTCAAGGAATCATGTCATGTATCAAGCATATTAGTGTTCAATTTTTCACTTTCAAATTCTAAGATTTGCAAGTGACTAGTAAGCTTAGAATTCTCCTTTAATTTTAATTTTCTTAATTTTCTTATTCTTTTTTACGAGCAAGTCTTACATCTTTTTACATTATTCTAGTAATTTTTCGTAAGACATGTCAAGAGATTTAGAGCTAGCTACTAGAATCATTTTCATCAACATTTTGAACATGACTATAAGATGGTAAATATACCTCGTTCCGAAGACCCATGAGGTAAAAGTTTGATGTTGCTTCATTGTCATGCCTAGGAACAAAAAGTTGATGGGGAAGCACACTTCTTCTTTTGGAATTTTCTTTTTCAAGAGAGAATAATTCTTCCTCTTATGTCCATTCTCTCGGCAAAGGAAGCATCTAAGTTTTTGTTTTTGATTCTTATTTGTGCTCCTTTCGCTAGAAATGCTATGGACATCAAAAGATACATTAGTAGTGGGCGGATGACCATTGTCACCACCACCTTCGATATAAGTAGTAATCTCTTCGGTCTTAGCATAATCATATAATACATTCAAGGTAGCTCATATATCAAATGCGGATGAATAATGCATAACTTTTTCAAGTATATCATTTGAGAATGAGCAATATAGAAAATGCATTGTTTTACCATTCAAATCAAATAGTCTAACTTGCTCTAGAGTCCGAGCATTAATATCAATGGTGGGTTCGGCATATTTATTTTTTAGCATGCACCAAAGATCCATACATTATGTTTTGATAAAAGCATACATCCTACTCTTACAAATAACAAAGTTAGACTCATCAAATCTAGGTGGTGTAGACACAACCAACTCGAGTGTCATTCTCAGATCGAGGTTAAGTGTAGAGGAGATGGGTAAAATCTCAATCTACGATCCGCTCTGATACCAAATGTAAGTCAAATGACCTACACTAGAAGTTTAGCCTAATTTGATTTTAATCGGATGCTTGATTACTTTAGGCAAAACACAATATGAGTTAATTACGTGCGAAAGCAAATGATAAGCAATTTAAGCAAGCACAAATAATAGAGCAATGCAAACACTATAATTTATAGTGGTTCGACCCTAATACATACTCCACTACCTAATTCCCGCTTAGGATTTTTGACTTAGCGTTACTAGATTAATTTTTTTTCTTACAATGAGGAATTTACACCGGAGAGTCTTCACTCTCAACCTGAAGACACTTCCACACTCGAAAGTCTCCGCCTTCCTACTGAAAACACTCTTCCACCTCAAAACCTAAAGGATAACAAATTCAATCCTAGTAAACTAACTAAACTGGTGGATTTAAGCCTTACAACCAAGGCAACCACCCAATCAAACAAACCTAGCACCCTAGGTTTGCATAAGTTGAAATACAACAAATAAACCTCAAAAATATACAAGTAAATGGAGCAATAAACCAAACAAACTATACTTAGCTCCAATATCAAATCCCTAATCCTCTTGAGCAACACACCACTTTCCTTCATGTTGTTTTGTAGATAATGACCAGTGATGTACTACTTAGTGGACATGGCACTGCTAGGGGAGCTAGCTTGTACTGCAGATCTCGTGGCGGATCTAGTTGAGTCGTAATCGAGTTATAGAGTATTTTCCATTCATGCATATGAACTATATGTATTTGCTTTAAGTGTGAACCTTGGAGTCTAATGTTATATTGGGATACTTATCATTTATGCATATGGATTTTTGGTTATCGCATCTCTTCCATACATTATACGTCCACGTATCCTGGCCGGTCATGTGTCCTTGTGAAACGGGGCATGACAAAGTGGAATCAGAGCAGTGTTAGGTCCTGACTACGACTTAGAGTTAGGCATTGTATGAGGCATAGCTAGCATGTCGACATACGGTGTGGCTGAGTCACGAGATTGGGCAGATGAGCTTGCGCACCAGCGGCGGCATGAATGGTTAGTTGTGAATTTATTAAATAAATTATTTGCATTTTGTTATATCATTTATTTCTTATTGCTAGTAAATGGAGGCAGTTAATGCTGCGATGAGTGGCAGTGGCAATAACTCCGCGGATCGACAAGGCCGAGGCCGAGGTCGAGGCCGCGGTAGGGAACCGCCAAAGAAGGAAAATGTGGGACAAGATCCCAAAGTTGCACAATTGGAGGCTCAAGTGGTCAAGTTGATTGAGGAGCTCTGTAGGAAGTGAGAGTTGAGACAGCCGCAGCCAGCGCTGATGGCACCGGCTGTGCAGGAGGCGGCAAGCCTGATATACTTGCAGTTAGAGTTGCAGATCGTCATGATATTGTAGCGGGAGCAGTCTCATATCTAGACTTTGTGAGGTTGAGGCCGCTAGAGTTCACTGGCACGGATAAGCGGGTAGAGGTCACCAATTTCCTAGGCGATTGCTTGGAGCTTTACGAGGTACTTGGGTGTTCGTCAGAAGTGACTGCTAAGATGGTCGGGTTGCAGATGAGAGCGCCGACCAAGGAGTGGCTTTAGACATGGAAAGCTCATAGAGAGACAGATGCACCACCCCCTACTTGGGAAGAGTTCAAGTCAACCGTAGTTGAGCGGTATTTGCCTAGGAGCGTCCGCGAAAGGCGGGCGAAGGAGCTAGTTTGAGCAGTTGCGTCAGACTGGCAGTATGATAGCTCATGACTATGAGATGGAGTTCACTCGGCTATCTCGATATCACCATGTCCTAGTGGCGACTGAGACTTCCATAGTTCGGAGGTTTGTAGAGGGGCTGAGGGCGCAGATCAGTAGGCTCATTTATTACACCGAGGATTCTACCTTTCCCAGGTATTGGATGAGGCGCTCTGGAAGGAAGCGTTAGTGCCGTCTAACAGACTAGATGGGTCGCTAAAAAAGAAGTTTCGACCTCATAGATCTAGAGGTCGACCATTTCATTATGAGGGGTCTGCTGCAGTGGCTCGCCAGCTCACCATCCGAGCAGAGGGCACAACAATTTTAGGGGCCGTGGGAGCCCAGGTTTGGGGATGTCCCGATGGCAATGTCCGGGGATGCGCAGCGAAAGGCGGAGGTACCGCAGTGTGGCTGTTGTTGTAGGAGGAACCGAGGAGCCTATTTTGGCTGTACAGATGCATGTTTTGGATGTGGACAGGTCGGACACTTCAAGAGGATTGTCTAGCCGGTGGTGGTCAAAAGGCAGAGCAGTCCAGAGGGAAGGCACCAGTGTTAGTTGCCTCGGTGGCCTAGAGGAACCTGGCGTTGGGAAGAGGTCAAAGAGATAGTGCTTCAGAGAGACCTCCTGCACCGATGTTCGTGATGACTCATAACGACGCTGAGGTGTCAAAGACTGTGGTGACAAGTACTCTTACTTTTTGCTCTTCTGCAGCCTTTGTGTTATTTGATTTGGTGCATTCGACGCACTCATTTATATCTACTAAGTTTGCCTCAAAAATAGGAAGAAAGCCTAGTTTACTTGATACACCTTTTGTGGTGTCGACGCCTATGGGCGATGCTATTATAGTAGAGCTAGTCTAGAAGTACTGGTGAGGCGTTCATTTGTGGACACATGTTAGAGGCAGAGCTGACACTCCTACCGACGCTAAAGCTTGATGTGATCGTAGGAATGGATTGGTTTGCAGCTCATTACGCGTCGGTGGATTGTATGGGCGAAGGCTGTCACTTTCAATAAGCCTGAGCTACCGCAGTTTACCAAAATATTGATCCCCTACTCGGTGATCCTACAACCATGAATATTTTGAATTGGGTCCTCTAGATTCTAAGTCTCACTTGCATGATCTCATCATGGTCCTAGATTCATTGCCATCATCCATGGGGTTCATCATAATCTAATAACAATTACACATGTAACAAATGATGAAAAAATTACCTTATTTAATTCATTACCCTTGAACAGTCCCTCAATACATCGACATATGATTGGCTTGAGAGCACTATAACTTTCATGGAGGAGTCCGAAATTTCTAGCAAGGTACTCTTCTCTTACGTGAATTCGTTTTGTGGTTTCTCATCGTCTCTCTCCCCCTTTTGTCTTTCAGATACTTGGTGGAAGGGCATAACCCTTTTGGGATCAGATCAACTCTTCTTCCTTTTCGGCTATGGTGTGAAATTGGTCCTTGCTCTCCTATCGAATTCTTCTATGTCGCTAAAGTAGATCATTTTGTTTCGGGATATCCTAAATTTTTTTAAAATATGTTCTTTTCACCTTTTTTCACTTTGTTTTCTCTCCGCACCCCAATACTCATAGCACACAACGGAGGAATCCCCATGATCTCGCGACAGGAACACCGCATGATGACGATAACAACCTCCCTCCTACGCAGCAAATCTATCCTCTTCGACCCCAAGCGTGTTCTCATCTTACGCTTCCTGCGCGTGCTTGGTCTGATCCCAAGCACGATCCTTAGCCTCAGTGCCACCAGTTCCAGCCTCGACACCCTCGAAGACCAAGCCCGGATTGCGGCCTAACTCTAAATGAGCACGACCCAAAAGTGCTCTCCTCGCGACCTTGGCTTGAGCCTAAGTGTGGTCCTCAACCCTAAATACGACCTTTGACTCTAAATGAGACTTGTTCGCTCTAAATGAGCACTACCCAAAGTGTATTCCTTGCGACCTTGTCTTGAACCCGAGTGTGGTCTTCGGCCCTAAATGCGGCCTTTAGCTCTAAATGAGTTCAGCTCACTCTAAATGAGTACGACCAAAGCGCTCGTCATGACCTCAGCTTGAGCCCGAGTGTGGTCCTCGACCCTAAATGCATCCTCTAGCTCAAAATGAGTATGATCTGAAAGTGCACTCCTCACGACCTCGATTCAACACCAATTGTGGTCCTCGGCCTCGGTGCCATCATCTTCGGCCTCAGCGCCACCTTCTTCGGCCTTAGCACTCTTGAAGATCTCAACGACCCCAGGTGAGCTTCTTGCGAACTCGGTTCAACATTGAGTGTGGTTCTAAGCCTCGACGCCACTACTCCTAGATCCAGCGCCCTTTAAGACCTCAACGACCGCAAGTGCGGTCTTGTCTCACACTCCCCGCGAGCTTGGCTTGACCCAAGCGCGGTCCTCAGCCATAGCGCCCTTACTCTCGGCCTCGGCGCCTCCACTTACAACTCCGAACTTGAATGATCGACTCCGATAAAAGTTCAAACTTAAAAGACTATCAAATAAGTAACCTAAGTCCTAACACTACCTTTGACAGGAATCCAGTCTCAACCTAAAGGCGATACATGACCTTGACGGCTATCCACTAGTTGACATCGGCCAGGGAAATGTCTCTCTTCGACCTGAACAATTACTGGACAGACAACGCCAGCTAAGATAAAATGGCCCTAAGCGCCATACATGGCTCCAAAGGAGTCGGTCAACTATGTAACGTCGGCATCCTTCCAACATGTACTCAGTTCGTAGCAAGCCAACATCAAGCAAAGGCATCAACTCAAAAGTATTTGCAAAAAAGAATATGCATATATATTCACAAGCTCACAAGGGGTAGACATACAACAAAGGACAACCACTATAGAGAAAACATTTTGTTATTACGATAGTGTTCATGACACCTCTCTAGTCCTACCATATTTGATGCCACTGAGAGCAAGGAAGCCTGATTGGATGAATTCTTTCTCTCCCCTAGCATGCCAAACTAGCCAAGAACCATCGTCAACAAAGGAGGGGGGGAGGATGTAGGCATAATCACCAAAGTGGTACAATCCCCGATGTTTCACCTTCCCCAAAGCAAAGCAGGTGCCCGACACCCACCTCAACATCCGAGGCAAGAGAGACGCTTGGTTCATAAGCCCCGCGGTACGAACCCACTACAGTTCGTCAGTAGCAAGTCCTCGTAGAGCTCTGTTGATCGATTAACGCCAACCTCCCCTCATCCTCCTCATAATCCCCGTGGTGGCCCAATGGTTCAACCTTGGAAACACTCTTAGTTTTGATGATAACAAACATGGTTCTAATAGTTTCATCAAAGTTTGGTCTCATATTGGACATATGATATGCATTCAGAGCTTGTTGGAAAAATCACGAAAAATCAAGAATCGGAGGCTTTGGAGTCGAGCATGTCAAAATTAGTTTAGGACTTAGCTTCTTTTATTGTAAATGCTCCTAAGCCTTAGTTTGATATCCTCATTGAATTCATAACCAAAAAACCAAAACTCGAACCCCGAAAAATTGAAAAACTAAAAAAAAAATCAAAAAACGGTCTTGAAAATTTCTAAGTATAGGAGGATCCTTGGAGGACTACATAATTTAGATATTTTCTTGTCATAAAAAATCCCAATAATTGTTCCTTAGGTAAAAACAAATTAAAGACATATTTTAAAGGAATTTTTAGAAATTATTAACCTAAAAAAATAAGGCTAGAAAGGCTAGAAATCTCTAAACTACCCAGAATGCCCTAAGCCAATTTTTTAAAAATTGCCCAGAATTCCTAGAATGCCCCCAAATGATTCTTTTTCAAATTATATAAGGTTTGAATGGTTTTTTGCTTCCATACTCTAATACCAACTCTATAAATACATCCAAAACTCCCTTCCTAAGGCTCCTAACTATTCCATTGAGCTACCAAAATATTTTCTTGAGCCTTAAAGAGTAATTCAAAGTGCAAACCTCAACTTCTCATTCTCAAAGTCTTCAAAACTCCATTTCAAGTCTTCAACCCGAATTTCTACATCATCTTGAGGCCTTGGAGTACTAGGAGGCAACTTGGAGAGGAGCTCATTTGAGTTTGTTTTAGTTTATAGCTTCTTTATTTGTATTTTCTTTCTTATTTGATTCTCATTTCAAGTTGTTAAGTGTGGTGTAGTGTTACATCTAGATTTCTTTATTTTTGAGTGTTTTGCTTTGGAATAGTAGTTGAGGCATCCTCTAAGGTTGAGGGATAAATCCTCTTTATATTCTTTAGGAAATATTCAAGTTATAAAGATTTAAGGTTAGAAATCTTGGTGAGGAGTCAAAGTAGTGGAGTATGCGGTGTGGTCGAACCACTCTAAGGGGGCGTTTGGTTACCCGCAAGTGTAAATGCTGCAAAATCTATTTGCATGCAAAAGCAAATGCCCGCAAATAGATTTTGCAGCCTACCGTTTGGTTGCCCGCAAGTAGAGTTGCAACTTCTATTTGCAAGCATTTGGTTGGCCGCAAATGGAAGTTGTAATTACACTTGCAACTTGCAACGTGCAACTTGCATCTTACGAAATTTTTCGGGTCGGGTCGGGCACGAATTTTCTCAAGTCGGGCTGAGCCGGGCCGGGACAGGACGGGCCGAGCATGCACGAATTTATCTGGGCCGGGTACAAACTTTTTCGGACAGGGCCGGGCACGAACTTTTCGGGTCGGGTCGTGCACAAATCTTTTTGGGCCGGGCCGGACACGAATTTTTTCGAGTCGGCCCGAGCCGGACCGGGACAGGTTGGGCAGTGCACGAATTTTTTCGAGCAAGGCTGGGCCGAACACAATTTTTTTTTCGGGCTGGGCACGAATTTTTTTTCTAGTCAGGCCGGGCCGGGCATGAATTTTTTTGAGCTGGGCCGGGAAACGAATTTTTTCAGGCCGGGTCGAGCAGGAAATTTTTCGGGCCTGGCCGAGCACGAAATTTTTTTGGCCGGGAATGAATTTTCTCATGCGGGGTCGGGCATAAATTTTTTGGGCCGAGCCGAGTCAAGATGGGCAGTGCACGAATTTTTTCGGGCAAGGTTGGGCCCGATGCGAATATTTCGGACTGGGCATGAATTTCTTTTCGTGTTAGGTCGGGCTGGGCATGAAATTTTTTGGGTCGGGTCGGGTCGGGACACGAATTTTTTTGGGCAGGGCTGACCACGAATTTTTTCGGGCAGGGCCAGACAAGAATTTTTTCGGTCCAGACCGGGCACGAATTTTTTTGGGGCGGGCCGAGCACAAAATAGTTTGGGTCGGGTTGGGCACGAATTTTTTGGGGTTGGGCCGTGCACGAATAATTTTGGGCCGGGCAAGGCACGAATTTTTTCGAGTCGGCACGAGTCGGGCAGTGCATAAATTTTTTCGGGCAGGGCTGGGTTGGGCACGAATTTTTTCGGGCCGGGCCGGGGTACGAATTTTTTTTGGGCAGGGCCAGGCCGACAGTGAATTTTTTCGAGCCAGGCTGAGCACGAATTTTTTCGGGTCTGGCCGAGCACAAATTTTTTCGGGCTAGGCCAGGCACGAAATTTTTGAGTCGGGCTGGGCACGAAATTTTTCAGGCCGGGTTGGGCACGAATTTTTTCGGACCGAGCCGGGCTGGGACGGGCCGTGTAGTGCACGAATTTATTGGGTCGGGTCGGACACAATTTTTTTCGGGGCGGGACGGACACGAATTTTTTCTGGCCGGGCCGGGCACAAATTTTTCGGGCCAGGCTGGACACGAACTTTTTTGGGCCGGGTCGGGCATAAATTTTTTGGGTCGAGCCTGGGACAAATTTTTTCGGGCCAGGCTAAAAACTTAGGCCCGACACGATTTGTCTGACAAATTAATAATTTTTAATTTTTGTATAATACTGAAAATATATTAAAAAATCTATCAAATGACATCAGATGTAAAATCTGACACTACCATCAGGTTCAGCACGCAAAAACCTACAACTTTGATATTTATCTCGTCTTCATCCGACGACTCTACGTCGCCAAAATTAATTATTTTCAATACTTAAATTATTGCATTTGCAGCCCGCAATCTTGTATTGCGGGCTTTTTGGGCTGCAATTCCACTTGCGGCCCGCAAATGATATTTGAAATACAAGTTGCAACTAGTAAATGCTGCAAAATGATTTTGCAGCCAACCAAACAAATTTGTTATCTAAATACTGCAACTAGAGTTGCAGCATTTGTACTTGCGGGCAACCAAACGCCCCCTAAATTTCACATGTTAGCATTGCTTATCAATTTAATCTTTCTTGGTATTAATCATTACTCATTTATATTTGCATCTTGAAAGCATATAACTCCAAATAGCAAAAATCTATACTTATGCCAACTTGAGAAAAAAAAATGGAATTAAACTTAGATTATTTAGGCTACACACTATTCATCCCCCCCTCTAGTGTGGTTATTTGGTTTACGGTGCGAATCCACCATAGTTTGTCTGTAGCAAGTCCTCGTAGAGCTAGAGCTCTGTTGATCGACTATCGCCAACCTCCCCTCATCCTCCTCATAATCCATGTGGTGCGAGCCCACAACAATCCCTAATCTACGCACTGCCAGCCCAAGGTTGACTTCTGGAGGAATGAAAACTCGCAGCACTCCCCACTTCATGCCAAGAGCTAAGGCACATAGGAAAGGAGAGAGGCATGGGGCTTTTAATGATTCGAAAGAGCCTCTCCATCTAAGAGACATTGGCCACACTCCGCTATCCATCAAACAACAGGTACTCAAGTGCCTTGAGAACATGCAAATCCTCGGGCCATCATTATCCCCTGCCAAAAACAAATACTGGGCAGGCATTGACAAGCGACAAACACACGAAAAAGACGCCCTTTTTCCCTGCAACCGCCATATCAGACACAAAAATCGAAGAGTCGCGATGTGGCATAATCTAAGCATATTGGGTCCTCTTCAATAATATTAACTAAAGACAGTGCACAGTCAAAAATCATAAACTAGCCTTGTGTCAGAAGCTCGACATATACAAAAAGCTCAACAGACGAACATAAATAGACACACTATTAGAGCTCAACACGAAGTCCTCAAACTCCGACCAAACTCGAGGGATGTGAACTGAACTAGCTCTTTGGGCTCGGCTAGATCGAGCCCAAAAGTGTTTGCACTCATGAACCAGACTCAGGTCCAACCAACTACACCTTAGTCCGGGGGCTCCACTCGACCAAACAAAGATATCAACATCCTTCATTAATTACTAAGAATTCGACATTAATGAGTTTGCCATCTCCGGGATAAACTTTGACTTATTCAAGATATATCCCCGCTAGATTCTAAGAGACATCATCGCTCGAAAATATCCTTGACCTACTTCATAAAAATAGACACAACGCACATCAGGTATACTCTCAATTTCAATTACACATCCATCATCTGAGATTCTCTCTTACTTCAGCGTCATAGTGTCTTTGCAAATGACCATTGGAGCCACACTAGACTAGGAGACGTGGAGGTATGCACTGTTCCAACTAGGGGTGTAATCGAGCTGAGCCGAGCCGAGCTTGGCTTGGCTCGAGCTCGGCTCGTTTGGAAAATAATGAGCTCGAGCTCGATCGAGCCTTGTTCTATTGGCTCAAGATCGGCTTGAGCTACATTCAAGCCACTCGAGCTCGGCTCGGCTCGGGAAAAAAATCAAGCCGCATGAGTTGAGCCGCACGAGCCGGGCTCGTTTGCAAGCTCGATCGAGCTCGAGCTTGACTAAGCTCGGGTTCTTTTTAGAGGATAACGGGTTCATAAAATTTAAAAATCAAACCCGGTATATAATATATATAGAATGCTCGATTAGGCTCGCGAGCCGCTCGAGCCGAGTATAGGTTAGCTCGAACTCGGCTCGCTCGTATGTCTGGCTCGGCTCGGCTCGGCTCGGCTCGAGCTCGATAAGTTCGAGTCGAGTTCGAATTTTTACCGAATCGATATCGAGTAGCTCGCGAGCGGCTTGGCTCGCTTACCCCCCTAGTTACAACTTCATGTATGTAAGAACATATATATTTATGCAACAGACAAGTCTTGACTAGTTTATATTAACATATTAATTAACTTTGATTAGAAATGTAAAATTAATCCACCATATACATTGCAAGGTAAAATCTTGGAAGCACATTAAAAAGTAGTTGTGTATTAAAACAGGTGTAATTTACATATATTTGCTCAACCAGCGAGTCTTGACTAATTTATATTAATATAATAATTAATTTTGATTCAGGATATAAAATTAATCCAACCCGTACATTGCCAAGTAAAAGCTCTTATTCACGTTAAAAAATTATTCACATTAAAAAATAGATGTGCATTAAAATAGGTGTGGTTTATATATATTTGCGCAACGTATTAATTTATATTAATATATTAATTAATTTTAATTTCTAATAGAATATTAATCCACCATATAAATTGCCAGTAGAAGGCCTGATGCACATTAAAAAAAAGTAGGTGTGCATTAAAACATGTGTGATTTATATATATTTGCGCAAAAAATACAGATCTTGACTAGTTTATATTAATATATAGTGCACTAAAACGGCTATGATTTATATATATTCGTGCAATGCATATGTTTTGACTAGTTTATATTAGGGATGAACTTCGTTTTGATCCCTATGATTTAAAATTATTAATTTAAATCTTTATAATTTCACTCCGTTAAAAAATTAGTCTCTACGATTACTCCAGTGACTAACGATGTTAAATATTATCTCGTGTGGCAATCATTTGTTGACATGATAGTTAAATTAATTGTATTTATTGCCACGTCATTTAAATTACGATTTTTTATTTTTGGCTCTTATATTTTCATAATTTTTTGATTTTGGTCTCTATATTTTTATAATTTTTTTATTTTGGTCCTATATTTTCACATTTTTTGATTTTGGTCCCTATATTTTTACAATTTTTTAATTTTGGTTCCTATATTTTCATGGCTTTTTATTTTTGGTCCTTATAATTTAAAAAATATTGGTTTTCATCCTCATAATTTTCACTCGATGAGGAAGTTAGTCCCTACCGTATATCATTTTCTTTGTTTTTCGCATCATTCCACATCTAAGGCCAACTCCTCACCTCCAAATTTTATATCAGGTTGTGCAACAGTTTGTTCGGATGCAGGCCATTCCGAACTAATTTGTTCTGATGCAGGTGGTTGTGACACAACTTCTTCAATGTAGGGACTAACTTCTGATGCGAAAAAAAATGATGTACGGTAGGGACTAACTTTCTCACTGAGTGAAATTACGATGATGAAAATCAATTTTTTTTTTAAATTATAAGGACAAAAAAAGGCATAAAAATATAGTGATCAAAATTTTAAAAAAACTATGAAAATATAAGGACTAACATAAAAAAAAAATATGAAAATATAAGGATCAAAATAAAAAAAATCGTGAAAATATAACAACCAAAAATAAAAAATCGTAATTTAAATGACGTAACAATGGATAAAATTAATTTAACTTCCATGTCAGCAAATGATTGCCATGCAGGATAATATTTAACACCGTTAGTTATCGGGATGACGACAGAGACTAATTTTCTAACGGAATAAAATTACAGAGATTAAAATCAAAAATTTTAAACTATAGAAATCAAAATAAAAAGAAGATAAAATTATAGGGACTAAAATTAGATTTATCTCTTTATATTAATATATTAAGATTCAGAATAGAAAACTAATCCACCCCATATATTGACAGGTAAAATCTCTAATGCACATTTTAAAAAATTAGATGTGCATTAAAACAGTATATTTGTGCAACTCGTAGGTCTTAACTAGCTTATATTAATATATTAATTAATTTTGATTCGAAATATAAAATTAATCCACCCTATATATTTCCATATAAAACTTCCAATGCACGTTAAAAAAAAAAGTGCATTAAAACACTATATTTGCAGTACTTGTAAGTCTTAACTAGTTTATATTAATATATTAATTAATTTTGATTGAAAATATAAAATTAATTCACTTTGGGGGCGTTTGGTTGCCCGCAAGTACAAATACTGCAACTCTAGTTGCAGCATTTAGATAACAAATTTGTTTGGTTGGCTGCAAAATCATTTTGCAGCATTTACTAGTTGCAACTTGTATTTCAAATATCATTTGCGGGCCGCAAGTGGAATTGCAGCCCAAAAAGCCCGCAATACAAGATTGCGGGCTGCAAATGTAATAATTTAAGTATTGAAAAATAATTAATTTTGGCGACGTAGAGTCGTCAGATGAAGACGAGATAAATATCAAAGTTGTAGGTTTTTGCGTGCTGAACCTGATGGTAGTGTCAGATTTTACATCTGATGTCATTTGATAGATTTTTTAATATATTTTCAGTATTATACAAAAATTAAAAATTATTAATTTGTCAGACAAATCGTGTCGGGCCTAAGTTTTTAGCCTGGCCCGAAAAAATTTGTCCCAGGCTCGACCCAAAAAATTTATGCCCGACCCGGTCCAAAAAAGTTCGTGTCCAGCCTAGCCCGAAAAAATTCGTGTCCGTCCCGCCCCGAAAAAATTTGTGTCCGACCCGACCCAAAAAATTCGTGCACTACACGGCCCGTCCCAGCCCGGCTCGGTCCGAAAAAATTCGTGCCCAACCCGGCCTGAAAAATTTCGTGCCCAACCCGACTCAAAAATTTCGTGCTTGGCCTAGCCCGAAAAAATTTGTACTCGGCCAGGCCCGAAAAAATTCGTGCTCAGCCTGGCTCGAAAAAATTCACTTTCGGCCCGACCCTGCCCAAAAAAAATTCGTACCTCGGCCCGGCCCAAAAAAATTCATGCCCGACCCAAAAAAATTCGTACCTCGGCCCGGCCCAAAAAAATTCATGCCCGACCCAAAAAAATTCGTGCCCAACCCAGCCCTGCCCGAAAAAATTTATACACTGCCCGACTCGTGCCGACCCGAAAAAATTCGTGCCTTGCCCGACCCAAAATTATTCGTGCACGGCCCAACCCCAAAAAATTCGTGCCCAACCCGGCCCAAATTATTTTGTGCTCGGCCCGCCCAAAAAAATTCGTGACCGGTCTGGACCGAAAAAATTCTTGCCTGGCCCTGCCCGAAAAAATTCGTGGTCAGCCCTACCCAAAAAAATTTGTGTCCCGACCCGACCCGAAAAATTTCATGCCCAGCCCGACCTAACACGAAAAGAAATTCATGCCCAGTCCAAAATATTCGCATCGGGCCCAACCTTGCCCGAAAAAATTCGTGCACTGCCCATCTTGACTCGACTCGGCCCAAAAAATTTATGCCCGACCCCGCATGAGAAAATTCGTTCCCGGCCAAAAAAATTTCGTGCTCGGCCCGGCCCGAAAAAATTCCTGCCCGACCCGGCCTGAAAAAATTCGTTTCTCGGCCCAGCTCAAAAAAATTCATCCCCGGCCCAGCCTGACCAGAAAAAAAATTCGTGCCCAGCCCGAAAAAAAATTGTGTTCGGCCCAGCCTTGCCCGAAAAAATTCGTGCACTGTCCAACCTGTCCTGGTCCGGCTCGGGCTGACTCGAAAAAATTCGTGTCCGGCCCGGCCCGGCCCAAAAAGATTTGTGCACGACCCGACCCGAAAAGTTCATGCCCGGCCCTGCCCGAAAAAGTTTGTACCCGGCCCGGATAAATTCGTGCATGCTCGGCCCGTCCCGTCCCGGCCCGGCTGAGCCAGACTTGAGAAAATTTGTGCCCGACCCGACCCGAAAAATTTCGTAAGATGCAAGTTGCACTTTGCAAGTTGCAAGTGTAATTACAACTTCCATTTGCGGCCAACCAAATGCTTGTAAATAGAAGTTGCAACTCTACTTGCGGGCAACCAAACGGTAGGCTGCAAAATCTATTTGCGGCCATTTGCGTTTGCATGTAAATAGATTTTACAGCATTTACACTTGCGGGTAACCAAACGCCCCCTTTATACATTGCTAGGAAAAAGTTCTCATGCACGTTTAAAAAACAATTGTGCATTAAAATGAGTGTGATTTATATATATTTATACAATACGTAAATCATTTTTTTTTATAAAAATTATAATAAATAATTATAGTAGAATTCGAACTAACTATGCTATATCTGCAGTTGGTAATAAAAATAATCTTGTCAGAAGTGGGATTAATATATGTCAGAGTAATCTCTAGGCAAGTGTTGAGTAGTTTATATTAATATATTAATTAATTTTAATTGAAATTCCAAAAAAAAATCCATCCTTTACATTGCTAGGTAAAAGCTTTGATGCACATTTTTTTTATAAAAAGTTGTGGATTAAAACGGCTATGGTTTATATATTTATTTGTACAATGCGCATGTCTTGACTAGTTTATATTAATATATTAAGATTTGGAATAAAAAATTAATCCACTCAATACATTGCCATGTAAAACCTCCAATGCACATTAAAAGATAGATGTTCATTAAAATAATATATTTGCACAACTGGTAGGTCTTAACTAGTTTATATTATTATATTAATTAATTTTGATTCAGAACATAAAATTAATTCACTTTATGCATTGCCAAGTAAAAGCTTCGGCGCATATTAAAAAAATAACTATGCATTAAAACAGATGTGATTTATATATATTTGCTCAATACACAAGTCTTGACTAGTTTATATTAATATATTAAGATTCATACTAGAAAATTAATCCACCCTATATTGTAATGTAAAGCCTCCAATGCACATTAAAAAAAAACAACTGTATATTAAAACAATATATTTGCGCAACTCTTAGGTCTTAACTACTTTATATTAACATATTAATTAATTTTGATTTGGAATATAAAATTAATTCACTTTATATATTTCCAGGTAAAAGCTTCGATGCACATTGAAAATACAACTGTGGTTTGAAGCCAGTAAGATCTTATTTGTATGAATTTTTTATTTTGTGTGATTTATAATATTTTTTCGTGTGTAAAAATAATCTTAGATGTCTATCTAGTCTTTTGATTGTAGTCTTAATTTTTATTTTAGAAATAAACTCGTCATTTTTGATAAAAATAATAATAATTCTTGAGTAGTTTATATTAATATATTAATTAATTTTGATTCGGATTCCAAAAATTAATCCATCCTATACATTATTAGGTAAAAGCTTCCATGCACATTAAAAAAAACAACTGTGCATTAAAAGAATTATAATTTATATATATTTGTATAACCCATAGGTCTTGATTAATTTATATTAATATATTAAGATTCATAATAAAAAATTAATCCACCATATATATTGCCATGTAAAACCTCCACAACTGTGCATTAAAACCGTGTATTTGCACAACATGAAAATCTTGAGTAGTTTATATTAATATATTAATTAATTTTGATTTAGATTCCAAAAATTAATCCGGTAAAAGCTTCATGCACATTTAGAAAAAACAACTATTCATTAAAACGACTATGATATTTATATATTTGTGCAACATTGACTAGTTCATATTAATATATTAAGATTCGGAATAAAAAATTAATCCACCGTATATATTATCATGTAAAACCTCCAATGCACATTAAAAAAAATAGTTGTGCATTAAAATAGTAAATTTACACAACTCGTTAGTCTTAATTAGTTTATATTAATATATTAATTAATTTTGATTCCGAATATAAAATTAATTCACTCTACCCATTGCCCGGTAAAAGCTCCGATGCACATTAAAAAAAACAGCTGTGCCTTAATTTTTTTTTTCAGGTTGAGTAGCAATTTGAGAATTTTTAAAATTTATGTGCCTATTTAAAAATGAATCGAAGATGAGGTACCAATGCAATTGCAATTCATCCTCGTTTATTAACGTCTAGTTTCAAGTAATATAATACATTTAATTTAACTTATATATTGTTAAAGCTACATTTTTTTATAGCACAATTTCACATAATATTAAAAATTATATATTGTTAAATACATCGTTCGATTCTAATAAAACTTTTTATTTTCATATTATTCCACTTACGAGATTTTGTTGACTACTTTTCTTATTTATCTTTTGACAGGGTCTTTCTTGTCAAGTACTTCCCAACACCATCACCCGCGTCGCGTTTTGGCCTCGTACAAATGTTTTTAAATTGTTCTATAAGTAATTATTTGGAAGTTGTCGTTTGAACTACTAATCCAAAGCCGTGATGAATTGTAGACTACTCAGCGAAACCAAGCTTTCTCTCTAGCCTGCAAGAAACCCCAATCTTCGCCCTCTCGCCTTCTTGCCGCATGGATTCCAGCGTCAAGAACGAGATCGTCGATGAGCCGGACCCTTTGCCGAGGAGGCTCACGACGGGGGCGGACGAGATCGCCGGTGAGGCGGACCCGTGTCCGAGGAGGCTCACGAAGGCGGCTCCTCCCCCGTTGGAGGGTTCGGTAATCGATCTCAGCAGCAGCGACAGCGATTCCGAGGAGGAGGCGGGTTGCGGCGGAGCCAGCCGGGGCCGAGATGGCGGCGGGCCCGGGCGACCGTCCAAGAAAGCGCGCTCTGTTGCGGCGGATTTACCCGTTGGCTTTCTCGACCCCCTACCGCCGGAGAAGCTGCTGGCCCTTCCGCCGCCTCCGCAGCGAGCGCCTCCGCCATTGACATTGCCCGGGTCCAGGCAGTTCTGGAAGGCGGGGGAGTTTGACGAGATACAGAACCCTAATTCAACGTGTCTCCCAGGTTTGCTTTGCTCTGTTGGATAATGCTCGCTGGTTGGCTTGTTTGTTAACTTTACCTCGGTTTGTTCTCAATCACGCGTGCATAGTAGTGGCAACGGAATATCTTCTTTTTGTCAATAAGCTTTCCATTATCTAGTTTTATCATGGCCGCGGCATATCAAGAGAAGAGCGCACATTCCCCTTTCTTTGAGGCAAGTCATGCGATTATCGGCCATTGTTTATCTGCACATTATGAAAGGGGTTTGGCGAACTGATTATAAATCTGTTCTTATACAACACCTGTTCCTCAATGTGCATCAGATAAACATCTTTGAAATGTTTAGTCTATTTGGAGTCAATTCTATCATCTTATTTTTCCATCCACTTAATGGAGAACAAATATGTTGAAATTACTTGTTTCATTTGCACTAGAGGTGGCAATGGGCCGGGCCGATCCGGGCCTGGGCAGGCCCATTTCCTGCTGAGCCCGAGAAAACTCCGGGCCATGCATGGCAAGGCCTGGTTGCTCAAAGGGAAGGCCCGGCCCGGCCCTCGGCCCACCCTTTCGGGCTCGGGTCGGGTTTGACGCCAAGCCTTTCCTCCTCGTGCAGGCCCTCGCATTGGCCGTGCCGAGCTCGGCATGCACGCCGTGTCGAGGTCCGAGCATGGCCCACATGCCCCAAGGGACGAGCCCAGCCCGCCCCTTGGGCACAGACAGGCCGGGCACGGCCCCGACACGAAATGTTTCGGGCTGGGTCAGGCACGGCCCCAGTCAGGGCCGGGTCCGTGCCGCCCATGGGCGGGCCCGGCCCATTGCCACCTCTAATTTGCACATTAGGACCAAAAGAGGGCCATGATATCTATTGGCATTTTACATTTATCATGGTATTTTTTGAAGCATACTTGTGGTTTTGATATTAGTTTAATTAGTATACTTCTGTGTGCTGTTTTATTCAGTTAAGTTGTTTGTTAGTGATATATAGCCATTTTTCTTGCATGCATATGTACTCTGCTGATGATTACATATTGTTTGCACCTCTGCATATGTATGCATGTATTAGTTGCACCTTTGATATTGTTGCAGTAAGAGCCATTACCTTTGGGCAATGGTTGCAGACAGGAAGTTATTCATCTTTGTTTTGCACTTTATCTGCTGATTCATCTTTACTATCTTTCCTTGGTTTTTTTGCATAATTTTACAATGTTTGAGTTTAAAGCATGCTACGGACTTACCATTGCAGCTTCAGGAATGGATCATGTCAGAGTTCACCCTAAATTTTTACATTCAAATGCTACTAGTCACAAGTGGGCACTTGGAGGTAATTGCAAGCCAAATCAGATACTTTCATATCTTATCTGTGTGCATTTTTGAGCTTATATTGACATAACCTTAACATGGGTAATTGAATGTGTGGTTTTTCTAATTTCACTTTTGGTTTCTTTGATGAAAGCCTTGGTTGAGCTTTTGGACAATTCTTTGGATGAGGTACTTTTTTTCTATTGTTATCCCCATTGATTCTGCGTACATCTCGTTCTTTTTTATATGTGATTAGCTTATGTTCTTACTTATAAGGTCGGCAATGGAGCCACATTTGTGAATATTGACATGCTTATAAACAAGAAAGATGGAAGCAAAATGTTGCTGGTTGAAGGTATCGAATTTATTTCATATTTCCTATGTTGAAGATAAAGGAACATTTTTATTTTTCTCTAGCTCCTGCAGTCTGATGATTCAAATTTGGAAGAGGATTGTGCGTGAGCCTTCTACATATATGCATGTTTTCGATATTCTCTTCATTTCTATCTGATTATTTAGTAGCTACCTTGAATATTTGCTATGTGGAAATTAATACCTCATACCTGTCTGGTTTATTTTCAAATAATCTAGTCATAGAATTTTTCTTATAAAAGATTGGTTACTTTGTTACACCAATGTATTTTATTGTTTATCTTATGAGGCTGCATATGTGACCTTGAAGGTTATTGTCTCTTTCCCCCTTCTATTTTCATATGTTTTTGTTTACTTTCTTAATGCTTAGCAGCAGGGCCAATTCTTTGGAATTTGATAAAAGGATAAGCTTGGAGCTATGTATATATGTGAGTTTAAACTTTAGAGTTTAGTGCATATTGTGAGTCTACAATTTTTCTGATCATATGCAAGGTTGGTGTGGTGGCGATTTTATTTCCATTTTTAATCCACAACCATTCTTCTATGCTTTTTGAGACTTCCAGTGAAGGAGATATCATGGTTATCGGATTTGCACATGTCCAGCTTGTAGGATTTTGATTAACATGGAACCAGCCCTTTGGTCAGTTGATTTTGTTAAAGCATTTGAGATGAGAAAGTACTGGGTTGGGCTGTCTAATTCACATATCTTGTGAACCACAAGAATTGTTTGGGTGGGCATAAATCATCTAGCTGTATAATATATGGTTAAATATCTAATGCTTTTAATTTGTAATGATATTGTATTATAATTCAATTCATTTAGGTAAATTTCATATCATAAATGAAATAAATTTCTAAATACTAAGCTTTGCAAGAGCTCTGGTCATAATTTTGTTGGTGCCTACTACAGCAATGGATTGTAGGTTCATGAGACTAATGTTGTGGGAATTTTATGATGTGCAATTAGACTTGCTAACTCTATAATTGTGATTTTTAGAAAACCTGTTGGCTTCTGGTGGAATTTTATGTAACTAATGTTGTGGGAAAACTTGGTGAAAAGATGCCTAAGTTAAGATGCAGGAACGATGGAGCTTAGTGGAGTAGCAACGATATCCTCGCTGAAGGGAAGTGTACCTAAGAAAGATACACTTGATGGCAGGTGGTGTTAATTTATTCTTCTTAGGAGATAGGAAATGGACAAAGCAAGTACAACCAAACATATAAGGTGAAAGATTGTAAATAACATCACATGGAAAGATGATAGAAAAAGGACTTTGGTCATGCAAAAAGGAAGAAGACAATAGATTTATGAGATAACAAACTGTGAGAGTTGCATCACTTCAAAACTGGAGAGAAACACTCATATAAAGTTAAAAGGTACGTGTAATTTCTACCAAATGTTTACTCTTCCATTTTGCAACCCCATTTTTATAGAGGTGATGGGAAGATTAAGATTGGTAGAGACTCCCCTAATAAACTAGGAAGGATTGGAATGTGCTTGAGAATTATTCTTTAGCATTGTGACTTCTCAACACATGAATAAAAACATCAAATTTGAGTTTTAATGCCAACAAAGAAAGCAAAGAAAAGAGCATTCTTTTAATAAGAGAACCACATCATTTTAGAATTATGATAAATGGAAATTACAACATAATTCTATCTCATATTCTCATCTTTGATGAGTCACTAGGATCCCAAAATATCAAAATGAATTAATGAAAAAAAGTGTAGAAGCATGTCTATGTACTCTACTGGAAATAAAGACCTAGAATGCTTTTTTAGTTATTAGGATCGATACTCAAGACCCTGAAGACTAGTAAGGGAAGGAATCATCTTTTGAAACTTTTGTAGATGAAGATGTCCTAGGCGACTATTGATTTGTAGAGGGAAAGACTCGGCCACTAAGGCGGAAGAAGGCACTCCAACAAGTTATTAGAATCCTTGAGACACATGCTCAGTGCCCATCACCCTTCCTATCTATGAATCATGGATAGAAATGGAGTCAGAGTTAGATGTGATAGAGCAGTTTAATACTTTATAAGTTTACTCCTAGATGATAACTTTAAAGGAAACTAAAAAATATAAAAGATTGAAGATAGGGTAATGAAGATGTAGGCGTAAACAACACCAATACTCTTGGTCAATGAATGTGAGTCATTAGCCAAAGTAACAATGGTGTGATGAGAGGGGGGTTGGAGGTCAGAGGAAGAGGACAGGTTACCAAAATATGCTTAGAAGCTCCAGAATAAAAATCAAACGATTAGACCCCGAGGTGTGCTTCAAACAAGTAGAAGAAGTACCTATGTGTTCAAAAGAGGATGTAGGCTGAGGAGCATAAGTCGAGCAGCCTGAAAACGGAGGAAAACAGTCATACTCATAGTAAAAATGCTTATATAGGCTCTTAAAGAAGGCTATAGGTGCCTAAGTTCACCTTTTGAGACAACTGAGAAGGTTGATTCGATTGAGCCGCACCAACTATATGAGTAGAATGACTAGGAGGATATCTACATAGTCTATAGCGAACATTTCTGGCATGTTTAAGCTTGTTGCAGAAAGAACATTAAGGATGTACACGTCTCCACGTCAGCCATTACCACGATTGCTGCCTCAACCATGATTATCTCTTCCACAACCTCTCTCCCATTGTAGGGGTAGGCTGTACCACAAGGGAATAACAATTTCTGACTGACTTTGATGAAGTAATAGTGGCTACAAAGACAGGTGTGATCTTGTGTAGGTGTCTGATAAGGATGAAAGCAATGTAGAAATCATAATTGGGGTTCGAACATTCTCGAAGTCAAGTTATATGTGTGTAAAACTATGATGGAAAGAATCTTATCAAAGTGAAGTTGGAATGGGAGATCTCTAAGATCTTCTCATAATAGACTGGCGAAGTTGGAAGAGGTTTCCAATAGTCTCATAAGCAAGTTTCAAAATAAGTAACATCTAAAAATACTTTTAGATACTCATGAATGGAGGATCAATAGGTTATCATAACTAGGCCAAAAATTGTGCATCAAGTTTTAACCAAGTGGGCCTCCTTTCTTCAGGGATGGATGAGGCTTGTGTGCTGAAATGGTGGTCTTGCCCTTGTCCCATGAACCAAGTTTTGACAGACGCCTCCCAAGAGGCAATGTTTTTGCCATTAAGTTTCTCCATAGTCATGAAGCTGGAAAGGGATGATAATGAGAGAGGTGTTGTTGCATGAAAGATGTAGCTGGAAGGAGGTATGTATGTGGTTGTTGCTGGGAGTAGTACTGGAATAGGTGGCTGATGAAGTCTATGGAAGGGGGTGGCTGTAGGCAAAGGCTGGAAGGATCGGTACATGTGGTAGTTGGAATTAATGTTGTGGGCGGTTGTAGTTTTAACTGTATTTTATTAATAGTTATTATTTAGTAAAAATAAATATATCAATCATTATTTTATTTATTAATATTTGTAGACATTTTTTTGTATATTCAATTAAAATATTAAGTTTATTTTAAGAATTTATAGTGCATTAATAATTTAATACATAACAGAGAATGCCTTAGTTTCATAAAACTACTATGATTTATTTTAATTATGTTCTCTAGTATCCATTAATTTTTATTGCCTATTCACTAAATTGACCAACTTCTTTGAGAAAACATCTTTGAGAATGCACCCCTTTACATGCTTTTAGAAATGACTTTGGAAATACTGTACATTGGGATAAAGGACTTTAGGCTTGCATTTACAGAATCACCAATTTTTTTCCTGAAGTGCTTTGAAGGCTGAAGGCACTTTGGCAAAGCATTACAAAATTCACCTTAGTGCCATCTGAAGTTTTTGATCAATTACTTCATCTAATAGTTTGACACCTATGGCTTGAGGTGCAATATAACAAATTTAAAATGACATGTTATAGACAAAATTGTGAGATGAAGGGGCACTTAAGTCAATAGTTGTGTAAATGAAGTGAACAAGTAATGCTTTCGGTCTTCAAAGTGCCCTGTTGGGTTATCAAAATGATCGACCAAAGAAGAAAGAAATTTTTTTGGGTTGGATCGGAGAGCATTTCGATTTCTGGTCGATGTTTGATTGATTGGAGTAATGTCACTTGCCTTAAGTCAGATGGTGGTACCGGCATTCTTGATATTAACTCTCACAATTTGGCTCGTATCGGATCTTGGTTATGGAAATTCATGCAAGGTTGGGATCTCTTTTGGGTTCAAATTCTACTTCATTTATATGGTAATTATTGGCTCTGGAACTGTCCTCGTCTGATTTGAAGCTGTTTGCCAGTTTGGAAGGATATCTTCAGCACATGTGACTTCATTATTGCTGGTTCTTCTTCTCTGGTTGGCTTGGGTAATCATACCAAGTTGTGGACTGATCGTTGGCTTCATGGAACCAGTCCTGCACTTAAATATCCTCATCTCTTCCATTTCTCATAGCAACCCAACTGTTTTATCTCGGAGGCCCGAAGCTTCAGCTCGGATGGTGTTTGTATTGGCTGGAATCTTTCCTTTTCTTCCTTTGTTGATTCTGATTCTTTGGTATCTTTGGCTGCTGATTTAGAACCTCTCAAGCACACAAGAAATCCTGATTCTATCTCCTGGAAATGGGAGGCTGACGGAAATATCTTCTCTCTTTTCGGGGTATTACAGACCGTCATCATCGGCTGGTATGGAACTCCAAACTTCCTCAAAAAATCTCACTATTCGGCTGGATTTGGATAAGGAGAAAGCTGCTTACTAGGGACCGTTTGGTGCATTGGGGTATCACTTCGGATGTGGCATGCTTGCTATGTTCAAATGGTATTGACTATCGAGTCACATTCCCATCTTTTTGATGTGTGGCCTTACACATGCTCGGGTTGGAGAATCTTCCTCTCCTTGCTGAGAATTCAGTTCGTCTCTCTTCCTTCGCTCGGGACTGATGATTTGTTGACTTCCAATTATCGACGGACGAGACTCAAGATCATATGGAGTAGGTTCGTCTGGTACGAACGTAATAGGAGAGTTTTCCAGCAAAAGAGCTCTCCTGCCTAGATTCTCACTGCCTCTGCTGCATGCTTCTCCAACCTTTGTTCGGCTTAATTCATGTTGCGGGGAGCTTGCTTTTTGGTTGTGCTGCGCTGTTGTATTTTCCTTGTTTTCCTTGTTTTTAATTGTGTTTTTCACTTCCGCTCTCTACCTGTAACCTTTCATTACTCTTGAATGGAAACAAGATTCTTTGCTTAAAAAAAAAAGTAATGGATTCCATTTATAAGAATCCTAGTAGGAAATAGGTTGTAGAAATAAAACAAATTTCATTATAGAGAATTTTGTGCCATGCAGTGTTGTCAAAGGCGCAAGCCATGGCGCCTAGGTGAGTGCCAAATGACCTTCGCGACCACCTTTAGTGAGGCACATGAAAGGCGCGCGCCTGGGCACAGTTTTTTGAAGCGCAAGGTGCGCGCTTGTTGCGCCTTGTTCAAACTAGTTTTTTTTCTTTATTAGTTAGGGGACCACCACTTATTATAACATCAAAATAGTTAAAAAAAGGACAATAGGGTTGGAGAACCCACTAGATCCACGCCCTAGTGTTGGTAGTTCAAAAGGCTTGATCGAGCATGACTTTTAAGAGAGTGAGGTGGATCCGTGTGAAACATAAGATGATGTTGACTGATACAAGTCAGATGGGATGGTGAAACTAATAATAGTTTGAGTGATGGGGATTCCGGGGATGATCTATAGGTAGTAGGGACTACGAGGATCACGAACTTGGTTAAAACTTAAAAGCTTTGGTGCTTTACATTTTGATTTGAATTACCTAGTTTGATGGATTATTAAAAACTCTTAGTTTTTAAAAGATTTTGTTATTTGTCTCTTTAATTAGATACATGATATGCGATGTTTTGGTTCTCTGTTGGAATTGCTAATGTTATAGGCATGGTTTAAAAAATCGGTCGAAACGGTACGGTAAGCCCGGTATTTACCGATTTTTGGGGATTCGGGTATTCGATATACCCGGTATTTGAAAATACCGGGTATATATGGTATACCGGGCGGTATATGTATCATACCGCCCGGTATGACGCGATATCGGTTTTTTTTTTTTCTGGTTTTTTTTAGAGTTAGATATAACTCTAATAATACATAATTGATGAATAAAGGCTTAAAATCAATATTCAAATGTCAAATACATGAATGCAATGTTTAAAAGCTATTTGGTACTGTATTAGGATTTTTCACATATACCAGAGAATTACATTAGAATTAATATAGGGCGACACAATCCCACAACCCAAAGTGTCTAAAAAATTAATATAGTGGGACCGCCGAAGACTCTGCGTAGCGCAACATAAGACGTAGTGCAACATCAACTAAGATGATGAATACCATGTGTCGCCCTATATTAATTCTAATGTAATTCTCTTATATCTGTGAAAAATCCTAATACAGTACCAAATAACTTTTAAACATTGTATTAATATATTTGACATTTGAATATTAATTTTAAACATTTATTCATCAATTATGTATTATTAGAGTTATATCTAACTCTTTTAAAAAAAAAACCGGTATGGTGTTTTCCGTACCGGAGTATGGTATGGTACCAGTTTCGGCTAGGTACCGAAATCGGTACCGAAACCGAGATTTTAAACCATGGTTATAGGTGCAATGGTGCATATAATCTAATTCTTAATTTATCATATTTTTTATTGTTTGATAATGATAATGTTTTTAAAAAGGTGCGCCTTGCTTCAGTCAGGCGCACGCTTTTTTTGCGCCTTCCGCCTCTGGCGCAATGAGACATTTGCACCTCGAGTGCGCCTCATGCTTTTGACAAGTTTGGCGCCATGAATCATAGAATGATAATATTTTTTTTCTATAAATCAACACTTTCCATATATTTGTTTTCTTGTAATTCAAAAAATTTTCTATGGTCTTTCACGCATATGCTTTTTCTTTGTTAATCTCACATATTTTATGTAACATTAGTTTCTTATGTTCTTCTGTGCAGATAATGGTGGTGGAATGGACCCAGATAAAATGCGGCAGTGCATGTCACTAGGGTATTCGTCCAAGAGCAGAATTGCAAACACAATAGGTCAATGTGAGTATCCACCATCAATGAGAGAGAAAAGAGAATAATACTTGTGCATTGAGCAGATTTTTGGTCTTTGCTGTTGATATGCATTTATTTTTATGTTTTTTATATTGTTTAGATGGAAATGGCTTTAAAACCAGCACCATGCGACTTGGCGCAGATGTTATTGTGTTTTCTCGTAGTCGTGGGAAAGAAGGAAAGAGGTTAATATTCTTTCCTAATTCTGCAATCACTTATAAGTACATGCAGTTATATTCTTGAATATATACTCACATTTTTGGCATATCTGTATATGCTGATTGTTATCTATATGGATGGGCATTTAGTGGCCATAACCATGTCTTCATTGTTTCATTCAAACTTCTGATTTATGCTACTTATTGGTACTACAAAAAATATTAACATGATCATGAATTTTGTGGTATAATGCACCAGTAGAAGGAATCCTGATGTTATTGGTGCCTGTACTTTTTGAAGTTTAGTAGTCATTTTTTTTAAAGTAGTTAAATTAATTACAATACGGATTTTTAACAATATGAAGCTATGCTCCATGTGGCAAGTTGCTTTGTTTTGTAAGACTGAGACTTGAATTGCCACATTGGAGATAAGAATTAATGAAATTAATAAAAATATTCTATAGATATAAAAAGTTCAAATAATTGCTTTAAGAAGGAAGGTTTACCAAATAACATTGAGGAGTTAAATATTGTGACAAATATATTATTCTTCAAGAGAAGTGCATGTGAGGCAACATTTAGAAAATTTTAATTTATTTTTGGGATAAAATGTTTTGTCCGTTGTAATACTCGTTGTAATACTCTGGTTTAGTCCCACATCGGAAGTATATTGGATGAACCGGTCCCACATTGAAAGTATATTGGATGTTGTGTTGGTTTATAAAGCTTGATGGTTGCGCTACCATCAACTCCCGTTTAAGCACTAGGCTAATGGTTAAGGCCTAGAAAGTTAATAGGTGCTAATTGGTATTAAAGTAAGATCTAGTCCTTGATTTGATGGGAGAGCATATGTGAGAAAGGGTTGTCTAGTTAGGGTGGAGCCGCTACTAGGCTTGGCCTCACATGTCATTGACTAAGGTGTGTAATTTGATGTTATTGCGTTAGTTTGACTTGGGTCTTGATAGTGACATCAAGACACAAGTGGAGATGACTAACTTACGCTTAATCATTTTAGTTAGACCAATGGTTTAGGTCTGTGAAGTTGATTGACCAGTTATCCCATTGGATTGTAAGGGCAAACTATAGTTTACTTTCTTGTGGATATACAGATTTAATGGTTGTTTGCAAGTGCACTTTGCCCACTTGTGGAAAACATTGCTTGCACATTATCAACTTGTGGAGAAGCCAATAGTAAAAATTGCTTAACCTTTTAATCAATTTGTTTACTTATAGTTAGTGCAGCCAACTTATTACCTTGTTTGATCCACTTGTTTTTGAAACCATTGTTTAGTTTAAAGTAGGTGGTTAATAAAAAAGGCAATTGGTAATAGTAATTATTTTAAAAGAAAACCATGCGTAAGGCACTTTGAAATGGGCCTATGCCTTGCTATAATTTTGATGTGGAATGAAAGATATATAAGAACTAATAAATTTATTTACAAATATAAGGTTTAGATATATAATCTAGAAGATCTTTCATTTTTCCCTTGGGTTTTGCATCATTGTCTCTTTCTTTTTGCTATCAACAATGTGAAATGTTATTGCTAGCATGGTTTAAAATATCGGTACTGTACCGTACCGACACACGGTACAAAAAACCCATACTGGGAGTGATTTTTTTTGATGTTAAAAATAACTCCAATGACACATAATTGATCAATAAATGCTTAAATTTAAGATTCAAATGCCAAATACATGAATATAATGTTTAAAATGCGGATGAATGACGTCCGTCGTAATCGTACATATCTTGGGGACATACACGATCAAGGTCGACACCAAAGGTCTCCAATGCCCATCTTTGGAAATTATCCCATGACATAATGCCATTGTATCCATTATACCACATTGACATTAGTGTTTTTTTATTGGCATACCAAAAACTAGTCACTGTATCCGTATAGTCAGCTGAGTAGGTACTGTATACAGTGTAGGTTGATTCAGAAACCTCTTGCAAGCTACTTATCATATCGTGATGGTAGTCTTGCAAAGTTGTCAGTCCACCTCGACGCCAGCTTCTCTTCTCGTACACCCTAGTTGTTCCTCCCGTTCTAGCACTGATCCTGATCTTAGGTGCAGTGGTCGAAGTATTGCTCATTCGTCCACAGATCGGCAAGTGTCGGTGTTGATGGCATGACGATGTCTTCTCCATCATCATCATCTCATTAGTCTTCTGTGCTCCTACTGCAATGAACCGAGGGCTCGTCTTCTTCGTCCTCTTCCGCTTCCGCAATCGCATTTAAAGGATCAATTGGTCGTTTTCCTTTGGCTTTGCCTTTTGCCTTTGAAGGTGAAGGTGCTGCCTTCTTTTGTCCCTTTGATTGGGAAGATGGAGAGTCCGACGCGGATCGTTGTCTTGCTTGCCGAATTCATTGAGAGTCCAAGGGAGCAAGGGTTATGTCCCTCTCAACTGCTTGGTTGTCCGTATCTTCTGGTTGGCTCTCAGACTTAACTCCATCAGATATAATTGGTGAAGGCCGAGGTGGTTCGCCTGGTTCATCAAGAAGAGGCGGGTCACTCTCTATCGCACTCTACCAATCAAGTATCGAGTCCGCATCGCCTTGTACGAACTCGACATCGAACAGATCTACATATTGAATCTCTTTATCTTCGTTCTGTAATGCTCGCAATCGAAGCCGCATGTTGTAATAAACATATACGAGCTTCTCTAATTGGGCGTATGAATGGCGGTTACGCGGCTTGGTATATATCAAGGCGAAGGTCAATCAATTCTTCTTGCATCCACTTGATGATGTGGTTTGCGAGAGGATGCGTGTTGCAATCTTTCGAAGAGTTGGAGCTTCGATTCCAAATTACAACCATCATTTGAGTGCAATAGATTTAAAATTAATATTAGTAACGAGATTTTATCTGTGATAAATAAATTGAATTTTTTTTTATCTACCTGGATCCATAGAATCTCGACACGAGATTGCAAATGAATCTCCAAAATTGCCACTTGAATCTCGGAAACATCTTCATTCATTGATAGCTTGTGCCGCTTCTCGGTTGGATGCCGACATTCGCTGTATGACTTTGCGGAGGGGATATAACAAACTATTAATCGTTCCAAGTTCATATATGTACCGGTATTGGTATGCAGGATTTAAATAACCTTATAAAAAATTATAAATTCAATAAATAATTCAGTATAATGAATTAAAATTAATAATTTCAGAAAATTAAATAAAAAATACCTGCGACGTGTATGCCACGGCTCATTTGATTCTCCCATCTCCGGGATATAAAGTCGATGAAGTATTGATACTTGGCAGGAGCAATCATAACCCTCTAGATTTCTTCCTGTGCTTGGTGGATGTAGTGGTAGATATGGCCCATTTGAGGCGTCTTTTCCATATTTCCGCGATGCAATCCCAAAAGCACGTCTTGGGGATGTTCTTCTCTGTTTTTTTTCATTAGTTTCTCCGGCATATCTTGATGTAGACCATTTCTTCGGCATATCTTGGTAGATATGGCCCAACTTACGTTGTTGGAGCGACCTTAATACGATGAAGTTGGTTGCAAAACGAGTCGCTCCCGGTCGAAGAATTTCACCTAAAATATGGAATTATCATTAGTAATTATTTATAATAAACTAATTAATAAATAAATATTGTAAATTATTTGAAAATAAAGTACCTTTTGTAAATTTTTTAATAAAGGCATGTACCTATGTGTGGTTGTAGATGAAGCGCGTTATTTATTGCGCCTTCTTTATCGTCGACTTCACCATCGATATATCACCATATCTTTCATCATTAGGACTACATAATGGACGCATATTGAATCCAACATATGTAAGGATAATCCTGTTCAATTATCTCACCTGCCCTTTTGAAATTGGCTCCGTTGTCGGTTACAACTTCAATAATGTTTTGGGGTCCAATCTCCTCGATCACCTCCGTCTTCAGCTTCGAGATGTAGTAAGCGTCATGGATTTCATCGGACGAGTTCACCGACTTGTGATAAACAACCCTTTCTGTTGCAGTAAATGAGGAAGTTGATGATGCTCATTCGGGTTGGCCCGGTCCAACTATCGCACATCAAATTGCAGCCGTACTCCCCCATTGTCGCTTGATTTCGTCGATCCATTATTTTATTTCATCGACCTCTGTTTCAAAGAAAGTCCTTAAATTTCATAGGGGGTTGGAGGGGCAATACCTGGGCATACATTTTGGATGGTAGACACCATGGTTCGGTAGTATGGGTTGTTGGCTGTATTTACGGGAATCCGATTGAAGTGGAACCATTTAGAGATGGCTCTCCCCAACTCCCACTTCTTGTTCTTGCTCCAAGCATCTTCTATGCGCGTTTGCTTTGATGATGGAGGAAATTCCCTGGGATCAAGATGAGAAACATCAACATTAATTTTTCTTACCGCTTGCTTCGAGGTTTGTGAAGAATTCCCGAATGCCTCCTATGCTCTGCGGTGCTCTCATGCTAGAACTCCGGCTAATATGAGGACCAGAGGGAATTGAACTGCTTCGGTCCATTGCTCCGATAGCTGAAGTCGTGCTGACACTGCTTGTGTCACCGCCATTGCCACCTCTATACTCAAATTGAGATCCGTGATAATACATTCGATCTCGTTCGAATGTAGCATGCTCCAATGAAGCTCGGATGCCGACTTCAAGTTTCGGATACTCGTCGTCACCCCGAGCTTGGTAATGGCCACCCCCATGTTGGTTGACTTCTTGGGTAGCTCGTCGGTCGAACTCGACTTGTTGAGTTGCATCCTTAAGACGTTGCTCCTTGTTGGTGAGCATATATTTGAACTTCTTTCGGACTTTCGCTGGTGCGTTGGGGCATTTGGGGACGTCATCAGTTGTTCTGTCCAAGTGTTCCTTCAATCGAGTGACGCCTCCACCACGTGAAATCATCTTATAGTAGAGGCATTGCTAGTGATTAGCCTTCTCCAATCGACGACCGTGCTGCCATGCGGGGCCCGCTTGAGATTTCGGTGTCATTTCAACATAGTTTCGGTGTGAAAATTAAGAAAATAGAGATGGGAGAGAGAGAGAGTTTGAGAAAGATTGAGAGAGATTGAGAGTTTAGATGTAGAGGGGTGAGTGGGGGTGAAAGAGAGGTTTTGGGGGTTTATAGAGCCCTTAAAACCAGTCAAAATCGGTCCCAAACGGCTCTATATAGTCGTTTGGGACCGTTCAGCTACAGTACCCAATGGCTCTTAAAAGAGCCTGTTGGGTCATACTGGGCAGTATCGCTCGGTATGACATTAAATACCGCCCGGTACGGGCTGTATTTACCGATACACTCGGTACAGTACCACCTAGTACCAACCTTGTACCATGTGTATCATATATCAGTTTTTCAAAAAATCGGTAAATACCGATCGTACTGGCCGGTACGATATGGTATTTTAAACCATGATTGCTTGTGTTATAAGAGAGCAAGGAATCCCACTTATAGTGAATTGTTGATTACCTAACCCATTGTCATTGGAATTAGATTGTTCTTGTTCTATTAATTAGGGGTGAGCATCGGTCGGGTCAGGTCAAAACTCGAGCCGACCCGAATAACCCGAACCCGAATAAAGAGGCTCCTACACCATCCGACCCTACCTGAATAAGAGTTCGGGCCCCGACCTGATTAACCCGAATTAGATCGGGCCCCAACCCGATTAACTCGAACAAGATCAAACCTCGACCCGATTAACCCTAATAACCTAATTGTTAGAAGCCACGCTAATTTGCAGTAGGCGTCGAACCCTTGCGCTCTCCATGCGAAGACAACTCTTTGCTCGTGCTTCTTCGTGCGTTGATCCCTTCCCAGAAGAACCTCAACAAGCCTCATTACCATCACCCTTGCCGCTGCCTCCTCTAGCGCCGCAACGGTCCCTCCTCTAGCGACAACCCGAGGCTGTGCCTGGCGATTGTCGTATTGTTTGCCCTCCTTGGTGTCCAACTCTACCCCCTCCTCGTTTGGCTCTTTGTCCTCCGAAATCCCAATCGTCGCTAGTTGCTCCCTCACTGCCATCACCTATGTCTCCTTCGACGCCCAGGGCCTCTGAGCGGCGCGCTCATTAGCAACGTCGAGTTTGTTCTGCGTATCTATTCGAAGAGGAGCCTCCAAGACTTCTTCCCGTTTCGGATTCGCGCTCTAACCACTCCCCGATCCGGGTCGGGTATATCAAGGCTTTCACCCGACCTCACTCGACCCAAATAAGGGATATGAAATCCCTAAAATTTAGACCCGAATCGACCTGACTTACCCGAATAACTTGACCTGAATTGAATTTTCAGGTTGGTTTTTTCGACTATTTAGGTCGGTTGGGGTTTTGCTCACTCCTACTACTAATCAGCTTAGCTAAATCTTGTGAGCTAGGATACGCGCCAGAGTATGACAACTTTGGAAAGTGAGGTAAGACTCGAGTCTTTGTAAGAAGTTAAGAACCTACTTAGTTGAATGGATGGACTCAAAATTTAGGAGCTACTTGGGATCATCTAGTTGATCCACAGTGTCTAGAGCGCTAAGAGATGGTGTTTAAGTTGCCCTAGTTGTGTCTGAGCTTGAGCTTGACCATTCTGCTGGATTAGGATGTGAAGAATTTGAAGAAGAGAATCCTGTATTCTTCTTTGTTGTGTTTTCAAACAATATACAAGGCCCAATTTATACATAAGGAATGAAGCCTATTTAGGAAAGTTTACAAGTAAGGGCAGTAAATAAATCACAATCAAATCACAAAGAATTAAGGCCTAGAAATTTGCCTAATCACAATCTAGGAAAGTCAACACTCCCCCTCAAGTTGGTGCATAGATATCATGCATATCCAACTTGCAGACCAATGTATGAAATGCCCTATTGTTGAGCCCTTTCGTAAACACGTTAGTTAGCTGCTTGTCAGACGTCACATGGAATATGCTCAAGGAGCCATCTGTCAGCTTTTCTTTAATGAAGTGCCGATCAATCTCTGTATGCTTTGTTCGGTCATGTTGAACTGGATTATGAGCTATAGTGATGGCAGCTTTGTCATCACGAAATAAGGATAGATTATTCTTTTCTGACAACTCTTCCGCAGCTATAGTAGCTCACAAACACCTTGAGCCATGGCTCTATACTCTGCTTTAGCACTTGACCGAGCAACCATACTTTCCTTCTTGTTTCTCCAAGTGAAATGACTAAGTTTCCTCCCAAAAGAGTACAATAACCGGAGGTCGACCTCCTATCACCCGAAGATCCAACCCAATCTGCATCAATAAAGGCTTCTATGTGGAGGTGATCATGTTTGGAGAAAATAAGACCTTTTCCTAGAGCAGACTTCAAATATCGCAAAATATGAAAGACAACCTGCATGTGAGGCTCACGAGGATCATGCATAAACTGGCTTACCAAGCTGACTGCATATGCTATGTCTAGTCTAGTGTGCGAGAGATAAATCTCTGATATCTTCCCAAGTCAACTGAGACGAAATGAAGATTCCCTATTTTGATATGCAACTTCAATCCCAGAAGCTTTTTTAATCGAACCATCTCTTCTTTATCATCTCTTGTCATCACTATGTCATCAACATAAACTATGAGAAGAATGATCTTACCCTTGTGATGCCTCATAAATAGGATATGATCTCTATTGATAGCCAAAAGAGATCATGGCTTTGCTGAATCTCTTAAACCATGCTTTGGGTGGTTGCTTGAATCCTTACAAGGCCTTCTTTAATCTACACACCTTTCCTTGTGTTCTTTCATCATCAAATCCAGGAGGATTCTCCATATACACCTCTAAATCTCCAGGAATGTATTTTTCACATCGAACATTTAACTGCTGTAAATCCTAATCAAGGTTGGCTGCACAAGATGGTACGATTTTGATAGTGTTCATCTTAGCTAAAGGGGCAAATGTCTCCTAGTAGTCCACTCCATAAGTGAGTGAATCCCTTAGCTACTAATTTGACTTTGTATCTTTCAATTTAACCATCAACCTTGTGTTTTACAGTGAACACCCACTTGCAGCTGACCAATTACTTGCAGCTGACCAATTTCTTTCATGGTGGAGTGACAAGCTCCCAAGTATCATTTTTAGCCAGAGCTTTTATTTCGTCAACTATTGCTTCTTTCCACTTGGGATCTCTAAGAGCTTCTCTCTAGTCCTTTGGAATAGACACAAAGGAAATAGACAAGACAAAGGTTCTATAGGAGGGGGATAAGGAGTCATAGGAGACAAAGTTGGATATAGGGTGCTTGGTACATGAACTAATATCTTTCCTTTGAGCAATAGGTTTATCTAAATCATCAGTAGAATCAAGGGTTAAAGATAACTCACTCGAAGATTCTTGACACAAATGGCTTCTTCTGTCCATGGTTTAAAATCTCGGTTTTGGTACCGATTTCGGTACCTGGCCGAAGCCGGTACTGTACCGTACCGTATCGACACTCGGTATAGTTCGGTACGGAAAACATCATACCGGTTTTTTATTATTATTATTTTTTTAATATTTATTTATTTATTTATATTATAAATAGAAATAGTTCCAAATCTTCAATAACAACATAATTGATAAAGAATGCGGACGAATGACGTCTGTCATACCCATACGGGCCATACATATCTTGGTCTTTGGGATATACACGACTAAGGTCAACACCGTAGGTCTCTAATGCCCATATTTGAAAATTTTCCTATGGAATAATGCCTCGGTATCCAAGAACTAGACCCTGTATCATCAGTTGAATAGGTACAGGATACAGAGTAGGTGGATTCAGAAACCTCTTGCAAACTACTCATCATATCGTGATGGTAATCTTGCAAAGTTATCGGTCCACCTCCTCGACGCGGGCCTCTCTTCTTGTACACCTGAGTTGTTTGTCCGATTCTAGCACCATGGTCATCATCTTGGGTGGCGTGATCGAAGTATTGCTCATTTGTTCATAGATCATCATGTGGCAGTGTTAATGGCAAGTGTTAATGGCACGACAGTGTCTTCTCCACCAGCTCCATCATCATCATCATCATCATCATCATCATCATCATCATCATCTCCTCCGTCTTCTGTGCTGCTACTGCTATGAACGGAGGGCTCGTCTTCTTCGTCCTATTATGCTTCTGTAATCGCATCCAAAGGATCAATTGGTCATTTACCTTTAGCTTTGCCTTTTGCCTTTGAAGGTGTTGCCTTCTTTTTTCCCTTTGATTGGGAAGATGGAGAGTCCGATTTCGATCGACGTCTTGCTTGCCGAATTCGTTGAGAGTCCAAGGGAGTAATGGCCATGTCTTCTGGTTGGCTCTCAGACCCAAGTGCATCAGATATAATTGTTGAAGGCCGGTTGCCTGGTTCATCAAGAAGAGGCTGGTTGCTCTCCATTGCACTCCACTAATACATCCGTTCTCGTTCGTAATGGTGATGCTCCAATGAAGCTCGGATGCCGGCTTCAAATTCTGCATCCTCGTAATCGCCACCTCGAGCCTCATAATGGTCACCCCTGACATTTTGGGTGGCTCGTCGGTCGAACTCGGCTTGTTGAGCTGCATTCTTAAGACGTTCCTCCTTCTTGTTGTTGAGTTGCGCTTTGAACATCTTTCGGACTTCAGACGGTACTTTAGAGCAATTGACGACGTCGGGATATCCTCCGGCCAAGTGTTGCTTCAATCGAGTGATGCCTCCACCACGTGAAATCATATCACAGTGGAGGCATTGCCAGTGATGAGCCTTCTCCAACCGACGACCATGCTGCCATGCGGGGTCGGCTTGAGATTTCGGTGCCATTTCAACAGAATTTCGACGTAGAACTTAATAAAAAAAGATGTGTGAGAGAGATTGATGGATAGAGGGGTTAGTGAGAGTGAAAAGAGTATTTTGGGGGCTTTATATAGCCCCCAAAACACCCCAAACCCGGCCCCAAATGGCTAGAGAGCCGTTTGGGGTCACTGTTTATCATACCGGGCGGTATACCGCCCGGTATGATTAAATACCGCCCGGTTTGGGCGGTATATATCAAATGCCGCCCGGTTTGGGTGGTATATATCAAATTCCGCCCGGTTTGGGCGGTATATATCAAATACCGCCCGGTTTGGGCGGTATATATCAAATACCGTCCGATATCGGGCGGTACAAGCCCACAAATGTGGCCGATAGCCCGACAGGGCTGTCGGCCACTCGTTGCCAACGTTAACAACCATCATACCGCCCTTACCGGGCGGTATGATGGTATATCGCCCTTACCAGGCGGTATATAGCGAAATACCGCTATATACCGCCCGGTATACCATATATACCCGGTATTTTCAAATACGGGGTATATCGAATACCTCTTACCCCAAAAACCGGTAAATATCGGGCTTACCGTACCGTTTCGGCCGATTTTTTAAACCATGCTTGTGTCATGTCTCTCCTAGCATACCTCTTTAAATCATGTCTATCCAAACACCCACTATCTCCCCCCGAACAGAACTCTCCCTCGGAGCAAGACTATCAAGAATTATAAGTAGTGGTTTTCACCGGCTCATGAGACAAACTAGCAGCCAACTCTGTTTTTTTAACTGGTGCTATGTAGAGCATGACACTTCTCATACTTTCTTCTTGATGAATATAAGAATATGCTTGCTCAAGAGATGGAAAAGGATATTTACGAGGACTTGAACCCGTATCTTCTCATAGTCATTGTTCAACCCAGCAAGAATATCATAGACCCGCTCCTTCCAACCAGTTTGTGAAATTTGGCTGCGTCCCTAGTATAGCCTGCATGGAAGTCTTGATAATAATCAAGCTCCTGCCACAAGCCACTTAGTTCAGAAAACAAAAGTATTGAGAAATTGTCATCTCACCTTGCTTAGTGCCATGGACTTTGTTCCAAATTTTATAGATCCGAGCATCATTACCTATTCGTGAGTAAGTGATGGAGGTTGAGGGAGGCTGCATTCCATATCTTTGCTGCAATATTGAGCTTTCTAGCAATTTGGGGTTGCATTGAGTTGATGAGCCATGACATAAGAAGCGAATTTTCCAATTCTCACTGATTATAAGTGGGATTAGTATTGGCTGGTTTCCTTATATCACTAGTAACATAACCCTACAATCATCTAGCTTTGATGAACAACAAATAGGACCTTGACTATGCAGGATAATTGTTCCCATCAAGTTTTACTAGGCTAATTTGTAGTGATGGGTTAGAACTAGGGATTACAATTTTCTTGCCATCCGTCATTTTCAATAAAATAACAGAAATATAACCAAGCCTAGCAAACGAACAATACCCACAATAACTAGGCTATTTGGTGCTTGCCACGTTAACCTTCTTCTGACAAGCACCAAATAGAGCCAAAGACAACGGAGATAGGCTGAAAAGGAAGCAATGGAATCAACAGTGATGACTGGAAGAAAAAACTCCAGTGGGGTGAGCTCCACGCACCAGCGTGTGAATAGGGTTGCAGAGCGCGTCGAGGGCACCGTGAGGCTTGCACGCTCTCCAATTGCATAAGCAAATTCACCCTTGTAGCATTATAAGCAAATTCAATGCCATGGAAGTATCTGGACGCCCCAAGTCGTTTGTTACGAAGTGATTCTTCAAGTAAACTTGAACTATGTCAATCCCGTCCGTCAGTGCGTGAGTAGGATGTCATTCACATATACAGTAAGAACTACCCTCCTAGTAGATGAATGTCTTATAAACACATAGTGATGAGTGATTAGCTTTACATTCTTTAAGACCAATTTCTGAAGAGATTTTGCTGAGTTTGTCAAACCACGCTTGAGGAACAACTATACCAAAGTGGAAGGGCCACTATCTTGAGCCAAGCTCTGCGGGCTTTTTTGTTCACTCTTGAAATACGAAAGGTAGCCCTAGAAGTCAAAGTAGTTGCCCATCCGTCCTTCTCACCAATCTCTCAATCTCTATGGCTTGGCCAGCTCCACCAGCAGCCTTTATCAACTGCTATGGCTCCCTTCCCAAATGTGAATCTCTATCTCTTTGTGGTAAAGGATTCTTGACATCCATTTAATACATTGCCATCCAAGATTGATAGCCATAGAGGCAAAGATTTAGAGTGAATTGAGTTTGGCAACGAGGAAAGTCTCAAAATAATCAACTTCATACTCTTGGGTGAAACCTTTTGCAACAAGCGAGCCTTGTATTCATCAAGAAGATATTTCCGAAGAAGTTTGCTTAGTACCAGGAGGTAGGGAGACTAAATCCCATGTGTGCCGAGCGTTGAGGCAACCTTCTCTTCATCCATAGCCTACTTCCAATTAGGGTCAACCAGTGTCGCTTGATTAGTCTTGGGAATAAACACACAAGACAAGGACAAGGCAAACTTGCGAAAAGAAGGTGAAAGGTGAGTTTAGGAAACACACACTTACCAACAGTATGAGCAGTATAGGTTCTTTACCTTTACAAAGAGCTATAGGAGCCTCAAGTTCTCACTTTGGATGTTGTGACCAAGGAGAAGGTGGAACAATTGTCGCCTTGAGTGGCAGGAGGACTAACAGGAGGAGGAAGAGGTGGAAGCTATGGTGGGGTGGTACGTGAGCTCGAAGAGGAGGTGAAGAAGGGTGTTTCTTCAAAGAAAATGACATGTTTCTTGGTCATAGGGTTATAATATCTATATGACCTTTTTGAGTGTGAGAGTACCCAATGAAGATACACGACACCCCTAGGAAATAGTTTGTCATGTCGAGGACCAAAGGTATGAACAAAACAGACACACTCAAAGGTTTTTGGGAGACCTTGAAAATTGGTTGAGTAGGATAGTGAATGGAAAACAGAGACTACCTAGCACGGAAGAAGGAACCATGATAATGAGATAGGTAGCTTTGAGAATGACCAAGGTTTTAAAGACCGATACCGGTACGTACCAGACCGGGACACACGATACGGTTCGGTACCAAAAATGGTATTGGTAGGTGCACTGTAGCAGTATGGTACACCATGCTCCATATTGTACCCATACTGGCATACCGCTCGGTATGGGTGGTAGTCATGGTTTAAAATCTCGGTACCGGTACCGGTTTCGGTATATACCGGTACCGGTACCGGTTTCGGTATATACCGGTACCGTACCGTACCGACACGGTACGGACCGGTATGAAAATGCATACCGGCCGGGTTTTTTTTTTTTTTTTCGTGACATACCACCATATACCGCCCGGTATACACAATATATCCGATTTTTTCAAATACCGGTAAATACGGTATCAAGGTTTAAAATCTCGGTACCGGTACCGTACCGACACACGGTACGGACCGGTATGGAAAATGCATACCGGCCGGTTGGTTTTTATTTTTTATTTTTTTTTATTTTTAAAGAACTAACTCTAATTCTCCAATAACACATAACTGATGAAGAAATGCTTAAAATTAATAGAACCCTGTCAAATACATGAATACAATTTTTAAAATACGGACGAATGACGTCCGTCGTACCCATACATTTCTTCGGCTTCGGGACATACACGGCTAAGGTCAACACTGTAGTTCTCTAATGCCCATATTTGGAAATTTTCCTATGGCATAATGCCTTGGTATCCATTATACCACATTGACATTAGCGTTTCTTTGTTGGGTTTCCAAGAACTAGATCCTGTATCATCAGTTGAGTAGGTACTGGATACAGAGTAGGTGGATTCAGAAACCTCTTGCAAACTACTCATCATATCGTGATGGTAATCTTGCAAAGCTGTCGGTCCACCTCTTCGACGCGAGCCTCTCTTCTTGTACACCTGAGTTGTTTGTCCGGTACTAGCACCACGATCATCATCTTGGGTGGCGTGATCGAAGTATTGCTCATTTGTCCATGGATCATCATATGACAATGTTGATGGCACGACGGTGTCTTCTCCACCAGCTCCATCATCATCATCATCATCATCATCATCTCCTCCGTCTTTTGTGCTGCTACTGCTATGAATGGAGGGCTCGTCTTCTTCGTCCTCTTCTGCTTCTGCAATCGCTTCCAAAGGATCAATTGGTCGTTTACCTTTGGCTTTGGCTTTTGCCTTTGAAGGTGTTGCCTTCTTTTTTCCCTTTGATCGGGAAGATGGAGAGTCTGATTTGGATCGGCGTCTTGCTTGCCGAATTCGTTGAGAGTCCAAGGGAGTAATGGCTATGTCTTCTGGTTGGCTCTCAGACTCAAGTGCATCAGATATAATTGGTGAAAGCTGAGGTGGTTCGCCTGGTTCATCAAGAAGAGGCTGGTCGCTCTCCATTGCACTCCACCAATCAATTATCGGGTCCGTATCGTCTTGGACGAACTCAACATCGAACGGATCTACATGTCGAATATCTTCGTTTTGTAATGTCCGCATTCGAAGCCGCATGTTGTAATGAACATATACTAGCTTCTCTAATCGGGCATATGAAAGCCGATTGCGCGGCTTGGTATGAATTAAGGAGAAGGTCGACCAATTTCTCTCGTATCCACTTGCTGATGTGGTTTGCGAGAGGATACGTGTTGCAATCTTCCGAAGGGTTGGAGCTTCGATTCCAAATTGCAACCACCATTCAACTGCAATAGATTTAAAATTGATTTTAGTAACGAGATTACCAATTTTATCATTAATAAATAAATTGAAAAAAAATTATATCTACCTGGATCCATAGAATCTCGGTACGATATTGCAAATGGATCTCCGAAATTGCCACTTGAATCTTGGAAATATTTTGATTCATTTAGAGCTTGTGCCACTTCTTTGGTTGTTGCCGACATTCGTTGTATGACCTTGCGAAGCGGATATAAGAAACTATCCGTCGTTCCAAGATCATATCGATACTGGTATGCGGGATTTAAATAATACGCTACAAAAAATTATCAATTTAATAAGTAATTTAGCATAATGAATTAAAATTAAATAAATTTTAGAAAATTAAATAAAAAATTACCCGCGATGTGTATGCCATTTGATCCTCCCACCTCTGGGAGATAATGTCGATGAAGGGTTTATACTTGGTCTCCGAAATCAACACCCTCTTGATTTCTTCTTGTGCTTGATGGATGTAGTAGTAGAGATGACCCATTTGAGGCGTCTTTTCCATCTCCACCTGTTGTAGAACCTTGTACAATGGTTCTACGGCGACGACTATCTCTGCAACGCGATCCCAGAACCGTGTGTTGAGGACGTTCTTCTCGGTTTGCTTTCCATCATTAGTTCCGACATATCTTGATGTAGACCATTCCTCACTTGTAAACATTGATCGAAGGCCCGCCTTACGTTGTTGGAGCGACCTTAATGCGATGAAATTGGTTGCAAAACGAGTCGCTCCCGGTCGAAGAATTTCACCTAAAATATGAAATTATTATTAGTAATTATCACCTAAACTAATTAATAAATAAATACTATAAATTATTTTTAAAAAATACCTTCTGTAAATTTTCTCATAAGGGCATGTACCCATGTGTGGTTGTATATGAAGCACATAATTTGTTGCCCTTTTTTACCGTCTTATTCACCATCGATATATCACCGATATCTTTCATCATTAGGTCTACACAATGCGCTGCACATGGAGTCCAATATATGTGAGAATAATCCAGTTCAATTATCTCACCAGCCCTTTTGAAATTAGCTCCGTTGGTTATAATTTGAACAAAGTTCTGGGGTCCATTCTCCTCGATCACCTCCTTCATCAGCTTCGAGATGTAGAGAGAACTATGGACTTCATCGGATGCGTTCACCGACTTGTGATAGATAACCCTCCTGTTGCAATAGATGAGGAAGTTGATGATGCTCATTCGGGTTGGACCGGTCCAACTATCACACATCAAAGTGCATCCGTAATCCCCCCATTGCCGCTTGATTCTGTCGATCCATTGATTTATTTCCTTGATCTCTTCTTCAAGGAAAGGTCCTGAAATTTCATACGGAGTTGGAGGGGTAATACCTGGGCCTACCTTTTGGATGGTAGACACCATAGTTCGGTAGTACGGGTTGTTGGCTGCATTTGCGGGAATCCGGCTGAAGTGGAACCATTTGGAGATGGCTTTTCCGAACTCCCACTTCTTCAACTTGCCGTACATATCGTCTATGCGTTGTTGCTTTGCCGATGAAGGAAGAAATGCCCTGGGATCAAGATCAGAAATATCAACATTAGTTCTCCTACCACTTGCTCCGAGGTTTGTGAAGAATCCACGAAGGCCTCCTCTGCTGCTTCCTCTGCTCTGAGTTTGAGGTGCTCTCATGCTAGAACTCCGACCAATATAAGGACCGGAGGGAATTGGACCGCTTCGGTCCATTGCTCCGGCAGCCGAAGTTGAGCCGACGCTGCTTATGCCACCGCTGCCACTGCCGCCGCCATATTCGAATTGAGATCCGGGATAATACATCCGTTCTCGTTCGAATTCAGCATGCTCCAATGAAGCTCGGATGCGGGCTTCAAGTTCCGGATCCTCGTCGTTATCGCCACCTCGAGCCTCATAATGGCCACCGTTGACATCTTGGGTAGCTCGTCGGTCGAACTCGGCTTGTTGAGCTGCAGTCTTAAGACGTTCCTCCTTCTTGTTGTTGAGTTGCGCTTTGAACATCTTCCGGACTTCGGCCGGTACTTTGGCGCAATTGACGACGTCGGGATATCCTTCGGCCAAGTGTTGCTTCAATCGAATGATGCCTCCACCACGTGAAATCATATTACAGTGGTGGCATTGCCACTGATGAGCCTTCTCCAACCGAGTACCGTGCTGCCATGCGGGGTCGGCTTGAGATTTCGGCGCCATTTCGATAGAATTTCGACGTAGAAATTAATAAAGAGAGAGATTGAGAGTTTAGATGGGTAAAGGGGTGAGTGAGGATGAAAGAAGTGTTTTGGGGGCTTTATATAGCCCCCAAAACAACCCAAATCTGCCCCAAACGGCTATAGAGCCGTTTGGGGTCACTATTGATCATACCGGGCGGTATACCGCCCGGTATGCATGTAATACTGCCCGGTTTGGGCGGTATGATTCCCCATGTGGCCGACAGCCCTGTCGGGCTGTTGGCCACAGAGCCGTTGGCAACGCCAACGGCATTGGCGTGACATATCGCCCGGTATCGCCCATACCGGGCGGTATGAGCATATACCGCCCATACCGGGCGGTATATCGCATCATACCGCTATATACCGCCCGGTATACACTATATACTCGGTTTTTTCAAAACCGGGTATATCGAATACCTGAAATCTCAAAAACCGGTATATACCGTTTCGGGCGGTATTTTAAACCTTAACCGGTATATCGTATACCGGAAACCTAAAAAACCGGTAAATACCGGACTTACCGTACCGTACCGATCGAGATTTTAAACCTTAGGTGGTACTATTGAATACTGGACGGTACGCACGATATTTATTGATACACCTGGTACCGATCGGTACTGGATATCCATTTTCTAAAAAACCAGTACGGGTAATACAGTACGAATTTTAAAACTATGAGAATAACATCCCCTAAAGGCATGGAGACACATTCATGTGAAACATCACGGTTCTAGCCACATCTAAGTGATGTCGATTTTTGCGTTCAACCATCCCATTTTGCCTAGATAAGTAAGAACAAGATGTCTCATGAATGATACCACGAGAAGCACAAAAGTTAATGAAGTTCAAGACTCCAAGTAAAGATATTCTCGAGCATTATCAATATGCATAGTTTTAACTTAGTTGTGACAGAGACAAACCCATTCTTTATTTCAAAGTAGAAATTTTGGAATACATGATGAAGCACCTCATATCGACACTTCATACGTTAGACCCATGTCATGCGAGTGTAGTCATCGATGAAAGTAACAAAATATTTGTATCCCAAACGACCGGTGACAGGACTAAGACCCTAAATATCATAATGAACTAGACTAAATAAGGACTCACTATAGTGGTGCGAGCTTTGAGGAAAGGACACAAGATGGTATTTGCCTAACTCAGAAGCTTCATAATAAAAAGGAACAAACGACGAACCTAGGAAGAACATACTTGAGTTTCAGCGGAGAGGCGACCAAGATGATAGTGCCATTGGTAGAATGTGGTTAAATAATGAGTCACAACCGGAAGAATAGAGAACACTCGGTAGATTCCTCCAGATTCAGTTCCCCATTAATCTTCATCCTCTTCTTTAAATCCTATATGACAAAATGAGAGGAAAAGAATATTACACAACAACTATGATTTTCGGTGAGCTAACTAATAGAAAGAAGATCAACAAAAAATCTTGGTAGGTAATAGACTTTATCAAGGCTAAGTTACTTGAGATTTTTATGGACCCTAAACCATGCAGAGGAGAGATAAATCTATCTGCAAGGTAAACATGAGATAAACTAGGATCTAAATGACTTCAATTACCTTACATATGGTTAGAAGCAACGTACTAGATGAGGCAATAGCTGCAACTTCAGAGGTAGAAGCCATAGCAGTGGATGAAGAGGTGGCTAGTAAAAACTTCTCGAAATAGTGATAGATTCACCAGCCTCCACTACCTATCGATGGCTTAGGACTACCGAAGAAACGAGGAGTGGAAGTAATTGCTTGAGCTTGTGGTGGTCTCCCAAATTTCTGCCAACATCTGTATGAAGGATGATTAGATCGGCCACAATGAGTGCAAGGGGAAAAGGAGTTTCTTCCTCTTTCGTGGTCCCCAGTCTTTCCTCCACCATGACCGCTACCTCCGACAATCAGTGCTGAATTTTCGGACACAGGAGTAAAAGTAGGGGCAGGATTAAGTTTTGTGACTTTGAGAACATGTGCCATGGCGCTACTGAGATCCGGGATGGTGTTATTTGCCATAAGCTGTGTTTTCACACCTTGGAGAGAAGGTGGAAGGCCATATAAGAATTTTGCGACAAGAAGCTTCTCTCTTTGCTTTTTAAGAACAGAGACACAATAAAGGGGTGATACTCTGTCGGACTTATTAACATTTAAGTACTCATATAGCTCGTAGAGATTAACTTAATTCAATAGGCTAATCTGCTTATTGAATGAAGCACAATGTTGACATCATATTGTGTAGAAATATCTCTTATGGTGCACTAATAATATTAAATGTTAAAATTTGGGCTGGGTTACTTCCATGCCTTTCATATAATTCTCCTTTTTAGTCCCACTTTTGAAGTTTATGATAAGTTGATTAATGAGACCTAATTGCTTTACTATGACTAACTTCAATTTAGACATTTAATTTGTGCTGTTAGTTTATCTCTAAGGTTAATAAATTAGTTATCTTATTAGGTGAAGTTGTGATAATTGGTATGAGAGTGAACCTAGTCCTAGGCTCCTAGCTCCTAGGCTTGGTGAGGAGCTCATGCGAGATAAGGTTGTCCGAGAATGGGGTGAGCCGTATTAGGCTAGGTTTTAAATGCTGCCAACTAGGGGTGTTTCTGGGCTATGTATTGAGTTGACTTGGATCTTGAAAAGGACATTGAGACTTAAGTGACAAAAACAGAAACACCTCTGTTTAGTCCCACTTTAGTCCCACTTCGGAATTGATAAGTTGTATTGATTAATTAGTCTTGATTTGTTTACTACCATTAACTTATCATTAACTTCAAGTATTTAATGTGGACCAATGGTTTAGGTTTAGAGGCTAGTGGATTAGTTATGCCATCAATTAGAGTCATCAAGTAGAGTCATGACAAATTATATCCATGCCTCCGTGGAATACACCATTGCATAAATCTTGGCATAAGGAATTACAGGACTTGGTAATATAACAGTCTTGTTATGTGCATAACTCTTTGTAATTTGTATGGCATGCACCTAGCAAGCTCAGTTCTTTTGGTGTGATGATTATGGTGCATGATGCTTTTATTATTTGTTTCTTACATTTAGTGTTTCTCCATTTCTGCCTCCATTTACATTGATCTTCTCCACCTTGGCTTCTAGACCCACACAGAGTATTGGCATGCTGTCATATACCTTTTTGAGGAGTACTGGGAAAGAAGATATTGTAGTTCCAATGGTATGTATATGCTCCTTTTCATAATTGCATGGTGTTTTACAAAATTATATTATGTTGTATATGATATTTCCCGTATCCATTTTATTTATTGTTGTGTCTTCTTATTTTGTTTAAATTAGTTGTCTTGAACATCATTTTGCACATAAAGTGATTAACATTTTGACTGGATCTCAACTATCCTGTCTTAAGTTTATTTTTGTTTCTTTTATTTGTGTATACTTATTTTGTTTAAATTAGTTGACTTGAACATCATTTTGCACAAAAAGTGAGTACATTTTGACTGGATCTTGACTGTCCTGTCATAATAATGCATGTCAATGCCTTAATGGTTTTCATGTAATTTATTTTTTTGAAGTTTGAAAACTGTATACCACTCATGAGTAATGAGAGGTTACAGTAAATAGGAAGAGAGGGAGATAAAAAACATAAACTAAACAAGCAAAATAAAACAAGTTCCAACATAAGAATAACTAAAGCAGAAGAGAGTCTAACAATCCCCATGTGAACTAGAACAAGAATAGAAGAAGTTAGCAGCAGAAGTCGCCAACTCATCCAAAGATGAATGCCGATCCTGAAATACCCGAGAATTACGCTCGAACCAGATGAACCAGCACCAAATCAAAATCTTTCTTAAGCGAGCCAACCAACTAACATTTGACTCATTAATAGATCGTGACATGCAAAGAGGAATATAAGCTGATGATCCCTCTGGAAGCAACGCCACCCTCTGGAAGTGTACGAGCAGGCAAGAAAAATGTGAAGGTGCGATTCCTTGCCTCCATTGCACAAGGAGCAAGAATCATCACTAGTAATGCTCCAACGCAGGAGATGATCCTGGGTAAGCAAGCGCCTTTTGTTCCACAACCATCCGAAGAAAGAAACTTTTGGAGGCAAACGATTCTTCCAAAGTGCCTTGGAGAAAGGACACAAAATTCCTCGAAACATGAATAAACGATAAGCAGTTTCATGTATTTTTTTTTGGAAAAATATGTTCATGAAAGATTGCAAACATCCTTTTTTTTGTTACTAAAAAATCTAAGCTAACTTTAATAACACTTGGTTACACTGGAAAAATCTTTATGGGATTCTTCTATTTTTTTGCCCCAGTAGCTCTATACAATGTTGATATTTATTTACAACTCATGCTGCTTCAAGAATCAATGAATTTTGCGGGTTTTATATTTTTTTTATTAGAGCAAGAGATCATTCAGAATCTGTTAAGGTGTTGATCTTCAGCAGAGACCTTAGACATTAATTTAGTCAAGTAGAGATTTAAAGGATTTTCTAGAGAAGGTTTAAGTCCTTGTTTCTGTCTGTGGAAAGATTAAACAAGAAAGAGGAGACCCCCAGACTTACTGAACTATAGAGATAAGTTAAAAACCAGGAGACAAACCCTCTAGGAAAGGTGTACTATTGGATTCCCCAATTTTGTATCCTGATATTGGAGATACTCTTTCACTTTTCTTTGTGCTCAGTACTTTACTCTTAACAGTTTCACATGTGGGTAAAGGTACATAGCACGTCATGTAGTTTGAGGATAATATGTAATGTGGGAAACATTTTCATGCTTACTAGTCTGCATTTTACACTTGCATAGTTTAATCAGGACAACCATATGGGCATGCTTGTATGTGGATAGACTGCACTTTTGAACATTGCTTATCGTTATTGAAATGAAATTGATGGAAACGAATTTCTTTTCCTACTGTAAAATAATTATGGTTATGGTCAGATTCAGTAACATTGATTATGTCAAAACAATATGTATATGATGAGCTAAAGCTCAAATGTTCTTGGCATTGTTTTTCTTCTAGAGGCTACACAAAGCTTTAATATTATTTATTTGACCTAAAGTTTGCCTAATGTTCTTGTAGGCCATAGTATATTTGCTTATGATCCATGTTAGTATTTAGTATTTACATTCAAGCTAATGCATCTTAATGTTTCTTTTTTGCAGCTTGATTATGAGAAAGATCGCACTTGGAATAGCATATTGAGATCATCATTATCTGATTGGAATACAAATTTAGCGACCATTATAGAATGGTCTCCATATTCAAGTGAAGCAGAACTTCTTCAGCAGGTATGATGTATTTTCAAGGTGCCTGGACATGATCAATATCTTTATGATGGTGCTTAACTGTTTTTTCTTTAGTCTACACTTTTGATTCTGCTGAGCTGTGTTGATGCATGTGCATGTTTTGCAATTCACAAAGGAAACAGAAAAGCACAATAGAGAACTTATTCTAGCATTATTGTAGAATATCCTTCGGAGAACCTCTCCCTTTCCTCTAGAGTATACAAGGCCAATTTCCCTCATATGATTAGTCCTCTTATGATAATACTTTGGGAATCATAAGGGATTTACACAACAAAAAGGTTTTCCTACGTTCATCTTCACATGGAAGAATCTACTATATGTTTGCAGTTAGGGTTTTGTAAAAAAAAGGGTTTTATGATATTACCACCCTCCCTCCTACCTCATATAATAATTAATTTTATTATTAATTTGTAATGATCATATAATAATAAATTATATTATTAATTATAATATATTAATTATTAATTATATATACAAGCAAAACATGTTTGTATTATTACTAATTATATTAATTATATAATAATTAAAAAATGAATCTGCATGAGTCATAAACATGTAGCAATTGCAGTATCACTATGCTGAATCCAAGGTTCAAAATATCGGTTTCGATACCGGTACGTACCGTACCGTATCGACACACGGTACGGTCTAGTGTCGAAAATGGTACCGACAACTAAGGTTTAAAATCTCGGTCGGTACGGTACGGTAAGTCCGGTATTTACCGGTTTTTTATTTTTCCGGTATACAATATACCCGGTATTTGAAAAAACCGGGTATATTGTGTATACCGGGCGGTATATGGCGGTATGATGCCATATACCGCCCGGTATGGGCGATACCGGGTGGTATGTCACGAAAAAAAAAAAAAACGGCCGGTATGTATTTTCATACCGGTCCGTACCGTGTGTCGGTACGGTACGGTACCAGTATATACCGGTACTGGCCGGTGACCGAAACCGGTACCGGTACCGAGATTTTAAACCATGCCGACAACAATTGCAGTATCACTATCACTGTGCTGCACACGGCACAACCGCTGCCATACCGGGCGATACTTAAGGGCGGTACACAAAAAATACTGTTCGGTATTTACTGGTACCGTTACAACCGTAAATGTCAAAAATCGGTACGCCCGATACGGTACGATTTTTGAAACCTTGGTCGGACCAAATAAAATGTAGAAAGTTAAAAGTTAAGTCATGGGAAGTTGTAATTCCCTTACTACCAACCAAACATGTTGTTGGTACTTTCCAAGAAATTCGTAAGAAAGTTGATTCACGAGAAGTATAACTTTATATAGGAAGTTACTTCTTATGTGAACCAATCTAATTCTTAGTCTTTCCTATATAGGAGAATTCCAATTGATTACATCCTTTAAAAACTTATTCAATCTCGCCCAAAATAAGCTTATTCAAATTTCTAAATCAAGGAACTAAATAAAAGATGTACTTTCTTAAATTTCCTCACTCTATTAACTCCGTTTTTAAATTTTCTTTTCTTTATTATTTCCTTCTGTAATTGCCAACTCTCTATCAATAACATTCAATTCCTCTCAAATAACATTCCCAAACTTGTGATTCACACTTATTAAATTCGTGCATATGTAAGATTGACATGCTTAGTTTGATAGAAATGCATACTTATATTGCCAAAATCTAACAATACATTGTTTGGTTTAGTTAATCAGATTGACCAGAATGTGGATGTAATTGGAATTTACATATATAAGTAAATTCTGAGAAGTAAGAATAAACTTCTACAATTTATTATTTTTATATGATAATTCATCTGAAATACAATATAAATTTAAGCATAATAAAATAATAAAAAATAAAAAATAAAAATAGGAATACAATTATTTAATATCATTATTTTAAATGGAGTTAGTCAAAAAATTATTTTTGAAAAATTTGTATTTCATTGGTTTATATTTACATTTAGCTCTTTTATTATAGAAGCTTTATCACATTGTTTCTTTAACAAAAATCTATTCATTTATATGTTATAATTGAATATTGAAATTTTATTGATATTTTAGAATATTTTTTAATTTGTTATTTATTATAATATCATATCTTTTATTCAAAATAATAAATATTTAAATTTTATTTTATATATACAAGAGTATGTTTGTATAATGATTTTATGAATTCCTATATGGTGGTAATGTAAGATTACCACTTTCTTGGTGGCAAAGCGATTCCCATAGGCAAGTTAAATTCTCATGTGGGTTTCCATGGATGTCCAATCAAATATGGAATGTAACATTCTGATATTCACATTCCTAGGAATGTTGCATGATTACCGTAAACCAAACACCCCTTAAGAAATTTGTGTTCTTTTCATTACTATTGACAAGTAATGTAACATTAATTTATTATCTTTCTTTTCTAATGTTGTCGTTTTTCTGAACGGAGTATATTAATATATATCACATTATTTAGATTTTAGTACAAGGTCTTCATCTCTTCCTAATTTGACACTAGAAACCTTTAGTAAGAAAATGATAGGTTCTATCTTTATCTTTTGTATTTATATCTGTTGAAATCTCTACTTGAAAGGTTGAATGCCATTGGCTGTACCATTTTATATTCTAGCTTTTTTATGCCCAAGTCAATCGTGCAATAATAGTGTAGTTTAATTTTATGTTGATTTGTGTGAAATGATAAAGGAAAGAAAGCCTTCACATGGAAGCAAGTCACCTACAATATATCAATAAGGAGTTGTAAAAGACTAGAAAAACAAAATAATATCTTGTAAGTTACTAGAGAAAGGTGTATGAAAGGGAAGAAGAGAGAAAGAGGGGCGATGGGCAGGGTTTCTATTGCTTTGATACCTTGTGAAATGATAAAAGATAAAAAAACTTCCCATTAACCTAATCTTCTCAATCTGTAGATAGCAGTCAGAAAAGTCTAGAAAAACAAAATAACAAATCCTTATTTATCTCCACATTTATGTTAACAATATTATCTCTACCTTAGTATTCTTAGCAAGGTGCTTACGTTGTATTTTAATGTTGCAGTTCAGTTATAATAAAGATCAAGGGACTCAGATAGTCATATACAATCTGTGGGAGAATGATGAAGGGGAGCTGGAACTCGACTTTGAGGCTGATAAACAAGTATGTTTCACTAATTAAGTCTATCCCATTGCTTATCTTGTAAGACTTATTTTCAATTGAATGTATGTGGGAGTTGATATGGGAAAAAACTACTATGGAGCCCCACATAGGAACAAAGCTACATTATTAAGACTGAACCCATAGGTTCACTTGTATTTTAGGTTCGGTCTTAATAATACTAGATTCACTCTTAATAATGCTAGATTCGCTCTGATGTGGGGTTTGATAAGAATTTCTATGTAACCTGCCTCCACAGTAGCTGTTTAGGTGGATTGGCTATTTTAACAATTTTTTTGTTTCTATCTTATTGTTAATATAAATGATTTCTTGCAACTGACTTACGTGATTACTTGAGATGGCAGGATATTCAAGTAAGAGGTGTCAATCGTGATGAGAAAAATATTGAGATGGCTGATAAGTTTCCAAACTCGAGGCATTTTCTAACATACCGACACTCGTTAAGGGTACTAGTTTGCTTTTCTATGCACTTTTAATTTTTAGATAGAAAATAAACACTTTAGTTGCACACTTGCATATATAAACTACTTTGTTATTTTTGTTGTTTATTGTCTATGCTGCTCTAAAATTACCTTGTGTAATAAGTACTTTGGAAGTGTTACAACTTACAAGCATGTTACTTAAGTTGAAGAATATATTGACAAATGAAAAACTTGAGATGAATGTTTAGTACAGAAAATTGCTTCAGCACTCCAAAAGTTCCAAAGAATTCACAGTAAGATATGTGAAAGAAATGTTTTAACTTTGCATGATTCTAGTGCAACCTTATTTTAAAGATTGTGCAATATAATGATGTGTTCACTCCTCTTTATCCTTTACATATATGGAACTCAAACTACCCTTCCATTGTTCCTGGTGGGGCAATTTGTGGTTACTTCTGGATGAATTTAAATTCTGATAATATATGTTTGATGATTTATCTTATTCAGTTATTCCTATAATAATCAAGATAGATGTATGTGAGGCACCTATATGTATATACTCTAGTAAATTATATATACTCCAAGGATTCATATGAGAACATGTTCCTTTGCCCTATAAAATATATATTCACATTGGTAGGCATTAGAAGTAAAACTCTCATAATCCTTCACTCAAGCATCCTCTAATCATATAATGGAGGATAAACAAAAGAAGTAAAATAGGGAGAGGAACATCCTAAGTTAACCTACACCAACATGATGTTAAGAACAAATAACATGTTATTGAGAACAAGTACTTTTAACACCCCCTCAAGCTAGAGCATAGATATCAACCATGCTTAGCTTGTCACATAAATAGTTGAAATTGGTAGGCCCAAGAAATTTGGTGAAGATATTAGTAGTTTGTTCGTGAGAAGGGGTGGAGCGAACAACATCACAGATGAATTGACAATCGATCTCAATATGCTTTAGTTTTCTCATGAAACTTTGGATTATTTGCAATATAGATGACAAATTGTCACAATGCACACCATAGGTTCATTAAAAGGAAATCCAAATTCTTCTAATAGGGCTTTAATCCACATCATTCCGCAAGTAGTGTGTCATAGCCTTATATTTTGCTTCAACACTAAAACGAACTACAACACTTTGCTTTGTGCTTTTCCAAGTTGTTAAAGATAATACTTTTTATATTGTATTTATTGTTGGTATAGGTTAGCTTATATTATTCCTAGGCTTAGCTTATGGTGTCTCTAGCTTATATATAGGTCTTCTCTATGATTAATGTAATAGAGGCTTTAGGGCTCAACATGGTATCAGAGCAGCCCTAGAATTTTTATACAAAATTTTTTTTCCTAGTTTTTTTACTGTTCCTGCACCGTTACTGTTCGGCGTTCATTGTTCATGCGCCGTTACTGTTCGGCGTTCATTGTTCATGAGCCGTTAGTGTTCGACGTTTATTGTTCCTACGCCGTTACTGTTCGGCGTCTCTCCTGTGCCTTCCACGCGTCTCCTCCCTGCGTCTTCTTGGCTCGGCGCAGACGCTCGCAAAGTCGAACAAGCATCGCATCTCCATCGTCTTCCTCTCGGACCGCCGGCGTAGAATCCAGCCTTCGTCATCTTAACGGCGAGATCTTCTCTTCCTTCGTCCTCCGCCGGCGTAGAAACCTCGGCAGTTCCTTGAACCAGACGCGCCAACAAAGGGCGCTTCCTTCTTCTTCCTCCGCCGGCGTAGAAGCCTCGGCAACCCCTCGAACTAGATGCGTCGCGCTGATCGCCTCTCGAACCAGAGAAAGGCTCGATCGACGAGGTAGACGCGGGCACCCTCTCCTTTGTCGGGCGCCTGTGTGATGGACGCCAATTTTTCTCCAAGCCGGTTTCTCCAAGCCGGCTTCTCCAGGCACGGCTCCAAGTCGGCTCGGCTCTAAGCCGGCTCCAATCAAGCTGAGCCATTTCTGAGCCGTTTTCAAGCCATTTCTGAGCCGAGTTTTTATAGCACTCTAGGTTTTTGGTTCCAACATAGGATTTTTTTTGTCAATTGCTTCATTTGATACTGCTTTATAAAGAATGTCAAACTCTATGGTGGATCCCAAAACTGCAACTCTGAGTACTTCTATCAAACTTAATGGTACAAATTATATTCTCTGGTCTCGTGCTTTTCGTGTTTTTTGTGGTTCTCAGAAGAAGATTAAACACCTTGAAGATGATCCTCCTGATTCAGCCGATATTGAAAAATATTTTGATTGGGAGGCAAACGATTATGCGGTTCTCTCATGGATGATCAATAGTTTGGAATCGCAGATTGCCTCAACAGTTATTTTTCTTGATACTACTAAGAGCATGTGGGATTCCCTTAAAAAAACATACTTTCAAGATGCAAATATCTCCAGAGTTTATACCTTGTACTCTGATATCTTTAATATGAAACTTGAGGAGGGTGCATCAATTCAAGAGTTCTACGCCACCTTAAAAGGAAAAGCAGATGAATTGACCGAATATGATCTTTTCACTGCTGATGTTTCAATACAAAGAAAACAAAGAGAGGAATTTTTTGTTGGAAGGTTTCTATCCGCTTTACCACCGTCTCTTCATCATGTCAAGTCCCAGCTCATGGCAGATAATACCATTCCAGATCTCAGAAATGCTATGGCCAGAATTTTGAGTTAATGAACTCAATCCTCCTCCTGCCTCTTTTCCTACAGGAGATAACTCAGCACTTATTGCCGGAGGTAGAGGCCACCAGGGTCGTGGTGGTGGTAGAACTGGAGGAAGGGGGAGAGGTAGAAATTCCTTTTCTCCGTGTATACATTGCGGGAGAGCCAATCATTCTCCTGACAGGTGTTGGCAAAAGTTTGGAAAACTTTCTCATGCTAAAGTTGTTATATCTACTCAACCTCTCAACAATAGTACCAGTGAAAATCAAAAGGAGGAGACTATTTGTGTCTCTAAGTCTGAATATGAAAAGTTCATGCAAGCAGTCACTTCCTCAGCCATGGCTTCCTCCTCTGGGACTGCGGCTATTGCTTCTTCTGGTATGTCTTGGATTCTTGACTCAGCTGCCTCCAATCATATGTTAGGTAATAGGAATCTTTTATCTAACTATAACCCTGAGTCTAACACACCACATGTCCGCATTGCCGATGGCTCTACTTCTCCTATACATGGTCTTGGCACAATCACTATTTCAAGCAATCTTAAATTAGATAGAGTTTTTCATCTTCCAAAATTTCCTGTTAATCTACTTTCCATTAGTCAACTTACCAAAAGTCATAATTGCTCTGTAACTTTTTTTCCTTCTCATTGTATGATACAGGATCTAGAGACGAGGAGGAAGATTGGTGGGGGAGCTCAAACTGGAGAAATTTACCTGTTATCCACATGCGTTCTTGTCGCCCACCACTCCATCACTGCATTTCAATGACACTGTCGATTAGGCCATCCCTCTATTCAAAAGCTCAAGTCAACCATCCCTGAGTCTGTCCTGTTCTCCTTTCAAATGTGAAGCTTGTGAGTTAGGTAAACATCATCGGGTGCCCTTTCCACAAAGCTCAAGTCCTCGTAGAGAGTCTATTTTTGAACTTATTCATTCTGATATTTGGGGTCTTAGTCCTGTAGTGAGTCGTTTGGGATACAAGTATTTTGTTACTTTTATAGATGACCACACTCGTATGACTTGGGTGTTTCTTTTAAAAAATCGATCTGATGTGTTTCATGTCTTTCAAACATTTTATCTTGAAATAAAAAATCAGTTTGACACCTCCATTAAAATTCTACGAACTGATAATGCTCGCGAATATCTCCAGTCTGATTTTGTAAAGTTTTGTGCCTCCTATGGTATTATTCATGAGACCTCATGTCCCTACCATGGTTTTAAATCTCGTACCGTACCGGGCGGTAAGCTCGGTATATACTGGTTTTTGAAAAAACCGGTATACGAGATACCTGATATGGGTAAATACCGGGTATCTCAGTAAATACCGCCCGGTATGCCCGGTATTTATGAAATACCGGGCGGTATTTGCTGTCATACCGGGATATACCGCCCGGTATGACATTGTGTATTGTTGCAACATACCGGCTATTGAAAAATACCGATATGTCGGTAAATACCGCCCGGTATGCTCTGGTATTTAGCAAATACCGTGCGGTATTTACTGTCATACCGGGCGATACCGCTCGGTATGATCCAACGGCTCTTAAAAAGAGCCGTTGGGTATTGTTCGATACTGTATTAAGGTTTTCATAGATATTAGAGAATCATTACATTAGAATTTATATAGGCCGACACAGGCCCACAACCCAAAGGGCCCAAAAAATCATTACAATAGTGGGACCGCCAAAAACTCAGTGTAGCGCAACATAAGACGCTTAGGGCAAATCAGTCGCTACACATCCCAACATTCGGTGTTGATCTTAGTGCGTCGTACTCATACATATCTTGGGGATATACACGACTATATAAACTCCATGGTAATGATTCTCTTGTATCTATGAAAAACCCTAATACAATATCAAAACAGTACCCAACGGCTCTTTAAACATTGCATTCATGTATTTGACATTTGAATCTTAATTTTAAGTATTTCTTAATCAATGATGTGTTATTCGAGTTATTTTTAACAACAATTTTTTTTTTTTTTTAAAAAACGGACCGGTATGCAATTTCTGTACCGGACCGTACCGTGTGTCGGTACGGTACGGTATCGGTACGTACCGATACCGGTCATCCACCGAGATGATGACCGGTATCGGTATTTTAAACCTTGGTCCCTACACATCCCAGCAGAACGGTGTTGCTGAACGCAAAAATCGTCATCTTCTAGATGTGGCTAGGACACTTATGTTTCACATGAATATTCATCGATATCTATGGGGGGATGTTGTTCTCACTGCTGCATATCTTATTAATTGTGTTCCTTCATTTGTTTTAGGGGATAGGTCACCATTCTCCGTCTTGTTTTCTAAACAATCTCCATTTAAAATTTCTCCAAAAACCTTCGGCTGCATATGTTTTGTTCATAATCTTGGTCCAGGTTATGACAAATTGTCTCCTAGAGCTGTGAAGTGTGTCTTCATTGGATACTCTCGCACTCAAAAGAGATATCGTTGTTATGACCCGATTTCAAAAAAACTCTTCATCTCTGCTGATGTCTCTTTTTTGAAGATATATTCCCTACTTCACCTCTACATTGAGTCTTGGAACTCCTACTTAGGAGTTCGTTCCTCTATCTCCACCTCTTCCTTCTATTACCCATCACTCCGATGAGTCATTGTCTCGTGCTCCTCTCTTGTTAGTCTATCAAAGAAGACATAAAGATACAGGGGAACTCTCCAAACAAGCTACTCTGCCAGCTCCGAATCACTCTCAAGATCCTCTGTCCAGTGTTGACCTTCCCATTGCTTTACGGAAAGGTAAGCGGAGTTGTACTGCTCATCCCATTAGCAATCATGTATCCTTTGCTCAACTATCATCCTCGCTTCGCCAGTTTGCTTTCTCCTTGTCTCCATCCTAAGTGGAAGAGTGTCATGGATGAGGAGATGGATGCTCTCAGAACAGACAGACCTGGGAACTTCCTCCTCCTCCTCCTCCTCCTCCTCCTCCTCCTCCTCCTGGCTCTAAACCAGTCGCTTGTAAGTGGGTGTTCAGCTTAAAATATCTTCCTGATGGATCCATTGAACGGTACAAGGCTCGCTTGGTGGCAAAAGGTTTCACACAACAATTTGGTGTAGACTACTTCGAGACTTTTTCTCCTGTGGCCCGGTTAAACTCTGTGAGGATTCTCATCTCTCTTGCCGTAAATCTGAATTGGCCAATGCATCAAATGGATGTTAAGAATGCATTTCTTTATGGGGACTTGAGTGAGATTGTCTTTATGGAGCAACCTCCTGGATATGTTGCTTAGGGGGAGAATCTAGTGTCACATCAAGAAAGCAATTTATTGCCTAAAACAAAGTCCTCGAGCATGGTTTGACAAACTAAGCAAAGTTGCATCTACTATTGGGCTAAAGGAATGTAAATCTGATCACTCTGTTTTTATGAAAAAAACATTTGCTGGTTGTGTTATTCTTGCGGTGTATGTGGATGACATCTTACTCACTGGCAGTGATAGCAATGAAATTGAGACAGTAAAAGCTCATCTGAAAAAACATTTTGTGACAAAGGATTTGGGCCGTCCGAGTTACTTTCTTGGCATTGAGTTTGCCTATAATGAAACAGGGGTGGTACTTTTGTAGAGGAAATATGCCATGGATCTCCTGAGTGAGGTAGGCATGCTTGGATGCAGACCTGCCAGTATACCTGTTGATATAGGTGCTGCTCTTGAGCTTGAAGGTGACAAAGACTTCGAGGACCTTGTGAGATTTAGAAAGTTAATTGGGAAACTTATTTATCTGTCTGTCACCCGTCCTGACATCTCCTACGCTGTTGGTGTTGTTAGTCAGTTCATGCATCAGCCGAAATATTCTCAATGGAATGCTCTGTTAAAAATTCTACCTTATATCAAGAGTTCTCCTGGTAAAGGCTTGTGGCTCAGGAAAAACGGTCACATTAAAATAGAGGGGTACTCTGACGCAGATTATGCTGGGTCCATCTGTGATAGAAGATCCACCTCGGGGTATTGCACGTATGTTAGAGGAAACTTGGTCACGTGGAGTAGTAAGAAACAGAATGTGGTGGCTCGCTCAAGTGCTGAGGCTGAGTATAGGGCCATGGCTCATACCACATGTGAACTAATGTGGGTCAAAAGTTTTTTAGGAGAACTAGGGTTCTCTTCTGATAAGCCTATGACGATGCACTGTGATAACCAGTCTGCTATTCATATTGCAAATAATCCGATCTTTCACGAAAGAACAAAACATATTGAAGTCGACCGTCATTTTATTCGGGATGCTATTCTTTCCAAGAAGATTATCACGCCTCATGTCTCCTCTCAGGATCAAATTGCTGATATTTTCACTAAAGCTCTCAACTCGACTCGGTTCAAATTACTATGTGACAAGCTGGGCATGATTGACATCTATGCTCCAGCTTGAGGGGGAGTGTTAAAGATAATACTTTTTATATTGTATTTATTGTTGGTATAGGTTAGCTTATATTATTCCTAGGCTTAGCTCATGGTGTCTCTAGCTTATATATAGGTCTTCTCTATGATTAATGTAATAGAGGCTTTAGGGCTCAACACAAGTAATTAGATTTCCTCCCACATAGTTGCAAAAACTAGAAGTAGACCTTCTATCACTTACAGAACATGCATAATTAGCATTAGTAGAGCCCTCAACATGAAGATTTCCATTGTTCTTGTACTATAAATCATTGCTCGGAGATTTCTCGATCTAGTGTAGGATCCTTAGAACAATATTCCAATGGCAGCTCTTTGGCTTTCCCATGAGCTGACTGACCACATTAACAAAAAAGGATATTTCGGATTTGTCATAGTGAGATAAATGAGTTTCCCAACAAGCTTGGAAATCTAGTGCAATTATAAAAGTTTTCATCATCATATTTAGATGGTAATTAATACTCAATTGAGATTTCATTAGGTTTGCACCCCAACAACTCTACTTGAGTGAATAGGTCAATAATATATTTCCTTTGGGATAAGACCACACCTTTAACACTATAGGCGACTTTCATGCCAAGAAGGTATCTAGGGCAAGGTTTAAAATCTCGGTACCCGTTCCGATTTCGGTCATCGAACGAAACCGGTACCGTACCGTACCGACACACGGTACGGTCCGGTACGGAAAATAGCATATCGGTTTTTTTATTTTTTTTATTTTTAGAGTTAGATATAACTCTAATAATACATAATTGATGAATAAATGCTTAAAATTAATATTCAAATGTCAAATACATGAATACAATGTTTAAAAGCTATTTGGTACTGTATTAGGATTTTTCACAGATACAAGAGAATGACATTAGAATTAATATAGGGTGACACATGGTATTCATCATCTTAGTTGATGTTGCGCTACGTCTTATGTTGCGCTACGCAGAGTCTTCGGCGGTCCCGCTTTGGGTTGTGGGATTGTGTCGCCCTATATTAATTCTAATGTAATTCTCTTGTAAATGTGAAAAATCCTAATACAGTACCAAATAGCTTTTAAACATTGTATTCATGTATTTGACATTCGAATATTGATTTTAAGCATTTATTCATCAATTATGTATTATTAGAGTTATATCTAACTCTAAAAAAAAAACAACCCGATATCATGTCATACCGAGCGGTATATGGCGAAATACCGCCTTATACCGCCCGGAATACCATATATACCCGGTATTTTCAAATACCGGATATATCGAATATCGGAATCCCAAAAACCCGGTAAATACCGGGCTTACCGTACCGTTTCGGCCGATTTTTTAAACCATGATCTAGGGCGACCAAATCTTTGGTTATAAAGTGACATTTTAAATGAGCCTTCACCTAATAGATGCCACCCTCATCATTGCGAGTGAGCAAAATATCATCGACATATATTGCAAGAATGACCACACCAGTAGAGGAATGGTGCACGAACATAAAGTGATCTACTCACTGTAATTGAGCCTAATGCCATGTGCAATTTAGTTGAGATTGTCAAACCATGCTCGAGGACTTTGTTTGAAGCCATATATTATTTTTCTTAACTTGCATATTTAATTCTCCCCCAAGCAACATACAACACTTAAGGTTGTTACATGTAAATAGTCTAAGAAAGATCACGATAGAGTAAGACTTTTTTGACATCCATATGATGCATTTGCCACCCTAAATTCACTGCCGTGGAAATAAGAATCCTTATAGAGTTTCCATGTGATGCATTTGCTACCCTAAATTCACTGCCGCAGAAATAAGAATCCTTATAGAGTTTAGCCAAACACAGGAGAGAAGGTCTCAAAATAGTCAATCCCACAATTTTTATGTGAACCATTTTGCAGCCAACTGGCTTTGTATTGATCAATTGTGTCATCAGGAAGGTACTTAATAGTGAAAATCCATTTGTAAGCAATCGGGTCAGCCCCTGAAGGAAGAGAGACACGATCTTATGTGTGTTTAGTAGTAAGGGCTGATATTTCCTCATCCATCACCTGACTTCGGTTCAAGAAAAGCATGTTGATATATCCTGGGAATGGAAACTGTGGAGTGTGGACAACAACATAGCAAACATATGAAGGGAAGGGGATAGATGAACAAAGGAAACATATTAATGCATTAATAGAATGAGTGGTACAAGTACGCTTACCCTTCTGAAGTGCAATAGTGGAGAGATGAGCAGTAGCAGGAGAGGTAGATAGCAGATATATCCCTCAAGATTTGGTTCTTCCATTAATCGTTCTCGTCTTTAGATCATGGCAGACATAGTGAAAGGAGTAGAAAGTCACATAACAACTGAGAATTTTGATAAGTTGACTAATGGAAATAAGATTTACATGAAAGAAATGTAGATAGATAATAGAATCTATCAAGATTAAGGTTATTAGAGGTTCTAACAGATCCTAAGCCATGAACATGTGAAGAGGAGCCATCAACAAGCAAAATATGTGATAGATTAGAGAATGAATATAGATGGAGAAAAGTGGCTGCAACCCACAAGTTGAAGACTTGGCTGCAGTAGAACTAACTCAGGAAGAGCTCATTTGTAGAAGTCTTCATATTCAGCTTTGGATATTATCATAGACTTTGTGCTAGGATTTTCCATAGATTGAGTTCTAGCATATGTTGCTGGTGAGGAAGTGGCAACTTAAGCTTGAAGTGGTCGACCAAATTTCTGCCCGCAGAGTTCAGAAGGATGATTAGAGTAACCTTAGTGAGTATGAGGAACAGAGTTCCTCCTACGGTCACGACCACTTTTCTTCTCACCAACACAACCTTTACCCCTAGCAGCAAGGGCAGAATGCTCATGAACAGAATTGGGAGCAGCCGAGTGAGAGAGTGAGTAGCTGGAGTGAGTGTGTAACTGGAGTGAATTTAGTAACTCTGAGGACATATGCCATAGCACCATTAAGATAAGAAATAGTATTGTCTGTCATAGGTTGAGACTTTACACTCTAAAGGGACAGTGGTAGGGCAGATAGAAATTTGGCTACGAGAAATTCCTCTCGTTGTTTCTTCTAAATTAATAAATAAGCAACAAAGTGAAGGGATGATATTCAGTCAACTCAATTGCCTTCTCTTTCAATGTGGCATAAAAGTCCTTAACCGACCCTCCTAGTTTTAGATTGAATATTTTTTGAGTACTAGGTTTAAATTCTTGAGATGTTTTTCTGTTGGAAGTAGGTTTTTTCGAGAGCATCCTATATGTTTTTGGCGGGGTGGAAGACAACGGTTGAGCCAACATGAGATTCAAGACAATTGAGCATCCAAGAGTTCATAGCCATCTGCTTCTCATTTTGCATATTCTTCAATGTTCGCTCCATCATATGGCTCACTATCGAGATATTCAGTTTTCTTTTATGATCCACATAAAAGACAGTGCCCTTGACAAGAAGAGGTAGTTTGCACCAGTTAGTTTTATGTAAGTGCAGATAGATGTCATTTGAGGATCTGCATCCGCCATGGAGGTAGGAGTAGCCATCCAGAAATGAAACTTCTAAGAAGAGAAAAGCAGCGGAGAAATTGCACTAAAGAGGAAAGGGCTTAGAACAACCCTAAATACTGCTGCCCTAGAGGAACTATGGCTTGATTTAGGCTTGTGGCTGAGTTGGAATACTGCTGTCCTAAACGTTGGAGGCGGCGTCGTTGGCTGTAGAGGCTGTCGGTGGGCAGGCCGCAGCCCCTGCTGCAGGCGGAGGCAGCCCTAGGTGTTGCCTTCCCTGGCTGAAGAGGCTGCTTGTTGTGGTAGAGGAGGCAGCCCTCTGGGCAGCCTAGTATGATGGAAAAGGCAGTCCTAAAGGCCGTCAGTTCTTGAGTGGGCGGCTGCTGCTGCCTCTGGTTCTGGCAATAGTAGTGGCTGCCCTCCTTTCCTTTCTTTCTCTGTTTGGAGTGGGCTGCTGCCTAGTTTGCAGTTTTCCATGTTAGAAGAGAAGAGAATGGGGAGGAGATTAGGGAGACCCTAACCCTAAGCTCTGATACCATGTTAGAAGTAAAACTCCCATGATCAACTTAGTCATCTTCCCCTAAGTATATCGGGGGAGAGAAATAAAAGAAGTACAATAGGGAGAGGAAAATCCTAAGTTAACCTGCACCAACATGATGATAAGAACAAATAACAACATTATATTAAGTACAAATAGCGCTAATTGTAGACCTTGAGTTATTTACCATACATATTCTACTTGTAGACCTTGAGTTCTTTACCCTACACTATAGGAATTCCAGGCACACTATTGACATTGGTAGACCTTGAGATATTTACCCTATGCTATAGGAATTCCACACACACTACAGATTTATAGGTGCACTGTAGTATTTTTAGGCACCATAGTGTTTCCAAGTGTGCTACATATATTTCATGGGCTCTATATTGTTTCCCGCTGTTATAGTATTTCTAGGCAGTTATTTTCCTTGGCGTTCTTGCCCATTTTCTTATTGCGCTTCACAACTTTAGTTTGTATATTTCATCCACAACTTCTTCATCAACCTTCTCTTTAACTATCTCGCTTATGGGTCCATGGTTATCACTATTGAGAAATTGAAAGAAAAAACGATGCTTCCTGCGACGTTGGGCAGTTAGGGTTTGAGGGTTTGTTCACGAGTCACGAACAATTTCTTGCCCTTATTTGACCAAGAGAGCCACACGTCTATCAGAACCAACGAAGCTGCGAAGGTGCTTCGGAGAGGATTGATGCACAATTTTTTGCCCTTCTTTGGCAACAATCTCCTTACCATTGATAATCTCCATACTAATGAGCATATTCCAATGCTTCTTTTCATGCCATGAGACTTGGCCAAAGCTTGGGTGTGTAAAGTGGTATATTTCCCAAGTGTATTATGTTATTGGAAATCTCTTTCAATTGTTAACCTGATGAAGAGAAGACCACACATATTGGTTGGTTACTAGGGGTTTACAATTGACTTTAGGGATTTAGTTCAAGTAACCCAAATGTCTTGGTCATGTAGGATTACATTGATAATCTCCTTACCATTGATAATCTCCTTAGTTAGCATATCAGCCAACTGATCATTAGAAATTTAGAACTCACAAATGACATAACTATCTCCTTGGATTTTACTTTTTCTCTGATGAAGTGACAATCAATCTCTGTGTGTTTTGGCCTCTCAATTTGAGGCAATATGCATGGTGGCCTGATTGTCACAAAATAACTTTATTGGTTCTCTTTGAATGATTCTAAGTTCTCCGAGCAATTGCTTAAGCCAAATTAATTCACATGTAACAAGGGCCATAGCCCTATATTCTGCCTCAGCACTAGACCTAGCCACAACAGTATGTTTCTTGCTTTTCCATTAGATCAAATTACCAGTTTACCACCAAGCATAACACTATATCCTGAAGTTGATCTACGATCAGTGGGTGAACCTGCCCAATCAGCATCAGAATAGCCTGTCACCGATAGATGACCCCTGTTGGAGCTGTCTTGAGATAACGAAGAATTCTTAATGCAGCTTCCCAATGACTCTCATAAGGTGACTCAAGAAACTGACTGACTACGCTTACAACGAATGAAATATTAGGCCTTGTGATTGTTAGGTAATTCAACTTGCCTACCAATTTGCGGTATGGACCCAGATCAGCTAAGGACTCCCCGTCTTGGTAGCAACTTTATATTTGGATCTATGAGAGTGTCCACCGGTCGGACTCCCAGCATGCTTGTCTCCTGTAGCATGTCAAGGACATACTTCCTCTGAGAAATGTAAATAGCTCCCGCTGATCGAGCTACTTCAATGCCAAGGAAGTATTTTAAGTCACCTAGATCTTTGGACTGAAAATGTTGATGCAAGTGAGATTTTAACTTCTGTATCCCATCTCTATCATCCTCAGTAATAATAATATCGTCCACATAAACAATAAGAATGACTCATTTCCAGTAGAGGAGGTGGAAAAGAAGACTGAGTGATCTGAAATACTTCTCATCATGCCAAACTGAGTAATAGCAGAGCTAAACTTGCTGAACCATGCACGAGGGGACTGTTTCAAACCATAAAGAGATCTCTTCAGCTTGCAGACTAAGGTAGACAAACCCTGAGCAACAAACCTTGGAGGTTGCTCCATATAAACCTCCTCACCAAGATCACTATGCAGAAATGCATTCTTGATGTCAAGCTAATGCATTCGCCAACCAAAAAATGCGGCAAGGGTGAAAAGTAATCGAACAGAGGCAATCTTGGCAACAAGGGAGAATGTATCCAAATCGGGCTTTGAGCCGGTCAACAGAACCGTTAGGAGCTGTCTTAACAGTGAACACCCACTTGTAACCGATAGTTGACTTTCTTGAGGGAAGAGGAACAAACTCCCATGTCCCATTAGAATGCAATGCCGTCATCTCATCAATCATGGCCTGGCGCCACCCCGGATCAGATAGAGCACTTGAAATAGTCTTAGGAATAAAAACAACAAAAATGGAAGAAAGAAAGGTGTACTATTCAGGTGATAAGGGATCATAGCAAACGAAGTGGGAGATAGGATAAGAAGTAGAACACTTACGCACTCCCTTCCTTAAAGCAATAGGAAGGTCAAGATCCAACGGTACAAGAGGATCTGAGACTAGTAAAGCATCGACACAAACAACGGAGTTAGAAGGGGTGACTTGGGTAACCGCAGGAGGAATACGTCGAGTAAAGAACTTAGTGGGTTCTTGTCGGGGTGGCAATGAGTCATCGGTAATCTGAGAAGATGTGGCCTCATGAATGGATAATGGAATGGGAACAGGGAGGACCTCAACAACTGATATAGGTGTAGTAGAAAAGGGATCCTGGTCATGGAGAACGGAAGAAGACATCCTGTTAATAAGGTAACAGGCAGTGAGAATTGCATCATCCCAAAACTGCAATGGGACATCCATATGCAGTAGAAGGGTGCGAGCAGTCTCAACTAGATGACGATTCTTCCATTTTGCAGTCCTATTCTACTGAGGTGTATGAGGACATGAAGACCGGTGAAGGAGACCATGGATGGAGAAAAAAGATTGAAATGCACGTGAAAAGTACTCTTTTGCATTGTCACTTCATAGCACACGAATAGGAATACCGAATTGGGTTTTTATTTCGGCATAAAACATAGTAAAATATGAAAGAGTTCAGAGCGATCCTTCATGAGGAATAACCATGTCATACGAGAATAGTCGTCTATGAAGGTGACAAAGTATCTAAACCCTAATTTGGAGGAAACACGACTAGGCCCCCATACATCTGAATGAATAAGAGAGAAAGGTGCTGAAGAACGTTTATTGACACTAAATGGGAAAGAAGACCGGGAATGTTTACCCAGTTGACAAAACTCACACTCAAGACTCGAAATGGAAGAAAGACTAGGACACATCTTCTTCAGATTCTGCAAATGAGGGTGCCCCAACCGGCTGTGTATTTGTAGTGGAGTTGAATCGATCACCAAGGCAGATGAAGATGGTACAGCCAGGTGATATAACCCCGGGACTCATGTCCTGTGCCAATCACCTTGCCAGTCCGAGAATCGTGGATAAAAACAGAATTAGAGGTAAATGTGACAGAACAATGTTAATCCCGAGTTAGTTTGCTAATAGAGAGCAAACTCAAAGGAAATTGAGGTATATAAAGCACATGCGTAAGTGGTACGGATGGTGTGGGTGAAACATGACCAATGCCCTTTACTGCTAAAGAGGAACCATTGACAAGGGTGACACTAGGAGATGAGGTAGAGGCGATTAAATTGGAGAAACTTGACAAGTTTACCAAACATATGATCAGATGCGCTTGAGTTTAGAATCCAAGGGTGTGCACTAGTAGTATGTGTCAAACACGCAGTATAAGTACCTTCAGGAGCAAAAGTAGAGACTGACTTCTTTGACTGAGAGCTTTGTGCAAACTGATACTTAAGAAATCGAGAATGCTCATCTATAGGAGGAATACTAGTATTGACGATAGCCCCAGAAGGAAGAGGTTGGTTGGTCAGAACTTAAGACTTTCAGTCGGGTGCCTTCTTGGAAGTTAAGAACTGGATCCACAGTCTGATCTGCCCAAAATACCATAAGAAGTTGACAGTTGCGAATGTGCTAGACCTCTCTTTCCACAATGAGTACATTTGTGTCCTTTATCAGATCCATGAGACATGGACGATGGAATCGGCATAACGGAGACATCTGATGGGAAGGACATGGACTTGTTAGTTAGGAATTGCAGCAAGTATTGATCTAAAAGTATTGTCGGAGATAAAACCTGTTATGGAGAGAAAAAATAGAGAGCCTAATCTTGGCTTCTCTTTCTATATATATACATATAAGAATATCTTTACAATGTTTACACGTGTCCTTGGACACTTTACAACTAGGTCCTACTTTGTTACAATTAGGTTCTAATACTCCCCCTCAAGCTGGAGCAAATATATTGCACAGTCCCAGCTTGTTACATATATATAACCATGCCCGTGAGTTCTTCAAGCTTTGTAAAGCTGGTATCCCTTCCAGACTCGGTGGAACTTGTTACTCCTCCTAAGACGGCCCAGTGCTGAGCAGTCATGATTGCCTTTCTTGAAGTCGCATAAGTTCCTCGGGTTTCATCAGCTAGCTGCTTCAAAGTGTCCAGGATCATCTAAAAAGAACACAAAAAGGAAAATTATACAAATTAATTAGTAAAGCCTGCGAATATTTGTTAAGGGGGTTTTCGCTTCCCCCTGGAAATTCTTTCAGTCATCATCTTCTGCGGGATATTTTCCCTTTCTTTCAACTTCGGGATCCCGCTCAGGTTTCTCGTTATGGATTTGTTGGTTTCTTTTGAAGAATTCTTCATTATCTTCATAGTGTCAGCTCCTTCTTATCCAAATAGTGGATTTTTAGGGCAGTCTGGTATCTGGGTAGTAGTGGTGGTATTCATACCTTTGCCGTGTCATTTCTTCCATTAAGACACTTAGTGCTTCGTTGTTGTCTTCTATTATTTCCTGGGTCTCTTCATCCCAGGCAATAGCGGTACTTGATTCTTGGACCCTTTAAAGACTTGGTAAAAATATCAGCTAACTGATCATTTGAATTTACAAAAGACATTGTGACCTCTTTAGATTGTACTTTTTCTCTGATAAAGTGACAGTCAATCTTTATATATTTTGTCCTCTCGTGAAAAACTGGATTGGAAGCAATGTGCATAGCAACTTGATTGTCACAATACAATTTCATAGGTTCAGTGTGACCAAGACCTAGTTATGTCATTAACTGTTTCAGCCAAATCAGCTCACAAGTGACTAATGCCATAGCTCTGTATTCGGCCTTTGTGCTAGATCTCGCCACCATACTTTGTTTCTTACTTTTCCATGAGATCAAGTTGTCTCCCAAGAAAACACAATATCGTGAGGTGGATCGACGATCAATGGGTGCTCCTGCCCAATCACCATCGGTATATCCAATCACCTGAAAGTGGCCTTGATTGTGATATAGAAGGCCTTTGCCTGGGGCAGCCTTAAGATAGCGTAGTACCCTCAAGGATGCAATCCAATGATCCTTCAAGGAGACTCAAGCAACTGGTTGATCATGCTAACAACAAAAGAGATGTGGTCTAGTAATTGTAAGATAATTGAGTTTATCCACTAGCCTGTGATATCGTCCAGGATCAGGTAAGGGCTCCCCCTGCCCTGGACTCCTGGTACCAGCTTGACATTTGGATCCATCGGGGTATCAGTTGGTTTGGCCCCTAGCAAACCTGCTTCCTCAAGCATATCTAACACATATTTCCTCTGTGAAACATAGATATCTCCCCGAGATCGGGCTAGTTAGTATCTTGAGTCTCTCTATGAGAGTAAATGAAAGGTAGCTTTGAGGATTCTTCATTTCCTTAAGGCAGCCCTAGGCAAAGGTCTTCTATATTGTGATCTAGGGAATTTTTAGGCAACACATGTGTTGATTGGGTAGGTTCTTATACTTAGCAATGGTCTATGTCAGGCAAAGGTTCTGATTTCATGGATAAGTAAAAAAGAAGAATGTGGTGCTGAGGCCTAGCGCTGAGGCACAGTACAAGGTTACAACATTTGCAACTTGTGAGCTTGTTTGGCTAAAGCAATTGATGATTGAGATGGGCTTTGGTTAAAACAATGTTTTAAAAGCTTGATCAGATTGGTCAGTTGGATAAAGAAAATTGGGGATTTAGTTGTTGGCATGGTTTAAAATACCGATACCGGTCATCATCTCGGCTGATGACCGGTACCGGTACGTACCGGTACCGTACCGTACCGACACACGGTACGGTCCGGTACGTAAATGGCATACCGAGCTCTTTTTTTTTTTTTTTTTTTTTTTGATTTTGTGCTAAAAATAACTCCAATAACCCATGATTGATCAAGAAATACTTAAATTTCATATCCAAACGTCAAATACATGAATACAATGTTTAAAATGCGGACGAATGACGTCCATCGTACTCGTACATATCTTGGGGACATACACGACTAAGGTCAACACCGTAAGTCTGCAATGCCCATATCTGAAAATGATCCCATGTCATCATGTCTTGGTATCCATTATACCACATACCCATCAGTGTTTCTTTGTTGACCGTCCAAGAACTAGTCCCTGTATCATCAGTTGAGTAGGTACTTGATACGGAGTGGGTTGATTCGGAAACTTCTTGCAAGTTACTCATCATATCGTGGTGGTAATCTTGCAAAGCTGTCGGTCCACCTCCTCGACGCCGGCCTTTCTTCTCGTACACCCGAGTTGTTTGTCTGGTTCTAGCACCGTGATCCTGATCTTGGGTGGAGTGGTCGAAGTATTGCTCATTCGTCCACAGATCGGTAGGTGCCAGTGTTGATGGTACGACAGTGTCTTCTTCCCCAGCTCCATCATCATCTCCTCCGTCTTCTGCGCTGCTACTGCTACGAACCGAGGGCTCGTCTTCTTCGTCCTCTTCCGCTTCTGCAATCACGTCCAAATGATCAATTGGTCGTTTCCTTTTCCCTTTGCCTTTGCCTTTTGCCTTTGAAGGTGAAGGTGAAGGTGCCTTCTTCTTTCCCTTTAATTGTGAAGGTGGAGAGTCGGACGTGGATCGTCGTCTTACTCGTCGAACTCGTTGAGAGTCCAAGGGAGCAAAGTTCATGTCCCTCTCAAGAACTTGACTGTATGTGTCTTCTGGTTGACTCTCGGACTCAATAGCATCAGATATAATTGGTGAAGGCCGAGGTGGTCCGCCTGGTTGAGGTTCATCAAGAAGAGGCGGGTCAGTCTCCATTGCACTCCACCAATCAATTATTGGGTCTGCATTGCCTTGGACGAACTCGACATCGAACGGATCTACATGTAGAATTTCTCTATCTTCGTTCCGTGACGCCCGCATTCGAAGTCGCATGTTATAATGAACATATACGAGCTTCTCTAATCGGGCGTACGAAAGGCGATTGCGCGGCTTCGTATGAATCAAGACGAAGGTCGACCAATTCCTCTCGCATCCACTTGATGATGTGGTTTGCGAGAGGATGCGTGTTGCAATCTTTCGAAGAGTTAGAGATTCGTTTCCAAATTGCAACCACCATTCGACTGCAGCAAATTTAAAATTAATATTAGTAACGGGATTTTATTTTTGATAAATAAATTGACAAAGAAAATCTATCTACCTGGATCCATAGTATCTCGGATGGAGATTGCAAATGAATCTCCGAAATTGCCAGTTGCATCGCGGAACCATTTTAATTCATTGAGAGCTTGTGCCGCTTCTTGGTTGGATCCCGACAATCGTTGTATGACCTTGCGGAGGGGATATAACAAACTATTGACCATTCCAAGATTATACCGGTATTGGTATGAAGGATTTAAATAATACCCTATAAAAAATTAAGCATAATGAATAAGTAATTAAGCATAATGAATTAAATTTAAATAATTTTTTAATATTAAATAAAAAATACCTGCGATGTGTATGTCACGGCTCATTTGATTATCCCATCTCTCGGAGATAATTTTGATGAATGGTTCATACTTGGCAGGAGAAATCATAACCCTCTTGATTTCTTCTTGTGCTTGGTGGATGTAGTGGTAAAGATGACTCATTTGAGGCGTCTTTTCCATATCCACCTGTTGTAGAACCTTGTACAAAGGTTGTACGGCGACGACTATTTCTGCGATGCAATCCCAGAAATGCGTGTTGAGGATGAACTTCTCTGTTTGTTTTCCATCGGCTTTTTCAGCATATCTTGATAAAGTCCATTCCTCACTTGTAAACATGGTTCTAAGGGCCGCCTTTTTTTTGTTGGAGTGACCTTAATGCGATGAAGGTGGTTGCAAAACGAGTCGCTCCCGGTCGAAGAATTTCACCTAAAATATGAAATTATCATTAGTAAATATTTATGATAAACTAATTAATAAATAAATATTAGAAATTACTTTAAAATTAATAAATTACCTTCTGTAAATTTTTTCATTAGGGCGTGTACCCATGTATGGTTGTAGATGAAGCGGGTAATTTGTTGCGCCTTCTTTACCGTCAACTTCACCATCGGTATATCACCGATATCTTTCATCATTAGGTCTACACAATGGGCTGCACATGGAGTCCAACATATGTGAGGATAATCTTGTTCAATTATCTCACCTGCCTTTTTGAAATTGGCTCCGTTGTCGGTTATAACTTGAACAAGGTTCTGAGGTCCAATCTCCTCGATCACCTCCGTCATCAGCTTCGAGATGTAGTAAGCGTCATGGATTTCATCGGACGAGTTCACCGACTTGTGATAAACAACTCTCCGGTTGCAATAGACGAGGAAGTTGATGATGCTCATTCGGGTTGGCCCGGTCCAGCTATCGCACATCAAACTGCATCCGTACTCCCCCCATTGTCGCTTGATTCCATCGATCCAGGTTTTTATTTCTTCGACCTCCGCTTCTAGGTAAGGACTTGAAATTTCATAGGGAGTTGGAGGGGCAATACCTGGGCCTACCTTTTGGATGGTAGACACCATGGTTCGGTAGTATGGGTTGTTGGCTGCATTTGCGGGAATCCGGCTGAAATGGAACCATTTGGAGATGGCTCTCCCCAACTCCCACTTCTTCGACTTGCCGTACATATCGTCTATACGTGGTTGCTTTGTTGATGGAGGAGGAAATGCCCTGGGATCAAGATCAGAAACATTAATATTAGTTTTCCTACCACTTGCTCCGAGGTTTGTGAAGAATCCACGAAGGCCTCCTCTGCTGCTTCCTCTGCTCTGAGTTTGAGGTCCTCTCATGTTAGAACTCCGACCAATATAAGGACCGGAGGGAATTGGACTGCTTCGGTCCATTGCTCCGGCAGTCGAAGTTGAGCCGACGCTGCTTATGCCACCGCTGCCACTGCCGCCGCCATATTCGAATTGAGATCCGGGATAATACATCCGTTCTCGTTCGAATTCAGCATGCTCCAATGAAGCTCGGATGCCGGCTTCAAGTTCCGGATCCTCGTCGTTATCGCCACCTCGAGCCTCATAATGGCCACCACTGACATCTTGGGTAGCTCGTCGGTCGAACTCGTCTTGTTGAGCTGCATTCTTAAGACGTTGCTCCTTCTTGTTGGTGAGCATATCTTTAAACATTTGTCGAACTTCCGGCGATGCTTGGGTGCATTTGACGACGTCGCTGGATGTTTCGACCAAGTGTGCCTTTAATCGAGTGACGCCTCCACCACGAGAAATCATATTACAGTGGATGCATTTCCAGTGGTTAGCCTTCTCCAACCGAACACCGTGTTGCCATGCGGGGTCGACTTGAGATTTCGGCGCCATTTGAGCAGAATTCCGACGTAGAAATTAAGAAAGTAGAGAGAGAGAGAGATTGAGAAAGATTGAGAGTTTAGATGAGTAGAGGGGGTGAGTGAGAGTAAAAGAGGTGTTTTGGGGGCTGAAGGGTATAGAGTCGAACCATTATCATACCCATGTGTAGGTGCTGGAGTCCTTCTTGTACTAAGATAGAATAACTCTGGTCAGTAATAAAAGGAAGTTCTAGTTGGGAAACACCGGATATAACGATAAGTATCCATGATTTCCGAGAGCATATACAATTGGTAATCCAGACACATGGTTACACAGGATGGCAAGGAGGAGAAAGTAACCTCTTGCTCTCCCGTTCTTTACTCGGGCGACTCTCTAATTCAAGTCATACCAACTTCCGTTATAATGTTCAGCATGTAGCGGACCATTTAGCAAGCAAAGGTATTCGAGCAATCCCTGGCCAGGTACGCACCACAGAAAGTTTGCAAGGCCAACAGTGGATTATTAGACCTGCATCAATAATCTCTGTCAACAACCCACAAACCTCCAGTATCAGGACTCGGACAGATGGCGCGTTGGCTGTCCAGTTCACCAACTACACTATACAACCCTCTACCAACCATAAAGGCACTGGAATGCACTGAGGATAAGGCCAACACAATAATGGACCACCTTTATGAGCTGGTTATGAGCTGGTGGGTATGGCCGAACAGTGTAAAGTAAAGTATTCTCACTTAGAATAGACGTAAGAGAGTGGACGATGGGGCCCACTGTGCACCCGCACTCATTACTTAGATTCTTCTTGAGATATGTTTGTAGAACTCTCCGGCTTATATAAGGAGAGGTATTCTAGAGTTGCAGAGCATCACCGAACAACGAGCTCTACTTCTCTTCTAAGTTTCTTAAGTGTGTTTGTAACCTTCCAATTAATCAAAGCTTTCAGAGTGTTTGCCTTTTATTCCCAAGTCTTATATGTTCCCGTGTTTTTAATAACCTGAGAATATAAGCCGATCTTCCGTATTCCGCCCGTATTCCGCCTACTTTCCATATTTCAGCTTCTTACTTGCCATCTGCTGCGAATTTACTCCATTTATCAAGGTTGGATAGGCGCTGGGTTCTAACGCCTCTTCTGGTATGGAGTTCTGGTCGATGCAACAAACTGTTGCACCTGTGTCGAGTATCGCTTGCACTCGAAAAGGTTTTACCTGAGGAATTTCCATGAGGATAGTTATATTATATAACCTGTTGAGGATACGTTTACCTTGTGGCTGATCAACTTTGTCAGCTATCGTTGCATATTCATGTATCAGTCCAGCGGTCTGTATAGCCACCAAAACATCCAAAAATGACCAAAAACACCCTAAGAGCCGTTTTTGGCTGTCGGTGCTACAGTGCTGGCTGTCGGCACTGTAGCGGCCCAACGGCTCTTAAAAAGAGCCGTTGGGTTGGGACGTTGGGTGATACCGGGTGATACCGGGCGATACCGCCCGGTATCATAGCTCTTCCCGCCCGGTATTTGCTAAATACCGGGCGGTATTTATCGGTATACCGGTATTCCTAAAGTATACATATTTTGCTACAGTGCAAAATATCATACCGGGCGGTATAGCCCGGTATGATAGCAAATACCGCCCGGTATTTCATAAATACCGGACATACCGGGCGGTATTTACCGAGATGCCCGGTATTTACCCATACCGGGTATCTCGTATACCGGTTTTTTCAAAAACCGGTAAATACTGAGCTTACCGCCCGGTACGGTACGAGATTTGAAACCATGGTTGTTGGTAAGTGTTTTGATTGAAAAATAGACATGAAGCTTATTGGTAAGAGTTTTAATTGTTGAGATCAAAGGTCTTGAGTTCAAGACTTGTTGTCATCATTTATTTACTACAGAAAAAAATGGTAGCCAATATAAGTATATTGTCTAGCTATTTTTGTGCGATCTATTTATACTATTTTTTTTTTGTTATAAAATTCTACTACAGTCAAATGGGTTTTGTGTGAAATATATTACAAAAACATAAGGGCCTGTTTGGTTAGCGAAACCAAGTCTGTTTTCATGGTTTTGGTTTCACTGAAACCAAAACTGCTTACGAAAACGTGTTTGGTTTAGCGTTTTCATGAAACTGAATCGAAACCAGAATGAAAACGAAACCAGTTTTCTTAATAAAAATGAAAATACCAGAATGTTGTTTTCTGTGGTTTCGAGACTGTCGGTTTCTTTATCAAAATGGAGTGACAACTTTGTAATTATAAATATTTTTTTTATAAAATTAATTAATTTAAAAATAAATCAAACTATATTAATTTTTTTAAAAAAAATAAAAATCATCATTTTCAACTCAAACTATTATTTTAAATTTACAAATTAATTAAACAAATTTATATTTAATTGACTCAAACCCAAATTTTAAAATAACTCAATTTTCTTAAAATTAATCTATTTATAATTAATCAAAACTAATTTAGACCACTAGAATTATTATTATTTTGAAATATTAACTATTAATTAATTTTTATATCTAATTGAACAAAAAAATCTCAAACTACCAATAACTTAATTAATTAAATATTACAAATATTTTATAATTATATTAGCAAATATTTAATTTTGTAAACTAATTAAATATTAATTACTACTAAAAATGTTCAAGGAAAATTAATATTACTTTTTATAGCCAAATAAATATTCACTGGTTTCAACTGACTAAAACTTATGTTGTTTTCATTAACCAAACGCGTTTTCGGAAAACTGAAAACTAGAAACCAAAATCAAGTTTTCGAAACCAAGTTTTCAGTTTCACTGAAACCAAACCAGAAAATAGTTTTCGCTAACCAAACAGCACCTAATATTTACATATTTATCATGTATGTAAGTGATATTCAATATTTTTATAATTTTTGGAAAAATTATATATTTATCATATATAAATATATACTTTTGAATATTAAAAAAAAACTAACAATCCTACTGATTTACTTACTAGTCTCACCTGTGAATCACAGCTTGACCGGGTTGATTGCTAGTCTGATGAAAACATTGGACCGTAAAAAAGTTACATCATGGCAATCAAGTCATTGTACATATTGCCTCCAAATCGAATCCTATCTTTCCATGAGAGGATAAAACATATAGAGGTCGACTATGGCTTCGATAGGGAGAAGGTGCAGTCCAAGTCAAGCATTACATTCTTTCTTAATTCTAATGTTCAATTCGAAGATTTCTTAAATAAATCATTGATGGTCCTAGGATCAAATATATTTATAACAAACTAGGGCTTTACAGTTCTTATGTACCACCTTGAGGGGAGTGTCAGCGACCTATTTGGAAATACTGTAGGGACTATAAATGTAAACTCTAAGGACTTGGGTAAACATATTCCTCTGCCCTAATATGTGTACACTTTGGTAGAGAGGTGCCACCTTGACATCTTCTTTGTATGTAATGTAAACATCATTCATATTACATTATGTATTGGCATGGTGCACACAAATAAACAGCTTTCAGTCTTGGGGATCACGATATATGTGAGCATTAGTATAAGGAGATTAACATGATTGACTATACAATGGTTCCAAAGATTACATAAACATGGGGAGCTCTGTCTAATAAATAGATGATCTTTTTTGTTTTGGAATGGATGAAAGTATCATAGTTAAGCATTTTAATATCCATTTATGTGATTTTTTTTCATGATTTTAATTAAGTTTCTCTTTCTTTGTAGAGTTATGCTTCAATTCTGTATCTCAGGCTTCCACATGTATTCAGAATGATACTGCGTGGTAAAGATATTGAACACCACAATATTGTGAATGATATGATGATGAAACAAGAGGTCACATACAGGCCTCAATCAATTCCTGAAAGAATACCGAAGGATGCTGAAGTAATTATCTTTTGACGTCATATCTTCTTTTTCTGATGAATTATATTTTTGGCTAGATATTGGAGCTTCATTTTTACCACTATCTTAAATTAGATGGTTGCAGTTGTGACGATTGGCTTTGTAAAAGACGCAAAACATCATATTGATGTTCAGGGGTTCAATGTCTATCATAAGAATCGATTGATAAAGGTGCTTTACCCTTATCTCTTCTGCAGTTTTCGTTCACATTGCAGTTAATTTTCTCTATGAATTACTTCCTCATCAGCATTCTGTGAATTAAGTATAGATCATCATATTTTTAGTTTTCTTGTTAAAAAAATATGTTCTGATTGTATTATATAGTTCCAGTCAGGGGCATATCATACCACATGGATTCCTACATGTTGACCAGTTATTACATCGGTTCACAATGTAAACTGTTAAAAAAAAGATAAAAGACTTCCATTTTTTGTGCATGGTAGTTTTAGCATTTGATGAAAAATGCTTGTTACAAAGATCACTTCCATTATGCATGAAAGACAAACTAAGTTTGGAAACTAATATGTTGTCAATATATTCAAATATACAGCGCTGAGATCTATCATTATGTGTTGCGACTTGCGAGAAAGGCTTAAAATCTAGTATTACTTTTTTTTCATACTTTTTCATTTTAGACTTCAAGTGTGGTATGTAATACAGTAGACTTCAAATTCATTTTTTTTTCATTTTAGACTTCGAACTCATTGTATATAATACAGTAGTACAACCAAGGTTGTTAAAGGCGCTAGGCGCACTAAGGCGCAAAGGTCCCATAATCGCCTGAGGCGCAAGGCGCAAAAAAAGCGTGCGCCTGACCGAAGCAAGGCGCACATTTTAAAAAATAGTATCTATACTATTCTCAAGCAATAAGAATATCATATGCAATGTAAGAATTAAATTATATGCACACCATTGCACCTATAACATCAACAATTTCAATGAATAATTAAAACGTCGCCAAGTCTTAAAGTTAGAATGAAAAGATTAAATCTATAAGGCTGAAGAGTAGCGTTCAACAAAGAAGGTATGTGGTATGTAAACGGGTGCAACACGAATAAGGTCGCCGAGTCCAATATGATTAGAGTAAGAGAGTAATGTAGGAAGCAAAATAAGGAGTTTGGGGGTTAATGTAGCTTTTTAAACCCTTAGAAACTAGTTGTGGTGACTATAATAGCCGTTGGGAACAGGTTGGAAAAACCGCTCGAGCGGTGGACAGTGTACCATGCAGTACCAACCCGATACGGGCTGTACATGCATTGTGCCACTCGGTAGAATTGATACGGCCAGCATCCTGCTATGAATATTACTTTCGTGATTTTCGTCACCACCAAGTTTTAGATGTGGAACGTTTGCAATTGATGGCTTACCACTTTGATGGAGAAGCTCAAACGTGGTTTCGCTACTTCGATGAATGCAACGCCAACATGACTTGGCTTGTTTTCGTGAAGAGCTTCACCACCCGCTTTGGTCTGGTCCGTCTGACCAAGGAAGTGAAGAAGATAGTAGCCAACTACCAGATTAGTACTTGACATCCATGTTTATCAGTGGGTTGTAACCTCATATAAGTGTTCATGTGAAGGTGTTAGGACCCTTGCATATCAGTGGATTCTTCAATTGGTCCAATGAAGAAGCTCTTGACTTCCCAGCCAAAGGATCAAGAGTTCCCTGTTCGGAGGAAGGCGAACCTTGCTTCTTCTTCCCTATGGTGGCTAATTTTCCTGGGCAGTGGGAAAGGAAGGAGTTTGTGCACTGGTGAACAGTAGTATTTAGAGGGGAATTCAGAGGGGAGATAGAGAGAGAGATAGAGAGAGATAGAGAGAGAGATAGAGAGAAAGATTGAGGGAATAAAATTCTTGTGCTCCATTTGATTTCCAAATGTAGCTTTTTATACAAGATCTCACAGGAAAATGTCATACACTTATCCACTCATCCTACTAATGAAATGGATATTTACCACTCATCCCACTACCACTATTTTAACAGATAGATAATTACCACTCTAATAAGATAATGACCACTCTAACAAGATAATGACTACCACTACTCTAACAGATAATTATCACTCTAACAAGATAATGGCCACTGTAACATGATAATGACTACCACTATTCTAACAGATAATTACCACTCTAACAATTAGATAATGACTGACTCCACCAATTAATCAATAATTAAACCCACTTCTTCCACAACTATCAAGAGACTACATCCACTTGTTCCTATCATCCCATATACCAGTTCTTCATGTTTTGCCCACTTTCTTTGTTTTCCTAATATATTGCTTGGTCCACCTTCTCATCTTGCAAGCAATGGTGGAGCCAGAAATTAAATTGGAGGGGGGCAGACTCTCAAATGAACAAATACCATATTACCAACGATATTATTGTACATGAAAAAGCAAGTATTTTTTACAAAAAAATAATTCATCACATCATATAAAAATTAATTGGAATCAAGCAATCAAACAATGAAATCAACTTAAGCAATTAAGCAATGAAGCAATTAAATAAAAATTGCTCCATAGTCCATTACATATATGTTTGCTTGATTTCTAAAAAAAAATGAAATCAAACAATCAAACTAAATCAGTGAAATATGGAATCAAATTAAAATTAAACATGAAATCAGGCGAGGAATCAAACTAAATGAAACATTAAAATTAAACATGAATCAATTTAATCAAGCTTATGGAATCAAAACTAAATGAAATCCTTTAGGCGAGGCGAGTGGGCGGACGACAGCCGACTCTTCAGGCGAGGCGAGTGGGCGGACGCGAAGACGGCGGAGTCGCGGACGACAGCCGGCTCTTCAGGCGAGTGGGCGGACGCGGAGTCGCGGACTGCGTCACGGTAGCCGTCTCTTCAGGCGAGTGGACGCCGGAGCACGCGGCCGAGCGGCGAGCGGTCGTCGATCGGCACGGCAGTCGGCATGAGATGGGGATTGGGGATTTGGGGAGCTATCGGCGGCAGGACGAGGGGTTACAGATCGGGGAGATGGGGAGGGGACAAGGGGTTACGTAGCGGGAAAGAAAAGAAAAAGTAAATGAAATTTGAGGATAGAGGGGTAATTTTTAAAATAGAGGGGGCGGGCAAAACCGTCAAAAGATATATATATAAGAAATAAAAATAAAAATTGAATGGGGGCCAGCTGCCCCCCCATCCTGCAAGAGTGGCTCTGCCCCTGCTTGCAAGTGTGATTGGGCATGTTTATAACAGAAGGCTCTTCAGCCGGCTAATCTCCTTTGAGCAATGAGTCTTGCTTGATTATTTGAACAACAGTACCAACAGCCTACACCACCCAAACTTCATCCCTGACAAACTCTGTCTCAACCTCGAGGACTGAGTGCATCTCCTCCGACAAGGCAGCAACCTGTTCAAACTTTCAAACTTTATCCAGTGCTAAGATGGTGGCCAAACGAACCCAGGGACTCTCCTTTCATTGTGATGAAAGATGGAGTCCTGCACATAAATGCAAGAAGCTTTTCTCCATCCAAATAATTGAAGATGAAGAAGGCGAAACCGAACCTCAAGCACAAGAAGAGGAACTTGCTCATCGACTTTCTTTGATGGCTGTACAGTGTGTAAGACAGCCCCAAACTATGAAGATTATTGGACAAATTGGGCAAATTCCAGTAAGTATACTCTTGGATTCTGGCAGCTCTCGTAATTTTACTATCACTTACCTTCCCAGCAAGCTACAACTACCCCAATTAGAAGACCATCGCATCACAGTAGCAGTAGCTAATGGTTCCCAACTAATTGGAGTCAAAATTGACGGCTCATTGCTATTGCGGCTTGGATATGAGGAGATAGTAGAATTTTTCATGGTCCCTGTTGGAGGATTCAACACCGTTCTCAGCGTCGAATGGTTGCATCAGTGTTATCACAAGGCGTTAGGCGCCAAGGTCCTTTATTGCCCGAGGCGCTAGGCGCTAGCCCGAGCGAAGCGAGGCGCTTAGCCGCTTATATTAAAGTATATATAATATATATATATATTATTCAATGATAAACCAATTATATCCATTTTATGTAATATTTAAGTATATTATATTATATTTAAGTATATATTATATCATATTTAAGTATATATATTATATTCAGTTTATGTAATTAATATCATTAAAGTAGATAATATATATATATATATATGTGTGTGTGTGTGTGTGTGTGTGTATAAGTGTATATATATCATATTTAAGTATAAATGCATCATTCTATGCAATGTTATTAATACCAGGGCATGATCCATGCGGTGTTATTAATACCGAATGCAGTGTTAGTCATAAATACATGCATGCGCATACTGCATGCGCATGTTATTCAAGGTTATTCATACACTGCATGAGCATGCAGAGTAGTAAATACATTGCATGCACATGCTATTCAAGGTTATTCATACACTGCATGAGCATGCAGAGTAGTAAATACACTGCATGTGCATGTTATTTAAGGTTATTCATACACTGCATGCACATGCATAGTAGTAAATACACTGCATGCGCATGCATAGTAGTAAATACACTACATGCACTGGAATAAATAACACAACATGTAGTGTTAGGCGCTGCCTCAAATAGCACGGCGCCCAAAGAAAAGCGCTGCGCGAGGCGGCGCTTCATTGAAGTGGCACGCCGCAACCACTATTAAGGCGCTCGGGTCTCGCGTCGCCTCGCCTGGGCGCCTAGGCGAGCGCCCAAGCGCCTATTAATAACACTGGGTTGCATACCCTCGACCCAATTACTTGGGATTTTGATGCCCTTTAATGCAATTCCAGGTGGATGGAAGAACTGTTCACCTACGAGGGCACGAAGCTATACACCACAAATATAGCCTTCACTCATTCCAGCCATCACTCTCTCTTTCTCCTTATGACGCGGCCATCATTCAAAGCTATGCCAACATATTTGCCAAACCAAAATCCCTCCTTCCCGTTCGTCACCACGAACAAAGAATTCGTTTACTTTGTGGAACAACTCTTGTGGTGGTCTGGTCCTACAGATATCTATTCCTACAAAAGGACGAGTTCAAGAAATAGTGTGAAACCATGCTAGAATAGGGACTAATTCGCCAAATCTCTTCTCCCTTCTTTGCACCAATGTTGCTAGTCAAGAAGGCAGATAATACTTGGAGATTTTGTGTTGATTACAGAGTTTCTATTCCCGTCATTGACGAACTCTTAGATGAATTACATGGCCGTCTTCTTCACCAAACTTGACTTACGAGCGGGCTAGCATCCCGACAACATCAAAAAGATGGCGTTCCGTGCACACCATGGCCACTATGAATTTACGGTAATGCCTTTTGATCTTTCTAATGCTCCCACACTAGTGTTCGAGCCTTAATGAACGACCTCTTTCTCCTGTGGCTGCGCCGCTTCGTCTTAGTTTTCTTTGACGACATTCTCATTTAGCACATGGCCTGCTCATATGGAACACCTACAAAAGGTCTTTGATCTCCTCCGACAGTAGCAACTATTTGTCAAACAATCAAAATGCATCTTGCTTCCCAAGAAGTTAGTTATTTAGGCCATATCATTTCCAAAAATGGTGTGACCACTGATCCAGCAACGGTACGTGCTGGAGTTGAATGGCCAACTCTGCAAACACCAACAGAACTACGAGGTTTCCTCAGACTCACATGGTATTACAAGAAATTTATAAAAGGGTATGGACACTTAGTTGCCCTTCTAACAACTCTTTTGAAGAAAAACTCTTTCAAATGGAATACATTAACCGAAGAAGCATTCAATCATCTCAAATCTGCCCTCACATCTGCTTTAGTGCTCGCACTCCCAAATTTTTCCAAACCCTTTGTCATTGAATGTGCTACAGCAGATCAAGGAGTTGGTGTCATCCTACAACAAGAGGGCCGGCCAATTGCTTACTACAGCCGCCCCTCGCTATCTTCCAGCCCACAAGGAGTTAATTGGCCTTGTTAAAGCTATTCGTCACTGGACGTCTTACTTATGGGGATCTCCATTTATTGTAAGCACCGACCATTATTCCCTTAAGTTTTTATGTGACCAACGTGTGGTGATAGGTCCACAACAATGCTGGATTTCAAAACTGCTGAGCTACGACTTCTGCATTCAATACAAAGGCAGCTAACTCAACCGTGCAGTCGATGCACTATCTCGTCAAGCTCGCAAAGATCCAATGTAGATGGTAATATGAGAACCTGCACCATCTTTAATCCAGAAAATCCAAACAGAAGCTGCAACTAATCCCACATTATTGGACAAAAGAAGAGAAGTCTCACAAGGACCTCAACCGTCTCTATGGTCAATCCAAAAGAACATGCTCTGCTTTAGAGGCAAAATCTACGTTGCTGCCCCTTCCTCCATCTGCCCCAAGATCATGTACACCTTCCACAATGCAACAAATGAGGATATTAACGCACATTACTGTGTATCCATTCTGAATTTTATTGGCCAGGCATGCGAAAAGAAATCCAGTAGTTTGTCGCTTCATGCTCCATTTGTCAATGGCATAAGTCACAACACCTTCTCCCTTCAGGAACTCTTGCAGCCGCTGCTGCCCATTCCAACACAAATTTGGGCCGACGTCTCAATGGATTTCATCGATGGACTTCCTCTATCCAATGGGAAATCAGTCATTCTAGTGGTGGTGGATCGTTTTTCTAAATACGGTCACTTCTTGCCCTTGAGCAACCCATATCCGGCAGTTATTGTGGCTCGCGTCTTCTTTGACAACATAGTTAAGCTTCATGGTATTCTAGAAACCTTGGTGAGTGATCATGATGCCGTCTTCACTGGTTCCTTCTGGCAGCTTGAGTGGAGTCAATCTTTGTTTCTCTTCGGCCTATCACCGACAATCTGATGGTCAAGTCAAACTCAGATTGTGAAATGATGTTTACTAATGTACCCCCGCTGCTATATAAGCGACAAACCAAGAAAGTGGAGATAATGATGATGTAATGATCATGGAAGAAGTGGAGATAATGGTAGCTTAGTGGGTCCAACATTTATCCTTAGATTTGATTAACTCAATATTTTGATTGGTCTTTGTTTATCCGGGTAACATCTGATTTTTTCTTTTTTTCCAACTTCCAAAAGAGTGCCCGTAGTGGTCAAAATGCTTCTAAAGGTTGACTATTCAAAGCATCTATCCAAACACACTATATATACAACCTTATCATGTAATGAAGGGGTCACGAAAACTTTTACAGCATAATCTCTCACCCTTTCTTAATCTCTCTCTCCCACATCATTCTCTCCTTCCCCCTTCCTCTGTCTTCCTAGGGAAGAAGAAGCATCCTCGAAACTCTGTAAGCCAGCTTGAAACCCTACTCTACAGGAAACTTCATCAACTCAGCTTTCTCGAAGGCCGTGGACTCGATTCTTGGCAAGGCAAGTAACATGCTGCCACCACACTTCCTTTCTTCCGTCGTGTAGGTGGTGAGGCAGCATTCATGATGCCCTAATATTCTCTTCCCCTCTTCCTCTCATTTTTCTTTATTTTCCTTGTGCTACAATACGGTTACAATAGCGCCATATTGCTGCCTTTCTCCTCTTCAACATCAGCATTTATCTGCTGCCCAAAATCTGAAATTTCAAGTCTGATCAGGATTGTTTTTGGGCCACTTGCATAAGATCGTTCATCTTTCTCCAACTTCTAATTTTCAACCTCGGATTTTTTCGTCATGAGATTTGGGCAGAGTTACAATTTTTCAAGCCTGTTCCACATGCTAATTTCAGCCTCCATCTTAATGCCTTACTCAAGCTTTTCTTCCTCCATCTTCAGCCTATCCTGTTAGGTTTTTTGTCAGCATCAAATTTCCTTCCCTTTTTGCTTGGACTGTAGGCATCAGAAAATGCTGCCCCTTCCTTTTCCTTAGTGCTTCATGCCTGCTCCCAGATCTCCGCTTGTGGCCATCAGCAGCTGCCTGCTCTGTATTCTGCAGCCACCTGCATAGGATTAGCACCAATACATGCAGCTGCTGCTCCCTGTTTAACACCTGAACATGACCTCAAACCTTGGGAAAAACTTATATGGGCAGCCTGCCCATATAAATCTCTATGAACGAGTAGATATGGGCTTTAAGCGACTGAACATAGATAGAAAATAAATGGATATGTTCATATACATTCTTTTTCTATTCATGTTCATATCCATTCCTTTTCTATTCATGTTCAGTCTCTTAAAGCTCATATCCACTCATTCATAAGTTTTCTATGGGTGGTTTGCTCATAGAAGTTGCACCCCAAACCTTTGTATGAAAGTAATTGGGAGAAGTGCAAGAAGTCCTACAAGTTTTAAGTTTTTTTTACTTCAGTCCTATAAGTTTCATTTCGGTATTTTTAGTCCTATATGTTTGCTCGTTAGCACATATTTGGTTCTATCTGTAACGGTCCGTTAACACTGTCAACTTGAGCATAACGCCGTTTATTTTTCGTGGACAAAGAATTAATAGACCATCACATATAGGACCAAATCTATTCTACGTACGAAGCAAAATATAGGATTGAAAATTTCGAAATAAAACTTATAGGACCAAATTTGTCAACGTGTATGACCGGCATTATATCCTCATGGATGGAGAGTTAACGGACCGTCATAGATAGGACAAAATTTGTGCTACGTAGCAAACATATAGGACTGAAGATACCGAAATGAAACTTATAGGATTGAAGTCCAAAAAACTTAAAACTTATATGATTTCTGTTGCACTTCTCCCGAAAGTAATTTACAAATGTTACTTGATGATACATTTCGATGCCTTCGTAATTGTAGGTTTACATAATTAATAGCTACTTGGACACCCTGTTTGGAAATATTTGGTTTGACCTAATGATCTAATGAAACTGTTTAGTTTAGCTTTGAGTAAAATGTGTCTGATTTCACGTTTCTCTTCATGTTATTATGCTTTGGAAGTAACATTTGTATTAAGTTTTATACGTATGATATGATTTGATTTATATTTCAAGACTTATTATAGATAGTGTCCTCAGGCATTGACTTCCAAAGTTCAAAGTCTAGATTGCTAAATATCACACCTGAAATTTTCCATGAGCATTGGTCCTGATAACTAAGGTGGCGTTTGGTGCATTACCTTGCAGATTAAAACTAGATTACCTTTTAGATAGATGCCACAGATTACCAATAAATCTAGATTACCTTTCAGATATATTGCCACTTAAAAGATTGCCGGTAATGTAGAATATATTGTTTGGTATGCACAAGTAATGTTATGATAAGATTGCTATTACTAAGTGATTAGATCTACTTATGAAAATACCCTTTCCACAAATATATTATTATATTATAATACATTATATATATAATATAGTATAGTATAATATAATATAATATAATATAATATAATATAATATAATATAATATAATATAATATAATATAATATAATATAATATAATATAATAATATTATAATATTATAATATTATGTCATGAGAGAAGTCGTCGGAGGTGAACATCTTCTTTTTGGAAAGGATGAGGCAAAGGACTTGTAAAAAAGCTAGGGTTAAGGCAATTTTGTCCTAAAAAATAATTGAGAGGCAATCCACATAGACACTTCTCCCTTGAGCAATCTGGATTACCACTTTGATGGATCCAGATTGCCTGCACAAGTGTGACGCTAAACAAGGTAATGTGTGGGATCTAAGTAATTTAAAGACAAGTCACAAGTGTAAGCAATCTGGATGGATTGCCTCATACCAAACGTCTCCTAAGATCTGTTTCCTCATTTAGCTCTTGGGGCTCTTGGAGAGTCTTAATGACTTTCGTTGCCCTTTAGTTGATTAAGTACCATTCCAGTTTTATCATGCAAAATGTGGTTTGTGGTGTCTTTAATTAGTATTCATAACACCCCGTTGGAATTATGACAAGCCTTGTGAGTTGAAATCTAGTAATTTTTTGAGTCATAATTAAGTTCGTGAAATATCCTAGCATAACATAGTCTTGATGCCCTTTATTTTTTTATTGCTTAGATAAACATTGCCTCTCAACCAAGGTTTTAAATACTGCTAAAGGTATGTACCAGCACCGGTATTTTTGTTTGACTGGTACCGGTATTTTTTGAGTCATAATTAAGTTCGTGAAATATCCTAGCATTACATAGTCATGATGCCGTTTATTTTTCTATTACTTAGATAATCATTGCCTCTCAACCAAGGTTTTAAATATGTACGAGCACCGGTATCGGTGTTTGACCGGTGCTGATATGTACTGGTACTAGTATGTACCGGTACCCGTATAAGTGTTTGGCCGATATTGGTGCCGGGCCGTACCGGTATGTACCGGCACCATTTTTGGTACCAGCATAGTATGGTGCTGTGCACCATACTTGCTGCAGCAGTATGGCAGCAAGTATGTATGGTGCAGCTGCACCCATGCTGGGCAGTATAGTGTAAATACCGGGCGGTACCGCCCGGTATTTATCGGTACACCCGGTACCGATTGCTACCGGGTGTACCGGATACCGGTTTCTTAAAAAACCGGTACGTATGGCCCGTATTGGGCGGTACGGTACAAATTTTTAAACTATGCCCTCAACTTTGCTTGTTCTGCATCGCTACCGGCCAAAGTAAGAGTCGTGTTTATGTGTTTATAGGCTGTTTTACCAGAATTTTTCTTTCAATTTTGTAAGCTTATTCCAGAGTGGTAAACACTAATCACTCACATTAGCCCATTTTCATGTCAATTAATAATCTTTATATGGGATATGACATCACCTAGCTTTCTAATTCTCCTTGCATTGCATTAGCCTTTCTGGAGAGTATGGAATGCTGCTGGCAGTGATGGACGTGGAGTTATAGGTATTCCCTTCAGTTGCCTTATCTTCTATTTACTCCATATTTGGTTCCTGCTAAAAGACTTATAACAGGTGTATTGGAGGCAAATTTTGTTGAACCAGCACATGATAAGCAAGACTTTGAGCGCACCACCATTCTTTCTAGACTAGAAGCAAAACTTGTTCAGATGCAGAAATCATACTGGTTAGTCTCGTTAGCTAAGTTTTTGCAAATTGTATGATGTTTTTCTTTTTCCAAAATATTTGTGGAAGCTTTAGATCTTTGAATGATGGCTTAAAGTATCTCCCTGGTACTACTAAGGATTCAGGTTGGACTCGTACCTAATTAGTATCAATCAGCTTTAAACTGTTCCCACCACTTCTTTATTCTGATTGGACCCTTTGTGCTTATTTTACTTTGAAACGAATAGTAGCTTTACGCCCAAGTTGGGTAGCATTCAAATGAAATGAGACTAAGTTGCAAAATGGTGGTATGGTATGTATGATTTCACCCATGATAAGGTATTGCTGAAGTCTATAAATTATTTAGAAATACAAAAATACAAGATACATCTTCACCAAATATTATTAATGTGCTTATCAACCTAAGAACAATGTCTTTGCCATGGTTTAAAATATCGTACCCTACCGCTTGGTATGGCTGGTATTTACCGGTTTTTCAAAAAAACGGTATACGAGATACCTGGTATTGGGCGATACCGGGTATCTTGGTTAATACCGCCCGGTATGGGCGGTATTTGATGTCATATCGGGCGGTATCGCTCGGTATGATGCAACGGCTCTTTTTAAGAGCCGTTGCTACAGTACTCAACAGCACCCCAAACGGCTATATAGCCGTTTGGGGCCGGATTTAAGGCTGTTTGGGGTCTTTATAAAGATTCCAAATAATTATGTGTTATTGGAGTTATTTTTATTAGCAAAAACAAAAAAAAAATTGTTCACTAGCCGGTATGCCTTTTTCGTACCGGCCCGTACCGTGTGTCGGTGCGGTACGATACCGGTACCGGTCACTGACCGAGATCGGTATTTTAAACCATGGTCCTTGCATTGCTAGCCGATGTTCAACAATTTGTAAAGATGAATCATATATATTTCCAAATGATCTTTTCGACTTCACATGCGATTTCTCACACACCAGCACATGGTTTTGATGCATGCTGGTCATACTACTATTGTGCATTTACTCTATCCCTGTGGTTCATTCCAAAAAGTTCTATCGTAAATTAACTACTAATATGAATTTCAATTAAAACTGTAAGAAAGTTTTAAAATAAGATTTACCTTTTCACAATGTATGTCGCATTATTGGTCTTATATAAATTTCCTTTAGATTAATTCATTAACCAACAATTACATCTTGTCCAAGGAAACTAAGCAAATATTTTCCTTTAGATTAATTCATTAACCAACAATATTAATTCATTAATTCATTTAGATTAACCAAGAATATTAAAACTAAGCAAATATATAAATTTCCTCTAGATTAATTCATTAACCAACAATTACATCTTGTCCAAGGAAACTAAGCAAATATTTTCCAACCTTTACTAAACATATGCTATATTGGTTCTTTTGTTTCGTCAGATAAGAATTTAAAGAATTCGGTTGGAATTAATCATTATAAAATTCTCGCGGAATAAGCCTAATCCTATCTTGCATTTGTTTAAATTTCGAATAAGACTAGATTTCCAAATTCTATGTTTATTTTAGCTTTGGATAAGAGAGTAAGATATTAATATTCTAATATTATTTTTTTACCAAGTTTTCATTTTAAAATTATGAAATTAAATTTAGCTAATTTATTTTAACATAATAATATGAAAATTTTGACAAATATCCACTAAAAGTTATAAGTAAAATTTTCTATCACAAACATGAATTTATCAAAAATACACATACTACTTTTTCGATCTCAATGGCATTTTAAAATTTTCTTTTTTCATTATAAGAGAAATGATTGAGTTTATTTTAATATAGGATATTCATTATTTCAAAATAAAAGTTAAATTTCAAATTTTTTCTTGAAAAAACATGTTTTTTTTCAATTCCCAACAATTCCTTGGATTTCAATTTCGACCCCCTCCTCGAGAAATCTATGTCTATATCCCACTTTAACTGGAATTAAATTTGACCATATCCAATCTTTTTGAAATTTGACGCGCGACACAAATGACGGATATGATTTCTCAAATCTTATCGGTCCTCCAAATCTAACGAAACAAACATGCACCGGAGAATTCTCTTGGAATTGAGAAAATTTTAATAGAGGGCGAGTTTGAGAGTAAATTAATGGGTAGGTTTATGGACCTTAAATAGGGTTCAACCAGCAAAAATTTATACCTTAGTGCGTAGTTTCAAATCTCATACCCTACCACCTGTTATGCGGTTACGGGTGATATGTATTTTTTTTCATAATATCGGGCCAATCATACCAGTTGTGACATTTAGATGGGATGACATTTACAAAAAACTGAAAGAGTTATGATAGTGATGGCGTTATTTGTCTAATGCCTTACTTGTTGCTGCATTCAGGTCTTCAAACTGTCATAGGATTGGCTATGCTCCCAGAGTTAACAGGAAACATATGGAGTCAGAAGATAATGGTAATGAAAACACTTCCTTTTGTTAATAAAAGTTACCAATTTTCCTGCAAATGAATTCAGTACTCCTACTTTGTGAATGAGATCCTATAGTTGAACCCATATCAATGATCTTTTAGCTTATTAACTGATTTGAGCGCTTCTATCACAGCAAGCAGTCCGCGTATGAGACAATCTGTTGATCTGAATAAAGTTGGAGATAAATACTTGTATAGCTCAAGTAGTAAAACGGCGAAGGTCAGTGCCTCAGCCAATGCATCAGGTCAAACTGGAAATCAGAAAGGTGGAAAGTTGGCTGCTTCCATAGGCAGTGGAGTAAAAAGTTCCATGAGATTGGAAAAGAATTTACGAACACAATCAAGGTTACATGGTCAAGATTTCACTGACGAGAGTGATTCTAGTCTTCCGAAGACCTCTCCTGCTCAGAGAACCTTTGAGAAAGTTGCTACTCATTCAACTTTGTGTTCATCCCCTTATCCTTTCAACAACACAATTCAAGAAGATAATACAAGGACTGGAGTTTTAGGAGTTGAGGAAGCTACTAATAGATCACAATCAAAGGTAAAATGTTCATTTAACTTCATCAAATTGATTATCTTGTACATTCCTATTGTTAAGTTTGCAGCTTTCACTATATGTTAAATTTATAATCATATGATATCCATACTATACTGGATTATTTTCCTTTTTGCATGTCTTTTACTCATGTCATTTTGAGTGACCTGTATGTGAATTGGCCAACTAGGCATATATATCCTTGTAAGTTACACTATAGTGTCCATTGAATAATGAACATGTTAATGGTATAGAGCAAATAGGCATTCTGACCTTATTAAGAACCAAGTCCACATTTATAGAGAGGTGGAGAGGTGCATCATACGGACTAATATAAACAGTAAAGCTAAACCAACTTATCGCTCATTCTTACTATTCCCCTTAAATTGAAACATACATATGAATCATACCCAATATGTAAGAATACTGAAGTGAGTTGGTTAAAGGCCTTTGTAAAAATATCAACAGTCTGATCCTATCAATTGTGTAGACAAAACAACATTGTGAATGAAATAACAATCAACTTAGACGTGTTTTGTCCTCATGGAAAAAGATTGCTAGCAATGTAGTTTGACTAATCTTGGCAATGCATAACCCACATCATCTCATAAGCTTTAAGAGTCATAGATTTATATTCGGCCTCACCACGTAATAGAATTTTTCACCAAGAAAGTGCACTACCTAAAGGTAGACCTCTCACTAATAGATCCAGCATAGTCAGCATTTGAATAAACTTCCACATGAAGATAATTGTTCTTAGTGGGAGCCTTTCTAGGAGCCCTTTTTAATTAGTGTCTCTTGTAGACACCATTAGAGGTGGCAAAATAGGCCGGCCCGCTAACTGCATGGGCTGGAAATTCTCATCCCAGCACGGCCCACACGATTTTGCGGGTCGCCTGGCACGGCCCGCTACCCTATTTATCAGCACCAAATAATTATTTTAAAATGTTTGAGAGACTAAATATGCACCAAATATGACATTTCACATGAAAAGCTCTATGGATTAACTTCAGCTGCAATTTTGAAGCACTAAAAAAGGACAAAATTGTAGTGATGCAAGGGAGAACACTAGTCCGAAATTAATAATTAGCGGGTCGGCTCCCCGCTCGGCACGCAATTATTTTTTATCGCGCCGGGTCGGCCCGGCCCGATAAGCTTATCGAGCTGAACTCCTCGGCCCAAGCACACAATTATCGTGTTGTGATCGTGTCGTGTCCATTTCTGTCGCCCCTAGACACCATTCCAATAACCCAACTTAGGGTCCGCATATATTAACTCCAACAACAAATGAGATATCATGTCTAGTGTAGACACGACAATTCGTGTCGGGTCGGGCTGGCCCGAATAAAAATTGTGTGCGGCTCGGCTCGGCCAGATAAAACTTAAAAGCTCGGGCTAGGACCCCGGCACAACACGACCAGTTAGCATGTAACGTAAAGAAAAAATAATTGAAGGATAATACGTTGGGACGATTCGGCCCGAAGCCCCATTTCCGGAATTATTAATGAGTTTCTTAAATAAAATTTGTTATCGGTTTATTGATCTAGGCCGGGCGTACATAACTTGCCCCGGCACGGCCCGATAACTGTTCGGGCCTTATTTGGCCAGCCCGATAACAACCGGTCATGATAAGGGTTGGCCCGAGCACGATTTTATCGTGTCGGGCTATCAGGGCGGGCTGAAATTTGCCCGGTTTAGTCTAGTCACAGTAAGATAAATAAGTTTCCCCACAAGGCAACCTTAACGAGCATAGCCACCCAAATCTTCGTCACTGTCACCAACTTCAACGAAGCCTCTATAGGGTTTTCCCAACATGCCAATCTCATCAAGCAAAGATGTACCATACTTTCCTCTTAAGACAAAACAACACCTCTAACATTGTAAGCAATTGTAGTACCCAAGAAATAATTGGGGTGACCTATAATATTGGTGATAGAATGAGTCTCGAGATTGTTTTTAACTTCAATAACATCATCTTGATCACTGCCAGTCAACAACATAAGCACATAAATAACAAGGATAACAATGCCATTAGAAGAGTGCCTTACAAAAATGGAATGATAAGCTTTGCTATGTTTTGGCCCATTTATTTGAACAATTTGGCTTAGTTTATTGAATCATTCTTGAGACCATATATGACTTTCTTTAACTTACCAACTCTAGCCTTTGCCTCAGTACCTTATAGGAGATTGCTCCATGTCCCCGAGTAACTTTCTTTGAACACTATTCGAAAGTCCCTATGGAGAAAGGCTTTGTGATATCCAATTGGAATGTGTCCCAAGCTTGGTTGATAGTTGTAGAAAAAGATATTTTCTATATTGAAGAAAGGGATTACAAAGGCTGTATATATATAGGCCTAGGTGTAGCTGTACAATCAATTATTTTCCTAAAATAGAGGAGGAAATAATCTCCTCTTAAATGCAGAAATAATCTCCTCTTAAATGCAGAAATAAAAAAAATATCTACCTAATAAAAGGAAAGAAATAACTACTCCTAATTTGTACAAATAATAGGATTAAATCAGAAACTCCTTCCTAATATAGCTATCTGATTACCAACACTCCCCCTCAAGCTGGGTGGTAGATATCTACCATGCCCAGGTTGGACCGTAGAATGTCATAGGTATTTCTAGGGAGGCCTTTAGTCACGATATCTGTAGTTTGTTGACTTGATGGTGTGTACTCTAGGCTGGCAACCTTGCTTTCAATTTTTTCTTTTATAAAGTGACGGTCAATCTCTACATGTTTGGTTCTGTCATGATGAACCGGGTTCTTAGCAATGCTGATGGCAGCTTTGTTGTCACATAAAATCGTCATAGGGAAGTCTGAGGTAAACTTAAGCTCCTTAAGCATTCTTTGGAGCCATATCCCTTCACAAATGCCATGAGACAGTGCTCTAAACTCTGCTTCGGCACTGCTCCTTGCCACCACTTGTTGCTTTTTACTCCTCCATGTGACCAAATTTCCCCAAACGTAGGAGCAATATCCTGTGGTGGACTTTCGGTCAGTAATTGACCCAGCCCAATATGCATCGGTGTACACCTCAATGTCTCTATTTGAATTTTTTGCAAAGTATAGTCCTTTGCCCGGTGTGGGTTAAGTAAATCAGTTTTCCCACAAGTCTTTGATACCTCTCCTTGTTAGTTGGAGGGCTGTCTTCTTCCATCCCTCCTTTTTTTGTTGGATCCATCGGAGTGTCAACAGGCTTGCACCCCAACATGCCAGTTTCCTTCAACAGATCCATTGTATACTTTCTGTGGGACATGGAGATTCCATTTCTCGAGCGGGCTACTTCCATTCCTAGGAAGTACTTGAGTTTTCCTAGGTCCTTCACTTCAAATTCCTTAGTAGATGTTCAGTTTCTTCATGATCATCTCCTGTGATGACAATGTCATCAACATACACAATGAACAATGTTGTTTTTCCTTCTAAAGAGTATTTGACAAACATTGTGGGATCTGTCTGACATTGTGTAAATCCATTTCCTTTGACAACTCGGGTTAGTCTTTCGAACCATGCCCGAGGTGATTGCTTGAGGCCGTACAATGACTTGCGTAGCTTGCACATTTTGCCTGCTGTTCTTGGGTTTTCAAGTCCTGGAGGGATGGCCATGTAGACTTCTTCTAATTCGCCATTGAGGAAGACATTTTTTATGTCAAGTTGATGTAAGGGCCAATCTAGATTTGCTGCAAGTGACAAAATGATTCGGACCGAATTCAGCTTTGCCACTGGAGCAAATGTCTCTTCATAGTCTATGCCATAGGATTGTGTGAACCCTTTGGCCACTAGATGTGCCTTATGCCTGCTAATATTTCCATCTGCATTGTATTTGATGGAGAAAATCCATTTGCACCCCACTGGTTTCTTCCCTTTTGGCAAGGTTGAAAATTCCCAAGTTCCATTCTTCTCTAGAGCAAGGACTTCTCCTACAACTGCCGCCCATTTTGGGTGTTGTAATGCCTCTTGTATGTCCCTTGGTACTTGAATGCTGTCAAGTGCCGTCACAAAAGCTCTATAGCTTGGTGATAATCTATCATAGGACACAAATTTCGCAATAGGGTGTTGAGTACAAGACCTCACACTTTTTCTAACAGCAATAGGCAGATCAATATTAGTGATTTCTTGGCTAGAACTTTCAAAATGTGAAGGAGCAGGAGCAGGGAAAGTGTTACCTCGGTGAGTTTCTGTAGGCTTTGGTATTTGGATAGATTCCTGGCTTTGCCTTGGAAGTGTGGGGGGCTCTTGTTTCTATCGAGTTTTATGCTTCCTTGAAAAAACAAGAAGTGGCTTGTCTGTTTGTGCATTGGCCTTTTTGTTTGGTGGGTTTGCTGTTGCTGTTTCTGTGTGTGGGCTTGCTGTTTCAGCTATTTTGTTGACTGGACCTGCTGTTGTTGCCTCTGGTTCAGCATTAGTGGCCAAAACTTCGATGGGACATTAGTGGCCAACAACAAAGATCTAGCAATTTCCAATAGATGACGGTTTCTTCCGTTCCGCAACCCCATTTTGTTGTGGGGTGTTGACGCATGAGCTCTGATGAACAATCCCATTTTTTTGGAGATAGGACCCTAGAGCCGAATTGTAGTATTCACGACCATTGTCCGTTTTGACCACTTGGATACTTGCTTGAAATTGCGTCTTCACCATGTTGTGAAAGTACTCAAAGATTTGTGCTACCTCTGATTTTTCCTTCATGAGAAACACCCATGTTGTTCTTGTGTGGTCATCAATGAATGTGACAAACCATCTAGAACTTGTGATATTATTAATCCTAGAGGGACCCCATACATCACTGTGGATTAGGGAGAATGGATGAGATGGTTTGTATGGTTGTGAAGGATAAGTGTTTCTAGTGTGCTTAGCAAGTTGACACACATCACAATGGAAAATATTTGGATTTTTACTAAACAAGGAAGGAAATAATTTTTGTAGGTATATAAAGTTGGGGTGGCCTAAACGATAGTGCCACAACATTACAGACTCAATTTTGGGTAAGGTGGCTGCACAAGCAGATTTTGACACTTCTTGATTTCTCTTGGAGTCATCAACTCTAAGGAGATAGAGCCCCGCACATTCTTCAGCATTGCCAATCATCTTCCCCGAATCCAAAGCCTGAAATTCACACAAATAAGGATGAAATTTAGTAACACAATTTAGGTCTTTGGTTAGTTTGCTTATGGACAGCAGCATGGTTTAAAATCTCGGTATCGGTTTCGGTCATCGGCCGTTTTTTTTTTTTTTTTTAAGAACTAACTCCAATTCTCCAATAACACATAATTGATGAAGAAATGCTTAAAATTAATATTCAAATGTCAAATACATGAATACAATTTTTAAAATGCGGACGAATGACGTCCGTCGTACCCATACATATCTTCGGCTTCGGGACATACACGGCTAAGGTCAACACTGTAGTTCTCTAATGCCCATATTTGGAAATTTTCCCATGGCATAATGCCTTGGTATCCATTATACCACATTGACATTAGCGTTTCTTTGTTGGGTTTCCAAGAACTAGACCCTGTATCATCAGTTGAGTAGGTACTGGATACAGAGTAGGTGGATTCAGAAACCTCTTGCAAACTACTCATCATATCGTGATGGTAATCTTGCAAAGCTGTCGGTCCACCTCTTCGACGCGAGCTTCTCTTCTTGTACACCTGAGTTGTTTGTCCGGTACTAGCACCACGGTCATCATCTTGGGTGGCGTGATCGAAGTATTGCTCATTTGTCCATGGATCATCATATGGCAATGTTGATGGCACGACAGTGTCTTCTCCACCAGCTCCATCATCATCATCATCTCCTCCGTCTTTTGTGCTGCTACTGCTATGAATGGAGGGCTCGTCTTCTTCGTCCTCTTCTGCTTCTGCAATCGCTTCCAAAGGATCAATTGGTCGTTTACCTTTGGCTTTGCCTTTTGCCTTTGAAGGTGTTCCCTTCTTTTTTCCCTTTGATTGGGAAGATGGAGAGTCTGATTTGGATCGGCGTCTTGCTTGCCGAATTCGTTGAGAGTCCAAGGGAGTAATGGCTGTCTTCTGGTTGGCTCTCAGACTCAAGTGCATCAGATATAATCGGTGAAGGTTGAGGTGGTTCGTCTGGTTCATCAAGAAGAGGCTGGTCGCTCTCCATTACACTCCACCAATCAATTATCGGGTCCGCATCGTCTTGGACGAACTCAACATCGAACGGATCTACATGTTGAATATCTTCGTTTTGTAATGTCTGCATTCGAAGCCGCATGTTGTAATGAACATATACTAGCTTCTCTAATCGGGCATATGAAAGCCGATTGCGCGGCTTGGTATGAATTAAGGAGAAGGTCGACCAATTTCTCTCGCATCCACTTGATGATGTGGTTTGCGAGAGGATACGTGTTGCATTCTTCCGAAGGGTTGGAGATTCGATTCCAAATTGCAACCACCATTCAACTGCAATAGATTTAAAATTGATTTTAGTAACGAGATTACCAATTTTATAATTAATAAATAAATTGAAAAAAATTATATCTACCTGGATCCATAGAATCTCGGCACGATATTGCAAATGGATCTCCGAAATTGCCACTTGAATCTTGGAAATATTTTGATTCATTTAGAGCTTGTGTCGTTTCTCTGGTTGTTGCCGACATTCGTTGTATGACCTTGCGAAGCGGATATAACAAACTATTCGTCGTTCCAAGATCATATCGATACTGGTATGCGGGATTTAAATAATACGCTACAAAAAATTATCAATTTAATAAGTAATTTAGCATAATGAATTAAAATTAAATAAATTTTAGAAAATTAAATAAAAAATTACCCGCGATGTGTATGTCACGACCCATTTGATCCTCCCACCTCTGGGAGATAATGTCGATGAAGGGTTTATACTTGGTCTCCGAAATCAACACCCTCTTGATTTCTTCTTGTGCTTGATGGATGTAGTAGTAGAGATGACCCATTTGAGGCGTCTTTTCCATCTCCACCTGTTGTAGAACCTTGTACAATGGTTCTACGGCGACGACTATCTCCGCAACGCGATCCCAGAACCGTGTGTTGAGGACGTTCTTCTCGGTTTGCTTTCCATCATTAGTTTCGACATATCTTGATGTAGACCATTCCTCACTTGTAAACATTGATCGAAGGCCCGCCTTACGTTGTTGGAGCGACCTTAATGCGATGAAATTGGTTGCAAAACGAGTCGCTCCCGGTCGAAGAATTTCACCTAAAATATGAAATTATTATTAGTAATTATCACCTAAACTAATTAATATATAAATTATTTTTTAAAAATACCTTCTGTAAATTTTCTCATAAGGGCGTGTACCCATGTATGGTTGTATATGAAGCGCGTAATTTGTTGCCCCTTTTTTACCGTCGTATTCACCATCGATATATCACCATATCTTTCATCATTAGGTCTACACAATGCGCTGCACATGGAGTCCAATATATGTGAGAATAATCCAGTTCAATTATCTCACCAGCCCTTTTGAAATTAGCTCCGTTGTCGGTTATAATTTGAACAAAGTTCTCGGGTCCATTCTCCTCGATCACCTCCTTCATCAGCTTCAAGATGTAGAGAGAACTATGGACTTCATTGGATGCGTTCACCGACTTGTGATAGATAACCCTCCTATTGCAATAGATGAGGAAGTTGATGATGCTCATTCGGGTTGGACCGGTCCAACTATCGCACATCAAAGTGCATCCGTAATTCCCCCATTGCCGCTTGATTCTGTCGATCCATTGATTTATTTCCTTGACCTCTTCTTCAAGGAAAGGTCCTGAAATTTCATACGGAGTTGGAGGGGTAATACCTGGGCCTACCTTTTGGATGGTAGACACCATAGTTCGGTAGTACGGGTTGTTGGCTGCATTTGCGGGAATCCGGCTGAAGTGGAACCATTTGGAGATGGCTTTCCCCAACTCCCACTTCTTGTTCTTGGCCCAAACATCGTCTATGCGCGGTTGCTTTGATGATGGAGGCGGAAATGCCCTGGGATCAAGATCAGAAATATCAACATTAGTTTTCTTACCACTTGCTCCGAGGTTTGTGAAGAATCCACGAATGCCTCCTCTGCTGCTTCCTCTGCTTTGAGTTTGAGGTGCTCTCATGCTAGAACTCCGACCAATATAAGGATCGGAGGGAATTGGACCGCTTCGGTCCATTGCTCCGGCAGCCGAAGTTGAGCCGACGCTGCTTATGCCACCGCTGCCACTGCCGCCGCCATATTCGAATTGAGTTCCGGGATAATACATCCGTTCTCGTTCGAATTCAGTATGCTCCAATGAAGCTCGGATGCCGGCTTCAAGTTCCGGATCCTCGTCATTATCGCCACCTCGAGCCTCATAATGGCCACCGCTGACATCTTGGGTAGCTCGTCGGTCGAACTCGGCTTGTTGAGCTGCAGTCTTAAGACGTTGCTCCTTCTTGTTGTTGAGTTGCGCTTTGAACATCTTCCGGACTTCGGGCGGTACTTTGGCACAATTGACGACGTCGGAATATCCTCCGGCCAAGTGTTGCTTCAATCGAGTGATGCCTCCCCCACGTGAAATCATATTACAGTGGAGGCATTGCCAGTGATGAGCCTTCTCCAACCGACGACCGTGCTGCCATGCGGGGTCGGCTTGAGATTTCGGCGCCATTTCGACAGAATTTCGACGTAGAAATTAATAAAGAGAGAGATTGAGAGAGATTGAGAGTTTAGATGGGTAGAGGGGTGAGTGAGGATGAAAGAAGTGTTTTGGGGGCTTTATATAGCCCCTAAAACAACCCAAACTTGCCCCAAACGGCTATAGAGCCGTTTGGGGTCACTATTGATCATACCGGGCGGTATAGGTATGCATGTAATACCGCCCAAACCGGGCGATATGATTCCCCATGTGGCCGACAGCCCTGTCGGGCTATCGGCCACAGAGCCGTTGGCAACGCCAACGGCATTGCCGTGACATACCGCCCGGTATCGCCCATACCGCCCGGTATCGCCCATACCGCCATATACCGCCCGGTATACATAATATACCCGGTTTTTTCAAATACCGGGTATATCGTATACCGGAAATCTCAAATACCGGACTTACTGTACTGTTTCGGTTGAGATTTTAAACCTTAGACAGCAGATTACAATCAAGTTTAGGGACATAGAGAACATCCTTTAGGGTGTTATCCATAGAAACAATGACAGATCCTTTACCAACCACTTTGGAATTAGTACTGTCTGCAATTCGGACTGTGGAATTCTCATGACAGGGGTAATACTTGTTGAATGCATTAATATCCCCTGTCATGTGGTCTGAAGCTCCTGAGTCCACAATCCAATATGTTGTCCTTCCTTTGTATGCGGATAAAGCATTTAGGTAGTTACCTTTTTGTGCCAAAGAAGCACTGCCACTGGAGATCTCTGTTTTCATATTTCGTTGAAGAAATTTCTGCAACATGTCCATCTGCTCTTTGCTGAAGGGGCTGTTTTCGGTTGCTGCAGCTTCTGTGGTGTCCTCCAGAGTGTAGAAAGAGGCTGTCTTGCCCCTGTTTTCTCTGCCTTTGGGAGTTCTTCCATCTGCTAGTTTTCCATGGAGAAACTAGCATGTGTCCTTTGTATGTCCTGTCTTCCTGTAATGTTCGCACCAAGGTTTGGACTTTTTCTGTTGATAATTTTGTCGTGGCCCCTTTGTTGCCAAGGCCGAGCTCTCAGATATTTGCACAACAGTGGAGCCTCTTAGCGTTCTCTCTTCTGACCTCGGAGAAGACTTCCCGAACCTTTGGAAGGGGCTTCTTTCCAAGAATTCGTGCACGTACCTCATCAAGATCCTTATTGAGTCCAAGAAGGAATTTGTAAATTCGCTCCTTTTTCCACAAGGGATCTATATTGTGCACTGTCTTCTAAGCAGCTCCATTTAGTCTCTTCATAAATATCCAGCTGCTGTCAATATTGAGCGGGGGTGTTAAAATATTCTGTAACTATAGAATTACCTTGTCTTAGGTCATGAATAAGGCTCTTGATCTCAAAGATTGCTGAGGTGTTGTCCACATCTGAATATGTCGCTTGTGCTGCCTCCCAGATTTCTTTTGCAGTGCTGAAATACATAAAATCTCTCCTATTCCATTGGTCATGGTGTTCAGCAGCCATGAGTTTGGCATCATCTTTTTCTGGTTTCTTGGCTTCACCAGTGATGTACTCGTCCTTTCCCTTTCCTTGGAGGAAGAGACGGACAGACCTTGCCCATTGGGAGTAGTTTTGGCCGTTGAATTTGTGGCCTGTGATTGGGAGGTTGGTTCCCTCAAGTGTGCTGGCAAGGACAGCACCGCCAGTCTCCATCTTGGGCCCTCCTTTTGGTTTCTTGCTCTTGTCAGCCATAGGGGCAGAGAGGTGTTTAGTGATCGTTCTCTTCTCTGATACCATGTAGAAAAAGATATTTTCTATATTGAAGGAAGGGATTAAAAAGGCTGCATATATATAGGCCTAGGTGTAGCTGTACAATTAATTATTTTCCTAAAATAGAGGAGGAAATAATCTCCTCTTAAATGCAGAAATAAAAAAACAGATATTGACTACCTAATAAAAGGAAAGAAATAGCTACTCCTAATTTGTACAAATAATAGGATTAAATCAGAAACTCTTTCCTAACATAGCTATCTGATTACCAACAATAGTTGTAGAGAAGATGAGATGAAAAGAATTCAATCAAGCAACAAGAGAAAAAGTTTCAATGCAGTCTTGTATTATTGAGTATACCTTTAGCAACAAATCTAGCTTTGAACCTGTCCGTGCTAAAGATCAACCTACAAGCAACAAGTTGAATCCTTACAAATGGAGGAAGAAGCTTCCAACTAAAGACTTAGTGAGAGCCTTACACTATGTGCTAGAAATAAAAAAGTAAAGGGGCGAAGTGTAGGAGATAAATCATCAAAAGAGATAGTGCTATAGATAGTGTGGAATAGGTGATGAATTGGAAGGCAAACCTTGTGTTGGCAATGGTGTTAGACAGACAGTAGACCGTAGCAGACTCAACACATTTTTTTGTCCTTATTCCTTAGGAGGAAAGCTGAATTACAGCAAATAGTGATACTATACTAATAGTGGAGAGAAAAAAGGACTTCTAAACAGAATAAACGAACTTCCCTGTCCGATTCAATCAAAGGATCTCCAACTCATGATATTGGATTAGATGATGTCACCTCCAGAGCAAAGGATAACTGAAATAATTTGTTGAAATATTCTTGTTTTATCACAATTGATGTATAGAAGATTATACCCTGGTTCCACCATTTACAGATTTACAAGTCAATCTATTACTCTATTATATGCATGGTTCAATTTGTTTGTAGCTTATTGAACTTTGGTGAAGGTATACCCAAAATCATATCTAATATTTAGTGTCGGGTACCTGCCTCTTCCTTGCTCTTAATAAGAAAAGTTTTCACGAAAACAAGCAGACACTCAAACATTTTCACACTTAATGTGCAGATAATAATACCCTTGTTCCAGCAGATTTTCTCCTTTACTAATCTTTATAGTTGAATCTTGCCTAGCAGGTCTATACAACTATCTCTGATCAAGATGAACATATCGCTGAGGATTGCAGCATCATTAAGAAGCTGAAAGATGAAAATGAAGAATTAAAGAAAAGGTGTAGCAGAATATTGTTATATTGCGAAACATGAACTATTTTTGTTGTCTCGAGTGAGTTCTGATTGCAATGAGTGAATTTTATAGAATCATAAATGTGGAGGAACCAATATCTCAGGAATTGCAGCATGTGAGAGAGCGCAATAAATCTTTACTTGAACAAGTAAGTTTAATCCATCCTTATCTTTTGTTCAGGTTTACATACCATGAATGGCATTTTTAATTTTAGTGTGTTCAAAGAATCATTAATTGATAATGTCATACCATGTCTACTAATTCTTGTATGCATGCTCAGCTGAATTTTATTACAGTTTGCAGCGTATGTCAAGTATTAGTTTTGCATTGGATTTGGGTATGTAAGGTTTTTCTGTGAGAGAAGGGTGATGTGTAAAGCTTTCTTACACAATTCTTAATTCTGCACTTCAATCTTATGCATGGCCATTCCAATTTAAGACCTTTTAACACATGAAAATATATGGACTTTGATCTGATTGTATGTTTCGTTATATGTACTTCAGATAGTAATTTTAAAATTGGACATTCAATGGTTGTTTTTGTTACTGAATATAAAGGCCTTATTCAGAAAGTTATTGTTGGAAAAGTACTAATTTAAGACCTTTTAACACATGAAAATATATGGACTTTGATCTGATTGTATGTTTTGTTATATGTACTTCAGATAGTAATTTTAAAATTGGACATTCTATGGTTGTTTTTGTTACTGAATATAAAGGCCTTATTCAGAAAGTTATTGTTGGAAAAGTAATCCTAGTTAAGTTATTTTATTAAAGCTAAGAAAAGTATGGTCATAATTACTATAGTAGCCTTATCACACTTATTTAACTGTATTAGTTACGATAATTTCATATATAATATAATGTACTATAAACATTTATATTAAGACTATTTCATCTTATATAAAATAGAATATTACATTTCACATTGTTTAATGTAACATTTATACTTAACTTTACTATAAATAGGACTTTCGGGGCACACGTTAAGTCTCTTTTTCATTTGTCACACCCCCAAAACCTTCTAAATAATATTATATATAATATATATCTATTTACATGTACTAATTTTAATTTGTAGTTCCATGTGAATGTTGAAATCTCGTAATTTTTTAAGCAAGTGGGTCCTGCCTAGGTGCGAGTCCAACTATTCATTAGGTGTGAGAAGCAAGAAATTCCATCATATTGGATTATAAATCCCGTGAATTTCCAAAGGTAGTAGTTAGCATTTAACAAACATGGATTTAGTAAAATATGGCAGGATGGAAAAGTAAACTTCCATATCAAACATGGCCAAAAGGTGTAATAGTTTTGAGGATTTTGTAACAGCTAGGCTTTTGGGATAAACAGTGACCTATTCAAATTCAACATGATATTATAGCAATTAGTCCTATGTCTGAGTTTTGGACAAGTGCATTCTAAGTACACTGCCTACACAAACATGAGGTGGACAATTAGAGTATAAAACTGTATATTGGTTTCTTTCCTAACTGCTTAGGATTTTGGGTTAAGTGGTCCTCCAATAAAGTTTAGCATTGTGAATAAGCAATTTTCATTTTGGTTTACATATGTGGTATTGTCGTTCAACTTCTTAAAGGTTTTGCTTGATTACTGCACCAGCTGGAAGCTACACAGAAAAAGTTGGAAGAAGCAAACAAAGAGCAAGAGGCCCTGATTGATATATTCTCAGAAGAAAGGAGCCGTAGAGACAAAGAGGAAGAGAACTTGAGAAAGAAGTTAAAGGTGAGAGATACTTGGACCTACGTTTCTAATTTGTGTGAAATGTCTATGTTAATTTTGAGGCAAAAGGCTTACTCGAAGCATATTTTCTGAGTTGTTATTTACTCTCTTCTCCATAGAAACCATTTCAACTATCATTAAACTTTTGGTTAAAGTTGTTTATAAATTTTGTTCTTGCTTGAAGGATGCCTCCTGTACAATACAAGAGTTACTGGAGAAGTTGAATAAGAACAATCCCAATCCATAGGGTGATGGAAAACTGAAGATGTCCTTTTAGGTAGGTTTCGACCATGTTCTATGATTTCATCATTGACATATTTACGAGAAGTTTGTACCGTATCATCAAAATCTAGAAGAGAAGTATTGATACAACTTTCTGAAGCAACAACGGAAGTGCTCTGACTTGGTCTACAATATACTCTACCAACCTGCGATGTGCAGACCACCATCACCAAAAATTCACCTAAATTTTGGATTCGCCTACATACAATTTTTGTAATGTAGTCTCAGGTGTACATTTACCATACAGAAAATTTTGCAAGAGAAAAAAAAAAGACATCTTATTAGGTTACAATGCATATCTGTTTGTGATTATTTCTTCTATTAGAATAAGGATTACTTGCCTAAAGATGAGGTTGAAAAATAATTTAAATTCGAAAAATATGCTACATATGAGGTTCAACGATGCTATACGTCAGTTGAGGGCATAGAATATTATTTCAATGGTGCAAATGTCATGTAATTAAACATACATATTTAAAATGGAGAGAATGCACGTAAAACGAGAAAATTAATAAAAATATTTGAAACTATTGGGATCTGTTTGGTTAGCGAAATCAAGTTTGTTTTTATAATTTCGATCTCATTGAAATTAAAATTATTTACGAAAACGTATTTGGTTCAGCGTTTTCATGAAACTGAATTGAAATCAGAATGAAAACGAAATTAGTTTTCTTAATAAAAATAAAAATATCGTAATGTTATTTTCTGTGGTTTCGAGATTATCAATTTCGTTATCAAAATGGAGTGTCAACTTTGTAATTATAAATATTATTTTTACAAAATTAATTAATTTTAAAATAAATTATATTATATTAAAAAAAATTAAAAAAATTAAAATCATCATTTTCAATTTAAATTATTATTTTAAATTTATAAATTAATTAAATCAATTTATATCTAATTGACTCGAACTCAAATTTTAAAATAACTCAATTTTTTTTAAAGTTAATTTATTTATAATTAGTCAAAATTAATTTTAGATCGCTAGACATTTTTTTTGGAAATATTATAATAATTATTAATTAACTTTTATATCTAATTGAACAACAAAATTTCAAATTATCAATAACTTAATTAATTAAATATTATAAATATTTTATAATTATATTAGCAAATATTTAATTTTATAAACTAACTGAACATTAATAACTACTAGAAATATTCAAGAAAAATTAATATTACTTTTTATAGCCAAATAAATATTCATTGATTTCAACTAACTAAAACTTATGTTGTTTTCATTAACCAAACGTATTTTCAAAAAATTGAAAACTAGAAATTCAAATCAAAATTTCAAAACTAAGTTTTCAGTTTCACTGAAATCAAATCAAAAAATAGTTTTCGCTAACCAAACAACACCTTGAGTTTTTAACAAATATGACTCATACTTTTTTTGTAACTAATTTATACTCGAATTTTTATTTTGGTATTAATTGTATATTTTCGTCAGCTGAGTGTTAAAGTAATCGTTATATGCTGACGTGGATTGCACAGTTTGCATAAATTAATTAATTTTTTATTCAAAGTTGTCTAGTCATCAAATGATCCATGTCAGCAAGATCAGTTTTAAAAAAATATTAAAAAAATTCTTCAATGCCACATCAGCCATACTTTTAAAAAAAGAAGAAAAAAAATAATTGAAAAGTTTTTTTATTTTTTTTAAATTGGTCTGACTGACGTGGATCATTTGATGACGAGATAACTTTAAATAAAATATTAATTTATTTATGCTGACTGTACAGTCTACGTCAGTATATAACGACTAGTTTAACACCCAGCTGACGAAAGTATATAATTGATACCAAAATAAAAATTCGAATATAAATTAATTATAAATAAAAGTATATATCAAATTTATTAAAAATTCAATCGGTCGAGATATTTTTATTAATTTTTCCTAAAATTAACAATAAGAAAGTAGGATTGTTATGTCCAATGAATGCAGGTCAGGTACGAGGGAAAGGTGATTGTGATCCCCAATCATATTAATGCAGCAATTTATCTCCGTTTGCAAGTATCGTGACAGTTTACTTTCGTCACAAATAATTAATGAAGAAATCAGCCCTGCTATTAATATTAATTTTCTAAAACTGAACTAGCTTCTATGGTACCCGATAATTGCTTAATCATAAGGGTAAATTACACTGATCTTTCCTGAGATTTAGTGAAATTATACTGATCTTTTCTCTATTTATCCAGGTTATAATCACCTCCTCTGAGTAATTTTTTTAGGGAAGATTTGTGTAATATTTTACAAAACTCAGGGGAGGTTTGTGTAATCTTATTTCGTAATAGAGGAAGTTTGTGTAATCTTTTACAAAACTCAGGGGGGTTATAAGATAAAATTACAAATAGATGAGAAGTCAGTGTAATTTCACTAAATCTTAAGGGAGATCAATGTAATTTACCATAATCATAATTATGTGTAAGAAGCAGAAAACTATTTTCTGAGATTGTATGTATGAATGATGGTGTGGTTTTTTCGCGTGGTTTCTCTCCTTGGGTAGGGGCCTCTAGTACTCCTACTGTGTGGATGTTATTTGTTGATACCTCGTGGATGTGTGTAGAGGTGACAATGGGTTGGGCCCGCCCATGGGCGGCATGGGCCCGGCCCAATTTCGGGTCGTGTCTGACCCGATCCAAAGAATTTCGGGCTAGGCCGAGCATGGCCCGACTGTGCCCAGGAGGCGGGCTGGACTGGCCCGAGCACGGCGCCATAGGTCGGCACGTGCCAAACCTAGTCTGGCGTGCGTCGACCTAGGCCTTGCGCACGCCAGGACTGGTCTGGCCCGCACCGACCTAGGCCTGGCACGCGCCGACCTAGGCTTGGTGTGCTCCGACCTAGGCCTGGCCCGAGCCAAGTGTGGCTCGGGCCGGACCGATTAAATTAAAAAAAAAATTATTATTTAAAATCTCCTATAAATACCCCTATCATCTTTTTTATTTTTTCTATCTTTATTCTCTTCTCCAACTCAACTCTCTTACTCTCAACAATCTAAGTTCATTTACAATCATTCTCAATAATTTTTTAAGTTCATCAAGGATTCAAGATTGCTATCAATTTTTTTTAATCTCTTAAATTTGTTTCATTGATTAGTATAATATTTATACTTTTTATATTTTTAATTTTTACTAATGACGGATAGAGATTTTTCAGGATATACTCCACAAGCTGGATCAAATATGTTAGAAGAAATATCTCCTACTACTCCTACCATTCAACAAAATTAAAACATAGAGATAAGTTCATCTATTAATTAATGTCCATCAGGTAGAAAAAAAAAGTATGATATGAAAATATTTTGAGAAAATTATTGAAGTTGATGGCACCTTGACAAAAGCCCAGTGGAAAAAATGTCAAAAAATTCTTCCAGCTTCAACAATAGGAGGAACTGGTCATCTTTTACGTCATGCAAAGGGTCATGACAATAAGGTTGCACAAGCTCAATAAATTCTTAATTTATCTTTTTCTGGTTTAACAATTTTTTCGTATGATCATGATTTTCAACATCGAGAAGTTGCAAAATTAATTATTTAAAGTGAAACTCCCACTACTAGAAAATGGGTCTTCAGCAACGGCTATCAGCAACGGCTGCTCAAGCCGTTGCTATTTGCAACGGCATTCTTACGGCCGCCCGAGCCGTTGCAGATATGTTGTATCTGCAACGGCGTTCTAACGGACACGCGAGCTGTTGCAGATTATTTTAATTATCCGCAACGGCTTTCTAACGGACATGCGAGCCGTTGCTGATGAATTAATTATCAGCAACGGCTTTCTAACGGACAAGTGAGCCGTTGCTGATGATAACTTATTAGCAACGGCTTTCTAACGGGCGAGTGAGCCGTTGCTGATAAGTTTATATAGGGCATGCAGTCGCGCCCGACCCTTCTTCCTCCCGCTGCTGCCGCCGCCGCCTCCTGCTCCCGCCTGTCGCCGCCGCTACTGACGCCGACGACGCCTCTTCCTCGTCCTACTGCTGCCGACATTTTGAGGTATACCTCGCCGGCCAGCCGTCTCTTCCCGTTGCGGCCGGCCGGAAATCCACCGAAACCCTAAAAGTAGGGTTTCGGCCGATGGCCGCCGCTGGACCTTGTACAGTGGCTGGACAGTGTGTCCGGCCACTGTACACCGGCGCCGGATTCCACCTGACTCCGGCGCCGGAATTTGTAGATTAATTGTTTTTTAATTGTTTTAATTGTTTTTTAATTGTTAATTAATTGTTAATTAATTATTTAGATTAATTGTTTAATATGTTAGATTAATTATTAGGGTTTAGATTAATTTCGAAATTGTCCACTTCGGACGCGCGCCGGAATCGTCCACTTCGGACGCGCGCCGGAATCGTCCACTTCGGACGCGCGCCGGAATCGTCCACTTCGGACGCGCGCCGGAATCGTCCACTTCGGACGCGCTCCGGAATCGTCCACTTCGGACGCGCGCCGGAATCGTCCACTTTCGACGCGCACCGAAATCGTCCACTTCGGACGCGCGCCGGAATCGTCCAATATGGACTCGAACTCTCTCGAAACATTTAGAAAATAATCATACATCCAACGAGTTCATATGTTTCGTGTACGCATCGACGAGTCGGATATGATTTAGCAAAACCTTAGATCCGTTCGGGGATTGTATGTTCGTGTAAAAGAAGTAGATTAAGAAGATCCTTTTAGTTTTGTTGATCAACCAAGATTTTCTACTTGGATTCAAAATACTTTACAACCAAAATATTAAAAAATTACTCGAAATACAATAAAAAGTGATGCTTTAAAATTATTTTTTATATATAGAGAAAATATAATAATTAGTTTTCAAAATAATAAATCAAATTTTTTTTTAACATCTGATGTTTGGTCTAGTCAACGTACTACTAATTCTTATATTTGTGTTACTGCACATTGGATTGATGAAAATTTTATTTTGCAAAAAAGAATAATTAGTTTTAAAGTTTTTGAATATTCACACACTTCTGTTGCCATTTTTTCTGCTATTGGATTTGTAACATCTTTCTATAATATAAATGATAAAAAAAATTTGATTAGTTTCGATAATGCTAGTAATAATGATGTTGTTATTCCTCCCCTTATACAATTATTTAAGCTAGTATTAGAAGATGAATTATTTCATGTTCGTTGTGTTTGTCATGTTCTAAATTTGTGTACAAGATGGTTTAAAACTAGTAAATATACATGTAGAAAAAATAAGAGATGTTATTAGATACATGCGTTCTTCAAAAGCAAGAATAAAAAAATTTAAAAAATTATGTCAATCTTTTAATAAACTATTTAAAAAATTTAATGGTGATGTTATTACTAGATGAAATTCAACATATCATATGCTTAGGTCTACTACAAAATATCAAGAGATCCTTACAATATTTTACAATGAAAATATGTCTGATGATCCAATTAATGATAATGATTGGTTAGTTGCTGGGCATATTACTCAAATTTTAGAACTTTTTAATAAAGCTACCGAACAACTTTTCGGTGTTTATTATCTTACATGTAATTTAACTCTTTCGCATATAGTTCGTATTAGTGAAGTATTTTCTTCGCATAGACATCATCCTTTATTTGCACAAATTATTTCTTTAATGGAATCTAAATTTAAAAAGTATTGGTCAGATATACCTACTTTATTTTGTCTAGCAATATGTTTAGATCCTAAAATAAAAATTGATGGTTTAAATATATTGTTAGATGATTATTATAAGAATATGAAATTAGATAATGTTGAAGAAAAAAAAATATAAAATTTTGAATTTATTGAATTCTATGTTTGTATTTTACGCTTCAAAATTTGGTGATACAATTACAAATAAAATAACTTCTTCTTCTTCTAGATTAAGAGATAATAGTGGAAATAGTATTTATTCTCAACTTGGTCGTAGGATAAAAAAAACTAAATCTACTAATTTCAATGAATTAGCTTTTTTTCTAGATCATAATTATTCTGAAGAAATTTTAGTATGATGGAAAAAATAAGAAAATGTGTATCCTATTATTTCCATCATGACACGTGATATACTAACTGTTCATGTGTCTACAGTAGCTTTCGAGTCTTGTTTTAGTGTAGAAAATAGAATTCTCGACGAAAGGAGCCGAATGAGTGCAGAAACGGTTGAAATGTGCATTTGCTTAAAAGACTGGTTGGATACTGAAAATAGATTACAAGATAAGGGAGGACACGATAATTCATCGCTGGGAGAGGAGAAATGTGCATTTGCTGTTGCTGCTGGTCTAAGTACAAGTTAAATCACCGTGGACTATGGGTGATTAAAAATGTAAAAAGAACTACGTAGACCCGATCCTTCTATAGTTTAATCATTGGGAAGTACAAGTTTAGCTATAGAAGGTACGTAGACAACCTTTTAAAGTGTGGTATATTATAATATTTAAAAAATTGTTTTATCATTGGATAAATATTTTTGTATTAAAGATAAATAAAAATTTAATTATAATTTAATTTTTTAAAATCTTTTTATTAATTTGTACTGCTTTATATATAAAAAATGTGTTAAAAAATATATAATAAAACTTAGTACAATGGTTAAGCTATCTCAAATAAAATTAGAGGTTTAAGTTTGAAACTCACCTATAATCATTAATTTTCAAAATTAAATTTTAAACCTTTAAAAATTTAAATTTAAATATTTAAATATTTAAATATTCGGGCCGGCCCGAGCTCGAATGGGCGGGCTTGGGCCCAGGCTGGGCCTACCCGCAGCGTGTTCGGGCCATGCCAGGCACGGCTCATTGCCATCTCTAGATGTGTGTCTAATGGTAGATTTAACAATAAATTACACTTTATTGTGTTTAAAAATAATGTTGTCCCTCAAATCTCTCCTTCACCTTCTTTGTCCTGATGTTAACCCTAATTCTAGGGTTGCTTATGTGAGAAAAGCTCTCTCTTCTCCCAATACTCACTCAAATAGCCCTAACCTAAAGGCATATCTAGGGAATCCTCCTTTCCCTCCCCCTATGTTTCTAACAACTACCCTAAAATTGGGTCTTCTAAGAATTGGTCCAACTACCGTGGTATGATCCATCTAATACCGTTAATTCCTCCCAAAATACTAATAAACCCTTGTCTTGGGCACAAATCCTTCCAGGGTCAAACCGTCATAATTCCATGCCTACTACATCCCTATCATGTCTAGAATTCAGTCTCAGGCTTTTGGAAAGGAATCCTTCTCTATAGACCAAATTCAAGAGTGGCAAAATCCTTGGCAAGCTGCTCTTGTAGGAAAATTTTTAGGGAAGCCCCCTCCTTTGGCTATTATTTCTCGTTGGGCTTTTTTCGCATGGGCTTCTTATGGCCTAAAAAATATTTTTGATATTGAGGAAGATTTTTTATCTTCTGCTTCTCTTCTCAAGACCAAACCACCATGGTCTTTACTGGTGGACCATAGTCCTATAGAGGAGATATCATTCGTCTAGTACTCTGGAAACTATTCTTTAGGCCCTGGTTAGAAAAGTTCTCTTGTGCTCCTGTGTGAGTTCGCATACAAGCATTACATTTAAAATTATGGAATCGAACATCTATATCTATGATAGCAAATAGTCTAGGAAAATTAATTTTTATAGACTCTAGATCCTTTGAGTTCACTTGAGAATAAGGACGATAATATGTGAGATAAGACTTGGAGAAAGTATGTTGAAAAATTGCTCTCAAAAAGTATATTCACTCAAACTTGTTCTTACAACTTGATTGTTACAAATGAAGGCTCAACCCCTATTTATACTACTCTTCACTCAAATGGATGGTTAAGATAAACTCAATCTAGCGGTGCAGAATCATTCTTTAGAGTTGCATCCCTTCTTTACAATTGCATCCCTTAATTAGAGCCGCATCATTTGTTTAGAGTTGCATCATTTGATTAGAGTTGCATCCCTTGATTAATATATAAATGCTATTTCTATTTCTAACACTCCCCCTGAAGCTGGAGCAAATAAGTCAAGTGCTCCAAGCTTGGAGCAAATATACTAAATTCGACGTCCTTTGAGAGATTTTGTAAAGATGTTTGCTAATTGTTCATTGGAACGGATAGATACAGTGACTACTTTCTTTGAGATGACTTTCTCTCGAACAAAATGATAATCAATTTCAATATGCTTGGTTCTTTTCTGAAATACCAGATTGGAAGCTATATGAAGAGCTGCTTGATTATCACAACACAACTTCACTTCCATCAAGTCTTCAAATTTCAATTCTTGAAGAAATTATTTGATCCAAATAAGTTCACAAGTGGTTGTAGCCATAGCTCAGTATTCAGCTTCGGCACTAGAACAAGCTACGATATTTTACTTTTTTACTTTTTCAAGAGACAACATTCCCAACATTCCCGAGAAGGACACAATATCCTGAAGGAAACCGTCTATCAATAGGAGAACTTGCCCAATCAGCATCGCAATACCCAATTATCTGACAGTTCTCTTTTTTTCCATAGAATAATCCTTGCCCAAGAGCCTTCTTAATATATCTCAATATTCTTATTACGGCATCCCAATTATTCGTGTAAGGAGATTGCATAAATTGACTCACTACTCCAACTGTAAAAGAAATATTTGGTCTCGTAATAGTGAGATAGATAAGCTTTCCAACCAATCTTCTATATCTCTTAGGATCTAGATACGATTCCCCCTGATTCGATAGCAACTTAAGATTCAAATCCATGGGACTGTCAATAGGTTTACAATCTAGCATACCTGTCTCTTTAAGTATGTCTAACGCATACTTCCTTTGTGAGATAGAAATTCCATTACTTGACTGAGCAACCTCGATACCAAGAAAATATCTTAACTTCCCCAAATCTTTTATTTGAAAGTGACTAAACATGTATTTCTTTAACTGCAAAATTCTCTCATGATCATCACCTGTGATGATGATATCATCCACATATACTATTAAGTAAACACATTTACCGTGGGAAGTATGATAGTAGAAGACTAAATGATCTACTTCACTCCTTTTCATTCCAAAACCTTGAATGACAGAACTAAATTTTCCAAATCATGAAGTCAGGTGGTTGCTCCATGTAAATTGCTTTTTTTAGTTCACCCTGAAGAAACACATTGTTGATATCCAATTGATATAATGGCCAGTGACGATTGGCAGCCATGGCTAGAAAAAGTCGTATGAAAGTAACTTTTGCCACAAGAGAAAATGTATCCTTGTAGTCAAGACCATAGATTTGTGTATATCATTTGGCCACGAGACGAGCCTTGAGACGATCAATTTGGCCATCGGTTTCGACTTTAATAGCATACACCCACTGACATCCAATGGTAGTCTCGCCTTGAGGGAGAGAGACCAGCTCCCACGTGCCACTGCATTCCAAAGCCAGCATTTCATCAATCATGGCTTATCGCCATTCGGGATGACCAAGTGCTTCACGAACATCTTTTGGTATTGAAATAGAAGATATAGATGCAACAAAGGAAGAATAGAAGGTGATAAACGATGATAATTGTGAAAATTATAAATAGGATGAGGATTTCTTGTAGATCGAGTACCTTTTTGGAGAGAAATAGGCAAGTCGATATTATCTTCTGGAAGGTCCGCAGTAGAGACAATTGACAGAGTAGGACATGTGTCATCTTGGTAATCAACTACTTCCAATGCTGGGTTAGGAATGCAAGAACGACGCTGATATGTAATCAAAGGTGAAGTAGATGTTTGGGTTAGAAAATTTTTAGGTGCTGCTTCAGTTGAAGTTGATGGTTCACGTGGAGAAGGAAGAGAAGGACCAAAATAGGGAACATGCAAAACATCAAGGATGGTGTTTGACTCTTCTACATAAGAAGATAAATATAAGGTTTCTTCAAAGAATGTGACATCTACAGACATGTAGTAACGATTATTGGCCGGATAGTAACAACAATATCCTTTTTATAACCTGGAATGCCCAAGAAAAACACATTTGATAGCACGAGCAACTAGTTTATCCATGTTGGTTGAAATGACACACTAGAGGGGGGGTGAATAGTGTGTTAATCTATTAATTTGCCTAACTTCGATTTTAACCGTTTCTTGATTGGTTAGACTAAGCACGATATTTTTAGCAAGCGGAAACAATAAATACAGAGCAATAAGCACAAGCAACTGACAATACTAACACAAGTATTTATAGTGGTTCGGCCAATCGCCTACTCCATTATCTTGGCTCCACACCAACCAACTACTTTATAGAACTTGTGTTTTCCTTTGAATACAACTGAGGACACAATTCTCACCTCTTTGAGAACTCCTCAAACATATTCACCTAGGCAAAAGACAAATCTATAAAGTCCGACTCTAAGTCTTTCTCTAGCACACCTAGCAAGCTATTACAGATAAAACATGTTTGAAATAATTCTTAAAATACAATGAAAAAGAGCTAGGAATTTAAGAGAGAAACCAATGCTCTTTTCCCCAGCCTTCAACTTGCCAGTAGATGAGCTTGAGTGGTAGCAGAGTTGAGGAGCAGCGGGTGCTTGAAGAAGAACGTTAAAAAGGAAGAGCAGAGCGCGCAGCAATCGATCTTTTTAAAGGCTTGAATTATTTCTTAAAGATGCTCAATAATATTTCCAAGAAAAATTTAAGAAGGTAGGTGAGGGGTATTTATAACCCCTCAGCTGAACGACGACTCAACGGGTAGAAAAATAGCCGTTACAGTCGTTCGGTCGACCGACCGATTGACCGCTGGCTTTCTTTCTATTTTTTTTTCACTGTTCGGTCGGTCGATGGGTCGATCGAATGAGTCGCAGTTTAGTCAATCCCAAATCCGGTCGATCGAATTGGTCGACCGATGCAGTGAGGCCAGAGTTGCGACATGTGATTTTTGATTCGGTCGATCGATCGGTCGATCGATGCAAGGAAGGCTAGTCGCACGATCTGTGATTTGCGATCCGGTCGACCGATCGGTCGACCTATGAGCCTTCTGTCTATTTTTGGCTTTGGTCGATCGACCGACCCATCGACCGACGCAGCCTCCTGCTATTTCTTCATAGACTTCGGTCGACCAACAGGTCGACCGAATGGCTACTGCCATTTTTTCGCAACATTCGGTCCACCAACCGGTTGATCGAATTAGCTACTGCCAAAGATCTACCTTATTCGGTCGACAGAACTCAGGCTAAGGCTGACTTCTACTTGATTTTTGTTACATGCCTTTTTATGGGTTTAGTTACCATGTTTCAACTTAGATAACTTTACAATTTGTCTTGGGATAAAATCATCCTAAGGGTATATTACATGATTTCTACTTGATCTAAGCCCGAGCCTTTCTTTGACGTTTTCTTCTTCCGTTTCTTTGAGAATCTCTTCTTTCGTTTCATTTGAATGAACTTGGCATGCTTATCGCAACCTCAACCTGAACTCAAAACTTCACACATAGATTAAATACTTGTTTGTTATCATCAAAATAAAGATCAAGGCTTAAGAGAGACCCTTAAGCCAACAATCCAGTCCTAAGGAGAGATCATGAACAAAACAAGTGCATCCAAATACACGAGGAGCAACATGAAACAATGGTTCTTTAGGTAATATAATGGATTTAAGGAACCTTATTGTTAAGGGATGAAGAAGGCATTTGATTTATCATAAAACAATCCATTAAAACTACATCACTCCAATGTCGAACATGAACATTTGCAGAAGCAACAAGGTCCGAGCAGTTTCAACAAGGTGTCTATTTTTCCTTTATGCTATCCCATTTTGCTGGGAGTATGAGGACATGTAGATTGATGCAAAATACCCTTAGGACAAAAAAGAAGAAAAAAATTCTTTTGCATTGTCACTTCGAAGGATTTTAATTTTCTTGCCAAATTGATTTTCAATCTCAGTGCAAAAGGAAGAAAAAATGGAATGGATTTCAAAATGTTCTTTCATTAAGTAAACCCAAGTACATCCGGAGAATTCATCAATGAAAGTGATAAAATATCTAAAACCGAAAGAAGACACACGACTTGTACCCCATATATCAGAATGGACAATAGAAAAAGAAGAGTCAATTTACTATCAAACTTTTTAGGAAAAGAAGATCGAACATGTTTCCCGAATTGACATGACTGACATTTCAAAACTTTTATGTTATTAAGACTAGGAATCATTTTCTGTAATTTAGATAAACTTGGATGACCCAACCGTTCGTGGAGAAGCTTTGGGGAAACAACAACGACACAATTACACAGATGGACCAGACTGGAGGTAATAAAGACTACGAGATTTGTGTCCTATGCTAATCGTCCGTCCCGTACCACGTTTATGTATGACAAAAGAATCAGAGTCAAAGGTTATTGAACAATTAAGTAATCGGGTAAGATGGCTAAGGGATATTAAATTTAATGGACAATCAGGAATAAACAAAACATATTGCAAATTTATAGATGGGATAGGTGAGGCATGTCCGATTCCTTTGGCAGTTATTTTAGAACCATTGGCTAAGGTAATGAAATGAGAAAATTTTGGTGAAGATATTGAGGAGAATAAAGAACTACTACTAGCAATATGATTAGAGGCACCTGAATCAATAATCCATGAATTTTGATCATTGCCAGATTGTGGAATTGTGAGCACATGTAGCAGTAGATATCTGAGATTCTTGGTACTCATCATTTGAAAATTTTGAATTCAAAATTTTAGTTTTGGAGACATTAACATATTTTTCTGGAAACTGTATGAGCATTCCTTTGATTTCCATTCATTTGATAATCCAAAATTTTGATCATTTTTCTGTAGCAGTAGCAAGTCTCTCAAGTATGGCCCATTCATTTGCAGTATGAGCATTGAGGCCGACCACTTCGTCCTCCTCGACTTTCACGATTTCCATGACCTCTTCCTCCATGATTAGACATCATGGCTGAAATTTCCATTCGCTTAGTGGAATTATTACTTACTTTTGATAAAGGAACTCGAAGAAGTCTGGTAAATAAGTTCTCCATGGATGAAACTTCTTGACATGTTAAGATCTGGTCTCAAACATGTTCAAAATCTAGATTTATTCCCCGAAGGACAAGAACAACATATAGATTATCCAGTTTACTTTTTATTCCTTCAAGAGTATCAGTATCCAAAAATAACTTTAACTCTTCTAAAGTAGATTGAGCTTTAGAAACATAAGAAATCATATCATGGTCAATTTGCTTAAGTGTAGGCAATTTCTGGGCAACGTCATACAATCATTGAATATCATTAGAAAAAGCACTTTTAGACTTTTCCCAAAAAGTATGGCGGGTTTTAAATGTCCTGAAGTTAACCAAAATATTTGGTTCAACGGACTACCACAATAATGCACACAGTTGATAGTCAAGTTTCTCCCATTGGCTGCGATCTTTCTCTGGAATTTTATTAGAAGATTTTTCCAAATGGTTACTTTGTCCTTGACCAAGAAACTAGAACTCCACAGATGAAGACTAAGCCAAGTAATTTTTTCCATTCAACTTATCTGTAGTAATAATTGGAGTACCCGAAATAGATAATGAAGATACTTTACTACCTTATGACTCCATTTTTGTGTGAAAAATACAAGTTCACTGCAACTAAAGAAAAAGGGGGTAGGTTGACGTCTACATGGACTCACGATGGCGAGCAAGGTGGTGGCAAACTCGAAACGGAATGACGTCTGGATGACGGTGCGTGATTTGGAGATGAAGGCAATGTTCTACAGGACCAGAGGCAGAACATGACAATGACATGTAGAGCAAAAGTGGAACTTAGCCTGCTCTAATACCAACTTGATAAGGATGATAATATTTGAGATAAGACTTAGAGAAAGAATGCTGAAAAATTGCTCTAAAAACTATATTCACTCAAACTTGTTCTTACAACTTGATTGTTACAAATGAAGGCTCAACCCCTATTTATACTACTCTTCACTCAAATGGATGATTAAGATAAACTCAATCTAACGGTGGAGAATCATTCTCTAGTGTTGCATCCCTTCTTTAGAGTTACATCCCTTGATTAGAGTTGCATCCCTTGTTTAGAGTTTCATCCTTTGATTAGAGTTGCATCCCTTGATTAATATATAAATGCTATTTCTATTTCTAGCAAGTTCCAAAGAGGAAAATATGTTAGGGTGTGTATTGAGATCGATCTTTTACAGCCTACTAAACATGGTGTTTGTATTTCTATTTATGGAATGAAATTTTTTCAGCCTATTATTTATGAAAACCTGCCCTCGGTGTGCTTCTTATGTGGTCTGATTGGGCATAGAGAAAATTCATGCCCTAAGAGAATTGGTAAGACTACTCCCTCCGAGGAAAATCCTCCTAATAAAATGGATGCAAATTCTCCTTTGGGTCAAAATACCCCATTTAATATTGAAATACCTCCTGCCACTCGGGATCTGTCTAGTGAGGAACCAGCGTGTGGCCCTTGGATACAAGTTTAACAACAGCGAGATCGTCGTATAACTCCTGTGCAAAATGTACCTTATTCTAAGGGCACTCACAAGGAATCTTCTATAGATCAGAATACTGGGAATGCAAAAATAAATTTCAAGGATGACCATTCTCCTACTTAAGAAATAAGCCTATAGGAAACTCTGACATAAATAATAAAGTTAACAAAAGTACAACTACTAAGTCTCATACTCAACATACCAAACTAAATATCAAGAATTCTCTAGGAAGCACGGACACTTCCAAGAACTGTCGTGTCCGCGTGTCCGACATGCTACGGACACCGAAACATGAAGACACTCGTTCGACACACGTGTCTGACATGTCCAAGAGTGTCTTGACCAGTCAATTTTTTTTTTGCCCGGACACGAGTCGGACACGTGTGTCCCCTCTATCGCTCTGCCGCTCCTCTGGATACCGGACGAGTTGGAGAACTTGTACTCGTGCCGTCACCCTTGCCGATAAACCCTCGCCGAGTGGAAACAACCTCCGGAGAGGCGAAGACAATATGCTTTTCAAATAATACTAGATTGCTCTATTTTTCTGGGATTAGCTCTATTTTTATTTCATGTGAAACATTTGATTGCTCTATTTCTCTTGATGAGTTTTCATTGATTAATGAAGATAATGGAATCCTTGAAGTTGCCAATCTTTCTCTTGATGAACCAGAGTTTGAGAGAGTAATATTTTTCAATGAAGAAGATAACAATAATGATTGATGAATAAGATAGTGGGACACTAGTTAACTTTTTGTTTGTATGTGATTGTACATGACTATTTCTACTAAGACATGCTAATCTAGGAATTTTATTAGAGATGTCAAAATATGTCTAGGAATTTTTGTTTACATGTGGTTGTGCCTCATGCTTTTGGAAAGACTTAGAAATAGTAAGTATTTATTTATCCTAAAAATTTGAAGTTTGACATCAATGAAAATACCATGATATATATTGATATGAATTGTGGTTTTTTTATGTTTTTTTATTTCTTATATTCATCTATATATGTTGTGTTTGTGTCCTGTAAAGACTAAAGCCCCACCTTCCATGAGCAATCTAGCACTCCTCCCTTACAGAGGTCTTTTAACCAATTAGTAAAGAAGGTCTCAAATATATTCAATTCTCAACCTATAGATAATGCTCAAAAGGTGCCCAAAAAATCTTCAAACAGCAAATTGCCTAAGTCTAAGAATAAAGGTAAAGCTATTGAATTGAATGTGGATACCCTACCTACTGGTCAATTTTCAAGCAAGAGACTAAGGTCTGAGGATTCTTCCATTCTTTTCTCAGCTGAGCTGAGCCTGACATACCTTCCTCCTCAACTTCTTAATTTAAATGAACTTAATTAATTGAAATGTTAGAAGAGTTTTAAGACATCAAGTTAAGGATCGTATTCATTCCTTAATTAGAACCTGCCATGTTAAAATCTTTGCCTTTTAGGAAACGCATGTTTATGAAGAAATAGCTAATAGATGGATCACTTCTCTGGGTGGCTACCGGAAGGGCACTTCGGGTGGCATCATTCTAATTTGGGATTCTTTAGCCGTCTGTGCTAAAGTAATTTTAATACAAACTAATGTTATTCATTTTATGGTGTCTATAAATAATTCTGAACCTTTTATTCTTTCTACCATCTAGGCAAATACTAATCCTTCTTTAAGAGTTATTTTTGGAATAAATTAAATTTTGTGGATTTTTCCTCCTTTCCTTGGCTTATCACGGGGATTTAGTTGCATTGTGAATGAAGAGAATAAGAAAGGAGGCATTCCTTTTAGGATAACTCAACCAATTAGAGATCTTAGAAACTTCATTACCCATTCAAACTTAACTGATCTAAGTTACTCCGGCCCTTATACACTTGGTGTAACAATAGGAAAGATAATCATAGGATTCTCATTCGTCTTGATAGAGTTTTTGTTAATCTTGCTTATGGTTTAAAATCTCGATCGGTACGGTACGTTAAGTCTGGTATTTACCGATTTTTTAGGTTTTCGGTATACGATATACCCGGTATTTGAAAAAACCGGGTATATTGTGTATACCGGGCGGTATATGGCGGTATGATGCCATACATCGCCCGGTATGGGCGGTATATGGCGGTATGTCACGAAAAAAAAAAAACCGGCTGGTATACATTTTCATACCGGTCCGTACCGTGTGTCGGTACGGTACGGTACCGGTATATACCGATACCGGCCGGTGATCGAAACCGGTACCGGTACCGAGATTTTAAACCATGATCTTGCTTGGCTACACTTCTTTAGAAATTCTAGAGTAAAATATCCGATTAGTGTTTCCTCCTTTCCTTGGCTGATCACGATAATCATGATATTTTAAATGAATTTGTCAAAAATATCAAAATCTATGGTCAAATGGTAATTCTAATCCATTCAATATTTAACTTCAGCCTCCTGTTCCAAAAATTTCTCTAGATTTTGCCTAATCATTGATCCAACCTTCTACTCTTGATGAAATTTGGCATACCATTAATTCTATGTCAAATGAAAAAAGTTCAGAAATTGATGATTTTACTGTAGAATTTTATTAAAAATACTGGAACATTATTCAAGATGATTTATTTGCTAGTTTCCATAATTTTTACTTAATTCCTTCCCTTAGAATGGAATAAGATTGTCTTAACATTTATTCCTAAGTGTACAAACTCTAAATAAGTTAAAGACTCTAGGCCTATTGCATTTTGTAACCTCTCTTATGAGATTCTAACCAAGTTGATTGCTAATAGATTAAAAACCAAAAAGACTCGCCTACCATTGGGGGAAAACCTCAAAGCACCAATACACCGAAAGCGCAAAAAATCCGGAGAACGAGGGGAGAAATATTTGCTTTAAAGATAATAAACCCCCCATCGGATGGTCAACAACTATGTTAGTGTTTGACTTTTATATGTTGGTTGTATTTGGCAAAAGTGTTCATCATGAATTCTCAGTTTTTGCACAAGTCAACTATGAGGAGCTCTATGATGACAATTTCATCTGTGTAGGGGTAGTCTCAACCGCTTCTACAGTCTGAGGATTTTTCTGGATAAGTATGTTTCGAATGAGATGGTTGTTAGACTTCATTATTGTTGTTAATTCTCTTGATATCTCTTGTAGTATTAATCATCGTTACTTTTCGGTTGTCCGTTCTTGTGTTATGAGTAGTGAAGAGTTTTCTACTCTTTATAATTGGGTGTTACTATTTTGGACTTTATGATGTTTTCAATGTTGGCTACTCAAATCGATGACTATTTGATTTGAACTGAAGACTGATTAAAGATCAATGATTAAAGTCAGCATTAATTCAGGCCTTTTGGATGTCTCATATAAATACTGATTGAAAGATCTAATCAAAACTCTCTCTCTATGGACGTACACTGATTGTCAATTATCGAGAGAAGCTGAGACTGCAAAGTGCAGACATTTCTTATCTTTTGGAGAAGATTGGTTTTGAGTGGATAAGCTCACTACAACACAAGGCTGTGTGGAGGACGGAACTCTATGGTTGGGATGTCATAGAGAGGCAAGTTGGTATTTTACTTGTAATAACAAATAGTATTTTTGTTATTTCCAATTCACTATAGTACTGTAGTCGAATTTCAGGTGTAAAATCCATATGACTTTTTTTGTACTTATAGAGAGTGGATTGGGTATATGTTCGATGAGTGCCCCGCAGATTAGGTGACTGGTTTGTCACTGAACCGCATAAACAAATCTCTTATGTTTGTGTATGTTCTTTTTGACTCTTCTTTTATTCTAGTAGCTATTGCAATAGGCATTGCAACTTCCCATTGAACTATGCTTAACATAAATTCCCTTAGAGACACATATACTATCAATTGGTATCAGAGAGGTTGTGCTAACCTATACCTGCACAAGATCCTTGGTCTATCTCTTTTTTTTCAGTCTCAAGATGGAAGGAATGCCTATGGGAAGTTCTATCAATATTCCTCCTTTACTAATCGGAACAAATTATGCATATTGAAAGGTTAGGATAAGGGCTTTCATCAAGTCCTTGGATGATCGTTGCTGGGACGCAATTGAGATTGGCTACACTCCACCCACAACTCCTGGTGGAACTGAGCACAAACCTAAAAGCCAATATACTAAAGCAGAGATTGTTGCTGCAAACTATGATAATAAAGCTCTTATTGCTATCTTTAGTGGAGTTGATCATTCTCAATTTAAACTTATCTCGGCTTGTACCTTAGCAAAGCAGGCATGGGAAATTTTAGAAACAAATCATGAAGGATAACTAACGCTTCAGAAGTCAAAAGTCAAAATCCTCAACACCATATTTGAGAATCTAAAGATGGGAGAAGATAAAAGTATCCAAGACTTTCATGGCCGCATCAAAGATCTAATGAACAATGCCACCAACCTTGGAGAGTTATTTTCTGAAGAAAAAGTAGTAAGGAAAGTTCTGAGATCCATGCCTACTAAGTTTGATATGAAAGCTACTGCCATAAGCGAAGTTCGTGATCCATCTACTATTACACTTGACACTCTAATGGGCAAACTCGAAACTTATGAGTTGGAATTATGTGAAAAATATTCACACAAAGAAAAGAAAAAAAATCTTGCTTTCGGAGCTATTGATGATGAGATCAAAACAGAAGATTGTTGTGAAGAAGAAATGGATGTTGTACTAGCTCTTATGATAAAAATTTCAAGAGATTTCTAAGAGCCAAGAATAGGGCAAATTAGATCTCTCAGTATAATCTGCAGTCCAAATGGCAGTTTCAACCGTCTAAGACCTCAAGTTCAAGATTAAACCTCTCTGTTTGAGAAAATAAAAAAAGTCAATCGTCTGGACAAAAAGATGATCCCAAATAGAAGTTCAAAGACATTCAATGCTTTGAATGTGAAGGATTTGGACATGTGAAATCAGAATGCCCAAATTTTCAGAAGATCAAGAAATCATTCACTGCTACTTGGAGCGATGATGATAAAGAAACTAACTTAGAAGCGCAGGAACGAGAAAACGTTAGAGCTTTCATAGCTAGCACTAATGACACAGTTAAGACTGCCGACATCTCTAATGAAAATGATAATCACAGCGAAGTTCCATGCACAGGCAGTCTTGAGGAAGCCTATCAGGAGATGTTTGACAATTGGGTTAAAGTGTCTTAACTTAATAAATCTCTTGGGGATCAGAACAAGCTTTTGACTGAAGAAAAGAAGAAGGCAAAGAGTCTAAGTTGAATTTCGAACCCGAAAAGGTAAAGAAGGAAGTTAGAATGATGAATTCCACAAGTACTCTTAATAAAATCTTGAGTGCAGGAAAAAGTCCTTCTAATCACAAGGGACTAGGATTCACTAGTTCATGCCAGTTGAAGCCCCGGTCTCGACTGCCTACTCAATCGAGGAACCTTCATAGAGGCTCTTCAAGACATCAAAAGCCTACTACAAAAAAGTGAAATAGGGTGCTCAAATGCTACTATTGCAAGTAGAGAGGAAAACTATGGCAAATTGCTTTAAATTGTCCAACAAACTAAAGAGAAAGAATCATTTAAATTGCCCAAGATAAAAGGTCAAACAAATCTAGGTAAGAAAGACTGATCTTAACTGTCATATTGCTTTTATGTCAAAGATTGTTTCTTCTCTTGGATCATGGTATTTCGACAGTGGTTGTTCTCAACACATGACAGGAAGTCCTGAAAACCTGAGAGATATTCAGGAACATGGAGGTGCAACTTTCACTTTTGGAGATAAAGGACATGGAAATGTCATAGGAGTTGGAACTCTAAATGTTCTAGGAATTCCTAGTCTGGAAAATTTTCTACTTGTAGAATATCTCAAGGCTAATCTTGTGAGTATAAGGCAATTGTGATATCAGAATTTAAATATTCATTTCACTAAGAACAATTACAAAGTTCTTGCTAAATTTGGAAACTGTATTCTTGAAGTGAATAGATCTAGATACAACTGTTACAAAATTACCTACTCCTCTATTTTTCTTTCAGTTGTTTCTTCTAACAATAACATATGGCATCAATAGTTGGATCATAAAAATTACACTAGTCCAAAGAAACCTGTAAGTTTTGAAATTATCAGAGGAAATTCTAGATTTTCTAAAAAACCAGAAGTTGCATGTTATCCGTGGCAAGAAGAAAAACAACTAAGGCAGTCTTCTCAGCACTTGAAACCGGGTGGTATTTCAAGATTTCTAGAGCTTGTCCATCTTGATCAAATGACTATCAAGACTACTCTCATAAATGATTTTCTAAATGAAGAAATATATTTTGAAAAATCCAAAGGCATTGAAGAATCTAGTCATCTTGATCATGATTAGAGATTGAGCAAGCATGATGATATTGATATCAGTTTTTACAAAGGTATGATCAAATATCTTTAAAAATTCACTGATAACAAAATTGATATTGGTTTCAGTAATAAGATATGTGGAAGATATCGAGCTAACTCAAAGGAGTCTCATCGTCAAACAGCTAAGAGGATTCAAAGATATATTTAAAGTGGTGGTTATGTTGGTACAAACCCAACAGCATGGTTGAACAAAAGACAAAATTCTATGTCTTTTCTTTTTGCGGAACCAAAACACCTAACAGTAGGTAGTTGTACTACTCAGTTAACTTGGATAAGGAATGTACAACTGGAACATGTTCAACAAAAAGACAAGTGGGAGATATTTTTGAACAACCAAAGACTGCTCTCAGATCATTTGTCAGATGACACACTTTATCTTAGAAAGAATTAAATAAATATTTACTGGGGTGAATGAAATGAAAAGGTCTAGGGTTTAAATTTATTTATATTTATTTATCCACCTATTACTTTATGAATGGTTATTTATGGTATTTCTCAACTCTCGACCTGAGCTTTTTGATCTTTTTTTTTAAGCCCGCACGTGTGCCCCCTTCTTTATTGGAGACTTGATTTAACGCCCTAAATTAAAAATTCGGGCATTGCAATTTCTTTCTCTTCTTCTTCCCCTCGAGGTAATTGACGATGAATGAAATCTTCACTCTCTTATCCCTTCAACTGCACCCTATCTCTTAAATACAAGATGGCCAGAGAGAAGAAGAAGAAAGGTTTTGTCATAAAGGTTTATATTGCATCGCCCGTAGGCGTTGACACCACATACGGCACATTAAGAAAAGAAGGTGCTACAAGTAACTTAGCATATAAAAATGTGTGCGTGACACCCGGATCAAACAATACAAAAGCTGCGGATGAACTGACTAAAATAGTACATGTCACCACTACCTTAGATGTGTGTGCTCCATCACGGTTCATGACGTAAACTCGGGCAGACGGTCTCTTAGAGTGACTAGCCTGCGAGCTCCTGCTCTGCATCGGACCCTTCTAAGCTACTCACCCAACTGACATCGGTGATTTTCCTCTCGATCGCTAAGTTCTCTGGATGCCTCTATCCGGACAATCTTTCCTAAAATGTCCAACCTGCCCACATCTGAAGCATGCATCCGTGAGGCCATAGCAAGTCCCCAGTGCTTTCTGTTACAGCAACCACACTGTGGCATTTTTGACTTTTGAGTAGCATCCCCGAACTCTGCTTGTCGTGCTGCCCCCTAACCCTGGGCCTCCATGGCCCCGGGTACTGCTGTGTCCTCGGCTCGCCTGGTGGTCTGCAGCGGCAACAGTCCCCTCAAAGTGCCAAGGCCTTCCCCCTACCCCCTGAGGTCGAAACTTCTTCTTTGCGGGTCCGTCAAATTTCTCGAACGACACCAACACTTCCTTCCCGAGTGCCTCATCCACTACCCGAGAAAATGTGGTGTCCTCGGTATAATGGATGAGCCTGCTGATCTGGGGTCTCAACCCCTCGATGAATCTCTTGACCCTGGCGGTCTCAGTAGCCACTAGGGTTGGGTGGTACTTAGAGAGCCTGGTGAACTCCATCTCGTAGTCAGACATGGTCATACCACCCATCTGACGTAGCATCTCAAACTCCCTTGCTGGTTTATCGTGGACACTCATTGGTAAGTATTGTTCCACTCCGGCCACCCTGAACTCCTCCCAAGTAGGGGGTGGTGTATCTACTGTCTTACGGTCCCTCCATGTGTGTAGGTAGCTCTTTGCTGGTCCCCTGAGCTGTAAGCTTACCATGCGAGCCGCTGACTCTGATGAGCACCCAAGCTCCACACACTGCTCGTAGCAGTCACCCAGAAAATCGGTGACTTCTACCTACCTATTTGTCCCGGTGAACACCGGCGGCCAAAGCTTAACGGAGTTTGTGTAGGTGGGCTCCCCTAGGACTCTGACCACCGGCGCTACTAGCTCAGTCACTTCTGGCACTACGGGTACCACTGGTACCAGCTGCGGCTGCTACTGCTGCTGCCTTAACTCTTGCTCCCTGTGGAGTGCCTTTGTCAACTGAGCCACTTGAGTCTGCAGCTGAGCAACTATGGGGTCCTGTACCCCCTCCTCTGGCTGCTCTTCTCCGCCCCCAGCCCCGGCCTCGGCCTCGGCCCTAGTGTTCGGTGGAATTACTACCGCTACCGCTCAACATAGCATTGTGAGTCTCCATTACACTAGCATATATATATATATATATATATATATATATATATATATACCATTAATACTAACAACTTATAACTGAAATTTAAAGTACTAAATGCCTGGTCCGTTGAGGTACAGTCGTGGCCACTTGATCTTGTAGTACAACTATACCGTATGTCGACATACTAGCATATGCCTCATACAGTACCCAATTCCTAGTCATAGTCAAGACCTAACCAGAAGCTCTGATACCAACTTTGTCACGCCCCAACTCAGGGTCGCCTGATCGGCCAAGGTACGTGTCGGTACCCCGAAGCCTACCACATGCACTAAACCACTACACCAAAGAAAACATTGCACATCCAGGTATCATGAACAAAAGACAGCGGCACAAATCTTTATTTTTTTAAAAAAAACAAATGTCAAAACAATTTTAGTAATTTCAAATTCGAAGGAAACAACTCATGTTTCAAAGTCTAAAGAAGATACAAGTTTTTTTTCAAAGACAAACTACTCAGTGCATGTCTACAACCCTATCGACACGACTACAACTACATGACTGCCTGCTACGAGATCTGCGCCAACGCCTGCCCTCTAGTCGCACCATGCCACCAAGCCGTACCTCATTTGTCAGGCTTTGAAAAAAAAAAAAAAACTGTGAGTTCACAAGGAACTCAGTAAGCGGTCCTTCTGAACCTCCACTTAAATCCCTGATTGTAAGAGACCCGAAACTTTCCTAATATAAAAATCTATTTTTGGTGTACTGCACCAGAATCAGGGGTTAGTCGAGTCGAGCCACGAAATCGCCTCGAGTAAAAAGGTATAACTGGCTTATGAAGTTTAAATTGGTTAGATGGATATTTCCTTATTGAGCATTAGATGTCCTATTTGAGTCGAGTTTAAATTGTGTATGCGGATCGAATCGGAGCCTGAATCAGACTCGGATCGAGTCGAGTAGAGGCTAAGTCGTTTAGAGGGGCATATGGGTCATTGGCGGATGAGGGAATAAAATCCCTCATCATGAGTCGTGCGGCTCATCTTGGAGCCACACGCAGCCCGAGCAAGGGAGAGGGAGGAGGAGATCGTGTCGTCGTCCGAACATTCGAGATCACCAACGACCATCCCTTCTTCTTCCTTAAGCAAGGTGAGTGGTTGTTTTCCCCATGTGGATTGGGGGAGGTGTGTGGCTGAACCCATAGGACTGTTCATAGAAGTTTTACTCGCGAGTTTTCATCGTTTCATGGTAGATTGATCTTGTATCACTATTTTAATTGTTGTTCCATCAGATCTACCACAGTTTTCTTCGGATCTTGAGGTTTTAGGGGCTGCCGAGTAGAGCGAAAAAGGGAAAGGTCATGCCAAAAATTTATCCAATTCCCTCGATGGAAGTAAACCCATTTTTTATCAAATTTGAACCTAAGTCGAGTGGATGTATAGTTTAATTGCTGAAATTGATGATTGAATCCCCTCTTTAAGCTTTGTAGGCTCGGCCAAACAAAAGGGAAGCTCTTGTCCATGGTTCGGCCGAGCAAGGGTTGTGTGAATTGATCAATGGCTTGGTTAGGGTAGGTTATAAACAAGGTACTAAGGTTTGGGGCTGGATTTTCTCCTTGTCCCCACCCTTGGAGTTCGGCCGAGCAAGGCTTGCCTTGCTCAAGCCTTGGCCGAGAGGATGAAGGGAATGGTGGCCTCGAGAAGCTAGTCATCTTCGTTAGGAAATACCCGAAGCAATAGGAAACAAGGGTTGCCTATATAGACAAGTAGAATCAAGATAACATTTAGGTAAGAGACTAATTAAGGAAGACTACAAATTGGTGCATGCATTTAGTGGTATTGTAGGGTGGTAATCTTTCTTAATCTTCCCTATTTAAATTCAAAATTTTGGTTATGTTTTTACCATGCTAAACAAATTCTTTCCTTGCTGAAAATTATTATTTAATGCAGGATTTAAATTCCTTATTGTTGAATCATGTGGTTATGCATAGTAGGTGATGTGAAGTAATTTATTTAATTATAAATTATATGATGTGAAATATTGTTATTGGGTGCATTACCAAGTCTATGACATGTAGTTTTTCATTAGCCAAGTTATCATGTGACGTTAGATGATATGCATGAAATTATAAAGTGTATGTTAGTGATGGAAAGTCAAAAGTAGATGAGTTAGATCTCACACCTAAGAAACATTTTGCGAACAATAGTGTACGCATGATATGGTCGAAATTAAAATGCTGAGAACGGGCGGATGCCCGGGACTTTAAATAAGGAAACTTTAGGACACCTTATTTGTGTGATGTGATTGTGGTGGTCTGCCGAGAAGCATGGATAGTCGGAATGACTAATGCTTGACTCGGCCAGTGATTGGGTCTTGAGATTGCACCAGCGAGCCAGTTGGGTGGGACTAGCTATCCCTACCCCAGTCAATGTCTGGAGACTAGCAGACCATCCTAGTCGACGGCTCGGAGTTTGCATGGATTCACTTGTGTGTTATGTGGCCTGAACGGCCAGTATGTTACTATCTGTGTGCAGTAGGGCTGGTTATAGCCGAATCACTAGACCATGAGTAGGCCCTAAGAGCCGGGTGCCATGTGGCGTAATTAGGCTGTTATGGCTGCCTACATGAATGTATGGCCTATACAGGACGACCCCTGGGGTCAGTTGTCATAACATAAGCAACTTATATCCCTAACTTTATATTTTGCTGCCATATATATGTGTGTGTGTGTGTGTGATTATTGGGGATTTATGTGGTGGTTCGGAAGAACCGCTCACTGAGTCCCATGTGGACTCACGGTTTATTTCCTTGTTCTGCAGAGCCCGATCGATGAGATGAGGCTTGGAGTCATGGTGCAGCTGGAGGGCAAGCGGTGGCGTAGATCTCGTAGCAGCGTCCACTAGTCATAGTCTAGAGGTCTAGGGCAATTATTTCTTTTAATACACTGAGATTGTCTATTCGAAAACATGTACTTGTTTTTAAACTTGAGTTGTTTCCTATGGTGATTGATGTTTCGTAACTTTTCATGTTTTAAAGCAAAATTCTAAACCTTCTTTAGAGATTTGAATAAAGCTGCATCGTTGTTTTCATTATGTGTTTTTGTTTTTGTTAGTCAGTGTATGTAGTAGGCTTCAGGGTAGGACATAGACCCTAGCCGGTCACACGACCCTAAGTTGGGGTGTGACACTGATATGATAACATATAAATATTACACAAGCACATAAATGAGGAGTCTATGCTAGTCATATCATGGTAACCGGCCAATTGGCCAACCTATGCAAATAAGTAGTCTAGCCATATCGGCTCCTTCAGACTGAATATCATTCGGCCACTATGGCCTCATCCTGCATGAATGGTTCAGCTATGTTCGGCCTTCATCATTCGGCTACCCGCCTACCCTATGGATCTCGGTTAGACCACTCACCTTGATCGGATGAAGGAGATGGACTAGATGAGGACGATCCCTATTTCTCCGACGATGACACGAGACTGGCACCGTCCACAAGCTCCTCTTCCCTCGGGCTGCGTGCGGCTCCTTCTTGCCTTGAGCCGCACAACGGCTTGGGGTGAGAGGGTTTTAATTCCCCTCCCTTTTTTTTTGACAAAAATGCCCTCATGACTTATGTTCCCTCACTCAACTCAACCCGAGTATGAATTGAGCCCTGACTCGACCCGCGAACCCGATTTCAACCCGACTTGAATCGATCTAGCACATAAATCATATAAACCCGAGTCTGATCTATTCGCGTCGATTTTTGTGACTCAACCCTACTATTCCCCGATCCCGTGCGCTATACCAAATAAAATTTTTATATTAGGAAACCTCGGGTATTACAAAAGAGGGCGGCTACAAGAGTAGACCTAGCCCTCCCCTAAAATCTCTCCCGAAATTTAAAATTTTGGGGTTTGCCTCCAAAATATATTTTATATTTAATTATTTCATAATAAATTCGAATTAATTAATTTCAATTAAATAGAATTTTTAATTTATCTTCATAAATTAAAAGCATATTAATAGGAATGAGGTTTATCTAAATAAATTAAACTCCTATCATATATGAATTATATTCATGTAGATAAATTAAGTTCCTATTTATAGATTCATGATTTATCTAAATAAATCAACTATCTATAAAACTATGAGTTATCTAAATAAATCAAATTCCTATTAATTATGATTTATCTAAATCAATCAATTCCAAATTAATAGGTCTAAGCGCACGGGGAAAATCAAATTTCCCTCCATGAATTTTTTTATTTCAAAAATCAAATTAATTATGTTTAATTCTTAATTAAATATATCCCCGATTTATGGTTAATTAATTTATTAATTCATAATTAAGATTTTTAATCAACCATATAAAATAGAACTGTGTGCCAAAACCCTACGACTTTAGGGTTACCCTACAAAATAGGGGCTTCCCTACAAATTAAGGTTTTCAAGGAAATCTTTCCTCGAGCATTCGTTCCTATAGGAAACACCTTTCCTATCTTATCTGTAAACGAGATCCGTGATCAAGTTGCAGCATGTCCATGCTAGTAGACATATAGTGTCGCGAGCGAGCTCTATCTCATAAAGTCCATTACAAGGTTAGCCTATTGTGTGTGACCCATAAGGCCCCGCACTAAGCCAGTAGTGAGTTGTGCATAATAGAGAGTGAGATCTGATAGAACATCTTCTATTTGAATCTCACGAGCCAACACTAAACCCATTTAGTGTGGTCGTGTGAGCCTCCACTCACGAGTCAAGATTGATGTCTAGCAACATCTCATGACTACCCAGATAGTGTGATATTCAATCTATAGGGATTGAACGCCCTTCGATGATTAGTTATCGTGCAACTAAATCCTTCGGTTACAACATCCCGAAGTCAGCTAGGGTACGGAAGAAGTGTCAAACCCTAATACTAATTCATATGTTTTCCTCTTGCCAAGTTGTCGTCTCAATAATGACATGTCATGAACCCTTTTCCGACATTCATATATACTTTGACCAGAGATTTCTGAGTTGACACTTGTAGGGACACATAGGATATTATCTCCTCTCACTAGGAGTAACTGATTCCATATTGGTTGCTCACCTACCTTCGTAAATGCTTTCCCATGCCCAGAAGTATCCGGCACATGAATCTTAAAGTCCACGTAGGGATAAAACCAAAGCAATGGTCATTAATCACAAGGTAACCATGACAACCTCATGTCCAAGGATTGCTTGCACCTACTATCACCCGAGGAACATCTTATTGACACTCATGTAAGGATTTCATTCTGTGTTCCTCGTGTAGGTTTGTTCAGTGAACTCATTCCCTAATGAGCACTTGCACTTGTACATTAATGACGGTTCATAGGTAATTGTGAGATCAGCTACCCCCTAACGTATAGGGCATGTATCAAGTGCACTAGTCTTCCCGAAATCACCAATTCCCTAATAGGTGATCCTACGACTAGGCACATTTAGAACAAGAGCATTTGGATTCCAAGTCTCACTGGCATGATCTCATCATGGCCTTGGAATCATTCGCCCAAGTTCATAGGGTTCATCACAATCTAATACAAAAAATATAGATACAACATATGATGAAAAATTGCCTCATTAATTCATTATTAAAAATAGTTCCCTACACATCAGCATGTGATTGGCTCAAGGGCACTATTTCTTTCATCCAGATGTGTGAAGCTTGCTTAAGACCATAAATGGATCTCTTAAGCTTGCATACTTTAGACATATCCTCGTATTCGAAACCCTCATGTTGGTTCATGAATATGTCCTCCTCAATATAACCATTGATAAAAGCGGTCTTGACATCTATCTCGCCAGACCTCATAATCATAATGTGCAGCAATGGCTAGCAAAATTCTGATGGATTTATGCATGGCAACATGCGAGAACGTCTCCTCATAGTCGACTCCTTGCCTTTGGCGATATCCCTTCGCCACTAGCCTTGCCTTAAAGGTCTCTACCTTTCCATCTGAACCAATCTTTCTTTTGAAGACCCATTTGTTTCCAATAGGTATTATACCTTCAATTGGGTCAACTAGATCCCAAACTTGGTTCTTATACATGGAGTTCATTTTGGACTTCATGGCCTCTAGCAATTTTGAGGAGTTTATATCATATATAGTTTCCTCACAAGTGGTCAGATCATCTCCATGGTCATTATCTCCATGAATGAACAACTCTTGTGCATTCTCATGAAGATAATTGTTTCTCACAGGAGGATGAGATATTCTACTTGTCCTTCGAGGTTTTGTGACATTCTCAATGTGAATAGGCTCATTCACAGATTGATCAATGTCCATGGGAGTGGACACTTGATTGGTTTGTTGGACTCATGACTCCTCATCTAATTGTATTTAACTTCTCATACCCTCCATCTTGAACAAACTCTTTTTCAAGAAAGATGACATCTTTACTGACAACAACTCTTTGCTCAGTAGGAACATAGAAATAATATCCAAAGCTGTAACTTGGATATCCAACAAAACTACCCATAACAGATCGGTCTTCCATCTTATCAATTTTCAACTTCTTAATGAAAGCTGGACAACCCCAAATCTTAGCATGCTTAAGACTAGGCTTCATACCTATCCATATCTCATAAGGAATAGTAGGGACTGATCTAGATGGAATTCAGTTAAGAATATAGCAAGCAATTTACAAAGCATGTCTCCAAAAGGAAATGGGGAGATCTGTATTACTCATCATGGACCGCACCACGTCCAACAAGGTGCGATTTCTCCTTTTAAAGACTTCATTTAATTGTGGTGTCCCTGGTGGAGAAAGCTGTGAAATGATGTCATGTTGCTTCAGAAAAGCACCAAACTCAATACTTGGGTATTCTCCTCCTCGATCAGATCGAAGAGTTTTAATACTCTTTCCTATTTGGTTTTCTACTTTAGACTTGAACTCTTTGAACCTTTCAAATGATTCATGTTTGTGCTTCAACAAGTATACATACCTGTTCCTCAAAAAATCATCGGTAAAGGTAATGAAGTAGGAGAATCTACCTCTAGCCATTACCCTAAATGAGCTACATACATCAATATGTACGAGCTCTAAGACATCTTTGGTCCTTTCCATTTGTCCCACAAATTGTGATCTAGTCATCTTGCCCCGTTGACATGACTCACAAGTCGGAATAGGTTCAGAACCCAATGGGACTAGTACCCCCATCTTCTCCAACTTATTTATCCTATCATTAGCAATATGATCTAATCTAAGGTACCCAAATTAAGTTGTTTAAGACTAGGGGTTGAATTTGTCATGACATTAATTTCCACTATCTTTAGAAGTGCTTTGTTTTTAGTTCTAAGATAATAAAGACCATCATGTAAATAACCAATGCCCACAATACTATTTCCAAAATAAATATTGCAAATATCATCGATCTTTGAGTCAAACTTATAATTATCCCTAGTCAAATTAGAAACATAGATAATGTTTCAATAGGCATTTGGTAAAACTAAAACATGATCTAAAAATAAAACATGATTAACCAAAATCAATGAAGTCGATCCCACAGCTTTGGTCGCAACACTTGCTTCATTGTTGATCTTCAAAATGACTTCATTTCTTCCAAGGACCCTACTATTTTCCAGTTCCTGCATAGAGGTACAAATATGAGAACTTGCACCTATATCAAGAACCCAAGCAATAGTAGAACTTTATGGACTATTGCAAGAAATAGACTTACCTTCGAAAGGCTTGTCGTTCGCTTTATCTGCCTTCAATCACTCCAAGTATTGATGGAAATTCCCTTTCCGATGTCCATCCTTGCTACAATGGAAACACTTTCCTTTGCTTGCAGTATCCTTCTTCTTGCTTTTTTTTCTTAGACACTCCACCCGATGATTTAGATGCATTAGCCTTCTTGTTCTTCTTTTTCTTCTTGGTCTTACCAGAAGTAGAAGCTATCGGAACGGTTTCCTTCCCTTTGTCAAGCATGGGTTTTGACCAACATATTGTGTAGAGCAACAAGTGTACACTCAATCTTGTTCATGTGAAAATTCACAATGAACTACCAGAACAGTTTCCTTCCCTTTGTCAAGCATGGCCTTTTGGGTTGTGACCAACATATTGTGTAGAGCAACAAGTGTACACTCAATCTTGTCCATGTGAAAATTCACAATGACTTGGGAGAATGAACTAGGCAGAGACCGAAGGATCAAATGCAAATGGATACCAAAATTCATGTAGAATTCAAGATTCTCAAGCTGTTCAATTAGCTTGATCATCTTCTACACATGAGCTCCTACATCAACCCCTTTAGGCATCTTGGCTTTGAACAATTCCTTAGATATCTCATATCTAGCAGTACCGCTTTTCTCACCATACAACTCTTTGAGCTGAAGCAAAATATCTCCAACAGTGTTCATGTTTATATGTTGCTTCTGCAACTCATTGCTTATAGAAGCCAGCATGTAATATCGTGCTTGCAGGTCATCGGCTTGCCACTTCTCATAAGCGGCCTTTTCCTCATCTGTGGCCCCTTCTGCTAAGGGATCCATATGAGTGTCCATAGCATATCCAATACGTTCAACATTAAGGACAATTTTAAGGTTGTGGAGCCAGTCCACATAATTAGGCCCAGTAAGCCTAGTTAAGTCGAGTATGCTAGTGTGGGGGTTTTGAGATTTCATATTCAAAATAATTGCTGAAAATAACAAGATTAAATTAGTTGTGTGCTTTTCACCAAAATGATTATGGGATTTAAATCAAAATGATCTCCCACTAGTTTTACGAATCGTATACTTCCAAAATATGAAACAGAAATCCAAGTCGGGAAGGGTTCCTAGTAGATGATTGAATTCTTATATGTCACTAACCCTCCTCAGGTACACCCATTCTTGGAGAATTAATGCCCTATAAGTGAACAACTCTTGTTCAGTACATCTCATGTATGACTCAATCAACTCGGCTCCTAGTTTTCTGGACCTCAAGTACATCCGTTCTTGTCTCGTCACACTTAGTTAAGTCAAACTCACTAAACCTTAGACATTAGTTACCTCAGGTACATCAATTCTTGGTAACAAAACATCTAAAACATCTCTATTTAAACATTAACTCATAGAGATCTCTTAACCCTGTATGTGCCCCTATGTAACCATAGCCGACAATGTAGCGTATTAAGACTCTTAGTTAATGCTTTAGTGGAGAGCCATGATATAGTTTCCCAAATTACACCATTTAAGACTTAATACTTTAAGTTGGAAGATTTTTTAGGAGCGACCTAATTACTGTTAAGTTTCACTTTGCACATGCATCTGTTTTCGATAAATCATACATCACTTGCATCACCAAAATAGAAACATAAAAGGCATGATCATGGACTTTCTAAGGGGAGCTCAATCCCAACCACAAGGATTGGGTTCGGGCTATAGGGGTAATTTACAATATTCATTAATCTTCAGATCCCACTGTACTCTATCTCCATGGACCTCCACCTTGAGTTTAAGGGCCACCATAGCTTCTGCATCTCCTTTTGATTTTACAAAATTATCCTTAGCATATCAAGGTGAGCCTATAAGCTAATGGGCTCTCTGAGGCCCCTAAAATGAAGAAAAATAAATAAAATTACAACACCTGACCAATAAATACAACCAATCACATTGCAAAATTATTACAACCAAACAATCCAATCACAAGGTTTCCTAAAGTCCATGATCAGCCGCATGCAACGAATTTAATTAAGGAAACAATAGCAAAATGAAAAATTAAATTTTGTGCCTAATTATGTAAGTCTTACATAATAATAATCAAATATCTCATATTTCAAAATATTCTAATTTTGGTTCCTACCAAATATCAAATATTTAGGGGAGAAGTGCAACGAAAGTCCTATAAGTTCTAAATTTTTTGGACTTCAGTCCTATAAGTTTCATTTAGTTATTTTCAGTCCTATATGTTTGCTCTATAGCACATATTTGGTCCTATACGTGACGATATGTTAACTATCCATCCACGCGGACATATATAACACTGTTCATATACGTTGACAAATTTGTTCCTATAAGTTTTATTTTGGAATTTTTAGTCATATAAGTTTGTTTCGTAGCACAGATTTGGTCATATCTGTGACGGTCTGTTAACTTTTCATCCACGAAAAATTAAACGACGTATGTCCATGTTGACAGAGTTAACGAACCGTCACATATATGATCAAATTTGTACTACGGAGCAAACATATAGGACTAAAAATACCAAAATGAAACTTATAGGACTGAAGTCCAAAAAATTTAAAACTTATAGGACTTTCGTTGCACTTCTGTTACCAAAATTATAAGGTCTCTTAATATCTCATATTAAAACTTCTTCCTTTTGAAAAATACAAAATATCTCATATCTGGTTTCCATAATTTGAAAGTATCCATCAATATCCCATATTGAAAACTTTCTATTATGAAACCTACCAAATATCACATATTCAGTTTCCTAATTTCATAAACCTCTACAATATCTCATATTGAATAATTTTTCTATTCATTAAATTATTTAAATATCAAATATTCAAATTCCATAAAATCCTATTTCAAGGATATGATTTTGGTAAGAAAAAATTCTAGAAAATGAATTTCCAAAAAATTGAAACGCGCCAAAATTGACCACCGCGGTCTCCACCATGGATCCGGCAAAGCTGATCCATTCAAGACAGCATCCGCATGGTTATGGTGCACCATCGAAACATCCAACACCATGTGAGACATGCACGAATTTGTTCCAATCTTCCGTTCTTCGAACTCTTCAAAAATAGAATTTTTCTTATCCAAAATAGGGCACTAATGCGTATCTAACCGAAACAAGGGTGGCTCTGATACCACTATTGGAAAATGCATGGGATCTAATGCGCAGTGGAAAAGTATGAACAAAAAAACAATTTTATTGAACAAAAATATGCAAACATGATCAAACATATATCGGATCCCATCTGATGTGCTTATCGCTTTGTTTCGGATCTAGACAATGCAAAACTAATTGCTACAAGATTGGTTCATAAATTATACCTCTTGTAGCATTGCCCCGATGTTGAAGAAAGCATCGACTCACGATCTTTGATGCACGATCACGTAGCCATCCAAGCATCCGACCTCTAGCTTGTCCACACAAGCACGTTCTTTGCTGAGATGCACCTCCTCACGATCCAATCACGTCCTCGCGTTGCCCCACACTCGGACAAGAGATGAACGGTCACAAGGTGCAAAAGGTGGTGTTAGAAGGGCTAATTCTAGATAGAAGTATTGTTGCCCCTCTTCTCCAAGAGGAGTGGGCAGAAATCACAAGGGAAGGGACGACTCCTCTCTTGCTCTCTAGGGTTTCTTGCTTCTCTTTGAAGGGTCGGGTGCCCCTTTCTTTATTTGAAGGGGGCGGCTGTCCTCTTTCCAAGTAGGGTGGGTCAGCTACTAATAAAGGATGTCCTTCCTTGTATTCCCTTCTTAGCAAATAAGCCTTACCCATAATTATGAATCATATCCCTAAATACCCAAAAACCCTTGACTTAAACATCCACATATAGACCCTCTACATATGGTAGTTCTCCAAATATGGAAGTCTCTGTCTATATCCCATATAAACGTTTCTTATTAGGATCCACCTAATTAATTGATTCGTCTTCGGGATGTGCTAGCATCTATGCAATCGTATCGCAAGCCGAATCGGGTAATTGATCATTAATTAACTGCCTTAATTAAAATCAATTCATTCTCAGCTAGAATGTGCTCTATTGTGTGTGACTAACTAGGTCCATCACGTTGGCAATGAGATTATGATATCAACACTTTGACATCACCGAGAACTCTTTTCCGCACCTAGAGTAAAATCCCCAGAATATCCTTGGTTCTCATAAGTCATGGGTAACATCTAGCACAACATGCCATGACTACCTAAGTAGTGACGAATGATTCAATTAGAACATTTTGATGAACCAAATGATCATACTTACCGTGCACTCATATCCTTTCATTACAAGGTCCCGATCTAGCCAAGGGCATGGATAATGTCAAACCATATAGCTTTGACCATATGGATCCCTCTCGATTTTTATTCTTTGATCAGAAGGACTTAAACTAGAAACTCCTTTCTATTTAAGTCTCCAATACCTTGGCCAAAAATTTCTTGATCAAGAACAACCTCATATCTATAGGACCTTATCCCTGTTTACCCAGGGTAATGAATCACATCTTGACTAGTCATCTATCTCCATATATAACTAACTAGAGCCACATAAAGTCGGATTCACATGCAAAGTACGAGCATATAAGCAGTAGAAAACTCTAGCCACCTATGCACAAGATAATCGTGTCATCTCAGGTCAAAGGATCATATGCACTAATATGATCTAGATAACGTTTCAGTGACATTGGTAAAGTACCATGTGAATATTATCTATGTGTCACGTTTGACTCACTTATCTCATAAGTGTCCACATATATGTTTTGACATCCAATGTCATGTAGCATAAGACTCATTACTCCATCTTCATTAGTATCTCATACTAATCATGGAAAATACAGAGATGATGATCTTTTGGAGTAATAATGCCCAGTTATTATTCCTACAATCGTGAACTAATTTAACAACTTGTACTAGAATACTCCGTTACTCATATTCTCAACTCTTGAGAATGAAGTATTCTAACAAGTATGTTATGGACTTACTCTATTAAACATACACAGCTTATGCTTATAAGAATATTAAATTATCATTTAAAGAAATTATTCAAAACATACATTAGCTCGCCACTTAGAATCCAGTATCTAAGCTCGCCACTTAGAATTTTCACAAATCCTCTATTCAAAGTGTTCTTACACACTTGGTTTTATGCCTTATCACCCAAGGCCACCAAGCAACCAAACACAAGACCAACCTAGGTATTAACACAATGACAAGATTGAATCCAAAAAAGTAAATGCAAAATAAATTAAATCACAAGTAAGGAGGCGAGAATCCTTAGCCAATGAAGACCAAATCCTTCACTTGTGTCTAGCAAGCTTGAACAAGCCTCCAAAGAGTATGCACTCCTAATTTGAGGGTTCAAGAAGCTAGAAATGAAAAGATAGCTCAAGAAAGGCTCATAGTAGGGTTTATCACTTTTAGAGCTCAAGAGATGCAAATGAGAACACGAGAAAAGCTTAGGGCATCAATTTTTTGTTGTGGGAGGCATTCTTGATATTTATATAGGCAAACAAAGTAAGGCTCGAATTTAGTGGTTGTTCAATGGTTGGAAAACTAGTCGTTATAGTGTTAATCTATCATCGGTCGCATGTCCATCAATCCACCCATGGAAGTAGTGTTTGGTTAGATGGAATAAAATCATAAGGAATATGAATAGACAAGGAACAGGAATATATAAGGAATAACATTACCTTATTTGGTTGACATTAACAATAGACAAGGAATTGAGAGAAAAATGACTCAGCCCTTTCAAAACATAATGAGTTGTATTATAATTATTCTAATTAATAACAACATAATAATACTATACACAAATATTTATAATAACATAATAAAAAAATATTATTTATTTTTATTTTCATAAAAAGTAATTTGAATCTACGTAAAATAATATTTAAAATAGTATTTAAAAATAAAATAATAATTATTTATTTAAGATATGCAATTATTAAAATTAATTAAATATTTTAATATGTATAATATTTATATTCTTATGTCATATTATAAATATTTAAGGACAATGTTGGAAAATACCATGGGGAATAGCATTCCTTGGGTTGAGGTAAGGAATAGTATTCCCATGCAATTATTAAAATTAATTAAATATTTTAATATTTATAATATTTATATTCTTATGTAATATTATAAATATTTAAGGACAATGTTGAAAAATATCATAGGAAACATCATTCCTTAGATTGAGGTAAGGAATAGTATTCCTCATGCATGAGAAAGAGTACTCTTTATTTATTTCTTATGGCTCATCTATTCTTTATCAACAAGTTGCAATCAAACAAGGGGATAAGTGAGGATAAAAAATAGTATTTCATTTCTCATCTATTCCATCCATCCAAATGTTGCCTTAGTAATCATCATTTATTACTAAATTTAGGTTTTTGGTTGATTTGGATCAAAATGAAGTGCATTAACTTTAGAAACCTATCCAAATAAGTAGGGTTGTTCATTGGGTCGGGTCGACACGATGAACTCGAGAACCCGACTCGATCCGAACTATTTGGGTTGGGTAGGGTCGAGTAATTGGGTTGGGTCGGGTACAATCCGACCAAACCCGATCATAATTGGGTCAAGTCTCGGGTTTTAAAATTTAGATTTCGATGACCCAATTATTTTTATGTTTTTTAAAATATTATATTAAAAATAATTATTTTATAGTTATTTTAAAATATTTTTGAAAACCCATGTTTACCAAAACGCGTAAATCAGACTACCCGACCTGACCTGACCCTGAACTAGGTTGAGCTAGTCGAGCTTGAGAGGTGAAAAATTTTAAAGTTGACCTGATTGCACTTGGTCGAGCTTGGTCAATTTTTCCTCTAAACCTAACCCGACCCATGCACGGCACTACAAACAAGAATAAGTATATAAAAATGTTTTTTTTCTCAAATAGTACAAATTTGTCTTTAAAATGCCTCTGATGGAATCGTGAAAAACTCGAGTTTTCGATTTGTATCGCGCACATTTCATCGTCAACGTCAACTTGAAATTTTCATGCTTAAACACATCATTAGACTTGGTTTGTTATCATCAAAACACACGTGGAGAATACCCAAGCAAGAGGGTGAAATCTTTAGCCAACATCCTCTACAATGAATTTTGTGAACTTTCAAAGGCCCAAAAAGTTCCATCTCTTTCTAAGTGGTGATGCCTAAGTACCTAGAGCACCACCGCCAAAATAACTAAGATGGTAGGAACCCCAAGCACTCAGAGTGCCACCCCTAATTTCAGTCCAACATAGAAGCTAACCACATAAGATCACACAAGAAGAGAGCACTAGAATAGTTGTAGAGTCTAGAATTTTGGGTCTAGATGTACTTTATGATCCTTGCAATGTTTGATGATGATGAAAGAAACCAAATCTGAAACTCAAAACCCGGATCGAGACCAAACCCGTCGCAAGGTCAAGCGACCTTTAGTTGACCGATGATTGATCAGGGTTCGATCGGCGGACCCAAGGGCTCTTTTTTCAGTCGTTGAACCTTGTTGAGCCTGACTTTTACCTTGATGTTCGCCTATATAAAGGCTTCACATGTCTTCCTTTAAACGGTTAGAACCTATTGAGCCATTCCTTGAGAAACATAAAGCTTCAATTGAGCCATTTAATCTAAACTTTAGCTTTTTACTCCTTACTTTCTAGAATGAGCCTTGAACCAATTGATTCATCATCAAAAGGCATCAAGAGGAGCTAGGTGACTTCATTTGGAGCTAAGTATTGGTTTATGTATTTGTTGCTCCATTTTGATTGTATTTTGTTTGGTTATTGTTGTATGCTAAGTGTATGTATTGGCCTAGGTTGTTAGATTAAGGGTTGAGTGGTTGTCTTGGTGTAGTGGCATAAATCTACTTGTGTACACTATGTTTAGAGTGTCCTTGAAGTGTGAGGTGGGAAGATGCCTTTGGGGAGAAAGATGTGGGCTTCCGGTTAAATCCTCATTGTAGAAACCCTAATTATTTAGTAAATTTGGTTGAAATCCTAAACGATGTGCTTAGGTACTGGATGTAGGCTTGGTTGAAGCCGAACCACTATAAATACTTGTGTTAACATTGTTTCTATGTTTTATGATTGATTGATCATCATTTGCATATGTGTTTATCAATTTAATTGTGTTTTGCCTAATAATTCTAAGAATGATCATTTAGTATTATCATTTCCTCTCACAAGGCCTTTAGTATGATCATTTCCTCTCACAAGACCTACTAATTCCCAAGGATCAAAAATCATTTTGGTATGAAAGCTTGATTACTCTGTTGTAGGGGGAGCTACCGCACATAGTTGATAGGATGATGATTGTTGGAAGTTGCTTGTGGACTCAAAGAATACATTATGTCCGCGTTGCAACTTCATATCACCAATGCATTAGGTACTTATTTTAGCATGTAAAAAACTTCGGTATCATCTCCTATACTTATTTCATTATGATTGGAGTTTTACGATACATGCTTGATTTTTGTCCAATTTGACCACTATTGATACACTTTCTATTTAAGTTTTTAACTTTAGATTTTTCGATTTCTTTAGAGACCTTTGCGATCCATAATGGATTTATGTGACTTATTAGTTGGGTGTTTCAGTTTTCAACTTATACGAAGGGTTATAGGGAGCTTGATCGTAATGATTTTTATGCCATAAAATCTCTTCAATTCATCTTGGTATCATATCGTATCGTTTTCAGACGAATTTATTACTATCTAAGGTTGTGGTTTCTCAAATGATTTGAAATGCCACCTTTGCTATTTAATATTATGATTTACTAGTAGTAAAATTTTATGCATTATTAACCACCTCACTTACTAGTTACGAAAGTTTCAACGAAAACTATCATAAAGAAAATCTAAAGAAAAATGAAAAATATTGATAAAATTGTCTACTTGATGTATGAGTTTCATTATTGCAAGATTATTGTTATTTGCCTCAAGATATAACTTAAATCCTGCTAGGTTGCTAAAATAGTCTTAGAAACCTTATTTTTAGCTCAAAATTCATACGCATACTTAAAATGATCATATATTAATTGCGTGTAAGTTTACTTAAATTCTGAAAGTGTTTTGAAAAAGTATTACGAAAATGCCACCACTTGTTCAGTGAATTTTATAAAATTATATAAAACTCCTCTTTGAATGATTCTAATCTCCATACTTCTTGATGAATCTAATATATGCTGCTAAAATTTCAAAAAATTTCATTAAGTGTTTAATTTTATATAAATTTTGGTATATCATTTTCATGAAAATATGATTTTAGTATTGAATTGATTTACGTAATGGCTTCACAAATCATGATTCAATTTCAATGTTTGATATCACTAACATTGGTATTGTATGATATAACTTTAATTTGGTACCCTGACACTTATGGTTTCATAAATTTAAAGTTTTAAATTGTATTTGATACTTTAAAAATTTCACAAAAATGAATATTATTTCAAAAACTTGAGAGTTCATCATGAGTTCATTTTGACTTATGCCTTCTAATGCGGGTTTGCGACTCGATAGATGAGATCATTCATGTGATATATCTTTATTCAAAGGGAAGCGATTAAGTTTTGTTTTTCATATTACGATTAATTAATACAATTAGTGCTTTTTTTGCTCCTTATTATTGATGTCAAAATGGGGAGAAAATACATGTAAACAAAAAAATTAATTTTAAAATTTTATGCATATAGTTAGGGTGAGACATATATTTAGATATTCATGTTGATAGAGGGGAAAATTCATTATTGATACTTTTTATACTTATCATGAAACTATTTTCATGTGTGTTTGTACGTCATCATTAAAAAAAGAAAAGATTGTTTGCTTAAGATTTTCAACCTATGTTACAATCTTAATTTTGATAATAACAAACAAGGATAGTAATATTTCATTGAGAAACAATTTCAAGTTTGAAGTTAATAAGCATGCAATGTACATGTTTGGAAATGACGAATTCGACAAAGACGTTGCTAGACATTGCTTGAAAATTAAAAAACTTTAAAGAATTTTTGTGGTCTAGAATTATGATCGTAACCTTTGTATGCATGATGATGTTGTTGAACACCAAGCCCAAAGCATTGAAACCTGAAATGAAACAAATCCGACTTGAAATTGCCCTCGGGATAATTTCGTCCAAAGGTTTGATCAAAGGGTTAGCCAACCAACCTTTAACTGAAGATTCAACCGACAACTCTAACGGCTATTCTTTCCACCATTGTCTCTTACTAATCTCGAGCTTCATTTACATAGAAATCTATATATGTCTTACCTAATTTCCTTAAGTCAAATGTCATTATTGAGATATCCTATAAACCCCTATGAGCCTTGATTAAGTATATCTTTGAGATTAACCCTAGCTTGATTTTACCTTCTTGATTGAGTCTTTGTTCTTGTTATCTTGTATGATTCATCACCAAAGTGATTAAGAAAAGTTAGGAGCTTGTCAAGAGAGTTAAGTTGGATTTATTTGTTAATTGCTCTCATTTATTTGTAACTTTTATGTTGTTTATTGTGAACCAAATATTGTTTCTAGACTTGGAGTTTTAGATCTTAGACTTGAGTTGTTGTCGGTATAAGTCTATTATTAATAATTATCAAAGGTTGCTTACACTATGTTTGGATAACTTTGAGTAAAGGATTTGAGAGGGATTGAAGGATTTTGGAGGGGGAGGGGTTTGGAGTTTTGAAAAGATTTTAAAAACTTTATTTTGTTAGACTTCATAAGGGGTTTGGAGAGATTTAGTAGACCATTATGTCCTCATTTATAATAATATATTTTTTTATTTTATGAATATTTTTATAATTTAACATTTTTTTAATTCATTAATTCTTCAAACCTCTTCAAAACCCTTTATTTTTGGGGGTTTTGAAAATAAATTCTAGGAGGAGTTTGAAGGGATTTAAAATCCTTAAAAAAATATATTCAAATAAGGTGTTTTAAATCCTTCTATTTCAATTAAATATATATATAGGGCTAAGGCATTAAAATTATCATTTAGTTTCATTTTTACAGAAGTGAGGTGAGAGAAATTAAATTCACCTATCTATGCTTTAGTAGATTGCCATATACATAGATACCTCGATAATTGAATATTAAACCATTCTCCTCCTACATCGTGAAAGAATCTATAAAATGGTGTTCCGTTGATTATCCTATCGTCTTTAATTAGGGCTGATAAATCACGACGAAGAAGAGTGACCATTTTTGTCACTCGACTTAGTTGACGAAGCCCTAAAGGCTAAAATGCATATGAAGATGGAGCACGTACTAGGGATGGTTAAATTAGTACATGATGATGATTAAAAAGTTCATTATTATCCTGAACTTAAGAGCCACTTATCTTTATCCCTATATTATGTATCTTCATTCAAATAAAGATAATGGATTTCTACGCTGAGAGAAGCATTTTTTATTATGTTTTAATATATTTTGTATAGTTTATGCTCACACGGCAATGCTCCGTCGCATGCTTAACAAAAAAAATGCTATCTTATTAAGAAAAACTAAATAATGTTCTAAATGTAAGTTTTTATGTATTTCAAAGTTTATATATACATTTAGAACATTATTTAGTTTAAGTATCTATTTAAATTTTGGTGAAAATATTCATATACTTCTCATATAATTCACCTAATAAATCACTGTTGAATAAGATTATATATGCCCCTTATTTTGAATTTCATATAGGTTGTTTATAAATTTGCTTTCTTATTGTTATTTTTCTTACTTTCTAGACGGGTTTGCTTCTAGATATCAATTTGTATATTTTATTTAATTTACACACATGAAAGAAAGATTCTAGTATTTCCGCTTAAAAAGGGATGAGATTTTCTAACAATCTTTCAGGGTGGAGTTCAAGGTGAGAGGTTTTATTCTACATAAAACAAGGTCAGCATACATTACTAAATTTAGATGTCAAAATGCTAAAAGAAACTATCTATGCGAGTTTTAACTAAAATTTATTCATTCTCCTAAAAAATACAAATTGTTTCTGAGGGATTAAATCTTAAAATCAGTTTCCTTGCTGAATCGTCCAACCTCCTATATTTTTATATATTGCTTACGATCAAACACTTTCTTGTGTAGACTTGTCCAAGATTGTCATTGTACAGGGCATGAATGCAATTGTCAGTGTCAATGTTGAGAGAAAGGACTTGGCATAGACATACACAAGGAACAGGAAAAATGATCTAAATAAAATTGATTCCTAAAAGTAGAAACCAGTTAAATAAATCTTGAAAAAAGTAATGGCAATACCCAGTTTCTATCTGTGTCTGCTTTGATGCTTCATTTCGTTGAACTAGTTTCTGGAAGAGGCCCTTGATGTATGTACCAAAAGAATATGAAGCTCTCTGAGTGACCAATGGTGCTTGAAGTACCACATCAAGCATGCTCAGAAAAAGGCTTGGTCTTCACAAGCTTTAGAACTGATTAATGCAAAATCTGGAAATCCTTTCACTGGCCGAAGACTTTTATGGTTTTGACATATTCTTCCCTTGATCCACAGAAGGCCCGTAGATGGTTTTCGATGACCTCACCATTATCCGTTAGACTAACACCGTATGCTTTTAGCCTCTGGATGTCGCGATAAATGGGACTTTGCCACTCACCATCCCACCACGCTGGTGAGAGGAGCGGTGTCAAGGCGCACTGATGGGGCTGGTGGTGGCAGCTCAAAGGACCAGCAAATCTGTTCCAGATGTGGCCCCATCCGATCTGGTTTTTAAGTCCATCCACCAACAGGTTACTCTGAAAACTGCTGAAGAATGAGAAGTTGGAGCCTGAAGGATTTTTACCTGTTAACTCAAAAAGCTGATCATTATTTACCAGATACGGTATTGCGATGAAATGCTGAGAGCATACCATGTTGGTTTGCTGCTGCAAGTGCTGCAATCAGCTGAGCATAAGTTGTCCCAACACGGCGGTGAGCTCCAGAAATCACGGCATGTTTGGCTCGCGATGCTAGGAAGAAATCTACTAGCGCCACCCATCTTGGTGCAGGGCCCCAGTCCTTTGCTCTAAAATCAAGCTGGAAAAAGAAAGAGTATTTATATTTGTAAGTGGTATTAAGGACTCATAAATGACACGATAAAGTATTCTATTTATGCAATAACCTAACAAAATTTCAGACAACAGACTAAAGTTGGTTGATTGCAACAAGATTTTACTAAAATGCAAGATAGTTGAATGCTGGACCACTCTGACCATAAGGATGCAAAGCTCCAGCAGAGATAACATAAATCCTTTACATATATCATGGACTGGTAACCTCATCTGAGATGAATAGTAAGTTGAGCTCAATTCCAGATGATTGGTGATAATAGTTATACATCGATTATAATTCTTTCCAGTTTCCAATTAATATAGTGCTTCAACAATTCCGAACTGTTTCAATTTATGTCTTGTTTGGTAAATGATCAAAGAAACACCAAATTCTAGTTCTACACAACAATTTTGTTGGTTAAGAGAATACGTTTCTGTAGCTAAATTTACTGGGAGCAACTTGGTTAAGCCTCCCTATCAAGCATAGGCAAAAAATCAGAATCCAAGAGTCAACATCTTTTTATGTAAACCGACGAGTAACAGTAGCATGATTCTTTTGAATTTTTTATCAATATGATCTTGCAAAACTATTTAAGTTGATACCTGAAGCTGTGTTTTCATGCTCCCAGTAGAACAATTCCAATGAAAATTTCTGTATTCAAAATGAAGCACCTGCTTCAAAGAGAAAAATTAGTAATAATGTTGCTTCCATTGTGGTAAAGAACTTTGGGAAAACATTATAACACCACTACACTTTCTTTAAGTTGTGCTATATCTAACAAAACTAGGAAGAAAATTTGCATGAAATGTGTTCTAACAAAGCATACTGCAAAAATCAGAATAACATATTATTTACTTCTGCAAATTCAATGAGACTGGGAGAAATCTCCTTGATAAACGATGGCGTATCTGAGACCACAACCACCCGAGGTTTTCCATTCAGGTGCTGGAAGCTTTTTAATGCCCTCTTAATGCACTGGACTGCAGCTTGTATTGCCCTCACAGACCTTAGCAATAACCAAGACACTCTTAGTAAGCCATTTTAAGTTTGAGACTACAATTAAACTATTTAGCACTTGCATTTAGTTGCAGTTTAGTCAAATCTGTTAGCATCATCACCACAAAATATGACAAATTAGCTTCTTGTAATATCTGTTAAACTGCTACAACGCTACCTGTTGCTCATCATTCGCATGTGCAGCACAACATCAGGTTCAACACCTTGCAAAACCCAATTAACAGCTTCCTCAATTGCTTGTGTAGGAGAAAGAATGGCATGCATCAGCTCACCAAATACATTAGGCCTAGATTGAAGTGGACCATCCTGTCCAAAAAGAACTAAAGCAGCATCTTTCATTTGAGGATGTACATTCTTCAGAAAGAACTGAATGGCCACTGCATCCGTTGTTCCTTGGAGCCTGTAGTTAACAGAATGTCCATTCAAATCTGGTGTACAACTTAAAAACATTTGATGCATATGCAGAGAAAAGAATAAAAATTTGACCAAAGAAAAACATTTTGAATAAGGAAAGGAAGTTGTAGGTTCAGGTGCCTGTGGTGGTTGGATTCTGAAGGAAAAAAGGGTGCAGGAAGAAAAAAGTTAAAATCACATAATAAACCTTTTGATTAAAAAATTATTACAGAACTGGCAGTCAGCATTTTTCTCATTTTATTCTTTCCCTTTTTCCATGTTAAAACAGGACATGAAATTCATTTCCAAGTTTTATAAAATGCATGCTGTGCTCTTATTTTACTGCTTAAGGAAACAGATTGAAAATCTGAGGCATTTCATTTGGCAAATATAAACTAAGAAACTAGAAAATATGCAATCTCAATATAAATTGGTGTGACTAACACTGACCATACAAGTATACAACTACAGTATGGATTTTGTATGCTGTCTTCTCTTTTCTCTGACATTAGACAAAATAATGCTACCCAATCTTTTGGTAAAATATCATACTGACAGTACAAGAGGAATACTGATATCAATGGAAAGCTCAAATGCAGTATTTCCCTGATTTAGTATACAAGTTTCTCAGGCCTGGACTCACCAGATAATAGGATGCTTCCAACTGTTCCAATCACTACAAAGAACATTTGTGTCTGCTGGATGTTCAAAATTATCAATCCTCATTACCAATTTCCTCCCGTGTTTTCCGGCACAATCATGCTTTCTCCATAAATGCTTGACTTCTTTGAGACTAAATGAATGGTTGGTAAAAGAAATATATTCCTCAAAAGGATACATCTGCCTGTGAATAAAAAAAGAGAAAGCTCTCTGCTAAGAATATGCTTCAATTATCATGGCCAACTAATTGGATCTTTACTATCATATAACAACCAACATATGGATAAAATTGCATATGACATTATTAACACAAAGACATTGTAACAATCAATCCATATACTAGATATACTGAAGAATTGGATCTCTAGGAATCAATAATAGAAGATAGCATTATTCAATCGACCAAATCAAGAGTAAAGAATAAACTCAGAATTAATAGTGTCCAGCCAAAAAGAACTTTTTATCTTTCCAAGTGTCAAGTGTTGACAAAGAAATTTGCATAGACAAACAGCGCCTGAGAGAGTATTTATATGCCTGGTTTGCCCAATGATCAAGGACCGGTTTAGCATAACACTTAATGCTGCTGCAGTTAAAATCTTGTACATTTCATTTCCAAATCCTGCCTCAGATGCTTTGCCTATCACAAAACCTTGTCTGCAAAACTGGTGTGCAGGTAGCTCTCGTACTCTAGCAGCTCCTGACAAGTTAATTAAACAAGTAAAGATTTCACTTGGAACCTGTTTTCTCCATTTACCTATTCAAAATAAACAGTTCAAGCCTTCTCAATGTTCTCATTCTTTAAGTGTTCTCACATGGTAAGCTGAACTTAATTCAGTTATTTTGCAAATATACTAGCAATCAACTTGGGCTTGAAATCGTTTCTTCAAATTTTTAGCTTTTGTCATAATAATGAGTATAAAAAGAAAAGCGAGCTTCCTAATTCTTATGCATTAACATTAGTTTTTTAATTCTGAATAGAAGTTCAATGAAAAAGTTGGCTCAATCTTTTAAGTTAAAGAAGCGGGATTTGTATGAAAACTAGCAAATGCTGAATGAGGAAAAGTACATGGAAGCATCACAAACATCAAAAAGCAAGCATGCCATATTAATAAAGGCAAGTGGATTGACATTTGCTCAGGTTAATGTAAGTTTTCATTGAGATAAATGTAAGGAGAAAAACATCTAGACTACCAAACATGCATATCCCAAACAAGATGTTTTTATATTAAGAAAAATCTTGACTACCAAATATCCATTCTAAAATTAACCACCAGGAATTTTTACAAGGAAAACAAACTCACAATGGCACAGTTCAGTTGATCATTGAGAGGGAATCCTTATTTCATGAGTGATTTGGTCAGCCCTACACTGTATTCCCTTCCCAGCTCCTGTGCAGAGCCCACTGCTAGTAAATTGAGAGGGCCTATTGTTTAATCTGAACTCTAAGTCGATATCTTTACCACCAGCAGAACCTACCAATAACAAAACTAGTAATTCAAACTCATTGATGGCGTAGAATTTCTTAAAAAGTGTTCATACGCTATGATCTGTAATTCTGTATATAGACTTCGAATGTTCCCCTATACTTAAAGCACTTAAAATGAGATCCTAAAGTTCTAATTAACCCCGTTTTATATATCATAATCTCTTGTCCTAATCTCCGCACATTCATATCTTCTTATAAAAGTTGAGCAACCCCATCAAGATCCTACTCTTAAGCACACAAGCAATATCTTGCACGGCATAAGTATTTCAGGTCGAGCTTCAGTTAGTGATATACCATTGAGATCGAAGTGCCGTTTGATGACTTCCCTCACCCTCAAGCTCTCCTTCTCGGACGTCCCGGAGAAGGCCTCCCCCATTTTTTCCACCGTTGCGCAGGAGGCCCCATCATCAGCTCCCTCTAGGATGACCTCCTCCGGCGCCTCTTGCACCTCCTTGACCTCCTGAGGCCTCATCTCATCTTCCCGGTCGGGTCGATCGCCGACAAGGGAGGCGAAGGCGAGGCCGTCAGCAGGCTCCACGGGCCTGGTGGAGATGAAGAGGAGGAAGAGGAAGGTCGTGACGACGGCGGCAAGGAGGAGGATGAGGTGGTGGCGCTTCCGGCGGAAGGGTGTCGAGCCGAGAGGATAACGCATCACGTATCAGTCTCTAGAGAGAGAGAGAGAGTATCAGATCTGATACAGAGGAGTTTTTCGAGAAAGGGTACTTCAAATTTGGTTTCTAGCGAGTAGGTTGCCAAGCAGTACAACCATTGCTTGCTTCTATTATTATTATTATTATTATTATTATTATTATTATTATTATTATTATTATTATTATTATTATTATTATTAGTATTATTATTATTATTATTATTAGTAGTAGTAGTAGTAGGTTGCCAAGCAGTACAACCATTGCTTGCTTCTATTATTATTATTATTATTATTATTATTATTATTATTATTATTATTATTATTATTATTATTATTATTATTATTATTTCGTGGCGTCCTTTGATTGGTTTTCGCCTTTTTAATTCAAATGAGTAATCATGATAGGGAAGTGTTCCCACGGTTTTCCGAAGAACCATCGTAAGGTGGATTTGATCGACTGAGATTAGTCTTCTAGTGTTGTTGTTGTCCGTTCGATGAGGGATTTATTATCTTTAAAGCAGACATATCTCCTCTCGTTCTCCGAGTTTTTCACGTTTTTCACGTTTTTCGATGTCTTGGCCCTTTTTGAGGTTTTTCTCATCGGCAGGCGAGTCTTTTCGGTTTCTAGCTTCTTTTGCTTTCAGGATTCTTGTTCAAGCCAATGGTGAAAAAAAAAGTAGGGACCGTGCCGGAGGCAAGATCGTTGAAGAGGACTCCAAACCCTTACTCATGGGTTTCTCATAAGATACGTCGAGAGAGCTCGGTGATGACCAACCTGGACACCATTCAATCCTTCCGAGATAAAGTGAAAATATCCTGTTGTGATAACAAGGATTCTCTAGACTGCCTCCCTTGTTCTTCTTCGGACAAGATCTTCCACCGCGGAGAATATGGATCATTGTTTATGTATCGAGTTTTGTTCGATGAGCTTGGGGTTCGCCTGCCTATCATGGACTTCGAATGTGGGGTACTGAACCAGGCGAACGTGGCCCCCTCGTAACTTCATCCCAACAGCTGGCTGATGTCTGTTGCTTTGAGATCTTGATGCAGTGTCTAAGCCTCGAGCTGAGCCTTCGTATATTTTTCTCCTTTTTCCACATAGTCGGCTCGTAAAGAGGAGTTCTGGTGTCGCTTCATGATGTATCAAGAATGAAGCTCTTTAATTCTTTCCGGAGTTCCCATCAGAGCTTTAAGAAGTACTTTTTCAAGGTAAAATCGAAGCCCTATCTATGCTCGTTTTATCTGGATCCTATCTTTAGAAAGAAGATGTTCCCTCTGTCTTGGACTGAAGATCTCATGCCAATTGGTCACGTGAGAGAAGATCTTTCGGCCAAAGAAAGCAATATTGTGGATTTTTTTATCAGATGTAGCCCCTCTGAGCTTTTTTCATGTAAGGAGATGTTAAAGAGAGACTGAGAGGGAGGTACCAATTTCAACTTATATAGGTAGTTTGCTTCACTAAAGATCTTTGTTGGGCAACTCTTCACATATCTTTCTTGATAAAGGTGAATTGCAGGGAATGTGTCTTCTATGCTGGATGAGACGATTTTTCGTGGATGTTTTAGAAGAAAAATGTATAGTACCCTGGTTACTGGTAAGGGGAAGAAATCATTGGTGGCCGAGTCCCCATCAGGGCCAAGCCATCCATTGTCATTGTTAACCATGGATTTTCCCTTATCAAGGCATTTGGAGATTCCAGACGTAGGGGTTCTGAGCCCCCAATTGTCGAATTTGGTGGAGATACCTAGTTCTTTTGACTCAACTGCCTCCGCTCCTGTCTCGCATTCCAGGGGCAGACTAGGACTCCAAATTCCTCATTCCTTGAGGAAATAGCTTCGGGGAGGGAGAGTGCCCTCGTTCTAGGTGTAGGGTCTGCCGGAGAATCTCTATTGTCGGGTCATCGGCTAGCTTTGGTCCCGTACACATAATCCTTTTACCGCCCGGAGGATCCGGCCTATTCGTTTGAGAGATCGGAGATATGGGCCTAGCTTTTAGCTATGACCAATAGGGTGGAACAGTTTGAATCAGATAGGTCCATAGCCTTGATGCAGGAAGTGGAGCTGCTGAAGCTCGAACTAGCCAGGGTCAGGAGTGTGAAGGACTATGAGGTCGCTTAATTGAAGGCATCTAAGGAGGAGGTTGCTCATCAATGAGTTGAGGCGAAAGAATATCAAAAGAAGGAGGCAGATCACTGGCGACACTATTGGAATAACGAGCTTCACCGACAGCTTGATCCGTTGGTAAGTCGTTGCTGAAGACCATCACCAATGGCGAGAAATGGCCCGATCTATTGCAACGGGGCCGTGGTAGAAGAGCGTGTCGTTGATAACTTAGCAACGAATCAACAACGACTGGACGGCCCGTTGCTAATATGGTATTGACAACGGCTTAGCAGCGGCCCACAGCTACTACGGATATCATTATCAACAACGGCTCATTAGCAACCCGCGGTTGTTGCAGATATCATTATCAGCCATGGCTCAGCAACAGCCACTCGATTATTGCGGATACAGATATCAGCAACGGCTCGTCAGCCGAGGTAAAGTCATTGCTGAAAGGTTGTTGCTAAGCCGTTGCTGTAGGTCATCAGTAACGGCTCTGAGGTTGCGGCCCAGGAATTACAATACGCTTTCAGCGACGACTTTGAAACGGGTGACCATGGGAAAGCCGTCGCTGATGTTGTTAACCTGTAAGTGAAAATTTTGAAAATTAGAAATTTTCATTGATACATTTATATAATCCTGATACATAACTCACACGCCCACCATATACACATCCACATCAATAGACACATCCACACCCCGATATACATCAAAATAATTATATTTATAATTATAATCCACAATCGTATAAAAACTATACAAAATCAAAACTATCATATCAACACGATACGATCAAAACTATCGTAAGTCAACAGTATCAAAACTATCGTAAGTCATGCATAACAAAATATCCAAGTCATAACAAATCAAGTCAAGTCATAAAACAAGATAAAGTCTCACTGCGGCGGTGGAGGATAGTCGGGACCATGCGGTGGGGTCTGCAGTGTCTGAGTGTAGACAGGTGTGGACTGGGATGAGGATGATGGATTTGTCGATGGGATGCTACTGCCGCACTGACCTGACAACAGTCTCAACATGGCATGCACATCCGCTAACATCTAACGCTCCATCATCTCACTCTGACGTTCGATTGTCTCCTCCAATGTCGCTATCTGACTCTCATCCTGAGCTCGGGAGGTGGAGAGCCGCTCACCGACGATCAGAGGGGTCGGTGCCCCAAGTGGCCTGAGCACGGCTCATGCATGGCCACTGTCAGCAAAGCCATATACACGGTCGTGGTCTCAGCCACCAGCAGCATCGACCCACGCTCACGCGTCAAAGTCCTCGGGGGTGCCCCCGCGCTATGTCACCGTCTGAGTGTAGGTCTCCTACATGAGTTTGTATTTTTATTTCATAATTTCCCTAATTATAAATAAATATTTCATAGTTAAAACAAATATACTTACCATGATTACTGCAGTGCGGGTGTCAATGTACTCTCCTGCCCTATGTCCTCAGTGGTGTGTCCACTCGAACACCTCCACTGGGGTGGGTCACTGGACACTCCTGTCATCCATCACCCGCGTCTACATTTACGAAATAAATACATTAATTAGTACACATAGTAACAAATACAATAGATAATTGAAATTAAGGTATAATACTTACCATACGACTCACGTGCACTACAAATGATATAGACCCGTTAGTGTGATGCGCTCCTCCCTCGGAGATGCGGTTTTTAGCCGCAGTCCGGGATACCTCCTGCCACCGCTCTGTCGACCATATCGCCACAAGCTAGTCATAGATATCCGGAGTAATCCAATCGGGGCTATATCCCTAAGTCTCCGCGATGTTTTTTGTCCCAGATCGGGCCATTGCCTAGGGCCGGGCCTGCCCTAATTGGTCGTTGTACCTCTGTTGGGAAATGTCTCCCACGCAGTGTAAATGAAGGACCTCTGGTCTTCTGGTCATGTATAGCGAGCATTCAAAATAATAATATCACTACTAATATTAGTCATCATGTATATAAATTTTTTAAATATGTACCTCGAACTCGCGCTAGAGCATGTCCACATGCTCACGGGGCACGTGAGACCACATGAGCCATGCCCCATGCATGTACCGTCGAATTTTCCCCGATATAGTCCTAGGGACATCCTCCTGCTCGAACCTGCACAACAAAAATAAAGTATAATATTATATTATGATATAATTAAAATTATATATAATTAATCACTCATAATACATTACCGCTCCCCGATCATACTAATAAGTCTACGTTGTTTCGCGGTTGGCGGAGGCTGAATCCTATTTGGCCTGCGTGGCCGCCTGTATCCCGTAATGCCCAAAATTTTTAACAATTATATTTTTCCTTGAGCAAGGAATCATAAGCTTGAGTTAGCGCAGACTGGCGGAAAGCTTCGGTATTAAATCTAGGTAAGCAATTAATGTAGAAAAATTTAAGGAAATTTTATTTGCTATATTTCTATGATTTAGCATGCTAGGATGATATAGGGCCTCGAGTCGAGTCTAGCGGTTCAATCCGAACTCAAATCGGAGTTAGAATGAGTTAGATTCAGATTTTATAAGTCAATTCACTAAAGAGGGGTATTTTGGTCATTAGGACCAACCAGGGCCCATAAAATTGCAACCTGGGGTGTACGGCTAGAGTTTTAGCCGCATACCACCCAAGGCCAAGAGAGGAGAGAGAGAGAGTGCGACATCGGAGAGAGGAGGAGCCGATTGGAGCCGAAATTCTGCGAGTTCATCGGCGTCGATCGTAGGATCCTTAGCGTCTTCTTCCTTTCCGATTTTTTCCTAAGGGTGAGTGGATTAAGCCTTCTTTCTCCATCTTCCTCTTCATGCCGCCGCCCCTATGTCATGGGGTTTTCATCGATTTTTGTTGGGTTTTTCTCGTATCGAATTGGATAATCAGATTAGGGGTTTTCACGTTATCATTGTGGATTTATCGAATCAATTTTTGGAGCCTTGGCCGCCCCGTTCCTCATTGAGCCGCCCCCTTTCTTCTTTGATTCTTGATGAATTCTTTTGTATTCTTGATGGTAGTTATGTGATCTTGATGCTTGGCTTGGTGTCTTGATAAAAAAAGGGAGAATTGAGAGATTAGGGTATGTCGCCCCCTCTTAGGTGGTTCCTTAAGAACCCTAAGGGTGGTCGGCCATGCTAAAATTATTTTAGAGAACCTAGATGCAATTTCACACCTAGGGAATACACTCTTAGGGAATTATAACTTATATTTAGGTGTTGTAAAATTGTAGAGACCTACAATTAGGAAAATAAGGACCTAGTAAACCCTAGAGATATTGGGACCCTAGGATGGCATTTGGAGTTCGGCGGCCACACCGTCTACCTACCCTATGTGGCTGTAGGACCGACGAGTCTGGGGTGCATTCATGTGATTGAGATGTTGCATTTGACATACTTTTTATTTATGTGGTTATTTGTATAACTGTTGGTGGATGCTTTATCATGCGCATGTTAGTAGATAAGCTTGTGATATTTATTCCTATGATTTATGCTTATATTTATATACCTACTTTATATGTTGGATTTACATGGTGATGATTATGGTTGATTGAGGACTGATCTTCTCACTAAGTCATAGTTGGACTTACCCCTCTTTTGACGTTGTTTTTCAGCACCTGAGCGAGATCAGAGATGTACTGGGGTGCAGTAACGCGACTAGTGGCGGCAGGGCAGTGGGTCTCGTGACATGTCATGGTCGAGGGGGATACCGAGTCGAGTTCTGTTTATCTTTTCATGTCGTATGAGTCTTGTAGACTCGGGTTATTTTGTTTCCGCATTTTCCGTATAGGTGTCTTTAGCAAATTAAAGTTTTGAAATAAATTTGAACATTTAGCAATTCATTGAGTTGATGGTTTGGTTTTGAAATTAAATGTCTTTTCTAAAACTTTTGAATTGTTGTTAAGTGTTTAGATTTGGTTTAATTGTGTATGAGATTTGATTTGGGTTAGGCTTCGGGGTACAGTACCCTGATCGGTCACACTAGGTTTGGGTTGTGACACGTTCGCATCCTCGAGTATTGGAATAATACGGTTTACTGTAAGAGAATCCTCTTCTTGATAGAAGTCATTTGTCACATCAGCTATCGGCTCATTTTATCCCGCTATCGGATCGATTCTTCCTCTAGCTTTAGTCTTACAAACTACACGTCAATTTGTTCTATCTTTATTTCGAGTTGGATATTTCGCATTATATACTTGTTCGGCTTGTGATGCCAATATAAAAAGCTCATTTGCTGTCAATTTCGATTTGTAATTAATCTCAACAAGTTTGTTTTGGATGAACTCTCATGCCCCTTTCTGTTGTATCGAATCAATAGCATTTAAATAGGTTAACTGATTTCAAGCCAAAGTAGTGCAATTCTATCACTTCTTCCAACAGTCCATAAAAATCCATATCACATTCAACATATGTTGTCCCTTTAACGTAGACCCCGACATTCATAGTCTTCTTCATAAACGCATATTCAACCGTGTGAAATTTAAACTGGCTATAACACGACACTAGTCGCGACGGTCCACTAACAAACTCAAATATTTTTTCATCTATTTTAGCTATGTGATCTTTGCTGTAAGCCTGAATCCAAGTAAGGAAATTGTGATTCCCTAATCTCTCCAATTCCTGATCGCTGTGAATAGAGTATTTTTGCACCATCTCAATGTCAAATATTTCAATGAATTGTTCAATCTCTGGACAATTGAGTAATACGTACAATTGTGCCAAATGGTACTCTTCGTCGCTTAAGTGTCGAGACGGACGAGAACCAAAAGTATGACCAGAGTGACATAATATATTTAAATGCTCATCTGAATGTCGAACTCCCCCGTCGTCGTTACGTGGAAGACAATCAAATATTGTCTACGCGGTCGATTCAAAGTAAAATGAGCATAATGTTGAAATTTCTTGGATGATATACGATTCAGATATTGATCCTTCAACAGCTACGGTGTTCTTTCATTTTTTTCTTCAAACAATTCATGTACCTTTCAAATAAGTACATCCACCAGTATTGAACGAGGCCACCAACTCATGCCTCGTATGCCAAGTGTATCAATAGATGCTCCATCGAGTTAAAAAAGACAGGAGGGAAAAACTACTCCAGCTTGCATATAATTTTGACAATATTACTTTCAAGTGCTGACATATCTTCGGCTCGAAGGACATTTGCACAAATGTTTCTAAAAAAACATACTTAATTCAGTCAACGGTGTTGAGTGAAACCCGACACTAGAAGGGGGGGGTTGAATAGTGTACGTCCCCTTATTTAATTTTCTTCTTACTCAATTTGATCTTTATCTAATGCAATTGTTACTTACTGATTAATGTGATCAAAATTTAATAACAACGATAAAAGCAAGTAAGAAAGCAATGCAAACAAGAATACTTATAGTGGTTCGGCCAACCGCCTACTCCACTATCTTGGCTCCTCACTAACCACTATTTTATATAATTTTTGTTTCTCTTTGAATACAATGAGGACACCCTTCTCACCACTCGGAGAACACCTCAATCTTATTCACCTAGGCAAAACATAATTCTATAAAGCTATCCCTAAGTGTTTCTTAGCACACATAGCATCTATCTCAACTTGAAAACAAGTTTACAATAAAAGTCAAATACAAAGGAAAGAGCTTGAGAATATGAAATGAACCAACGCTTCTTTCCACCGCTTTCAGGTCTCCAACTTGCAAGAAGATGGCTCTTGAGTTGCATCATAGTTGAAGAAGTAGGGAATCATCGCCTGAAATAAGTCGTAGATGGAAGTAGAGGGTGCGCGCAGATTTCGCTCTTTTGAAGGCTTAAGAAAACTTCTTTAATGGTCAATAAAATTTCTAAGAAGTGTTAAAGAAGTTAGGTGGGGGGTATTTATAGCTCCTCACTCGAATGGCTCGCTCAACGGGTGAAAAAATAACCATTGAAGCTGTTCGGTCGCAGGTCGATCGATTGGTCGGTCGACCGACGGATCGATCAGTCGATCGACCAACGGATCAATCGGTCGGTCGACCGATGGATCGACCGCCAGTGCGACCGCTGGCTATCTGTGCGAGCTCAGTCGACCGACGGGTCGACCGACTAACACAAATTAATTTCTTTCGACATTCGGTCGACCCGTCGGTCGATCGAATGATTGGAGCCAGGGTTGCGCTGTAGGCTATCTCCAGTCTGATCGACCGATTGGTCAACCACTACCATTCTGCCTATTTTTGCCTTCTGTCGATCGACCGATCGGTTGACCGACGAAGCCATATAATTTTTTCTTCACCAACTTCGGTCGACCGACTGGTCGACCGAATGGCTATTGCCCATTTTTTTCTTCACACGGTCGACCGATCGATCGACCGAATAGGCTGCTACGGCAGAGACTACCTTGTTCGGTCGATCGACCAGTCGACCGAACTCAGGCTGAGGCTGACTTCTCCTTGTATTTTTACATGCCTTTTTTTATTGGGTTTTGTTACCAAGTTTCAACTTGGATAACTTTACAATTTTGGCTTGGAATAAACTATCCTTGGAATATATTACATTAATTCTACTTGATCTAAGCCCGAGCCTTTCTTCAACGATTTCTTCTTCCGTTTCTTTGACAATCTTTTCCTTCATCTCGTTTGAACGAATTTTGCATGCTTATCGCAACCTCAACCTGAACTCAAAACTTCACACTTGAATTAAATACATGTTTGTTATCATCAAAATAAAGATCGAGGCTTAAACGGACCCCAAATATTATCAGGTAGAAGATCTCGGAATGCGATCGAAAATAATCTATGCATGAATACATGACAATCGTGGCTCTTCATCCTTGATATTTTGCAATCATCGATGTTCACACATTGAGATAAGTTTGAGGCGTTTCCATCGGGTAATCTGAGTTCTTTAGTCGATTGACAAACATCTTTCATATGTTATTTATTTAACACATACAGGGCCTTCGGCTTCAGATATCGTCCGTTGACCTCTTGTAACTCCAACTCCGACCTCTTATAAAGTATTTTCATATCATATCGGGCCTTGACATTATCTTTAGTTTTCCCAAAATCATCCACCAAAGTGTTAAAAATATTATCAAACACATTTTTCTCAATGTGCATGACGTCCAAATTATGTTGAACCGGTAATGAACTCCAATACGACAATTCCCAAAAGATACTTTTTTTCACCCACTTATGTGTTTGACCAAAGCCCGATACTCTATCATTTCGACCAAAAGTAATCTCTGGAAGTAATGAAACATGTGCTTGCATCTGTTCACCAGACAACATCGGTGGTGGCTTATCTCTTTCGACTCTGCCCTTAGTAAGTTTATTACGATTCCTTCGATATTGATGGTTAGCCAGTAGGAATCGACGATCATAATCAAAGAATAAGTTTTTTCATCTGTTCTAAAGACTGAATGATTTAGAGTGTTCCGGCCATACAATACACACAAGGGAGTCGGCCGTGAGTGCTACAATCAAACAACATGTCGTAGGCCGAGAAATCATTGATTGTTCACAAGACCGCAGATTTAAAAGTGAAGTTTTGCTTCCGGTGACAATCATAAGTGACACTCCCTCAGTCCACAATATTTTCAATTCATCTATTAGGGGTCTAAGAAACATGTCAATTTCTTTTCGCGGACCCTTAGGACCCGGAATAATCATCGAAACATAAATAAATTCATCTCTCATACACATTGACAGCGGTAAATTAGAAACTGTTAGCAGCACTGGCCAAACTGAATAAGGAGTTGCTGAATGACCAGACTAAAACCATTCGTGCACAATCCCAATCTGATATTTCTAGTATTCCTAGCAAATGAAGGATAACATCTATTCAAATATTTCCATGTTTCACTGTCGAATGGATGAGTCATTACTCTATCATCACGACTTCTTGAATGTCAACTCATGTAGGAGGCAGTCTTTTCCAACATGAATAATATTTGAAGCCTCGATGTTAGTGGAAAATACCGAAGCACCTTAAACGAGATATTTTTTTGTCGAACTGATTTCTTCTCCTTGTAACGAGGATGTTCACATACCAGGCATTTATCTAACTGCACATTTTCTTTATAATATAAAATACAGTTATTTAGGGACGCGTGTATTTTTTCGTACCCAAGCCCTAATTTTTCTCATCAACTTTTTACTCTTATAAAAAGTTAGCTCAAACTTGTTATCCTTAGGTAGTATTCCATTAATCAATCCCGCAATCCGATCAAATGCAACCCCGCTAATATTACAATCAGCCTTGATGTTCAGGAGTTGCGTCATTGCCGAAAACCTAGTGTATTTAGGACAATTCTTATACAAAGGTTCATCGGCAGCTTTCAACATCTCGTAAAATTTTGCGGCTTCTTTATTCGGCAATTCAATCTCTACCGTAGGTTGTACTTCTGGTGGCAATTCTATGACATAACCTGTAGTATCTGGTGGCACTGACGTCTCGGTAACTAGACGCTCGACATTATCATTCAAGTGGAATTGACCGCCAAGATTATCAAGTATCATAGTTCTATATGGATTAGATGGACTGGATGAAGAAACACCAACAAAAGAAGATTCACCATGTGTCTGAACGACAGGATTGCTCGACGTCCCGACTTCACATGACTCCCCGTGACAAGTCCATAAAAAATATCTTGGTGGAAATCCTTTGATATACAGATGCAGAGTGATAGTTTCCCGATTCAAAAATCGTACATTCGTGCAAATGCAACACATACATTGGATTTTATCACCGCTAACGAATTTTCGATTCGAATAGGTGGAATTTAGGAAGTAAGTCACGCCTAATTGAAACTTATTCGTTAAAGCTCCACGGTCAAAACGTCCGCACATCCAACTTCGATCGCTTGACGTGATTCTGTCAATCAATGACAATATCTTCAGTTAATGTCTTTAGGTGAGATGGTTATATTCCATTCGGGATTTCATGTTATTCATATTGCATTAAGTATTTCTTTTAGTCGTTAACTTCATTCTAAATTTTGGCAGCATCTCCCTACAATTCTCCGAATACGCATATCATCTGGGCGCGTATCGAAGAACAATGGAGATACAGTAGCCAAAATTTATGAATGAGTATCGGTTAAAAGAGAAAACTAAGCGCAATACAAATAACTATGTTCCTAAATTGTCCAATTAGGAATAATTCAAGGGTCGTATATCGTATAAAATATTATCTACTTCGTTTACACGAACATACAAGCCCCGAACGGATCTAAGGTTTTGCAAAATTATAACTTGAGTCGTCGATGCGTACGTGAAATGTATCAAATCATCATGATTAATTTATTTTCTAAATTTGTGAATGCCGGTACGAGTCCATAGTGGACAATTTCGACGTGATTCCATAATAGATGATTCTAATTAAAATTATAATTACACCCCAACTAAAATTAATCCTAACATTTATTCTAATTAAAATTAATTAACCCTAACATTAAAACTATTTAACAGCAGAAAAACTTAACCTAATTAACAGTTAATAATAACAAATTAAACTAACAAATAATTACTAATTAACCTAAAATTAACCATTAACAATTAAAACCTAAAATTAACAATTAACCATTAACATAAAAAAACTAATAAAAACTAAAAACTAATAACAATTACCATATAAATTAGGGTTTAATCAAACCCTAAAATCACTATTCTGGCGCTGGAGTCCAATGTCCAATGTCGGACACTGGACATTGGTCCAATCCTAATAAAGGAGAAGAGAAGGGGGAGCTGAGTGTAATATCCTAGATATTTAATTATATTATTTTCCTTTATGCTTGTATTTGCCAGTCTAGCGAACTAGATCGAGGTTGAGCCGAGTCGACTCATGGTCCGGTGCGAGCTTGCGAGCTCGGGTAAGTAAGAATAGGGGATGTGTAAATTTTGCTTGTGTAGATTAATTTATTTAATTTTATGTTGTGTATGCATGATTGTTTAATTATGTCGCATATGGGTGTGCATGTATTGAATGGTTATGTGGAGAATATGATTAATTAAGTTATTTAAGTTAGCGGGTTCGTGTTCGGCTTGAGGCGGATGTGGGTTGGATAAAGGGGCTAGTGGAGTTAGGGTTGAAGAGGGAGTATAAAACCCCTTCCCCTTGGCTTGTGGCTCCCTATTGGAGTCACACAAGTTGTGAAATGAGAGAGGAGCCAAGCCGAGCCAACCGCCCCTCTCCCCTTCTTTGGAGCCGCCAAGCCCGCCGAGCCTTCCCCTTCTCCTTCCTCTCCTTCTTCCTTCCCTTTGGAGCCAAGCCAGCCCCTCTCTCTTTCTCTCTCCCTCTCCTCGAGCCGATAGCTTGAGGTGAGCCGCCGTCCCTCTTCCTCCTTTCTTGAGTCGAGCCGCCATATCTTGAAGCCGGATTCGAGGACTGTCGTCCAAGATTTCTTCTTTAATCATCCTTCCTATTTATGTGAGTGGTTTTACCCCTCCTTCTTGGGTTTTTTTCGAGTTTCTTGAAGTCATCTTGGAGGCTTGATGTTCTTGATTTATTTTTCGATGATCTCTCGGATTCTTGTTGTGCTTTTTGTGTGTCATACTTGAGGAGGCCCTAAACCATCCCCTTTGGGGCTCGGCAGCCCTAGGGTGATCCTAGGGGTGCTCGGCCAAGGAAGAATCAAGGGTGCCCTCAAGATGTTCGATGAAATGCCTAAGTGAGATGTTCTTGTTTATTTGAGGTCTATACTTTGGATTGCTTACCAATCTAGGTTCTTGTATTGTTGAGGCATGCCTTAGACTTAGATATGTGATTTTTGGAATTTAATCATGTTTATAAAAATATGAATTTAACCTTAAAGCCATGAGTATGCTTAATGTGGGTTCTTGATCATGTAGTTGAGATCTTGTTCAAAGAATATCTTTATGCTTGTTAATCTTGGCTAAACAAACATGATTTAAATCTTATGAATTTTGTCTCCATGATATAATTCTGTTGTGATGATAATTGAGGAATTTAATTCTGTAATTTCTAGATTTATTTTTTTAGTTATGCTGAAAATTCAATGTTGTTGGAATTTCAGGTTGAGATGATGAATCTGTGCTATTTTTGTAATGATTGTTGTGGTGTTTGTATTTCTCTGAGCATAGTTGTGTAACCTATCATTTCGATCAGAAAATATAGTTTGGAAACATAGGACATACTCTGGAGATTAGATTCGGATTAGGTACATTGGTTTTGGGCAGAACAGTGAGCTAAAACAAAAACCTAATCTTGGTGATTTAAATTTTAATTGTATAATTAAAATTGGGTTAAGGGTCAACATAATCTATTATGAACCAACACATAAAGTTTGCATGAAATAAAACCACACGGATTCATGACATTACAGGTCTAAGAGATAGGGGTCGGGTTTGGAGTGTTGAGACGCTTCTTAATAATTACACCCCTAGGACACCGTAGAAAAGACTTGACTTAGGTCATGTTGCGTCATATCTTTAGGAATGACGGAGAGGCTCGTGGAGGAGCCAAATTACGGGCTAGGCCTGGGAGATTGGATGACTAATTCCCAATCTGAGGAATAAGTTCAGTTGAGCAAATCCCGACTATTCTGATTTGGCCTCGTGGAATAAGTTCGGAGGGCCTACCTGATTATTCCCGAGGTGCTTTTAAAGGGGTAAGTTCGAATGGGCGAATCCCGATTACTCCTACGTTATTTATTGGAACAAGTTCGGAGGGCCTTTCCCGATTGTTCTGGTTTGGCCTCGTGGAATAAGTTCGGAGGGTCTACCCGATTATCCCCGAGGTGGTTTGTTAAGGAATAAGTTCGGAGGGCCTACCCGATTATTCCTGGGATATCTCAGAGGAGTAAGTTCGGAGGGTCTACCCGATTACTCCTATGATATCTTAAAGGGGCAAGTTCGAACTGGCGAATCCCGATTGTCCATACGCGTCTCGTCAAGCAAGTTCGGAGGGCCTTTCCCGATTTCTCCCGAGCTTTTGTATACTAGGATAAGTTCGGAGGGCCTTCCCGATTATCCTAGTATGTATTGTTGCCTTAGGGCATGGTAGGCTTAGGCCTGTTAATCTTCACCATATGGGTGTTGGCTGCCTTCGGGCAGGTTGTGGCTAGATGGCCTAATGGCTAGTCACACTTTCGTGACCTGATTCCTGTAGAGTTGGATGTTATGCTATTATTTATCTCTGTGCTATTTTTATTGTAGGGGTCGGTAGCACCGTTCACCGAGTTCTTTGAACTCACCCGTTGTCGTTGTTTTGTTTTGTAGAGCCTGACTGATGAGGTGGGCTAGAGCACTTGATGCAGCTGGAGGGTAGATGAGCCACATGATCTCATAGCAGTCCTAGTTAGGGGTCATAGTCGAGTCTGTAGTATGTTGTCATGCACTTTTGTTTTGGTACTTGGAGTTGTAGTCCCTTGGGGACATATGTTTTATTCAGTTTTTATTAAAAGAACTATTGTTCTTCGATTTATTTATTTCCGCACTTGAGATATTTATTTAAAATCTTATTGATTTAAAATGAAAATTTGTTTTGGTTCCTTTTATTTTTAAAAGATGTTGCTTATTCTGCTATCTTATGGTGTTGGCATGTGCATGAGTTAGGCTGCGGGGTATAGACACATATATCCTGGCCGGTCATGTGACCCTGCATTTGGGGCGTGACACTGAGATAATACCTGGAGGCACGAGATGCTTCGGCGTCGGAGGACACAACTGCGGCGTCGGAGGCGGGGGCGTCGGCAACATCAGCAGAGAACAAACCAGAAGAATGTAGCAGGGAAGAAAGGGGGCGGTGTTGGCCTAAGGTTTTCAACCTTGGTCTTAATCTCAGTTTTGATGATAACAAACAAGGAACTAATGATTTCATGAAGAATTATTTTCAGGTTCCATATCGGTTAGTTTACGACGTCCACGTTCAGAAATATCAGAGAAATCAAAAAATCGGAAGGACGTTGGTCGACGTGCTCGGATTCGTCGGGAAGATAGAGTCCAAGTTTATGATGTCTAGATAAATTGTAAATCCTCATTATTATGGGTGGAAACATGCCAAGTCAGGCCAGGCCTACATAGTAAAAAATAGGCCCGAGCCTGGCCTGTGGCCTGTTATAGGCTATTTCTTCGCCTTAGCCTGGCTTGTGGCCTATTTAGAAAGCCTGCTAAAACCTAAAACATATTTATAAAACCTACTTCTAAATTCCAATATAAAAATGATAACAATAAATTTAAACATAATAACAATAGTTATTGTTTAAATTAAAAATATATATATTATTATATATAATGTAAGTATATAATAAACTAATAATATTATATATTTACTATATATTATATATACTACCTTAACAGGCCGAGGTCGGCCTATCAGGCTCAATAGGCCTTATAGTGAGCTTGGGCCTGGCCTGATAAGGAAAACAAGTCTAGAAATAAGCCTAGGCCTGATTTTTTTTAAAGAGACCAAGCCAGGCTAGGTCGAATACATGCCAAGCCACAGGCCCCTGATAGGCCGCCTAGCCTATTTCCACCCCTACTCATGATGATGCAAAGAAATCCAAAAACCAAACCCAAACCTCAAAACATGAACAACCAGCAAATTAGAAAATGACCCTAGAATTCACTAAGCCTAGGGAGCTCCTTGGAGGACTATATAACCTAGACATTTTCTTGACACAAAAAATATCGATAATTGTTCCTTATGTAAAATCTAGATAACGATGTATTTTAAAGGATTTTTTGAAAGCCTTTAGCCTACCCATGTTTGACCCGGAAGATTAAAAAAATTTCATTTTTTAAAGATTTGGATTCTTCGAGAAGTTGGGCTAGGTTTTGTTTGTGCATGCCCCGCCTTGGGCTTGGCTCAGAGCTATTTATCAGCTACTCGCCTCTGATGGTTGGGGATGTCTGTTGTCGTTAGATTCTTTCCTTAATTTTGGCCTTATGCATTGTTTGTAGCCTGGTCGGGTTTCCTTTTGCTCGGCATGGAGTACACCCACTTTCGTCTTCGAGATGGGAAATTTTATTATCTGATGGTGAGTGGACACAACTAATCCTAGTTTGTTCAGGGATGGTCGTCCTAGGATCATATGATACAGGCTGGGAATGTTGATGATCAGGTATTGTATATAAATTATTTTCGCCCTTGGCCGGGAGTTGAATGTCTTCCTTAACCTCATGGCTCCTCGGACATCAACTTTCTCTCCGGAGAAGCCCACTAGGCTTCCTTCGCATGGGGTAAGTAAGGTTTCTGTTAATTGCATCCTCTCGAAGGTAGAGTGAAATAGGGTATCAGCTGAGCTACCCTGGTCGACTAGGACCCTTGTAATAATAAAATTTCCCGCAACTATAGTGATTACGATCAGATCGTGTAGGTTTTGGTTAGTTCCATGAAAATCTTATTCATAGAATGATATGTATGGTATGTGGGTGTGATTTCTCCACCTTTTGTCGCCTGCGATTCTTTTATCATTAGAGTTGTCGCACCCCCCAAATCTCGATTTGAAGGGTATCGCCTTAGCCGTATCCACCTCTGAGCTATAGCCATTGGAGTTGTTGGGTCCCTAAAATCTCGGCGTGTAAGGTGCCACCTTAGTCGTATTCTCCTCTAGATTATAGTCGGTGAGTCATTTCGCCGTGATCTTTGCTTCCAACAAACTCTTAATGTTGCTCCTAGAGAGTTCTTATTGTGCCCACGGCTGTAGTCCTTCCAGGAAGGTAAATAGTTGATTAGTCTCGGCCATGTCTGAAATGTCCAACATGATAGTCGAGAATTTCTTCACATACTCCCGAACTGAATTGTCTTGATGGAGTTGTCGCAACTTCTGTCGGGCGATGAACTCCACATTCTCGGGGAAGAATTGAGCTTTTAATTCGCACTTGAGTTTATCCCAAGTGTCAAACTTGGCTTGCCCCTTCTGAATTTCATCATAGTTGGTCTGCCACCAAAGTTTTGCATCCTCAAACAGATACATGATTACGATAGACACTTTCATATCATCATCAACTGTCCTCGTGACCTTGAAGTACTGCTCCAAGTCGAAGAGGAAGTTTTCCACCGCTTTGGCATCCCAGGCCCCATTGTAAGGCTTTGGTTCGGGTGCTCTTAGGTGGTGTTGTGGCGCCTCATTCTGCTGTGAACTACCACCATCCGAGTGAATCTCTCGAGTTAGAAATCTAACTGTATCCCTTATCTCTGCAATCTCATCTTGCAGGTGTTTGACTACTTCTTGAGTGTCATCATGGAGTCCCTCTAGCCTTGACTCCAAGATTTCTTGCATGTCGGCTAACTTGCCGACTAGGGCCATGCCGGCCTTATGAGCATCAACCATTTTCTCCAACTCTCCAAGCCATTGGGCAATAGATCTTGTTTGCCTAACTTATTGTGTTTGCGTTGGCTCTTCCACCAACGCTTCTTTTGGGATGGTCGTCATCGCTTCGACGACGCTACTCGTTTCATCGGTTATCTTGCGACCCATAATTGGTCAAGAAAATCTCTCATGTGAGATTATTGAGTGCCCCAACGTCGTTTGTCTCCAATGACGAAGGCACGAGTCTGTTGACGGTTTTCGTCGATTGCTTGTACCAAAGCTTTGCGAGCTTGCCTCACTCTAATACCAACTATCACGGACTAAATGTTTTGGGCAGAAAATATCCGTGCGGCTTCCTCGCTTCCAGTGCGAGGAATCAGCCTTAAGCATGTTTGCTTGCCAATGTCAAAAAGTCGCGGGCTCCCACTTCGCGTGGGTTGAAACCTCTGTGTGCTTGAACGCAAAAACGTTGTTGGGCTGTATGAAAATGCTAGCAAATGCTTGAACGAAAGCTGAAGCGAATGAACTAGAGTGTACCTAAGCTATCCCCGGGCAATATAGTTGTGGAGCCTAACCCCCAAGTGCCACCAAAGGGGTTCCAAAAGCACGAGAAGCATGATAAAATTCTTATGTTCGTACACCCCCACCATCCATGCCACGCGTAGGCAAACAACCCTCGTTTGCCTAGGAGTGAGCGAGAACGATGGGCGGTGTGCAAGCGCGTTTTATAATGCATATTTACATGGATGCTCATGATGCAATATTTACAATGCACGTTAGGGATCGTCATGACACATACAGGACTTGACAACCCCGATGGTCCCTAACATCACAGTTTGGTTCAGCATGAGTGATGGGGCGTTGCTGGGTCTAATCCGATCGGACCCAATAGTTCCAGTCCAGTCTATAATCCTACCGCAAATCAAGTTTGACGATAAACCATCCTAAAATGCTCAGTCTCTGATCTCCTCTCTCGCCTCGTTAATGGCGACTACAGAAATTTCTCATTGAAACATTAGAATTTAACCTAGGTTTTAATCTGATTTGAGCATTTTACAAAAAAATCCCTCTAATACTTAAATTCACATATTTACCCCTTAATCCTATAAGAATTCCTAAAATTACTAGAAAAATTCAGAAAAATAAAAAAATAATTACTCAAAATTTTCAACTATAACAATTCTCCCCGCCTTTAAAGAATTTGATCTCCAAATTCGAGCACCTCCATCATCTATTAAAAACAAACACCTTAATAAGCCTAACACATCCTAGTTCCTACTTGCCCTAAGAAAGATCTTATGCTCTAATATCAAATTGTTACAACCCAATTAATGAGATAACTGATCCATAAATTAATAAACTAAGGAATGATAATTTTTATCAAACATAAAAACTACGTGAGCACAATATATTAAAAATCAAGTTACTTGCTACTAAGAAATATACAATTATTGAAAATTATAAAGAATGCAGAAGAATAATTCTTGTCAAATACAAAATATGAAGTGATTGGGTGATTTTGAGATATTATTTTGAGTTTGAATGGAATTTCGGACATTTTTGTATTTTTCTTCAGTCCGAAGCTGGTAGAATCCAACCCGGCCCGCGAAGCATATTCCATTATTTTTTTTCAAAATAAATAAATAATAGGCTTCGTGCTCCATCTGCATTATCCCGTTTCCACGCGTTGATCTCCAGTCGAATGCCCTGCTCCACAAAATTCCTCCTGCCAAGAGAAGAAGAAGAGCATTCTCCTCACTCTCTCAGTCTCTTTCATGGCTGTCCGATGCCTTTCTCCTCCCCTCGCTCTCTTATCGCACGGCTCCTCCGGCCGTTCCGCTCTCCCATTAGCCGTCCGGTACCATCGGCGCCCGCGCAATGCCGATGTCGCTTCCCCTTCCTTTGGCATGAGGTGTTCATCTTGATCAGCTTCGTTTCCCTTTTTTATTATTACTTCTTAGCAATTTCTGGCGCGATATCGTTGTTTCTTTGGACATGGAGTGCATGACCTTCTCTCGTTCTGTAATTGAGTTTTTCGTAGATCCTGGATTACTCCGGGAAATGTTGGAGATTCGCTGGTTGTTTTGTTTCCCTTGTCCGTCATCGTCTTTCACATGATTCTATTTAAGTAAAACCTTAGTTTTTAGTACGATGAATAACGGGAATCTGCCGAGATGAAAAAATCTACTTCTTTCCCCGACGATTTTGTTCAGTATTTAAAATCTATATATTTATTATTGGATCAAGACCCTTTTTGGCTATTTTATGCATAAATTTGTTAGTACTTATCATGACAAACATTTTTTTTTGTTAAATCACGAATCATTTTATTCATAACTCCATTCTCTTAATTGATTCTCTCTTCATAAGCAGGAAAATAAACTTTCAGCATTCTGAGACTGCTATCACGGCTTCACCGTCTGGGGTGAATCCTTCAAGTGAAGGGGATGAAATTACTGAGATACTTCCTGATATAAAAGTAGAAAACAGCAATCGAGAAACACTGTTCTTAGTAATGCTATCTGTTGCTCTGGGTGTAGCAGTAATGGCTACCCTAGTATCCATTTTCTCTAAATCGTCTACTGAGCCATTCTTTCTATTGTCAAAGTTGATTGGTGGTTCATCAGAGTCAGTTCCAGTTCCAAGCAGCGTTGGTTACACTTTTAAGGTTTTTGGATATCAAATCGTCCTTCCAGAATATACTCCTGGGTATGCACGTTGCTTTTTATTCATTTATACAATTCTAACACATGCATTACCAACTGTCAATTAATGCAATGTTGGCAACTGCTTCTCTCATAGAAGTTATTAATATCTCTTAATTGGATGTTTGTTGATAACATTAGTGCTTCGTTGATCATAATGGAAACAGAGATGTTTCCAAGGCCATATAGCATTATGACTTGTGCTTGCTGTTTCTTTGTTGATTTAAAAAACATAGATGCTCCTGTATGTGTTGGGAATTAAAAATTATATCTATTTACCTTGCTTTATATGATTTTTCTATAATTTCTTCCTTTCTCCAATAATCCAATCTATCGTCAATATGCAGGTGGGTGTACTTTTGGTTGCTTATGGCAGCTGGTTGTGGACTATTCATTAGTGAAGAAGCGCTAAATGTTTGGGTCTGTCCTCTATGCCGGTACCTTCTGTTGGGCCATTCTTAATTTGTCTTACATCATTTGCTGTAATGATCCACCTTCATATCTATACTTAAATTATATCACTCCTTTCCTATTCCACATATTAAAATAACATTTACAAACATAGGGCATTATGAACTTTGTTCGTCTGCCTAATGTAGGTTGGAATTTCATTAGCTCGGAATCTCTCACTGGATGGGAGTTGGAAATCGCTAGCAAATTCATTCTCAAGCAATGCTCCTTATATTGTATCTACAATACTATGGGTTTATTGGTATGCTTGCTTTAATTTGTCTAGCACTATATATATTAATGAAGTTCTTATTTGATTTAGATACGTATCCCACATATTCATATTATTGGCCTTACCTGTTTAGTATATTTTTGTAGGGGAGTTTGTATAAGTGATATGATACCATTTTACCTAGGTAAGCTTTTTAGGCAGACTAAGGCATCCAAAGATATATCTGCCAAGGTATGTGACCCTTCATTTTCTTTAATTTTTGAGCAGACATCAACTTCATTCCATGTTTTCCAAAACGTGAAATATGACTTTTAGCGGTCACCATTTATGACATTTGTAGTTAGGTATTGGCAAGGAGAAGATAGTAAGCATCACCAAAGTGGTACAGAAGTATGGCAAGTTGATTGGCTTTGGTAAGTTGTGGTTGTAAGAGAGACTTGTGACCATTTTCTCTTTTGTTTGTGCATATCTTTTACCAATATTGATAATTATTACAAATCTAGTTGATATGTTTTTGTTTATTGTGTAAACATGCAAATACTAAGGGTTCTTTGGTTTGAAGAATAGACGAAGAATATGAATAAATATTCCCTACTCATGTGTTTAGTTTGACATGGATTAGGAATAGTCAAGGATTAGTCATCCCTTGAGGTATGGCTATTCCTGAGTCACAGGATTAGCCGTTTCCAATTTTAATCATAAGAATAACTCTTTGCTGATCTTGAGCCATGAATAGACTTTTATATTTATCTCATTGTTACCCCTTAATTATTAAATTAATTACATTTGAATCTAAAAATATAATCGTGACTACATGTAGAAATGTTTGTCTTTTATTATTTTAAAAATGAATCAATTACAAATTTTTTGGGTTAATTTCTATAAATAGCTCATACTGTGACCAAAGTTTCAATTTTAGCTTGAACTACAAATATTATCATATGTAGTTGTAGTATAGAAATAGCTAAAATTTTAGCCCGCTGTTAATTTTTTGTGATGACGTGGTATGCTGATTAGGATTAGAGTACTATTATTTTATTGAATGTTAGATCTATACTTGGGTAAAATTCTACACTTGAGATTTATTTATTTTATATATTTTCTAATTTCAATTCAACTTTGACCAAATAATCAATTAATTGGATTCCAAGTTCAAATGGGTTAGATTTCAATGAAATAACATCAAAATACAAAAAAATCTAATAAACAATGGGTTAAAATTATTATAACCTCTAGTATGATAAAATTTTCAGTTTGAGTTAAAAATGAAACTTTGGTTATTTTTTAAAATTTACCTTTCTTTTAAAAAAAAAATTATTTTGTGATTTTATTATTAAAAAAGTAATATTAATATTATCTAATACATATTTATTAGTATTGGTGTTATAAATATTATTTTTATGTATTCGTAAAATTGTAATTATATTTTAATTTCTTTTCTTTCATTATGATTAGTTTATAATAGGGAAAACGACAATTTTGGTCCCTACATTTTGGGCCCAAATTGGTATTGGTACCTATACATTAAAAACTTGGGTATTGATCCTTACAAAGTTTTTTCGTCTATAATGTTAGTCCTTATCATCAATCCAACACCAAACGCTAACGCCGTTAAATTTATCCTACGTGTTAGACGTAAAATATATGTGGCAATTTGACGCGACAAGATATTTCTAAAAATGATAATTTTAGTCCTTATATTTTGGACCCATATTGGAATTGGTATCTACACTTTAAAAACTTGAGTATTGGTCCTTATAAAATTTTTCTATTTATAATGTTAGTCCATGTCGTCAATCCAACATCAAATGTTATTAAGTTTATCCTACGTGTTAGACGAAAAATATATGTGGCAATTTGACATGGTAAGTTATTTCTAAAAACAACACGAGGAGAACAACTTACCACTTTAGTTCAATTCAATAACAACTTACCACTTTAATACATAACAATAATTTAACTTCAATTCACAACAACAACAATTTCACTTCAGTTAACAATATTACTAAATTCAGTTCACTACAAACACACCTTACCACTTCAACACATAACAACTAGTACAATCAAAATCAATAACATAATGCAAGTAATTATAGAGTGTTGTTCTATTGAGTTTGTGTTTTAATTTTACGTAAAAAACGACAGTGTTTGGGTAAAACGATGTTGTTTCAGAGTTGATTTGAGTTTTTTTAAAAAGTAATTAGAAATAACTTGCCATGTCAAATTGCCACATATATTTTCCGTCTACACGTATGATAAATTTTACAATGTTTGATGTTGGATTAACGACAGGGACTAACGTTATAGACGAAATTTTTTTGTAAGGACTAATACCGAAGTTTTTAAAAAGTAGGTACCAATACCAATTTGGGCCCAAAATGTAGGAACTAAAATTATCGTTTTTAAAAATAACTTGCCACATCAAATTGCCACGTATATTTTCCGTCTCATAGCGTTTGATGTTGGATTGACGACAATGACGAACATTATAGACAATTTTTTTTGTAATGATCAATACCTAAGTTTTTAAATTGTGGGTACCAATACCAATTTGGGCCAAAAATATAAGGACAAAAATTGTCATTTTCCCTTTATAGTAATATGTTATTTTATTGTGCATATGAATATATCAATATTTAGTACACGATTGGAGGGTACTTTTGTCCATTTGCTACTTTTCATGCAAATCAAACCATGGAATAGTCATTCTTATTACCTTATATATTATCGTCCTATTCTTAGTTTAATGCAAATCAAACATTGAAATGACTATTCCTTATCTATTCTTATTTATCCCGATTTCATTCTATAGTCGATCAAGGAGAAGACTGGAGTCACTGGACATAATTTTCATGCTACTAAATAGGACTATTGTGAATTAATTGACAAGTATACAACAAGACCACGAGTATTCTGATTGGGCATATTAATTTTGCATTTTGTTGTAAATCTATCCTAAGAGCATTATTTGCATTTGTAGTAATAGGTTTTGTAAAATGTAGCTGCAAATTAGTTATTTTTTGGCTTGTACTCTAAGAATGGTTAAGTCAAATAGTTGATTTATAAGAAAACAATTTTTTAACAGGTTGTTGGAAGAAAAAGTATTGTGGAATTGGAATTCACGTTCATATTTTTAATTAAATCATTTGTTTGGAATGATAGATATTGAGGAATGAGAACTCCAAATCTTCGTAGATTTGGGAATCCCACCAAGTGGATAGATTCCTAAATCTCATACACATGACACATTCGATGCTAGATGACTATTATAAACATGACAACTAATTAAGAAACACTCCCAACTAAACAAAAATCTAAGGATAGTTTGGTAAAATGCCATAAAAAGTGGAATTTCAATTCTTAATTTTCCAAGCATAACAAATGGATCAAAATTCTTAGAATTTTCTGTAATTTGCTGCTCTTATGTTTATTCATACTGCAGTAAGAATCACTAATTGAACATACTAACAGTCTTTACATTTTATGCTGTAGTGGAGAGGTTTTCTGTTGGAGTAAGGAATCCTACAGCATTCTTAGCAGGAGCATGGGTTAGTGAGTTTTTGCATGCTTAAGTACTACAGTATACTCATATTAACAATCCATTTTTCTTCATCACTCATGTGGACGCTAGTTCTTTTGATGTTTTATTCTTATTCTTATTATTGTTGTTGTTGATGATGCCCGATGATCAACACCATATATGAATGACAAGATGTTGTCATGTTATTACATGATCAAATTTATTACTCTGTTATGACTTGTTTATAAACCATACATGTTTAAATAAACATTTTAATACTAATAATTTTGGTATGTAAGTCCTTCAAAATTTACAATATACACCGATGAAAATTGGCAATGTGACAAAAAAGCATAATTTGCTAGAACCTCCATTATGATAACCCCCTTTCATGACCTTGCACTCATCAACAAAGCCAACATGTAGGGAGTGTAATCCAAGATTGTCTGCCTTTGGCTGCTATGGTTGGTCATGCACAAGGGGCCGTTGGTCCTAGATAAAACTCATTTTGTGTTTTTTAAGTTCATGCTATTCGGTAATATTTGTAATTCTAAATGTATATTTTTTTATTGGTTTTCAATATATATCTGGTTTCTCCTCCCGCCGCTATTTTTATCATTAAAAATATTATCTTTTGTAGATACATGCAAACATAATTAGAACTGATTGCAACTGATATATTTGTTAAATGCTTAGAGATTTATGCTTTAGAATAACTATAGGCAAAATGTTATAATTTTGAATTCAAACAATTTTCTTTCAGCAGAATGTTTGTTTACTTTCTTACAACCATCATATAATTTTATCAAAATTTGGTTTTCAATATATATTTGGTTTTTCCTCCCGGCTCCAACTACTATTTTTACCATTAAAAGTGTTATCTTTTGTAGATACATGCAAACATAATCAGAATTGATTGCAACTGATATATTTGTTAAATGTTTATGGGTTTATGTTTTAGAATGACTATAGGTGAAATATTATAATTTTGAATTCAAACAATTTTCTTTCAGCAGAATGCCTGTTTACTTTCTTACAATCATCTTATAATTTTATCAAAATCTATCTATTATTTGATAAAGTGAGCATCCTGAGCAATGCATTTTTAACTTTGATTCTTTACTTGGTCATAATTTGGTGAACTCATGTGGGTTAATCTTCTTTTTGTGAACTTTATATCTAATTGTTCTCATTGTTCGATCAGCTATCATTACAACATTTATCTTATGTGCAGGGCATATCCCCAGACTGCTTCTTTGCTGGTGTTTGTTGTGGTTGTCTAATTACCCTTCCAATTCAGGTATCATTCCAATACCTACGATCAGATAATTTCAATAACTTGCTATATTTTTTTATTAGATTTTCTTTTTTCACATTTTATGAGCATATGATGAATCAGTTCATATGGTTAATTTATGTACTACAGGATAAGGTCTTATATCCTTCTAATTTTTATGTTTGACATTCACTTGGAGAAGTTCTTCCAGATCCATACAGCTTGTAAAAAGTATCATGAAATATTACAAAATTGCTAGTTAGTATTAAATTGGATATGCAAGTATTGGTTCCACTTGTAAATCTCATGTCAATTTCCTTGCTGGTATAGTTGGTATTAAAGTGTTATTATTATTAATTTTATTAGATTAATTACTTTGGAAAGCCCGGCATTTAGCTTAGGTTGCAATTTTTACCCTCATTTTTTAGTAACTTTAAAAGTTAAGTGAATCAAATTGGCCATTGCCTTTGTACTATCCAAAAAATTGTAGGTTATTTTTTTATAAAGAAAGTTTGTAGAACATATTGGAGACAAATTAAGAGAATATCGTTTAAGATGATTTGAATGTGCTACACAGACCCCAGGCGCTCTGGTTTGAGAATGTGATAGTTTAGTAGTAGAAGATAAGAAGAAAGACTAGAGATAGTGTCTAAGGATCTACGATGGCGGATCTAGCCTTAAATAGGAGAACTTGGAGATAGAGAATCTATATAGCCGACTCCATCTAGCATGAGATTAAGACTGAGTTGTTGTTAAGTCTCGAGAGTTAATTGTATTCATCTCAATGTGATGAGAAATATATAGATATGCAAGAGTATAAGATAGTCTTGAGGTATAATATAAGTAGACCTATACTAGCATAATAACATAAGGTATTTAACCGTTGTCATTGTTGAAAGAAAATTTGTAAGTTGTTGATGTGCAAATACATGGATAACACACATTACTAAATTATCATCCACATAAGTTATGCCATATTTTAACAATTTAATGATTGTTCAGATGGCACAAAAATGGGGCAAAACTTATTAAAAGTTAGGACTCAACTTACTTTTCAGTGATAAGGTTAGAACTAGAGCCTAAAAGTACAACTCAAAAATAAAGGTCAGACTTACTACAGAAGCTCCCTTATATTGTTGAACTCAAATGTTGTATTTTCAAAGGGTTTATATAATATAAATAATAAAAGTAAAAAATGCTCACAAAAAGAAAAATGTTCAAACATTAAAAGAAATAAACTAGTCAGCAGTAGCACAGATAGTCAGTTTCAGAAAGAAATGAATATTAGTAAAATTTGCACCATCAAGTGCTTCTTTGATATGCTTAATTGATTATCTAACTTATCACCGTTGCCTTGTAAAAATTTCTTTGAGCACAAGCAATTGCAGGCACACGATTTGTTGCATGTGGAGCAATAGACTGTTATCACAAACGCATGCCAAGGTCATCAACTCATCATCAATCATGAGAATAATTGGTTCAATGTTGGATTGTCCCAGCAGACCATTAGTCTTGAATGACCATTTATCTTAAATTGCCATGGCGCTTGCGGTTCCATCTAATCCAATATAGAATAACCTTTCTAAACTGAGAATGTACAAGTCAAACTGAACTGATTGCATTGTGGTTTGAACTTTGAAATCAGAATTCACAAACTTGCTATCTGAACTTGAATAGGGCAGGTTCGTCACTGTTAATGAGATAGTTTTTAGCCAAGTATTCTCACATTTTCTACTTTACAGTTAACGATTGGGTTTTTGCTGCGAGAGCGACCAGTGGTGGCACTTGCAAGTGTTGCTACAGCAGTGGTACAAAACATGTCATTTTCTTATTTCTCTATATATGTTGTTTTCTTTCAGTATTTGGATTTAAGACAATTACTTGCATGCATTACAGGGTATTTGGACCTTGTTCCCATACATTGTTGCAGCTTCAACCACATTGTTTCTCTTCCTTGCTCGACTACGAGCAAACTAACGTGTATGTTCTTTCTTCCTCATGTCAGTTGTAGAATTTTAGAGAAAAAAATTCCTTTGGTTAATATATGCTAAGAATATGAACAAAATTCTTGTAAGATCAATAGATAAATTTCTTCTGTGTATACTGATTGATATGTTTTACAAGTAGTAATATCAATGATTCATGTGTATCGCCATGATTGAGATCATGTTTTGGATATGTTTATTAGAGTATAAAAGTTCTATCATTAATAAAAAAATGATTCATGTGTATCGCCATGATTGATATCATGTTTTGGATATGTTTATTAGAGTATAAAAGTTCTATCATTAATAAAAATAGAGAAATAATCTAAGTTAATATCTATTATCATAGACGGAATACCTGTAACATTGTATCACTCAACATTCTACCTCAAGTTCGTGCACAGATGTCTAGTCTAGGGGTGGCAAAACGGGCCGGCCCGGCACGATAAGGTAGCGTGCCGGCCCGGCCCGGCCCGCTAACTCAGTGGGCCGAGAATTCCCGGCCCGGCCCGCGAGCCCTCTTATTAACTAAAAAATTTCTAAAAAATTGTAAAAAAAATAATTTAAAATATTTAAGAGACCAAATAAGCATCAAATATGATATTTCACATGAAAAACTCCATATATTAACTTCACATTCAATTTTAAAGCACTAAACAAGCCCTAATCTAAACTTTATATATATATATATATGTTTAGCGGGCCAAACGGGCCGGCCCGGCCCGATAAGAGCCGGCCCGCAATGTTATCGGGCCGGCCCGGCCCGATAAGCTTATCGGGCCGAATTTTTTGGCCCGGCCCGCAGTTATCGTGCCGTGCTCGTGCCGTGCTATCGTGTCGTGCCTATTTTTGCCGCCCCTAGTCTAGTCACACAGGAATATAAAACGAGGAACACTAAAAATTTTTTGCGCGAGGGCCGGTGAGAGGCTACTAGGAGCAATAAGATCCTACTAGAAGAGGGCTTTGGGCAGCAAGCTGGAAGCTACGAGATCCACTTGGAGAGGAAGCAAAAAAACTGCTACCAGAGACAATAAGACGCTGGAGTTGTCGGAGGGGACTTGGAGATCAGCCCGCCTGAGAGAGCCGGCAGGACCAAAAGGACGCGTAAGGTCCGTGAAGAACCTTCTAGAGTAAAGAGGAGCCGAGGAGAACAACCCTAATAGAGTCAGCCGGAGAAAACAACTTGAGATCGGCGCCTGTCAGGCGAGAAGAGCGTTGAGCAAGTGCCTCGTGAGGCGCGATACGCGAGCCGACCACACAGGCGTGGTTTGCGAGGAGCAGGGTCCAAGACTCGAGACATAGCCGAGAAGAGGAGTCACGACGCCACGCTTTGTGAGGTGCTGAATAGAGAAAAAACAACTTCTGGAGATAAAGAAGAGGCACAGATGACAAGAGATCTCTCTCTCTCCCATTTTTTTTCACACGTCGCTGGAGGAGCTACTACATTAGGCGCTCCCTTCTCTTTCTTTTTTTTTTCCACGAGACGAGGGGCGGTGCAAACGACGAGGTGCCCGCCCCCTTCTCTCTTTTTTTTTCACAAGACGGGCGTGGTGTGAACGACGAGGCACCCACCTCTCTCTCTCTCTCTCTCTCTCTCTCTCTTCACGACACGGGGGGCGGCGCAAACGATGAGGCGCTCGGCCCCTTCTCTCTCTTTTTTTTTGCACAGTAGAGTTTTTTCTTTTTCTCTTTTTTTTTTCTTTGAGTGGGAGATGTGTGAAGACAGCAGACAACGCTCAATCGACAGCTCCAAATGCGAGCGACTATTCTCCAGTAGCCGCGTGAGCGGCTTGCGATAGGGTGGGGGCTTCAATCTTACGCTCGAGCGGCTAGCGACAGAGTAGGGGCTTCAACCTGCCTGAGACTTTGCCCTTAGGGAGAGAGCTCGAGGGGCGAGCGAAGGAGAGGATCGCACAACGAGGCGTCTGGGCGAAGAAAGAAACACCTCGAGAAGCTTGTGTCCCGACCACGTAAAGCCAAGCACGTCTGGGAGGTGTAGAACTCGACGACTGCTCCCGGAACCCGTGAGAAGGGAGAGAGGATTCCGGCGGTAGATTTCGGGTGTGGAGGGAGAAGTCGTGTTGAGCTGCTCGTCCCCAAAAAAATTCTCGCGTCGCATGGAGATGCGAAGCAAAGAAGAAGCAGTCGAGGAGACTCGGCGCAGGAGGAGACGGGCGGCGCAGAAACAGGAGAAAGAAAAAATCGTAGGGCTAAAATTTGACAGGGGAGGAAATCCCAAGCTTTGATATCACGTTGAGTAGAGTTCAAAATTCCAAAAAGAAAAGCTTATATATAGGTCTAAATAGAATATGCTACTCTAGAAGAATAAATTAAGTTAACATATACTATCATACGCAAATATCCATAACACTGTATCACTCAACGGGGTCATCCACTAGACTATTTGAATCCTCTAGAAAACCATGGTTTCACTATTGAATGCTCTAGAAAATTATATTTTAGGTCATCATCGAATCAAGTTTGTCAAAACCATTTGTTTGAGAAATAGCCAAATCGTTAGTATAAATCGATTATTTTAAATTTTGAATGGGTTGGCTGGCGGAGCTATGGTGTGGTTGATTTGGGCGCAATGATGATCGTCATAATAGATAAAAAAGCAGAATGGTTTGAAAATAAATGAACCCATGATCTAATTTTAGATTAGGATAAATTGATTAATTCTTTTTGTAATTAATTTACAATACCAACTTTCTAATTTTTAACAATCATAGTCATCGATATTTTTTTAATATCTCTAGGTAGTTGGCTCACTTAATGTAATATTTTAATTTAGTCTCATTTTGAGAGTATTTTGAATATTGTGTTGATTAATAAAATTTGATGAGTGTACTATTATTAATTTTAGTTTAAATATTTTAATTAGATTAATAGCTCGAATTTATAAATTGATGGCTCACTTAATGTAATATTTCAATTTAATCTCATTTCGAGAGTATTTTGAATATTACGTTGATTAATAAAATTTGATGAGTATATTATTATTAATTTCAGTTTAAATATTTTAATTAAATTAATAGTTCGAATTTATAAATTGATTTGATCACATGAATGAATTAAATTATAAATGAAATTTATGATAAAATTAGTAACAAATTAATTAAAGTCTGTTCGTGTTACATTTAGTAATTTGCACTTATTGACGTGTCCTACCTAATTGTACAAGCTAGCAACGCTAGCATGGTGACTTATTGGAACGGAATTGACGGATGGCTGTAATTGTTATAAATTTTAAAGTTGATATATCTAAATTAGTTACAAAAGAAAATTGATTGTATTTATCAAAATTCTAAAAGTCCAACTAAACTTCGCAATTTGCTCTTTGAATTTTGTATACTTCCAATATGAACTTGATCAATCCAGTTTAGCCAAGGCCATTGGTCAATCTTTTTCTCAGTCTGAACGTGATGAGCTTCTTATAATTTGCTTCAATAGCTAGGGGTGTTCACGGGTTGGGTCGGGTCGGGTTTAGGGGAAAAATCGACCCGACCCGACCAAATGTAATCGGGTCGGGTCGGGTCGGGTTGAATATTTTTCATCTCTCAAACCCGACCCGACCCGACCCGACCTAGGTCGGGTCGGGTCGGGTCGGGTAGTCGGGTTTACCCGTTTAGGAAAAAAAATAATTTTTTAATAATAATTTTTATTTTTTTAAAAAAAATAATAAAAAATAAATATTTTTAAATATAAATATTTTAAAAATAATTAAAAATTATAAAAAAATCGGATAATCGGGTCGGGTCTCGGGTCATCGGGTTTTAAAGATTGAAACCCGGACCCGACCCGATTATAATCGGGTTTCAAAAATTTGAACCCGACCCGACCCGATTACCCGACCCGACCCGACCCGATTGGTTCGGGTCGGGTTCTCGGGTTCATCGGGCCGGGTTTGACCCATGAACAGCCCTATCAATAGCTGCTGCACAAACCATTCCCAATGTGACGTGAGCTCTGAACTTGCTCTGTCACCAATCACCATGCATCAAATATGGCCCAGCAAGATTTAGAAAAGGTAGATTACTCCTCCGAGATTTAATAAAATTATACTAATTTTTTTAAAATTTGTCCAGATTATAATCACCTTCTTTGAGTAATCATAATAGAAAAGATTTGTATAATTTTATTTTGTAATAGGGAAGATTTGTGTAATCTTTTACAAAACTCAGGAGAATTACAAAATAAAATTATAAATAAAGAAGAAGTCAGTATAATTTCACTAAACCTCAAGAAAGATCAGTGTAATTTATCCTTTAAAAAATTGTACGAGAAATTGATGACATTTCACATCTAACAAGCAACAAAGTTAGTGATCGGATAGGTACAAATTTATACTAATATTATTTTAAAAACTAAAATACATTTATTCAACGATAAAAAATAATAATAAAGAATTTTTCAAAATAGGATTTTGGGAGAGGAGAATTAATTTTTTCAAATCCGAAATTTAGTGCTTTGGATATCTATTTTACTCGTGATTAGAGACTTTGGTAAAAATTTATATATATAAATTTTAGAAAATAATTTTAATTTATAAAATATTTTTTATAATAAAAATGAGATATTAGAGTCGGAAAGATATATTTCCAAATTCTTTAATGCATTAGAGACTTTTGCATAAAATTTATAAATTTAAATTTAAATTAAAAAATTTAAAATATTTTGATGAAAAATATTTTTTAAAACCATAACACCTATTTTGTATTTTTAAAAATATTTTATTAATTAAAATTATTATTTTTTAAATTATAAACTTTAGGCAAAAGTCTCTAATACATTAAATTTTTTTTATTCAAACAGAAGAAACTAATACAAATGTCAAAGAAAACCTAAGTACAATCTAAATTTGTAATACTAATAAGGTCAGGGGGGCCAAGTTTAACCCCAAGTAAAACTACGCTCCATTCTCCTTACATAGTTGGCAAGCCAGTCAACAGCTTTGTTAGCATCCCTGCTGATGAAATTGAGTTTGCATACAGTAAATTTCATAATCTCCACCTGAATATCCCTAACAAGGTTACGAATCAACCAATCTGCAGGAGCAAAATTGCTACACATATCAATCACATTCTTAGCATCAGACTCTAGAATAATATTGTCATGTTTGAAATTACTAGCTAAATTAAGAGCTAAGTTAATAGAGAGGACTTCACCTCTAATGACAGAAACATCATGAACAAAGATACATTCATCATAGACAATTTTACCATAATGATCTCTACAAATAGCAGCACAAGCACCACTATTATTGTCTAAAGTAACAGATGCATCAACATTTCATTTTAAAAATCCCTTATCCGGCGGAAACCAAGAAGTGCAAAGGTTTTTAATTGAAGATTTTCCCTCAAACAGATTTTTTTCAGTATAATCAACTGTTAAGACTAATATTTTAACGACAGTTGTCTGAATAGAAGGCTTAAAATGTTCAAAGACCGTTTTATTACGAGCCAACCAAATATAATATAAAGTGTTGAAACAAAGTACCAATCGAGTAGGATGAATTGAGGTCAAACTGCTCAAATTGGCATCTTCATTCAAACTTAAATCCCAAACCAACATCCGAGGAGCAGCGAATCGAGTTTCCATTGACTCCCAGAGGGTCCGTGCTACCTCACAATCCAGAAAGATATGTTTAATATCTTCTGAATGGCTGCCGCACAAAACACAGCAGGGGGAGTTAATGATACCGAATCTATGTAATCTTTCCGTAGTGGGAAGTTTCTTATGGAAAAATTTTCAAATAAAGAGCTTTACCTTGGGGCCAACTTTAGCATTCCAAATGATATCCCACTTAGGAAGATTGCACGGTTCGGTATTATTTAGCCAAGTTATAAATTTGTATGCAGACTTTGAACAAATTAAACCTTTATTATCGGGCCACCAAATCCAATTGTCCTCATTGGGATGTTTTGGGAGAGGCAACATAGTAATCTTGTTCGACAGAGAGGGGCCAAATAACAAATTCAAAGTATACGAGTTCCAGCAACCATTAATGATCAAATCAGAGACAGAAGAACAGGAAACAAGTGCATTCACATTTAGATAAGTATGTTTTAAAGAGAGAGACATTTTAAAAATCCACGATTCATCGACAATATTAATACCATCACCAGAAGAAACTAATTTTATAAAACCATATTTAAGGACATTAGCAGTAGAACAAATTAGCTTCCAAGCACCAGAACAATTTTTATAAGAAGTAGAATGCCAATGATTGAGGTTATTATACTTAGCTTTAACCACAGAAACCCAAAGGGAACTATCATTGTTAAGTAACTGAGAAATTTTCTTACCAACCAGAGTAAACCTCATTAAGTCTAAATCTTTAATACCAAGACCACCATTTTTTTTGGGAAGCAAAATCTTGTTCCAAGCAATTAAATGGAGACCCTTCTTATCATTAACAGAGCTCCATAAAAAATTCTTAATGATAAAGTTAATCTTATCTAAAATATAGGAAGGGGCCCAAATAGCATGGAGGGGAACAGAATTTATCACAAAATTGATGAGAACAATCTTACCAGCTTGGGAAAATTGGTTCCTCTTCCAAAGTCTCAATTTAGAGTTGAGTTTATCAATGAGAAAACTAAAATTGCTAGCATGCATCTCCGAATGTGGGATCGAGAGTTTTTGCGTCTGGCGGTCGACCCGTCGATCGACTGCAGGGAGAGAAGAGGGCAGCAGTCGAATTGGCGGTCGATCGATCGATCAACCGACCAATCGACCGAGCGGCTGCAACAGATAGTTTTCTATCCGTTGAGCTATCGTTTCCTTGAGAGAGTATAAATACACCCTCACATAACTCATTTAATCCTCTTCCTTCACTCTTAAAGATTTAATTAAGGATTTTAGAAGTGATTTAAGCCTTCCAACGATCGATTGTAGCACGCTCTGCTCTTCCGTCGAGTTCTTCTTCAAGCGCCAACTGCTTCCCTCAACTCTGCTGCAACACAAGATTCATCTTCTAGCAAGTTGAAGGATTGAAGGCATGAAAAGAGTAGTTAATCTTGTTTTATCCTTCTAAGCTCTTTTCATTGTAACTTTCATTGTTATTTGAACCTGTCTTTTTGGGTTTGTGCGTGTGAAAACCTAGGGTTGTTAGGTCTTGAAATTGGGTCGTAGCCTTGATGTTTGAGGTTTAAATCTATCGGTGTAAATTAAACGTAGTTTTACTAGGATTAGCTTGAGTTGTCCCTTAGGGTTGAGGTGGAAGAGTGCTCTCGATAAGAAAACGGAGACTTCCGGGTGTAAAAGTGTCTTAGGTCGAGAGTGAGACTCTTCGGGTCAAGTCCTTTGTGTAAGGGAAATCGAATTAATCTAGTAAACCTAGTTTGAAAATTCTAAGTGGGGTGCTTAGGTAGTGGAGTAGGTATTGGGGCCGAACCACTATAAATTCTCGTATTTGCATTGATTTATTGACTATTTTAATTGCTTTATTGTTTTTCGCTTCTGCATCTAATCATCGAATTATAAATTGCCTAAACGATTTAAGAAAATGATTAAAATTAGAATTTAGACTATTTGATTAGTAAACACACTATTCACCCCCCCTCTAGTGTTGCCATTTTGCCTACTTTCCCAGTGTACCCATCAGGGCCGGGACTTTTACCTAATCCAATGGACTTAACAACAGTTTGAATTTCATCAACAGAAAACAAAGCAGTCAAAGACTCGGCATTATCATTAGAAATCTGATTAATAAAGGAATATAAGGGCTTTGAAAGACATTTGAATCATTATAAGACCAAAGATTAGAGTAAAACTTAATAAAAGCATCACAGGTATCCTTATTAGAAGAAAAAATAATATCATCCATTTTGATACAAGAAATAAAATTCCTTCTTTTTCTTCAGTTTAACAATATTCTAGTAATACTTGGTATTCTTCTCACCCTAATACTTGGTATTCTTCTCACCCTGATTGACCCACTTAGTTTTAGCTAAGGTCCCCACTTAATGGACAACTGTCTATGTAAAGCTTGAATTTTCTTATAAAGACAGCTAAGAGAGGTGATCTCATGATGGGAAAGGTCCTAATTGCAGTCTTTAACTTCAAGGGCTCTAATGTCATTGTTAGTCTTATCAATAAGATCCTCAATTCTACCAAGGTAGTTCATATTCTAAAAACTAAGTTTACCCCTAAGGATACGAAGGTTAGAGGAGATAGAAGCTAAGAGGGAGCCAATATGGGAACAATTCCAATGATCCTTAATGATATCCCTAACCTGAGGGTAATCTACCCAAAAGTTTTGAAATTTAAAACTCCTAAACTTATTATGAGAAAAGCTCCTAATCTTAATTAATAAAGGAGAATGATCAGAAACAGCTCTATGAAGATGGGTGACAATAGAATGACCAAGCTAAGCCAACAAGCATTACCAAAAGCCTTGTCAATCCTAATTAAGATCCTATGAATGTCGTTTCTATTATTGCACAAGTAAATTTAGACCCAACAAAATCTGGATCCATAAAATCACATTTAGTAAGACAGTTCCTTAAAGCAAGAACATTCTTATTAAGCATAAAAGGGGAGCCATCCAATTTATCAGTATTATTGACAACACAATTAAAATCACCAATCATAAACTAGGGAATGTCAAATAAATCCAGATTACCAATATCATTCCAAAAAGAGTTTCTAATACGAGGATTAACACTAGCATAGATACTAGAGAACAACCAAGGACTATTTTAAAAATATTGCACAACAACATTAATCATAGAGAATGATTTAGACAAAACATGAAGTTTAACAGAAGAATTTTTCCAAGCTAAGAGGAGACCCCATAATTGCCATTAGATCCAACAGAAGAACCAGACCAGTCACTACCAAGAGTTCTGACAAAATTTAAAGAATCAGTTTCAGGAAGATGAGTTTCCTGCAAAAAAATCAAGCTGGTCAACTGAGTAGAAATAGAAGTACGAAGGAAATCTTGAACAGACCTCCTTCGAAGGCCCCTAACATTCCAATTGATAATAATCATGGAGAAACAAATCAAGCAGAAAGACAATTAACTATGGAAATCAGTTCCAGAACCCTCATGAACAGAGATAATCTCAGGAATAATCAAGTCATCCAAATTGGAGATAGATTTAGAGGAAGAAGATAACACAGAATCTATAGAATCTAAACTGGCATCCAAGAGATTATCTTCTTTCATAACCCTCTTTTTCTTCGATTAGAGAAGACTGTCAAGGGTAAGAGCATCCTCTTTAAACCTAGTCTTAGGAGATTTCCCCTTGCCAAAAATAATTTTGGAAGGTTTCCCCTTATCCTTATTAGTCTTAGCATTAGGTTTCAGATTAGGAGTTTCTTTGATTTTAAGAAGTTCAGGAAAAACTTTCTCAACAAGAGTGTTAAAAGTAAAAGGAATAATAGGGGCACTGATTTAGTAGAAACAACATTCTCAACATCAGTAGTATGATTGAGCACATCATTTAGCATAGAATTATCATGTGAATCATTCAGATTATCATGCAAGTCTCCTTTATCAGGAGGGTAGGATTGATTCAGAAAAGACCTATTCCTAGTCTTACGAGTAACTCTGACCCAAGGACCATACAGAGTCTTAGAGCTATCAGCAGAAGCATTCATCACATTACTATCAGCATTATTAGTAGTAGAAACATTCATATCAGCATCATGGCGATTAATATCTAAATTCATCAAATCATTAGCAATGACAGAGGAACATTCATTAACTCTATGACCAATCATACCGCATTTAAAATAGAAGTTAGGCAACCTTTCATACCTGACCGCCTGAAAAAGGCCCACATTGGGCTTGCCAATCCAGATACCCTGTTTAATAGGCTTAGTAAAATCAATTTCAATACAGATCCTAACAAATCTTTCCCTTTCCCAATTGAAGGATTGGTCATCCACCTTAATAGGCTTCCCAATGAGAGAAGTGATCTTAAAGAGGATGTTATTTGACCAATACTCCATAGGGAGGTCAGGGAATTGGACCCAGACAGGGGCAGAGACAATTTCCTCACCAAGGGCCTTAAAGTTGGACTTCCAAGGTCTAAGGTTTATCAGGTTACCCCGGAAGGCCCAGGGCCCCCCCAACTAAGGCCTTAATGGCATTATCTTCAGAATCAAAGCGAAACAGGAAAAATCTATTTTCTAAGTCAATAACGTTCATCAAATTAAAATCCGACCAGATAGTAAAAGCCCAATTCCTAAGGTGAAAATGAGTAGGAGGCTTGTGCAAAAATTGGCCAATAAGAGAAGAAAATCACGATTTGCAAATTTCCTGAAGTTCGAAATCTTCAAATTCAATAAAATCATTAACAGAAGCTTTGATATTTGAAAGAGTCTCAACAGAAGAAAATGTATCACCATCAGAATTCTTATTTTTAAAGAGGCTAGCCTAGGAATGCGAAAAATTACTTGATCTAGAGGAATTAAGACCCGAAGAAGGTGAAGCATCAGGGATCTTACTAGTAGTATTTTCCTGGGACGTCGCACCTCCCAAACTAGATTTAGGTGCAGAAACATTAGTATTAAGATGATCATTAGCAGTACTAGCCAACCCGGAGGCCATCTTCGAGATTTGAGACAGAGATCCAAACGGAAAACTATTTAGATCAGGGATAGTTCCCTCCTTCATCCGAGGGGATCACAGCACAAATCGGGAGAGAGCCAAAAGGAACGAACGATCGAACAAAACAGAGCAGATAAAATACGAAGAAAAGAAACGGGTCCAGGAAGGGCAAAAGCAAAAGGAGCAGAAACAAGAAAACATCAAGCAAAAACAACACCAACACAGATGGAGATCGACAAAAGTCACCAAGACAAGCATCCAAGCTACCTAGACAGGAACAGAAGACCAGAGAAAACGAAACCCCAAAGGAGACAACAGAGACGAAAGGGAAACAAAATATCGGCAATTGAGGAAGATGAAAAAGAAACCAAGGGGAAAAGAGAAAGAAGTTGAAACAGCCGCAACAAGAAAATGAAGGTCGAAAAGAACAAGAATCACCAAAGACGAGAAGCGACCAAAATAACAGATAAAGGCAAAACAAAAGATCAAAAGAACCAGCAAACAGAGAGAATATAAGAGGAAGATACAAGGAGGACGTTGCAAAGAACAGAATGGAAAGAAACCAACGAACTCAAACGAAGAACCAAGAAGATCGAAAGAGATCGAGAAAAGATCACGACAAACACGAAGAACACCAAGAAAAAATAGGACACCAAAGAAAATACTCGAAAACGCGAGGAAAAGGAACACGAGAAACTAGAAGCACCACACAAATCCGTAAAGAGCAAACCAGAGAAAACCCTAGAACATAACCTGAATCGAAGTAGGGTAAAGAGTATTTACCAAAACTTCGAGCATCAAAGCAGGAACATAGATTGGAAATAGATCACCGCAGGAGATCACTACTAGAATATACCACATCGGCCACGGGCATCACCGACGGCCGCCTCGGCCGTCAGAATCATTCATGGCTTTTCGACGGCCGTAGAGACCGTGGCTGATGTAACCAAATAAGTCAAGGTTCGCATACAGCCGCTTAGAGCCGTCGCTCATAGTTGATGGCGCGCACGGGACACGAAATAAAATAAGTTATTAGCCACGGCTTAGCGGGGGCGAGAGAGTCGTTGGTGATATGAATAAGTCATTAGCCACGGCTAGAAGCGGCCGTCGCTTATTAATAATGGCACGAACGCAACACGAAAACTAAAACACTCTAAATCGATGACTTAGAGAGGGTCAGCCGTCGGTGATATTAAAATTATGAATCCACGGTTTTTCGACGGCTGGCGAGCCATGGGTGAAAATACTTTTTATTTGCGTTTGCACCCGACCCTTCCTCTTTCCCCTGCTCTCTTCTCTCTCCATTGTTGTCGACAATTTATCGCCGCCGATCGTCATCGCGCCATACCCTCGCCGTGCCGCCTGCTCCCTCGCCCTCACCACGTCGCCTCCCCGGCCCTCTCCCCCTCTCTCTCGCCCAGACCGTCGTCCCTCTACCCCTCAATCTCTGTCGCCCACGCGCGCCGCCGCCGGCTGCTCCCTCGCCCTCTCCGCCGATCCCTCTCCCCTCTCCGCCACCACCAAGTGAGTTCATCCCCCTCCCCTCTCCGGTCCGGCGCCAATAGAAACCCTGGGGTTCCGGCTGACGCCGACCAATATTATATATATAATATTAATTTAATTAATTAGTATTAATTACTATTATTAGTGATTAATTAGATTTATTTACTGTTAATTACTATTATTAGAGATTAATTAGGGTTAATTTTAGATATAATTAGTAAATTAATGTTATTTTTTTAAAAAAATAGATTAATTAGTTTTCAATTAGATTTAATTATTGTTACTTAGTTGCTAATTAGATTTAATTAGGGTAGAATAAATGTTAGGATTAATTTTAGTTGGGTGTAATTATAATTATGAAATCATCCACTTTGGACTTGTGCGCGTCGGAATCATTCACTTTAGACTCGCGGCCAAATCGTCCACGGTGGACTCGCGCCGGAATCAAGACGAGTTGATACATTTCACGTATGCATCGATGAGTCAAGTTTTAATTTTGCAAAATCTTAGATCCGTTCGGGGGTTGTATGTTCGTGTAAACGAAGTAAATGATCTTTTATACGACATACAACCCTTGAATTGTCCCTAATTGGATAATTTAGGAACATAGTTATTTATATTGCAATTAGTTTATTTTTTTAGTCATTATTCATTTTTAAATTTTGGCTTGTATCTCTCTTGTTCTCCGATACGTGCCCAGATGATATGCGTATTCGGAGAACTATAGGGAGATGTTGCCGAAATTTAGAATGAAGTTAATGACTAAAAGAAATACTAAGTGCAATATGAATAACATGAATCTCGAATGGAATAGGACCATCCCACCTAAAGATATTGCAAACTTTTTGACAGAACATGTTGGTCGATCGAAGTTGGATGTACCGACGAATTCATCGCGGAGCTATAACGGATGAATTTCGAGTAGGCATAACTTACTTCTTAAATTTCGTCTACTGGAATAAAAAATTCCTTAGTGGTATAAAATCCGATGTCCATGCCGAAAATGTTCGAACATAAGATTTTTGGATCGAGAAACTGTCACACTACATCTGTATACAAAAGAATTCACACCAAGATATTTTGTATGGAATTGTCACGGGGAGTCACGTCAAGTCGGGACGTCAAGCAATCCTATTATCCAAACTCATGGTGAATCTTCTTCTGCTGGTGTTTCTTCTTCCAATCCACCTAATTCTTATAGAACAATGATTCTAGATAGTCTTGGAGGACAATTCCATTTAAATGATAATATTGAGTCAGTTACTGAGACGATAGTGCCACTAGATACTACAACAGTTGAAGTCATTGAAGAACAACCTACGATACAAATTGAATTGCCGAATAAGGAGGCTGCAAAATGTTACGAGATGTTGAAAACTGCCGATGAACCGTTGTATGAGAATTGTCCTAATTATACAAGATTTTCGGCAATGACACAACTCCTGAACATCAAGTCTGATTGTTATATCAGCGGGGTTGCGTTTGATCGGATTGCAGACTTTATCAATGGTATGATACCTCCAAATAACAAGTTTGAGCCAACCTTTTATAAGACAAAAAAGTTGATGAGGAAATTAGGGCTTGGATACGAAAAGATACACGTGTGCCCAAATAACTGTATTTTATATTATAAAGAAAATGCATAGTTAGAGCAATGCCCGATATGTGAACATCCTCGTTACAAGGAGAAGAAATCAGTCCAACAAAAAAATATCCCCTTTAAGGTGCTTCGGTATTTTCCACTGACACTGAGGCTTCAAAGATTATTCATGTCGGAAAAGACTGCTCCATATATGAGTTGGCATGTAAGAAGTCGTGATAGTACAATAATGACTCATCCATCCGACAGTGAAGTATGGAAACATTTGGATAGGTGTTATCCTTCATTTGCTGGGGAGACTAGAAATATCAGGTTGGGATTGTGCACAGATAGTTTTAATTCAAGAAATTTCATATAAGAAGGTTCCATATCATAAGCATATATAATTCAAGAAATTTTATTTTGAATCAACCATCAAGACAAGACTTAATCGTCTCGATTCTTAAACGATGAAGAGTACCATTTGACATACTTGTATGTTTTACTAAATTGTCCAGAAATTGAGAAGTTCATTGAAATATTTGACATTGAGATGGTGACAAAATACTCAATTTACATCGATGAGGAATTAGAAAGATTACGGAATCGTGAGTTCCCTAATTGGTTTCAAGCTTACAACATAGAACACAGAGGCGAAATAGATAACCAAATCTTTGTGTTTGCTAGTGGACCGGCACGACTTGTACAGTGTTATAATGGTTATTTTGTCAATGGATATAAATTTCACACACTTGAATATTCATCTACAAAAAAGACTATGAATGCCGGGGTCTGCGTCAAATGGACAACGTATGCTGAATGTGATGTTGACTTTTACGGACTATTGGAAGAAGTCATTGAATTGCAATTTTTCGGATGTAAATCAATTGCCCTTTTTAAATGTCATTTGTTCGATACAAGCGATAGGGGCATGAGAGTTCATCCAAAGTATAATTAAACAGCTGGTTGAGGTTAATTACAAATCAAAATTGGCTTCAAATGAGCCATTTATATTGGCATCTCAAGCTGAACAAGTATATTATATACAGTATCCGTCTCGAAAGAAAGATATGACAGATTGGTGTGTAGTCTGTAAAACTAAAGCCAGAGGAAAAATTGACTCGATAGTTGGAAAGAATGAGCCATCAGATGACTTCTATCAAGAAGAAGATCCTTCCGAAGTGGAACGAGTTAGTCCAATACTCGAGGATGATGACACAGAGTTAGTTCAATTGAAAATAGAATACGTTGAAGATGGCGATAATGAAGTTGGGGGAGGAAGGACAGAATGATGATGAGGGAGACGAAGAAGAATTTCAAGATTCCGATACAGAAGAATAAGAAGAAGAGTATTACACGAATGATGATAATGACGATGAGGAATAATTATAAATGTGAAGTATATATTCAATTATTAAATATATCGATTAATCTATTATATATAATCTAATTATATTAAATTTTTACAACTATGGTTCGAGATATCAGTTCTCGAGGAGGCATTCCTCGTGGGACCCCCCGACGATTACCACCTGTACCCACTGACCATTCGTCTTCCACCACCATCCCGCCACCTCCATCCACCATCCTCCCACCTGGTCCGGCCACCGTTCTCCCACCTGATCCATCCACCATTCCCCCAGCTGACATGGTCACCATCCCCCCATCTCCACCCATCATCCCTTCAGCTGATCCAGGCCCGTCTACATCGAGACGTAGGCCACGAGGGCCTAACAGAATTCTCCCTCCACCACCCGAGGGAGAACTGCGCAGAGCAGTTAGTGTACACGAAAGAAGGTAAGTATATGCATGAATTATTTCTTACAATTTATTTATAATTCAAAATATCATAATATGAATTTATATTTGGTGCAGATTTGAGTAGGAGGACGTCCCCCACACGATAGTGGGGACGATCCGAAAGTTTATGCACGGGGCGTGGCCTACATGGTCTCACGTGCCTCGTGAGCACATGGATTTATTGTGGCGAGAGTTCACGGTAAGTATATTTATTAAATTAATGTTAATGTTAAATATTCATCGATAATAATAATCTTTTTTTGCAGGGTCATTATACATGGTCGGAGGATCATACCACTTTTGTGGAGGTTGCATGGGAGTGTGTTGCTCGCACTCGCTATAACGAGATGCTTCAACAGGCCCGTCAGACCGTGATGAGACGGTTGGGGGCCATACAGATAGGGCAGACTCGGGGACACGCCCCCGAGTGGATTCCTGGCCCTATGTGGGACCAGCTCGTTAAGCGATGGTCCACACCTGAGTGGCAGGAGGTCTCCCGAACTGCGTCGAGAAACCGCATGTCCGGGGGGGGACGGCACAGGCACACGCCACATAGGTGGGTCTATCTCTTTTGTAGTTCATGAGCATCGTATGATATGTATAATTTAATTATTTTTAATTAAATTATATATTGTGTATAATGATACTAATGTATTTGTTTTCTAATGTAAGACGCGCGTGACGGAGGACGGCACCGTTCGACACCCGTCGATGATAGAGGTGTTTGAGCGCACCCACTGTCGTCGACGATGAGCGGAGGACTACGTTGATAGCAGAGCCTCGTATATAATGGTAAGTATTTATATATGTCTATTTGATTTACACAATTTTTATTTATAGTTTATATATATTTAAAATATAAACATGTGTAGGAAACTTACACGAGGACTGTCATCGAGCGTGGAGGCACACCGGAGGAGTTCGACGTAGGAGCTTGGGTGAAGGCCACAGGTGGTTGGGAGCACGGTCGTGTTTATGGCTTTGCAGACAGTGGTCATGCACGCGCCATGCTCGGGCCACTTGGGGCATCGGCCCCTCCGATTGCGGGTGAGCGACCCTCGACATCCCGAGCGCAGGACCAGAGCCAAATAGTGGCCATGGAGTCGGAGCTCACCCAACAGAGACATGCGATGGAGGAGCAGAGGCATGCGATGGAGGAGCAGATGCAGGAGCAGAGACGATCGAATGACGAGTTGAGACAAACGATCCAGAACATGCAAACACTCCTCACTCAGATTGTGTCTCAGTCTGGCCTTCTACCGACGATGTCGCAGCCGTCCTCCTCCTCGACCCAATCGACGCTCCCGACCCAGTCGTTGTCGACTCCACCGCCTCCACCAAAGCCGTGAGATTTTGATTAATTGTATTTTGTTTATATTTTGATACTTGGATGCACGAGTTGATATTTTGATAATTGTTTGCCTCCGATTTCATACTGATATTGATGATATTTATATAAAACTTATATGTTTAGTTTGTAATGCATATGTATGATATTTTTTTATTGTAATATGTGATTGAAAATAGTTTGTAGTCGATATATCATCGTATACAAGAATTTATAAAATTTTCAATTTTTTCATATACAGGATACACCATTAGCCACGGCATACCCACGATTAATCGTCATTATGCCATGGCTGAAAGCTTATCGTAAATGGCTGATGGCCTGGGCAGCATCAAATATCACGATTGCAAATAATATTGTTGTATAAAATGGCACACTAGAGGGGGGTTAATAGTGTGTTTTCTAATTATATTTGCCTATTTCGGTTTTAGACGTTTCTTGAATTATTTAGACAAATCACAAATTGTCGATAAGATGCAGAAGAAAAAATAAACCAATCAAGTACAAACAAAATTTAACAATGCTAACACTGAGATTTATAATGGTTCGCCCCCAATGCCTACTCCACTACCTAAGCACCCCGCTTAGAATTTCCAAACTAAGTTTTACTAGATTAATTACTTTCCCTTACACATATGACTTTGACTTGAAGAGTCTCACTCTCAACCTAAGGCACTTCCACATGCGAAAATCTATGTCTTCTTATCGAGAGCACTCTTCCACCTCAATCCTAAGGGACAACTAGAACTAACCGAGTAAACTACATTTACACAAGTGGCTTTACACACCACTTAAATCCAAGACGTAAGACTAGGTCTTCCTACAATTCAAATACAATGAGTTGAAGAACAAATTAAAACAAAAATTACTACAAGAAGAGGAATGGCAGCTTATCACACTTAAATGTCTCTTCTTTCCACGCCTAGTCGACTTGTTGAACTCTTTGAAGGAGAGCTCTGTTGACAGCAAGGGAAAGCGTTAGGCTGATGAATGTTGACACGTTGAAGCTTGGAGAATGTTATGGAATCACTCTTTTAAGGTTTTCTTGCATCCAAAAAATCTAAGGGGGAGTACAAAAGATGTTATATAATTCTCAACTGAAATAAGGCGTCAACGGGCATAAATTTTACCGTTACAGATGCCCGACCGATGGTCCGATCGATCGTCGATCGATCGATTGATCGATCATCCAGCCTTTTGGGAGATTTACGTGCCATTCGGTCGACCGACGGGTCGACCGACTATCGCGAGATGGGCGATCCCGAATCCGGTCGACCAATCAATCGACCGAATTAGTGATGCCAACATAGCATGACTCGCAATTTTCCATCCGATCGACCGATGAGCATTCTGCCATATTTTGGCTTCGATCGATCGATCGGTCGACCGACGCAGCCTTCTGCGGCTACTGCCTCTTTTGCGCATCATTCGATCGATCGACCAGTCGACCGAATTGGCTGCTGCCACTTCTTAACACCATTCGATCGACCGAACCAGAGCTGGAAAATTTTATCTTGGCTTTCTCATTTCGCACTTGGTTTTCCGGCTTCGTTCTTTAGCGTGCTTTAACTTTGAAGGACTCTCCATGCTATCCAAAACATTTTTGATGCCCGCATTGATTTGTTTTGGAGATTGATCGAGAGACGTAAGGCTTGACGTATCTTTCACCGATCCTGAAATTTTCATACTTCAAGCACTTGTTAAATAGGTTTGTTATCATCAAAATAATCATGAGGAGAATAAAGCATGAAGGAGGAACCCTTCAGGTAACAAATATCACCGACGGGATGGGGCCATGGCTGATGTGTTGGTATGAGTGACAGCGCCCCGAGCCGTCACTGATGTTTTTTAATCAGCGACAGCGTCCCGGGCCGTCACTGATGTTTTTTAATCAACGACAGCGCACGAGGCTATCGTTGATGATTATGTGTGACGATCGTGCTCGACCGTCACAACCATCTGAGACGCGCGCATTAGTGACGGCTTTTTTCCATGGTTGTCACCGTCCGTGATATATATCACTGACGATTCAGCCACGGATTTAGCCGTCGCTAATGATCACAATTCTAGTAGTGGATGAGCCGTCGGATGCTCCTTTGCTGTCGATGGTAAAAGATAAGAGGACACACCTAACGTGCAAAGATATCAGATCCCTAACTTGCTCTACTCGCCACCGAGAACTCACGAGCAAAGCACGAGGAACCAGAAGGTTCCGAGAAGAAACCCAAACACTTAATGCATTAAATTTTTTTGCTCAAAGCCTATAAAACTAAATTTAAAATTAAAATATTAGAATATTTTTTGTCCAAAATATTTTTTATAAACTCTATCGCATCTTTTATATCATATATATATTTTATGAATTAAATAAAAAAAAATTATAATTATAAAACTATTATTTTTGTTCAAATCCTATCAAACTAATTTTTATTTTAAAAATAGTTAAAATATTTTGATAGACTTTAGCATATTTTTTATATCACATATATATTTTTTATGAATTAAATTTTATTTTTATAATTATAAAATTATTATAAACCAAAATCTTTCATTAGAGACTTTTGTGCAAGATCTATAATAGCTTCATAATTTTAAAATATATATATTTTAATTCATGAAATAATTTTTTAATGATACAAAAAAATATTTTACATCAAGATATTTTATAATTTTTAATTTAAATTTAAATTTATAAACTTTAATGCATTAGAGAGTTTGAAAAATATTTTTTAGACTCTAATATTTTATTTTTATCATAAAAAATATTTCATAAATTTTAATTATTTTTTTCAAACTTATATATATATATATATTTAATTTTTGACCAAAGTCTCTAACGAGTTAGAAATTTTGGCCGAGGGTAAAACAGGAATCCGAAATTTTGAGTTTCGGATTTGAAAATTTTAAATTTTTAAATCCGAATTTGATAATTTTCCCTTTCCAAAATTCAGATTTGGGAAATTGCTGAATAGTAACCATATTTGTAATATATATGACAAGAAGACAGCCATAAAGAAAGATATCAAGGGATGCAAGTTTTTTTTTCTGTTTTAATATTATCCTTGCCTCATAAGGCAAGTGTACTAAGGATTCTAGGCAGCTCAAATTGACATTCCAAAATAGGAAAGGAAAACCGTTCTAAAACAGCACACTATACGAACATAAACACTAAAGCAAGTGAAACGGTCGAGTGATATCATCTGTCAAGTGATGATTGACCCAATCAGGTGTATTCTAATTCAACTCATAAATTTTCACTGTAATGGTCAATTTGTGATGGAATAATATATAAACATGTCATAAGAGTTGATCAACTTCTAACTTACAAGGCTCACTCTCCCCTCATACTCCACTACATACAAGAAACAAAAGAAACACCTATGAAGATTTACTCAATTCATAAATAGTTCGAAAACTGATATCTCCATATGATTAGAGAAAGAAAAAAAAACAAAAAGTGGACAACATCTAAACAATCTCCAAAAACATTTGTTAAATAAACTGGTATGATTACAAAGAAATAAAAGCCTAACTATAAGTAGCAGTTGGATACTCAATTGGTCGGCAGATCATATAAGCATTGTTCTTGAAGGCCGCATACACAAGAAAATTTTAGTAATATAAATATTTTGACACACAATAACTGTCTCCTAAGCGCAAAGCGCGGGAAACAAATTCCGTCACAATATACATTTTCTGCTAAGTTGGAGGAACAACACCTAATGTAGGGTGTAAACCAGTTCTCATACTTTAGGATAGATGTGGCAATGGGCCATGCCAGAGCCCGGATACGGACAGGTTCATTGCCTCGCCCGTTCGTGCCAAGCGACCCGAGTAAAATTCAGATCGTATCAAGCACAGCCCGAATTCCCAACATGAGGCCCACCCCTTCCAGCCAGGGCCAGCCCACTACAAAGCGCTGCTAGGCTAGGCCTAGCACAACAGGCCTGCCTGCGCATATGGTCTAAAGAGAGTGCCCTGTCAAATAAAGCATCACTAGATGTTCAACAATTCTGTCAAAGAAACACTTCTATGACCATCCAACTTCAGGACTAGCAAACATTTCAAACTAGAAACTTCAAAGTTCTTCATCTATAAAAACTTGAGGTACTCTTTTCTTCTCAAATGTATTGGAACTCCATTGTTATCAGATTTGCAAGAACCAGTCTTTGTAACTTTGCAAGTATATTAAGATTATTTTATACCTCCAGTACTTAACAATGATGGTTTATTTTTTTAAGAAAAACAGTCTGTATTTTGCTTCTGTTTGACTTGCAAGCAGCACGTCAATACATAGATTGCCACTATTTGCTCGCTGGGAATAGCACCAACACTATTAGGTACTTAGCTTACAATATTACCAAATTAGTATATGCATCCAAAATAAATTAGTTTAGGAGAAACACAGACATTTCCTTCAATGACTCTTGAATCTTGCATGTTTCTCTTTCAAAAAGAAGGAGAAACAAGGACATTGATTCTCTAATTTCCTCAATTAGTAGATTTAATAAAAAAAACTGCATTGCTTAAAGATCTATAAGATCTTACACAAATTAGATAACTAGGAAGATGATAGTCCCTTGCATGGGATGCTAGAGAATCAATCAAATTTATCTTTTTGTTATGCATCTTTACCCAAATAGATCAATATGTGGAAGGGTAACCTCAGTTCTTACAAATGAAGAAGATAATAGATGTAGCCAAAATATCTAAACATGCTTGAAATACTACCATGCAAGGCCAAGTAAACAACTAAGCATTCATGAAATAACCACAGATGACAGCCCATTTCAACTAATTACCATGCAAGACAATTATGGCAGGTAAAAAGATCAATATAAATATGTTCGAGAATAATTTGTTGGATGTCTTGCATTTGTTTACTCATGTAGGTGAGTAGGTGCTAAAAGTAACACAATGAGAAATGTTAGTGTGACTTGTCCATTGATATGTAAATTTAGGCATTGAGGAACACGTAGGTGTACTAGCAGTGATAGGCCTTTAATCATGCAGCTAAAATTGCTTAAGTTGGTATATGTGGTGGTGAAGTCATTTAGCTTAATATAAGTAACAGCCGTCCTCTCATTTCTCAAGTAGAATTAATCAGGAAATCAAAGTTTCTTGCTTACAGGCTTAAGTCCTTATCAAAACCCAATATAGCTCAGAAGCTTTAAATTACTGATGTGAGACAACTTAAGGTATCACGTATGTACCTCCAAAAAATAATTACTCCAAGCAATTATCATAATCATAACTGTTAAGTAATTAATTCTTTATGCACTAGCCTGGTTTATCCATGGTTGATATATAATATAATAAATAATCAGTCAATGTGATAGTCACCTCTAAAATGGAATTAGTCAAAATTTGCTTTAATTATCTACATAGATGTATTTAAATATATACTTGCTTCCATATGTTTACTTTCTAATTACAATCTGCTAGCTTTGCAATAATAAATACATTGCATGTATTACTTATATATCTTATTATACTGACCTTCATTGGTGAGGTAATGGCGTGAGGAAGAAAAACCATGGCGTGAATCATGATTCATCCATGTAGATGCTTGTACAAAATGAATGTGAAAGCATCGAGGAGCACTAGCAATCATGAATTATTGCATCAAACTTCATTAGTACACTCAAGCAGAACTCTTTATCCAATTATACAAAGGACACCGTTTAATTCCTTCAACCACTACTTTCTGTGCTGTGATGTGAAACCCAGCAAGCATCCAATGAACCAAGTCATGGCATCTTCATATTGATGATCGGTATCAGTAAATGGCAGTGTAACTCTTGTTCATCATTTTCAGGTTGAATGAACCCACAGATCTACGCTGATTAGCCTCAAGGATAGTGGACTCATATTTTGGGAGAATGAAGAAATGCCAATCAGAGATGGCAGAGCTCACACTTCATACAATTCTCCATGTGCTTGCAGTCCAACCTGGTAAAGCTCAAGTTGGTATATAGCCTGAGGAAGCAATTCTCTTAGTGAGGGATCCTGGGCCAATGGACTCCGGACAACCGATTGAAGAGCCCCCAAGACCTTTGTGCGTTCCAGAGCTTCACTCTTAGGAATGTGCAATGCCAAGTAACTGAGAAGGATTACTGCAGGCAGCTGTGCCTTCTCTCCTGCTCGGTGCAACCTCATCAGTGCTGGCACTGCAGCAAACTCCACAATTGTTTTTGAGTGCTCGACACATAGAAAATTGTCAGGGTTAACAAACTTCCCCAATGCCCAGGCTGCTTCAGCCGCTACCTCTGGATTCCAATGTCCAAGCTGGAGCACCAATGGTGCCAGAACCTTGGTCTCTTTTGCGGGGAACGTTTTTGCCAAGCATCCAATGGACTTGATAGCTGCGATCTGAAGAACAGTGCTGCTCCCCACCTGTGCCACTCTAATGAGCTGCTCCACCACTGACTTGGCAGCCGGGGAATTCATCTTAAAGGCTGATCGCCGGAGGTCAGCATCAATCTCAGCTTCCGCCGCAATTTCCATCACAATCATCATGCAGTGGTGCTGAAGCTCGCCTTTTTCAAGCTCAATGATCTTAGACAGGCAAAGAAGGCCTTTGGTCTCAGTGATCTTGCGGCAATTGTTAACGCACTCTTTGGCGAGCATCCAGAGAGCTTCGGCGGAGGCAATCTTGAGCGCAAGCTTCACCTCGGAGCTCTCGTTCTCCCGGTCCTTACGGTGGTGATGGTAGTAGTCCCGCAATAGAGATGAGCTCCTATTGCTGCCACCAATGCTGCCTCTGGGGGTAGAATTGCTGTCCGAAGCCACCCCCATTCCCCGAACAAGAGAGTGTATGCTCGAGGACTTCTTCGGAGTAGACCGAAAGTCTTCAATGGGCACCTCAAAGGAGAGAAGCGAGACTAGGGACCGGACGGCGTTTTCCCGGGCGAACTCCTCACGGGCGTCGGGATGGTGGGCGGCTAAACGGGAGACGAGGCCGGCGATTTGGGTCTGAAGGCGCATTGGGGAGTCGGAGAGGACATGAACGATGATGGGCACGGCGAGCTCATGGAGGATGACGGAGACGTTGTCGGCGGTGCTGGCGAGGTTGGAGAGCGCGGTGGCTGCGGCGATCTGTGACTCGACGGAGGGGCCGTCGCGGAGGAGGGTGAGGAGCGGCCGCACGCCGCCTTCCTCGAGTATGATCTTCTTGTTACGATCGTTGTCAAGGGCGAGTGAGGCGAGGGTCTGGGCGGCGTGGGTACGGTCGGCAGCTGACCGGGCAGGGGACTGCACGGTGGCGGCGTAGCTCCAGACCCAGGCGAGAATGGGATCGGTGCTGGCGATGGGGGGCAGACTGATGGCGACGCCTCCACCACCATCTTCGTCGGAGTAGATGGAAAGGAGCCAGCGGAGGTCGGCGGCGGAGGCCTCGAGGAGACCGTGGACCTTGCGGAAGTCAGTGGAGCCAGTGGTGATGGTAACAACACGACGGAGGAGGCCGGCGCGGCGGCACCGGCGGACGAGCCCGAGGGCGCGCTCGAGGGACTTGGAAGCCTCAGCGAGGATGCGTCGGACGGGGCGATCGTAGAAGGGGGTGGGGGAGGCAGCAGCGACGCGGGCGGCAGAGCGGAGCAAGGCGGAGATGTGCTCTGCCTGCTTCCTTACATCGGCGCACTCGGTCTTGAAGGACTCCGCCTCGCCCACCGCCTTGGCGACACGCTCTGCCAAAAGAATCGGCAGCGATAGCTCCCCTTCCACCACCACCCCCTTCGATCCTCCTCTAGCACCGCTGACGCCGACGCCTCTCCCGCCGCCCCTCACCGTCATCATCATCTCCCTCTATTACTATTTTTCGAGGAAGCGGAAGGGAGTGAAATGAGTCGATCTGTGAAGCTGAAGTCCGTCGTCTTCTCCCTCTGTCCAAACCATACTGCTATGGCAGCGAGTACAATTGTGGGTACACGCTATTTGTGGCTGAGGTTGAGCAACTAGGATTGGGGCCTACCTGTCATGCATTACTAGTCTGTACTGGGTACATAATGAGGTATAATTTGTAGCGTGGTTGTCGTAAGGATTACGTGGGTAGTCAATATACGTACACGAAAGAAAGATATAAAACATAATAATAATAAATAAATAAGGAGTAAAATAGAATGACACGAACAAAGATTGAATAGAATTAATTAATTATTTCCGCCGGCACGTACACGACAAATATCTGCCGGCAGCAAAAAAATGTTTGCAAACCAAATTGACCGGTTCAATTTCCTGCTTTTATCTAGTTAGAGTTAATCTCAACTGTGGATTTAGTCAAATTTTAATTAAGCTCAAGTAATTACTGATCAAACTCCATAAAAACTATTAAATTCATATGGGATTGTATTTAAAAATAATTTTATTTATTTTTGCTGAATATAATGATTATTGTGGTTCCATTTGGCGTGACTTTATTGTCACATCAACCGTCTAATGTTGATTTAAGAAAGAATCAAGGAAAATATTCAAATATAATGTGTACTATAATATCATGTATTTTTATTTATCTCATTTGTGTAGATGTACTAATATATTTGTTTTAATTATGGTATGTCGTCAAATTTTAGTCGGATGCTCCCAATCGTGGCTTATATAAAAAATATTTTTTTATACAATTATTAACTTTAGCCTCCAAGGGATCTCTATGGGTTATTAAAACTAGGATCCACCTTTTTAATATTAAAGAGTGGACCCATCTCTCTTTCTCTCTCTCTCTCTCAAATGAAAACTACAATCAGCTAAAAAAATTAACGGAGAAACATGTCGCCGCCACCAAGCACCATGGAAGCAAACCACATCCATTGTTACCGAAGCATGATGACCGCCTCCTCCGGCATATGGCTCGGCGTCGTCACCTTATTGTTGTGGTCATGGCTCCACATGCCACTACCCGCCTCATCCATGGCCGCGTTCGAAGACCTGCTCACTGCATCGAACCGGAGCTTGCAGGTTTCTACCACCTCTAATGACCTCAGAAGGCAGTGTTCTCCATCAAGGACTTCAGGGCGGTGGGCGACAGACGAACATCCAATACTGCAGCGTTTCAAGCGACCATGCGTCGGCTCGAGGAGTTCGGAGATAAGGGAGGCGCTCAGCTGAACGTTCCGCAGTGGCCATGGCTTACTGGCAGCTTCAACATCACTTTAAAGTTCTTTAATTTAATGTTCTTTATTTACTGAAATAAGTACAAACAAGATAGACTTTGCCCATCAATTAAAAGATATAGGCTATGTAATATGTGCAGGATCCAGATGAGTGGCCAGTAATTGAACCATTGCCTTCATATGGCCGTGGAAGGGAGAGCTTGGAAGGTTTGCCTGTCGCCCATAGACATAACTCTGGAACACACAAGGGGTCATCTTCTTGAGTTGGTCAACTCAGAGAACATCCTCATCTCCAACTTAACCTTCCTCAACTCTCCATTCTGGACAATTCACCCATTTTATTGCAGGTCACACATTTTGTTTTGCTTCTTGGCGTTCGTGTTTTATTTTGCATAATTCTCTCTAATAAATTAAGAGTGCTTTAATTACCTTCTCTCAGTAATGTGGTGGTAAAAAATCTCACAGTTAAAGCACCTCTTCATTCTCCAAACACTAATGGGATTGACCCAAGTATGTATACCTATTTGTTAAGCCCAAGTTGGTTCTTTGCAGACTCGAGTTCAAATGTGTGCATCGAGGACTGCTACATAGAGAGCGAAGACGACGTCGTCGCCGTGAAGAGTGGCTGGGATCAATACTACATCGCCATGGCCCTACCGAGCTCAAACATTGTCATCATCAAGTCCAGCTCAACCATGCCAAACGAGTCATCTTCAAGTCCCCGCCCGAGCCCAATGACAGCGCCCTCCTCCAAGAAGAGGGTGAAGTTGCTAGTGAGGTTGAAGTTGCCAGTAAGCCATAGCCCCCGCGGAGCGTTCAGCTGATTGCCTCCCTTATCTCTGAACTCCTCGAACTAGCGCATGGTCTCCCGAAATGCTGCAGTATTGGATGTCTGACTGTCGCCCACCGCCCTGAAGTCCTTGATGGAGAACACCGCCTTCCGAGGTCGTTCGAGGTGGTAGAAACCTACAAGCTCTGGTTCGATGCAGTGGGCAGGTCTCCGAACGCGACCACGGATGAGGCGGGTCGCGGCATGTGGAGCCGTGACCACAACAAGAAGGTGACGACGATGAGCCATATGCCGGAGGAGGTGGTCATCATGCTTCAGTAACAGTGGACGTGGTTTGCTTCCATGGTGCTTGGTGGCGGCGACATGTTTCTCCGTCAATTTTTGTCGTCGGCTGTAGATTTCATTTGAGATATATATATTTCTCCGTCAATTTTTGCCACCAGTCGTAGATTTCATATTATATATATATATAGAGAGAGAGAGAGGTGGGACCCACTCTTTAATATTAAAAAAAGTGGATCCCAGTTTTAATAACCCATAGAGATCACGTGGGGGCTAAAGTTAATGATAGTATTAAAAAATATTTTTTTATACAGGTCAGCATGCCACGTCGTCAACTTAACACAGCGCCCGACGGAAATTTGACGACGGGCCACAATTGAAACAAATGTCCTAGTACATGTACACAAATAAGACAAATGAAAGTACATGTCACAATTGAGACAAAAGTCAAAGTACATGCTATATTTAGAAATTTTCCCAAGAATCAACTAGATATATTGAGAAGAATAGAAAGATGGAACACATTGCTTCGAGCAGAACTCAAGAAATGGGAAAAGGACCGTGCCTTAAGGCTTTCACAGCTGAAGGTAGGGTTGTCCATTCAGTTCAAACCGAATTGAATTAAATCAAATCAAAAAAAAAATTATACCAAAATTCCAACCCGAACTCGAACCGAATTATGCCTAAACCGATCTAACCCGAACCAAAATTATTCGGTTTGGTTCGGTTTCCAACCCGAAAACCGAAATTTTAATTAATTCGGTTAAAAATTAAAAATTAAAAATTATTGCCCAATACCCATTTACTTACTTGGGTTAAAAAATTAAAAATATATATATTATTTTTCAAATTAATTCAATTTTCGGTTCGGGTTAGTTCTCGGATTCCGAGAACCGAATCCAAACCGAAACTCAAAATTCAGGTTCGGTTCGGGTCAAGAACCGAACCTGCAATCGTTGAAACTGAACCGAACCGAATCGAAAAATTTGATTAGGTTTTTCAGTTCGGTTCGGTGTGAACCAAACAATGGACACCCCTAGCTGAAGAGACCATATATGTCCCTAGGAAAAGAGATGGCGAATATTTGGCGTTGCCTCTTTCCCCCTCCGGATTTTCCTTCTCCTACCCCCACCCACCCCGATGGTGATCCCCCACCTGATCCTCCTGGTTCCTTTGCTCTTGCTCCGCTCCCTAGAGGCCCTGGTGCTTCCTCTTCAGTACTCGATCGCTCGTGATCTCGTCCCTCGTCTTATGCAGCCCCTATGTCGTGGGCTCAACTACTCCGTGGAGATGAGAGCTCTCGATCTCAGGTGAGCTCCAACTCTACTATTCGCCAGATCCACTCGGCGACCCTTGATACGGTAAATTTCTCCTCTGAACAATTTCGCTCCTGGTCGGAGCCTTGGGAAGATTGTCTTATTGGCATGTTTTTTGGCAAAGCCCCCCCCATCTTTCAATCATTTCTTCTTTGTCCAGACGAATTTTTTCTGAGCATAATTTTGTTTCTATGATGGATTTAGAAGACGACTATTTTATTTTCTGCTTTCGAGATTCTCTCACTGGGGGTCTGTATTCTTTGCGCAGTCTTACTCTGCGTCTCACCCCTTGGCGCCCCCTTTTCTGACCTTGGTGTGAAATCTTTTCTTCTGCCCCTGATATCGGTTCGTTTTATCGGATTGCCTCTTGAGCTTTACAAGTTGACTTTTCTTATGGTACAGTCTCTTAGTAAAGTTTTAGTTGTCGACCACCTCTCATCCAACTTTGAATGTGGTCAATACATCCGAGTTTGCATCAAAATTAATTTAGCCTTGTCTTTACAGCAAGGTTTATGGATCAGGGAATTGAATAAAGAAAATTTTCAACTGATTTCTTATGAGAATTTACCATCTATTTGTTTTTCCTGTGGTTTGATCGATCATCGTGAATCGAATTGTCCATCATGCATTACTATCGCAAAGCCCTCTCGTCCGGTTTCTATTTTTTCCACTCCGATGGTGGCCACGGTTTCTTTGGATTCGTCGGACTAAAATGTTTCTTCTGGATATTCTATTCTTGTTCCGAGTCTGGTTGTTCCGTCATCGGAGCCTACGTGCGTTTCGTGGGTCCTTGTCGCCCGTCTGATTCGTGGATATTCTATTCTTGTTCTGACTCTGGTTGTTCCGTCACCGGAGCCTACGACCTCCTAGGCGCTCGCGCTCGGCGTCTGCTTCCAGTGACTTTGCTCGACGTGGTCGATCATCGACACGTGCTCGTCCTGCCCCTGACATGGCACATGCCCCCCCACATGATGCCTGCTTCGGACTCTGAACCTAAAGATGGCGAGATCTTCCCTGGCGCCTCAACTTTTGACACCGGGGCAGCCCATGATGGCTCTACTGCTTCCCACTACCCGAGGCCCCCCTCGGCTTCCACCGTATGAGATACGCCTGGCAACGTGATCTCCCTGCATCCTCCATACGTCTCCTTGCCTTGTGCCCCAAACCCTGCTCCTTCGTACGTGCGGCCTGTGCCTCGCGCAGGCCAACCGTTGCGCACTCGGGTTCGATCCCTAAAAGTCTTGGATCGGTTAGCCTGTTTGCCCAATGGTCCTCTTTTCCCTCTAGCTTGGGTGCTTTCCGCTTCTCACCTGAACTCAAATCTGCCCGCTGTAGTGTTAACTCAAAACCCTGCTACCCCTCCATCCTCTTCTTTTACCACTTCGCCAAATCCCTCCCCCCCTCTCTGACAACATGCCAACCCCCCTTCTGCCCCTGTGCACCGCTCCATGGACGAGCTTATCCAAGACCTCTCCTTCGTCTTCTTCACCCCTCGTCCGGACATCCCCCTTGCTCCTCCTCGTAAACCTTCTCATCTCCCTCGCTGAGCTCCTAAGCCACCAAAACCACAATATATCTCCCCTCTCCCATGGGTCCTATTCGTTCTAAGCACCCCCGTGGTTCTGATGTTGTTAGTCTAGACGACTCCTCTAATTTGATCGCCTCTTTGGTCATTATCCCTATTCCTCCCACCCTTGGTTCCTTATGAACTGCATCTGCTGGAACGTCTGCGGCGCATGGCGCCGACAGGTAAGGGACCAGGTATCATTGTTTATTCGGATTTTTTCTAATAATCTTATTGCTTTACAAGAAACGGACTGTGGCTTTTAACTTCATTAAATCTCTTGGCCACAACTGGCGTGGGGTGTGGTTGGGGCTTCTGGAGGCATTTTGTTAGCCTGGAACACCACAATCCTTACTGTGCAAGTTTTAGCGGTTCAACCGCAATGTATTTCTGATGTAGTTGTTATAGTTAATCTTCCTCCATTCCTTTTTTCTACCATTTATGCTTGCACTAACCCGAACATTCGTTTCGATTTTTTGAACGCTTTTTCGAACTTTGATTTGTGAAGTTTTTCGTGGTTCTTGTGTGGCGACTTTAACTGTATCTTGAATGAGCATGAAAAGAAAGGTGATCTCCCCTTTCGACTTTCAAAATCTGTTCATGATTTTAGAGACTTTGTTCATCATAATGGCCTTATTGATTTGAGTTTTCATTGTATTCCTTATACTTGGACAAATAATCACTCTGGGTTTTCCCGTATTTCGATATGTCTTGATCGTGCTCTTTGTAATGCCGCCTGGCTGCACTTTTATGACTCAGTGTCTGTTAAACATTTACAATGTGAGATTTCGATCATTTTTTGCTTTTGATTAATATTGTGCAAAACAGAAGGTGTAATAAACTTTTTAAATTTCAAAACTTTTGGGTGGAGTATCCAGATTCTATGAGATTGTTAGCAAAGCTTGGCTTGAAATACCTGTAAATCTTTCACCTCAAAGTGAATTTGCCACGAGTTTAAAATTTACGCAATTTTCTCTCTGATTGGAATTGAAACAAACTTGGTTTATTAAAGAATTCTTTGGCTACTGTTGGTGCTGAAATTGAAAGTTAGGAACTTCTTGATGTTGGTGAAATGGCCACACTAGAGGGGGGGGGGTTAAATAGTGTGTTAACTAATCAATTAGCCTCAATCCGATTTTAATCGTTTCTTAAATTACTTAGGCAATTCACAATTGTACGACTAAATGCGAAAGCGAGTAATAAAGATAAGCAATGTGATACACAAAAAAATAATGCTAACACAAGTATTTATAGTGGTTCGGCCCTAATGCCTACTCCATTACCTAAGTACACCGTTTAGGATTTTCAAACTTAGCTTTACTAGATTATACTATTTCCCTTACAAAGAGGACTTTACACCGAAAAGTCTCCGCTATCAAACTGAAGGCACTTCCAAACCCGGAAGTATCCCGCCTTCCTACCGAGAGCACTCTCCCACCTCAACCTAAGGGACAACTCAACTAATTCTAGTAAACTAAGTTTACAATTGTGGATTTAAGCCTTAACACCAAGGCAACCACTAACTCAATCAACCTAGTACTCTAAGTTCACACACACTCAAATACAATGAAATAAACAACAAAATACAACAATAAATGGAGCAATAAATCAAACAATAAATTACTTATCTCCACAATAAGATTCTTAGCTTCTACTTGATGCCTTTGATGATGAAGCAATGAAGTAAATGCTCAATCAAGGAGACGAAAGGTTCAAGCTAGGATTTTCACAAGATTTGCTCAATGAGAGCTTAGGATTGATCAAAAGATGGCTCAAGGAGGTTAGGAATGATCAACATCATGGAGGAAGGCTCTCATGGCTTCCTATTTATAAGCCATGAAGAGAAGAGAGAGTTCCCCTCTTCTCAACGGGCGGATTTTTGCCCGTTACCGACCGCTAGCCGGTCGATCGTCGGTCGACCGACCGACCGACCAAAGGCTTTTTTCTGCTTTCTAGCAACCTTCGGTTGACCAAATTGTCTACTGCCAATTTTTGACCCTATTCGGTCGACCGAACCTAGGCTGAGCTTAATTTTTTCAGCCTTCTTCTTGCGCACTTCATTTTCGGGTTTCGGCCTTCAACATGCGACAACTTGGAGAGCTTTCCATATGTTCTTTAGACTCGTCCAAGACGTCTTTGGTGCACACGTCGAACTTCGAGAGATTTCTACGACGAACCTGAACGCGTCGATCAATGTCCTTCTAATTTTCCGATTTCTTCGATATTTCCGATCGAGGACATCAAGTGCTAATCGATATGGAATCCAAAAATATTTCTCAATGAAACATTAATTTCATGTTTGTTATCATCCAAACCGAGATTAAGACCAAGGTAGAAAACCTTAGGCCAACAATTTCCCTTTTTTTATGATGACAAACATCTTTAAGAAAAACTATATATTAAAGCACAAAGGATATCAACTAAGGGATTTCTCCCCCTATCAACATGCATATCTATGAAAATAAACTCCACCTATCTATATGCATGGTCTTCCTATATTTTTTTCCTTTTACCTATATTTTTCTCCCCCTTTTGACATCAATCAAAAAGGACAAGAAAAGTAAATCTAGTCAAAGTTGAGACTCTAAAATTATTTTTCATGAAACAAAGCCAACCAACTCAAGGGATGAAAACAAGACATCGAATAAGAGACTGAGTCATACATGATAGCATTAGCTAATAAATAAATTTCAAGTCTATAAATCATGTATAAGCTTAAGTATAGATATTTTCATGTATCGATCAAGTAGTCAATAATCATTTTAGAAATGATTTTTCTCATCAAATAAGTAGAAGGATACCATAACTGAATTTTATATATCATACTTCAAGTCTTGATCAAAGATTTCGACGAAACTCCAAAGTATCGAAAAATGAGCACTTGGGAAGAACGATACTTTAAAGTTTCGAAGTCCAATTTCAAAAATCCAAATCAAATCGCATGCATATTCAAGATTTTCGAAATTTTTATGTCATAAAATAGATTTTTCAAGAAATATGCCGATTTAAGAATCAACGTGAAATCATTTTTTTGCATTTTTCTAAAATTCATTGAGTTCTAGTGGCATTTTCGTAAATAACTAGAATTTTTCATGAGTTTTCAGTTTTCATTCAAACTTTCCAGATATCAAGATATAATCATTTAAGGCATGTTTATCAAGTTTGAAATGAAAATGATGTCATTTGGTCAAAATTTTACCTTAGCACAATTTCATTCAAAAACAAGCATGATAACATGAAATTGCTAAGTATCAAATTTTATCATTTACTCATGATTTTTCAAACATAGACACTTAGACACCTTACATGAGTAAATCTAAACATATTTGTGAAGTTTGGACTCAAAATGAGATTTCTAAGTCAAATTATTGATTTAGGTCAAAATTTTTCAAGTTTGAGTCCCCTAAGGTGAGCTAGTTATCATTTTTCGCATTTACACATGATTTTTCAATTTTAGCCACATGAAAGTAGATCATAAGTCAGCTCAAACATATTTATCAAGTTTCAACTTAAAATAAAGTCTCTAAGATGAAATTATACCTAGATCACATTTCATTCAATCTAGATGAAATGAAATTACCTAAATATCAAAATTTTATCTACTCATGAGATTTCAATCAATTATCATGCAAAATCATTCATGAGCATAGAGAAATTATTTTATCAAGAAAATAGAGGTGTTATGCAAAAATTTTGCCAAAATAATACTCATACATCATTTCTTGAGAAATTGCATAATTTTTATTTTTTTTCCAATTTTCTTTAGCCTTCCAAATTTATCACTTTCTCAACTTGCAAGTAGGCTTCATTAGTATCATTATGAAATCATATATCAACTAGCAAGCTAACTTACTAAATTGCAAGGGTTCAATGCAAAGCCTCATTTAAAAGTCTTAACCTATGCTAGATAGTAGAGATTCATTTTAAAGGAGTTATCATGATATCAAAATGAATCAAAGAGATCTTAAAATATGAAAATTTTAAAAGTAAGATATCCAACCCTTCCTATTGGTTGAAAATCGAAAGGCCACAATGAGCCTACGATTTAGAACCGCAAGGTTGCATGCGCCCGTTATAGACTACATAGGTCTCATAAGAGACCGAAAATAAAAAATAAAATTATTTTTTAAAAGATTCTTATCAAGATCGAGGAATCTACTAATATTAAGCACACATCAAAACTCCAACTCTAATTTAAAACAAGTATAGGTTGATATCAAAGTGTTTGATGCCAATAATTTAATTACCCAATGCATCATGATGACTTGAAGTTGCAACTTTGAAATGGTACAATTTTTTATTTCTCAAGAAACTTCAATCAACTAACTTTATCTCACCCTTGTGTGGTAGCCCCCCCTACAATAAAGCAAGAAACCTTTGGTATCCAAATAGCTTTGGGTCCTTGGGGGTCAATGGGCTTAGACACCCAAAGTGTCTTAACAACACTAGGGTTCACTTTAAAAGCACAATCATAAATTGTATGCCCATAAATGCTACAACAAAAACAATGACTCTGAAATACTTTCTTTTTACCATTCTTATGATCATGAGGTCTAATGTTAGAATGTTTGGCATGAGAAATATGATGAACATTAGCATTCTTAGATGGAATATTTTTCTTCATAGGATTTCTAAAAGATAAAGCATTTGATAAATTACTAGTTTTCCTACTAAGAAAACAACCTCATTTTTTAAGTCATTCATGGATTTGTGTAAAACTTGTATTTGAGATTTCAACAAGCAATTTTCATTTCTCAAAATATCATGCTCAAATTTGAAATCATTTGTACAATCCTTACCATTGAGATTTACATTATTTTTCGTGTTCTCATTTTCTTCTCTAATTTTTGAAATCTTAATTAACAACTCATCATTCTCAATTTCTAATTCTTCATTTCTATGTTTCAAGTCCTTAATTTCAAGTTTTAAAGCATCATGACAAAAATCAAAAGAGCTAGTATTCAATTTTTTATTTTCTAATTCATGCACATGAGAACTAAGCCTTAAATTTTCCTTATTCTTTTTCATGAGCAAGTCATACATCTTTTTACATTCTTCTAGTAGTTCTTCATATGACATATCAATGGATTTAGAGCTACTAGAATCTGTCACGCCCCAATTAAGGTCAGGGTCACATGACTGGCTAGGGTATACATGCATATACCCCGAAGCCTAAACCATACACATGCCAAATCAAATAATGTAGCGGAAAGAAAACAACAAGTTTTATTTTAAAGGAAAAACGAACCAACACTAAGTTTAGTTTAATAGCTCAGAAATGAAGAAAAATGCGGAAATACGATTAAGTCCAATAGTTCAACAGTTTAGACAAAATAAAACCTGAAATAAACGACATAAAAGTCCTCAGGGCTACAACTCCAAATCAAATCAACAAAAGTGCATGACTACTACCAAAAGACTCGACTACGACCCTAACTAGGACTGCTATGAGATCATGCGGCTCCTCTGCCCTCCAGCAGTGCAAAGTGCTCCAGGTCACCTCACCGGTCAAGTTCTGCAAAACAAAACAACAATAACTGGTGAGTTTAAAGAACTCAACGAGTGGTTTTACCCACCCTCGCAAATAAACACAGAGATAACAGGAATAAAATATATCTTTAAAATGACAATGTCATAAAGGTGTGATTAGCTACTAGGCCAACAGGCCACCCATGCCCATGGCATATATCCCTCCAAGAAGTGCATCAGGCCGAAGCCCTTCAATGCCCGAAGGCAACCGTGCATACTAGGGAAGTGCATCAGGCCGAAGACAACCACATAAACTAGGATAATCGAGAAGGCTCTCCGAACTTATCCCACGAAGTTGAACCAGAATAATCGGCAAAGACCCTCCGAACTTGTTCTACTGGTTAGGAATTTGGCGACCAACCACCCGGGCATAGCCCGTAATCCGACTTCTAATTGTGTCGCTCCGCCATACTCAAGGATTTGGCGCAACAAGACTTAGGTCAAGATTCTCCTACGGTGTCCTAGAGGTGTTCTCATCATGAAGCGTCTCAACACTCCAAACCCGACCTCTATCCTTTAGACTCGTATTGTCATGAACCCGTGTGGTTTCATTTCATGCATAATTTATCAATTGGTTCATAACAAATTATGCTCACCCTCAACTCAATTTTAATTATATAATTAAAATTTAGATAATCTCAATTAGGGTTTTATTTTAGGTTACTATTCTGTCCAGAACTGCTGTGTCTAACCTCGATCTAGTCTCCAAAGTGTGTCCTTTGTTTTCAAACTATATTTTTTGGTCGAAATGATAGGTTACACGACTATGTTTAAAGATCTAACCACAGATTCAAAAATTAGAGAAATCAAAAATTAGCCCAAATTCAACAAACAATAGATAAACAACGGATAACATGAAATAAAATCCGAATTTTACATAATTAAATCCCTAAATTACTACTATTACATATTCAAGTCATCATGCCAATCATGCATACAATCTCATAATTTTACTAAATAAATATTGAGAATATCTTAATCAAGAATCATGGAAGTTAATTAATCTATAGCATCAAGAACATCTAGAACTCCAAGATGAGGTTGCATCCAAGATTCACAAGATTAAATCCAAGAAAATCACCGATCTTCAATTAACATATACCATGAAACATGATCTAAACTCAAAATCCAAGCATGACATAGGAAACAAGGAAAGACTCAAGATCAATAAAAAAAGAAACCATCAAGATCATGAAAATCTTCAAAACAGTTTCAAGAAATCCGACGAAAAACCCGAAGAGAGAGGGTAAACCACTCACATGAAAAGGAAAAAGGATTGGAGAAGGATTTTCAATCGACGGCCTTCGATTTCGGCTCCAAACCCCAACGGCTCGACCCAAAGGAAGAAGAAGAAGAGGCGGCGGCTCACTCCAAGCCTCCGGCTTGGAGAGAGGGAGAGAGAGGAGAAGAGGGCGGCTCGGCTGGCTCCTCTTGGCTTGGCTCCAAGGGAAGGAAGAGAGAGGAAAGGAGAAGGAGAGGTTCTGGCGATTCGGCTCGGCTGAAGGTGACGGCGGCTCCAAGGGGAGAAGAGGAGGGGGCGGCTAGCGGCTTGGGCTGTCGGCTGGCTCCTCCTCTCACAATTGTGTGGCTCCAAAAATTGGAGCCACGACCTAGGGGAGGGCGTTTTATAATTCCTCCTCAACCCTAACCCTTCTAACTTAAGCACAATCTGCATCCACTTAAGCCAAGTCCAACCCGCTAATCCGATAAACTTAATTAAATTAATTTAAGTTTGATTAAACACACAATTAAATCATAAACATCTAATTAAATGCACACACAAAGGCATAATTCATAATTATCCAAACACCACAATAATTAAAATAATTTCAATCACTCAAGCCTAATTTCATATATTCATAAATTTATATTCTACTTACCCGAGCTCGCAAGCTCGCTCCGGACCATGAGTCGACTCGGCTCGACCACGAACTAGTCCACGAATGAAACACAGTATCAGCATAGTTTTGCTGACTTTTACAATTGGTTTTCATTTTCAGATCTAGTCTTGGATTTTGACTTGGGACATAGTATAAATAGGTTTGGTTGATATCATGGGGACATATTACAATCATATCTAATCCTAAACCTAGGTTAAGACTCGATAGCCTCCTGAGTGATTTAACTCGACTATTCACAATTTTTCAGATGAACTTTGTAGGTATATCGTTCTATCAACCTGAACTCAAAACTTAACATATGAGTTATATTCATGTTTGTTATCATCAAAATAGAGAGTGAGGCCTAGATTGAACCCTTGGGTCAACAAAATGTTCTCTCCTGAGATTATAAACGCTATAAGTCATCCTGGCTCCGGGTCGACCTGCAAAGACACTCTGACGCTCAAGCGAGGAGGTATTCAAGATGTGTCTATAAGAAATTGGATTCAATAGAATACTTATAGATTCAGAATTTCGTTTATAAGGTAGGTTTTTGGTGAAAGGAATTCGGCGAGAATTTCTCCTTGCCGAATTGTGTCCCTTAATTGTGCTATAACTATGTTTGAATCTTAGGGTGTAGGCTTAAGATAAAAATGCCCTTGGGGTTCCCGAGCGGATCCCCCGAGCCGGACTTAGGCCAGCCCAGCACAATTTAGGTCTCTAAATGGCAGGGCGAGTTATGCTTCATGGGTCTATCAAACGGGTCCGAGGAATTAGTTCGATCCATATATCTATAATAAAAAGTAAATATATTTGTATATACTGCTCTACATAAATTGTTGTGCACCACAGTAGTTATATATTCATGTACGATCTTTAACTGTGTGAATCTATGTTGGTAGGCCAAGCGTTCGACGAACTATTGTATATAGAAAAAAGAAAACAAGTAATGGAGAACTGATGGGATATGTTCTTGAGATTGAGAATTTCTCTGAGAGGGAGACTACTCTATTATTTTGTTTTATATTCTACACCCAATGCAATGGTTCATATAATGTGGATGCATAGGTTGAGCATCGATGGATTCGTTTAACTAACTGAACCGAACCAAAATAAGAATTTTTTGTTAACCATTATCGAATAAAAAAAAATCGATTCAGTTAATCGAATTTTCGGTTCGATTTGATTAATTTATCGAACTTATTGAAAAAATCAAAAAATAAAAGTTAAATATACATTACCACACTACAACAAATATAGCAAATGGTGACATATTTTTCTCTTAAGGATGCTTTTTTGCATCACTAATTACTTCACCGACGCTACTTACAAGCATCTCAGATCATTGTGTCCCCAATAATTTTTGAGACGCAAAGATCTAGCGTCAGTGATTTTTGACGAAGACGCTTTTTAATTGTGCCTCCTGAATAATATTTGGGACACAAAGGCTTGACGTTAGTGATTTTCGACGGAGACACTTTTTAGGTGCGTCTCCAATGCAACTTGCGTATTCAAGACGCAAAGGCCTAGCATTAGTGATTTCTAGCGAAGACGCTTTTTAATTGCGTCTTTAATGTAACGTGCAACGTTTTTACTAAAAGCGTCTCCCAATTGATATTCGTGATGCACATGTCTTTGCGTCTCAAATATTAATGTATAATATATATATATATATATATATTGTATATTATAACTAAATATTTTTATAAATATTTATTTATATTAATCTATTATATTGGAACAAATTAATTTATATTTAATTAATATAAAATATATATTAATTCATATTAATATATAGAATATATATTATATTATATATTAGTGTATGAGTAGAATAAATAAAATCTCAAAAATTAAATGTGTCAACACAATAATCTTCTGCAAGGTTCAAATGAAACATTAAAAAGTGAATAGTGTGTTACAAATCAAATTTATAAAGCTAACATCACATAATAGGTTTAGCACATCCTCAAACAATAATATTAACATCCTCAAGCTCACTGTTTTCATATGCTGATAACATCCTCAAACAACAATATTAACAACATAATAAAAATTCCTTAAATAATTCGAAGGATTCCATCTCTGATCATAATTTTGTTCGAGTCCTGCATTATTTGTCAAGGAAAACGAAGCAAATAAGTATGAGAAAAATTTCTTAATAAAGCATTCGCTATTAATGAAGGAAAGACGCAAAGACGTACAAAGATCGTTATATTTATTGCAAATTTGTTAATTACCAGCAAGATAAATGATATATGGTGCCTTGTGTATGGCATGGCTGCTTTCCTGTTGACTAACTGTTCGATTTCAGCTATTGAAATTTGATCCAAAGGGTTGGCCAGAACATGTTGGCCCAAGATGAATTCAAATGTTTCAATTCTGCACAATAAAAAAAGAGGTTTAACTTTAGAATTAAATTAGAATTACAATTAGTGATAAAAAAGAGGATTCAATTCTTTGATTAAGAGGGTGAACCTGTCTGCAAATCGGAGGCATGGTCTACTTCTACATCCAAGTTTAGGATTAGAACAGCTTAAAAGAACAACTTTTAATGCAGGATTTACCTGCTACCACCATCAACATTCTCATTGTTCTGTTCAACATCATGATCAGCTTTCTGTTTCATCTCAAGCTCTCATTGTTCACGTTATTCTATGTCAGTTAGTTCTTTGTGATATATAGTAAAATTTAAAACTTACAAAGCAGCCTCCACATCAGTTCTATGTAAACAAGAGGGTACAAAAGAATGTTTTCCTCTCCAGATTTAGCTAGTGCTTCCATCAAATTAGCACATCAATTAACAAAAGCTAACCATGTAAACTATCTCATTTTTTAAAACAATTTCAATGTGGTTGAATAAATTACCTCTTGCCTCAGCTTTATTTTGGCATGAGCTGTGGAAAGATGAATTATAGTCTCTAAGGTTCTTGCAGTAAATGGAAGTGTGCCTCCTCCAGCCTACGAAAGAAATTATTTTATCAGAGACCATAAATTTGATTACATTCTCAATAAAATAAAGTATAGCTTAGTTTATAAGAAATAGAGTAAATACCCAAAAAAATACGAACTTTAGACATTTTTTCATTTTTAGTATAAACTTTTTCCGTTAGCAAAAAAAAACCAACTTTCATTCCGTTACTCCGTTTAGCATACACCGTCATTTTTGACGGTTTTTGCTGATGTGTCACTTAACAATGACGACGTGGCAAATTTTATACTACATGAATTATTATTTTAATTAATTTTATTATTAAAAAATTATTATTATGAATGACGTGGTCCTTCTTCAAAAAAATCTTAACGCTAACTGCACTCCACGGGTCGTCGCCGGGGATGAGCTTGTTGTCATCGCAGGGTAGAAGCTCTTCGTCTTGTCGTCGCAGACCTCTCCGCAGGAGAGATTGCACGCAAGGTCGGCGAGAGGAGGTGCGACCTCTTCGCCTCTCGACCTCTCTGCCACGCACGGCCTCTCTGGCAGAGAGGCGGAGAGGAGGCGGAGGTAGAGAGGCCGCGCGTGTCGCACGACCTCTCTGCCACGCACGGCCTCTTTGGCAGAGAGGTCGCGCAACCTCTCTGCCAAAGAGGCGGAGGCAGAGAGGCCGCGCGTGATCGCGCGACCTCTCTACCACGCGCGGCCTCTTTGGCAGAGAGGAGGCGAAGGCAGACAGGCCGCGCGTGATCGCGCGACCTGTCTGCCGCATGCGGCCTCTCTGCTAGAGAGGCAGAGAGGAGGTGGAGCCAGAGAGGTCGTGCGTGATCGCGCGACCTCTCTGGCGGCGTGTCCTCTCCGCCGACCTCTCCTCTCGCCACCTCTCTGGTGCGACCTCTCATCTGAGATTGACGAAATTTTAAGGTTTGAAATGGGTGCCGCCGTCGTCGTGGAAGAAAGGAGGTGAGGAAGAAGGTGTGGTGGAGAAGACAAGATATATCAATATTTTAGTCAATAATATAACCTACGTCGCATTATTTATTTTACATGACTTCTTTTTTATGTCACGTTGTCACTATTAAGTGACACATCAGCAAAAACCATCAAAAATAATGGTGCGTGCTAAACGGGATAACAGAATGAAAGTTTGTGTATTTTTTTGCTAACGAAAAAAAATTATGCCAAAAATGGAAAAATGTCCAAAGTTTGTGTTTTTTTGGGGTATTTACCTTAAGAAATATAAACTACTCACTGATGACAAAATAGGAAATATGAACAATTCTAACATTCCCAATTTTGTCATAATATAAAGTATAGATTAGTTCAATTCCTAAAAATTCTAGTTTTGAAATAAGTGGTCACTCAATTAAAAGATTAAATGAGAGCATAGAGAATGAGTTTGAAACCTGTCCCATTATCCTGGGTCTGTTTGGTCAGCGAAATCAAATCTATTTTCATGGTTTCTGTTTTACTGAAATCAGAATAGTTTACGAAAATATGTTCGGTTCAGCGTTTTCAGGAAACTGAATCGAAATCAGAATGAAAACGAAATCAATTTCTTAATAAAAATGAAAACACCAGAATATTATTTTGTGTGGTTTCGAGACTGTCGATTTCGTTATCAAAATGCACTGGCAACTTTGTAATTATAAATATATTTTTTATAAAATTAAATAATTTAAAAATAAATAAAATTATATCTAATTTTTAAAAATAAAAATAAAAATAAAAACCATCATTTTCAACTCAAACTCTTATCTTAAATTTATTTCTCAAAAATCTTTAAATACTTAAATTATGCACTTGTTAAGTAAAATGCAACATAAATTAATTTTTTAACCATCATTGTAGTATTTTTTTTAGTGTCTAAAAAATTTATTAGTTGCCAAAATTATTATTTTTTATTTTTTAGTGCAAAATTACTATAAATAAAAATAAAAAGTATTATTATTAGCCACTAAAATAAATTTTTATCTACTATAATATTAATATAAATTGCTATAAAAATTTATTTATTTTGAGTCACTTAGAGATTTTTTTAAAAAAAATAATTAGTAAAAAGAAATTATATTTTAAAATGAATGGCAAAATTGAAACTTTGGTCACTTAGTTATGGATTTGGAAAAATTCAAATTCATATTATGGATCTGAAAAAAATTTATATCCATATTATGGATATGAGTAATTGCTCAACATTTAACTACTACTAAACATGTTCAAAAAAAAATTTATAACCAAATAAATATTCATTGGTTTCAACTAACTAAAATTGATGTTGTTTTTATTAATCAAATCAAATACGTTTTTCAAAAAATTAAAAATTAAAAATTAAAATCAAATTTTCAAAATCAAGTAAGCTTATTTGTGTGTGGGTTTATGTGTGTGGGCTTATTTGTGTATAGCCTTTTATAGTTTTGCTCTCGAGTAACTCAGTCCATGGTCCAGCCTAATCCATTAAAGCAGGTGGATTGGTTGTGGTACCTTACGGATGAGATATAAAAAATCTGGAATGTGTTTCTTGGATACTAAAAGGATTGAAGCGAACACACTGCTAGAAACATTGATAGAAGAATAAAGGTGAAATGAAACAACAGCTTCATTTAGCATAATAACATTTTAAACCATCTAAGACTCATTAAACAAAAAGATCGGTAAAGGAATAATGACACATCATCTTCTCTAGAAAACTAGTGAAATCACATTTTAAGAGCAGAAAGAACCAAGAGTAAAAGTGGCAGTAGCTGAGATGAAACATAACTAAATAAAGAGAAAAGTAATAGTAGTAACGTTTAAAAGATTAGATCATATCAAATTCATGTATCTGCATTTCCAACATTTCTATATTAATGTCAATAGAAGAACTAAATTTTTTGGCCGCCATACTATTACAATCAGTCATAATCATCCATCACCCTAATTTTTTAAACTGAACACACATAATGTAACACTTAACTATCCTACTACGTTTTTTTCAAATATTCTATTAAATATCATTCTATTAAACTCATGAATTTATATACATTGAGAGTACCAAATACTATGTTGTCCGTTGTTGTCCTCACAAGCCCAACATCAAGTAGAGCACAATAATTAGTCTTCTCATCTACAAAGTTAAGAAATTCATATTAACTAACCAGAAGCATTGCATGCAAAATTTATTGCAATGTAGACATAAACTACCTCTTCTTCTCTTGTATTTGACCTGATAACGCTTGAAGTAAGCTTTGCTCTTCTGAGATTTGACGAATTGAAGACCTGAAATATTAATAATATTATTGAATTGGGTCATAGAGAAGCATTCAGTGCCTTTACTTGAGCATAATAGAACACAAGACACAACAACAAGTATTTTAGTTATACTAAACAGATAGCCTATCATGAAAAAACTTGTAAACTTATAATAACAAGAATTAAAATATTGGGAAGATCTTATGAGGAATGGAGCAATATTGTAAACTCATGAATTGATATACCTTAAGCGTATGGAGAAATTTGTCCGAATCATTTTCCCTAGATACAAATGATCACGTTACATAGTATATAAATAAAATTTACAAAAGGATCATTGCAAGGAGTATCTCATAATATTTATGTCACCTACGTTTGTGATTAAATGCTCCCCACCGGTATAAGCCACCATCAAATAACTACTTAGATTCATGAATATAATGAAAGAAATGCATTTACTTATTTGTGATTAAATATTGCTTCAATTCAGAGAAGGAAGATACATAAAGAAATGCATGCAAAAAGATGAACAAGCTGCATGAACAAGCTGAAGGAAGATACAAAAAGAAATGCATGAAAAAGCTACAGGAACAAAACAAGATTCAAATATAATATTTGAAAGCTTGCGTTAATTTAGGTTGACACATCTCGATATGTTAGAAGCATATCCATCTGGCACTTTCAAATTTTGAAGAACAGTCAAAAACAAATCTTTCTCCTGTAAAGACATGTTGTAGGATGCCGCCGGTAAATATGTTTTCCCATTAGGAAGAACTTTGGGATGAAGCTCATGCCTAATACCCATATCTTGCAAGTCAAATCGTGCTTTTAAATTATCTTTACTCTTTCCTTCCAATTTTAGAAATGTACTAATTAAATTATCGCACACATTCTTCTCTATATGCATTACACCTAAATTATATCGAAGTATATTATACTGCCAATAAGGTAAATCGAAGAAGATACTTCTTTTCCTCCAAACTGATCATGTCCCATTGGTGGCAGATGTGTCGACAATTTCATTTGGGTGTACATTTTGGACATCATCTACCTCAACTGCAAGTTCACTTAAGTCGTCTGCATCCTCAAACATGCCTTCAGCTTGAGATGTAGACCTAGCTTCCCTTGCCCTCTTCTTCGAAGAACTTGATGCTTTTCCATACACGTGATTCAACAGTTCAACTTGTTTCAAGACTTCGACACCTAAAGGTGGCACTGCAAGTGGTCTCAACTCCATGGTCTCATCAAATTGATCATTTTGAAATCAGAATGCATAATTCGGTTCTAACCATCTACGATGTCCTATATAAGAAAACTTCCCTCCATGATTCAACCAGTGATAATGAGTTGACTTTTCATAGGAAGGACATGTGAATCTCCCTTTTGTACTCCAACCAGATAAATTTGCATATGTGTGAAAAACATTAACTGTCCACATAAGAGCAGCCTTTAAGTTAAAATTCTCACCGCTAAAGGAGTCATATGCATCAACTCCTTCCCATAGTAGTTTCAATTCTTGAACTAGTGGCTGCAAATAAACATCAATGTCATTACCAGATCCCCTTTCCCCTGGAATCACCATTGATAAAATAAGTGAAGGTCTTTTCATGCATGCCCAAGGTTCTATGTTGTAAGTAATTAGCACAATTGGCCAAGTGATGTATGTTGTGCTTATAGTACGGAATGGATTAAATCCATCACTAGCTAGGCCTAGCCTCACAATTCGAGGATTAGAGGAAAAACTTAGATATTGCTGATCAAATGCCTTCCATGCGGCTGCATCTGCTGGGTGTCTCAAAACCCATCCTTTGACCATTTTTCTTCATGCCACCTCATTGATATAGCTATTTTTGATGAATCGTAAAGCCGCTTTAGTTGAGGTACCAATGGAAAATAACGCAAGACTTTAGATGGTCTTCTTTTCTTTGGCGTGGCAGTATTCCCATCGACTGAATCATCATTCCCGTTCTCTTTATTTGATTCCCACCTTGAACATTCACATACGTGACAAGAATCTCCATCTTGTCCACCCCAAAATAACATGCAGTCGTTCGGACAAGCATGGATCTTTTCATATCCAAGGTTCATTTCCTTTAGCAACTTTTAGCATCATAATATGACGATGGCACGGATGTACCATCTGAAAATGCCCCATTAAGTAAATCAACTAATATGGAGAAAGATTTTTCGGATCACCCATTAAATACTTTTAGATGATAAAGGCTTAATACGAAGGATATACTATAAAACTTTTGACAGCCCAGGTAGAGTGGTTTATCACAATCTTGCAGCAACTCGATCATCAACTCCGGTAACACCTTCATTGACATGTTCATTACCTTCAAGTGGATGAGTAGTAGCAACAACACCATCATCCAATGATTCATCTCGACTATATCCGAGTGAATCTCTAAATAGTTCCCTCTTATCACTAGCTCCAACAATGTCTTGTTGCACACTCGACGTGCTTGTAGCACTAGAAGTGCTTTGGTGGTCAGATATACTAATAGGAGTTGATGAGTAAGATTCTCCATGGAAAACCAAGTTGTGTAACCATACAGGAAGCCATTCCATGCCAAGTGATCTTCCACCACACTTGGTTCATAGAAAAATTTATTGTAACATCTTTGACATGGGCAAACTATTCTACCATCAACCAAAGCATTCTCCAATGCAAATAAGCTAGATGTGTTCTTGGTTTTTCTATCCATGATTTATCCATGGATATAACTTTGAGCCTAGATATCAAAGCATGTTATTAGAAACAAACACAAATTATACACTTACGCACAAAGCATGCTATTAGCAACAAAGAACAACAAAGCCTAGATATCAAAGCATGTTCATTACCTCGTACCGACAAACGAGGAAGCAGACGGATGACATAAAATCCATATCATGTAACATAAGAGAATCATGTAACATAAGCATATAAAATCCATATTTTTTATGGATATTGTCTCTAGCAAGCAAACATACATGACCTTGAGAGTATTTTTTCATGATATTTTTTCATGATATTTTTTTCAAGATATTTTTTTCAAGATATCACCCAACTTTGTAGAGAGTTCATAAATGATGAAAGCAATGTTCATAGCTCCACAAGCATGACTCATGGTGTGTAACAAATGATCTACTAAGGTATGTAAATTTCAAATCAAAAAACTAGCAACTACTAAAGTTTAACCACGTAGTACATAACAAAGAGATATGATACTTGTAAGATTAGTCATAAAATCATATTAGTCAACTACTTGACAATTTTGTTCGAATCATTTGATAATCTATATGTCCTCGAAGTGGATAAGATTATCCCCTGTTATCCAAGTGTATTCTTCTTTTTGCATGATGACTTGATGAAGGACAGTATTTTGAAAACTAAATCGGATAGGTGGGTTTGACTGATTTAATAGTAATCTAACCCGTCTAAATTGAGCCTTAAATTAGCTTCATCAAGAATCAATCAAATTGAACCAATCTTAGTTAAGAACCAATGAAACACAAATCAATTTGGTAATGAAATTTGTAACTGTAGACCTGGATTTGGACCAAACCTATGCTATATACTCACATGTGATCAAACAATCAAGCAAATGGTTTGCAAGCTTGGGAGCCTTGCAGCACCTATGAATTTAGAATATTTAAATGAAAATGAATATACAAGAAAATATTAAAGATGAAGAGAAAATAGGGTACGAAGACTCACCAATTCATTGGGCAAGCAAATCCATTCATATAGAGAATAAGATGTAACATGGACTAGAATAGCTAGCAAAGTAATATCAATCTGATTCTTATCTAGATGTATATGTATACTTGGTTGCTTACTCATCTTGAATATAATGTGCAAGCATTGCAATAACTCAAGATACCTCAATGAACAAATACTGCGTATACAGCACAGACAATGTAGTAAATTGAAAAATAGATTGCTAGACAAAACAAGTCCATAACAAACACAACATCAGAGGAAAAGGAGAAGAAATGAAAGGGAGAAGAGGAAAAATCCTCATTCACAAAAATGATAACCAATAAACTATTTCGCTATAAATCAAACATGAATGGAACAGCAGAAACAGAAGGAAAAAAAACATCTAAGGAGATAAATATGTTTCATAAGAGCAACTTATTTTTCTTAGTGAAAAGGATGAGCTTACTTTATTAGTCACTAGAAATATGTATTCAACCAAATCATTAAGGTGAAAAGAGATTCAAGATGCATGGAAAAAATGAGAACCCTTTGTTAACTTTTTTTTTAAAAAAATACACAAAGATGAAATCATCTAGGTCACAAAATAATATAACTCATTTACTACAAAAAAAAACATCACACCATGCATCTCTTTCTCATGCCTCTTTCTATGTTGAATTTGCTTGATACTCACTCCTATTCTCTTTTTTGCAACAAGTACGAGGAAGTTCAGATGTTCATGAACCTGATACTATGCAGGCATGTAGAAGTGTTAGTATTCTGCTCCACTTATGTTGCTCTTACTAGAATTTTGGAAGAATGTTATGGTATGTTTGCTTCATTGGATAAGATAGGATTGAATTGAACAATATATGATGGAGGATTGGATATGAATTTTTTAAATCTGGTACATCGGATATAATATCAATTTTATATTATTTTATTCTTATTTTCTTCTAATCCATGCACTAAACAAACAATGGATATTAATTCATTTATTATCCTATCCTCCCTTATCCTATGAAGCAAACATACCCTTAGTCTTTTTCTGCTATCATCACTATTCTACTCTAGAATAAATTTAATTTAACATCCGCAGTTGTTGGGTCAAAGGCATGGTGCAAATGTGTGATGGTTTCTTCGGTCAATCAACGAGTGAGTACTTGATATGCTCCATGAGATTGTACTGAAGTAAGAAATGGAGAATCATTAACCTTTTATACCTAAACAGGAGATATGACTTGACGGAAGCGTTGAAGAAACTTAACTATGGGACGCTAATTTTTGTTGGTGATAATTCTCCATTCCACTCAGAGGCCCTTTATATGATGACTAAATTGGATACAAGATACAGTGCCTTGGTGGAGGTTCGTCATAGTGTATATTATCACACTTCTTTGTATTCATTATGGCTTTGTGATTTATGTTATTGGCCTCCCTGTTTCCAAATTGAGTTAGGCATGTGGAAAAGATAGGGGTGAGCGGGTTCGGATACCTTGTATTTTTCATGATACCCGGACCCTACCCTGTTGGAACTGATTTCTAGGTTTTGGAATCAGACCCTACCCTGTTGGAACCTGGAATCGGATCCTACCCGGAACCACAGGTTTCGATTTCGATTTCGATTCTAATTCCGGGTACCTTGTTGGAACTTGTTCATATACAGGTTCCAGGGTACAAGTTTTGGGGTACCTTGTTGGAACCTATTTTGGAATCTGTAAATGTACAGATTCCAATCGGGTACCCTATTGGAACCTATAAATGAATAGGTTCCAGAGTACAAGTTTCGATTACCGGTTTCGGATACTCGATATGTTGGACCCGGAACCGATTTTAACCGATTCTTAAATTTTTGTCCTAGACCCTACCCGAATTTAACTCGGGTCAATCCGGAACCTACCTAATCGTGTCGGTTCGAACCGGTTCCGGGTCTACCCCGTATTGTAATACCCAAAATTTTAATTAATATTTTTGTTTTATTGTTATTCTAGCGGGCTGATCCGGGGCCAAACCGAGTCGAGTTGTGATATGGCGCCAATTTGAGGATTCGGGTGAGTATGTAATAATTATATGCTCTTAATTATCACTCATGTGTTGTGTATGGGTTGTTGGGTTTGTTTTGGATTGAGCCGAGTTCGCAAGCCCGATCAGGGCTCAATTTGGATGCGAGTCTAGTTGGAGGGGTAGGGTTGGCAAAGGAGAATTTAGTAAAGAGGGGAGGAATTATAAATCCCCCCCCTTGTGTCGTACGACTCGAAAGAAGAGCCGCATGAGTACAGTCGCAAGAGAGGAGCCCCCCCCCCTAGTCGGGTTTTGCTCGCCGTCGTCGGAGATCGTCGCACGGGGATTCATCTCGCCTTCTTGTTTTCATACTTTTGGCAAAGGTGAGTGATTTAATCATCTCCTCCTTGCTTTCTACCGAAGCAGCCGCCCCTCCCTTGTTCATTCGAGTTTATGAAAAGAAATTTCTAGGTTTTGATCAATCTAGGTTGCAAATCTAACATGGAATCATTCTTGTTAATGCATGAATTGATATATGATGATGGCTCTTGCTTGAATTGATATATGATATGGCTCTTGCTGTTGTATATGATTGTGAGGGGATTCTTGTGCCGCCCCTTGTCATAGCAATCTCCTGTTCTGCCGTGGATGAAGGATTGAAAAGCTACTGTATAAGATGCAATTGATACACTAGTTATTGGCTTCTTCTTTGATTTCTATAAATGCTTTAGAAGATTTGAAAAGCTGTTGTATAAGATGCAATTGATGCACTTGATGTTGGTTCCTTCTTTGACTTATATTAGTTCTTTATTCGTGAACCAAGTGGCTACTACAAGAGGATCAAGTTCCTCTTGCCACAAGGGAATCAATTTCCCTTCTTCTTCTTTTTTTTCCTTGTCCATTGCTTGCTTATAAGTGGTTGCTTCCTACAAATTGATACCTTGTAGTAATGTTTATTGGAAATTACTTGATAATATCTTGATGTTTATATATGCTCACCTTGAATTGATGATTATACTAATTATCTAGGTTCATTATAAGTTTCATTTAAAGTAGAACAATAACAACAAGATAGGATAGAAAGACCTCACATATAGACTCACCCAAACATCATTAAAACAGTCAACATGGTAGAAATAGTGAACATGGTAGAACCAGTGAACATAGTAGAAAGCAGTGAACATAGTTGGCAAAACAGTGAACATGAATATCAAAACAGGGACCACAATTGCACTTAAGTTTGAGGCCGGTCGTATGAGAAAGAGGGCATGAAAACAATTGCTTAGCTACATGTATAAACTCATTAAACATTCTTACCACACCCTTTCTATTTATCATTGTATATCTATATTAAAATGTAAAGTATGTTAGTTGTCATGTATGGTAGACATGCACATGGATGAATATTAGGTTATGTATTATTTGGAATGGATTTTGGGATAAGTGATGATGCTTGGGCCGATGTATGGCTATGCATTGGCTACGTCCTACAATTTTGACATTTAAGAACCCAGGCGAGCTTTAGAGACATCCTGACATGTAGGACATGTCGTGGCGTCATACTTTACTCATGTATGGCGGGAAGACTTAGAAAATAGTTGATTGCGGGCGTAAGCCCGGGTGGTTGGATGGGCAAATCCCAACCAAAATTTCATTTCATTTTGAGGTTGGATGGGTGAATCCCAACCATAATTAAATTATTTGGTTGGACGGGCGAATCCCGACCCGGTTGGATGGGCGAATCCCAACCACCTACACTTAAGACTATGGGACGGAAAGCCTACGGGCAGTGGTGGCCTAACAACATGATATGAAAATGCCAAATCACAAATTTTATATCCTTCTTAAGAATAGAAATTCTGTTATATAATTGTGGTTTGGATTTGTCCTGGAGGTTCAGTGGAACCGCTCACTGAGTTCCTTATGAACTCACGTTTGTTTATTTTCCTATTTTGCATAGCCTGACCCGTGAGGTACTGGCTAGAGTACATGGCGCGGTTGGAGGGGCAAAGAGTACCATTGATCTCATGACAGATAGAGTTTAGGGAGTCGTAGTCGAGTTGTGTTTACTTTTGTTCATGCATAGTGCTCTGGAGTTGGAGTTGGGTATTACAGTTATGGTCCTTCGGACATTTATTTGATTCATGTCGGGACATTTATTTCAATTCTTGACTTTAAAATTTGTTTGGGAAAAATTTGACATTTTGCTTCATGTTTGAATATTTATTCATTTATTACTTGGCTTCTTAATAAAAGAAATTTGACATTTGTTATTTATTATTTGGCTTCCTTTATGTTAAGTTGTGTGTTAGCGTATGCATGGGGTAGGCTTCAGGGTATGGACACGTATATCCTGGCCGGTCACGTGACCTTAGGTCGGGCGTGACAAAGTGAATCAGAGCATGTGGTTCGGTCTGACTACGAACTAGAGTCTGTGCATCGTATGGGGCATAGCTAGCATGTCAGCATATGGTGTGGTTGTGTTACGAGATCAATGGGCTAAGTTTGCACCTTAGCGCGATATGTGGTTAGTAGCTTTAAAAGTTATGAATAATTTCTTGTTATTAATTATGCTTTTCTTATAAATGCTTGTGTGATGGAGCCTTTTAATGCCGCACTGAGCGGTAGTCGTAGCAACTCCACGGAGCGACTGGGACGAGGCCGAGGTCGGTGTCGAGGCCACGGTGGAGTACAGCCGACTCAGGATGCTGGGGGGCAGGATCCCATAGTTGTGCAGCTACAGGCTCGAGTGGCCGAGTTGGTTGAGGCGCTCCGCAGGGAGCATGAGCTGAGACAACAACAGTCGCAGCCGCTACCGACGACACTTGTGGTATCAGAGGTGGTAGAGCTAGTGGTGTCGGCGGTCAAAGTTCCCGGGGCACCCACATATGCAGATTTTGTCAAATTTAGGCCGTCATAGTTCACTAGGACAGACCGGCAGGTGGAGGTCACCAATTTCCTTGGTGATTGCTATGAGTTGTACGTGCAGCTCGGGTGTTCTTCTGAGGCGACTGCTTGGATGAGCGGGCTGCACCTGAGGCAATCAGCCAAGGATTGGCTTCACACCTAGAGAGACCATAGGGAGGCATATGCACCGCCCCCTACATGGGAGGAGTTCAAGGCCGCAATGGTGGAGCGGTACTTGCCATTAAGTGTCCATGATAAGCAGGCGAGAGAGTTCGAGCTGCAGCGTCAGACGAGCGATATGTTAGTGATGGACTATGAGATGGAGTTCACTCAGCTCCCGAAGTATCATCCTACCTTGGTAGCCACAAAGACCGCTATGGTTTAGAGATTCGTCGAGGGGCTAAGGTCGCAGATCGCCAGACTCATCCACTACACAGAGGATACATCATTTGTTCGGGTGGTTGACAAGGCAATCCGAAAGGAGGCATTGGTGTCGTCGAACAAACATGATGGACCCCCGAAGAGTAAGATCTGACAGGGGGTCGACCGGCTCACTCTAAGGGGACCATCACGACGGCAGAGCCACAGCATGGCAGAGGACACAGTAGTTCTAGATGTTGTCTTAAGGTTTTTAACCTTGATCTTAATCTCGGTTTTGATGATAATAAATATGGAACTAATGTTTTATTGAGATATCATTCAGGTTCCATATCGGTTAGCACACGACGCCCGCGATCGAAAAAATCAAAGAAATTAGAGGAATCAGCAAGGACGCTCATCAGCTCTCGAGATTCTTCAAGAAGTTAGATTTTAGGTTTAGGGTGTCTATATGTGTTGTATATCCTCTTTATAATGCAAAGAATCCTAAAACTAAACCTGAAACCCAAAACATGAAAACCCGAAAACCGCCCTGAATTCACTAAGCCTAAGGAGCTCCTTGGAGGGCTATATGACCTAGATAGTTTCTTGACATAAAAAATGATGGTAATTGTTCATTGGGTAGAAATTAGATACCGAGATATTTTAAAAAAAATTTGGAAGCATTTAGCCTACCCATACTTGACCCGAAAAATTAGAAAAGTTATGTTTTCCAAAAATTTGTACTAGACCCCAAAAACTAGATTTCGATTCTTAAAGATTTTAATTTTTTAGATATTTTTATTGAATCCAAATGGGGGGTAATCCTTATATAACATTTATGTTTTAAAGTTAATAAATGTTATATAAGTAGACTAAGTGAAGACGGAACCAGAAAACGAACAAAAAAAAACCCAAACTGCCCAATCCAGTCTAGGTTCGGTCAACCGAAGTGTGTGGAAAATTGGCAGTGCGTCTGTCAGTCGATCGATCGGTTGACCAGATTGAGGATCACAAAATCGACTGGATTTGGGATCAATGATGTCATGACTCATTCGGTCGACCCATCGGTCGATCGAACAGCGCGAATAATACACAAAAGGCGCAGCGGTCGCGGGCGGTCGATCGATCGATCGACCGACGATCGACCGACATGCGATCAAACGGCGAAAATAGCTAGTTTTCCGCCCGTTGACGCATTGTTTCTGTTGCAGGGTTATAAATACTCAAACCCAGCCTTCCTTAAACAACTTTTGATCACTCTAAAAACTTCACTAAGCCATTGTTGATCATTCTAAAGCTTTTCTTGAGCCATCCTTTTGATAACCCTAGTTTCCAAGATACACAACTTGATTTAGCCTTCAAGATTTATCGATTCATCATCTCAAGGCATCAAGAGGAACTAGGACTCGGTTTTGGAGCTAAGTATATGTTGTATTATTTATTTGCTCCATTACTTGTGTATTTTTGTGTTTATTTCATTGTATTTTGATTTCGTGTAAACCTAGAATTCTAGGTTGATTGAGTTGGTGGTTGCCTTTGTGTTGAGGCTTAGTTCCACCGTTGTAAACGTAGTTTACTAGGATTAGTTCTAGTTGTCCCTTAGGTTGAGGTGGGAGAGTGCTCTAGGTAGGAAGGCGGGATACTTCCGGGTGTGGAAGTGCATTCGGTTGGAGAGCGGAGACTTTCCGGTGTAAAGTCCTCATTGTAAGGGAAACAAGATATAATCTAGTAGATTTAGTTTGAAAATCCTAAGCGGTACTTAGGTAGTGGAGTAGGCATTGGGGCCGAAGCACTATAAATCTCTATGTTAGCATTGTTATTTTTGTTCGTGTTTATTGCTTCATATTTATTGCTTCCGCTTGCTATAAATATCGTGCTTAGCCTAACAAATCAAGAAATGATTAAAATCAAAATTATGCAAAAGATTTAGTTAACACACTATTCACCCCCCCTCTAGTGTGTCATTTCACACAACAATTGGTATCAGAGCGGGTCGTAGATTGAGATTTCACCATCTCCTCTACATCGTCTCTCGATCTTAAAATGGCACTAGAGTCGGTATCGTCTTCACCACCTAGGTTCGATGAGTCTAACTTTGGTCTTTGGAAGAGTAGAATGTATACTTTCCTAAAGACTCAAGGTTTAGGTGTCTTTAATATGGTAAAAATCAAATATATTGAACCTAAGGAAAACATGGATGCATGGACACAAGAACAAATTAATATGTTTGAATTAAATGCTAAGGCAACAAATTGCATATATTATTCTTGTGAAAATAATATTTTTGAAAAGATCATGCATTGTACTTCGGCTTTTGATATTTGGGCAACTCTAAACATGTTATATGATTATGCTAAGACCGAAGAGATTGGCACTTCAAATGAAGGTAGTGATGACAATGGTCATTCACCTACCACTAATCTTGGTTTTGATGCCCATAGCTCTTCTAGTCAAAGGAGTAGCTCCTAGAGCCGAAAAAGAAAAGTAGTGTGTCATGCATGCAAGGAAAAGGGGCATGTGAAGAAAAATTTCCCTTCCATGAAGAACAAGACAAAGAAGAGTTCGAATGCTTCCACATCCTCATTCCACTCAAGTGAAGCGTCCTCTTGCCATGACTATGAAGCCACATCAAAAGATTGTCTCATGAATGATAACAATGAGGTACACTATTCTCCTCCAAGTCATGTTAATGAAAATGATAGCATTAACTCATCTAGCTCTCATGATTTTGATGAATTGATGGATGAGTATAAAAACATGTATGTCTTGCTCTTGAAAAAGGATAAGGGAAACAAAATGATTAAAAATGAGAATTATAGACTTAGTTCACATATTCATGCTCTAAATTTAGAAAATGAGAAATTGAAATCTAGCTCATTTGATCTTTGTCATGATAAATTGAAACTTGAGCTTAAGGATTTAAAGTTTGAAAATGAAAAGTTGAAAAATGGTTTCAAAATTGAGAATGAGATTTTGAAAAATAAAAACTCAAAAATCAATAAGGAAAATATTATGTTATAATCTCAAATGCATGCTTTATATAAATCCATGAATGACTTGAAAAATGAGGTTTTAGTATTGAGAAAAAAAGTAAATGAATTTATAAAAGTTTCTACCTCTAAGAATCCAAAAAGTAGAAATAACACTTTTGATAATACTCATGCATCTCATGCTTATCATGCTAAGTACTTTACCTTCAGACATCATGATCATAAGAAGATGAATGTTTCTCTCAAGAATGCTCATGCTCATCTTAGTTCAAATGACTAGCATTCAAATAATAAATCTCATGTCCATAGCAAAAACAAAAAGAAATTTAATGGAAATTACTTTTGTTGTGGTGTTTATGGGCATGTCATCTATGATTATGTTTTTAAAATGAACACAAGTGTTGTGAAGACACTTTGGGTACCTAAGCCCACTAACCCCCTAGGACCCAAAGACATTTGGGTACCAAAGATTTCTTGTTCTCTTGTAGGGGGATTTACCACACAAGAGTAAAGAAAAATGGAAGATTGAAGTTGCTTGAGGGCTCGAAGGATACACCACCTCAAGGTTGCAACTTCAAGTCATCATGATGCCTTAGGAATGAAAATTGGCATCTAAGTAAACTTGGTATCATCTCCCTTACTTTATTTGAATTCATTCAAGTTGGAGTTTATGATACTTGTGTAATTCGAGTTGATTCTTACCGCTTTTGATATTGTTTTATCAAATAATTTTTTATTTTTTATTTTTGGTCTCTTCGGGGACCTATGTAGCCTGTAATGGGCTCATGCAACCTTGCGGTTTCAAATCGTAGGCTCATTGTGGCCTTTCGATTTTCAACCAATATGAAGGGTTGGAGATCATGTTTTCATATTTATTATTCTTGTGATCTCTTAAAATTCGTTTTGGTATGACTTGATTTTATTTAAAACGAATTTCGAACTATTTAGCAAAGTTGGATTTTGAATGAAATCTTTGATGCTTACTTTGCTATCTAGAATGATTAACTTGCTTAAATAATTATGTCATTATGTTACCAATGATTTCCTCATGCAAGTTAAATCTAAGGTTAAATGGAAGGCTAACTAGAATGAAAAAGATTAGTTTGGCTAAATTTTCAAGTATAAGATATAACTTGCTCTAGGTTGATATTCACTATTAGAGACATTCTTTTTAAGTCCAAACTAGTTAAACATATTTAGAGATCTTATTTTTCAAATATTTTATATTTTAAGATCTCTTTGATTCGTTTTGATAGCATGATAACTCTTTAAAATGAATCTCTATTATCTAGCATAGGTTAAGTTTTTTAAATGAAACTTTGCATTAAACCCTTGCTATTTAGTAAGTTAGCTTGCTAGTTGGTATATGATTTCATTATGATACTAATAAAGCCTATTTGTAAGTTAAGAAAGTGGTAAAATTTGGAAGGCTAAAGGAAAATGGAAAGAAAGTAGAAATTTTGAAATTTCTCAAGAAATTAGGTATGAGTTTCATTTTGGTAAAATTCTTTCATCACACCTTTATTTTCTTGATAAAATGATTTTTCTATGCTCATGAATGATTTTGCATGATAATTGATTGAAATCTCATGGGTAGATAAAATTTTGATACTTAGGTAATTTCATGTCATCTAGATTGAATGAAATGTGCTCTAGGTATAAATCCATCTTAGAGACTTCATTTTAGGTTGAAACTTAATAAACATATTTGAGTTCACTCATGCTTTGCTTCCATGTGCTTAAAATTGAAAAATCATGAGAAAATGGATAAATTGATAACAAGTTCACTTTAGAAGACCTAAAGTTGAGTAGAGTTGACCTAAGTCAATAAATTGACTTAGAAACTTCATTTTAGGTCCAAACTTTACAAACATATTTAGATTTACTCATGTTAGGTGTCCATATATTTAAATTTGAAAAACCATGAGTAAAGATTAAAATTTGATCTTAGCAATTTCATGTTATCATGCTTACTTTTGAATGAAATCGTGCTAAGGTAAAATTTTGACCAAATGACATCATTTTCATTTCAAACCTGATAAACATGCTTTAAATGATGATATCTTAATATTTGAAAAGTTTGAATGAAAACTTAAAACTTTTGAAAAATTCCAATTATTTACGAAAATGCCATTAGAACTCAATAAATTTTAGAAAAATGAAGAAAACTAAATTTTTGTTGAATCTTGAATCTTCATCTTCCTTGAAAAATCTAGTTTATGGAATAAAATATTCAAAAATCTTGAGTATGAATGTGATTTGATTTTAATTTTTGAAATTAAATTTCAAAACTTTAAAGTATCGTTCTTTCCAAATGTTCATTTTTTCCGATACTTTAATTTTTGGTCCAATCTTCGAATGAGACTTCAAGTATGATATTTTGAATTCAATTTTGGTATCGTTCTAATATTTTAGAGAGAAAAATCATTTTTAAAATGATTTTTGACTCTTTGATCGATAGTTGAAAATATCGATACTTGAGTTAGTACATGATTCCTAGTTTTTGGTTTTTGACTATCTCTTCATGATATCATGTATTAATTAGTCTCTCATTCGATATATTATTTTTGTCCCTTGAGTTGGTTGACTTAGTTTTCATGAAAACTAGTTTTCAAGTTCCAACTTTGACTAGATTGACTTTTTTTGCTCTTTTTGATTGATGTCAAAAGGGGGAGAAAATATAGGTAAAAGGGAATAAAATATAGGAAAACATAGGAAAACCATATATAGATAGGGGGAGTTTATTTTCATAGAAATGCATGTTGATAGGGGGAGAAATCCCTTAGTTGATATCCTTTGCACCCTAATGAATATATTTTCTTAAGGATATTTATCATCATCAAAAAGGGAGAGATTGTTGGCTTAAGGTTTTCAACCTTGGTCTTGATCTCAGTTTTGATGATAACAAACATGGAACTAATGTTTTATTGGAATATCTTTCAGGTTCCATATCGGTTAGCGCACAACGTCCGCGATCGGAAAAATCGAAGAAATCGGAGGAATCGGCAAGGACGCTCGTCGATGCTCGAGATTCTTCATGAAGTTAGAGTTTAGGTTTAGGGTGTCTAGATATGTTGTATATCCTCTTTGTAATACAAAGAATCCAAAAATCAAACCTGAAACCCAAAATATAAAAACCCGGAAACCGCTTTAAATTCATTAAGCCTAGGGAGCTCCTTCAAAGACTATATGACTTAGATAGTTTCTTGACAAAAAATTGGCGGTAATTGTTCATTGGGTAGAAATTAGATAACGAGATATTTTAAAGAATTTTTTGGAAGCCTTTAACCTACCCATTCTTGACCCGAAAAATTAGAAAAGTTTCGTTTTCTGGAAATTTGTACTAGACCCCCAAAACTAGATTTTGATTCTTAAGGATTTTGATTTTCTAGATATTTTTATTGAATCCAAATGGGGGGGGTAATCCATATATAACATTTAAGTTTTAAAGTTAATAAATATTATATAAGTAGACTTAGTCAAGACGGAACCAGAAAACGAACAAAAAAAACCAAACTGCCCAATCCAGTCTAAGTTCGGTCGACCGAATGCTGCCAAAAACTGGCAGTAAGCAATTCGATCAACCAGTCGATCGATCGAAGTGTGTGGAAAATCGGCAGTGCGTCCATCAGTCGATCGATCGGTCGACTGGATTGAGGATCACAGAATCACGCCTCTTGCTTAACTACATCGGTCGACCGAATTTGGGATCAATGATGTCACGACTCATTCGGTCGACCCGTCGATCGATCGAACAATGTTAATAATTCACAAAAGGCGCAACAGTCGCGGGCGATCGACCGACGATCGACCGGCATGCGACTGAATGGCAGAAACGGCTAGTTTTCTGCCCGTTTATGCGTTGTTTCCGTTGTAGAGTTATAAATACCCAAACCCAGCCTTCCTTAAACAACTTTTGATTACTCTAAAAACTTCACTGAGCCATTCTTGATCATTCTAAAGCTTTTCTTGCACCATCCTTTTGATAACCCTAGTTTCCAAGATACACACCTTGATTTAGCCTTCAAGATTTATCGATTCATCATCTCAAGGCATCAAGAGGAACTAGGACTCGGTTTTGGAGCTAAGTATATGTTGTATTATTTATTTGCTCCATTACTTGTATATTTTTGTGTTTATTTAATTGTATTTTGATGTCGTGTAAACCTAGAATTCTAGGTTGATTGAGTTGGTGGTTGCCTTTGTGTTGAGGCTTAATTCCATCGTGTAAACATAGTTTACTAGGATTAGTTCTAGTTGTCCCTTAGATTGAGGTGGGAGAGTGCTCTCGGTAGGAAGGCGGGATACTTTCGGGTGTGGAAGTGCCTTCGGTTGGAGAGCGGAGACTTTCCGGTGTAAAGTCCTCATTGTAAGAGAAACAAGATACAATCTAGTAAATTTAGTTTGAAAATCCTAAGCGGGGGTGCTTAGGTAGTGGAGTAGGCACTGGGACCAAACCACTATAAATCTCTGTGTTAGCATTGTTATTTTTGTTCGTATTTATTGCTTCATATTTATTACTTCCGCTTGCTATAAATATCGTGCTTAGCCTAACAAATCAAATCAAGAAATGATTAAAATTAGAATTAGGTGAAAGATTTAGTTAACACACTATTCACCCCCCCTCCCATTCTAGTGTGTCATTTCACACAACACTAGAGGCCGCCTGGGCCCAGGGCCAGGGGCGACGTCAGGAGGCGCACAACAGAGGCCCGAGCCGTAGCAGTGTGGTCACTGCCACAAGAAGCACTCGGGAGCTTGTTATGGTCGTTCTGACGCATGTTTCGGGTGTGGACAAGTTGGGCATTTCAGGAAGGATTGTCCTAGCATGGGCAGACAGCAGCCTGAGCAGTCCAGAGGAAAGTCGTCGATATTGGGTCAAGATTTTAAATCCATTTTGCGAAACCCAATTTTTGCGAAATATTATTTTGTACATGAGCCCAAATTCTACTCGAGTAGAATTCGAGTTTTCGCGAAACCCATCCGAAATTGGCGGTGGCAAACATGTAATTAAATCCAAGTTTTCGCTCGTTTCGTGAAAAGTAAACAAAACCCGTGATCACTCGTGATAAATGATAAAACAATTAATATAAATAAGATATCAATGCAAACACAATGATTTATAGTGGTTCGGCTCCAATGCCTACTCTACTACCTAAGCACCATGCTTAGGATTTCACACCCAAATCCACTAAATTATGAATAGCTTACAATTGAGAATTTTACACCGGAAAGACCCTACACTCACCTCGAAGGCACTTCCACACCCGAAAGTATCCCACCTTCCTACAGAGTGAGCTTTCCCACCTCAATTCCTAAGACCTACTCCCAACTTAGTTTACACAAGTGGCTTTACACCTTCTACACCAAGGATACCACTTAATCACAAGACCTAGCACTAGGTCTTCTTACACGCTCAAGTAAATTAATTCAAAACAAAATAAAAATACTTTAATCACAATAAGAGAGTAGAGAGGACTTATCACAATAAGAACACATCTTCTTCTTGAGCCTAGCACCCTTGATGAGCCCTCCAATGAAGAACACTTGAAGATGAGGGATCAAGAGCTAGGTTTGAATGATTTGATCAATGAGAAGCTTAGAGGATGCTAAAGATCACTCTTTGAGACTTGGAAGCATCAACCTTAGGCTGGGAATGAGTTTGGGACGGGTATTTATAACCCCCCAAACACAAAGGCTCGTCAACGGATGTTTTTCTGCCCATTGGCGACGCCCGATCGCTTGTCGGTCGATCATCGATCGACCGACCGATCGACCACCCAGCGATCACTGGCGTTCTGCCTTTCTACAGCCATGTTCGGTTGACCGAATGGTCGATCGAATTGATCTCGATTTAAATCCTCTGTTGTCTGATCGAACCGAATTAGCCACTGCCAGATTTTGACCTTGTTTGGTCGACCGGCCGGTCGACCGAAGTAGCCAGTGCTAGTTTTTGGACTTATTCAATCGACCTAAGTGGCTACTGCCATTTTTCTGCCTTGTTCGGTCGATCGGTCGGTCAATCGAACCTGGGCTGAGGCTGAGTTTTACATTTGCTTTGTTATACGTTTTTCATGGGTTTTGTTACCGAGTTTTGACTTGGATAACTTTACAAATAGGCTTGGGATGAGATCCTAGGGATATATTATAAGGAATCTACTTGATCTGCATCCAAGCCTTTCTTGATGATTTTTGCGATTCTCCGAGCGAAATTCGCGTGCTTATCGCAATCTCAACCTGAACTCAAGACTATACACACATATATTAAATACATGTTTGTTATTATCAAAATAGATATCAAAGCCTAGGGGGAACCCTTGGGCCAACAATCTCCTCATTTTTTATGATGACAAACACAACATGAAATTTTATATAAAAGAAGACTCTAAGTATCATTTGTGGGTTTGAGTTAAGGCATACACAACTTAGTTCACAACCTAACATATACTCACTCTATCAATATGCATATTATGTTTGTAATTTCCCCTATCTATATACATCATAAAATAAATGCGACCTTATTTTTTCTCCCACTTTTGACATCAATCAAAAAGGGCAAGAACTAAGGCACTATTAATGAGTTCCATCATTAAAACCAAGAAAACTATAAAATTGAGCATCATCTACCACTATAGTCATTCTTATCAATGTAAGCCTATAGAAGGCAAACATCAATAAGTCGCAAAAGCCTCATTACAAGACATCTACTTGATCTGCATCCAAACCTTTCTTGATGATTTTTGCGATTCTCGGAGCGAAGTTCGCGTGCTTATCGCAACCTCATCCTGAACTCAAGATTACACACACATATATTAAATATATGTTTGTTATCATCAAAATAGAGATCGAAGCCTAGGGGGAACCTTTGGGCCAACAGCAGCATCCTATATGGTAAAACCCATATTTGAACCCATTGGGGTTATTTTGGTCTTTTCATGCCAAATTTTTTTTTGACGGCCACACCAAAATAGAGCAGCAGCCTCCACTTTCTTGGGAACCTACACTATCCAGTTCATCTTTTCCGGCGATCGAACAATGAGTCGGACTCCGATTGAGCTAATTTTTGGTCGAGAGGTAGAGGACACCGAGTTCTTCATTCTGAACGGTGGTGATCGGGTTTGGGGGTCAGCAAGTTGGGATTTTGCTATAGCAATCGGACTTTTTTGGGGGGTATTCTCTACTGCGATGAGTTTCATCATCACAACGATTGGGAAGTCATCTGTGGTCCGATCGGGTTGAAATTTTGTGAGCTTGTTCAAGACTCATTATTCTTTGATCTGAACGGTGGAATTGATATTTGGAGAACCAGAACCTTATCCGATTTCAAGAATAGTAGCTGCCCTGGTGATTTCTATCCTCAAACCTTGTTATCTCCTTGTTGTTGATGGTTACGTGGTATGCTATTGCATTATTTCCACTTTGTTGATGATGATCAGTGTTTGTTGAGATTCTAGGGGTGCTAGAAAACTCTTTTGTACACTCATTTATCATTATAGTGGATTGTTGATCTGGACTAGGTCCCGTGATTTTTATCCTTCACCTTGAGGGGATTTTCACGTTAAAAATTGTGTGCTTTTGTGGTGGTTGTTGTGCATTTTGGTTTTGAGATATTGTTCATTATTTTCGCTCTGCATGCACCACACATATATATATTTCTACCAATATTTTCATGTTCACGTACACTTTGTAGTGACTATATTATAAATTTATTTTAATTAAAAAATGAAAACTAAACTAAAATTTGAGAAGTTAAATTATTATTATTTTTTAAATTGCATGAATTAAATTAAACTGAAACGATGCATTATAATACCACAACTACTTTGAAATTAAGCATATAATATATTAATTTTTATGCAACAAATTATTTTAAAATTTTATGATAACATCAACACAAGCTCGGTGCTGGAATCTAAAGTGACGCTTGGTGCCAAATACATTAGCAAGCAATCTATATTATCATCAACATAGATAACCACTTTTTAGATTACCGGTAATATCATGTTATAGTGTTTGGTATGCGTAGGTAATCTTATTGGTTATCCATATTATCATGTTTGGTACAACAATAAGATTATCGAGAAAATAATATTCTTTTACTAAATACCCTCCAAATAAAATTAAGTAAATATAACCCTCACGATATTCAATACCCACGACACTCAATCTAGTCACCGACACCCAGCGACATCCCTTGGTCGACGATCGATATTCAATATGATCTGATCACCGATGACTGGCGACACACCATCACCGACGATTGGGGGTGTCACCGACCAACGATCGATGATGCCCCATTATACTAGAAAATTTTAATTTTATTATTGAAGAATCAAACGAGATAATGAAGCGCGGCGATGAGGAAGGAGAAGGGGGAGCCAAATCTGAGAGAATATGATATGAGGATTGAGGCGGAAGAGACGAGGTTGAAGAAGAAGAGGAAGGGGATTGCGGCAAAAAAAAAAGGAGAAATAGAAGAGATCGAGATGATGAGTATTTTTATTTGGAGGTATTTTTATTAAAAAAAAATAAGATTCATACTTCATTGATAATCTACTAGACACTTTTCTTGGGGGCTATTTACGTTGCTAGTTTAGTGGGAATAAGAATTATCAAGACAATGTGATTTATTGACAATCTGGCCCAATAAAACATGTCAGTCAATGTAATGAACTCAAGTTATTTAAATCGGAATTTTTGATAATCAAGATAGATTGCTTTGTACCTAACATCCCATGATATAAAAATTTCTACCAGATTCGATGTGGCTTCTCACCCATAAATGTCCTGATTTTCTTTGTTATTTAATTAAAAAATGACTAATTTGCTTATATATTACATGGGTAGGGTAAAATTGGGCAAATATATTTTATTGGAACCTTTTTATCAATTACGTCCTACCATTTATCACAAATCTAAAATAATACATAATTAATTTTTTAAATTACTCTATTATTATAGGGTACACACTTTAAGATCCCATTTGCTATGCTGTATAGTATAAGGCCTACTGATATGATGCTTAATGAAACACCTTATAAAACCTCATACAATGATCTATATTACGATGTGTTCAGATTTAGTTATTGACAAAAATATCATAATATATTAGTTTTGAACAAAACAATCTTAACTACATATTTTCTTTTTATTTTCTCAATAAAAAATTTTATTTAGCATTATAAGAATAGAAATTTATGTAATTTTTTCTACATAAGAATTTTTTTTACAATTTTAATATATCACAACTATTTTTCAGGCAATATTGGATCCACAACGATACTAAAATTGGATTACCATGGAACAATAAGGACAAGCAAAATGCTTTTTTCAACCCTAGCATACAGAAAATTGAAATGGCAAGTCTACCCAGTTTGGAGTCCAACAGAGCTGCTACTGGTCAACTCCCAACATGATAATAAACAGCCTTGAAAATTTCTCAATGGTTGACTAAGCTCCATATTCTATTTCCAGCAGCAAACTACTCCCTGCTTTGGACATGATCAACCACCCAATCAACAATAAACTTATCTCCAGATGTAAACCTAAAAGAATATGAGGTTGGCTGCAATGGCACTTTCGAAAACAATGAAGCAAACTCATCTCCTCTTGTATATGCAAGGTTTTAACTCTGGCCATTCAATGTTTTGGACTTGGGAATTTCTTTCCTGTAACATGGTGTCAATAAAATTAGTCAACCAATATGCCAGATGCAACTTCGAATTATTACTAAGCGGATAAGAGATAAAAGATAACTATCTCACTGTTTTCTTGAAGTACAAGAGAACAAACATCTTATTGGAAAAATCCTGAAAAGTGAAAACCAATTAGTTGAAGATCAGCAATTAATGTTGTGGAGGAAGATTCCCTATACCAAGTTCTGGATATGGAATGTTAGAAAAGTCAAAATACCTTAGAAGATAAAGAAAACCCGAGTTGATTGACAGCCTCAAAGAACTTCTTTGGATCAGCTCCTCCATTGTTAGGATCAAACCTACTCCGTACTTCAGCTATCAAAAGCTGACCGCTGTGGGAGGATTTGTAAATATCGATTGAGGTACGGAAATAGAAACATAACAAGAAAAGGCAGAATAAGATCACATGGCTAACCTGGGCTTCAAAACTCTTCTAGCTTCGTCCAAATAATTCGGGTAGTTGGTCCCCATCAGTGATAAGCAGAAAACTGCAACATCCACAGAGGATGAATTCAAGGGTGTCTGCACATTAGATAGCAGAAGGCTACTAGTTAATACATAACAAAAATTGAACCGCAATCAACATTTCTTTTAGAATAAAAGAAATGAAATGTAGCAAATTGAACTAATGGTCAATGCGATAATTATGTGCATGTCAGGAACTAAGCATCATAAATACTAGAATTTTAATTGTTTGACAGAAGACATCAAAAAAGTTATCCGAAAGAACCTATGAAAAACTAGAAAAAATCTTGGTCTTACAGCTCACAAGAAATAGCAGCTAAAATGAAACTATAGTTTTTTGAAGATTTGGCAAAAGCAAAATGTAAACAAAATTCAATTAAGATATAGAAGACCAAAATATTTTAAGAGACCACCACAATATAGAGATGTTTTAAAAGCTAATACATACATGAGCCATGTCACAAGCAATTACTGATGGGTCATTGGAGACAAGATCAATGGAGAAGACTTTGTTCTTCACATTTTTCGCAATTGTTGCACTCCCTGGAGTATCATATGATTGATCAATAAAGTTCCAAAATAAACTAAAAGTAAGCTTGCAATATATCAAAACAATATAACGAGATTATGAGATGGCCAAATGAATATAGCAACCAAATATGTAGGTTTTCTAAACCCTCACCGCAACCAAAATCAGCAACTACCCAAGAAGAACTGTGTTTCTTCAGCCATTTAATAATCGTGTTAACTGGTTTCTCTGGCCAATGTAACATTTGCTCTTGGTATCCTGCATGATACTAAAGAGTGAACCATAAATCATTATTCAGCACATGTCACTAAAAGCATTATCTAATTCTATAAAAGATGCTTGTTGACTATTTATGCAGGATAAATGTGATTGAAGCTTTTAGTTTAGATAGGCATCTTGAAAAACTCAGCCAAACAAAGGCTTCAATACAATTATCAAATATGATTCTTATCAGCTTATGTTCGAAGGAAGACAGTACTCATCTAGGATTAGCATGAAGCAAGAAAACCTAATTATTAGATGATTTCAAATGAAAGACAACAGAAATTAAATAATCTCTTAGGCTTAGTTATTATTTCATGCTATACACAATAATGAACACATCCTAATTTCAGCAATAGCAACAAAGAATTAGCTCTCATATATTATTATGAACCAAACATGATGCTCTTTGCAATCAGTCCACCAGTTGAAATCAATCAAGATATATTTGATTAAAATAAACATGATGTACAAATGGAACAAAAAATTACCACATCAAATAGCTGTGGATCATTCTTGAAAAAGTCGAACGCCTCATTACCACTGAGATGAAAATAAAAGAACATCAGGAGACTCACTTTCTAAAGGTCATTATCTTGCTAGACAAGTATAGCAATAGAATGAGATGCTAAATTTACAAATTTGCTAGATGAGCATCCAGATAATATCTAAGACAGAGCACATTCTATAGTGATGTACAATTAGAACTTAGTATACCTGCAAGTGTATAGTTTTTCATTTAGCATTCTGAAATGTCCTCCAGTTAACCTCATTCGCATCTGCATATCAATGGACAACCAATCATGGTCACAAAAACAGTGGCATGAAACTTATGATATCGCTGTACATTAATCTATCAAAAGAAGTGAGGAAAAGATAATTAAGGCTAAGAGTATGGAAAAGAAAGTGAAATTTTTTGAAGTAAAGCCACAAGAGTGAAGTGGCATAATATAACCACATCTTCCTTTGAAAAAGAGAAGCAAGGCGAAGTGCTCTCCGAAGTGTCTGCAGAGGCATCATGCCTAATTAGAGTGATGTGCTGGAGGAACGACGCGTACCTTCTCCAGGAATCCGGGTCGGCTCTTGGAGTTGGAAGGCGCATCGACCTTTCTCCGTTTCGGATTGGGTGGCGGTGACGGCGGTGGGGATGTTTGGGGGGGTGCGGACTCGCCGAGCTGCTCCTTGGATTCCAAGCTCATGTTGGACTTGCGTCCTTTCCTCTTCCTCCTCCGCGCTGCACGGTTGGCTTTCGCATCGGTCATCTGCAAAAGATCCGCCCTTGGGGCCGAACGGAGAGGATGAAAGAGAGCTGCAGGAGAAGAGGAGAGCCGAAGGGCACCAAAAATGGAACTTTTTCTACTATTTAGGGTTATTGTTCAAGCATAGAACAGGCAAAGATTAAACCCGGAAAAAAAAGGAAGGGTCAATTGGTAAAAAAAAAAACATCTAGAGGTTTTATTTGTTAGAAATTCATTGAAAATAGGGTTAATTACATGATATATCTTCAATTTTAAGTATTTTTCCAATTATGATCTCACTTTTTATTTGAATCAATACTATACTTCAATTTTAATTTTGTTTCAATCAGTATCGCACGGTTAACCATTAGTTATTTCCACCGTTTCAGTGCTGATGTGTTAGTGCTTAGCTGTAACGAAAATATTTTTAAATACCCTTTATGTCACGTCATCTAAACTTACTAATTAATAGAGTTGATCAAGTGTTGATGTGGATTTAAAAAAATTCACGTCAGCAATTTCATTCAAATTTGAACCCCATATTTCAACTAGATCCTGACAAAACCCTACCTCTGCGTGGGAACTCTTTCCCGACACATTGCTTCACCACTCTCGATCGGCGTCACTGTCCACCGTCCAGAATCGCAAGTCTCGATCGGCGTAGCTTCTCCAGCCTCTCAGCTTCCTCACGTTTCAGACGAGCGACCTGTCATCTTCTTCGGCCTCTCATCATCTCTCAGCTTCTCCGGACGAGCGCTCAATTTTTGGACATCACATTAGCAGCTAATTTAAGGTAATGTCGATGACTATTCCCCATCAATCTACAGTAATGTCGGCTAGTTTATAGGATTTTTACCTAAATCGCGGACAATGAATGAACCCTAAAATTTCCATCTTTCCTTGCTTTGATTTAAAACCCTAGATAAAAAACCTAGGGTTCATTCATTGTCGGCGATTTAGGTAAAAAACCTGTGATCTATATGAAATTAACTGATATTTGAATTTTAATTTATTCAAAAATTACTTGTGATCTATATGAAATTATCTAATATATACATGTGATCTATGGTTTCTAATATGGTTTAGGTATATCTATATGTGATCTATATGAAATAGGGTTATATAACTGTGATATGGTTTTTGATATATATTATGATTTAATATTAAGTATGCAATTGATCAATTCCTGCACTAATATATATTATTATCAGGTTAATTGTTGCAAAAAGAACCCAATAGCATCACTATCAATCGATATTGGTGAAGTTTCTATAACCTCATCGATGTGTGCACTTGTTTGTCAGCACAAAGTTGCGGCTTGCTTGCTTACTTCAAATACGAGGAAAAATCCAGGAAGAAGATTCTGAAGATGCATTCATTGGAAGGCGATAGAACAAGATTGTGCTTATTTTGATTGGCATGATCCCGAGAATCTGGAATATCATGTCAAACTGTTACAACAGAAGAATGATGTTATTCTTGATAAATTATTAGTGCATAAAGAAATGATAGCTAGACTTGAAAAGGAGAAGAACAAGTTAGAGAGCAAATATAGAGAAATGAAATGCCAAAATAAAAGAATGATGAGCTATATTTGGTATTTGTTTGGTGTTTGGATTGTTATATGCATAGTAGCTTGGTTTAGTATTGTTTAGGGTCCTTTTTATTGACTATTAATGTAACTAGCTTGGTGTAATCATCAACTAGCTTGGTGTAATCATTAACAAGCTTGGTGTAATCTTGATGTTCAGATATTTTGAAAATGTTCAATGTGTAAACTTGATGTTCAGATATTATGGAAATGTTCTGTTGTTCAGATAATGGATTTTGTGTAACTGAAATGTTGAGTTCTGATGTTCTATGTGTAGCTATTCAGTAAACTGAAACATGATTTTCATTATGTAGCTATTAAATGTATATAAACAAAACAGATGTTGAGTTCATCAATGTATATAAATTGCACATGTAAATTGAACTGAAGCATTATGTAAACTGCACATCATGTAAACTAAAACATGATGCAGTAATTGAAACTAGAACATGATGCAGTTTACTGAATCATGATGCAGTAATTAAAATTGAAACATGATGCAGTAATTGAAATTGAAACATGATGCAGCTTACTGAAACATGATGCAGTTTACTAAAACATGATGCAGTAATTGAAACTGAAAACTACAGTAATCAAACTAAACAACAGTTTGAAACATGATGCTGAAACTGAAACATCAAACTAAACAACAGTTTGAAACATGATATAGAAACTGAAACATGATGCTGAAATATTGAAACTGAAACTAAAATAGAAACATGATGTATTGAAACCATTCATTATTAGTATTGAAACTGAAACATGATACTGGACATTTAAACATGATGCAGTTTACTAAAACATGATGCTGAAACCGAAACATATGTATTGAAACCATTCATTAGTATTCATTAGTATTGAAACTGAAACATATATGTATGTAACCATATATACTGAAACTGCACATTGAAACTGAAACATTCATTAGTATTCAAACTAAAATTGAAACATGAACTAAAACATTCATTAGTATTCAAACGGAAACTAAATAGAAATAGAAATTCAATAGTTAATGTCATTGAAACTGAAACATCAGTATAGTTGAAGTTGAAACATGATGCAGTAATCAAACTAAAACATGATGCAGTAATCAAACTAAAACTGGACATTGAAACATGATGCAGTTTACTAAAACATGATGTAGTAATCAAAATACATTGAAAATGAACTGCAGTAATCAAAACATAAAACTGGAATTGCAGTAATCAAAACTGGAACTGGACATCACCATGAACTGAAACCATGAACTGACACATATCAGTATTCAATTAGTAAACCAAAACATACATTAGTATCCAAAACATTGGTATCAACCTACATTGGTATCCAAAATATACATTAGTGTCCAAAACATAAGTATCAAAATACATTGGTATCCAAAACATACACCACTATCCACAATCCAAAAAATACATCCAGTATCCAAAATATACATTAGTGTCCAAAACATAAGTATCAAAATACATCCAGTATCCAAAACACATTCATCTCTCACACCCTAGTATCATGATGCATATTCCCACTTCCTTGAATCATAGGTGAAGTTTGTGATACTTGTACAACATGCATGTCCATTTGGCTTGAATTCATCACAGGTACTTGGGCCCTCATGTCATGTTCATGAACAGGATTTCCACTCCATTCCCCACGAGAAGAGCATATTAATAAACTAGATCCAAGCATCTATTCAAAACCCATAATTACAATAGTTAATATCAATAAGGAATTTACCCTATAATTTAGTATCATTAAAATTACCCTAAAATATGTAGTCCCGGTCTCTTCATCAACAAAGACCCCAAATCCTTGGGAGGCCAATGTTCTTTCTCTATAGAATGCCTACTTAAAAAAAATACTTAAACTAGTAATAAATCTTACAGTGCTAAAAATACTTTAGTAAATCTTACGGTTGACGTTGTGTCTCCTCTACCAAATGTTGTTCTATCTCCTCTACCAGATGTAGTTCTACCTCCTTTATTAGATGTAGTTTCACCTCCTTTATTAGATGTAGTTCTACCTCTCCTAGCAGATGATGTAGAGGGAGTTCCCATATTCGTTGGCCTCATGCTTGCTGGATCATCTTCTCCCTACAATTAATATCAAAAATAAATATTAGCATTGAATAAATGGCACAAATAAATATTCCTATAATCCATAGAACCTCTGTATGAGTACGCGACGATGATGGTTATCCTCTCAATGGACAACTTCTTCTGTTATGACCATCTACATTTCATAGCTGACATGTGATAGTTATCCCTCTTGTAGTTAATCTTGTTGATGATTCATCTTCTTCATGCATCTCTTCTTCGTTTTTTCTTTGGCCTACCTTGCTGGCTTAAGGTTTTTAACATTGGTTTTAATCTCGGTTTTGATGATAACAAACATGAAACTAATAATTTCATGAAGAATTATTTTCAGGTTCCATATCGGTTAGCGCGCGACGTTCGCGATCGAAAAATCAGAAGGACGTTGGTCGACACGCTCGGATTCATCGAGAAATTAGAGTTTAGGTTTAGGGTGTCTAGAATTTAATATAATCCTCATGATGATGCATAAGAAACCCAAAAATCAATCCCAAACCCCAAATCGTGAAATCGTAGGACCGCCCTGAAATATACTAAGCCTAGGGAGCTCCTTGGAGGGCTATATGACTTAGACATTTTCTTGGCACCAAAAGTCCCGATAATTATTCATTGGGTCAAAACTAGATAATGAGGTATTTTTAAAGATTTTTTGAAAGTCTTTAGCATACCCATACTTGACCCGGGAAAATAGAAAAGTTCCATTTTCAGAAAATTTGTACTAGACCTCAAGAACTAGATTTTGATTTTTTAGATATTTTTATTGAATCCAAATGGGGGGTAATCCTTATATAACATTTATGTTTTAAAATTATTACCTTAAAGTTAATAAATATTATATAAGTAGACTTAGCGAAGACGGAACCAAAATAAGTAGAAAAACCCAAGCAAAATAGCAGACCGCCCTGTTTCAGCTGGGGGGTTATAAATACCCTTTCCAATCCTCCTTCAAACCTTCTAATGATGCTTCCAAACCTAAAAGAGTGATCCTAAGCATTTCTACAAGCCTTCATTGAGCAATCCTTTCAAGAACCCTAGCTTTGATCTACACACCTTGATTTAGCCTTCAAGATTTACCGATTCATCATCTCAAGGCATCAAGATGACTAGGGAGTTTGTTTTGGAGCTAAGTAACTATTGTTTGATTTATTGGTCCAATTACTATTGTATTTTGTTATTTATTTCATTATAATTGAACTTGTGTAAACCTAGGTTCCTAGGTTTAATTGAGTTGGTGGTTGCCTTAGTGTTAAGGCTTAAACCCACCATTGTAAAAGTAGTTTACTAGGATTAGTTCTAGTTGTCCATTGGGTTGAGGTGGGAGAGTGCTCTCGATTGGAAGGCGGGATACTTCCGGGTGTGGAAGTGCCTTCGGTTGGAGAGCGTAGACTTTCTTGTGAGTCCTCGTTGTAAGGGAAACTCGATATAATCTAGTAAAACTAAGTTTAGAAATCCTAAGCATGGTGCTTAGGCAGTGGAGTAGACATTGGGGCCGAACCACTATAAATCAGTGTGTTTGCATTGATACTTGTTTGTTTTAATTACTTTATCATTTATCGCTTTCGCATTTAGTCGTAAAATTGCAATTTGCCTAAGTAATTAAAGAAACGATTAAAATCGGAATTAGGTAAATAGATTTAGATAACATACTATTCACCCCCCTCTAGTGTGCCATTTCGTACAACAATTAGTATTAGAGCGGGTTCGTAGCTTTAGATTTCACCATCTCTTCTCCATCTTGTCTCGATCCAAAAATGACACTAGATAGTATAGCGTCTTCACCTCCTAGATTCGATGAGTCTAACTTTGGTCTTTGAAAGAGTAGAATGTATACTTTTCTAAAGACTCAAGGTTTAGGTGTATTTAACATGGTAAAGATAAAATATGTTGAACCTAAGGAAAATATGAATGCATGAACCCAAGAACAAATTAGCATGTTTGAGTTAAATGCTAAAGCTATAAATTGCATATTTTGTTCTTTGAAAAATAATGTGTTTGAGAAAATCATGCATTGTACATCCGCATTCGATATTTGGGCTACTTTAAACATGCTTTATAACTATGCAAAAACCGAAGAGCTCAATACATTTGATGAGGACAGTGATGACAATTGTCATCCACCTAATACTAATATGGTTTTTGAAGCTCATAGTGCCTCTAGTCATAAGAGCACAAGAAATTAGAAAAGGATGGTGATTTGCCATGTGTGCCAAGAAAAAAAGGCATGTAAGGAAGAACTGCCCTACTATGAAAAACAAGGCAAAGAAGAGGTCGAATGCCACCACATCATCATCTCACTCAAATGAAACATCCTCTTGCAATGACTATGAAGTTACTTCAAAAGTTTGCCTCATAAGTACCAATGATGAGGTACACTCTTTTCATTCTAGTCATAATAATGATAATGTTAGTACCAGCTCTTCTAGTTCATTCAACATGCCATATGAAGAACTAGTTGATAAATGTCAAAAAATGTATGTCTTGCTTGTTAGAAAAGATAAGGAAAATAAAAGGTTGAAAAAGGAAAATATAAGGCTTAACTCTCATGTGGATGAATTAAAACTAGAAAATGAGAAAATAAAATCTAGTTCTTTTGATTCTTCCCATGATAGGTTGAAACTTGAGCTTAAGGACTTAAAGCTTAAGAATGAAAATTTAAAACTTGAATTCAAAAATCATAAGTGAAAATAATAATTTAAAATCTCAATCTAATGCCTTATATCAATCTCTTGAGTTATTGAAAAATAAGGATGTGTCCTTAAATAAGAAAGTAAATGAATTGAAAAATGTTTCATATCTTAAAAACACTAGAAATGCTCATGTAAAGAATGCCAATGCTTATCATCATTCTTATGCTATGCATTCTACCATTAGACTTTATGATCATAAGAAGAAGAATGATGTTTCTAAGAATGCTCATACTCATCATGTTTCACATGACAAATATTCTAAAAATAAATCTCATGTCCATAACAAAAACAAAAAGAAATTTAATGGACATTGCTTTTGTTGTGGTACTTTTGACCATGCTATTTATGATTGTGCATTCAAGAAAAATCTAAGTGTAGCTAGGACACTTTGGATTCCTAGGCCATCTAACCCCCAATGACCCAAAGTCATTTGGGTACTAAAGATCACATCTTCTATTGTAGGGGGAGCTACCACACAAGGGTGAAAGATTGATGATGTGTTGAAGTTGACCAAAGAGTTGAATGAAGAATCCTTTTATGGTTGCAACTTCGAGCTTTCACCTAGATGCCTTAGGTAAAATTGGTATCAAACATTTTGGTATCATCTCCTTACTTTAGTTTGCTTTATTTAAGTTGGAGTTATGATACATATTTAATTTGAGTTATTTTCCCCGCTCTTGTTAAAGAGTTCTTTGGAAATGATTTTTTGATTTTGATTTCCTGGTCTCTTCGGAGACCTAAGTAGCCTGTAACGGGCTCATGCGACCTTGCGGTTCTAAATCGTAGACTCATTGTAGCCTTTCGGTTTTCAACCAATAGGAAGGGTTGGAGATTATGTTTTCATATTTATTACTATTGTGATCTCTTAAAATTCGTTTTAATATCACTTGATTTCATTTAAAACAGATTTTAAATTATCTAGCAAAGATGTATTTTGAAAATAATATTTGAATCTCTCTTTGCTATTTGGTTTAATTAACTTGCTAGTAGCCTTAATTTCATTATCTACTAATGGAGTCTACTTGCAAGTTGAAAATGTTAATGGAAGACTATGCTATCTAAAAGAAAATGAAAATTTTGGGAAAATTTTCAAGAATGGGGTATGAGTTTGATTTCGCAAAAATCTTAGTATAATATTTGAATACCTATGCTTAAATAATTTCTCTATGCTCATGATTGATCATGTATGATAGATACTCATGAATTAGCTCATTTCATGATATCATGATATTTATGAAATCGGACTAGGTTGAAAAAAAATTTTAGAGACTTCATTGTAGTTGAATATTGGATGAACATGTTTATGTGTGTTAATGATTAGTTATCATTTGCTTAAAATTGAAAATCTATGAGAGATTGAGCAAAGTGATAACTAGATCACTTTAGGTGACTTAAACTTGAAAAATTTGACCCAAGTCAATAAATCAACTTGGACACTTCATTTTAAGTTCAAACTTCATAAACATATTTAGAAATAGGTATGACATGTTTCCATGCACTTAGAATGAAAAATTTATATGGATATGGATATGGATAAAATGATATAGAGGCCATTTCATAATAACCTCTTTTGAACCAAGTTGACCCAAGTCAACAAATTGACTTAGAGGTCTCATTTTTAATCCATATTTGAGGAACATATTTAGATTTACTCATGTTAGGCATCCATAGGTTTAAGTTTGAAAAACCATGGGTAAATGATAAGATTGAAACTTAGCAAGTTTCATGATAACTAGCTTAGTTTGGACTGAAACCATGCTAGGTTGATATCTTGACTTAAGGATATGATTTTCGTTCCAAACTTGACATACACTCTTTACATGACCATTATGTGGTGTCACAAAAGTTTGAATGAAAATTGAACATGTTTTGAAAAAAATAACTGGAAATTACGGAAATGCCATTAAATTTTTAGCATTTTCAGTTATTTCTAGAAAAATAGAGAAAAATCCTTTTTAGATGATTCTTGAAACTAAACTTTCATTGAAATATCTTGTTTGTTGTGTAAAAATTTCAAAAACTTTCATCAAGAATCTGATTTATAGTAAAATTTTAAAGTTGAATTTTAAAAATGCAAAGTATCATCTTCTTGAAGTATCAATCTTTTCGATACTTTGATTTTTCGTCCAAAACTTCAAATAAAACTTGATGCATATTATTTTGATTATGTTTCTAATATCATTCACACAATTGCTTGAGTAAAATTATTTCTAGGAATGATTTTGATATCTTGAATAATAGCTAGAAATATTTTTTTTTTTATTGAAATCAATATAGGTGAAAAATGAACTTAGACAATTCATTTTGAGCTCAAACTTGACACATACATCTTAAATGATCATTCAGCGATGTTTGAAAAGTTTGAAGCAAAATTGACAACTTTTGAAAAAATATATGAAATTTACGAAAATGCCCATGGACTTTCAAAAATTTTATGAATTTATAGGAAACTGATTTTTTTACTGATTCTTGAACCTCTAGATTCCTTGAAAAATCTAGTTTGTCCAGTTAAAGTTTCAAAAAAATTTGTTAAGAATGTGATTTTATATGAATTTAAAATTTTGATTTTTGTAAACTTGAAGTATACCTTGTCCTTGGTCAACAAAGTGACTTAGAAACCTCATTTTTAGCCCAAACTTTATCCATATACTTAGATTCACTCATGTTAGATATCCAAGTGCCTAAGTTTGAGAAAACATGAGTAGATAGCAAAAAGTTGATACTTAGCCATTTTCATGCTTTCATGCTTACTTTGAATGAAATTGTGCTAAGTTCACATTTTGATCAAATTGCATTAGTTTCACCTCAAACTTGATATACATGCTTTAAATGACCATACCTTAGTATTTTGAAAGTTTGAATAAAATTTAAAAATGTCATGGAAAAGATATGATATTCTTGAAAATATCGATACTTACGTTACTACATGATTCTTGATTTTGGATTTCATCTATCATTTCACGATATCATGTATGACTTAATCTCTTATTCGATGTTTGGCTTTCATCCCTTGAGTTGAGACTTTCGCGGTTTTGAGAAATCTTTTAGAGTTTCAACTTTGGCTTTTGATTGAATTTTCTTACCCTTTTTTATTGATGTCAAAAGGGGGAGAAAAATATAGGTAAAAGAAAAGAAAATATAGAAAAATCATGCATATAGATAGGGGGAGTTCTATTATATAGATATGCATATTGATAGGGGGAGGAATCCCTTAGTTGATATCATTTATGCTTTAATATATATATTTTCTTAATGATGTTTGTCATCATCAAAAAGGGGGAGATTATTGGCTTAAGGTTTTCAACCTTGGTCTTAATCTCGGTTTTGATGATAACAAACATGGAACTAATGATTTCATAAAGAATTATTTTCAGGTTCCATATCAGTTAGCGCGTGACGTCCGCGATCGAAAAATCGGAGAAATCAAAAAATCAGAAGGACGTTGGTTGACGCGCTCGAATTCGTCGGAAAGTTAGAGTTTAGGTTTAGGGTGTCTAGAATTTAATGTAATCCTTATGATGATGCATAAGAAACCCAAAACCAATCTCGAATCCCAAATCGTGAAATCCCGGGATCGCCCTGAAATACACTAAGCCCAGGGAGCTCCTTGGAGGGCTATATGACCTAGACATTTTCTTGGCACCAAAAGTCCCAATAATTGTTCCTTGGGTCAAAACTAGATAACGAGGTATTTTTAAAGATTTTTTGGAAGCCTTTAGCATAACTATACTTGACCCGGGAAATTAGAAAAGTTCCGTTTTCGAAAAATTTGTACTAGACCCCAAGAACTAGATTTTGATTCTTAAGGATTTTGATTTTTTAGATATTTTTATTGAATCCAAATGGGGGGTAATCCTTATATAACATTTATGTTTTAAAATTATTAACTTCAAATTAATAAATGTTATATAAGTAGACTTAGCGAAGTCGAAACCAAAACAAGTAGAAAAACCCAAGCAAAATAGTAGACCGCCCTGTTTCAGCTGGAGGGTTATAAATACCCTTCCCAATCCTCCTTCAAACCTTCTAACGATGCTTCCAAGCCTAAAAGAGTGATCCTAATCATTTCTACAAGCCTACATTGAGCAATCCTTTCAAGAACCCTAGCTTTGATCTACACACCTTGATTTAGCCTTCAAGATTTACCGATTCATTATCTCAAGGCATCAAGAGGACTAGGGAGTTTGTTTTGGAGCTAAGTAACTATTGTTTGATTTATTGCTCCAATTACTATTATATTTTGTTATTTATTTCATTGTAATTGAACTTGTGTAAACCTTGGTTCCTAGGTTTAATTGAGTTGGTGGTTGCCTTAGTGTTAAGGCTTAAACCCACCGTTGTAAAAGTAGTTCACTAGGATTAGTTCTAGTTGTCCCTTAGGTTGAGGTGGAAGAGTGCTCTCGGTAGGAAGGCGGGATACTTCCGGGTGTGGAAGTCCTTCGGTTGGAGAGCGGAGACTTTCCTGTGAGTCCTCGTTTAACCAAACATAATTTTCAGGTTCTTCTTTTAACCAAAAGATGCATGAAATCGCATGATTGCATGGAATGCCAGATAAATCCCAAGATCTACAAGAACATGTACGATGCATTAACTTAACAACATTAGATATTTCATACTCTTGAACCTCAAAGATCATATTTCCCGCGGGGGTGACATGACAATTACTTGTATTCTTCTTATTTTTTTAAAGTTTTTGACGTATGTTTGGGCATAAAGTATCATTGCTTTTCAAGATAAACTCCCTTTTAGCATGCATCCTAGCCATCAACAAGCGACGAATGTCTTGAAGCATATCAATAATTGATTTTGATCTCGCCGTCAAGATATAGCCATTGAATGTCTCGCTTATGTGATTACTTACCTCATCACATTTGCAACTTGTATTGATATAAGCTTGACAGAATTTGTTCACTCCGACTGAAATAAAATCCTCGTGTGCCCTTGCTGAAATAGCTTAAAGTTCATTCATTCTTCTCTTGAAATCTGACTCAATGGTGCTTCTTACAGCTCTCCAAAATAATGATTTTAAAACTTATCCATTGTGTCTCTTCTTCCAATTCGCATAAATATGCCTAGCACAGTTCCTATTCAGGTATTCCTTGAACACTCGGTTCATCATGTCCATAAATGTCGCGGGTGCATTTGCTAGCCCGAAAGACATTACCAGGAACTTAAAGTGTCCATACCTTGACCTGAAAGCAGTCTTAGGGACGTCACTATCTCGAATCCTCAACTGATGATACCCTGACCGCAGGTTAATCTTAGAAAACCACTGCGCTACCTGAAGTTGATCAAACAAATCATCAATCCTGGACAACAGGTACCGATTCTTCACTGTTACCTTGTTAAACTGTCGGTAATTAATACACATCTGCATAGACCCATCTTTCTTCTTTACAAAGAGCACTGGAGCACCCCAATGCGAAACAATGGGGCGAATGAAACCCAGATCAAGCAGCTCCTGCAATTGGGACTTCAACTCCCTCAACTTAGCTGGTGTCATCCGATACGAAGGAATGGAGATCGGCTTCACCCCTGGCTGCAAATCGATATAAAATTCTCTCTCTCTCTGGAGGTAACTCTGGCAACTCCTCCGGAAATACATCAAAGAACCTGCATGCTATGGACATCCCCCCAATGTCTCTGGCCGCAACTCCACTTTCCTTTGCCACTAACACAAAGGCCAAAAATGACTGACACCCGTCAAAAAGTAACTTCCGGGCCTTAAGAGCTGATATCGCCATCAACGACTCACCCCTTCCCTCACCCTTGAAGATAAACTGGGGCATCCCTGGCTTACTGAGGGTCACAGTCTTAGCCCTGCAATCCACTGAGGCGAAATGGTCCGCCAACCTATCCATGCCCAATATCACATCAAGCTCTAGCATCGGTAGGAGTGTCAAATTAGCTATCAGCACATGCCCATAAAATGACAACCTTGCAGCCTGAAGGCCGAAGCCCACCATGCCCGAAGGCAACAACACATACTAGGATAATCGGGAAGGCCCTCCGAACTTATCCTAGTATACAGAAACTCAGGAGCAATCGGGAAAGACCCTCCAAACTTGCTCGACGAGACGCGTAGGAATAATCGGGATTCACCCATCCGAACTTGCCCTTTTAAGATATCATAGGAGTAATCGAGAAAGGCCCTCCGAACTTACTCCTAAATGATATCACAGGAATAATCGAGAAAGGCCCTCCGAACTTATTCCTTAACACCACCTCGGGGATAATCGGGTAGACCCTCCGAACTTAACCCACGAGGTTGAACCAGAACAATCGAAAAAGGCCCTCCGAACTTGTTCTGCAAGTTGGGAATTTGGTGTCCAACCACCCGGGCGTAGCCCGTAACCCGACTCCTAATTGAATCACTCCGCCATGCTCAAGGTTCTGGCGCATCAAGACCTAATTAAGTCAAGATTCTCCTATGGTGTCCTAGGGGTGTCCTCATTACGAAGCGTCTCAACACTCCAACCCGAACCCTATCCCTTAGACCCGTAATGTCTTGAACCCGTGTGGTTTTATTTCATGAATACCTTATAAGTTGGTTCATAACAGATTATGCTCACCCTTAACCCAATTTAATTTAATTATATAATTAAAATTTAGATAAACACAATTAGGGTTTTGATTTAGGTTACTGTTCTGCCCAGAACTGCTATGTCTGACCCGAATCTAGTCTTCAAAGTGTGTCCTATATTTCCAAACTATATTTTCTGGTCGAAACGATAGGTTACACGATTATGTTTAGAGTTCTAATCACATAATAACAGAGAAATAAAAAATCAGCCCAGATTCAACAAACAACATATAAATTTCAGCAAGTTGAAATTTCCAGCACAACATGGAATAAAATCCAAATTTTACAGAATTAAATCCCTAAATTTTTAACATCACAGATTCAAGTCATCATGCCAATCATGCATACAATCTCATAATTTTTACTAAATAAAAACTAGCATATATATTGTGAATTTCTTAATCAAGAATCAAGGAAGTTAATTAATCCATAGCATCAAGAACATCTAGAACTCTAAGATGAGGTTGCATCCAAGATTCACAAGATTAAATCCAAGAAAACCACTGATCTTCCATTAACATATACCATGAAGAAAGATCTAAACCCAAAATCCAAGCATGGCATAGGAAACAAGGAAAGACTCAAGATCAAATAAAAGAAACCATCAAGATCATGAAAATCTTCAAAACGGCTTCAAGGAATCCGACGAAAAACCCGAAGAGAGAGAGTAAACCACTCACATGAAAAGGGGAAAAGGATTGGAGAAGGATTTCCAATCGACGGCCTCCGATTCCGGCTCCAAACCCCGACGGCTCGACCCAAAGGAAGAAGAAGAAGAGGAGGCGGCTCACTCCAAGCCGCCGGCTTGGAGAGAGAGAGAGAGAGAGGAATAAGAGGGCGGCTCGGCTGACTGCTCTTGGCTTGGCTTCAAGGGAAGGAGAAGGAGAGGTTTTGGCGGCTCGGCTCAGCACCAGGTGGCGGTGGCTCCAAGGGGAGAAAAGGAGGGGGTGGCTGGCGCCTTGGGCTGTCGACTGGCTCCTCCTCTCACAATTGTGTGGCTCTAAAAATTAGAACCACAACCTAGGGGAGGAGGTTTTATAATTTCTCCTCAACCCTAATCATTCTAACTTAAGCCAAAACCTGTATCCACTTAAGCCAAGTCCAACCCGGTAATTCGATAGACTTAATTAAATTAATTTAGGTTTGATTAAACACACAATTAAATCATAAGCATCTAATTAAATGCACCCACATAAACATAATTCATAATTATCCACACACCACAATAATTAAAATAATTTCAATCACTCAAGCCTAATTTCATAAATTCACAAATTTATATTCTACTTACCCGAGCTCGCAAGCTCGCTCCGGACCATGAGTCAACTCGGCTCGACCACGAACTAGTCCGCTAGACTGGCAACACACGCAAAATGAAAAAAAAATAATTAAATATCTAAGATATTACATCAACTCTTTTGATCTACTACTTGTACACACTCATTTTGACTATTCCAAGTTGCGAATCTTATTTTATTATGTAAAATAATTTTTTTTGTGATTTTTTAATGATTTTAGAAAGCATTTCCAGAAAAATATGACTTAGAACAGTTGATCTGAATTTTTGGTGATTTTAGAAGGTATTTGCAAATTGTGGAACTCAATTCATTAGAAGACGTTGATAATTAAGTTTTAAAATAGTTGATATGAAAATTTTGAATTGACTTAGAATCAGACCAAAACCCTATTAGAGGCGTCGATATGTTAGACATTGCGACGCATCATCGGGCGCGTGCTAATATGTTAGAATAGGCTCCCGTAGTTATTCACTCCTTTTCGACGCATGTGCAAATGTTTATTTTAACACTTCGACTGACAGAAGTGCCAAAATGTTATACTACTTTGATGTTAAAATTTTAATGGTTTGTTGTAGTCAACACGATGAGGGTATGCACATGTCGATTAATTCTATACCGGGTGCGAGTCCAGTGGACTCACACCCCATGATGTGTTTATCTTTCTCTAACTTTCTCTCTTTTCATTTAATGAAGAGATAGAAAGAGATAGATACATGTTGAGGTGCGAATCCAACAGACTCAAGTCGATCACAGAATAAATCGCACATTTCATAAGAAAAATCATCCTTCCAATAGCACGATAGGTTGCATGACATGTTTTTTTACCCCTAAACTTTAATAAAAGGTATGAAAATACCCCTAAATTTTCTTTTGAGCCTAATATATCTCCAAACTATTGAAAATAGTATGAAAATACCCTTTTTTGGATGGTAAAATGATTTGGCAAACAGTGTTAGCATCAACTTATGAGAGCCCGACACCTCATCAATGAGGTGTCAAAAAAAATGCAAATTGAATCATACATGGCATCTAAACTAGGCTAAGTGGCACCCAAACCAGGGCACCCAAACCACGGTTAAAAACCCACGTACATTTACTTCCTGCATGCGCTGAACTCTTCAACTCCCATTGCGCAACCGGAGATAGTGAAGACGCAAGATGAGAAGTACGAGGTGTCGAGTGAGGCGTTGAAGGAGTCGAGGAAAGAGAAGTCAGAGCCGGAGAAAATCTACCCGACGTGAATTACTAGAAGCTGCACGGGAAGGGGTTCGCGATGGATGTGGTGCAGAAAGACATGAACTCGATGTCGGCGCTTGCCGGAGCTGGAGAAGATCCACCCCAACGCGGATTACTGGAAGCTACATCGAAAGGGGTTCACGGTGGAAGTGGAGCAGAAGGACATGAACTCGCCGCTCAACAAGGTTGGGAGCTGATTTGGAATGTCTCATCCTATTATCAGCCAGGGTGCATTTTCTCATGTTGGTTTTGCTGTTGGTTTTGCTCCCAACTGAGAACTTGTAGAAATGGATGATGTAAGACCATGAATTGAAGTATTTCTCGACTGAGAAGTGGATGGTAACTTCTCATGATATTCTGAGGGCCTAGATGGAACTAGGTTAATCACAACATAGGCTCTGTTACATTGGAGATGGGTAAGACGAGTACTTTCGGTCAACCCTTTTGATTCTTGTACATGCTCTGGTTTACTAGTTGCACTAGGTAGAGGAGGAAATGATTCTTCTCCAAGAGTATTGCTCTTGTAGGTTTCTTGGTAGCTAGATTTATTTGAATTCAATAGAAATCAATTTATACTTTGATGTAAGAAATGTGAACCTTTTTAATACATGTAGTTCGCAAACTACTATATATTTTTAGCAATGCTTGTAATGGACTAAGTTACTCTCTTATTTTGCAATGTACAATAAATTTGGTCAACTTCTTATATGCAATATAATATGGACAACATCTAAATACATATGACCAAATTGGTCAAGTTGTTCTATTCAACACACGTTGTCTTAATACATATGTGTCCTAGATATGCACCATGTTCAAAATAGAACATGTTTCAAAATAAGTGTTGTTCCAAAATATACTGTGACCTTAACGGACAGCCTATTGGTGTGTAAAAAACACACAAAAGTATGCACAAAAGTATCCACAAAAAGTTACAATTTAATATGTTCACTGCAACTAGACTTTAAAACATCCTAAACCATATCATTAAAAAAGAATCTTCATTCATCATCTCTATGAAGCATGCATATGCATCATTTTCAGCCATGGTGGTGATAGGGATATCTGCATAATCAACTGCTTCTTCAGTCATGGTAGTAGGGACATCAAGTCCTTCATTTATGGTGCTAGGGGCAGCAACTGTATTTGCATCACCTGTGTTCAACACATCCTGGATAGCACTGGTCCTTGCTTCCATCTCCAGCCTCTTTTTCATCTTCTCTCTATTGATAGCAGCTCCAGTGGTTGCTTTTCTACCTCTAAATTTTAGCTTTGAAGGAGAGTATGTAAGATTTATTGGTTTTGATGCTTCAGTGTGATCCCCTACAAATCAATTTTTCTTGTTCCTATTGGCTTTTGAAATTTCATCCTCAAGGCAATCCGAAGCTGCCTTTCACATGGAATAGGTTGCTTTAATTGTGGATCAGTATCATATGGGATATCATCATTGGGCTGTTTGTCACCATAGCTTGACTGTCTTGGCCTTCTCTTCCCATGTGCATCAACATATACCAGATCTGGTTCTAGATCTACATATATGTCAAGTCTCTACGTCAAGAAGTATTTTTTTCTATTGTGTCCAACTGAACCACAATTCCCACAAGTTATGATTGTGTTCTTTCTCGAAACTTTCCATGCACCTTTTCTGTGTATTTGCTCGTTCTTCTGCTTAATCCTCATCTTTCTTGGTCTTCTAGTTGCTCATACAAATAAGCTCACAACTAAACATGTATTCAAGGAATAAATTTACCTTTTGCGTGTCAGACATAAAAGTGATTCCAGCTCCTTGATCTAGATTTAAAGCAACAGATAAATGTTGGACAAACCAACTCCAGTTTCTGCTAGTCTCTTTGTCAATCATTGCCCAAGCAATGGGGTAAATCTTGTTCATGCTATCTTGGCTAACTGCGGTCAAAAGTTGACCCTTACACTTGCCAAACAAGAAGGTTCCATCCAATCCAATCAAGGGTTTGCACCCATGTCTAAAACCTTGTTGAGGTGCTCTGAAACAAACAAACATCCTCATGAAAACTCTTCTCCCATTTTGTAGCTCATCACTAGAAATATCCAAAATAATCTTGCTACCAAGATTGCCGTCTCTCAATTCTTGAGCATATGCTTTTAAATTTTTGAAGTCATCAATAAAACTTCCCTCGAGCATTGTCAAAATAAACCTCTTTGCAGCTTTGATCTTGTGCTCACTAACATTGAGCTTAAGCTCATTTTCAGCTTCTAATCTTAAGTCCTTCAACCTATATTGAGGGTTATTTTGGACCCTCAATTTGAAGTAATCTGCCAATAGTGAATAATTGGCTTAAGGATTGAAATATGCAGTCAAACACTTTTGTTCTAGATTTAGTGTTTTCACCCTAACACCAACTCCATTACCATCCTTTGCCATATATAAAACAAAAGGGCATCCTTCCTGACACATGTATCTAACTCTACTCTTGTCGCTCTTTACAACTAATTTCAATCCTAAACCATTAGACACAGAATAAAAATTCACTACTTTTCTAGCTTCTACAATATCCTTGAATGTCATGCTGGGTGATATGGTTTTGAAATGAACAAGGTTCTCAGAAACCTTTCTATCTCTAGCATCTCTCCGTTCCTCAATAGTTTCAACATCAAAGTCACTTTTATCAGAAACTTCTGCACCACTTTCATTAGAATCTTCTTCAGCAGACCAAACACCATCATCAGCCTCAGCATGCAAACCTTCTTTACACATAGGGGTATCAAAGTCTATAGAATGACAGTCATCATTTCAACCAACATCAACATGCTCTTCTTCAATATCAGCAGGCTCAACATTTGAGGTTCATTCTCAATATGACCACCCCTCTCTCTATCAACTTTTTAAAAAACAACTATGCCTATTAGTGCAATTGTCAACTCATTATCAACCATAACACAGAAATCTAAATAATCAAAGCTTTGACTTATCAACTCTTGCAATCTCCTAATTCCACTATCTTCTAACTAAAAAGTACATCTCTTCATGATTTTTCCCCGGCACATTCAGTATGAGATGCTTAACTTTTTTGTATCTAATTTCTTAGTAAACACGCTAACCAAATCAAAATAGCAAAACTCATCAGGATCCACATCTTCTTTCACATACATGACTATTTTCAGATATTCAAGCTGAGGCTCATATCTCCAACTCCCCTTATAGTGAAATGCAACACAAATTTTGTCTACCATACTGCTACATCGTTACATGCAAACAAGAAAAATGACGAAATTTAAATAAACTCATTTACAAGCTCATGCAAATAAAAAATATGATAGAAACCCTAACATTACACTCCAGAAATCAAGAAAAATATTACATAATACACATAAATAATCAAAGTTATGCTTACCTTTATGTAATGACTTGCTAATTTAAGAGGCGATTGCAAATCAAATACCACCGCTTTGTAGCTTCAGCAAAAGATGATGCCTTTGACGTTTGCACGTACTTTCTTTGCCGGGAAACGAAGAACTTAGTCGAACTGGGTTCATGGAAGTTCAGAGCAATGGGATGGTCTCGAAGAGATAACGGGAGTTGAAGAGTCATATGCTGGAAGTAAGTGTATGTGGGTTTTTAATCTTGATTTGGGTGCCACTTAGCCTAGTTTAGATATCATGTATGACTCAAATATATATTTTTTTTGACACCTCATTATTTGGTGTCGGGCTATCATAAGTTGATGCTAATACTGTTTGCAAAATTATTTTACCATCCAAAAAAGAGTATTTTCACACTATTTTCAATAGTTTGAGGATATATTGGGCTCAAAAGAAAATTTAGAGATATTTTCATACCTTTTATTAAAGTTTAGGAGTAAAAAAATCTTTTATCCCATTATTTTATAAAAATATAATTTATTTATAATTTTAAAATCATAATCGAATAGAATGATTTTTGCTACTAACGGATTTGATACCAAGACAATCTTTACTAGCTAAGCGCGTTAGTCAGGTCAATTACTTTGGGGCTACCCTAAGCTGGGATCTGCCCCCATCAATTTGCATATTTTTAAAAATAATTTTTATTAAAAATATTTCCACTAACAAATTAACCAACTAATTCTGCTAACTAACTAATACTTATAGCTGGATTAACTGATTACCAACCCGAAAGTAATAGAAATAGAAGCTGAGTCAAAGTAATCATTTTGACGACTTTGACAACTCATAATACTTACTATTTTCAGTTCATAACTAATAAAAGGTCATGTTATTTTTTCAATTAAAAAAAATATAAAAATCGTCGATCTCCATTCAGCATCTCTCGTTATGGCGAGAGCTGCTTCTTCTTCCTCCTCCTCCTCCTCCTCCTCCTCCTCTTCCGACTCCTTGTCCGATTCCTCCCTGGACTACATTTGCGAAAGGCTCACGAAACTGCATATCTCGGCGGCTTCATATAGCTCCCTCGACCACGACCATTCCGGCAAGCTCAGGGAGGAGGAGCGCATCAAGTTCGTTTGCAGCTACGGCGGCAAGATCCTCCCATGTTTCCACGACCGCAAGCTCCGTTACGTCGGCGGAAACACTCGTGTCTTCTCCGTCCATCGTTCCGTCTCCTTCTCAGGTGTCTTGCCCGTTAATTAACCGCATGAACTTGTACTAGCTGTTAAGCCATTATTAAACCTTCCAAAAATAAATTATTGGATGGCATACGATCGACAGAGCTGCAAGCGAAGCTGAGGGGATTGACCCGGCAGGGCGACGAAGATATCAGCATCCGTTGCCAGCTGCCAACAGACGATTTGGATGCCCTCGTCTCCATCACCTGCGACGATGACCTCGTCAACCTTGTTAAGGAGTATGAGGTCGCGAGCCGAGACCAAGCTTCCCCTCTCAAGGTCCGAGCCTTCCTCCTCTTCCCTCCACCTTCATCGACAACCTTGTCGACACCGCCCGCCGCCATTACCTCCTCCGTCTCTTTTCCTTTTCTCGGATTAGCTCCCTTCAATTCAAGTTGTGTGGCCCCTCCGAACACCGCCGCTCCGGTATACGGCACTGGTAGAAAGCCCTTGACAAGTTGCCGCCCTCCGGTCGCTACTAGCAAGCACTACGTTCACCAGCCTGCCGCCCCGAAGAAGCTTTACAATCGACATGAGAAGCCTGCAACATCAGCCACTCCTGCCGCCGGCACCAAGCGCTTCCACGGCCATCGCCATCATCATTACCATTTAGGCCATGACTTGCACAACCGCCACTACCACCACCACCATCACTACCAGCACGGCTATGGCTTGCAGAATCACCACCAGCAACATCATAACTACCAACAGGGGCATGGCACCTCGAGAACTTTGAGCGTTCTCGTGCATCATGGAAACATACCATTGTAGATTACGCAAGACGAAGAATGAGAAATTGAAGGCGTGCTTCATGTTTGTAATTAAGCAGAAGAGGAGAGAATTGGGTGTAACCACCAATATTTATCTCATGAAGACACATCGATCACTTGTTATTTCCCTTTGCTATTGCGTGGCTTCTGTTATTTGTTGTGCACACACCTGAAACAGGCGAAGAATTCCAATTGAGGCAGACGTACGCAGCCAGGTTGATATATGGTTGTCCAGTTTCATTACACGAGATTACTTGCTCAGACAAAGATATATAGAAATCATTTATTGTAAGATACCATACTAAGCCTTGATAGGTTGTCGATGAGAACCATATTCTTGTATATATATATATATATATGGATGCACACCCCTTTCTCCATTACCTGTTTTGTTCTCAGTTTACCGATATGCAACAATCCATTGCTGGTAGCAATCTATGGATAGGTGGCGGTAATTTATTGGGCGGGGCATGAATTGAAACAAATGCATCCATGGGTGAGCAAAATTTACCTATTAACCCCAAAATTAATTAACCGATCGAACCGAAAGCAAATTAATAGAATCGACACTAGGAAAAATGGGCATCAGCAACGGCCCGACCCGTTGCAAAGTAGTCGTGGCGGAAAACCGCATTGCTGATAATTTAGCAACGGCGCTGCAACGGTTGATCGGGTCGTTGCTAATAACATTATCAGCAATGGCTTTGTCACGGACACCGGGCCGTTGCTGATAACATTATTAGCAACGGCCCGTGAGGCCGTGGCAAGGCCGTTAGCGAAAGACCGTTACTAAGCCATTGTTGATGCTATACAGCAACGACTTACGATACACTTTTAGTAACGGCTTTCCCACGGACAACCGTGGGAAAGCCGTTGCTGATGACTAAAACCTGGAATAGAATTTTTTTTAAAATTCCAAATTTCTATTAATACATTGATACAATCTGATACATAACTCACACACTCATACACCCATACACACATCCATTCACAGATCACAAATACACCCAGATATATATCAAAATAATTATATTTATATTTATAATTATCCATAATCATACAAAAATTATTCAAATGCAAAATTAAAGTATCAATATCCAAACAAAACAAAACTAAAATGTATATAGTATTGAAGTAACAAAGTCAATATAATAAAAAAAACAATAAATCTCACGATGATGATGGAGAATGGTCTGGATCATATGACGGAGTCTGGAGTGCCGGGGTGTACACCGGCGTGGACTGACTCGAGGACGATAGATCAGATGATGCTGCTCTGTGATGACTTGACAAGTTGCGTAGCATAACTTGCATATATGCCATCATTTGACTCTGACGCTCCATCAACTCAATATGATGCGCGATCGTCTCCTCCAGTGTCCTTATCCTGTTATTATGATCATCTCTGGACCTGGAGGTCGATGGTCGTTCACCAGCATGCGGAGGGGTCGGTGCCCCAAGTGGCCCTAGCACGGCTTGCGCATGATCACTATCTGTAAAACCATACACGCGGCCGTGGTCCTAGCCACCTGCAGCATCGACCCACGCTCCTGCGTCAAAGTCCTCGGGGGTGCCTCCGCGCTGTATCACCGTCCAACTGTAGGTCTCCTACTTGAGTTTAATTTTTTGTTTAATATTTTTCATAAAACTTAAATTATAAATATATAATGAATAATTTAAACAAATATACTTACCATAATAAATGCAGCGCGGTTGTCGACGTACTCCCCCGTCCCATGCACTCGACGGTGTGCCCGCTCAAACATCGTCATCGGGGAGGGTCGCTGGACAGTCCCGTCGTCTACATTTACAAAACAAATACATTAATAAGTACACAGAGTAACAATTAAAATTAAGGTATACTTACCATACGGTTCACGTGCACAGCAAATGCAACAGAGTCGCCAGTGTGACACGCTCCTCCCCCCGACATGCGGTTTCTAGCCGTAGTCCTAAAAACCTCCTACCATCGATCCGTCGACCATAGTGCCACGAGCTAGTCCCATATATCCGGAGTAATCCAATCGGGGCCGTATCCCCAAGCCTTCGCATTGTTAGTGGTCCCAGCTCGGGCCATCGCCTGGGCGGGAGTCCAAATTTGACGATTCCTGCGCGAGTCCGAAGTGGACGATTCCGGCGCAAGTCCGAAATGGACGACTCCTGCGCGAGTCCGAAGTGGACGATTCCGGCGCAAGTCCGAAGTGGATGATTCTGGCGCAAGTCCACTGAGGACTACTCCGGACTAATTAACATTTTAATTAATTAATTAATATTAATCTACAACATGTTAACTAATTTAAATAATTAACCTACAATTATTAACCTAAAACATAATATTAATCTAACTAAATTAATCTTAAATTACTCTAAACTCTAATAATTAATCTAAAAATCATAACAATTAATCTAAACCCTAAAAGTTAATCTAACAAATTAAACAATTAATTAAATAATTAATCCAAAAAATTAATTAAAAATTAAAGATATATATAAATAATATTATGTAAGCATTTCTGGCGCTAGAGTCTAGTGTCCGGAAATTGTGTCTGGACACTGCATAAACCATCGACCGAAACCCTATTTTAAGGGTTTCGATCGGCTCTAACAAGGGGGCGGAGGTCGAACGGGAGGCGGCAAGAAATACCTCGAATCGAATGGGAGGCAGAGGTCGGAATTGGAGGTCGAGGACGGGGCGGCGGCGTCGACAGCGGCAGCTCAGCGGCGGCGTAGGAAGGGAGCAGCGGCGGCGGGCAGAGGAAGAGGAAGAAGGGGGCGGGCGCGATCGCGTGCCCTATATAAACTTATCAGCAACGGCTCACTTAGCCGTTAGAAAGTCGTTGCTGAAAGTTAATCATCAGCAACGGCTCACGTGTTCGTTAGAACGCTGTTGCTGATAATTTAATCATCAGCAATAGCTCACTTGTCCGTTAGAACACCGTTGCAGATATAACATATCTGCAACGGCTTGAGCGGCCGTAAGAATGCCGTTGCAAATAGCAATGGCTTGAGCATTTCTTCTTCTATTCGACGATACATGCACGAGGCATGGCCCACGTGGTCTCACGTGCCCAGTGAGCACGTCAACATGCTATGGTGCGAGTTTGAAGCACGTATTAATTTTTTAATACATGCATGATGATTAATATTGGTACTGATATTATTATTTTGTAGGCTCGCTTTACATGGGCCGAGTACCAGAGGCCCTTCATTTACGCTGTCTGGGAGGCTATTTCCCGTGCGAGGTACAACGGGTAGCTGGGGCAGGCCCGGTCCCAGGCGATGGCCCGAGCTGGGACCACTAACATCGCGGAGACTCGGGGATACGGCCCCGATTGGATTACTCCAAATATATGGGACCAGCTCGTGGCATTATGGTCGACGGATCGATGACAGGAGGATTCTAGGACTGCGGCTAGAAACCGCATGTTAGGGGGAGGAGCGCGTCACACTAGCGGCTCTGTTGCATTTGCTGTGCACGCGAACCGTATGATAAGTATACCTTAATTTTAATTTTATATTTTATTTGTTACTATGTGTACTGATTAATGTATTTGTTTTGTAAATGTAGACGATAGTGTTAGACGACGGGACTGTCCAGCGACCCTCCCCGATGGCGGTGTTTGAGTGGACACACCGTCGAGTGCATGGGACGGGGGAGTAAGTCGACAACCGCGCTGCATTTATTATGGTAAGTATATTTGTTTAAATTATTCATTATATATTTATAATTTAAGTTTTATGAAAAATATTAAACAAAAAATTAGACTCGAGTAGGAGACCTACAGTCAGACGGTGATACAACGCGGAGGCACCCCCGAGGACTTTGACGCAGGAGCGTGGGTCGATGCTGCAGGTGGCTGGGACCACGGCCGCGTATATGGTTTTGCAGATAGTGGTCATGCGCGAGCCGTGCTAAGGCCACTTGGGGCACCGACCCCTTCGTATGCTGGTGAACGATCGTCGATCTCCAGGTTCAGAGATGATCATAGTAGCAGGATAAGGACACTGGAGGGGACGGTCGCGAATCAGACTGAGTTGATGGAGCGTCAGAGTCAGATGATAGCATATATGCAAGTTATGCTACGCAACTTGTCAAGTCATCACGGAGCAGCATCATCTGATCTATCATCCTCGAGTCAGTCCACGCCGGTGTACACCCAGGCACTCCAAACTCCGCCATATGATCCAGACCATCCTCCATCGTCATCGTGAGATTTATTGTTTTTATATTATATTAACTTTGTTACTTCGATACTATATATATTTTAGTTTTGTTTTGTTTGGATATTGATATTTTAATTTTGCATTTGAATAATTTTTATACGATTGTGGATAATTATAAATATAAGCATATTATTTTGATATATATTTGGGTGTATTTGTGATGTGTGAATGGATGTGTGTATAGGTGTATGAGTGTGTAAGTTATATATCAGATTGTATCAATTTATTAATGGAAATTTAGAATTTTAAAATTTTTATGTTCCAGATTTTAGTCATCAGCAACGGCTTTCCCACGGTTGTTCGTGGGAAAGCCGTTACTAAAAGTGTTTCGTAAGCCGTTGTTGTATAACATCAACAACGCGGCTTAGTAACGGTCTTTCACAAACGGCCTTGCCACGGCCTCACGGGCCATTGCTAATAAGGTTATCGGCAACGGTCCGATGTTAGTGGCAAAGCCGTTGCTGATGGTGTTATTAGCAACGTCCCGATCGACCGTTGCAGCACCATTGCTAAATTATCAACCACACGCTTTTCTGCCACGGCTACTTTGCAATGGGTCGGGCCATTGCAAGCCGTTGCTGATGCCCATTTTTCTAGTAGTGTAAGTGATAGCTCCCTCAGTCCACAATATTTTTAATTCATCTATCAAGGGTCTGAGAAACACGTTAATTTCTTTTCGCGGACCCTTAGGACCTGGAATAATCATCGAAAGATAAATAAATTCATCTTTCATACACATTGACGGTGGCAAATTATAAACTGTCAGCAGCACTGGCCAAACTGAATAAGGAGTTGCAGAATGTCCAAACGGATTAAAACCATCTGTGCACAATTCCAATATGATATTTCTAGTATCTCTAGCAAATGAAAGATAACATGTATCCAAATGTTTCCATGCTTCACTGTCGGATGGATGAGTCATTACTGTATCATGATGACTTCTTGCATGCCAACTCATGTAGGGGGTCGTCTTTTCCGACATGAATAATCTTTGAAGCCTCGGTGTTAGTGGAAAATACCTAAGCACCTTAAACGGGATATTTTTCTGTCGGACCGATTTCTTCTCCTTGTAACGAGGATGTTGACATACAAGGCATTTATCCAACTGCACATTTTATTTATAATATAAAATACAGTTATTTTAACACGCGTGTATTTTTTTCGTACCCAAGCCCCAATTTTCTCATTAGCTTTTTAGTTTTATAAAAAGTTGGCTCAAACTTATTACCAGTAGACAGCATTCCATTAATCAATCCTACAATCCGATCATACGCAACCCCACTGATATTACAATCGGCCTTGATGTTTAGGAGCTGTGTCATTGCAAAAAACCTAGTGTATTTAGGACAATTCTCATATGAAGGTTCATCGGCAGCTTTCAACATCTCGTAAAATTCTGCAGCTTCTTTATTCTGTAATTCAATCTCTACCGCAGTTTGTACTTCTATGATATCAACCGCTGTAGTATTTGGTGGGACTGATGTCTGAGTAACTGACCGATCAACATTATCATTCAGATGGAATTGACCCCCAAGACTATCAAGTATCATAGTTCTATTGGGATTAGATTGACTGGATGAAGAAGCACCAACAGAGGAAGATTCATCATGTCTGAACGACAGGATTGCTCGACTTCACGTGACTCCCCGTGACAAGTCCATAGAAAATATCTTGGTGCAAATTCTTTGCTATATAGATGCAGAGTGACAGTCTCTCGATCCAAAAATCGTCAATTCAAGCAAATGCAGCACAAACATCAGATTTTATCACCGACGCTAACGAATTTTCGATTCGAATAGGCAAAATTTAGGAAGTACGTTACGCCTAATCGAAACTCATTCGTTAAAGCTCCATGATCAAGACGTCGGTACATCCAACTTCGATCAGCCGACATGATTCTGTCAATCAATGACAATTTCTTTGGTTAATGCCTTTAGGTGAGATTGTCCTATTCCATTCGGGATTTATGTTATTCATATTGCACTAAGTACTTTTTTTAATCGCTAACTTCATTCTAAATTTCGGCAGCATCTCCCTACAGTTCTCCGAACACGCATATCATCTGGGCGCGTATTGGAGAACAAGAGAGATGCTGCCAAAATTTAGAATATGTTAACGGTTAAAAGAAAAACGTAAGTGCAATACAAATAACTATATTCCCAAATTATCCAATCAGGGATAATTCAAGGATTGTACGTCGTATAAAAAATCATCTACTTCTTCTACACGAACATACAACCCCCGAACGGATCTAAGTATTTGCTAAATCATATCCGACTCGTCGATGCGTACGTGAAACATATCAACTCCTCGGGTGGATGATTATTTTCTAAATGTTTCGAGTCAGTTCGAGTCCATAGTGGACAATTCCGACACGAGTCCAAATTAGACGATTTCGGCGGGAGTCTGAATTTGACGATTCCGGCGCAAGTTCGAAGTGGACGATTCCGGCGCAAGTCCGAAGTGGACAATTGCGGTGCTAAGTTCGAAGTAGACGATTCTGACGCAAGTCCACTGAGGACTACTCCGGACTAATTAATATTTTAACTAATTAATTAATATTAATCTACAACATGTTAACTAATTTAAATAATTAACCTACAATTATTAATCTAAAACATAATATTAATCTAACTAAATTAATCTAAAAATTACTCTAAACTCTAACAATTAATCTAAAAATCATAACAATTAATCTAAAAATCATAACAATTAATCTAAACCCTAAAAATTAATCTAACAAATTAAATAATTAATCCAAACAATTAATTAAAAATTAAAAATATATAAAAATAATATTATATAAGCATTTCCGGCGCCGGCGTCCAGTGTCCGGACACTGCATAAACCACCGATCGCTAGCCGATGGCCGTCGGCCGAAATCCTATTTTAAGGGTTTCGATCGGCTCTAACAAGGGGGCGGAGGTCCAACGGGAGGCGACGAGAAATATCTCGAATCGAACGGGAGGCGGAGGTCGGAATTGGAGGTCGAGGACGGGGCAGCCGTGTCGGCAGCGGCATCGGAAGAGAGCAGCGGCGACGGGCAGAGGAATAGGAAGAAGGGGGCGTGCGTGATCGCATGCCCTATATAAAGTTATCAGCAACGACTCACTTAGCCGTTAGAAAGCCGTTGCTGATAAGCTAATCATCAGCAATGGCTCACGTATCCGTTAGAACGTCGTTGCTGATAATTTAATCATCAGCAACGGCTCACTTGTCCGTTAGAACGCCGTTGCAGATATAGCATATTTGCAACGGCTTGATCGGCCGTAAGAACGCCGTTGCAAATAGCAACGGCTTGAGCGGCCATTGCCGAAGAACCAATTTAATTCTAGTAGTGCGAATTGTCCAATTATATTTCGGTTCGGTTAATGATTAAGGGCATGTTTATTTGCGAAAATATTTTTTGACTTTTCATTTTGTGAAAGCCGAAATGGATTTTCAAATTTCAAAATTTTGATTTTGATTTTTTTGTTTGGCGAAAACGCATTTGTTTGGCATGTCCAAATTTCATGTTTCGCAAAATGATAACGAAAACTTGTTTGTTTTGTGTTGATTTCGATAATAATTTTTGGGACGAAAACTGAAACTGTGTTGGTTTATCAAACAGAGTTTCAGTTTCTATTTATTAATTTATATTATTTTATTTATTGTAATTTATTTAATTTTATATCATTAACTCAAATTTAAAAAATATATGAATAATATTAATTAGTTAATAAAAATATTATGAATATTATTTAATTAGTTAATAAAAATCATTAAAATATATTAAAATATATTTTATTTTATTTTTTAATTTATAAATAATTCAAAATAAAAAATATTTGTAAAAAATATTAATTAGTTAATAAAAATATCAGCTAAGTATGAATATTATCATGAACTAATTATCAATTAAATATCAACTAAATATGAGCTACGTATCAACTAAGTATGAACTCATTTTTTCTTTACTTCTTTACTTAACCCAACTTAATAATGGTTGAAATTATTAATTTTTTACCTGCCTCAATTTTATTTAAATTATCTTACGAATATATTTTTCCTTTTTGCTTTGTGCTATGTGAAAAATGGTGAAGTAAAAACACTTGTTCAATACAATAGATATGCACACAAAAAAATAATCTTTATTGATGAAGTGTGTAGTTCAATTCAACCCAGCAACATTACAATTGCTTCAGTAGATATGCAACATTACAATAGCTTTAGCAACATTACATTACAATAGATATGCACACATTAGCCATTATACTAACAGTAGCTTCAATAGTTCAATTCAACCCAACAATATCAATTCTTCAATTCAACACAACAGCATCAATCCAATATTACAGTAGCTATATTACAATAGCTATACTACAACACTTCAGTAGTTCAATTCAATACTTCAACATGTTCTTCAATTCTTCAGTAGCTATATTACAGCAGCATCAATCCAATATTACAGCAATAGAATATGTTATTCAATATTACTACACCATCAATTAATATTACAGCAACCAAGGTAAGACAATTTCACAGCACCATCAATCAAATTACAGCAGCCAAGGTAAGGTAATATTACAACACCATCAATCAAATTACAATAGTCATTAGTTGGTGATCACAATGAAAAAACAACCCCTTGCAACCCATGTCAAGGAGCTTGTCCATTTTTCTCCCAAGTGAAAAGAGGTCCCTACTTCTTTGGTTCACTTCTTCTTAGGGGTGGGTTTTCTAATTCATCCAACTTATCCACCATATCCAACATGAGTAATAATACAAAGTCATCGATGATTTCTTCAAAGCTATCTATTGTACGTGGAGGTTGATGACTCATTCTAGGACAATTAAAAAATAATTAATGCATATTTTTAAACATAGTCAATAAACTAAAAACACAACCACACATGAAAGTAAACAAACTAAAAATACATTGTATTGTTACAAAGCATGAAAGAACATGAAATCAAAGTACTGTTACACACATAGTTCAATGACAAATAATAAGTTCGAACCGACATCATAAAAAATAAATAATATTTCACCCATGTAAACTTTCCATCCATTTCTTGAGCTGTTCGTCATTCAATGACAACAAGCGGTCGAACATTTGGATGCTCAACCAAGTAAGTCATTGTCTTAAACAAGTGTGCTTCGAGTAGCCCTTCCACACTAGTAATGCGGCCAACATTGAAGTTGCATCACTTCGACGGGCTGTATAGTGATTTGAAATAAGTTCATACAACTTTTTCTTCTCTTCATCTAGAGTTGATCTCACCGAGGATTTACCTCTTTTCTTGCCGCGTGAGGAAATAGATGGATGTCTATCTACCTCCTCAACACTATCAACATCGTCATCTTCCTCCAATATATAAGGGCTCCTTCTCATGTACATTTGGATCCAAATATTTCTTTTCTAACATACGCTCTTCATCCGAATTCAACGGGGGTTTGTTGATGATCGGGTCATCCCACCAGTTGCAGAATGATTTTGAAATATCAATTATATCAAATTATAGTGGGGTGGTGGCCCATTCTTAAAGGGTTTGAAATAACTTTTTGTCGTTCTTTTCTGCACACGAAAAAAATAATAATCTAAAACCAGCTAACTTAACCCCATTGAATAAATATAAAAAGACATATCGATGAGCTCCACACTGTTTCATCGGCATCAATCTTTCTAGTGCCAGGATTCTATGTGAGCCCAGTGTGGATTCTATGTGACTTTTTCGTCGGATTCCGATGGCCACCCATATGTTCTACTTGAAAATATATTTGTGAGATATGATACCATATCAATAGCATCTAATAAACACAACTAAACCATGTCAATATCAATATCAATATCAAATATCAATCTCAATACCATATCATAAACACAATTGATACCATATCAATAGCAACAGATACATGCTTTTAAACATATCATAATAATACAACAACAGAATCAATAACAGTAAACATACTAATTAATAAACTGATAGCATAAACATAACAACAAACATAATCAGCAAACATACTGATAGCATAAACATAACAAATTGATAACAACAAACATACTAATAAACTGATAAACTGATAATATAGATACAAACCAATGAAATAGTATAGATAATGAAATAATTGATTAAAAAATCATAGATACAAGCCAATAAAAAACCATACGCATTGTTATAACAATAAATTAACAAACTAAGAATTAACAAAACAAATGGTAAGAACAAATAGTAAAAGTAACACATGGTAAGAATTTACAATTAGCAACATAGCTAATGAAAATGAAAACAACATGGAAAAATTTCAGTTTTAACTGAAATTTACAGTGAGCAACATAACTAATGAAATCCTAGATCAACGCAACATCAATGAAGCTCTAGATCAATGCAACATCAGTGAAGCCCTAGACCAATGCAACATCAATGAAATCCTTGATCAATGCAACATAAATGGAAAATATTCAAAACCCTAAATCGGCCAATAAACAAAGCAACATTAGTAATCAAAGCAACTAGCAGAAGAACATCAAAGCAACATGGAAATATGTTAACCCTAGCAGAAGAACATCATAAACATGGAAACCCGAGATCGGGCAATAAACAGAGCAACATCAATAAGAAGAAGAATGTACACACAACTTTTAACCCTAGATCAAGAAGTTGAAGAATACGAAACCCTAATCCGAGAAGTAGCAACGATGAAAAAGACCATGGAACAAGAAGAACAAAGCAACAGATAACCCTAGATCAAGCCGAGATCTTGAAGAAGACCATGGAACAAGAAGAACAGATAAGAACACGAAACCCTAGATTGTGCGAGTAGTGAAAAAATGATAAATCCACCAAAAAAATACATACGTTGAGTGGTGCTGTGTTCGGTAGAATGGAAGGAGAAGTAGTGTTATCCATTGGCGAAGTGGAATGTCGAGGATCCGTCGAAGGATTGAGATCGACGACAACTTGTTGCATGTTGTCGCCGAAGAAAGAGTGCCTAAGTAATCTAAGAAACGTTTAAAATTGAATTTAGACGATAAAACTTAGTTAACACACTATTCACCCCTCATATGATGCATCACAGCCTTCTCAGCCCTTCATCTAAATAGGATCACATCACAGTCTTCCATCTAATATGATGCAATCACATACCTCTATTTAACATGATGCAATCTCAGTCTTACATCTAACCAGATGCAATCACCACCCTCTATCTACATGATGAAATCATAACCTTACATGTAATCAGATGCAATCACAGCCCTCCATCTAACCAGATGCAATCCTAGCTCTCCATCTACATGATGCAATCACAATCTTACATCTAACCTGATGCATCCACAACCTTACATCTATCCTGATGCAATCCCAACCTTCCATCTACATGATGCAATCTCAACATTCCATCCAACATGATGCAATCACAGCCATACATTTAACATGATGAAATATCATCCCTCCATCTACATGATGCAATCTAAGTGTTACATCTACACAAGATCAAATCCCTGCCCTTCATCTCAACCAATTCAATCCAGCCCTTCATCTCACCCAAATCAATCTCAGCCCTCCATTTCATTTCATCTCCCTCACCCAAAAATCTAGGGTTCCAACCACCTCCCTACTCCAGCCACCGTCGTCGCCGCCCTTCCCCGGCCGCCGCCGGGCCGCCAACGATGCTGGCGCCAACACCGATACCGACGCCGGAGCTTGCCGATGCACCGCCGCCACCACGCAGCGGTGGCAGCACCTCGCACGGCTGCCCGCGCATGGCAGCGACGCTACTCGTCGGGCGCCGTTGCCTCTATGGCGCCTCACCGGGCGCGGCCGGCGCCGACCGACAAGATGAACATAAGAGGGTAGAAAGAAAGAAAAAAGAAAATAGTATTTTATTCCAAAAGGGATAAACAACAAGATTCAATTAAGAAACGACCGATCTGACTTCCGATCCGATATGAGAAAATGCGTCAAAAATCAACAAAAACCCCGAGACATGAGAACAACAACATGAATCAATAATTGGAGAAGAGAAGGTCTAAATCCACTTACCAGATGGAGAGAAAATAGATGGAAAAGACGCGCATGATCTTTCCCAGATCGACACCGACGAACTCGCGAAAATCCAGCTCCGGCGGCTCCTCCTCCTCGACGGCACCCTCTCTCTCCTCTCTCCTTTGCCTCGGATGGCGTGCGGCTAAAAACCCTAGCTGCACACCCCAGGGTCTAATTTATAGATGCTGGTTGGGTCCAAATGACCAAAATACCCCTACATAAGCTATCTGACTTAACAGCTCATAACTCACCCGTTCTAACTCCGATTCGAGATCCGATTGTGCCGCTAAATTCGCCTCAAGACCCTCTATCATCCTAGCATGCTAGATCATGGAGATAAGACAAATAAAATTTCTCTTAATTTTTCTACATTAAATGCTTACTCGAGTATAATCCCGAAGCTTCCCGCCAATCCGTGCTAACTAGGGCTCACGATCCCCCGCTCAAGAATAAAATATTATTATTAAGATTTTTGAGTATTACATCTAGTTTGTGTTGTAAATCCTCATGACGATGCATAAGAACCCAAAAAACCAATCCCGAACCCCTAAACACAAAAACTCGAAAAAATAGAAAATGCCCTAAAATTCACTAAGTAGCTCCTTGGAGGGCTATATAACCTAGATATTTTCTTGACACCAAAAATATCGGTAATTATTCCATAGGTAAAAAATAGATAACAAGATATTTTTAAGGATTTTTTGGAAGCCTTTAGCCTACCCATATTTGACCCGAGAGATTATAAAATTTTCGGTTTTTGGAAATTTGTACTAGACCCCAAAAGTTAGATTTTGGTTTTTAAGGATTTTGATTTTTTAAATATTTTTATTGAATTCAAATAGTGGGTAATCCTTATATAATATTTATGTTTTAAGAAATATTATATAAAATGACTTAGCAAAGACAGAACCTAAAAATCAGCCCTGCCTAGATTCGATCAACCGATTGGTCGATCGACAGAAAGTGAAAATGGGCAGAAGGTATTTCGGTCGACCGAACGATCAATCGAATGATTCCTAGAATGTGCAGAATGCCTTCGGTCGCTCGACGGTCGCTCGACGATCGCTCGATCGGTCGACTGACGATCGACCAGCAAGCGACCGGGTGTCGCCAACGGGCAGAAAAATGCCTGTTGATGAGCCTTGGTGTTTGAGGGGTTATAAATATCCATCCCAAACTCATTTCTAGCATATTATTAATGCTTCCAAGCCTCAAAGAGTGATCCTAAGCAATTCTACAAGCTTCCATTGAGCCATCCTTGCAAAGGCCCTAGTTTTGATCTCCACTTGTTGATTTAGCCTTCAAGCTTCATAGATTCATCTTCTCAAGACATCAAGAGGACTAGAGAGTTTCTTTTGGAGCTAAGTACTTGTTGTTTGATTTATTGCTCCAATTATTATTGTATTTTGTTGTTTATTTTGATTGTATATCAAGTGTATAAACCTAGGTTGCTATGTTTGATTGAGTTGGTGGTTGCCTTGATGTTAAGGTGTAAGACCCGAATTTTTTTTTCCTAATATAAAAATCTCTTCTTTTTTTTGGTGCAGCGCACCAGATCGAAGGTTAGCCGAGTCGAGCCGCGGAAATCGCCCCGAGTAGAAGGTATAACCCGACCCATAGAAATATGAAGTTGAATGAGTTCAATGGTTATTTCCTTTCTTGCTTAAGATGTCTTATTAAAGTCGAGTTCGACTCTTGAGTGCGGATAGGATCGGAGTCCGAATCGGACTCGGATCGAACCGAGAAGAAGTCAAGTCAAGTGAGGGGCAAATGAGTCATTGGATGAGGGGAATAAAACCCCTCACCCAAGCCACCCGTGCGGCTCAAAGAGAGAGCCGCACGTAGTCCATCAAGAGGGAAAAAGGGAGAGAGGAGGAGGAGATCTTGTCGGCGCCGAGTTCGCGACGACGCTCGAGGAGATTGGAATCTCGTTTCGTCAAGATTTCTTCACGATCCAATTCAAGGTGAGTGGTTAGAGTAGATGTTAAGGGGAGGCGGGTGGCCGGCCCCATAGATTTTGAAATCGAGGTTTTCCTCACGAGTTTTACCGATTGGGTTGTTTCCCCATGTTAGATTTTTAAATCGTTGTACATATTGTGATTTCATGTTTGTAAACATGTCGATTTCTCACTTTAAGGGGCTGGTCGAGTCGAGGAAAAAGGGGGAAGGTCATGCCGAAATTTTTTTCAATTTCCTCGCTCGTCTCGTAACTCGCATATCAACTTGTATTCGTTTTGTTTTCGGTTTTGGATTGATGCTCGAGTGGACGCCGCAGCCAAGTCCACCACCTCTAGAGGGTTCGGCCGAGCATAGTCATCATCTTGCTCGAGTTGGTCGAGCAGTAGAAGGGGGAAAAGTTGGGCTATTTATATTGGATTGTTGGATCTCTTATTTTATCGCATTAACTTGCACCTTCATGTTTAAATGTTAGATTAAATTAGAAGTTTATGTTTACTGTTCTACTGGTTAATATGCATAAATTTCAGCCCCTTCCCACATGGATGGTTCGGCCGAGCAAGGTTTACCTTGCTCGAGCTTCAGCTGATCAAGGGAAAGGGGGAGGAAACGAATGATTTTGTGTACTTGTTCATATCCCTCCGCTTAATGTTTATTCATATTTATGTTAATGTTAATTAATCCATATTCATGTTGTGATTTGTTGGGGTAGATCTATATTATCATTTTGGAAATGTTCTTGCCAATGCTTATATGGTATATGTAGTCAAGAAAGGTTTCATTTAATTGCTCATATCATGTTTAATTGTTGCTATGCTTAGTGTATGTTCCATATTGGTTTAACCTCTACATTACTTACTTTTTATTTCAGTTCTTCATGATGTTACTATCCGTAATTAATTTGGTAAGTGGTGTGGAAATGGTAGGTCGAGTGCCTACATAGTCGGCGAGTTCGCTCGTTCTAGGAAGAATGGGTTAGATAACATATAGGACGTTACAAGATGCATAGTATATATGGAACCCTAGCTAGGAAATGACACAATTTCTAGTATTCATTTTTGGAAACCTAGAACTATTAGGTGTACACATTTTTGGAAGGGCAGCACTAATTTGTTGACCCTACAGACCAGACAAGGGTCAGATACGGGCAACCACCCGAAGTGTATATAAGGAAACCCTAGGACATTTGACTGTGTGATGTGCTTGAGATGGTCCGCCGAGAAGCGTGGAGGTCGAAAATGACCAATGCTTAGCTTGGCCAGTGATTGGGTCTTGAGATGCACCAGCGGGCCCATTGGGTGTCAGACCCCAGTTGGGTGGGACTAGCTATCCCTACCCCAGACGGTGTCCGGAGACTAGTAGACCATCCTAGTCGATGGCCCGAGATTCCATGTTTATATCTTGATATGATGTGGCCGAACAACCAGTGTGATTCTACCTTGTATGGTAGGGCCGATTGTAGCCGGGATTCTTACACCATAAGTAGGCCTTAAGGGTCGGATGCCAGGCGGCAAGGTTAGGCCGTTATGTCAAGTTTCTCATATATGGTTTATACAGAATGACCCACGGGGTCGATAGTCACATCAAAAAGTAGCTTACCTCCCTGATTATATTCTATGATGTTTATATGTTATGCATGACTAACTGCGGATTATGTGGAGGTTCGAAAGAACCGCTCACTGAGTCCCAAGTGGACTCACGATTTATTTCCTTTGTTTTTATAGAGCATGATCAATGGTCGAGGCTTGTCGTCATGGTGCAGCTAGAGGGCAGGTGGTGGTGCCATATCTCGTAGCGGCGTCCTTTGATCATAGTCCAGTGTCTTGTAGTAGTTATTTTCCATTTCTACACCGACAGTTGTGTTTTGAAAAGTTTGTAATAACTTTGATACTTGAGACGTTCTATTTGTGATGATGTTGGTTTTCTTCTTTGGATTGAAAAATATATATTTGTGAATTTTGAAAACTTTAAATAAAGATTGTGTTGTGGTTTCCTTTCTCGATATGTTCTATTTTATTGTCAGTCAGTGTAGACAGTAGGCTACAGGGCAGGATATAGGCCCTAGTCAGTCACACTACCCTCAGTTGGGGTGTCACATAAGGCTTAAATCCACCATTGTAAACTTAGTTTACTAGGATTAGTTGAGTTGTCCCTTAGGTTGAGATGGGAGAGTGCTCTCAGTAGGAAGGCAAGATACTTCCGGGTGTGGAAGTGCCTTCGATTTGAGAGCGGAGACTTTTCGATGTGAAGTCTTCTTTGTAAGGGAAACGATATAATCTAGTAAACATAGTCTAGAAATCCTAAGCAGGGTGGTTAGGTAGTGGAGTAGGCATTGAGCCGAACCACTATAAATAATTGTGTTAGCATTGTTTACCTTGCGTTTCTTATTGTTTATCATTTATATCTTGCTTTCTCTTACTACTCAATTTATGAATTGCCTAAGTAATCAAGTGAAACGATTAAAATCGGAATTAGGCAAAAAAATTTAAATAACATATTTTTCACCCCCCCTCTAGTGTGACCATTTCTCCAATAGAAATATTTTATTATTCCTTGTTTTAGAGACATACAAGGTTTCAAGTTTTTCCCATAGAGTTCTAGCATGTGAATCATTTTGTATGTGATTCAATACATTATCATGCACCCATTAACAAATGAAACCACAGACCTACTCATGCTCAAACTGTCAATCTTCTTCTATTTTGGACTTTGGCTTCTGAGTAGCAAAAATTAGTAAGTGCAACTTTTTCACAAACAGAAGATCTTTCATTTATTCCTTTCCATTTGTGGTAATTTGTGTCATTCAAGCTAATCATCATGCTATAATTTGATTCAATTGTCCAATCTCAAAACACCACACTAGTAATAACTAAAGCTAAAATGTGAGGTGCATGCACAGGGGAAATAATGAACAATATCTCAAAACTAAAATGCACAACAACAATCACAAGAGCACACATAAGTTTTAACGTGAAAATTACCCTCAAGGTGAAGGGTAAAAAGCATGAGACCTAGTCCAGATCAACAATCCACTATAATGGTAAATGACTGCACAAAAGAGTTTCTAGCACCCCTAGAATCTCAACAAACGCTGCTCATCATCAACAAAGTGGAAATAATGCAATAGCATACCACATACCCATCAACAACAAGGAGATAACATGGTTTGAGGAGATCACTAGGGCAGCTACTGTTCTTGAAATCAAACAAGGTTATGGTTTTTCATATAAAAATTTCACCGTTCAGATCAAAGTAAAATGAGACTTGAACACGCTCACCAAATTTCAACCCGATCGGACCATAGATGACTTCCCAATCGTTGCAATGATGAAACTTGTCGCTGCAGATAATACTAAAAAAAATAGTCTGGTTGCTGTAGCAAAATCCCAACTTGCTGACCTCGAAATTCGATCACCATCGTTCAGAATGAAGAACTTGGTGTCCTCTATTTCTCCACCAAAAATTAGCTCAATCGGAATCTAAACCCAACAAAAAATATACACAAAAAGACGCATTATAATGAATACATAGACACAAAAATAGACATAAAAATACTACAATCAACGACCAAATCCATGATCTATTAGTTCTATGCGTCGATGTCTAACTACTCAGTTACAAGTGTGTCAGCCAATTTAATTTTTAATTAGTATTATTTTAAACGCAAGAGTACACATGTGAGTTACATGCCCAATAGGAAAAAAATAGTTTTATTCAATTACAAATTATTTAGAAATATTTATTTGTCAAAATTATTATTTTTACTCTTCCGTGGAGACACAATTTTCATACTTTTCATTTTCAATTACAAATAATATTTATACAATTTAAAAAGCTATGTTTGCTATGAGAATGCACAACTCACATGCTAATTTCAACCAAAAAAAAGTGTTTTGACTTAAAAATTATAAATTAAATTTAAGATTAGAAAAACTAAAATAGAACTTTTCAGACTGAATGGATTAAATTAAACTCGAATTAAACTACGAAATTAAGTTGTTTAACCATATATTTTAAAATTATTAGGCTTTTTATTATCACAATTGCAATACATGGACATTGGCACTAAATTGAGTACGGATGACGACGGTTCAGTTAACCATATTTTTTATAGTTAATCGAAATTGAAATTAATTAAAAATTTATTAACAGAAATTAAAATTGAAATCGTTCGATATGAAAATCGGCCCGATTTCGATTATTTGACGGATAACCTAAACCAATTAGTTTGGTTCAAATAAAACTGGTTATCTATTTACTAATCGGTTAATCGGTTAGTGAACGTGTAACTGGTTAGTAAATTAAATTTTAGAATATTTAAAAATTATTGAAATAATTAATTATAACTGCTTTAGATCTGGTTATCTATTCCGCGAATAATCGGTAACCGAAATTGAAATATATAATCGGTTTTATTTATTGGTTATCCGCGAATTAATAATCGAAATCGAATCAAATTTAATTAATTTTTCATATTCTCTAATCAAAATCGAAACCGAACCATAAATTCACTATCCAAAATCGAATTTTGTGATCCGATTAACCGGTTCACTGTGATTAACCTGTTTCAATTGCCACCCCTAAAATTGAGGAATAAACTAAAAAATTGCCAATTTTAAAATACTAGATGTGTTTATAACTGAGAAATAAATTGGATAATAATTTTTTTTCATATTATTTAAATTCGAACCCAACTAAATAATTTTAAATATATAAAGTTATTGCATTCGATTCGGGTAATTTTTATCTCACCCGACCCGATTACACGAATTATCCAACCGGTTCGATTTGATATTTACCGGTTATGCCCTTCACATAACCTATCTGACTTCCTCGTTGGACAACGCGAATCTCGTCTCCCCCCTCTTGCTCCGGTCTCCCCTTCATTTTTCTCTTCCTCCTCTCCTTTCCTTCGATCGAACACATCGTGACATCCCCTAGTTGTTCCTCGATCGATCCAGTTGAGGTCGATCGATGGGGAACATGTTCGTGAAGAAGCCCAAGATCACCGAGGTGGATCGCGCTATTCTCTCCCTCAAGACCCAGCGCCGCAAACTCGCACAGTACCAGCAGCAGGTTTCCCCAATTCCCACCTCTTTTCTCTTCTTATTCTGGTTATTTCTTGAACTTTTTGATCCTCTGCACCAACTCACTAGGTGATTCGTCCGGTTTTTATCTTTTTGGATGATTTTTGGCGAGGTTTTACCGGTTCTCTAAGGAATTTGTAACCTAGTAACGGCATCGCATCTACAAAGATTGGTCTTTGTAGGGTGTGGCGCGTGGCATATAGCATGATAGTTCTTGTATATCAGTTATCTCCTCACATGCCGGTTCTGTTAAGGGTGAATTGCTACTATCTAAGCAAGGTCTATATGCTCAATGGTGCTTCTGGCTCCGAGGATATATGAACAGAAGTATTGCTTTGTCTTGACCTTGTTCCATTGGGTCAACCTTGTTATCTATTAAACCTGAACCTTATAATAATCTCTGTTAATTTCAATGTTTTGGTAGTCAAACGTCTTGATTTGGTATGCTTGAGTATCTTATTTGCTCAATCTAATCATTTTTTGAATCCAAGATAAACTCCTTATAAATTTTCAATCTTGATTTCACGATCGCATAACTTGAATTAGAATTGACTCGGTTTTCTGTTTGCAAATTGATTCTCTCCCTATGGTTCGGTCACCATACTTGAATTTGTTTCCAATGTTTAATTTGTGTACTGAAATGAGATACCAATTTTTTTCTTGTTCCTGATTTGTGATGAATTCTTGTACAAAGATGTAATGCAAGTGTTAGGAGTACCTTCCCTGAAGTTATGTGCATCCATTGCCAACAAACTATTGCAGTTTGCAATTATGACAGGAGGTGCTAATTTGATTCTAATGGGCTTTCAACTAGGCTTCCTCTTCCTCTCTCTCATTTTTTTTGTACCAAATAGAATTTGTTTGAGCAATGAGCATCCTTGCCGAACTTGTTCTATATGGGGAATGGAAGGTAGCTAGTAACTTCTTCAAGTTTTCATAGCTAATGGACAAAGTAAATATCAAGCTCTAGCTTATTAGCTAGTAACTTCTTCATGTTTTAGATGTTGACTATTCACATTACTAGCACATCAAAGTGAAGATTGCTATCACAGTTGATATGACTATGATATTGAGTCTGATTAAGCTCGGTAGCATTAAAATTCTTTTTCTTTTTGTATTTGTTCTAGTGAAATTTGCTCTGATGTACACTCCATCATTCTCTATTTTCTAAACTTTAGGTTTTAAATAGTGACTATGCACACTATTATTGTTCTCTTGCTTAACAAAGACTCGAATTCGTTGTGCATCGTGTTATAGTTGAAACTACCTCTACACCTCTACCAATATATGTTGTTTAATGCATACTGTGTATGTTTTATTTAATGTTCATCATTAAGCATAAACTCTTTATTATGTGAAAGCCTAATGTTCTTTACTTAAGTATGCCTATTTTGTTAAATGCTACTAAATTTACTCTTTTCCATTATGTTGTTCTTTCTTTAGCTTGAAGCTGTTATTGAAGCAGAGAAACAAGCTGCTAGGGACTTAATTCGAGAGAAAAGAAAAGACCGGGCGTTGCTTGCACTTAAGAAGAAGAAAACTCAAGAAGAGCTATTGAAACAAGTTGATGGTTGGTTAATAAATGTTGAGCAACAAGTATGTAATACCATTTGGAGTAGTGCATCTGTTTATAGTGCATTTTTTTTCTCACTTTAAGTATTTTAATAGAGGTGTAAGTGTGACAGTGCTTCAGGTTATGTTATATTGATAGTGATATTTCTCTTTCTGCTTTAGTTGGCAGATGTTGAACTGGCAAGTAAGCAGAAAGCCGTATTTAACAGCTTGAAGGCAGGAAATGATGCCATTAAATCTATACAAAGTGAGATCAGTCTAGATGATGTTCAAAAGCTTATGGATGATTCTGCTGAGGCAAAAGCTTATCAAGAAGTAAAACCTCTGCCGATTCTTCCTTGTTCTCCTAATATTCTTGTTGCTTCCTGTTGAATACTTAGTATCAATTTTAAGTGGGTGAGTAACCTATGGAATGCATCTCATAATAGAATGAACCAATCACATTGGTCCAAACCAACTAATGGTACCTAGGGTCCTAACCCAAGGTTGCCTCTTGCAATCATCATATCATATCTTAAGTAGCTACTTTGTTTGCAAACGTTCATAATGTGCTTGATCCGGAGACAAGACAAGTATCTTTCATGTAGTTAGGCCTGTGATCAAACTGCCCTGAAATCTTCTAAGCCAATTCCATTGGCCTACATTATAAAAGGAAAAAAAAAATGTTTGAAATGAGGGAAATGATCCTTGGGAGGGCAAAGGCTGATTTGAGGGGTTTTATGGTCTCAAATGGTAGAATAATGTGGCTATGGCTAAAATTGAGGCAGTTGGGGAAAATATAAAGGTGAGAAGTATATTTAGGTATATGAAATTTTATGGGGTGCAATTTTTGTTTATAATCTTTATTCAATTTACATAAAGTTAATTTTTTTGCTGGTTTGGAATGATGTCTTGAGAATAAATTACTGGTTTGAAGTCATATGCTGTTAAGTTTTACAGTTGCCATTAGGGTATTGTTTTATGATACTTGTAGAATGTAGTAAGTAGCATTTTCTGCATGAGGTTATATATTTTGGAAACTCTCACCATCTTATTTGATTTCTAAGAAGAAATTCCAGTTTGTAAGTGGACAAACTTGTGTGCTACCTGTCTTCAAAGGATTTATTACCATCCTCTCTTAGGCGCCTTTTGTAGGACAAACTTGTGCAATGCTCATTCCAAAGCAGACAATATCTTAACAACTCAGTGGTTTGCAAGTGGACAATTAATTCTTTGTTGGGAAGAGGGTTTAAAGTTTAAAGAATACTAGGAATTTAAATTAGGAAAGATTTGAAAACTGGAAGGAGATGTAGCTTGGATTAATTTCTCTGTTCTGTTTTCTGTTATCTCCTAGATGTTCACTTTCTTTGTCAAATTAGGATACTCTCCTTCATTTATAAGACAGTTTCATTGTTACTGATTCTGAATTGCCTCTTGCCTTTGTGAAGGAAATAAATGCAATCTTGGGAGAGAGTCTATCTGCTGAAGACGAGGAAGAAGTTCTAGCCGAATTTGAGAATTTGGAAACTGAGGCAAGTCTTTCTCAAAAATACAGTCTTCAATAAGCTGTTTTAAAATCCTGTTCAGTATTCAAGTTGAAAACCAAATTGTATAAATAAAAAAGTAAGACAATTACCCAGTTTCTTCATTTTCTGTGTATGGAACTGTATGATGCACAAAAACCCTTTTAGGTTTTCCATAAAAATGCAACATAAGGGAATAACTTGTTCGCATAAAGAGCGACTTTGAATTATAATATTCTTTAATAGAAAAAGTATGCCTCTCCCACATGCTTTTCTTTTATTATGTCATTTTTGGAGTCATTTATTTACTGGAAGCCTTTTGTACATTTGCAGATTACCCTTCAATCCATGCCAACAGTTCCTGCTCAATCAATATTATCTGAGAATGATGCCAAGAGGACACCGGTGCATTCAGAAGCAGAACCTCAAATTCAGGACAAAGAAGATGAGCTTCTCGATCTTCCTGATGTACCATCTGGTGCTATTTCAACTAAAGAAGTGGGGAAAACAAAAGGTTTTTCTACTACCTTAGCTCAAAGGACTTTAATATGCTTGGATAATGATTCACAGTGCTCTCATATCTATAACTTAAATATCTTTATCCCATTTGCAGTTCTCGAGGAGCCGCTACCTGCTTGATTGCCCAAGTGAACGAGTTTTGATTATTGCTCAAGTATGTGGTGATCACTGGAATTGTATAGGTCACGTGGACTTATATTATATTTTTTTCCATGTCTTTTGATCTTTTTTATATTCTTCATGCCTGCATGTACTTCAACTCAAGTTCTTGAGCATACATTTTGAAGACAGGATGAATTTGTTACCTTGAACAATCCTTTACTTTTTCTTTCTTGATGTACAAAGAATCAGATAATATTCTTCTGAGCTCCAATCTGGCTCTTAATTCGGATGATTTATACTCTTTTCTAATTAAATATCTTATTCTTTGATGCTGCATATATTTCATATCATCAATGCTTGTGTCACTTGCAGGGTAGGTGGGCATAATGAGTTCGCTGAATCATGTTTGGCTCATCAAGTTAACTTGCACAATTCAAGTCCATTGTTTGACTGTTAAGTAAATGTCTAGTGTTTTCTTCATGTCTTTATCATATATATATATATATTCTATTTTTATTTGCACCGATCTGTTTAGCCAATGGTACTGACTGAAAATGTGATGTACGAAGATTGAAAATTTGTATATTCTACCAGCAATGTGTTCCATCCCTTTTATCTTTTTTTTTTTGTTGATAATTTTACTCTCAAATTATTGCAACTGAGAATATAAGAATTCCTTATTTTCTTTGCCATCCTAAACTCTTAGGTAGCAAGATTCGTGCTATTGATGCTGTTCTACAAATTCCAGAGTGCCCTGTTATTTTATCACAAATAGTGAACTGCTTTAATCTGATATATTGACTACTATGTGATAATAATATAGAAATTGTTCAAGTTTCATTAGAATTCTGGAATGACAAGTTTTACCTTGAATTTACCCTTGTCTTTTCCACATTGTTCTGATCATTAACAGTATACTACCTCTTTTTTCTTTTTCTCAAAAGAAGAGGGCCAAAGATGGATAATGTTAGGTATTTCTTTGATTTATATGTTATAATATTTTTTGAAGACTCCTGTTGTTATAACCAGTCTTAAACTTATTCAAGTGAGAAATGTTTAACCTTTTATCATGCTTGACTGGAAGCCGAACTGCCAAAAAGAGTTAGGTTATATTTCATAGTAGTAGTTAATGGATTTGCATGTGATATTTGGAAAGTGCATTCATCTGCATGATAACTTGTGGGAAGAAAAGAGGTTTGTCAGCCCAATGCCTGCTTAAGCCCGGACATAGGAGGACCATATTTCCTACATGCGAAGGAAATTAAAGCTCATTCAGCACAGTCAAAAAAGAAAGAGGAAAAAAAAAGATAAAGAAGAAAAGAAGAAAGGTGTTACGTAGGCGTGGCCTTCGGTTTTACCGAGAAGTTTTCTAGGAAGAGAAAAGGCAAAGGGAAAGGCAGTGATATTTTTAATAGTTAAACTAATGTATTTGTGGATCACACTGGCAGAGTTACAATCAACACTTCAATTATTAAATAATTTTATATACTTCAATTTTTAAATAATCTATTTATAATGACAATTAGGTAAATTTTATCTAATATATTCTTATGCAAGAATTATGTCTATGAAATATTTATTATAAGGGCAATGCATAATTTTACATATTTAAAAATCCAAACAATGTTTTCCTCAGAAGTATTTCCTAATTGTGATTGGTTGGGGATCACTAGGTCCCACTCTAAGGTTCTTTAATATATTTCCAAGAAAAGCATTTTTGTTTGGAAAAACAAAATGTTGATTCTAGGTTATTTCTATATATGCACATGTTCACCTGCACTGCATGCCCAGAGAAAACCAACACAAACTAGAGAATATCATTCACAGAATCACATAGCTTGTCTTCCATCTCCTCTTCCTTCTGTGTGCTCTTTCTAGCTCAATCCTTCGATCGCAGAACTACAAATCCTCTTCATCCCAATCTCCAGAGCCCAGCTGATGATCTAAGCCAGCAGCCAAAGATGAAGTTTATGAAGCTCGGCACCAGACCCGATTCCTTCTTCACCACCTCCGGTTCCATAAGGTCTTCTTCAATTCTTCCCCCTTCCTCTCTTCAATCTCATGTTCTATATGGTATTTCAATTCAATCCTTCTCCTCTAATGGCGTACAGGTCCGTTACGTCAGAAGTCCCGGTTGACCTCAAGATCCATGTCGACGACTGCCTTTTTTATCTCCACAAGGTCAACAATTCATCACCATCTTCTTCTTCTTCTCTAAAGCAACTGAGTTTTCTGTTCATGCCGTGCAGTTTCCTCTTCTTTCTAAATGCCTGCTCCTGCAAAAGCTATGCTCCGAGCAGAAAGCCACGTCCGAGAGCTCGGTCATATACCTCGGCGACATCCCTGGCGGCGCCGAGGCCTTCGAGACCTGCTCAAAGTTCTGCTACGGCATCGCCATCACTCTCAGCGCCGTCAACTTCGTGGCCGTCCGCTGCGCTGCCGAGTTCCTTGGCATGACCGAGGCCGCCGACCGGGGAAACCTCGTCGGCAAGCTCGACTCCTTCTTCGACTTCTGCGTCCTCCGCCGGTGGAAGGACGCGCTCGTCGCGCTGCAGAGCACCACCGCCCACTCCTCCCTGTGCGACGTCCTCGGGATCACCGCCCGATGCGTCGCCGCGCTCGCCGCCGCCATCGTGGCCCACAATTCGAGCAGCTGGTGGGCCGAGGACATCAGCGAGTTGGGAATGGAGCACCATTGGCGAATCTTGGCGGCCGTGAAGTCCACCGACGGTGTCCCGAGCAAGTTCTTCGTCGAGGCGCTGCAGATTTATGCGATGAGGTGGCTGCCGAAGGTGGAGGCCTGCAACTGCAGAGAGATCGAGATGAAGGACGAGCTGCTGCTGCCGCTGATGGAAAAGACGGTGAGCTTGCTGCCCGATGAGAAGGGCGCTGCTTCATGTAGCTTTCTACTTCATCTTCTCAAGCTCGCAAACTTGCTGAATGCTTCGGCGTCGTTGAGGACGGAATTGATCAGGCGAGTTGGGCTTCAATTAGAGGAAGCACCGGCGGACGATCTCTTGATTCCGTCAATGCCGGGTTCGAACGATTCATCGTATGATATCGGTGTAGTGTTGGCAATGTTGGACGAGTTCTTGCTTCAGAGTCAGCCGCTGAGTCCGTCGAGCGAGAAGCTTGCTCGTAACCGGACGAGGTGTCGGTCGATGGAAGAGCTGAGAGTAGCCAAAATCATCGACAGCTACCTGCAAAAGATTGCGAGCGACAAGAACCTGCCGATGGAGAAGCTGATCACCATTGCCGAAGCTGTTCCCGACTCCGCAAGAGCCGACCATGACGATCTCTACAGAGCCATCGACATCTACCTCAGAGTGAGTCCTCAAACCTCGCCCGAATTTTACTGTTGCACACCAACTGTTTGCTTAAATGCTTCCATGCCTCCAGGCGCATCCGGATCTCGACAAGTGCGCGAGGAAGCAGCTGTGCCGCGTCTTAGACTGCAAGAAGCTCTCCGTCGAAGCCTGCGCGCAAGCAGCGCAGAACGAGCTGCTTCCTCTGCGGGTGGTGGTGCAGGTTCTCTTCTCCGAGCACTCTCGCGCCGCGGCCACGTCCGGCGGCAGCCGCGCGGTGCCCGAGTTGCCCGGCAACATCAAGGCGCTGCTGGCGAAGACCATGGCCGGAGATGAGACGCCCGCGGGGGATGGTTGGAGCATCTCGAGGTTGAAGTGCCCGACGACGACGAAGCTGGAGACGCTAAGGATGAAGCTCGAGGAGGACGAGGATGACATGGATGACGACTACTTGATCACCGGCGACGCTCTTGCTGTGAGATTGAAGGCATTGTGCTCGCTCCGGAAGAAGCCGAAGAGGATGATTAGTAGATTGCTGGCGATGAACAGGAGCGCAAGTGAGAGGCGTTTCTCCAAATCATCCCTTTGATTAATTTCAGAAAAAGAAAAAAGAAAAAGAAAAAGAAGGAAAAAGAGTTTAATTTCTGTATTATTTAAGTGTTGTTTGCTGTTTATATTTCAGTTATTTTAAAGCTAATGTTTCTAAACTCAGTTTCATATCCATTATCAGCAATTTGATTGATTCAAATATTAGTTCATATTTTTTTAAATAAAATAAAATAAAATAAAAAATTAAATTTGGAATCAGCTGTTGATTTGATCAGCTCGATTCTCAAAACACTCAATTGAGAGAATTAAATGCATGTTTCATCAACTTAACTTGTTAATTTGTTTCATCAGCTGTTCATGATCATTTGTGGAAGATACAATCATAATTTGGTTAATTTTTTTTGTTGCCTTTTTAAAAGATCACAGTTGCATTTGAAGTCCCATATTTTGTTACCGGTGTCATGCTGATATTTGACATGAAATCAGACAGTAAGAATTAGTGGAGTTTGTTGGGACCATGTTTCTAAATTTGTATACGTTGGGTCACCAACTGGTTGCTATTTCTTCTTGCAAGTAGTATTTTTATGCTCGCATTTTTTTTTTTTAATTATGGATGCACAATTAATTATTCTTGCAAGTAGTCTCTCAATTTACTCTCAAGAATCAGCCCACAAATAAAATTATTGGAAAAAAAACATCTTCCATCTCTTTCTAAATGAGTTCTCAAGCTCCTCTCAAAGTTCTTACTCTTTTTTTTTTTTTGGATAAAAACAAGTAGTAAAATTTCATTCACAATAATATGTACAAAAGAAGCCCACACAGAATTCATACCTCATTTCCTTATTGCCATTAGCAGAGGTTGCTTAAACCTAGAAACCATCCAACAACTAGAAGCCCACTAGGAGGTATCATTATTATCGCATATCCACATCGGCAATAATGGAGCTGGATCTAAGGTAAAGTAAGGTAATTGAAGTCATAATTGCCTAATCCTACCATTCAGTAGCTCACTATCCGATATTAGAGGTGAGCAGGTCCAAGTACCTTATATTTTTCATGATATTTGGATCCTATTTTGTATAGGATCGATTTCTAAGTTTTGCAATCTGATTCTATCCTATTGGAATTTAGAATCTGACTCTACCCGAAACCACATGTTCTGATTTCGATTTCGAGTACCTTGTTGGAATCTATTCATTTACAAATAGGTTCCAGAACAGAGTCCACAACAGGTTTCAGTACATATATATTCCAGAATATGTTTCAAAACAGGTTCTAACAGGTGGAATCTACGGAGACAGTAGCAGGCAGAGTAGAATAGAAAATGAATTGAATTGAATAAATGAATGAATGACTACATATATTTATATAGCAACATTAAGAATCAAATCATATCAGAGGTGTAACAGCTATATGACACGTGTAGCGTGCAGAATGAAGAATCGTGAAGTTTGTTGAAGCTCCAAGCAGCAGAGTCGTGAGGAAGTGTAGAAGCTTTAGGAGGAGAGTGAGAAGGATTAAGCTTTGATTAATTTAGTATATGATTTAATTGCTTCATTAGAATTTGTACCCTAGAACCTATAAATGAACAAGTTCTAGGGTATAGGTTCTAAATATCGATTTCAATTTCGATTTCGGGTACCCGATGTGTTGGACTTGGAACCAGAACTAATTTTAATTGATTTTTTAATTTTCGTCTCGAACCCTATCCGAATATAATTTGGGTCTACCCGAAACTTATCCGATCATGGTTCCGTGTTTATCTGGTACCCCATGCACACCCTTATCCGATATCAATTTAAACTAAGGCATTTTAGCTTCTATATTCTCTTTAGATTTGAGTGTCAAATTGATATTCTACAAAATCTTTAGACATAAGAGATTCTTGATGCTTAATTTAGTAGAATCCACCTCATGCATATCACAACCTTATATGGGAATCTCAATCAGAATTAGAATCAAATCTGTACAATGTTGCATAGGATCATGTGTTAATTAACATAACACTCTCCAGCCTTATGAACTTGATTTGATAGAGTTGGCATGCATTATAGTTTAAACTAATACAACCAAAGTACAACAACTCTTGAAGCAAATAATCCAACACAAAAAGAATCCTGATGACTCAGAGAAGAAAGTGTTGTGAACTTACAATGAGGATGCAAGACAAAAATAAGCCACCAAATAAATAATCCCCAAATATAATGCAAGCAAATACTTAAATGCTTTATCAACAGCATTATCTCAACAGTAGGGAAAACAATCTTTTTAAAACAATTTAATTTAGCACTTTACAGAGCATCAAACCAGGTTTTCTATCAGATACACTCCAAGACCAGAGACAAAACATTAATTTCCAACATATTAATCCATGAGTTGATGGCCTACTAATCCACTTCATGATCCCATGTTTTTTCGTTTCATACCTATGTTTTTAAACACAAAGCGAATTTAAATCGATTGGACCCTACTGTACTATTCAACCAATGTGTGGCTCTTGACGAGGTTTGGACTCGGCTAATACTTTGGCCCCAATCAGATCAGGCTCAGAAGCACTCATATGTATGAATCAGACTCAAATTACGTCAAATACTATTCAATCCGAGAGCTCCATTTGACCACACAAGAATACTCATGTCCTCATTAATTATCAGAGATTCATCAAATTCGATATATTCGGAGTTATTCTCGACCCATTCTGAGCATATTCCCGCGAGATTCAAGGAGACATCATTGCTCGAGACATTTCTTATCCTATATTATATACAGACACAACAAATATTATATATACTTCTGATTCCAATTTCATACTACCATTTGTAATTTTTTCTTACTTGAACGTTAGAGTGTCTTTGCAGGTCCCCCGCTAGAGTCACACCGGACCAAAAGACGCGCAGGACCACATCATCTCCGCTTCAGGCAAGAACAAGGTTTAACCGCTTCGAACACTCCAAGAAGTTGATTTTGGGATTAGTGGGATTTTTTTAAAATATTGCTCCGGGTTAAATTTGAACTAAATAATCACAAAAATTAGACGAACTCAATTGAAAATTCTAAGATTTGAGCTAACCCTAAATGTTAATTTGAATCAAATGGTACCGAATTGGTTTGGGATAGATCTGAATATTGTAGACAACCTGGTCTGTTCTGACCAGATGCTGTCTCTTCCTTTGCAGTTAAATGAATTAATTATTAACAAGTGACCAAATTAAATAGATGGCCTTCAATGCTCTGCTCTGCAGGGCATGACAATGAAAATGGTGTCTTTTGCATCCACTCTTTTCTTCATCAAATATATAATATAGATAAATACTTGTGATTTTACTCGTGTTTCGTGTGCTTTTTAACTAAAAATTAATTTAAATTATTTGATAAAATAGACAATATTAAATTTTAATAATTGTTTTTGAATATTTTGAACAATTAAATTTAAATTATTCTTGTAATTTAATATAAAATGTCAAGTATTATAAATGAATTAAATATATAAATAATAATATAGCACAGTTAATTTTATGTGATCTGCCCTCCAACATGCCCACATTGAAAGCATAATATTTTATTATTTTATCATCTAATTTACTGATTCTTTTACTGAAATATTATTTAAAATAATCCCCAACTTGCCATTAAGATGTATTTAATGTGTTGCAGGGGAGTTAAACATTTCATTGCAGGTTGCAGTACTTTGAATTAAATTATCATTAATTTTGGCCATTGTCTCCTCCTTTTGCAGCAAACAGCCATTAATTAAATTGACAGGTAAAGTTCATGCCCACTTAAAGAATGCAATATTTTGGGAATTAGGTTGATAATTGATCTGATCAAACTCCAGTTTATTGATTCAAAGTCAATTACTTGTGGAGATCTTAGCATTGAAATATTCCTTTTGCAAATATTTGATTGCCTTCAACTAGAAGGTCTTATTTTTTTTTTTTTTCCTCCTATTATTATTTTAGTTTTTTTAATTAGATAATAAGGAATTTATATTTAAAGGGGATTTTCAATAAATATTTTCAGTTGTATATACATATATTACCTTAAGGAACCACAGACCTTAACTCATCAAGACAAAACTTTTTATTTTTCACTTTATATTTTATATTTGTCATTTACATTTCTTTCCAAAATAATACCAAACTTATTTTCATTAGTCATTTCTATTTTAAAGAAAATGAGAAATATAAGAATAACAAATACAACAATTATATCTATATATTCAAAATAGCCGCTCATTTTTTCCACCAAGCCTCAACCGACCCAACCCAATCCATGGGCCGATTCATCCAATGAACCGGACCAAAGGGTTGGTTGAGACATATCACGTGCCGTACCCTACTAGTTAGGGTTCCGAGGGACTCATTCCTCATGTATTTTTAATTCAGCCGAATGGAAAATACCTTTTCCAATTTTGTCTGTAGACGAGAATAGTGATCATGTTGTGGCATGTTAGTGCTAGCAAACATTAAGTACCACGTTCGAGCTTTATCCCAAAAAGCTCGTTACGAGGGAAGTCTGTTTGTGTGTGACCCATTGGATCCCACACTAAACTAGTAGTGAGTCGTGCATAATAGAGAGTCAAATTCGATAGAACGCCTTATATTTGAATTTCCATGAGCCACCATTAAATCCTTTTAGTGTGATCATGCAAGACTCCACTCAAAAGTCAAAATTTATGTCTAGCTGTCACACCCCAAATCCGGCATGATCGGCCAGGGTACACCACGTACTCGAAGCCTAACTCCAAAACAAACTATACATAAACAAGTAATGAACCTACACATTTTATAACATTTAAAACTTTAAGGAAAATATCAAATCTTAAAAGAAACCTAACTACTAGTTTGATAAATGCTAAATGTTCAATTTATTGTTCAAAACTTTAAAGTTCTAACAAGGACACTCCAAACTAAGAAAAATTCGAAAACGAAATAATCGAGTCTACATGACTCAACAAAAATGAAAACGACTAGACTTGGTATTCTCCTCGATCACGACATGTCACGAGACTCGCCGTCCTGCGGCCACCAGCTGCGCTACTACACCCAGGCACCTCTCTGATCTTGCTTAGGTGCTAAAAAGCAACAAAAATGAGGGATAAGTCCACTGAGACTTAGTGAGTAGATTAGTTCTCAATCATCCAATTCCTCATCATGTAAAAACCAAAATAACATGAACAAACATTTGAACATAGTAGGAACATGATGATGAATATCATCAGTCTACCACCACTATGAGCATGATAGACAACCACCAACCGACGAATAAATTTAACACATGAATAAATACAACCACATGAATAAAGTAATGCCAATGCAATGCCTCAATCATATGAATGCACCTCCTCCGGACCCATCGGTCTTATAGCCACGTAGGGTAGGTAGACTGGTGGCCACCGAACTACCACACAACTCAGTGCTGTCTCTTTGGGACATGCTCTTCCCTCATCGACAGTGGCTCTTTCGATCCGTCTCTTTGGGACATACGTTTCCCTCATCGGTCGGGTCTTCAGACTATCTCTTTGAGGTATTATCTCCCTTCACTAGCTGGACTTCCGGAATAAGGCGAACGCTGTCTCTTTGGGGCATACCCTCCCCTCACCAGCGAGGCTCCCTGGAAATGCAACAAGCACATCACAACATTACACACACAGGTATATAAACATAAAATAAGATGTGCTATCAACAGGTAATAAAGGGTATGTCTAGGGCATACCTCAACCTTCGCCTCCTCTGGACATACATCACAACCACACACAGATATATTTATAGGGCTCACAAATCATGAACTCACAATATACATAAGCAACCATGAAATAGAAAAAAAAGCAAGTATATCATGAAAATAATTCCAAAAGGAACTTCAACAGTAAAATTAATGGGATGGAACAACAAGATAATATTTTGACATAGGGTAACACTGATCTAGGATGAGATTCACTTCATTAACTATTAAAACAACAAATCAACTCAGATTGGATTCATAAAAACACGTAAAACATAATTTTTCAACTCGGCACGCAAAACGAGACGTCGACTGGCCATTGCTTTCAAAATTCGGAGGTCTGATGATGAAACATACCTCTCCAATAAATCCAGAACGTTGATTAGGTAAAAATTCATATATAATACAACTATTTTTGATAACTTTAAAGCCTCCAAAATAATTATTTAGGATAATAAAGAAATACCTTAAATTTGCATCTAATAAATTACTGTTACGAATGAAATATAACAGTGCTACAACTCAAAAAATAAATCACTGTTACGAATGATGCGATCTCAACCCTTTATCTAACAATGATGAAATCTCAGACCTTCATCTAAACAATCATGCAATCCCAACCCTTCACCTAAATCATGATGACATCTTATCCCTTCATTTAAACACGATAAAATCTCAACCCTTCATCTAGACATGATGAAATCTCAGCCCTTCACCCGAACATAATGAAATCTCAGCCCTTCACCTACACATTATGAAATCTCAATCCTTCATCTAAATATGATTAAATCTCAGCCCTTCACCTAAACATGATGCAATCTCAGATTCTCAGCCATTCATCTAAACATGATGCAATCTCAGCCCTTCATCTAAATATGATGAAATCTCAACCCTTCACCTAAACATGATGCAATCTCAGCCCTTCATCTAAACTTGATGCAATCTCAGTTCTTCACCTAAACATGATGCAATCCCAGCCCTTCATCTAAACTTGATAAAATCTCAGCCCATCATCTAAGTATTATGAAATTTTAGCCCTTCACCTAAACACGATCAAATCTCAACCCTTCATCTTCCATCTTCAACCTAAACCAAGGTTTCCCCACCCCAAATACAACCAGCCGCCGCCGCCACCACCACCAACTCCGGCCAATCGGGAGACGCTGGAGACCCATCGACGACCGTCGTGGCTCGCCATCTCCACCACCAGGCAGCAGGAGGCGCCTGATCTACGGCGTGCAGTCGTTGTGGAATCGAGGAGGCGACCTGCACGCCCTCCGCATGCGCCCTGCACGCGAAGCAGCGGTGCCTCGCAGGGCGCCACTGCCCGCCATAGCCAACGTCGACTACGACGTGGCCTGGCAGAGTCGTGTCGAGCGCAACCTAGTCAGGCACCACAACGCTTGGCAGCGGCTGCCTGCCCGACGCTGCCTGGATCTCGCTATTTTGCTCTCTACGACAATCACAACTGCTTGCGGCAATAGCGATTTCTGATAACAACATATGTCGATAGGAAGAAGATGACGAAGATTAACACAGACATCTCAAAAATTAATCGACAAAATTCTAAAAAACTCCAACAAATTTCAGATTAAAAGCCTTAACGAAAATCTACAATTTCAATCTCATGAGAAATCGCAGCACAAACCCGATTCAAAATCTCGACAAGAATACACGATCGTGATCTCATCCTAAAATCAATATTATGAATGAAAGAATTGGGGAAAAATTAAAGGGCCAATCCACTCACCTCTTTAGATAAGACGGGAAGGAAGAAGTCATGTCAGATCTTCCTTCAAATCAACACCAACGAACTCATGAAATTCTGGTTCTGGCGGCTCCTCCTCCTCCTCGGCGGCACCCTCTATATCCTCTCTCCTTTGCCTCGAGTGGTGTGCGGCTAAAACCCCTGGCTGCACGCCCCTAGGCTCTAATTTATAGACCCTGGTTGTGTTTAAATGACCAAAATAGCGCTACTTAAGTTATCCGACTTAAACAACCCATATCTAACCCGTTCTAACTCCGATTCGAGTTCCGATTGAACCGCTGAATTCATCTCGAGACCCTCTATCATCCTAGAATTCTAAATCAAATAGACATGACAAATAAAATTTTCCTAATTTTTTTCTTTATTAAATACTTACCCGGGTCTAATCCCGAAGCTTTTTACGAATCCACGTTAACTCGGGCCTACGGTCCTGCGCTCAAGAATAAAATATTATTATTAAAATTTTGGGTATTACACTAGCAACGTGTCATGACTAACCGAATAGTGTGAGGTTCAATCTGCAAGGATCAAATGTCATTTGGTGATTAGTACCCGTGTAATCAAATCCTTCGATTACATAATGTCCTGAATGTGGCTAGGGTATGGGAGTCGTATCAAACCCTAATACCGATCCATATGTATTTCACTCTCTCAACTTGTCTTCTCAACCATTAACAGTCAGAAACCATTTTCCAACTTTCCTATCTACTATGGCCAGAGATTCCTGAGTCGACACTTACCAAAGCACATGGGATATTCTCTCCTCTTATTAGGAGGAACCCTAGGCGCGGTCCTCCCTTACTCTCCCTGTGAGGCCGGTTTTGTTGGGTGAAATGGCACACTAGAGGGGGGGGGTGAATAGTGTGTTAACTAATTTATTAGCCTAAATTTGATTTTAATCGTTTCTTGATTAGTTAGGCTAAGTACGATATTTATAGCAAGTGGAAGCAATAAATACAAAGCAATAAGCACAAACAACTGACAATGCTAACACAAGTATTTATAGTGGTTCGGTCAACCGCCTACTCCACTATCTTGGCTCAACACTAAGGATTTCTAACCAACTACTTTATAGAACTTGTGTTTTGCTTTGAATACAACTGAGGACACAATTCTCACCTCTTTGAGAACTCCTCAAACCTATTCACCTAGGCAAAACATAAATCTACAAAGTCTAACCCTAAGTGTTTCTCTAGCACACCTAGCAAGCTATTACAGGTGAAAACAAGTTTTTAAAATGACTTCAAATACACTAAAAAAGAGCTAGGAATTTGAGAGAAGAACCAATGCTCTTTTTCCAAGCCTTCGAGCCTTCAACTTGCCAGTAAATGAGCTTGAGTCGTAGCAGAGTTGAGGAGCAGTGGGCGCTTGAAGAAGAACGTTGACTGAAGAACAGAGCGCGCAATAATCGGTCTCTTTGAAGGCTTAAATCACTTAAAAATGATCAATAATATCTCCAAGAGATTTTAAAAGAGTTAGGTGAGGGTTATTTATAACCCTCAACCAAACGGGCTGTTCAACGGGCAAAAAACTAGCCGTTACAGTCGTTCGGTTGCTTGCCGGTCGATCGACCGATCGACCGCTACCCTTTCTATGCTTTACTCACGCCGTCCGATCGACCGACGGGTCGATCGAATAGATCATGACTTCATCGATCCGCAGTTTGGTTGACCAATGCAGTGAAGCCAGAGGTGCGATCTACGATCTGTAATCCGATCGACCGATGCACCTTATGCCAAATTTTGGCTTCGGTTGGTCGACCGATCGGTGGACCGACGTAGCCTTCTGCCAATTTTTCACCGACTTTGATCGATCGAAAGGTCGATCGAATGGCTACTGCTATTTTGTGGCATAATTCGGTCGACCGAATAGGCTACTGCCAGTATTCTGCCTTGTTCGGTCGACCGATCGGTCCACCGAACTCAGGCTGAGGCTGATTTTTACTTTGAATTTGTTACATGTTTTTCATGGATTTAGTTACCAAGTTTTAACTTGGATAACTTTACAATTTGGCTTGGGATAAAATCATCATAGGGGTATATTACATAATTTCTACTAGATCTATACCTGAAGCCTTTCTTTGACATTTTCTTCTTCCGTTTCTTTGACAGTCTTTTCTTTTATTTCGTTTGAACGAACTTCGCATGCTTATCGCAACCTCAACTTGAACTCCAAACTTCACACATAGATTAAATACATGTTTGTTATCATCAAAATGAAGATCGAAGCTTGAGAGAAACCCTTAAGCCAACAATCTCCCCCTTTTTGATGATGACAAACATAACATGGAATTTTAAGAAAGCATATGCATATTTTTTGTGAGTTTGAGTTAAGGCATTCATGAGTTAAGGTATACAAGATATAAAACTCAATATATGCATACAAATGCTTACAACTCAACCTATGCTCCTCCTATCAATGTGCATATCATTTTTGTAACTCCCCCTAACTATATGCATCGTAAAAACCAAGTGTGACCTTATTTTTTCTCCCCCTTTTGACATCAATAAAAAAAGGTAAGAATTAAGGTACAATTAATGAGTTTCATCATGAAAACAAAGAATCATCTAGTCAATAATGCCATACTACATTAGCATGTCATTCACACATCAAATACCACACACATTACTGATCATCAACAATAGTCAATCATGATAAGGAGTTGCCAAATACATGTAGAGTCGATCATCAAATACAAGTCCATGAGATAAATAACATCAAAACATCAAATAAGACTAGTCATCCTCAGTTGGTGGTGGAAGTGGTAGATGCGACTAATAGTATCTCCACATCTCATCCACTTGCTGACCGTACTGGTCAACACGTTGACCATACTCATCTATGCGCCGGTCATGCTCACCAATCATTGTACCATACTCATCCATCTGACGATCGTACTCATCAAGGCGCTCTCTTGTTCCTTTGTTCCATTCTAACTGGTCGATGTGGAACTGAGCAAAGCGATGCTCCAGATCACCTAGAAGCGAAAGGGGAGTGCCAGATGAAGAACTTCCACCAGCTTCGCCCTCCTCCATGCCTATATCATGCTCAGTCTGCTCCATAGGTTCTACTCGCATTCTTTTGCCGGGCTAATTTTCAAGGATCTTCATGCGGTTGAGAGAGGATGAGTCTATGGGTTTGGGTATGGGCTCTACTTCAAATCTAGACTTATTCACCCCAGCTGCATATATAAAGTGTGAGATCAGGGAGGCGTATGGTAAGGCTTGTTTTTTTGGAGGTATGAACCTCAGCTATATATCAAAGGATAAGATCAGGGACATCTATGGGTATGTTAGACATGGAAAAGAAGAGTACCCTAGAACTCATAGTTGTGACCTCATCATAATATATGAGATGATGAAGTGCATAATCCTGGCAGTGGTTGAAAGTTTGATGCTTTGGGTATGGATCATTCCCTGATAATGCTCAGGACAGATCACTGATACAACTTCATGAGTAGAAAATTCCTCATGAAAGCGATGAGTGGATATCTTATAAATTGGTCTTCCTAATAGAGGAAACTCAAATGCATCTTTAATGTCAGATTCGGTGATTACTATAGATTTTCCTAAGATTTCAGATCGAAGAATTAGTTCATCACCGTATCTTGCCTTTTCTATTATAAGGTTGGAGAAAAAAACTTTTATTAGGATGGGGCATACAGGTACTTGCTATCCTATGAACTCTACCCATCCCATGCTAGCAAGTTTACTTCTAATGTCAAATTGTTCTAGGTCACTTAAGTTAACTAGACGAGTTTGTAGAATGACCCTATCTACAAACTTAGAAGCTTGTTTCTTGCCTAAAGAGGTCAAAAGGTTATCAGGCAAGCTTGGAAGTTTTGTCTTGGGTGCCATTCTGCAAGATAATTAGGATGAGGATTAAGATGATTAGCTTTGATGAAGGATGCATGTTTTTGAGGCAATGAAAAGAAGCATCTTTTTAAAATCGGCATTGATTCACGCAAGACCTTAAAAAAGTAGATTTTAGCATTAAATCTAAAAAAAAATAGACACACTAATAAAGGATAAAAATAAAAAATAAAAATAAAGATAAAAATAAAAGATAGAATCCAAAGAGAATATACAATGAGCCATATCAAAAAAAATATACATTAAAAAGATGTTTTGACTAGAAATTTTTTTTCTTCTAATTAACAACAAATTTTTTTTTAAGGAAGACAAAATAAATGTTGAGAATAGTTCATGAGAGAAAGCAAGGAAAACTTGTTTTTTTTTTTGAGGTAAATATCTCAAGGAAAATTATCATCCCAGAAAAAAGAAACATGAATCACGTTTTTATGGATAAATCAAGACATTGAGAGAAGAAGAGATGAAGAAACCATACAACATTGAGTATAATCTCATGAATGATAGCTAAAGATTAAGCATTTTACCTTGGAGAAGAAGTAGAAAGCTTAGAAGAAAGGGAAGAGGGTTTTGACAGCCGGTCGAATGGGCAAGAAAGCCCTAGTTTTGGGCTTAAGAACTTTAGTTGAATTGTCTGGATTAAGTCTAGTGGAAAACTGGATGAACCAGATCATTTTCCGCCCACCGATCGATCGGGCGGTCGCAAGTCGATCGACCACTCAATCTGCCATAGGTTTTTAACCCTTAAAGAAAAATTATTTTTGAGAGATGTGTACATTTAAATTTTATGAATTTTTTTTTCATATTAACCAGACTTTACGAGGACTCCAATAAATCAAGAATCACTCAAAAAGGACATCTCTATACTTTTCTAGAAATTCTACGAGTTCTCAATGACATTTTTATAAATATGAGTCATTTATCCAACGATTTCAGATTCTGTTCAAACTTTCTAGATACCAACATATGACCATTTAAGGCATGTATGCTAAGTTTGAGACAGAGATAATGTCAATTTTTTTTTTATATCTTAGCATCATTTTGTTTAAGAGATAAGCATATTACTATAAAGTTGCTAATTACCAATTCTTAACTTATACTCATGGTTTTTCAAGTGAAGACACATGAGCACTCAATATAAGTGGATCTAAACATGTTTTCCAACTACTACCTCAATATGATAATATTTAATGTGAATTTTAACCTAGAGCACATTTCAATTGATCAAGAAATCATAAAATTTCTTAAGATATCAAAGTTTTGCCTACTCATTTAATTTCATAGATTTGACATTAAAAATAATCATGAGTGTAGAGGCATCATGAAGTCGTGAAAATTCAATATTTAAAAAATATTTTACCAAACTTAAACTCATACCTCATTCTTGGAGTCTTGCCAAACTTGCCTTTTTCTTTTTCTTCATAATAATATAGTCTTCCATTAACATTCACAACTTGCAAGTAGACTTCATTAGTAGATAATGAAATTAAGGCTACTAGCAAGCTAACCAAAACCAAATAGCAAAGAGAGGAATCAAGTATCATTTTCAAGGTCCACTTTGCTAAATAGTTTGAAATTCATTTCAAAATAAATTATCGTGAATACGGAACGAATCGAGAGATCTCAAAATATGAACTATTTAAAAGATAAGATCTCAAACCCTTTCTATTGGTTGAAAACCGAAAGCCACAATTAGCCTACGATTTAAAACCACAAGGTCGCATGAGTCCATTACAAGCTACATAGGTCTCCGAAGAGACCGTAAATCAATAAAATCAAAAAACCTTTTTGAAATTTATCAAAAGCGGAAAAATCGACGAGTATTAAGCATATATCAAATTCCAACTATAATTTAATCAAGAGGATATAGTGGATGATACCAAGGTATACTTGGATGTCAATTTTCATACTTATGACATCATGATGATTTGAAGTTGCAACCAAGGAATGATACTTCATTTAAGTCCACTGTCAACTTCAACTCCTCACTTCTCTTTACCCTTGTGTGGTAGCTCCCCCTACAAGAGAGCAAGGAACATTTGGTACCCAAATGACTTTGCGTCCTTGGGGGTTAGAGGACTTAGCTACCCAAAGTATTTTAACTCCACTTGGGTTCATCTTAAATGCACAATCATATATGGCATGTCCATATGTACCATAACAAAAGCAATGTCCATTAAATTTCTTTGTGTTTTTGCTATGGACTTGAGATTTATTATTAGAATGTTTGGCATGTGAGATATGATGGGTATGAACATTCTTAGAAACAACATTCTTTTTCTTATAATCACGAGGTCTAGTGGTAGAATGCATGGCATAAGAATGATGATAGACATTGGCATTCTTTACATAGGTATTTTTATTGTTCTTAAGAAATGAAGGATTTTTAAATTCACTTACTTTCTTGTTCAAAAGTATAACCTCACTTTTCAAATCATTCATAGATTTTTGAATAGCATGCAACTGAGTTTTTAACATGATATTTTTATTTTTTAAATTATCATTTTCATGCTTCAAAGCTTTAAGCTCAAGCTCTAAGTTATCATGACATGAATTAAAGGGTCTAGTCTTTAATTTTTCATTTTCTACTTCTAAGGCATGTGCGTGTGAACTATGTTGGCTTAAGGGTTTCTCTTAAGCCTCAATCTTTATTTTGATGATAACGAACAAGTATTTAATCTATGTGTTTTGAGTTTAGGTTGAGGTTGTGATAAGCATGCGAAGTTCGTTCAAACGAAACGAAAGAAAAGACCGTCGAAGAAACGAAAGAAGAAAACGTCAAAGAAAGGCTCGGGTTTAGATCAAGTAGAAATCATGTAACCCTTAGGATGATTTTATCCCAAGCCAAATTGTAAAGTTATCCAAGTTAAAACTTGGTAACTAAACCCATAAAAAAGCATGTAAAAAAACTCAAAGTAAAAATCAGCCTCAGCCTGAGTTCGGTCGATGGAACAAGGCAAAATTTTGGCAGTAGCCTATTCGGTCGACCGGTTGGTCGACCGAATGATGCCACAAAATGGCAGTAGCCATTTGGTCAACCTATCGATCGATCGAAGTTGGTGAAACATTGGTGGAAGGCTACGTCGGTCGACCGATTGATCGACCGACCGAAGACAAAATTTGGCAGAAGGTTCATCGATCGATCGATCGACCGAATTCGAGATGGATGAAGCTGCGACTCCTTCGGTTGAGCCATGGTCGACTGAACAACGTTAAAAACAGATAGAAAGCCAGCGGTCACTGGACGGTTGATCGTCGGTCGACCGACGATCGACCGACATGCGACCGAATGGCGGAAATGACTAGTTTTTCGCCCGTTGAATGGTCTGTTCGGCTGAGGGGTTATAAATACCCCTCACCTACCTTCTTAAAAACTTCTTAGAGAATTAATTGAGCATTCAAGAAGTGATTAAAAGCCTTCAAAGTGATCGATTTGCTGTGCCCTAATCTTCCGTCAAAATCCTCTTCAAGCGCCTACTTCCCTCAACTCTGCTGCAACTCGAGTCTATCTTCTGGCAAGTTGAAGGTGTGAAGGATTGAGAAAAGAGCTGTGGTTCATCTCTCTATTCTTAAGCTCTTTTGCATTGTATTTGAAGTTTTATTTCAAACTTGTTTTCAATCTGTAATAGCTGCTAGGTGTGCTAGAGAAACACTTAGGGAAAACTTTGTAGAGTTGTGTTTTGCCTAGGTGAATAGGTTTGATGGGTCCTTAAAGAGGTGAGAAGAGTGTTCTCAATTGTATTCAAAGGGAAACACAAGTTCTATAAAGTAGTGGTTAGAAATCCTTGGTGAGGAGCCAAGGTAGTGGAGTAGGCAGTTGGCCGAACCACTACAATTACTCTTGTCTGCATTGCTTTCTTATTTGCCTATTATTGTTCTTAATATTTGATCACATCCATTGTTAAGAAACACCACCTTCATTAAAAGTGCCAATTTCTTCAGTTTTGGCATAATCATATAAAACATTTAAAGTAGCCCATAAATCAAAAGCCGTTGAACAATGCATGACTTTTTCAAGAGTGCTATTTGGTATGGTACAAAATATGCGATTCATAGCTTCTCCATTAAACTGAAACATTTTCTTAGTTATGGAAGGTCCTAGAGACCACACATGAAGGGACTTCACAAGTAAAGGAATCCAAAATAAATCTACTCATGCATGACTATGAAATGTTTAAAATGTTATCACATGAATCCATTGATGTCATGCATGCTAGATTTCAAAATATTACGAATGGATTAGCTAACCTTGGCAGAGAAGTAAGGGAAGAGGAGAAGGTAAGGAAGTTCCTTCGTTCCCTTCCAAAATCATGGGAGCCCAAGGTCACAACAATCATGGAAGCAAAGAACTTGAGTACCTTGAAGATCACCGAGCTCATTGGGTCTCTCATGACATGTGAGACCCACATGAAGCAATATCAGGAGGAAGATGCCCCCAAAGGCAAGACCATTGCCTTAAAAGCATCACATCGAGTAGAAGAGACGTCATCATCCGAGGAAGAGACAGACGATTTTGAAGAAATGGCGATGCTAGCAAGAAGATTTATGAGTTTCATGAGGGGAGGCATGATGAAGGGAAGAGGAGGCTACACATGCTACCATTGCAACAACACCAGGCATTTAAGGAGGGATTGCCCACTTCTCAAGATAGATTCCACCTCCAACCCTCACAAAAAGGAAAAATACAAGAAGAAGAAGAAGGCAATGATGGCTACATTGGATGAAAGCGAGGATTCATCAAGCGAAGAAGACACAAAGAGTGAAAAGGCAAATCTTTGCTTGATGGCAAATGATGATGAGGTAAGATTTATCTTCGGTGAAGTTTATTTTACTCAAGAAGAACTAGAAAGTGAATTTGAACAAATGCATGATGAATTTAATGCTATTAGGAGAAAATTTAGAGACCTTAAAAAGGACAATAAATCTTTAGAGCTTGAGAATGATAGTTTATTACTCACATGGAATGCCTTAAGAAAAAAAGTAGACACCCTTAAGGAGGAGACACACACCATAGAGAAAGCTAAGAAGGACTTAGAAATTGACAACAAAAAACTAGAAGATAAAAACAAGTATTTAAGTGATCAAGTAGAGCACTTGAATAATAGCATGCTAACATTAAAAAGGGAACTTTGCATGCTAAATGGAAAGATGACAACCATACAAAATGCCATGCCTAAGGTTGTCCATAAAAAGAAATCATCACACTCCCATGCTCACACACACACTAGAAGAAAATTTAATGGAAATTATTTTTCTTGTGGCATATTTGGCCATATGGCCAAGGATTGTGCTTTGAGGAGGAACCCATATGCAAGATTTACCTGGGTTCCCAAAATGACTAACACCCAAGGACCCAAGAAAATTTGGGTACCTAAAATAGTTTCTTCTCCTTTTGTAGATGGAGAAGCATCCTCAAGCAAGTAGAAACACTTGGATATTGGATAGTGGTTGTTCAAAGCATATGACGGGTGACATCAACTTATTCGCAACCCTATCAAGCAAAGATGGTGGACATGTCACATTTGGAGACAATGCCAAAGGTAAGATTGTTGGCATTGGTGATATAGGTATACTTCCTTACTCCTGCATTAAGAATGTTCTATTAGTTGATGGGTTAAAATATAATTTGATTAGCATATCGCAATTATGTGACAATGGATACATAATTATCTTTGAAGCATCTAAATGTATCATTAGGAGTGCACCATCAAATAATATCATGTTTATTGGGAATAGGCAAGAAAATATCTTCACCTTATATTTAAATGTCTTGCCAAACCCCATGTTAGATGCTTAGTTGCCATGGAGAATGACTCTTGGTTGTGGCATAGGAGGCTAGGACATGCTAGCATGAGCCTCATACAATAAATATCTAAGAAAGAATTAGTTAAAGGATTACCCAAGATAAAATTTGAAAAAGACAAACTTTGTGATGCATGTCAACTAGGTAAGCAAGTCAAATCCTCATTTCATAGCATTAATCAAGTTAGTATATCTAGAATTCTTGAACTTGTGCACATGGATCTATTTGGTCCATGTGATGTAGCTAGTCTAGGTGGAAAGCTATATTGTTATGTATTAGTTGATAATTTTTCTAGATTTACATGGGTTTTCTTTTTAGCTAAGAAAAATGAAACTTTTGAATTTTTCAAAAAGTTTTCAAAGAAAGTTACAAATGAAAAAGGAGTTTCAATTTTAAAAATTAGAAGTGATAATGGAGGGGAGTTTAAAAATAATTTTTTTTTCCGAGTTTTGTGATGATTTGGGTATTGAACATACCTTTTCTTCCCCTAGGACCCCTCAACAAAATGAGGTGGTTGAGAGGAAGAATAGAACCTCACAAGAGATGGCTAGAACCATGCTATGCGAAAACAATTTGTCTAAGTATTTTTGGGCCGAAGCCATAAATACCTCTTGCTATGTTCTTAATCGAGTTTTATTAAGACCCAAAATTAAGAAAACACATTTTGAGCTTTAGAATGGTAAAATCCCAAATGTGGGATATTTTCATGTTTTTGGATGCAAATGTTTTATATTAAATACTAAGGAGAATCTAGAAAAATTTGATTCTAAATCCAGTGAAATCACAATCTATGACCTGCTCTGATACTAAATGTTGGGTGAAATGACACACTAGAGGGGGGGGTGAATAGTGCGTTAACTAATTTATTAGCCTAAATTTAATTTTAATCATTTCTTGATTAGTTAGGCTAAGCACGATATTTATAGCAAGCGGAAGCAATAAATATAAAGCAATAAACACAAACAACTGGCAATTCTAACACAAGTATTTATAGTGGTTCGGCCAACCGCCTATTCAACTACCTTGGCTCCACACCAAGGATTTCTAACTAACTACTTTATAGAACTTATGTTTCCCTTTGAATACAACTGAGGACACAATTCTCACCTCTTTGAGAACTCCTCAAACCTATTCACCTAGGCAAAAGATAAATCTACAAAGTCTAACCCTAAGTGTTTCTCTAGCACACCTAGCAAGCTATTACAGGTGAAAACAAGTTTTTAAAATAACTTCAAATACAATGAAAAAGAGCTAGGAATTTGAGAGAAAAACCAATGCTCTTTTTCCAAGCCTTCAAGCCTTCAACTTGCCAGTAAATGAGCTTGAGTCGTAGTAGAGTTGAGGAGCAATGGGCGCTTGAAGAAGAACGTTGACGAAAGAACAGAGCGCGTAACAATTGATCTCTTTGAAAGCTTAAATCACTTAAAAATGCTCAATAATATCTCCAAGAGATTTTAAAAGAGTTTGGTGAGGGTTATTTATAACCCTCAACTGAACGGGCTATTCAATGGCAAAAAACTAGCCGTTACAGCCGTTCGGTTGCTTGCGACCGACCGATCGACCGCTACCCTTTCTATGCTTTACTCGGACCGTTCGGTCGACCGACGGGTCGATCGAATGGATCGCGACTTCATCAATCCGTAGTTCGGTCGACCGACCGATCGACCGATGCAATGACGCCAGAGTTACGATATGCGATCTACAATCTGGTCGACGATTGGTCGATCGATGCACCTTCTGCCAAATTTTGGCTTCGATCGGTCGACCGACGTAGCCTTCTGCCAATTTTTGACCGACTTCGGTCGACCGAATGGCTACTGCCATTTTGTGGCATCATTCGGTCGACCAAATAGGCTACTGCTAGTATTCTGCCTTGTTCGGTCGACCGAACTCAGGCTGAGGCTGATTTTTACTTTGAATTTGTTACATTCTTTTTCATGGATTTAGTTACCAAGTTTTAACTTGGATAACTTTACAATTTGGCTTGGGATAAAATCATCCTAGGGGTATATTACATGATTTCTACTAGATCTATACCCGAAGCCTTTCTTTGACGTTTTCTTCTTCCGTTTCTTTGACGGTCTTTTCTTTCGTTTCGTTTGAACGAACTTCGCATGCTTATCGCAACCTCAACCTGAACTCCAAACTTCACACATAGATTAAATACATGTTTGTTATCATCAAAATGAAGATCGAAGTTTGAGAGAAACCATTAAGCCAACAGGTTTGACCCTAAGTGTGGTCCTTGGCTTCAACTCCATTACTTACGGGTTCTACGCCCTTATTCACGACCTTAGCGCCTCCACTTACAACTCCGGACTCGAACGACTTCAAGGGAGACCGAATCTGAAGGACCATCAGCCCCATGAGCGACAACCGAACAAGTAACCTTAATCCTAAATCTTCCTTTGATAAGAATATGATCTCAATCTAAATACCTAAAGATGGTCCACAATCGTAAGGAGCAGCTACCGACTGACTATCATCAGCCAAAGAAGCGCCAAAACGCTCTTTGACCCAAGTAGCTACCAGCCAGATAGCACCGACTAAGGCAAAGCAGCCCTAAGCGGCACATCGACTATAGAATAGTTGGTCGACCAAATAACGTCGGCATCTTCCAAACACTTGGCTCACAACGAGCAGAACATCACGAAGAGCATGCAAAGGCATCAAAATAGAAGCATCGTAGAAAAACTAACACACATTCACAAGACCACAAGGGGTAGACATGCATTCACAAGCCCGCAAGGGGTAGACATACATTCACAAGTCGACAAGGGACAACTATTCAAGGGAAGATATTCCGTCATTGCAGCAGCATTCATGACATTTCTCTAGTCCTACCATTTCTGATGCCACTAAGAACAAAGGAGTTGAAGCCCAACCAGTAGGGGTTACTTTCTCTCCCTTACATTGTTTTACTTGATCATGCTGACCAAAAAAATGTTGTTGACAAAATGTGGAGATCGAATCATTGAACCATAAGAAGATGTTAGCACAACCATCATAGTCAGGCAAGCATCGAAGTTTCGGCCCTTAGTAGCAAGGCAAGCGCACGACATCCTCCTTGCCACTTGGTCAGGATGATGCCACATAGTTGCAAAACTCTGCAAGGTTCCCTTGATCGCCTATTGCTTACCACTTCACCCTCTTCATAAGCCCCTAGCCGAATCCACAACAACCCCTTACCTACTTACTACCAACTCAAGGCTTACGCCCTCCTTCCCCATCAAATCGACTAAACAAGGATCCAAGATAGACAGAGGATGAGTGTACACCCACTTAGGACCAGCCTCGACAAAACTGAAGTAAAGAGACATGGTCATAGATACTCACCAAAGATAGTTGGGAGCTGACACGATGATGAATGGAATGGCGATATCACAGACAAGGATCCCCAGAGTGAGAGTCAATGATATGAAAATTCGCAGCACTCAACATTCCATGCCATAACTTAAGACGCAAGGGAAAGGGAGAGGGGGGCTTAAAGACCTGAGAAGAGGCAACCTCCTCATCTAACGGCTGTTGGTCACACTCCGTTAATGGAAGAAATCCTGGCCACCGACAATAGGTATTCAAGTGCCTCGAAAATGAACAACCGAATCACCCCCTGTGAGAATCAAATGTTGGGTAGAGAAAAAAAGCACCCTTTCTCCCTACAGCCGCCACACTAGTCACAAAAACGAATGGCCGCGAAGCGATAAAACCAAGGAATGCGGCATGTGCTCACGTGCCGACATGAGATCCGAAGCTCGGCACAAAGAACTCGACAGACAAGAGAAGGTCAGCGTACTATTAGAGCTCGACACAAAGTCCTCGGACTCCAACCAAACTCGGGGGCTGTGGACGGGACTGGCTCTCTGAGCCCGATTGAACTGGTCTCGGAAGTGCCCCAACTCATGAATCCGACCCAGATCAAACCAGTTGTAACTTAACCTGGGGGCTGCACCAGGGATTCGACAATAATGAGCCTGCGATCTAAGGGATAACAATCGACCCATTTAGGGCATTTCAGCACGAGATTCCCAGAGACATCATCGTCGAACACCTAGACTCGCCTCATAAAACAAACATGACGCACATTAGGTAGATTCTCTGTTCCAATTCCATAACCATCATCTGAGATTCATTCTCACTCGAGCATCATAGTGTCTTTGCAGGTCACCACCGGAGCCGCGCTGGGCCAGGAGACGCGGAGGCTAACATCACCCTCAGCTTCAGGCGAGAACAAATCACTAATTGACAAACTCTATGTTGAATCTCCTATCAACACTGCAAGAATGCTGAAATAAAAGCCGATATGAAGTTTTTCTCTCTGATATAAGGTTTCATCTCAAGAAAAATAAAAACTTGACTTCTTTTCAAAAAGCTATCGTGTGCCACCTTGGAAACAACATATTGTATTCTTTTAAACAATGAAAACACCCAAAGTATAGAACATAGAGCCTGTTGAACAAGTACCCAACTTAGGGGGGGGGGGGGGGGGGGGGGAGGTTGAATAGTGTTGGGTTAAAACTACGTCAAATTCGATTTTGTTTTGATTCGATTCCGAAGGCAACCAAGTCGACGTGCTACTAGTTTATGATGCTTGATGAGTAATAATATCAATTAACAATAATCAAATAAAGCAATGCAAACACGAATAATTATATGGTTCGGCCAACTGCCTACTCCACTACCTTGGCTCCACCAAGGATCTTTAACCAAATTCTTTATAGACTATGTGTTTTCCTTTGAATACAACCGAGGACTCGTTTCTCAACCCTTTGAGAATGCCTCAAACCTATTCACCTAGGCAAAACATAATTCTACAAAAGAAACCCTAAGGTATTTAACCTAGCACACATAGCAAGCTTACAATGAAAAATCAAGTCCAAATAACAAGTAAAGTTACGATGAAAGGAGCTAAAAAGTAGACGACAACAAAGAGATCCTTTCCAAGCCTTCAATGCCTCCAACTCCATAAGATGGTGAGGTCAAATCAAAGTCGGAGTCAAGGGAAGATGAGCGCTTGAGAGGAATAGTAGATCGGAGAAGCAAGCGCGAGCAAATCAACTTTGGAAGGCTCAAATCACACTTAGAAAGCTTTTAGGAGTTGCTAAGAGGTCTTAAGAGAGGTTGGTGAGGGGTATTTATAACCCCTCACACGACAGTTCTCCCCAACGGGCATTTTTCTACCCGTTGGGAGATGCCCGATCGCTTTCCGGTCGATCATCGATCGACCGACTAATCAACTACAGCACTCTGCCAGTTTTGGGCATCATTCGGTCGACCAAGCTGTCGACCGAATACCCCACTGCTATTTTTTGGCTTCGAGCGGTCGACCAATCGGTCGATCGAATCGGGATGAGGTTGGATTTTGAAGTTTTTCTTCTTGCACGCTTCGTTTTCGGGTTTCGTTACCAAGTTCTGACTTGGATATCATTACAATATGGCTTGGGATATTCCTAGAGTCATATTACATAAAATCTAATCCTAACTCTAGATTTTCTACTTGCTCGGTTCCGAAGCCATTTGTATCGATTTTTGTATTTCTCCAAACAAACTTCGCGCGCGTATCGTAACCTCAACCTGAACTCAAAACTTCATAAATACATTAGTTTCATTTTTGTTATCATCAAAATAGAGAGCGAAGCCTAGGGAAAACCCTTGGGCCAACAATCTCTCCTTTTTTGATGATGACAAACAAAATATGAAATTTATCAATTTTAAAGAATACATTTATGAGTTTTGAGCTATATAGATTACTAAACATACGTTAACATATGCTCCCCCTATCAATATGCATACCAAGCTTATAGTTCCCCCTAACTATATGCATCATAAAACAAAGGTGACCTTATCTTTTCTCCCTCTTTTGACATCAATCAAAAAGGGCAAAAATTAAGGTACTATTAATGAGTTTATCGAGAAATCTGAGAAAAAAAAATCCAAGGCTATAGTCCTTCCTACCAATGTAAGCCTATAGAAGGTTAACATCAATAAGTCGCAAAGCCCCACTACAAGGAATTACATAAGTGTGATGATAGCATAAAAAAATGCAATTTTTTAAAAGACATGCAAATTTTGAAAACTTAAGCATTTGACAAAGTACAAATTCCTAATTGCATCCTTAGATTTGTGAAACTCTCTTCATTCAATGGTTTTGTAAATATATCCGTAAGTTGTTTATTAGTAGATACGAATTCTACGGATATATTACCCTTAGCTACATTATCTCTAAGAAAATGGTGCCTTAGATCAATGTGTTTGGTCCTAGAGTGTAAAATTGGATTTTTAGTCAAATTTATTGCACTAGTGTTGTCACAATGTATACGTATAGATGAATATCTAAGTCCATAGTCTAAAAGTGTTTGCTTCATCCAAAGGACTTGTGCACAACAACTAGCCACGATGATGTATCCCGCTTCAGTAGTTGAAAGTGCAACCAAGTTTTGTTTCTTTGAAAACCAAGAAACAAGACTTATTCCTAGGAATTGACAATAACCACTAGTACTATTTCTATCTACTTTACATCCGGCAAAATCGGCATCCGAAAAACTAATTAAATCGAAAGATGCATTACATGGATACCATAATTCTAATTCAACCTTGCCTTTCAAATATCTCAATATGTGTTTGATCGCACTTAAGTGAGACATTTTAGGACAAGATTGAAACCTACCACATGCACAAACACTAAACATGATATCGGGTCTACTTGCGGTTAAATAAAGAAGGCTACCAATCATACCTCGATATTGTTTTTCATCTACCTTTACACCATCTTCATCTTTATCAAGCTTAATGGATGTGCTCATTGGTGTAGAAGCTATCTTGGCTTTGTTCATCCCAAATATTTTGATGAGCTCCTTTGTGTACTTGGCTTGATTTATGAAGCTATCTTGGCTTTGTGTACTTTGCTTAATTTGGAGACCAAGCATGAAGGAGAGTTCTCCCATCGATCATGCTCATCTCAAACTCGTCTTGCGTGCACTTTGCAAACCACTCACAAAATAATTCATTAGTAGAACCAAATATAATATCATCCACTTAAATTTGCACAAGCAAAATGTCATTTTTATCATTTTTAATAAAGAGAGAGACATCATCTTTTCCAATGCTAAAACCTTGATCAATCAAAAAGGTGGATATTCTTTCATACCAAGCCCTAGGGGCTTGTTTTAAACCATACAAAGCTTTTTTAAGTTTAAAAACATGGTTTGGAAACTCAAAACTTTCAAAACCGGAGGGTTGCTCAACATAAACTTCTTCATTAATAAAACCATTAAAAAAAATGCACTTTTGACATCCATTTGAAAAAGCTTAAAACCTTTAAAACTTGCATAAGCTAAAAGCATGCGAATTGCTTCTAATCTAGCTACGGGAGCATATGTTTCATTGTAATCAATTCCTTCATCTTGATTATATCCTTGGGCCACTAACCTAGCTTTGTTTCTAATGACTAAACGTCCTTCATCTAACTTGTTTCTAAAAACCTATTTAGTCCCAATTATGGTTTGTCCACTAGGTCTAGGTACTAAATCCCAAACATCATTCCTAACAAATTGATTTAGTTCCTCTTGCATGACAATTATCCAAAATTCTTCTTCTATGGCTTTCTTAATGTTCTTAGGCTCTACTTGAGATATGAAAGCTACATATTGACAAATATTTTTGAGTTTAGAATGTGTTACCACTCCCGTTAATGGTTCTCAATGACTTGCTCAATTGGATGATCTCTTATCAATCAGTATCCTTTTGGGAGAGGTGGTAGAGCTTCCTCCTCCTCTTCTTCTTCTTCACCTTGAGGTAAGATTGAGGATGAAGGCTCTTCATGATGAGTTTCTTCATTGTTTTTATCTTCAACCTCCTTGTCATGAAACGTCAATTCCTCAAGTTCCTCACCTACATTCACAATCTTAACATTTCTAGAAGAATCATTAGTTTCATCAAAAGTGACATGCATAGATTCTTCAACTATTATAGTCCTACGATTATAAACTCTATAAGCTTTAGAACTTGTAGAATATCCAAGGAAAATGCTCTCATCGTATTTTGAGTCAAATTTTCCTAGATGTTCCTTAGTGTTTAAGATGAATCATTTGCATCCAAAAACTCAAAAATATTTCCACACTTGGAATTCTATCATTCCAAAGCTCAAAAGGCATTTTCTTGATTTTCAGTCTTAACAAAATGCGATTAAGCATATAATAAGAAGTATTTATGGCTTCGGCCCAAAAATACTTAGGCAAATTATTTTCACAAAGCATGATCCTAGCCATTTTTTGTAAAGTTCTATTCTTCCTCTCGATCATCCCATTTTGTTGAGGGGTTCCAGGGGAAGAAAAGATAAGCTCAATGCCTAATTCATCATAAAATTCAAAAAACTTTTCATTCTTAAATTCTCCTCCATTACTTTTAATTTTCAAAATCAAAATTCCTTTTTCATTTATAACTCTCCTAGCAAATTTTTTAAAGAAATCAAAAGTTTTATTTTTCATAGCTAGGAAGAAAACCTATGTAAATCTCGAGAAATCATCAACCAAAATATAGCAATATAGTTTTTCACCTAGATTTGCAACATCACAAGAATCAAAGAGATCCATGTGCACAAGTTCTAGTATTCTAGATTTACTAACTTGATTAATGCTATGAAAGAAGACTTAACTTGTTTTCCATGTTGACATGCATCACAAAGTTTGTCTTTTTCAAATTTTATCTTAGGTATTCCTTTAACTAAATTTCTTTTTGTTATTTCTTGAATGAGGCTCATGCCAGTATGTCCTAGTCTTCTTTGCCACAACCAAGAATTATTTTCCATGACAACTAAGCATCTAACCATGAGGATTAGACAAAACATTTAAAACTAGTGTGTATATATTTTCTTGCCTATTTCCAATAAACACAATATCATTAGACAGTGCACTTCTAGTGATGCATTTAGATGCTTCAAAAATAACTACATAACCATTAACCCATCAACTAGTAAGATATTTTTAATGGATGGGTAGGGAAGTATACCTATATCACCAATGCCAACAATCTTAGCCTTGACATTGTCTCCAAACGTCACATGTCCACCATCCTTGCTTGATAGGGTTGTAAAAAGATTGATATCACCCGTCAAGTGTTTTGAGCAACCGCTATCCAAAATTCATGTGCTTCTACTTGCTTGATGATGCTTCTCTATCTACAAAAGGAGAAGAGATAATTTTGGGTACCCAAAACTTCTTGGGTCCTTGGAGTCTTCTTCACTTGACGAAGATCTGCTCTCATCCCAAGAAGCTATCACCACCTTCTTCTTCTTCTTCTTCTTCTTCTTCTTCTTCTTCTTCTTCTTCTTGTATTTGTTTTTCTTGTGAGGATTGGAGGTAGAAGCCATCTTGAGAAGTGGGCAATCCTTCCTTAGGTGCCCGATTTTGTTGCAATTGAAGCATGTGTAGCCTCGTTTGCCTTTTCTCATACCACCCCTCATGAAGTTCATGAACCTCCTTGCCATCATCTCCATTTTTTCATAGTCGTCCATCTCCTCCTCGGATGATGGAGGTTTTTCAACCCGGTGTGATGCTTTTAAGGCAATGGTCTTGCCTTTGGGGGCATCTTCCTCCTTGTATTGCTTCATATGGATCTCATGTGTCATGAGAGACCCAATGAGCTCGGTGAGCTTCAACGTCCCCAAGTCCTTTGCTTTCATGATTGCAATTACTTTTGGCTCCCAAGCTTTCGGAAGGGAACGGAGGAGCTTCCTTACCTTCTCCTCTTCCTTAATGTCTCTACATGGCATCTATTGATCCATGCCATAACATTTTAAACATTTCATAATCATGCATGAGGATATTTATCTTAGATTCCTTAACTTGTGAAGTGCCTTCATGTGTGGTCTCTAGGACACTCCAAAGTTCATAGGCCGATTTACAAGTAGAAATCCTATTAAATGCATTAATAGATACGCCATAATATAGTGCATTGATGGCCTTGGCTTTTGCATTAAAGAGTCTAATTTCTTCCAGACTCCACTCATCCATATCCTTAGTGGGTTGCTTATACTCTACTTGGATCATCCTCCATACATCCATGCCAAGTGATTGAAGAAAGCTATTCATACGAATCTTCCAATAGGCATAGTTGTTTTCATCAAATAGTGGTAGAGTATGAGTAGAGGACCCTTGAACTAGTTGGATATCTCTAGACATTCTAAATTGTAGGGTAGATGGATAAATCTAATCCTACGACCTTGCTCTGATACCAAATGTTGAACAAATACCCAACCTAGAAGGGGTGGGGGGGGGGGGGGTGAATAGTGTTGGGTTAAAACTACGTCAAATTCAATTTTGTTTTGATTCGATTCCGAATGCAACCAAGTTGACGTACTACTAGTTTACGATGTTTGATGAGTATTAATATCAATTAACAACAATCAAATAAAGCAATGCAAACACAAATAATTATAGTAGTTCGGCCAACTGTTTACTCCAGTACCTTGGCTTCACACGAAGAATTTCTAACCAAATTCTTTACAGACTATGTGTTTCCCTTTGAATACAATCGAGATCTCGTTTCTCAACCCTTTGAGAATGCCTCAAATCAATTCACCTAGGCAAAATATAATTCTACAAAATAAATCATAAGGTGCTTAACCTAGTACACCTAGCAAGCTTACAATGAAAAATCAAGTCCAAATAACAAGTAAAATTACAATGAAAGGAGCTAAAGAGTAGACCACAACGAAGAGTTCCTTTCCAAGCCTTCAATGCCTCCAACTCCACCAGATGGTGAGGTCGAATCGAAGTTGGAGTTGAGGGAAGATGAGCACTTGAGAGGAATCATCGATCGGAGAAGCAAGCGTGAGCAAATCAACTTTGGAAGGCTCAAATCACACTTAGAAAGCTTTTAATTGTTGTTAAGAGGTCTTAAGAGAGGTTTGTGAGGGGTATTTATTACCCCTCACACGGTAGTTCACCCCAACGGGTGTTTTTCTGCCCGTTGGGAGACGTCCGATTGCTTGCCGGTCCATTGTCAATCGATCGACTGATCGACCGCTCAAGCGACCACAATGCTCTACCAGTTTTGGGCATCATTCGGTCGACCGAATACCCCACTGCTCTTTTCTAGCTTCGGGCGGTTGACCAATCGGTCGATCGAATGCCGTGTTGCTGCTCACTGCCAGTTTTTTGCTTCCGTCGGTCGACTAGTCGGTCAGCCGAATTGCGATGAGGTTGGATTTTGAAGTTTTTCTTCTTGCGCGCTTCAGTTTCGCGTTCCGTTACCAAGTTCTGACTTGGATATCATTACAATAAGGCTTGGGATATTCCTATAGTCATATTACATATAATTTAATCCTAACTCTAGATTTTCTACTTGCTCGATTTCAAAGTTATTTTTATTGATTTTTGTATTTCTCCAAATGAACTTCGCGCGCGTATCATAACCTTAGCTTGAACTCAAAACTTCACAAATACATTAGTTTCATATTTATTATCATCAAAATAGAGATCGAACCCTAGGGCAACCCTTGGGCCAACCGATCCATCATCCGAATACAACAATTTGTTGTCCATATTTCCTAGCAAACCTGATTCATCCATCAATTTCCATGCAAGCTTTCATTGCATGGTTTCTCTTATCCATCTTACCTTCATCTTGTTCAGTTTTGAAAGGGTTCCGTTGTAAACTTGGAACCAGTACAGTACTTGTCATAACCTTCCATAACGAGATGATGTCTGACACAACTGGATCCCTCGAAACTTCACCAGTGAAACCCACACCAAGAATATTGCTCATCATGTCAACTGAAGAGGAGTCAACCGAAGCTAATGCCCTTGCCAAACTTGATTAATTGGTTTCTCTTGAATGCTACGCTTCCTTGGCTAACCTTATGGCGCAAGTGATTTGTTGCTGCTCCAAATTATCTGACCATAATGTCCTCGTTTTCTAATCAAGCTGCACATTAACGAAGAAGAATTAACGAACCTTTCATAATGTAACTACATTGGTTAAGCAATCTCACTTCTGTATCCATCATTCAGAAGGTTTGAAAAATATTTAACAAATGCAGACATTAGGTGAGAGTTGACAAAGTAGAGACTAGCTCGATTGATCATTTGATTGGAAGATGGAGAGGCCTACCAACTATAATTTGAGAATGGTGTTGGTCTAAAGTTTCCGACCTAAGTTATATTTTTTGTTTTGATGATAACAAACAATGTAATAATAATTTTATTGATGATATATATCAAGTTTAAGGACGATAAGCTTGTAAAGTTCACGATCAAAAACTAAAAAGCTAAATGAAAAAGGGTGTATCACAATTCGGAGCATTGGCATATATTGGCATGTAATATGATAGAATTAGAGTCTACACTTATAAATGTAATAAATATTATTTTTTTTCTCCACATCTCTGTGTGTGCATCCAGGAAACTTACAGCTATCTTGCTGCACGTGGCGGAAGAACATCCTACGACTCATGACACGAACAAATGCCCTCAACGATCCCAAACGTGGTCTTGCCTTAAGCTCCTCATGAGCTCGGCTTGACCCCAAGCGCGATCCTTGGCTTCAGTAGCCACCACCTCCAGGCTCAACATCCTCAACGACCCCAAGCGTGGTTCTGACTTACACTCCTCACGAGCTCGGCTTGACCCCAAGCACGATCCTTGGCCTTAGTCGCAACCACCTCGGCCTTAGTTCCCGCCACCTCGGCCTCAGTTGCAGCCACCTCCAGGCTCAACACCCTCAATGACCACAAGTGTGGTCTTGCCTAGCACTCCCCACGAGCTCGGCTTGACCCCAAGTGCGGTCCTTGGGCTTAGTCGCCTCCACGTCAGCCTAAGTCGCTGCCACCTTTGGGTTTAACGCCCTCAACTCCCTCATTCGCCGCCACCTCCATGCTCAATGCCCTTACCCTCCCCGTGAGCTCGACTTGACCCCAGGAGAGGTCCTTAGCCCTAAATGTGGCCTTCGGCTCTAAATGAGACTAAGTCTCTCTAAATGAGCATAATGATCTGAAGCGCGCTCCTCACTAGCTCAGTTTAACACCGATTCTGGTCCTCGGTCTTAGCACCACCGCCCATTTGCCTAGCACCCTGAACGATCTGAAGTGCGCTCCTTGCGAGCTCGATTTAAACATTGAGTCTAGTCCTCAGCCTCGGTCCCTACCACCCCAAGCCTCATCCACTAAAGACATCAATGACCCGAAGCGCGCTCCTCGCGAGCTAGGTCTAGCACCGAGTCTGGTCCTCGGCCTAGCGCCATTACTCTCGGCCCTAGCGCCTCCACTCACAAAATTGAACGGCTTCGAGAAAGATCGACAACTATTAAATAGGTAACCTCTGTCCTAATTTTGCCTTTGACGAGAATCTAAACTCAGCTTGAAGGTTCGTCAGCAACCCTAAAGGTTACCAACTAGATAACATCGACGATTGTTGGCCCAACAACGCCACGCTCAGACAAGACGACTTTATACGTCACACTCAACTATAGAAGAGTCGGCCGACCACACAACATCGGCATCATCCAACATCCCAGGAAGTGCGCAAATGCCACAAGAAAGAAACATCACAAAAAAGAATATGCATATATATTCATAAATCCCACGAAGGGTAGACATACATTCGCAGATCCACAAGCGTACATCGAGAAAGCTATTGGAGAAAATCACTCGATGGTTACAACAGTCCTAGTGTAGATACCACAGAGAGTGAGGGATTAAAGCGGAACCACCAACTAGATTTACTTTTCTACCCTGGCATTGCTCAACTTGGCCGACTCAAGGGGAGGTACCAGGGCGAGATACTGATTCAAGATGAGGCACCAGTGTTGTCACACCCCAACTGAGGGTAGTGTGACTGGCCAGGGCCTACATCCTACCCTGTAGCCTACTGTCTATACTGATATAAAGAAACCAGAACATGTCGACAAAAGAAATCTCAACACAAACTTTATTAAAAGTTTTCAAAGTTCATAATTTTATGTTTTCAAACCAAAGAAGAAAACCAATCATCAGAACAACTGACCGTCTCAAGAATCAAAGTTTTATAAACTTTTTCCAAAATACAACTGTTAGTGCAGAAAAGAAAACAACTGCTAGAAACACTGGACTATGACTCATGGACGCCGCTACGAGATATGGCACCACCTCCCGCCCACCAGCTGAACCATGTCGACAAGTCACAATCACTACTCATGCTCTGAAAAAAAAGAAAAAAAGAAACAAACTGTGAGTCCACTTGGGACTCAGTGAGCGGTTCTAGCGAACCTCCACATAATCCTCAGTTACTCATGCATGAAATATAAGACAACATAATGTATATTCAGGGAGGTAAGCTACTGTTAATGTGACTACTAACCCCATGGGTCATTCTATATAAACCTAATATGTGAAAATCTGCCATCTCGGCCTATCAAGCCTCCGGCATCCGGCGCTTGGGCCTACTTTTGGTAATAAAAATCCTGGCTACAGCCGGCCCTACCATACAAGGTAGAATCACACTAGCCAACCGACCACATCATAGCAAGATGTAAACAAGAAATCCCGGGCCATCGACTAGGATGGTCTACTAGTCTCCGGGCACTATCTGGGGTAGGGATAGCTAGTCCCACCCAACTGGGGTCTGACACCTAGCGGGCCCGCTGGAGCATCTCAAGATCCAAACACTGGCCGAGCTCAGCATTGGTCATTTCCGACCTCCACGCTTCTCGGCGAACCATCTCAAGCACATCGCACAATCAAATGTCCTAGGGTTTCCTTATATACACTTCGGGCCCTTGCCCGTATCCGGCCCTAATTCGGGCTACAAGGTCAACAAATTAATGCCACCCTTCCAAAATTATGCATGCCTAATAGTTCTAGGTTTCAAAAAATTTTTACTAGGAGTCCTAGAATGTTGTGTCATCTCCTAGCTAAGTTTCCATATATGCTAAGCATATTGCAACATCCTACATGTTGTCTAGCGTTATACGCTACCTTGGATGAGGAATTCTATGTACCGACCTTAGAATTCTACCCATGAACATTTTAGGACAGCTTATATAATTTAAAGAAAAACAAGAATAACTTACAGCAACTACTATATATACCTACGAGATTCATCAATAATCATTTATACATTGCATTTAGAATTTATTTCAATAAGAAGCAACTTATAAAGCATGGTAAGATAACCATAAATTCACAACGCACGAAATACTAAACATGGTAACTTGTTTCATTATTACAAAAATTAAGGAGGAATGAGCTAAGGATGGTCACTAAGCAATCATTCCTACAATTACATAAATCAATAAATTTACTTGCCATGGCTAGAGTTCTTCCTATGTATCATCATGTCTCTATAGTTTTAGCAAGAACATTACCATAACTGAGATAAATATAGATCTATAGTTGCGACAATCTCTAAGACGAACATCAATCATATGATACAAGTTCAACTTATCTATAAGCATGCGATCGCAAATCAAAACAACACAACCTGAAACCATGCATGTTAAATCTGAGCAGTCCACTTTTTCTCACCCTTGCCCTTGCTCGGCCGACTCAAGCAGGGTGACCCCATGTTCGGCCGAGTCCTCAAGGATGAACGAGCATGGTTGTGACAATGACATGAGTGATAAATCCATAGATCTAACATATACGAACATAAAGCGATCTACGAGTTTCGAGATGAGCGAGAAAATTGGGGAAAATTTTGGCATTACCTTTCCCCTTTTTCCTCCACTCGGTCAACCCTCAAGAATGCAAAAAAAACATGTTTAAAATACAAGATCATAGGAATACACAACGATTAAAGTTCTAATACGAAGAAACACATCGATCGGCAAGAACTCGCGAGAGAAAACTCGATTTCAAATCTTATAGGGCCGGCCACCCGCCTCCCTTCAAAAACTATGCTAACCACTCACCTTGATTGGATCCTGAGGAAGCCTCGATGAAGACAAGATCCGATCTCCTCGAGAGTCGACGCGGACTCGACGCCGACAAGATCTCCCCTCTCTCCCTCTTCCCCCTTGCTCGGGCTGTGTGCGGCTCCAAGATGAGCTGCACGGCTCATGATGAGGGATTATATTCCCTCATCCACAAATGACTCAAATGCCCCTCATATGAATTAACCTCTACTCGATTTGATCCGAGTCCGATTCGGGCTCCGATTCCATCCGCACTCAAGAGTCGAACTCGACTTTAATAAACATCTTATGCATAAAAGGAAATAACCATTGAGCTAATTTAAACTTCATATTCTCATGAGTCGAGTTATATCTTCTACTCGAGGTGATTCTGCGGCTCGATCCGAATAACCCCCGATCCGGTGCGTTGCACCAAAATAGATTTTTATATTAGGAAATTTTTGAGTCTTACAAGTGTGAACAACCGAAATAGAGCCGACTCCGCGGCTAGGGCTTCCAGGAGCAGGATTACCGATCAGCGGGAATGACATCTAACACATAAGCCCTACGGTGCGAAGCTCACCGCGATCCGCTGAGGACGTCCGTTACGTAAACTCCATGGAGTGAACACACCGTGATCCAGTGACTGCAGGTCCTCAGCCACATCGATCACCATAACCCATAAGCCACATGGTGCGTAACCACAACAATCTCTAATCTACTCACTCCTAGCCTGAGGCTGACTCCTAGAAGGATGAAAACTCGCAGCACTTCCCACTCCATGCCAAGGGCTCATGTACACAAGAAAAGTAAGAGGCTGGGGCTTTTAAAGGCTAAAGAGAGCCTCCTCATCTAACAGCCGTTGGTCATACCTTGCTAACAGAGCAAAGCCTGTCAACTGGCAGCATGCACTTGAGCGCCTTGAAAAAGGACAACCAAATATCCTGACCATAATTACCCTCCTGTCAGAATTAAAGGCTGAGCAGGCAATAGGCACATGAAAGGGCATCCCTTCTGCCCCACAACTGCCACATAAATCACATAAATCAAAGAGTCGCGAGGCAGCAAAATTGACGCGCACCGAAGTCTCCTTTTCCTATAATCCGACCAAGGAAAGGACACGTTAGACATTTATATACTAATCCGAAAGCTCGGAATAGGCCCAGTAGACAACTAAAAGTCAACATACTATAGAGCTCGGCATGAAGTCCACAGACTCCGACCAAGCTTGAGTGCTATGGACTGGACTAGCTCTTTAGGCTCAGCGGGATCAAGACCCAAAAGCATCCACATTCATGAACCAAACTCAGGTCAAGCCTACTACAACCTAGCCCGGGGGCTCCATCTAGCCATACAAGGACACCCACATCCTTCATTAATTATGAGGGATTCGTGAAATATCCAAATTTTTTTATAAAATGTTTATTTAATTATTCTAGTGGGATAATTCGGTCGCGCGTCAGGATGGCCGAATGAAATGCCGAAGAGTGTGAATTGAAGTTTGGACTTTCTGTGCAAGACAATTAATTTACCTAAGTTGATTAGTCCTTAGACGAGTAGTTGGATTCGAGACGAGTCCAAAGGTTCAAACGAAACTCAAATCGAACTTGTAATAGTTGAGTTATGGTTTGTTTAAGACTTGACTTAAGTTAAGAGGCGCTTTAGTCATTTGGCAATTGGGGTTTTAGTATTTATATCTCATCGCTCAGGGGTGTCCGGCTCATAGCAGCCGCCACACACCACCTTGGGTGCCCATATGGAGAGGGAAGAAGGGAATCTCGATAGACTGCTCCTTGCAACGTCGGACGATATCAAACTTCACGATCGACAAAGCGTCCATGGTCAGATCATAGTGAAATTTGGACTGTAAGTTGTAGACTTCTTGATTTAAATTTGATCGGTGGAGATTGGTTTTTTATGACCAAATCTGTCGCTGTTATGGAATTACTAAAGTCCCAGTTTTGGTTTTCTTCTCCAGGATTTTGTTACATCGAGTTTCGCCAAATCGGGCGATTGGGACCCTATCCTGGGGCTGATCGGACTGAAATTTGGGGAGCAAGTCTGAGACCCCTTTCCCCTAGATATGATGGCTGGATTTTGGGATACACGAGAGGGAAGGAGAAGGCATGGGAGGACTTGAAACTGGGCAGCGCACCCAGACTCGTGGGAGCGCGGAGGACTGTTTACCTTTTTAATTCCCTTTTTCGGTGAGTGGAAATAGACCTCTTTCCCCCATGCTCATCTTCTTGCCGCTGCCCCTATGAAAGGGATTTTGTCGGATTCTTGTGTGGTTTCTCTCGTGTTGAATCCGGACAATAGACTTATGGATTTTTACGTTGTCGTCGTGGATTTTTGATTCGGGTTTGAGGTCTTGGCTGCTTGGTTCATGGCGGATTTTGGAGGAGCTGCCCCTTCCTTTTTGATTCCTTGATGGCGATTCTTTGATCTTGGTGCTAATCTTGGTTCTTGATGGGAGGGAGGGTATGATGGTTAAAGGAGGTTGAGGTTGAGGTTGAGTCTTATGGTGTGCCGCCCCCTCCTAGGACGCTCCCTATGATCTTAAGGGTAGGCCGGCCCCTAATGGCTCATGTAGGCAACCTTGGAACGTGGAAAAACATTGAGACTTCACAATAGGGAGATATCTATATGTCACTAGGGTATGGTTAAATGTTGAGACCTATACTTAGGGAATTTATTGAACTTAGTTGCACATAGAGACACATGGCTCCTAGGATGAACACTACAATGAGGAGACCCCACGGAGGGCGTGTAGGGGCCGAACCCCCCTTTTGGAAAATACCCGAGTAAGGGTAGGCCGGCTCTATGAATTATGCGTAGGTTCAAAAGGAGCTCAACTTACTATCGTTATGTGCTAATTATGTTTTAATGATGTCTTGTGTAATTTATCTCCATGCTTAATATTGCTAGTGTTTACATATCATCTTATGTTGATACATGCCTATGTCATGTGCCTATGATGGTATGTGGGTTGAGATATAATTATTTCCTTATGACATGTGTTATGTGATGTATGGATATGATGATATATATATTCATGGCCTGTTCGTATTATGGTTTATAATTATGTAGCATGAACATTATGGCTTTTAGACATGTGAGATGTGATGTAAGGCATGAGGGTATGGAGGGGCCGAGGTATGGCCTTAACATATTTATGATATACCTATTGTGTGGATGTTATCATTATCCTTAGTATGCTATGTATGTGTGTGTGTGCTTTGTTTGATGCATGATCCCGAAAGCCCCACTAGTGAGAGGAGGGTATGCCCCAAAGAGACGGTGTTGGGTACTATTTTTGGAAATTCCGGCCGGTGAGGGGAGGGTATGCCCCAAAGAGACGGTCCGAAATCCTGACCGGTGAGGGGAACGTATGCCCCATAGAGACGATTCGGAAGAGCCCGTTCCGGTAAGGGGAGGGTATGACCCAAAGAGACGATCCTGGGCTGGGCGGTAGTATGGAGGCCACACCGACTACCTACCCTATGTGGCTAGTTGGACATGTGTTCCATACTCTATTGGACCGACGGGTCCCGAATGGCCTGCTTGCTATTGGGTGTGTTTATTGATATGATTTATTACCTGCTTGACGATGGTTATGTTATTAGTTGATGTACTATGTGGTACAGGTGGTGGTTTATGTATGGGTTATACTATACATGGTTGAGATATTATTATTCTTGTTGTTATATCATGTATGGATGAGTAGATATGCATGTTGGTAATTTCTTATGAGTTATACTCTTACCCATTATATGCTTATATGCTTATTTACTCGATGGATTCCTTATTGATGGATAGGGTTGTTTTAAGAATGATTCACTCACTAAGTCCAAGTTGGACTTACTCTTTATTATGTTGCCTTTTTTAGCATCTGAGCGTTACCAGAGAGGTACTGAGATGCAGTAGTGCAGCTGGTGGCAGCGGGGACAGCAGATCTTGTGACATGTTGTGGTCGGGGGTGGATACCCGAGTCTTTGATCTTTATTATTTATTTGAGTCATGTGGACTTGGGTTTAGAGTTATTTCCGCATTTTGATGTTAAGGGATCCATTTATGTGAAATGGTTTCATTCTTTAAAGGATTTGAAAATATTGAACTATTTGATTGATGATTTTGAGAAGTATTCTATTTACGTTTTCCGCAAATCAAATTGGCTTTATAAAATGTCCATGTCATGTATTTGTATTTGTGATTTGGTTGGGTTAGGCTTCAGAGTACGTGTGGTACTCTGACCGGTCTTGTCCGGGTTTAGGGCGTGACTATGTGGTATCAAAGCAGGTACGACAATAGGATATTGGATATCGTATGGGGGCATTGCTAGCGTGTCTACAGATGGTATATCCTAGTCACGAGATCGACGGCTGAACTTGCGCACTAGCGGCGGTACATATTTATGGTTAAATTTTTTGGTTATTTATGTATTAAGTTGTGTGGATATTGCTTTTCGTAATTATCGAAATGGAGGCGCCTGATGTAGTTTGAGTGGTTGAACTTTAAAGTGTAGGGTAAGTCCCTTTTGTCCAAACCTTGTAAATGATGATGGAGTCGGATTTTCCGTGGTGTTTCTTGTCGTTTGAAAGTGTTTCTTGAGTTCTTGATTCGTGTATTTCATTGATGTCTTGATTCTCGTGTCGACGTTGTTTTCTTGTGGTTATAGGGCCGGCCGATTGGTGAGAAAAGGGGTAAGGTCTTGCCGGAATTTTCCCCAATCCTCGAGTGTTTATGTTCTTGTTTGATTTACCCTTACTTATGCATATGAACTTAAGGGAAATTGTTAAAGGTATTGAACGAGCAGTTGATTTTTCCAAAACCCTTAGGGTTGGCCACTTGAAGGTTTTTCCCCAATTAGTTGGGTCGGCCGAGTGAGGGAAGAGGGAAACAAAATTTAGGAAGGTTTAATTCTCTAGTTTTGATTGACATTTAGGTAGGAAAATTTCTAAAGGGTTGGAGAAACAAAACTATGTGTGGTTAGGGAAGGGCTATGACCGAATACCCTACTAGTCGTTGTAGGTGATAGGTCGGCCGAGCAAGGGAACCAAGGCTCGACCTTGGAAAATGCAAAATACATTATATCGGTTAGATCGTGGATTAGAGAAAATAAATTGTGATGTTGTGCTAGTTAGAATTTTAATTATGCTATTAGATTTAAGTATATGTCTGGAGGTATGTGGAATTGTTTTTCCTACATGTATTATATCTACTGTAATTTAGCGTTTATATGCTAAAATTAAATATTGCATATGCTGAGATTAAATCGATAAATGCTGAAATTGTTATACATAGGCTGTAATTAATTACTAATTGCTGCAATTAATTATTTAATGCTGTATTTATCTTTTGAAAGCTGAAATAAATTATTAGATGCAGTATTTATCATGTTCATGCTGTAGATAAATATTTGAAACTATGTTTACTACTACAAACATAATTGAATGTATGACATGCACTACAACACAATCGGCCTAAAGAGACACATAATTAGAGACAAATTAGATTTTTATTTCTAAATCTTCACATTTAGAGACAAATAGACACAAATTTTGTCCCTAATTAATATCTAAAAATAGTTTTAGAGTCAGATCAATTAAGTGACTCTGTTGCTGGCGTTTCTATAGCTTAGAGTCAAATCAATTAAGTGACTCTGTTGTTGTTGTTTCTATAGATCTTTAGAGGCTAATTAGGAATGAATTTTGTGTCTATTAGTCTCTAAATGGGAAGATTTAGAAACAAAAATATAATTTGTCTCTATAAATCAATTGTGTTGTAGTGATGGTATATGTGAATGATGGCCATGTGTTACAACGTAGATATTATATTTCTCCCATGAAGTGGTATTTATGAATTTAGAAATACTAGAGATGTTAGTGATAGTTAACAAAAGGAAAAACTTTATGCTCATGACGTGGACGATTATTTGCAGTAGAGAACACCATACTACAACTCCCATGAGAAACGAAAAATTGAGAAATAAAGTGATGGAGCCCGAGGCAGGGCTGGGTATGGGCACAAGTCTGGAACAGTATATTATTACTATGGAATATATGTGTGCATTGTGTATTATGTTTGAGATGGCTGGGCTGAGAAGCGTCTCTAGCCGGTACGGCTATTGCCCGACTAAGCAAGTCGTTGATGGGTTCTGAGATTGCGTCAGTAAGCCACGCTAATGTTAGATATCTAATTTGCTATAAATTTTTTTGCCACTGTATGTTTGATCCTTCGTCATTAATTGTTAAAATAAATTTGCCACTAACACGATTTTAAATTTCGATTATTGCCACAATATTAGTGATGATTTTGTCACAATATGTAATGAGTTTGCCACAACTCTGAGAATCTATGATGAATAAATTTGCCACAAACACAAAATTTAATAATTAGTCTTTCTTTAATATAATAATTCACCTGCTAATTACAAAATCTACAACTTAGCAGGTATACAACCAACCACCTACATATCTAACCATCAACAAATCCAAAATAAGTTCAATATTAATCCAAATACATCAAAATAACATTGTCTACCAACACGAAATAGTCCAAACTATCTAATATCCTTTAAAAAGAATTTACAATAAGTACATAAAATAGTCTGTGCGCCAAAAAAAACCAAACAACACTACCCCAATAAAAAGAAGTTACAGTACATTTGCTAGGTCCGCCTCATTTCTTCTTGTTTTTCTCTTGCAAAAGAAAGGAAGTAAGAACACCGCCTCATTAGTTCCAACCAGAAAATTGCAATATATTATAACCTAATAATGTAAATATGCAAGCTTTGTGTATACTCAAAAATTGCAAACAGTACACAATAATCAAGTCTTATTTAACTATTCGAGTTAATGTTAATGAACTCTTAGTGTGAAACTAAATAGCATATTACAATAGTGATTACAATAAATCTATCCAAAACTAAATAGCATAACAATTCATGGATGGGTCATGAACTTAAGCATGAATACCAATCCATTAATTTCACATTCTTCTTCTATCATGTTCATCATTCCTACTGTATATAGCCATAAAAAAGAACCAATTGGATGGCCTTCCCAAAGACAATATACTCCGATGCAAAGATAATTTGATAATCAAATTCATGCCAAACATATTCGATCATTGGGAGTAAAATTTGATAATCCTCCAAGCAAGCCCTACCAAGTACTATATAGCATGAATCATTAACAAAAATAAAAATGACTAACATTGCTCTTTTCCAAATCTAGAAACATAGAAAAGTATGAACTTTTAATTCACATTTAATTCACAGGAAAAATATTGACAACAATCTAGAAACATTGCTCTTTTCCAAATCTAGAAACATAGAAAAAAACATAGAAACATAGAAAAATATCATTCACAGGAAGTTTCTTGCTTGGCTTGAACATTGGAAGGAAGTGAATATAAAATACTCAGAATGTTGACCATCACCAAATACTTAGAGTTTTGTTTGCAAACTGTGTATGTAAACCAACTAATCAAGCTAGTGTGTTGAGCTGAAACAAATGGAAGAAATTCTTAACTTAGGGGCATTTTGCAGTTTCGATAACATCATCATCATTGCTTTAATCTGAGCCGACATCTCTTCTTGACATTTTTTCATCTCCTCAACTTAATGTTTGCAAGGGTTGCCTCTTTTCGTGCTTCCTCGGCTTCCATTTTTCCTTCCTCAGCTTGTTCCTTCAATGCCTGAACCTCTTTTCCTACTTGTTCCTTTAATAACTCAACTTCTTTTTCTGCTGATTCTTTCACCACAAGTACTTCTTTTTCTGCAAGCTGAAGCTCTTTCTCCAATAGTGCCTTCTCACGCTCAGCCAATTCTTACTCCCTCGCAACTAATTGTTGGACTCTCAAGCCGTCAAGCTTAGGTCCCGGCCCACGACCACGTATATAATTTTTCTTTTGTCCAAGAACCTCAGAGTATATCTTATCTTCATCAACTTCGTCGCCGAGATTCAATTCTTGCCTTCGCTGCCTCCTAAAACACAAAAAAAATAGTGGATTACAACTAAAACCTATTGCAACTAATATTTTACTATATAAGGAGAATTATATATCAACTAAACTTACATAATTTGTCATAGCTTGCTCATTGACCCAATCATTCTTCTTCTTACTCCAGTGAGTTTCTTTCATAATACAATTTGGACATGGAAGACCGCTCCATTGTATCTTTACTGGTCTGACATAAAAATAGGATGAGCCAAAAATACATTAAAGATATATTTTTACTGATTTGTTCAGATTTATCCTCGACGAGTTCACAACAATTTTGGAAAAAGTAAAAATTGAACAAACCAATAAATTAAAACAATTCTGAACAGTTATGAAATTTGTTATGAAATCAGAACTGTTCTTAAATCAGAATAGTTCTGTAGATAAATTTAATTGCTTCTGAAAACAATTCTATATAAAATAAGACATCCACCGAACTCTAAAAGTAAACAGACAAAACTCTAAAAGTAAATACAAAAGGAAAAAAAATGTCACTCTAAAATCTAAATCACATTTGGTTGCTGATTGTAACAAGATGTTTTCTCTTACAAACAATGCAACCCTCTCATCCACCGAACTAGGAGAGATAGAGGATCACCAATCAAAGGGTCAATTTGGGTTAAACCATTGATCAACCAAGATTTAATAAAAAAAATATAATTATTACTAACAAATATATGCATATATGCATTAAAAAGATTCAAATATCCATTAAGCATACACATCCATTAAAATATATGTTAATTTATCAAACTTTACCAAATATTCAATAAAATGTATTCAATTATCCATTAAGCATATCAATAAAAACTTTACAGAAGATTCAAATATCCATTAAGCATACATATCCATTAAAAAGATTCAATTACATGTTAATTTACCAAACTTTACAAAATAATAGTAAGATCAAAATATTCAATAAAATATATTTTTTACAGCAACAATATCGAATGTTCTAACTTCAGAATGTCTGCTACTTAACTCATGATCCTCTACTTAACTCCCGATTTCAAAATAGTTCTGAAATATTAGAAATCAAAACTGTTCTGATATTTTAGAATTGTTCTGAAATCAGAACTGCTATTTTGATATTTCATAACTGCTGTTCTGATATTTTAGAATTGTCCAATTATTCATGGACATGAGGTGTAACAATTTGACAACGAAAGATAATTTTGTAAATGATTTACTGCCCGGATACAATTCTTTGTTAGCATCCCTAGTAAGATTAAGCAACTTTTCAACTCCTTTTTGTTCACTTGTATTCCTTTGACCAAATTCCTCTCCGTATGGACCTCTAAATATATCATTTAGCATCCCATGCATATTATCTTGCTCTTGCTCTTCTTCATCTTCATGATAATCATAGCGATTGGACGCGGTTAATTCTCCGTGATGTATCCAAGTGTCATAACTTTGCTAGATGCCGTGTACAATAAGATGCTACTCTACAACTTTTCGCTTATGCTTGTTGATGTTGAGAGGTAGTAGAAATCAGCCGTCCAAGTCAATGTAGGACCCAAAACCTTCAACCAATTTGTCTTTGTTGAGAAACTCTTCGAAAAAAATGATAGTGAAGTTTTAGGCATTTTATAACCTAAAAAGTGTTAGATCCATTTCCTAGAACATTGCCATCAAAGCATTTCAGCATTAGCATGGTAAAACATTAACATCATTGGGAACCAAAAGAAGCTCAAAGATATCATTCAAATTATTTTTAAAGAGAGATGACTTTTTTAACTTCACATAAATTGTGAAGCATACTTTAGAAAAGACAACATATGTGCCCTCACATAAGGATCATCACAGTAAGTATTAAATTTTGTATAATATTGAAGCAAATTGAGTGTTAGAAAGAGAGCATGATATTCATTGAGTAGACCAGAACTCTCAACCAACCTTAATCCAATACTTATTCGAAAAGCATCAGAAACAAATCCAATGATTTTTGGTATATTAAGGTCATTTAGAAGAATCAACTAAGTGTTTATCATTCGATCACCGATGGGAAAACCTGAAAGATCTTTATAATGACAGAACTAGGTTGAAATCACAAAAAAAAATACTTCACTTTTTAAACTAGCTACTATTGCATGAAACACAAAAAAAAAACAATTTTTTTTTTTCTGTTTGAATCAACTTGAACCGACCAAAAAATTACAAGAAGAATAATACATTAAGAAATCACCATGAAAATTGAAATTACAGATAAAATATTTGTAATTGTTTACCAATCTCCTATAAACTATTAAAAGTGTAGATTACATACAGTGTCCTGTCTGAGAGGAGCTCGAAGAGCAAGTTGGTCAAAGGTCAAGCACTCTCCTCCGGCCTTCAGGATCCTCGCCCTCACCATCTCCGTGAATCTCAAAGCCGGCAAAATCCTAATTATAATCATGAATCATTCAATCATTCAATGAACTATGGACAGTGATTAAATAACAACAACAAAGACCTAATATTAGGGATGAAGCACCAAATTAGGAACATGACAGTGAACTTAGGGGACCAAATAAGAGGAGAGGCGGACAGTAAGAGGAGAGGCGAACAGTCATTCATACCCAATGTCGGAGAAGAGCAGTGCGCCGACTCGCCGGTTGAAGACGGGGAGAGGCAGAGAGAGAAGAGCAGTGCACCGAGGACAATGAACTGTGCAGTGCGCCGACTGGTGCGAGTGGAAATGGCAGTCGTGCGGCGGCGTGCAAGAGAACGAGAGAGGAGGAGAAGGGTGCGAGAGAGAACTGAGAAGTGGGTAAATGGTATGTGACAGCTGGAGTGGAGAACAGGGTTTCTAAGTTTTCATATGTACTTTTTAAGTTATAAATTATTATTTAATATAATATATTATATATATTAAAAAATATGTTGAGCCGGTCGGTTAACCAAAATCGATGGACTTTTTTAACCGCGGACCGAACCCGAACCCGAAAACCGATTTTTTCAAATATATAACCCGAAACCGAAAAAACCGGTTCGGTTAACCGAAAAAACCATTTCGGTTTCGGATCGGTTTTCCGGTTAACCGAAAAATTAGTTTTTTTTTCTCACCCCTAGTGAAAATTAATTTTACCGGGTTAAGTGGCCGGCTTATAAAAGGTTGAAAAATAAAATGTAAAGAAAATAATATATATATATAGGTCGGTTTAATTACCAAAGGATTTTTTCATCTGTCGGTAATTTTGTTGGTAATACCAATGAAATTTATCTGTCGGTAATAAATTCGTCGGTGATAATCTATTTTCTTGTGGTGGTTAACCGAAAAACTAGTTCGATTCCGTACCGGTTTCCAGGTTAACCGAAAAAATCATTTTTTTTCTCTCACCCCTAGTCGGGGGTACATGAGGAGGTCACAGGTTTTATAAGTCGGAGTTTTTTTAGTCGAGGTATAGATAAAATTGGGAGAATTATTTTTGTCGGCCAAAAAAGAAGAGGGAAATTTTTTGCCAAACTTTTTATTTTTTAATTATTTTATCATCTATGCTAGAGTAATTTGCCACAATAAATAGTTTTATATCTATGGCAAATATATTGTCACGAATAATTGCCACAGAATATCGTGACAAAGTTGTGGCAAAAATGTTGTCGCAAACGCTCGCCACAGAATATCATGACAAACTTATGACAAAAATTTTGTCGCAAATGCTTGTCACAGTAGAATATTTTGAATCAGTGGCAAAATCTAGTGTCATAAATTTAAAAAACTATAAATTTTGAACGTTGATTCAATTATTAGTGGCAAACATAGTGGCAAAATTAGAAAACTTATCACAAATTGTTCAAACTTATACTTTTAACCACAAAAAATAATTTTGCCACAAATTTCGTGACAGATTACACCTTTTGTGGCCAATTATTATTGGCCACTCCAAAATTTTGTCATAAATTCTTATTTTTTTTGTAGTGAATACAATAAATAACCTGAACAATTTATGATGATTCTAAAGACTTAGAATAGACATTCAATTCCAAACCAAACCAACAACTCAATAAATATCAAATGTTCAAGTTACTTAAAAAGAACTTAAATCAAGAAACCAAGACACCAATATGTAAGAAAATGCAAAAAACAAAAAACTCGAGTCTACATGACTCAACCACTCAAAAGAAAATCAAAACGACTCAAGTATTCCCATCGACCACGACATGTCATGAGACCCATTGCCCTACTGCCACCAGCCTCGCTACTACAACTCGGTACCTCTCTGATCTCGCTCAGGTGCTGAAAAACAACAAGAATGAGGGGTTAGTCCAACTAGTACTTAGTGAGTAGATTAGTCCTCAATCATACATATCATCATCATGGAAAACCAATAATAAGTAGACATACAATATAAGTAGTAAATGACAAGAACAATATCATATGCTTATCCACTACCCTGCACATGATAAAAGCATCCATCAACAGATATATAAATAACCACATAAATCAATGTATGACGAATGCAATATCTCAATCACATGAATGATCACCGGATCCGTCGGTCTCACATAGCCACGTAGGGTAGGTAGACGGTGTGGCTGCCGAACTGCTACCTAGTTCAGTGCTCTTTGGGGCATGCTCTCCCCTCACGGACACCGGCTCTTCCGATCCGTCTCTTTGGGGCATACGTTCCTCTCGATCTCTGGTCAGGTCTCCGGACTGTTTCTTTGGGGTATGATCTCCCCTCACCAACCGAACTTTCGGAATAAGACCAACGCTGTCTTTTTAGGTCATACCCTCCTCTCACCAGCGAGGCTTCCGGGAAATGCAACAAGCATATCATACACGTAGGTATATATATAATGAAAGATGCATTGGTCAACAAATAATCAAGGATATGTTAAGGACATACCTCAACCACCACACTCTCAAGCCATACGTCACAACCACACATATATCATAATGATGCTCAAAATTCATAATTATTCAACATAAATAAGCAAACCATAAATAAAGAATTATAGCACATCCAACAACGTAGGAACATGCCAATCCGGCTAAACATATACAATAAGCATAACACCATAAGTATACAACATAAGCACGTAGGTAAGCAAAATAAAGAGCATAAGTGACCATAGAATTACGAAATAACACTTAGCGACCCTACAAAATTCAAACACGCCATAGTGTCCCTAGCCGTGTACCCTAGGGTCAGCCTACCTCCCTCACCCGAATGTCCTAAAGGCAAGGAGGGTTCGCCCCCCTTGGGTTTCCTTAGGGTCAACTCGTCCAAGTGTCATCCTAGGGTTCCAATGTCTCTAGGTGTCCGTAAGATCCTTAATTTCCTAATTGTAGGTCTCTACAATTGTACAACTATTAGATATAATTTAACGTACCCTAAAAGTGTATTCCCTAGGTGTGAAATTATATCTTGGACCCCTAAAATTCAAACCTAAGGGGGGCGGCACCCTAGGGTTCTTAAGGAACCACCTAAGGGGGGGCGGCATACCCTAAAACCCTCAAATCTTCCTTCTTTCACCAAGACACCAACCAAGCATTAAGATTACCTAACAACCAACAAGAAAAGCCAAGATTTCCTCAAGAAGTCAAAGAAGAAGAGGGGTGGCACAACAAGGAAAGGGGCGGCCAAATCGTCCAAAAATCAATCCGATGAATTCACGATGACGTTGAGAAAATCCTCAATCCGAAGATCCAATCTAATACGAGAAAAATGCATCAAAAATCAACGAAATCCCCATGACATAGGGGCGACGGCAGGGATGAAGAAATTGGGGGAAAGGGCTAAATCCAATCACCTTTTTGGAGAAGACGGAAATGAAGAAGGCGCTATGGATCTTCCTACAATCGACGCCGACGAACTCGCGGTATTCCGGCTCCGGATTGGATCTTCCCCTCTTGGCGTAGCCCTCTCTCTCCTCTCTCTATGACCAATTTGCCCCTCCTTAAGTTAATCGACTTATAAAGTCCATATCTAACCCGTTTTAACTCCGATTCGAGTTCCAAATGAACTGCTAGACTCGACTCGAGACCCTCTATCATCCTAGCATGCTAAATCATAGAAATATAACAAATAATTTTTTCCTAAAATTTTCTACATTAAATACTTACTCGGATTTAATCCTGAAGCTCTCCGCCAGTCCGCGATAACTCAAGCCTACAATCCCCTGCTTAAGAATAAAATATTATTATTTGAATTTTGGGCAATACAATTTCCTCCCCCCTTAAAGAAAATTCATCCTCGAACTTTTGAGATAGAGAAAAGAAGCTCACCTACGCATCAAAAAAGTATGGGTACTTCTCTCTCATGTCCTACTCGACCTCCCAAGTGGCCTCCTGCCCTAAGTGATGCTCCGAACGAACTTTCACCAAGGGGACCTCTTTGGACCTCAGTTTCCTTACCTTCATATCTAGGATCTCTACAGGCATTTCCTCATAAGAAATGGTTGGATCAACCTCCACTGCAGCAATATCTAGGATATGAGACTTGTCCTGAACATACCGCTTAAGCATGGATACATGAAAAACAGGATGCACCCGTACCATGCTAGGTGGTAGAGCCAACTCAAAATCAACCACTCCTCTATGCCGCAAGATAGGGAAGGGCCCGATGAATCTGGGGCTCAACTTTCCCTTCCTTCCAAAGTGCACAACCCCCTTCATAGGGGACACCTTCAGGAAAACCAAATCCCCTTCCTGAAACTCCACGTCATGAGTTTTACCATCAACATACATCTTCTGATGACTCTGAGCTGCTAGAAGCAATTCCTTGTTCAATTTTGCTTTCTCAACAGCTTCAGGAACTAAATATGGCCCCAGCATCTGGGACTTACTGGCCTTAAACCAGCCCATCGACGACCTACACTTGCGCCCGTACAAAGCCTCAAATGTGGCCATGCCGATACTGCTTTGGTGGCTGTTATTATAGGCAAACTCTATCAAAGGTAAATGCCTCTTCCAACTACCCTCTAGGTCCACCACACATGCCCTCAGCATATGCTCAAGTGTCTAAATGCTCCTCTCGGACTACCCGTCTGTCTGAGGATGAAAAGCGGTACTAAACCGTACTTGCGTACCCAGAGCCTCTTGAAATAACTACCAGAATCGGGCGGTGAACTGTGTGCCTCGGTCGGATATGATCATCACTGGGATCCCATGATAAGCTACAATACGGTCAAGAAATAACCGCGCATACTGCTCCGCATAGAAAGTGGTCTTCACTGGAATAAAATGTGCTGATTCGGTTAGGCGATCCACCACTATCCAGATAGAGTCATTTCCCATCCTTGACCTCGGTAATCTGGTAACAAAGTCCATAGTAATTTACTCCCATTTCCATTTTGGCACCTCAAGATTCTACAACAACCCTTCGGGTCTCTAGTGTTCGGCCTTTACCAGCCGGCAGACCAAACATTTAGATACACACTCTGCCACCTCCCGTTTCATCCCTTTCCACCAATAGTGCTGCCTTCGATTTCGGTACATCTTTGTGGCCCCCAGATGCATAGTGTAAGTGGAACAGTGGGCCCCCTCTAGTACTCGCCTATGGACCTCTACTATATTTGGTAACACAATTCTCTCTCTATATCTGAGAACCCCCTCAGAGTCCACTCTAAAACCCTCTGCATCACCCCTCACAGCCAGATCCTTTCACAGGGAACAAAAAGCATCCTCACCCTGAGCCGCTTGTAGCATATCAACCAAGGTGGACTGCACGCGCATGTGTGCCACCAATCCACCCGAATCAACCTCAGATAATAAGTCCCCTAGACCCAGGCTCATTGCCAGCTCTTTGGCTAGGGATTTCCTACTCATGGCCAAGTGGGCTAAACTGCCCATCGACTTTCCACTCAAAGCATCTGCTACCACATTTGCCTTCCCCGTGTGATACTGTATAGTGCAGTTATAATCATTCAACAACTCAAACCATCTCCGCTGCCTCAGGTTCAGATCCTTCTATGAAAGCAGATATTGGAGGCTCTTGTGATATGTGAATATGTCACATGCCTCTCCATATTAGTAGTGACGCTACAAATTCAAGGCAAAGACTATGGCTACCAACTCCAAATCATGAGTCGGGTAGTTCTTGTCATGGGTTTTCAGTTGCCTGGATCCGTATGCGATCATCCTGCCATGCTGCATTAGTACGCACCTCAATCCAATCCCAGAAGCATCACAATATACTGCAAATTCTTTCGACCTCGATGGTAGTGCTAGTACAGGAGCGGTAGTCAAGCGGTCCTTGAGCTTTTGAAAGCTCTCCTCGCATTTGTCATCCTAGATAAACTTTACTTTCTTCTGAGTTAGGCGAGTTATGGGGGCGACAATCTTGGAAAATTTTTCCACAAACTTCTTGTAGTAATCGGCCAACCCCAAGAAACTGCAGATCTCAGTCATGCTGGTCAGCCTCTCCCAATTCTTAACTACCTCAATCTTTGCAAGGTCAACTTTTACACCATCCCGAGATACTATATGCCCGAGGAATCCCACACTAGTCAACCAGAACTCACACTTTGAAACTTTGCAAAGAGCTGGTGCTTCTTAAGGGTTTCTAGAACTACCCTCAAATGCTCCCTGTGCTTAGCCTCGCCCATAGAATATACCAGAATATCATCAATGAATACTATGACGAATCTGTCTAAAAAGTCCAAAAACACCCGGTTCATCAGCTCCATGAAGGCTACCGAGGCGTTAGTAAGCCCAAAGGACATGACTAGGAACTCATAATGTCCATGCCGCGTCCTGAAAGCAGCCTTCTGAATGTCTTGATCTCAGATCCTCAACTGGTGATACCCTGATCTCAGATCAATTTTTGAGAACCACCGAGCCCCTTGCAATTTATCAAATAAGTCATCTATCCTAGAAAGCAGGTATCGGGCCCTGATCGTCACCTTATTGAGTTGTCGGTAATCAATGCACATTTGCATGGATCCATCTTTCTTAATTTTTCACGAACAACACTAGCGCCCCCGAGGGTGAGACACTTGGGCGAATGAACCCAATGTCCAACAGCTCATGTAATTACACCTTAAGCTCCTGCAGCTCAGCGGGTGCCATTCTGTATGGGGGAATCGATATAGGCTTCACCCCCAACGACAGCTCAATGTAGAACTCGGTCTCCCGCACCGGTGGTCGTCTCGGTAACTCCTCAGGAAACCAATAAGGGAATTCCATGACCATTGGAGTACTCTCTATGCTGCTGGCCGAGTGTTGGCCTAAGATTTTCTACCTTGGTCTTAATCTCAATTTTGATGATAACAAATATGGAACTAATGTTTCATCGAGAAATATATTCAGGTTCCATATCGGTTAGTGATCGATGTCCTCGATCAAAAATATAGGATAAATCAAGAAATCAGAAGGACAATGGTCGATGCGTTTGGGTTTGTCATGGAAATTTCTAGAAGTTCGACGTTTGTACCAAATATGTCTTGGACGAGTCTAGAGAACATATGGAAAGCCCTCAAAGTTGACGCACGCTGAAGGTTGAAACCCGAAAACAAAGCGTGCAAGAAAAATACACAAGAATTAGCCCTTGCCCATATTCGGTCGACCAACTGGTCAACCGACAGAAGCCCGATATAGGCAGTAGGCTATTTTGGCCGACTGAATGAGACCAGAAATTGGCAAAATGACTTCGGTCGCTCGGCGGTCGGTCGATCGACGATTGACCGGTGATCGACCGGCAAGCGGTCGAGCGTCGCCAACGGGCAAAAAAATGCCCGTTGACGAGCCTTGGTGTTTGGGGGGTTATAAATACCCATCCCAAACTCATTCCTAGCCTACCATTGATGCTTCCAAGCCTTAAAGAGTGATCCTAAGCATCTCCTAATCTCTTCCATGATCAAATCCATAAAACTTTGCTCTTGATCCCTCACCCTCAAGTGTTCTTCATTGAAGGGGCATTCAAACTTGCTAGGCTCAAGAAGAAGAGGTGTCCTTATTGTGATAAGTCATCTTTACTCTCTTCTTGTGATTAAGGTGTTTTTATTTTGTTTTGAATTGATTTACTTGAGCTTGTAAGAAGACCTAGTGTTTGGTCTTGTGATTGTGTGGTATCCTTAGCAAAGAAGGTGTAAATCCACTTGTGTAAACTAAGTTAGGAGTATGTCTTAGGAATTGAGGTGGGAAAGCTCACTCGGTAGGAAGGCGGGATACTTTCGGGTGTGGAAGTGCCTTCGAGGTGAGTGTAGGGTCTTTTCGGTGTAAAAGTCCTCGATTATAAGCTACTCATAATTTAGTGGATTTGGGCATGAAATCCTAAGCGTGGTGCTTAGGTAGTTGAGTAGGCAATGGGGCCGAACCACTATAAATCACTGTGTTAGCATTGATATTTTTTTAATTGCTTTATTATTAATCGCTTCCGTATTTTGTCGTTAAATTGTGAATTGCCTAAGTAATTTAAGAAAACATTTAAAACCGAATTTAGGCAAAAAGGATTTAGTTAACACACTATTCATCCCCCTTCTAGTGTGGCCATTTCACCAACACTGAGCCCTCGCCGATAACATCTGTATAAACAAAAGCCAAGAGCCAAGAAAGACTGACAATCACCCACCATCAGCTTACGGCCCTAGAGAGCAGAGATCACCCTGATTGAGTCTCCTCTCCCATCGTCCTAAAAGGTAAAGGGTGGTATCTCTAGCTTACAAAATGTGACCACCTTCATCCTGCAATTAAAAGATGTATAATGGGTTGATCCATCCTGTCGGTCGGTAAGTACCATGTCTTCCTTCCGCATCGCCTCGTCCACCACCTGAACAAAGGTAGTGCCCTCGGTGTAGTGTATCAGTTTGCCAATCTGTACCCTTAGACCCTCCACGAATCGTCTCACCCAGTCTGCCTCAGTCACCACCAGAGATGGGTGGTAATGGGACAACCGTGCGAACTCGATCTCATACTCTGACACCGTCATGGTGCCTGTCTGGCGAAGTTGCTCGAACTCCCTTGCCCGCCTTTCGTGAACATTCTTGGGTAGGTACTTTACGATGATAACAGTCCAAGATTCTCTCCACGGAGTCCCCTACATGCCCTCCATGCTTGGTGCCACTCCTTCACTGGGCCCCTAGGTTGTAGCCCAATTATGTGTGCCATCGCCTCAGAGGAACACTCCAAGACTAAGCATAGCTCCGTACAGTCATTAAGGAATGCTGTCACCTCTATTGCCTGATATGTGACTGTGAACTTGTGAATATCGGTGGCTTCATCTTTACAAAGTCCATGTATAACGAGCTACGTACCACCGATTCTCGCTGGTCCTCCTCCCTGTATTCACGCTGAATCTGCTCAATCGGCTAGTCACTATTGTTGGTGAAATGGCCTACACTAGGGGGGGGGGAGAGGGGGATGAATAGTGTGTTAATTAAAACTTTTTGCCTAATTTTAGTTTTAATCTATTCTTAAACTACTTAAGCAATTCACAAATTCGAATAGCAAGCGGAAACAATAAATACGAATCAATTCAACACAAAGTATCAATGCTAACTCAATGAGATTTATAGTGGTTCGGCCCCAATGCCTACTCCACTACCTAAGCACCCCTGCTTAGGATTTTAAACCAATCCACTAGATGTAGAGTTCCTTTACAATGAGGACTTTTCACCGGAAAGTCACCGCTCTCACACCGAAAGCACTTCCACACTCGGAAGTCTTCACCTTCCTACCGAGAGCACTTCCTCACCTCACTCTTCCTAAGGACACTCTAATCCTAGATTACACAAGTGGGATTATGCCTAAACACAAAGGCAAGCACCCAATCACTAACCTAGCACTCTAGGTTATCAAAAACTTAAGTACAAGAAATAAACCACAAAAATATAGGTAAATGGAGCAAATAAACAATACAACCAATACTTAGCTCCAAACAAGATCACCTAGCTCCTCTTGATGCCTTGATGATGAATCAAATGAAGCTTGAAGGCAAACTCAAGAAAGAAGGTTCAAGGCTAGGGTTTTTGCAAATAATGGCTCAATCAAAGCTTAGATGGTATAAGGAGTGTCTTAATAGGCTCAACAACCTATAAGGAAGGCTCTCTTAGCTTCTATTTAAAAGATATAAAGAAAGCATCACTCAACGACTTGAAATATAGTCATTTTCCGTCGTTCGATCGCAGGCCGATCGATCGTCGATAGACCGACCGAGCGACCGAAGCTCCACTGTGCTTTCTGTGCTCATTTCGGTCGATCGGTCAATCGACTGGCCGTAGAGTACCGATACTCTACATAGTGTACTTGTACTCTACATTGAGTTTCAGTTGGTTTCTTTCTTCGGTTCGGGATTCAGATTATAGGTTTGGTTCTTTAAGGGTCTTATCATCATAATGAGGATTTTACAATTTATCTAGACACCCTAAACCTAGACTCTATCTTCCCGATGAAATCCAAGCGCATCGACCAATGTCCTTTCGATTTTCCGATTTCTCGGATATTTTCGATCGCGGACGTCGAGCGCTAACCGACTTCGAATATGAAAGTATTTCTAAATGAAACATTAGTTCCATGTTTGTTATTATCAAAACTGAGATTAAGATCAAGGTAGAAAACCTTAGGCCAACCACTGTGGGTGCCACTAGAGGTACAAGTGGGGTCCGCTGCTGCGCCAGCTCCCGCTCCTTACGAAGCTCCTCTCGCTCCCTATGAACTCCTCCAGTTCCCTTCAGAATTCGTCCTGTTCGATGCGAAGCTCCTTGGTTAGTTCAGTCACCTGGGTCTCTAATAGCATAACTCTGGGATGTCGCATTACTTCCTCTTGAGCCACTTGACTGGTAGCAGGGCCTCTACTCTGCCGCGACCCCAGCCTCAGCCTCGTCTGCCAGCAGAGTTACTTCTAGTTCCACTCATCACGACATCATCATGTGCCTTTATTTCTATTAATAAGAAAGCAAATACTACACAATTTAACATAAGAACAATCAACTTAAATCAAAAATACGTACGACCGGTGGTGTGCAGGTTGAGCTGTAGATCTCGTGATTAGGATATATCATATGTGAATATGCTAGCAATGCCCCCATACGATACCCAGTATCCTATTTTCGTACCCACTCTAATACCACATTATCACACCCCAAATTTGGTATGTCCGGCCAAGGTACGCCATGTACCCCAAAGCCTAACCCAATTCAAACCACAAATACAATAAATAACCTCAATAGTTTATGGCGATTCAAAAGACTTAGAATAGACATTTAATTGCAAATCAAACCAACAACTCGATAAATATCAACTATTCAAGTTACTTAAAAAGAAGCTTAAATCAACAAACCAAGACACCTATATGTAAGAAAATGCAAAAAACAAATAACCCGAGTCTACATGACTCAACAACTCAAAAGAAAATCAAAACGACTTAGGTATCCCCCTTGACCACGACATGTCACGAGACCCGTTGCCCTGCTGCCACCAACCGCGCTACTGCACCCCAGTACCTTTCTTATCTCTCTCAGGTGCTGAAAAATAACAACAATGAGGGGTAAGTCCATTTAAGACTTAGTGGGTAGATCAGTCCTCAATCATCCATACCACCATCATGCAAAACCAATAATAAGCAGGCATACAATACAAGCAGTAAATGACAAGAACAATATCAAGCTTGTCCACTACGCTACGCATAATAAAAGCATCCATAAACTGATATATAAATAACCACATAAATCAAGGTATGATTAATGCAACATCTCAATCACATGAATGCTCACTAGACCCGTTGGTCTCACATAGCCACGTAGGGTAGGTAGATGGTCTAGCTGCCGAACTACCACCCAGCTTAGTGCCGTCTCTTTAGGGCATCCTCTCCCCTCACTGACATTGGATCTTTCGATCCATCTCTTTGGGGCATACATTTCCCTCACCGGTCGGGTCTCCGAACTGTCTATTTGGGGTATGATCTCCCCTCACTAGTCGGACTTCCGGAATAAGGCCAACGTTGTCTCTTTGGGGCATACCCTCCCCTCACCAGCAAGGCTTCCGGGAAATACAACATGCACATCACACACGCAGGTATATATATAATGAAAGATGTTCTACTCAATAGGTAATCAAGGATATGTTAAGGACATATCTCAACCTCCACATCCTCAAGCCATACGTCACAACCACATATATATCATAACAATGCTCACAATTCATAATTATTCAACATAAATAAAAAAATCATAAATAAAGAAATATAGCGCATCCAATAATGTAGGAACATGCCAATCCGGCTAAACATATATAATAAGAATAACACCATAAGTATACAACATAAGCACGTAGGTAAGGAAAATAAAGAGCACAAGTGACCCTAGAATAAGGAAATATCACTTAGCAACCCTACACAATTTAAACCCACCACAGTGTCCCTAGTCGTGTACCCTAGGGTCAGCCTACCTCCCTCACTTGAATGCCATAAAGGCAAGGAGGTTTCGGCCCCCTTGGGTTTCCTTAGGGTCAACTCATCCAAGTGTCATCCTAGGGTTCCAATGTCTCTAGGTGTCCCTTGGATCCTGAATTTCCTAATTGTAGGTCTCTACAATTTTACAACTATTAGATATAATTTAACATACCCGAAAAATGTATTCTCTTTGGTGTGAAATTATATCTAGGACCCCTAAAATTCATCCCTAACATGGCCGGCCACCTTAGGGTTCTTAAGGAATCACCTAAGGGGGGCGGTATACACTGAAACCCTCAAATCTTCCCTCTTTCACCAAGACACCAACCAAGCATCAAATTACCTAACAACCAATAAGAAAAGCCAAGATTTCCTCAAGAAATCAAAGAAGAATAGGGGCGTCACAGCAATGAAAGGGGCGGCCAAATCATCCAAAAATCAATCCGACAAATTCTTGACGATGATGAGAAAATCTTCAATCCGAAGATCCAGTCCAATACAAGAAAAACACATAAAGAAACAACGAAATCCCCATGACATAGGAGCGACAACATGGATGAAGAAATTTGGGGAAAAGGGCTAAATCCACTCTCCTTTTTGGAGAAGACGGAAAGGAAGAAGGTGCTAAGGATCTTCTTACAATTGACGTTGATGAACTCGCAGAATTCCAGCTCCGAAATGGATCTTCCCCTCACGGCGTCGCCCTCTCTCTCCTCTATCTATGCCACTGGTAGCGTGCGGCTAAACCCTTGGCCGCACTCCCCAATTTCATTTTAACTAGAGGGGGGTTGTGTTGGTGAAATGACCACACTAGAGGGGGTGGGTGAATAGTGTGTTAACTAAATCTATTTGCCTAAATTTGATTCTCAACGTTTCTTAGATTACTTAGGTAATTCACGATTGAATGACTAAATGCAGAAGTGATAAATGATAAAGCAATTAATACAAATAAAATATCAATGCTAACATAATGATTTATAGTGGTTCGGCCCCAATTTCTACTCCACTACCTAAGCACCCCAATTAGATTTCCAAACTAGGTTTACTAGATTATATTGTTTCCCTTACAAAGAAGACTTTACATCGGAAAGTGTCCGCTCTCAAACCGAAGGCACTTTGACACCCAGAAGTATCCCGCCCTCATACCGATAGCACTCTCCCACCTCAACTTAAGGGACAACTTAACTAATCCTAGTAAACTAAGTTTAGAATGATGGATTTAAGCCTAAACACCAAGGTAACCACCAACTCAATCAAACCTAGCAACCTAGGTTTATACAAATGATATACAATAAAAATAAACAACAAAATACAATAACAATTGGAGCAAGAAATCAAACAACAAGTACTTAGCTCCAAAAGAAACTCCCTAGTCCTCTTGATGCATTGAGATGATGAATCGGTGAAGCTTGAAGGCTAAATCAAGATGTGAAGATCAAAACTAGGGTTCTTGCAAGGATGGCTCAATGAAAGCTTGTAGAGATGCTTAGGTTCACACTTTGAAGCTTGGAAGCATCAATGGTAGGCTAGAAATGAGTTTGGTATGAGTATTTATAACCCCAAACACCAAGGCTCGTCAATGGGCATTTTTCTGCTATTTGGTGATGCCCGGTCGCTTACCGGTCGATCGTTGGTCAATTGATCGAGCGACCGAAGGCCTATTGCTCATTTTGGGCATCATTCGGTCGACCGAACTTGGGTTGGGCAGATTGCTTGGTTAGGCTAGTTTTTCTACTTGTTTGCTCGTTTTTGGGTTCTATCTTCGCTAAGTCTACTTATAAAACATAAATGTTATATAAGGATTATCCCCCATTTGGATTCAATAAAAATATCTAAAAAATCAAAATCCTTAAGAATCAAAATCTAACTTTTGGAGTCTATTATAAATTTCTTAAAAATGGAAATTTTCTAATCTTTCGGGTCAAGTATGGGTAGGCTAAATGCTTCCAAAAAATCCTTAAAAATATATCGTTTACTAGTTTTTACCTAAGGAATAATAACCAGTATTTTTGTTGCTAAGAAAATGTCCAGGACATATAGCCCTCCAAGGAGCTCCCTAGGTTTAGTGAATTTTATGGTAATTTTTGGGTTTTTCATGTTTTGGGGTTCAGGATTAGTTTTTGGGTTTCTTTGCATCATCATAAGGATTTACAATTTATCTAGATACCCCAAACCTAAACTCTAACTTCCTGAAGATTCCCGAGCGTCGACGACCGTCCTTGCCGATTTCTTCGATTTCTCCAATTTTTTCGATTGAGGATGTCGTACGCTAACCAATATGGAATCTAAAAATAACTCTCCATAAAATCATTAGTTCGATGTTTGTTATCATCAAAACCGAGATTAAGACCAAGGTTGTAAAGCTTAGGCCAACAGGTTGGGCCCCAATTGACCAATTTGCCCCTCCTTAAGTTAATCGACTTATAAAGTGCATATCTAACCCGATTTAACTCCAATTCGAGTTTCGAATGAACTGCTAAACTCAACTCGAGACCCTCTATCATCCTAGTGTGCTAAATCACATAAATATAGCAAATAATGTTTTCCTAAATTTTTCTACATTAAATTGTTACTCGAATTTAATCCCGTAGCTCTCCGCTAGTCCGCGCTAACTCGAGCGTACAATCCTCTGCTTAAGGATAAAATATTATCATTAGAATTTTGGGCATTGCAATTTCATTTTATTATGTTTATGATATGGTAGAGCCTAGGTATGTTATAGTTGTGCAGTTGTGTCAAGTAGTGGGCTTAGCTATTATGAAGGTCATGCTGAACAATAATTATGTAAACCATCAAATCCGATATTGTGGTTGGCTATCTCAAGGCGGGTGGCATATGAGTAGCCATAAAACTTTAGGGACATGCCTATTCTTAGAGCAGTCACAAGTCGGATGATAACTAGTCGAGTTTTGGAAGGGAAGATTCCTCTAGGACTACTTAGGGTGTGTGACCATGGCCATTGAGAGAAAAATCTCTATCTTGTTGTTCTCGAGGACAAGGTGATAGGTAGTGATTGGAGAAGACCGAGTTGGGGCCTGGGGCGCCGAGTTGCCTTAGGTGGAAGCTCATAGTATACGTCGAGATATGGCCTAAACTTACCCACTTAGGGCTTGGTGAAATGCCAGGCTCATATGTTTATGTCCTATTCCTAACAACTGGTTTCCAAATCCTGGCATCTACATGAGTTATGCAAAGGAAAACTATGTGTGGCATGCTTGATCGAGTTTGGTGCCAGAAATCCTACACCTTGATGGTTATGAAGGGAAATGGCTTATAAGTATTTTAGCTATTTAGAAATAATTTATTATGCACTTTTGACAGAGCTCGGAGATCGAGGTGTCATCCAGTTAGTGCAAACTGTCAGGGTTAGTGCGTAGTGGGTATGTACAAATCTGATACCAAATTTCAACGAGTTTTGAATTGAGATGAGTTAGTTGGGCAGTTGGGTAATGAGCTAATTAAAACTGTCCATTCTGTACATGGCAGATTCAGGAGTGGCTCTGAGGGTGTGTTGAGGTTTAGTACTGCCCTCCTTCCGCAGACCAATGGGCAGTCGGAGATGACTATTCAAACTCTAGAGAATATGTTCTGAGATTATGTCATTGACTTAGAGGATTGTTGAGAGAAATACCTGCCTTCGGTAGAGTTTCCCTGCAATAACAGCTACCAGAGTAGCATTGGGATGACACCATTTGAAGCCCTGTATGGGCATTGATGTAGATCCCCAGTGGGGGCTGTTTGAGGCTGGTGAGGCTCACATGATTGGACTAGACTTAGTGTAGGATGTAGTGGACAAGTTAAAGATGATTAAGGAGCGGCTCTCGGTGACTAAGAGTTGTCAAGAGGTGCATGCTGATGGGAAGACCCATCATGTCGAGTTTTTTGAGGGGGTTATGGTTTTCTTGAAAATATCTCCTATGAAGGGTGTACTGAGATTTGGTGAGAAAGGAAAGTTGAGCCCCAGGTTAATTGAGCCTTTCCCCCTTTGTGGCATAGAGGAGCCATGACTTATGAGTTGGCCCTGCCACTAAGTCTGGAGAAAGTACATCCCGTGTTCATGTGTCGATGCTTAAGTGGTATGTCAGAGATGAGTCACACATACTTGAGCCTATTGTGGTCAAGGTGGACACCTCAGCCTCGTTTGAGGAGAGAATCGTCGAGATTCAGGATAGGGAGGTTCAGAAGCTTAGGTCCAAGGAGGTACCCTTGGTTAAGGTCCGATGGGAGCATCACTCGGGTTAGGAGGTCACCTTCGAGGTGGAGCGTGATTTGCAGGAGAAATGGCTATAATTATTTGATGTTTTGGTAGTCTTTATTTAACCCAAAATTCGAGGACAAATTTTCTTTAAGGGGGTAGATTGTAAAACCTGATTTTTTAAAAATGTTTATTTAATTATTACAGCGGGATAATTTGGTCGCGCGTCAGGATGATCGGATGAAATGTCGGAGAGTGTGAATTGAATTTTGGCCTTTGCGAACAAGATAATTAATTTATCTAAGTTGATTAGTCCTTAGACGAGTAGTTGGGTTCGAGACGAGTCCGGAGGTTCAAACGGAACTCAAATCAGACTTGTATTGCTCAGATTATGGTTTGTTTTAGACTTGACTTAAGTTAAGGGGAGCTTTAGTCATTTATACCGCATCCCTCAGGGGCGCGCGGATCATAGCAGCCGCCGCACACCCACTTGGGCGCCCATAGGAAGAGGCGCACACATGGAGAGGGAAGAAGGGAATCTCGGCAGACTACTCATTGCAGTGTCGGACGGTAGAAAACCTCATGATCGACGGAGCGTCCGTGATCGGATCATAATGAAAATTGGACTGTAAGTTTTAGACTTCGTGATTTACATTTTGATCGGCGGAGATTGGTTTTTGACGGCCGGATCTATTTCGGTCAAGGAATTACCGAAGCCCTATTTTTGATTTTCTTCTCCAGGATTCTGTTACATCGAGTTTCGCTAAATCGGGCGATCGGGACCTTATCCTGGGGCTGATTGGAGTGAAATTTGGGGAGCAAGTCCGAGACCCGTTTCCCCTAGATGTAAACGATGAAGATGTGGTTTGGACGGCTGGATTTTGGGATACACGAGAGGGAAGGAGAAGGCATGGGAGGACTTGAAAGTTGGCAGCGCACCCGGACTCGTGGGAGCGCGGAGGACTGTTTACCTTTTTAATTTCCTTCTCCGGTTAGTGGAAATAGACCTCTTTCCCCCATGCTCATCTTCTTGCCGCCGCCCCTATGAAAGGGATTTTGTCAGATTTTTGTGTGGTTTCTCTCGTGTTGAATCTGGATAATAGACTTATGGAATTTTACGTTGTCGTCATGGATTTTTGATTCGGATTTGAGGTCTTGGCCGCATGGTTCATGGCAGATTTTGGAGGAGCCGCCCCTTCCTTCTTAATTCTTTGACGGCGATTCTTTGATCTTGGTGCTAATCTTGATTCTTGATGGGAGGGAGGGTATGATAGTTAAAGGAGGTTGAGGTTGAGGTGGAGTCTTAGGGTGTGCCACCCCCTCCTAGGAAGCTCCCTATGATCTTAAGGGTAGGCCGGCCCCTAATGGCTCATGTAGAACCTTGGAATGTGGAAAAACCTAGAGACTTCAAAATAGGGAGATATCTACATGTCATTAGGGTATGGTTAAATGTACAGACCTATACTTAGGGAATTTATGGAACTTAGGTGCAGAGAGACACATGGCTCCTTGGATGAACACTACATTGAGGTGACGCCATGGAGGGCGTGTAGGGGCCGAACCCGCCTTTTGGAAAATACTCGGGTAAGGGTAGGCCGGCTCTATTAATTATAGTAGGTTCACAAGGAGCTCAGCTTACTATCGTTATGTGCAAATTATGTTTTAATGATGCCTTGTGTAATTTATCTTCACTCTTAATATTGCTAGTGTTTACATGTCATCTTATGTTGATACATGCCTATGTCATGTGCCTATGATGGTATGCGGGTTGAGATATAATTATTTTCCTTATGACATGTGTTATGTGATGTATGGATATGATGATATATATATTCATGGCCTGTTCGTATTATGGTTTATAATTATGTAGCATGAACATTATGGCTTTTAGACATGTGAGATACGATGTAAGGCATGAGGGCATGGAGGGGCCGAGGTATGGCCTTAGCATATTTATGGTATACCTGTTGTATGGATGTTATCATTCTCCTTAGTATGCTATGTATGAGTGTGCGTGCTTTGTTTGATGCACGATCCCGGAAGCCCCACTAGTGAGAGGAGGGTATGCCCCAAAGAGACGATGTTAGGTACTATTTCTAGAAATTCCGGCCGATGAGGGGAGTGTATGCCCCAAAGAGATGGTCCGAAATCCTCACCGGAGAGGGGAACATATGCCCCAAAGAGACGATTCGGAAGAGCCTGTTCCGGTGAGGGGAGGGTACGCCCCAAAGAGATGGTCCTGGGCTGGGCGGTAGTATGGAGGCCACACCGACTACCTACCCTATGTGGCTAGTTGGACATGTGTTCCATACTCTATTGGACTGACGGGTCCCGGATGGCCTGCTTGCTATTGGGTGTGTTTATTGATATGATTTATTACCTGCTTGACGCTGGTTATGTTATCGGTTGATGTACTATGTGGTACAGGTGGTAGTTTGCGTATGGGTTATACTATACATGGTTGAGATATTATTATGCTTGTTGTTATATTATGAATGGATGAGTAGATATGCATGCTGGTAATTTCTTATGAGTTATACTCTTACCCATTATATGCTTATTTACCCGATGGATTCCTTATTGATGGATAGGGTAGTTTGCGGAGTGATCCGCTCACTAAGTCATAGTTGGACTAACAAAGGATACTCGTGTCTTTGTTCTTTATTATTTATTTGAGTCATGTGGACTTGGGTTTTGAGTTATTTCCGCATGTTGATGTTGAGGGATCCATTTATGTGAAATGATTTCATTCTTTAAAGGATTTGAACATTTGAAAATATTGAACTTTTTGATTGATGATTTGGAGAAGTATTCTAATTATGTTTTCTGCAAATCAAATTGGCTTTATAAAATGTCTAGGTCTTGTATTTATATTTGTGGTTTGGTTGGGTTAGGCTTCGGAGTATGTGTGGTACTCTGACCGGTAATGTCCGGGTTTGGGGCGTGACAATTCGGCAATAATGAGCCCATATCTTTAGGATAACCTACAAGATTCAGGGGGACATTATCGCTCCTATAAATGGGCACGACACACATCTGGTATACTCTCGATTCCAATTTCTTACACCATCTAGATTTCTTTCTTGCTTAAGCGTCATAGTGTCTTTGTAGGTTCCCCATCGGAACAACACCATCTTGATCACTCGGACTTCTGGCAAGAACACAAGGCTACCCATCTCCAATGTGCGCAGGCGCAAAGGAACTATTTTTGTTCGGAGAAGAAAACTAATATCATGTGGAGAAAAACAAAAAAGTTGGCATATTTCACTCGGGACGTTTGGTTGTCCGCAAGTGTAAATGTTGCAAAAAGTATTTGCATGCAACAATTGGGTCATGCCAGGCCAGGGGTTGTAGGTCCCACCAGGTTGCTCGATAACCCGAGTGCAGAAAGGGGCAACCCATTTGGTTTTTGTTATTTTTTTAAAAAACTAAGATTTATTTATTTTTTCTTTTTTGTTATAGTGCTAACAGGCCTGGTTGTGTCAACGCGTTTAATTTTCGTGTCGTGCCGGGCCTAGGGTCCCACACCCAAAATTTTATTGGGTCAGGTCGGGACGTCACCAGATGAGCTGCCCCATGGATTGGCAACGCTCGAAATATTCTGACGCGGTAGAGGAGCCTAGATCTGCCGCTTCAACTGGAGGTGGTTGCTCTCATGAATATTTGAAAGATGCGACTCATAATCTGTCTCAAGCATGATTCATGGAGCGGCCACTCGCATGAATATTTGTAAGGTGCGACTCATAATTTGTCTCAAGCACAAATTGATCCACGAATCACCGAAGGAGCAAGCAAGGGATGAGGTATAAATACTAAAACCTGAGGGCATCATTACATAGTATTCTCGATGCTAATAAACTCGCTTGACCAAATTATGTCGATTGATTGTGAAATTTGAGGATTGTCCTCAGCCCGGAGAGGCTTTCCAATGTTCTTGATAACCGGCCACCAGATGTCCTTTCTCAAAGGGCTACCAAGGAAGTAAGGGCCACTTTCAAGAAGTGGCAAGATTACAACATTATTGTTCAGTGCATTATGCTCGCCTCTATGTCTGATGTGTTACAACGACAACATGAAAAGATGGACGCTAGGGCCATCCTCTCTCACCTCAATGTCACACCCCAAACCCGGTATGAGCGGCCAAGGTACGCCATGTACCCCGAAGCCTAACTCAGACAAACCACTTATAGAAATACACTAAACCTGAACATTTATAATTCATTTTAAATAAAATAGACTTCTATAATAATCCCAAATCACCAACTCAAATGAATGATCAAATGTTCAATTTAATTTCAGAAATAAAAGTCACTAATCAAATGACACCTCAACATAAGAAAATGCGGAAACATAAGAACTGAATTCTACATGACTCAAAGAACTCAAAAAAGAAAGCATGACTCGACTTAGGTATCCCCTCGACCACGACATGTCACGAGACCCGCTGCTCTGCCACCACCAGCCGCGCTACTGCACCCTGGTACCTCTCTGATCTCGCTCAGGTGCTGGAAAACAACATCAAACGAGAGTACGTCCAACTAGGACTTAGTGAGTGGATCAGTCCCCAATCCACCATATCCAGCATTATCAAATAAAACACATATTTAAGCATAAGAAAAATAAAGCATAATTCAGGTGCATTTATTAATTAACAAAGTAATCCTCCTAGACATCATATAGCAACTTGCAGAAGATATCCCACCAAGTATAAAATATAGATATGCTCAATGCAATAATCCAAATGCTCACTTGGTCCCGTCGGTCCTCATAGCCACATAGGCTAGGTAGTCGATGTGGCCTCTGATCTACCGCCTAGCTAGTGTCGTCTCTTTGGGCATGCTCTCCCCTCACCGACATGGCTCTTCCGATCAATTTCTTTGGGGCATACGTTCCCCTCACCGATCGAGATTTCGGACCGTCTCTTTGGGGTATGATCTCCCATCATCCGCCGAAACTTTCAGAATAGTGCCAACACTATCTCTTTGGGGCATACCCTCCCCTCAACGGTGAGGCTTCCGGGAATATGCACCAACCACAATACACACACATAATAGTGTACTAAGGAAGAGATCCAACATATAATAACAATTAAAAGTATGCTATAAACATACCTCTGTTGGTGAAATGGCCACACTAGAGGGAGGTTGAATAGTGTGTTAACTAAACTTGTCGCCTAAATTCGATTTTACACATTTTCTTAAACTACATAGACAATTCACAATTTAAGGACTAAATGCAAAAGCGATTAATGATAAAGCAATTAATGGAAAACATTATATCAATGCTAACATAATTATTCATAGTGGTTTGGCCCCAATGCCTACTCCACTACCTAAGCACCCCCCGCTTAGGATTTCCAAACTAGCTATACTAGATTATATCGTTTCCCTTACAAAGAGGACTTTACGCCGGAAAGTCTCTGCTCTCAAACCGAAGGCACTTCCACATTCAGAAGTATCCCGCCTTCTTACCGAGAGCACTCTCCCATCTCAACCTAAGGGACAACTCAACTAATCCTAGTAAACTAAGTTTACAATGGTGGATTTAAGCCTTGACACCAAGGCAACCACCAACTCAATCAAACCTGGCAACCTAGGTGATAGAAGTTCCCAAACAACCACAATATTCACAACACTTGAAAATACAATGAAATAAATAATAAAATACACAAGTAATGGAGCAAATAAACAACACAACTTATACTTAGCTCCAAACACGAGTCCTAGTTCCTCTTGATGCCTCAATGATGAATCGATCAAAGCTTTGAAGGCAAAATCAAGTTTTTATCATGAGAACTAGGGTTTGCAAAGAAATGGCCCAAGAAATCTTTAGAGATGATCAAGGATGGCTCAATGAAGGTTAAGATCTTGGAGGAAGACACTCAAGGGCTAGTATGCCCCATGAAGAGAGAGCCAAAACAGCTCTCCCAACGGGCTGATTTCTGCTCGTTGGCGACGCTCGGTCGCTTGTCGGACCGAAATGCCTTCACCTTCTATCGGTTGACCAGTCGATCGATCGAACCTGGGCAGGACAGATTTTTGCTTGTTTATTTGTCTGCTCGTTTGTTCGTTTTTAGATTTCGTCTTTGCTAAGTCTACTTATATAATATTTCTTAACTTTAAGTTAACTTTAAAACATAAATGTTATATAAGGATTACCCTCCATTTGGATTTAATAAAAATATCTAAAAAATCAAAATCCTTAAGAATCAAAATCTAACTTTTGGGGTCTAGTACAAATTTTTGTAAATCAGAAATTTTATAATCTCTCGGGTCAAATATGGGTAGGCTAAAGGCTTCCAAAAAATCCTTAAAAATATATCGTTATCTAGTTTTTACTTAAGGAACAATTACCAACACTTTTGGTGTCAAGAAAATGTCTAGGTTATATAGACTCCAAGGAGCTCCATAGGCTTAGTGAATTTCAGTGTCTTTTCTAATTTTCTTAGTTCTTGTGTTTAGGGGTTCGGGATTAGTTTTTTGGGTTCTTATGCATCATCATGAGGACTTACAACACAAGCTAGAGCATCGACGAGCATTCTTGCCGATTTCTCTGATTTCTCCGATCGGAGACATCGAGCGCTAACCGACTTGGAACTTGAAAGTATTTCTCAATGAAACCATTAGTTCCATGTTTGTTATCATCAAAATCGAGATTATGACCAAGGTTGAAAACCTTAGGCCAACAACCTCGGCCTCTCTATGGCCTCATGCCATATATCACATTCCACATATGTATAAGGATAACATTCATGTCACTTAAGTAAAAACATAAGAGGTGCATGTACATGAATAAGCATGACATCATAATTTTACATCATATAGTTCATGTCATAACAAAATAAGAACATCTCGCCATGCATGTGATCATAAGTAATGACAGATATGTATCAATATGCTAGAACATAAGAGCTAAGGAGATATCTATCAACAAGAACCCTACACATGGTATTAGATGTAAAGAGCATCTATAATAAGTTTGACCCCTTTTTATGACCCTACCCGCATCTTCTAGGGCTGCCCTTCCCCCTTACCCGAATGCTCTAAGGGGAACGGGGTGGGGGGTTTGGCCCTACAAGTCCTCCATGGGTTCACCTTAATGTAATTTTCACCCTAGGTGTGCACCTAAGTTCCTTAAATTCTTAAGTGAGGGTCTGTACCTTTCATCTTACCTTAATTTCATCTAGGAAAATTCCTAACGTATAATTCTACCCTAACAATGTTACCATGTCACCAATGTAATTTCAGAAGGGTCGGCCTACCCCTAGGTCCCTAAATAATTTGCTAAAGGGGACAACAGACCTAAACAAAGCATTAATCATCAAACCTTAATCCTTAACCTCTTTACCTTCCTAGCTATCAAGAACACAAGACACCATCAAGATAGCAAGGAAAGCCATCAAGAAACCCAAGAATAAGGGGGCGGCATCCCCAATTTAGACCAAGAACCATTCAGCCAAAGCAAAACCTAGATCTAAAAATTATACAACGACGACACGTAAATCCATAAATCATACTTCCGAAACCAATACCTGAAGCCATACGAAAATCCGACGAAAAACACCATGACATAGGGGCAGGTGGCATAATAAGGAATTCGGGGAAAAGAGGGCTTAATCCACTCACCTTTTTAGAGAAAACGGAAAGGAAGGAGAAACTAGGGTCCTTCCTACGATGAATGCCGACGAACTCGTGATCTCCGGCCTCTGAATTGGTTCCTCCCCACTCGGTGTCGCCCTCTCTCCCTCCTCTCTTTGGTGGCGTACGGCCAAAGCTGTAGCCGTGAGCCCCTCAAAGCTTTTTATGGGCCCTGATCAGCCCAAATTACCAAAATGCTCTCACTTAAATGACTCAACTTCTAAAACCCATATTGAGTTCTGATTGGACCATTAGATTCGACTCGACGCCCTCTATCACCCTAGCATGCTAAATCACAGAAGCATAGTAAATAAAATTTTTCTAATTTTTTTCTACGTAAATTGCTTACCCGGGTTCAATCCCGAAGCTCTACGCCAATCCGCGCTAACTCGAGCCCACAGTCTTCTGCTCAAGGATAAAATATTATTATTAGGATTTAGGGCGTCACACTCAAGGAGTTGTATGGTGAAAAGAGCCAGACTTCTAGGTTTGAGTTGTCAAGGCAACTCTTCCAAGCCAAGATGACAGTAGGGACCCTTGTTGAAATCCATGTTCTCAAACTAATTGATTTGATCGAGAGGTTAGTGAAATTGGGTGTAAGCATTGATAAGGGGTGAATTCAGGACTTAATACTCCAATCCCTCTCAAGGTCATTTTCACAGTTTATCATCAACTACCACATGAACAAGCTGGATGCCTCTCTTCCCGAGCTCCTTAATATGCTCAAGACTGGTGAGCCCCACCTTCTGAAGGAAAAGGACAAATTCTTGTTAGTGGGTAGTGTCCCTAAAAGGGCAAAGAAGCGCTCTGTCAAGAACAAAGCAAAAAACAAAACTATGAAACCTAAGAAAGATATCAAGAAGGAAGGGAAGACAACTCCTAAGGGCACCTATTTCCATTGTGGTAAGGATGGCTACTGGAAGCGCAATGCAAGGAGTATATTGCAAAAGTAAGGCAGAAGAGGGCTTCTGAAGGCCCCTTCGTAGGTGCGTTCGTTATTGAAATAATTTATCATTAAATAATTCTACTACATGGGTAATGGATACCGGTTGTGGTTCTCACATTTGCAATTCGTTGTAGGGGCTGAGAATAAGTAGAATGCTGAACAAAGGCGACTATGACCTTCGGGTAGGCAATGATGCAAGAGTTATTGCTTTAGATGTAGGAACCTATGGTTTAAATCTGTCATCTGGCAAGACCATTAGATTAAATAATTGTTATTACATTCTAGTTTTAATAAAGAACATTATGTATGTTCCCTTGTTACTTGAACAAGGTTATGAAATGTCTTTGAAAGGAAATTGTTCCCGCATATATCATTCTGATGAACTATATGGAACTGGACGCATTTTTGAATGGTTTAGTGGTCTTGGATGTAATGATAATATTTTTCATATCGAGCAAACGCACAAAAGAAAAGGAGATGATTTGAACCTTACCTATCTTTGGCATTTGCAACTAGGTCTTATTAATGAGAAACATATCAATATGTTGTATAAAGACGGGTTGTTTGACCCATTCCATTTTGAATCGATGCTGACTTGTGAATCCTGTCTCAAAGGAAAAATGACCAAGTCCCTATTCATTGGGCATAGTGAGAGGGCCACTGAGTTGTTAGAGTTGGTCCATACAGATGTTTGCGGACCGATGACAACTCAAGCTAGAGGTGAGTATTCCCACTTCATCACGTTCACTAACAATGTATCGAGGTATGGATATGACTACTTTTTAAAAAAACTAAGATAGAAAGTCACAATAAGTGACCATACTAGGGTTTGAAACGTAGATCTCTTGGCAACATACAATATGTTGCCACCAACTCTGCTATCCACTGTTGGCATAAGTCCGACCCTTTTGAAAAGTTCAAAGAGTATGGGGCTGAGGTTGAGAAACAAGTAGGGAAAAGTATTAAAACCCTTCGATCAGATCAAGGTGACGAATACTTATCCACTGCGTTTTTGGATTATCTCAAGGATAATGGAATTTCTCCGAATGGACCCCTCTTGACACACCACAGCATAATGGAGTGTATGAAAGGAGTAGTCACACACTGCTAGACATGATGTTGTCCATGCTTTGCTTTTCTGACCTCTCGATTTCTTTTTGGGAATATGCGCTTGAAACGACCATCTACGTACCTTTTGAATAAGGCTCTCACAAAATCTATCTCTAGTACACCATATGAGATATGGAGTGGCACGAAACTTAGTCTGAGGCATCTCAATATTTGGGGTTGCCCCACATACGTCAAGAAATTAGAGGTAGATAAGCTTTATGTTAAATCAACCAAGAGTAGGTTTGTGGGATATCCTAAAGAGAGTTTAGGGTATTACTTCTACTCGTCAATTGTAAAAAAGGTGTATGTTAGTAGGCATGCCACTTTCTTAGAAAAAGAGTTTATCAAGGAAAGTGGGAGTGGAATAAATGTCGAGCTTGATGAAGTCCAACAACCACAGGCCAAATCGCAACAACCTATGGATAGTCCACAGGACGAACCAGTCATAGAAACACTACCTCCCACCACTCTTCTTCGATTAGGGAGATTACGTCGACAACCTGAGAGGTTCTTCGTGACCATTAAGAATGACAAGGAAAATGTTGATCCGTAATCCTATGATCAAGCAATCTAGGATGTTGATTGCAAGCAGTGGCAGGAAGCAATACAATCTGTAATGGACTCAATGTTCACCAACCAAGTTTGGACTTTGGTTGACTTGCACGAAGGAGTCACACCTATAGGGTTAAGTGGATCTTTAAGAGAATGACTGGAGCTAATGGACAGGTGGATACCTATAAAGCGAGGCTAGTTGCAAAAGGTTTAACTCAAAGATAAGGTGTTGACTATAATGAAACTTTTTCTCATGTAGTCATGCTCAAGTCCATTAGGATATTGCTAGCGATTGCAGCATACCATGATTACAAGATCTCGCAAATGGTTGTCAAGACTGCATTCCTCAATGGTGAACTTGAGGAAGAAGTCTATGACTCAGCCAGAGGGATTTGTATCTCCGGTAGGATTGGAGAAGGTATGCAAGTTGCAAAAGTCCATTTAAGGACCAAAGAAAGCCTCGAGGAGTTGGAACATCCATTTTGACGAGACAGTCAAAGAGTTTGGTTTTATCAAAAATGTGGATGAACCTTGTGTTTACAAGAAGGTTAGTAGGTGTCTTGTTGTGCTTATTGTGCTGTATGTAGATGACATACTACTCATTGGGAATGATATTCCTATGCTCCAGTCAGTGAAAGCATGATTATCCAAAAACTTTTCCATGAAAGACTTGGGTGAAGCATCCTACGTACTCAACATTAAGATCTATAGGGATAGGTCTAGAAGGATGCTTGGTTTGTCCCAGTCTCGGCATATTGATACTGTGCTAAAAAGGTTTAGCATGGAAGATAGTAAAAGAGGTTACTTGCCTATGAGTCATGGCATCACTCTTTCCAAAAGGATGTCTCCTAAGACACCCGAGGAGAGAAAAATGATGAGTTCCCCTATGCTTCGACATTAGGATCCATCTTGTATGTGATGCTTTGTACTCGGCCTGATATGGCTTATACCTTGGGGGTAACTAGTCGATTTTAGGTAGATCATGGAGAAGAACATTGGAAAGCGGTGAAGAACATTCTTAACTACTTGAGAAGAACTAAAGATGTTCTCCTGATTTATGGTGGGTCTGATTTCAAACTGGAAGGCTACACTGATTCCAGCTTCCAGTCATACCCTAATGATAGTAAATCCATATCGGGGTATTTATTTACTCTGAATGGTGGTGTGGTATGCTAGAAAAGTTTCAACCAATGTACTACGGCTGACTCGGTGATAGCAACTAAGTACATCATTGCAATCGAAGCCGCAGAGGAAGGAGTGTGGATAATGAAGTTTATTACTGAGTTGGGTGTTGTTCATGAGGTTGTGAGTCCAATCCGTATTTATTGTGATAATATTGGAGCTGTTGCTCAAGCGAAGGAACCTAGATCCCATCACAAGTCGAAACACATCCTAAGATGGTATCACCTGATCAGAGAGATCGTTGGACGATGTGATATAAATGTCGAACACGTCGACACGAAAGAGAACATAGAAGATCCATTCACAAAACCATTATCACAATAGAAGTTTGATCGCCACTTACATTGTATGGGTATTAGATACCGTGATGATTGACTGTAGTGCAAGTGGGAGATTGAAAGAAATTGTGCCCTTGAACCAATCACATGTCGATGTGTAGGGAACTATTTTTGATAATGAATAAATGAGTCAACTTTTCATCATATACTGTATCTATATTTTTTGTATTAGATTATGATGAACCCCATGAACCCGTCTGAATTATTCCAAGGCCATGATGAGATCATGCCGGTGAGACTTGGAATCCAGATGCCCTTGTTCTAAATGTTCCTAGTCGTAGGATCACCGATTAGGGGATTGGTGATTCTAGGAAGACTAGTGCACTTGATACATGCCCTATACGATAGGGGCTAGCTGATCTCACAGTTACCTATAAACCGTCATTAATGTACAAGTGCAGGTGCTCATTAGGGAATGAGTTCACTGAACAAACCTACACGAGGAACACAAAATGGAGTCTTTACATGAGTGTCAATAAGATGTTCCTCGGGTGATAGTAGGTGCAAGCAATCCTTGGACCTGAGGTTGTCATGGTTACCTTGTGATTGATGACCCATTGCTATGGTTTTATCCATACGTGTCCTTTAAGAGTTATGTGCTGGATACTTCTGGGCATAGGGAAGCATTCATGGAGGTAGGTGAGCAAACAATATGGAATCGGTTACTCCTAGTGAGAGGAGATAATGTCCTATGTATCCCTGCAAGTGTCAACTCAGGAATCTCTGGCCAGAGTAGATATGAATGTCGGAAAAGAGTTTATGACATGTTATTATTGAGACGACAACTTGGCCGAAGGAATACATATGAATTAGAATTAGGTTTTGACACTTCTTCCGTACCCTAGCTGACTCCGGGACGTTGTAACCGAAGGATTTAGTTGCACAGTAACTCATCACCGAAGGGTGTTCAATCCCTGTAGATTGAACCTCACACTATCTAGGTAGTCATGGCACGTTGCTAAACATCAATCTTGACTTGTGAGTGGAGTCTCACACGACCTAAAGGGGTTTAGTGTTGGCTCGTGAGATTCGAATAGAAGATGTTCTATCGGATCCGACTCTCCGTTATGCACAACTCTTTGCTAGCTTAGAGCGGGGCCCAATGGGTCACACACAACAGGCTAATCTCGCAACAAGCTTTATGAGATAGAGCTCGCTCGTGGCACTATATGTCTACTAGCATGGACATGCTAGAACTCGATCACAGATCTCGTTTATGTATAAGATAGGAATGGTGTTTCCTATTGGAACAAATGCACGAGGATGGAGTTCCTCGAAAACCCTAATTTGTAGGGAAACCCATATTTTGCACGGTAACCCTAAAGTCGTATGGTTTTGGCACATTGTACTATTTTATATGGTTGATTAAAATTTTAATTATGAATTAAGAAATTAATTAACCATGAATTAATTATATATGGTTGTGGGGTTTTCCTATTTACTCTACTGATGATGTTGTTTCTATTACTTGCCTGTGGTGTGTGTATCTTGTATTGTGCTTGGCTGGGTTCATCCTAGTGGACCGTGGACTTGAGCCAGCTTGATCAACTAGTGGAGCAAATCGGGTAGCGCGTTGGTGATCTACACCGACAAACAGCCCCAGAGTGGCTTAGGTGGGAGGGTAGCGCCCAACCACTAGTGTTTTATTTCTGGGTTTATCCTAGGTGACTCATGCGAGGGTCAATAGTCTTGACTAGCCAGGTGACCCTTGATTATCAACATGGTAGAGATTGGTGCTGGGCGCTAAATTGAGATTGGCACAGGGCGCCGGATTGTACTCATTGCTTGAATGTATTTATCACTGGATGTAGGCTGATGGGAAGGGCCGACTTGTCGAGTTTTTTAAGGGGGACATGGTTTTCCTGAAAATGTCTCTTTTGGAGGGTGTACTGAGATTTGGTAAGAAAGAAAAGTTGAGCCCCAGGTTTATTGGGCCTTTCCCTATTTTGTGGCGTAGATTAGTCGTGACTTATGAGTTGGCCCTGCCACCAAGTTTGGAAAAAAGGGAAAAATACATCTTGTGTTTTATGGGTCGATGCTTAAGTGGTATATCAGTGATGAGTCATACATTCTTGAGCCTATTGTGGTCGAGGTGGACACCGTGGTCTTGTTTGAAGAGACACCCGTTGAGATTTTGGACAGGCAGGTTCAGAAGCTTAGATCCAATGAGGTACTCTTGGTCAAGATCTGTTGGGAGCACCACTCAGGTTAGGAGGTCACCTTGGAGGTAGAGCTGATTTGCAGGAGAAATATCCATATTTGTTTGATGTTCTAGTAGTCTTTATCTACCCCAAAATTTGAGGTCCAATTTTCTATAAGGGGGGAAGATTGTAATACCCGCAAAACTTTTTTGAAGTTTTTATTTAATTATTCCAGCGGGATATTTTGGTCGCGCGTCAGGATGGACCGGATGAAATGCCGGAGGGCTTAAATTGAAGATTGCCCTTTGTGCGTAAGGAAATTAATTCATCTAACTTTGATTAGTCCTTAGATGGGTTGTTTGATTCGAGACGAGTCCGGAGGTTCGAGCGGAACTCGAATTGTACTTGTATTGGTTGAGTTATGACTTGTTTTAGACGTAACTTAAGTTATGGGGCACTTTGTTCATTTGACGATTGGGGTTTTAGTATTTATATCTCATCCCTCCGAGGCGTGCAACTCATAGCAGCAGTCACACACCCCCTTGGGCGTCCATAGGAAGTGGCGCACGCATGGAGAGGGAGAAAGGGAAACCTTTGCAGATAGCTCCTATTGCATCGGACGCCATCAAACTTCACGATCGATGGAGCGTTCGTGGTCGGATAGTATGTTTTAGACTTCATTGTTGGCCGAAGGTTTTTATCTTCGTGCTCTACTATCTTCATGATTATTTTGATGATAACAAACCAAGTCTATCTAACTGAGTTCATGAAGCATGCAGGTCGCAGGTTCGATAAAAGACAAAAGTTGGTTTCACGATTTGCAACATCGGTCTCGATACGACGTACATTTACGATGCCTCATAAGAGTTCGACGTGTGCCCCAAAGACATCTTGGACGAGTCTAGAGAACATCTGGAATGATCTCTAAATTGATGCATGTTGAAGGTCGGAACTCGAAAACAAAGTGCGCAACATGAAGATCCAAAGAAGAAATTTCCAGCCCAGATTCGGTCAATCGATCGGTCGATCGAATGTAGCCAAAAATTAGTCATAGCCAATTTGGTTGATCGGTCGGTCGACCAAATGCGGTCAAAAATTGGCAGTAGCCAATCCGACCGATCGAATGTGTTGAAAAATTAGTAGTAGCTAATTCGATCGACCAGTCTGTCGACCGAAGTCTATCCAAAAGTGGCAGATTGCCGCAGTCGGTTGGGCGGTCGATCAGTCGGTTGATCGACGATCGACTGGCAATCAACCAGCATTGCCAACGGGCAGAAAAATGCCCATTGACAATACCTTGAGTTTGGGGGGTTATAAATACCCACACTATCCTGGGGCTGATCGAATTGAAATTTGGGGATCATGTTCTAATCATGATCAGAGACTAAACAAGGATGATGATGATTTTAATATCAGTTCTTACAAAGCATATATTAAAACAGATTGGACTAATAATGACAGAAAGAGTACCACAAGTAGTTATGTTAATTCAAACCCGACAGCGTAGTTGAACAAAAGACAAAATGCCATTCCTTTCTTTTCTGCGAAACCTGAACACCTGACAACCAATAGTTGTACTACACAATTAACTTGGATAAGGAATGTACAATTGGAACGTATTTCAACAAAAAGACAAGTGGTAGATCTTTTTGAATAGTCAAAGTCTGCTCTTAGAGTATGTGTCAGATGACACTTTATTTTAGAAATAAATAAATAAATATTTAGTGGGGAGAATGAAATGAAAAGGTTTCAAAGTTTCAGTTCTTTTTGTTTTATGAAGAGTTATTTATGGTGTTTTACTCAACTCTCCGCTGAAGATTATTTGAGTTTTTTTTTGACGCTCACCTTTTTGAAGCCCGCACGTGTGCCCCCTTCTTTATTGGAAGACTTGATTTAAAACCCTAAATTAAAAATTCCGGGCATTGATGTTTCTTTTCCCTTCTTCTTCCCTCCGAGGTAACCGGCGACGAGTGAAATCTACACACTCCTGTCCCTTCATCTGCACCCTCTCTCCATACCAGATGACCAAAGAAAAAAGGAAGAAAGGTTTTGTTAGAAAAGTTTATGCGTCGATGGCGAAGAAGATGAAGTCTTCAAACCCTAGCAAGATGGATGAACCGACTACTACTGCGACTCCTTCTATGGTAATGTCACCTCCTCCTCTTCCTGCTCAAGGTCATAAGCTGAGAAAGAAAGCAAGAAGAAGACCGGTTGATCAATCGTTGAGGAGAAGGTACGATTTCAATACCTTCCCAATCTCCTTCTGGGATCTCTATTGTTGAGGGGGAGAATGTTTCGACAAAGGGGGAGTTAAAAGAGAATTTCATATTTCCTTGTGGTTCTAATTCTTGTGGTGTTGCTTCTAGAACAGAGGACTTTGACATAAATATGCCAGTTTCTTCTCCAGTGCAAATTGGTCTTGATTTTGACATTAATGTTATTGTTACTGATGATTTTGACTTAATTCCAATCAAGACTGGTCCATCTCTTGTTTCTACAGTTCCTAGTCAAAATGATCAAGAGGAAGTGACTGTACCTGTACAAGACAATGGTGTCAATAATCCTGATTGTGCAGAGCAAGTCTCAACTGCGAAAGTCACAGTTGAAATTGAAAAAGAAGTTATGAATGAACACTTACATACTCCTACAATAGCAGTTGAAACTGTACCCAAAGGTGTTAAAACTATCTGTACTACATCGAGCAATGAAGCAGTTAAGACTGCTAACATTGATTCTGCCATTGTGAGCACCTCACAGAAAATTGTTGATGAACATGTAGCTGATCCAAAAGCTATGGATCTGAATAAACTCCCTGCTGATGAATTAGAACCTGAAATTCTTGAGGCATCTACACCTTATGAGGAAGATGCTCCATTTGGTCCTAAGAAAGCCACCCCATCTAAGAAGAAAAAGAAAGTGTCAAGTGAACCTAACATGAAGAGGAGTTCAAAAAGGAAAATGCCCATAAAGTCTAATCTAGTATCTAGTGAAACTATCAACCTTGAAACAGATTCTGATAACGAATCTCTGTCCCAAAGAGCTACAGAGTTGAGAAAGTACAAGAAAAACCTGAAATGTCAAAAGAAAAGAAAGTCACTATTCCTGCACAAAGAAGGAGTCCAAATCCCAAGAGGAAACTCACAAAATTTGGGAAGAAAATTGAAAAGGGAACTACTGTCAGTAAACTGCACGAGGGACTACTTTTAGATGACCATTATCCTCTTTGGAAAGCCTTGCAATCAAGCGGTATTATCTCTAAAAAATTCTTGATTTAGATCAAATTTCTTTAAAGTGCAAACCAGTACTTGATGTGCTTAAGAAGAGAAACTTATCTGGTTCTAATAAGAAAGTTAGACCTTTATGCAAACAGCCTATTCTAGAATTCTATTGCAATTTGTCTGATGATATCTCAGATCCTGATAGCAATCATTATCATGAAGTGTTTCTTAGAGGCAGTTGGTACAATTTTAGTCTAGATGTCATTAATGATTTTGTTGGCTTCTCCGAGTTTACTTCTTCTGCTGATGAATCTGAAGAAACTGGTGAGTTTTTGAATGTTGTTGGTAAAGAAGTTTCAAATGGTAATGTTCTTAATTGGACTAGAAGTCATGACATCAGTTCCTCTTCTCTAAACACATTTTATGTTATTTTGTTCCTTATTGCCAGAAATTACTAGATTCCAACATCCCACATTACCTTTCTAAGTAATGAAATGGTAATGTTGCTATACAAAATCACAAATGGAATTTCTTTCAATCTTGGTAGTCTTATTTATGAGCAGATAATCTTAGTTACGAGCATATTTCTCTCTAAGTCTAGAATGTTTTTGATCTTTCCAAACTTGATATATAGATTTCTAGAGAGACAATGATTCAAATGCTCATCTAATGAAGTTCTAGAACCCTTGGGCACATCTCTCAAGATTCATCATAAAATTCTCAAGAGGGTTGGAACTCCAGGAAAGAGTTTGCTAAGTCCATATTCTAAAGTCAAGACTCCATCTGAAACTTCTTCAAGTGCCACATCAACTGCTGAGAGAGAGATTGTGGATGAACTATTCTCTACAAGAGAAACTATGGCCAAGCTCCAACAGTAGGTACTTACTATCAAGAAGAAAATTATTGAGTATTTTACTACAGCTTCTGCAGATCCTGCCTCTCCCTCATCTGTCAGTATCTCTAACACATCCTTTGAGAGCTCTGACTGATCGAATATTTGACTATCTTATTTTACTCCTTTGGTTTATTATGCCAAAAAGGGGAGAACAAGCAATTGCTGCTTCGGTATTTTACTTACTGATCTTTGTGATGATACTTTTAACCTCTCTGGTTGCTGGTTGTGTTGTTACTTTGTTGTGGTTATTTGGTTTGGATGTTGATGATGTGGTTGTAACATTTGATATTGTGGATTGTGGCCTGGGTGTAATTTCTTTTTTGATTATGTGTCTATGACTGTGTGGTTTTGTGGTCTAAAAAATGACCATGACTGCTGGATACTTTATTAACTGTTAAATTATCTTTTTAACAGTTATTGTGCTTGAGTTGAAACTTTCCATTGTTATTCCACATTCTAAGATGTCGTCTTAATAATGAAACATCTGAAACATCTTCCTGACTTTCATGTCTACTCTGGCTAGAGATTCCCGAGTTGACACTTGCAGGGACACATAGGACATTATCTCCTCTAACTAGGAATAACCAATTCCATGTTGGTTGCTCAGTTACCTCCATGAATGGTTCCCCATGCCTAGTAATACCCGACACATGACGTTGAGGGCCATGCAGGGATAGAACCAAAGAAATGTGTCGTCACTCACAATGTAACCATGACATCCTCAGGTCCAAGGACTGCTTGCACCTACTATCAACCGAGGAACATCTTATTTCCACTCATGTAAGGATTCCATTATGTATTCCTCATGTAGGTCCGTTTAGTGAACTCATTCTCTAATGAGCACATGCACTTGTACATTAATGATGGCTCATAGGTAACTATGAGACCAGCTACTCCTTATCGTATAAGGTATGTAACAATTGCATAAGTCTATCCGGAATCATCAATCCCCTAATTGGTGATCCTATGACTGGGAACATTTAGAACATCGACATCTGGATTCCAAGTCTCACTAGCATGATCTCGTCATGGCCTTGGAATCAATTGCTTAGGTTCATGGGGTTCATCACAATCTAATATATATAAAATATAGATGCGGCATATGATGAGAAGTCGCATTATATTATTCATTAACCAAAAATAGTTCCCTACACATCATCATACTATCCAAGTGTAGCTAGGACACTTTGGATTCCTAGACATCTAACCCCCAATGACCCAAAGCGATTTGGGTTCCGAAGATCTCATCTTCTATTGTAGGGGGAGCTACCACACATGAGTGAGATGAAGTTGGTTGATTAAAGTTGCTTGAGGTCTTGAAGGATATTTCACCTCAAGGTTGCAACTTCAAGTCATCATGGTGCCTTAGGAATGAAAATTGGCATCTAAGTAAACTTGTTACCATCCCCTTTACTTTATTTGAATCCATTTGAGTTGGAGAATTATGATACTTGATTGATTTGAGTCGATCTTATCCGCTCTTGATACGGTTTTATTAAGATGATTTTTTATTTTTGGTTTCCCGATCTCTTCGGAGACCTATGTAGCCTATAACGGGCTCATGCGACCTTGCGATTCTAAATCGTAGGCTCGTTGTGGCCTTTTGGTTTTCAACCAATAGGAAGGGTTGGAGATTGTATTCTTCAAATATTTCATATTTTGATATCTCTTGATTTATTTTGTTATCATGAATGATTTATTTGGAAATGAATCTATGCTATTTAGTGAAGTTGAATTTGGAAAATGTTACTTGTTTTTTCACTTCGCTATTTAGTTTGATCGCTTGCATATATCTTTGGTTTCATTTTCTACCAATGAAGTGTACTTGCAAGTCATTAAAAATGGAAGGCTATTTTGATGAAAAATGGAAAAGTTTGGGAAAATTCTCAAGAATGATGTACGAATTTGATTTTGCAAAAATCTTAGTATAATACTTGAATACTTAGTATCATGATTGATTATGCATGATAAATATTTAAATTTTCATGAGTAGAAAAAATCTTGATAACTTAGCTCATTTCATGATATCATGATATTTATAAAATCGGACTAGGTTAAAATTTTTCTTTAGAGACTTCATTTTAAGTTAAAAATTGGATGAACATGTTTAGGTGTGTTAATGATTAGTTGTTATGTGCTTAAAATTGAAAATTCATGAGAAATTGAGCAAAATAATAACTAGTTCTCTTTAGAGGACTTAAACTTGAAAAAGTTTGATCCAAGTCAACAAATCGATTTGGACACTTCATTTTAAGTCCAAACTTCATAAACATGTTTAGGAATAGGTATAACATGTTTCCATACTCTTAGAATGGGAAATTCATATGGATATGGATAAAATGACATAGATGCCATTTTATGATAACCTCTTTTGAACCAAGTTGGCCCAAGTCAACAAATTGACTTAGAGGTCTCATTTTCAATCCATATTTGAGGTACATGTTTAGATTTACTCATGTTAGGTGTCCATAGGTTTAAATTTGAAAAACCATGAGTAAATAATAAGATTGACACTTAGCAAGTTTCATGATAACTAGTTTAGTTTTGAATGAAGCCATGCCAGGTTGATATCTTGACTTAAGGATATAATTTTCATTTCAAACTTGACATACACAATTTACATGACCATTATATGGTGTCACAAAAGTTTGAATGAAAACTAAGCACATTTTGAAAAATAACTAAAAATTACAAAAATGCCATTGAAAATTTTAGAAAAATATAAAAAAATCATTTTTAACTGATTCTTGAAACATCTCTTTCCTTGAAAAATCTAGTTTTTTCAGTAAAAATTTCAAAAAGTTTCATCATGAATATGATTTATAGTGGAATTTTGAAGTTGTATTTCAAAAAATGCAAAGTATCATCCTCTTGAATATATCAATCTTTTCGATATTTTGATTTTTCGTCGAAAACTTCTGCCCTGCCCAGGTTCGGTCGACCGACTGGTCGACCGGCAGCAGGTGAAGGCATTTCAGTCTCATATCATGTATGATTTAGTCTCATATCAAATATCAAATTTTTATACACGAGCAAAATATTGATACTTGAGTTTGTACATGATTTCTAGAGTTGGACTTTAGTTATCACTCTTTGCTATCATGTATGATTTAGTCTCATATCAAATATTTGTTTTTTTCATCCCTTTAGTCTCATTTCAAGCGCATATCCCCAAAAATAATTCGGGAGGTCAATAAAGCAAAGCATGAACCACATCATGTCTAACAGTGTGTGATTCCTCCTTTCAGACATTCCATTATGCTGTGGTGTGCCAGGAGGGGTCCATTCGAAGAAAATCCCATTGTCCTTGAGATAATCCAAAAACTCAGTGGATAAGTATTTGCCACCTCAATCTGATTGAAGGGTTTTAATACTTTTTCCTACTTGTTTCTCAACCTCAGCCTTATACTCTTTGAACTTTTCAAAAGTATTAGACTTGTGTCTCAACATGTAGACATATCCATACCTTGATCTATCGTCTGTAAACGTGATGAAATAGGAACACCCACCTCTGGCTTGATTTGTCATTGGTCTGCAAACATCTATGTGGACCAACTCTTACAACTCAGTAGCCCTTTTACTACGCCTAGTGAAGGGGGACTTTATCATTTTTCCCGTGAGACAGGATTCACAAGTTGGCATCTATTCGAAATCAAATGGTTCACACAACCCATCTTTTTACAACTTGTTAATCTGATTCTCATTAATATGACCCAGTCTCAAGTGCCGAAGATAGGTGAGGTTCAGATTATCTCATTTTCTCGTGTGCGTTTGTTCGATATTAAAAATATTATGAGTTACATCTAAGACCATCAAACCATTTTAAAGATATTTCATAGCCTTGTTCTAGCAATAAAGTAACAGAAATAATTCATCAAAATGATATATGTGACAACAATTGCCTTTTAAAGACATTTCATAGCCTTGTTCTAGCAACAAAGTAACAGAAATAATATTTTTTTATTAGAACTGGAATGTAATAACAATTGCTCAATTCAGTGGTTTTGCCTGATGGCAGATACAAACAATAGGTTCCTATGGCTAAAGCTGCAACTCTTCCACCATTCCCTACCCAAAGGTCGTAGTCACCTTTGTTTAGCATTCTACTTATTCTCAACTCTTGCAATGGATTGCAAATGTGAGCACCACAACTGGTATCCAATACCATTGTAGTAGAATTTTGTAATGATAGATTTATTTTAATAACAAATGCACCTTCGGAGGGGGCTTCAGAAGTCCTCTTTTGCTTTACTTGTGCAAAATATACTCCTTGCAGTTGCGCTTCTAGTGGCCATCATTTCCACAATGGAAACAGGTGCCCTTAGGAGCCTTCTTCCCTTCTTCTTGATATCCTTTTTGGGTTTTACATCTTTGTTTATCGCTTTGTTCTTAACAGAGCGCTTCTTTGCCTCTTTAGGAGCACTACCCACTAACAAGACTTTGTCTTTTTCCTTCAAAAGATGGGACTTAGCAGTCTTCAGCATATTAAGGAGATTGGGAAGCGAGACGTCCAGCTTGTTTATGTGGTAGTTAATGATAAATTGTGAAAATGACATTGGAAGGGATTGGAGTATTAAGTCCCGACTTAGCCCCTTATCAATGTTTACGTCCAATTTCTCTAACCTCTCGATCAAATCGATTAGTTTGAGAACATGGGTTTCAACAGGGGTCACTGCCGTCATCTTGGCCTGGAAGATTTGTTTTAATAGCTCAAACCTAGCTGTTCCACTGTCTTCATTGTACAACTCCTTGAGATGAGAGAGGATGGCCCCTGAGTCCATCTTTTCATGTTGTCGCTGCAACACATCGGACATTGAGGCGAGCATAATGCACTGAACAGTAATGTTGACATCTTGCCACTTTGTTGGCCTAAGGTTTTCTACCTTGGTCTTAATCTCGATTATGATGATAACAAATATGGAACTAATGTTTTATTGAGAAATCTTTCAGGTTCCAAGTCGATTAGCTTACGACGTCCACGATCGAAAAAATCTGATAAATTAGCAAGGATGCTCGTCGACGCTCAGGATTCTTCGGGAAGTTAGAGTTTAGGTTTAGGGTGTCTAGCATGTGTTGTAATTCTCCTTTATGATGCAAAGAATCCAAAAACCAAACCCGAAGCCCAAAAACATGAAACCCAGAAACCGCCCTGAAATTCACTAAGCCTAGGGAGCTCCTTGGAGGACTATATGACCTAGATATTTTCTTGACACAAAAAATAGCGGTAATTGTTCCTTGGGTTAAAATTATATAACGATGTATTTTTTAGGATTTTGTGGAAGCCTTTAGCCTACCCATACTTGACCCGAAAGATTAGAAAATTTTTGGTTTTCGAAAATTTGTACTAGACCCCAAAAGATAGATTTTGATTCTTAAGGATTTTATTTTTTCAGATATCTTTATTGAATCCAAGTGGGGGGCAATCCTTATATATCATTTATATTTTAAAGTTATTAACGGAACCAGAAAATGAACAAAGAAAGCAAAGAAATCTGCCCTGCCCAGGTTCGGTCAACCAATCGATCGACCGAATGTGGCGGAAAATTGGCAGTAGCCAATTCGGTCAATCGATCGGTCGATCGAATGTGGCAGAAAATTGGCAGTAGCCAATTCGATCGATCGATTGGTCGATCGAAGTTCTCCAACAAGCGGTAGAATGCCGCGGTCACTTGGGCGATCGATCCATCGATCGACCGATGATTGACCGGCAATGGGCAATGGGCAAAAATAGGCCCGTTGACGGGCCATTTCTTTTGGGGGGTTATAAATACCCATCCCAAACTTATTTCTTGCCAACCAATGATGCTTCTAAGCCTCAAAGAGCCACTCATTTGCAAAGAGCCCTAGTTTTGATATCTATGTATTGATTTAGCCTTCAAGCTTCATAGATTGATCTTCTCAAGGCATCAAGAGGACTAGGGAGTCGCTTTTGGAGCTAAGTACTTGTTGTTTGATTTATTGCTCCAATTGTTATTGTATTTTGTTGTTTATTTTGATTGTATATCAATTTGTGTAAACCTAGAGTGCTAGGTTGATTGAGTTGGTGGTTGCCTTGGTGTTGAGGTTTAAACCCACCATTGTAAACTTAGTTTACTAGGATTAGTGGAGTTGTCCCTTAGGTTGAGGTGGAAGAGTGCTCTCGGTAAGAAGGCGGAGACTTCCAGGTGTGGAAGTGCATTAGGTTGAGAGTGAGACTCTTCGAGTCAAAGTTCTCGTTGTAAGGTAGTAGAGTAGTTTGGAAATCTAGTTAAACTAGTTTGGAAATCCTAAGTGGCGTGCTTAGGCAGTAGAGTAGACATTGGGGCCGAACCAGTATAAATCATTGTGTTAGCATTGATATTTTGTTTGTCTTAATTGCTTTATATTTATTTCTTCCGCTTGCTATTAATATCGTGCTTAGCCTAACTAATCAAGAAACGATTAAAACCAGAATTAGGTGAAAAGATTAGTTAACACACTATTCACCCCCCCTCTAGTGTAGTCCATTTCACCAACACATTTCTTGTAAGTGGCTCTCACTTCCTCGATAGCCCTTTGGAAAGGGGCATCCGGTGACCTATCCTCAGGTTTCACAATCAATCGACATAGTTCGGTCTAGTGAGTTTATTTGCATCAAGTATGCTTCACAATGACAGCGTAGATGACATGTTGAATATGCTGCAATGAAAAGAAAAGACATAAATAAGCAGATATGTTATATGCATGATTATTAAGGTCTTTTGATTAATCATGGCTCCCACTAATTTTCGCGGTTCCCAAATGACCGTCCTATTGGGAAGCGAGAAGCCCTCGTTGGTAGACTTCCTTAGGGGAAGATGGAACCCCACTTCTCCTACTCGGGTCTCGCATTTAACACGACAAACCCTAATAGGTCCATGGGTAGGTAACTCTTTACCGATCACATCGTTATGCGACTTCCATCAAGTTTTTGCCTCTAGGGTTACCATGGCCTTGTGTTTGCACAACAAACCAAGGAGCCCTAGTTGAGTCAGACCCATTGCTCGTTTACCCTAGTGAGTAAACAACCACCATTGAGTTTGCTCAACAAGGTAAGTCACGTTCAAGCTAGTAGTAGAGACAAAAGGGTTTGTGCCATATGAGTTGCAACGTGTCTATTAGCACAAAAGATCTTGTGTTTGCACAACAAACCCATTGTGATAATAGACACACTTGTACCTCATAACGATGGAATGCATGGTAGATTTTCTTAATATCCTAGCCATTCGGACTGAATATTATTGGAGGGTTTTTTCATGCAATTATAATTATCTAAGCTATCAACAACTGAAGCAAAAGCAATAAATAAAAGCATAAAGTAAAGGGTTAATTAACGAATCTAGCCCAAACTATAGGGCTTTTAACAAATTTAGCCCACTTTTTAATTTACCACAATAGGGCTATTAACAGGTATTTATCGGTGGGTTATAATTGTTGTAAATTATATTGTTTGGGTTAGAATTGTGGCAAATTAAAAGGTGGGCTATATTTGGTAAAACTCTTATAGTTTGGGCTAGATTCATTAATTAACCCTATAATAAATAAGGATGATTATGGATGTTCTAAGGGTTCCACCCAAGCCACCGGGCGAACCAAGGCCATCATCCTAGGGTTTTAGGGAGCTCCGTCTCACCAAGACGCTGCCCAAAAACATCTTGAAGGTTGCCGGTTCCATCCGTGTTTCCCCGGGGTTCAAGTCGTCATCATCATGGCGCCGAACTCCTCCTCTCCGCGCGCGCACCAAAACGGGACAACAAGCGTGCTCATCGCGAATCTGCCCCTAAACTTCTAATTTTATAAAACTAAAAGAAGAAGACCCCAAACAACCCTTGGGGAAAGGTTTAAGGAGAGGGAGAAGAAGATTACAATCAGAATTCTCAAGAGGAAGGCAGGGGTACGCATGCCCTATTCAAATGTTACAATGCTGAAATTTCATAAATTTACAAGCAATCAACACAACCACATTTTACACACAGTCACAACACATAGGGCTCATCCAAAATCATCATTTCATGCATCTTAACAATTAGGAAAAAGAAAGGAAAAAATAGAATCCGAAAATGCTCTAATCAAGTTACGTTTCCACCCAAAACGGTCCAAACAACACATGCTAAAAATTTTAGGTTTTGGGGTTGTTCAACCATGAACTTATGGGGTTCTTGAGTTTCACATCTGTCCAAAATAAGTTAGGACAGTAGGCTACCACCCCGATTCATTGCATGAACCGTGGAGCTAAAAGAATGACTCGAGAACCCCGGAAAACAAAAACCAGGTTGCATGATGTTTAGGGAGCGAACGGTTTGTAAACACAACAATAACGCGTAATAAAATTACGGAAAAATTGCTAAAGGTGGCTCTGATACCACTGTTGGGATGGGAAGAAGAATCACATCAGAAAAAACGATTTAAAAATTCAAACCATCCCGAGAACAGCGATCAACTTTAGCAATCTTTAAGGAATTCAATCTACGAGTAGATTGGGAAGATATACCTTAAACTACAGATGGTATGGCTGCTCCTATCCCCATTTCAAGATATCCATGCGCACATCCTCCAAGGAAGGTCCACACCAAGTGCCTCGCAACCAAGGGGTAGTGAACGCCAAGACTCATTGTGGCTCAACGGAGAGGCAATCTCAACCCCAAAATGTACCAAGGTGAAGCCGACCCTTCCACCAAGAACCGAGCACCGAAAGGAAGGAAGAGGCGATAAGAAAATCATGGAATGAGAAGGAAGATGAAGGAATACCTCGTTGTCCTTCTTGGACTCCTCCAAGAAGTGAAGGAGATGACACACCCAAGAGGAAGAGACCTTCAATTCGGCTTCACAAACTCGGGAGGGAGGAACTTGATGGCGGACCACCCATGGAGATCAAGATGTGCTCTTTGGAGTCTTTTCTTCAAGAAGCCTCTCCAGAATCCAATCCTAAACCTTCTCCAAGATGAGTAACCACTTTGCTTAACCCCCTTGAAGGAGGTTAGGCCATCTATTTATAAGGGGCATATACCAAGGTAGACTCGGCCCACATTTTTTAAAACCTCTCCTCGGAATTCAAAATTCCGGGGTTAGTCTCCAAAATAATAATTTATATTTAATAGATTTATAATTAATTCAAAATTAATTAAATCCAACTAAATATAAACTTTAATTTATCTCTTTAAATTAAATTCTTATTGATTAGGATTTATCATGTGCCAATCCCTACAATTTAGGGATGCCATACAAATTAGGGTTACTGAGGAAACTCCTTCCTTGCGTATTCATTCCTATAGGAAACATCTTTCCTATCATGTCAGTAAACGATATCCGTGATCGAGTTGCAAAAAGTCCATGCTAGTAGACATATAGGGCCGCATTCAGACTTTATGTCATATAGTCTGTTACGAGGTTAGCCTTTTGTGTGTGACCTATTGGGCCCCACACTAAGCCAGTAGTGAGTTGTGCATAATGGAGAGGCGGATCTGATAGAACGACTTCTTTTCGAATCTTAGGAGCCACCACTAAACCCCTCTAGTGTGGCCTTGAGATACTCCACTGACAAGTCAAGATTGACGTCTAGCAACGTGTCATGACTACCCGGATAGTGTGAGGTTCAATCTATAGGGATCGAATGCCCTTCGGTGATTAGTTACAGAGCAACTAAGTCCCTTGGTTACAACGTCCCGAAGTTGGCTAGGGTACGAAAGAAGTGTCAAACCCTAATACCGATTCATATGTATTCCACCTACTAAGATGTCATCTCAATAATGAAATGTCGGAAACATCTTCCTGACTTTCATGTCTACTTTGGCTAGAGATTCCCAAGTCGACACTTGCAGGGACACATATGACATTATCTCCTCTCACTATGAGTAATCAATTCCATGTTTGTTGCTCACTTACCTCCATGAATGGTTCCTAATGCCCAGTAATACCCTGCATATGACGCTGTGGGCCACGCAGGGAAAGAACCAAAGCAATGGGTCGTCACTCAGAAGGTAACCATGACAACCTCAGGTCCAAGGACTGCTTGCACCTATTATCATCCGAGGAACATCCTATTGACACTCATGTAAGGATTCTATTCTGTGTTTCTCGTATAGGTCCATTCAGTGAACTCTTTCTCTAATGAGCACCTGCACTTTTACATTGATGATGGCTCATAGGTAACTATGAGATCAGCTCATAGGTAACTATAAGGTATGTACCAGTGCAGCAGTCTATCCAAAATCATCAATCTCCTACTTGGTGGTCCTACGACTGAGAACATTTAGAACATGGGCATCTGGATTCCAAGTCTCACTGGCATGATCTCATCATGACCTTGGAATCAAATGCCCAAGTTCATGGGGTTCATCACAATCTAATATATATAAAATATAGATGCAACATATGATGAAAAGTCATCTCATATTATTAATTAACCAAAAATAGTTTCCGTACACATCAACATGTAATTGGCTCAAGGGAACTACTTCTTTCAATATTTTGTACTTATAGAGAGTGGATTGGGCATCTGTCCGGTGAGTGCCCCGCAGATTAGATGACTGGTTTGTCGCTGAACTATGTAAACAAACTTCTTGTGTTTGTGTGTGCTTTTGTTTTGATTCTTACTCTTCTTTTAGTAGTAGTTGCAACTTCCTTTTCAACTGCCCTTAACAGGAGTTCCCTTAGAGACATATTTACTATCACTGTGTACTGTGTTTGTGATGGTCGGGCTGAGAAGCGTCTTTTGCCTCATGTTTATTGCCTGACTCAACAAATGATGAGGGGTCTTGAGATTGCACCAGTGAGCCACGTTGGTGTTAGACCCGAGTGGCAGAGTATCTTGAGATTGCGTCAGTGTGCCACGGTGACGTTAGACCCGAGTTTGGATTGTATGGGACATTCTGAACCCGGTGGGGTACTAGAAGCTAGTTAGCCATCCTAGTTGAAGGACCTGGAGATTTGCATTGCTTTATGTGGATCAAGCTTAAATGTATACATTGTGATCTTGTGAAATTACATGACTTGTGTGGGCTGGTTATGGCCAAGTATTATTTATGCTATGGGGCTGGTTATGGCCGAGTGTTGACTATGCTATTTAGGTCGGTTAAGGCCAGGTGTTATACTTGCTTTGTAGGTCGGTGGTGGTCAACAGATACTTATACTGTGGAGGGCCAATTATGGCCGAATGACATATGTATTGTGCTAGGGCGGGTATGGCCGATTGACTTCTTGTATGTGGGTTGGTCGATTGGCCTGGTGGTGTGCTAAAATCCCTAAGTATTCATCTATGTATTTATTTGTTGTTATACATACTTAAATGTTTGGGATTTAGGTGGAGGTTCGGTAGAACCACTCATAGAATTCCTCATGGACTCACGATTTATTTAATTTTGTTTTGCAGATCTTGACCAGTGAGGTATTGGGTAGATGGACATGGCGCAACTGGAGGGGCAAATGAATCATTGATCTCGTAGCAGACTAAATTAGAGAGTCGTAGTCGAGTAGTGATTTCTTTTCATGCATTGAGTTGTATTTGTTTAGAGACATTTGGAGTCTGTATTTCCTTTAAACAAACTATTCATTTCATATTAGTGGATTTGTTTCGTTTCATAGTACTCTTGTGTTTATAAAGCCTAAAGAGGAGGCTTCTAACCATCCAAGCGAGAAGAGTTTGCCAGAGAGTGGCATTTTGGAGGGGAGTACTCCCGTTGCATTGGCTGGAGCCAAGTAATCCCATTGAATTACCCGCATGTGGATTATTTTATTCCACTTGTAAAGAATTATTACCCTTCGGGGCCTTTAAACTGCCAACCCTTTGTGGGTTTACTTTGTGCTTTGCATGTTCTGCTTTCTACAATATGCTTTCCTGGCTCGGTTTGTCCAGTAATATTTGGCTCCCCTACAAAGGTAGAGCTTGTGGCTAATCCTTTGGTAGCAGCTCCGAGATTGTTGCGGGGATTTAAATAGTAATGTTGAGCTGGGCTTGCTTCCAAGTTGAGCGGTAGTGATAAAGTGCTGAGCCCCTAGTGTGCATGAGGAAGGTAGGGCTGTGCCCGAGGAGTCGAGTAAGGGCGTTGAGATCAGAAGTAACGGCTTTGCTCCGGCGGTGGATGTATTTGTCCAGGTGTCCTGTACGGACTAAATCTTCAAGCTGGTCATCGAGTACTATACACTCGTCGGTGGTGTGACCGTAGGTGTCGTGAAATGTGCACTTCTTTCTCATATCTGCGTTGGGCGTTATCTTTTGTTTTTCCACGCTGGCGGGGTATCTGATGAGCTTCAAGTGGTAGATGTCGCGAAGGATGATTTCCTTCCTAGTATTGAAAGGAGTAGACCTTTCGAATCCGACACTCAAGCGAGGTGGTGACCTCGACCCTTCACCATTGTTTTGTTCATGTCGATTGCGATGTTCACTATTTTTGTCTACGTTTTTGGACTTGTCCTCAAAAGCGGTCTTGAGATTTTGTCAGTCAATCTTTTTAGCTTCTCAGAGTTATTCAATTTTTATGAAGCTAGCGGTTTCCTCTTGGAACTCGGCCATGTCCTCTGTTAGGGCGATCTGGTCAGCGAAGGGTTTGGGGTTTAGCTCGAGCTTGATGGAGTAGAATTCAACTCATGGATCGAGATTGGGAATTTCAGCCGCTATGGCCTGGAACCCGTTCATGTATTCTCTTAGTGGCTCATGTTGCTCCTGTTTGACATAATGGAGGACAACCTATGTCTTGTGATAGGCCTGCGATGTGGTGAACCGGTTGAGGAAGACACAAGTGAGGTCCTTGAAGGAATGAATATATCCCGACAAGAGGGAGGCAAACCACAACAAAGTAGTTTTTCCTAGTAAAGTTGGAAAGGCTCTGCAAAGTGCGGGATCTGTTACTTCGTGATAGAGCATAATGGTCCTCAATGCTATCAGGTGTAGCGTGGGGTCACATGTATCATCATCAGGGTGGTAGGCAACTGACTTCTTGGCGAGAGGCGGGTCGCCATTATGTGTTCGGCGAAGGGTCATGCGTCCATTGCATTCAGGAGCTTTTTATTTTCTCAGTTTATCAAAGTGAAGTAGTGGGCAATCTGGGAAATGTAGGTGTATACTAGCGGTCGATTTGAATTAATTTCAAGGATCCGATTGAGGTGTGTGAATACTAGTTTTAGATATTTTCATTTTTTTTACGTAAGGCATTCAAGGAATTGTAATTGGGTTGATTTCTGACAAATAAAATGTTAGCATTTCATATAGAATATTCCTTTTATTATGCTTTCCTAGCATTTGTTCTTTAATATATGCATTTTGTTATCTCTCAATTTTGATATTGTTAGCTCCTAGAAGAGAAGAAAAAAATGAACGAATGATTGGCGAGTGGTATTATGCTGTCTATATTGACTTCCGAAAGCATTTTTTCAGTAGCAAATAACATTACAAATGGACTTAACAACATCTTAAATGCAGAGATGTATAGTATTTAGTAGTATATAGCCATCTAATAAATTTGGAGGTCAAATTAATATAATATTTTATGGCAATCTAATAGATTACCAGGTTAGGTTAATATGGTAGCCATCTAATAGATTATCAAGTCAGAATAATATGGTCGCCATCTAATAGATTACTTGGTTAGATAATATGAAGTTATATAAATTATTTAAAATTATATAATATTCAATTTAGCCATGAAAAAATATAAAGGATATTTTTGTCATTTTGGTCTGTACAGAACTGTGTTTTAGCAAAAGAAACACAAAACATGACTCTTGTTTGTCTCTAGTGCTTGGCGAAACAAACAGGGTACAAGGTGCTATCCCAGGACATACGTTGTCTTATCCCTCTCCAGCACCGTTGTCCTGTGTTGGGCATTCTGCGAATCAAACATGCCCTATATGTGTTGCTTCTATCAAGGTGATCCAGGTCAAGTAAAGTAGTTTGTCATATTTTATGTTGAGGAACATGTGCTTGTAGAATTTATATGTTCTATCGAACCCTTGAATCCTGCATAACTCAAGGAGTTGTTAGGTAATTAGGATCTTGGGGATGTTTCTTCTTCTTCTTCCATGTGTCGAGCGAAGGGAATTGTTTCTTCCTTAAGGGGTGCATAGTATTGCTCGTTTTTGGCTAGTGCATAATAAGGAGGTGGAGCATTCTAAGGAAGGTGTAACTAGGGAACATATTGATAGCTCGCTACGTGAGAGCATATTGTAGGAGGGATAAACTAGATGCATATTTTTTCCATTACTTATAGATTAGTCCTCGAATCATGGATTATTCACAATATGGGAGGATACCCATGCCATCACAAACTCACAAAAAAACTTATGATGTTATCCTAGCCGTGCGACACACATTTTCCCTTGATAGATATAGTGGTCCATGATGGTGAAGAAGGCATGTCTTTGATCTTCTTAGACAATCCCTGTAACCTGTATAAGTTGTATTTAATAGTCAATTAAAAAATAAAAGTAACCATATATGTATTTGAATTGATGCATTTGGTAAGAAAATACAAATTAATTACTCTGCTAATTATTAAAATTTTATTAATTAATATTATATTAATTAATTAATAATTTTTTAAAAAATATTATTTAAAAATTCAAAACTTTATAGAGTGATGGTTTTATTATATCATTATATATTTTTAATATAATTTATATATGATTAATTTCATTTCAGCTACTAAAAGTAATTCTATTCTCATACTATTATCCTTTGATGTGTTTGAAAAGTTTTCACTCAAATTCCATTTTTAGAACCTTAAAATAATCTTTTAAAAAATATTTTAGCACTAAAATTACTTTGGTTCTTAATTTGGCCATCAAGTTTAATGTGTTTTAACCCAAAGTCACAATCAAAATGGTAGAGTCTAATTAAGTTGGATGATCTTTATTTGGATGGAGTGTAGTGCTGGGATTTCTAATGACAACATTAGAAGGCCATCAAAATTATTCTGGTCGTTCCCTGCGTGGGCAACAACCGTTTTCTTCACCTCGCAAAGAGCTTATGATTGTTGTTGAGTGGTTAGAGCATTTATTGGGTGCCCCGTCTTTCTTTCTGTTTCTATGTACATATTTTAACTTTCCTTCTTTTGCACTCAACAGAAAGAAGCTGTCATTGTTGAATGCAACTCCATTGGATTTTCCTCCTTCCTTGCTCTGCATATATATATATGCTAGGTATTGTGAAGTCTATTAATACTTGTATCGTCCTCTCTCTCTCTCTCTCTCTCTAAGATGGGAACTCAAGCAACAACATCATTAGGAAACTATGCAAGGAACCGGTGTAAGGTATGAAGAAGTCTACTTAATTGTACAATTCGCCTTGCACTGCTCCCTATTCTTTTGATTTTTAGTGGATATGTATTTGCTACATAATTAAGATGAGTTATAAATATGATTTATCTTTTCATGTTGTTTCTAAAATTATTCTACTTTATATGTAGTTCTTTTCTTTGAGAGAGATCATGTAGAAATCCCCTCTAGAAAACAAAATAATTTATGGAATAAATTTTAAGTCACTACATACAAAAACAAATTCATAACCTTTAACTATCATTTCAAAGTTTCTATTCATAACTACAACTATCAGATACTAATGAAACAAATTATGAACCAAAAGAAATTGTGATTAATTTTGATATATAACCTTTAAATATTGCGTGTAATTTTTTTAAAAAATTATTGAGTGTATTTTTTTAAAAAAAAAATTAAAGGGTCCATGAATGTCTTCGACGAATTCACTCTTATTAGAAAAAAAATGATTGTTGAGTTTAATCAAATATTGGAATAAGCAACTCAAAAATCAAACATTCCCGAATTTTTATGTATTAAACACTTTCTTCCACAGATAAATGATTTGAGACAGAATAAATACTATATTAATTAAGATTTTATAGACAAACTACTTATGTATTAGACCTCGGTTAGAATTGCAAAAAGATTTTCTAAAACTACAAATTTCACACTATGCATTTTCCTAATTGATTTAATTTTTATTGTCATTTTAAGAGTTAATTGGACCTATATCTAAACCTTGATCTTTTAATGATAAATTAGTGGTTACTACTTTTGTTTCATTAAAGAAAAGTAATTAGCACTATTTTTTGTTAACTTATTGTTTATAGAGCGAGAAGGAGAAATCAGTCGATGATTGGCTTCCCATCACATCATCGAGGAATGCTAAGTGGTGGTACTCTGCTTTCATAATGTCACCGCCATGGTTGGTGCTGGCGTGCTCACTTTGCCCTACGCCATGTCTGGTCTCGGATGGTATACATATTCATCACAAAACCTATATAATTCCTTTTCCAAGTTTAAGGACATGAAACATTCATTGTTGCTTCCAATTCAATAGGGGCCCCGGTATTGTCGTGCTCATCCTTTCATGGATCATCACCCTATACACCCTCTGGCAAATGGTGGAGATGCACGAGATGGTCCCTGGAAAGCGGTTCGATCGCTACCATGAGCTAGGTCAGCACGCCTTCGGCGAAAAGCTAGGCCTCTGGATCGTTGTCCCACAGCAACTTATCGTCGAAGTTGGAACCAACATCGTCTACATGGTCACCGGTGGCAAATCCTTACAGAAGTTCCACGACACTGTATGCTCCGACTGTAAGAAAATCAAGCTCACTTACTTCATCATGATCTTCTCATCCGTCCATTTCGTTCTCTCCCAGCTCCCTAACTTCAACTCCATCTCTGGCATCTCTTTCGCCGCTGCAATCATGTCTCTAAGGTACATAACGTTCAAATAGGAAAAACTTCTGATTTGAACAACACAATAGTAATAACACAACTCTAATGAAATCTTTTGCAGTTATTCAACAATTGCTTGGGGGGCTTCCTTGGATAAGGGTAAGGTAGAGAATGTAGAGTATGGATATAAAGGTTCAAGCCAAGCAGAGAGTATGTTTAACTTCTTGAGTGCATTGGGAGATGTTGCATTTGCATACGCTGGGCACAATGTGGTGCTGGAAATCCAAGCCACCATTCCCTCAACACCGGAAAAACCTTCTAAGAAGCCCATGTGGAAAGGTGTCATCATTGCCTATGTCATTGTAGCTCTATGCTACTTCCCCGTCGCTATTGTTGGGTATTGGGTGTTCGGCAACAATGTCGATGACAACATCCTCATCACTCTCAATAGGCCTAAATGGCTCATTGCCATGGCTAACATGATGGTTGTCGTCCACGTTATTGGTAGCTACCAGGTAATTGTTAATATTAGCTTGATTATTGAAGACACTACAAACATAGTATTAAATTCTTGATTTCAACATCTTACAATGATGGATGTAGATTTATGCCATGCCCGTCTTTGATATGATTGAAACAATGCTTGTGAAAAAACTTCACTTCACTCCAGGACTAACTCTTCGCCTTATAGCGTGCTCAGTTTATGTTGGTAAGCTTTCAATTTCCATCAGCTAAACCATGCTTGTTTCTTCTATATTCTTGATGAACTTAGCAATTCCTACCTCCTTTTGCAGCATTTACCATGTTCGTTGGCATGACTTTCCCTTTCTTTGGTGCATTATTTGGCTTCTTTGGTGGTTTTGCATTGGCCCCAACTACATTCTTCGTAAGCTCTCGTTATAGAACATGAAACAATGAGTGTAAACCGTTTTAGATAAGATAGTTCATGGATCAGAAAAAATAAATCACACAGATTGTAGTACAATTCTGAATGATCTTTTATCCTTTTCATCTTCCTTGCATTATGTGGCTTGCAATTTACAAGCCTAGAAGATTTAGCTTGTCTTGGATCGCTAACTGGGTAAGAAGTTAAATGACTCTACAATATTAATTTCATTGCTTCTACATCGAAGAAATCACATCTAACCATTTTTATCCTTTTTTTTGTCAGATTTGCATTATACTAGGAGTTCTATTGATGGTTCTATCACCAATTGGTGGACTACGACATATCATCCTAATGGCGAAGACTTATGAGTTTTACTCATAAGTTGATACAGGTTGATAAACTGATCAATTTGATGTTATATATCGAAGTCCAAATCACACATCAAATTAGAGATACGAGTCGTCCATAATGAAATATATTATGTAATGTGATATGTATATGATAATTGTGGTAAATTAATTAATGATTGAAGAAAAAGAGGTGACAAATTACTTCTGGTATTATTGTGTAGTTGGTCTTTTGATTTCTTCTCACAAAGCAATATTGCATTTATGGTTCCGTATGTACATTGGTAAGTTCTATTGCATCCTCTTCAGGTGCAAGATCTTCGACCCTTTTTATTATGTGAACAAAAGTAAGCGTCTGGTTGAACAATGTATTTTTTTTTTGTTATGATTGGTTGATGTGATTCTTTGAGTAAGACTAAGAGAGTAATAAGATAAGCTCGGTGCACCTTGCTTAAATTTGTTTGTCAAATTTTTTATAAGCCATATTAGCTTGAGATTGTAATTAAAGGAGCCATATAAAATCATTCTTTTAATCAACTAAATGATCGAAGAGAGTTGTAGAACTCCATATAATTTGCTTGACGTTCTACGGTACATACAACAAAAACAAGAAGCTAAAAGTAGCTACATTTTGGGTGCTCTCGTTCCTAAAGGAAAACAATGGTTGTCTGCCCAAGGGTTCAACTTATGCCTCATTCTCTATTTTGATGATAACAAACATGGAAATAACTCATTTGACAAGTTTTGAGTTTAGGTTGACAGAACAATAAACCTACGAAGTTCGTTCAAAAAATCGAATAAAATTGAGTCGAGACGGCTCTGGAGATAATCGAGTCTGACAAAATAGTCTCTAAGATAGCTTTCTGTTAGAAGTTAGTTGCACATGAGTTGCAACTGCTACTAGAACTGCTTTAAAATAGAGTTAGTAGCAGATATAAAATAACAATAAAAACACGCAAACACACAAGGATTTGTTTACGCAGTTCTGTGACAAACCTGTCACCTAATCTGCGGGGCCCTCACCGGACAGATGCCCAATCCACTATCAACAAAGTACAATACAAGTTCTAGGGTTTCACAACCCAAAATCCAACTCTTAGTACTAAAGTAAATTGGAAAAAACAAACGAACTATTTGCTATTACAAGTATTAACTAACTTGCCTCTGTATGACAACTCAATCATAGAGTTCTATCCTTCACACAGTCTCTATGTTGTAGTGAGTTCAACAGCCCAACTATTACTCCACAAAAGAAACTCAAGGAAACCCCTAGCACCATGATGACCATTAACTCTACCAAATGAATGACTAATGCCATAAAGCAGTCCATGATGACCATAACTTCACTAAGCATCATAAATGACCATTAACTCCACCAAATGAATGAGCAAGGCCATAAATGTCACGCCCCAAATCTAGGGCCACTTGACCGGCCAGAGTACACGTACGTACTCCGAAGCCTACCAACACATGCTTACCAATGCGAAAATAAACGAACAATAATGCATACTCACATTTAAAATGCCAAAATGTTAGGTATGTTTACATGACCAAACGACTATAGTGAAGTTATAATAGTATGGAATTGAGGACTATACACTCGACTACGACTGAACACGTCACGAGATCCACTGCCTGAGTCTGCAACCCCAGCCGTGCTACATGGGTACCACCGTACCACTAATAGTCAAGATCTGCAAAACAACAATAAAGAAAGGGGTGAGTTCCAACGAACTCAGTGAGTGGCTTGAACTAAGCCCTCGCCAAGCCAACACAGGCAAATATCATCAACATTCAGTATTATTATATGTGCTCATAATATTAAACTCTCATGATAATACATATGCTTAATAATTACCCATCTCGTGTGTCCTCGCATAACTGACCATATCGGCCTACATCGGTCATATCACATTGTAACACCTAAGAAATCCTCTTGTGCGCTCTCGCACAACTTTTCACATTGTCTTACATCAGACAAATCACCACAATGTATATAACAAATCACATTAAACAACATGAAGAAAATGGTGAGTTCCTAGGGAACTCACTGAGTGGCTCTACTCGAGCCCCCTACATTAATCCTAAACATAAGCATAATAAATATAAATCATACCTATGAAATTACTGTAATGTAATAGCATATAATGCAAGGATATTCATCCTCAAACTCGTGCTCAGAGGCACAATAGACACTCGGCCCGTACCGGCCCAACATCAATCACAACATCCCCTCCGCGCACAATGGACCAATACATGCACTCGGCCCACAATGGACCAACACGTAGCAAACACTATATCAACTCGGCCCATGATGGCCCAAACAATGCAATCATATGAGTTGGTTGCTAGAGTCTTTATCTAGCGAGCTTTTCACTCGGCCCACTGAACTAGGATGACCTACTAGCTATTGCGCTAACTCTGGTTGGGAAAAGCCCTCCAACCAAACCACTCAGGTCCACCGTTAGCATGGCTCACTAACGGTAACTCTCGACCCAAACCTAACCTCGACGAGTCGGGCCAACTTGCCAAGTTGGTACGATTCTCAGCCCGGCCACACGCCAAATACAAGTATTACCTCAAGAAGAAAAATACACAAGAACACATGTCAATAAAAATTTGCTCGAGTGGTTTAAATATTTTTGCCAACGCAAATAGTGTGCGCGTGGCCACATCGAGTCTTGCCTATTTCCGGCCTTAACCTTTTGGTCATGCCTCCCACCACTCCGATCAAAAGAACCAAACCCAAGTATATGTGTTCTTGGCCATTTATGATTCAACCGTCCAAGAAGAGAACTCCTGCAACCCATTATTACCTAACAAGTTGGGATTTCAACGCTAGTATATGCGCCTCCAAACTTGGACTTTTATAACACTATACAACGCATCACCACCCATGAGTTATACATCATGACTCATTTAAATGTGTGTCTAAATCAGTCCCATTTGAGTCATAAAAGTAGTCCATTTAGCTTGGAAATTTTAGCCACCTAGGGCCACAATTCTTGTTGAAATTTCAGCCCTACACGATTCTTACCAAGCTGCAATGCTCACACTTGAGGTGTTTCATACTCACACCTTTAATACTGATTTTCTCTAATATTTAATCAGTTTTTTCTTGTATAATTTCAATCTATAACAATAAGAAAGAAGTCACCACTTTCAGCACATTACCTCTAGCATTTCATAGCAAAATGTTAGCATAAGCATGAACAACATAAGCAAGTACTACAGCTATGAAAATAAGGTAAAACACATGGCAAATAGCAATAATGAGTGTCATCCATCATCTCCAAACAGTCCTCTACATCCATATTTTGAGACATGTCATAGTTCCCAAGTTCTATCCTTTTCCTTACATCAATATCTAGGTTCACCTTAAGCCAAAATAGAAACTTCATCTTTAGAACCATCCAGACCCTAACCCTTAGGGTAGGGTCTCTAGCCAAGTACCCCTAGTAAGGAGTCTCATATCATCACAAAGTTATGCTAACCATCGCGCATGAATGTATGTAAAAATAGTGATCTACCGACGTCTTTTCTCTATTACCAACCGCCGTTACCCTACGGCCTTAGGTACTTCCCCAAACTTCCTTGCATCAGCTCCGATTCTTAAGGATCCAATTTGTCATTCACTTTGTGTAAATTTATAAGTAAAAGAGTGACTTAACAGTGCATAAATGAGAATTTCCAGAAATCGACATCTTTTCCAAGCCGCCGGCCCCTAATCCATAGGGTTGCCCCAATCGACCCTACATCGATTCTTATCGACAAGGAATTGTTTCTCTTCCATGTCACGTCCACTCTACATGAGAATAGTGAACGACATAAAATAATCGAAAACTTATGTGTAGCCTTTCCCTTAGGCCACTAGCCCTTAGTCCGTAGGGTTCAAGTATGAAGTCTACAAGTAAGTTTTCAGATTTTCCCCTTTTCTCCTACAACCACAATTCAACACTTACTGCTATGAACCAATAACCAATATTAAATTGACCATACAAAGTAGTCACCATTCCCTATTACAGCTTACTCTTTTAACATGCAACCACTCCTTTCAAACTAGGGTTTTCAATTTCACTTTTAACTATACCATCAATTCAAAGCTTACTCTTTTAACCCTAATCAAATAAGATTTTTGTTGAGTACACAATCCAATCAACATCCTCTCTATATCGTGCAGCCACAAGGAGAATTAAACATGTGGCCACATATTAGATTTAGGGTTTCAATATTCAACCATACAATCGATTAATCCAAGGATAGGAATTTTACCTTCAAGGATGCTATTCATACCATTCAAGAAGAAACCCATTTAATAAAACAAAATTCTTAAAATCTCCTCATAGCAGTAGGTGGCTGCAAAAATCCAAAATCACCATGCCTAGATTTTTTACATGTTTACCCAAAATCCAAGAAGAATTCGGTACAAGGAACACGACTCTAATCCAATCGAAGGAAGGAATAAAAACTTCGAGAAAGAAATCCAAATTTCGTCCATGGTGATGGGCAGCACCAAGAAGAAGAAAACAACCACAAATTTTGCAAAAAGAATCACTCACCGGCATGGAGAACGCGAAGGAGTCAAGGAGGGAAACCTCCGATCTTCGTGGCGATCGGCTTCCGACGACGGCGAAGACCCGCTGCCCCAACTCTTGCACGCCTCCTCTTGCCATCGCCTGGGGATGCGTGCGACTCCAAGGAGGAGCCGTACGCCCAAGTGAGTTATTCTTATTTTATTTAATTTTTTGCAATTTTACAATTTTGCCCTTTTGACTTAAGTGGACATAACTCGACCCATACTCGTCTGAATCGAGTTTCGTTTGAACCTACGGACTCGACTCGACCCGACCTTTCATCTCGACTGAAATGAAATAATTTTGTTCTCATACATATAGGTCATTTCACAAATCGTGCCCTCCGACGATTTCTCGGCCCACTCCGACGTACATTCCGGCTTTCCTACCGAAGCCAAAATAAATTATTTATTTATTTTTTCACGGGTATTACAATAAAGCAGTCCAACATGACCACAACTCCACTAAGCATCATAAATGACCAAGTCCAAAAGTCACCATAAATAATCAGGCCCACAAAGTTAATTTGTAGATAAATACATATAATATATATTATCAATAACCTAAGCAACATTCAAGCAATATCGCAATAGCATAAACTTCACAGCAGCAAGAGCAGCAGCATAAACTTCATAGCAGCAAGAGCAGATGTAACTAACAAATGATTGACAATTTCCATAACAACATGAGCAGTTATAACTGACTAACAACTGACAATTACCATAGCAACAAGAGCAATTATAACTGACTAACGACTGACAATTTCCAGAGCAATAAGAGCAGTTGTAACTTACTAACAGCTGACTAACAACAACATAATCTCCACTGCACCAAGAGCACTTGCAATTGACTAACAACTGAATAATAGCTGAAATACTTTTTGCCAAATATAGCCAACACAAAATAAGCCAAACATCAGAGTAATCTGGTCTGATTCGGTGTCTCTCCTGAGCAGGTTTAACATCAGTGCGGGGGCGGGGGAGGGAGGCAACTTGTAAAAGACACTCTGATGCTCATGTTAGTGGGACTCCAAGCTAGTGGTGATGGAATATGAAACTTAGGTTACATGAGGTGTGTTGTGTCTGTATTTATTGCAGGTGGAGATGATGGAGCCACCCGATAATCTCGCGGGGATTTTGCTCAGAATGGGTCGAGGTTGATCCCGGAGATGGTGGGCTTGTAATGGTGTAACCCTCGTGATAAGGAAGGGCGTGGATGTCCAAGTATGGCCGGGTGGGGTCCCGAGTGGAGCTGTCTGGTTTGGCTTGAATCTAATCCGAGAGTGTGGCTTGGTGGAGCCCCCGACCGGAGCCTATTTGGTTTGGCTCGAGGCAAGTTGTGGGTCGCTGTTGGGTACAATCCGATCGGGCCCAATAGTTCTAGTCTAGTCCACATCCCCGAGCTCAGTCGGAGTCTGTAGAACTGCATCCCGGGCTCTAATTGATATCGACTTTTGACCTCAGCTAATCACATGGTGGGTGCACAACTGCTTATGCGACGCTTCGATATCCGGTCTGGATGTGATATGTGTGCGAGCTCTTTCAGATGTTTGCCAACTGTATGGTGCAGGATATAGCTTGACAGGGAAGAAGTTTATAAAGAAAAGCTTAGTAGGCAATTTTCGAGGTATCCGAGCCCCAACTGTGATGGGACGTGATTCCGCCCGTGAAAGAACTGACCATCGAAGAGGCAATTTTTGGGTCTATAAATAGCTCCATGCGTATTGTGTGTATTGTCGAGCTTGGAGTGGGAGGTTTCGAAGATCACTATCCTTTGGGGTTTACTCTTGTTTTGCTGTTCTCCGTGATTTTGTATTATTGGGCTTAAAGATGAAGGCAGGAGATGCAATTCTAGCTGTGAGTCTGTACCATCGGTTCTAGCCATCTCCTTGGTTCAAGTGTCGAGGGAGGCGTCGTGCCGGCTGGAATCTTGTTTGTGGTTCTCAGCTTGCCGTGTCGAGGCTTTGAACTATTTCTCTCACTGCCCTTTAACTCCCGAGTTGCAGGAAGTCCCCATTACCAGTATCGTATGGGGCGTTAAATCCTAGTATGGGACTATTGGCCAGAACATCTATCAAGTTCCTTATGGGGAACGTCTTTGTGACTATCGTGTTTCTTTGGAACTGTATCTTTTATGGTTTTATTTTATTTTCTAAGTTACCCTCCAAGGGTTTGTAAGTGTAAATATCCCTTTTTGGGGCTTTATGAATGAAAAGGATGCCTTCAATATCCATCCCTATTGTGTTTCTTTGTCGAGTTTGATCAGCTCTTTGATTTGTTGAAGCTTCGTTCTCTGCATGTTCTGGTTAGAATAATATCTAAAGTTGGGGTTACTTCTTTGGTGTTTGTGAGTAAGGCATTGCGGTTGGAAATAATGGCGTGGTAGCCGACGAGCCAAGCTAGTGGAAATCGAGTCCTGGTCGTCTGAGGGCGTTGTGACCGAATGTAGTGGCTCTAGAGGCCGAAGACCGTGCTCAAAGGTTCCAACCGAGCTCGCCGGGGAGTGTAAGGTAGGACCGCGCGTGAGGAGTCAAATAAGGGCTATGAGGCCAGAAGTAGCGAATCTAGGGGCTGATGATCAGACTTGGTCAAAACCGAGCTCACTAGAAGCGCGCTTGGGGTCATGTTGCTTATTAAGAGCGTGACATGCTAAGTCGAGGGCCACATTTAGGGTTGAGGAGAAGACTCAATGAAAACTGAGCTCGCGAGAAGCACACTTGGGGTTGTGTTCCTCCTTTAAAGCATGTCGTCTTGAGCCGGTGGCCACATTTAGGGATGAGGACCTGACTCGGTGAAAATCGAGCTCGCGGGAAGCGCGCTCAGGGTCGTGTTGCTCATTTAGAATGAGCTAGGGCCACATTTAGGGTTGAGAACCAAACTCGGTAAAAACTAAGCTCGCGAGAAGTGCGCTTGTGGTTATGTTGCGTGCTCATTTAGTGAAAGAAATAGTGCCCTTAATCCAACCACATGTTGATGTGTAGGGAACTATTTTTGATGATGAATAAATGAGGCAACTTTTCATCATATGCTATATCTATATTTTTTGTATTGGATTGTGATGAACCCCATGAACCCAAGCGAATGATTCCAAGGCCATGATGAGATCATGCCAGTGAGACTTGGAATTCAGATGTCCTTGTTCTAAATGTTCCTAGTCGTAGGATCACCGATTAGGGGATTGGTGATTCCGGAAAGACTAGTGCAATTGATACATGTCCTATACGATAGGGGGTAGCTGATCTCACAATAACCTATGAACCATCATTAATGTATAAGTGCAAGTGCTCATTAAGTAATGAGTTCACTGAACAGACATACACGAGGAACACAGAATGGAATCCTTACATGAGTGTCAATAAGATGTTTCTCGTGTGATAGTAGGTGCAAGCAATCCTTGGACTTGAGGTTTGTTGGCTTTAGATTTTCAACCTTAGTCTTAATCTTGGTTTTCATAATAACAAACAGGGGACTAATGATTTCATTGAGAATATCTTTCAAGTTCCATATCAATTACCACTCGATGTCCTCGATAAGATAAATCGGAAGAAATCGGAAAATTGGAAGGACATTGATCGTCACACTCGGGTTCGTCGCGGGAACTTATCAAAGATCGACGTGTGCACCAAAGACATATTGGACGAGCTCAAAGATTACATGAAAGCTCTCCAAGTTGATGATCGTTGAAAGCCGGAATCCGGAAACAAAGCGCGGAAGAAAATGGCTAAAAATTTAATTCAGCCTAAGTTCGATCGACCGAATAGGGTAAGGAAAATGGCACCAGCCATTTCGATCGACCGATCGAAGCCCAAAATGGGCAGTAGCTCTGTCGATCGATCAATAGGTCCATCGACTTGCGTTCCATGAAGACGCAAACTTGTGTTAGTCGAGTGGGCGGTCGACCCGTCGGTCGATCGACCAGAGAGTGAAAGGAGCGGTCGAATGATCGGTCGATCGACCAATCGACCGGCGGCCTGCAATAGATAGTTTTCTATCCGTTGAGCTGCTATTTTTTCGTGAGGGTATAAATACACCCTCATATAACTCTTGTTTTTTTCTTCCCTTAATCTTACAGATTTTATTGAGCATTTAAGAAGGGATTTAAGCCTTCCAAAGATCGATTGCAGCGCGCTCTATTCTTCTGTCGAGTTCGTCTTCAAGCGCCAACTGCTCCTCAACTCAGCTTCGACTCAAAGCACATTCACTGGCGACTTGGAGGCTACAAGGCTTGGAAAAGAGTAGATAATCTTGGTTTTTTCTTAAGCTCTTTTCACTTTTATTTTTAACTATTAATTTATCGTTTCTTTGAAGTTGAGTTTGTAAGACCTAGGTTGTTAGGTCTTGTGGGTATAAGTGGTTACCTGGTGTTAGGTGTAAAGCCACTTTTGTAAAATTAGTTGTTACTAGGATTAGTCAAGTTGTCCCTTAGGGTTGAGGTGGAAGAGTGCTCTCGATAAGAAGACGGAGACTTCCGGGTGTGGAAGTACCTTAGGTCGAGAGTGAGACTCTTCGAGTCAAAGTCCTCTGTGTAAGGGAAACGAGAATTAATCTAGTAAAGCTAGTTTGGAAATCTTAAGCGGAGTGCTTAGGTAGTCGAGTAGGCATTTGGGCCGAACCACTATAAATTAACGTGTTTGCATTGCTTTATTATTTATTTTTAATTGCTTTATTATTTATTGCTTCCGCACCCAATCATTAAATTGCAAATTGCCTAAACTAATCAAGAAATAATTAAAATCGAATTTAGGCTAATTATTTAGTAAACATACTATTCACCCCCCTCTAGTATCGCCATTTCACTTTCAATTGGTATCAGAGCGGGTCGTAGATTGAGATTTCACCGTCTCCTCTACATCTAGTCTCAATCTTGAAATGGCTCTAAAGTTGGTAGTGTCTTTTCACCTCCTAGGTTTGATGACTGAAACTTTGGTCTTTGGAAATATAGGATGTACACTTATTTAAAGACTAAAGGTTTTGGTGTCTTTAACATGTTACATTGGGAATTCATTGAACCTAAGGATGATATGCATGATTGGAGTGAATTAGATAAGAAAACTTTTAAGTATAATGGAGATGCCATGAATTGTATTCTTTGCACATTACCAAATGGCATCCTAGATAAAGTCATGCATTGTTCTTCGGCTTATGACTTATGGGTCACTTTAAATGTTTTATATAATTATGCCAAAACCGAAGAGATTGGCACTTTTAATGAAGGTGGTGATGACAATGGTCACTCACCTACTACTAAACTTGGTTTTGATGCCCATAACTCTTCTAGTCAAAGGAGTAGCTCCAAAAGCCGAAAAAGGAAAGTTGTGTGTTATGCATGCAAGGAAAAAGGGCATATGAAGAAGAATTGCCCTACCATGAAAACAAGGCAAAGAAGAGGTCAAAAGCTTCTACATCATCTTCCCATTCAAATGAAGCATCCTCTTGCAATGACTATGAAGCTACTTCAAAAGTTTGCCTCATGAGTACCAATGATGAGGTACACTCTTACCCTTCTAGTCATAATAATGATAATGATAGTACTAGCTCTTCTAGTTCATCAATATACCATATGAAGAACTAGTTGAGGAATGTCAAAAAATTTATGCCTTGCTTGTTAGAAAAGATAAGGAAAATAAAAGGTTGAAAAAGGAAAATGAGATGCTTAATTCTCATTTGCATGAATCCAAACTAGAAAATGAAAAATTGAAATCTAGGTCATTTGATTCATGCCATGATAATGTAGAACTTGAGCTTAAGAATTTGAAGCTTAAAAATAACAATTTGGAAAATGAGAATTGCGTAAATCCATGAATGAATTGAAACGTGAAATTACTTTCTTGAATAAGAAAGTAAATGAACTAACAAATGCTTCATCTCCTAAGAACACTAGAATAAAAAATGCCTATGTAAAGAATGCCAATGTTCATAATCATTCTCATGTTAGGCATTCCACATTTAAACCTCATGTTCAAAATAAAAATGTTTCATCTAAGAATGCCTATGCTCATCATGCCTCCTATGTTAAGCATTCTAACATTAAATCTCATGTCCATGTTAAAAATGAAAAGAAAAAATTTAATGGACATTGCTTCTGTTGTGGTATTTTTGGCCATACCATTTATGATATATTGTGCATTTAAGAAGAATCCTAGTGTTGCTAAGACACTTTGGATTCCTAGGCCAACTCACCCCCAAGGACCCAAAGCCATTTGGGTACCAAAAGTCTCATCTTCTTTTATTGGGGGAGCTACCACACAAGGATGAATGAGAAGTGGTGTATTGGAGTTGACCATGGACTTGAATGATGAATCCATCCTTGGTTGCAACTTCAAGCTACCTTGATGCCTTATGTAAAGTAGGCATCAAAACTATTCTGGTATCATCTTCTAACTTGCATCGGTTTACCTTAGTTGAAGATCATGATACTATATTTAATTTGATTTATTTTTTCCCCGCTCTTGCTAAAGAGTTATTTTAAAAATATTTTTGATTTTTTGATCTTCAGTCTCTTCGGAGACCTATGTAGCTTGTAATGGGCTCATGCGACCTTACGGTTTTAAATCGTAGGCTAATTGTGGCCTTTCGGTTTTCAACCAATAGGAAGGATTGGAGATCATATTTTTATTTATATTTCATTTGTGATCTCTAAAAATTCATTTTGGTATGACTTGATTTCATCTTTAAAACGGATTTCAAACCATTTAGCAAATTGATCTTTGATATTGATACTTGATGCTTCTCTTTGCTTTTTGGTTGAGTTAGCTTGCTAAGTAGCTATATTTTCTCTAAAAATGTTAGTGTAGCTTACTTGCAAGTTATAAGTGTTTTAGGAAGGCTAATTAGGAAGAAAAAGATTAGTTTGGCAAATTATCATGAATAAGGTATAACTTCAATTAATTCAAAATCTTAGTGTTATACCTCAATGTTTAAGCTTAAACTATATCTCTATACTCATGATTAGATTTGCATGTAAAATCCTGGATTTCTCATGAGTAGGTAGAATTTTAGTACTTAGGTAAATTTCATTGAATGAAACTTGCTCTAGGTTGATACTTTCTATTAGAGACATTCCTTTAAGACCAAACTAGTTAAACATGATTAGGGACCTTATTCCTCAAAATGTTTCACATGTTAGGATCCCTTAAATTTATTTTGATATCATGTTAATTCATTTAAAAATGAATCTCTACTATCTAGCATAGGTTAAGGTTTTTTTGATTTGAAACTTTGTATTGAACCTTTGCTATTTAGTATGTTAGTTTGCTAGTAAGCATATTATTTCATTATGCTACTAATGTAGTCTACTTGCAAGTTGTGAATGCTAAAGAAAGGATATGTTATCTAAAAGAAAATGGAAAATGAAATGAAAAGTTTAAGAAAATTTCTAAGAATAAGGTATGAATTTAATTTTGCAAAAAATCTTACCATAATAGTTGAATATTCATGCTTTAATGATGTCTCTATACTCATGATTGGTTTTGCATGACAAGTATATGAAATTTCATGAGTAAGAAATTTTTTGATAACTTAGCTCATTTCATGATATCATGATATTTATGAAATTGAACTAGGTTAAAATTCTTATTTAGAGACTTCATTTTAAGTTAAAAATTGGATAAACATGTTTAGATACACATATCACATGAGTCTAGGTATTTAAAATTGAAAATTCATGTCTAGATGAACAATGTGATAACTATATCACTTTAGGGGACTTAATCTTGAAAAGTTTAACCCAAGTCAACAAATCGACTTGGACATTTCTTTTTACGTCCAAAACTTCATAAACATGTTTAGGAATAGGTATGACATGTTTCCAAGCACTTAGAATGAAAAATTCATATGGATATGGATAAAATGACATAGATGTGGTTTTATAAAAACCTCTTTTGAACCAAGTTGACCCAAGTCAACAAGTTGACTTAAAGGTCTCATTTTCAATCCATATTTGTGAAACATGTTTAGATTTACTCATGTTAGGTATCCATAGGTTTAAGTTTGAAAAATCATGAGAAAATGTTAAGATTGAAACTTAGCAAGTTTCATAAAAACTAGTTTAGTTTTGAATGAAACCATGCTAGGTTGATATCTTGACTTAAGGACACAATTTTCATCTCAAACTTGACATATACTCTTTACATGACCATCATGTGGTGTCATGAAAGTTTGAATGAAAATTGAACAAGTTTTAAGAATAACTGAAAATTACAAAAATACCATTTCGACCTACAATTGGTATCAATTTCAGTTATTTATAGAGAAATATAAAAAAATTATTTTTAAATGATTCTTGAAACTGCACTTTCACTGAAAAATCTAGTTTCTTCAGTAAAAATTTCAAAATATTTCATCAAGAATCTAATTTTTAATAGAATTTTGAAGTTGGACTTTAAAAATGCAAAGTATCATCCTTTTTTGAAATATCAATCTTTTTGATACTTTGAATTTTCTTCAAAAAAACTTCAAATGAAACTTTGTGCATGCTATTTTGATTTCATCTCTAATATCGTTCTCATTATTCCTTGAGTAACATCATTTCTAAAAATGATTTTGATATATTGAGCGATATCTTAAAAATAAGCTTTTGATTAAAATCAATATACGATGAAAAATGGTTTTTGAAAATTCTTTTGAGTTCAAACTTTATTCATGGATTTCAAATGACCATTCAATATTTGGTATCAAAAATTTTCATCCAAAAATTGGTACCAAAGTTTTTCATCGAAAATATGATGTTTTATAGATTTAAAAGTTTGATTTTTTCAAAACTTGAAGCATAGGTTGACCTAAGTCAACAAAATAACTTAAAAATTTCATCTTAAGCCCAAACTTGATTCATAGACTTACATTCTCTCATGTTTGATGTCTATATGCCTAAATATAAAAAAAAACATGAGTAGATAGCAAAACTTGAGTCTTAGCATTTTCATGTCTTTCATGCTTATTTCAAATGAAAACATGCTAAGTTCATATTTAGATCGAATGACATTAGTTTCACTTCAAACTTGATATACATGAGTTAAATAACCATATCTTGGTATTTTGAAAGTTTGAATGAAATTAAAAATGTCATGAAAAAGATATGAGTACATTCATACTTGAGTGCATACATGATTTAGTTTTGAATTGAATGTATTTTTTTCTATCATGTATGATTGTGTGTTCATATCAAATAAGCTTTAGAGTCTCAACTTCATAAAAAGAAACAAAAATATTGTTTTTCATCCCTATAAATAGATATACCTTTCTTGCCCTTTTTGATTGATGTCAAAAGGGGGAGAAAATTATAGGTAAAAGGGGGAGAAAACTATAGGTAAAGAGGAGGAATCCTTGCATATAGATAGGAGGAGTTTAATTATAAAGATATGCGCGGAAGAAAAGGGCTGAAAATTCAATTCAGCCTAAGTTGGTAAGGAAAATGGCACCAGCCATTTCGGTCGACCAGTCGATTGACCGAACAATGCCGAAAAGAGGCAGCAGCTACTTCGGTCGACCGAGCGGTCGATCGATCGAAGCCCAAAATGGGCAGTAGCTCTGTCGGTCGACCGGTCGACCGACCTGCGTTCGCTAAAGATGGAAACCTACGTCGGTTGACCAGGTGGTCGATCGAATGCGGGATTGGGAGATTTGCATCTGGGCGGTCGACCCATCGGTCGACCGACCAGAGAGTAAAAGCAGCAGTCTAATGATCGGTCAATTGGTTGGTCGACTGGCCAATCGACCGGTGGCCTGCAACGGATATTTTTCTTTTCGTTGAGCTGTCATTTCTTCGTGAGGTTATAAATACACCCTCATATAACTCTCTTTTTTTCTTCCCTTAATCTTACAGATTTTATTGAGTATTTAAGAAGGGATTTAAGCCTTCCAAAGATCGATTGCAGCGCACTCTGTTCTTTTATCGAGTTCGTCTTCAAGCGCCAACTGCTCCTCAACTCGGCTTCGACTCAAAGCACATTCACTGGCGAGTTAGAGGCTACAAGGCTTGGAAAAGAGTAGATAATCTTGGTTTTATCATAAGCTCTTTTCACTTGTATTTTTAATTGTTAATTTGTCGTTTCTTTGAAGTTGAGTTTGTAAGACCTAGGCTATTAGGTCTTGTGGGTATAAGTGGTTACCTGGTATTAGGTGTAAAGCCACTTTTGTAAAATTAGTTGTTACTGGGATTAGTCAAGTTGTCCCTTAGGGTTGAGGTGGAAGAGTGCTCTCGATAAGAAGACGGAGACTTCCGGGTGTGGAAGTACCTTAGGTCGAGAGTGAGACTCTTCGAGTCAAAGTCCTCTGTGTAAGGGAAACGAGAATTAATCTAGTAAAGCTAACGTGTTTGCATTGCATTTTTGTTTGTTTTTAATTGCTTAATTATTTATCACTTCTGCACCCAATCATTAAATTGCAAATTGCTTAAACTAATCAAGAAATGACTAAAATCGAATTTAGGCTAATTATTTAGTAAACACACTATTCACCCCCCCTCTAGTGTCGCCATTTCGCTATCAAGGTTGTCATTTTACCTTGTGATTGATGACCCATTGCTTTGGTTTTATCCCTATGTGGCCTTTAAGAGTCATGTGTCGGATACTTCTGGGCATGGGAAAGCATTCATGGAGGTAGGTGAGCAACCAATAAGGAATCGGTTACTCCTAGTGAGAGGAGATAATGTCCTATGTATCCCTGCAAGTGTCAACTTAGGAATCTCTAGCCAGAGTAGATATGAATGTGAAAAAAAGTTTTTTGACATGTCATTATTAAGACGACAACTTGCCAGGTGAAATACATATGAATCGGTATTAGGGTTTGACACTTCTTTCGTACCCTAGCCAACTTTGGGACGTTGTAACTGAAGGATTTAGTTGCACAATAACTCATCACCGAAGGGCGTTCAATCCTTGTAGATTGAACCTCACACTATCTGGGTAGTCATGACACGTTGCTGGACGTCAATATTGACTTCTGAGTGGAGTCTCACATGACCACACTAAAGGGTTTTAGTGTTGGCTCGTGAGATTCGAATAGAGGATGTTATATCAGATCCGACTCTCCGTTATGCACAACTCACGGGTCGCACACAACAAGCTAACCTCGCAACGGGCTTTATGAGATAGAGCTCACTTGTGGCACTATATGACTACAAGCATGGACAAATTGCAACCCGATCACGGATCTCATTTACGGATAAGATAGGAAAGGTGTTTCCTATAGGAACGAATGCACGAGAAAGGAGTTCCTCGATAATCCTAAGTTGTCGGGAAACCCCTATTTTGTAGGGTAACCCTGAAGTCGTAGGGTTTTGGCACATGGTACTACTTTATATCGTTGATTAAAATCTTAACTATGAATTAAGAAATTAATTAACCATAAATCGGGGATATGTTTAATTAAGAATTAAACATAATTAATTTGAGCTTTGAAATAAAAAATTCATGGAGGGAAATTTGATTTTCCCTATGCGCCTACACCTATTAATTTGGAATTGAATTATTTAGATAAATCATATATAATTAATAGGAACTTGATTTATTTAAATAAATCATAGATTTGTAGATAATTAATTTATTTAGATAAATCATGATTCTATAAATAGGAATTTAATTTATCTACAAGAATATAATTCATATACGACAATAATTTAATTTATTTAGATAAATCTCATTCCTATTAATAGGCTTTTAATTTATGGAGATAAATTAAAGTCTCTATTTAATTGGAATTAATTAATTTCTGATTAATTATGAAACAATTAAATATAAAATATATATTGGAGGCAAACTCCGAAATTTTGAATTCCGGGAGAGATTTTAAGGGAGGGGCGGGTCTACTCTTGTAGCCGCCCCCTCCTCTCCTCAGGTGGCCGAATATCCCTTGAGGGAGTAGAAGAAGTTAAAAGTTTGTTTCCCATCTTCTTGGTGAGAACAAGAGAGAGGTTCTTGGGTGGAAAGAAGTTCCAAAGAACCTTCATCTTCTTCCTTGAGTGGCCGGCCATCTTCCTCCCCTTCCTCGAGTTCTCCGAGAAGCCAGAGAGGTGTTCTTCTCCACCTTTGTGTGCCACCACTTTTCTCTCCTTGGAGGAAACAAAAGAGGACATCAAGGTATTCTCTCTTCCATCCTCTCATTCCGTGGTTTTCTCATTCCCTCCTCCTCCCGTTTCGGGGCTCAGTTCTTGGTGGAAGGGCCGACCTAGCCTTGGTGCTTTTCAGGGTTGACAAAGTCACTCTTGTAGGAGAAATGGCGACAATAGGGGGGAGGGGGGGTGAATAGTGTGTTTACAAATTCGATTAGCCTAAATCTAATTTTAATCGATTGCTTAGATTGGTTTAGGCAAGATGCAATTATGCAATTTAAATGTAGAAGCGATATAAACAATTTAGTACAAACAAATTTAAAACAATGCAAACACGGGTATTTATAGTGGTCTGGCCCCAATGCCTACTCCACTACCTAAGAACCCCACTTAGGATTTCCAAACTAGTTTTACTAGATTAATTTACGTTTCCCTTACAACGAGGACTTTGCACCGAAAAGTCTCCGCTCTCCAACCGAAGGCACATCCACACCCGGAAGTATCCCGCCTTCCTACCGAGAGTAGTTTCCCACCTCGACCGTAAGGGACAACTAAACTAATCCTAATAAACACTAAGTTTACACAAGTGGCTTTAATCCTTCTACACCAAGGATACCACTTCACACAGAAGGCCAAACACCAGGTCTTCTACAGACGCACAAATTAAACACAATTAAAATAACAATTAAAATACAATTGAAAAGAACTAAAGAATGAAACCAATAGAGAAAGCTCTTTTGCAATCCTTCAATCCTTCAACTCGTCAAGGGGTAGAGCTTGAATCAATCACCCGAGTTGAGGAGCAGAGCTTGTACGCTTGAAGAAAATGTAGCGGACAAAGAAGCAGTGCAAGCTTTTTGTAAGGCTTCAAATCTTCCTCTTAGAATGCTCAATGAATGCTGTAGAAGTCAAGAATAAGTTAAAAGAATCATATGAGGGTATATTTATACCCTACTAAAGAAACGACTGTTCAACGGATAGAAAACTATCTGTTACAGGCCGTCAGTCGAATAGTCGATCGATCGACTGTTCGACCGCTAGCATCGACCGCTCCTTTTACTCTCTGGTCGGTCGATCGACTAGTCGACCGCCAGATGCAAATCCCCGATCCGCAATCTTCGATCGACCTGTCGGTCGATACGACGCGATCTTGCATCGCGGCTATTCGTAGGTCGGTCGACCACCAACCTTACTGGCCAAAACTAACCACTGTCGGTCAATCGACTGGTCGACTGAAGTGCCCACTGCCATTTTCGGCAGTGTTCAGTGATCGACTGGTCGACCGAAATGGCTGGACCTTCTTTTGTTACCCTTTTTGGTCGACCGCCCGATTGACCGAACATAGGCTAAAATTGTTTTTTCAGCCTATTTCTTCTGCGCTTGGTTTCCGGGTTCCGGCTTTCAACGAGCATCATCTTGGAGAGCTTTTGACTTGATCTTTGGACTCATCCAAGCGACTTTGGTGCACTCATCGATCTTTGATAAACTTCCGTGACGAACCCTAGCGCGATGATCAATGTCCTTTCGAATTCTAATTTCTTCTGATATTTTCGATCGAGGACATCGAACGCTAATTGATATGGAACTTGAAAGATATTCTCAATGAAATCAATAGTCCCATGTTTGTTATCATCAAAACCATCAAAGCCGAGATTAAGGCTAAGGTTGGAAACCTAAAGCCAACAATCTCCCCCTTTTTGATGATGACAAATATCCATAAGAAAGTATATCATTAAAGCATATAGGATATCAACTAAGGTATTTCTCCCCCTATCAACATGCATATCTATGAGATTAACTCCCCCTATCTATATGCGTGGATTTCCTATATTTTCCTCGAAAGTATATCATTAAAACATATAGGATATCAACTAAGGGATTTCTCCCCTTATCAACATGCATATCTATGAGATTAACTCCCCCTATCTATATGCATGAATTTCCTATATTTTCCTCACCCCTTTACCTATAGTTTTCTCCCCCTTTTTTTTATATACACTTCTCCCCCTTTTTCTTATACTTCTCTCCCCCTTTTGACATCAATCAAAGAAGGCAAGAAAGGCTATCTACTCAAAGGGATGAAACACAATTAATACATGAGGTTGAGACTCTGAGTCTTTTTCATGAAACAGGAAAACTTATACCAAAGGGATGGAAAAACAAATATATGATATGAAACAAGGTTCATACATGATATGTTCAAAAACCAAGTATTTGAATTCAAAAATAAATCATGTATGTTATCAAAATGAATATTGTTTCTTTTTCTTGACATATTTAGATTTCATTCAAACTTTCAACATACAAAGATATAGGCATTTAAAACATGTATATCAAGTTTGAAGTGAAACTAATGTCATTTAATCGAATTATGAACTTAGCATGTTTTCATTTGAAATAAGCATGGAAAACATGAAAATGCTAAGTCTCAAGTTTTGCTATCTACTCATGTTTTCTCATAATTAGGCATCAAGATATTAAACATGAGATAATGTAAGTCTATGAATCAAGTTTGGGCTTAAGATGAAATTTTTAAGTTATTTTGTTGACTTAGGTCAACCTATCTTCAAGATATCAAAAATCACACTTTTAAGTTTATACTAGTTCATATTTTTGATGAAAAACTTTTGAAACGAATTTTTGGATGAAAATTTTGATACCAAATATTGAATGGTCATTTGAAATGCATGTATCATGTTTGAACTCAAAATGAATTTTCTAAGTTCATTTTTCATCCTACATTCTTTTCAAACAAACAAATGGATCCTAGCTATCATCCAAAATATCAAAATCATTCCTAGAAATGATTTTACTCATAAAATTGTGTGAAAGACATTAGAAATAGAATCCAAATGGTGTACATGAGTTTTTATTGAAATTTTTGAAGAGAAAATCAAAGTATCGGTAAGATTAGCGTTTCAAGAATGATGATACTTTGTGTTTTGAAATCCAACTTCAAAAATTCACTTTAAATCCGATTCTTGATGAAACTTTTTGAAATTTTTACTGATAAAACTAGATTTTTCAGTGAATGTGTAGCTTCAAGAATCATCTAAATTTTTTTTTCTATATTTTCCTAAAAATAACTAAATTTTGTGATACAAATTATTGAACAAATGGCAATCCTTGTAATTTTTAGTTATTCTTTAAAACTTGTTCAATTTTCATTCAAACTTTCATGACACCATAATGTGATCATGTAAAGAGTATATGTCAAGTTTGAGATGAAAATTTCTTAAGTCAAGATATCAACCTAGCATGGTTTCATTCAAAAGTAAGCTAGTTATCATGAAACTTGCTAAGTTTCAATCTTAACATTCACTCATGATTTTTCATACTTAAACCTATGGATACTGAACATGAGTAAATCTAAACATGTTTCTCAAATATGGATCATAAATGAGACCTTTAAGTCAACTTGTTGACTTGGGTCAACATGGTTCAAAAGAGGTAAGCATGAATTGACCTCTATTGTCATTTTATCCATATCCATATGAATTGTTCACTCTAAGTGCATGGAAACATATCATACCTATTTCTAAACATGTTTATTAAGTTTGGACTTAAAATCAAGTGTCCAAGTCAATTTGTTGACTTGGGTCAACCCTTTTAAGCTTAAGTCTACTAATGTGATATAGTTATCACATTTTCATCTACACATGAATTTTCAAGATTGAACACCTAGAGTCATATCATGTGTGTCTAAACATGTTTGATTGATGTTTACTCAAAATGAGGTCTCTAATATGAGTTTTAACCTAGAGCAACTTTCATTCAATCAAGATATTATGAAATTGCCTAAGTTATCCAAACTTTTCTTACTCATGGAAATTCAAACAATTATCATGCAAAATCAATCATGAGTATATAGAGACATCATTGAAGCATTAATATTCAATCATCATACTAAGATTTTTGTAAAGTTAAATTCATACCTTATTTTCAGAAATTTCATTTCATTTCAAGTTTAACTTAACATGAAGTCTCTAAAGAAGAATTTTAACCTAGTTCAAGTTTCATTCAATCAAGATATCATGAAATTGAGCTAAGTTAACAAAAAATTTCTTACTCATGAAGATTCAAATATTTATCATGCATAATCAATCATGAGCACAAAGAAATCATTTAAGCATGAGTATTCAATAATTTTTACAAAAAATTTTGCAAAAATTAAAATCATACATTTTTCTTGAAAATTTGCCCAACTTTTCATATCCTTTTTCATTTTCTTCTAGATAGCATAGCTTACCAATTCTTCATTAGTATCATAATGAAATAATATGTCAACTTAGCAAGCTAACTTACTACATAGCAAGGTTCAATGCAATGTTCCATTTAAAAGCCTTAACCTATGCTAGATAGTTAAGATCCATTTTTAAAAGGTTGTCATGATATCTAAATGAATCTAAGAGATCCTAAGATGTGAAGCATTTGAGGAATAAGATCTCTAATCATGTTAAACTAGTTTGGACTTACAAGAAATATCTCTAATAGCAAGTATCAACCTAAAGCAACTACTCAGGAGAATTCAAGTGTGTTAACATGCAAATCTAATCATGAGTATAGAGACATAGTTTAAGCTTAAACATTGAGGTATAACACTAAGATTTTAAATTTATCAAAGTTATACCCTATTCATGATAATTTAGCCAAACTAATTTTTCCATTCTAATTAGCCTTCCATTTTATCATAACTTGTAGATATACTTTATAAATAGAACATGAAATCAAATCTACATGCAAGCTATCAAACTAAATAGTGAAGAGAAAAAAAACCAAGTATCATTTATCAACTTCAACTTCACTAAATAGCATGGATTCATTTCCAAATAAATTATTCATGATAATAAAATGAATCAAGAGATCTCAAAATATGAAAATTTGAAAAATAAGATCTCCAACCCATCCTATTGGTTGAAAATCGAAAGGCCACAATGTGCCTACGATTTAGAACCACGAGGTTGCTTAGGCCCATTACAGGCCACTTAGGTCTCCGAGGAGACCGAGAAATCAAAAGTCAAAAATGTTTTTGAAATATATTAAGAGCGGGGAAATCAACTAATATTAAGCATATATCAACTCCAACTATACTATTAAGCAATGGGATATAGGAGATGATACCGGAATGTTTGATGCCAATTTTACCATAGGCATCTAGGTGATTTGAAGTTGCAACCTCTTGGAGATTTCTCATTAAGATCCAAGGTCAACTTCAATCCTTCAATTTCTTTACCCTTGTGTGGTTCCTCCCCCTACAAAAGAGCATGATACCTTTGGTACCCAAATAGCTTTGGGTCCTTGGGGGTTAGTTGGCCTAGGAATCCAAAGTGTCTTAACTACACTTAGATTTTTCTTAAATGCACAATCAAAAATAGCATGGCCAAAAATACCACAACAAAAACAATGTCCATTGAATTTCTTTTTATTTATGCTATGGACATTAGATCTATCATTTGAATGCTTCACATGTGAGACATGATGAGTATGAACATTCTTAAATGAAACATTCTTATTTTGAATGTGAGGTTTAAATGTGGAATGCCTAACATGAGAATGATTATGAACATTAGCATTCTTTACATAGGTATTTTTTATTCTAGTGTTCTTAGTAGATGAAGTATTTTTGAATTCATTTACTTTCTTATTCAATAAGATAACCTCACTTTTTAAATCATTCATTGATCTTTGAATAGCATGCAATTGAATTTTTAGCATGCTATTTTCATTCTTTAAGTTTTCATTTTTATGTTTCAACTCATTAACTTCTAGAGTTAATGTATCATGGCAAGGATCAATCATCCTAGTTTTCAATTTTTCATTTTCACTCTTCAACTCATGCACATGATTGACAAGCTTCAAGTTTTCTTTCTTGATTTTTCTATTTTCCTTATTTGATTTCATGAGCATGGCATACATCTTCTTAGATTCTTCTAATAGCTCATCATAAGACATTCCTAAAGAATTAGAGCTATTATCATCACCATCACTATCAAGATTTTTAACATGACTAGAAGTTGAGGATTGTACCTCATTGTTATCATTCATGAGGCATTCTTTTGAGATGGCTTCATAGTCATGAAAGGAGGATGCTTCACTTGAGTAGGATAATGTGGAAGCATTTGACCTCCTCTTTTGCTTGTTTTTCATACTAGGGCAATTCTTCTTCACATGCCCTTTCTCATTGCATAGGTGACATAGCACCTTTCTCTTCAGAATTTTAGTGCTCCTATGACTAGAGGCACTATGGGCTTCAAAAACCATATTAGTATTGGGTGGATGACTATTGTCATCACTCCCCTCATCATAAGTAGTTATCTTTTCAGTTTTTGCAAAATCATATATCATGTTTAATGTTGCCCAAATGTCGAATGTGGAAGTACAATGCATGACCACTTATTCAAGTATATCATTTGAAAATGTGCAATATAGAAGGTGTGTTGTTTTACCATTTAATTCAAACAATTTAATTTGTTCTTGGGTCCATGCATTCATGTTTTCCTTAGGTTTAATATATTTTTTCTTTACCATGTCAAATATACCTAATCCTTGAGTCTTTAGAAATGTGTACATCCTAGATTTCCACAGACCAAAGTTTGAGGCATCGAACCTAGGAGGTGTAGACACTACCGACTCTAGAGTCATTTCGAGATGGAGACAAGGTGTAGAAGAGATGATGAAATCTCAAGCTACAAACCCGCTATGATACCAAATGTAGGAGAAATGGCGACAGTAGAGGGGGGGTGAATACTGTGTTTACTAATACGATTAGCCTAAATCCAATTTTAATCGATTGCTTAGATTGGTTTAGGCAAGATGCAATTATGCGATTTAAATGCGGAAGCGATATAAACAATTAAGCACACACAATTTAAAACAATACAAACACAGGTATTTATAGTGGTTCGGACCCAATGCCTACTCCACTACCTAAGCACCCCACTTAGGATTTCCAAACTAGTTTTACTAGATTAATTTACGTTTCCCTTACAACGAGGACTTTGCACCGAAAAATCTCCGCTCTCCAACCGAAAGCACTTCCACACCCGGAAGTATCCCGCCTTCCTACCGAGAGCAGTTTCCCACCTCAACCGTAAAGGACAACTAAACTAATCCTAATAAACACTAAGTTTACACAAGTGGCTTTACTCCTTCTACACCAAGGATACCACTTCACACAGAAGGCCAAACACCAGGTCTTCTACAGACGCACAAATTAAACACAATTTAAATAACAATTAAAATACAATTGAAAAGAACTAAAGAATGAAACCAATAGAGAAAGCTCTTTTGCAATCCTTCAATCCTTCAACTCGTCAAGGGGTAGAGCTTGAATCAATCACCCGAGTTGAGGAGCAGAGCTTGTACGCTTGAAGAAAATGTAGCGGACAAAGAAGCAGTGCAAGCTTTTTGTAAGGCTTCAAATCTTCCTCTTAGAATGCTCAATGAATGCTGTAGAAGTCAAGAATAAGTTAAAAGAATCATATGAGGGTATATTTATACCCTACTAAAGAAACGACTGTTCAACGGATAGAAAACTATCCGTTACAGGCCGTCAGTCGAATAGTCGATCGATCGACTGTTCGACCGCTAGCATCGACCGCTCCTTTTACTCTCTGGTCGGTCGATCGACTAGTCGACCGCCAGATGCAAATCCCCGATCCGCAATCTTCAGTGGAAACATGATCGGATTTGTGCGATTTTGGATTTTTTTTCCTTTCTTTTTCATATATGATGTTGCATGAAAAGATGATTATGGATGAGCCATATGTGAATGTGACTGTGTGTAATCATGGTTGTGTTGATTGCTTGTAATTTATGAAATTTCAGCACTATATATTTTAAATAGGGCCTGCATACCCCTTCCTTCCTCTTGAGAATTTTGATTGTACTTCACTTCACCCTCTCCTTGAACCTTTCCCCAAGGGGTTGTTTTGGGTCTTCTTCTTTTAGTTTTGTAAAATTAGAAGTTTTGGGGTTGTATGGCAAAGAGCATGCTTGCTGCTCTGTTTTGGTGCGCGCGCAGAAAGGAGGTGTTCAACACCATGTAGAAGACGGCTTGAAACCCAGGAAGGTACTAATGGAACCGGCAACCTAGAAGGAGGTTTTGGGCAGCACCTTGGTGAGATGGCTCTCCCTAAAAACCCTAGGATGAATAGCCTTGGTTCGCCCGGTGGCTCGGGTCGAACCCTTAGTACATCCATAATCATCTATATTTAATTTTATGCTTTTATTTTTTGCTCTTGCTTCAATTGTTGATAGCTTAGATAATTTTAATTGCATAAGGAATCCCTCCATTAATATTAAGTCTGAATGGCTAAGGTATTTAATTAGAATACCGGTCATGCCTTCCATCGTTATGGGGCACAAGTGTGTCTATTGTCACAACGGGTTTGTTGTGGACAAACAAGGCCTTTTGTGCTGATAGACACATTGCACCTCATATGGCACATACCCTTTTGTATCTCTATTACCGGCTTGAACGTGACTTACCTTGTTCAGCTACACTCAATGGTGGTTATTTTCTCGCTGGGGTATACGAACGATGGGTCCAGCTCATCTAGGCCTCCTTGGTTTGTTATGCACACACAAGGCCTTGGTTGCCCTAGAGACAAAATTGATGGAAGTCACATAGCAATGTGATCGGTAAAGAGTTACCTACCCATGGACCTATTAGTGTTTGTCGTGTTGCATGCGAGACCCAAGTAGGAGAAGTGGGGTTCCATCTTCCCCTAAGGAAGTCCGCCAATGAGGGCTTCCCGCTTCCCAACCGAACGGCAACTTGGGAACCGCAAAAATTAGTGGGAGACATGATTAATTAAAATACCTTAATAATCATGCATGTAGAATGGTAGCTTATTTATTTCTTTGTTTTCCATGTAGCATTTCATTGTCACCATGTCAAATACATTATCATTACGTAGCATTCTCGATGCTAATAAACTAACTCGATCAAATTATGTCGATTGGTTGCGAAATCTGAGGATTGTTCTCACCCAAGAGAGACTTTCCTATGTTATTGATAATCGGCCATCAGATGTCCCTTCTCAAAGGGCTACCGAGGAAGTAAGGGCCACTTACTAGAAGTGGCAAGATGATAGCACTACTGTTCAGTGCATTATGCTCGCCTCTATCTTCGATATGTTGCAGCGACAACATGAAAAGATGGACGCTAGGGCTATCCTCTCTCACCTCAAGGAGTTGTATGGTGAAGAGAGACAGACTGCTAGATTTGAGCTATCAAGGCAAGTCCTCTAGGCCAAGATGGCGACAGGGACCCCTGTTGAAACCCATGTCCTCAAACTAATCTATTTGATTAAGAGGTTAGAGAAATTGGACGTAAGCATTGATAAGTGGCTAAGTCAGGACTTAATACTCCAATCTCTCTCAAGATCATTTTCATAGTTTATCATCAACTACCACATGAACAAGCTGGATGCCTCGCTTCCCAAGCTCCTTAATATGCTGAAGACTGCTAAGTCCCACCTTTCGAAAGAAAAGGACAAACTCTTGTTAGTGGGTAGTGCCCCTAAAAAGGCAAAGAAGCGCTCTGTCAAGAACAAAGTGAAAAACAAAGCTGTGAAACCTACGAAAGATATCATGAAGTAAGGGCCGGAAGATAACTCCTAAGGGCACATGTTTCCATTGTGGTAAAGATGGTCACTTGAAGCACAACTACAATGAGTATGTTGCAGAAGTAAGGCAGAAGAGGGCTTCTGAAACACCTACTGTAGGTGCGTTCATTTTTGAAATAAATTTATCATTAAATAATTCTACTACATGGGTATTAGATACCGATTGTGGTTCTCACATTTGCAATTCATTGCAGGGGCTGAGGATAAGTAGAATGTTGAACAAAGGCGACTACGACCTTCGGGTAGGCAATGGCGCAAGAGTTACTGCTTTAGCCAAAGGAACCTATTGTTTAAATCTGTCATCTTGCAAGACCATTAGATTAAATAATTGTTATTACATTCCAGTTTTAATAAAGAATATTATTTTTGTTCCTTTGTTACTTGAACAAGGTTATGAAATGTCTTTGAAAGGCAATTGTTTTCGCATATATCATTCTGATGAATTATATGGAATTGGACACTTTTTTGAATGGTTTAATGGTCTTGGATGTAATGATAATATTTTTCATATCAATCAAATGCACAAAAGAAGAAGAGATGATTTGAACCTCACCTATCTTTGGCATTTGCGACTAGGTCATATTAATGAAAAACAGATCAACATGTTGTATAAAGACGGGTTGTTTGACCTATTCGATTTTGAATCGATGCCGACTTGTGAATCTTGTCTCAAAGGAAAAATGACCAAGTCCCCCTTCCCTGGGCGTAGTGAGAGGGCCACTGAGTTGTTAGAGTTGGTCCACACAGATGTTTGCGGACCGATGATAACTCAAACCAGATGTGGGTATTCCTACTTCATCACGTTCACTGACGATGTATCGAGGTATGGATATGTCTACTTGATGAGACATAAGTCCGACGCTTTTGAAAAGTTCAAAGAGTATAGGGCTGAGGTTGAGAAACAAGGAGGGAAACGTATTAAAACCCTTCGATCAGATCGAGGTGGTGAATACTTATCCACTGAGTTTTTGGATTATCTCAAGGATAATGGGATTTTCTTCGAATCGACACCTCCTGGCACACCACAGCATAACAGAGTGTCTAAAAGGAGGAATCGCACATTGTTAGACATGATGTGGTCCATGCTTTGCTTTATTGACCTCTCGAATTCTTTTTGGGGATATTTTTAAGGATTTTTTTGGAAGCCTTTAGCCTACCCATACTTGACCAGAAAGATCATAAAATTTATGTTTTTCGAAAATTTGTACTAGACCCCAAAAGTTAGATTTTGATTTTTTAGATATTTTTATTGAATCCAAATGAGGGGAAATCCTTCTATAACATTTATGTTTTAAAGTTCTTAACTTAAAGTTAGTAAATGTTATATAAGTAGACTTAGCGAAGACGGAACCCAAATGAGCAGAAAAATACACAAGCAAAAAATATGCCCTACCCAGGTTCAGTCGACCGGTAGCAAGTGAAGGCATTTCGGTCTCATATCATGTATGCTTTAGTTAACACTATTTGCTATCATGTATGATTTAGTCTCTTATCAAATATCAAATTTTTGTACACAAGCAAAATATTGATACTGGTGCTTATACATGATTTTCGGAGTTGGACTTTAGTTATCACTCTTTGATATCATGTATGATTTAGTCTCATATCAAATATTTGTTTTTTCATCCCTTTAGTCTCATTTCAAGCGCATATCCCCAAAAAGAATTCGGGAGGTCAGTAAAGCAAAGCATGGACCACATCATGTCTAACAGTGTGTAATTCCTCCTTTCAGACACTCCATTATGATGTGGTGTGCCAGGAGGGGTCCATTCAAAGAAAATACCATTGTCCTTGAGATAATCCAAAGGGTTTTAATACTTTTCCCTACTTGTTTCTCAACCTTAGTCTTATACTCTTCGAACTTTTCAAAAGTATCAGACTTATGTCTCATCATGTTGACATATCCATACCTTGATCTATCGTCTGTAAACGTAATGAAATAGGAACACCCACCTCTAGCTTGAGTTGTCATTGGTCCGCAAACATTTGTGTGGACCAGCTCTAACAACTCTGTAGCCTTTTACTACGCCCAGTGAAGGGGGACTTTGTCATTTTTCCGTTGAGACAAGATTCACAGTATTCACACAACCCATCTTTGTATAACTTGTTAATCTGATTCTCATTAATTTGACCCAGTCTCAAGTTCCAAAGATTCTCATTAATTTGTTCGATATGAAAAATATTATCAGTTACATCTAAGACCATCAAACCATTTGAAATGTGTCCAGTTCCATATAATTCATCAAAATGATATATGTGGCAACAATTGCCTTTTAAAGACATTTCATAGCCTTGTTCTAGTAACAAAGTAACAGAAATAATGTTCTTTATTAGAACTGGAATGTAATAACAATTGCTCATTTCAATGGTTTTGTCTGATGGCAGATACAAACAATAGGTTCCTATGGCAAAAGCTGCAACTCTTGCGCCATTGCCTACACGAAGGTCGAAGTCACCGTTGTTTAGCATTCTACTTATTATCAACCCTTGCAACGAATTGCAAATGTGAGCACCACAATCGGTATCCAATACCCTTGTAGTAGAATTTTGTAATGATAGATTTATTTCAATAACAAACTCACCTTCAGAGGGGGCTTCAGAAGCCCTCTTCTGCTTTACTTCTGCAATATACTCCTTGCAGTTGCGCTTCCAGTGGCCATATTTTCCACAATAGAAATAGGTTCCATTAGGAGACTTCTTCCCTTTCTTCTTGATATCCTTTTTGGATTTCACATTTGATTAATCATGTTATATGCAGATATGTTATATGCATGATTATTAAGTTCATTTGATTAATCATGACTCCCACTAATCTTCATTGTTCCCAAATGACCCTCCTATTGCAAGAAGCCCTCATTGGTAGACTTCCTTAGGGGAAGATGGAACCCCACTTCTCCTACTCGGGTCTCGCATTTAATACGACAAACCCTAATAGGTCCATGGGTAAGTAACTCTTTACCGATCACATCGTTATGCGACTTCCATCAAGTTTTTGCCTCTAGGGTTACCATGGCCTTGTGTTTGCACAACAAACCAAGGAGCCCTAGTTGAGTCAGACCCATTGTTCGTTTACCCTAACGAGAAAAAACCACCCTTTAGTTTGCTCAACAAGGTATGCCACATTCAAGCTAGTAGTACAGACAAAAAGGTATGTGTCATATGAGATGCAACGTGTCTATTAGCACAAAAGGCCTTGTGTTTGCACAACAAACCCGTTGTGACAATAGACACAGTTGTACCTCATAACGATGGAATGCGTGACCGATATTATTAATATCCTAGCCATTCGGACTCAATATTATTGGAGGGTTTTTTCATGCAATTATAATTATCTAAACTATCAACAATTGAAACAAAAACAATAAATAAAAGCATAAAGTAAAGGGTTAATTAATGAATCTAGCCCAAACTATAGGGCTTTTAACAAATTTAGCCCATCTTTTAATTTACCGCAATTCTAGCATAACCTATAAAATTTACAACAATTATAACCCGCCGTGAGATATCCGTTAATAAAAATCGTGAGATTTGTTGATGTGGCAACACAGTCAGCACAAAAAAAAAAATTATGCTTTTTCGTTTAGGATTGCACAGTCAGCACAGTGAGAATTGTCCACCTCTTCTTCCCTTCCATAGCCAATCCTGTGCTCCTTCTCATCTTCTGCGTCGCCGACAGTAGCGTCATTGCCAAATCCAATATTCACCTCAATGGCCACAACTGCATTGACCCTGCCCTCTCCAAGCCGACCCCCTCAGCTTCCAACATCCTCTTCGGCTTTGCTGTCACCTCCACTAATGCCACCACGCTCCCTGGTGGAGACGCGCAGCCTGGCCATGTCTCATGCGCTACTCCTCCAGGGGGAGATGCTAGTGGGCTCCGTAGCTTGTTCAGTCAAGTATGAAGCTATACTATCCTACTCGTTTACCAAAAGCATAATTTTTTTGTCTCGTATTAATATCAAACTTAAAGAATTGTCATGTATAAGGTGACTGCTATGAATCTTTGTGGGTGCAGGTGCGTCCCTTGCAAGGTGATCGCTCCTAAATTCCAAAAGTTGTCGGAGAAGCATCTTGATGTTGTATTTATGAAACTCGACCGCAATCAAGGAAAGCAAGGTCTTTTTGATGCTTTTCTTTGCTATGGCATGTCAATCTCATCTACTGTGACACATTGTTTGATATTTGCACTTTTTCTTGTAGCCCCTTGCTAAGGAGTTGGGTATCATAGTTGTACAAACCTTCAAATTTCTCAAGGAAGGCAAGGTGGTAAAGGAAGTAACAGGGGCAAAAGTAACAGCGTTGTGTATTCTGATCCATTGTTGCCGATACTTCGTCCTGCCCCACGTCCACTCCCATTCGGCTGTGCTGCTCCTCCAGGGGAGTTGCTGTTGTGCTTCATCGACACCTCCTACCGGCTCTACACCCAACAGTTGAGGCTTGGTGATGCATTCGTGTTCCCAAGGGGATCGATCCACTTCCTTTACAACATAGACGTGGCGAAGCCGACGGTGGTGTTGTCGGGGTTCAACAGCCGAAACACCGGTGTGCAGCTTGTGCCAATAGAGTTGTTCCGAATGGAGCCGCAGTTTATGGATGAGGTGCAGAAGAAGGCATCAAGATCTGAGGGCAGGATGTCCAAAGGAATCATAACGGGTTGCAGAGGTGGTAATCTTAACTTAAAAAAGAATTTAGAAAGTATTTTTTAATGTTACTACCACAACAGCAACTAACGATTTTATTTACGGATATTTATCGACGGGTTATAATTGTTGTAAATTATATTGTTTGGGTTAGAATTGTGGCAAATTAAAAGGTGAGCTAGATTTGGTAAAACCCTTATAGTTTGGGCTAGATTCATTAATTAACCCTAAAATAAATAAGGATGATTATGGATGTTCCAAGGGTTCCACCCGAGCCATCGGGCGAACCAAGGCCATCATCCTAGGGTTTTAGGGAGCTCTGTCTCGCCAAGCCGCTGCCCAAAAATATCTCAAAGGTTGCCGGTTCCATCAGTGCCTTCCCGGGGTTCAAGTCGTCATCATCATGGCACCGAACACCTCCTCTCCGCGCGCGCACCAAAATAGGGTAGTAAGCGTGCTCATCGCGAATCTGCTCCTAAACTTCTAATTTTATAAAACTAAAAGAAGAAGACCCCAAACAACCCTTGGGGAAAGGTTTAAGGAGAGGGAGAAGAAGATTACAATCAGAATTCTCATGAGGAAGTCAGGGGTACGCAGGCCCTATTCAAAAGTTACAATGCTGAAATTTCTTAAATTTACAAGCAATCAACACAACCACATTTTACACACAGTCATAGCACATAGGACTCTTCCATAACCATCCTTTCATGCATCTTAACAATTAAGAAAAAGAAAGGAAAAAATAGAATCCAAAAACGCGCTAATCGGGTAACGTTTACACCCAAAACGGTCCAAACAACACATGCTGAAAATTTTAGTTTTTGGGGCTGTTCAACCATGAACTCATGGGGTTCTTGAGTTAGAAATCTGTCCAAGATAAGTTTGGACAGTAGGCTACCACCCCGATTCATCGCATGAACCGTGGAGCCAAAAGAACGACTCGAGAGCCCCAAAAAACAAAAATCGGGCAGCATGATGTTTAGGGAGCGAACGGTTCGTAAACGCAACAATAACACATAATAAAATTCCGGAAAAAATTGCCAAAGGTGGCTCTAATACCATTGTTGGGATGGGAAGAAGAAGCACAGTGGAAAAAGTGATTTAAAAATTCAAACCATCCCGAAAACAATGTACGTGTAGATTGAGAAGATATACCTTATACTACAGATGGTATGGCTGCTCCTATCCCCATTTCAAGATGTCCACGCACACGTCCTCCACGGAAGGTCCACACCATGTGCCTCACAACCAAGGGGCAGCGAATGCCAAGACTCATTGTGGCTCAACGGAGAGGCAATCTCAACCCCGAAACGCACCAAGGTGAAGCCGGCCCTTCCACCAAGAAATGAGCACCAAAAGGAAGGAAAAGGGGATGAGAAAATCATGGAACAAGAAGGAAGATGAAGGAATACCTCATTGTCCTTCTTGGACTCCTCCAAGAAGATGAAGGAGACGACACACCCAAGAGGAAGAGACATTCAATTCGGCTTCACAAACCCGGGAGGGAGGAACTTGATGGCCGACCACCCATGGAGATCAAGAGGAACTCTTTGGAGTCTTTCTCTTCAAGAAGCCTCTCCAGAATCCAATCCTAAACCTTCTCCAAGATGAGTATCCAATTTGCTTAACCCCCTTGAAGAAGGTTAGGCCATCTATTTATAAGGGGCATATACCAACGTAGACCCCGGCCCGCTTTTTTAAAAATATCTCCCCAAAATTCAAAATTTCAGGATTAGCCCCCTAAACAATAATTTATATTTAATGGATTTATAATTAATTCAAAATTAATTAAATCCAACTAAATATAAACTGTAATTTATCTGTATAAATTAAATTCTTATTGATTAAGATTTATCATGTGTCAATCCCTACAATTTAGGGATGCCCTACAAATTAGGGTTATCGAGGAACTCCTTCCTCGCGTATACATTCCTAAACAAAATATCTTTCCTATCATGTCCATAAACGATATATGTGATCGAGTTGCAGTATGTCCATGCTAGTAGACATATAGGACTGTATTCGGACTTTATCTCATAAAGTCTGTTTCGAGGTTAGCTTATTGTGTGTGACTTATTGGGCCCCACACTAAACCAGCAGTGAGTTGTGCATAATGGAGAGTTGGATCCGATAGAATGACTTCTATTCGAATCTTAGTAGCCACCACTAAACCCCTCTAGTGTGGTCGTGAGAGACTCCACTCACAAGTCAAGATTGACGTCTAGCAACGTGTCATGACTACTCGGATAGTGTGAGGTTCAATCTACAGGGATCGAATGCCCTTCGATGATTAGTTACCGTGCAACGAAGTCCCTTGGTTACAACGTCCCGAAGTTGGCTAGGATACGGAAGAAGTGACAAACCCTAATACTGATTCATATGTATTCCACCCCCCAAGATGTCATCTCAATAATGAAACGTCAAAAACATCTTCTTGACTTTCATGTCTACTCTGGCCAGAGCTTCCCTAGTCGACACTTGTAGGGACACATATGATATTATCTCATCTCATTAGAAGTAACTGATTCAATGTTGGTTGCTCACATACCTCCATGAATGGGTCCCCATGCCCAGAAATACCCGGCACATGACACTGAGGGCCACGCAAGGATAGATCCAAAGCAATGGGTCGTCACTCACAAGATAACCATGACAACCTCAGGTCAAATGACTGCTTGCGCCTACTATCACCCGAGGAATATCCTTTTGACACTCATGTAAGGATTCCATTCCGTGTTCCTCGTGTTGGTCCGTTCAGTGAACTCATTCTCTAATGAGCACTTACACTTGTACATTAATGATAGCTCAAAGGTCACTATGAGATCAGCTCAAAGGTAACTATAAGGTATGTACCAAGTGCACCAGTCTATTCGGAATCATCAATCCCCTAATTGGTGATCCTTTGATTGAGAACATTTAGAACAAGGGCATCTGGATTCCAAGTCTCACTGGCATAATCTCATCATGACCTTGGAATCAATTGCTCAGGTTCATGAGGTTCATCACAATCTAATATATATAAAATATAGATGCAACATATGATGAAAAGTCGCATCATATTATTCATTAACCAAAAATAGTTACGTACACATCAACATGTGATTGGCTCAAGGGAACTACTTCTTTCTATATTTTGTACTTATAGAGAGTGGATTGGGCATCTGTCCGGTGAGTGCCCCGCAGATTAGATGACTGGTTTGTCACTGAACTATGTAAACAAACTTCTTGTGTTTGTGTGTGCTTTTGTTTTGATTCTTACTCTTCTTTTAGTAGTAGTTGCAACTTTCTTTTCAACTGCCCTTAACAGGAGTTCCCTTAGAGACATATATACTATCACTGTGTACTGTGTTTGTGATGGTCGAGCTGAGAAGCGTCTTTTGCCAGCATGTCTATTGCCTGACTAAACAAAAGATGAGGGTTCTTGAGTGTAAGACCCGGAAAAAGTTTCCTAATATAAAAATCTATTTTGGTGCCACGCGTCGGACCCAGGTGTAGTCGAGTCAAGCCTTAGAATCGCCTCGAATGAAAAGGTATGACTCGGCTAATGAATCATGAAGTTAACCACTCACCTAGGTTACGGAGAATCGCCTCGAGTGAAAAGGTATGACTCGGCTAATTAATTTGGTTAATTAACTTTCCTTTTATAAAATCATACCTTAAATTAAGTTAACTCGAGTTATATTATGGTTTGAGTCGGAACCCAAGTTGAGTTCGGGTTTAGTCGAGGTTTGAGTGCGAGTTAAGTGAGTCAAGAGGCCTCATTTGGAAAGTTAGATGAGGGATTAAAACCCTCATCATGCAGCCGTGTGGCTCATCTATTGAGCCACACAAGGCTGCCTAAGGGGAGAGAGGAAGAGGAGCAAGGTGAAGCTTGGGGCTTGGATCGATTCGGGATTCACGTCGTCGCCGAAAAAATTTTAAGTCGTCGTCACTCGATCCTTGTTTCTCCGTAACCTAGGTGAGTGGTTAAGTTTTGAAGCTTGGGGGAGGCGGGTGGCCGAACCCTAGATGAGATAGGTTGAGTTTTCACGATCTTTCCGACAAATCTTTATTTCTATGATGTGCGTTCACTGTTTTATGAAATTTCTTATCAGAACTCGCTATTTCTTCGTCGATTTGCAAGTTTTTAAGGTTGTCCAGTCATGGGAAAAGGGGAAAGGTCATGCCAAAATTTTCCCCAATTCCCTTGACGGCAAGGAAGCCCTTAGATGACCTTAGATCAATGTCCAATGTAGTTCTACTTGTATATCTTTCGTATATTGAAGCATGTCTTCCCTAGGAGTCCCTTGAATGGCCGAATGAACATTACCACTCATGAAGAGGGTTCAGCCAAGGGTGAGGGAAGGGTAAATTAGTTAATTGGCATTTTAAATTACATTCGGAATTGAAGAGGTAGAGGTATAGCTAGAGTCTCCTCCCTCTTTTCCTACCATTAGGACCATGGCCGAGCAAGGTCTTCCTTGCTCATGGTTCAGCCAAGGCTAGGGAGGGGAGAAGAGATTAGCTATAGATGGAAATTACATGACTATAAGGATCATACATAGAGATATGACAATACTTAGGAAGAACATCAAACATAGCAAGTAGCTTGATTGATTTGAAACTTTAGGAATGCTAGTCTTGTAACCATACTTGGCATTTGATCCTTAAACTTGGATGTTGACAATGTTTCCATGTTTTATAATTCATACATGTTATTTAAATTTATTACTACCTTGCCATGCTAGATAGTTGCTCCTTATTGAGCTAATATTCCTAAGGTAGTATAAGAATTGTTAGGTATGTGCATTATGGTTATATATGATGAATGATGTAATATTTGAGCATTTTTCTTCAAATTATGTATGCTGCCCTAAATGTTCTTGGATGGTATTCCAAGGTTGACTCATGGAAATTCTCACCTAAGACAGTATAGAAGGCTAGTTAACATATAAGGTGTCACTAGATGTTCATAGCACATTTATGGAAACTTAGATATGAGACGATAACACTTCTATAACTGCTTGTTATATTTTTGGAAACTTAGAGATTGTAGGTGCGCATATACTAAAAGGGGTAGCATGAATTGTTGACCCGGTAGCCGGACATGGCTAGATACGGGCAAAGGCCCGAGGTATATTTATATGTATGGAAACCCTAGGATATTGAATATGTAATGTGCTTGAGATGGTCCACTAAGGAGCGAGGAGGTCGGAAATTATCAATGCTCAGCTCAGCCAGTTGAGTCTAGAGGTGCGCCAGCGGGCCCACTAGGTCCCAGACCCAAGTTGGGTGGGACTAGCTATCCTTACCCCAGACGGTGTCCGGAGACTAGTGGCCATCCTAGTCAACGGCCCAGGATTGTTTGTTTACATCTTGAGATGTTGTGGCCTAGAGCCATTGTGATACTACCGGATATGGTAGGGACGACTGTAGCCGGTATATGATTCTATGAGTAGGCTCAAGGGCCGAATGCCAAAGGCTAGATAAGCCGAGATGGCAGGTTATCATGTTCAGTTGTTGCGGACGAACCCGTTGGGGGTTGGTAATCGCATTAGAAATAAATTTTACCTCCTAGTACATTTCCTTTATTGCCCTGAATGATATATATATATATATATATATATATATATATATATGACTGAGGCTTATGTGGAGGTTCAATTGAGCCACTCACTGAGTCCCAAGTGGGCTCACAGTTTATTTCTATTTTTGCAGATCATAAGCAGTAGCTTTGTGTCGACATGGTGCAGCTGGAGGGCAGAGGCGGTGCCAAATCTCGTAGCGGCGTCCATGAGTCTTAGACTAGTCCTAGTTATGTTGGTTTATTTCTGCACTGATGGTTGTAATTGAAAAGAATTGCAAAAACGTGATGTTTGTCCATTTGGATTTGAGGTTGATGTTTCTTCTTGTTTTGAAAAACTTATACATTGTGACTTGAAAACTTTGTTTTATAAAGTATGTTAAGTTTCTTTTAGTCGATGTATTTTGGTTTCTTGATGTCAGTGTAGACAGTAGGCTAGAGGGCAGGATGTGGACCCTGACCGGTCACACTACCCTCAGTCGGGGTGTGACAATGAGATTGCACCAGTATGCCACGTTGGTGTTAGACCCGAGTGACGGAGGGTCTTGAGATTGCGTCAGTGGGCCACGTTGACGTTAGACCTGAGTTTGGGTTGGATGGGACATTCCTAACCCGGTGGGGTACCAAAAGCTAGTTAGCCATACTAGCTGAAGGACCCGGAGATTTTCATTGCTTTATGAGGATCGAGCTGAAATGTACACATTGTGATCTTGTGAAATTACCTGACTTGTGTGGGCCGGCTAAGCCGAGTATTATTTATGCTATGCGGTCGGTTATGGCCGAGTGTTGACTATGCTATTTAGGCCAGTTAAGGCCGGGTGTTATACTTGCTTTGTAGGCTAGTGGTGACCGATAGATACTTGTACTGGCAGGGCCAATTATGGTCGAATGATATTTGTATTGTGCTAGGCCGGGTATGGCAGAATGACTTCTTGTATGCAGGCTGGTCGATTGGCCTGGTGGTGTGCTAAAATCCCTAAGTATTCATCTATTTATTTATTTGATGTTATACATACTTATATGTCTGGGATGTACGTGGAGGTTTGGTAGAACCACTCATTGAGTTCCTCATGGACTCACGGTTTATTTAATTTTGTTTTGCAGAGCCTGACCAATGAGGTATTGGCTTGATGGACATGGCGCAGCTGGCGGGGCAAACGAAATCATTGATCTCGTAGCAGACTGAGTTAGAGAGTAATAGTCGAGTAGTGGTTTCTTTTCATGCATTGAGTTGTATTTGTTTAGAGACATTAGGAGTCTGTATTTCCTTTAAACAAACTAATCATTTCATATTAGTGGACTTGTTTCATTTCATAGTACTCTTGTGTTTCCGAGGCCTAACGAGGAAGCTTCTAACTGTTGGCCCAAGGGTTCAATCCTGGCAACACTCTTAGTTTTGATTATAACAAACATGGTTCTAATAGTTTCATCAAGGTTTGGTCTCAGGTGGGACATACGATACGCATTCGAAGCTCGTTGGAAAAATCATGAAAAACTAAGAATCGAAGGCTTCAAAGTTGTGCATGTCAAAATTAGTTTAGGACTTAGTTTCTTTTATTGTAAATGCTCCTAAGCCTTAGTTTGATGTCCTCTTTAAATTCATAACCAAAAAAATTGAAACCCGAACACCGAAAACTTAAAAACTAGAAAAATCAAAAATGGTCTCGAAAATTTCTAAGTATAGGGGCTCCTTGGAGGGCTACATAATATATATATCTTCTGGACATAACAAATCTCAATAATTGTTCCTTAGGTAAAAACTAATTAAAGATATATTTTTAAGGAATTTTTTAAATCCATTAACATAAAAAAATAAGGCTTGAAATGTTATAAACCTCCAAAAAAAAATACCCATAATTCCCAGAATGCCCCCAGCCAATTTTTTAAAAAATTATCCAGAATTTTCAGAATACCTCTAAATGGCTCTTTGCTTCCATACTCCAATACCAACTCCATAAATACACCCAAAACTCCCTTCCTAAGACTCCCAACTATTCTATTGAGCTACCAAAATATTTTCTTGAGCCTTAAAGAGTGATTCTAAGTGCAAACCTCAACTTCTCATTCTCAAAGTCTTCAAAACTTCATTTCAAGTCTTCAATCCAAATTTTTACATCATCTTGAGGCCTTGGAGTACTAGGAGGCAACTTGGAGGAGCTCATATGAGTTTGTTTTAATTTATAGCTCCTTTACTTGTATTTTCTTTCTTATTTGCTTCTCATTTTATGTTGTTAAGTGTGGTGTAGTGTTATACCTAGGTTTCTTTATTTTGAGTGTTTTACTTAGGAATAGTAGTTGAGGCATCCTCTAAGGTTGAGGGATAAGTCCTCTTTGAATTCTTTAGGAAACATTCAAGTTATAAAGATTTAAGATTAGAAATTCTTGGTGAGGAGCCAAGGTAGTGGAGTAGGTGGCGTGGCCGAACCACTCTAAATTTCACATGTTTGCATTGCTTATCTATTTAATCTTGCTTGGTATTAATTATTACTCATTTGCATCTTGAAAGCATATAATTCAAAATAGCAAAAATTCATACTTAGGCCAACTTTAAAAAAAAAGGAATTAAACTTAGCGTATTTAGGCTACACACTATTCACACCCCCTCCAGTGTGGTTATTTGGTTTACATTTGGTATCAGAGCTTGGTAGTAGGACTAGATTTCACCATCTACCCTACACTTAGAATGGCTACCGAAAATACACTAGCTCAAGGGACCTCTACCCATGCACCTCCTTTGTTTGATGAAAATAACTATGCTTATTGGAAAATTAGAATGAATATTTTCTTTCAATCACAAGGTCTAGAGGTTTGGAGGATGATTCAAAATGATTATAAGCAACCAACTAAGAACATGGATGATTGGACCCAAGAGGAAGTTAAATTATTTAATTCTAATGCTAAAGCCATGAATGCATTACATTGTGGATTATCAATTAATGAGTTTAATAGAATTTCTACATGTAAATCCGCATTTGAAATTTGGCAAGTTCTTGAAACTACTCATGAAGGGACCTCTCAAGTAAAGGAGTCAAAAATCAATCTTCTCATGCATGATTATGAATTGTTTAAAATGCTATCTCATGAGACTATTGATGAGATGTATGCTAGATTCCAAAACATTACTAATGGCTTATGCAATCTTAGAAGAGATATTAGGGAAGAAGAAAATGTGAGAAAGTTACTTCGGTCATTCCCCAAAGCTTGGGAGCCAAAGGTGATAGTTATCATGGAAGGTAAGGATCTAGCTACCATGAAGCTCACCGAACTCATTGGATCCCTCATGACACAAGAGATCCATATGAGGACACACAAGGAGGAAGATGCCCCAAAGGCAAGAGTATTGCCTTAAAAGCATCACACAGGAATGATGACACTTCTTCATCCGAAGAGGAGCTTGACGACTATGACGAGATGGCCTTGCTTGCAAAACGGTTCATGAAGTTCATAAAGGGTGGCAAAAGGTACATTTGTTTCAATTGCAACAAACCCGAGCACTTGAGAAAGGATTGCCCACAATTGAAGCTCACCCCCACCTCATCCACAAAGAAGGACAAGCTCAAGAAGAAGAAGAAGAAGAAGGCATTGATGGCTTCTTGGGATGAAAGTGAATCTTCATCAAGTGAGGAAGACTCCAAGGATGAAAGAGCCAACCTTTGCCTCATGGCAAATGATGATGAGGTAACCTTTACATTTGGTGAATTTACATTTACTCAAGAAGAATTAGAGCATGAGTTTGAACAAATGCATGTTGAGTTTAATGCTATTAGAAAGAGGTTTAAAGAACTTAGAAAGAAAAATAAGTCTTTAGAAGAGGAAAATGAGGAAATACTTGTTTCATGCAATGCTTTGAAAAAGGAAGTAGAAACTCTTAAGGATGAAAAACTCGTTTTAGAAAAGGCAAAAAATGATTTACAAGATTCAAATGATGCGTTAGAAAAGGAAAACAAGTTTTTAAGTTCTCAAGTTGAGTACTTGAATGATAGCATGCTCTCATTGAAGAATGACTTATTTACTTTGAATGAAAAAATGCATGGCTTACAAAATACTAAAAATGATCATGTATCACATGCTAGAAATACTAGAAAACCATCACATCCTCATTCCCATACTCATATTCATACTCATTATTCCATTAAGTTTCATGGTTATTGCTTTTGTTGTGGAATTTATGGACACATGATTAGAGATTGTGCACTCAAGAGGAACCCTCATGCTAGATCTACTTGGGTTCCTAAAATGACTAATACTCAAGGACCCAAAAAAATTTGGGTACCTAAGGTTGTTTCTTCTCCACTTGTAGGTGGAGAGTCATCCTCAAGCACATAGGAGCACATGGGTGTTGGATAGTGGTTGCTCAAAGCACATGACTGAAGATATCAAATTATTTGCAACCCTATCAAGAAAAGATGAAGGGTATGTTACTTTTGAAGATAATGCCATAGGTAAGATCATTGGCATTGGTGATATAGGTATACTTTCATTCCCTTGCATTAAGAGTGTCTTACTAGTTGACGGCTTGAAACATAACTTGATTAGTATTTCTCAATTATGTGATAATGGATATATGGTGATTTTTGAAGCATCTAAATGTCTCATTAGAAATGCATCATCTAGTGATATAGTATTTATTGGAAATAGACATGAGAATATTTACACTTTGAGTTTAAATGTCTTGCCTAATCCTCATGTTAGATGCTTAGTAGTAGTGGACAATGATTCTTGGTTATGGCACTATAGGCTAGGACATGCTAGCATGGGCCTCATTCAAGAAATTACCAAGAAAGACCTAGTTAAAGGAATCCCTAGAATAAAATTTGAAAAAGATAGACTTTGTGATGCATGTCAACATGGCAAACAAGTCAAATCATCTTTACATAGTGTTAATCAAGTTACTACCTCTAGGATTCTTGAACTTGTGCACATGGATCTTTTTGGTCCTTGTGATGTTGCTAGCTTAGGTGGTAAACTATATTGTTATGTTTTGATTGAAACATTTGTCTTCTTTTTAGCAAAGAAAAATGAAACATTTGATTTCTTTAAAAAGTATGCTAAAAGAGTTGTCAATGAAAAAGAGATTTCAATTTCAAAAATTAGGAGTGATAATGGCGGTGAATTTAAAAATAAAAAGTTTTCCGAATTTTGTGAAAATTTTAGAATTGAACATACATTTTCTTCCCCTAGAACCCCTCAACAAAATGGGGTGGTTGAGTAGAAGAATAGGACCTTACAAGAAATGGCTAGGACTATGCTTTGTGAAAATAATTTACCTAAGTATTTTTGGGCCGAAGCAATAAATACCTCATGCTATGTTTTAAATCGTGTTTTATTGAGACCTAAAATAAAGAAAACTCTTTTTGAACTTTGGCATGATAGAATTCCAAATGTGGGATACTTTAGGGTTTTTGGTTGTAAGTGCTTTGTTTTGAACACTAAGGATCATCTAGGAAAATTTGACTCAAAATCCGATGAAGGCATTTTCCTAGGATACTCATCTAGTTCTAAAGCCTATAGAGTTTATAATCGTAGAACTATGATTGTTGAAGAATCCATGCATGTAACTTTTGATGAAACTAATGATTCTTCTAGAAATGTTAAGATAGTGAATGTAGGTGAAGAACTTGAGGCTTTATCTTTCAATGAAGAAGAAGTTGAAGATGAGCCTAATGAAGTACCTCATAATGAAGAACCTTCATCCTCAACCTCCCTACCTCAAGTTGAAGAACAAGCTTTACCACCACTTCCTAAAGCTAACCGAGTCATAAGAGATCATCCCATTGAACAAGTCATTGGAGAACCCTCAACGTGAGTGGCAAGACGTTCTATACTCAAAAATATTTGTCAACATATTGCTTTTATTTCTCAAGTAGAGCCTAAAAATATTAAGGAAGACATAGATGATGAATTTTGGGTTATGGCCATGTAAGAGGAACTAAATCAATTTGTTAGGAATAATGTTTGGGATTTAGTGCCTAGGCCTAGTGAACTAATGGTAATTGGAACTAAGTAGATCTTTAGGAATAAGTTAGATAAAAATGGCTTAGTTGTTAGAAACAAAGCTAGGTTAGTGGCCTAAGGTTTCAACCAAGAAGAGGGTATTGATTACAATGAAACTTATGCTTCCGTAGCTAGATTAGAGGCTATTCGCATGCTTTTAGCTTTTGCAAGTCTTAAAGGTTTCAAACTATTTCAAATGGATGTTAAAAGTGCCTTTCGAAATGGTGTTATTATGGAAGAGGTTTATGTTGAACAATCCCCCGGTTTTGAAAACTTTGATTTTCCAAATCATGTTTACAAATTGAAAAAAGCATTATATGGTTTAAAACAAGCCCCTAGGGCTTGGTATGAAGGCTTTCAAATTTTTTAATTGAACAAGATTTTAATGTTGGAAAAGCCGATGTTTCACTCTTCATTAAACATGATGAAAATGACACGTTATTAGTTCAAATATATGTTGATAACATAATTTTTGGTGCTACTAATGAAACCCTTTGTGAGTGGTTTGCTAAGTGTATGCAAGATGAATTTGATATGAGCACGATGGCAGAGCTCTCTTTCATGCTTTGACTTCAAATCAAACAAACCAAGAAGGGGATCTTCATCAATCAAGCTAAGTACACAAAGGAGCTAATTAAAATATTTGGGATGGATGGAGCAAAGATTGCATCAACCCCCATGAGTCCATCCACCAAGCCTGATAAGGATGAGGAAGGTATCAAAGTTGATGAAAAACGATACCGAGGTATGATTGGTAGCTTACTTTATTTAACCACAAGTAGACCCGATATAATGTTTAGTGTACGTCAATGTACTAGGTTTCAATCTTGTCCTAAGATGTCTCATTTGAGTGCGGTCAAACGCATATTTAGATATCTAAATGACACTTTTGACTTAGGCCTTTGGTACCCTAGTAGTGCATCCTTTGAATTAATTGGTTTTTCCGATGCGGATTTTCCAGTTGTAAGATTGATAGAAAAAACACTAGTGGGTGTTATTAATTCCTAGGGATGAGTTTGGTTTCTTGGTTTTCCAAGAAGCAAAACTCGATTGTACTTTCAACTACCGAAGTGGAGTATATCGCAGCGGCTAGTTGTTGTGCACAAGTCCTTTGGATGAAACAAACCCTACTTGATTTTGGATTGAACTATTCATGTATACTCATTTATTGTGATAACACTAGTGCTATAAATTTGACAAAAAATCCCATCTTGCACTCTAAGACAAAACATATAGACTTAAGGCACCATTTTCTTAGAGATAATGTAGCTAAGAAAAATATCTTTGTTGATTTGTGCCTACCGATAAGCAACTTGCGGATATATTTACTAAACCTTCAAATGAAGAAAGCTTTATAAACTTAAGAATGCAATTAGGAATTTATAAACTTAGGATTTCCAAACTTAGCTTTACTAGATTATATCATTTCTCTTACAAAGAGGACTTTACACCGAAAAGTCTTCGCTCTCAAACCAAAGGCACTTCCACACCCGAAAGTATCCCGCCTTCCTACCGAGAGCACTCTCCCACCTCAACCTAAGGGACAACTCAACTAATCCTAATAAACTAAGTTTACAATGGTGGATTTAAGCCTTAACACCAAGGGAACCACCAACTCAATCAACCTAGCACTCTAGGTTTACACAAGCTCAATTACAATGAAATAAATAACAAAATACAACAATAAATGGAGCAATAAATCAAATAATAAAGTACTTAGCTCCACAACAAGATTCCTAGCTTCCTCTTGATGCCTTTGATGATGAAACAATGAAGCTAAGGCTCAATCAAAGAGATGAGAGATCAAAGCTAGGGTTTCCACAAGAATTGGCTCAATAAGGCTAGGGAATGATCACAAGATGGCTCAAGAAGGTTAGGAGTGATCAAAAGTATGAAGTAAGGCTCTCATGACTTCCTATTTATAAGCCATGTTGAGAAGAGAGAGCTATCTCTTCTCAACGGGCGATTTTTTGCCCGTTACAGACCGTCGGTCCCTTGTCCGATGGATCGTCGATCGATTGACCAAGCGACCGCCCGAGCGATCGGAGCATTCTGCCCATTCTAGGCAATGTTTGGTCAACCTATCGATCGACCGAAATGCTATTGGTCAATCGAACCTAGGTAGAGCAGTTTGGTTAGGCTAGATTTTTTGTTCTTTTGGGTTCCGTCTTTGTTAAGTCTACTTATATAACATTTACTAACTTTAAGTCAACAAAAATATCTAGAAAATCAAAATCCTTAAGAATCAAAATCTAGTTTTTGGGGTCTAGTACAAATTTTCGGAAAACGAAAATTCTCTTATCTCCCGGGTCAAGTATGGGTAGGCTAAAAGCTTTCAAAAAATCTTTTAAAATACCTCGTTATCTAGTTTTAACCCAAGGAACAATTATCGCCATTTTTTGTGTCAAGAAAATGTCTAGGTCATATAGCCCTCCAAGGAATTCCCTAGGCTTAGTGAATTTCAGGGCAGTTTTCGGGTTTTTATATTTTGGGATTCGGGTTTGGTTTTTGGGTTCTTTGTATCATAAAGTGGATTACATTACATTCTAGACACCCTAAACCTAAACTATAACTTTTTGAAGAATCCCGAGCGCTGACGAGCATCCTTGCCGATTTCTTCGATTTCTCTAATTTCTTTGATCAGGGACGTCGTGCGCTAACTGACTTGGAACCTGAAAAATTTCTCAATGAAACATTAGTTCCATATTTGTTATCATCAAAACCGAGATTAAGACCAAGGTAGAAAACCTTAGGCCAATAGCTTGCCGGTCGATCGTCGGTCGATCGACCGATCGACCGCCCAGCGACCGTTGGCGTTCTGCCTTTCTACAGCCATGTTCGGTCGACCGAATGGTCGACCAAATTGATCTCGATTTAAATCCTCTATTGTCCGGTCGACCGAATTAGCCACTACTAGATTTTGGCCTTGTTAGGTCGACCGACCGAATTAGCCACTACTAGATGTTAGCCTTGTTAGATCGACCAACCAATCGATCGAAGTAGCCACTACCAGTTTTTGGCCTTGATCAGTCGACTGACCGGTTGATCGAAATGGCTACTACCATTTTTCTGCCTTGTTCGGTCGATCGAACCTAGGCTGTGGCTGATTTTTAAATTAGCTTTGTTACACGCTTTTTCATGGGTTTTGTTCCCAGTTTTGACTTGGATAACTTTATAAATAGGCTTGGGATGAGATCCTAGGGATATATTACAAGGAATCTACTTGATCTACATCCGAGCCTTTCTTGACGATTTTACATCCGAGCGAAGTTCGCATGCTTATAGAAACCTCAACCTGAACTCAAGACTACACACACATATATTAAATACATGTTTGTTATCATCAAAATAGAGATCGAAGCCTAGCGGGAACCCTTGGGCCAACAATCTCCCCCTTTTTGTTGATGACAAACACAACATGAAATTTTATATAAAAGAAGATTCTAAGTATCATTTGTGAGTTTGAGTTAAGGCATACACAACTTAGTTCACAACTTAACATATACTCATCTTATCAATATGCATATTATGATTGTAACTCCTCTATCTACATGCATCATAAAACAAATGTGACATTACTTTTTCTCCCCCTTTTGACATCAATCAAAAATGGCAAGAACTAAGGCACTATTAATAAGTTCCATCATTAAAACCAAGAAAATCATAAAATCGAGCATCATCTACCACTATAGTTCTTCCTATCAATGTAAGCCTATTGAATGCAAACATCAATAAGTCGCAAAGCCCCATTACAAAGCAATACATAAGTGTGATGATACCATATGAAATGTAACTTTTCAAAATACATATATATTTTGAATATTTTTAACCACTAGGAAATGCACAAAGTCCTAATTGCATTCTTAAGTTTGTAAAGCTTTCTTCACCTAAGGATTTTGTGAATATATCCGCAAGTTATTTTCCGGTGGATGCGAATTCCACGGATATATTTCCCTTGGCTACATTATCCCTAAGAAAATGGTGCCTTAGATCAATGTGTTTGGTCCTAGAGTGTAAAACTGGATTTCTTGTTAGATTGATTGCACTAGTGTTAATTATCACAATGTATAGGTATACATGAATAACTAAAACCATAATCTAAAAGGGTTTGTTTCATCCAAATGACTTGTGCACAATAACTAGCCACAATGATTTATTCGGCTTCAGTAGTTGAAAGTGCAACCAAGTTTTGTTTCTTTGAAAACCAAGAAACCTAGGAATTGATAACACCCACTAGTGTTTTTTCGATCTACTTTACACCCGACAAAATCAGCATCCAAAAAACTAATTAAATCGAAAGATGCATTACATGGATACCATTATCCTAAGTCAACCGTGCCCTTCAAATATCTCAATATGTGTTTGACCGCACTAAAGTGAGACATTCTAGGACAAGATTGAAACGTAGCACATGCACAAATCATAAACATGATATCGGGTCTACTTGCAGTTAAATAGAGAAGATTACCAATCATACCTCAATATCTTTTTTCATCTACTTTGATACCATCTTCATCTTTGTCAAGCTTGATGGATGTGCTTATTGGAGTAGAAGCTATCTTGGCTTCATTCATTCCAAACCTTTTGATGAGCTCCTTTGTGTATTTAGCTTGATTTATGAAGATTCCTTTGTTGGTTTGCTTGATTTGGAGACCATGCATGAAGGAAAGTTCTCCCATCATGCTCATCTCAAACTCTTCTTGCATGCATTTTGCAAACCACTCACAAAGTAATTCATTAGTAGCACCAAATATTATATCATTAACATAAATTTGTACGAGTAAAATATCATTTTCATTAATTTTTATAAAAAGCGAAACATCGGCTTTTCCAATTCTAAAGCCTTGATCGATCAAAAATGTGGAAAGCCTTTCATACCAAGCTCTAGGGGCTTGTTTTAAACCGTACAAAGCCTTTTTAAGTTTAAAAACATGGTTTGGAAACTCAAAACTTTCAAATCCGGGGGGTTGTTCAACATAAACTACTTCATCGATAAAACCATTTAAAAATACATTTTTAACATCCATTTGAAAAAGTTAAAGCCATTAAAACTAGCATAAGCTAAAAGCATGCGAATTGCTTCTAATCTAGCTACGGGAGCATAAGTTTCATTATAATTAATTCCTTCTTCTTGATTGTACCCTTGGGCCACTAACCTAGCTTTGTTTCGAATAACTAAACCTCCTTCATCTAACTTTTTTCTAAATACCCATTTAGTCCCAATCACTGTTTGTCCGCTAGGTCTAGGTACTAAGTCTCATACTTCATTCCTAATAAATTGATTAAGTTCTTCTTGCATAGCTATTACCCAAAATTCATCTTCTATTGCTTCCTTAATATTTTTTGGCTCTACTTGAGATATGAATGCTACATATTGACAAATGTTCTTGAGTTTAGAGCGCGTTACCACTCCCGTTGATGGTTCTCCAATGACTTGATCTATTGGATGATCTTTAATCAACCGGTACCCTTTGGGGAGAGGTGGTAGTGCTTCCTCTTCTTCTTCTTCATCTTGAGGTAGAGTTGGGGATGAGAGTTCTTCATGTTGAGTTTCCTTATTGTTTTCTTCCTCAACCTCTTTATCATGAAATGTGAGTTCCTCAAGTTTCTCACCTACATTCACAATCCTAACATTTCTAGAAGAATCATTAGTTTCATCAAATGTAACATGCATAGATTCTTCAACAATCATAGTTCTACGATTATAAACTCTATATGTCTTAGAACTATTTGAGTAACCTAGGAAAATACCTTCATCGGATTTAGAATCAAATTTTCCTAGATGCTCCTTAGTGTTTAAGATAAAACATTTACATCCAAAAACACGAAAATATCCCACACTTGGGATTTTATCATTCCAAAGCTCAAAATGTGTTTTCTTAAATTTAGGTCTTAATAAAACACGATTAAGCACATAACAAGAGGTATTTTTGGCTTCGACCCAGAAGTACTTGGGCAAATTATTTTCACAAAGCATGGTCCTAGCCATCTCTTGTAAGGTTCTATTCTTCCTCTCAACCACCCCATTTTGTTGAGGGGTTCTAGGGGAAGAAAAGGTATGCTCAATACCCAATTCATCATAAAATTTAGAAAACTTTTTATTTTTAAATTCTCCTCCATTATCGCTTCGAATTTTCTAAATTGAAGTTCCCTTCTCATTTGTAACTTTCCTAGCAAATTTTTTGAAAAAGTCAAAAGTTTTATTTTTCTTAGCTAAGAAGAAAACTCATGTAAATATAAAGAAATCATCAATCAAAACATAGCAATATAATTTTCCACCTAGACTAGCTACATCACAAGGACCAAGGAGATCCATGTGCACAAGTTCAAGTGTTCTAGATGTACTCACTTGTTTACCATATTGACATGCATCACAAAGTTTGTCTTTTTCAAATTTTATCTTAGGTATTCCTTTTACTAAGTCCTTTTTAGATATTTCTTGGATGAGGCTCATGCTAGCATGTCCTAGCCTTCTATGCCACAGCCAAAAATCATTTTCCATGGCAACCAAGCTTCTAACAGGGGGATTAGGCAAAACATTTAGAACTAATGTGTAAATATTTTCTTGCCTATTTCCAATGAACACAATATTATTAGATAGTGCACTTCTAATGATGCATATAGATGCTTCAAAAATGATTACATATCCATTGTCACATAATTGAGATATGCTAATCAAATTATGCTTTAACCCATCAACTAGTAAGACATTTTTAATGCATGGGTAGGGGAGTATACCTATATCACCAATGCCAACAATCTTACCTTTGGCATTGTCTCCAAATGTCACATGTCCACCATACTTACTTGATAGGGTTGCGAAAAGATTGATATCACCCATCATGTGTTTTGAGCAACCACTATCCAATATCCATGTGCTTCTACTTGCTTGATGATGCTTCTCCATCTACAAAAGGAGAAGAGACAATTTTAGGTACCCAAAACTTCTTGGGTCCTTAAGTTTTAGTCTTCTTAGGAACCCAAGTGAATCTAACATTAGGGTTCCTTCTTAGTGCACAATCTCTAGCCATATGGCCAAAAATACCACATGAAAAGCAACTTCCATTAAACTTTCTTAGGCTATGTGTGTGAGTATGGAAGTGTGCAAGAGCATGATTCTTTGGTGACCTCGTTTTATGTACAACCTTAGGCATGGCATTTTGTAGGGTTGTCATTTTTCCATTTAGCATGCAAAGTTCCTTTTTTACGTTTAGCATACTATCATTCAAGTGCTCTACTTCATTACTTAAGAACTTGTTTTCATTTTCCAACTTTTCATTTTCATTTTCTAAGTTTTTCTTAGCATCATCTAAGGCATGCTTCTCTTCCTTAAGGGTATCTACTTATTTCCTTAATGCATTGCATGAAAGTTGCAAGTTATCATTTTCAATCTCTAAAGATTTGTTGTCCTTTTTAAGCTCTTTAAACTTCTTCCTAATAGCATTAAATTCATCATGCATTTGATCAAATTCATTTTCTAGTTCTTCTTGCATGAATGAAAGCTCGCCAAATGTAAATCTTACCTCGTTGTCATTTGCCATGACGCAAAGATTTGTCTTTTCACTTTTGGAGTCTTCTTCACTCCTTCTCCTTCTTCTTCCCAAGAAACCATCATCTCCTTCTTCTTCTTCTTGTATTTGTCTTTCTTGTGAGGGTTGGAGGTGGAAGCCATCTTGAGAAGTGAGCAATCCTTCCTTAGATGTTCGATTTTGTTACAATTAAAGCATGTGTAGCCTCCTCTTCCCTTCCTCAGACCTCCTCTCATTAAACTCATGAATCTTCTTACCAACATCGCCATCTCTTCAAACTCATCCATCTCTTCCTCAGATGATGAGGGTTCTTCACCCCGGTGTGATGCTTTTAAAGAAATGGTCTTACCTTTGGGAGCATCTTCCTCCTTGTATTGCTTCATATGGGTCTCATGTGTCATGAGATACCCAGTGAGCTCGATGATCTTCTAGGTGCTTGTATCCTTTGCTTCCATGATTACGATGACCTTGGGCTCCCAAGCTTTTAGAAGGGAACGAAGGAGCTTCCTTACCTTCTCCTCTTCCCTTATATCTCTACCAAGGTTAGTTAATCCATTTGTAATATTTTGAAAGTGAGCATACATGGCATCAATAGATTCATGTGATAACATCTTGAATATTTCATAATCATGCATGAGTAGGTTTATCTTAGATTCTTTAACTTGTGAAGTCCCTTCATGTGTAGTCTCTAAAACTTTCTAGAGTTCATATGCAGACTTACAAGTAGAAATTCTATTAAATTCATTAATTGATAGGCCACAATATAGTGCATTGACGGCCTTTGTATTTGCATTAAAGAGTTTAATTTCTTCTTGGTCCCACTCATCCATATCCTTAGTGATTGTAGGAAGTCATTCATGCATATCTTCTAATAGGCATAGTTGTTTCCATCGAACAATGGTGGAGTATGAGTAGAGGACCCTTGAGCTAGTTGGATTTCACTAGTCATTCTAAATTGTAGGGTAGATGGTTAAATCTAATCCTACGACCTTGCTCTGATACCAATTATTGAGTGAATACCCACACTAGAAGGGGGGGTTGAATAGTGTTGGATGACTTTTAACAATATACTTCAATTTCTTTTAAGTCAATTCCAACTTCAAACGAAAGTAAGTGCAACTAAATGATGTTCGTTAACAAGTATGAAACACAATTATAAGCAATCACACAAGGCAATGCAAACTCAATAAATTATAGTGGTTCGGCCAACCGCCTACTCCACTACCTTGGCTCCACACCAAGGATTTCTAACCAAATTCTTTATAGACCTTGTGTTTCCCTTTGAATACAACCGAGGACTCAGTTCTCAACCCTTTTAGAACTCCTCAAAACTATTCACCTAGTCAAAACACAATTCTACAAAGAAAACCCTAAGTGTTTACACTAGCACACCTAGCAAACTAATCAATGAAAACCAAGTTCAAGTAATAAGTAAAATTACAATGAAAAAAGCTGAGTAAACCAAAACAAAGAGCTCTTTTCCAAGCCTTCAATGCCTCCAACTCCACAAGACATTGAGATCGAATCGAAGCCGGAGTTGAGTGAAGATGAGCGCTTGAAAGAAATCGTCGATCGGAGAGGCAAGCACAAGCAAATCAAGCTTAGAAGGCACAAATCTCTCTTTGAAAGATTTAATCAATGGTTAAGAAGTATTAATGAAGGTTGGTGAGGGGTATTTATAACCCCTTAAATGGAACAACGCTCCAACAGGCATTTTTTTGCCCGTTGGACGCCAACCGATTGCTTGTCGGTCGATCGTCGGTCGACCACCCAGCGACCGCTAGCGTTCTGTCTTTCTACAGCCATGTTCGGTCGACCAATTGATCTCGATTTAAATCCTCTATTGTCCGGTCGACCGAATTAACCACTACAAGATTTTGGCCTTGTTCTGTCGACCGAAGTAGCCACTGCCATTTTTTGGCCTTGATCGATCGACCGACGGGTCGACCGAAGTGGCTACTGCCATTTTTCTGCCTCGTTCGGTACATCGAACCTGAGCTGAGGCTGATTTTTACATTTTCTTTGTTACACGCTTTTTCATGGATTTTGTTACCAAGTTTTGACTTGGATAACTTTACAAATAGGCTTGGGATGAGATCCTAGGGATATATTACAAGGAATCTACTTGATCTGCATCCGATCCTTTCTTGACAATTTTACGTCAGAGCAAAGTTTGTGTCCTTATTGCAACCTCAACCTGAACTCAAGACTACACACATATATATTAAATACATATTTGTTATCATCAAAATAGACATCAAAGCCTAGGGGGAACCCTTGGGCCAACAATTCCTGTTTGACATAATGGAGGACAACCTCCATCTTGTGATAGACCCGCGATGTGGTGAACCGGTTGAGGAAGACACGAGAGAGATCCTTGAAGGAATTAATAGATCCCGACGAGAGGGAGGCAAACCACAACAAAGTAATTTTTTCTAGTAAGGTTAGAAAGGCTCTGCAAAGTGCGGGATCAGTTGCTCCATGATAGAGCATAGTGGTCCTCAATGCCATCAGGTGTAGGGTGGGGTCACATGTATCATCGTAAGGTGTCAGGGTGGTAGGCAACTGACTTCTTGGTGTAAGACCCAAAATAATTTCTAATATAAAAATCTATTTTGGTGCAGCGTGCCGGACCCGGGGTTAGTCGAGTCGAGCCTCGAAATCATCTCGAGTAGAAGGTAGGACTCGACTAATGAAGTATGAAGTTTAAATTTGGTTAAATGGCCCTTTCCTTTTATGCATTGATACTTCAATTGAGTTAACATCGAATCGTGTTGCGGATAGAGTCGAAACCCAAGTCGGACTCGGACTAAGTCGAGTCAAGGTTAAGTCGTGTAAGGGGGCAATTAAGTCATTGTAGATGAGGGAATAAAATCCCTCATCATTGAGCCGTGCGGCTCATCTAGGAGCCGCACAAAGCCCGATCAAGGGAGAAGGAGAAAAGAGGGAGGATAGATCTTGGTCGACGCCAGAGATCGTGTCGTCGTCGGAAGATTCGAGATCGTTAGCATTCGATTCTTCTTCTTCCTCAAGCAAAGGTGAGTGGTTGATTTCCATGAATGATTGGGCGAGGCGTGTGGCCGAACCCCCTAGGACTTCTAGGTGGAGATTTTGTCGCAAGTTTTCATCGATCTTTGGTACTTGGATCTTCGTATCGCTATTTTGTGTGTTATTGCATCGGATCTACTTCGTGTTTTTCTCGGATTTTGAAGTTATAGGGGCTGCCGAGTAGAGGGAAAAGGGGAAAGGTCATGCCTAAATTTTACCCAATTTCCTCAACGAGTATAAACCCCTTTTTCAACCGATCTTGAATTTATACCGCGTCAATGTGTAGTTTATTAACTATAAATGGAGATTGAAACTTTCCTCTAGGCCATGTAGGTTCGGCCAACCAAAGGGTCAACCCATGTCCATGGTTCGGCCGAGCAAAGAGGAGGTGCATAATGATCAAGGTCTTAGTTAGGCTAGATTGGAATTAAAACACTAGGATTGGGGTTGGTTCTTCTTCCTCGTTCTTATCCATGAGTACTCGGCCGAGCTGGAGGGAAGGAAAGGTGACCTCTAGAAACTAAACCTTCTCATTGGGAATACTCGAAACAATATAAAAGGAAAAGTTGCCTAGATTGACAATTAGAAACATAATGACATTAGGTAAGACTCTAGCTAAGGAAGGCTACTACATTGGTGCAAGTAATTAGTAGAATGGTAGAATAGTAACCATCTTAGACCTTCCCTCCTTAATTTCTGAAATTTGTGATATTATTACCATGTTAGATAATTTGAGGTGTGTGCTATTTATGGAAACTCAAAGGTAGACTAGTTAGGTTTTACACCTAAGAAATAATTTGCGAGCAATAGTGCACACATGTTTTGACCCTGAAATAAAGGGCTGAACACGGGCAAACGCTCGGGATTTTAAACAAGGAAACTCTAGGACACTTCATTGTGTGATATGTTTGTGATGGTCTGCCCAGATGCCTGAGTAGTCGGAATGATGAATGCATGACTAGACCAGTGATTGGGTCTTGAGATATCACCAGCGGGCCCGCTAGGTGTCAGACCTCAGTTGGGTGGGACTAGCTATCCCTACCCCAAACGGTGTCCGGAGACTAGCAGACCATCCTAGTCGATGGCCCGGAGACTTCTTGATTTCACTTTGCTACTGTGTGGCCCGAGTGGCCAGTGTACTATTACCATGTATGGTAGGGCTGGTTATGGCCGAAATTCCTAGATCATGAGTAGGCCCTAAGGGCCGGATGCCAAGTGGCTTAAGTAGGCCGTTATGGCGGGTTTTTCTAATATATGGTCTATACAGGACAATCCATGGGGTCGGTTGTCATATCAAAAGTAACTTACCTCCCTGACTTTGTACTATGCTGCCTTATATATTTATGCATGCTTATTGGGGATTATGTGGAGGTTCAGAAGAATCGCTCACTAAGTCCCATATGGACTCACGATTTATTTCCTGTTGTTTTGCAGAGCATGATCAGTGAGTTGGGGCTTGGCGTCATGGTGCAGCTGGAGGGCAGGCGGTGGTGCCAATCTCGTAGCGGCGTCCTATAGTCATAGTCTAGTGTCGAGTTGTTGTCATTTTCCTACACTGATAGTTGTTGTCTTTTAAAGCTTGTAATCAACTTTGAACTTGAGATGTTTCAGTTTGTGATGATGTTAGCTACTATTCTTTTTTTAAAAAAAATTGTGAACTTTTGAAATTCTAAATAAAACTGGATTGTGATTTCTTTTTATTTGATGTGTTCCGATTGCTCGTTGGTCAGTGTAGGTAGTAGGCTTTAGGGTAGTATGTAGACCCTGGCCGGTCACACGACCCTGAGTTGGGTTGTGACACTTGGCGAAAGGCGGGTCGCCATTATGTGTTCGGCGAAGGATCATGTGTCGATAGGAAGGGCAGTCCCAGCCTCTCTGGCTTTGGGATCTTCGTTTTTTCCTGGATGGGGGGTGTTGGAGACCTCGTCACGAAGGACGGGGACTGGTCTCCTCTTCCCGGATAATTGCTTTCTCCATGCTCTGAGCGCCAGCGCTCGTGGTCAGCTATGAGTTGTAAATGGGACCGTGTCAGCTTCTCGATTCGGGCTGTTAGCCATTGGTTTTCTATTAACATTTATATGCAAGTTATGCATATTGAGTTTAATTAGCAGTATACAAAGTTCAATTTGTCGTTGCTTCAATTAGCATATCGCTATATAAATATGGATGTAGCAGTATATATATTTAGATTGAGTTTAATAATTGAGTTTAATTAGCATATAGCTCAATGCTATGAATACACATATATTTATATACTAACGAATATTTACTCTTTAGTATACTTTATATATTGAACTCTCTTGCCTTGAGCCAGTTCTATCTGCAGGACATGGAAGGGGAATAGGTTTGGGTGGAAGTGGTCAATTCCATCATCATCAATAGCAACCTGCTCGATCAAGAAAGGATGATTCAACGGGATAGAACGTAAAAGTTTTAAATGTTTTGGAGATTAATGGGAAGAAATTTTCATTCTTTACTCAAATAGAGTGGCAAGATTCGATTTCCCTTTTTTTTCTTTGGGTTGCTTGGTATTTTCTTTGTGTGACTTTAAACAATCAAGGAAAAGATGCCAACGAATTCATGCATTGATGTCAACCCCCTCCCCCCCCCCCCAATCCTTCTCTACAATTAGCAGAAACCATTGCATTCGGGAGCTTTTTCTTTTCTCGAGTTTAACAATATGAAGTAGTGGACAATCTGAGAAATGTAGGTGTATATTAGTGGTGGATTTGAATTAATTTCAAGGATCTGATTGAGGTGTGTGAATACTAGTTTTAGATATTTTTATTTTTATTTCAAGGAATTGTAATTGGGTTGATTTCTGACAAATAAAATATTAGCATTTCATATAGAATATGCCTTTTGTTATGCTTTCCTAGCATTTGTTTTTTAATATATGCATTTTGTTAGCTCTCAATTTTGATTTTGTTAGCTCCCAGAAGAGAAGAAAAAAATGAACGAATGATTGGCAAGTGGTATAGTATTTAGTAGTATATAGCCATCTAATAAATTTGGAGGTCAAATTAATATAATATTTTATGGACATCTAATAGATTACCAAGTCAGGATAATATGGTAGCCATCTAATAGATTACCAGATCAGAATAATATGGTCTCCATCTAATAGATTACTTGGTTAGATAATATGAAGTTATATAAATTATTTAAAATATATAATATTCAATTTAGCCATGAAAAAATATAAAGGATATTTTTATCATTTTGATATGTACAGAACTGTGTTATAGCAAAAGAAACACATAACATGACTCTTGTTTGTATCTAGTGATTGGCGAAACAAATAGTGTACAAGGTACTATCCCAGGACATATGTTGTCCTGTCCCTATCCAGCACCGTTGTCCTATGCTGGGCATTCTGCGAATCAAACATGCCCTATATGTGTTGCTTCTATCAAGGTGATCCGGTGAGGTAAAGTAGTTTGTCATATTTTTTGTTGAGAAACATGCGCTTGTAGAATTTATATGTTCTATCAAACCCTTGAATCCTTCGTAACTCAAGGAGTTGTTAGGTAATTAGGATCTTGGGGATGTTTCTTCTTCTTCTTCCATGTGTCGAGCGAAGAGAATTGTTTCTTCCTTAAGGGGTGCATAGTATTGCTCGTTTTTGGCTAGTGCATAATAAGGAGGTGGAGCATTCTAAGGATGGATTAACTAGGGAACATATTGATAGCTTGCTACGTGAGAGCATATTGTAGGAGTGATAAACTAGATGCATATTTTTTCCATTACTTATAAATTAGTCCTTGAATCATGGATAATTCACAATATGAGGGGATACTCATGCCATCATAACCTCACAAAAAAACTTATGATGTTATCCTAGCCAATTCAATTGCTGGTGCGACACACATTTTCCCTTGATAGATATAGTGGTCCATGATGGTGAAGAAGTCATGTCTTTGATCTTCTTAGACAATCCCAACCTGTATTAGTTGTATTTAATAGTCAATTAAAAAATAAAAAACCATATATGTATTTGAAATTGATGCATTTGATAAGAAAATACAAATTAATTACTCTGCTAATTATTAAACTTTTATTAATTAACATTATATTAATTAATTAATAATTTTAAAAAATATTATTTAAAAATTCAAAATTTCTAGAATGATGGTTTTATTATATCATTATATTTTTTTAGTATAATTTATATATGATTAATTTCATTTTAGCTACTAAAAGTAATTTTATTCTCATACTATTATCCTTTGATATTTTGAAAAGATTTCACTCAAATTCCATTTTTAGAACCTTAAAATAATCTTTTAAAAAAAAATTTAGCACTAAAATTACTTTGGTTCCTAATTTGGCCATCAAATTTAAGGTATTTTAACCCAAAGTCACAAATCAAAACGGTAGAGTCTAAGTTGGATGTTCTTTATTTGGATGGAGTGTACTGTTGGGATTTCTAATGACAGCATTAGAAGGCCACCAAAATTATTAAGGTCGTTCCCCGCTTGGGCAACAACCGTTTTCTTCACCTCACAAAGAACTTATGATTGTTGTTGAGTGGTTAGAGCATTTATTGGGTGCCCCATCTTTCTTTCTGTTCCTATGTACATATTTTAACTTTCCTTCTTTTGCACTCAACTGAAAGAAGCTGTCATTGTTGAATGCTACTCCATTGGATTTTCCTCCACCTTCCTTGCTCTGCATATATATATATGCTAGGTATTGTGAAGTCTATTAATACTTGTATCTCTCTCTCTCTCTCTCTCTCTAAGATGGGAACTCAAGCAACATCATCATCGGGAAACTGTGCAAGGAAGCGGTGTAAGGTATGAAGAAGGGCCTACTTAATCGTACAATTCGCCTTGCACCGCTCCCCACTTAATATGCAGTTCTTTTCTTTGAGAGAGAACACGTAGAAATTCCCTCTAGAAAACAAAATAATTTGATGAATAATTTTTAATTCACTGCATATGAAAACAAACTCATAACCTTTAACTATCATTTCAAAGTTTCTATTCATAACTACAACTATCAAATACTAATGAAACAAATTATGAACCAAAAGAAATTGTGATTAATTATGATATATAACCTTTAAATATTGAGTGTAATTTTTTTAAAATATTATTGAGTGTAACCTTTAAAGATTGAGTGTATTTTTTAAAAAAAAAATAGAGGCCCATGAATGTCTTTGACGAATTCACTCTTTTTTTAAAAAAAATAATTGTTTAGTTTAATCAAATATTGGAATAAGCAATTCAAAAATCAAACATTCCCGAATTTTTATGTATTAAACACTTTCTTCCACACATTAATGATTTGAGACAGAATAAATACTATATTAATTAAGATTTAAGAAACAAACTACTTATGTATTAGACCTCGGTTAGAATTGCAAAAAGATTTTCTAAAACTACAAATCTCACACTATGCATTTTCCTAATTGATTTAATTTTTATTGTCATTTTAAGAATTAATTGGACCTATATCTAAACCTTGATCTTTTAATGATAAATTATTGGTAACTACTTTTGTTTCATTAAAGAAAAGTAATTAGCATTATTTTTTGTTAACTTATTGTTTATAGAGCGAGAAGGAAAAATCAGTCGATGATTGGCTTCCCATCACATCATAGAGGAATGCTAAGTGGTGGTACTCTGCTTTCCATAATGTCACCGCCATGGTTGGTGCTGGCGTGCTCACTTTGCCCTACGCCACGTATGGACTCGGATGGTACACATATTCATCACAAAACCTATATAATTCTTTTTCCAAGTTTAATGACATGAAATATTCATTATTGCTATCGATTCAATAGGGGCCCCGGTATTGTCATGCTCATCCTTTCATGGATCATCACCCTATACACCCTCTGGCAAATGGTGGAGATGCATGAGATGGTCCCTGGAAAGCGGTTCGATCGCTACCATGAGCTAGGTCAGCACGCCTTCGGCGAAAAGCTAGGCCTCTGGATCGTTGTCCCACAGCAACTTATCGTCGAAGTTGGAACCAACATCGTCTACATGGTCACCGGTGGCAAATCCTTACAGAAGTTCCACGACACTGTATGCTCTGACTGTAAGAAAATCAAGCTCACTTACTTCATCATGATCTTTGCATCCGTCCATTTCGTTCTCTCCCAGCTCCCTAACTTCAACTCCATCTCTGGCATCTCCTTCGCCGCTGCAATCATGTCTCTAAGGTACGTAACTTTCAAATAGCAAAAAACATCTGATTTGAACAACACAATAGTAATAACACAAGTCAAATGAAATCTTTTGCAGTTATTCAACAATTGCTTGGGGGGGGCTTCCTTGGATAAGGGTAAGGTAGAGAATGTAGAGTATGGATATAAAGGTTCAAGCCAAGCAGAGAGTATGTTTAACTTCTTGAGTGCATTGGGAGATGTTGCGTTTGCATATGCTGGGCACAATGTGGTGCTGGAAATTCAAGCCACCATTCCCTCAACACCGGAAAAACCTTCTAAGAAGCCCATGTGGAAAGGAGTCATCATTGCCTATGTCATTGTAGCTCTATGCCATGCCCGTCTTTGATATTAAATTCTTGATTTCAACATCTTACAATGATGGATGTAGATTTATGCCATGCCCGTCTTTGATATGATTGAAACAATGCTTGTGAAAAAACTTTACTTCACTCCAGGACTAACTCTTCGCCTTATAGTGCGCTCAGTTTATGTTGGTAAGCTTCCAATTTCCATCAACTAAATCGTGCTTGTTTCTTCTATATTCTTGATGAACTTAGCAATTCCTACCTCATTTTGCAGCATTTACCATGTTCGTTGGCATGACTTTCCCTTTCTTTGGTGCATTACTTGGCTTCTTTGGTGGTTTTGCATTAGCCCCAACTACATTCTTCGTAAGCTCTCATTACAGAACATGAAACAATGAGTGTAAACCGTTTTAGATAAGATAGTTCATGGATCAAAAAAAATAAATCACACAAACTGTAGTACAATTCTGAGTGATCTTTTATCCTTTTCAGCTTCCTTGCATTATGTGGCTTGCAATTTACAAGCCAAGAAGATTTAGCTTGTCTTGGATCACTAACTGGGTAATAAGTTAAATAACTCTACAATATTAATTTCATTGCTTCTACATCGAAGAAATCACATCTAATCATTTTTATCCTTTTTTTTGTAAGATTTGCATTATACTAGGAGTTCTATTGATGGTTCTATCACCAATTGGTGGACTACGACATATCATCATAATGGCGAAGACTTATGAGTTTTACTCATAAGTTGATACAGGTTGATAAACTGATCAATTTGATGTTATATATCGAAGTCCAAATCACACATCAAATTAGAGATACGAGTCGTCCATAATGAAATATATTATGTAATGTGATATGTATATGATAATTGTGGTCAATTAATTAATGATTGAAGAAAAAGATGTGACAAATTACTTTTGGTATTATTGTGTAGTTGGTCTTTTGATTTCTTCTCACAAAGTAATATTGCATTCTTGGTTTCGTATGTACATTGGTAAGTTATATTGCATCCTCTTCAGGTGCAAGACCTTCGACCCTATTTATTATGTGAACAAAAGTAAGCGTCTGGTTGAACAATGTATTTTTTTCTTATGATTGGTTGATGTGATTCTTTGAGTAAGACTAAGAGAGTAATAAGATAAGCTCGGTGCACCTTGCTTAACTTTGTTTGTTAAGTATCTTATAAGCCATATTAGCTTGAGATTATAATTAAAGGAGCCATATATAATCATTCATTTAATCAACTACATGATCGAAGAGAGTTGTAGAACTCCATATGATTTGCTTAACGTTCTACTGTACATACAACAAAGACAAGAAGCTAAAAGTAGCTACGTTTTGGGTGCTCTAGTTCCTAAACGAAAACAAAGGTTGTCGGCCCAAGGGTTCAACCTATGCCTCATTCTCTATTTTGATGATAACAAACATGGAACTAACTCATTTGACAAGTTTTGGGTTTAGGTTGATAGAACAATAAGCCTACGAAGTTCGTTCAAAAAATCGAATAAAATTGAGTCGAGACGGCTCTGGAGATAATCGAGTCTGACAAAATAGTCTCTAAGATAGCTTTCTGTTAGAAGTTAGTTGCACATGAGTTGCAACTGCTACTAGAACTGCTTTAAAATAGAGTTAGTAGCAGATATAAAATAACAACAAAAACACGCAAACACATAAGGATTTGTTTACGCAGTTCAGTGACAAACCTGTCACCTAATCTACGGGGCCCTCAGCGAACAGATGCCCAATCCACTATCAACAAAGTTCATTACAAGTTCCAGGGTTTCACAATACGAAATCCAACTCTCAGTACTAAAGTAAATTGGAAATAACAAACGAACTATTTGCTATTACAAGTACTAACCGACTTGCCTCTATATGACAACTCAATCATAGAGTTCTGTCCTTCACACAATCTCTATGTTGTAGTGAGTTCAACAGCCCAACTATTACGCCACAAAAGAAACTCAAGGAAACTCCTAGCTCCATGATGACCATTAACTCTACCAAATGATGACTAATGTCATAAATCAGTCCATGATGACCATAACTTCACTAAGCATCATAAATGACCATTAACTCCACCAAATGAATGACCAAGGCCATAAAGCAGTCCATGATGACCATAACTCCACTATGCATCATAAATGACCAAGTCCAAAAGTCACCATAAATGATCAAGCCCACAAAGTTAATTTGTAGATAAATACATATAATATATATATTATCAATAACCTCAACAACACTCAAGCAATATTGCAACAGCATAAACTTCACAGCAACAAGAGCAGATGTACTGACAAATGATTGACAATTTCCATAACAACAAGAGCAGTTATAACTAACTAGCAATTGATAATTTCCACAGCAACAAGAGCAGTTATAACTGACTAACGACTGATAATTTCCAGAGCAATAAGAGCAGTTGTAACTTACTAACAGCTGACTAACAACAGCATAATGTCCACTGCACCAAGAGCAGTTGCAATTGACTAACAACTGAATAATAGCCTAAATACTTTTTGCCAAATACAGCCAACACAGAATAAGCCAAACATTAGAGTAATCTGGTCCGGTTCGGTGTCTCTCCTGATCAGGTTCAATGTCGGTGCGTGGGCAGGGGAGGGGGGCGACTTGCAAAAGACACTCTGACGTTCAAGTTAGTGGGACTCTAAGGTGGTGGTAATGGAATATGGAACTTAGGTTACCAGAGGCGTGTTGTGTTTGTATTTATTGTACGTGGAGGTGAAGGCGCCACTTAGTAATCTTGCGGGGATTTTGCTCAAAATGGGTCGAGGTTGATCCCGGAGATGGTGGGCTTGTAATGGTGTATCCCTCGACCAGGTTTGGGGTCGTGGATGTCCAAGTATAGCCGGGTGGGGTCCCAGGTGGAGCCGTCTGGTTTGGTTTGAATCTAATCCCTGAGTGTGGCTGGGTGGAGCCCCCGACCGGAGCCTATTTGGTTTGGCTCGAGGCAAGTTGTGGGGCGATGTTGGGTACAATCCGACCGAGCCCAATAGTTCTAGTCCAGTTCACAGCCCCGAGCTCTGTTTGAGTTTGTAGAACTGCGTGCCGAGCTCTAAGTGATATCGACTTTTGACCTCGGCTAATCACATGGTGGGTGCACATCTGCTTATGCGACGCTTCGATATCCGAGCTGGATGTAATATCTGTGTGAGCTCGGTCGGATGTTTGCAAACTGTATGGTAGATATAGCTTGATAGGGAAGTAGTTTATAAACAAAAGCTTAGTAGGCAATTTCTGAGGTATCCGAGCCCCAACTGTGATGGGACGTGATTCTGCCCGTGAAAGAACTATAAGCGAAATGGCGACACTAGAGGGGGGATGAATAGTATATTTACTAATTCTATTAGCCCAAATCCGATTTTAATCGTTTCTTGATTAGTTTAGGTAATTTGCGATTTGATGATTGGATGCGGAAACTATAAATGATTAAGCAGATAAAACAATCAATAATAACAATGCAAACACAGGATTTATAGTGGTTCGGCTCCAATGCCTACTCCACTACCTAAGCACCCTGCTTAGGATTTCTAAACTAGTTTTACTAGATTAATTTACGTTTCCCTTACACAAAGGATTTTTCACTTGAAGAGTCTCACTCTCGACCTAAGGTACTTCCACACCCGGAAGTCTCCGTCTTCTTATCGAGAGCACTCTTCCACCTCAACCCTAAGGGACAACTAAACAAATTCTAGTAAACACTAAGTTTACACAAGTGGCTTTACTGCTTTTCACCAAGGATACCACTTCCACACAATAGACCTAACACAAGGTCTTCACAGACTCAAATCAAAAATAGTTCAAATAAATAGATAAAATACAATCAAAAGAGCTACAATATAAAACAAGATTAATAGAACTTTTTAATCCTTCAAAAACCTCCAACTCGCCAAGTAGTAGAGATTGTGTTGAAGCCCGAGTTGAGGAGCAGACGTCGCTTGAAGAAGAACTCAACAGAGAAACGGAGCGCGCTGCGATTACTCCTTGGAAGGCTTTAAATCTCCCTTAGAATGCTCAATGATAACTGTAATAGAGAGACAAGAAGCTTAAAAGAATCATATAAGGGTGTATTTATACCATGCCGAAGAAACGGCTGCTCAACGGATAGAAAACTATCCATTGCAGACCACCGATCGATTGGTCGGTTGACCGACCGATCGATCGCTCATATTGACCGCCACATTTTGTTTGTGGTCGATCGATTGACGGATCGACCGCCCAGTCGTGACTATTCATTCCCTCAATCCGGTCGACCCATCGGTCGACGCACGGATCGACCGCCCAGGCGCAATTGTTCATTCCCTCAATCCGGTCGACCCATTGGTCGACCGATGCAGGGAAGCCAAGATTGCGCGTTGCGTGATTTTTTACTTCGGTCGACCGATCGGTTGACCGCTAGGGCTACTGCCCAAATCTAGCCTTGTCGGTCGACCGATTGGACGACCGAAGTGCCCACTGCCTATTTTCGGCAATGTTCGGACGACCAACCGGTCGACCGAAATGGCTGGTGCCATTTTTCTTACCCTATTCGGTCGACCGCTTGGTCGACCGAACCTAGGTTGAAATTGTTTTTTCAGTCGATTTTCTTTCGCGCTGCATTTCCGGGTTCCGGGTTCCGACTTTCAACGACCATCAACTTAGAGAGCTTTCAAGTGATCTTTGAGCCCGTCCAATATGTCTTTGGTGCACACGTCGATCTTCGAGAAGTTTCGCGACGAACCCGAGCACGATGATCAATGTCCTTCCGATTCCCGATTTCTCCGATTTTTCTAATCGAGGACATCGAACGCTAATTGATATAGAACCTGAAAGATATTCTCAATGAAATCATTAGTTCCATGTTTGTTATCATCAAAATCGAGATTAAGACTAAGATTGAAAACCTAAAGCCAACAATCTCCTCCTTTTTGATGATGACAAACATCCTTAAGAAAATATATATTCATTAAAGCATATAGGATATCAATTAATGGATTTCTCCCTATCAACACGCATATTTATATAATTAAACTCCCCCTATCTATATGCATGGATTTCCTAAATTTTCCTCCCCTTTTCCTATAGTTCTCTCCTATATTTTCTTATACTTTTCTCCCCTTTTTACTTATACTCTTATCCCCCTTTTGACATCAATCAAAAAGGGTAAGAAATGACAATCTAAACAAAGGGATGAAACACAATTATTTTTTCATGGAGTTGAGACTCTAAGGAGTATTTTTCATGAACCATGAAAATCTCAACCAAGGGATGGAAAACAAATAATTTGATATGAAACAAAATTCATACATGATATGTTCAAAAACTAAGTATTTGAATTCAACATAAAATCATGTATGTACTCAATATTTCCATGAATATTGTTTCGTTTTCATGACATTTTTGATCTCATTCAAACTTTCACAATACCAAGATCTAATCATTTAAAGCATGTTTGAGAAGTTTGAAATGAAAATAATATCATTTGATTCAAATATGAACTTAGCATATTTTCATTTGAAATAAGCATGAAAGACATGAAAATGCTAAGTCTCAAATTTTGCTATCTACTCATGTTTTTCTCATATTTAGGCATCTAGACATCAAACATGAGATAATGTAAGTCTATGAATTAAGTTTGGGCTTAAGATGAAATTTATAATTCACTTTGTTGACTTAGGTCAACCTATGCTTCAAGTTTTCAAAGATCAAGCTTTAAGTTTATACAGAATCATATTTTGACAAATATTTTGAAACCGAATTTTTTGGACGAAAATTTTGATACCAATGCATGTATCAAGTTTGAACTCAAAATAAATTTAAAAATCAAAGTCCATTTTCATCCTATATTGATTTCATGTAAACAAATGGATCCTAGTTATCATCCAAAATATCAAAGTCATTCCTAGAAATGATTTTACTCATGAAATTGTGTGGATGATACTAGAAATGGAATCCAAATGGTGTACATGAGTTTTTATATGAAGTTTTCGAAGAAAAATCAAAGTATCGGAAAGATTAGTGTTTCAAGAATGATGATACTTTGTATTTTGAAAATTCAACTTTAAAATTTCACTATAAATTAGATTCTTGATGAAATATTTTGAATTTTTTACTGATCAAACTAGATTTTTCAATGAATGTGTAGTTTCAAGAATTAATTAAAAAGGATTTTTCTATATTTTTCTAGAAATACCTGAAATTAATACCTATTGTAGGTTGAAATGGTATTTAGGTAATTTTCAGTTATTCTTAAAACTTCTTCAATTTTCATTCAAACTTTTATGACACCACATGATGGTCATGTAAAGAGTATATGTCAAGTTTGAAATGAAAATTATGTCCTTAAGTCAAGATATCAACCTAGCATGGTTTCATTCAAAACTAAACTAGTTTTTATGAAACTTGCTAAGTTTCAATCTTAATATTTACTCATGATGTTTCAAATTTAAACCTATGGATACCTAACATGAGTAAATCTAAACATATTTCTCAAATATGGATCATTAATGAGACCACTAAGTCAATTGGTTGACTTGGGTCAACTTGGTTCAAAAAGAGGTAAACATGAATTGACCTCTATTGTCATTTTATCCATATCCATATGAATTTTCCATTCTAAATGCTTGGAAACATGTCATACCTATTCCTAAGCATGTTTATGAAGATTGGACTTAAAATGAAGTGTCCAAGTCAATTTTTTGACTTGGGTCAAACTTCTCAAGCTTAAGTCCTCTAAATTATCTTAGTTTTCAATTTGCTCAATCTCTTATGAATTTTCAATTTTAAGCAAATGACAACTAATCATTAACACACATAAACATGTTCATCAAATTTTCAACTTAAGATGAAGTCTCTAAAGAAAAGTATTAACCTAGTTCAATTTCATAAATATCATGATATCATGAAATGAGCTAAGTTATCAAGATTTTTCTTACTCATGAAGATTTAAATATTTATCATGCAAAATCAATCATTAGTATACAGAGACATCATTAAAGCATACATATTCAATTATTTTACAAAGATTTTTGCCAAAATTAAATTCATATCTTTTTCTTGAAAATTTGCCCAACTTTTCATATCATTTTTCATTTTATTTTAGATAGCATAGCTTTCCAATTCTTAACTTGCAAGTAGACATTATTAGTATCATAATGAAATAATATGTCAACATACTAAATAGCAGAAGGTTTCAAAACAATGTTCCAGTTAAAAACCTTAACCTATGTTAGATAGTGAAGATTCATTTTAAGGTGGATACCATGATATCAAAATGAATCTAGGAAGATCTTAGGATGTGAAACATTTGAGTAATAAGATCCCTTATTATGTTAAACTAGTTTGGACTTACAAGAAGGTCTCTACTAGTAAATATCAACCTAGAGCAAGTTTCATTTAATGAAATTTGCCTAAGTGCTAAGATTCTACCTACTCATGAAAATTCAAGTATTTAACATGCAATTCTAATCATTAGTATAGAGACACCAATCAACCATGAAAATTGAGGTATTAGACTAGAAATATGCAATAACCTAAAACATACCACATCCATGAATTTAGCCAAACTTTTCATTCTAATTAGCCTTCCTAAAATAAACTTATAACTTGCAAGTAAGCTTCACTAATATTTTTAGAGAAAAATATAGCTACTTAGCAAGCTAACCAAACTAAAAAGCAAAGAGAAGCATCAAATATCATTATAAAAGTTCACTTTGCTAAATAGTTCTAAATTCGTTTTTAATAAAATTAAGACATATTAAAATGAATTTTAAGAGATCACAAGAATAATAAATGAAAAATATGATCTCCAACCCTTCCTATTGGTTGAAAACCGAAAGTCACAATTAGCTACGATTTAGAACCGCAAGGTCGCTTAGGCCCATTATAGGCCACATAGGTCTCCGAAGAGACCGGGAAATCAAAAATCAAAAACATTTTTCAAAAGACTCTTATTAAGAGCGGGAAAAATGACTCAAATTGAACATGTATCATAACCAACTTAAATAAAGCAAACTAAAGTAAGGAGATGATACCAGAATGTTTGATGCCAATTTTACCTAAAGCATCAAGGTAGCTTGAAGTTGCAAACAAGGGAGGATTCATCATTCAAGTCCATGGTCAACTTCAACTCTTCACTTCTCTTTACCTTTGTGTGGTGGCTCCCCCTACAAGAGAATATGAGACTTTTGGTATCCAAATGGCTTTGGGTCCTAGGGGGTTAGTGGGCTTAAGTACCCAAAGTATCTTCACAAAACTTGGGTTCATTTTGAATGCGCAATCATATATAGCATGCCCAAATACACCACAACAAAAGCAATGTCCATTAAATTTCTTTTTGTTTTTGTTATGGACATGAGATTTATTTTTAGAATGCTTATTATTTGAACTAGGATGAGCATGAGCATTCTTAAAAGATACATTCTTCTTTTGAACATGAGGTTTAGTTGTAGAATGCTTAGTATGAGAATGATGATCAACCTTAGCATTCTTTACATGAGCATTTTTATTTTTAGAGTTCTTAAATGAGACATATTGATTCTTAGAATTATAAGAGGAAGTATTAACTTTTCTACTAAAAGTCAACATCTTATTTTTCACATCATTCATGGATTTATGCAATGCATGCAATTGAGATTTCAACATGTTATTTTCAACTTTCAATTTTTCATTCTCAATTTTGAAATCATCATTCCTAAACTTCAATTTATCTTTTAAATCCATATTTTCATGTTTCAAAGCTTTTAGCTCAAGGTTCAATGTATCATGGCAAGACTCAATAGAATTAGTCTTTAATTTGTCATTTTCTAATTCTAATGCATGTACATGTGAGCTAAGCTCTAAATTTTCTTTCTTCAATTGTTTGTTTTCTTTATCCTTTTTAACTAGCAAGGTGTACACTTTCTTATATTCTCTTACTAACTCATCATATTGCATATCATGTGAATTAGAAGAGCGAGTACTAACATTTTCATTATTATGACTAGAAGGGAGAGAGTATACCTCATCATTGGTACTCATGAGGCAAACTTTTGAAGTAGCTTCATAGTCATTGCTAGAGGGTGCTTCAAATGTGTGAGAGGTGGAGGTGGAAGCACTTGACTTCTTCATTGCTTTGCTCTTCATGCTTGGGCAATTTTTCTTCACATGCCCCTTCTCTTTGCAAGCATGACAAATTACTCTTCTTTTTCGGCTCTTTGTGCTACTTCTTTGACTAGAAGAGCTATGGGAATCAAAACCAAGATTAGTAGTAGGTGTGTGACTATTGTCATCACCACCTTCATCAAAAGTGCCAATTTCTTCGGTTTTGGCATAATCATATAAAACATTTAACGAGGCCCATAAATCAAAAGCCGAAGAGCAATGCATGACTTTTTCTAAGATGTCATTTGGTAATGTGCAAAGAATACAATTCATGGCATCTCCATTATATATACTTAAACCATTTTTTATCTAATTCATTCCAACCATGCATGTCAACCTTAGCTTCAATAAATTCCCAATGTAGCATGTTAAAGACTCCAAAACCTTTAGTCTTTAAGTAATTATACATCATATACTCCAAAACCAAAGTTCGAGTTATTGAACCTAGGAGGAGAAGACGCAACACTCTCTAGAGCCATTTCTACATCGAGACTAGGTGTAGACGAGATGCTGAAATCTCAAGCTACGAACCCGCTCTAATACCAAATGTAGGCGAAATGGCGACACTAGAGGGGGGATGAATAGTGTGTTTACTAATTCTATTAGCCCAAATCCGATTTTAATCATTTCTTGATTAGTTTAGGCAATTTGCGATTTGATGATTGGATGCAGAAGCTATAAATGATTAAGAAGGTAAAACAGTCAATAATAACAATGCAAACACAGGATTTATAGTGGTTCGGCTCCAATGCCTACTCCACTACCTAAGCACCCCGCTTAAAATTTCCAAACTAGTTTTACTAGATTAATTTACGTTTCCCTTACACAGTGGACTTTTCACTTGAAGAGCCTCACTCTCGACCTAAGGTACTTCCACACCCGGAAGTCTCCGCCTTCTTATCGAGAGCACTCTTCCACCTCAACCCTAAGGGACAACTAAACTAATCCTAGTAAATACTAAGTTTACACAAGTGGCTTTACTCCTTTTCACCAAGGATACCACTTCCACACAACAGACCTAACACAAGGTCTTCACAGACTCAAATCAAAAATAGTTCAAATAAATAGATAAAATACAATCAAAAGAGCTACAATATAAAATAAGATTAAAAGCACTTTTTAATCCTTCAAAAACCTCCAACTCGCCAAGTAGTAGAGATTGGATTGAAGCCCGAGTTGAGGAGCAGACGCTGCTTAAAGAAGAACTAAACAGAGGAACGGAGCGCGCTGCGATTACTCCTTGGAAGGCTTTAAATCTCCCTTAGAATGCTCAATGATAATTGTAAGAGAGAGACAATAAGCTTAAAAGAATCATATGAGGGTGCATTTATACCCTACTGAACATTTATACCCTACTGAAGAAATGGCTGCTCAATGAATAGAAAACTATCCGTTGCAGACCGTCGGTCGATTGGTCGGTCGACCGACTGATCGATCGCTCACATCGACCGCCGTATTCTATTTGTGGTCGGTCAACCGCCCAGACGTGACTATTCATTCCCTCAACCCGGTCGACCTATCGATCGATCGACGCAGGGAAGCCAAGATCGCGTGCTGCGCGATTTTTTACTCCGGTCGACCGAAGTGCCCACTACCTATTTTCGTTAGTGTTCGGTCGACCGAACCTAGGCTGAAATTGGTTTTTCATCCGATTTTCTTTCACGCTTCATTTCTGGTTCCGGCTTCCAACGACCATCAACTTGGAGAGCTTTCAAGTGATCTTTGAGCCCATCCAATATGTCTTTGGTGGACACGTCAATCTTCGAGAAGTTTCACGACGAACCCGAGCGTGACGATCAATGTCCTTCCAATTTTTTATTTCTCCAATTTTTTCGATCGAGGGCATCGAACCCAAGGTGATTTTTGGGTCTATAAATTGCCCCCTGCGTATTGTGTATATTGTCGAGCATGGAATGGGAGGTTTCGAAGATCACTATCCCTCCGGGATTTACTCTTATTTTGCTAGGGAAGAGTTTGTTATTCTCTGTGATTTTGTACTATCGGGCTTAAAGATGAAGGCAAGAGATGTGATTCTAGCCGTGAGTCTGTACCATCGGTTCTAGCCATCTCCTTGGTTCAGGTGTCGAGGGAGGCGTCATGCCGGCTGGAATCTTGTTTGTGGTTCTCAGCTTGTCGTGTCGAGGCTTTGAACTCTTTCTTTCCCTGCCCTTCAACTCCCGAGTTACGGGAAGTCCGCATTACCAGTACCGTATGGGGGTTAAATCTTGGTACGGGACTGTTGGCCAGAACATCTATCATGTTCCTTAAGGAGAACGTCTTTGTGACTATCGTGCTTCTTGGGAGCTGTACCTTTTATGGTTTTATTTTATTTTCTAAGTTACCCTCCAGGGGTTTGTAAGTGTAAATATCCCTTTTTTGGGCTTTATGAATGAAAAGGATGTCTTCTATATTCATCCCTATTGTGTTTCTTTGTCGAGTTTGATCAGCTCTTTGATTTGTTGAAGCTTCATTATCTGCATGTCCTGGTTAGAATAATATCTAAACTTGGGGTTACTTGTTTGGTGTTTGTGAGTAAGGCATTGCGGTTGGAAATAATGGCATGGTAGCCGACTACACAAGCTAGTGGAAATCGAGTCCTGATCGCCTGAGGGCACTGAGACCGAATGTTGTGGCTCTAGAAGCCGAAGACCACGCTCAAAGGTTCCAACCGAGCTCGCTGGGGAGCATAAGGTAGGACCGTGCGCGAGGAGTCAAGTAAGGGCTCTGAGACCAGAAGTAGCAACTCTAGGGGCCGATGATCAGACTCGATCGAAATCGAGCTCGCGAGAAGCGCGCTTGGGGTCATGTTGCTTATTAAGAGCGTGACGAGCTGAGTCGAGGGCCACATTTAGGGCTGAAGAGAAGACTCGGTGAAAACTGAGCTCGCCAGAAGCACACTTGTGGTTGTGTTCCTCACTTAGAGCATGTTGGGTTGAGCCGGTGGCCACATTTAGGGATAAGGACCAGACTCGATAAAAATTGAGCTCGCGGGAAGCGCGCTCAGGGTCGTGTTGCTCATTTAGAATGAGCCAGGGGCCACATTTAGGGTTGAGGACCAAACTCGGTGAAAACCGAGCTTGCAAGAAGTGCGCTTGTCATCGTGTTGCGCGCTCATTTAGTGAAAGAAATTGTCACGCCCCAAAACTGAGTCACGTGACCGGCCAGGGTGCAGTCAAGCACTCCGAAGCCTAACCCATTACATAAGCCTCTAAATAGATACATCTTGAAAACAAAATTTTTATAACATAACTAAGGAATAGTCGATAGCAACTCAGAGACAAAAACATGATCCACATAACAGATATCTCACAAAAATGATTCAACTAAAATTTAAACATCTTCTAGGGCACTCTAAAGGCTATAATTCCTCAGTTCTCAAACAAGACTCTACTCGACTTGACTCGACTACGCCAACCAGCTCACGAGATCGCTATAGGAGTCCGTCCTCATCAGCTGCGCCATACCTCAGGGTCACGCTATGCAAAACAAACATGAGAGTAAAAGTGAGTACAAAACTCAGTGAATGGTCTCCCAATCCTCAATAAATGGAATCCAGTAATGACAAAACATGCAATATATCAAGTGAGTGCGGATGCCAACTTAATTATGTAAGGAATGAACTCTCATCTGACTCTACGGAAAACGCTTTCTAAATTCCGAATCCCAATTTGTCACTTTTCTCGGTTTCACTGATCTAGGAAGGCAATCTAGACTCAGTGTCCAACTATCTCTCCCCCTTGGGTACACTGGTCTAGGAAGGCCCTCTAGAACCAGTACCCACTATTTTTATGTCCGGCCCTCTAGACTCAGTACCCACTAAATCTTTTCTTAGGTTCACTGGTCTGGGAACACCCTCTAGACTCAGTACCCACTAAATCTTTTCTTAGGTTCACTGGTCTAGGAAGACCCTCTAGAACCAGTACCCAATTGAATCTCTTCTCGGGTTCACTGGTCTAGGAAGACCCTCTAGAACTAGCACCCTCTGTATCTCTGCTCGGGTTCACTGGTCTAGGAAGGCCCTCTAGAACCAGCACCCGTTGTATCTCTGCTCGGGTTCACTGGTCTAGAAAGGCCATCTAGAACCAGCACCCGCTCGGTCGAGAAGGCCCTCCGACCCATGATCGCTCGTACGCTATGTGTACCACTCGGCCTGCATACGGCCCGATTAACATGTGCTACGGAAATTCGAGCCTACTGAAATCATTCATTTCCTAACCACACATTACTGTTCAAGTTCCCTAAGTACTTTCTATGTTTCCAACACATATCTTACACGAAGATCGGTAAGTTACATCAGTACCTTTCGCATTAAATTGATTACCCAAATTGCTAAAATAATTCAGCATATCATTGTGTATAATTTCAGCACAGCAATGTATATAATTTCAGCACGTCATCATGTATGATTTCAGCAATTATGCATTAAAAAAATCAGTATATAACTATGCAAAATCAGCCTCTATAATCCACTGTCGATGACGTATTTAAATAAATTTGATTTGTCTAACCAAGCAATGCTCTCTATTACATGCGGCTACAAGGAAGGATCGAGTGTGCAGCCCTTAGAAATAACTTGATGTCCTATTTTTTTTCATTCTAAAAGAAAAAGGCCATACTGTCATTTCAATCACATGCATTTTAATTCATAATACCCAAAGCAATAAGCATCTATAAACTCCACATAGCGTGTCCAAGTTTTCAAGAAACAAGAAATTGGAATTTGTCTACAATAAAATATTGGAGAATCAATGGTGTCAGGATCCTTATTCTGCTGCCGCCAAATCAAAGGAACCAAAAGCAAGAAATTAAAACAGGAAACCGGCAGAGAAATCATCATTTTTAGATTATACTACATAACAGAAGATCGACATTCCAATCTCACGGTGATCGTCGCAGAGCTTAATTATGAAGGCATCATTATGAAGGCACGAGTATTAGTTTTCTCTCAAATTGAAATCGCCAAACCAGAGCATGAAATCAAATCAACCTTAGAACGAAATCAATTTTGGGTAGATACAAGAAAACAAATCACATGACTGTGAGAGGGAGGAATCAAATCCACAAGAAGAAAACCCTTGATAAGGAATCATAAACCACTCACCGGAAAGAAATCGGAGAGGACAAGGAGTAGGGGAGGCCTAGCGGTGCTCGACGCCGACGACTCGCAAGTTCCGGCCGGACCGGACACCCCCGATCCACTTCTTGGTCGCCGCCCTTTTCTCCCCAAAGGCCTCGGGTTGCATGCGGCTACTGTGGCCGTACGCCCCAGGCGCCCAGGTAGATATAAATTATTATTTTTTTATTTTGGCTGAAATTACTATTCTGCCCCTAACTTAAGTGGTTCATTAAATCTTCTATATCTCACCCAATCCAAGTCCAAATTTGGATCCGATTGAACCGTTGGATTCCACTCGGAGTCCTCTTAAAATACGTGACGCATAAAATATTTTACCATTTAAATTTTTAATTAAGAGAATTTCTAGAGAATCCGGGTCTCACCTCAAGCTAAGCGTCAATGCTCAAGTCCGCGCACACCATCTCGCATCACACGCAACCCGCTGAAATCAATACACATAAAATATTTTAGTGGGTATTACAATCTCCAACGAACAATTGACGATATTTCTCCATCATATCATTCTCCAAGACTCATTCTCCAAGACCCAAGTCGCCTCCTGGCCCGAATGGTGTTCCCATCGCACATTTACCGAGGGGACCTCCTTAGACCTTAATTTCTGAACCTGCCTGTCCAGAATCTCTACAGGCCTTTCCTCATAAGAAACAGCTGCGTCAACTTCAATCACAGTAGGCTCCAGCACATGAGAATCATCTCTAACATACCGCTTCAGCATGGAGATATGAAACACGGGGTGAACCTGGCCTGCTCATGCTAGGCGGTAAGGCAAGCTCGTATGCTACTGCCCCTCTCCGGCCGAGAATGGGGAACGGTCCAATGAACCTAGGACTTATGTTCCCTCGCTTGACAAACCTCACCGCTCTTTTCATGGACGACGCCTTCAGGAACACCTAGTCCCCCACCGCACACTCTAAGTCCCTTGATCTGCCATCAGCATACATTTTCTGCCGACTTTGAGCTACCAACAATCAGTCCTTTATCACCTTCACCTTTTCTACGACATCATGCACCCAGTCTAGCCCTAACGTCTGAGTCTCACCCGCCTCAAACCATCCTACTGGAGACCGACACCTCCGCCCATAAAGGGCCTCAAACGGAGCCATGCCAATGCTACTATTGTTATATGCAACTCTACTAGTGGCAGGTACCTCTCCCAACCATCCTCAAAATCCAACACACATGCCCGCAACATATCTTCCAACGTCTGGATAGTCCTCACTGATTGCCCGTCAGTCTGAGGGTGAAAGGTTGTACTAAATCGGACCTGAGTACCCTGCGCTTCCTGGAAGGATTGCCAAAACCGAGCGATGAATTGGGTGCCCCTGTCAGAAATGATCATTATCGGAATCCCATGGTATGCCACTATTTGGTCCAGGAAAAGCCTAGCATATTGCTCTGCTGAAAATGTTATCTTGACCGGAATAAGGTGTGCCGACTTCGTCATACGATCCACCACGACCCATATGGAGTCATGAGCTCCTCTCGACCTCAACAAACCAGTCACCAGATCCATAGTGATCTTCTCCCACTTCCACTCAAGTACATCTAAGTTATGGAGCAATCCCGCAAGTCTCAAGTGCTCTGGCTTAACCTGTTGACAGGTCAAGCACTTGGACACATACTTAGCCACTTCTCGCTTCATTCCGTTCCACCAATAATGCTACCGCAGGTCACGGTACATCTTCGTGGCCCCTGGGTGCACGGTGTACGAAGAGCGATGACTCATCTCAAGAACCTACCTCTTCACTTCATCCATATCGGGTACCATAATTCTGTCCTTGTATCTCAGGATGGGTTTCCTACTCAAGGCGTTAGCAACAACATTCGCCTTACCAGGGTGGTACATTATGGTGCAGTCATAGTCTTTAAGCAGCTCAAGCCATCTTCTTTGCCTCAAATGCTATTCCTTTTGCGTCAGCAAATATTGAAGACTCTTATGATCTGTGTAGATCTCACATGTCTCGCCATACAAGTAATGGCGCCAGAGCTTTAAAGCAAACACCCTATTAATTAAATAATGTAAAATTGCCCCTTGCGAACCAACATATCATAGATATAAATATCCAAGTAAACCATCAAAAACATTAACGCAATGTTCATGCCCACCTCTTGTGAGCGCTCGCGCACGGACCTACACAGGCCAATCTCGGCCGATACCATATTCATAAACCATGCAATAACAGGCATACAAGTTGAGGATGACGTTAGGAAAAGCCCTCTAACGCATACACACGGCACCACCGGATAGGGTGATAGGAAAGCCCTCTAGCACGCACCCATCCATAGGACTAGTAGCCCACGAAACGGTGTGTCGAACTGGCTCTCCTCAAATTTCTACATCCACTAGCAGATTTTTTTTTCAGTTTCAGTTGTTGTCTTAGAAAATTCATAACTAAATCAATTCTTACTCTTTTTCCTCCAAACCATATTCATATGGGTGTTCACATACCCCACTACGAATTCCCAAAATTTCAATGTCATTGGACAAGGTTTCATTCCCTGAATATTGTATCTAACTTTCAACTTTTTACAATTTTTGCTATATGCAGAAATAGACAGTTTTAGGTAGCCTTCAAACTAAATTTCTAAATCCAATCTACTCGACTCGGAATTCGCTAAAATTTGGTGTGGAAGCTACACTAGTATCCTACAATCTTACCCCCAGAGTTTGCACTAAACGAACGACTTTTCAGTCTCCGTACTAAGGGTCCATTTTGCATAGAAATAAAATTCTGAGCAATTTTTATTGTTATGACTTTATGAACACCAAAATATTCATACTTAAGGTACTGTTTATCTAGCTCTTAACCAACCCTAACAAGCATTGTTCACGACCATAACAGTGATGAATACATCACGAGTTTTCAACATGAATATAAACTATCAATCCTGAAATTTCAGCCTCTATATATTCTCAAGAAATTTCAGCAAGCATCTATAGGAAATTTCAGCACATCTCTATGGGAAATTTCAGCACGCATGAGATAGATTTCAGCACACTTGATATAGATTTCAGAATGATAATTTCCGCACACATGCCATAGATTTCAGCATGATAATTTCAGCACACTTGCTATAGATTTCAGCATATTTGATATGAAATCAACATATGTTTTCATCATACATGATATAAATTCAGCATGCATTTCAACATAACAACTTACAAGGTAGAGTGTATATTACAGTTTCAAGGAAATAAAGTATACAAAAATTAGTATGCTATTGGTAGAAAATTTCAGCAAGCATAATGTTCATAGCAGAGAAATTTCAACATGAGACCATTGTAACCAACTAGATAGAAATCCATTATTTCTAGAACCCAGAGCTCAAGTACCCATTCCAACATCAACTAAGGCAATCAAACTAAGAGTCTTACTCTAAAACTTAAGGAATTTCCGCAAGCAAATAGGACACTTGAGTTGGATTGTCCTACACCAAACTCGCCCATGTCTCATATCTGATTGGCTACCATAGGGTTGCTCCTATTCTGTTGCCCCTATTCACATGGCTGCCATAGTTAGCGAAAGTGCGGAACTCATCGTGGAATGGGTGATCCACATTGCCTCACTCTTCCTTGATTGGTTGCCCCCTAAGGAGGTTCTAGGGCTGCTCAATCTCAAATTTCCTTAAGGGAGTTATCTCCTTACCGAATCAAATCAAAAGGGTAGTCATCAACCACGAAATCATCAAGAAGAAAGAAAATTTCAGCACACACATCCTCCTGAAAATTTCAGCCAGCAAGCAAGAGGAAATCATCAAGGGTTTAGGCCAAGAACCACTCATGACTGCCTTACCCTGAGCCGGTGGAGATCCTCGACCGCCAAATTAGAAAGTTGAGGTCCAAAAAAATCCCCCTGGTAAAGGTTAGATGAGAGCACCACTCCAGGCAAGAAGCTACTTGGAGGTAGAGCGAGACATGAGAGAGCACTACCCTTCCTTGTTCGAAGAATTGGTAAGTCATTATAATTAAGAAAAATTCGAGGACGAATTTACCTTAAGGGGGGAAGGTTGTAAGACCCGAGGTTTTCTAATATATAAAAAATTTTTGGTGCAGCGCACCAGATCGGGAGTTAGTCGGGTCGAGTCGCAGAATCACCGCGACTAGAAGGTATAATTTAAGCCTTGTGGAATTTTATTTGATAAATGTTCCTTCCTTCTTAATCATAAGATGCTTTAGTAGAGTCGAGTCTGTAATCATGTTCGCGGATCAAGTCGGGGTCAAACCGGGCTCGGATTGAGTCGAGTAGGGGCTAAGTGAATGGGAGGGGCATAATGGTCAATGGAAGATGAGGGGATTAAACCCTCATCCCCCTAGCAGCCGTGCGGCTCATTATTGGAGCCGCACGCAGCCCGAGAAAGGAGAGGGAGGAGGAGAAAGTTTGGAGACGACGCCGGATTCATGCCACCGTCGGAAAGATCAAGATCATCGTCGCTCGTCCATTCTTCTTCCCTGATCAAGGTGAGTGGTCGAATCACGGCTTGTAGGTGAGGCGTGTGGCCTTGCCAAATAGATGTGATAAATCGAGGTTTTTGCGCGTCGTTTCTTGTCGATTGATGATGTTTCTCGAATTCTCAAGTTAGGTTCTTCATCGTTGTATGGATTTTGTCATTAGACGATCATTTTGTGGTGATTCAAGGGCCGGCTAACTAGAGGAAAAAGGGGAAGGTCATGACGAAATTTTCCCCAATTCCCTCAAGTGCTTTAAACCTTGGATCGATTCTTTTTTTTTATGTAGATAATTTTGTGCAGCTAGATCTTGTGATTTCATGGTCAAATTAAACTTTCTTTCCCCTTTAAGAAGGCTCGGCCGACCATGTACCCTTGCTTAGGGTTCAACCGAGTGGAGAGGAGGGTGAATTTGATCGAGTATTTTGATTACATCTTTTAGGGACGATGTTCGTCGATTGAAATTGTAGATTTAGCGATTGACGAATGTATTATAATTTTGAGTAGATACATTTTTAAGATTTGTAGAAGAACACCTCCTTTAATGCGCATATATGACAAAATACTAGGTATGGTATATGATTTATGACGTTTTCTTCATCGAAATCCTAATGTTATTATTGAAATTACCATGCTAGATCAATTGCTACCTTGCTGGAATTTATTGATTAAATGCAAAATTTAATTACTTTATTGTTGAAAGCACGATGTTACTTATGGTAGTAGTTTTAGAATAATTTCCTTATAACTTATGTGTTGTGGCATATTTATATTTGGACATTTCTACACTTATGCCATGTAATCTACACTTAAGGAATATGGCAATGACGCTTAGGGCTGAGCATCGGGCGGGTCGGGTCAATACCCGACCCGACCCAATCGGGTATTAACCCGAAAAGTTCAAAAAAATACTCGACCCGACCCGAATAACCCGAAAAAATTGGGTCCTGACCCATTTAATCCGTTTAACCCGAAATATATCATCCCTTCACTATCCTTCAAAGTTTCAACTCCATAATTCAACATACATAAGTAAAATGAAAATTACACATACCATTACCACATAACTAAAATCTAAAATTACCACATAACAACAACTTCCATTCCTAAGATGAAAATTACACATACAATCAAACTTAAACATACAAACACATAACTAACATTGAAAATTACCACACAATACAATAATACATAATAACTAGTAGTCTAGTAACCCGCTTCTACAATTTACACTAAGTCCACAATTCCACAATACATATTACATAACCATTATTCATTAATCACATTCCACAAGTCTACAAGACTACAACTACAAAGTCTACAAGTGTAACAAGGTCACAAGTCACATACAAGACTACAAGTCCACACTCCACATTCCACAATACATCCACAAGACCACAACTCCACAAGTCTACAAGTCACATACAAATACAAGATACAAGTTCAACCTACAAGATGAAAATTACACTAACTCGCTAAGTAAATAACCAAAATGAAAATGAACAAGTCCACAATTTCATTCCAAATTCATATAAAATTTCACAATTTCATTTCACACTTCAAGTCTTCAACAGTTCAACACTTCAACCTACAAAATGAAAATTATGACGAAGAAGTCAATAATATATTAAAATTGTAACTAACATTAAAAATATCTAAAAATTGAATTAATATTTACCGTACTCATTCATGTAAGTCTATGATGTCCACGTTAGATGATGATACTCCCACATTTGCACTTGATTGGGTCCCTTGACTATCTTTTTTATTGAACTTTTCCATTTCTAATAAATAGACATAAAAGAAGTAAATAATTGAAATAAACAAACATTAAATAAGTTAAATAATAAGCATTTTAAAAAAATTCTCACCATCCTCAAGCTTCTCAATCATTTCCAAATCTTCTTCAACTCTTATATGCTCATGACTTTGTCGAAGCCAATCTTGAGTGCATATCAAAGCCTCTACAACCTTAGGAGTTAAAGAACTCCTAAATGGATCAAGCACTCTCCTGCTAGTGCTACATGCGGACTCTGAAGCCACTGTAGAAACTGGGACAGCTAGAATATCTCAAGCATACTTGACAACACCGGAAATCTCTCAGAATTAAGCTTCCACCATTTCAACAAATCAAAGTATCCTTTATCATCCTCATATGCAGTTTCATTCAAATACATATCCAGCTCAGTTTTTCTATCCCCAACTGTCCCACTTTCTACCCTTTTACGCTTGATCCTTTGTTTCAGAAGACCTCTTTGCTCCATACCCTCACCAGTTGAGACTGAGGTTGGTTGGGTAATAAGTGAGGAGCTAGGATCAGGTTGTAGTTTCTTTTTGTACTCCTCAAACAACTCAAACATGGCAATTTTCACACCATCAAATAGGTTCTTACCCTTCTCATCACCATAAATTTGTTGTAAAGCATCCTCCATATATTCAAACTTTTCATGGGGATCAAGAGCCATGAAAATCAGTTTATTCATTCTATCATAATCCCCCCAATCCTTGTCAAATTTACTTTGCATACTCATTGTCATATCTCTCAACTCAACATCATCACTTTCTTTCCAATCAAACAATTTAACATATAAGTCACTAATTTTAGTCCAATAAGTATTAGAAGTGACATAAATGGAACTAGAAATATGTAGAGTAGTAAGATAAAACTGATGCAACATCTTAGCCAACCTCTTAATCAAATGCCAATCAATAAAACTAGGGATACCCCCTTGATCATCTGATTCTGCTTCAACCCTAAAATAGGGCTCTGCACTCTCAAAAGCATCAAATGCCCTCTCATAATTCAGAGCAAAGCTCAACATCAAATAAGTGGAGTTCCACCTAGTTGGCACATCTAAAACCAATGACTTGTTGGACCATTCCATACCTTCAGAATCAACACACTCCTTAAACTTCTTCATTCTAGTATGTGATGATCTAACATATTTAATTGCATTCCTAATATTTATCATAGAAGTTTTCACATCATTCAACCCTTCCTGAACCACTAAGTTGAGTATGTGAGCAATACACCTCACATACATATACTTACCATTTGCCACAACTTTCCCTGTCACTGTAATTTTTTTTCTCAATGTATCAATCATGTTTTGGTTGGAAGAAGCATTATTAGATGATATAGAAAAAACTCATTCAATGCCTCATTCATTCAACATCTTTTCAAGCTCAGATGCCATTGCATCACCCTTATGACTGCTAATTGAACAAAAACTCAAAAAAAAATTATTCAACTTCCAACATTGTCAATGAAATGAGTAGTTACAACCATGTAATTTAAATTTTGCACAGAAGTCCATGTATCAGTGGTAATGCAAATAGACTGAGAATTATTTCTAATGAACATCTTCAACTTTGCTTTTTCATCCTTAAACAGTTGTGAACAATCCCGTGATACCGTCCATCTAGAAGGCATTTTAAACTTGGGGTTTAAACTTTGCACAAACTTTTTAAACCCTTCCCCTTCAACAAATCTAAATGGAAGCTCATCAAGAACAATCATCAATGAAAGACACTTTCTACTATATTCTTGATTAAACTTCCAAGCACTTAACACCCCCATATTATCATCCTCAATTGATGATTGCAAAGATAATTTCTTCTGTCTAGTTTCTACACTATGTGGGTGCTTCTTGCAATTATTCAAATGGTTGTGCAATGAAGTTGTGTCATGTTTCTTAACATCACAATAAACCTCTTTAGCACACTATAAACACTTGTCTTTTCGGACACCTTGAACAACATAGACTTCTTCAAAGTGTGTCCATACAACCGACCTTTTAGAACTAGCCCTCTTCTTTGGAAGTGGTGCCTCTGCCTCATCAGCTTTGCTTGATTCACCTTCCTTGGTATATGGTGCTTCATCTATCCTTTCTCGTTCTACTTCCATATTGTCACCCATCTAAGAAAAAATAAGACATCAACTTAATCACCAATAGCCACAACTTATCCTTAATTCAATCAAATATCAATCAAATAACAATCTATCCTTAATTAATCATAATTTATCAAGTACCAATCAAGTATACTTAAATGGTTAAACAAGTGTCCTATACTTAATCTATATCAATCAAACAACTATATCAAATTATCAATCAAGTATCCTATACTTAATCTATACTTAAATAGTTAAACTAATTATCAAGTATTAATAAAGTATAATAGTATATCAATCAAAGTATACTTAATCTAAACAATCAAAGTGTACACTGATAAGTCTAATATATTACAAATTTAAGCATAATTTATCAAGTATCAATCAAGCATTCAAGCATATCAATCAAACTATCAAAGTATACTACTATACTTAATCTATACTTAAACAAATCTATAAGTATAACTAATCTATACTTAATATATACTTATCAATTATACTTAATCTAATAATCTATCAAAATCAAAATTAAAATTAATCAAATCAAAATCAGACGAGCAGTGTAGCCTAACAAAATTATAAAAATCAAAATTAAACAAATCAAATACATTATTAGTTAATAGTTATTACCTATTTAGTATTTACCTGTAGGCTGTAGCAGTGTATCCTGTCGCTGGCACTGCACAAGAGTGCAGGACTGTTGGAGGCTTGGAGCAGACGAGCAGTTGTTGCCGGATCGCCGGCGGGCAGCAGTGTCGGGACTAGGGAGGAAGAGTGGAAGAGTGGAGGACTCGGGAGTCGGGACGAAGGAGTGGAGGGCTATCGTGGACTCGCGGTGTCACCTATCGCCGCTGTCGGGCAACAACAAGGAGGCTGGAGGATTGGCATCGGTGACTCGGTGCATCGGTAGGCCAGCGGGGTGGGGCGACTGAGTCCTCGTCGAAGAGTCGGGATCAGTGACGGCGATTAAGGGCTTAAGAGTTCGGGCAGAATCGTATCGATGTAGGTAGAGATGACTGGCGAGTGGTGAGAGAGGGGAGTTGGGCTTCGATCAAATGGTCAATGCCTCAAATCCTCAATGGGTCAGGACTCGGGACTCCGGACTCGGGACTCTGTACTCGGGCGAGTTAAGTTAAAATCGGGCGAGTCGGGTTAAACAGGGTTTTCACCCGAACTCGACCCGACCCAAAAATTTATATGAAATTTTGAAAATTTTAACCCGACCCGTTATACCCAAATAATCCGATCCGATTGAGTTTTTGGGTCAATTTTGTCAGGTTTTTTTGGGTTGGATCGGGTTTTGCTTAGCCTTGATGACGCTAGATGACTATAAGGAAATTATAGGGTGTTTAAATTGTCGAAAAAACTTGAATGTAGACAAGCTAGGTTTCACACCTAGGGAATAATCAGCGGGCGGTAGTGTGCGGCTGATGTGGCCCGAAATAAGGGGGCTGGATACGGGTGAATGCTCGGGGTTTTAAATAAGAAAACTGTAGAACACTTTGCTTGTGTATTGTGATTGCGATGGTCGGCTGAGAAGCATGGACGATCGAAATCACTAATGCTTGATTCAGCGGGTGATTAGGGTCTTGAGATTGCACCAGCAAGCCCGCTAGGTGTTAGACCTGGGTGGCAGAGGGTCTTGAGATTCTGTCAGTGGGCCACGCTGACGGTAGACCCGAGTTGGGTGGAACTAGCAACCCCTAACTCGGTGGGTTCCGGAGACTAGTTGACCATCCTAGTCGATGGCCCGGTAATTGTTTGACTTTCCTTATGTGATGTGTGGGCCGTGCAATCGAATTATTATTTTGTGGTAAAGGCCGAGCAGAGCCGAGCCACCTGTTCTTAAACAAGTTCTAGTGGCCGAGTGTTGCCCAGGCTGGTAGGGTTGTTTGGGCCAATTGTATGATTTATGCAGGATGGCCTTTGGGCCGGTCGTCATATCATGATTAGATCAGATCCCTAAATTTATAAATTGCTGACTTATATGCATGCTATTATTGAGGATTTATGTGGTGGTTCAGAAGAACCGCTCATTGAGTCCCAATGTGACTCACGATTTATTTCTCTTATTTTTGCAGAGCCCGACCAGTGAGGTGAGGCTGGAGTCATGGTGCAGCTGGAGGGCAAACAGTGGCGTAGATCTCGTAGCAACGTCCAGTAGTCGTAGTCGTGATGTCTAGAGTTGTGTTTCTCTTATATACACTGAGAGATGTTAATTTGAAAAATATGTATTTGACTTTAACTCGATTGTTCTTAATAGTTGGTTTTTTTTGTAACTCTTTTTAAATTGTTGAACGTTCTTTAAAATTAAATAAAAGTTTGCATCGTTGTTCTTTTACTCGTATGTTTTCTGGTTAGCGTGTATTCTCAGTATTTTGTTATTCAGTGTATATGGTAGGCTTCAGGATAGGACATAGACCTTGGCCGGTCACGCAACCCTGAGTTGGGGCATGACAATAGGTTTAAATTTAAAAAACCATGAGTAAATGATAAGATTGACACTTAGCAAGTTTCATAATAACTAGCTTAGTTTTGAATGAAACCATGCGTTGTTGATATATTAACTTAAGGACATAATTTTTATTCCAAACTTAACATACACTCTTTACATGACCATTATATGGTGTCATAAAAGTTTGAATAAAAATTGAGCACGTTCTGAAAAATGACTGAAAATTATGGAAATGTCATTATAATTTCAGCATTTTTATCAATTATAGAAAAATATAGAAAATTGATTTTGCAATGATTCTTGAAACCGCACTTCTATTGAAAAATCTAGTTTGTTGTGTAAAAATTTCAAAAAAAATTCATCAAGAATATGATTTATAATAGAATTTTGAAGTTGTATTTTTGTAACACAAAGTATTAATTACTTGAAATACTCATTTTTCCGATATTTTGATTTTTAGTCAAAAAACTTCAAACGAAACTTTGTGCATACTATTTTGATTCTATTTCTAATATCGTTCTCTCTATTTTTTGAGAGAAATTATTTCTAAAAATGATTTCGATATCTTGAGCGATATCTTAAAAATGAATTTTTGGTTGAAATCGAGATCGGTTGAAAAATGGACTTAGAGAATTCATTTTGAGTTCAAACTTGACACATGCATCTCAAATGATCACTCAGCGATATCTGGAAAGTTTGAATCGAAAATGACAACTTTAGAAAAAAAAGCTAATATTTACGAAAATATCACTAAATTTCAGTTATTTTTAGAAAAATGCAGAAAATTGATTTTTTGGATGATTCTTAAAACTACATGTTCAGTTAAAATCTAGTTTCTTGCATAATTTTTTTCAAAAATTTTCAGCAAGAATACGATTTAATATGAGTTTTTGAAATTGGATTTACAAACTTTCAAGTATTGTTCATTCCAAATGTTCAATTTTCCGATACTTTAATTTTTTGGTCCAATTTTCAAATCAGACTTCATGTATGATATCATAATTCTATTTTTGGTATTGTTCTCATTATAATTTGAGAAAAATCATTTCTAAAATGATTTATGATACTTTGACCGTAACACCAATACTTGAATTAGTACATGATTTCTAGTTTTAGATTATGTTTATCATTCTATAATATCATGTATTGATTAGTCTTACTTGTATGTATATTTTCATCCCTTGAGTTGAGATCTATATGTTTTTCATGAAAACTAGTTTTTTAGGTACCAACTTTGACCATAGTTAACTTTTCTCGTCCTTTTTGATTGATGTCAAAATGAGGAGAAAATATAGGTATAAAGGGAAGAAAATATAGGAAAACCATGCATATAGATAGGGAAAGTTTATTTTCATAGATATACATGTTGATATGGGGAGAAATCCCATGATTGATATCCTTTTATGCTTAATTGAATATATTTTCTTAAGGATGTTTGTCTTTGTCAAAAAGGGGGAGATTGTTGGCCTAAGATTTTCTACCTTGGTCTCAATCTCGGTTTTGATGATAACAAACATGGAACTAATGGTTTCATTGAGAAATAATTTCAGGTTCCAAGTCGGTTAGCGCTCGACGTCCCCGATCAAATAAATCGAAGAAATCGACAAGGACGCTCGTCGACGCTTGGGATTCTCTGAGAAGTTAGAATTTAGGTTTAAGGTGTGTAGCATGTGTTGTAAATCCTCATGAGCAAAGAAACCCAAAAACTAAACCCGAATACCAAAACACAAAAACTCAAAAAATTAGAAAAGGCCTTGAAATTCACTAAGCCTAGGGAGCTCCTTGGAGGGCTATATAACCTAGACATTTTCTTGGCACCAAAAGTGCCGGTAATTATTTCTTAGGTAAAAACTAGATAATAAGATATTTTAAAGGATTTTCTGAAAGCCTTTAGCCTACCTATATTTGACCCGGGAGATTAAAAAATTTCTGATTTTCGAAAATTTGTACTAGACCCCAAAAATTAGATTTTGATTTTTTAGATATTTTTATTGAATCCAAATGGGAGGTAATCCTTATATAGCATTTATGTTTTAAAGTTAGCGAAGACGGAACCCAAAAATGAACAAACGAGTAGAAAAATTAGAAAACTAGGTTGATTTACTAGTTTCTATCGACCGAATGGTTCCCAAAAGTGGAAGAAGCCATTCGGTCACTCGGCGATCGCTCGATCGGTCGACCGACGAGCGACCAGTGGTCGATAACTGACAAAAATGTAATATCGTAGATATTTTATTTTATTTTATTCCCTTTTATTTTTTGTGTTTGTAAGTCAAGCGAGCTAGTTCGAGGTCGAGTCGAGTCGACTCATGGTCCAATGCGAGCTTGCAAGCTCGGGTAAGTTGAATTATGAATTATAATTATATAGCTAATTGATTTCGTTATGTTACATGTGGATGTGCATGTGTTTGTTGCTTATATTTATTCTTGGGATTAGTGTGGGTTAGCGGGTTGCGGATCTGGGTTGAGGCGGATGCGGGTTAGAGAAGATTAGGGTTGAAGAGGTGAGAAGGGATTATAAAATCACCCCCAGGGCTTGTGGCTCCCTATTGGAGCCGCACAAGCTATGAAAGGAGAGAGGAGCCAAGCCGAGTCAGCCGCCCCTCTCCCCTTCCTTGGAGCCGCCGTCCTCCAGCTGCAGCCGCCGAGCCGAGCTTTCCCCCTTCATCTCCTTCTCCTTTTCTCTTGGAGCCGAGCAGAGAGGAGCCACCCAGCCTAGCCGAGCTGCCCCTCTCCCTCTTCCCCTTTCTTGAAGTCGGCGGCTTGGAGTGGAGTCGTCGCCCCCTCTTCCCCCTTCCTTGAGCCAAGCCGCCATCCCTTGGAGCCAGATTAGAAGGCCGTCGATCGGAAATCCTCCTCTAATCTTTCTTCGTATTCATGTGAGTGGTTTTACCCCTCCTTCTACTCGGGTTTCTTCGAAGTCTTGAAGACGTTCTTGTAGGCAAAGAGGTTCTTGATTTGTTTTCCTGACGATCTCTCGAATTTTCGCCGTACTTTTTGTTGCTGTGCTTGAGGAGGCCCTAAACCCTCCCCTATGGGGCTCGGCAGCCCTAGGATGATCCTAGGGGTGCTTGGCCAAGGTGGAGATGAGGGTGACCTCTAGGTGTTTGATAAAATGCTTAAGAGAGGGTTTTTATGTGTTCTTGAGATTTATGCCTTAAATCGCTTGTTAATTTAGGTTCTTATATGCCAAAGCATGCCTTGCAATAATTATGTGATTTTTGGATAGAACTCATGTGTTACAAGTTAAGATCTTGATGTTGATGCCATGTGTGATCTTGAGATGAGTTCTTGATAATGATACTTAATTCTTGTTTAAAGATGATGATTGATGCTTGTTTGCCTTGTTTAATGCATAAAATAATTGTTAGATTATCTCGATTAGTATTCTATTTTGGTGATAATTAGAGATCTATTTTTTGTAAATTTCGGATTTATTTTCATGTCATGCTAACAAATCAATCCTGCTGAAATTTCATGCTGAGATAATGAATCTGTGTTATTTTTGAAATACTTGTTGTGGTGTGTGTAGTTCTCTGAACATAGTCGTGTAACCTATCGTTTTGACCAGAAAATATAGTTTGGAAACATAGAACACACTCTAGAGACCAGATTCGGATTAGACACATCAATTTTGGCACAACAGTAAGCTAAAATAAAACCCTAAAATAAAATCATAATCTTTGTGATTAAAATTTTAATTGCATAATTAAAATTGAAAAAAGGGACAACATAATTTGTTAAGAACCAACATATAAAGTCTATGCATGAAATAAAATCTCATGGATTTATGACATTACGGGTCTAGGAGTTGGGATCAGGTATTGGGTATTGTAGAGTCTTCCCAATTGATGCATCCCTAAGACCCCGTAGTAGACTTTTGACTTAGGTCATGTTGCGCAATATCTTTATGAATGACGGACAGGCTCGGTTAGGAGCCGATTTATGGGCTAGGCTCGGAATGTTGGATGGTTAATTCCCAATATGTAGAACAAGTTCGGATGGGCAAATCTCGATTGTTGTTGCGTATCTTGTGGAACAAGTTCGGACGGATAAATCCTGATTGTTTCTAAGATTCTATATTTAAAGGAATACGTCCGGATGGGCGAATTCCGATTATTCTTACTTTATCTTTTGGAACAAGTTCGGATGGGCAAATTCCGATTGTTCCTCTGTGGCCTTGTGGAATAAGTTCGGACAGGTAAATCCCGATTATTCTCGAGCTACTTTTAAGAAATAAGTTCGGACATGAAAATCTCGATTATTCTTGTGATATCTTAAAGGGGCAAGTTCGAACGGGCGAATCTCGATTGTTCCTTCGCGTCTCATGGAGCAAGTTCGGATGGGCCAATCCTGATTATCCTAGTACGTGTTGTTGCCTTAAGGCATGGTAGGCTTAGGCCTATTATACTTCACTGCTAGAGTGATTGTTGCCTTCGGGCAAGTGGTGGCCAGACGACCTAATAGCTAGTCACACCCTCGTGACTTTATTCCTGTTTGAGATAGGTGTTTTGCTTATGTTTTATCTATGTGATTAGTTTTTCATGGGGGTTGTTAGAATCGCTCACTGAGTTCTTTTCAACTCACCCGATGTCGTTGTTTTTGTTTTGCAGAGCCTGACCGGTAAGGTGGGCTGGAGCACTTGGCTCAGCTGGAGGGCAGAGGAGCTACACTAATCTCATAGCAGTCCTAGTTAGGGGTCGTAGTCGAGTTGTTGGTAGTTAGTCATGCACTTGTATTTTTATATTTTGGAGTTGTAGTGCCTTGGGGACATTCATATCTTTATGTTAGATTTCATTTGTAAATAAACAAGTTGAACTTGATTTATTATTTCCGCACTTTATTATTTTGCTAAACTTACTTATGATAAATTCTGGTTTGGTTTTCCTTTTGAAATAAAACTCATTCATTCTTTTCGTTATCTTTTGTTGTTGAGTTGGCATGTGTATGGGTTAGGCTGCGGGGTATAGGCGCGTATACCCTGGCCGGTCACATGACCCTGAGTTGGGGCGTAACAAAAAATCTACTCGTTTAGAAGAGAGGAGTTGACTCTTCTCTTCTTGGTCTATAAATACAAGACCATGAGAGTCTTCCTCCCTTGATCTTAACCTTCATTGAGCCATCCTTGATCATTTTCTAAAGATTTTTTGAGTCATTCCTTTGCAAATCCTAGTTCTCATGATACAAACTTGATTTTGCCTTCAAAACTTTGATCGATTCATCATTGAGGCATCAAGAGGAACTAGAACTCGTGTTTGGAGCTAAGTATTTATTGTATTATTTATTTACTCCATTGTTTGTGTATTTTGTGATTTATTTTCATTGTATATCATTTGTGTAAAACCTAGGTTGCTAGGTTTGATTGAGTTGGTGGTTGCCTTAATGTTAAGGCTTAAATCCACCATTGTAAACTTAGTTTTTTAGGATTAGTTGAGTTGTCCATAGGTTGAGGTTGTTGGTGAAATGGCCACGCGAGAGGAGGGGTGAATAGTATGTAATCTAAATCTTTTTGCCTAATTCCAATTTTAATCGTTTACTTGATTACTTAGGCAATTCACAAATCGAGTAGTAAGCGAAAGCAATATATAAATGATTAACAATAAGAAGCGCAAGATAAACAATGCTAACACAATTATTTATAGTGGTTCTTCCCTAATGTCTACTCCACTACCTAAGCAGCCCGCTTAGGATTTCCAAACTAGCTTTACTGGATTATATATTTTCTCTTACAATGAGGACTTTACACCAGAAAGTCTTCGCTCTCAAACCGAAGGCACTTCCACACCCGAAAGTATCCTGACTTCCTACCGAGAGCACTCTCCGACCTCAACCTAAGGGACAACTCAACTAATCCTAGTAAACTAAGTTACAATGGTGGATTTAAACCTTAACACCAAGGCAACTACCAACTCAATCAAACCTAGAAACCTAGGTTTATACAAATGATATAGTATGAAAATAAACTACAAAATACATAAATAATGGAGCAAATAAATAATACAACAAATACTTAGCTCTAAAGAAAACTCTCTAGTCCTCTTGATGCCTCAAGATGATGAATCGATAAAGCTTGAAGGCTAAATCAAGGAGTGGAGATCAAAACTAGGGCTCTTGCAAAGATGGCTCAAAGAAATCTTTAGGAATGATGAAGGATTGCTCAATGAAGTGTATTATCATCAAGGAAGGCACTCAAGGGCTACTATTTATAAGCCCCAAGAAGAGAGAGCCAAAAGAGTTCTCAAGGCTCAAAATAGAGCCATTTTCTATCGTTCGGTCGCAGGCCGGTCGATCGTTGGTCGACCGAAGCCCCACTGTGCTTTCGGGGCTCAATTCGATCGATCGGCCAATCGACCAATCGTAGAGTACCAGTACTCTACATAGTGTACATATACTCTACATTGAGTTTCAGCCAATTTCTTTCTTCGGTTCGGGTTTCGAATTACAGGTTTGGTTCTTTAAGGGTCTTAGCTTCATAGTGAGGATTTTATAATTTATCTAAACACCCTAAACCTAGACTCTATCTTCCCGATGAAATCCGAGCGCGTCGACCAACGTCCTTTCGATTTTTTGATTTCTTTGATATTTCCGATCGCGGACGTCGAGCGCTAACCGACTTGAAACCTGGAAGTATTTCTCACTGAAACATTAGTTCCCTGTTTGTTATCATCAAAACTGAGATTAAGATCAAGGTAGAAAACCTTAGGCCAACATAGGGGGAGAGTACTCTCGATACGAAGGCGGGATACTTCCCGGTGTGGAAGTGTCTTCGATTTGAGAGCGGAGACTTTTCCTATGTAAAGTCTTCATTGTAAGGAAACTAATTAATCTAGTTAAACTAGTTTGAAAATCCTAAGCGGGGTGCTTAGGTAATAGAGTAGGCATTGAGGCTGAACCACTATAAATCATTGTGTTAGCATTGCTTTTTTTTTGTGTTTAATTGTTTTATTATTGCATCCGCATTTAGTCGATAAATTACAGTTTGCCTAAGTAATCTATGAAACGATTAAAATCGAAATTAGGCAAAAAGATTTAGTTAATACACCATTCACCCCTCCTCTAGTGTAGGCTTTTTCACCAACACAAGTCTGCATCCATCTCGGTCGCCACAGCTAGTCTCGCGCCTCCTACCTCCCTCATAAACCCAATGGTGCGAACCCACAACTATATCTGATCTACTTGTTACCAACCCAAGGCCGACTCCCGGAAGAACGAAAACTTGCAACACCTCCCACTCCATGCCAAAACTCACACGCACAGGAAAAAGAAGAGGCATAGGGCTTTCGTGGACCCAAAAAGGGCCACCCCCCTAACAGCCATTGGCCACTACCCATTAACAGAGCCATATCCGTCAACTGGCGGTAAACACTCATGTGCCTTGGAAACCGACAACCAAATATCCAAAGTCATAACTATCCTCCTGTCAAAATTAAAGGTTGGATAGGTGGCGAGCACACAAAAAGATGCCCTTTTCTCCTCGCAATCAAAACATTTACTACAGAAATCAAAGAGCCACGAGGCGATGAAACTAGCTAAAGAAAGAACATGGGAGATGCTCATATGTCAGTCCAAGGTCAGAAGTCGGCCCACTACTAGAGCTCGGCACGAAGTCCTCAAACTTTGACCAAGCTCAGGGGCTGTGGATTGGACTAGCACTTTGGGCACGGGTGGATCAGGCCTAGAAGCGTCCACGCTCATGAACCAAGCTCAAGTCAAGTCAAACACTACTTAGTCCGGGGCTCCACCTAGCCATACTAGGGCACCCACGTTCTCATTAATTACCAGAGATTCGACAGTAATGAGTCTGCATCTCAAACAACACATTTCAAATTTCCCACAAAAATTTCTTCACTTAAAACTATTCAAATGAGTATCAGTTCTTCTTCAACTCACTTCTCTTTCTTCACAATCTTCAATTTCCTCTTGCTGCTCGACATTTGAGCAGTAACATCACCTTCTAAACCATGATCATCTTCACCTTCAACTTTAGATTCGATTGTTCTTTTGTGTGGAGTTTTCACAGGAGAGCTTGCATCCGAATCTAGAGAAACAGAGTCCTACCAATTGAATTGTATCAAAAATATAATCACTTTAATCAATCTGAAAATAAATTCACTACTAAAAAAAAATTATAACCTTAAACTCGTGTGACATAAAATTATTCAAACTCATATAAGCAGAATTTAGTTCCTACAAAATAATATATTTATGTTATTAAATTAATAGCATAAGAAAATAAAATAAGAATAATTGATAATAGAGTAAAGTGTAATGATTAACTGAGCTATTATCGGCAAATTTGTTGAGCAATTCTGAATTCTCAATGATTTTTATCACTGTAAACACCTCATCGCCTTCTTGGCGATTTGTAGACTTCACCAACAGCTTGAAAAACAACTTCCTATATAGCAAATTTTCTAGCTCAGCAGGTTGAACTTCAGTATCGTTCTTCTGCATATATAAATATTTAAACATATATAACATATATTAACATCGATTGTTATCCAGAAAAGAAAGAAAATATATGTATAGAAGCATGTATATGTATATCAAAGTAAAAAATCAATCTAAATGTAACCTTTTCGGATTCTTTCAATTCTTTTGCAATACGACCCAAAAGTTGTACACATTCCCGATCCCAAAGCAGAACTGATACAGATCCACTTCCATCTATAACATGAACTTGTACTTTAAACCTAAAAAATTAACAACTAACACTAAGCATGAAATACGTATAGTGTTATTAATAATCAAAAGTAATCAAATAAAACCTTGGAGTTCCAACAAAATCGATCTTGTCACACTTCGAACAGTATAATTTCTTCCCCACTTGTTCACACTTTTTTGGACAATGTTTACATCCAATATAATACCAATCAGATTCACTTTCAACATCAATAATACTTTCAACAATTCAAAACATACCCTCTTGGTAAAATTTAAGACATAAATATTATTAATTACAAACAAATATATGATTCTAGATACATTTTAAAGAATTTAAAGTGATAAAGTTAAAAGAATAAATTTATTGGTCTCTGACCATGGAATCACCAATTTATTTGTAACATTTACATAAATTGGGATAACATTATTTTGCTATTACATCATGCACCATAGTTTGAAGTGTAAACTCATCTTTTTTTGCATGGTATTTGATATACACCTTTTGCTTGAAATTTGCTTGAAATGGAATGAATGACATACTTCATCAATGTTTAACTATACACCTTTTCATGTGCCACTTGTAAGTTGGTAGAGTCAGACTCGCAAAAATAGATATAAGTGAGGTTCCTTTTAGATGTATTAAATTTCAATTAATAATCTACTATAACTTATTTGGAGATGAATGATAGCTGACTTCCGTAGACTACTATTTGTGCTATTTATAGGCCATTTGAAAATATCATAAATGAAAGAGAGGGAAGATAGATGTAAGTTTAACTATAGTTTCTACATCTAACATCTTCCTTATAATACTAATTCTACTTAGATAATTATATAGCTTTATAATTTATTTGTTTAGTTTTGCTTCCTTAATTCTATTTATGTCATAAGTAATTATACATATTAATACTACTAAAATACCTCAAATAATTTCTTCAATAGACGTAACATCAGCAATACCGATGTTGAATTCATCAGAAATAGTATAGCTGGGTCCTGAGCTAGGTTGCACTATCTTATGAAAGGTTGATTCACATCTGTTCAAAACAAACGTTAAACATATAAATCAGATAACGATATACATTACAAAACACAAAATTATAACTCATCCTTCTTTGAAATCTTTCACCTCTAATAAGTCAGCATTTATAAATAGTCTTGACACAAAAAATCTATTTTTGACATATACCTTGTCTGACATACACAATGTGAACAAAACATGAATATCAACAAATAAATTATTTCATGATTCTTCAATTAAATTTCATGAACAAAAAATATCACCATTATATCTCTTCGCTCTAGACAATTGAAGAATAATAATGATTCCATCATTATTATTTTTCTTCAAATAATTCTAAACTTTATCAACAAAATCACCCTACAAAGTACAATATATTTGTTGCTTTCTATGAACATAAACAAAATAAGTTAGAACTGAAATATGTACATGCAACACAAATAAATATATATTTTTTGTAAACCATTACACAAAATAACTTTTTATCTTGCAATTTCATATCTATACTTGTCGACCATCTTCCATTTATATTATGCTTCTTAGGGATGTCACAACCAACTATTTCCCCTATTACATTTGAATGAATTTAAATAAAATAAGCAAAACCTAAAAGTAGAAAATATCTTACAAAAAAATTCATTTTCATCTATGGTTGCAGCACCTAATAACTCTTCAAACGAACGAAAATAGATCAATTTCATTGGAAAATCTAGATCAACAATAGGCTGTACACATCTTAGACATAAACCTTAATAGATAAGGATGATTAGCATATTTAAACTTTTCCTTTTGAATAACAACAACAAACAGCCTCATAAGATAAATATTTCATTCTTTCAACCGTGGTTTAAAATTACCTATCAAAGACTTCCTTATAGTTGCCTGAATTCGAGAACCCTGTGATCAAATAAAGAAATAAGTAATAAATACAATGCTTCTAGAAGAATAAAGATAAACACAATGCAGAAGAATCAACATACCTTTGAATCTTGCAATATCATTTCCACACTATTAATCTCATTAGGGTTAGAATTGTCCATAGCAGACACATCCCATTACCTCACCACAACTACTTTAAGTGCCCAGTTCAACCAGCTGTTCTTAATAGTATCAATATAATCAACTTTTCCACATACTTGCAAAGCCACGCTCGTAAATCTTTCTACTGCCTATCCACATGAACAATGCAAACTCAGTCATTATATAGCCTTTTATAGTATTGATATAGACGAAGCATCACCGAGAATACAAACCGTCACCAACCAATAAAATTTGATATACGTTGAGATATATCATTGACTTAGTAAACTACTTTGAATTACGAAGGAACAAGTGCAATAATTATTGCGTGCAATAAAAGCTAACACATCTCATAAGATGAAATCTCAAATAGTAATTATTGCTTGCTATCTCATATTATTTATTGTCATCTTATAGTGATTGACAATTATTCACTTATTATGTTGCAGAGAAGATAAAACTTGAAGAACGTGAAGCATCATCAATAAAAGTTAAATAGTTAGATATCTCGTGAGATCTCTTTAGATTTGGATTTCCAATGTAAATTGTACAACAAAGATCTCATTGATTGATTGCTGAGAAATTTTTTTTGAAGTGGAATTCAAAGCAATTAAAATGATTTTATTAATTTGTATATCTTTGGATTTGGATTTTCAATGCAGATTGTAGAGTAGAAAAATTTGTATCTTATTTTATTGTATCGAATGGACAGCTCATAATTAGTCTTTAAAAAAAAGTTTGGTTTTCCAATGCAGACTGTACAGTGAAGTTCACTGTATAATTAATAATTGTGATTTTTATTAATTAGATTGTTTTATTTGATTAATTAGATTGTTTTATTTTGAAGTGGAATTCGAAGCAATTAAAATGATTTTATTAATTTGTATATCTTTGGATTTAAATTTCCAATGCAGATTGTACAATAGAAAAATTTGTATCTCATTTTATTGTATCGAATGGTCAACTCATAATTAGTCTAAAAAAGATTGGTTTTTTCATGTAGACGGCACAGTTCACTGCATAATTAATAATTATGATTTTTATTAATTAGATTGTTTTATTTGATTATATAATACTCAAGAAAAAAGTTGATTATTTTTTATTGAATTGTTTTTTGGTTTTCCAATGCAAACTATATAGTTGGGAATATAGTTTCAAAACTTAACACGTGGATGAGTTCTCGAATTGACATTTGGCTTTCAACTATTGTTACGATTTCGCTTTTATGTATAGATAGATTATATGATTAGGGCTAGTATAAAATGATAAATTGTCCATCTCCAAATATTAAGGCATGATTAGGGCTGGGAGATTAAGGCATGACTAAGGTCGTATAATAATAATTGTCAATCTCTAAATAAGCCTAGTATAAAATGATAAATTGTCAATCTCCAAATATTAAGGCATGATTAGGGCTTGGAGATTAAGGCATGACTAAGGCTGTATAATAATAATTATTCTCTACCTTTAAAACTAACCAAATAAGATAATAGGACAACTAGGAATTCCTAGTATAAAATCAATCCAAGAATCTAACCCAACCCTAGATTGGGTTGAATAATTGGGTCTAGTCGGATAAAATTCGACTAAATCCAACCATAATTGGGTCGGGTCTTGAGTTTTAAAATTTGAAATTCAATAATCCGAGATTTGATCCGATGATTCTATTATTTATATTCTTAATTATTTTTAAAATATTATATTAAAAAATATTTTTAATATAATTATTTTTTATTATTTTTAAAATACTATATTATCATTTATTTTACCTAAATAAATATATCCTAGCCGATCTAGTTCGAATTGAATTGGATCAAATTTAAAAACGTGAAAAATCATGAATTCGACTCAACTCTGACTATCCGTGAACAATCCTAGGCATGATAGTAAAAAAACACATTGCACATTTGGACTAGACATTTTTAAAAGATATCAAAATTTAGTGCGCGCCATTTTTAGAAAATAAATATATAACCGTCCCGAGCTATTTTTAAAGCCGCCCTCTCATCGTTAATTACAAATATACCCTCCTAAGATTGGATTGATCCCTTCAATCCCGAAGGCTATCTCCGTCCTTTTATCCTCTTCTCCCCCTCCTTTCGCTCACTCTGCCCCCAAAACCCTAACTCTCGTCGATCCCAGGAGCGTCGAACACCTACGATGATGAGACGATCGTCGCCGCTTCTCCGCCGTCTCGTCTCCCGCGCAAGCGAGGGGCGGCGCTCCGTGACCTACATGCCACGGCCCGGCGAGGGCGCGCCGAGGACAGTGACCCTGATCCCCGGCGACGGCATCGGCCCCCTCGTCACCGGCGCCGTGCGCCAGGTGTTAGAGGCGATGCACGCGCCGGTGGTCTTCGAGACGTACGAGGTGCACGGCGACATGGCCGCTTGGCCGCCAGAGGTGATCGAGTCGATCAAGCGGAACAAGGTGTGCCTCAAGGGCGGACTCGCCACTCCGGTGGGAGGAGGCGTAAGTTCGCTCAACATGCAGTTGCGGAAGGAGCTGGATCTCTACGCGTCGCTGGTTCATTGCTGCAATCACCCGGGATTGCCGACGAGGCACGATAATGTGGATATCGTGGTGATCAGGGAGAACACAGAGGGAGAGTACTCGGGTTTGGAGCACGAGGTTGTGCCTGGTGTCGTCGAGAGCCTTAAGGTATGATGCTTGATCTTTCACGTAATTAGCACTCTGATTGGCTTGTAAATTATGTAGGTGAGAAAAGAGAAAAGAGGAGAGTATTAAGTTTTAGCATACCTTTGCTTCTTGTCAATTATGTCATTGTTTCCTGACAAGCCATTTATCTTCTTCCCAATTGTCTTCTGCCACATGTTTTCATCCAAATTTTTCACTTCATTTGGATTTAATTGATTTTTTGTTTGAAGCTTCTTGCCGGTATAAAATAATAAATAATCATGAAGTTTTTGTTGTGGCCAGAACTAGATGAAATTATACTATAGTGCAATGATAGTAGCCCTAAAAATTCTCAGCTAGATTCATCAGCGATTTTAAACAAGCAGAAGACTATCAAAAATCATCTCTTCCACCTGTAAGCCAATTGGCGAGTTGTTTATCATCTTGTAGGATATGAGATCCAATAGGCCATTTCTCTATGTCATTTTCTAAATGCTTGTTGTTTTATGTTTTCCTTATCATAATAGGTTTCTTATTGCATATTTGTCTTACTCTTGGTTGTTAGATTGTCTATGCAGTCTCACATTTTATCCTAAAAATTAATTAACTATGGGCGACAACATCTTGAATATAATATTTCATTTACAAAACCAGTCATTTTTTAGCGAATGCGTTCTGAAACTGTTTTTGTATTTTGTGCCCTTGTCAAATTTGTTAATCTTTTCTCTCTTTTTTCTCTCTGGTAGGTGATAACAAAGTTTTGCTCCGAACGAATTGCAAAATATGCTTTCGAGTATGCTTATCTTAACAACAGAAAAAAAGTCACAGCAGTTCATAAAGCCAACATTATGAAGCTTGCTGATGGCTTGTTCCTGGAATCTTGCCGTGAGGTTGCAGCTAAATACCCTGGGATCAAGTATAACGAGATCATTGTTGACAACTGCTGCATGCAACTTGTTTCTAAGCCTGAGCAATTTGATGTCATGGTATGCTTCTTCATATTTCAATTAAGGTTGTCAACATAGATAGTTTTTCCTTCTTATACTTTTAGTGAAGTTTCTTGCTGTGAATTGATTATGCCTATTTATTGTCAATAGTGGAAACTCTGTTGTTCAGGGTTCAGACTGATCTGAACTCTTCAAGCATATTTGTTGTATTGTCTTCTTAATTTTCTATAATGAAAGGGTACTTCTGCTTCAATACCATGTTATGATTTATTTCAAGAGAATTTTACAGGTATGGTTCATATGTAAGATTTTGTATACATGAACATACTTGTTCATGGAGATCTTATATAGATTAGAGCTCCTATGCCTGTTTAGTATTATACACTGGATCTTACTGATCCAGAAATTTGGGTAGTTTTATTATGCCTACTCAACAAATGCAATTTCTCAATTATTATAAAACAGATTGTTTAGTTGTTTCAGTGAATGGTTTGAGCATGTATCCTATACTAGACAAAGGTGGCTTCATAAATTAAAAGGACACCATATTTAATATGACTTGTCATGTTTGATGTAGTGCTTGTGTAATGCTTGCAGAATGCGTTAAGCACTATCTCCAAGTGGTTATTTTTCAGATAATTAGTGAAAGTATTGAGAAACTTTATATTAACTAATTCTCTATAAAAATGAATAAAATGAGTAGATAAATTGTTTATGTGTCCTTTAAGCTTCAATGAATATTATATTAAATTATTAATAGATTGATTTTATCTCCTTTCTAGTAAGTGACTCAATATTTTCAGACATTGTCATAAAGTGTCGTGACATTTTAAAATACTTTCTATTACCCTATCCATGTCGTTGTCATATTTAAATTGTGGTAGATAGGTGTATTAATTTTTAATTATATATCATATTAGTATATGATGTATCCATACCCATGTTTCATAGCCAATTATTGAAGAGATTCCATTCCTTCATTCATACGCCCAGTTAATGGGCGTACTAGAAAATTTTAGGGCATGTTTGGTTAGCGAAACCAAGTCTATTTTCATGGTTTCGGTTTTATTGAAACCAAAACTGTTTACGAAAATGTGTTTGGTTCAACGTTTTCATGAAACTCAATCGAAACCAGAATGAATTCTGGTTTCAACGAAACAATTTTCTTAGTAAAAATGAAAACACCAAAAGGTTATTTTCTGTTCGGTTTCGTTATCAAAATGCAGTCGCAACTTTGTAATTATAAATACTTTTTATAAATTTAATTGATTTAAAAATAAATCAAACTATATTTAATTTATAAAAATAAAAAAAAAATCATCATTTTCAACTCAAACTATTATCTTAAATTGACAAATTAATTAAACCAATTTATATCTAATTGACTCAAACATAAATTTTAAAATAACTCAATTTTCTTGAAGTCAATCTATTTATAATTTAATCAAAATTAATTTTAGATCATTGGACTTATTTTTTAAAAAAATATATAATATTTATTAATTAATTTTATATCTAATTGAACAAAAAAATCTTAAATTATTAATAACTTAATTAATTAAATCTTACAAATATTTTATAACCATATTAACAAATAATTAATTTTGTAAACTAACTACAAATACAATATGCGACTTTCTTGTACAACCATATTAAGTTTTATGAACTATTTCATATGAATTAGTTTACTATTTAATCAAAAATCAAATTACTATTAAAACTGTTCAAGGAAAATTAATATTATTTTTTATAACCAATTGGTTTCAATCAACTAAAACTGATATTGTTTTCATTAACCAAACACGTTCTTATAAAAAAATTGGAAACTAAAAACCAAAATCAAGTTTTAGAAACCAAGTTCTCAGTTTCGGTGAAACCAAATCGACCAAATCAGAAAATAGTTTTTGCTAACCAAACAGCACCTTATGCTCTCATTATGTTAAATACATGAATCCTAGCATATATATATATATTTGTGTGTGTGTGTGTGTTTTTCAATTATGATATGAATGTTGATACGGGCCTTAACTGATCTTGGTTTTGAAGGATTTGATGTGACTGGACTTAAATTGTTCAAGAAGTTTCTTATAGACATAGTAATATAGTTATCTAGCTGAATTCAATTCACTTGAACTCACGTGGGATCATTGTTTTGCAGGTGACGCCAAACCTTTATGGCAATTTAGTGGCAAATACAGCTGCTGGAATTGCCGGAGGCACAGGAGTCATGCCAGGAGGTTAGCTTCTTGCTTATCTTTTAGGCAATTGCTTAAACTTCTATTTTATTTTTGGGAACATATAGAAATAAATTTATCATTTTGACACATCAATGGGTAGGGATGACAATGGATCAGATATGGTGCAGTGCATCCGCACCTCATCCACATCAACATTGCATTTTAAATAAACCGATTTAATAAAAAATATATAAAAAATTATAAAAATACTATTAAATAAAAAATATGTGGATCAGTCACTTAACACAATAAAAAAACCTATAAGATTGCCTAAATGTATAATATATTTCATATATTATAACTTATTGGGGTATTGTTGTAATTATTTATGGTGTGCATGCGGATTGGATGTGGTGCAAATATACTTTCACATGCACATCCGATCCGCATCCGTGTGAATATGATTTTTTTAAATCCAATATTCGCATCCATATCCATTTTTATGGTGCTGATACAATTGAATGTGATCCGGATGCGCTTATTACTCTGTGGATGTGAATAAAATTGCCAACCTCAAGCATGGGTATTGAAGTACTGCAAGAGCCTAAAACTTGTGCACAGGATCTGATTGTCAAGACCCAGCTTTTGTAGCTTTTCTTAATTATCTGGCTTTTGACTTATCCTTGCTTAGTAGATATATGGGGATTGAGAGACATGATTGACTACAGAATCCTTTCAGATGAACCCAAGGACGTTTCATCTTCACTTCTTCGTCATGATTCGAGCTCTTACTCTTGTTTCTTTAGTGTGTGGAAGTGTCTCTTTTAGTGCCAGTTATTATTGCGAAAATTTTACTTGAAGTTCTAAGATTCACTCTACTCATCTCAACTGCTTTTGGTTGCTAGGTAATGTTGGTCAAGATCATGCAGTGTTTGAGCAAGGTGCTTCAGCTGGCAATGTGGGGAATGAGAAGCTGGTAGTGCAGAAGAAGGCAAATCCTGTTGCTCTGCTTCTTTCATCTGCCATGATGCTGAGGCATCTGCAGTTTCCGTCGTTTGCTGATAGGCTAGAGACTGCTGTCAAGCGAGTGATCGCCGAAGGCAAGTACAGGACCAAAGATATGGGAGGAAGTAACACGACCCAAGAAGTTGTTGATGCAGTCATTGCAAAACTCAACTGAGCTAGCCTGATCCCTTACTTGAGGGAAATGAGGGAAAGGCCATCTGTTTATTTTTTGTCTAATTCTGGTCTTTACTCGCATGAGCTTTCCTCAGGGAATCCGAGGAAATTTTTATCCATTGGTGCAATAATTTATATGCCAATGAAATGAATCATTTGGATCATGATTTTTGATCGATAAGTTATCATTATTCACTTATATGAATCATATTTGGTTTAGGTATTGGACTTAGAATATAAGTCGAATAAAAGTTCCATCTTTGCCCATGGATACTCTGCTGTTCCTTATTATAAATGCATAATTGTATCATGTTTATTATCACTCATGCAATTCTTTATACATCGACTTGTCCTAATGATATCTAATGCTTTGTTTGGATAAAGAGAGATGGAATATGGATTTGAGAGGTTTGGAGGAATTTCTAACACTTCCAAACCCCTCCCCTCCTAAAAGTGAAAGCTAAGCATGAAATAATTAATCTCTCCTTTTTCTATCCTTCATCCCTCTCTATTCCACAGTCAAACAAGTCGGGCACCAACGTGGCAGCTAATTTTGGTCCTTAAATATAATACAAATAACATCTAAAATCATCCCATAGCATTCATTTTTTTTTTGAAAAAATAAAAGCAAAATGATAGATTTACATGCTATGAATCATGTTTCAAATTTATTCCAACCTAACGTGCCTATTTGATTAGCAAAAATTATTTTTTTATTTGGTTTTACTGAAAATAAAAATTTAGTTTATTCTAGTTTTAAGTTATCTAAAATTGTGTTCGATTGATAAAAACAATATTAATTTTAGTTAATTGAAATCAATGAAAACTTATTTGATTTTAGAAAATAATATTAATTTTCGTTAGACAATTTAGTAGTAATATAATATTGAATAAATACTAAATTAATTCGTGGTAAAAAAATTTCATGAAATTTAATATGATTATAGAAAAAAAGTTGCATATTACTAAAAGTAAAAACGAATCGCTATCTAATATTATAATTATGAATATAAACATGTAAAATAAATTGTTTCAAAATCTACGAGGGCTAATTCAATTTAAACCCGACCCAATTCGGGAAATGAGCCAGATTTTAAAGCTGAATCAAGGAAAAAAAAGGTAGCTATTGTTTGGGCTCAGCCCAAGCAGGCGAAACAGCTGGGCCGACCAAATTTTAAAGCTGAAACAAGAATAAAAAAGGTACCTATTGTTTGGGCTCGGCCCGGCCCAGGCAGGTCGAGCCCAGCACGCGCTAGCAGCAGTTGGCGCTGCTGCGTGCAATGCACTTGACAACAGCAGCTGGCACTACTGCGTGCAATGCACGCGCCCAATTTGATAAGGCCACCCGATTTTTTCTTTTTGCAGCCGCCTATGTTGATATTTTCCGCACCGCCTCAATCAAAATTGATGTATTCTGCCGCAACATGGATTTCGATCAAATACCCAGTTTCTTCGATCAATTTTTCTACAGTAGCCGTGTGATTAAATCAAATGGAGCAGTAGATTACTTGGAGATTTTTTCTCCACCGAACCAAGCATAAGTCGACTATCATCTCCATTATAAAAGGGGTCTAATGTGCAGTTCCAGATCATCCTGACATCCCATCTACTCTGTTTCTTAAGCAAGGTTCCTTTTCCGGCGGAGCTCTTCCCCTTCACACCGTCTCAGGCAGAAATAAGAAGAACAAGGACACCGCATCCACAATTTTCAGGCAGAAGCAGGAATTCAAATTTTGGGGTACAAAAAAATATTCGAGTCCAGATAATATTTTTCTTTTACAGTTTAGTTATTAGTTTTATTCCAAGTTATCAGTTTTATTTTGATTCTCCAGTACTGGTCATGTTTCCTACTCTCTCTAATAAAAATCAAGTGTCATCTTCTCCCCGTGGAGTAGGCCTGGTACCCCGCTGGGCCAAACCACGTAAATTTTGGTGTTCTTTGTATTTTTTGGATTTATTTGTTTGATATTTTTCCTTTTGTCGTTTGAATTTTTAGATCCTTGCAGGAAGACCCATTTTTCTTTCTAACAGTTGTGGTATCAGAGCCAACAATCCACAATGTCAGGGGAAAAATACGAAATGCAGAAATTAGACCATAATGTCAACTACTCGTTATGAGCTTTGAGGATGAAAGCAATATTGGTTAAGGAGAACCTACAAGACACTATTCGTGGACGAGATGAGATGGAAGGCACTGTAAGGGAAAAGGACCGGGCTGATGAAAGAGCTAAAGCAACCTTGTACATGAGCGTCTGCGATGAGGCACTACGAGAAGTTGCATCAGAAAAGACCACTACAGATGTATGGAAAAAGCTTGCTACAATCTACCAGGATAAAACTCTGACAAGTAAGATGACACTTAGACAAAAATTATATTTTTTACGCATGACTGATAACACTTCTGTTAAAAATCATATTAGCACTTTTCGTTCTATTCTTGCTGATCTTGAGGATATGAGAGTTACATTTGAGGAAAAAGATAAGACTTTTATGCTTTTAATTACTCTCTCTTCTTCTTTTAAGAATTTTCGTGAAAGTTTATTATATGGCAAGAATAAAATTACTCTGGATGAGGTGACAACAATGCTAGTGTCCAAGGAGGTTGTCGACTCTCAACTTACTACAGGATCCTCTAGAAGCCATGGAGAAGCCCTGAACACTAGAGGACGAAACAGGTCATGGGACAAAAGTCAGGGTAAGTTTAGATCTAAATCTAGGTTCAAAAACGTACAGTGCTATTATTGCAAAAAGATGTGACACATCAAATCTGAATGTCGTAAGCTGAAACGGAGATAGGAGGAACAAAATCAGAATGGGGAAGCATCCTATTCTGATGAGGATGAAAAAGTAGAGGTACTTACTATTCCTGCTTGTTATGCTAGATCTCAAGATGAATGGATTTTAGATTCAGGTTGCTCTTTTCGTATGACACCGCACCGAGATTGGTTTACCATATATGAACATGTTAATGGAAAGGAAGTGCTAATGGGAAATGACTCATCATGTCAAGTAGTAGGAGTTGGCTCAGTAAAAATCAAAATGCATGATGGCATTACAAGGACCCTAACTCAGGTATGGCACGTTCCAGGTCTTAAAAGAAATTTAATTTCTTTATCTTCCCAAGATGCACTTGGATACAAGTACTCATGCCAAGACGGAGTTTCCAGAGTCACAAAGGGATCTTTAACAGTAATGCAAGCTTTAAAAGTAAACCAACTCTACATCCTGCAAGGCACAATAGTAACAAGTGGTGCAGCTATGGTAACCTCTGAACACTCTAATGATGATTTTGCTAAATTATGACATATGAGATTAGGACATATTAATGAAATGAGCATGCTAATACTTGAACAAAAGGGACTACTTGGAAAGCAAAAATTTACTAAACTAGATTTATGTGAACATTGCATCTATGGAAAGCAGAAAAGTGTATCATTCTCCACATGACAATACTATGCAAAAGAAAAATTGGACTGCATCCACTCTAATCTATGCGGGCCATCACCGGTTGAATCTCAAGGAGGAGCTCGATATATGCTCACATTTATTGATGATTACTCCAGGAAGGTATGGGCTTATTTTATTAAAAATAAATATGATGTCTTCTCTAAATTTCAGACTTGGAAGGCAATGATCGAGAAACAAACCGGTAGATATGTTCGGACCCTACGAACCGACAATGACCTAGAATTTTACAATAGAGAATTTAAAGACTTTTGCTCTAGGGAAGGGATCATAAGACATCACACAATTCCCCACACACCTCAGCAGAATGGAGTAGTAGAAAGGATGAACCGCACCATCATAGAAAGGGTAAGATGTATGCTTTCTAATGCTACTTGATAAATCGATCTCCTTCTTCATCCATTGAATTCAAGACACTTGAGGAAAAGTGGACTGGGTCGCCAGCTTCTTATGACCATCTTAAAATTTTTAGGAGCATTGTCTATGTCAGGCTGAATGAAGGAAAATTAGAACCTAGATAAAAGAAATGTATTTTCTTAGGATATCCTAGCGGAGTGAAAAGCTATAAAGTGTGGTGTCTAAATAATTATAAAGCAGAAATCCATAGAGATGTAATTTTTGATGAACAAGTACTGTTGAAAATGAAAAAGGAGAACCAAGAAGAGGAGGACTCATAGGAACCTACAGTGCCACTAGAAGAAACCTCACCTCAGCCTGCTACGCAAGAATTTTGATTCCCTACACCTGCGCCTCGACCACCTTTCACAGCCAATAACACTGCCTTATTAGAACAAACCACTGAAGAACATATTCAGGTCCATGAGGAATCACATCGGGTCGAGGAGGAGAATCCTTATTCCATCGCTCTCAACCGACCTAGGCAAGCACCACGTCCTAATCCTAGGTATGCAAATGTTGCTATATATGCTCTAGCAGTGGCTGAAGAAACACCATGCACTAAAGAATCAGCCTCCTATAAAGAAGCCCTAAATCGGACAGATTCAAGAAAGTGGCATGAAACTATGATAGAAGAATTCGAGTCCCTGCAGAAAAATAATACTTGAGAACTTGTGAAGCTTCCACCGCACAAGAAACTTGTTGGGTGCAAGTGAATCTACAAACTCAAAGAAGGCGATATCTATAAAGCTCGACTTATGACAAAGGGATACAGTCAAAGGGAAGGTATTGACTATAAAGATATTTTATCTCCTGTAGTTAAACATACCTCTATTCGTGTTCTTCTAGCATTAGTAGCCATGCAAGACTTGGAGTTAGAACAACTTGACGTAAAGAAAGCTTTCCTAGACGGTGACTTAGAAGAACAGATCTACATGACACAACCAGAAGGTTTTGTAGAGAAAAATAAAGTTGATCATGTTTGCCTCTTAAAGAAGTCACTCTATGGCCTCAAGCAATCTCCTAGACAATGGTATAAAAGGTTTGATCAGTTTATGCTTAGTATCGATTTTAATAGATCATCTTTTGACAGTTGTGTTTACTTAAAAAAATCAGTTATTTCTATGATTTATTTGCTCTTTTATGTTGATGATATGCTTATTATGACAAAAGATATTACTGAAATAGACAGGCTTAAGAAACTCCTTAAGGGAGAATTTGACATGAAGGACCTTGGGGCTGCAAGAAAAATTCTTGGGATGGAGATAAAGCGAGATCGCAAAGCAAGACAACTATAGACTTATGTAAATCAGGTGGTTGAGCGCTTTGGCATGCAAGAAGCAAAATCCGTCAAAACACCTCTTGCTGCTCACTTCAAATTGTCAGAATTACTATGTCCGAAAGATGAAAAAGAAATAATTAGTATGTCACAAGTACCCTATGCAAGCGCAGTTGGCAGTCTTATGTACGCCATGATCTGTACCCGCCTAGACATAACACATGCAGTTAGTGTTGTGAGCTGGTACATGGCAAATTCGAGAAAATCACATTGGGAGGCGGTTAAATGGATACTGCGCTACTTACAAGGTACTTCTAAAGCAAATCTTATTTTCGGTAGAACTAATGAATCATTTGTAGGATATTCAGACTCGGACTATGCCGGTGACCTTGATAAAAGGAGATCAATCACCGCCTACATCTTCACTCTATGAGGAACTGCAGTAAGTTGGAAAGCTAACCTACAATCCACTATCGCCGTCTCCACTACCGAAGCGGAGTACATGGCTTTTACAGAAGCAATTAAAGAAGCAATCTGGCTTGAGAACTTGATAAAATAACTAACTTCTCACAATGGAGACATAGTTGTGCATAGTGACAGTCAAAGTGCAATCCATCTATCAAAAGACCAGATGTATCATGAAAGGACAAAGTACATCGATGTTAAGTTTCACTTCATTAGGGACATTCTTTCAAAAGGGGAGATCAAGCTTCAGAAAATTAACATAACTCATAATCCTGCAGATGTGCTAACAAAGGTACTACCAACAATCAAGTTTAATTACTGCATGAACTTTGTTAGAGTGATTCAAGGCACAGGTTAGCCCTATAAGGCTCTTGGAAGAAGAGGAGAAGGCTACATCGGGTTCAAATATCATTAAAGGAGGAAATTATGAGGGTTAATTCAATTTAAACCTGTCCTAATTCGAGAAATCTGCCAGATTTTAAAGCTGAATCAAGAAAAAAAAAGGCAGCTACTGTTTGGGCTCGGCCCGGCCCAAGCGGGCCAAATAGCTGGGCCAAGCCCAGCCTGCGCCAGCAGCAGCTGGCGCTGCTGTGTGCAATGCATGGGCCCGCGTGCAACACAAGCAGCAGAAGCTGCACGCGGGCAATTTGATAAGGCCGCCTGTTTTTTTCTTTTTGCAACCGCCTATGTTGACATTTTCCACACCACCTCAATCAAAATTGATGTATTCTGCCGCAACATGGATTTCGATCAAATACCATGTTTCTTCAGTCAATTTTTCTACAGTAGTCGTGTGATTAAATCAAACAGAGCAACAGATTACTTGGAGATTTTTTCTCCACCGAACAAGGCAAGAGTCGGCTCTCCTCTCCATTATAAAAGGGGTCTAATGTGCAGTTCCAGATCATCCCGACATCCCAGCTACTCCATTTCTCAAGCAATGTTCCTTTTTCGGCGGCGCTCTTCCCCTTCACACCATCTCAAGCAGAAGTAAGAAGATCAAGGACGCCGCATCCATAGTTTTCAGGCAGAAGCAGGAATCCAGATTTAGGGGTGCAGAAAAATATCTGAGTCAAAGCAATATTTTTCTTTTACAGTTTAGTTATCAATTTTATTCCAAGGTATCAATTTTATTCTGATTCTCTTGTACTGGCTGTGTTTCCTCCTCTCTCTAATAAAAATCAAGTGATCTCTTCTCCACGTGGAGTAGGCCCGATACCTCGCCAGGCCGAACCATGTAAATTTTAGTGTTCTTTGTATTTTCTAAATTTATTCTTTTTGGTATTTTTTTCTTTTGGCATTTGAATATTTGGATCCTTGCAGGAAGACCCGTTTTTTCTTCCTAACAAAATCAAAATATGATTTTTTTTTGTTTTCATTTATAAAAGAAGTTGGATTTTAATCAATTCAAGAAACCGAATAACTCTAGTGATCAATGTTATTAGTTCCTCAACATAATTATTAATTTTATTTTATAATTAACCTATTATTGAGCGAAAAGAAGAACTTTATAGATTTATAAAATACTTATAATTATAAGTTTGTTACTGCATCTTGATATCGAAACTGGCGATTTCAAAACTATAGAAAACAACATTCTAGCATTTTGATTTTGATTTTGATTCAGTTTCATGAAGATATCAAACCAAACACGTTTCTATAAATAATATTAGTTTCAATCCCAAACCCTAGACGAGAAAGAGAAAGGGAAAGAGAGAGAGAGAGAGAGAGAGAGAGAGAATGAGAATGAGAGGATATCAATAGTTGCAATTTATTGCGAGTTATCTCTAATGCCTCAACAGCTACAATTATATCTAGTCTACAATCCCTAGGTACCTTAATGCACTACAACAAATCATTTAAAATGTTGGCGCATTACATTTTGATACTTATGTCAACCGAAGTATTCATATGGATGCTTGCACAGGCGACGAAAAGTAGTGGGTAATCATGATAGTCGAATCTGACATATTGGTGCCTTTGACGGGCGTCAATAGGTCGGAGTAAATTAAATTATGTCACGCTTCAACTGGGAGTAGCTTTACTGGCCGAGAGTACACTCACGCACCCTGAAGCCTCACAAACCAAACCACAATATGATAGGAGAACACGACTGAATGCATAGATAATTAAGTGCCCAATGGGTTCAACACTCTGGAATAAAATAACACGACTTCATGACATACATGAAAAGTACTCAAGAGACTAGAAACGCAACAGAAAGGTTCAAATGTAATATAAAAAAAAGACGACACAACGACTATGGGAAATCCTCTCACTGAGCTTACGTTGCCAACTGCATCAAGTATCATGAGCTGCACCTGAACTTGCACACATAGGTAGGAGGGCGTGAGTTCACAACTTAGTGAGTGGCATGGTAATACCCGCCCTTAAAAGAATGTAGTCAACATATATAATAATATATGAAAAGCAGTAACATGTATTAAGCTAAACTCATATGGCAGATCATGACATCGAATCACAACACATATGTAGCAATATATCATAAGTAATCATAAAACATACAATAGGCAATTCAGGCCTCATCTCTTGGGACACGCGCACTAGCCGCCACCTGCCCATCTAGTCACGGTCCAACACATGTTGGGAATCTCCCTCCGACGCGAGCCACATAAAAAGGGTGGTCGTTAGGGTGGCCTCCCGATGAGCTACCCGGTCCATAGTCCTCTCTTCGGGTCCCTCCTCGTCAGCAGATGGACTTCCGAAGCCATCCCCTTGGGATCTTCCCCGTCACCGGTCGGAACTCTATATACCTAGTGTCGCCTATTTGGGGCATTCCCCGTCACCGAATAGGTTTTCGCTGTTGTCTCTTTAGGACATTCCCGCCACCGGTCGTAATCTCAAGTCACCAACCACATGAATTGAGAGTGAAATAATATAATAAGAATATGCACGTAAAACACATAAATATTATGCCTTCACATTCAATAGCCAACTCTCATCTCAATCAGAGATATATAGGTCAAATCTATCATAACCATATGTGCATAAACATCAAAGGAAATGAACCCTCAAATGGGACTAGGGATTCAACGGGGCGGGGCGGGGCGGGTACGAGGGGTGCCTACCCACTACCTGCCCCGTGAAATAAACAGGTAGCCGCTACCCGTTTATTCCCTGCGGGTATCTTAAATGGGTACCCATTTAATTATCCGTGGGGGGACGGATACCCACGGGTATTGGCGAGTACCCATGACACTTTAAAAAATTAAAATATAATATTTTAATAACACTTCAACTCTTCAAGTATTTTGATAACAACTTCAAGTATAACAACTTCGTTTTGATAAACACATAATATTTTGATAACAACATCATAATAAGGTTTCAAAACATAAACACTTCAACATTTTGATAACAACAATATTATAAGGTTTCAAAACATAAAGTCTTCAACATTTTGATAACAACAACATCATAAGGTTTCAAAACATAAAGTCTTCAACATTTTGATAACAACATCATCATAAAGTTTCAAAACCTAATGCATAATGTCTTCAACATAATGCAACAAAGAGTAGAGAAACACATTAAATTTCAAAATCTAAAGATTTCTTCACGTCAAGAATTATCAGCTCGCACAAGCATTTTCATCATGCACGAGTATAAAATATATTAGTTTATCATAAGAAATACTATTATTAACAATAAAAAGATATTGGAAATCTAATATATATTTACTTACATCAATGTCATTATCGTCAAGCATTGAAAGAATCTCCATGCCCAATCTCATCTTCGAAGAAGCTATAAAGAAGAACATCAATTAATATTTAAAGTTATAATTTTAAACAACATGTTGAATTAAATTAGTATATATTATATTACCTCTAATATCATTCCATAGCTAGCCAATCTTAAGAACACATCAATGCCTCAACTGTTTTGGGATGCAACCTACTACGATGTGGAGTGAGAACTCTACCACCGGTAATAAAAGTTGATTCAGAAGCAACTGTGGAGATAGGAATAGCCAAAAAAATCTCTAGCAATCTTCTGCAGAGTTGGGTATTTTAATCCATTTGACTTCCACCAAGCTAAGATGTCAAACTCCTCATCTGAATTAGGAGGTAACACTTTCTTCTCTAAATAGTTGTCTAACTCTGACTTCGTACTTATATATGCAGACTTTTTGTTGACATACAATGCGAAGTTGGACCTCCAGTTATCCTTCCTTCCAATAGTATTTGTGACATCTAATTTCGAAGATCTAGCCTCTCTTTCTTTGCTCAGGTTCTCATACTCATTAATTAAATTCCGACACATATTTTTGACCTTCTTTATTTCATACTCAGCATCCTCTCCATATATTTAGGGGAAAAAATAATTGAGCAGCAACATTTTATATCTGGGTTCTAAAATAGTTCCCACAACCACCACTCCATTGATCACACCCCAATACTTATCAAATTTAGCAATCATGGTAGTAGCCATCTGTTGAATAATGACATTTGGATCACTTCTCCATTCTCTTAAAGCTATTCTAACTTCACAGATCTTTGGAAAATACACATTTGAAGTTGGACACAAAGTACCAAAAATAATTCAATTACTCCATAAAATAATTCCAACCTATGACAAATTTCTTTTGTCATCTTCCAATCATATTCACTAGGCAAAAACTTATACTGAGGTTCACGTTGCACCAAGCGTCCAAAAACATCTTTATATAATATGGCAACATCAAGCATCAAGAAAATTGAATTCCACCTAGTTTCGCAATCAAGAACAAATTTTTTATCATAAGAAATGTTCAATAGACCACATGTCTCCATGAATTTTTTCTCTCTTTTAGCAGTTGTTGTCCAACAATGAACACTCTCTCTAACTTTTTCAATGACATATGATATTATAGATCATTCATCATTCACAATCAAGTTTAGTACATGAGCACAACATCGCATGTGAAAGAACTTACCACTCAAAATAAATGATCTAGGTGAAATCTTATCTAAAATCCTTTCAATCATGGCATCATTAGTGCTACAATTATCAAGAGTCAAAGTAGACAACTTTCTATCAATGTTTCAAACCATTAAACATTCTACTAAAACTTCAGAAATAACAACGACAGTGTGAGGAGCAGGCACATAAATGAACCTAAAATATATAATTAAAAAATTTAATAATAAAAACCAAGTCACTAACAACCAAAAGATTAAAATTAAAAGTCAAATATAGTATTTGTTACCTCATAAGTCGACTTTGCAAAGTCCAGGAATCAACAATATAATGTGTTGTAACGGCCATGTATCCTTTGTTTTGGTTGCTAGAAATACACATATCAATTGTGATTGAAATCCGACTTTGATTATTTGATAACAACTTAATTATTTTGATCTTTTACCATCATAAATCTTTAAAATGTCACTCTTGATTGTCATTATATCTCGAGTTCTTCGATATTTGCAAGTCTTGAAATGAGACGACAAATGTGAACTACCTTGCTTAAGTTCACCTAAAAGCTTTCCATTACAATAATTGCAAATGGCTTTCCACTTCACATCTATTTGTTGACTATTGAAATGATTCCAAACCGGTGAAATTAATTTTCTTTTAGACGAATCACCTTCATCTAAGCTTGGAACTTGACTTGCATCTATTTGTTTCATCTAAGCTTGGAACTTGACTTCACATCTAAGCTTGGAACTTAGACGAATCACCTTCACATGTCGGATTAGGTGTTTCACCTATTGCCGGTGATTCATCTATCATTGGTGATGAACTTTCATTGACATTTATGGCCAAGGGAGTGGAAATTTGCTCATTAGACATTCTACATGTAAAAAATACAATTAGCATGTTATTTCATCTAAAATAGAAACAAGATCAAGAGAAATAGTTCCTATAAGTATAAAGCATAATAATATTAAATTTGAAGCAAACTCTACTGCTTAAAGAATGAATAGGTAAGCATTGCTAGTGAGCAATTTCAAATAGGCAGTAAGCATTGCTAGTGGAAACGAATAGGACATTAAGCAATTTCAATAACATGAAATATATTTACTTTAAATCCAAGCAAGAATTAGCAAATCAGTGGACATTAAGGCATTAACAAGAAATCTATTTACTCAGCAGGAACCCTAGTGGCAGCAAGGCAGAGCAAGACATTAAGGCATTAACAGATCGAGGTTCGAAAATCAATTGAGACATTAACAAACATTAAAGGCAGAACAACCTATGTTACCTGCATTGGATGGCAGAACTAAAAAGGGAGGAGTGAGGATGGCAGCGGCTGTGAAGGAATCGATGAGGGAGAAGGAGGGTAGCGGCTTTGAAGGACTCGATTCACTGCTTGAATCACTCGATGAGGAGAAGGGCAGCGGCTTTGAAGGACTTGATTCATTTGATCAACCGCCGTCGGCTACTCGTGAAGACGAATGGAGTAAATAGTGGCTCGTGAAGTAGGTAATGGGTTGGTGGAGACTCTTGAAGCCGGATGAAGCCGACGCCAACGATCACTCGATGAGGGAGGACTGGAGGACGACAGCGGCTGTGAAGGAATCAATGAGGGAGGACGACAGCGGCTATGAGGCGATTCACTCGGGCTGAGACTGAGAGGCATGCGACGAGGGAGGAGTGAAAAATGAGGCGTGTAGTGTGCGGGTGTAGTGGGGGTGTTAGGTTAGAGTTTTTTTTAGTATACGTATAAGGGCTAAATTGGTAATTTACTAATTCTCATGGGTAACAGGTACTCGCGGGTACGAGTACCATAATATTTGTACCCGCCCCATATAATAAGCAGGTACAAAAAAATACCCATGAAATCTCCGCGGGTAGAAAACTAACCCACATACCCATCATAAACAGGTAAATACCTGCGGGTACCCGTCTAAACGGGTAATATTGCCATCCCTAAACGGGACTATAATAGATTCTCCAACACTTAGCCAAAATTTCTAGATTTCTCAAACAGTTACAGATTCACTTTTGCCACCACTGTTAAACCCCAAATTTGTAGTGTATTTGTAATATCTTAGATATTAATTTTAGTTTTCCATCTATATTGTATTTGTCAGCCTAGCGGGCTAGTCCGAGATCGAGCCGAGTCGACTCACGGTCCAGTGCGAGCTTGCGAGCACGGGTACGTAGGAATATGAGTTATGGAAATTTTGCTTGCGTAGTAAATTTAATTAATTCTATGTTGGGTATGCATGATTGTTTAATTATGTCGCATGTGGGTGTGCATGTGTTGGATGTTTATGTGGAGCATGAGATTAATTTGGATTTAATTGAGCTTAGCGGATTAGCAGGTCGAGAAGTTAGTGGGTATGGATCCGGGTTGAGGCGGATGCGGGTTAAAAGAGGTGGGAAGGGTTATAAATTCTCCACCCTAGGGCTTGCGGCTCCTTGTTGGAGTCGTACAAGCCAATTGAGGAAAAGAGACTGTAGACGACATGGCAACATTAGAGGGGAGGGGGTGAATAGTGTGTTTACTAATTCAATTAGCCTAAATTCTTATTTTAATCGTTTACTTAGATTACTTAGGCGAATTACAATTTTACGATTGGATGCGGAAGCAATAATAAAATAATTAAGCTCAACCAAATATAACAATGCAAACACAAGATTTATAGTGGTTCGCACCAATGCCTACTCCACTACCTAAGCACCCCGCTTAGGATTTCCAAATTAAGTTTTACTAGATTAATTAGTTTCCCTTACACAGAGGACTTTGACTCGAAGAGTTACACTCTAAACCTAAGGCACTTCCACACCCGGAAGTCTCCGCCTTCTTACCGAGAACACTCTTCCACCTCAACCCTAAGGGATATCTCAACTAATCCTAGTAAAAACTAAGTTTACACAAGTGGCTTTACACCTTCACAACAAGGTAACCACTTACACAACAAGACCTAACAGCCTAGGTCTTCTTACAAACTCAAATCAAAGGAAACATATTCAAATAATAGTTAAAATACAATCAAAAGAGCTAAAAGAGTAAACCAAGATTAAAAGCTCTTTTCCAAGCCTTGGAACCTCCAACTCGCCAAGTTGTAGAGCTTGATTCAATTCCCGAGTTGAGGCAGCAGCTGGCGCTTGAGAAAATATTCGCGGAAAGAGCAGAGCGCGCTTAATCAATCTCTAGAAGGCTCAAATCTTTCTTTTAATTGCTCAATAAAATCTGTAGAAGTCAAGGAAGAAGATTAAAATGAGTTAGATGAGGTATATTTATACCCTCACGAAGAAACGACAGCTCAACGGATAGAAAACTATCTGTTGTAGACGCTCGGTCGATTGGTCGGTCGATCGACCGATCGACCGCTTGGAGCGACTGCTGGCTTATGTGAGTGATCGGTCGACCGACTGTCGCAAGACACTCGATCCCACATTTGGTCGACCCATCGGTCGACCGACGCAAAGAAGCTAGGGTCGCGCGACTGCGCGAACCTCAATCCGGTCGATCGATCGGTCGACCGATAGGGCTACTGCCCATTTCTAGCCTCTGTCACTGCCAATTTTTGGCAGTGTTCGGTCGACCGACCTGTCGATCGAATTGGCTACTACCAATTTCTTACACTCTTCGGTCGATCGATCGGTTGACCAAACATAGGCTGATATTGATTTTTTAGCCTTATTCTTGCACGCTTCATTTTTGGGTTCCGGCTTTCAACGAGCATAAACTTGGAGAGATTTTCATTTGATCTTTAGACTCCTCCAATGCGACTTTGGTGCACTCGTCGATCTTCGAGAATTTTCCGCGACGAACCCGAGCGCGACGATCAATGTCCTTCCGATTTTTTCGATCGAGGACATCGAACGCTAATCGATATGGAACCTGAAAGATTTCTCGATGAAATATTAGTTCCATGTTTTTTATCATCATAACCGAGATTAAGAGATTAAGACCAATGTTGAAAACCTAAAGCCAACAATCTCCCCCTTTTTGATGATGACAAACATCCTTAAGAAAATATATTCATTAAAGCATATAGGATATCATCTAAGAGATTTCTCCCCCTATCAACATGTATATCTATGAAATAAACTCCCCCTATCTATATGCATGGATTTCCTATATTTTTCTCCCCTTTACCTATAATTTTCTCCCAAATTTTCCAATATTTTTCTCCCCCTTTTTCTTATACATTTCTCCCCCTTTTGACATCAATCAAAAAGGGCAAGAAAGGTCAATCTAGTCAAAGGGATGAAAAACAAATATTTTTTCATAAAGTTGAGACTCTAAAGATTATTTTTCATGAAACATGAAAATCTCAACCAAAGGGATGGAAAACAAAATATTTAATATGAAACTTAATTCATACATGATATGTTCAAAACTAAGTATTTGAATTCAAAATTAATTCATGTATGTTCTCATATCTTTTTTATGACATTTTTAGATTTCATTCAAACTTTCAAAATATCAAGATATGGTCATTCAAATCATGTATATCAAGTTTGAAATGAAAACTAAAGTTATTTGATTCAAATTTTCAACTTAGCACAGTTTCATTCGAATTAAGCATGAAAGCATGAAAATGACTAAGTATCAAATTTTGCTATCTACTCATGTTTTCTTTATCTTAAGCATCTAGACATCAAACATTAGAGAATATAAGTCTATGAATCAAGTTTGGGCTTAAGATGAAATTTTTAAGTTACTTTGTTGACTTGGGTCAACCTATACTTCAAGATTTGAAATACCAATTGTTGGATGAAATTTTTTTGATACCAATTGTTGAATGATCATTTGAAATGCATGTATCAAGTTTGAGCTCAAAATGAATTTCAAAGTTCATTTTTCATCCTATATTGATTTTAATAAACAAATGGATATTTCTAGCTATCATCCAAGATATCAAAACCATTCCTAGGAATGATTTTACTAAAGAAATTGTGTGAATGATATTAGAAATGGAATCCAAATGGTATACATTAGTTTTCATTTGAAGTTTTTGAAGAAAGATCAAAGTATCAGAAAGATTGATATTTCAAATAAGTGATACTTTGTGTTTTCGAAATCCAACTTCAAAATTTTATTTTAAATCAGATTCTTGATGAAACTTTTTGAAATTTTTACGCAACATATTAGTTTTTTTTTAATACCAAATGTAGGCAAAATTTTTACTGATAAAACTAAATTTTTCAGTGAATGTGCAGTTTCAGAAATTAGCTAAAAATGATTTTTTTATATTTTTCTAGAAATAACTAAAAATGTTACCAATTGTTGGGTGACATGATATTTTATTAATTTTCAGTTATTTTTAAAGCATGTTCAATTTTTATTCAAACTTTTATGACACCATAAAGTGATCATGAAAAGAGTGTATGTCAAGTTTGAAATGAAAATTATATCCTTAAGGTTAAGATATCAACCTAGCATGGTTTCATTCAAAACTAACTAGTTTTTATGAAATTTGCTGAGTATCAATCTTATCATTTACTCGTGATTTTTTAAATTTAAACATGTTCCCCAAATGTGGATTGAAAATGAGACCTTTAAGTCAACTTGGTTCAAAAGAGGTTTTCATGAAATCACCTCTATGTCATTTTATCCATATCCATATGAAATTTTCATTCTAAATGCATGGAAACATGTCATCCTTATTCCTAAACATGTTTATGAAGTTTGAACTTAAAATGAGGTGTCCAAGTCAATTTGTTGACTTGGGTCAAACCTTTCCAAGATAAGTCGCCTAAAGTGAGATACCAATTGTATTTGTTCATCTAGACCTGAATTTTCAAGTTTTAAATATCTAGACTCATGTGATATGTGTATCTAAACATGTTTATCTGATGTTTACTCAAAATGAGGTCTCTAATAAGAAAATTTCAAACTAGTCCAATTTCATTCAATATAAATATCATGAAATTGCCTAGTTATCATGAAATTGCCTACTCATGAAAATTCAATATTTATCATGCAAGAACAATCATGAGTATATAGAGACATTCATAAAGCATGAATATTCAAGTATTATATTAAAATTTTACAAAATCATATTCATGCCTTTTTCCTGAAAATTTTCCCAAACTTTTCATTTACTTTTTATATTCTTCATGATAGCATAGCCTTCAATGTTTTTATCACTTTCTTAACTTGCAAGTAGGCTTCATTAGTATCATAATGAAATAGTATGCCAACTAGCAAGCTATTTTACTAAATAGCACAAGTTTAATGCAAAGTTTCATAAAGAGAATTCAACCTATGCTAGATAGTAAAGATTTATTTTAAGGAGTTTAACATGATATCAAAATGAATTTAAGGGATCTTACGATGTGAAACATTTGAGGGATAAGGTCCCTAAACATGTTTAACTAGTTTGAACTTAAAGGAATGTCTCTAATAGTAAGTATCAACCTAGATCAAGTTTCATTCAATGAAATTTGCCTAAGTACTAAAATTCTACCTACTCATGAAAACTCAAGGGTTTACCATGCAATTCTAATCATAAGTATTGAGACATTATTTAAGCTTAAGCATTGAGGTATAATACAAAGATTTTGAATTTATCAAAGTTATACATTATTCATGATAATTTGTCAAACTAATCTTTTTCATTCTAATTAGCCTTCCTAAAATACTTATAACTTGCAAGTAAGCTACACTAATATTTTAGAGAAAATATAGTTACTTAGCAAGCTAACCAAACCAAATAGCAAAGAGATTCAAATATCATTTTCAAAGTCCACTTTGCTAAATAGTTTGAAATTCATTTCAAAATAAATTATCGTTAATCCGAAACGAATTAAGAGATCTCAAAATAAAAAATGTTTGAAAAATAGATCTCCAACCCTTCCTATTGGTTGAAAACCGAAAACCACAATTAGCCTACGATTTAAAACCGCAAGGTCGCTTAGGCCCATTAAAGGCCACATAGGTCTCTGAATAGACCGAAGATCAAAAAATCAAAAATCATTTGAAATATATTAAGAGCGGGGAAAACCAATCAATTTTAAGCTTGTATCGTGAACTCCAACTATTAATGGATCAATTAACGTTAAGAGATGATACCAAAACTTTTTAGATGCCAACTTTCATTTCCATAGGCATCTAGGTGGGAATCTTGAAGTTGCAACCATGTAAGGATCTTTCATTGAATTCTTGGCCAACTTCAACACATCACTTTTCTTTACCTTTGTGTGGTAGCTCCCCCTACAAGAGAGCAAGAAACCTTTGGTACCCAAATGGCTTTGGGTCCTTGGGGGTTAGTTGGCCTAGGTATCCAAAGTGTCTTAGCAACACTTGGATTTTTCTTAAATGCACAATCATATATTGCATGGCCATATGTACCACAACAAAAAAATTGTCCATGAAACTTTTTCTTTTCATTTTTAACATGGACATGAGATTTATTTTTAGAATGCTTCTTACTTGAATTAAGATGAGCATGAGCATTCTTGAGAGAAACATTCATCTTCTGAACATGAGGTTTGATGTTAGAATGCTTGATATGAGAAGCATGATGTGCATAAGCATTCATGAAAGAAATATTTGTATTTCTAAAATTCTTAGAAGATGAACTACTGGATAGATTATTAACTTTCTTATTTAGAAAAACAACCTCATTTTTCAAGTCGTTCATGGATTTTTGAATAGCATGCGATTGAGTTTTCAACATGCTATTTTCCTTCTTTAAGATGTCATTTTTATTTTTTAAATCCTTAGTGTCAACACTTAAGGTATCATAGCATGGATTGGAGACACTAATTTTTAGCTTCTCATTTTCTAATTCTAGAGCATACACATGTGAACTAAGTCTAGAATTCTAACTTTTAATCCTTTTGTTTTCCTTATCCTTTTTCAAGAGCAAGGCATACATGATTTTATACTCATCCATTAATTCATCAAAATCATGAGAGCTAGATGAGTTAATTCTATCATTATTATTAACATGACTAGAAGGAGAGGAGAGTACCTCATTATTATCATTCATGAGGTAAGCTTTTGAAGTGATCTCATAGTCATGGCAAGAGGATGCTTCATTTGAATAAGATGATGATGTGAAAGCATTTGACCTCTTCTTTGCCTTGTTCTTCATGAAAGGGCAATTTTTCTTCACATGCACCTTTTCCTTGCATGCATGACACACTACCTTCCTTTTTCGGCTCTTGGAGCTACTCCTTTGACTAGAAGAGCTATGGGCATCAAAACCAAGATTAGTGGTAGGTGAATGACCATTGTCATCACTACCTTCATTAGATGTGTCAATCTCTTCGGTCTTGGCATAATCATATAACATGTTTAGAGTTGCTCTTATATCAAAAGCCGAAGTACAATGCATGATCTTTTCAAAGATATTATTTTCACAAGAACAATATATGTAATTTATTGTCTTAGCATTTAATTCAAACCTATTAATTTGTTCTTGTGTCCATGCATCCATATTTTCCTTAGGTTCAATATATTTGATTTTTATCATGTTAAAGACACCTAAACCTTGAGTCTTTAGGAAAGTGTACATTCTACTCTTCCAAACACCAAAGTTAGACTCATAGAACCTAGGAGGTGTAGACGCTACTAACACTAGTGACATTTCAAGATCGAGAGACGATGTAGAGGAGATGGTGAGATCTCAACCTACGACCCGCTCTCATACCAAATGTAGACGAAATGGCAACACTAGAGTGGGGGGGGGGGTGAATAGTGTGTTTACTAATTCAATTAGCCTAAATTCCGATTTTAATCATTTACTTAGATTACTTAGGCGAATTATAATTTTACGATTGGATGCGGAAGCAATAATAAAACAATTAAGCACAACCAAATATAACAATGCAAACACAAGATTTATAGTGGTTCGGCCCCAATGCCTACTCCACTACCTAAGCACCCCGTGTAGGATTTCCAAACTAAGTTTTACTAGATTAATTAGTTTCCCTTACGCAGAGGACTTTGACTCCAAGAGTCGCACTCTAAACCTAAGGCACTTCCACACCCGGAAGTCTCCGCCTTCTTACCGAGAACACTCTTCCACCTCAACCCTAAGGGATACCTCAACTAATCCTAGTAAAAACTAAGTTTACAAAAGTGGCTTTACACCTTCACAACAAGGTAACCACTTACACAACAAGACCTTACAGCCTAGGTCATCTTACAAACTCAAATCAAAGGAAATAGATTCAAATAATAGTTAAAATACAATCAAAAGAGCTAAAAGAGTAAACCAAGATTAAAAGCTCTTTTCCAAGCCTTGGAACCTCCAACTCGCTAAGTCGTAGAGCTCGATTCAATTTCCGAGTTGAGGCAGCAGCTGGCACTTGAGAAAATGTTCGCGGAAAGAGCAGAGCGCGCTTAATCAATCTCTAGAAGGCTCAAATATTCCTTTTAATTGCTCAATAAAATCTGTAGAAGTCAAGGAAGAAGATTAAAAGGAGTTAGATGAGGTATATTTATACCCTCACGAAGAAACGACAGCTCAATGGATAGAAAACTATTCGTTGTAGACGCTCGACTTATGTGAGTGACAGCTCAACGATTGGTCGGTCGATCGACCGCTTGGAGCGACCGCTGGCTTATGTGAGTGATCGGTCGACCGACTATCACAAGACACTCGATCCCACATTCGCTCGACCCATCGGTCGACCGACGCAAGGAAGCCAGGGTCGCGCGACTGCATGATCCTCAATCTGTTCGATCGATCGATCGATCGCTAGGGCTACTGCCCATTTCTGCCCTCTATCGGCCGACCGAAGTAGCCACTGCCAGTTTTTGGTAGTGTTCAGTCGATCGACCGGTCGACCGAATTGGCTATTGCCAATTTCTTACACTCTTCGGTCGACCGGTCGGTCGACTGGTCGGTCGACCGAACATAGGTTGATATTGATTTTTCAACCTTTTTCTTGCATGCTTCATTTCCAGGTTTCGGCTTTCAACGAGCATAAACTTGGAGAGCTTTTCATTTGATCTTTGGACTCATCCAATGCGACTTTGGTGCACTCATCGATCTTCGAGAATTTTTCGCGATGAACCCGAGTGCGACGATCAATGTCCTTCCGATTTTTTGATTTCATCTGATTTTTCCGATCGAGGACATCGAACGCTAATCGATATGGAACCTAAAATATTTCTCGATGAAATATTAGTTCCATGTTTGTTATCATCAAAACCGAGATTCAGATATTAAGACCAAGGTTGAAAACCTAAAGCCAACAGATAGGAGCCGCTAGCCGCCCCTCCCTTCCTCTCTCTTGCAGCCACCGAGCCAAGCCCCTTCTCTCTCTCTCTCTCTCTCTCTCTCTCTCTCTCTCTCTCTCTCTCTCTCTCTCTCTCTCTCTCTCTCTCCCTCCCTTCTTCTCCCTTGGAAGCCAAGCCGTTGACTTGAGGAAGAGCCGCTGCCCCTCCTTGTCTTCTTCTTGGAGCCGTCGGCTTGAGGAGGAGCCGCCGCCCCCTTTTACCCCTTGGTGGAGCTGAGCCACTTTCTTTGAGGCCGGATTCAAAGAACGCCGCATGGAAGATCTTCTCCAATCCTTTTTCCTAATCTAGGTGAGTGGTTTTACCCCTCCTTTCTCGGGTTTCTTTCGTTTCTTGAGCCATTCTTGAAGGTTGAGAGTTCTTGTCGAATCTTCAGTCGTTTCTTGAGGTTTCTCATCGTTTTCACATGTTACCTTGAAGGAGGAGGCCTGAAAACCCCCCCCTATGGGGCTCGGCAGTCCTAGCATGATCGTAGGGGTGCTCGGCCAAGGTGGAGATGAGGGTGCCCTCTAGGTGTTTGATAAAATGCTTAAGAGAAGGTTTTTGTGTGTTCTTGAGACCTATGCCTTAAATCGTTGTTAATTTAGGTTCTTATATGCCAAAGCATGCCTTGCAATAAATCTGTGGTTTTGGGGATGAACTCATGTGTTACAAGTTAAGATCTTGATGTTGATGCCATATGTGATCTTGAGATAAGTTCTTGATAATGATACTTGAGTCTTGTTAAAAGATGATGAGTGATGCTTGTTCGCCTTGTTTAATGCATAGAATAATTGTTAGATTATCTCAAGATTTGTATTCTATTTTGGTAATAATTAAGGATCTAATTTCTGTAAAATTTTGGATTTATTTTCATGCTATGCTGAAAATTCAATGTTGCTGGAAATTCATGCTGAATTGTCAAATCTGTGCTAATTTTGAAATCTCTGTTGTGATGTGAATAGATTTCTGAATATAGTCGTGTAACCTATCGTTTTGACCAGAAAATATATTTTGGAAATATAGGTCACACTCTGGAGACTAGATTCGGGTTCGATACAGCAATTTCGGGCACAACAATAAGCTAAAACAAAACCCTAATCTTGATGATCTAAATTTTAATTGCATAATTAAAAGTGAGCAAAGGGTCAGCATAATCTATAATGAACCAACAAATAAAGTGTATGCATGAAATAAAACCACACGAATTTATGACATTACGAGTCTAGGAGTTGGGGTTGGGTATTGGAGTGTTGAGACGCTATCCAATAAGGACACCCGTAAGACACCGTATGAGAGACTTGACTTAGGTTATTTTGCGTCATATCTTAATGAATGGCGGAGAGGCTCGTTGAGGAGCTAGATTGCGGGCTAGACCCGGAAGGTTGGATGGCTAATTCCCAACCTATGAAACAAATTCGGATGGGTAAATCCCGATTGTTCCTGCATATCTTGTGGAACAAGTTCGGACGGATAAATCTTGATTGTTCCCAAGATTCTATATTTAAAGAATTAAGTTCGAATGAGCGAATCTCGATTATTCCTACGTTATCTTTTTGGAACAAGTTCGGATGGGCAAATCCAGATTGTTCCAATTTGGCCTCGTGGAATAAGTTCGGACGGGCAAATTCCGATTATTCCCAAGGTGGTTTTAAGGAATAAGTTCGTACGGGCAAATGCCGATTATTCCTGTGATATCTTAAAGGGGCAAGTTCGGATGGGCAATTCCCGATTGTTCCTACGCGTCTCATGGAGCAAGTTCGGATGAGCCAATCCCGATTGCTCCTAAGTTTCTTTATATTATGATAAGTTTGGAGGGCCTTCCCGATTATCCTAGTATGTTTTGTTGTCATAGGGCATGGTAGGCTTAGGCCTGTTGATCTTCACCATTTGGGTGTTGGCTGCCTTCGGGCAGGTGGTGGCCAGATGGCCTGTTAGCTGGTCATTCCCTTGTGAGTTGTGACCTCTCTTGCTTGAGTCAGGAGTTTTGCTTTATGCAACATATATGTGTTTGGTTTTTCGTGGGGGTTGGTAGAACCGCTCACTGAGTTCTTTCGAACTCACCCATTGTCGTTTGTTTTTGTTTTGCATAGCTTGACCGGTGAGGAGGGCAGAGGAGCTATATTGATCTCAAAATAGTCTTAGTTAGGGGTCGTAGTCGAGTCTGTAGTAGTTTTGTCATGCACTTATGATTTGATGTTGGAATTATTGTCCCTTGGGGACATTCATATCTTTTATTCAGTCTTTATGAACTATTGAACTTGATTTATTATTTCCGCACTTGAACTTTTTACTAAAAACTTTATTGTTTAATGAAAACTGTTGTTGTTTCTCTTTATAATAAAAACTGTTGTTTCTTTCCGCTATATTTTATGAGTTGACATGTGCATGGTTAGGTTGCGGGGTATAGGCACGTATACCTTGGCCGGTCATGTGACTCTGAGTTGGGGCGTGACAGTATTGGCTATCGAATTTACATGTCAATCATGTCTGTATATCACACTAACCATCCTTTATATTTCAAGTCATTTGGATAATGAATCGAGCATGAAATACCGTGACGGGCATGCCAATCCAAATTTCTACAATCACTAGCAGATTTTACAATTTAACTACTCATCTTGCTAAATCATAAACATGTCAATTCTTAGCCTAATTACCTCAAATTTTATTCGTATCTTTGTCCACGTACCCTACGAGATTTTTCCAAAGTTTCATTATCGTAGGACAACAACTCGCCCTCTGTATACCATGTCAAACTCACCACTTATCATTAAATTTGCTATGTGCAGAAATGTGCATATTTGGTTAACCCTCTTGTCAATTGCACAAACTCATTCATCTCAACTCGGACACTGAATTTTGATATCGGGGTTATAGATACCTCCTAGGAACCGACCCCGACAGTTCGCACTAATAGGACAACACCTCGGTCTACAAACTATGTGTCAAACATGCCTAAAAATATTTTTTGGACAATTTTGCATCCTCTTAAATCCTTTCCTTACAATCACATAAATAGGATTTCCAACCCTTAACTCAGCCAAAACAATCATACCTAGTTTCCATATACATAGCAGATGTCGACACTTGGATTTGGCAATCAACTAACTATTGGAAATTACGCATGAACATGTGGGTGTGGCATTTCACCAAACACTTGGTGAGCATGTTTAGGCCACACCTCACCATGTATGATGGGGCTTCCACCTAGGGTAGTTCAACCCCCCCCCCCTCCCCCCCCTTCTCAACCAAGCCTAGGCCCTTTCCGATCACTACCTATCACCCTATCCTTGAGGACTACGAAATAGATAATTTATCCTCTAGGATTAGGGCTGCATACCCTAAGGGGTCCTAGGGAAATCCTTCCCCCAAAACTCAACCAATATCATACCAATATTCATAATCTTAAGGATATTAATCTACCACAACAATAAATTATCAAGGATAGTCCAAGAACCCCACAATTGGGGTTCAAAAGTTCGGCCCTGATCTTCCTAGGGTTTCCCTACTCTATCCGCACCTCCATCACCCAAGTCGGTACAAGGAAATCAACAAGAATTTATAAAACATCACGTTAAACCAAAATTTCGAATTCAAATCATCCTCAAACTTGGGACTGCCCTGAAGGTGGGCAAATCCCTATAGTCTTAGGGCCACTAACTAAGAATAAAGTCTCTGCCTATCCCTTAGGAAGAGGCCTTGACGATCACTGAAGATCTTGCGTTGGAAAGCCTTCGATCACCGACCACCCTCTCCCTTCACTTCGGTTTGCGTGTGCCCTTTACTGGGATGTGTGCGTGAGCTGCAGACTTTTGCCTCCTCATCCCCAAAAATGCATTAAAATAATTTAATTTCTATTTAATAGCCAAATGACCATATCACCCCTACACTTGAGTTAGCACCCAAACGAGTCCAAATTTTAACTGACCCGTGACGCCCTACTCAATCCAATAAGCTCCAAATTAACATAATAACTCAATTTGGCATGAGCAAAAATCGTACCTCAGACCACAGTCTCCGGCGATCTCCGACTCGCTTTGACGTGCGAACTGAGTCTCGACCTGAAATCAAAAATACGAGCATGGGTACTACAAATTAACGCATGTCAGAGGGGCTGATATTTTTTTAAAAAAAAATTGAATTCCGTCGAGGAATTCAGATGTTGAATTCCGCACATGGATTTAAACAGAAATTAGAAAAAAAATTATTTATCTAATCATAAATTTAATTCAATTATATTTAAGATTGAATTTAAATTAATTATCTAATCAGAAAAATAATAATTTAGGATTAAATTTAAATATGACTAAACAAGATAATAACAAAAATAAATGATATACTAACCTTTTAAGAAAGGGAAAATCATACTTTTAGTCCTCATAGTTTACTCGAATTTTGGTTTTAGTCATCATACTTAAATTTTATTTTTAGTCCTCACACTATATTTTCGTTTAGTAGTTTGTCCCTGCCGTCAGTTGAGGCATAAACGATGTTATACGAAGCTGACGTGGCTAACGATTGCTAACGTGGACAAGTTAAATGGCGATCATTTAAAATACACTGAAAGTATGGGGACTAAAACCAAATTCGGAGTAAAGTATGAGGTCTAAAAGTATGATTTTCCCTTAATAAATATAAAATTTATGAAACTAGGGGGATACGAGCGTTGTACATATCTAATATTCGTATCTAATCTAAAATCTAAACTTTTATATGAATGTTGTATGCATCTAATATCCATATACCCGCTTTGCATATTGTGAAGCCGTTCCACATCATATCATAAGCGGAAGAGTCAAGTGGTCGCCATCGAGAGCTGCACCTACTCGTTTCGGCCCTTCACAAAAAATGGTGTTAAGGTGTGCTTAACTAAAATATAGACCAAATTAATTTAGGGGATAATGTACAAAATGGTCCCCCAAATATACACCGGTTTTCAAAGTGGTCCCCAAAGAAAAAACCGGCCATAGTTGTCCCCCAAATATTTTCGGTTATCAAATCGGTCCCTGTCGTCACCTAGCTGGCATAACGTCGTTAGTTTCGTCTTATGTGGAAAACCAAAATCTGACATGGTCAGATTAATGCCATCTCATATCAGCGAACGAAATGTGATGTGGGATAACTAATTCCACATCATATTTATGTTAACCCACCCACTTCCCCCCATTCCCTAAATATAACACCCGAATATAAACCCTAACTTGCGATTCCCCCAATTTCCACCTAAGCGACGAAGATGAGACTGACGAAGTACTCCTTGGGATGGAGGTGAGCGGTGAAGACAATTGTAAAGTCAAAGAAATCCAGGAAACACAATTCTCCACCACCTCCACCTTTCGTACTGCATGTGGAGGATTGTAAGTTCTACTTCTTTATAGTCTATTTAGGGTTTTTTACGAGTTTTATTTCTTGTAATTTGTTTAGGGTTTTAATTCGATTACTAAGGGTTTCATTGAATGTTCAATGTTGTAATGTAGTTTGAAATTTGAATTTTGAAAGGTTTTGTTTGAATGTTCAATGCTGTAATGTAGCTTCAAATTTGAATTTTGAAAGCTTTGGTTTGAATGTTCAATGTTGTAATGTAGCTTCAAATTTGAATTTTTAAAGCTTTTGTTCAATGCATGCTACTGGTGTTAGCTTGAATAGTTGAATGTTTTTAATAGGTGATTTGGATAAGCCTTTTATTGTTGAGCTACACCATGGAGGTTGTTTTATAGGAGAGGAGGTTTTGAATTATGTTGGGGGATCAATGTACACAATGTCAAATTGTGAGTTGGATTTGTGGTCTTCACAAGAGTTGATAGCTATTTTAAAGGAGCTTGGATGTAAGTGGATCACTAGACCTGGACAGTCTTTAGAGGTAGGATTAGAAGATGTTTTGTCTCATGAAGATGCAATTATGTTGGCTAAAGCTGCTTTGACTGTACCTGAAAAGAAAGTTAAAGTTTATGTAATTAGTGGAGATGGTGAAAATAGTGTACATGTTGGTGGAGATGGTGAAGACACTGCTAATGTTGGTGAAGATAGTGTTAATTTTGGTGAACACAATGTTGGTGAGTCCAATGCTAATGCTAATGTAGATGAGTCCAATGTTAATGCTAATGCTAATGTAGATGAGTCCAATGTTAATGTTGGTGGAGATGTACACAATGACAGTGATGGTAAAGATTCAAGTGGAGATTTTTAAATTGCAAATAATATCCACTTTAGTGGTTCTGATGATGATCACTTTGCTAATTATGTTGATGATCTGCCTCCCAATATATATGCACTGTCCCAAGATGTTGTTGATTCACATGTAGTCCCACTTGTAACTCAACATCCTAGTGTGGGTGAAAATGAAGAGATGACTTCTGATGCTGAATCTAAGCAGTTGCATTCAAATGATGGGAGTCCTGATGCTGATGTTGAGGGACCAAAGGTAAAGACTCGCAGATACAATGCTAGTGAGATGGGTTCTAATTTCAGTTTCAAGCTAGGTATGCAGTTTACAAGAACTGAAGAGTTCAAAAATGCAATCAGAGAGTATGCAGGTTTGAATGGCAAGGGATTGAGATTTAAGAAAAATGACAGTAAGAGATGTAGAGTGGTTTGTGTAGATGGTTGTCCTTGGGTCTGCTTGTGTAGTAGAGTTGGAAAGAATGGCATGTATCAGATAAAAACATTAGAGGATAGACACAATTGTTGTAGAGTGCATAAGGGAATAATGTCTAATAGGAAATGGGTTGCATGGAAGTTGTTAAATACATTAAATATCAACTTAACGGGATGTATAGAGAATATCAAACAAAGTTACTTTGTTGACATTTCTGTTTCTAAGGCATTTAGAGCTAAAAAAATTGCAAAAGAACCATTTGATGGGAATTTTACAAAGCAATACAACCAGCTTTATGATTACTTTGGTGAGATTAAAAGGACCAATCCTGGCAGCATAGCCATACTGAAAATAGATGAATCTCAACTTGGTGATGATAAAAGGATCTTCTTAAGAGCTTATTTGAGTCTAAGACCAATAATTGAAGGCTTCTTATAAGCTTGTAGACCATTGATTGGGCTAGATGTGTGTTTTTTGAAGGGGAAGTATGGTGGTATCCTACTGGCAGCTGTTGGAAGGAATCCAAATGACCAGTATTTCCCATTGGCAGTTGAAGGTGAGAATAAATATTCATGGGAATGGTTCATTGAGTTCCTACTTAATGACATTAGCATTAAAAGGAACTGGGTCATAATTTCAGACCAACAAAAGGTAAGTAACTTAGATGCTATTTAAGAACTTTCACATAATTTCATTGAGTTACATATATGATATCTAACATATATTGTATGTTATTTACAATTTTTTACATTGTATGTAGGGTCTTGTTCAAGTGTTGAAGAAATATCCAAGAATTGAACACAGGTTATGTGTTAGGCATATCTATGCTAACATGAAGAGAAAATATGGAGGTGCTACTATATTAAGAGACAGAATGCTAGCTTGTAGCAAAGCAACATATTTTGCAGCATGGGAAAGAGAGATGATGAAGCTGAAGGAACTAAATAGTGATACACACAAATGGTTGGCTGAACATGATGCATATACTTGGGCAAAATCACACTTTTCAAAGTGGAGCAAGAGTGATATCACAATGAACAATATGTCGCACCCCAACTGAGGATAGTGTGATCGGCCAGGGTCTACATCATGTCCTGTAGCCTACTGTCTACACTGACATAAAGAAAACCAGAACGTATCGATAAAAGAAATCTCAATACAACTTTATTAAAAGTTTTCAAAATTCATAGTTTTATATTTCCAAAGCAAGTAAGAAAACCAACATCTGAATAACTGACCGTCTCAAGTATCAAGTTTTACAAACTCTTTCCAAATACAACTGTTAGTGCAGAAAATAAATAAAAACACAACTACTAGACACTGGTCTATGACTCATGGACGTCGCTACGAGATATGGCACCACCTCCCGCCCAACAGCTGTACCATGTCGACATGTCAACATCACTGCTCATTCTCTGCAAAAACAAAGAATAAACTGTGAGTCCACTTGGGACTCAGTGAGTGGCTCTAGCGAACCTCCACATAATCCTCAGTTATTCATGCATATCATATAAGGCAATATAATGAATATACAAGGAGGTAAACTACTTCTAATGTGACTACTGACCCCAATGGGTCACTCTGTACAAACCGAATATGTGAAAACCTACCATCTCGGCCCATCAAGCCTCTGGCATCCGGCCCTTGGGCATACTTATGGAATAAATATTCCAGCTACGGCCGGCCCAACCATACCATGTAGTATCATACTGACCGTCGGCCACATCATCTCAAGATGTTAACAAATAATCCCGGGCCTTCGACTAGGATGGTCCACTAGTCTCCGGACACCGTATGCGGTAAGGATAGCTAGTCCCATCCAACGGGGGTTTGGCACCTAGCGGGCCTGCTGACGCACCTCAAGACCCAACACTGGCCGAGCTAAGCATTGGTCATTCCCGACCTCCACGCTCCTCAGCGGACCATCTCAAGCACATCACACAATCAAATGTCCTAGGGTTTCCTTTTATACACTTCGGCCCATTGCCCGTATCTGGCCCTAATTCGGCTACCGGGTCAACAAATTTATGCCGCCCTTTCAAAATGTATACACCTAAGAGTTCTAGGTTTCTAAAATGTTTACTAGAAGTCCTAGAAGTGATATCATCTCCTAGATAAGTTTCCATATATATACGCTGAACGTCTCGCGACGTCTTACATGTTATCTAACCTTCTATACTACCTTGGTTGAGGAATTCCTTGTACCGACCTTGGAATTCCGCCCATGAATATTTTTTGGACAGCACGTATAATCTAAAAAAAATTAAGCAAATTTTACAACATCTACTATATATAACCACACTAGAGGGGGGGTGAATAGTGTGTTTACTAATTCTATTAGCCTAAATCTAATTTTAAATGTTTACTTGAGACGATTAGGCAATATGCAATTATGTGATCGAATGCGGAAGAGATAATAAACAATTAAGCACAAATAAAAAATAATGCAAACACAAGTGATTTATAGTAGTTCGACCCCAATGCCTACTCCACTACCTAAGCACCCCGCTTAGGATTTCCAAACTATGTTTTACTAGATTAATTAGTTTCCCTTACAACAAGGACTTTTCACTGGAAAGACTCGCTCTCCAACCGAAGGCACTTCCACACCCGGAAGTATCCCGCCTTCCTACCGAGAGCTCTTTCCCACCTTAACCTAAGGGACAACTAGAATTAATCCTAGTAACAACTAAGTTTACACAAGTGGCTTTACTCTTATACCAAGATACCACTTCACACACAGCAATACCTAACACCCTAGGTCTTCACACAAACAAATTAAACAGTTAAAATAATAATAAATTTACAATTGAAAATAGCTAAAGGATAAACCAAACATTAGTGCTCTTCTCAAACCTTCAATGCCTCCAACTCGTCAAGACGAACTGCTCGATTTAATTCTCGAGTTGAGGAAGAACTTGCGCTTGAAGTGGAACTCGCAATGTCTTCCGATTTTGTGATTTTTTCGATTTATCCGATCGAGGACATCGAACGCTAGACGATATGGAACCTGAAACATATTCTCAATGAAATCATTAGTTCCATGCTTCTTATCATCAAAACCATCAAGATCGAGATTAAGGCTAAGGTTGAAAACCTAAAGCCAACGAGAGGCACCAAATATGAGTTAAGAAACTTCGATAGAGAGCAGTTTACTATTGATATTGGTATCAAATTTTGTTCATGTAGGTTATGGGCACTATGTGGTATGTCTTGTGCATATGTTGTTTGTGCCATTTATGCACATTCTGGAGACCCTCATGAGTTTGTTGATTCTTGCTATTAGATCACAACTTTTGAGGCTTGCTATTCTCCAACAATAAATCCTATCAATGGTGAAAATATGTGGGTATCACAACCTAATGTGCCAACAATACTTCCACCGGTTTATAGGGTCCCTATTGGGAGACCCAAAAAAGCTAGAAGGAGGGAGAAAGATGAACCTGAGAACAAGACCAAATGGAGGAGACACAACACTTCACATACATGTCAAAATTGTGGTACATATGGACATAACAAGAGGACTTGTAAAAATCCAGGATCTTCTTCACAAGCTCAAGCTCAAGCCCCATCTACTCAGCCTCAAACAACTCCAACATCATCTGCTCCAACTCCAGTCTTCTATAGCCAACCTCAAGCCTCATCTAATCTGAATGCAAGTAGAGAAAGAATAGTTAAAGCTCCACCAGTGAGAGGTGCGATGAGAGGAGGTAGTGGGAGAGGTTTTCTATGAATGTGAATGTTTTGGTAGATAGACAAGTTTCTAGCATAGGTGTGTTTGATGCCTCATATAATGACTGAAATAGCTTTATTTTTGTCCTTTATCTTGTGTTTGATGCCTCATTTTGTCCTTGTCTACCTTTGATGAAACACTTTTGTAAATGAACAGCTTTGTATATGGTTATGTGGTCCTTATCTGTTTGTATTGAACAAATTCTTGTGATCCTTAGCTTTTTAATTCAACAGCTTTGAATTTTGAACAGCTTTGAATATTGAATGTGGTCCTTAGCTTTGAATATTGAACACTTTCATACAGCTTTGAATGTATTGAATGTGGTCATGTATCATCACACCTAAACACATTATATTCAACATTGTGTTAGTTGTGATCCTATATCGGATAATTGCATGTGGTCCTGTATCAAATAACAACAAACATGCTAACACAGATTCATCACAACTAAAAAAGGTTCATCAAACCAGCTACCATTCATTAAAGGAAAGGTTCATTACATCAAACTAGCTAACACATGTTCATCACATCACTCACTAGTTACATTCACATTGCACTCACTCACTTATTTCCTAACAAAAAGGAGAACAATTAGCAGCATCAGACAAGCACTTATGCCCCATTATGTTTGCATCATCACCCTATAGAACCTTATTGTAGCTGTAAGAGATTCCACCATGGCATTTTGCTCTAGAAAAATATCTACTGCCCATTGTGGCATTGGATCATCAAGCCACTCAAAGAATTGGCATGATCATCTCTCCTACAAAAGGGAAAAACAAGGTAAAAGATGTCGGACCAAGAAGGAACATTACTGTGAAGCTACATTATAGAATCTACATTACCGTGAAGTTTGGACACCTCAAAAATCTTCTTCCCCTATTAGAACCCCTCCTACAAGTGAAGGTCATGATCTTTCCACCACAATCGCAAAGTTATTTGAGCACGATGAACATTTGAGCGAGTGTTTCTATGGCTACTGCCGCTTTGTTTCATTGTAAGCTGCCATTGAGCGGCAGGTGGAGGAACGGCGAGATCACGAGCGGGAGGGGGAGAAAGAACGACGAACCCTATAATTTATTTGGGAGGATGTTTGGTGAATGAATGATATAAAAGTGAAAATGCCATGTCATTTATTCACTTGACAATTTATTTAATACTTCGGGATGATATGAGGTGGCATTAATCTGACCATGTCAAATTTTGGTTTGCCACATAAGACGAAACTAACGATGTTATGCTAGCTAGGTGACGGCAGCGATCGATTTGATAACGGAAAATATTTGGGGGACAACTATGACCGATTTTTTTTGGGGGGGACCACTTTGAAAACCGACGTATATTTGGGGGACCATTTTATACGATATCCTTTAATTTAGATTAGCAAACTTCACAATTGGGTGTTTGGTCTAGTGGTATGATTCTCGCTTTGGGTGCGAGAGGTTGTGAGTTTGATTCTCACAACACCCCCAAAGTTTTATAAATTTTAGATTTATTAAGGCAAAATCATACTTTGTCCCTATAGTTTACTCGGATTTTGGTGTTAGTTCAGATACTTTTAATACATTTTAAAGGAATATCATTTAACTTGTCCACATCAGCAATGTTCAGTCAGCAATCGTTAGCCACGTTAGCTTCGTATAATGTCGTTTATGTCTCAAGTGACGGCAGGGATCAACTCTTAAACAAAAATATAATGTGGGGACTAAAACTAAAATTTTTAAAATATGATGACTAAAATCAAAATCCAAGTAAACTATGGGGACTAAAAGTATGATTTTCCCTTTTAAAAAATTGATAACTTGAATAACTCCGATAACCTAAAAAAAAAGAAAAAGAAAAAAAATAGTGAAGAAAGAAAGGAGAAGAAAAATAAATAAGAGAAGAAAAAAAATAAAGAAGAAGAAATAGAGGAAGAAAAAATTAGTGAAGAGAGGATAAAAAGAATGAGAGAAAGAAGAGGAGAGAAAAAATGGAGACAGATTTTGATGTTAGTCCAAATACTTTTAATAAGTTTTAAAGGAACGTCATTTAACTTGTCCATGTCAGCAATGTCTAGTTAGCAATCGTTAGCCACGTCAGCTTCGCATAACGCCATTTATGTCTCAAGTGATGGCAGAGATCAACTCTTAAACGAAAATATAATGTGGGGACTAAAACCAAAATTTTTAAAGTATGGGGACTAAAACAAAAATTCAAGTAAAGTATGGGGACTAAAAGTATTATTTTTCCTTTTAAAAATTGATAACTTGAACAATTTCGGTAACCTAAAAAAAAGAAGAAAAAAAAATCAGTGAAGAAAAAAAGGAGAAGAAAACATAAATAAGAGATGAAAAAAAATAAAGATGAAAAAATAGAGGAAGAAAAAATTAGCGAAGAGAGGATAAAAAGAAAGAAAAGAAGAGGAGAGAAAAAATGGAGTCGGATGAATATATATATATATATATATATAATGTCGTAGATATTGATAATTATTTCTGTCATTAATTGTGATTGGCAGTCTAGCGAGCTAGTTCGAGGTCGAGCCAAGTCGACTCGTGATCCGGTGCAAGCTTGCGAGCTCGGGTGAGTAGGAATTTGATTTTTTGTAGATTTTTTCCTTGATTGGATGAATTTATTATTTAATTATGTGATCTGTGGATGTGCATGTGGTTGTTGCTTATAATTTGTCATGAGATTAGAATAGGATTAATTAAGCTTAGTTGGGTTAGTGGGTTTGGATCCGAGTTGAGGCGGATGCGGGTTAATGAAGGTTAGGGGTGAAGAGGAGGGGAAGGGATTATAAAATCCCCCCCTAGGGCTTGCGGCTCCCTAGCCAGCCGCCCCTCTCCCCTCTTCCTCTTCCTTGGAGCTGCCGCCCCCCCAAGCCAGCCACCGAGCCTCTCTCCCTCCCCTCTCTTCCTTTCTCTCTCTTCCCCTCTCCTTGGAGCCAAGCCAACGGCTTGGGTGTAATCGGCGCCTCTTCTTCCTCTTCTTGGAAGCCGGCGGCTTGAGGAGGAGCCGCCGCCCCCTCTTTCTCTTGGTGGAGCCGAGCCATCACCTCTTAGAGCCGGATTTAGAGGCTGTCGATCGGGATTTCTCCTCTAAATTTTCTTCCTAATTAGGTGAGTGGTTTTACCTCTCCTTTCTCGGGTTTTTCTTCGAGTTTCTTGAAGCCGTTCTCGGAGGCTTGATGTTCTTGTTTTGCTATTCGATGATTTCTTGGATTCTTGTTGTTCTTTTGTGTGTCATGCTTGAGGAGGCCCTAATCCCTCCCCTATGGGGCTTGACAGCCCTAGGATGATCATAGGAGTGTTCGACTAAGGGAGAAACAAGGTTGCCCTCAAGGTGTTTGATGAAATGCCTAAATGAGATGTTCTTGTTTATTTTGAAGTCTATACTATAAATTTCTTACTAATTTAGGTTCTTGTATTGTTGTGGCATACCTTGGAATTAAATCTGTGATTTTTGGATGATGATCATGTTTTAAAAAAATATAAGATTGGATCTTGAAGCCATGGGTGTTCTTGATCTTGAAATTTGATTCTTGTATGAAGATTGTCTTGATGTTTGCTAATCTTGGATAAACAATCATGACTTGATTCTTGAGAAGTTTGTCTCAATGATATAACTCTATTGTGATGATAATTAAGGAATTTAATTCTGTAATTTTAGGATTTAATTATCTCTTTTGTGCTGAAACTCAATTAGGCTGAAAACTGCATGCTGAAATGATGAATCTGTATTGTTTTTAAATTGCTTGCTGTAATGTGTGTATTTATCTGAACATAGTCATGTAACCTATCATTTCGACTAGAAAATATAGTTTGAAAACATAGGACATACTCTGGAGATCAGTTTCGGATTAGATACATCAGTTTCAGGCAGAATAGTAAGCTAAAATAAAACCCTAAAATAAAACCTTAATTGCATAATTAAAATTGGGAAAAATGGGAAAAATGGTCAACATAATCTGTTATGAACCAACATGAGAAGCTTATGCATGAAATAAAACCATACGGGTTTATGATATTACGGGTCCAGAAGTTGGGGTCAGGCATTGGAGTGTTGAGACACTTCCCAATAGGAGCAACCCTAAGACACCGTAGGTAAGACTGGACTTAGGTCATGGTACGCAATATATTTATGAATGACGGAGAGGCTCGTTGAGGAGCCAAATTGCGGGCTAGGCCTGGGAGGTTGGATGGCTAATTCCCTACCTGTGGAATAAGTTCGGAGGGTCTTTCCCTATTATTCTGATTTGGCCTCGTGGAACAAGTTCGGAGGGCCTTTCCCGATTATTCTGATTTGGCCTCGTGGAATAAGTTTGGAGGGCCTACCCGATTATTCTCGAAGTGCTTTTAACTAGGTAAGTTTGGATGGGCGAATCCCGATTACTCCTACGTTATTTATTAGAACAAGTTCGGATGAGCAAATTCTGATTGTTCTGGTTTGACCTCGTGAGATAAGTTCGGAGGGCCTACCCGATTATCCTCGAGGTGGGTTTTTTTAGGAATAAGTTAGGAGGGTCTACCCGATTATTCCTGAGATATCTTAGGGGAGTAAGTTTTGATGGCCTACCCGATTACTCCTATGATATCTTATAGGGGCAAGTTCGGATGGGTGAATCCCGATTGTCCCTACGCATCTCGTGGAGCAAGTTCGAAGGGTCTTTCTCGATTGCTCCCAAGTTTCTGTATACTAGGATAAGTTCGGAGGGCCTTCCCGATTATCCTAGTATGTGTTGTTGCCTTAGGTATGGTAGGCTTAGGCCTGTTGATCTTCACCATTTGGGTGTTGGATACCTTCGGGCAGGTGGTGGCCAAATGGCCTGTTAGCTAGTTACTTCATTGTGACCTCTCCTGCTTGAGTCAGGAGTTTTGCTTTATGCATCATAGCTATGTTTGGTTTTTCGTGGGGGTTGGTAGAACCGCTCACTGAGTTCTTTGAACTCACCCGTTGTCGTTTGTTTTTGTTTTGCATAGCCAGACCGGTAAGGTGGGCTGGAGCACTTGGCGCGGCTGGAGAGCAAAGGAGCTACATTGATCTTATAACAGTCCTAGTTAGGGGTCATAGTCGAGTTTGTAGTAGTTGTCATGCACTGTGTTTTGGCATTTCGGAGTTGTAGTCCCTTGGGAACGTTTATGTCATTTATTTCGGATTTCATTATTGATGGTCTATTGGACTCGATTTATTATTTCCGCACTTTGTACTCTTGCTAAACTTATAATGAATTTTGTATGGTTTTCCATTTGAAATAAAACTTGTATATTCTTTTCGCTATGTTTTATTGTTGAGTTGGCATGTGCATGATTTAGGTTGCGGGGTATAGGCATGTATAACCTGGCCGATCACGTGACCCTGAGTTGGAGCGTGATAATTTATAAAAATATTGAAGGATTTCCTGCCTCTTGTGCGCGGACCAAGGCAACGCGCCAGCTGGCGCGCACGGGCGCGGGCTCGTACGCTCGTATAGCTGCATGGTGTGTCGTGAGCGCGGGTTGGTGCGCTCGCTTGCTGAGCCAACATCACATATTGGCACCTTAGGTGCTAATATTTTGGCATCACTATGTTTGGGCACTAAGCCCGGCGCTTAAATGTCGTGCATACATTTCGACGCCTGCAACAGGCGCCAATATATATGTACGTTAAACTTTTACTTCTTTTTACGTTTTGACACCTTTGGTTGGAGTCAAAAATTTTCCGTTGATAAAATAAATTTTTGTTGTAGTGATGACATTAGGAATTAAAATAATGAAACATCAAATAAAAGGAAAGCAATATTGATTTTACTAAAATTATGTCCTCAAATTAAGGTCATATTAAGGCCTCGTTTGGTTGACACAACTTCCTGCATGAAGTTGTACTTCCCAAGAAGTAACCAAAAGACCTCTTATTTGGTTGGCACACTTCCTACATTTTGCAAGAAGTACAAATTTCTTAGGGTCCGTTTGTTTCGTTAAAAAACGAGGGACTGGACTGGATTTTGGCTCTTGTCCCCCGTTTGTTTTGCAAAAAGTGGGAGGGACTGGATTTTAATTCCTGTTCGGGATAGGATTTTGGACCCTTTTGGTGTACCGAGAAAATTCTCGGTACATCAAAACAGGGCGAAGGACATTGATGCAAAAAGACCTCAATGCCCTCGCACCGACAGACCTCTCGCCCGCTGCTCTCGCCTCTCACCCGGCTGTCGCACTCTTGTTCGCCAGCGCAAACTCCAAGAAACATGCCGCCCACGCCGGCACGGCAGCACGTTCTCCTCGTCGGCGCCCCACTCGCCGTCGATGCCCTGATGCGGCGGCGCCAGCGAGAACAGCCCCCTGACCGAAGGCGGGGCTCGGGCGGGCGTCGGGCGGGCGTCGGGTGGAGAGGGAGACGAGTGAGGGTCCGCCGCCGAGCCTACTTCCTTCCCCGCCGGCGCGACCTCCGTCTCTAGCGTCACCGTCAACCATGCCTCCCGCACCACCCTCTCCTCCTCCGGTGCCGGCGCCGCCCCGCAGATCGAGTGTCTCCCGCGACGTGCCCATCCCCGAGCGACAGGCGCTCTTCCTGCGCAAGCTCCAGGAAACATGCCGCCCACGCCGGCACGGCAGCGCGTTCTCCTCGTCGGCGCCCCACTCGCCGTCGATGCCCTGATGCGGCGGCGCCAGCGAGAACAGCCCCCTGACCGAAGGCGGGGCTCGGGCGGGCGTCGGGTGGAGAGGGAGACGAGTGAGGGAGAGGGTATTTATTTAATAAATTGGGTAATTAAAGAAGAGAGCTGTATCACATGAAATAAGATTGAATTATAAATTATTAGGGTATTTTTGTAATTGATCGTAGAATCGTCGGATCAAGTCGAGGTGAATACCAAAGTTGTAAATTTTCACGTGCTGAACGCGATGGTGGTGTCAGATTTCTGATTGGAGATCGTTTGGTATGATTTTTATATTTTTCGGTATTATCCTATTATTATACTTTTAGGTTAGTTGAAAACTTATTAGTTATATATTAGTTGAAAAATATTTGATACTATATATTAAAAAAAATTTACGTATTAATCAGTTTTAAGACTAATTTACAAGGGTATTTTAGTCATTTTATCATGTACAGTACTTTGTTATAGCGAAACAAACGCAGGACAGGACGGAATATCGTGTCCTATTCTTGGCGAAACAAACACGGTATAGCTACTGTTCGAGGACACCTGATGTCCTGTCCTTGTCCCTGTCTGGTGTCCTGTGACGAGCAGTTTGCGAACCAAACGGGCCCTTAGTAAGTGCAACTTTTTGCAAAACATAGAAACTAACTTACCAAGGGGGCCTTAGGTAAGTTGTACTTCGTGCATTGTATTTGGAAGAAAGAAGTCAATATTGGCCTCACATTTATATTTAATGTGAAATTTATAATTTATATTGTCAACATTATGAGATTAGATAATCATTGAATTCTTTACTTATTTATTAAATTTTAAAAAAAAAATTAGCAAAATATGTAATTTTCATATTAATTACAAATAAAATTTATTTTTTCTATATAATAAAGTATATATTATATTAATTATATATGCAAAAAATTATATTATATTTTACATATATATGTTACAATATTAATTTTCAAATAAAATTTATTTTTTCATATATACTAATACATTTAAATTAAAATATTAATTTATAAAAGAATGGTATATTGGTCATTTCATATGTACATTCTAGAAAGTACTCATGTTAACCAAACATATTGTAGGTGAAAAGTTACACTTCATATGAATTAATTTATTGTCAATCAAACACTTTTTAGGTACTTTATATAGAAAGTTACTTCCTAAGTAAACCAAACGAGACCTAATACAAAACATGATAAGAAAATTAATGTTTCCTAAAATTATCCCCTAAAATTTAGACCTCATTAATGCGTAACATAAAGAGAAAATTAAATTTTCTAATTAGAGGCATTCTCCTTCACTCAAAAGAACTCAACTTGTGCTGAGTATAAAATAGGCACACAAGAAAAGAACAACGCAAACACAATAAGTTTATAGTGGTTCGGCTTCCAATCAAGCTTACATCCACTATCCAAGTTCCTCACTTAGAATTTTAATCAAGTTTACTAAATAGATATTTTCTCCCAGAGAATTATAAGCTAATCTTACAACCCTCTCCTTGATGGCCACTCACTACCTATGAGTACTTTCAAAACCTCAAGTTTCAAGGACAACTAACTAAACTAGCAAACTTGAATGGACTCATGTCTTTACACCAAGACAACCACTCAAATCCTAAGACCTAGACCTTAGGGCTATAACAAGCTTAAAATCAAACAACAATAACACAACAATTACAAATAAATGAGAGCAAAAAACAAACAAATACTATTTACTAAATGGCTCAATGAGGCTCTCAGACCGAACTCCAAGCTCCTCTTAATGCCTTTGATGATGAATCATTTAAGAAGAGCTCAATCAAGAAGGATAGACTTGAAAGCTATGGTTTCTAAAGTAAATGGCTAAATGAGACTCACAAGGATTACTATGATGTCTTAATGGAACTATTATTTATACAGAAACAATGAGGGCTAGAGAACAACTTAAAACAATTGGAAAAGCGATCGTTGGACTCGTCGGTTGATGGTTGGTCGGAGGTCGGTCGAGTTCTGATGCAACGAGTTTCGATTTCATCATGATCAATATGCATTCCTAGAAAATTACAATGGATATAAACCCTAATACTAATCTTCAAAGTCTTCTTCAAATCCGAGCATTGAATAACTTCACTTGGATTTTTCAAATATTGCTTCGATCTTTCCGATCAAGGACGTCATGTGCTTATAGACTTGGAACCTAAAATTATGTCTCAATCAAATATTAGTTCATAGTTTATTATCATCAAACCAAAATTAAGATCAATGTTGAAAAATGAAAACCTTAGGCCAAAACTAGGTTAACCCATCAAATGAGTAAGATAAAACTGCAATTTTCTTGTAAAACAATAAATAAACAAAAATGAAAGTTAGAGAATCTCTTAATAGGAATGCAAATGCATTATTTGAAAATTGGATTAGAAATGAATTTTTTTGGCAAGTCAAATAAATATGCAATAGAATCAATTCTCCCTAAAAATAAAAATAGAATTAGGAAATCTCCTAAAGAATTTTTCAGGGGAATAATCATGATGTGTACAAGTATTAGTAAAATAATCTCTCAAAGAATTTTGGAAATTGTTGTACTAGTAGTCTACTTATATTTACAAACTCATCATTCATTTTATCTAAGATGATTAATTTGTGTATGGAAGCATCAAACATGTCCTCCTTAGTCCTTGCAACAGTTAGTTTAAAGTGTCCCGAGTAATCTTGATTAGACTATAAGGTAGGCATCTTTCTTTGGTTTTCCATTTTCTTTTTCAAGTTGAAACTTAGAGAGGGAATAAGTGAATTGCTCATTAGACTGAGAAGGTATTGGTTGATTGATGTTGTTCTCTTTTATCTTAAATTTGGCAAGCAAAAGATGAAGCTTCTTCCCTTTGCTTTTAAGTGCGTAAATGTTTTCATTATTATCATAACCAATAATAAACTATCATAATTGTTAGAGGAAATTACTCCACTGGAGGGGCGGTAGATAGTGTGCTACTAAAGCTATTTAGCCTAATTTCTATTTTAGTTGATTCTTAGAGTATTAGGCAATTCAAAAGATTAATCAATAAAGTGCAGAAGCAGATATAAAACAATTAAGTGCAACACGGGAAAGATCAATGCAAACACAAGAATTTATAGATTCAATCAAGTCTACTCCACTATCTAAGCACCCCGCTTAATTAGAATGTAAACCTAAATCCACTAATTTAGAGTTCCTACAATGGGGGTTTTATACGGAAGCTCTCTGCCTTCTCCCCAGAGGCACTTTCCCACCTCACTCTCCTAGGATACTCTAAACCTAGTGTACACAAGTGAATTTATGCCTCTACACCAAGGCAACCACTCAAACACAAGACCTAACACTCTAGGTCAAATACAAACTTAAATCATACAAGAATAAACCACAAATAAAACTAAAATGTGAGCAATACATAAACAAATACAAACTTAGCTTTCGAGTGAAGATCCTAGCTCCTCTTGATGTCTTTCATGATAAATCATATAAAACAAGACTCACTCAAGGGGAAATCATGCAAAGCTAAGGTTTTGAATGGAATTCACAAGTAAAGCTTGGACAATGATCAAAGGATGGCTAAATCAACATTAAAAACCCATAAGAAGGCAAGCAAGGGGTTTAGATAGCCAAACAACACCCCAAAGCTCGGACTCAACAGCATTCAACAAGTCATTTTTTGATTGCTGCTATCGTCGATCGAACTGCAGGTCAGCGATCGATCGACCGAAGATTCGGTCCAAACTACACCTAGTGCAGTTTCAACACACCTCCAGTTCATGATTTGGGCTTTAGGTTATGGTTTTATCATCATCAACATACATTTTAAGGATAATACATTAATTATATACCCCAAAACCTAAACTCTATATCTTTCTCGCTTTTCGAGCACTGACCACGTCCTTGAGAGTTTTCTTCCAATTTTATGTCGATCCTTCAATCACGGACGTCACGTGCTACTTGACTTGGAACCTAAAATTATTTCTCAAGAAAAAAATTAGTTCCAAGTTTACTATCATCAAAATCGAGATTAAGACCAAGATTGAAAACCTTAGGTAACAATAATATGTGAAATTTTCATGGGAATGAGGTCACATTCTACTTCATCAATAATGTCACCTAATTAGATAGACAACAACATGTTTGAACCATAGCAACAGTAGTTTAACCCTTAAGGGTGATTTTATATGGACAACTTGTGGGTTTAGTCGAAAGATTTAACTTTTTAATCGCAAGAGGAGAAATCACATTTATGCCACTATTGCGATCTATAACTCGCCTTATGGTTTTATCTCTGGATTTTACAAACGTGTGAAAGATGATAGGGTTTTTGATTGTACTACCACATAAAACATGAGAAATTTCATCTACTTCAAAATGATCCATAACAGCTTTAAGAATTCTATTATAAAAAGATGGGCCTAAACATCATTTCGTTATATATAATACTGATGCAAGATTAAGTAATCAAAAGTGATGAAAATTATAAAAGATACTAAACATAGCTTATGTCGAGTTTACCTACCTTTCCAAAGAGATTTGATTATCTGGTACCCAAACCCATTGCTTGAAGGACGGACATGAATCGGAAAGGGTCACCTTCCTCATAGGAGAAAAGGTGTGTGCTAAAGCAAAGCTACAACAACTCTTTTTCGTGATATAAGTGATTTCTCATTCTTTCAGTACAACACTTAAGGTGTTCCCCCGCCATAATAGCACCACCTAGCTTCGCAACATCGGGATAGTAGTCGTACATGTTGGTCTTAGGTTTTCTACCTTGGTCTTAATATCGGTTTTGATGATAACAAACATGGAACTAATGTTTCATTGAGAAATACTTTCAGGTTCCATATCGGTTAGCGCACAACGTCCGCGATTGACAAGGACGCTCGTCGATGCTCAAGATTCTTCGAAAAGATAGAGTTTATGTCTAGGGTGTCTAGCTTGTGTTGTAACTCCTCATGATGTTGCATAAGAACCCAAAAACCAATCCCAAACCCCTAAATACGAAAACCCAAAATATTAGAAAAGGCTCTAAAATTCACTAAGCCTATGGAGCTCCTTGGATGGCTATATAACCTAGATATTTTCTTGGCACTAGAAGTGCTGGTAATTGTTCCTTAGGTAAAAACTAGATAACGAGATATTTTTAAGGATTTTTTGAAAGCCTTTAGCCTACCCATATTTGACCCGGGAGATTATAAAAGTTCTAGTTTTCGGAAATTTGTACTAGACCCCAAAAGTTAGATTTTGATTCTTAAGGATTTTAATTTTTAGATATTTTTATTGAATCCAAATGAGGGGTAACCCTTATATAACATTTATGTTTTAAAGTTTTTGGAGTTTGATTGAGTTGGTGGTGGCCTTGGTGTTAAGGCTTAAATCCACCATTGTAAACTTAGTTTGCTAAGATTAGTTGAGTTGTCCCTAGGTTGAGGTGGGAGAGTGCTCTCGGTAGGAAGGCGGGATACTTCCGGGTGTAGAAGTGTCTTCGGTTTGAGAACAGAGACTTTCTGATGTAAAGTTCTCATTGTAAGAAAACTAATTAATCTAGTTAAAGTAGTTTGGAAATCCTAAGCGGGGTGCTTAGGTAGTGGAGTAAGCATTGGGGCCGAACCACTATAACTTATTGGGTTAGCATTGTTTAATTTGTGTATCGTATTGCTTATCTTTATCACCCGCTTCCGCATTTAGTCGTTAAATAGTGAATTACCTAAGTAAATAAAGTAAACAATTAAAATCGGAATTAGGCGATAAATTTAGTTAACACACTATTCACCCCCCTATAGTGTGGCCATTTCACCAATATTTGGTATCAGAGTGGGTCGTAGTTTGAGATTTCATCATCACTTCTACAATTTGTCTCGATCTTAAAATGGCACTAGAGAGTGTATCATCTATACCACCTAGGTTCGATAAGTCTAACTTTGGTCTTTGGAAGAGTAGAATGTATACTTTCCTAAAGACTCAAGGTTTAGGTGTATTTGACATGGTAAAGACAAAATATCTGACATGGTAAAGACAAATTAATAGGTTTGAATTAAATGCTAAGGCAACAAATTGCATATATTGTTCTTTGGAAAATAATATCTTTGAAAAGGTCATGCATTGTATTTCATCTTTTGATATTTGGGCAACTTTAAACATACTATAAGATTATGCCAAGACCGAAGAGATTGGCACTTCTAATGAAGGTAGTGATGACAAAGGTCATTCACTTACCACTAATCATGGTTTTGATGCCCATAGCTCCTCTAGTCAAAGGAGTAGCTCCAAGAGCCGAAAAAGGAAAGTGGTGTGTCATGCATGCAAGGAAAAGGGGCATGTGAAAAAAAATTGCCCTTCGATGAAAAATAAGGCAAAGAAGAGGTCAAATGCTTCCACACATTCATCTTCATCAAATGAAGCTGTTGGTGAAATGGCCACACTAGAGGGGGGGTGAATAGTGTGTTAACTAAATTTGTTGCCTAATTTCAATTTTAATCGTTTACTTGATTATTTATGCAATTTACGATTGAACGACTAAATGCGAAAGCGATAAAATAAAATATCAATGCTAACACAAAGATTTATAGTGGTTCGGCCCCAATGCATACTCCACTACCTAAGCACCCCGCTTAGGATTTCCAAACTAAACTTTACTAGATTAATCTTGTCCTTACAACGAGGACTTTGACCCGAAGAGTCTCGCTCTCAACCTAAGGCACTTCTACACCCGGAAGTCTCCACCTTCTTACCAAGAGCACTCTTCCACCTCAACCTAAGGGACAACTCAACTAATCCTAGTAAACTAAGTTTACAGCGGTGGAATTAAGCCTCAAACACAAAGGCAACCACCCAATTTCAAGACCTAACAACCTAGGTCTTTACAAGCTCAAATACAATGAAATAAATCACAAAAATACACAAATAATGCAGCAAATAAATAATACAATAAATACTTAGCTCCAAACATGAGTCATAGTTCCTCTTGATGCCTCAATGATGAATCGTTCAAAGCTTGAAGGCAAGATCAAGGAAGTATCATGGAAACTAGGGTTATCAAAGGGATGACTCAAGAAATGCTTTGAGAATGATCAAGAATGGCTCAATGGAAGCTTGGATGAAGGGTGGAAGGCTTGCTAAGGCTTCTATTTATAAGCCTTGAGGAGATGGCATGAAACAGCCACCTCAACAAGTGGAAAACTAGTCATTTTCGTCGTTCGATAGCAGGTTCGGTCGATCGTCGATCGACCAACCGAGCAACCGAATGCATATTGCCGCTTTCTGGCATGCACACTTCGGTCGACCAACTTGCCTACTACCAGTTTTTGGCAACATTCGGTCGACCGACCGGTCGACCGAAACTGGGCAGACTGCACTGCTTGGTTTTTTCTGCTTATTTGTTCGATTCTGGGTTTCGTCTTCGCTAAGTCTACTTATATAACATTTCTTAACTTTAAGTTAATAAATTTTAAACATAAATATTATATTAGGATTACTCCCCATTTGGATTCATTAAAAATATCTAAAAAATCAAAATCTTTAAGAATCAAAATCTAATTTTTGGGGTCTAGTACAAATTTTTGGAAAACGGAAATTTTCTAATCTCCCGGATCAAATATGGGTATGCTAAAGGCATCTAAAAATTCCTTTAAAATATCTCATTATTTAGTTTTTACCCAAGGAACAATTACTGCTATTTTTTGTGTCAAGAAAATGTCTATATCATATAGCCCTCCAAGAAGATCCCTAGGCTTAGTGAATTTCAAGGCGGTTTCCGAGTTTTCATGTTCTGGGGTTCGGATTTGGTTTTTGTGTTCTTTGCATCATAAAGAGAATTACATCACATGCTAGACACCCTAAACCTAAACTCTAACTTCCTGAAGAATCCCGAGCGTCCTTGTCGATTTTTCCGATCGGGGACGTCGAGAGCTAACCGACTTGGAACCTAAAAGATTTCTCAATGAAATATTAGTTCCATGTTTGTTATAATCAAAACCGAGATTAAGACCAAGGTTGAAAACCTTAAGCCAACAGAAGCATCCTCTTGCCATGGCTATGAAGCTTACATCATGAATGCTAATGATGAGGTATATTCTTTTCTAGTCATATTAATTCATCTAGTTCTCATGATTTACTTTATGATTTATTAATGGGTGAATATAAAAGCATGTATGCCTTGCTTGTTAAAAAAGATAAAGAAAACAAAAAAATGAAGAAAGAAAACTTAAGCCTTAGCTCTCAATTACATGATGTAAAATTAAAAAATGAGAAGCTAAAAATTAGTGTCTCTAATCCATATCATGATACCTTAAGTATTGACACTAATGATTTGAAAATAAAAAATGACACCTTAAAGAATGAAAATAGCATGTTGAAAACTCAATTGCGTGCTATTCATAAATCCATAAGCGATTTGAAAAAAGAGGTTACTCTTTTGAATAAGAAAGTAAATGAATTCAAAAATGTTTCTTCTCCTAAGAACACAAGAATGAAAAATGCTTATGTAAAGAATACCAATATCCATCATCATTCTCATGTTAAGCATTCTACCATTAAACCTCATGTTCAAAAGAAGTATGTTTCCTTTAAGAATGCTCATGTTCATCATAGCTCACATGTCAAGCATTTTAGTGATAAATCTCATGTCCATAGTGAAAATAAAGAGTTTCATGGATATTGTTTTTGTTGTGGTACATATGGTCATGCAATCTATGATTGTGCATTTAAGAAGAATCCAAGTGTTGCTAAGACACTTTAGATACCTAGGCCAACAAACCCCCAAGGACTCAAAGACATTTGGGTATGAAAGGTTTTTTGTTCTTTTGTAGGGGGAGCTACCACACAAGGATAAGGGAAAGAGTTGTGTTAAAGTTGGCCAAGAATTTAATGAAAGATCCTTACATGGTTGCAACTTCAAGTTTTTTACCTAGATGCCTTTGGAAATGAAAGTTGGCATCTAAAAGGTTTGCTATCATCTCTTAACTTCAATTGATCCATTAATAGTTAGAGTTCATGATACTTGCTTAGATCGATTGTTTTTCCTCTCATGATATGCTTTCGAAAACGTTTTTGACTTTTGATTTACGGTCTCTTCGGAGACCTATGTAGCCTATAACGGGCTCATGTGACCTTGCGGTTTTAAATCGTAGGCTTATTGTGGCCTTTCGGTTTTCAACCAATAGGAAGGGTTGGAGATCTTATTTTCTAAAATTTCACATTTTGAGAACTTTTTGATTCATTCCGGTATCACTTTGACTTATTTATAAATGAATCTCTACTACTTAGCAAAGTATGTCCTTGAAAAAGATATTTGATCCTCATCTTTGCTATTTAGTATGATAACTTGCTAGTAGATATGGTTTGATTACTATTAATGAAGTATACTTGCAAGTTATTGAAAATGGAAGGCTATTATGAAGAAAATGGAAATGGAAATGAAAAGTTTGGGAAATTTTTTAGGAATAAGGTATGAGTTTGATTTTGAAAAAATCTTAGTATAATAGTTGAATATTCATGATTTAATGATGTCTCTATACTCATGATTGATTTTTCATGATAAATATATGAAATTTCATGAGCATAGGTAAAATTTTGATAACTTAAGCAATTTCATAATATCTTGATTGAATTAAACTTGCTCTAGGTTGAAATTCATTTCAGAGACCTCATTTTGAGTTAGTAGTTGGTAAACATATTTAGATAGACATATGACATGATTCTAGGAATTTAAACTTGAAAAGTCAAGTGTAGATGAACAATGTGATAACTATATCACTTTAGGGGACTTAAGATTTGAAAAGTTTGACCCAAGTCAACAAATCGACTTTGTCACACCCCAAAAGCAGGGTCACGTGACCGGCCAGGGTATAAAATGTGAATGTCCCCACATGACTACAACTCCAAAAGGCTACTGGCTACCTTTCCCAAGACAATCCCTCCTGAAGTGCCCAACCTGTTCGCACCCAAAACATGCCTCATAACGAAATCGCTCTTTCGTCGCACATAACCATGGCCCTTAAGCATAAGGTTGCTCTACACCCATAATTTATATTTCCTGAAATTTAAGAAAAAGATCCTCCAATCAATCCAAAATTTCATCTATAGGGGAAATTTACTCTCAGCCAACCCCTGCAGATCCCTTCTGCAGAACTCTATCAACTGCCCCCCTTAGGATCCCTAGGGCTACCCTAACCATACTGCATCATAAATATTTAACTATATGACGAGACCTAATGAATCATTCAAGATACTAAATAATCATTACAAGGATCTCTAATCCAGGCACCCATATAAAGGTAGCCCCCCCAAAAAATGTTGCACTCTCTAGCACAGGGCTATTCACGGCCTCAAGCTGTGCTACCCTGGGACTGTCCCAGTTCCTCCTCCCTGCAGAGTGCCTCAGTCAGCTTAGCCACTCGGGCCTGCAGCTGCACAACCATGGGATCTGGTCCCACCTCCTCCCGGGCCTGCGGTGGTCTCCCTCGACCTCGGCCCCGGCCTTGGCCTCGGCGCTCAGTGGAGTTGCTATCACTATCGCTCCTTGTGGCATCAAAGGCCTCCATTGATCTGAAAACACTAGAAAAGAAATAATTCAAGATTAAGCAACTGAATTCAGCCACTGTTTTGCAAACTAAACCGCTGATCGCGCTGAGGTGCAGACTTAGCCCATTGATCTCATAGCATATCCCTACCGTATACTGACACGCTAGCAATGCCCTATACGGTGACAACTCTAGGTCATAGTCGGACCGAACCACATGCTCTGATACCAACTTTATCACGCTCCAAAAGCAGGGTCACGTGACCGGCTAGGGTATACGTAACTATACCCCGCAGCCTAACTCATGCACATGCAAACATCATAACCAACAAAGTAAATAACAGCTTTTAATAATAAAAGAACCAAAACAGATTTTCATTTCAAAACAACAAGGTTTTAAATACATATCTCAAGTACGAAAATAAATCGAAGAGCAACAGTTCTTTTAATAAATAAAACTGAATAAAATGTGAATGTCCCCACGGGACTACAACTCCAAATACCAAAACAAAAGTGCATGACAACCTACTACAGACTCGACTACGACCCCTAACTAGGACTGTTATGAGATCATGAGGCTCATCTGCCCTCCAGCTACGCCAAGTGCTCCAGTCTACCTCACCGGTCAGGCTCTGCAAAACAAAACAAAACAACGACAATAGGTGAGTTCAAAGAACTCAGTGAGCAGTTTTACCGACCCTCACAAATAAACACACAGAGATAACAAGAATATGTCTATCTCTACAGAGGCAATATCACAAAGATATGACTAGCTACCAGGCCAACAGGCCACCCATGCCCACGGCATCTAGTTCTTCAAAGAGGTGCATCAGGCCGAAGCCCTACCATGCCCGAAGGCAACGTCACCTAAAAATGTGCATCAGGTTGAGCCCTTCCATGCCCAAAGGCAACATCACCATCACAGAGGTGCATCGGGTCAAAGCCCTACCATGCCCAAGGGCAACATCACCATCAAGAGGTACATCGGGTCGAATCCCTACCATGCCCAAAGGCAACATCACCATCAAGTGGTGCATCGGATCGAATCCCTACCATGCCTAGAGGCAACATCACCATCAAGAGGTGCATCGGGTCGAATCCCTACCATGCCCAAAGGCAACATCACCATCAAGAGGGTCGAATCCTTACCATGCCCAAAGGCAACATCACCATCAAGAGGTGCATCGGGTCGAATCCCTACCATGCCCAAAGGCAACATCACCATCAAGAGGTGCATCGGGTCGAATCCCTACCATACCTAAATGTAACTACCCACATATCAGGATAATCGGGGGCCCTCCGAACTTATCCTGCAGGTTGGGAATTTACATTCAACCACACGGGCGTAGCCCGTAACCCGGATCCTAAATGAGCCGATCCTCCATTCCCAAGGATATGGCGCATCAAGACCTAAGTCAAGATTCTCCTACGGGTGTCCTAAGGGTGTCCTCACTATGAAGCGTATCAACACTTCAAACCCGACCCTTACCCCTTAGACCCGCAATGTCATGAACCCGTGTGATTTTATTTCATAAATACCTTGTAAATTGATTCATAACAGATTATGCTCACCTTTAGACCCAATTTTAATTATAGAATTGAAATCTAGATCATCTCAATTAGGGTTTTGTTTTAGAGTTTTGTTTTAGGTTACTGTTATACCCAGAACTGTCGTGTATACCCTGAATCTACTCTTCAAAGTGTGTCCTATATTTCCAAACTATATTTTCTGGTCGAAACGATAGGTTACACGACTATGTTCAAAGATCGAAGCACATAATAACAGAGAAATCAAAAATCAGCCCAGATTCAACAAACAGCATATAAATTTCGGAAAGCTGAAATTTCCAGCACATCAAGAAATAAAATCCAAATTTTGCAGAACTAAATCCCCAAATTTGTAACATCACAGATTCAAGTCATCATGTCAATCATGCATACAATCTCATAATTTTAACTAAATAAATACTAGCATATATAACCAGAATTCCTTAATCAAGAATCAATCATTAAGATCAAGAACCCCCTTCTCAAGAACTCTTAATTAGTCATTATTAAGATTTTAATCCTACCACATGATTTCTACCCAAAATCATAGATTTAATCCTAAGCATGAAATCCACAAATCAGGAAACCAAATTAGGAAAATAAATCATGATTTGCACATCAAGAAAACATGACAAGAACTCGAAGAAAATCCAAGAACAAGGCATAAATACCGAGCCGTCACAAACGGCTTCAAAAAATTCGATTAAAATCCCGAAGAGAGAGGGTAAACCACTCACCTTAATTTGGAAAGATATTAGAAAAGAAATCCCGGACGATGGCCTCGAATCCGGCTTCAAAAGGCCGACGGCTCAACCCAAAAAAATAGCTCCAAGGGGAAAGAAGAGAGGGAGAGGAAGCAGGTGGCTCGGTTCGGCTCCTCTCAGCTCGGCTCCAAAGAGAAAGAAGGAAGAGAGGAAGAGGAAGAAGAATCTAGCGGCTTGGCTCGGCTTTGGGTGGCTGCGGCTCCAAGGAGAAAAGGGAAAGGAGGCTGGCGGCTTGGCTTAGCTTGGTGGCTTGCTCCCTTTCTCAACTTTTTAGGTGGCTCTAAAATAGGAGCCACAAGCCATGAGGAGGGGTTTTTATACACCCTCCTCAACCCTAACCCCTTAAACCCTTAATTCACAACCCGCATCCACCTTAAGCCAAAACCAAAACCCGCTAACCCGATAGACTTAAATAATTTAATTAATCTTATTTAATAAATCACGAATAATTAATTAAATACTCATATGAACATAATTAGCAATTATGTGCACACAACACCAAATTAAATACTCTCAACTACCCAAGCCTAAAAATTTATAAATTTATAAATTTATATTCTACTTATCCGGGCTCGCAAGCTCACTCCGGACCATGAGTCGAGTCGACTCGCCACGAACTAGTCCGCTAGGCTAGCAAATATACATAAAAGGAAAAATAATAAATTTAAATATCTGGGATATTACAGACTTAGACACTCCATTTTAAGTCCAAACTTCATAAACATATTTAGGAATAGGTATGACATATTTTCATGCATTTAGAATGAAAAATTCATATAGATATGAATAAAATGACATAGAGGTCATTTCATGATAACCTCTTTTGAACCAAGTTGACCCAAGTCAACAAATTGATTTAGATGTCTCATTTTCAATCCATATTTGAGGAACATGTTTAGATTTACTCATGTTATGTGTCCATTAGGTTTAAGTTTGAAAAATCATGAGTAAATGATAAGATTGAAACTTAGCAAGTTTCATGATAACTAGCTTAGTTTTGAATGAAACCATGTTAGGTTGATATCTTGACTTAAGGACATAATTTTTATCTCAAACTTGACATACACTCTTTACATGACCATTATGTCGTGTCATAAAAGTTTGAATAAAAATTGAACATGTTTTGAAAAATAACTTAAAATTACAAAAATGTCATTGAAATTTTACCATTTTCAGTTATTTCTAGAAAAATGTAAAAAAAATATTTTTAACTGATTCTTGAAACTGCATCTTCATTGAAAAATCTAGTTTCTTTAATAAAAGTTTCAAAAAAATTCATCAGGAATATGATTTGATAGGGATTTAAGAATTTGATTTATGTACACTTAAGTATCTCTTTGACCTAAGTCAACAAAGTGACTTAGAAACCTTCTTTCTAAGCACAAACTTGACTGATATACTTAGATTCACTCATGTTAGATGTTAAGGTGTCCAAGTTAGAGAAAATATGAGTAGATAGCAAAATTTGATACTTAGCTATTTTCATATTTTCATGCCTATTTCGAATGAAACCGTACTAAGTTCATATTTTGACCAAATGATATTATTTTCATCTCAAACTTAATATACATGCTTTAAATAATCATACTTTGGTATCTAAAAAGTTTGGATGAAATCTAGAAATGTTTGAAAAAATGACTTATATTTACGAAAATGCCACTAGAACTCAATGAATTTTAGAGAAATGAAAAAAATAATTTTTTATTGATTCTTGAATCTGCATCTTCCTTAAAAAATATAGTTTATGGCATAAAAGTTTCGAAAATCTTGAGTATGAATGTGATTTGATTTGGATTTTGTAACTTTAAAGTATCGTTCTTCTCCGATGCTCATTTCTCGATACTTTGGATTTTCATCGAAATCTTTGAATGAGACGTCAAGTATGATGTTATATTTATGTTTTTGGTATCGCTCTCACTATTACCCGAGAAAAATCATTTCTAAAATGGGTTTTGATATTTTGACCGATACTTGAAAATATCATTGCTTGAGCTTGATACATGAATACTAGACTTAGAATTCTTTGATATCATGTATTGATTTGTCTCATAATGGATATGTTGTTTTGGTTCCTTGGGTTGGTTGACTTTGTTTTCATGAAAACTAGTTTTCAAGTCCCAACTTTGACCATAGTTGACTTTTCTAACCCTTTTTATTGATGTCAAAAGGGGAAGAAAAATATAGGTAAAAAAGAAGAAAATATAGGAAAATCATGCATATAGATAGGGGAAGTTTATTTTCATAGATATGCATGTTGATAGGGGGGAGAAATCCCATGATTGATATCCTTTGCGCTTTAATGAATATATTTTCTTAAGGTTATTTGTCATCATCAAAAATGGGGAGACTGTTGGCCTAAGGTTTTCTACCTTGGTCTTAAACTCGGTTTTGATGATAACAAATATAGAACTAATGTTTCATTGAGAAATACTTTCAGTTTCCATATCGGTTAACGCACAATGTCTGCAATTGGAAAAATCAAAGAAATCGACAAGGACGCTTGTCGACACTCAAGATTCTTCGAGAAGATAGGGTTTAGGTCTAGGGTGTCGAGCTTGTGTTGTAACTCCTTATGATGATGCATAAGAACCCAAAAACTAATCCTGAACCCCTAAACACGAAAACCCGAAATATTAGAAAATGCCCTGAAATTCACTAAGCCTAGGGAGCTCCTTGGAGGGCTATATAACCTAGACATTTTCTTGGCACCAAAAGTGCCGGTAATTGTTCTTAGGTAAAAACTAGATAACGAGATATTTTTAAGAATTTTTTAAAAGCCTTTAGCCTACCCATATTTGACCCGGGAGATTATAAAAGTTCTGGTTTTCGAAAATTTATACTAGACCCCAAAAGTTAGATTTTGATTCTTAAGGATTTTAATTTTTTAGATATTTTTATTGAATCCAAATGGGGGGTAATCCTTATATAATATTTATGTTTTAAAGTTTTTAACTTTAAAACATAAATGTTAAACTAATTAATCTAGTGAAACTAGTTTGAAAATCCTAAGCGGAGTGCTTAGGTAGTGGAGTAGACATTGGGGCCGAATCACTATAAATTATTGTGTTAGCATTATCTACTTTGTGTATCGTATTGCTTATCTTTATCACTCACTTCCGCATTTAGTCGTTAAATAGTGAATTGCTTAAGTAAATCAAGTAAATAATTAAAATTAGAATTAGGCGATAAATTTAGTTAACACACTATTCACCCACCTCTAGTGTGGCTATTTCACCAACAGTGCAACCCTTTGTGACCGAGTATGCAATCATATTTGTGCAGATTTCCCAACTTCACCAATAAAAAGTAAAATATAAATAAGAGTTATAGCATTTAATCTCATATTGCGAGCAATCCATGAATTTCAGGGTTACTAGCGCGAGCAAAAATGGTTGAAAAGTCTACTATTTGAAATAGAGTCAAACGACCCAAAATTCCAAGAGCTAATCCAAAATCACCTACTCGTTTGACAGGCGTAGCTTTTTTAGCTGTTTTATCTGTTTGAAGTCGTGTGAACTAGAAATGAACTAACAAATATGAAGCATATAGAATTATAGTTGATATTACTTATTAAATTAAAAATAAAAATAAAATTTAGTTATAATTTTATAATTATTAATATAGTAATAACTTGATATTACTTATAATAGATATATTATATAATAGATAGTTCGTTAGATATATCATAAGAATGGACTTTGAATTTCTATTTTTTTTAGAAAGTCCAGTGGATACTTTTTCGCAAGTCGATCTACTTCCTCTTTAGGAGGATCGGATGCTTCACCTTCTCAGGCGTTCTAATTAGTTTATTCACCCTTTTATTCTATCAGAAGAACCATCTATATTGTTTTATGGAGGAAAATTAAACTATGCTAAACGTTGAAAGAAAGGCTAAGTTTAGTTAAGTTTTGTCCCTAATAATTTTGGTGGATCACTAATTTTATATTATCACTTCCTCACTTATCTATGGTAGAAGATTTGATTCTATGCAAAATGAACTTGACAAGACAATAAAATTCAATTTGATTTCAAAAAGAAAATGTGATGTTATCGAGAAAATGGACTTTTGATTAAAATTAATGCACGATCAAGTCGAATTCAAGGACTAAATTCAATTTGATTTCAAAAAGAAAATATGATATTATCGAGAAAATGAACTTTTGATTAAAATTATTGCACGATCAAGTCGAATTCAAGGACTGAAATAAATAGTACTTAGGCTTGAAATAATCTTGTTTGTTGAACCTAGAGTAAGTGCAATGGAGGTAAGGTGTGAAGATAAAGATGCTGTGAGGCGGTAGTGGGAATTTATGTTTTGATGGATCCATTGAAGAAGGGTGCCGATGATGATTGCAAAGAGGCAACAATATAGAGGTTGCGACAAATATGGTGGTGGAGAGGAGCGGAAGGCAGTGGAGTGAGTAGTGGCAACGGACGCAACATGGGTTAGTCATGAGGTGAGCGTTGACCAGGTGAGCATGTGTGATAAAAGAAGGTGGCATATATGTAAAAGGGTCTTCTTCTTTTTTTCTTTTTTTCTTTTTCTTTTTTAATAACAGTTGATAGTAGATAATGATGACTAAGGTACGATGGAGAGTGGGCGAAGAAGAGAGGAGAGACCCATCGAAGAAAAATAATAATAAGGGAGAAAGAAGTTAGGCTATGGTACCAATTGACGCCAAAGGTGGCTCAAACATAAGGCCACTAAAGCATTTGCTTGAGACCCTAAGAATTTTAAGCCCATAATTCAATAATATTATATTTACAATTTATATAATTATTATATGGGTTAATTATTAAATATATCCTAACTTTTAGGTATTTTCTCAAATCTATCACAATATTTTATTTGTACTAATAGAATGCTCCTATTTTTAATTTGTTTCAATTATATTTCACCATTAAGAAAGTGTCAATTTCATATATTTTTTGGATGCTAAAATGACACTGTTGATATGGATCAACAATGGTATGTTAACATTGCTAAATGAATAAAAAAAAATTAAAATGCCACATCAAGAGACATTTTCTAATAAAGTTTGAATGATTAACTATGTAATGTATCCCGACTTTTAGGAATTTTTTCAAATCTATCCTATTTTTTTATTTCAAATCAATATGGATCTCGTACTTTCGATTTATTTCAATTATATCCTACCATCAAGTTATCATCAATTTCACCATTAGGATGCATGGTGGCACTGCCGAGGTTGGCCAAAAGTCGAGTCAACATCAATCCTTAAATACATTTTAAAATAATAAAATATCATGGTACTAAATCCTTGGGGTCCATGAATTATGCAACCAAGATCTAAGGAATCATGCAACTGAGAACGATGTAGTCGGACGTCGAGCAATCCTGTCGTTCAGACATATGGTGAATCTTCCTCTGTTGGTGCTTCTTCATCCGGTCAATGTAATCCCTATAGAATTATGATACTTGATAGTCTTGGGGGTCAATTCCACCTGAATGATAATGTTGATCGGCCAGTTCTTCAGACATCAGTCCCACCAGATACTACAGCGGTTGATATCACAGAAGTACAAACTACGGTAGAGATTGAATTACCGAATAAAGAAGCTGCAAAATTTTATGAGATGTTGAAAGCTGCCGATGAACCTTTGTATGAGAATTGTCCTAAACACACTAGGTTTTCAGCAATGACACAGCTCTTAAACATCAAGGCCGATTGTAATATCAGCGGAGTTGCGTATGATCGGATTGCTGGATTGATTAATGGAATACTGTCTACTGATAACAAGTTTGAGCCAACTTTTTATAAGACTAAAAAACTAATGAGAAAATTGGGGCTTGGGTACGAAAAAATACACGCGTGCCAAAATAACTGCATTTTATATTATAAAGAAAATGTGCAGTTGGATAAATGCTCTGTATGTCAACACCCTCGTTACAAGGAGAAGAAATCGGTCCGACAGAAAAATATCTCGTTTAAGGTGCTTCGGTATTTTCCACTAACACCGAGACTTCAAAGATTATTCATGTCGGAAAAGACAGCCCCCTACATGAGTTGGCATGCAAGAAGTCGTGATGATACAGTAATGACTCATCCATCTGACAGTGAAGCATGGAAACATTTGGATACATGTTATCCTTCATTTGCTAGGGATACTAGAAATATCAAATTGGGATTGTGCACATATGGTTTTAATCCGTTTGGACATTCTGCAACTCCTTATTCAGTTTGGCCAGTGCTGCTGACAGTTTATAATTTGCCACCGTCAATGTGCATGAAAGATGAATTTATTTATCTTTCGATGATTATTCCGGGTCCTAAGGGTCCCAAAAGAAATTGACATATTTCTCAGACCCTTGATAGATGAATTGAAAACATTGTGGACTGAGGGAGCTATCACTTATGATTGTCATCGGAAGCAAAACTTCAATTTAAAGGCCGCGGTCTTGTGGACAATCAATGATTTCCCGGCGTACGGCATGTTGTCGGGTTGGAGCACTCACGGCCGACTCTCTTGTCTGTATTGTATGGAATACTCTAAATCAATCAGTCTTCAGAACGGACGAAAAATCTCATTCTTTGATTGTCATCGTCGATTCCTACCGGTTAATCATCAGTATCGAAGGAATCGTAATAAATTTACTAAGGGAAGAGTCGAAAGAGATGGGCCACCACCGATGTTGTCTGGTGAACAAATATTAGCACGTGTTTCAGCACTTCCAGTTATAGTATTTGGTCGCAATGAAAGAGTGTCAGATTTTGGCCAAACACACAACTGGGTGAAAAAAAGTATCTTTTGGGAATTACCCTATTGGAGTTCATTATTGATTCGACATAATTTAGATGTCATGCACATTGAAAAAAATGTGTTTGATAATATTTTCAACACTTTGATGGATATTTCTGGAAAAACTAAAGATAATGTCAAAGCCCGACATGATCTGAAAATACTTTGTAAAAGACCAGAGTTGGAGTTACAAGAGGTCAACGGACGATATCTGAAACCGAAGGCCCTATATGTGTTAAATAAACAACATATCAAAGATGTTTGTCAATGGGTAAAAGAACTCAGATTACCCGATGGATATGCTTCAAACTTATCTCGATGTGTGAACGTCGATGATTGCAAAATATCAGGGATGAAGAGCCATGATTGTCATGTATTCATGCAGAGATTACTTCCGATCGCATTTCAAGATCTTCTACCTGATTGTCGTGCTATAGCGGATATTTTATTAACGGGTATAAATTTCACACGGTTGAATATTCATTTACAAAGAAGACGATGAATGCTAGGGTCTGCGTGAAAGGGACAACCTATGTTGAATGTGATATGGATTTTTATGGACTGGTGGAAGAAGTGATAGAGTTGCACTACTTTAGCTTGAAATCAGTGATCTTATTTAGATGTCATTAGTTCGATACAACAGAAAGGGGCATGAAAGTTCATCCAAAATACAAACTTGTTGAGGTTAATTACAAATCGAAATTGGCAGCAAATGAGCCTTTTATATTGGCATCACAAGCCGAGCAAGTATATTACGCGAAGTATCCGGCTCGAAATAAAGATAGAGCAGATTGGTGTGTAGTCTGTAAGACAAAAGGTAGAGGAAAAATTGATCCGATAGTAGGAGAAAATGAGCTGATACCTGATATGACACATGGTTTCTATCAAGAAGATGATCCTCCTGCTGTAGATCGTATTATTCCAATACTCGAGGATGCAAACACAACGTCAATTCATTTAGAAGTTGAATATGCTGATGATGACGATCATGAAATTGAGGAAGCTGGAGATGAAGAAGATGAAGAAGAGGAAGAAGAGGAAGAATTCGAAGACTATTATTCAGATGATGAGGAATAATTGTAAAGTATATATTTTATTAAATATATCTCTACTATTTATACAATAATCTGATTATATGTCTGTTCGACAGATATGTCTGGTCGTGGTTATCGACGCAGGAGAGCTTCGGAGTCTCCGATCGGTGAGACTCCAGCACTTACTCATGCTGCTGATCCTCCCGTTGCTGATCCTCATGCGGATGATACTGCCGAGGCTAGTACATCCAGACGCAGGCGACCACGCGGGCCGAACAGGTGGCAGCCTCCACCAGCCACAGAGTCACGTAGATTGATTAGCGTGATTGGGGAGCGGTAATATATCATGAATTATGAATCATTACAAATTCATTATATCATAATATAATATTAAAATTTATTTTTGTTGTGCAGGTTCGAGCAAGAAGAAGTGTCGAGGAGCATTTCTTCTACTATTCGACGATACATGCATGGGGCATGACCTACGTGGTCTCACGTGCCTAGCGAGCACGTCGACATGTTATGGCGCGAGTTTGAGGCACGTATTATTTTTTTTTTTTACATGCATGATGATCAATATTGGTACTAATATTATTATTTTGCAGGCTCGCTATACATGGGCCGAGGACCAGAGGCCCTTCATTTACGCTGCCTGGGAGGCTATTTCCCGGGCAAGGTACAATAGGCAGCTCGGGCAGGCTCGGTCCCAGGCGATGGCCCGAGCTGGGACCACTAACATCGCGGAGACTCGGGGATACGGCCCCGATTGGATTACTCCGGATATATGGGACCAGCTCGTGGGAATATGGTCGACGGATCGATGGCAGAAGGTTTCTCGGAATGCGGCTAGAAATCGCATGTCGAGGGGAGCAGCGCATCACACCGGCGGCTCTGTTGCATTTGCAGTGCACGCGAACCGTATGGTAAGTATATCTTTTAATTATATATTTTATTTGTTACTATGTGTACTAATTAATGTATTTGTTTTGTAAATGTAGACGATGGTGTCGGATGACGGGACTGCGACCCTCCCCGATGGCGGTGTTTGAGCGGACTCACCGTTGAGCACATGGGACGGGGGAGTACATCGACAACCGCGCTACATACATTATGGTAATTATATATTTGTTTAAATTATTCATTATATATTTATAATTTAAGTTTTATGATAAATATTAAACAAAAAATCAAACTCAAGTAGGAGACATACAGCCAGACGGTGGTGCAGCACGGGGGTACCCCCGAGGACTTTGACGCAGCATCGTGGGTCGAGGCCGCAGGTGGCTGGGACCATGGCCGCGTATATGACTTCGCAGATAGTGGTCATACGCGAGCCGTACTAGGGCCACTTGGGGCACCAACCCCTCCGGTCGCTGGTGAGCGGCCGTCCACCTCTAGATCCAGTTATGATCATAGTAGCAGAATAAGGACTCTAGAGGAGACGGTCGCGCGTTAGAGTCAGATGATGGCGGAGATGCATGCTATGCTACGCAACATGTCAGGTCATCCCGAAGCAGGTATCTCTTCGGCATCATCTCATCCATCGTCCTCGAGTCAGTCCACAAAGGTGTACACTCAAGCACTCCAGACCCCGCAATATGATCCAGGCCATCCTCCATCGTGATCGTGAGATTTTGTTTATATTGACTTTGTTACTGAGATATTGAACTTGTTTAATTTATATTGACTTTGTTACTGAGATATTGATACTTCAATTTTGCATTTGAATTGTTTTTATACTATCGTGGATAATTATCAATATAAATATAATTGTTTTGATGTATATCTTGGTGTGTTTGTGATGTGTGAATGAATGTGTGTATGAGTGTATGGGTGTGTGAGTTATGTATCTGATAATGTATCAATGTATCAATGGAAATTTTAAATTTTAAATTTTTTCATTACCAGGTTCACATCATCAGCAACGGCTTTCCCACGGTCGTCCGTGGGAAAGCCGTTGCTAAAAGTTTATCGAAAGCCGTTGCTGATGACCTACAGCAACGGCTTAGCGAAGGGCTTTTACTAACGGCGTTGCTACGGACTCAGCGGCCGTTGCTATTAATGTTATCAGCAACGGCTCCGTGTCCGTTGCTGATAATATTTTTAGCGACGGCCCGAGCGGCCGTTGCTGATACGTCGCTAAGTTATCAGCAACGCGAGTTTCTGTCACGGCTCTATTGCAACGGCTCAGCCGTTGCTGATGCCCATTTTTCTAGTAGTGACTGATGGCAGTTCTGGCTCCATGTGATAGCAACACAACTAGATGAGGGTTAAGTGTCGAGAATTTAGGGGATGGAGATTTGAAAAATAAAAGAGAGAATTTTTTTAAAGATTCGGTGAAATGATATTTTGTTATTTTTAATTGTATTGAGGGATGCTAACTAGACTTTGACCCACATCAATAGTGGCACTCAGCATGGTCAAATTGATGATAGCTTGATGGAAATATATAATTGAAACAAATTGCACATAGGAGACTTATATTAATTGGAAATTAAAAATATTGGTAGATTCGGGAAAATTTCTAAAAGTTAGGATATATTACGTAGTCAACCATTTAAATCCTATTAAAAAGGTTTAATTGTTGACCTAATATTTTTAACCTTGGTCTTAATCTCGATTTTGATGATAACAAACATGAAACTACTAGTTTTATCAAGAAATATTTTCAAGATCCAAGTCGGTTTGCACGGGACATCCACGATCAAAAATATCAGAAAAATCAGAAGGACGTTAATCGATGCGCTCGAAAGTCCGACGAAGAGTTAGTTTTAGGTTTCTTGGGTATAGTGATATTGTATTCTCTTCATTTTTGTCACACCCTAACTAAGGGTCGTGTGATCGGCCAGGGTCTACATACTACCCTGTAGCCTACTACCTACACTGACCATCAAGAAAACCAGAACACATCGGATAAAAGAAGCCACAATGAATTTTATTTAACTTTTCAAAGTTCACAAATATATTTTTTCAAATAAAAGAAGAAAAGTTAACATCGTCACAAACTGGAACATCTCAAGTTCAATGTTTATTATAATTTTTTTTAAAAAAAATAACTGTCAGTGTAGGAAAAACGACAACACAATAACTGGACTATGACTGAAGGACGCCGCTACGAGATTTGGCACCACCGCCTGCCCTCCAACTGCACCATGATGACAAGCCTCAAATCATTGATCATGCTCTGCAAAACAAAAAGAAACAACTGTGAGTCCACTTGGGACTCAGTGAGCGGTTCTTCCGAACCTCCACATAATCCTCGATTAGGCATGCATAAACATATAAGGCAACATAATATATATAGACAGGGAGGTAAGTTACTTTTGATATGACTACCGACTCCGTAAGTCATTCTGTATAGACCATATATGAGAGAAACCTGTCATAACGGTCTAATTAAGCCACTTGGCATCCGGCCCTTAAGACCGACTTATGATCTAGAAATCCCGGCTATACCCGGCCCTACCATACAAGGTAGAATCACACTAGCCGCTCGGGCCACACCATATCAAGATGAAGTCAAGAAATCCCGGGCCACCGACTTGGATGGTCTACTAGTCTCCGGACACCATCTAGGGTAGGGATAACTAGTCCCACCCAACTGGGGTCTGACACCTAGCGGGCCCGCTGATGCATCTCAAGACTCAATCACTGGCCGAGTCAAGCATTGGTCATTTTCGATCGCCCATGCTTCTCGGCAGACCATCACAAGCACATCACACAATCAATATGTCCTAGAGTTTCCTTATATACACTTCAAGCAGTTGCCCGTAACCGGCCCTAATCCGGCCTGCAGGGTCAATAATTCAATGTTACCCTTCCGAAAACGTGTACACCTAATAATTCTAGATTTCCAAAAATGAATACAAGAAGTCGTAGAAGTTGTGTCATTTCCTAGTTAAGTTTCCATATCTAATATGTACCTTGCAATGTCCTACATGTTATCTAGCGTCATACGCTACCTTAGGTGAAGAATTTTGTGAACCGGACTTGGAATTTCACCCATTAACATTTTCGGACAGCATATATATCAAAAGAAATGTAATTATAATTCACAACCACTACCATGTATAACTACGAAATTCTACGATAAACATTTATATACTATATTTAGAATTAAATTCAATATGAAACAACTTATCTAGCATGGTAGGGTAGCAATGAATTCAACAAGGCATGTGCTATTAAGCATGGTAAAATATCACATCATTTCAAAATTTAAGGAGGAATGATCTAAGGATGGTCGCTATACTATCATTCCTATAATCACATGCATCAATATAATAGCTTTCTATAGTTAGAGTCTTTCATGTCTCTTTTGTTTGAGTACTCTAACTATGGAATTTACCATCTAAAGCTCACCCTCTCCCTCCCCCTAGGCTCGGCCGAGCCTTGAGCAAGGTTAACCTTGCTCGCCCGTGCCTCATAGGGTAGAAAGGGAAGAGGAGGATTAGCCCCAACCCTAATTCATTGTCTCCACTATATCCTAGTTACACATTGACCACTTTACCCTTCCCCCTATACTCGGCCGAGCCTTGATCATGGAACTTTGAGGTTGCTCGGCCGAACCTATAGGCCTTAGGGTAGATGAGTTCCATCCACACTTGCAAACAACAACTAAGATCACACCATTCATGAATTTAAGATCATCCGAGGGCTCTACTTCCGTCAAGGGAATTGGGGAAAATTTTGGCATGATCTTTCCCCTTTTCCCTTGGTTTGGCAGCCCTATTACTCAAAGAATCAACGAGAAACCACGATGATCCGACAATAATCAATGAAGAACAGCAAATAAACAATCCTGATACCAAGGATCGACGGAAACTCGTGAGAAAATGAAGCCTAGCAATTCTAGGGGTCCGGCTACCCGCCTCCCTCAATCCACCGAATTTAACCACTCACCTTTGCTTGAGGAAGATGAAGGATCGGACGTTGACGACCTCGAATCTTCCGGCGAAAATGCGAATCCTGAATCGACCAAGATCTCTCCTCCTTGCTCCTTCTCCCCCTCTCCCTATGTGCTGCCTTGTGCGGCTCCTAGATGAGTCGCACAGCAGCATGATGAGGGATTTTATTCCCTCATCTAACATGCCTTAATTGCCCTTACAACTTAATGCTGACTCGACTTAGTCCAAGTTCGACTTGGGTTCCGACTTTATCCGAACACGAGTCGATCTAAACTCGATTAAGGTATAAATGCATAAAAGGAAAGAGTCATTTAACCAATTTAACTTCATACATCAATAGTCGAGTCATACCTTCTACTCGAGGTGATTCCGAGGCTCGACTCAACTAACCCCAGGTTCGGCGCGCTACACCAAAATAGATTTTTATACTATAAAATTTTTTCGGGTCTTACAATTTTGCATGATGATGATGAAGGAAACCAAAACCTGAAACCCGAACGAAAAACCAAAATCCAAATCGAAATCGAGAAATCAAAAAATAGCAGTCGAAGGTTCGATCTACCCTTCGATCGACCAGTCAACCGAATTGATCACTGGAATTGTAGTGACCTTTTTGGTCAATGTCTGGTCAAAGTTTGATCGACCGACCATCGATCGAAGCTCGACCGGTGGGCCCAACGGCTCTTTTTGTAGCCATTTCAAACCATTGAGCCCGACTTCTATAGTGTTTTTTGTCTATTATAAATCGAATGGCCTACACTAGAGGGAGTGTGAATAGTGTGTTTACTAAAAACCTTAACGTAATTTCGATTTTAATTGAATGTTTGATTACTTAGGCAAGTGCTCAAATGAACTAGATGAATGTGAAAGCAAAGTAAATATGACAATTGAGCAAACACAAGTAAATACAATGCAAATAAAGATATTTATAGTGGTTCGGCCCTAATTCCTACTCTACTACCTAAGCACTCCGCTTAGAATTTCCAACTTAATTTTACTAGATTAATTTGTTTACTTACAATGAGGAATTTACACCGGAGAATCTCCGCTCTCAACCCGAAGGCACTTCCACACCCGAAAGTCTCCGTCTTCCTACCGAAAGCACTCTCCCACCTCACAACTCAAAGGACAACAAATTCAATCCTAGTAAACTAACTAAATCGGTGGACTTAAGCCTTACAACCAAGGCAACCACCCGATCAAACAAACTTAGCACCCTAGGTTTACACAAGTTGAAATACAACAAATAAACCTAAAAATATACAAGTAAATGGAGCAATAAACCAAAAAAAAATGTACTTAGCTCCAATATAGAATCCATAGTCCTCTTGATGTCTTGAGAAGATGATTCTTGAAGGTTCAAAGACAAGATCAACGTGTAAGCACATAAACTAGGATTTGGAATGAAATGTCTCAAGAAAGCTTGCAAATATTATCAAAATGGCTCAATGAATAGTTAGAAAAGGTAATGAAGATTGTCTTAGGTTTATATAGAGATCCTAAGAGTACATGCTCAAAAAGAATCGTTCAACAAATCTAAAAAGATCCGTTGGTAGTTTCGATCGATCGATGGTCGATCGAAAGCTTACTGACATCTTCAGCCAATTTCGATCGATCGTGGGTTGATCCAAGGCTACTGTCGAGATTCAGTCGAGGGTCGACCGAAATTGCAAATTTGAGCCTTTTTGTGCCTTTCGGGGTTTTGGGTGTCGATTTTGAATTTTGGTGGTTTCTTTTGCATCGTAAAGATGATTTTACAAGTACTTTAGACTCCCTAAACTTAAACTTTATCTTTCGATGAATTCTCGAGCGTCCTTCCGATTTCTCTAATTTTTTCGATCGCGGACTTCACGCGCAAATTGATATGGAATCTAAAAATATTTCTTGCTCAAATATTAGTTTCATATTTATTATCATCAAAATTGAGATTAAGACAAATGTTGAAATCTTAGGTCAACACCTAAATAACACCCTTCTAAGTCTTCCTTTAGTTTCGATTTGGATACTAATTTTTAAAATTAAACGATTTTGATTTTAATTAATGAATTTTTAAGTTAATTTTAATTTTAATTAATCATCAAAAATATGATTAATCGAACTGATGTCCTCCCTAAAATGAGACCATACAAGAGGCGTAATAATAGCAATGGAAAAAAAATGACAAGAAAATTAAGAGTTAAGGGTATTTTGAAATTCGAGTAAAAGTAGTCACGATTGTGATACTTTATTTATGAATTTGGTGGTAAATTATAAACTTGTCATGATTCCGTTAATTTGCGCTATAAAAAAAAATTGAAGACTCAAATCTTCAGAAGCTTCATTTTGATTTTAATGGATCCGATCCGTTTAGTCTCCCCCTGCCAGAAATGGCAAACCTTCCAGAGCCGCTACCACTCATGTAACATGTTGTCAAGTGCATTACCTGACAGTTCCGGATCGACCAGCCATCAACGTCGCGTCGTTCGTCTCGCTGCACAGTTGTCGTCTCAAGCGTGAGCTTGAGGAGGAGCACGGAGCAAGAGCAGGAAGGAAGACGTAGAGAGAGGAGAGAGAGAGAGCGAGAGAGAGAAGGCAGAGGAGGGAAAGGGGATCTGAGATTAATCAACTGACTTATATCTCTTTATTTCTCCTTCTATTACATTTATAGTTCCTAATACACTTACTTATTACATCGCATAGTCTTCTAAGTATCGTGGCTTCCTGCGTCTACGTGTCCCTCCGTCCGCCGTTGTTTTATTCTCGCCATTTAATCTCGCACCACGTACACGCGTCAGCTCCTCCGTTGTCGCCCCGTCTTCATGGATGGGTGCCCTGTTACATGCATTCGTAACATTACTCCCCTCCCCAAATAGAACCTCGTCCACGAGGTTCTGTTCACCCTCAGCCTGTGTCCCTCTCATCGGAGCAGTTCCTTCAAGGCTCGGCTCTACGCTGGCTGGTATAGCTTCTGCGTGACCCGTCCTCGGTCCAATCTCTGGTGGGACCTCCAGCAACGGCAAGGGAGTTATTTGCAAACTGGGATTTCCCTTACAGAGTTTCAACACCGAGACGTGGAACACCGGGTGCAGCTTAGCGGCCGGCGGCAACTCCAATTTGTATGCCACCTTTCCGATCTTTTGAATGATTCTAAAAGGCCCAAAGAATCGAGCTCCCAGTTTCTGTTGCCTTACCAGCCGAATCGAGAGCTGGCGATAAGGCTGTAGTTTTACAAACACCCAATCGCCAACCCCGAACTCCACATTCCTCTGTTTCTTGTCAGCCTGCGCCTTCATGCGCTGTTGCGCTCTTGACAGATTTGCTTTGAGTAATTTCAGTATCTCGTCCCGTTTCATCAATGCTCTATCTACTGTTGAATTGGTACTCGATCCTCCTGCATATTGGATCAAGCGTGGAGGTTCTCTTCCGTATAACGCCTGAAACGGCGTCATTCCTGCAGAAGACTGGTAGGAAGTGTTGTACCAGTATTCTGCCCATGCCAGGAAATCTTCCCAGCGAGCCGGTTCTTCATACACGAAGCTGCGGAGGTACATCTCCAGACACCGGTTAACTGCCTCCGTCTGCCCGTCAGTCTGCGGGTGGTACGAAGAGCTGAAGCTGAGTTCCGTTCCCTGCAACCGAGACAACTCACGCCAGAGCTCACTCACAAAATGGCTATCTCGATCACTGACTATTGATCGAGGTAGCCCGTGGAATTTCACCACCCCTTTGATAAAAACTTCAGCTACCTTCTCTGTCGAATAATGTCGAGGTAAGGAGATGAAGTGGCCGTATTTTGTAAGGCGATCAACCACCACCATGATATTTGTCTTTCCATTGGAGGCAGGCAGATTGGTGATGAAATCCATCGACACATCTTCAAATACCTCGTTGGGTATAGGTAATGGCTGAAGCAACCCAGCTGGGGACATCTGTTCCACCTTTAAACGTTGGCACACTTGGCAGTGGTTGACAAAGTCCCTGACATCGCGACGCATGGATTTCCAGTAGAAATTCCAAGCCAGTCGGTGATGTGTCCGGCTCACCCCAGCATGCCCCCCTATGGACGAGCTATGGAATTCTCTGACCAAGATAGACTTGAGTGTCCGGTCATTTGGTATCACAATTCGATTTCGAAGCAAAAGAATTCCATCTCTGATTTCATATTCTTCATCAGGCGAATCCTTAGCCTGCTGTTGTAAAGCTTTCATCTCCTCATTTTCCCTGTTCAACCTTCTGATTTCTTCCAATATTCCAAAAATCGGCTGCGACACAGCTAGAGAAAAATTTGCAGGTGCTCTCGACAAAGCGTCGGCGGCTCCATTTAACTTTCCCGAACGGTACTGAATGTCGAAGTTATACCCCATGAGTTTGACTAACCATTTTTGCTGCTCAGGCGTTTGTATGATCTGGGTCGTAAGCTCTCTCAGGGAGCATTGGTCGGTGATGATTATAAATTTTCTTCCCAACAGATATTGCCACCATTTTTTTACGGCTTGGCTGATCGCAAACATTTCCCTCTGATATGTGGGTGCCGCTTGCATGCGAAGGGACAACTTCTGACTGAAATAGGATATGGGTTTCTTATCCTGGCTGAGGACTGCTCCAATCCCATATCCTGAAGCATCACTCTCCACAGTGAATGTTTTGTTAAAGTCCGGCAATGTTAGCACTGGGGCACTGCTTAACACGTCTTTGAGTTGCTCCAGAGCATTCGTTGTGGTGTCAGTCCAAGCAAAGGCTCCTTTTCGCAATAAGTCAGTGAGGGGGGCTGCCAATTGAGCGAAATTTTTGACGAAGCGCCTATAATAGCCCGCGAGACCCAAGAATCCTCTCAATTCCTTCAGGTTTCGAGGTGGAGGCCATGCTTTGATGGCTGCTATCTTTCTGGGATCAACATGCAAGCTTCCTGCTAAAATGATGTGGCCCAGATATTCGATCGAACTACTCCCGAAGGAGCATTTAGATCGTTTGGCCACCAGCTGTTGATCCTTAAGGACTTGCAGTACCCTCCGAAGGTGTTCCTTGTGATCTTCCATGGTCTTGCTATATATCAGGATATCATCAAAAAAAAACTAGTAAGAACTTACGTAAGTAAGGTTTGAAAATGCTATTCATCGTTGCTTGGAAGGTGGAGGGCGCATTGGTGAGGCCGAACGGCATCACCAAATATTCATAGTGCCCCTCATGCGTCCGGAAGGCAGTTTTGTGGATGTCATCTTTATTGACATCCAGGTCGAGTTTTGAGAAGACCGCAGCTCCACCCAATTCATCGAACAGTTCATCGGCGGTAGGTATAGGGAACCGGTCCTTAATGGTGGCTGCATTAAGGGCGCGATAGTCTACGCAAAATCACCACGTCCCATCTTTTTTTTTAACCAGCAGAACGGGCGATGAGAATGAACTGTTACTTGCTCGAATTAATCCTTCAGCGAGCATTTGTTGAACCTGCCGCTCTAATTCCTCCTTTTGGAAATACGGATACCGATAGGGCTTCACATTCACTGGAGGATGGTTCACCTAAAGAGGAATACAGTGATCAGTTCGTCGGCTTGGTGGTAGCCCCCGCATCTCTTGGAACACTTCGGGAAATTTTCCCACCACCTGCTGGAGTTCACTGTTTATGCATGGCATCTCTTCCTCTGTATTAACCCACTCTAGCTTATATAATTCAGCTATAGACTGATTACCACACATCCTCCGTAACGATTGACAGTTAACTTGCTCAGGCTGTCGACTGCTCAATCCTTTCCATGAGTGTTCCTGGCCTCCCAGCTTGAATTCGAACACGTGGTTGGCAAAGTCCATTACCACAGGTCCAAGAGTGGCCATCCAGGCCACTCCTAACACCACCTCGGATCCCTTAATCGGCAAGATGTAGAAATCAGTAGTTACGGAGCTTCCCTGTAATGCTAATGTCCACGTTGCGAATAACTCCTTCATTCTGAATTCTGTCACCGTTGCCAACCATCACTCCAAAGGCGGGCGTGGACTCAATCAGCATGCCCAGGTGTTTAGCTACTCGAGTCTGAATAAAATTGTGTGTGCTTCCCCCATCGAGTAGCACTTGCACAATCCTTCCCCGAATGGATCCCTGGAATCGCAGAGTCATCGGAGAAAAGCACCCCGACATAGCATTGTAAGATATCAATGTAGACTCAGTCACCTCTGTATCAGGAATCTCCGGTGGCAGCTCACTTTCCCCTTCTTCACCACCCGCCGTTGTCTCGTCATCTAACATAAACAGCTGAGGCGATCGGCACTTATGCCCCCAAGTATATTTTTCATCGCAGTAGAAGCACAGACCCTGCTCCTTCCGTTTTTGTGCTTCGGCGGATGTTATTCTTCTCGGACTAGCCTTCAAGGCCGCAGTGACAGCGTTATTTGTGGGCCGCTGTATTGGCGCAGCCGCCCATGACGCTCGGTTATTAGTGGACACTGCTGTTGCTGAGCTGACTCCTCGGGTGGGTGTCTGCAGCAATGGCGGACCTTTGTTCATTATGTATGGTAAAGAATTACGCCTACTCGCATTGATTTTAGCTTCATATCTTTTGGCCAATGTCACCGCGTCATGCATGGTTGTAGGTAGCTGCGTCAGCACTTCTGTCTTTACATCCGCTCGCAGACCGGATACAAAGCAATTAATCAGGAAGGATTCTGGCAATTGGCTTGTGCGCAGAGCCAGATCCTCAAAGCGGCCTTCGTATTCTTCCACAGTGGAGGACTGCATCAGCTTGGTTAATTGTCCTTCTGGGGGTTCTAGATCGGTCGGCTCGAAACGGCGTCGAATCGCCTCCACGAGATGATTCCATCCCGATAACTGTTTCCGACGTTGCATCTATCTGAACCATTTCTTCGCCAAGCCTTCCATGCGGAACGAAGCCATTGTTACTCGATGCTGATCCTCCGTCGAGTAAAACTCGAAAAAATCTTCGGCGGATGCTATCCAGTCTTCTGCATCCGAGCCGTTAAAAATGGGTAACTCAACTTGTGGTGGTTTCGGTTGAAAGGGGAACTCATCCTCATCTACCGCCTCCCCCCGGGGTGAGGATTTCCATCGCATCGGAGCGGAGTTCGCAGGACTGCCTGATCCAGTGGCCTCGCACTTGATCTTAGTCATCTGGACCATCTGGTTATTCAAGATGGTGATCTGCGAGGACACAGTCTGCAGCAGCTTTTGTTGGGCATCCATCGTCTGCTGTTGGTTTTCTAAGCTGGTCTGCATTGCCCCCAGTATCTGTTCATGTCTCAGATTGGCTTCTTGCAAGATCTTGACCGATTCGGCGATGGTTTGAGATCGCATTTCCATATTGCTCTCGACAATCGATCGATCCGCGAACACGAGAAAAATACAATGGCAATGCTCTCAATGAAAGCACCAATGTCAAGTGCATTACCTGACAGTTCCGGATCGACCAGCCATCAACGTCGCGTCGTTCGTCTCGCTGCACAGTTGTCGTCTCAAGCGTGAGCTCGAGGAGGAGCGCGGAGCAAGAGCAGGAAGGAAGACGTAGAGAGAGGAGAGAGAGAGAGAGCGAGAGAGAGAAGGCAAAGGAGGGAAAGGGGATCTGAGATTAATCAATTGACTTATATCTCTTTATTTCTCCTTCTATTACATTTATAGTTCCTAATACACTTACTTATTACATCGCATAGTCTTCTAAGTATCGTGACTTTCTGCGTCTACGTGTCCCTCCGTCTGTCGTTGTTTTATTCTCGCCATTTAATCTCGGACCACGTACACGCGTCAGCTCCTCCGTTGTAGCCCCGTCTTCATGGATGGGTGCCCTGTTACATGCATTCGTAACACATGTTCTCTCCCTGTTAACGTATCGGCGGCAGAATCCCCAGTGACGGTCGCGATGTCCGCAGACGAAGAAGCGGTCGAAGCCACCCTCGAGCTCGCCATCCTCCTCTGCGACGGAGCCCGCCGCAGGGGTTCCTCCGCCTTCTTCCTCCTCTCGAAGTCCAAACCCTTCGCCATGGCCTGGATCGACCCCGCCGCCAAGCGCTCCACCAAAGCCCTCTTCCCCGGGGACCCCAATCCCAAGATCTATCTGCCACTCTCCTACCGCCTCCTCAGCGACCCCGGCGCCACCCTCACCATCCAGATCCTTTCGCCTCGCTTCCCCTTTCGTCGCGGCGCCAGCGGCGCCACTTTGGAGGGCGTCGCCGCCGTCCCCCTCTCCTCGCTCCCTGCGGCTGCGGCAGACACGATCACGCTGTCCCTTCGCCGACCTTCCGGCCGCGTCAAGGGCTTCGTCCGTCTCTCCGCCCGCGTATTCTGGTGCCTCGGGGCACCGCCGCGGCCGCAAGCGGTTCCTTCGATGGATCGCTCTGATCGGATCCTGGAGGCGGATACTGCAGCTCGGAGCGATTCCGGGAAGATTGAATTTTTTAGAGTAGAAGCAAATGCACCGCCAATGCCCGGGAAGCTGCTGCCCCCGCAGGCTCCTTCGGCTGAATTTTTTAGAGTAGAGCCAAATGCGCTACCATTACCAGAAGAGAACGCCTGGAAACCACCGGCAGAGACATATCATGCGGTCCAGCCCTTTGATTGGGTCCCGGTAGTGGCTACTGGGGTTCCGATGGAGACAAGGCAGGTGGAATTCTCCAAGATGGAGCCAACTGTTCCACCTAGACGGGAAGAGAAAGGCCGTGAACGTGGACCTTGGAGGAGCATTTTGGTCGGACTGATGAGCGGAACACTTGCTGCGGTGCTTGTTGCAGCTGTCGGATTGTCTGAAGGCTAAAAGGAGTAATCTTGCTGCAATCATAATAAGTGATGCTTGTTCATGTGCTCTTCTAGTCTTCTTAGCTTCCCCCTTCCTTTGTTTTCTCCTTCAAAGTGCCATTTTGTTTTATATATATATTTGATAATTTTTTTGCTTTACAATGAATACTGATAATTTTACAAGGAGGAAACTAAAATGGTGGTAAGTTGTTAACAATGTATTATAATTGCCATGCTTTCTTTTGTTTATAAGATCATATGATATTCATTCCTGCATAGCTTTCTCCTTCCTTCAAAGAAATGATGTTTTTGATTATCAAACATTGGAACTTTTATCTGAGAATTAAGGCTAGATTCTGTGTACTAATAATTTGGGTTATGTGACTTCTGTGTAGATTAATTTATCAATAAATCATAACTAAAAGGTTGTTTAGAAGAAGTTGCTGGAGTTGGATTTGTCCTTCCAAACTGTCATACTCTGGCCATTAGATTTAGAAATCAAGGTATTTTTTTCTTCTGATAAGCAATCTGCACAAGCTTATCTTTGTCTTAAATTGTCTCTCTTATATGATTTACTATTTTAGAGACTTAAACAAAGGAATAAATTTGAGATGCAAAAATAGAAGTTGAATCATTTATATGAAGATTTAGAAAACAGTTTCTTGAATAGTTTATATTCTTATGAGACTGATATATGATTTAATTTATCTGTGGAAGATGAAATATCGTGTTTTAGAATAGTCAATGTCTGTGATGTTATCATCATGAAGAAACATGAGGTGATTCTAGAATAATCAATAGATGGTGATTTTGCAACATATTTTATTGATGATCCTGTGACTATCATCCTCTGCAGAACCTGAATGACCTTGCAAGTGGTTATTTAAATTGCATTAGATATGCAAGTCTAATTTTTTTTACTGTAAAAGTGTATCATTCTCTCCATGGCCTATGTTGATTCAAGATAGCCTATGTTGAAATAAAAGTGTATCATTCTCTCCATGGCCTATGTTGATAACCTGGATAACTATAGTAGAAGAAGAATTGATCCATCATTTGAATGGTTTTTGTTTTACTATTTTTGGATATGTGAAAATATTTTTACTGTTTATGGGATTTGTGAGACTATGCAACGAATTGAAATGGAAATTAGTTTTTAGTAAGTTTTAGTTCTAATTGGAAAGGGTGTAGGTACAAAGGAAAATGGATTTGGCAGGAATATGGAACAATAATTGATTTTGCTCTTTGGTATTAAAAATGGATTATTCCTATTTCGGAGGATTGAATAATAAAAAATGAGATATATTCAATGTATTTCTATTCTTACATTTTTCATTCCAATTTTTTTACCATTAGGTTGCTAATGTCTTGGCCTGACAAGCTTTAAATCTGGATATCATTAAATAGTGATATAAATATATACAAATATGATATCAGTGTAAATTTAGTACGAAAACAAATTTAGGGTATTCTTATTACAAAGAAAAATATCCCAAAAAACAACTTTGTCTCTTGGCAGTTGGCACTCAACATTTTCCATCTTTAGTTGTAGTATCTTTTAAACGACTAACTATATGGTGATTTAGATATAATATTTAAATTACTATCAAAATGAAAATTATTTTCCAGCATTAGCAGATTGACAGCACATTTACAAAATTGAAATTAATAAGATAAATTATAAAGTTAGAATAATACGATAAAAGCAATATAAGACAGCTGTTAGAAGGAATAAGACAGCTGTTAAATAGTTTGGAATATTATCACATAATTATTAATTAATAAACTACAATATTTTTCATGGAGTATTCACATAATATTGATAATTTTCAGTCTCGTTAATATAAATTTCTTGGTTGATTGATATGCCTTCTTAGTTTAGAATTTTATAATGAATATTATACTTATAATTAAGTTATTATATGTTCGTTGATGTAATATCTTAAATTCATAATTTTAACTTGAGGTTTTTAAATTTTAGAATGACAATACAATTAAGGCAATATTTTGATTGTTTGTACTGAATATAAAAAAGTATTAAAATTATCCCATCCCATTAGATATTTGACGGAATAATTAGTATCTTACATTTGATAGTTACACATTTTCTCAAGCAATCGAATGAATCATCCAAGTTAAGAAATTGATTAGCTTCTTCAAAAAAAAAGTTAAGAAATTAGATACCAAATAATTCTGTTAGATAATAATATAAAATTATTCATGTACCATGTTTATATTAGAAAAGACATCTTAAGTAACAAAAATAATTATTAATGGAGATATTAATACAATTTTTATTTTTATAGAATTTTTATGTAATGAGCACAATAACTACCTTTTGTTTAAATATTTTTGCAATTTATGGAATGGTTTTTAATTAAGTTTTGAAAATAAAATTTATAATAAATATATTATATATAATTTTTGGAAACTTTCTAAATTAAATTTTGAAAAGAAATCAATAATAGAATACTATATAATTTATAGAAGATTTTTAAAACTATTTTTAGAATAATTATTTTGATATATTAATATCAAAATAATATATAATTCATATAGTAGTAAAATACATATTAAATAGGGTATTATCTATCTTTGCTCAATGTTTTGACCACTATGCTTCGGTATTTTCTACGTGTGTCTTGATGATAACAACTAATGTTTAATAATAAATTTAATCATATTGAATTGATGTTGATGTTGACGATCAAACGTGCAAGTCATACAAGATGATTACTTATAAGCGTAGGTCTTGTCGACTTTAGAAACGCGCGATGAAATTTTATGAAGTGTGTATGAAATTATTGATGTTTCTTTTATATATATATATATATATATATATATATATATGCTATATATTTTTTTGCTACTTGGACATGATATATAATAAGTATAAATATGTTTGTTATCTAATAAATATGATTCACTCTATTACGGTATAAATATGTTTGTTATCTAATAAGTATGGTTCATGGAATTGAGATTAAAAACATTGTAGCTTAATTAAGGACATAGTATACTACTAACAAATGGCATTAAAAAAATTAATAAGAAGATAGTATACTAACACCATATATTATACAAGCACATCATTTATAAATTTACTCCATAAATTATTCAACAGTATACTTCAATTCAATATTACAATATACTTCATAAATTTACTCTAACAACATCAATTCTTCAATTCAATACAACAACACCAATCCAATATTACAGTAGCTATATTACAGCAGCATCAATCCAATATTACAGCAACAGAACATGTTCTTCAATATTACAGCACCATCAATTAATATTGCAGCAGTCAAGGTAAGACAATATTACAGCACCATCAATTAATATTACAACTGCCACGGTAAGGCAATATTACAACACCATCAATCAAATTACGGCAGCCAAGGTAAGACAATATTACAGCACCATCAATCAAATTACAACGACCATTAGTTGGTGATCGCACAATTGTATGAATGTAGGACTATGAAGAAAAATGTGTATTATCATTAGTTGGTGATCGCCTTCAATTCATAGTCCACCAAAACATAGTTTACTCATTATCTCAAAACAACCAAAGTATAAAATCAACCACGCATTTATATAAGCACAACGTAAGCACAACCAAATAATAAAATATATATGCACAACCACGCATTTATATAAAAACATAACTGATAATGAGCAACATTACTTTACGACCTTAGGAGGAAAGTGCGCATAATCATTTATTGGTTATCGCCTCCAATTCTCCGCTGATATAAAACTAAGTTAATCCAATAATAAGATAAAGTAGTCAAATTATATTAGTTGTGAAACACGTATTTAGGTTTACATCATTAAAGTTATCTAACATATTTAAACAAAAAAATAATTACAATGAAAATAAGTACTATCAATCCCTTGCAATATGTCAAGGCGCTTGTCCATTTTTTCCTCAAGTGAAAAGATGTCCCTACTTCTTCTTCCCCATCGCGTGTCGTCATTGCAATGTGAGTGATCCATCGGAAGAATTGACAACCGAGAATGTTAATTTTGTCTCTATTTATGCAAGCCGCATATAATCGGCTGGGATTTTTTTCACTTTTATTTATCCTTACTGCGGCTCATAAACTGCAAAAACATTCTCTTTTTTGATATCTCAAATACGTTTCACTTATTCGGGAAGAAGATGTCATACTATTTAATGAAACCAAAATTAGTATACTATTGGTACAATACACTATCAAAAATAAATCTAATTAACAATTAAGTCTATTACAAGTCCAAGACATAGAATTCTATTACATGTTTAAACCTAATTAAAATATGAAAGGGCAATCAATGTCGATGTGCCCAAAGCTGATTTGCAATCCCTTCCCAAATGTCATGCATAACATTTTGAGTTGAAGAAGATTCACCTACTAATGATTCAATAGGGGATGAAGATTGATCTTCATCATTAATAATAACTTCTTCATTGTTCCAAATATCGATTAATTCATTCGAAGTTATGAATGAATTCATTGTTCCAATAATAACTTCTTCATTGTTCCAATAATAACTTCTTCATTGTTCCAAATTACGATATTTAATAATGAAGTTATGAATTGTACAACACACCAATATGATACTGCTTTGTGTTGCAAGCCCATAATTCGACATCATCTTTATATCAGAAAATGTATTTTCAATAGTCTAAAGCATCATTCGATGACGTTCCGAACAGATAAATATCGTTGGTTGAACAATTCTCATTTTGTTGAGGGGCATCACCTACGATAATCTGATCTATGGTATCTTTCACCACGATAAGGTGTCAAAAATTCAGATACGTTCGGATATCCCGCATCAATCACGTAGAATTCATCTACCAATTCGAAAGAAAAATTTCTATTGAAACCAAATCAAAATTAAGGAAGTGATTACGTTGAGTTAAATTTACCTCCTATTGGCATAGGAAAATCTGAGTTGGGAGAATAAATAGTATGGCCGAAAGCTGCATCACTTCGACGGGCTGCATAGTGATTTGAAATAAGTTCATACAACTTTTTCTTCTCCTCATATAGAGTTGATCTCACTGAGGATTTACCACTTTTCTTGTCGCGTGAGGAAATAGATGGACGTCTATCTACCTCCTCAACACTATCAGCATCGTCATCTTCCACCACTAAGGGCTCCTTTTCACGTACATTCGGATTTAAATATTCCTTCTCTAACATACGCTCTTTATCTGAATTCAATGGGGGTTGTGTTGATGATTGGGCCATCCCACCAGTTACGAAATGATTTTGAAATATCAATACCATCAAATTATAGAATGGTGGTGGCCCGTTCTTAAAGGATTTGAAATAACTTTTTGTCGTTCCTTTCTACACACGAAAAAAAATTCTAAAACCAAATTAACCCCATTGATTAAATACAAAAAGATATATCGATGAGTTCCACACTGTTTCGTCGGCATCAATCTGTTGGTGAAATGGTCACACTAGAGGGAGGGTGAATAGTGTGTTAACTAATTAATTAGCCTAAATCTGATTTTAATCGTTTCTTAAATTACTTAAGCAATTCATAATTGAATGACTAAATGCGGAATCGAGTAATAAAGATAAGCAATGTGATACACAAAGAAAAATAATGCTAACACAAGTATTTATAGTGGTTCGGCCCCAATGCCTACTCCACTACCTAAGCACCCCGCTTAGGATTTCCAAACTTAGCTTTACAAGATTAATGTTGTTTCCCTTACAACGAGGACTTTGACCCGAAGAGTCTCGCTCTCAACCTAAGGCACTTCCACACCTAGAAGTCTCCGCGTTCTTACTGAGAGTACTCTTTCACCTCAACCTAAAGGACAACTCAACTAATCCTAGTAAACTATGTTTACACCACTGGAATTAAGCCTCAAACACAAAGGCAACCACCAACTCAATCAACCTAGCACTCTAGGTTTACACAAATGGTATACAATGAAAATAACCAAGAAAATACAATAACAATTGGAGCAATAAACAAATCAAACTATACTTAGCTCCAAAAGAAACTCCCTAGTCCTCTTGATGCCTTGAGAAGATGAATCTTGAATGTTCAAAGGCTAGATCAAGGTTTTATCATGGAAACTAGGGATTGCAAAGAGATGGCTCAAGAAATCCTTTAGAGATGATCAAATATGGCTCAATGGAAGCTTGGATCAATTGTTCAGTTTTGTAATGAAGGTTGGTGAGGGATATTTATAACCCCTCCAAGGAACGGCTCTTCAACGGGCATTTTTTCGCCCGTTGAACGCCGTTCGGTCGCTTGTCGATCGATCGTCGGTCGACCGACCGATCGACCGCCCAACGATCGCTAGCATTCTATGCTTCTGCCGCTCTGTTCGGTCGACCGAATGGTCGACCGACTTAATCGCACTTCAAATCCTCTACTATCTGGTCGACCGCTCGGTCGATCGAAGCAAGCACTGTCAATTTTTAGCACACTTCGATCGACCAACCGATCGACCGAAACTGGGCAGACTACTAGTTTGTTTGGTTTTCTTTGCTTGTTTGCTCATTTCTAGTTTTGTCTTCGCTAAGTCTACTTAAAGTTAATAAATTTAAAACATAAATGTTATATAAGGATTACCCCCCAATTGTATTTAATAAAAATATCTAAAAAATTAAAATTCTTAAGAATCAAAATCTAGTTTTTGGGGTCTAGAACAAATTTTCGAAAAACTAAAATTTTCTAATTTCTCAGGTCAAATATGGATAGGCTAAAGGCTTCCAAAAAATTCTTAAAAATACATCGTTATCTAGTTTTAAACCAATGAACAATTACTGCCATTTTTTATGTTAGGAAAATATCTAGGTCATATAGCCCTCCAAGGAGCTCCCTAGGCTTAGTGAATTTCAGGACGGTTTTGGGTTTTCATATTTTGGGATTCGGGTATGGTTTTTGGGTTCTTTGCATCATAAAGAGGATTACATTATATTCTAGACACCCTAAATCTAAACTCTAAACTTCTCGAAGAATCCCGAGCGTCAACGAGCGTCCTTGCTAATTTTTTCAATTTTTTCGATCGGGTACGTCGAGCGCTAACCGACTTGGAACCTGAAAGATTTCTCAATGAAATATTAGTTCCATGTTTGTTATCATCAAAACCGAGATTAAGACCAAGGTAGAAAACCTTAGGCCAACACAATCTTCCCCGTGTCAGGATTCCATGTGACCCCAGTGTGGTTAATCATCTCTTGGAAATGCTTATATAAACGAATAAGGAATAAGCCAAGTCTTTTTGGACTTATATTTTTCCTCCAGTTTTTTACTAATATCTTCCCATACAGTTTTATCAAAATTGAGATTGCCTAATTCAGCTTGTCTATTATGCAAGTGCTACAAAAATTCTTTTGTGGCATTCTTTGGCCAAAACTCTGACTTTTCCTGCGGATTACGATGGCCACCCATATATTCAACTTATTATATCTACTAAAAAAATTTATTTATGAGTTACTAATAAGCATATACTAACATGGAATAAAAAATTATTACTAACATCAAGTATACTAACCAAGGCATAGGCATATACTAACCAACACAGAACCAACAACATAAGCATATACTAACCAACAAAGAACCAATAGTACGTAACAAAAATAAGCAACAGTAACCATAAGCAGCAACAACAGTACATATTCACCAACACAGAACCAACATATACTAACCATAAGCAGCAACAATATATACTCACCAACACAAAACCACATAAGCATATACTAACCACATAACAGTGATAGATATGAGAAATAACAATAACAATGAAATATTTTAGGAACAATTTGAAAAATAACAGTGAGCAATAACAGTGCCCACAACATGAAACATGATATATCGAATAGATAACACATTGAACATAGCGTAGATATGCCGAGAACATTGAACATAACATAACATAGATTATTAGAACATTGAACATAGATAACACATTGAACACATTGAAAACGTTGAAGAATAGAAAACCCTAGAGCCAAACACCAGCCAAATCCTAGATTTGGCCAAGAATGAAAGCATATTGAACACCAGCCAAACCCTAGAGCTGAACACTAGCCAAACCTTAGAGCTGAACATTGAAAACTGATTTAACTTTAAATGCATATTGAACACATTGATAATGAAAGCAGCCGGAAGAAGAAATCCATAGATCGAACCCTTTAAAACCCTAGATTTGGCCAAGAAATAAACCCTATAGATCTAGTCGAAGGGTCGGGAAGAAGAAATCGAAAAAATAAACACCAGAATGCGCAGTCGAAAAGAACGAGGTCAACACACAAACGCCTCAATCAAGTTCTAGAAGCGAAAAATATCAAAAAACCGAAGTTCCAAAAGCCCTGGATCCAAAAATTGAACAAAAACTAAAGATCGAAGAAGAAAACAAGGAGATCTATACGAAGATCAAGTTTTGGAAATCGCCTCTTGTCGCCACTCTGCTCGGGGTCAGGGTATCGCGAGAGATAGAAGCCCTAATGGGGTCAAAGTCGGGTTTTGTTCGTTTTCGCAAAATGAGCGGAGAACTTATTTTATTTACAAGTTTGCCACCGCCCGTTTTGGATATTTTTTGCGAAAATCAGAACTCTACTCCTAGTAGAATTCTACTTCATGTACAAATATGGGTTTCGCGAAAATTTCGTTTTGCGAAACCGATTTGAAATCAGGACCCATTTTCATCAACAAATAAGTTTTCAGGCCGGGTTTTGATTTCAAACGAAACGAAAACATGAAAACCCTGCAAATATACAGGCCCTTAGCCTTTTTCTCATGTATGGCTCCTAAAACCCTTGATCTTGAAGTACTTCTACCTTCAAGGATTCTTCCAGCATCATCTCAAGTTTTTCTTACTCCACTGTTGTTATTTACTTATTTTGTTTTTGTTTTTGGTTACTTATGATCTTCTAATTTCTGTGCTAATTCAAGTGTGTATGTGTGAGTTTAGGAAAAAGGTTGAGAGGTAAGTGAGGTATTAGATAGTAAATGTAGACTTAAAATATGAATCACTATAAAAATACTTATCTTAGTAGTATTTTCCTCGTGCTCTCACATTATCTTGATATCTATGCTTGTGAACTCAATATTTTTTGTTTATCGAAAAGCAATTCTATTAAAAAGAACTACTTGGCCTGAGCAGATACAAAAATATCGTCGATCAAAATCTCTTCCAAATCAGGAGGTCGAATAGATGACCAAACAATAATTACTCTTGAATTTGCTTAATTATTCATACATTAAATTTACTTAATTATTTTGTCGTACAATTATACCATTAATTATGATCGACAATGGCATCCAAACCTTTTTACATTTTATCATTTTAAGATGAATTATCATTGATTCAAGAATTAAGGGTGATTTTTGCCCTCGAACTATTGAAAATGAGATAAAAATATTCCTAAACTCTTCTTTGATTAATTTTTACTCTTAAACAAACGAAAACAGTTAAAAAATATTTTTTAAACTATTATAAATGAATAAAAATATCATTAAACTTATTTTTTAATCCTTAGACAAACAAAAATAATTAAAAAATACTAGTATTTTTATCTATTTCTAAGAAAAAAATTCTTTCTAACTTTAAATATAGATAAAAATATTAGTATTTTTCAACTATTTTTGTTTGTCCAATGGGTAAAAATTTTATCAAAAAATAAATTTAGATGTATTTTTACTCATTTTAAATAGTTCGAAAATATTTTTCAACTATTTTCGTTTGTTTAAAAGTAAAAATCAACCAAAGAAGAATTTATGAGTATTTTTATCTTATTTTTAATAGTTCGAGATCAAAAATTATCTTTAACCCTTGATTGAATTATCTTGAGATAAATCATTCTAAGATGATTTTTTTAAGGACAAATGATCAGATGTCAAAAGAACCGTTCATGTGAAATAATTTTAAAACATCGTTTTACCTATTTTGTTATCGGATCGAATTAATTTAAGATCCAATATATTGAATTGAGCTATTCGGATTCGGGTCATTCATCGGATTTATAATTTCGAATTTCGTATTTTTTGGGCTTTGTTTATTACCCGATCCAGTAAGCTTAATGGATCTAAAAAAAGGATTTATACTCGTAATTCGAAGAGAATTCGTGTTCCAAAACTAAAACCCTACCCCCGGCGACGAGGCGGGCGAAGACCACAAAAAATGGGGAAGAGAAGGGAAAAGATGGTAACAGAGGGTGGAGAAGATGTACAAGTCCAAATCCCTAGCACTAATGGAGAATTGGATGATCGCTCTGGACTCAAAGAGAAGAAGAAGAACAAGACCAAGACGAAGAACGATGGCAGCAGAGAAGAGGGGAAGGAGAAGCAGAAGGAGGAAATGGAGGGCGCCTTCTTACTCGGCGATCCGACCTTCTTGGATTTGGGCAACGGGCGGCTGCGCTGCGTGGAGTCGGGGCACGAGCTTCTCCCTAAGGACCGGGAGGCCTACGGCCGCACCAAGGCCTGCCGCCTCGCCCTCATCGACGCCGCCCTCGCCCGGAAGAAACCACCCCTCAATACGTTCCAACAACACCCCACCTGCAAGTAAGATAATACGATTATTATGCGTTTTGGTTCTTATATAAAAGAGCTTTTGCTTTACTGTAAACAGTGGCATGGTTGCAGGTCAAAGCTCGTCTGCCAGCTGACAGGTGATTCGGTAAATAAATCTGAGGAGCATATCTGGAAGCACATCAACGGAAAGAAATTCTACAATAAGTTAGGTACTATTTTTGCAGAAGATAGCTCTTTTTTTGAACCCTATTCTTCTTTCTGGATGGAAGATGCTATTTCTGTTTAGCATTTTAGTTGTGACTTATGATTTTAGAGAAGAAGTTGTAGCGCATGTTATTTGTGATATGAAAATTTTGAGATTGTTTGCCATGCAGGTGCTATATTCACCCTTTTCTTCGTTCAAAATTCTTGTTGCTTGAGATGATTTGAGAAAACTTGTGATCTTAATGGAATATTAGTATAATTTAGTGAACAGTAAGGATTTGTTTTGGCAAAGAGGCACCATTCAGAATTGAGAATCATTTATTGAGCACTATTAGATTATAGTAAAAATTATGATGATTCAAGAACAAGGCACTTTGCAAGTAATGCAAAATGTAAGATCATGTGCATCTTTGAAACTAATAAACCAACTTTAACTAGTGCATTGGCAGCCTACTCTTGGCTGGTTCCAATTGAATCATTGTGGTTCTGATATCTTCCCCTCAATTTTCTGTTAGATGTCTGATCTGAGACTTGCTGAAAAGTTATGCATCAATACAGGAAGGCACTTCAGTTATTTTAATCATGTGAACTATGAACATTTTCAAATATTTTTAGCAATCCCAATATCAATTTCTTCTTGAACTAGTTAGGGGTGACCATCGGTCGGATCGGTAAATTAACCGAACCGAAACACAACACTTTTTATTAACCATTTTACAAACCGAAATTTTCGGTTAACTGACTGAATTAACCGAAAAAATTCGGTTCAGTTCGGTTAATCGATCTAAATCACCGAATTTTTTTTATTTAAATATACACACAATCAAGACTCGAACCATAGACCTCTCAAATACTTTGCTAACACGTTAACCACTTTAGCAGAGAATATTATTTGACAATACTTCTTACTTAGATAACTATATTTATAGTTTAAAATTAAAATAACAAATATAACCTTGCACAGATAATTGAACCCTAGCACTTTGCATAGAAATAGTTGAACTTAACCAGTGTGGCAAATAATACTATGCAATATATCTATATTTTTTTATACTTAATATAGACTTCGGTTAATTCGGTAAATTAACCGATAACCGAACCATCGGTTAATTTTACCGAACCGAACCAAAAACCGAAATCCCAGAAAAAATTAACCGAAATTTGATTCGGTAAATTCGGTTCGGTTAAATCGGTTTCAGTAAATCGGGGAATCCTGCTCACCCCTAGAACTAGTATTAGATTATTGATAAAGAAGCTAGAATATTTTCAGTAATTATTGAGCTACTTTGGAATGATTTGGTTCTAGAGATCTATTTCATGTGTACATTTTCTAATCTTGAAATTCATGATTATTTGTCATACATGGTTTTCAGGGAATGGTAAGAATGTGAATAAAGAAGGAATGAAATAACAAGAGAATGAAATGCTATTGTTTGGTTTGCAGGAGTAGACAAGGATTAGCTATTTGTTTGTTTTGCTAGGAAGAATAGCATCTATGATGAATTAAGAACAATAATAATTACCTCGTTAACATTATTGAAACATTTATGTACAGAATAATATATTATAGAATAATTTATTTTAGTTAATAAAAATATAATTAATAATATATGTACAAGTATACTGTATGACGTTGACAATAATGTTGATATTGATTTCTAAAAAAATATGTAGAACTATTTTAAATTAATAAAATAATAGATTAGTTTTTAAATAGTAAAAAAAATCATGAGTAAATTATGAAATAGTAAAATAAAATTGGTTAATATTTAAAATAATAATATAACACATTATTGATTTCATCTTACATCAAATTAAATGAATAGATAGATTATATAAAAAGCTATGGTTCTAATAAGAATATTTTTTATTTGACAAATGTAGTTACTACAATTATTGAAAAGTAATATTGGATAACTAGAATTGATATTGTTTTTAATTGATTGAGAATAGTATTCCTAATTCATGGAAAATAGTTTTCTCATCCTATTCATGATGGGAATATCTTGGGCATTTTGTTCAACCAAGCGAGGGTATTCTATTCCATAAGGAATATATTGGGAAATAGGAATGAGATAGATATTCCCCTAACCAAACATCTCCTCATGGTCCATATGTTTGACTAGATAGGATAGGATAAGATAATAAATGAAAGAAAGAGTTGGGTAGCGTTTTTTAATGTAGTGTATTATACCGAATAAAACATCAATTTTATATTCTTTTGATCCAAGCACCAAACAAATAAGGGATTAAAATTCATCCCTTATTTTATCCTTCTTTATCCCATGAAACAAACATGCCCTTATGAATAGTCCTTGATATATTCTTGTATCATGAATTTGATATTTGAAGCATCATGTTTAATCTTAAGGTCATCATGTATTGAGCTGCTTTGTGTTATTATTTAGAACAAAAGGAAATGGAGAAGTATGGCAACTCAGAACCAGTAGAAAAAGAAACAAAACAATCAAAGAAAAAGTCGAAGTCAAGCATGGTTCCATGCAGCAAAGATCAGAAAAACAACACTCATGGCGATGATTCACTTGTGAAGACAAGAGAGTCAAACGATGATGATACTGAGGAGCCTGATGAGTTTTGGGTTCCTCCCGTTGGGAGTCGTTGGGACTTTGATGATGGAAAAGATCGTTGGGATTCTGATGAGGCAGATGATGGCACTGGCCTAGGTAATAAGAATATGCTTTCCCTTATTTGGACATTTATTGACATTATACTTCTGGTTAGTTTATATTTTTGAATGATGTTTCTAATGTTCTCTATATTGGATTTCTCTGGCCATGATCTTTTCCATGTAACTCCAATGGAAGAGTGGTGGGGTTGGGATTTGCCAGACCCAATGGAAAAAAACAAATTCGTTCTAATAAGTTCGTTTGTATTTTTCTAAAAGCAAACTTCATGGGTTGTGATGGGTTGTGATGAAATAGTTTCACTTTTCAAGTTGCTGGGGGCATGAAAGAAGTCCGACCTCTCTGCCATCCTGCCTAGCTTCCTCTGTGACTAAAGATGCGCTAAGACATCGGAATTATCTTTTTCCAGGAAGGGAGGATGAATTCAGACCTTTGGGTGACACGATAAAGTTACCCTCACCTTTTTGTTCTTTTATGTAGCACGAACAAGCTAGAAAAGATAGAAAAGGAGTAATAGGTTGAATGAATAAATGTTTCCATTGCAGCCCAACAGTTTGAAATTCTTTTTTTCAAGAAAGCATATCAATTCTCATTGAAACACTTGTTTTTCTATTATAGATGATTGTGTTAATATTAGCTGGAACTTGAAGCTGAAAATTTTTCTGTGTAATATGTTATATGAGAATATCTGTATGTTGTACAAATATTTTAGTTCCATTCCATGTTTCAAGCAAATGCATTGCATTATACAGTGAATTTTCATAACTTGCATCCTTATTGCAATGCAACTCTTAATGTGCACAAATAATTGTTCTACTTTGGTTTATTTGTTTTATATAAAAAATCTTTAAAATAGTGTTTTCTTGCCTTTTAGATTGCCCTTTTGATTGAGTGTGATATCTTCTTGGTTTATTATCTCTTAACAGACCAAATACCTGAAGAGGATGATCCTGAAACAGGGAAGATCATCAAACGGTATGTTAGTTCTTGCCAAACTTCATATTTTTCTAGCCTTCACTTCAGGTTGAATTTTTTTGTTGCTTACTGTGTGACAAATCTTTCTTGAACATAAAACCATTGGCAGGACTAAGCGAATGTCAATAGCTATTGATCCGAGTCGCTCCGTTTCGAAGAAGAAGATTAAGAAGGCCCCTACTTCTGAATAGCAGTTTAAATAAGCTTTGCCCACTTAATCTATCAATCATGGATAGGGTCTGCATCATCTTTTCAACTGACAGCTCTAATTCCGTCCTTATGTTGAAAATGTTTTCGTGGCATTTTCACCTGCAGAGCTACCAAGACTTACATGTCTAAACTGCCTCTTTTCCAAGTAATTCCAACAACCTTATCGAATGATCTGGGACATTAATCGCCTAGTAATAGTGCATTTGTACTATTGGGGCTGTTGTTTTGTCAAATCTGTGTTCTTTTTTTTAAAAAACCAGAAATCTGTGTTCCTTTTCAAATATGTTTATCTGCATATCTTATTTATCTGTTATGGTTCAAGTCATTCTTTCTTTTACAGCTCAAAGAGTTACTTGGATGCTTATATTTTATTTAACTGTTCAAATATCACTTATATTTTACAGCTCAAAGATGTACTTGGGTTTGAATGGAGCAGAAACATTTATAACCAGTAGATGCCAGTTTGAGGCTTCATTTTCTCGCATCCAAGCATAAATTATTTGTTAGTTCTATAATATTTTAAAATTATAATTGCAACACTTAAATATACAGTAAAGATATCAACTTTTCAACTGACATAATGATCTTTTATGTAAATTACAAAATGACCCCTTAAATTTATACACGAAGTATCACTTAGTAACAAGATGACATTGATAGTCCATTTCATGATGAAACTTTAAGTCTTATAATATTTTTATATTTTTAAATTTCTTCTTGAATTCTTCAAATGCTTAACTTCACATTTAAAATATTATTAGCATAAATCATAAAACTCTTTTTTCAAGCTCATACAGTACATGCATTATTTATAAAACTATTAAATTTATTAATGAATTATATTCATCATATATAATTATGAAAATTAATCAATATACCAAGAAAGTAAAAAAAGATAGTTATCATAGAAACATAAATAATATTAAATGAATGCTTGATATTTGAGAGCTCTAAAAAAATGAAAAAGATAATTGAAAATATTATTAAAACTCAATTTCTTCATTCCAATATCTTGTCTAATTCCAACTTTTCACAAAAATATCTTGTTTGTGCCACTTGAATTTAGGTTGCGTTTGGTATATTACTTGGTAATATTATAATGGTAATCCACATTACCACAAGATAGATTGTTACCTTTAATTTATCGGTAATATAATGTTATTTTGTTTGACATGTTTGGTCAAAATAGATGACAATCTAATTATGTATTTTTTGATTTCACAAATATTTATCAAAATAATTTTGTCAAAATTTGATGGTGTCTTGCATGAAGAATAATATTGAAATTTAGAATTACCATTTGGTGGTAATCCACATATCCACCTCACATGGGAGGTAATGTGAATTACCAGGGCAATATGGATTACCGATAAAGTTCCTAAACTAAACATGATAATGTGTTAGTCATGAGAATTTAAAAGTTACATTACTGATAATGCAGATATATTGCCGTATATCAAACGCTCCCTTAGAGTGTGCTCTTTCTTCAATCATATCTTGTATTGAGCAATTTTCCTAAATCATAATATAGATCAGGAAATTCCTAGATCCATATAATGGGATTGGCCTCGAAATCGGCCTAGTGTTTCAGTTCAACAAAAGTCGAACCTAAAACCAGCTTTTCTTTTTGTCGAACCAAGTTAACTTTTTATTGTCTTTCTTACCTCTTTTTACCACTATACTTGTATATACGTTATGTCTTCTTCTCCAACATTGGAGCTTCTTCTCTGTCTTTGGAGCTTCTTGCTGAGGACTTCCCTACTAGAAATGTTAGAATCATCGATGGCCATCACCCACGGCTGCACGAGCTGTCGAAATAACCCACGGCGTTCTTACGACCGTTGTGACCATTGCAGATGTTGTATCTACAACGACTTTCTTACGACTGTTGCAGTCGTTGCTTATAAGTTGATGGCACGCACGCGATGCGCAAATTAAGTAACTTATTAGTAATGGCTTCGTGAGCGCCACGTCAGTCGTTGGTGATGTTATTAATACATTAGCAATGATTTGCGCACGACTTCTAAACTCGTCACTCATGAGTTAATGGCGCGCACGCGGCGCGAAAATAAAATACTTATCACCAACGGCTGCGCGAGGGCTGCGTCAGCCGTTGGTGATGTTATTATTTATTTGCAACGGTACACCAACGACTGACTCGGCTAATGGTGATAGATGTTTTTATCTGCATTAGTGCTTGCCCCTTTCTTTCTTCCTTCTTTCTTATCCTTCGTTATTGCTGTCGCCGAATCGTCGATGCTACTCCTTCATCTCGAATCGCTGCCGGTCGCCACCAGATCTCTACCGCTGATCTCTAATGTCGAATCTCATCACCGAATTGCCTCGCCACGGTTCTCTGCCGCCCTTATCGCACGCCGTTCTCGCCATCGGTTCTCGATGAGCCTTCAGGTAACCCTCTTCCTCCCCTCTCAAGCCAGCTATGGTTGAAACCCTAGGTTTCGAGCCTACCGGCCATTATTTATTTATTTATTTTTATTTTTTATCTATTAATTATTTTGTTAACAGATTAATGTGTTAATTAATTAGGGTTTTATTTTTTGTTAATTAGGCTTTTATTAATATGTGTTAATTGATTAATGTGTTAATTAGGGTTTTGTTAATTGATTAAATTGTTAGGGTTAAATTTTTTGTTAATTAATATGTTTTTTAATTAATCTGTTATTTAATTGTTTGTTAATTAATATTATTTTGTTAATTAGGGTTAAGTAATACTATTAATTAATTTAGTTTAGTTCAACCCTAGCTTAGTTAAATCCTAGGTTAATTAGCTAATTCAATTAGTTAATCCTATGTTAATTAGTTAATTAGGGTTAAGGAATTGCGCTGACGTTCACTATGGACTCGTGCCGGCGGCATCGTCCACTGTGGACTTGCACCGATGAACAAAAATATAGAAAATAATCATGATGAGTTGATACGTTTCACGTACGCATCGACGAGTCGGATATGATTTTGCAAAACCTTAGATTCATCCGGGGGTTGTATGTTCATGTCAACGAAGTAGATGATCTTTTATACGATGTACAACCATTGAATTGTCCCTAATTGGACAATTTGAGAATATAGTTATTTGTATTGCACTTAGTTGTTTCTTTTAACCGGTACTCATTCATAAATTTTGGCTACTATATCTCCCTTATTCTCTGATACACGCCTAGATGATATGTGTATTCAGAGAACTGTAGAGAGATGCTACCAAAATTTAGAATAAAGTTAACGACTAAAAGAAATACTTAGTGCAATATGAATAACATGAATCCCGAATGGAATTTGACCATCTCACCTAAAGACATTAACTGAAGATATTATCATTGATTGACAAAATCATGTCGGGCGATCGAAGTTTGATGTACCGACGTTTTGATCGTGGAGCTTTAACGAATGAGTTTCGATTAGTCGTAACTTACTTCCTAAATTTCGCCTATTAGAATCGAAAATTCGCTAGCGGTAATAAAATCCGATGTTTGTGCCGCAATTGCACGAATGCACGATTTTTGGATCGGGAAACTATCACTCTGCATCTGTATAGCAAAGAATTTGCACCAAGATATTATGTATGGACTTGTCACGTGAAGTCGGGACGTCGAGCAATCCTGTCGTTCAAACATATGGTGAATCTTCTTATGCTAGTGTTTCTTCATCCAGTCCATCTAATCCATATAGAACTATGATACTTGATAATCTTGGTGATCAATTCCACTTGAATGATAATATCGAGCAGCCAGTTACTGAGATGTCAGTGCCACCAAATACTACGAGTGTTGATGCCACAGAATTTCCACTAGAAGTACAACCTGCGGTAGATATTGAATTGCCGAATAAAGAAGTCGCGGAATTTTTACGAGATGTTGAAAGCTGCCAATGAACCTTTGTATGAGAATTGTCCTAAATACATTAGGTTTTCGGCAATGTTGCAACTCTTGAACATCAAGACCAATTATAATATCAGCGGGGTTCTGTTTGATCAGATTGCAGGATTGATTAATGGAATGCTACCTACAGATAATAAGTTTGAGCCAACTTTTTATAAGACTAAAAAGTTGATGAGAAAATTAGGGCTTGGGTACGAAAAAAATACACGCGTGCCCAAATAACTGCATTTGATATTAGAAAAAAATACGCAGTTGGATAAATGCCCTGTATGTGAACATCCTCGTTACAAGGAGAAGAAATCTGTCCAATAAAAAAATATCCTGTTATTCATGTCGAGGCTTCAAGGTTATTCATGTCGGAAAATACTACCCCCTACATGAGTTGGCATACAAGAAGTTGTGATGATACAGTAATGACTCATCCATTCGACATTGAAGCATGGAAATATTTGGATAGATGTTATCCTTCATTTGCTAGGAATACTAAAAATATCATATTGGGATTGTGCATTGATGGTTTTAATCCGCTTGGTCACTCGGCAACTCCTTATTCAGTTTGACCAGTGCTGCTAACAGTTTATAATTTACCGCCATCAATGTGTATGAAAGATGAATTTATCCATCTTTCGATGATTATTCCAGGTCCTAAGGGTCCGCGAAAAGCAATTGACGTATTTCTCAGACCCCTAATAGATGAATTGAAAATATTATGGACTGAGGGAGCTGTCACTTATGATTGTCACCAGAAGCAAAACTTCACTTTAAAAGTTATCTTGTTGACAATCAATGATTTCTCGGCCTACGACACGTTGTCTGGTTAGAGCACACACGGACGACTCTCTTGTTTGTATTGTATGGGACACTCTAAATCATTCAGTTTTCACAACAGACAAAAAATTTCATTTTTTGATAGTCATCGTCAATTCCTATCGGCTAACCATCAGTATCGAAGGAATCGTAATAAATTTACTAAGGGTAAAGTCGAAAGAGATGAGCCACCATTGATGTTGTCTGGTGAACAGATGTTAGCATATGTTTCATTGCTTCCAAACATTACTTTTGGTCAGAATGATAGAGTATCAAGTTTTGGTCAAACACACAACTAGGTGAAAAAAAAGTATCTTTTGGGAATTGCCGTATTGGAGTTCATTACTGATTCGACATAATTTGAATGTCATGAACATTGAGAAAAACGTGTTTGATAATATTTTTAACACTTTGATGGGTGTTTTCGGGAAAACTAAAGATAATATGAAGACCCGACATGATCTAAAATACTTTGTAAGAGGCCAGAGTTGGAGTTACAAGAGCTCAACGGGCGATATCTTAAGCCGAAGGCCCCGTATATGTTAAATAAACAACAGATGAAAGATGCTTGTCAATGGATCAAAGAACTCAGATTACCTGACGGATATGCCTCAAACTTATCTCAATTGTGAACGTCGATGATTGCAAAATATCAGGGATGAAGTGCCACGATTGTCATGTATTCATGCAGAGATTGCTTCCGATCGCATTCCGAGATCTTCTACCTGATAATATTTAGGGTTCGTTGACTGAATTAAGTATATTTTTTAGAAAAAATTGTGCAAATGTCGTTCGAGTCGAAGATATGTCAGCACTTGAAAGTAATATTGTCGAAATTATATGCAAGCTGGAACACTTTTTCCCTAGTGCCTTTTTTGACTCGATGGAACATCTACTAATACGCTTGGCATACGAGGCACGAGTTGGTGGCCCCGTACAATACCGATGGATGTACTTATTTAAAAGATACATGAATCGTTTAAAGAAAAAAGTAAAAAACACTGCAACTATTGAAGGATCAATATCTGAATCGTATATCATCCAAGAAATTTCAACATTGTGCTCATTTTACTTTGAATCGATCGTGCAGACAAGATTTGATCATCTTCCACGTAATGACGACGGAGAAGTTCGACATTCAGATAGTCATTTAAATATATTCTGTCACTCTGATCGTGCTTTCGGTTCTCGTCCGTCTGGACACTTAAGCGACGAAGAGTGCCATTTGGCATAATTGTACGTATTACTCAATTGTCCAGAGATTGAACAATTCATTAAAATATTTGATTTTGAGATGGTGTAAAAATACTTTATTCACAGTGATCAGGAATTAGAGAGATTATGGAATCGTGATTTTCCTACTTGGCTTCAGGCTTACAGGAATTATCATAGAGCTAAAATAGATGAGAAATTTTTTGAGTTTGTTAGTGGACCGTCGCGACTAGTGTCATGTTATAGCAGTTATTTTGTTAATGGATTTAAATTTTACACGGTCGAATATACGTTTACAAAGAAAACTATGAATGTCGGGATCTACGTGAAATGGACAACGTATGTTGAATGTGATATGGATTTTTATGGATTATTGGAAGAAGTGATAGAATTGCACTTCTTCGGCTTGAAATCAATTATCCTATTTAGATGTCATTGGTTTTATACAACTGATAGGGGCATGAGAGTTCATCCAAAATACAAACTTGTCGAGGTTAATTACAAATCGAAATTGGCAACAAATGAGCATTTTATATTGGCATCACAAGCCGAACAAGTATATTATGTGAAGTATCCGGCTCGAAATAAAGATAGAGCAGATTGGCGTGTAGTCTGTAAGACTAAAGCTAGAGAAAGAATTGATCCGATAGCAAGAGAAAATGAGTTGATACCTAATGTAACAGATGACTTCTATCAAGAAGATGATCCTCCCGTAGTAGACTGTATCAGTCCAATACTCGAGGATGCGGACTCACAGAGTTAGTTCAATTAGAAGTTGAATATGTTGATGATGACGATCATGAAGTTGAGGAAGGTGAAGAAGAAGAAGAATTGTAAAGTATATCTTCTATTATAAATCTATCTCTACTACATATATAATCTAATTATATGCTTAATCGACAGCTATGGTGGGTTGAGGTTATCGCCGGACGTCATCCAGACTTTTGGAGTCTTCGATTAGCGAGACTCCATATTCTGTGGCACTTGCTCCTACTGATCCTCTTACCGTTGATTGTTCGTCAAGACGCAGGCGGCTACGCGGGCCAAATAGGATTCAGCCTCCGCTAGCCGCGGAGTCGCGGAGACCTATTAGTGTGCGTGGATAGCATACGCCGAGTAGGGGATCGATGACTCCGGTAAGACTAGTAAACTTGGTACATGCTCTATCGTAGGGGGTAGGTGATCTCACAGTTAACTATGAAGTGTCATTAATGTACAAGTGTAGGTACTAATTGGAGAATGAGTTCAGTGAACGTACCTGTTCGAGGAATGCCAAATGGAATCTTTACTTAAGTGTCAATAGATTGTTCCTTAGGTGATAGTAGGTGCAAGTAATACTCGAACCTGAGGTTGTCACGGTCATCCCTAGCATGGATTGCAGAGGCGTGTGTCGGATACTCTGGGCATTGTGAGGCTTTCATGGAGGTGTGTGAGCAACCAATAATGAATCGATTACTCGTAGTAAGAGGAGAATGTCCTATGTCCTTCAACAAGTGTCGTCTCGAGAAATCTCTAGCCGGAGAAGATATGAAAGTTGGAAAGGGGTTTCCGACTCTTTATCGTTGAGACGACAACTTAAGAGGGTGGAATACATATGGATCGATATTAGGGTTTGACACGTCTTCCATACCCTAGTCAAATTTGAGACATTGTGTAACCGAAGGATTCGATTGCACGGGAACTAATCGCGAAAAGGCATTCAATCCCTAGAGATTGAACCTCACACTACCCAAATAGTCATGACATGTTGCTAAACGTTAATCTCAACTTGTGATTTAAGTTACAATCATGCAATGATCACATGATCGCATTAAAGGAGTTTAATGGAGGATTGTGAAAATTTGGATAGAAGGCATTCTATTGAATTGAGAACACTCGTTTATGCACGACTCACTACCGGCTTATTATAGGGTCCAATGGACCACACACAAACATGTTATCCTCATAACAATTTTTATGAGATAAAACTCAAACGTGACGTTCAATGTCTGCTAGCATGGACATGCCACGACACGATCACTATACTCGTTTACGGACAAAAGCGAGAAAGGGTTTCCCCTTTGAACGAATCACATCCTCGAAGAAATATTTCCTCAAAACCCTAATTAGTAGGGATCAGTGCGCCATGCAACTCAACCAAATTGTGGCCAAATATTTATGAGATGAACTCGACCATTGATTAGGGTTGGACCCGACCACATCAAGGTCGGTTGAGTCAAAATTGAGGGAGTAGGTTATTTTGAATGGCCGACTATGATCAAGGGATTTGACTCCTTGATTTTAGCTAAGACCAAGCCGAGGATGGGTTGGTTTATGATCAGATGGTTGGCTCCTAAATTTTAGGAGAGGTGAGGTTTGATTTTTGAAAGCCGGGGCCTCATCTATTTAGGGTCGGCTATTGTAGCCGATCCCTTGACTTGCCACAAGGTCGGCTAGGTGTAGCCGACCTAGGTGGTTGGTGAACCACCTATAAAAGGGGGGCTCTCTTGTGGCTGACCCCCTTAGTGAATTCCTAAATTAAGCCTCGTTTTAGACCAGCCGAACATCTGTCTTCCCTCTCTCCCTTAGCCACAAGTTTCAAGGAGGTATTACCGGTGTTTCATCGCTGGAAATCACTACCGAGTTGGATATTTGGTGGAGTTCAAAATTTCCAACAAGGCACTCTTCTCTTGTATGAATTCGTTTTGTGGTTTCTCACTGTTTCTCTCCCCTTTTGCTATTTGGTTCCTTGGTGGAAGGCCCTAACTCTTTTGGTGGAAGGCCACTGTTCTGCATGTACTTGGCGTTGGAGCTTGGAGCACATACATCTTCTTCTTCATCTTCTATTCCTCTTCTTCCCCGGCTGGCGTTGGAGCTTATGGCGACTCGAGGTTTTCTTGGCGATTTGCTTTGTTGACGCCAAGTCGAGTTCTCTTGATCGTGCTTGACAGTAGCACGACTGTGTTGCTCATTTCTCTTGGAGACTTGCTTTGTTGATGGCAAGGATTTCTTAGCGACTTGCATCTTGACTGATATAAAATGGTTTCTTCATTCCTCTACAACCTCGACTACTACCTTGGCAGTTATATACTTTCAGCAAAGTTTGGGAGTAGGCTTCACATGTTTGTACCTAACTATTTCACTGGTTTGTTTGTTTATTATGTCGCCACATTCCATATTAGTGAACAAATCTCCAATGATAGATATCCTCTTTTTTCTTGATTCCATACTTTTATGGAAGTATCTAATGCCCTAGTTTTTGGATACTTAGCGGCATTTCATACAATTTCATTAGGAAGTTTCTTGATTATTAGTCACTTTAAACAAGATTGGTTGTTACACTATATGTAACAAGAACCCTAGTTGTAACTTGCCAGTTCAAGACTTTCACAAAAGTCTATAAGTATATCCATCCATGTTTGTATCATCACTGTCGTTGGTTTTTTGGTTTATTCAGTAGAAACATTCTATATTAGTCAAGAAAAAAAGATGATATCATCTTTTTTGTTCAATTCCATACTTAAGTGAAAGTCTGGAATTCTATAGTCTATTCCATACTCATTCTCATTTCACTCATACTCTGGTGTAGGTGTGATGGTTGATGCACATAGTTTTGTGGTGCAAGATTCTGATGCTGGCAATATCCTGTGAGTTATTGAAATATATGTCATTCTTCCTCACTTATTGTTAACTACGAAGAAACAAATAATGATTAACTTATATCGTTACAGGTCGCAGCATTTTGACTACGATGACTTTATTATGCCTGATACATATGCCAATGTACAAACTTCTACACAACAAGCCTTAATTAAACCGGGTTGAAATTATAGCTACCACTGACATTGTAGCTCAAGAAAATACAAGTCAGTCATGTTTAGATCTTAACCTCCCTTTGACATTTGATGATGATGAGTATGATTACATTGAGGCCAAAAGAGCTTGCTGAGGAGAGGATAAGAGAAGAAGTGAAGGCAATTGAGGATTTTCCTGATTCAATTTTTACTTCTCATGATGTAATTGGAAGGGGCATTTTCCATTGGAGGAACATATGTACGAGAATGATGGAGCAAATGAGGGCGTGAAGAATATCCACACAAGCGATGAAGAGGCTGAAACATATGTGAACAATGAGGAAGATGTCATTCCTCTAAAATCCCATAATGTTTTCACTTTTGAAGATGTCAATTGTGTTGATTTTGACTTCACTGACGGTCAATATGAGGACATAGGGGATCATGATTGTCAAGTCGAAGAAGAGGATGACACCCTGGTAAACAGCATGAATATTTATCCAATAGATGATGATTCACAAAGTTCAGAATTGTATCTACATCATGTAATTCATTTGAAAATAATCATAACAGTATAAGGTGTTTCATACTTTTGTGAAAGTATGGAACTAGAGAAAATACTAGTTTTGTTCTCTGTAATGTCTATTAGTATATGTTAATGTATTTATGTATATGTTACCCTGTGTAAAACTACAATAATCATACCAGTATAAGGCATTCCATACTTTGAGTAAAGTATGGAATTAGAGAAAATACCAGTCTAGGTATCATTTTTTGGATACCAATCTAATAGATATCATTTGTAATGATTATATTTGAATTCTGTATGAGTCCATATAATAGTCATATCATATAAAAGCATTCCATACTTTTGTGAAAGTATAGAACTGGACAAAAAACTAGTTTTGGACTCTACAATGACTATTGGTATCTGTTAGTTTATGATTTGATATTATACCCTGTGCAAAACTACAATAATCATACCATGTAAAGGGCATTCTATACTTTGGTGAAAGTATGGGACTAGACATAATACTTATTTTGAACTTTAAAATTACTATTTTTATTTGTTAGTTTATGAGTTGATATGAGACCCTATCTTAATTTCAGGTATTTTTTGATAGAGATAGCTTCAAGAGTGCTCTTACCAATTTTTGTATCAAGCAAAATTTTGAACTAAGACGCATCCAAAGCAATAGTCACTATATCAAAATCAGATGCAAACAATCCAATTGTTGTTGGACGTTGTCAGCAAGCGGTAGGGGTAAATTTCAAATAGTAACTTTTGTCAATGAGCATAATTGTACTATTGCAAGGCTGAACTTAGACCATCCACAATGCACTGCCACTTTTGTTGCAAATCACATAAAGGAGCACCTTTTGGGCAATGAGAAGATCACCAATAGTTTTGTTATCTTTGAGATAAGAAAAGTATTTGGAGTGTGTATTATCTTATAAGAAAGCGTACAATGCACTCCAAATTGCTCTAGTTTTCGTTCGTGGTGACTATGATCAATGCTACAAAGATTTGCCAACATATCTTAGGGAATTAAGGATTCATGACTATGAATCACAATTTAAATTGATGAGTTGTTCCCCGACCCATCGTTTTTGACGTGTCTTTTGGGCTTTCAGAGCAAGCTTGCGTGGATTTAGAGAATATATGCGGCCTATAAATAATGTATTGATGCAACACATCTGAGAGGTAAGTACCTAGGGGTTCTTATGATTGCAACTTTTATTGATGCAGAAAATAGGCTTTTTCCCGTAGCATTTGCCATGACTGAAATTGAAAAAATAGAAACACGGGAGTGGTTTTTAGATGAACTTTATCGATGTATCCCCGGTTATAGGGGATTAAGTATTATGAGTGATCGGAACCCAGACATTATAGCTGCTATGAGAAATGTCTTCCTAGATGCAGCGCATGGATATTGTATGGTTCATCTTGCAAAAAATTTAGTAGATGATGTTCATTCAAAAGATGTTGTGCCCTTGTTTTGGGCAGCTGCAAGATCAACCACGGAACATTCATTTAATTAATGTATGCAAAAGATATTGGTTGTTCACGAGCCAAATTACCAATGGATATCTCAATTGGAGAAGGAGAAATGGGCTAATTTCTTTTTCCCCGGTAGGAGGTACGATATCATAACAACTAATTATGTGGAATGCTAGAATGCTTTATTTAGGGAAGTTCGTGGGTTGCCAATCACAACATTGATTGAGATGATAAGACGTAAGGTCTCCGAGTGGTTCTTCAAGAGACGTAAAGTTTTCCTTACATTAACCACTACTTTGACTGGAAAAATGGAAACACTCATAGTAGAGAATCACCATAAATGTCGTTGGCATGTTGTGCATCCATATTGGGACCATTGCTACTAGGTACAAACATCATACCAAATAGTTATCGTTGATTTAGTCAATAGATCATGCTCTTGCAGGAAGTTTCAACTTTATGGTATTCCTTGCTCACATGCCATGGTTATTATTGGTTATTGTAGTCTTGACCCTTATCAGTATTGTGAGTGTTATTTCACTGTTGAGATATATATAAAAATATATGAGGATAAAATTTATTCGACAAGAAGCAAGCAATATTGGCATAGAGAACCTTAAGATACCCAAGTGAAATCACCCCAATCTTTGGCACAACCTGGCAGAAAAAGAAAAAAATAGAAGAGAATCAAGACATAGTGGCAGACTTCAGAGAAAATGCTCAAGATGCAAGCAAGTAGGGCACAACAAGCGTTCATGCAGAGCTCCCCCACCAAGCTGACAACACACTTCAGGATAGCATGTTTTGAGAGTATATATCATTTTTTGGATACCATTTGATGTATAGCCATAATTTTTTGGATTGTGTAATGATATGAGTATAGCCAATATATCTGTAATGACTAAATTTGAATTATGTATGAATTGATATCATATTATGATTTTTCCTACTTTGGTGAAAGTATGAAACTTGTGAAAATAGTAGTTTTGGACTCTATGGCACAATTATTCTCTGTTAATGTATAATTGGATATCCTTTCTAATGACTATAATTTGAATTCTATATGAGTTGAAATTAGTATAAGTCATTCTATAATTTTGTGGAAGTATGAAACTAAAATAAATACTAGTTTTTGACTGTCATGCCTATTAGTATCTGTTAATGTATGATTGGATATATTACCAGTGGAAAACTACAATAATTTGAATAATATAAGTCATTCCATACTTTGGTGATAGTATGGAATTAGAGAAAATACTATTTTTGAACTCAATTTTTTAGATATTAGTATAGGTATCATTTTTTGGATGTCATTTCTAATGACTATACTGAATTATGTATGAGTTGATATCAGCATAAGTCATTCCATACTTTGGTGAAAGTATGAAACTAGAATAAATACATGAATAATCATACCAGAGTTAGATATGTTACCTTGTGCAAAACTATACAAGAATAAGTCATTCCATAGTTTTATGAAAGTATGAAATTAGAGAAAATATTATTTTTGAACTCAATATTTTGGATACCAGTACATGTATCATTTTTTGGATGTTATTTCTAATGACTATATTGAATTTTGTATGAGTTGATATCATAATAAGTCATTTCATACTTTCGTGAAAGTATGGAGCTAGAATAAATACTAGCTTTTGACTCTTTCATGCCTAATAGTATCTATTGATATCAGATTGTATATGTTACCCTGTTCAAACAACAATAAGCAAAACAGTATAAGTCATTATATACTTTCACCAAGTATAGAATTAGACAAAATACTATTTTTCAACTCAATTTTTTCGATACCAGTCCAGGTATGAGTTGATATGTTACCCTGTGCAAAACTACAATAATCATACCAGAATAGAGCTTCTATACTTTTGTGAAAGTATGGAACTGGATAAAACACAAACATACAACTAGCAAAATATCACCTTGTACAATAATAATCACCCTCTATGAAATAGGGGATCATAAATAGTTTGGCATACAATATATTGAATTTTCAGTATCGTTATAGTTTGGCATTTGAATATCTATCATTGAAGAATGTCATAGCAAGCTCTAGCCGAAACCTTTTCATGTTTAGTTGATTCCATTCCATCGGTTTTGATTCAATCAAATATTCAATATACTTCATCAAAAATATACCACAGTCAATGCTCCAATATTATTGAGGACATTCATAAGTTTCTTTCCTCCAACCTTCTGATTTTACGTGGCTGCTAAGGTTGGGGCATATTTCATCCAAATGCTCGTAGGGCATGGTTTGAAGCATTAAAATTTGCATGTCACATATGTATTGGTTGGAAATATTAGCCTAAGGTTTTCAACATTGGTCTTAATCTCAGTTTTGATGATAACAAATATGGAACTAATGATTTCATGGAGAGTTATTTTCAGGTTCCATATCGGTTAGCGTACGACGTCCTCGATTGGAAAAATCGGAGAAATTGACAAGGATGCTCGTCGACGCTCAGGATTCTTTGAGAAGTTAGAGTTTAGATTTAGGATGTCTAGTATGTGTTGTAAATCCTCATGATGATGCATAGAAACCAAAAAACCAAACCCGAACTCCAAAACATGAAAAATCGATAAATTAGAAAATGACACTAGAATTCACTAAGCCGAGGGAGCTCCTTAGAGGGCTATATAACCTAGACATTCTCTTGACACAAAAAATACAGGTAATTGTTCCTTAGATAAAAACTAGATAACGAGGTATTTTTAAGGATTTTTTGGTAGCCTTTAGCCTACCCATACTTGACCCGGATAATTAGAAAATTTTCATTTTTCAAAAATTTGTACTAGACCCCAAAAGTTAGATTTTGATTCTTAAGAATTTTGATTTTTTAGATATTTTTATTGAATCCAAATGGGGGTAATCCTTCTATAATATTTATATTTTAATGTTAGTAAATATTATATAAGTAGACTTAGCGAAGACAGAACCCAGAAATGAGCAAACAAGTAGAAAAACTAGCCTAACCAAGCAGTCTGCCTTGCCCATGTTCGGTCGACCGACTGATCGACTGGCAGATGGAGAAGGCATTTCGGTCGACTGACTAGTCGACCGAATGATGCCTGAAATGGGTAGTAGGCCTTCGTTCGCTCGGCGGTCGGTCGACCGATGATCGACCGGCAAGCGACCGGACGTCATCAACGGGCAGAAAAACGCCCATTGACAAGCCTTGGTGTTTGGGGGGTTATAAATACATATCCCAAACTCATTTCTAGCATACCATTGATGCTTCCAAGCCTCAAAGTGTGATCCTAAGCATCTCTATAAGTTTTCATTGAGCCATCCATGCAAGAACCCTAGTTTTGATCTCCACACCTTGATTTAGCCTTCAAGCTTCACCGATTCATCATCTTAAGACATCAAGAGGAATAGGGAGTTTTCTTTGGAGTTAAGTATTTGTTGTATTATTTATTTGCTCCAATTGTTATTGTATTTTGTTGTTTATTTTCATTGTATATCATTGGTGTAAACCTAGAGTGCTATGTTGATTGAGTTGGTGGTTGCCTTAGTGTTAAGGCTTAAATCCACCGTTGTAAACTTAGTTTACTAGGATTAGTTGAGTTGTCCTTAGGTTGAGATGGGAGAGTGCTCTCGGTAGGAAGATGGGATACTTCCGGGTGTGGAAGTGCCTTCGGTTTGAGAGCGGAGACTTTTCGGAGTAAAGTCCTCATTGTAAGAAAACTAATTAATCTAGTTAAACTAGTTTGGAAATCCTAAGTGGGGTGCTTAGATAGTGGAGTAGGCATTGGGGTCGAACCACTATAAATCATTGTGTTAGCATTGATATTTTATTTGTGTTTATTGCTTTATCATTAATCTCTTCCGCATTTGGTCGTTCAATTGTGAATTGTCTCAGTAGTTTAAAGAAAATGTTTCAAACCGAATTAGGCAAAAAGATTTAGTTAACATACTATTCACCCCCCCTCTAGTGTAGCAATTTCACCAACATGAAATAGTTATCATAGAAGTTTAAAGTTGAACTATAACATGTACAAAACACTCACATTGTCGTCGAAATCTTGCGGCGACCCATGGTATGACGACATTTAATTTAGATGCAAGAATAACTTTTGCTCCACGTCCATCACAAGTAGATGTCAATGCCCTCCGGTATCTTTTGCTTGATTGGAATTACGGAGGTGGCTACTATTAATGGGCATAAAAATATATCTAGGATTAGAAGACACGATTGATGACATTTGAATAGCATTCAATGCGGCCGCTCCATGACTTTTATAATATCTCTGGAAAAAAAACAAATTTCACACTTTCACAAAACTATTGAGGCAGGGGCGTATGCAGCATAGCAAATGGGGGATATTTTGTCCCCCATTTTTTTTCAAAAAAAATTAAAAAGTAATTTTATATTTTATATTTTATATTTTGTTGTTAATTCTAATTTTGTATTTATTTCAAGATTGATGAAATTTAATTTTCTATATATAAATAATTTAATTTGTATTGTTACTTATTTTAAAGGAAACAATACAAGTTATCTCTTTGTTAATGGGTAGCTTCAAGTGGTTTAAATAATCGTATAGTTCTTGATTGGGTGAATACAACTCCAGTTCTATAAGGTAAATGATTCTGCTCAAAACTAAATATTATTTTGATTGGTTAATTTTTATTTATTATAAAATACTACTTTTATTTGTTTCTCATTTGTTGATCTATATATTTCGATTGTCTTATGTTAAAGATATTTTTATACAATTATATTATACCGTACCGCAGGGGCAAGCCCCCCCTCTCCGCACCCCCAAATTGTAACTGAACACCCTAATTTCAATTTTAAATTTATTTGTGTTCCCCATTTTCAAAATCCTGCATACGCCCCTGTGTAGAGGGACATAAATACACAAAATAAGTGTATAAATACCGATTTCCATAAATACATCAATACACATAATTAACCAACTTCCATACTGCTGATGTGCATAAATAATTATTTCATACTTTAAGAAAACTGTAGAATGTCATAAATACATAAAAGAAGTCAACTTTCATACTCTGAAAGTGGGGAGTGCATAATTAATGAATCCATACTTTCTCAAAACTCTGAAATTTTATGAAATAAATCATTAATCAAATTTCATACTTTAGAAAACTGTAGAATTTCATAAATACACAAAAGAAGCCAACTTCCATACTCTAGAAGTACAAAATTAATGAATTCATACTTTATCAAAACTTTGGAATTACATGAAATAAACCATTAACCAAATTCCATACTTTCAGAAAATTGTAGAATGTCATAAATACACAAAAAAAAACTAACTTTCATACTCTGGAAGAGCAAAATTAATGAATCCATACTTTATCAAAACTTTAGAATTTCATAAAATAAACCATTAACCAAATTCCATACTTTTAGAAAATTGTAGAAGATCATAAATGCACAAAAGAAGCCAACTTCGATACTCTGCAAGTGCATAATTAACGAATCCATACTTTATCAAAACTCTAGAATTTCATAAAATAAATCATTAACCAAATTTCATACTTTTAGAAAACTGTAGAAGGTCATAAATACTCAAAAGAAGCCAACTTCCATACTCTATAAGTATATAATTAATGATTTCATACTTTCGCAAAACTCTAGAATTTCATAAAAAAAACAACTATATATTATCATCAACTAGTTTATGAAAATTTACCTCAAAAATTGTGCCCAAATATATATAATTAGTTGGGTTGTTACGAGCATTCCTTAATAAGATTGAAGTGTAGGCGTCAATCGTGTCGTCGTCGATGAGCACATCAAAGTCTAGTAGATTCCATAAACTAACCAATTTTAAATAATAGTGCCCACATCTCCAATTATATTCATTGCTCAATCTAAAACAAATCATAAATACTAATAAGTATTCAATCTACTACACCATTTTAGCATATTCAATCCACTCACTCTAACACAATATTAACCCACAAATATATTATCTCACAAATACAATTATTGTCCCGCAATAAAAAATTAAATTGTAATAACATTCACTCTAATTTATTCAAAGATAGAAGTAAATTGGCAATGTCATCATCCACATCTTTGAATTTTGTTCTTATTTGCATCAAAAATACGAATTTGTCATTATAATTATTTATATTTTTTATATAACTAAAATAAATTAAAAAGTGAGTTTTTACCTTACGAATAATTTTTTCCTTTTTTGTTGCATGCTTTTTAATGATAACGTCTTTTTTCTCCTCTTTCTTCTCACAATCTTCATCATCAAGACTTAAATGCAATGGAAACATTGATGTGGTATCGTTTTTGGAAAGTTTTGACCTCTTAGAATATCTCTTTATGATAGCTTTTTTTTCTTTTGGTTGGTTCCGGACTTGCAACAAAAATTTTGGTTGGTTCCGGGCTTGCAACAATCTGGGAATCCTCCAACCCAATAATTGCTTCTTCTTGGGCTTCAACCTTAACAACAAATGGGTTCCCTTCAACCTTAACAGCCTCTTCTTCTTCTTCTTCAACCTTAACAACACATTCTTCTTCTTCAACCTTAACTTTTCATTTCTTAAATTTTTTGGCTTTTTTGCCATTTACCTTCTGCCACATGGGGTTCCCCTCCTTTCCCTGAGATTGTATCTATTCTTTTGAATGGATGCTCTCCTAACAATATTTCTGTAGACAATACAAGGGTCAGAGGGGTTGCTATCTTGATCTCCCTTCTTTCTGTCCTCATCTGCTTGCGCATATATCACACAATGTGCTCATGATAGTATTCAGTCACAAAATCAATCAGTAGTTCTTCGACAGTCTGAAAAAAATTACATCAAATCATAATTTATTCAATAAATTAAACACATATTATGTAACTTCATACCCTAGCTAGTGCGTTGCCGGAAAAATTGTTCTTGCGGTGAAGGAATAAGATTTTCAAAAACTGAATCATACGTCACATAATGTCATTTCAAATCAAGGGTCCTTGTTTGCCAATTAATAATACCCCACTTCCACAATCTTGGCTTATTAGGTATGGCTTGGGGTATCAACATAGGCACATGTTTAAAAAACCAAGTCTGTCAAAGCCAATATAATCCATAAAAGATGTTATTAAACATATAAAATAAAATATTTACACACTACAAGAAATATTTGATTCTGTAAGACCCGAAACTTTCCTAATATAAAAATCTATTTTTGGTGTAGCGCACCGGAATCAGGGGTTAGTCGAGTCGAGCCGAGCCATGGAATCGCCTCGAGTAAAAAGGTATAACTCGGCTTATGAAGTTTAAATTGGTTAGATGGATATTTCCTTATTGAGCATTAGATGTCCTATTTGAATCGAGTTTAAATTGTGTATGCGGATCGAATCGGAGCCTGAATCGAACTCGAATCGAGTCGAGTAGATGCTAAGTTGTTTAGAGGGGCATATGGGTCATTGGCGGATGAGGGAATAAAATCCCTCATCATGAGCCGTGTGGCTCATCTTGGAGCTGCACGCAACCCGAGCAAGAGAGAGGAAGGAGGAGATCTTGGTCGGCGCCGGAGATCGTGTCGTCGTCCGAAGGTTCGAGATCGCCAACGACCATCCCTTCTTCTTCCTTAAGCAAGGTGAGTGGTTGTTTTCCCCTTGTGGATTGGAGGAGGCGTGTGGCCGAACCCCTAGAACTGTTCGGAGAAGTTTTACTCACGAGTTTTCATCGTTTCATGGTAGATTGATCTTGTATAGCTATTTTAATTGTTGTTCCGTCGAATCTACCGCAGTTTTCTTCGAATCTTGAGGTTTTAGGGGCTGCCGAATAGAGGGAAAAGGGGAAAGGTCATGCCGAAATTTTCCCCAATTCCCTCGATGGAAGTAAACCCCTTTTTGATCAATTTTGAACCTAAGTCGAGTGGATGTATAGTTTAATTGCTGAAATTGATGATTGAATTCCCTCTATAAGCTTTGTAGGCTCGGCCAAACAAAGGGGAACGTCTTGTCCATGGTTCGGCTGAGCAAGGGTTGTGTGAATTGATCAATGGCTTGGTTAGGGTAAGTTAGAAACAAGGTACTAAGGTTTCGGGCTGGATTTTCTCCTTGTCCCCACCCTTGGAGTTCGGCCGAGCAAGGCTTGCCTTGCTCAAGTCTTGGCCGAGAGGATAAACGAAATGGTGGCCTCGAGAAGCTAGTCATCTTCGTTAGGAAATACCCGAAGCAATAGGAAACAAGGGTTGCCTATATTGACAAGTAGAATCAAGATAACATTTAGGTAAGAGACTAATTAAGGAAGACTATAAGTTGGTGCATGCATTTAGTGGTATTATAGGGTGGTAATCTTTCTTGATCTTCCCTATTTAAATTTAGAAATTTGGTTACGTTTATACCATGCTAAACAAATTCTTTTCTTGCTGAAAATTATTATTTAATGCAGCATTTAAATTCCTTATTATTGAATCTTGTGGTTATGCATAGTAGGTGATGTGAAGTAATTTATTTAATTATAAATTATATGCTATAAAATATTGTTATTGGGTGCATTACCAAGTCTATGACATGTAATTTTTCATTAGCCAAGTTATCATGTGACGTTAGATGATATGCACAAAATTTTAAAGTGTATGTTAGTGATGGAAACTCAAAAGTAGACGAGTTAGATCTCACACCTAAGAAATATTTTGTGAACAATAGTGTACGCATGATACAGCCGAAATTAAAAGGCTGAGAACGGGCGGACACCCAGGACTTTAAATAAGGAAACTTTAGGACACCTTGTTTGTGTGATGTGATTGGTGGTCTGCCGAGAAGCATGGGTAGTCGGAATGACTAATGCTTGACTCGGCCAGTGATTGGGTCTTGAGATTGCACCAGCGGACCCGTTAGGTGCCAGACCCCAGTTGGGTGGGACGGACTAGCTATCCCTACCCCAGTCGGTGTCGAAAGACTAGCAGACCATCCTAGTCGATGGCCCAGAGTTTGCTTGGATTCACTTATGTGCTATGTGGCCCGAACGGCCAGTATGTTACTATTTGTGTGCGGTAGGGCTGGTTATAGCCGAATCACTAGACCATGAATAGGCCCTAGGGGCCGGGTGTCATGTGGCGTAGTTAGGCTGTTATGGCTGCTTACATGAATGTATGGTCTATACAGGACGACCCCTGGGGTCAGTTGTCATAACAGAAGTAACTTATATCCCTAACTTTATATTTTGTTGCCATATATATATATATATGTGTGTGTGTGTGTGTGCGCGCGCGCGCGATTATTGGGGATTTCTGTGGTGGTTCGGAAGAACCGCTCACTGAGTCACATGTGGACTCATGATTTATTTCCTTATTTTGCAGAGCCTGATCAGTGAGATGAGGCTTGGAGTCATGGTGCAGCAGGAGGCCAGGCGATGGCATAGATCTCGTAGCAATGTCCACTAGTCATAGTCTAGAGGTCTAGGGCAGTTGTTTCTTTTAATACACTGAGATGGTCTATTCGAAAACATGTACTTGTTTTTAAACTTGAGTTGTTTCCTATGGTGATAGATGTTTCGGAACTTTTCATGTTTTAAAGCAAAATTGTGAACATTCTTTAAAGATTTGAATAAAGCTACATCGTTGTTTTCATTATGTGTTTCTGTATCTATTAGTCGTAGTAGGCTTCAGGGTGGGACATAGACCCTGACCGGTCACACGACCCTAAGTTGGGGTGTGACATATTCATCGATCACAACTTCCGACAAGAAGATGTTGTCGAAAACTTTAGTTAGATTTTCGACGACTCTCTACGTCGGAAAGAGTTACCGACAAAAATTTTCGACCAAAATGAGTCGGAAATTTGTAGGGGTGAGCAAAAAAAAACCGATTTTTCAGTTTCGGTTTATGTTTTTGAAAAAATCGATTTTTGGTTTCGGGTTTGGTCCATAATCTAAAAAGTACACCGGTTTTGGTTAACCGACCGGTACAATATAATTTATTAATTTTTATAATATAGATATATCAAATAATGATTTATAAATTATAAAAAATTAAAAAAATTACCAAAATGTTTTATAAAATTGTAAAAAATATAAAAAAATATAAAAAAATATTTTAAAAATTATAAAATTATACTAAAAATTAAAAAATTATTAAAAAATTATTAAAAAATTATTAAAAAATTATAAAAAATTATAAAAAATTATAAAAAATAAAAAATAAAAATAAAAATTTTAAAACGTCTATGTTATATGGTACATTTTATGTTTATGCTTCATGTCTATGTTTTCTTTCATCTCTTTTATACAAAAAATCTAATTAATTTATTGGTTAACCGAATCGAAAAACCGAAATCGAAATGACGGTTAACCGAAGTTAATGAACCAGTTTACGATTAATATTTTTGAAAAACCGAAGTTAATGGATCGATTTTTTTTCTGCTAATGGACCGATTAACCGATCCATGCTCACCCCTAGAAATTTGTACATATATACTAGGGGTAAGCAAAAAAAACCAATTTTTCGATTAATCGAAAAATCGGTCCGAAATCGAACCGATTTTTTTGGTTAACCGAACCGATTTTTTCGGTTTCGGTTTTTATTTTTGAAAAAATTGGTTTTCGGTTTCAGTTTCGGTCCGAGAGGTAAAAAGTCCACCGGTTTCGGTTAACCGACTAGTTCGATATAATTTATTAATTTTTAATAATATATATATTAAATAATGATTTATAAATTATAAAAAAATTATAAGAAATTACAAAAAAATACAAATATATATATATAATATAAAATATAAAAAAATAAAAATATTTAAAAAATAAAAATAAAAATATTAGTTTTTGTAGAACATTATCTTGGTTCAAGTGATTTCACTTTTTTTTTCTCAATGGGAATTTGGTATTTGTTTGAATTTTTCTCCATGATTTGCATAATATTATTATGTTTGTAGGTTAAAAAAATTTATTGGTTAACCGAACCGAAAAAACCAAAACCGAAATAACGATTAACCAAAGTTAATGGACCAGTTTTTTTTTTGCTAATGGACCAATTAACCGGTCCATGCTCACCCTAGTGCATACTAACCTGGAAAAGGATAACACAACCACGCATTTAGGTGGTGTTGGTGAAATGGCCACAGTAGAGGGGGGGTGAATAGTGTGTTATCTAAATCTTTTTGCCTAATTCGATTTTAAACTTTTCTTAGATTACTTAGGCAATTCATAATCCAACGACTAAATACGGAAGCGAGTAATAAAGATAAGCAATACAATACACAAAGAAAATAATGCTAACACAAGTATTTATAGTGGTTCGGCCCAAATGCCTACTCCACTACCTAAGCACCCTGCTTAGGATTTCCAAATTAAACTTTACTAGATTAATTATTTCCCTTACAAAGATGACTTTACACCGAAAAGTCTCCGCTCTAAAACTGAAGGCACTTCCACACCCGAAAGTATCCCGCCTTCCTACCGAGAGCACTCTCCCACCTCAACCTAAGGGACAACTCAACTAATCCTAGTAAACTAAGTTTAAAATGGTGAATTTAAGCCTTAACACCAAGGTAACCACCAACTCAATCAAACCTAGCAACCTAGATGATAGAAGTTCACAAACAACCAAAATATTCACCACACTTGAAAATAGAATGAAATAAATGTTATATAAGGAATACCCCCCATTTTGATTCAATAAAAATATCTAAAAAATCAAAATCCTTAAGAATCAAAATCTAATTTTTGGGGTCTAGTACAAATTTTAAGAAAACATAAATTTTCTAATCTCACGAGTCAAATATGGGTATGCTAAAGGCTTCAAAAAATTCCTTAAAAATACCTCTTTATCTAGTTTTTACTATCACGCCCCGACTCAGGGTACGGGTCAGTACCCCGAAGCCTACCCTATGCACTGACCAACACTCATAGAAATATAACCAGAATAACATCGAAGTCATAAACAGAAGCAACAGTACCAACTTTATTAACTGTTTGAAATCAGTTTAATCAGACCAAGTTCGAAAACATCACAAGTTTTAAGATAACATCCAAAAGTTTTCAAGAAACATCACAATGTTTTATAGAAATAACACAGTGCATAAACATGACTCTACTAGACACGACTACGACTAACAAACTATTAGCTATGAGATCTGCACCCACACCTGCTCTCCTGCGTGTCATGCCACCAAGTCGTACCTCACTGGTCGGGCTCTGCAAAACAACAATAAATAAACCGTGAGTTCACGAGGAACTCAGTGAGCAGTTCTTTTGAACTTCCACTTAAAACCTCGGGAAATAACACATATAAGGAATTAAAAATAAGATCACCCCACATAAGTTTATCAGTTTGCCAAGATAGAAGAATGGCTGAACCGGCCTCTCGGGCCTTTATCCATTTCAGTAGCTCGGCCACTAATGGTCTCAATTATATATGGAAGGTTCGATTCTTCCCTCAATGAAACCAGGCCAGTCGGCCTATTCACAACCAGCCCATAAGAGCGTCTCAACTATGAATTATCATTGCCTCAGATCCGTCGACTAGGATGGCCACTAGCCTCAGGAATCCTCCGGGTTAGGGATAGCTAGTCCCACCCAACTCGGGTCTATCGTCAGCGTGACCCACTGACGGAATTTCAAGACCCTCCACCACTCGGGTCTAACACCTAGCGGGCTCGTTGGTGCAATCTCAAGACCCCATAAAAGCTGTTGAGTAATGTGGTAGCCGCTCGGGTAATGACACTTCTCAGTAGACCATCTCAACCACAACCGAAATCAGGTTGTGCATATTTTCTCATGTTTTGCTTTCCGGGCATTGCCCATATCCGACCCTACCCCCTCAGGTCACCTTATTTGGATGTTGAAATCCGTTGACTATCCCTAGGTGTAGAACCTAGCAATTATACTTGTTTCTAAGAAAGGTACCAAGACCTTTCTTTCTAATGTTATTAGAACGTACCGAATATAGATGAGTACGCGGTCTACTATTAATAACACCACTTGTCAAATATATCATGAGCATCAATTTTCATGTACAAGCTAAATTAAAGAGGATAATTTCACTAAATAAACTGATAAGGAACATGCAATAAACATAGCACCAATTTAATTGGCATAATATCTGAAAATTAAATAAACCTTTCCTTTGAAGCATGTACCATAACACTCCTGTCCATATGATTATTAGCAAGAACATTACCATACTCATGAGAATATAGATTTAAAATTTGCTATCAACTACTAAGATGAATAGTAATCATGTAATGCAAATTAACCCTAACACTAAGCATGGAAGTAGGAATTAAGACGACATAACGTGAGATCCAACATATCGATCTGAACAGTCCCCACTTTTCACCCCTGTCCAATGCTCGACCGACACAATCAGGGTAATAACCTGCTCGGCCGAGTCCCCTAGGGGTGGTAAACATGGTTGCGGCAATAATACAAGCATAAATCTGAAGGTTTAAATCATATCGAACATAAGGCGATCCACGATTCGCTAGACTAGTAAATTGGGGAAATTTTTGGCATGACCTTTCCCCTTTTTTCTCCACTCGGCCAGCCCTCAAAAACATGAAATAGATCCGATTTAAACATAAAATCGCAAGTATACATGTCAATTAAAGTTCTAACACGAGAAGATGCATCGATCGGCAAGAAAAACTCGCGAAAAGAATCTGATTTCAAACTACTAGGATCGGCTACCGGCCTCCCCTCATAAGCACTCTAACCACTCACCTTGATTGGATCCCGAGGAAGCCTCGATGAAGACGAGTTCTGATCTCCTCGAGCGTCGACGCGAACTCGGCGCCGACAATATCTCCCCTCTCTCCCTCTCTCTCCCTTTTCCCTCTTGCTCGGGCTGTGTGCGGCTCCAAGATGAGCCGCGCAGCTCATGATGAGGGATTATATTCCCTCATCCACTAATGACTCAATTGCCCCTCTTATGACTTAGCCTCTACTCGATTCGATCCAAGTATGATTTGGGCTCCGATTCTATTCGCACTCATGAGTCGAACTCGACTTTAATAAGACATCTTATGCATAAAAGGAAATAACCATTGAGCTAATTTAAACTTCATATTTTCATGGATCGAGTTATACCTTCTACTCGAGGCGATTCCGCGGCTCGACCCGACTAACCCCTGATCCGGTGCGCTGCACCAAAATAGATTTTTATATTAGTAAATTTTTGGGTCTTATATTTACCCAAGGAACAATTATCGGCATTTTTTTGTCAAGAAAATATCTAGGTCATATAGCCCTCCAAGGAGATCCCTAGGCTTAGTGAATTCCAGGATCATTTTCTAATTTATCAATTTTTTTCATGTTTTGGGGTTCGGATTTGGTTTTTGGGTTCTTATGCATCATCATGAGTATTACAACATATGCTAGATACCCTAGACCTAAACTTCAACTTCCTGAAGAATCCCGAGCGTCGACGAGCGTCCTTGCCAATTTCTCTGATTTCTCTGATTTTTCCGATCGGGGACGTCGTGCGCTAACCGACTTGGAACCTGAAAAATTTCTCAATGAAACATTAGTTCCATGTTTGTTATCATCGAAACGGAGATTAAGACCAAGATAGAAAACCTTAGGCCAACAGGTGGTAGCTGGGTTGGCCTACTATGCTTCAACTACTGATCTAATTCTTTCCCAATGGAGGGGATTTGTCCAGCTACGAATGAATATATACAATTGGACTAATTATACTTACTAATGTCATTAAGGTTATCTACATAACCCAACAAATAACCTGGTACACGATACTCGGGCGTATAGAACAATATATAAGAAAATACATATAATATGTACAAATGACAAAACTCCTCATTATCTTGAGGGTTGTCAGAACCATGAACTTGAATCATAAGGTCTTCTATTTGGGTCCGAGTAGGTGATGCTCCATCGGGAAAAAATGTGTCCTTCAACCCTCCGAAGTCGCTTCACTTGGCTCCTCTGAAATTTGAATAATTTCTCCTTGACTAGGCAGGCCTAATAGAAGAGCCACGTCCGATTCTAAGAAGCTGACTTCCTTCCCTTTGAAGTTGAATTTTACTTCTCTCATCCACTGCTTCATAATTAATAAAATTAAATTCCTGGACATTGGGAATTCTCCAATATCTAGGAATATTCTGAATGAGGGTTTTCTCCTCAGGACTGAGGTGTATGCTTTGGAGGTTGCCCCAATTGTGCTCCGAACCCAATCTGAGGAACCTTCTAAGGTGTCGTTTGGTTGACACAACTTCCTGCAAGAAGTTGAACTTCCCATAAAGTTGTACTTTTTAGCATTGTTTGATTGACACACTTCCTGCATTTTGCAGGAAGTACAACTTTCTTAGGAAGTGTGACTTCCTGCAAAATGTAGGAAGTAACTTACCTAGGGGGACCTAGGTAAGTTGCACTTCCTGTGTTGCATTTAAAAGAAAAAGATAATTATATCCTCACATCTATATTTAATGATAGACTTAATTTATATTTTCAACATTATGAAATTAGATAATTCATAAATTTTTGACCTATTTATTTTATTTTAATTTATATTTGAACAAAATATGTAATTTTTTATATTAACTTCAAATAAAAATTAATTTTTTATATACAATAAATTATATATTATATTAGTTATATATAAAAAATTATATTATATTTTACATATATGTGTTAAAATAATAATTTACAAATAAATTTTAATTTTTTCATATATTCTAATATATATATTATTTACAAATATTTTTTTCATATATTTTAATTTATAAAAAGAAGGGTATATTGGTCATTTGATGGATACTTCCTAGGAAGTACCCATGTCAACCAAACATATAATGGGTGGGAAGTTACACTTCCTATTGAGAAATTTTTTATCAACCAAATATATTTTTGATACTTTCCAAGAAATATAGGTAGACAGTTAATTCATGAGAATTATAATTTTTCATAGGAATTTACTTCCTATGTCAATCAAACGAGGCTTAAATCTATCAACGTAGCAAGTCCATTGAAGGACATGTCCATGTCCTCTTGTAACTCTTGATGGTGGTCCATAAGAGGTCTCAGGTTCTTCTATTGTAGGACCTTCAACAGGCTCATTTCTATCTTGCTCATTTCTATCGTCAATTGGGTCTGCAACATAAATAGTTTATTGTTTCAAAAATTAGAGAAGATCTAATTATTAATAAATAAATAAATAACTCATACCTGCAAATGACACCATGCCGTTGTTGCGACGGGTCCTTACATTCTAGACAAACTAAGCACCACATTTCATTAAAAATAAATGAATCATTTAAAACAGTATTCCATACATCTAGATAAATGTAATTTGAACTATTGGATGGACTCAAATAAAATCTATTATGTCACACCCCAAATCCAGTGTGATCGGCCAAGGTACACCACGTACCCCAAAGCCTAACCCTAAAACAACTATGCATAAACAAGTCATGAACCCAAACATTTTATGACATTTAAAACTCAAAGGAAAATATCAAATTCTAAAACAAACCCAACCACTAATTAAGAAAAAATACTGAAGGTTCAATTTATTTTCAAAACTTTAAAGTCCGAACAAGGACACCCCAAACTAAGAAAAATGCGGAAACGAAATAACCGAGTCTACATGACTCAACAAAATAAAAATGACTGGACTCGGTATCTTCCTCGATCATGATATGTCACGAGACCCGCTGCTCTGCCGCCATCAGCAGCGATACTGCACCCCGGTACCTCTCTGATCTAGCTCAAGTCCTACAAAACAACAGTAATGAGGGGTAAGTCCAACTAGGACTTAGTGAACATATCAGTCCTCAATTCACCAAATCAATACTCATGCATAAAAACATAAATAGCCGATGTATATAATGAACAACAACGTTAGAAGAAAAATCAACAATAACATATCCACAACTCTATACATGAAATCAACATCCGTCAACAAGTATAAAATATCTTTAAAAATGATGAAAAAAGCATTAGTAACACATCCACCACTCCACTCATATCCTCAGCAATAAGTATAAGCATCCATCAATAAATATAAGCATATCCACAACACTAAAATAGGATGGATGCAACACCGCAATCATATCCATGCAATGCAACACCTCAATCATATGATGTTGGCCTAAGGTTTTCTACCTTGGTCTTAATCTCGGTTTTGATGATAACAAACATGAAACTAATGTTTCATTGAGAAATCGTTCAGGTTAAGTCGGTTAGCGCACGACGTCTGCAATAAAAAAAAAGGAGAAAATGGAGAAATCAGCAAGGACGCTCGTTGACGCTCGAGATTCTTCAGGAAGTTGAAGTTTAGGTTAGGGTGTCTAGCATGTGTTGTAAATCCTCATGATGAAGCATAAGAATCCAAAAACTAAACCCGAATCCCAAAATATGAAAAACCGGTAAATTAGAAAATGACCATGGAATTCACTAAGCCTAGGGAGCTCCTTGGAGGACTATATGACCTAGATATTTTCTTGGCACCAAAAATACCGGTAATTGTTCCTTAGGTAAAAACTAGTAAATGACTTAGATATATTTTTAAGGATTTTCTGGAAGCCTTTAGCCTATCCATACTTGACCCGAAAGATTAGAAAATTTCTATTTTTCAAAAATTTGTACTAGACGCCAAAAGTTAGATTTTGATTCTTAAGGATTTTGATTTTTTAGATATTTTTATTGAATCCAAATGGGGGGTAATCCTTATATAACATTTATGTTTTAAATTCAACTTAAAGTTAAGAAATATTATATAAGTAGACTTAGCGAAGACGGAACCCAGAAACGAGCAAACAAGCAGAAAAACCAGCCTAAGCAGTCTGCCCTACCCAAGTTCGATCGACCGACGACATTTCGGTCGACCGAACGTTGCCTAGAACGGGTAGAACACCTTCAGTCGCTCGGTCGGTCGACCGACGATCGGCCGGCAAACGATTGGGCATCGGCAACGGGCAAAAATACATCTGTTAATGATCCATTTTGTTTGGGGGATTATAAATACTAACCCCAAACTCTCTTCTAAGCTTCCTTGGTGCTTCTAAGCCTCAAAGAGCCACTCCTTGCATCTCTACAAGAATTCTTGAGTCATCTTTGCAAAGAGCCCTAGTTTTGATCTCCATTTGTTGATTTAGCCTTCAAGCTTCATAGTTTATCATCTCAAGGCATCAAGAGGACTAGGGGGTTACTTTTGGAGCTCAATACTTGTTGTTTGATTTATTGCTCTAATTATTATTGTATTTTGGTGTTTATTTCATTGTATTAAAGCTTGTGTAAACCTAGAATACTAGGTTGATTGAGTTAGTGGTTGCCTTGGTGTTAAGGCTTAAATCCACTATTATAAACTTAGTTTACTATGATTAGTTGAGTTGTCCCTTAGGTTGAGGTGGGAGAGTGCTCTCGGTAGGAAGGCAGAATACTTTCGGGTGTGGAAGTGCCTTCAGTTAGAGAGCGGAGACTTTCCGATGTAAAGTCCTCTTTGTAAGGGAAACGATATAATCTAGTAAAGCCAGTTTGGAAATCCTAAGCGGGGTGCTTAGGTAGTGGAGTAGGCATTGGGGCCGAATCACTATAAATAATTGCGTTAGCATTGATATATTATTTTGTGTTAATTATTTCATATTTATTGCTTCTACTTGCTATTAATATCGTGCTTAGCCTAACTAATAAAGAAATGATTAAAACTGGAATTAGACGATAAGATTAGTTAACACACTATTCACCCCCCCCCTCTAGTGTGGCCATTTCACCAACATATGCATGCTCCCCGGACCCGTCGATCCCACATAGCCACATAGGGTAGGTAGATGGGTGGTCGTCGAACTACCACCCAGCTCAGTGTCGTCTCTTTGGGGCATGCCCTCCCCTCACCGTCATTGGCTCTTCCGAGCTAGCTTGTTGGGGCATACGTTCCCCTCGCCAGCTCTGGTCTCCGGACTATCTCTTTGGGGTATGATCACCCCTCACCAGCCGGACTTCCGAAATAAGGCCAACGATGTCTCTTTGGGGTATACCCTCCTCTCACCAGCGAGACTTTCGGGAAATGAAACAAGCACATCACAACACCACACATGCAGGTATATAAGTATAAACAAGATGTGCTATCAACAGGTAATAAAGGGTATGTCAAGTGCATACCTCATTCTCCACCTCCTCCTGCCATATATCACAACCACATACATATATATATGTAGAAATAGTGCTCATAAATCATGAATGCTCAGCACAAATAAATAACCATAAAATAGAATTATGACACTATAAGAAAGGATGCATGTGTATCATGAAAGTAGTGTAAAAAGAAACTCCAACTGTAAATTAATGGACTAGAACAACAGGATAAAATAACTCATCATAGGAATCACTGATCTAGGATAAGATTCATCTCATTAACTACTATATCCATGAATCATCTCAGATTGAATAATAAAAACATATAAAATATGATTTTTTTAGCTTGGCACGCAAAATGAGGCAACGTCCATCTACTGTTTTCAAAATCCGAAGGTTTGATGGTGAAAAGGACCTCGCCAATGAATCCAAAATGTCAATTAGGTGAAAATTCATATATAACATGAATATTTTTGCTAACTTTAAGGTCTCGAAATAATTATTTAGAATAATAGAAGAAATGTCTTAATTTATTTAATAAATCACTATTACAAACGAATATAATGGTATTACAATCAATAACTCAGTAATGAAATCTCAGCCCTTCATTTACACAAGATCAAATCACAGCCTTTCATCTAATATGATGCAATCACGGCCCTCTACTTAACATGTTGCAATCTCAGCCTTACATCTAACTAGATGCAATCACAGCCCTCCATCTACATGATGTAATCACAGCCTTACATCTAACCAGATGCAATCATAGCCCTTCATCTATATAATGCAATCACAACTCTTCATCTACATGATGTAATCACGGCCTTATATCTAACCAGATGCAATATCATCCCTCCATCAACACAAGATCAAATCCTTGTCCTTCATCTCAACCAATACAATCCAGCCATTCATCTCACCCAAATCAATCTCAACCCTCCATTTCATCTTCCCACCTAAGTCATCTTCATCTCCTCCTCCCATCCACCTGCCGTCGCCGCCCCTTCCCCAACCGTCGCCGCTCACTGCCAAGATCCGGCTGGACGGGGTCCCCATCGGGTCCCCCGCCATCCGACGATGGCTCATCGTCGCCTGGCGCTCGGCGGTGGCCCCAAATATCGTAGCTAGGCCGGCTGCCCCAAGGATCGAGCAATTGCCTAGCCCACCCAGCCGCGGGCCGCGCCCGGCGGCGCCATCGCTGTCCCGGCCAGGGTGCGGCCTGACCCACCGCCACCTGGCAGCGACCGCCCCTAACAGCGGCCAGGCCGGTGGCGGCTGCACATGGCCAAGAAAGAATTTTTTTTCTTATAAATCAACCAAGGAAGAACGACGATTTTATTTTCGATTCGATACGAGAAAAATGCGTCAAAAATTGACAAAAAACACCGAGACATGAGAACAACGACATAAATCAAGAATTGGGGAAAGAATGTCTAAATCCACTCATCGGATGGAGAGAAAATAGAAGGAAAAGACGCGTAGGATCTTCCCCCGATCGACACCGACGAACTCACGAAAATTCGGCTCCGGCGGCTCCTTCTCCTTGGTGGCACCCTCTCTCTCCTCTCTCCTTTGCCTCGATTGACATGCGGCTAAAACCGCTGGCCGCACACCCCAAAGTCTCATTTATAGACCCTAGTTGGGTCCAAATGATCAAAATACTCATACCTTAGCTATTCAACTTAAACAGCCCATAACTCACCCGTTCTAACTCCGATGCGAGATTCGATTGCACAGTTAAATTTGCCTCGAGACCCTCTATCGTCCTAGCATGCTAAATCACATAGATAAGGCAAATAAAATTTCCCTTACTTTTTCTACATTAAATACCTACTCGGGTCTAATCTCGAAGCTTCCCGCCAATCCGTGCTAACTAGGGCCCATGATCCCCCGCCCAAGAATAAAATATTATTATTAAGATTTTGGGTATTATATATTACTCAATAAAATAGTATTCCAGACATCTTTAAAAGTCTATAACTGACAAAAAAAAACCACACATTTCATTGAACATGTGGAATCATTATATATACATGCATATAAAAGTCTATATAAGGCTTATTAATGCAATATTACCATAATTTATGATCATTCCATACTTTCGCAAAAGTCTAGAATGATATTTAAATTTTACTAATTCATAACTATTCATAAACAGTAAATAATGAAATGAATAACAATTCAAGGCAGGGAATTGCATTAGCAAAAGTATAACAATAAACCCTAATTTATGACTATTCCATACTTTTGCAAAAGTATAGAATGACATTTAAATTATACTAATTCATAACAGTTCATAAATAGTAAATGATGAAATCTTAGTTTTAGCATAAGTTTTCAATTTACTTTAGCATAAGGTCTAGATTAAAATTAAATTACTAAGTCCATTTGGTAAACAATGTTGTTCAAATACACACACTAGAAGGGGGGTTGAATGCCGTGTATCTACTTATATGATTAATCAAATTCTTTTCTGGTTTTAATCAACTCAACAACCCGATTCAAGTTTATTGATTCTTAGTGCGACTAGATGCAATTACAATTATATCGAACACAAGCAAGAATCAAATAGAGCAATTAAGATTGCAATGCAAACACGAAATATATAGTGGTTCGGCCAACACCGCCTACACCACTACCTTGGCTCCTCACCAAGGATTTCTAACTAACTCCTTCATAGATAATGTGTTTCCCTTTGAATACAAATGCGGACTCACTTCTCAACCCTTTGAGAATGTCTCAATCTTATTCACCTAGGCAAAACACAAGACTACAAAGGTAACCCTAAGGTGTTTACCCAAGCACACCTAGCAAGCTAACAATGAAAACTTAGTTCAATAACAAGGAAAATAACAACAAATGAGCTAAGAATTAAACCACACAAGTGAGCTCCCTTACAAAGCCTCCAAAGCCTCCAACTTGTCAAGATGTAGAGCACGAAATGAAGCCGGAGTTGAGGCGGAAAGAATTCTTCGAGTAGATGAGCGATCGTCGAAGCTTGCGCGATGAAATCCACTTAGGAAGGCTCAGAAACACTCTTGGAGATATTCAATGAATGGTTAAGAGACTTTTAGAGGGCTGGTGAGGGGTATTTATAACCCCTCACTTGGCAACTCCACCCAACGGGCATTTTTTCTGCCCGTTGGGGACGCCTGATCGCTTGCCAGTCGGTATTCGATCGACCGATTGATCGATCGCCGAGCGATCGAAGGCATTCTGCTAGTTTTGGGCATTTGTCGGTCGATCGAATACCCTTCTGCCAATATTTTGCTTCATTCGGTCGACCGACTGATCGACCGAACCTGGGCTGAGATTGTTTCTTCGAGTTTTCTTCTTGCGCACTTCGCTTTCGGATTCCGTTACCAAGTTTTAACTTGGATAATATTACAATTAGGCTTGAGATATATTCGTAGAGACATATTACATGAATTCTATTTCTAACTCTAGATTTTCTACTCGATCGACGACGGAGCCATTTGCGGATTTTGGTATTTCGTCGAACGAAGTTCGCATGCATATCGAAGCCTCAACCTGAACTCAAACATTTGATAAACTCATTAGAATAAGTTTGTTATCATCAAAATCAAGATGGTGACCAAGATTGAAAACCTTAGGCCAACAATCTCCCCCTTTTTGATGATGACAAACTTCTCAATAAATATATTAAGAAATTTATCAACAAGCATAATATTTCATCAAGTGAATGTATAATGCTCCCCTATCAACATGCATATCTAAAATAAACTCCCCCTAACTATATGCATGTCTATGTCTAGATTCTTCTCCCCTTTTTGACATCAATAAAAAAGGGTCTAAGTTAAGCACTCCTAGACTTCCCTTAAATTACACAATAACAAGATTTATCAAGGATACTTTGAAATAATAAATACAAAGATAACACAAGCGTCAAGATATGTCAAGAGGGTTATACACACTCAATTATGGGATATTTGAAAGTCATTTACTCGATAAAGACTAAGTTTTTGATTTTTTATAAATATGTATCCAAAATCATATAAAATCGAATTCTCAATGAAACTTTTTGCAACCTTTACAGCGAAAAGTATATTTTTCAAGCAAATTGCAGAAATAAGAATTTTTCAAAAATTAATTTTTTGCATTTTTTAATATATCGTTGAAATTTCAAATTTCACGTTTTATCGACAAATACTCATTTTTCATAATCATTTCTAATTTTAATCAAACTTGTATATGACTAAGATATGATCATTCTAATCATTTATACAAAGTTTGAGTTACTAGAAACAGTCCCAAAGATTACTCAAATGACTTGGCACAATTTAAAATTAACATGATATATCAAGAAATTAACATGCTAAATTTCACCGTATTTAGCATGTGTTCTCTAAAAATATTTGCCTCCTAATCAACGCTTAACTTGCAAGTAATTGAATCATGAATAGCACAATAGTCATTTTCTTACTTAGCAAGTTCATAAACTAGATAGCAAAGGAAAATCAAGTTTATTTTTCAAAAGTCAAGTTTTGCTAACTAGTGGGGATTCATTTTTCAAATACAACCAAAATTAAAATCAAAATGAATCAAGGAGATCTCAAGAAGTGAAAACATTTTAAAATCAAGATCTCAAACCCTTCCTAAGGTTGAAAACCAACACGGCCACAATTAGTCAATGTTTTAAAACCAAATGTTGCATAGACACATTATAGGTCGCAAATGACCTCCAAAGAGATCGAGAATAAAATGAAACATTCAAATTTAAACTTGATACCACAAAGATATTAATCAAATATAAACACATGGTGAATCAAGCATCAAGTGACTATTAAATAAAGCACATTTACAAGTCATCAAACTCCAATAGTAATGTAGGCAGGAATAGAGTTAGGAGTTGATACCGATCACATTTGTCACGAAGTTGCAATCGAATTTATTTCTCTTTCTTTAACTCCCAAGCAACTTCAAGCCATTAATGTGTCTTCATTTGAGTGTAGAGTTTCCCCCTATATTTAAGCATGTAAACTTTGGTACCCAAATTTCTTTGGGTCCTTGGGGGTTAGAAACTTTTAAAACCCAAAATGACTTAGCATTGGGGTTCCTTTTCAAGACACAATCCCTAATCATATATCCATACGTGCCACAACATAGACAATGACCCTTAAATCTAGTAGATGCATGAGGATGGACATGAAGGTGTGGATGAGCATGGAAAGATACTTTAGAAGATTTTGCATGAGAGGCATGGGCATACATATTTTTCATTTTATTATTTAATGAAAGCAACTCATTCTTTAGTGATAACATGCCAACATTCAAATTTTCAATTTGTAAGCATAATGAGACATTTTCTATTTTCAATGAGTCATTCAAATTTTGTAAATCTATATTTTTCTTTTCTAAGAAACTTTTATCATTTTCCACACATTCAACTTTTCTTCTTAAGTTATTACAAGAGAGCAATAAATCATCATTTTCTTATTCTAATAACTTATTTTTCTTTCTAAGTTCCTTAAATCTTTTTCTAATAACATTAAATTCTTCATACATATGCTCAATTTCATTTTATACTTCTATACAAGGTAAATACATTTTCACCTATAGTAATAGTGGGTACCTCATTGTCCTTTGTCATGAAACAAAGGTTAGCATTTTCCTTTGAGCTTTCTTCCCCACTTGAAGGTGATGATTGTTGGTTGAAATGGCACACTTGAGGGAGGGTGAATAGTGTGCTAATCTATTAATTTGCCTAACTCCGATTTTAATCGTTTCTTGATTAGTTAGGCTAAGCACGATATTTATAGCACACAAAAGTAATAAATACAGAGCAATAAGCACAAGCAATTGGCAATGCTAACACAAGTGTTTATAGTGGTTCGGCCAACCGCCTACTCCACTACCTTGGTTTCACACCAAGGATTTCTAACCAACTACTTTATAGAACTTGTGTTTTCCTTTGAATACAACTGAGGACACAATTCTCACCTCTTTGAGAACTCCTCAAACCTATTCACCTAGGCAAAACCTCTTTGAGAACTCCTCAAACTTGATCTGGAAGATTATATCCTGGCTTTCTCATTTCGTGCTTTATTTTTCGGCTTCGTTCTTCAGTGTGCTTTAACATTAAAGGATTCTCCATGCTGTCAAAGTTGTTTCTGGTTTACGCATTGGTCTGTCTTGGAGATTGATCGAAAGACGTGAGGCTTGACGTATCTTTCATCGATCCTGCAATTTTCATACTTCAAGCATTTGTTAAATAGGTTTGTTATCATCAAAATAGTTATGAGGAGAATAGAGCATGAAGAAAGAAGCCTTCAGCTAACAATCTCCCCCTTTTTGATGATGACAAACAATTGACGATAAATATCACAATAAAGTAATGTATCCGTTAATTATTATGAAGCATAAATTGTTAAATGGATGCATGGGAGCATCAAAGGAAATTAAGTATTCATTTAGAGCGTCCCCTATTCATATGCATATATTTTCTAATTATCCCCCTATCATTATGCATATATTTCCTAATTCTCCCCCTTTTGTCATCCATCAAAAATATCAAACACAATAAGCATACATAAAGAAAATATCACTTACATCACTAATTATCAACCATAGTCAACCAAATACATAAAAAGTCAATTATGAAACACATGTTCATAACATAAATAGCATCAATACATCAAAGATGACTATTCGCCCTCATGTGGTGGAGGAGGTGGTAGATGTGACTGATAATATTGTCACATCTCATCCACTCTCCCATACATTTCATCAACTTGACGACCATACTCATCGATGCGCCGGTCATGGTCACTGATCATAATATCATACTCATCCATCTGACGGTCGTACCCGTCTATGCGCTCTGTTGTTCGTTTGTTCCATTCCAGCTGATCAATGTGAAATTGAGCAAAGCGATGCTCCAGATCACCTAGTCGCCCAATGGGAGTGTTGGATGATGAACTCCCACCAGCATCGCTGTAATATCCCAGATATTTAAATTTATTATTTTTCCTTTATGTATATTTGCCAGCCTAGCGGACTAGTTCATGGTCGAGTCGAGTCGACTCATGGTCCGGAGCGAGCTTGCGAGCTCGGGTAAGTAGAATATAAATTTATAAATTTTTAGGCTTGGGTAGTTGAGAGTATTTAATTTGGTGTTGTGTGCGCATAATTGCTAATTATGTTCATATGAGTATTTAATTAATTATTCGTGATTTATTAGAATGAGATTAATTAAATTATTTAAGTCTATCAGGTTAGCGGATTTTGATTTTGGCTTAAGGTGGATGCGGTTTGTGAATTAAGGGTGTAAGGGCTTAGGGTTGAGGAGGGTGTACAAACCCCCCCCCACCCCTCATGGCTTGTGGCTTCTATTTTGAAGCCACCTAAAAAGTTGAGAAAGGGAGCTAGCCGCCAGCCCTCTTTCCCTTTTCTCCTTGGAGCCGCAGCCACCCAAAGCCGAGCCGAGCCGAGCCGCCATATTCTTCTTCCTCTTCCTCTCTTCCTTTTTTCTCTTTGGAGCCGAGCCAAGCCGCCTGCTTCCTCTCACTCTCTTCTTTTTCCTCGGAGCTATTTTTTTGGGTTGAGCAGTCGGCCTTTTGAAGTCGGATTCGAGGCCGTCATCCGAGATTTCTTTCCTAATATTTTTCTAAATTAAGGTGAGTGGTTTACCCTCTCTCTCTTCGGGATTTTAATCGAATTTTTTGAAGTCGTTCGTCATGGCTCGGTATTTATGCCTTGTTCTTGGATTTTCTTCGAGTTCTTGCCATGTTTTCTTGATGTGCAAATCATGATTTATTCTCCCAATTTGGTTTCTTGATTTGTGGATTCCATGCTTAGGATTAAATCTGTGATTTTGGTAGAAATCATGTGGTAGGATTAAGATCTTGATAATGACTAATTAAGGGTTCTTGAGAAGGGGTTCTTGATCTTAATGCTTGATTCTTGATTAAGGAATTCTTGTTATATGTGCTAGTTTTTATTTAGTAAATATTATGAGATTGTATGCATGATTGGCATGATGACTTGAATCTGTGATGTTAGAAATTTAGGAATTTAATTCTGCAAAATTCGGATTTTATTTCATGTTGTGCTGGAAATTTCAGCTTTTTGAAATTTATGTGTTGTTTATTGAATCTGGGCTGATTTTTTATTTCTCTATTATTATATAATTTGATCTCTGATTATAGTTGTGTAACCTATAGTTTTGACTAAAAAACATAGTTTGGAAACATAGGATACACTTTGAAGAGTAGATTCGGGGTATACACAGCACTTCTGGGCAGAACAAAACCCTAAAACAAAACTCTAAAATAAAACCCTAATTGAGATGATCTAGATTTTAATTCTATAATTAAAATTGGGTCTAAGGGTGAGCATAATCTGTTATGAACCAACTTACAAGGTATTCATGAAATAAAACCACACGGGTTCATAACGTTGCAGGTCTAAGGGGTAAGGGTCGGGTTTGAAGTGTTGAGACGCTTCGTAGTGAGGACACCCTTAGGACACTGTAGAGATAGACATATTATTGTTATATCTGTGATGTTGATTTGTGAGGGTTGGTAAAATTGCTCACTGAGTTCTTTGAACTCACCCGTTCTCGTTGTTTTATTTTGTTTTGTTTTGCAGAGCCTGGCCGGTGAGGTGGGCTGGAGCACTCGGCGCAGTTGGAGGGCAGAGGAGCCACATGATCTCATAGCAATCCTAGTTAGGGGTCGTAGTCGAGTCTGCAGTAGGTTGTCATGCACTTTTATTTTGGTATTTGGAGCTGTAGTCCCGTGGGGACATTCACGTTTTGTTCAGTTTTATTTATTGAAAGAACTATTGCTCTTTGATTTATTTCCGCACTTGAGATATATATTTAAAACCTTGTTGTTTTGAAATGAAAATTTGTTTTGGTTCTTTTATTATCAAAAGCTGTTATTTACTTATTGTTTATGATGTTGGCATGTGCATGGGTTAGGCTTCGGGGTATAGGCATGTATATCCTGGCCGGTCACGTGACCCTGAGTTAGGGCGTGACAAAGTTGGTATCAGAGCATGTGGTTCGGTCCGACTATGACCTAGAGTTGTCACCGTATAGGGCATTGCTAGCGTGTCAGTATATGGTAGGGGTATGCTATGAGATCAATGGGCTAAGTCTGCACCTCAACGCGACCTGTGGTTTATTTTGCAAAACAATGGGTGAATTCAGTTGCTTAATCTTGAATTATTTCTTTTCTGGTGTTTCCAGATCAATGGAGGCCTTTGATGCTGCAAGGACCGGTAGTGATAGCAACTCCACTGAGCGCCGAGGCCGAGGCCAAGGCCGGGGTTGAGGGAGACCACCACATGCCCGGGAGGAGGTAGGACCAGATCCCATAGTTATGCAGCTACAGGCCCAAGTGGCTGAGCTGACTGAGGCACTCCGCAGGGAGGAGGAACTGGGACAGTCCCAGGGTAGCACAGCTTGAGGTAGTGAATGACCCTGTGCTAGAGAGTGTACCATTTGGGGGGGGGGGGCTACCTTTGTATTGGTGGCTGGATTAGAGATCCTTGCAATGATTGTTTAGTATCTTGAATGATTCATTGGGACTCGTCATAGAGTTAAATATTTATGGTGCAGTATGGTTAGGGTGGCCCTAGGGATCCTAGCGGGGTCGGTTGATAGAGTTCTGCAGAAGGGATCTGTAGGGGTTGGCTGAGAGTAAATTTCTCCCATAGATGAAATTTTGGATTGATTGAAGGATCTTTCTCTTAGATTTCAGGAAATATAAATTATGGGTGTAGTGTGACCTTATGCTTAAGGGTTATGGTTATGTGCGACCAAAGAGCGGTTTCGTTCTGAGGCATATTTTGGGTGCGGACAGGTTGGGCACTTCAGGAGGGATTGTCTTGGAAGAGGTAGCCAGTAGCCTAATCAAACCAGAGGAAAGACACCGATGTCAGTGGGTTCCGTAGCTCAGAGGGGTCAGACTCGGGGAGGAGGCCAGCGAGCTGGTGGTTCAGAGAGGCCCGCTACATGGGTGTTCGCTATGAACCAAGAGGACGCTGAGGCGTCCAGGGCAGTAGTATTAGGTAACCTTGTTGTAGGTTCAGCTATTGCATATGTCTTGTTCGATCCATGTGCTATGCGCGCTTTTGTGTCTGCCTTGGTTGCTGCTAAGTTGTCAGGGATATCTTCTGTGCTTGAATTGCCCCTTGTGGTGTCAACACCTATGGGCGTTTCTGTGATTGCAGAGACGGTCTTTCGAGGCTGCAAGATTGTCATTTGTGGGCATGTACTGATGGCCGATTTGACACTCCTGCCGATGTTGGAGCTTAATGTGATATTGGGCATGGACTGGTTGGTGGACCATTTCGCCTTAGTTGATTGCAGGGCTAAGACTATGACCTTCAGTAAGCCCGGGATGCCCCAGTTTACCTTCTAGGGTGAGGGAAGGGGTGAGTCATTGATGACGATATCAGCTCTTAAGGCCCGGAAGTTATTATTCGACGGGTGTCAGTCATTTTTTTGGCCTTGTGTCGGTGGTAGAGGAAGGTGGAGATGCGGCCAAAGACATCGGGAGGACGCATGTAGTATACGGGTTCTCTGATGTATTTTCGAAGGAGTTGTCAGGGTTACCTCCAGAGAGAGAGATCGAAATCTGTATCAATTTACAGCCGGGGGTAAAGCCGAACTCCATTCCTCCGTATCGGATGGCACCAGCTGAGTTGAGGGAATTAAAGTCCCAGTTGCAGGAGCTGCTTGATCTGGGTTTCATTCGCCCCAGTGTTTCGTCTTGGGGTGCTCCAGTGCTCTTTGTAAAGAAGAATGATGGGTCCATGCGAATATGCATTGATTATTGACAGCTTAACAAGGTAACAGTGAAGAATTCATACCTGTTGCCTAGGATTGATGATTTTTTTTATCAGCTTCAGGGAGCGCAATGGTTTTCTAAGATTGACCTGCGGTCAGGGTATCATCAGTTGAGGATTCGGGATAGTGACATCCCTAAGACTACTTTTAGGTCATGGTATGGGCATTTTGAGTTTCTGGTGATGTCATTTGGGCTGACTAATGCATCTGCAACATTTATGGACCTGATGAATCGAGTGTTCAAGGAATACCTGGATAAGTTTGTGATTGTGTTCATTGATGACATTTTGATTTATTCCAGGAGCAGGGAGGAGCATGCTGAGCACTTGAGGGTAGTTCTGGAAACTCTCATGGAGCACAGGTTGTATGCCAAATTCTCCAAGTGCAAGTTCTGACTGGAGACTGTAGGATTTCTTGGTCATGTGGTGTCCAAGGAAGGAATAAAGGTGAACCCTGCAAAGATAGAGGCAGTTCAGAACTAGAAGAGGCCGACCAATGTCTCAGAGATTCGCAGTTTTTTGGGGTTGGTGGGTTACTACAAAAAGTTTGTGGAGAATTTCTCTAGGATTGCAGCGTCATTGACCCGCCTGATCCAGAAGAATGTCAAGTTCGAATGTGATAGTAGGTGCGAGGAGAGCTTTCTGAAGCTCAAAGACCGCTTGGCGTCGACTCCAGTTCTAGCAGTCCCATCGGGTTCAAGAGGTTTTGTTGTTTATTGTGATGCCTCCCGAGTCGGCTTGGGTTGTGTGCTGATGCAGAATGGCAGAGAAGATGGCTTGAGCTGTTGAAGGACAATGACTGCATGATCATGTACCATCCAGGGAAGGCTAATGTGGTAGCTGATGCTCTGAGTAGGAAGTCTATTGGCCGTCTGGTGCATTTAGCAGTCAAGAGAAGGTCGTTGGCTCAAGAGTTGGCCTTATGCTTGGATGGAGGAGCAGTCTTGGCAGTGTCAGAATCAAGTGCGCTAGTGGCCCACTTGAGAGTGCAGTTGGCATTGGTTGACATGTTGCGGGCAGCGCAGGAGGAGGATGCCTTTTGAGCACTCACTATGGATCTGGCCAGGAGAGGAGATGCAGATAATGGGTTCAATGTGGACTCGGAGGGCGTCCTGAGGTTTAAGAACCAGATTATGGTACCAAATATGGCCAAGGTTCGCAGGCAGGTGCTAGAGATGGCTCATCGATCCACCTACACTATACATTCGGGAGTCACGAAGATGTACCAGGACCTAAGGAAGAACTATTGGTGGAAAGACATAAAAAGAGAAGTGGCCGAGTTTGTGTCTAGGTGCTTAGTGTGTCAACAGGTGAAAGCTGAGCATTTGAAGCCGGCGGCGGGGTTACTCCAAAACTTAGGGGTACCAAAGTGGAAATGAGAGAAGATAACCATGGATTTTGTGACTGGGTTGCCAAAGTCTGGGAAAGGCAATGACTCTACTTGGGTAGTGGTGGATCGCCTAATCAAGTCATCGCACTTCATACCAGTAAGGACGACCTTTTCAGCCGAGTAGTATGCAAGGTTGTTTTTGGATCGGATTGTTGCTTATCATAGAGTTCCAGTTATGATTATCTCAGATCGGGGCACTCAGTTCATGACTCAATTTTGGCAGTCCTTCTAGGAGGCGTTGGGCACTCAGGTTCGGTTCAGTACCGCATTTCACCCTCAGACGAATGGTAAGTCAGAGCAGACTATTCAAACACTGGAGGATATGTTGAGGGCATGTGTCTTAGACCTAGAGGGGAGTTGGGAGAGACACCTACCTTTGATTGAGTTTGCTTATAATAACAGCTACCACAATAGCATTGGGATGGCCCCCTTTGAGGCGTTGTACGGACAGAGGTGCAGGTCGCCTGTAGGCTGGTTTGAGACAGGAGATTTCCTTATGATGGGACCTGATCTGGTGGAGGAGGCTATGAAAAAAATGAAGCAAATCAGAGAGAGGCTGTTGGCAGCTCAGAGTCGCCAAAAGATGTATGCGGATGGAAAGGCCAGTGAGGTAGAGTTTGCTGAGGGGGACATGGTGTTCCTCAAGGTGTCCCCTATGAAATGGGTAATGAGGTTTGGTAAGAAAGGAAAGCTAAGCCCTAGGTTCATTGGGTCGTTTCTATTCTCAGGCGTAAGGGAGTCATGGCCTATGAGTTGGCCCTACCTCCTAGTAAGGACCGAGTACATTTAGTATTCCATGTGTCTATGCCAAAGAGGTATATTCGGGATGAGTCTCATGTGATCGAGCCTACGGCAGTAGAGGTTGATTCAGCAGTCTTATATGACGGAGCGTTATCCTTCATTGTTTGATGTTGTGGTGAGTCCTTATTTTCTTTTCTGAAATTCGATGACGAATTTTCTTTAAGGATGGAGTATTATAATATCCCAGATATTTAAATTTATTATTTATTATTTTATGTATATTTGCCAACCTAGCGGACTAGTTCGTGGTTGAGTCGAGTCGACTCATGGTCCGGAGCGAGCTTGCGAGCTCGGGTAAGTAGAATATAAATTTATAAATTTTTAGGCTTGGATAGTTGAAAGTATTTAATTTGGTGTTGTGTGCGAATAATTGCTAATTATGTTCATATGAGTATTTAATTAATTATTCATGATTTATTAGAATGAGATTAATTAAATTATTTAAGTTTATTAGGTTAACGGGTTTTGGTTTTGGCTTAAGGTGGATGCGGATTGTGAATTAAGGGTGTAAGGGCTTAGGGTTGAGGAGGGTGTATAAAAACCCCCCCTCATGGCTTGTGGCTCCTATTTTGGAGCCACCTAAAAAGTTAAGAAAGGGACCTAGCCGCCAAGCCAAGCCAAGCCGCCAGCCCTCTTTCCCTTTTCTCCTTGGAGCCGCAGCCATCCAGAGCCGAGCCGAGCCGCCAGATTCTTCTTCCTCTTCCTCTCTTCCTTCTTTCTCTTAGGAGCCGAGCCGAGCCGCCTGCTTCGTCTCCCTCTCTTCTTTCCCCTTGGAGCTATTTTTTTGGGTTGAGCAGTCGGCCTTTTGAAGCCAGATTCGAGGTCGTCGTCCGGGATTTCTTTCCTAATATTTTTCCAAATTAAGGTGAGTGGTTTATCCTCTCTCTTTGGGATTTTATCGAATTTTTTGAAGCCGTTCGTGATGGTTCGGTATTTATGCTTTGTTCTTGGATTTTCTTCGAGTTCTTACCATGTTTTCTTGATGTGCAAATCATGATTTATTATTCCAATTTGGTTTCTTGATTTGTGGATTTCATGCTTAGGATTATATCTATAATTTTGGTAGAAATCATGTGGTAGGATTAAGATCTTGATAATAACTAATTAAGAGTTCTTGAGAAGGGGTTCTTGATCTTATTGTCTGATTCTTGATTAAGGAATTCTTGTTATATGTGCTAGATTTTATTTAGTAAATATTATAAGATTGTATGCATGATTGGTATGATGACTTGACTCTGTGATGTTAGAAATTTAGGAATTTAATTCCGCCAAATTCGGGTTTTATTTCATGTTGTGTTGGAAATTTCAGCTTTCTGATATTTATGTGATGCTTATTGAATATGGGCTGATTTTTTATTTCTCTGTTATTATGTGATTTGATCTCTGATTATAGTCGTGTAACCTATCGTTTTGACCAGAAAATATAGTTTGGAAATATAGGACACACTTTGTAGAGAAGATTCGGGGTATACATAGCACTTCTGGGCAGAACAAAACCCTAAAACAAAACTCTGAAATAAAACCCTAATTGAGATTATCTAGATTTTAATTCTATAATTAAAATTGGGTCTAAGGGTGAGCATAATCTGTTATGAACCAACTTACAAGGTTGCAGGTCTAAGGGGTAAGGGTCGGGTTTGAAGTGTTGAGACGCTTCATAGTGAGGACACTCTTACGACACCATAGGAGAATCTTGACTTAGGTCTTGATGCGTCATATCCTTGGGAATGGCAGAGCGGCTTATTTAGGAGCCGGATTACGGGCTACGCCCGTGTGGTTGGATGTAAATTCTCAGCCTGCAGGATAAGTTCGGAGGGCCCCCGAGTATCCTGATATGTGCGCTGTTACCTTTAGGCATGGTAGGGATTCGACCCAATGCACCTCTTGATGGTGATGTTGCCTTTGGGCATAGTAGGGATTCGACCCGATGCATCTCTTGATGGTGATGTTGCCTTTGGGCATGGTAGAGATTCGACCCGATGCACCTCTTGACGGTGATGTTGCCTCTAGGTGTGGTAGGAATTCGACCCGATGCACCTCATTGATGGTGATGTTGCCTTTGGGCATGGTAGGGCTTTGACCCGATGCACCTTTGTGATGGTGATGTTGCCTTTGGGCATGGTAGGGCTCGACCTGATGCACATTTTTAGGTGACGTTGCCTTCGGGCATGGTAGGGCTTCAGCCTGATGCACCTCTTTGAAGAACAAGATGTCATGGGCATGGGTGGCTTGTTGGCCTGGTAGCTAGTCACATCTTTGTGACATTGCCTCTGTAGAGATAGATATATTCTTATTATCTCTGTGATGTTGATTTTTGAGGGTTGGTAAAACTGCTCACTGAGTTCTTTGAACTCACCCATTCTCTTTATTTTATTTTGTTTTGCAGAGCCTGGCCGGTGAGGTGGGCTGGAGCACTCGACGCAGTTGGAGGGCAGAGGAGCCACATGATCTCATAGCAGTCCTAGTTAGGGGTCGTAGTCGAGTCTGTAGTAGGTTGTCATGCACTTTTATTTTGGTATTTGGAGTTGTAGTCCCGTGGGGACATTCATGTTTTGTTCAGTTTTATTTATTAAAAGAACTGTTGCTCTTCGAGTTATTTCCACACTTGAAATATGTATTTAAAACCTTGTTATTTTGAAATGAAAATCTGTCGTGGTTCTTTTATTATTAAAAGTTGTTATTTACTTGTTGTTTATGATGTTAGCATGTACATGGGTTAGGTTTCGGGGTATAGGCACGTATACCGTGGTTGGTCACGTGACCCTGAGTTGGGGCGTGACAATCGCCCTCGTCTATGCCTATGTCATGCTCGGTCTTCTCCATGGGTTCTCCTCGCAATCTTTTGCCGCGCTGAATTTCAAGAATCTTCATGCGGCTCAGAAAGGAAGAATCTTTAGCTTTGGGTATGGGCTCAATTTCAAATCTAGACCTATTTACCCTAGCTTCATATATGAAGTGAGAAATTACTGAGGCATATAGTAAGGCTTATTTTTTCGAAGCATGAACTTCAGCTATATACCTAAGTATGATATCAGGGACATCTATAGGAATGCGAGACATGGCAAAGAAAAGTACCCTAGAACTCATAGTAGTGACCTCATCATAATGACCTGCTCTAGGAAGGATATTATACGAAATGATGAGATGCATAATCCTAGCAGTGGTTGACAGTTTGATGCTTCGGGTAGGGACATTCCCTGATAACACTCAGGACAAATGGCTGATACAACTTCATGAGTAGGAAAATCCTCATGAAAATGATGTGTGGACATCTTATAAACTGGTCTTCCTAATAGAGGAAACTCAAATGCATCTTTAATGTGGGATTCGGTGATTACTATGGATTTTCCTAGGATTTCAGACCGAAGAATTAATTCATCACCATACCTTGCCTTTTCTATCACAAGGTTGGAGAAAAAGGCTTTTATCAGGATGAGGCATACAGGTACTTGCTTTTCTAGAAACTCTACCCATCTCATGCTAACAAGTTTGCTTCTAATGTCAAATTGTTCTAAGTCACCTAAATTGACTGGACGTGTCTGCAGGATAGCTCTACCTACAAACTTAGCAGCTTGTTTCTTGCCTAAAGGGGTCAATAGGTTATCGGGTAAGGTTGGGAGTTTAGTCTTGGGTGCCATTCTGCAAGACAATTATGATGATGATGTAGATGATTAGCTTTAGATGAGAGATGCATACTTTTAACGCAAATAAAAGAAAGCAAAAAAATAATAATTGAAGATCGGCATAGATTCATGCAAGGCCAAAAAGATTTTATCATTAAATTTCAAAATAAAGAATAAACAAAACAAAACGATAAAAATAAAAAGTAAGATTGAATAAAATGATCCATAAATGAAAAGAGCATACATTTAAAAAAAACTTGTTTTGGCTAGATGAGGATGAGAAACATTTTTCTATTTGACCAATACAAAATTCTTTTAAGAACGGCAAAATGAATGTTGAGAAAAGCTCATGAAAGAAAGCAAGAGAGAACTAGTTCTTGACTAATTTTTTTATTAAACAGTAAATGTTGGATCATTTGAAGAAGACATGAGATATTTTGATTTTTCTTAAAAAAAAACTTGTTTTTGCAGTAAACATGCCAAAGAGAAATTATCATCCAAGTAAAGTAAACATGAATCACATTTTTATGTATGCATCAAGACACATTAAGAGAATAAGAGATGAAGAAACCACGTTTTTTAGTATAACCTCATGAATGATGGATAAGGATCAAGCTTTTTACCTTGGAGAGGAAGTAGAAAGCCTAGAAGATGAGAAGAGAGGTTTTGGCAGCCGGTCGAATGGGCAAGGAAGCCCTAGTTTCGGGCTTAAAAATTTGATTTGAACAGTCAGGATTGAATTTGGCAGAAAAATGGGCGTACCAGATCGATTTCCACCCGTCGGTCGATCGGGCGGTCGCAAGCCGATCGACCGCTCGATCTGCCATGGGTTTTTAACTCGTTAAAGAAAAAATTATTTTTGAGAGGTGTGAGCTTTTAAATTTTCTGATTTTTACATGGACTAAACTTTATGAGGATTCTAAAAAATCAAGAATCACTCAAAAAGGATATCTCTGTAATTTTCTAGAAATTTTACAAGATCTCAGTGGCATTTTTGAAAATATGAGTCATTTATCCACCGATTTTAGATTTTGTTCAATCTTTCTAGATATCAAGATATAATCATTTAAAACCTGTTTATCAAGTTTAAAGTGAAACTAATGTCGTTTAATCAAGATATGAACTTAGCACGATTTCATTCAAATTATGCTTGAAACCATAAAAGTGCTAAGTATCAAATTTTGCTATCTACTCATGTTTTCTCTAACTTAGGCACTTGGACATCTAACATGAGTGAACCTAAACATGTTTGTGAAAATTTAAACTCAAAAAGAGATTTCTAAGTCAAATTATTGACTTAGGTCAAGCATTTTCAATTTTGAGTCTCCTAAGATGATCTAGTTGTCATTTTATCCATTTACATATAATTTTTCAATTTTAACCACATGGATATAAATCATGAATAAGTTTAAACATGTTTATCAAGTTTCAACTTAAAATGAAATCTCTAAGAAGAAGTTTTACCTATGACACATTTCTTTCAAACAAACTTTCATGAAATTTTCTAAGTATCAAAATTTATCTACTCATGATATTTCAATCAATTTTCATGAAAGATTATTCGTGAGCATAGAGAAATCATTTAATCAGGAAAATAGAGGTGTTATGCAAGAATTTAACCAAAATGAAACTCATACCTCATTTCTTAAGACATTCCAAAATTTCTACTTTCTTTTTTTTCCTTTAGTCTTCCAAATTTTACCACTTTCTTAACTTACAAGTAGGCTTCATTAGTATCATAATGAGATCATATGCCAACTAGCAAACTAACTTACTAAATAGCAAAGAGTCAATGCAAAGTTTCATTTAAAAATATCACCCTATGCTAGATAGTAAAGATTCATTTTAAAGAAATTATCATGATATCAACATGAATCAAAGAGATCTTAAGATATGAAATATTTGAAGAATAAGATCTCTAAACATGTTTAACTAGTTTGAACTTAAAAAAGATTCTCTAATAATAGATATTCGCCTAGAGCAAGTTTCATTCAATGAAATTTGTCTAAGTACTAAAGTTCAACCTACTCATGAGAATTCAAGGATTTAGCATGTGATTATCATCATGAGTAAAGAGACACCAATAAAGGATTAATATTGAGGTATTATACTATGATTTTATGAAAATCAAAATCATACCTCATACTTGAAATTTTAGCTAAACTAATCTTTTTCTTTTCAATTTCAAAAGCCTTCCACTTTATCATAACTTGCAAGCAATATTCATTAGTAGGATAATGAGAATCTAATTACAAGTAAGTTATCATACTAAATAGCAAGGAGAAATATAAATCTTCATTTGAGAATTTCAACCTAAGCTAGATAGTGAAAAATTCGTTTTAAGTAAAATCAATATGAAACCAAAATGAATCGAGAGATCTCAAAATATAAAATTTTGAAGCATAAGATCTCCAACCATTCCTATTGGTTGAAAACCGAAAGGCCACAATGAGCCTACGATTTAAAACCGCAAGGTTGCATGAGCCCATTATAGGCTACATAGGTCTCCGAAGAGATCGGAAATTAATAAAATCAAAAACCTTTTTGAAATTTATCAAGAGCGGAAAAATCGACGAGTATTAAGAATATATCAAGTTCCAACTATAATTCAATCAAGAGGATATATAGATGATACCAAGGTATACATGGATGTTAATTTTCATACTTATGACATCATGATAACTTGAAGTTGCAACCAAGGAATGATACTTCATTTAAGTCCACGATCAACTTCAACTCATCACTTCTCTCTACCCTTGTGTGGTAGCTCCCCTTACAAGAGAGCAAGGAACCTTTGGTACCCAAATGGCTTTGGGTCCTTGGGGGTTAGAGGGCTTAGCTACCCAAAGTACTTTAACTCCACTTGTGTTCATCTTAAATGCGCAATCATATATGGCATGCCCATATATACCACAACAAAAGCAATGTCCATTAAATTTCTTTGTATTTTTTCTATGGACTTGAGATTTATTATTAGAATGTTTGGCATGTGAGACATGATGGGTATGAACATTCTTAGAAACAACATTCTTTTTCTTATAATCATGATGTCTAGTGGTAGAATGCATGGCATGAGAATGATGATGGACATTTGCATTCTTTACATAGATATTTCTATTGTTATTAAGAATTGAAGGATTTTTAAATTCACTTACTTTCTTATTCAAAAGTATAACCTCACTTTTCAAATCATCCATAGATTTTTGAATAGCGTGCAATTGAGTTTTTAACGTGCTATTTTCATTTTTTAAATTATCATTTTCATGTTTTAAAGCTTTAAGCTCAAACTCTAAGTTATCATGACATGAGTTAAAGGGTTTAGTCTTTAATTTTTCATTTTCTACTTCTAAGGCACGTGCGTGTGAACTGAGCTTAGAGTTTTCCTTCTTTAGATTTCTATTTTTCTTGTTCTTTTTCATAAGCAAGACATATATTTTTTGACATTCCTCAACTAGTTCTCCATATGGCATGTTGAATGAACTAGAAGAGCTAACATTCTCATTTGCATTAGCGTGACTAGAATGAGAGGAGTGTATCTCATCATTTGTGCTCATGAGGTAAGCTTTTGAAGTAGCTTCATAGTCATTGCAAGAGGATACTTCATTTGAATGAGATGATGATATAGAAGCTTTTGACCTCTTCTTTGCCTTGTTCTTCATGAAAGGATAATTTTTTCTTACATGCCCCTTCTCCTAGCATACATGACATACTACCTTTGTTTTTTGGCTTTTGGAGCTACTCCTTTGACTAGATGAGCTATGGGCATCAAGATTAAGATTAGTAGTAGGTGAGTGACCATTGTCATCACCACATTCATTAAAAGTGTCAATTTCTTCTGTTTTGGCATAATCATATAAAATATTTAAAGTAGCCCATAAATTAAATGTCGTTGAACAATGCATGACTTTTTTAAGAATGCTATTTGGTATGGTACAAAATATGCAATTCATAGCTTCTCCATTAAACTGAAACAATTTATTATCAAGTTCACTCCAATCATGCATGTCAATTTTAGGAAAAGTGTATTCAAATTTAAAATTTTAACACGTTATAAACACCAAAGCCTCTAGTCTTCATGTAGGTGTACATCCTAGACTTCCAAAGATCAAAGTTTGATTCATCGAACCTAGGAGGTGAAGATACTACCGACTCTAGTGTCATTTTAGGATCGAGACAAATTGTAGAAAGAATGGTGAAATCACAATCTACGACCTACTCTGATACCAATTGTTGGTTAAAATGGCACACTAGAGGGGGGTGAATAGAGTGTTAATCTATTAATTTGCCTAACTTCGATTTTAATCATTTCTTGATTAGTTAGGCTAAGCACGATATTTATAGCACGCGAAAGCAATAAATACAGAGCAATAAGCACAAGCAACTGACAATGCTAACACAAGTATTTATAGTGGTTCGGCCAACCGCCTACTCCACTACCTTGGCTCCACACCAAGGATTTCTAACCAACTACTTTATAGAACTTATATTTTCCTTTGAATACAACTGAGGACACAATTCTCACCTCTTTGAGAACTCCTCAAACCTATTCACCTAGGCAAAACACAAATCTACAAAGTCTAACCATAAGTGTTTCTCTAGCACACCTAGCAAGCTATTACAGGTGAAAATAGATTTAAAATAACTTTAAATACAATGAAAAAGAGCCAGGAATTTAAGAGAGGAACCAATGCTCTTCTCCCAAGCCTGCAAGCCTTCAAGTCTTCAACTTGCCAGTAGATGAGCTTGAGTGGTAGCAGAGTTGAGGAGCAGCGGGCGCTTGAAGAAGAACATTAAAAAGGAAGAGCAGAGCGCGCAGTAATCGATCTCTTTAAAGGCTTGAATCACTTCTTAAAAATGCTCAATAATATTTTCAAGAATATTTAAAAGAGTTAGGTGAGGATTATTTATAACCCTCGACTGAACGGGTTGTTCAACGAGCAAAAAACTAGCCGTTACAGCCGTTCAGATGCTTGTCGGTCTATCGTCGGTCGATCGACCGATCGACCGCTACCCTTTCTGGGCTTAACCTCATGTCGTTCGATCAATCGATGGGTCGACTGAATAGATCGTGACTTTATCGATCTGCAATCCGGTCGACCGACCGATCGATCGATGCATTGAAGCCAACAGCATGATCTGTGATCTGCAATCCGGTCGATTGATCGGTCGACCGATGTGCCTTCTGCCTTATTTTGGCTTCAATCGATCGATCGACATAGCCTTTTGCCAAATTTTTGCCAACTTCGGTCGACCGAATGGCTACTGCCATTTTTTGGCATCATTCGATCGACCGAATTGGCTACTACCAAAATACAACACCATTCGGTCGACCGACCGGTCGACCAAACTTGATCTGGAAGATTATATCTTGGCTTTCTCGTTTCACGCTTTATTTTTCGGCTTCATTCTTTAGCGTGCTTTAATATTAAAGGATTATCCATGTTGTCCAAGTCGTTTCTGGTGTACTCATTGGTATGTCTTGGAGATTGATCGAAAGACGTGAGGCTTGACGTATCTTTCATCAATCCTACAATTTTCATACTTCAAGTATTTGTTAAATAGGTTTGTTATCATCAAAATAGTCATGAGGAGAATAGAGCATGAAGGAAGAAGCCTTCAGCTAACAATGATGACTCGCTTTCATCCCAAGTAGCCATTAGTGCTTTCTTCTTCATCCTTCTTCTTTTGTCTTTCTATGAGGATGATGAGGAGGTGAGCTTGGTCTTAGGATAATCGCTCTCCAAGTGTCCGCGCTTGTTGCATTGGAAGTACATGATTCTATTTTTGCCCTTCTTCTTGAGAGGCTTTCCCATTAGTTCCATCAACATCCGTCCAAGGTAAATCATATCTTCGTGGTACTTGGATTCTTCATTCTATGATGATGATGATGATGAGATCCTATCACCAAATGATGCTTGTAAGGCAATGTTCTTGCCTTTGGGGGCATCTTCCTCTTTTTTTGCCTTCATATGGATCTCATGGGTCATGAGGGATCCAATGAGTTCGGTGAGCTTCATTGTGCCAAGATTCTTGGCCTCCATGATAGTAACCACCTTTGGCTCCCATATTTTGGGAAGTGATCGAAGATGCTTCCTCACTTTTTCTTCCTCTTGCATGTCCCTTCCAAGGTTAGTTAAAACATTCACAATATTTTGAAAACGGGATCTATTTTCTCATGAGTATGCATTTTAAAGAGTTCATAGTCATGCATAAACAAATTTATTTTGGACTATTTAACTTGGGAAGTTCCCTCATGAGTAGTTTCTAAAACATGCCAAATATCAAAAGCAGATTTACAATATGATATTTTATTGAATTCATTTATGGATAAACCACAATGTAATGTAATTATTGCTTTGGCATTTAAATTAAATAATTTGATCTCTTCTTGAGACCAATCATCCATGCTCTTGGAGGGTAGCTCATAATTAACATGAATAGTTCTCCAAGCATCTAATCCTAGGGATTGCAAGAAAATACTCATCATAGTTTTCCAATAGGGATAATTGTTTCCATAAAAAAGATGAGGTGCATGAGTTGAAAACTCTTGACCTAGTGTGATACTAGAATCCATAAGTGTAGGTTAGATGGTTCAACCTAAGCCTACAACCTTGCTCTGATACCAAATATTGGATAAATGTCCACACTAAAAGGGGGTTGAATAGTGTGTATCTACTTTTACGATTAATTGAATTCTTTTCTGATTTTAATCAACTCAACTACTTGATTCAAGTTTATTGATTCTTAGTACGACTAGATGCAATTACAATTATATCGAACACAAGCAAGAATCAAATAGAGCAATTAAGATTGCAATGTAAACATGAAATATATAGTGATTTGGCCAACACTGCCTACTCCACTACCTTGGCTCCTCACCAAGGATTTCTAACTAACTCCTTTATAGATAATGTGTTTTCCTTTGAATACAAATGCAGACTCACTTCTCAACCCTTTGAGAATGCCTTAATCTTATTCGCCTAGGCAAAATACAAGACTACAAAGGTAACCCTAAAGTGTTTACCTTAGCACACCTAGCAAGCTAATAATGAAAATCTAGTTCAATAACAAGAAAAATAACAACAAATGAGCTCAGAATTAAACCACACAAGTGAGCTCCCTTGCAAAGCCTCCAAAGCCTCCAACTCGTCAAGATGTAGAGCATGAAATGAAGTCGGAGTTGAGGCGGAAAGAATTCTTCGAGTAGATGAGCGATCGTCGAAGCTTGCACGATGAAATCCACTTAGGAAAGCTCAAAAACACTCTTGGAGATTTTCAATGAATGGTTAAGAGACTTTTAGAGGGCTGGTGAGGGGTATTTATAACCCCTCACTCGGCAGCTCCACCCAACAGGCATTTTTTCTGCCCGTTGGGGATGCTCGATCGCTTGACAATCGGTCGTCGATCGATCGATCGATCGATCGTCTGCCGAGCGACCGAAGGCATTTTGCTAGTTTTGGGCATTTTTCGGTCGATCGGTCGGTCGACTGAATACCCTTCTGCCAATTTTTGGCTTCATTCGGTCGATCGACCGGTCGATCCAACCTGGGCTGAGACTATTTCTTCGAGTTTTCTTCTTGCGCGCTTTGCTTTCGGATTTCATTACCAAGTTTTGACTTGGATAACATTACAATTAGGCTTGAGATATATTTCTAGAGACATATTACATGAATTTTATTTCTAACTCTAGATTTTCTACTCGATCGACGACAGAGCCATTTTGCCGATTTTTGATATTTCTCCGAACAAAGTTCGCGCGCGTATCGAAGCCTCAACCTGAACTCAAACACTTGATAAACTCATTAGAATAAGTTTGTTATCATCAAAATCAAGATGTTTACCAAGGTTGAAAACCTTAGGCCAACAAATAATTTCAGTAGTTTTCATAGGATATAATGATAAAGGATGAGAGTTGGGACTAGCTAGGTTTAAACTAAAATATATTACATTTGGTAACTTATGTGGAGCTTGTAATGTATTTTGGACCATGATTACTCAATAAAACAGTATCTCATACTTCTTTAAAAGTCTATAACTAACAAGAAAGAATACCAATTTCATTCAACAAGTTGAATCATTATATACATGCATATCAACTGTCTATATAAGTCTTATTGATGCAACATTAACCTACTTTGTGAAAGTTTCATACTTTTGCAAAAGTATAAAATTGCATTGAAATTATACTATTTCATAAATTTATCAACATATATATCTGTAATAGGGTTTTAGCATGTAAATACTACTAGTTGGACTCAAATAAAATCAAATAGTACTCAATAAAATAATTTTACATACTATTTTAAAAGTCTATAACTATGGAATACTTTAAAAGTCTATAACTATAAAAAAACCAAACAGTAGTATTTAACATGCTCCATCATTATATACATGCATATAGAAGTCTATATAAGCCGTATTAATGAAATATTATCCTAATTTATGACGATTTCATACTTTTGCAGAAGTATGGAATCACATTGAAATTATACTTTTGATGAACTATTCTTAAATAGTAAACAATCAAATGTGTAACAATTTAAGATGATAAGAACTTAATAAACAAGCAGTTAATAGAAGTTAGAATTTATAGCAATTGAATTTGAAAAATTAGGGCATACCATCAAAGTTGCGGTTAGAAGCTTACCTGTGGGGTTAGGAGCTTTAAAGAACTATGATTGAGCCGTAGAATGGGGCGAGCGATAAAAAGTAGAGATGAGTGAAAATAAATACACGATTTATTTGGAAAATTCGGTTGAACCGATTCCTATTTTTCTTGAACCGTTCGACCAGAGGGCAAACCTACCCGCCTATGACTTTTGAGGGCAAAATCGAAACATGTGTCATTTAGTTATGAATCCGGGAATATTCGGATCCATGTCTAACAATGATAATATTTACTAGCAAAAGAATAACATAGCCCCCCATGTAGGTGGGGGCATCTGTTTTTCAATAATTGATTTAACTCTTGCCCAAATTGAGGGGATTTATCCGGCAATGAATATATACAAGCACACCAATTAAAGTTATTTATGTGATTATGTCTTTAAGGTTGTTGATCACGTTATTTCCCCATGGTTATCTGTAACCATGTTATTTGGCATGGTCGTATCACCAGTTGACCTTTCGGGGACGAGGGGATCTCACATGCGGGTCCCACGCTTCCTGAATCCAACACGTCATCCCTGCTCGGTTTAACGGGTGACTCGGAAATACAGAACCTATAAATGAAAGATGCCATGGCGAAGTGAAGCTGTCGGGTCAACAAACACCAGATCAGCATCGTTGTGATCAACCCATATCAAGCATCGTCTACTCGCGTCTCCATCTTCGCCGTCCATTGCTGTCTTTCTTCACCAGATCTATAATTTGACGGTTGACATCTTTCCATGGGCTCAAGTCCACCCCAAATCCGCTGCGCTGCTAATTCTAACCATCACCCTCTCTCTCTCTCTCTCTCTCTCTCTCTCTGCTCCTCGACGCCGCTGTTTGAGATCGCGAAAGAAGCCCCGCCGAGAGAGGAGAAACCCTTGTCCCCCTCGCTTCTGCACGATCCAAATCATCTCCCGCTGTACTATCCATCCGTTCCGATTTAGTGGAAGCGCAGACGAGCGGAGGCATGATCCTCCGGCCGCCGCCTTTCAAGTGATTCCGGAATCGCCCGCGAAGATGACATCTTCGTCCGCCGCCGTCGGCTCCCAGTTGCCGGCCCTCAAGGCTCTCTTCAAGACCCCCGAGGGTCGCTACAATCTCCTCCACGAGAAGACTTATCCAGCTGCTGCCCTCCATTATACCCATGGCAAGCCCGTCTCTCAGGTGCTTTTTCGGATAATTTTTTTCGTTTTTTCGCCCTTTAAAAATTTCCTTCTTGATATTTATGCGGAAAAAAATGGATCTTGGTGCCTTTTTTGACAGTTGACTATCGCGTATCTCAAGGAGAAGCCGCCTACCAGCCAGAGCCAGACAGCGTTGTTGGCACCAACTTCTGGAGTGAGGTCGGCGGCTGCTCGATTGCTTGGGACCGGGAACGGGGGCCGCTCGCTTAGCCTTGTTGCTGGCAATGGTATTAGCCGAGTGGTGTCGGCCAACTACAAGACTGGTGGTTCTGGAGCTTCAACAGGATCAAGTGCAACGAATTCCTTGCCAAATTTCGATGGCAAGGGTACATACCTAATCTTCAATGTCGCAGACACTTTGTTCGTCAGTGATCTGAATTCATCGGAGAAGGTCTTCCATCTATTTGATGTGGATATGCTCCGTTTAGTTTGCTAGGTTTTTTGCTTGTCATATATGCGCGTCTCTCATCATTCTTAGTTTCAGGATCCTATCAAGTCCATCCAATTCAGTAATTCAAACCCAGTTTGCCATGCGTTTGATGCTGAGGCAAAAGATGGACATGATTTGCTCATTGGGCTGAACACTGGAGATGGTTAGTAATCTGTTTATACTGGTTATATTTTTTGTTACTATTTTTCTTCCTGACAATCTTTAGGTGAGTAATCTGTAGTGTACTTGGTGTCTCTGCGGCAACAATTACAAGATCCAGGGAAGAAGCTCGTGGCCGCTCATCATTATAATAAAGATGGCTCAACTAGTAACAGGCACGTCTTTCATGTGATATGCAGGCAGCATTTAGCAAGCTTTATTGACATACTGTATTTATTACACTCGCTGTAATTTTGCTTTGCATTGGTTTTGATGATTACTGTTATCATGTCTCTTGCTGTTGGTTCTTTATTTTACTTCCATATTTTCATTGAAAATCATGCTTTTGTTGTATCTGTTATCACAGCTTTGAACCACTAGTAGATTTCTTATAAGATCTCAGGAAGGTATGCTAGATTCCAAGAGCTATGGAATATTTAGATGGAAAAATAGTCAAACATCCTTAAATTCTAGATAACAATGATATTTTGATCATTTCCCTGTTTAGTACAGATAAGCCTGATGATTAAGCTAAGTCTGAGGCTCTGAGCAAATAGATTTGTAGACAAAATCTGGAATATTTTGGTTAGAATACTTTGAAAAGTGCATACATGTTTTATGTTGGGAAATTCACTAGAATAAAGTAAACAACATAAACTTTTCCTGTGCAAGTTGTCTTGACCTCTAGTCTTCGTGTGCCAATCATGGACATGCTCATGCTGATGTTTTTAAGAATGTTGACCTATGCTAGAAGTTTCCTCCTGGTTTGCCAGATGGCCCAGATGACTCAATAAAAATGGAAGGACCTAACCTATACAAATATTCTTGTCTTATAATATTGTTTAGGAGTTCATGCCTAACTTTATCTGCCAGTCCTGTTAGGGATACCAACAGTTCAAATCACTGGATTTTACATGGATATACGAAATTGAAACCATTTAAAAACTTGATATCCAAATCATTTTAGAAACCGGCTGGTTTTAAAAATTGCTCTCTGAAACGAGTTATATTAAGCCGTCAGATATCCTACGTTTTCCTACGTTTAACCTAGCTGATCTAAATAGTTCGGTTAGATGCGGATATTTGATATATCCAACTCATAAACGGATATCCGATGACTAAACAACATGAAAATTAACATCTGCTCAAAATAGTACAAGCTGAAAACTTTCACAATCTGAAGTATACAACTTGAAAAATAACACAAGCTGAAACTATACAAATTTTCACAAACTAAATATATATTTTATTAATATATAATCAGTTTCAGATACTGGATATCCACAAGAAGGTATCCAAAACCGATCTGAATTTAAATGGTTTTATAAATTTACTATCCAAAATCGATACTGAACTGCAAAATTACTATCCATACCCAAATTTTGTGGATCGAATAGTCGGTTAACCGGGAATGTCCTATTCAAATTGGCACCTTAGGCCCTGCTTATGCAAACACTTAATTTTGGTAGTTCAACTCAATTAAATGGTTTAAAACAACAGTTCATCTGTCTTTTGGTTATTGGCGAAGTGTGAAAACCAATTCTAGTGAATAAACCATATATGCAAACTGCATATATATGTAAGAAAATGCAGGTTGTCACTTTAGTAAAGAAATAATGTTTCTTGATGCTTTTGTTGAGTTTACTACATAACTTCTTAAATTATTCTGAATAGTTCAATTATTTTGATGCAAGACTAGCTAAGGGCCCTAAAACTTTAGATATGACCTTGATGATATTTGTTTCCGGAGTGCTGGACTATAGTAAATAAAAAGAAAGGCATAAATCCTACCCTTATAACTTGCACACTTTTTGTTGTATTTATATGTGAGAGGTTGTCAGTTGTGCATAGTAAGTGTTGGGAATGTAATAAGTTGATTATATTTGTTTAAGTTAGATCCTGATAACTCTGCTCTGAATTAATAGTTATTTGCTAAAGGTTATCAAATTTCATTGTTTGTGTAGTCGATGCACTTGCATGGCATGGGTGCCAGAACGAGAAGGTACTTTTGCTGTTGGGCACGCTGACGGTAACATATATGTCTATGAAAAGGTGGATAATTTGCTAGCAGAGTTGTTAACTTTTCCTTTGTCAGACTAACTTTGAGTTGGAAATGAAGCCCTCTTGCTTTTTTTGTTTAGAACAAGGATGGAACTGCTGATAGCATGTTTCCTGCTATAAAGGACCAAACACAGTTTTCTATTGCACATTCACGCTCAAGTAAGGTAAGTTAGAACTCGTGAACTGTATCAAGTCTGCACTTTGAAGCTTGAGTTGTTTGATCAGCTTTGTCAAATTTCTAATGTGCCTAACACTAGCTGCTCAAGTTGGTTTAAGACTAACTGAACCATATTACTTGAGCATAGCATTACAATTTACTATACAGTTACAGTTTCATCAAGCCAATCTGAAATAACTTCATGTTAAGCTCATTCAAGGTTCTCTAGTTTAAACTTTAAAGTGAGAAAGGTTTATGACCAATGGTCTTTTATGGACAAAATTTTTTACCGACCAAATAAAACATGCTATTGAGGGGCATGGTATGGGTTCATATACCTCTGAACCGAGCTTTGCTTAATTGAATATTATCTTTTAGATATTATCTGATTTAAGTTTACAAATCAAAACTGTCCTATCAAACTAATTGTGAAGTGTTCTACTATGATGGGATCCTCAGCTTGGTTAGCACTTAGCAGCCAAATACAATTGCATATTTTGTTCTCTATACCTAGAGAAAGAAGTAACAAAAAATATTAAGTTGTTGATGAGTAGATTTCAGATCTTGGTTTTATGATACTCTTGGGTGTGCCAATATCTTTATTCACATTTCCAGAATTAGTACGTTACTCGAGATGTCTTGCTGCTAGTTTGTTAAAATTCTAAATAAGGATTTTGCTTGCAGAGCAATCCAGTTGCCAGATGGCATCTTTATCATGGTTCAATCAATAGCATATCCTTTTCAGCTGATGGAGCATATATGGCCACTGTTGGTAGAGATGGTAATTGTTTAATTTATGTAGTCTGTTTCCTTATCTTTGATACTTCTTCCTTACGTGCAGTACAGTATCCCATAAAATAAAACAGCAGAATACTTGCAGGTTGTTTAAGAGTATTTGATTTTTCAAAAGAGCAACTAGCATTTGGAGGGAAAAGCTACTACGGTGCTTTACTATGTTCTGCCTGGAGGTATCTTGTCTTTTAGATATTTACCATCTTTGATTGATACAATGTTGTTCTCGCTTCATTTTGTGAAATGGCATTGGGAACCATTCACTATGCTATGGAACCTCCCTTCTAAAACAACAGTTATATTTGCTGTATTGCTCTTTATCTTCCTTTTCATTTGTTCATGTTTTGACATTGGGAACCCTTGACTTTGAACCAAGATTTGCATTTTTTGTGGTCATATAACATGTGAAGAATAGGATATTCAGAAGAACTCTACCTGTCTTCAACGAATTCCCTTTGTGTTACAACTTATAAATGATGTTTTAAATCCTAGCTCTGACCCTGACCACCATAGACCACTGGGTAATGGTCAAGGGGTGCCAACAAGTCAGATTGGTGGGTCAACCCATTGATGTTAGCATGATGCTATAAATAAAATTTAATTTTTTTATATGTTAATATAATATTCCTATGCTAATATATAATTGGGTCTTCAGTCCTGAATTGGCAAGTTCAAAAAACATGCCAATACATTCAAAACATTTAACACTTGCACGTTATAATAGAATCCAATTTCAGAAAACATACCATATCAATACAAACACTGAACACTTAGCACATTATCATAGAAACCCAACTTCAAGAACTCATAGGATATCAATTTAAAATATTCAGCACATAGCAGTTAACACATTATAAGAGAAATCCAACTTCAAGAAACATACCATATCAATCTTACATGCTTTCTCTTTTTTCCTATATTGCCTTTGCCACTAGCTTCATTGATTAAAATTTCTTTGCCTTTGAGAGAAATTCCTTGAATTTAATTACTTTCCAACTCGGTTATCTTAGAGTGATCAGTATCAAACAAACCATTTTTCTTTTTTTTTTCCTTTGAGCATTTTGTTCCAAAGAATATTTAACCTAAGAACGAACATCCTGTGGCACTTAGTTACATCAAGACATGTTACCCTCAGCCCCAGCAAGATGTCTATTTGTCCCCACCAGTAAAAGATGGATTGCAAAATAAACATAAGAATTCTTCCTTGTGTATTTGTTGCCTGAGGTAACATATCTCCAAGTAATATCTTTTTTTGTCAAGGATTCACTTCCACAAGTGCTTGTTTGCTGATTATTATTAGAATAAACACCTGCAGAAGAAATGAGATGTTCCATTCCCTACAATATCTCAATATAAACAACTTATTGCAAGTAATATATTTCTTTGTCGAGGATTCGTTCCACAAGTGCTTGTTTGCTGATTAGTATTAGAAGAAATACCTGCAGAAGAAACCATATGTTCCATTTCCTACAATATGTCAAACTAAAACAATCTATTGCAAGGTATATAGATATATAAATAGGATTATAGGATGGTCATGAATTACTTCTATATAATTGGATATATAAGTAATAATTAACTATTTAACACTAATATCAATCAATCAAATGAAATAATTCAGCAGTTCACAATTAACAGCTTAACACTAACACGTAAACGATTAACATAATCATAGCAGCAAACAATTAGTAACCAACAAATAATTGTACCAGTAAATAATTTAATTTAGCAACTAATTTGGGGAGACTGCAGTCATCGGAGTGCAATTATCCTTATCCATTGTGATTGAAGGAGATGTAGATAGGAATTACGGATGGAGTTATAGTTTGAGGGGAGATAGGTTATTATTTGATGAATTTCAGTTATTGGGTTGGATGTATATCAACACAACAAATCATGCTGGTTGGGATTTCCAAGTTTGACCAGTTCATTAATTTTGGGTTTTTGATGTGAACTGACCTGGAAAAGTCCCAGGTCATAGACCAATCTGACCGGGCTGGGCTGAGGCAGGTTTAAAAGCATCAATTGTATAACATCAAATCCTGCTTATTTCGTTGGCTTATCAGCTTGATTGTTCAGTTCTTCCATGCTTCATCTGAGTGCCTCATTAACTGCAGTAACTTATATTTTCCTTATGCTGCATTATGTGTTGTGATGCAACTTTGATATGATTATATTCCGCATCACATACATATTAAAAATGTCTCCTAAAGGTTTTTCTTAATACCAATATGCAACTTATAAAAATATTAATTTATACATCTCAAGGTTTCTGGTTTGGTTCCATATAAGAAACTTGACTTAGTAATACACTAATTTTAGTTCCGATGGAAAATATATATTGACTGGAGGTGAAGATGATCTTGTTCAAGTTTGGAGTATGGAGGAAAGAAAGATAGTAGCTTGGGGAGAGGGACATAATTCATGGGTAAGGTTTTGTTAAATTTTAACATGGTTTCTCTTATGTTAATTATATAAATGTAATTATCACATATTGGCAGATTAGTGGAGTTGCTTTTGATTCATATTGGTCATCACCAGATTCAGAAGGAACAGATGAGAATGTGGTCTATCGTTTTGGCTCTGTTGGTCAGGTAATTCATTCTTCTATTTAAAATAATTTCAACTATAATTGCTGCAACTACATGTCTTTTGCTTAGTATTGATATAGAAAAAGTAAACTTCCATATAATAGATTTAAATTGCCACACAGATTTGGTGTATCTTCACCTTTGGTCAATTGATTTGTTGATGAATATGTAGAAATTAGAAAATGAAGGCTCGTGTACCAGTGTCTAATGTTGTACAATGAAATTCTGATGTATTAGCAGACAAGCTTTTTCACTTTTCAGAAAGAGATCATGCAGTAGTTGAAAATGGATGGTTTATAATATCAAATTCTGCTTACTGTAACTATATTGTTATTTATGACCAGTAGGTTTTTGATGCTTTGATCACTGAGATTATAGTGCTGTCAAATGAAATGACAACAATGTCCAACTTGACAAAGATTTGCAAGCCCTTGGGAAGCTAGGATTACTGTGCATATTTAAAATTTCTCTTACATATTTGGTATGTCTGTCAATGTTGCTTTTGCTGGATCTCACGCACTTTCACTGGTACCTAGCATGCCCTATCTTCTGCAATTATAATACTTGAGAATAAGGATTTGAATATTTGAGATAAGACTTGGAGAAACACTTGGAGAAAGTTTGCTGAAAAATTGCTTTCAAAAAGTATATTAGTTTACAACTTGATCTTACTAATTGATAATTACAAATGAAGACTCAACCCCCATTTATACAACTCTTCCCTCAAATGGATTGTATTGTTGAGATAAATTCAATCTAATGGTGGAGAATGATTCTATAGAGTTGCATCCCTTGATTAGAGTTGCATCCCTTGTTTAGAGTACATGCACATACATTAATATTAATATTAAATGCTATTTCTATTTCCATCACTCCCCCTCAAGTTGGAGCATACAAGTCAAATGCTCCAAGCTTGCAACAAGCAATTATAGTGAATTCGGGGTCCTATGAGAGATTACGTAAAGATGTCTGCTAATTGTTCATTGGAATTGACGGATTTAGTGACTAGTTCCTTTGAGATGACTTTCTCTCGAACAAAATGACAATCAATTTCAATATGCATGGTTCTTTCGTGAAATACGTGAAGAGCTGCCTGATTATCACAACACAGCTTCATTTCCTTAAAGTCTCCAAATTTCAATTCTTGAAGAAGTTGTTTGATCCAAATAATTTCACAAGTTGCTCTAGTCATAGCTCAGTATTCAGCTTCGGCATTAGAACGAGCTACGACATTTTGCTATTTACTTTTCCAAGAGACAATATTTCCACCGAGAAGGACACAATATCGAAGTAGACCATCTATCAATAGGAGAAGCTGCCCAATATGCAATGTTCCCTTTATTTTCATAGAGCAATCTTTGCCTAGGAGCCTTCTTAATATATCTCAATATTCTTATTACGACATTCCAGTGATTCGTGTAGGAGATTGCACAAACTGACTTACTACAGCTCTAAAAGAAATATCTGGTCTCGTAATACTAAGATAGATAAGCTTTCCAACCAATCTTCAATATCTCCTAGGATCTCGTTACGGCTCCCCTTGATTTGGTAGCAACTTGAGATTCGAATCTATGGGACTGTTAGTAGGTTTACAATCTAGCATACTAGTCTCTTTAAGTATGTCTAACACATACTTCCTTTGTGAGAGAGAAATTCCATTACCTGATTGAGCAACCTCAATACCAAGAAAATATAGACTTCCCCATATCTTTGGTTTGAAAGTGACTAAACAGGTGTTCCTTTAACCGAAAATTTTTCTCATGATCATCATCTGTGATGATGAATCATCCACATACACTATTAAGTAAACACATTTGCCATGGGAGTATGATAGTAGAATCTGCTTCACTCCTTTTCATTTCAAAACCTTGAATGACAAAACTAAAGTTTCCAAACCACGTTCTTGGGGATTGTTTTAGCCATAGAGATCGTCATAGATTGCAAACTAGTTCAGACTCCCCTAAGCAACAAAGCCAAATGGTTGCTCCATGTAAATTTCTTCTTCTAGTTCACCATGAAGAAACACATTTTTGATATCCAACTCATATAATGGCTAGTGACGAATGGCAGCCATGGTTAGAAAAAGTCGAATGGAAGTAACTTTTGCCACTAGAGAAAACGTATCCCCATAGTCAAGACCATAGATTTGTGTATATCCTTTGGCCACAAGACGAGCCTTGAGATGATCAATTTGGCCATCAGATCCGACTTTGATAGCATACACCCACCGACATTCAATAGTAGTCTTGCCTGGAGGAAGAGAGATCAGCTCCCACGTGCCACTGCATTTCATCAATTATGGCTTGTCACCATCCGGGATGATCAAGTGGCTCACCAACACCTTTTGGTATTGAAATAAAAGAGATGGATGCAACAAAGGAAGAATAGGAAGGTGATAAACGATGATAATTGAGAAAATTATAAATAGGAGGATTTCTGGTAGATTGAGTACCTTTCCAGAGAGCAATGGGCAAATCTTTTGGAGGGTCCGCAATAGAGATAGCTGATGGAGTAGGACGTGTTATCTTGGTGATCAACTACTTCCTATGCTGGTTTAGGAATGCGGGAATGACGCCGATATGTCCGGGTTGAAGCTGATGGTTCCTGCGGAGAAGAGATGGACCAAAATAGGGAACATGTAAAACATCGAGGATGGTGTTTAACTCTTTTACACGAGAAATATGGGGTTTCTTCAAAGAATGTGACATCTACAGACATGTAGTAGCAGCTATTGGGTAGACACTAACAACGATATCCAACCTGGAATACCCAAGAAAAACACATTTGATAGCACGAGCAACTAGTTTATCGAGATCATGAACAAAACAACTACATCCAAACACTCTAGGAGCAACATGAAACAATGGTTCTTTAGGAAATAACATGGAGCAAGGACATCAAAAGTGACAAAAGATCTAAAACCCAAAGAAGACACACGATTTGGGCCCTATATATCAGACTGGACAATAGAAAAAGGAGTCGATTTTACTTCCAACCTTTTTAGGAAAAGAAGATCAACATGTTCCCCAATTGACATGACTCAAAATTCAAAACTTTTATTTTATCAGGACTAGGGATCATTTTATGCAATTTAGATAAACTTGGATGACCCAACGGCCTGTAGAGAAGCTTTGGGGAAGCAACAATGACACAAGACACAAATGGATCAGATTGGAGATAATAAAGACCACGAGATTCATGCCTTATGCCAATCGTCCGTCCCATACCACGTTCTTGAATAACAAAAGAATCAAAATCAAAGGTTACCGAACAATTAAGTAATCAGGTAAGTTGGCTAAGAGATTAAATTGAATAGACAGCCATGAATAAACAAAACAGATTGCAAATTTTTAGATGGGGTAGGTGAGGCATGTCTGATTCCTTTGGCAGTTATTTTAGAACCATTGGCTAAGGTAATGAGGAAATTTTGGTGAAGATATTGAGGAGAATAAGGTGTTGTTTGGTTAGCGAAAACTATTTTCTGGTTTGGTTTCAGTGAAACTGAAAACTTGGTTTTGGTTTCTAGTTTTCTGAAAACGCGTTTGGTTGATGAAAACAACATCAGTTTTAGTTAGTTGAAACCAGTGAATATTTATTTGGTTATAAAAAATAATATTAATTTTCCTTGAACATTTTTAGCAGTAATTAAATGTTTAGTTAGTTTACAAAATTAAATGTTTGTTAATATGATTACAAAATATTTATATGATTTAATTAATTAAGTTATAGATAATTTAAGATTTTTTTGTTCAATTAGATATAAAAATTAATTAATAATTATTATAAAATTTCAAAAAAAATAAGTCCAATGATCTAAAATTAGGTTTGATTAAATTATAAATAGACTAACTTTAAGAAAATTGAGTTATTTAAAATTTGGGTTTGAGTCAATTAGATATAAATTGGTTTAATTAATTTATAAATTTAAGATAAAAGTTTGAGTTGAAAATGATGATTTTTATTTTATTTTAAAAAATTAGATATAGTTTGATTTATTTTTAAATTAATTAATTTTATAAAAAAAATATTTATAATTACAAAGTTGCCACTGCATTTTAATAACGAAACTAACAGCCTCGAAACCACAGAAAATAACATTATGGTGTTTTCATTTTTATTAAGAAAACTAATTTCGTTTTGATTCTGGTTTCGATTCAGTTTCATGAAAACGCTGAACCAAACACGTTTTCGTAAGCAGTTTTGGTTTTAGTGAAATCGAAACCATGAAAACAGACTTGGTTTCGCTAACCAAACAGGCCCTAAAGAACTATTACCAGCAATATGGTCAAAGGCCACCTGAATCAATAATCCATGAATTTTGATCATCACCGGATTGAGATATGCATACTGTGGAATTGTGAGAACTTGTAGCAGTAAGTGATATTGCTATGCAGCCTTTAATTGGAGATATTCTTGGTACTCATCATTTGAAAATTTTGAATCCAAAATTAATAGGTTTTTCGGAAACCATGAAGTGAGTAGCATGTCTCTTGTGTATGGCTCATTCTTTTTACAATATGAGCATTGAGGTCGACCACTTCGTCCTCGTCTTCCACGATTTCCACGACCTCTTTTTCTATGATTAGACACCATGGCTGAATGAATTGTTACTTACTTTCAGTGAAGGAACTCGAAGAAGTGTAGTAAATAGGTTCTCCATGGATGGAACTTCTTGAAAGTATGGAAGGCTTTAAAAGTCCTGAGGTTAATCAAAATATTTGGTTCAACAGACTGCCACAATAATGCACATAGTTGATAGTCAAGTTTCTCCCGTTGGGTGACCACTTTGTCCTTGACCAAGAAACTAGAGTTCCACATATGAAGACCATGCCAAGTAATTTTTTCCATTCAACTTCTTTGTACTAATAATAGGAGTACTCGAAATAGAGAATGAAGATCCTCTATCGACTTCTGACTCCATTTTTGTGTGAAAAATACAAGTTCACTGCAACTGAACTAGCTGGCGTAGTAGGTTGGCGTCTAGATAAACTCACGATGGCGAGCAAGGTGCCGGCGACAGGGAGACAATAAAAGTTGAACTGTGTATGTCTAACATAAATTTATGAACTGTGTATGTCTAATATATCAAGATCCACTTCTCATTGGAGGTGCAAAGTTTGTCCAGCTTAATTAAGTCAAAGAGAATGTGCATTGCTGCGACACATTGAATGCTGTTGGGACATGCACCAGCAATGGTTAGAGAGAGACTAATCTACGAGGACCCATGGCCCTGCTAGTTTGTTGTCCACAACTTCTTCGCAATGTCAAAGTTCTCACACTTGTTCATAGGGATTTATCATAACCAAGGAGCACTTTTCCTTGTATTTGACCATTGGCATTGGCATTATCAAATTAGTTATTTACTACTAATCTTGATATTTCTTCCAAAATACTCGATTCTTTTAGGTACTTATGGTGTGTGCATCAAGGTTATTATCGCGACCAAAAAAATTTCGCGGTAGCGAACCTTGATACCGATATATCGTTTCGCGACCGATATATCGTCCGCGTCGCGATATATCGACAATTATAAATATATATTATAAAAAATATATATAAATAATAATAGCATTGAAAGTCATCACTTTGACATTGCACATAGAAGAAGTTGGCTACATACATGTTAACTTTTTCAACAGCCTCTTTTGTCTTCAAAGACCTTTCAATGGTCTGTTGGCTAGGACCTTTGGAGTGTCTTTCATCCACAATTTCTTCTGGAGTTCTCTGTAGTAATCCACCAATCTTGGTTTGTGATGTGGATTGTGAGTGTGACACTTGTGGCATTGCTGCAAACTGAATAGCAGCCTCTTTTTTCTTCTTCTTGTAAATTGTTCCCGAGCTTGGCACGGAGTTGGAAGCTGTAGATAGGTCTACTGGTGCCACTGCTTCTTGTTCATCATCCAAACTGAATGGTGTCTTCCTCTTAGCTGCAAGGGCATCATGCATTTCTCTCATTATCAGCGTTGTGGTTTTATCACATTTTTTCACATCTCCATAACCACCCGCCAAATGTTGTTTGAGTCTTGTGATTCCCCCATTCAATTGGTTGCCACAAAGTGAACATGCAATCAATTGTCTTTTGTTTAAATCCGGCCAATATCCATATCTCCAACCAATATCTTTCGAGTTCGGTTTCCGTTTAGGATCTTTAGAAGGATCATAAGGCGTTTCACCGGAATTTCCTTCCATAATTTACTGCACAATATAAACAATGTTGCACACAAATACACAATACAAAATGAACACAGGCACACAACTAAACAAGGACAATGCAAATATACTATCAAATTCCATACAATGCAAATAGTCAAATACACAATACAATGTTGCCTGTTCTGGAATCAAGAACAGCCTTAAGGCTGTTCTGGAATTTGATTCCAGAACAGCCTTGAATCAAGAACAGCTTAAGGCTGTTCTGGAATCAAGAACAGGCAATTCCAGAACAGCCTTGCCTGTTCTGGAATCAAGAACAGCCTTAAGCTGTTCTTGAATCAAGAACAGCTTAAGGCTGTTCTGGAATCAAGAACAGGCAATTCCAGAACAGCCTTAAGGCTGTTCTTGATTCAAGAACAGCCCTAAGGCTGTTCTGGAATCAAATTCCAGAACAGCCTTGCCTGTTCTGGAATCAAGAACAGGCAATTCCAGAACAGCCTTGCCTGTTCTGGAATCCAGAACAGCCTTAAGGCTGTTCTGGAATCAAATTCCAGAACAGCCTTAAGCTGTTCTTGATTCAAGAACAGCTTTAAGCTGTTCTTGATTCAAGAACAGCTTGTTCTTGATTCCAGAACAGCTTAGCTGTTCTGGTTTGCAGCAGTTATGTCGGAAAAAAAAAAAACTGGCGGAAAATGGAAATGCAGACATGCCGAGCCGTGGAGAGAAGATCGCCGGAACATACCTGGCCGGAAAATAGAAAAGTTTCGCCGGAGAAGTGAGGCGCCGACGGGATGCGAGGAAGCTTCCGAGAGAGTCGCCGACGGGATGCGAGAGAGGAAGAAGAGTGAAGAAGAATAGAAGATACAGGCGTCGGAGGGTTTAAGTTAGGTTTTTTTAAAAAAAAAATCAATAATTGTGCTATCCTTATCATCAAGTTGGATGAAAAAATCGTAAAAAAAACCCCTGGCCCAGCGGTGGAACCTTTCCGGTCCACCGCGCGGGCCAGGGTTCGAATCCCAGGCGCTTTTTTTTTTTTTTCTTTTCTTGTACCGCGTATCTCGTCGGGATCTCGTCCAAGATTGGACGAGATCCCGACGAGATACGCGATATCTCGGGATCTCCTGTATCGTCCAGACGATACAGGAGATTCCACCGAGACAGCGATATCTCGTCGCTATCTCGACGAGATAGCGACGAGATGATAACAGTGGTGTGCATATTAGTTCTTTTAAGCCTATAGCCTTCATTCTTGTTGATCTTTTGTCCCATTGGATAAGGTCCTTATTAATAGAGTTCGGAGATGGTTGATCTACATAGCTTTGACCTTGCAAGCAGTAGAGTGGCTTTAACAAAAAACCATATTAGGAACTGTTCAATTCCATGTCTTTTTGTTTTTTGTTGTTTAATAGAAGTCAAACTTAAAGATAATGAATAAGATTTAAGCCTTATACAATTTTGTTTCTGGTGATAATATAATTTTTTTCTTGGATCCATGCATCATCACTTTCTCATACCACAACATGCCATCATCAGCATCATTTCTTATTTGCATGCTTGACAAGTTTTCAGGACGCTCAGTTGCTTCTATGGGATTTAGTGATGGACGAACTCATTGTGCCGCTACGTTGTCCTCCTGGTGGTTCGCCAACACTCAGCGCTGGAAGTCCTCTGTCACAGTGGGATAATATTTGTCCAGTTGGCACTCTCCTGCCCGCTCCAAGCATGAAAGATGTGCCTAAGATTTCACCTCTAGTCGCACATCATGCACACATGGACCCCCTTTCAGGCTTGATATTTACCAATGAATCACTGATCTCGATATCTCGTGAGGGCCACATCAAGATATGGGCAAGGCCAGCCCTGCACGAGGAAAACAGCCAATCTGATTCCTCCAAGTCTTTACTAGCCACTGATAATATCAATGCTGTACCAGTTGACAACATCCGTTAAGAAGAGCAAGATCATCAAAGATAGAAGCTACCTTCCATTCTTTTGACACCACAAGCACTCCTGGCTGCTTCCAGTTCTCAATGCCAAATTATTTGGGTTGATTGTTCACAGTTTGACTTCAATCATTGCAAAGGTGTAGATGGCAAGGGATTGCTTTGATCTTCCTAATGCTATAAGATTCATTTTTTAGCGCTGCCATGTGCACATCATCTTGATAAGATAATGGAATATCCTCATGTATAGCTTGACTCCATTTATAAGTATAGAGCCGCCCTACTAAGTCATCCTTGCTGTTACTTGGAAGGTGAAAAATGTATTCTTTTTGGCTCATCAAATTCTTGAATTGGCAATTGCAGTTGTCTGTTTCTTCCTTGTGATTCCTGTTTATAGAATTGATTCATTCCTAACAGAGTGGTCTTAATTTTATCTATTACTTTCTCCATATTTGTGATGATAATTTATGAACAAAGATTTCCATTGACTTGCATTCTACTGCTTGTATTTACTCAACTTACTGCTCGACTAAATGAATTGCTAAATTTCATCAATTAATTTTTCCCACTAGGACCGACTGAATAACTCAAAAATTTTCCTACTCATCGAATATCAGGTTAATTGTACATAAGATTTAATTATCAAATGCATGAAAATAAAAAGTAAATTCATGGAAGAGAGTAGTTAATTTGTGTTGACAACTTGATGGAAGATAGTAGTAAAAGAACAACATATTGTCCACCAACTGTCTATATGGCATACAACAGACATAACAAAAATGACAAAAAAACATTTGCACTTGCGTCAAAAAAATGATGAAATCTTCTAAGCAAGAGATCACCAACATAAACAATAGCAAACATTCATATCCAGAAAACAAAAAAGTATTTTGATGCCTAAACCTAACCACAGTATTGACGAATATAGAATAAACCAATTTCCTGCATCTAGATCTCTACAGGCCATAAAATTCCACATAAAAAAACACAAACTAGGTCGGGCAACGGATCATGTCCACTAAAATTCCCTGGGTTGCTGAATTATCCAAGATCTCCATGTTGAGGTGAGAACAATAACTTTGAAATGGCCACATTGGTGTTCGAATTTGATGACTTGGGTGTCAATTGACATTATCATCCAACTGCCCGACAACCTGCAAACTTTTCATGACAGCAAAATGCCTGAGACAGAATGGTCAAAGGAAAGGTAAAAATTACTCATGAAGCACATTTTAAAATTTTAGGAGCACACAAGACTTAATTAAGTTTGACAAAAAGATGTTGAATGAAACAATATAGCCTTTGTTCTGAGAACTTAATGCTAAAGCAGATATAAAAAAGTATTTTCTCCATATATCTTTTTCTGCTACAAGGAAAAGGATTATCAAAATAGAGAATATAATCCATAAATGATACATTCAGTTCTTACGTACCATTCAAAATGCTAATAAATGTTTCTTTTAACAGTACCAGCAACTGAAGTACAAGTATCAGGAAGCAATCCAGCAAATGAATGCTTAGTATCATTTTGAGTTGGGTCAATCATTCATGAACATACACTTTTAACCTAATATTACCCAAGGAGAAACAAATACCAGTATAAAAGAACCCTTTAAAAGCCCCTAAAACATGCATACAAAAGGAGGTTCGATGGAACTTCAGGCAAGAGAGAAGCAACTGCATTTTCCATAGAAACAGATATCAATTATCAAAGTTACTTATAATTTTTGCAACAGAATCAAAACAAGAATGGCATTGTCTAGGAATTTAACAAATCTACCTGACAGATGCAAATCTGTGCAGATCTAGTTCAACTAGTAGTGGTCGATGCTTTATTCTTCTTTCTATTTTTTGACTTCACTGCATCTTTCAAACTCTTTGGAGCATTAGTTTGCTGCTTCACACCTGAAGCACCAACAGTTCCAGAGCTAGAAGTAATTGTTGAAAGCTCAGGAGTACTTTCAATTACCATTTCATCACTTCTTAGTTCTTCCTTAATGACCATTAAAGGGCCTGCAGATTCCAAAAGTAATTTGTTGCAAGCTATGGTGAAATAAAATTGTAATGATCAATATTTGATACAAATAAGCAAGGATTTTTAGGAAAAAAAAAGCTTTGGTGCTTTGATTATCTGCCCTCAAAGCTATGAGTCCTACTATGGAAGCTACAAGGATACAAATACTAAAACCTACAGACACAAAGAAGATAAAGGAGAAACAAAAAAATGCAGAGATGCATGTTCTGTACAAATTATATCATACCAGGTAAATCTTGCAATTTTCCAACTCTTCCTGGGTATGGATCCCTGCAAACAAGATCAATCATTGTTTGCATTCATGCCCAGTTGAATGATGTAATTTCATTGCATAACAAATGAATTGCAGCTGCAGATGTATATTACCAATTTGAAGAACCACCAACAAATGGATCTGTGTGTCTGCCCCCACTGCTGCTCTCGCTATTTGTACATGTTTTAGTATCAACTAGCATTTCATCATCTTGTCTGGAATTTTTGTCTGGTCGATGTCCTATATTCTCAACTTGCTCATTCTTCATAATTACATCTGGAACAATAACTCGGTGTGCAGCTGTCAATGGATGACGCTTAACCTTTCGCAATGCTCTCTCAGTGTTGTATGTCTCTACCTGGAAATTTGTCATATAAATTTTCTCTACCAATTCAAGAGAATTTACTCATTATTATAACAAACAGATGGTGCATCCAAAGTGTAAAATTCAGTTTTTAGTTTAATGAGAGAAGACAGGTCACAATTGACGTTCTGCACCATCTGAAGTACCTAAGAAAATTCTTTAGATACAAGCATTAAAATTGGAAAACAAACTCGTCAAGAACAAAGAAAGATGATTTGCAGTTATATAGTTGGGAAAAGGCTAACCCTTGTCATAGTTTTGTTGGATGGCAGCCGTCAATTGTTCATTGGGTCGGGTAGACCCAATGAACCTGAGAACCCAACCCAACCAAACTATTTGGGTTGGTTTGGGTCAGGTTATCGGGTCTGGTCGGGTAAAACGGCCCACAATTGGGTCGGGTCTCGGGTTCCAAAAATTCGGAACCCGAAGACCCGATTATTTATAGTTTTTTTATTTTTATTGAAATTAAAAATATTTTGCAAGCTAATACATTGATATTTTTGTTGTATCAATGTTCATGTATTTATTCTTTTACCTCTCAACCTAGTTCCGGTTGGGTTAGGTCGAAAATCCTCAACCCGACCCAGCCCAACCCGATTACTTTTGATCGGGTTGGGTCAATTTTCCTTCTAAACCCAACCCGACCGGTGAACAGCCCTAGTTGTCAATCAAGAGCTCCAGATGAAATGTCAATCAAAAATCACGAAAATCAGTATAAAAGACTGCTTAACTCTTAGAAGTTCACCATAATTAGTCACAAATGGAGGTTTGTAAAGGAGGATGAGATAAGCATATTGGTTCTTTAACAGGGTAAAAATTTGGCATTATCTTAGTTAATTCATCTTTCCTAACTTGCATTATTTCCTCAACTAATCACCCTAACTGAGTTGAATTTATTGTAGAACAATGAAACGCAAACAATAGATATTTTTACTCACAGCATTCTTAATTTTACTTGTGATATCAGCAGCTTTCACAGAGGCAACTCGTAAACATTGCATCACCACACTAGACATGATACCCTCTCCTCCAGCTTTTTGAACTGTGCAAACATCACCATTTGAGTTTATTGTAGCAGTCATCCTTCCTCCCATAACAACCTCTTCTTTATGTGTTGGATCAATCACCTGGAACACAGTATTCTAGGTCAACTGGAACAAAAAAATTCAATTTTGGTAGAACCTTTAATAAGTGAAGGGGCAATATAGATAATTTCTAGCAGTACCATGATGTTACCGTCACTAAAAAAAGCAAAGGTCACTGCAATAGGAAGATGATGGATTATCAAAGGGAGTGGTTCCATGACCTGGAGAAATATGAGAAAACATTAGAACTCTGCTTGCTAATACACAATTCTATATTCAAGGTAAATTGTTACAAGAGAATAAATTTAAGTAAACCATGCCGCCTGTAGATACACAATGCACTCAATTGACAGAGAAATAAAAGTCCAACTAGATGCTCAGCAAGGAAATTTTTTACATCTATTTTAACCAACACGTGAAGAATCAAAGTTCGAGCATACATCATATAAAATAAATGTAATAAATGTCACAGATGACTTAACCTCAGGATCATGAATAATAACATCCTGACCATTTTCTCCTCCTACTGTACATTCAGGCCTTCGAAATGTCAACAGGGCAGCCAAAGCAGCAATGTTGGCAGCATCAACAAGATTCCTAAATTATGAGAAACAGACAATTAACATTTTGAATAGCTAATTTTACTCAAAAAAGATAATGCAACAAAACAATTTATTACCCTCCATTATCAATAATATGGAGATCCACACGTATGGACCATACTGATTTTCCAGCAACAACACATAGTGACTCCATATCCACAGCCCTACTTTCCCTGTGATAGTATAACAGTTCATCAGGAGATTCTAGGATTTTACTCATATGTCAAATGAAGAAGAATCAACAATATGGCCTGATGTCAAGCCTATTAGTTAAAGAATTATGGGATTACATCGGCATGTGAAACACAGGGCAGATGTATTACAAAAAGAACTCACCGGAGACCACGATCTATAACACGACCAAGTTCAATAGCAAATTCTCCAGGGCGCCCTGCCTCAAAAGAAGGATCAGCCATAGGCGAAAATTCAGTGAATATAGAAAGAGACCCCTCATTTGGTCTATCTCGATATGGTTGTACCAGCTGAGAAGTCACATAGCTAAGCACATGAGTCTGACCTAGTTGAACTTCCGCACTACCGTCTTCTCTGTTGATAAAAACACAGTTAATAATACAAAATAATTTTTCATTTGCTACTCAATGCAGAATTGAACTTGAGGTTTTATCTTGCAAAGGAAACTCACTTAGGAACTCACTTAAGGAGGTGATGTATTATAATAAATACCTAAAAAATGGTATACAGTCAAATTATCTGGATGTAAACTTGTTCTCTACTTCTGTTGGCGCATGTATATCAATCAGCACAAGCATAGCTAATGTTAAAAGCAAAAAATACAGATGAATGTATAATAAATTGCAACTTGAGCTTTCATCTTGATGTTGTTTGATCCAAAACAGGTAGTTTCTCACATTCAATACTTTACTCGTGTCTAGTCTAATACACAATCACAAAAACTGAACCTCCATTAGACACAGGGTAATCAACAATATTCAAAAAGGTAAATTGGCACATGTTTTTGCTTAGAGACCAAACTAAGAAGCATCACCTACTCCATATAGATTAAAATCTAAAAGATCCAACTTATCCATAAACGTGAAAGCTAAAATTCATAAAGCAAACTCCATTGTAATCCCTCGGCTACAATCCAAGGCCCAATATTTGCATTGCAGTGAGTGAAGTAAAAACATTGTGAACCATACCAAACCATAATAAGAAACAAAAATCATCGATCACTGGAAGTATAACACTGAGACAATGAAGGAAGTGAAGCACAAGGCCGAGACGGACCTCCCGAACTTAATAGTCAAGCGGCGGTAGTCAAACGGGCGGCGGCCGTCGACGCGGAGGTCGGAAGCGAGAGCGGTCTCGATGAACTTCCTCTCGTTGACGGACATCCGCCAAGTGCTCGCCCATCTTTGCTCCATTTGCAACTCACTCCGTCCTCCAACCTGTAACGAGGTAGGTGCGGAAAGGAAGGTAGGGCTGAAGATCGATCACGAGCGACTTCGATGGCGGAGAAGGAGGCGGCGTCGACGGTGGGGCAGCTAGACGATAGAGATATGTGGGCAGCTGCTGCGGCCGGGCGAAGGGGTTTGGGTACTAAAAGCGAGTGAGTGAGGTTCTTTTTCTTTTTTGGATCGGTAGGTTTTTGTCGGGTTTCACGACGAAAACCCAAACCCGAACCCAATTTTTAAGGAAAAAGTAACATTGCATATATATAAATTAGGGAAAAATATATTTTGGTCCTTACCTATTACTCGAATTTTAATTTTAATCCTCATAATTTTAAAATTTTAATTTTTAGTTCACACACTTTATTTTCGTTTAGGATTTGATCAATGCCGTCACATAAGGCCTAAACGAAGTTGACGTGGATAACAAATGTTGACTGGATATTGTTGGCATATATAGGCCTGCATGTAGGGATCAACTTTGTAAATTATGGGAACTAAAATCAAAATTCAAGTAAACTATATGGACCAAAATTATTATTATTTTTTAAAAAATATAAAAAATCATGATATTTTTAAATTTATTTATAAATAATTATAATATTTAAAAACATTAAAATTGAGCACACTACCGTAATTTACGTTAATTTGGGTAGATTTAAACTGACACCGTCATTAGGTGTGAATTCCGCAGTGGTTGCAGAATTCGAAAATGTGCTCTCCCGATTTGCTCAAATCTTTACTGATCACCTCCTCACCTCCATTTTGATCCTAAGTTTAGCGCATTCAAAGCGGTTTAAATTAAATTTCGAACGTCAAAAGTGTTGATTTTCACTCTAACAAATATCGATTTTCCATGAATATCCCTTAACAATGCCCATGAAATTGTAGCAATAAACTTGTATTATGGTGTTGCCACTACAGCAAATGCATGGAAAACCGACATTTATTAGAGTGAAAATCAACACTTTTTGACGTTCAAAATCTAATTTAAACCACTTTGGATGCGCCAAATTTAGGATCAAAATAAAGGTGATGAGGTGATCAATGAAGAGATGAGCAGATCGGGAGAGCAAATTTTTAAATTCTGCAACCATTGTGGAATTCACGCTAAATTAGGGTAATTAACGGATAAAAATCGATGCCTAATAACAACGTCGATTTAAATCCACCCAAATTAACGTAAATTACTGTAGTGTGCTCAATTTAATATTTTTAAATATTATAATTATTTATAAATAAATTTTAAAAATATATTATGATTTTTTAAAAGAAATATAATAATTTTGATCTCTATAGTTTACTTGAATTTTAGTTTTAGTCCCCATAGGTTACAGAGTTGATCTCTGTAGGTCCACGTCAACAATGTCCAATCAGCATCTGTTATCCACGTTAGCTCCGTTTAGGCCTCATGTGACGGTAGTGACCAAATCCTAAACGGAAATAAAGTATGGGGACTAAAACCAAAATTTTGAAACTATATGGATTAAAACTAAAATTCGAGTAAACTATAGAAACTAAAAGTATAATTTTTAATTAATTTTATTGCATATTAAATAGGAAAAATACCTAAATATAGCTTATATTTTGGCCTTCGTCTCAATTATGGCATATACTTTCATTTGTATCATTTATATACATATACTAAGACATTTGTTTTAATTATGGTCTGTCGTCTAATTTCCGTCAGGCTTCCCGATAAACTGACGACATGGCATGCTGACCTGTATAAAAAACTAATTTTTTATTCAGCTATTAATTCAGCCTCCACGTAATCTCTCGTTGCTATTAAAATCAGGTCCCACCTTTTTTAATATTTTAAAAGTGGGCTCTCTCTCTCTCTGCTTTGTGGATTCTTGACGAAGGACTCACTACGGTTGGACCAGTATCGGGTATCCCTCGAGAGCATCATGAGGCTGATGGCGATGTCCTTATGTTTGTGTTCGCAGTTTGAACCCGAGAGAGAGAGCTGGGCGCCGTAAAAGGCATCCTTTTCAATTGCCTCCTCCGATGCGGAACCGGTGTAATCTCGGAATTGTGCTGCTTCTCGAGCTCTTCCTTCTCCCCGAGAGCATGGCGATGAGATTGAAACTGAAAGGGACAAAGCTTTAATTTTTGAACAAGAACAACACATTATATTCTTGATGTGATCAATACAAGGATATATATAGTATCAATACAGGGTTCATGAGACTTTAATTAAGCTAGTTCCAAGATAGAATGCATGCAGAGTCTTTAATTATACTACTTCCAAGACTAAATGCATGTAAACATAGTTCCAAGACAATATGCATGTAAACATAGTTTCCAAGACAATATGCATGTAGTGATAATTGCAAGTATTGACTAAACTAAGCAACTACATGCAATTAATAGAAAAATCTCATTCTTTAACACTCCTCCTTGAGATTTCTTTCTTCAATTCCAATCAGCATCTTCAAATGATTGATTCTTGGACCTGTCAATGGCTTGGTGAATAAATCCGCAGCTTGTTCTTCACTCTTGCAATGTTCCAGCTTTACTTCTCCATTTGCTTGTGTTTCTCGGACAAAATGGAACTTAACATTGATGTGTTTGGTTCTACCATGTTGCACAGGATTCTTGGACATGGCAATGGCACTTAGATTATCAATTTTGATCAAAGTTGCTTTTTCCTGCTTGAATCCTAGGTCTGCCAACAATTTTCTGAGCCAAACAGCATGGCCTGTTGCACTTGCAGCGGCTATGTATTCTGCTTCTGCTGAGGATTGAGCAACACAATCCTGTTTCTTCGAGTTCCAACAGAACATTCCTGTTCCAAGACTGAAACAGTAACCTGAAGTGCTTCTGCCATCATCCTTTGAACCTCCCCAATCACTGTCAATATAGCCTTGCAATTTACAACTTTCTCCTCTTTGAAACCAAACCCCAGCACCTTCTGAACCTCTAATGTATCTCAGAATTCTCTTTGCAGCTGCAAGATTATTTTGTGTTGGTTCTGTCATGAATCTGGACAACAAACTTGCTGGATAATTGAGGTCAGGTCTGGTAATGGCAAGATAGAGCAAACTGCCAACCAAACTTCTATATGAGCGAGGATCATTCAACTTCTTGCTATCATCTTTGCTTAGTTTCTCATTCACAACCAATGGTGAATTCACTGCCTTGCACTTGTCCATCCTGAAATTCTTCAGAATTGTTTTAGCATACTTTCTTTGACACAAAAATATGCCATCAGCTTGTTGATCAATCTCCATGCCCAAGAAGTAACACATCTTGCCAAGATCACTCATCTCAAACCTCTTCTTCATTTCAATCTTGAACTCTTCTATGGCACCTTCTCTATCACCAGTGATAAGAATGTCATCCACATAGATAGAAACAATCAACATGTCACCAATTTCACCTTTCACATAGAGTGTAGGCTCGTTGAAACTCTTCCTAAATCCAAGTTGAGTCAAGTAGCTATCAATGTGAGTATACCAAGCTCTTGGTGCTTGTTTCAAACCATAGAGAGCCTTTTTGAGTTTTAAGATTTTATCTTCACTTCTTGGAACAACAAAGCCTTCAGGTTGCTGCACATATATGTCTTCTTGCAGTTCACCATTCAAGAAGGCAGACTTCACATCCATTTGAGCAATGAGCCAACCTTGTTGAGCAGCCATAGCAACCAACAATTTAATGGTATCATGTCTAGCAACAGGAGCAAATGTATCTCCATAATCGACACCTGCTTGCTGAGAATACCCTTTCACAACCAATCTTGCTTTGTGTTTATTGATACTCCCATCAGCATTCAACTTTGTCTTGTATATCCACTTCAAACCAATCACCTTCCTGCCTTTAGGTTTGTCACATAACTCCCAAGTGTGATTCTTTTCAATTGAATTGATCTCCTCCTGCATACAATGACTCCATATCTCCTGTTTTACAGCTTCAGAATATGTTACAGGTTCATCAGATATAAAATTGCAGCTCTCATAGATTTCTGACAACAGTCTTGTTCTTGGTGGAGGCGAATTATCATCAGAACCACCACTATCACTTGATTCTTCTTCTGATGGTGCATTGTTGGGCCCTAGAATATCCTGAGAAATGATTTGTGTAGGATTCCAGGTAGGCATTGCACTGTTAAGTTGAGTTACACTGGTGCCATCCTTCCTCACTTGACTTGCACTCCAATCCCAATATGCACTTTCATCAACCTGTAAGTCTCTAGTCACCATCACTTTGTTAGTTTTCAGGTTATACACTCTATACCCTTTGGCTTGTGAAGCATAGCCTAAGAAGATGCACACTTGTGACTTATCATCCAGTTTGCTCCTAGTAGCTGCAGGTACCAGTGAGTAGCAGACTGAACCAAAAATTTTTAGATGACTAGCAGAAGGTTTAGTGTCAAACCACATCTCAACAGGAGTCTTTTCTGCTACAGCTTTAGTTTGCATCCTATTGATTAAATAGACTGAAGTATACACAGCCTCTGCCCAAAATTTCTTTGGCATTTGTTTCTCAGCTAACAAGCACCTAGCCATCTCCATGATAGTTCTGTTCCTCCTCTCACAAACTCCATTTTGTTGTGGAGCGTAAGTAACAGTGAATTGCCTTGCAATTCCATGTTCTTCACAAAATGCATCAAACTCCTTGGAGGTATATTCAGTTCCATTGTCAGATATGAGTTTCTTGATCTTTAGATTTGTTTGTGTTTCCACCAACATTTTGAACTTCTTGAATATATTCAGCACCTGATTTTTTGAAGACAAGAAGTATACCCAGCACATACGTGAGTAATCATCAATAAACAGGACAAAATACCTGTTGTGGCTCAAGGATTCAGTCTGCATAGGTCCACACACATCTGTATGGATGAGCTCCAGCCTTTCCTTAGCTCTCTTGGCTTGATTTTGAGGAAAAGCTTCTCTAGTTTGCTTCCCAATCTGACAACTGCTACATACTCCATCAGGAATTTGAATTTTTGGCAAATCGGTCACAAAGCCTTTGTTTTGCATCTCTTGAAGCCCTTTGTAGTTGAAATGCCCATATCTTTTGTGCCAAAGCATGCTATCTTCAACAGTAGTGGCCATGGCTTGCTCTACTTTGGTCCAACACAGCGGGAAAACATCTCCTACCATTTTTACATGAGCAATCTCCACTCCACTTTGATCTTTGATTTGACAGTAGTCTTCTTCAAAGGTCACTTTGTAACCTTTTCTCATCATCTTGCCAACACTCAACAAATTTTGATCTAGACCAGGTACCAAAATCACATCAGGTATTAGTCTCACACCCTTCTTGGTTTGAATCTTAACAGTCCCAATCCCCGTTGACTGTCTGATAGCACCTGTTGCAGCCCTAACTCTAGAACCTGTGTATGGCTTGATTTCAACAAACAAGTCAGGATCATGTGTCATGTGTCTAGAGCATCCACTGTCCACATACCATACATCTTTCTCAGGTGCACAGGATAAGCAGTTCTCTTCAATTGCAGCAAACAAAAAATCATTTGTAGGCTTATCTTGTGTACTCTCCATCATGTTTGCTTGTTGATTTGATCCCTGACCCTCCTTGTTCACCTTTTGTGGGCAATTTCTGGCAAAATGACCTTGCTTATGACACTTATTACACTTCACCTTCTTCTTCTTCCAACAATCTTGTTCAAGATGTCCTGGTTTGCCACAGAAGTTGCAATTGCCTTTTGTCTTGTCAGCAACAGCAGTATCAAGATATTTTGGCTTTGTTTCATCCTTTCTTGGCTTTTAATTCCTTATTATTCCAGGTTTGAATTTGTGTTTAGCTTGAAATGCAACTTCTGAACCACTTTCTGACCTGCAAATCAATCTTTGTTCATATGCTTGTAATGAACCAAGCAATTCCTGAACAGTCAGATCATCCAAGTCTTTAGCTTCTTCAATGGCAGCTACTTTAGCTTCGAATTTGTCAGGTAAACAAAGGAGTATTTTTTGTACAATCCTCTGGTCACTCATTACTTCACCCAGTAGCTTCATTTGGTTCACAATATTCAACAACCTGTCACCATACTCCTTTACTTGTTGCCCTTCAGACATCCTTAGAACTTCAAATTCTCTTCTCAGGGTTTGTAGCTTGGTCGCTCTAACCTTTACAGACCCTTGAAACTCATCCTTCAGGATATCCCAGGCTTGCTTTGCTGTTTCTGTTGTCATGATCCTGGGAAATATAGAATCAGCTACTGCAGAGTGCAAGTAGGTTAGTGCCTTGTAGTTCTTGGCCTCCATCTCCTTGCTTTGCCTTCTCTGATTTTCATCAGCTTCTTCTGCTGGTGGAGTGTAGCCTTTCTCTATCGAATCCCACAGATCCAAGGACTTGAAGAATGACTTCATTTTCACAGTCCAAAAATCAAAATTTTCACCTGTGAATATTGGATGTGATGGTGTGCTGTTGCTTGCCATTCCTAATCAATCTAACACTCAATCTCACAGGATTTATCTCTCAAGTGTTTACCCTCAAGCTTCCTCACACTCTCAAGTGTTTAGCTCTCTCGTGTGTTAAACTCTCTCTCTCTCTTTTTTTTTGTTAACTCACACTCTCTCTTGGTCCCTTAAGAGCAAAGGCTCTGATACCATTTGAAAGGGACAAAGCTTTAATTTTTGAACAAGAACAACACACTATATTCTTGATGTGATCAATACAAGGATATATATAGTATCAATACAGGGTTCATGAGACTTTAATTAAGCTAGTTCCAAGATAGAACGCATGCAGAGTCTTTAATTATACTACTTCCAAGACTAAATGCATGTAAACATAGTTCCAAGACAATATGCATGTAAACATAGTTTCCAAGACAATATGCATGTAGTGATAATTGCAAGTATTGACTAAACTAAGCAACTACATGCAATTAATAGAAAAATCTCATTCTTTAACAGAAACCGAGACCTCCCCGGGTGGCACTTCATGTGGCCGAAGAGAGCTCTCCAGGTCAAGAACTCCTTCCCATACTCCGCGCAGCACTTCTCCCAGTCGTCGTAGCCGGCATTCGACAGCCGCCACATCTTCTTGGGGTTCCCTATGAGATCGTACAGCTCTTATTGCACACCTTGCAGCGGTGCATCCACGACGGCGACAACAACAGCGGATCTCCTACCATCTGAAACAGAATTGGAGCAGAGGAGAGGGGAAGGCGACTGACCAAGATCGAAAAGACTCTATAGAGGGAGCTCACGACTGATTCAAGAACTGCGCGCTCTTGATTCCAGCGCTGGTGACTGCACAAAGCTCGCAAACTCTTTGCTTGCTTTCTTTCCAAGGGCATGAATTTTTTCCAAGTCGTATATATATGTGGAGTTATTTTGTAGATTTTAAGACGGAGATTAATTGATTAAGTTGATGTTTGTTAAATATGCAGGAAGATTCCAAAGCGGAAATGATGTGTTCATCGTCGTCATCGTCTAATATGGGATCAGGTTAGAGATCTGAAGGTTTATTTACTGCATGCATGCACATTGAATTGCAGGAGTCATCAGAGAAGAAGAGAAAGCATGATCGTAGCTTTTCCATGGGCTCAATCAGTCAAAACTCTGATTCAAACAAGCAAGAAGTAGACTTAGAGCTGAGATTATCACTGTAAATGTACTCCCAAGGCAAAATCTTGATTAAACTCATGTACCCATGTTTTTATTATAATTAAGTTGTTAAGTTGCATCTTCTTTGAGCTAGATTATCGATCCATCATCAGTATATGGGAGAACTTGACGAGCGGGGAGATGGCATTGTAAGAGCTCACGATGTGGGCTTAGAGGGCGTTGGCGAAGTAGGCTGCAACACGTTCATGGGGAGGACCCAAAGGGCGACACAAGCTCCGAGATCTCCAAGAGGAGGTCACAGGTCTTCGCAAGCTGGTCGGCAACCACTGCCTCAGTGCAGTAGAGGAGGAGCCCAAGGAACCGGAGACCCCGCAACTCTACTCCGTGGCCTTCCTCCTCCAGCTACTGCTTGTCCTCCTCCAGCTCGACGGCCACGAGCTCGAGCTAGGGCGACGGCTGCGGTTGGCGGTGCATCTTGCGCGCGTGTTCGGAGAGAGAGAGAGAGAGAGAGAGAGAGAGAGAGAGAGAGAGAGAGAGAGGAGGGGCGGTGGCGGCGATCGAAGATCGGGGGGTGAGCATCGTGCGCAGCGGCGTTAGAGAGAGAAGAGATGTGGGGCCCACTTTTAAAATATTAAAAAAGTGGGACCTAGTTTTAATAATATTGAGAGATTTTGTGGAGAGTGAAATAATAGTTGAATAAAAAATTAATTTTTTATACAAGTCAGCATGCCACAATTGAGATTAACTGGACGAAAATTAGACAACAGGTCACAATTAAAATAAATATCTTAGTATATATACACAATTGAGATAAATGAAAATATAAGTCTTAATTGAGACAAAGGCCAAAATACAAATTATATTTAGGTATTTTTCCTATTAAATTACATGTTCGATATGATAGGTCGTGTAAATACAATTTGCTCAAGTCATTTCACAAATAGAAAGATCATTCAAAAAAGAAAATCTCACTGTATTCTTTTCAAAGAGCTCATCAATCTCAAAGTCTTTTTTTTTCATTTTATTATTATTTATTTGTATTTTTTATTTTGTTGCTTAAATACTAAAAAAACCTTTGTTGTATATTAACATTTGTGTCAGTTGTATTGTATGATAGAAACAATGATCCACCTTAAGACAACATTACACATCTAATGACTTTGATTTTTTATATATAATTTATTTATTTATTCTTTTAAACATATTTTTATATAATTAATCTGTTTTGACAATCAAGTTTATTTATGTTTCGTATATCATTATCGTCATAATCTATTTATGCCTTACCAAAATTTGAACTATCATGTCGTAATCATGATATATGTTACGCTTAATCCAAAACCTAAAAATATGTGTAAATAATTAACTTTGGTATCTCTTACTATTATCTTTGTGATTATATTATATATTGATTGGGGGAATATCTATGCTTTCGCACCCACCCATCATTGACATGTGTTTTGCACCGCCTCTGAGGCTCGAGATATAGGGGAGCATAGGATTACTTGTGAACCACAAGATAGCGACCAGAGGTGACAATATATGGCCTGCCTGATAATTCGACTTGATAGCTCATAAAAATATCAAATTCTGGCCAATCCTTATTGTGCTCGGGGCAGCCCGATAAGGCCCGAAAAAATTTCGGATTGGCCCGAGCTAGATGATGTAGGTCCGACCTGGCCCGATAGCTCGATAAAATTTTTATTCATTATCAATAATATCGGGCTATCGGGTTCGAATCGAGCAATTAGAACCGTGTTATCGGGCCTATATCGGGTTATTGGGCTGATTCGGGTCCGATAGCCCGATATTGTTGCCCGATAACCCGATTTTCTTTCTAGTATTATCAGTTTAAACAGATCGTGCCGTGTCGACCCGTTATTTTTCGTGTCGACCCGGGTTGGTAACTACACGCCCGAATTTTTGCCTGGTCGGGTCAAGCACAAAATTTTTCGGGTCGGACCGGCCCGGCCCGTAGGGGTGTCCAGTGTTCAGTTCAAATCGAATCGAACTGAAAAATCGAACCAAATTTTTTGATTCGGTTCGGTTTCAGCGGTTGCAGGTTCGGTTCTTGACTCGAATCGAACCGAACCGAATTTTGGGTTCGGTTCAGATTCGGTTCCCAGAATTCGGGAACCGATCCGAACCAAAAACCGAATAATTAAAAAATAATATATATATATATTTTAATTTTTAACCCAGGTAATTAAATGGGTATTAGGAAATATTTTTTATTTTTTATTTTTTAATCGAATTAATTAAAATTTTGGTTTTCGGGTTGAAAACCGAACTGAACCAAATAATTTCGATTTGGGTTAGATCGATTTAGGCATAATTCGGTTCGGGTTCGGGTTGGAATTCGAAAATGAAAAAAATTCGATTTGATTAATTTCGATTTGGTTCGATTCGGATTGAACCGAATGAATAGCCCCACCGGCCCGACAGGAATTGCCACCCCTAATAGCGACAAAGTGGCACTTTGTGCTGCCTACCTAGTAATTCCATCCCCAGGATGATAACTCTTTATATGAGTGCGGGGCGCACCTCAGGACACATGACTTTGAAGTCTTCCATACCATTGCACTTTCATAAATAGGGATTCTCCAACTTTAGGTATGCTTCTTCTAAACTCACAATTCTAGTAGTAGGGATTCACTACTTGACTTAATATATGGAAAGACATGTTTTGTTTTTATTTTTTTTAATAAAGATATAAAATCATAAATAGGTGATCATATTAGGATTTGAATTCTAGATCTCTATGCAGCATATAAAATATTATCATCAACTGTGCTACTCACGATTGGCGTATGAAAAGACTTGTTTAGTAAATTCCTTTTGTCAAATGAATTCTTTTAATACACTTGTGCTCCTAAGGTGTAATAAGAAGTTTCAGGGTCATTTTTGAAGTATATAATTAGGCCGGAGGCAAACCGCAAATGTCGGACTAAATCAAAAGCCCATCAAAGGCTCAAAGCCGGACTAAATCACTCACAATTGAACCGTATCCTGGTTGTATTTTGGTTCTAGCGAACCAGATTGAGCCCAAAGACCATCAACGAAAACCTAATAATACTAGTCGATGGGCCGAACTAATTAACTAGCTCGTACTTCTTTTCCTCTTCCGCAAGCAAGGAAGAAGACGAGGGCGAAAGGCGAAGAGGAAGAGGAAGAGGAAGAAGCAGAACAGCGGAGATGGAAGGGCAAGAAGGCACGCAGCAGCCGCACCTCGTCCTCGCCCACAAGCTCTTCCTTGTCTCCCACCCCGACGTCGACGACATCGAGAAGGTCCGCCTCCGCGACGAGGTCCTCGATGCCGTCAAGGCCCATGGTAAAATGGAGAACATTCAGCATCAGAAACTGCACCGATCTAATTTACGCACTTGGCTTCTGCCTCCACTTGACGTGTCACCGACGTCTTGCTCTTTTGTTGCCCTAACAGACATGGCCTCTCTGTACGAGTCGCTCGGCGCCGCCTCGGTGCTGGAGATGGATGCCGCTGTGCTTGATTCCATGCGGAAGAGGATCGAGGAGGAGCTCAAGAAGCTCGACGACAAGTTAGACATTTTCTTTTACTTACTTTTTTAGATATGGTTTTTGTCCCTATTTGGTGCTATTTCCCCATACTTGATGTTTGGCACAAAATTCAGCAAACTATTGAATGTTAATTTTGTTCACAATTTCTATTTTTGTAAGATCTTGTGAGGCCTACTAAGATCTATGCTAGGGTTATGGGGAGAGTAGTCCTTAGTAGAGTCTTAATTAGGAGATCAGAGAACTAGAATATGTTGAACCAAACTCAAAAGCCGACAACATATTGTGTAGAACAGCATTGGGATAGTCCATCCACTCGATTACTTGTAACATTTTCAAGAGGGAAGAGATCATCTTTATTTAATCAGATTAACATTTAACCATTTCCTGTCATTCCCAACTCTTATACATTCAAATTTTTAGTCTAAAAGACATCATGGACATACACTTGTCTGGATTTCCACATTTTTACAGTTAATGCTACAAGCTGAAATAAACTTATGCGAGCAGATATCCTTTCTTCTGTTTCTATTACGGCATGCATGAAAATAACAATGTATTAATGCTTGAGAAAATTGGTCTGAAAGAAAAAGGAGATTATATTAACAATATGTTCCACCATAAGGGTGTCAAACACCAGATCAAGGTTCCAGGTTGAATGCATATACCATTTGCAACTCATTTGTATTTTTGAAGGAAAGATGCTATTTTTCATTTTTCCACTTTACCATATGCTGTGCATAATTTAGAGTACTTGTGCTTGTGCCACTTTCTTACCTGTCATGATCAGTTAATAATCTTAAATCTTAAAGTCAAATTTGGTCCTACCTAACAAATCCACTGATTATGCTATAACATGCAATAACATTTTTGCATCATGGAAAAGGATTGCTGATGCTGAAGAAAATCTAGGAGAAAGTGAAGTACGTGAAGCACATTTAGCTAAGTCTTTGTTCTTCATCCAGATTGGAGACAAGGTATTTATGGTTTTCTGATTTCTGAACTTGACTGTGGTATTGAATGTTACTATTAAATTCTTGATGTTGTGTTTGTTCTTTGAATGACAGGAAAAGGCACTAGAACAACTCAAAATAACTGAAGGAAAAACTGTCGCCGTTGGTCAAAAGATGGACCTAGTTTTCCATACACTGCAACTTGGCTTTTTCTACATGGATTTTGATCTCATTTCTAAGTCGATTGACAAGGCTAAGAAGTAAGCTCTTGATTTTCTGGTGATTGGCTGATCTGAAAGAGTTTTAGCTAAGTCTATCTCATATTTATATAATTTTGACAGATTATTTGAAGAAGGTGGCGATTGGGAGAGGAAGAACCGATTGAAAGTATATGAAGGTTTATATTGCATGTCCACCAGGAACTTTAAGAAAGCAGCCAATTTATTTCTGGATTCAATATCAACATTCACAACTTATGAGCTATTCTCTTATGATACCTTTGTTTTCTACACTGTCCTCACGAGCATCATATCACTGGACAGAGTCTCACTTAAACAAAAGGTATCCCCTATTGCAAAAGAGTTGATTGTTTGATTTTTTCTGTTTGGCATTTTTGCTTATATTTTTATTATAATATGCAGGTTGTGGATGCACCTGAAATCCTCACAGTGATTGGAAAGATACCACATCTTTCTGAGTTTCTTAACTCTCTCTATGGATGCCAGTACAAGTCATTCTTTTCTGCATTCTGTAAGTAGTATTGTCTTTATGTGCAACCACAGATGACCGTACTGTTTTTTTTGTCTTTACATCTTATTTGCACAGGCATTGTGCTAGTTTCATTTAAGTCGAGCAACTTTTAATTGTAGCTGCCCTCTGAATCAGCAAGTTCAACCGTTGACTTTGATCTCAATTTATCTGATTTAACTTGTTCTGTGTTGTTGTTTCAGTTACTGCATATTTGTTTATGTTTCTTATATAGTGTTGCCTATTCTTATGTTTTCTATTCATCCACCTCAATCATTCTTTGTGCAATATTTTGCTTAGCATGCTTAGACCTATTGATTGCCTAGCTTTAGAATCTTGTTGAAGCAATCACATTAGTGACTATCAAATCCTATATATCTGTCATCAATTCTGTTCAAAGTTATTAGAGAAAAATGGCTGTATATTTAGTTGAATAGTATGTATATCAGTATTTTTTTTCAAGTTGCATGGTCATCTATCTTGCAATCAAAGTGATTCATTTTTTTCCTAGAATTTCATTGGTGTATGTTTTTCTTAAATGGCAAATAACTAATCTGGTTGTGGTCTTTGTTTGATTTTTCTTATCAGCTGGACTAACTGAGCAGATAAAACTAGATCGGTATCTGCAACCACATTTTCGATATTACATGAGGGAAGTTCGAACGGTTGTTTACTCTCAGTTCCTTGAATCCTACAAAAGTGTGACAATGGAAGCAATGGCAACAGCTTTTGGAGTCTCCGTTGATTTCATTGATCTGTGAGCACTTTCTTAAATTTCTACTTATTTTATCAATATATAGCAGTGTCCAAAAACTATACATCTGTGAATATTATAAGATTTTGCAATAGTAAATTAGTTATATTGATTATTGAGGATGAACTCTGTCCATTTTGACATGGGGAGATGCTCATCTTACTATTGTTATCTTGTAGCAGTTAGGCTATTGTGTTAAAATGATTACATTTAAGTTTCGCTGGACATGACTATTCTGTCTGTTTACATATTCAGGGAGTTATCTCGTTTCATAGCAGCTGGGAAGCTTCATTGCAAGATTGACAAGGTTGCTGGTGTTTTGGAGACTAACAGACCTGATGCAAAAAATGCACTTTATCAGGCAACTATCAAGCAAGGAGATTTCTTATTGAACAGAATCCAGAAGCTCTCTCGAGTGATAGACTTATAACCAGTTATCTAATTTCCAGCTACCTACTTGAAACTTCTCTTCACAGCACAATCAATTTCTACTATAGCAATTTGTGTTTGCTGCACTTTAAATTACCAGATAGTAACTCTTTCTTGACTTTGAGTAACTTAGTCCCAAGATCTAGAGTGTGTATCTTTTAGCATTATTGAATCATTGATTTGGTTTTGGTGAAATCGTTTTTCAAGACCCAAATCTTTTTGATGGTTGGTTTGTTTTTTGGTTGGAATATATTTGTTCCACAGAAACTGCTGATCTGTCTACTTTAAGCAGTCAATATATTACCATGATAAGATGGACCGCTATGAGCTTCTATGATATTGTGAAAATGTGGGGCACTAGGAACTAGAATTAGTATGAATATATCTCTACATTATGGGTTTTAAAAGTTTTTATTTATTTATTTACTTTGAGTCAAGTCTTGATTAACCAAAACATTCATCTTGTTGCTATGATTATTAGATATTTTGAAAGTAGAAATTCTGATTCTAATTTTTGGTTGTTCTTTGATGTGGGAATTTAAGTTGGCGTGGAATTCATATTACTACATTATCTTGGAGGGGATGATAATTTGGATTATAACATTTAAGGAATGTTGCATTATTATTATTATAACTATTTTATCCTTTCACACAATTTTTGTTCGATTAAAACGTGTCTCGAGAAGATACAGGTTACGCAGGTGGTCTTCTTGAGACATGCGCGTGTCATAATTTTTCATTTTTTTCAATAAATATTTTAGAAAAATAAAAAAATAAAAAAATAAAAAAAATTTGGTCATCGGGTCATGTCTCGGGTAATTGGGTTTTAATATTGAGTCATCGGCTTTCAAATATTAAAACTTGAGATCCGATCTGATTATGGTTGGATTTGATTAAATTGAACTTGACCCGATTCAATTGGTTTAGATAGGGTCGAATTCTCAAGTTTATTGGGTTGACTCGGTCGAACACTCTTAATTTTGATATAAATAATTTGACTCTTTTTAACAAGTCAAAAATGGATTTAGATAAAATTGAAATATAGAATTAGTACGGGATTAAGGTTTTTTTTATCGTTGTAATGATAGAATTATGTAAGAAATTGTGAAGATTACGTGCTCATCACATAATGTGAGCAAAAGTTTATAAGCAAACACAAACCTATCTGTTCTTTCAATGACAAGATTAATTGTTAATGTACTAATTATGCTAAATACACATAAAAGAAACAAGATAAATTATACTTTCATCCTCTTTACTTTACTCTTATTATACTCCTATCCTCACCAATTTTGCAAATTACACTTCCACCCCTCAACTATATCATTACTTATTTTGATTATTTTAATAAATATCTCACTGTATTAGGTGCTTTTAATGGTAAAAATTTTAAAATAGAAAAATACAATTAAAGTTAGACCCTCATCACAATTTTTTTAAATATTTATTACCATTATAAATAATTTATTAAAATACTAAATAATTCATGTCATCAATTTATGATTATGTAATAATATTATTAGTAAAATAATCAAGAGCGTTGGTTACTCATAGTCGAGGGAGTGAAAAAGTTTTTTTCAAAAGTACAGAGGATGAAAGTATAATTTATCCAATAAAATAATTATCTATTAAAGTCCAATTCATTCTAAAGTCAATTAGCACAGTAGAATTACTTGAAAAAAACTACTACGGAGCTAGACTTCATATATTTCTATGGAGCTCCATGTACTTAAAGTGAAAATGAATGTAGTATATTTAAGAATGAACCTAGCACCAATAATACTGAACATAAAGTAAAAATGCTAGGTTCATTCGTTTACAACACATGTTTAAATATACTAGGTGCAATTTTAATAAAGCTAGGTTATTTTCTATAAGGGGCTCCATAAAATTTTTTAAGGAACCTGACACCATAAAAATTGCACTCAGAATTACTCATCATTTACGTCCATGACTACCTAAATAAAGCAATTAAAATCAATGGTTTGCCATACACCTATGTCTAAACTCAGTATATATCTCTATCAAAGCTATTGAGTAAATTGTTGTCAAAAGCCACAAAAAAAATTGAGTAAGAGGAGAAAGAAAAAAAAAGATGGATCGAAGTTGTTCCGGCGGGTTGTCGTGGGCAGACCAATGGGACATCACCGACGATCCCCCATCGCGAGACCTCAATGAATCGGTCAAGAAAGGAAAGGAAGGGAAGAAGAAAAGATCCTCGAGCACAAAAGAGAAGAGTGGCAGTGGAACGTTCGGATCATGGATCAAGGAGCTTTGCCAAAAGAAATCAAATAAATAATTTGTAGTTGGCAAACCAATTTTTTTTTTTTTTTTGAAAACACCATGCTCAAGACAGGTCACCCTCTACTCATATGTGGGTAAAGAGAGCAGAGGGCCATGGCCGTGCTTCTCTCGCCATCAGTCTGAGTAGAGGTATGTTCCCCTCGATCATGCATCACTATATTAATATCATCAGAAATCAAATTACAGCATCCTTTACATACATTCAACTCATTTATACTATTACATCTATTATTGTTTTCAAAACATAAAAACTCTTCTTCTGCTACATTTCTCCCAGGTTCTGCCTCAAAAGCATTGTTTCCTTCTTTTTCATCCCTACTTTTGTCTTGATTTGAGCACTCAGACTTTGTCTTCCTTTTCCTGCATTCTTCATATTCCTTCTTCCTTCTACATCCATCCCAGTTATCAATACTATGCAACAAATCCCACATTTGATTACTGTTTAATTCTTCTATAATACTTGTAGAATCTCTATTCTTTTCAACACTATTCCATAACATATTTATCCCCTTGTTAACACCCAATGTTGCAGCATTATGAGCAATTCTGTTCTTTGCCCTATTGATATGTAGCCACCCTTTAACTCCAACTTCTTCACCAATTGCTATTATGTTCTTCACCAAGTTCTCAACCTCCCAAGGCACTTTCTTTTCTTTACTCAACATTTTTATTGCATTGATGCAATCTGAACAAACCCAGTCTATCCTTTCTTCTTTTTTCCTTACATTGTCAAGCCCATACCAAATTGCCATTAATTCAGCTTTCAATACACTACTTGCTTTAATTGATCCTGCTCCAATGCTCTTCCATCTTCCCTGATTCAATAAAACAAACCCAGCTCCAGCTGAGAAACTATCCCTCCATGCGGCATCACAAAGAATTAGTGATTCCTCCTTCAACCTTGTCTCCTCTAAACCTTCCTTAGTTCTATTTTTTAGCCCAGGTTCTCCCTTTTTCATACTCTTCCTATTAGAGTAATCCTGAACATCCCTCACTGCTTTTAAGAATATGGAAATAAGGCCCTCTTTTACTCCTTTGTGTTTTATCATACACTTATTTTTCCATATGAGCCACATAGAATTTGCTATTGTTGCCAGCAATCCTTCCCCTGAACTCTTTTCATATACATTATCTTCATTTAACCAATCACCATCCTTCCATCTATCTTTGTACTTGAACACAATTCCAAGTCTTTCCTCTACTAGCTCCCAGTAATTCTTTGTAAAATCACATTCATGAAAAAGAAAATGTAAACTATCATCTTCAAACTTTCCACAATTGTAGCATTTGTCAATTTCAGATCCTGTAAATTTACTGAACCATTTAGATGTTGGAAGTCTCTTCCACAATAGCTTCCAGACAAATACCTTTACTCTTTCGGATACTTTCAATTTCCAAACTTTCATCCATTCAAATCTTCTATTGCTTGCTTCTGTATTGTCTTCTTTCAAATGGTAATAAGCTCTTCTTGTAGTTAACCTGCCATCTTTGCTGGGCTCCAAACCCATCTGTCTCTTTCACCATATATACTAATTGTCATGTCTTCAATTACATTTATTAACTCCACTCCAAAGCATTTGTTCAGAATGTCTGTTGACCACTTTCCTTCCTCTATCAAGTCATTAACCATTCTTGCTTTCTCAAGTTCATCTGGGTTCACAAAAGTGGGCCATTTTTCTAATGGCATTGTGAAAATCCAAGGATCTTCCCACACTCTAACTTCACTCCCATCTCCTACTTTCATTTTTATACCTTCTCTTAGATCAGTCATGCAATTAGCCACTGCTTTAGCACTCCAAGATAGATCCTTACCCACAGGTTTCATCCAAGGGTGCCATCTCTTGCATTTACTATTCAAAATATTACTCCATCTGTTGTCTTCTTTATTTAGAATCGGAAGGATTCTTTTTGCCATTGCTGTTTTTTTTGAAGTATGCAAATCCCTGATTCCCAGACCTCCAATCTTTTTGCTAGCTGTTACCACATCCCATTTTATCAAGCTTGCTGATTTTTTCTCAGTCGTGTTACCCCAAAAAAAATTCCTTTCTAACTTGACTACCTCATTGATTGCCTCCTCCTTAACCCATGATGTCATTAGAGAGTGTATTGGTATGGAACTTATCACAGAATTTATTAGAATCCCTTTCTCTGCTTGAGATAGTTGTTTGGCTGCCCAGTTATCAATTCTTGCCTTAGCCTTGTTCACCAGCACCATTTGATGTTTCTTCTCTAATCTCTTAGGATTAATGTATGTTCTTAAGTATTTGATAGGATATGAACCTTCTCTTATATTCAGAATTTGAGCCACCATTCTTCTTGTTTCTAGTTTGCACTTTTCTGGAAAAAATACTTCAGATTTCAACAGATTTATTTTCTGTCCTGTGATAGCACAATAGTCTCTTAACAGCTCATTCAAATTCCTGCAGGATTTCTTATTCCCTTTGATGAAAAAAACTATATCATCGGCAAACAAACAATGACTTATCTTCTCATTATCCAACCTGAAGCAATCAATACTTTCCTCATCAATGGCCTTATTCAACATCACAGTTAATAGCTGCTCCAGAATAATGAACAGATAAGGGGATAAAGGATCCCCTTGTCTTATTCCCTTATTGCTTCCAAAAGCTCTTGACTTAACTCCATTAACTTTGCAAAAGAAAGTAATCTCCCTTAAACAGTTGTCAATCCAATTCCTTATCCTTATTGGAAACTCCATTCTCTTCATTATCATTAGCACTGCTTCCCAATTTACTCTATCATATGTCTTCTCAAGATCCATCTTTATAATTACAATCGGACTCTTTGCCTTGGATTTAAAATTTGAATTTACAACTTCATTAAGGACAAGTATGCTATCATGAAGGCACCTCCCAGGAACAAAAGCACTTTGCTCAACTCCAATAACATCTTTCAATGTATTCTTGAGCCTATTCACCATAATCTTTGCAAATATCTTATAGATTACATTGCAAAGGGCAATTGGCCTGAATTCTGTTATTTTCTTTGGATTTGCAGTCTTTGGTATCATTACTAGAATTGTTTCTTTCCAATTACTAGGAATCTGCCCAGTTTCAAAGATTCTTCCCATTTCCTCTATGATATTATTCCTTACTATCCCCCAACAATTTATATAAAATTCAAGAATGAATCCATCATTCCCTGGACTTTTGCCTCTTCCCAAACTTGTAACAGCTTTCCAAATTTCATTTTCACTGAATCTGTCCACCATCTTTCTTTTGTCTGCTTCAGCTACTTTTTTCCATTCCAGACCATTCAATTTTTCCATACATCTGCTACTGTCATCAGCTCTTTCCCAAAGATGTTCATACCAGTTGGCAAACACATTGGCCATTTCAGAATTGTCCTCTATCTTTCTCCCTTTTTCTTCTATGTATTCAACCTTACTTTTCTTTCTTTTCATTTTTACAAGATTATGAAAATATCTGGTGTTTTTCTCCCCCTCCTCAATCCATTTACATCTAGCTTTAGACCACCACTTAAGGTGTATCTGTTTAGCCAAAGCTCCCATTCTTCTTGTCAGTATATCCATCTCCATTATTCCTTTCTCAGTCAGCCAGCCTTCAGCATCTCTTTTTTCTAGTTCAGCTAACTTGTACAAAGTGTCTTTCATATTTCTTTCAAGGCTTCCAATTTTTTCTTTGTTCCATTTCATTAGTTTGCTAGCAACTCTTTTTTGTTTCTCCATAACAGTCTCCTTTTCTCCCTCTATCTCATTCCAGCTTTCCTTTACAATTTCTGAAAACTCTTCATTCTCAAACCAATAATGCTCAATGATAAACTCTTTTTTCATATAATTCTTTCTTCTTTCTTTTTCACAGCTGATTAGAAGAGGTCTATGATCAGAATCAATTTTCTGCAGTTGCTTTACAGTGATTTCCATATCAATGTTCAAACAGATGTCATTGAATAAAACTCTATCTAACCTTGCTTGCACTCTTGCTTCTCCTTTTCTATTATTACACCATGTGTATCTTGGTCCTGTGAATTCAGCTTCTATTAATCCTGCCTCTTCAATGAACTCATTGAACTCCTTGACTGCTCTTGTATATTCAAACTTTCTTCCCCCTATTTTTTCTGTTTCATTCCTGATACAGTTCATATCTCCTGCTATTACCCATGGTAACTGAAAAGTATCAATTTCTCCCAACATTTTCCAGAGCTTGTTCCTTTTTTTATAGTTATTACTAGCATAAATTGCTGTGATGAGAATTTGTGTTCCATCTTCAGCCATTACCAAATTGCTAATGTTTTGCTCATCCTTGTACACATTCTTTATCTTAAAACAATTATTCTTCCACAGAAAAATAATCCCCCCAGATCTTCCTATACTAGGTACAAACTCCCCTTGCCAATTCCTTTTGTACCTTAGTAAGAACTTTTCAGCTTCCTCCTGAATCATATGCGACTCCTGTAAGACAACCATATCCACTTTGTACTGCTTAACAGTAACCCATAGGTATGCTAAAGCTTCTCTTTTCATTGCTCCCCTTATATTCCATGATAAAATTATCATAATGTATTCCTGATGTTAATTGCCTCCAAATATCCTTCCTGATCAGGATCTCCCTCATCTTTTAGAATGCTGTCTTCCTTTGAAAACCTCCTTTTCTTTATTTTTATATCTTTGTATTCTACTGGAATGTCAACTAGTTTTTTGCCCATTTCCATTCCTTTTCTATTCTTTGTACTATCCATTTTCTTTTCCCTCGAAAACTCAGGACATAAGCCAACCTCAATAAAGTCCTCTTCTGCATGCTCATTATCCAAAATTCTCCTAAAAGAATCCGAAAGCTTTGTAGCCAAAATGTTTAATTCCTCATTTTCTTTGCTTGTTGGTTGTTTCTTTAGTTCCTTTTTCTCTCTGATTTCAGCAGCCTTGAAAGTAAATTCACCTTCAGCAATTTTCTTTCCTTTTGCAATCCATTTTTTTTCTTGTTTGTACCCTTCTACCTTCCCTTTATACATGTCATATTGCAATCTTGTTTGTTCTTTTCCTTTCTCTTTCATCCTGACATCTTCTTTTTCTTTCTTTGACTCATACTGCAATTTTTTCTCTTTCAGGACTGGCGCTTCATTATTTTGCCTTTCCTCTAATATCTCAGTTTCCACCCATCTCTTGTCTATCTCCATTTTTTCATCTCCTTTTTTTTCCTTGTCATTTCCTTTCTTTTTTTCTAAATTTCCTTCTGAGCAATTCTTCTCTTTAGTCTCATTTGTCTTTTTCATTATGTTTTTCTCTCTGCCAGCTACCTCCTTCTCAAATGTAGGATTGTCCAGTACAATAAAGGAATTATTTTCATTGCCTTTACCCTGTTTTTGAGTTTGCCCATATCTCTTTCTTCTTTGCACCTGGATCCATGGTCCTAGCTCTCTATCATTGTCAATGTTCCCTTTATTTGTTGCTTCTGATTTCCCCTCTGTATCTGCTACATTGCACATCTTCAAACTACACATGTTCTCCCCATGTCCAATCATACCGCAACTAAAACATATCTGTGGCAAATTTTCATAAGCTACTGATTGAAAGAAACTGCCTGTCTCTGTGTCAATCCAAAATCCCTGTTGGATTGGTTTTCTGATGTTCATCATCACACATACACGAGCAAATTTACCCCTGTCTCCATTCATAGTGTGGTTATCTATCTTCAGTGCTTTACCTATGACTGCCGCAACTTGTGGTAGAATATTACTATTTAAAAACTCATATGGCAATCCCGGTAATTGGATCCATACCAGAATTGTGTCTATTTTCTCCCTTAGCGGCTGGAAGTTATCCTTCCATTGAATTAATGATAACGCTTGCCCTCTGAGAAACCAAGGGCCACTCGAGTATACATCCCAATAATCATCAGCATTAGAGAATTTAAACGCAAAAAAACCGGCAGATAAATCCACAATATTGCAATCCGATTTAATTCTCCAAATCTTTGGTAATAGGTTTCTTACCAGCTCAAACGGTGGAGTTCGTCCAAAGAATTTGCCGTATAACGTCAGATTACTCCCCCTTCTTGCTTCCTTGAGATCAGCTTCCGCGATCTTCACTCTTCCCTTCGCACTGTTCTGTATTCTTTCTATCTTCTCCACCAGATCCTTTGATTCTTTCCAGTTCGTGAGATTGTCCGATCTTCTGAATAAGCTCGCCCAGGTATTAGGCCCAACGCCCAATTTTGGCTCCTTTGAAATATCATCTTCTTCCCTATTCTTTCCTTCTTCCAGATTCCCCTCCTTCTCAGCACAGATCTCCATCTCCATTGCTCGATCAGGCGGCTTCTTAGGCCTTGGAATTAGGATCTCTCCATTTGTTGAAGCCGACACCCCCTTTGACAAAGTTTTCGCCTTCTCGCCGCTCATCGTATAGTGCTATTAGTTTGTGAAAAAATTTGGCAAACCAATTAATTCACATTTCTCTTCATTTCTTTCTCCTTAATTTGCATGGAAGTGTTTCCTTTCCTTTGTGTTTTGTGAACCATGAGTTGAATTGAGTACAATTTTTGAATCTTATGCAGTTATATATTTCTTTGGTTTAATCTAGTCATATGATGATTTTGTTATCAATTTTCATTAATTTATTTCCACAATAAACTATTTTCTCAATACGATGTTTTGATTTTTGATTATACATTGATTTTCAATATCTGAAACAAATCTTCATTTACTAATATCAGATACTCCATTTGAGAGCATACAACAAGCATAATAACATGAAACTTGAGGCATTATCATGATTTTTTGCAAAATGCAATGTGTACGTAGATTTTTTGCCAATTTTATTAATATCTTTCCATTTTTCTTTCAAAGTCTTCCTTTATATCAAAATTGACTTGCAAATAGACACATGCATAAGCAAGTCTAGAATGACATTTAGATAAGTTGATGTAGAAAATAACAACGGTATCACATGAGTATCATAAGTCCCTAAATGCATCAAACGTTCATTTTAAAATGGTAGATCTCTATGATTAATAGATGGTATCATTAATATGTTAGATCTCTACAACCATTCCTTTTGGTAAAAAAATCGATAGCCAACATTGGTTTGCCATTATTTACTACCGCAAGTGGCCTCCAAGAAAACCATGGAGAAATGAAATGAAAACATTATGATATAAATATCATGACCATTTATGCGTTCATATATCACACAAAAATCTAAGAATAACATGAAAAGTTCTAAAGTGGTGATACCATAAGATTTTTGATACTGATACCTTACCAAGATATCAAGACGAGGAAGAGTTGCTTCAATAGGTATGTTTCTTGGAACGCTCAAGCAACCTTCACGCTAACCTTTTTATCCTTGTATGATTGCTCTCCCTATAAGAGAGATATGGCTAACTAACCGACCACTTGGCCATCTCATGCCCAAAGACAATCTATTCACATAATTGTGAATATACAACAAGCCTATCTTTTTACCCATGTCGTAAGGTATACAAGTCACACACAAGGGTTATGAGGATAATCAGGTTTTTACCCATTCGAACTTATCCCATAACATACCCTTAAAGAAATAATACGAGAATAATCAGGATTTGCCCATCCAAACTTATTCCTTTTAAATACAGGTTGGGATTTACCCATCCAACCTTCCGGGCCCAAGCCCGCAAACCAGCTCCTATCCGAGCCTCTCAGCCATTCATGAAAGATATGACACCAACAAGACCTAAGTCAAGTGTCCTCCACGGTGTCTTAGGGGTGTTCTTACTGAAAAAATACCATAACACACTATGTCCGTTCCCGACGCCCCAAATCCGCAATATCATTAGCCCATGAGGTTTTGTTTCATGCAATTAAATTCTTTTGTTAGCTCTTTAACAATTTATTCTGCCCATTGAATTTTAATTATACAATTAAAATTTAAATTTCTAAAATTAGGTTTTGTTTTAGGGGTTTTGTTTTTAGCCTACTGTTTGAGAAGTGTGTACCCAAGCCGAATTTGGTTTCCAGAGTGTGTCATATGGTTTCAAACTATATTTTCCGGTTAAAATGATATGTTACACGACTATATTCAGTAATCGTCACGCATCACAATAATAATTTCAAATCTCAACATCATTAATGATAATCCAGTATGGAATTTCAGCATGTTTTAGATTTCAGCTGTCTAATTAATTAACACGAAAATCACAACAATAATTATTCCTAAATATTGCCAAACCAGATTACATTCATCACAAACAATAATTAAAAAGTCTATCTTCTAAACATAATTTAGCATGCATCAAATCCTTACATCAACATCAAGATTCATGCTTTCATAAATTAAAGAACCATCAAAAACATAAAATTATGCCATCAAGATCAAATCTTTTCATATGAAATCATAAATTTAACACGTTGAGATTCATGATTTTGACATTAAACATGATTTAACATCATAAGAACATAACAAAATTCACCATCAAAGAATCTAAACCTCATTAAACATCACATGCTCTCTTAGGCAATTTCACAAACACCTTGAGGGCGTCCCATTACCCACCTTAGCCGAGCACCCCTAGGAAAATCCTAGGGCATATATGGCAACACGAGAAAACGACGAGAAATCACAATTTCAACGGAAAAATGACAAGATTTCTCAATACTTAAGAAAATAGCTCAAGAACACAAGAACAAGAAAGAGAGATAGGAAGGAAGAACCACTCACTTGATTAGGAAGAAGAAGGGAGAAAGAAACTCCCGAAGACGGCCTCCAAAATCTGGCACACGAGAGGCGGCGGTGGCGGCTTGGCTCCTAAGGGAGGCGACGGCTCCAAGGGGGGGGGGGGGCTTCTCCTGTCTAGCTTCTCCAATCAATTTGTGCGGCTCCACAAGGGAGCCGCCTAGCCTTAGGGGGGATTTTATAATCCCCTCCCAAATCCCCATCTACACCCTATCCCTTTAGCTAACTCGCATTCGCCTCAAACCTGGATCCAAAACTTGCTAACCACAAACATCAATGCAAATTTAATTTATATGTAAAGAAAACACATAACTTATGTTTCTACTTACTCGAGCTCTCAAGCTCGCACCGGACCATGAGTCGACTCAGCTCGACCTCGAATCATCCCACTAGACTGGCAACACAAAATGAATAATAGAAATTCGCCATAATATCTCAGATATTACAAATAATTATAAACCCAATTAATAATGATCTATTACAATTATATCACAACTAGATTAATTAACTAACATATTGCGGCATGGAAGCCCTGTCGTTATCGTCGAAGCGGCCACATCGCCTCACATACTGAGAATACATGCTATTATAGTGAGTATACCTGACTGTATACTAAGTATACATGATAATAATGTTGTATTTAACTGAAGATCAATTTTTGATCCAAATATACTCTCTATAAATATAGATATATCTCATTTCTATCAAATAATTATCTTTTAATTCAAATATACTATCTCTAAATAGAGGTATATACTCAGTTTCTATCAAAATATACTCTTTTTTAATTCAAATATACTCTCTAAACACATATATATACCCAGTTTCTATCCAAATATACTCTCTTTAAGTCCAAATATACTTTTTCTAAATATAGATATATATCCATTTTCTATCAAATATACTTTCTTTTTATCCAAATACACTCTCTTTAAATCTATAGATATATCCATTTTCTATCAAAAATATACTATTTTTAATCCAAATATACTCTCTTTAAATATAAGTATACCCATTTTGAGAAAATCGAGCATTCTTGGATTTTTTTTACATTATATTGAAAATATGAATAAGGCTATTGTTGTCATTTTCAATATTGTACTAAAGTAACAAGCCATTGTTAGTCCAAATTGGAGTTACATGAAAATGAGTCTGGTGTACTGTCCCAAGACATTACTCTTATCTTGTCCAAGATATTTTTTTGCAAACGAATACAAGACAATGAGTGTTGTCCAGTACTGTATCTTAAAATTATGCAAAATGAACGAACCCTAAGTTGAGAATTTAAAATTCAATTTACACATTTAATATTTGAATTCACATTTAACATATCATTTCTAGATTTTGAGTCTCTAATTTCCATCTTCAATCGATCAAAAGAATCATCATTTGAAAGTTTCAAACAAAGTTTTAATTCTACATTTTCCAATTGTAACTCATGCATATAATTAAGAATTTTGGATTCTTTCTTCTTAATCTTTTTTTTTCAAAAGCAATCTCAAGCAATTTTATATTCTTGTGGGGTCACAATCATTTGAATCTAAAGTATCTGAGCTGGACTAGCACATTGAGACCGGTTAGATCAGGCTCGATTATGCCCATACACACTCATAAACCAGACTCAATTAAGCCAATTACAACCTAGTCCGGGGGCTCCATACGGCCATACAAAGACACTCACACCATTCATTTACTACCAGAGATTCAGTAGTAATGATCCCAACATCTCCAAGATAAACCTCGATCCATTTCGAGTATATTCTCGCGAGATTTAGGGATGCATCATCACCCCGAGACATCCCTAACCTGCACTATGGGCCCGTTTGGTTCGCAAACTGCTCATCACAGGACACCAGACAGGGACAAGGACAGGACATCAGATGTCCTGGAACAATAGCTATACCGTGTTTGTTTCGTCAAGAACAGGACACGATATTCCGTTCTATCCTGCGTTTGTTTCTCTATAACAAAGTATTATATATGACAAATGACTAAAATACCCTTGTAAATTACTCTTAAAATTAATTAATATATAGTATCAAATACTTTAATACAATAAGAAGTTTTAGTTTAACTAATAAGTGTTCAACTAATTTTCAATTAACCTAAAAGTATAACAATAGGATAACCGAAAAATATAAAAATTATACCAAACGATTTCCAATCTAAAATCTGACACCACCATCGCGTTCAGCACGCGAAAATTTACAACTTTGGTATTCACCTCGACTCGATCCGACGATTCTACGATCAAAGGAAGGGGTAATTTTGATAATTGCAGCCCTTGTCCTCCGCCCGATTTCGGTGTACCGAGAAATTTCTCGGTACACCAAAATGGGTGGAAATCCTATCCCGGACAAGGAGAAGTCCTTGTCCTGAAGCTTCTTTTGCAAACCAAACGTGGGACATGGGCGGATGTCCAGTCCAGTCCCCCGTTTTTTAGCAAACCAAACGGGCCCTATAAATAGACATGACACACATCAAGTATATTCTTGATTCAAATTTCATACCCACCATATGGAATTCCTTCTTCCTCGAGTGTCAAAGTGTCTTTGTAGGTCCCCTCCCACCGGAGTAGCACACCAACCCGCATCATACCGTGCCCACCATGGATCCGAGTAAATCTTACCTACCTCATCGTGGTAGGTACCCAGAGTCAGGCGAACGCTACTGCACATAGGCAGCAACCTAGCAGCATCATTCCCCCCCGCCTAGAGATGCTAACATGACTAGGAGTGATGCTTCGATGCCCGCTAACCCAACACCAGAAGAGCTATGACGCCTGATCGTCAATCTCCAAGCACAGAACAAAAGGTTAACAACCCAAGTCGAGGTGCTGATGCAGTCAAAAGAACAACACCCGATCGAGCGCAAACACCGCCGCTCAGAACATGGCGAAGATAATAATCTCGAAAGAATTGGGAGGCCGACCTCTGCCTTTCAAGACGAGGTCTCCCACACATACTACCAGAGAGAAGAGGAGGGAACTAGGGCCGCAGAGGTCGTTCCTCCCCCCGCCGTCGATTCAGGGCCTTTCATCGAGCACATTATGACAGTTCATCTTCCCAACAACTTCAAATTATCAACCACTCTTCAACCTTACGACTGGACAGGTGATCGGCGAAGGGTCTCGAGTCGACATCACATTTGAACGCAAAGTATCTTTATTGTTAAAGTTAGCTTAATCTGAGCTGGACTAGTACATTGGGCTTGGTCAGATTAGGCCCGATTACGCCCACACTCATGAACCAGACTCAATCAAGCCAATTACAACCTATCTTGGGGGCTCCACCCGGCCATAAAAGTTCACCCACATCATTCTTTTATTACCAGGGATTCGACAGTAATGAGCCCGACATCTCCGCGATAAATCTCGACCCATTCCGAGCATATTCTCTCAAGATTCAGGGAGACACATCACCCTGAGACATCCCTAACCTACACTATAAACAAATATGATGCACATCAGGTATACTCTTGATTCCAATTCTACACCCATTGTAAGTCGAATGGCCACACTAGAGGGAGGGGGGGCGGTGAATAGTGTGTTTACTAATCTTTAACCTACATTCGATTTTAATCGTTTCTATAATCATTAGGTTAATGCTCAATTAAATAAGATAAATGCGGAAGTGAATAAATAAGTAATCAACACACAAAGAATCAATGCTAACACAATGAGAAATATATTGGTTCGGCCTCAATGCCTACTCCACTACCTAAGTACCCCACTTAGGATTTCAAACTCCAGTTTACTAGATTAAGTGTATCATACAAGAGGATTTACAAGCTAAGGCATCAACTCTCACACCCGAGGATTACTCACACCCCAGAGTACCTCTAACACATCTTTGTAAGCGAAATGGCAACACTAGAAGGAGGGGGGGGGGTGAATAGTGTGTTAACTAAATTAATTAGCCTAAATTCCAATTTTAATCATTTACTTAGATTGTTTAGGCAATTTACAATTCGATGATTGGAGGTGTAGACGCTACCAACTCTAGAGCCATTTCAAGATCGAGACAAGGTGTAGAAGAGATGGTGAAATCTCAAGCTACGAATCCGCTCTGATACCAAATGTAAGCGAAATGGCAACACTAGAGGGGGGGGGGGGGGTGAATAGTATGTTAAATAAATAAATTAGCCTAAATTCCAATTTTAATCGTTTATTTAGATCGTTTAGACAATTTGCAATTCGATGATTGGATGCGGAAGCGATAAATAATTAAGCAATCAATATAAACAAGTATAACAATGCTAACACGAGAATTTATAGTGATTCGGCCCCAATGCCTACTCCACTACCTAAGCACCCCGCTTAGGATTTCCAAACTAGTTTTACTAGATTAATTTTTATTTTCCTTACACAGAGGACTTTGACTTGAAGAGTCTCACTCTCGACCTAAGGTACTTCCACACCCGAAAGTCTCCGCCTTCTTATCGAGAGCACTCTTCCACCTCAACCCTAAGGGACAACTTGACTAATCCTAGTAACAACTAATTTTACAAAAGTGGCTTTATACCTAACACCAGGTAACCACTTATACCCACAAGACCTAACAGCCTAGGTCTTACAAACTCAACCTCAAAGAAACGATAAAATAATAGTTAAAAATACAAGTGAAAAGAGCTTAAGATAAAACCAAGATTATCTACTCTTTTCCAAGCCTTGTAGCCTCCAACTCGCCAGTGAATGTGCTTTAAGTTGAAGCCGAGTTGAGGAGCAGTTGGTGCTTGAACACGAACTTGACAGAAGAACAGAGCGCTCTGCAAACGATCTTTGGAAGACTTAAATCCCTTCTTAAATGCTCAATAAAATCTATGAGAGTGAAGGAAGATGATTAAAAGAAGTTATATGAGGTATATTTATACCCTCATCAAGAAACGACAGCTCAACGGATAGTTTTCTATCCGTTGCAGGCCACCGGTCGATTGGTCGGTTGATCGATCGATCGACCGGTCATTCGACCACTGCTCTTCTCTCTGTGGTCGGTCGACCGCGCAGACGCAAATCCTTCGATCCCATATTCGGTCGACCAGTCGGTCGATCGACGCGATCTTGCGTCTTCAGCAAACGCAGGTTGATCGACCGACAGAGCTACTGCCCATTTTGGGCTTCGATCGGTCGATCGCCCGGTCGACCAAAGTAGTTGCTGCCTCTTTTCGGCACTGTTCGGTGGACCGACCGATCGATCGAAATGGTTGGTGCCATTTTCCTTACCCTATTCGGTCGACCGAACTTAGGCTGAATTAAATTTTCAGCCCATTTTCTTCCGCGCTTCATTTTCGAGTTTCAGCTTTCAACGAGCATCAACATGGAGAGCTATCATGTGATCTTTGAGCCCGTCCAATGCGACTTTGGTGCACTCATCGATCTTCGAGAAATTCCACGATGAACCCGAGCGCGACAATCAATGTCCTTCAGATTTTCCGATTTCTTCTGATTTATCTGATCGAGGACATCGAACGCTAATTGATATGGAACCTGAAAGATATTCTCAATGAAATCATTAGTCCCATGTTTGTTATCATCAAAACTGAGATTAAGACTAAGATTGAAAACCTAAAGCCAACATTCTCCCCCTTTTTGATGATGACAAACATCCTTAAGAAAATATATTCATTAAAGCATTAAAGGATATCAATTAAGGGATTTCTACCCATATCAACATGCATATCTATGAACATAAGCTCCCCCTATCTATATGTATGTATTTCCTATATTTTTCTCCCATTTACTTATAGTTTTCTCCCTAATTTTCCTATACATTTCTCCCCCTTTTGATATTAATAAAAAAAGGCAAGAAAGGTCAATTTAGTCAAAGGGATGAAGAACACATATTTTTTCATTAAGTTGAGACTCTAAAGTTATTTTTCATGAAACATGACAATCTCAATCAAAGGGATGAAAAAACAAATATTTGATATGGACCAAAATTCATACATGATATGTTTAAAAACTAAGTATTTGAATTCAAAATTAAATCATGTATGTTCTCATATGACATTTTTGATTTCATCGAAACTTTCAAAAAACCAAGATCTAATCATTTGAAGCATGTTTTGAGAAGTTTGAAATGAAAATAATATCATTTGATCCAAATATGAACTTAGCACATTTTCATTTAAAATAAGCATGAAAACATGAAAATGCTAAGTGTCAAATTTTGCTATCTACTCATGTTTTCTCATATTTAGGCATCTAGACATCAAACATGAGAGAATGTAAGTTTATGAATCAAGTTTGGGCTTAAGATGAAATTTCTAAGTCACTTTGTTGACTTAGGTCAAGGTATATACTTCTAGTTTTCACAAATCAAAATTTTTAAATCTATACAACATCATATTTTCGATGAAAAACTTTGGTACCAATTTTTGGATGAAAATTTTGATACCAAATATTGAATGGTCATTTGAAATGCATGAATAAAGTTTGAACTCAAAGGAATTTTCAAAGACCTTTTTTTTCATCCTATATTGATTTTAATAAACACATGGATATTTCTAGCTATCATCCAAGATATCAAAATCATTTCTAGGAATGATTTTACTCAAGAAATTGTGTGAATGATACTAGAAATGGAATCCAAATAGTTTACATGAGTTTTCATTTGAAGTTTTTGAAGAAAGATCAAAGTATCGAAAGGATTGATATCTCAAATAAGTGATACTTTGAGTTTTCGAAGTTCAACTTCAAAATTCCATTTTAAATCAGATTCTTGATGAAACTTGTTGGAATTTTTACTGATAAAATTATATTTTTCAGTGAATGTGTAGTTTTAAGAATCACCTAAAAAAGATTTTTCTATATTTCTCTAGAAATAACTGAAATTGATACCAATTATAGGTTGGGATATTTTTGTAATTTTCAGTTATTCTTAAAACTTCTTCAATTTTCATTCAAACTTTCATGACATCACATGATGGTCATGTAAAGAGTATATGTCAAGTCTGGAATAAAAATTATGTCCTTAAGTCAAGATATCAACATAACATGGTTTCATTCAAAACTAAACTAGTTTTTATGAAACTTGCTAAGTTTTAATCTTAACATTTACTCATGATTTTTCAAAATTAAATATATCGATACCTAACATGAGTAAATCTAAACATGTTCCACAAATATGAATTGAAAATGAAACCTCTAGGTCAACTTGTTGACTTGAGTCAACTTGGTTCAAGAGAGGTAAGCATGAATTGACCTCTATGTCATTTTATCCACATCTATATGAATTTTTCACTCTAAGTGCTTGGAAATATGTCATACCTATTCCTAAACATGTTTATGAAGTTTTGGACTTTAAAATAAAGTGTCCAAGATAATTTGTTGAATTGGGTCAAACCTTTTTCAAGCTTAAGTCCACTAATGTGATCTAGTTATCACATTTTCATCTACACAAGAATTTTCAAGATTGAACATCTAGAATCATATCATGTGTGTATCTAAACATGTTCATTGGGTGTTTACTCAAAATGAGGTCTCTAATATGAGTTTTAACCTAGAGCAAGTTTCATTCAATCAAGATATTATGAAATTGCCTAAGTTATCAAAATATTTTCATACTCATGAAATTTCATATATTTGTCATGCAAAAACAATCATGAGTATAAAGATATCATTAAAGCATGAATATTCAACTATTATGCCAAGATTTTTGTAAAATTAAATTCATACATTTTTCTTGAAAATTTGCCCAACTTTTCATATCCTTTTTCATTTTTTTTTAGATAGCATAGCCTTTCATTTTCATTCACAACTTGCAAGTAGACATCATTAGTATCCTAATGAAATAATATGTCGACTAGCAAGCTACCATACTAAATAGCACAAGTTTAATGCAAAGTTTCATTAAAAGAAAATTCAACCTATGCTAGATAGAAAAGATTTATTTCAATGAGGATATCATGATATCAAAATGAATCTAAGAAGATATCAAGATGTGAAACATTTGAGGAATAAGATCCCTTATCATGTTAAACTAGTTTGGACTTACAAGAAGGTCTATACTAGTAAATATCAACCTAGAGCAAGTTTCATTTAATGAAATTTGCCTAAGTGCTAAGATTCTACATACTCATAAAAATTCAAGTATTTAACATGCAATTCTAATCATGAGTATAGAAACACAATTTAAGCTTAAGTATTGAGGTCTAACACTAAGATTTTGAATTTATCAAAGTTATACCTTATTCATGATAATTTGCCAAACTAATCTTTTTCTTCCTAATTATTAGCCTTCCTAAAATACTTATAACTTGCAAGTAAGCTACACTAATTTTTTTAGAGAAAATATAGCTACTTAGCAAGCTAACCAAACCAAATAGCAAAGAGATTCAAATATCATTTTGAAAGTCCACTTTGCTAAATAGTTTGAAATTCGTTTCAAATGAAATCGAGTAATATCAAAATGAATTTTAAGAAATCACAAAAATAATATAAATGAAAATATGATCTTCAACCCTTCCTATTGGTTGAAAACCGAAAGGCCACAACGAGCATACGATTTAGAACCGCAAGGTTGCATGAGCCCATTACAGGCTACATAGGTCTCCGAAGAGACCGGAAATCAAAAATTAAAAAGCATTTTTGAAACTTATTAAGAGTGGAAAACTACTAACATTAAGCATATATCAAAACTCCAACTATAGTTTAAGCAAGTGAGTATAGGAGATGATACCAGAGTATTTGATGCCAACTTTACCATAGGCATCATGATGATTTGAAGTTGCAACCTCTTGGAGATTTCTCATTTAGATCCAAGGTCAACTCAATTCTTCAATTTCCTTTACCCTTGTGTGGTTGCTCCCCCTACAAAAGAAGATGAGATCTTTGGTACCCAAATGACTTTGGGTCCTTAGGGGTTAGATGGCCTAGGGATCCAAAGTATCTTAGCAATACTTGGATTTCTTTTAAATGCACAATCATGAATGGCATGACCATATATACCACAACAAAACAATATCCATTAAATTTCCTTTTGTTTTTGCTATGGACATGAGCTTTATTATTAGAATGCTTGTCATGTGAAACATGATGAGTATGAGCATTCTTGGAAACATCATTCCTCTTCTTATGATCATGAGGTTTAAAAGTAGAATGTTTAACATGAGATTTAACATTAGCATGAACATTCCTTTTTGAAAAATTATTTCTATTAAAATTCTTAAATAAGTAAATATTTTTCATTTTATTCATTTTCTTGAAGGAAGTTGAGTTTATCAAATTATGTACTTCCTTGTTCAAAACCAAAATCTCATCTTTCAAAACTTCAATTGACTTATGCATGACATATAATTGAGATTTCAAAATATTATTCTCACTTACGATTTTTGAATTCTCAAATTTTAAATTTTCATTTTCAAGCTTTAGATCCTTAAGCTCAAAATTCAATCCATCATGTCATAAATCAAATGAGTTAGATTTCAATTTCTCATTTCTCGCTTTAAGTCCTTAAGCTTAAGTTTTAAGTTTTCATGGCATGGATCAAAAAATCTAGTCTTTAATTTTTCATTTTCTACTTCCAAGGCATGCACATGTGAACTAAGCTTAGAGTTTCCCTTTTTTAAATTTCTATTTTCCTTGTCCTTTTTAACCATCAAGGCATACATGATTTTATACTCATCCATCAATTCATCAAAATCATGAGAACTAGGTGAGTTAATACTAACATTATTATTAACATGACTAGAAGAAGTGGAGTGTACCTTATTGTTATCATTCATGAGGCATTCTTTTGAGATGGCTTCATAGTCATGAAAGGAGGATGCTTCACTTGAGTAAGATGATGTTGAAGCATTTGACTTCCTCTTTGCCTGGTTCTTCATGGTAGGGCAATTCTTCCTTACATGCCATTTCTCTTGGCACACATGACAAATCACCTTTCTCTTTCGGCTTTTAGTGCTCCTATGACTGGAGACACTTTGGGCTTCAAAAACCATGTTAGCATTGGAAGGATGACCATTGTTATCACTACCTTCATTAAAAGTTTCTAATTCCTCGGTTTTAGCATAATCATATAATATATTTAAGCAAGCCCAAATATCAAATGCGAAAGTACAATGCATGATTTTTTCAAATATATTATTTCCCAAAGAACAATATATGCAATTTGTTGCTTTAGCATTTAACTCAAACATGCTAATTTGTTCTTGGGTCCCTGCATTCATATTTTCCTTAGGTTCAACATATTTTATCTTAACCATATTAAAAACACCTAAACCTTGAGTCTTTAGAAAAGTGTACATTCTACCATTCCAAAGACCAAAGTTAGACTCATCGAACCTAGGAGGTGTAGACGCTACCAACTCTAGAGCCATTTCAAGATCGAGACAAGGTGTAGAAGAGATGGTGAAATCTCAAACTACGAACCCGCTCTGATACCAAATGTAAGCGAAATGACAACACTAGAGGGGGGGGGGTGGTGAATAGTGTGTTAAATAAATTAATTAGCCTAAATTCCAATTTTAATCGTTTACTTAGATCGTTTAGACAATTTGTAATTCGATGATTGGATGCGGAAACGATAAATAATTAAGCAATCAATATAAACAAGTATAGCAATGCTAACACGAGAATTTATAGTGATTCGGCCCCAATGCCTACTCCACTACCTAAGCACCCCGCTTAGGATTTCCAAACTAGTTTTACTAGATTAATTTTCATTTCCCTTACACAGAGGACTTTGACTTGAAGAGTCTCACTCTCGACCTAAGGTACTTCCACACCCGGAAGTCTCCGCATTCTTATTGAGAGCACTCTTCCACCTCAACCCTAAGGGACAACTTGCCTAATCCTAGTAACAACTAATTTTACAAAAGTGGCTTTATACCTAACACCAGGTAACCACTTATACCCACAAGACCTAACAGCCTAGGTCTTACAAACTCAACTTCAAAGAAACGATAAAATAATAGTTAAAAATACAAGTGAAAAGAGCTTAAGATAAACCAAGATTATCTACTCTTTTCCAAGCCTTGTAGCCTTTAACTCGCCAGTGAATGTGCTTTGAGTTGAAGCCGAGTTGAGGAGCAGTTGGCGCTTGAACACGAACTCGACAGAAGAACAGAGCGCGCTGCAAACGATCTTTGGAAGGCTTAAATCCCTTCTTAAATGCTCAATAAAATCTGTGAGAGTGAAGGAAGATGATTAAAAGAAGTTATATAAGGTATATTTATACCCTCATCAAGAAACTACAGCTCAACAGATAGTTTTCTATCCGTTGCAGGCCACCGGTCGATTGGTCGGTCGACACCGACCGATCGACCGACCGATCGACCGGTCATTCGACCACTGCTCTTCTCTCTGTGGTCGGTCGGCCGATGGGTCGACCGCCCAGACGCAAATCCTTCGATCCCGCATTCGGTCGATCGACCGACAGAGCTACTGCCCATTTTGGGCTTCGATCGGTCGACCGCCCGGTCGATCGAAGTAGCTGCTGCCTCTTTTTGGCACTGTTCGGTGGACCGACCGATTGACCGAAATGGTTGGTGCCATTTTCCTTACCCTATTCGGTCGACTGCCGGGTTGACCAAACTTAGGCTGAATTGAATTTTTAGCCCTTTTTCTTCTGCGCTTCATTTTCGTGTTCCGGCTTTCAACGAGCATCAACATGGAGAGCTATCATGTGATCTTTGAGCCCGTCCAATGCGACTTTGGTGCACTCGTCGATCTTCGAGAAATTTCGTGACGAACCCGAGCGCGACGATTAATGTCCTTCTAATTTTCCAATTTCTTCCGATTTATCTGATCAAGGACATCGAACGCTAATTGATATGGAACCTAAAAGATATTCTCAATGAAATCATTAGTCCCATGTTTGTTATCATCAAAACCGAGATTAAGACTAAGGTTGAAAACCTAAAGCCAACACTCTTCTCCTAAGGACTACACTATTGATCCTAGCAAACTAAGTTTATACCTGTAGATTTAAGCCTCTAAACAAAGACTACCATCATATACACAAACCTTGCACTCTAGGTTATCACAAACTCAAATACAATGAGAATAAGAACAATATACAACAATAATGGAGCAATAAATAGGACCGACATGGCTTATAGCTCCCAACGCCGAAGTCAGAGCAGAATCCCACCACTGAGGAGTGTAAGAGGTGACCAAGATGGCTGCAGAGCAAGTCAAGCGAGCACCGAGATCTGTGGGGTCATCGACCACATAGATGGAAGATTCATCAGAGGAGGTGAGACGAGCTCGGTTCGAAAGAAGTCGCCGAGCCATCATGGCGATCGATGATGTGACCCGCCCATAGAGGCCTCATGTCCGAACCCTGGTAATATATCAATTTTTATGAATCCGATTTCTAGGGAATTGATAAAAATTTACATGACCCTGTCGTCATTTTTGTAATTGCTGGTGACTTCCTTGTCGAGAAAGTTCTAGTGGACCAGGAGAGCTTAGTACGTAGACACTATATTCTACCCGATTTTCAGAAAGATGCAGCTGATCAAAGCCTCCCTCCATCCCTACTGTAGACAAAATGGCAACACTAGAGGGGGGGGGGTGAATAGTGTGTTAACTAAATTAATTAGTCTAAGTTCAATTTTTGTCGTTTCTCAAATCATTTAGGCAATTTACGATTGAATGATTTGATGCGGAAGCGATATAAACAATTAAGCACAAGCAACAATAAATAACAATACTAAAACAGTAATTTATAGTGGTTCGGCCCCAATGCCTACTCCACTACCTAAGCACCCCGCTTAGGATTTCCAAACTAGTTTAACTAGATTAAATCAGTTTCCCTTACACAGAGGACTTTGACTCGAAGAGTCGCACTCTCGACCTAAGTCACTTCCACACCCGGAAGTCTCCGCCTTCTTACCGAGAGCACTCTTCCACCTCAACCCTAAGGGATACCTCAACTAATCATAGTAAAAACTAATTTTACACAAGTGACTTTACACATTCACAACAAGGTAACAACTTTCACACAAGACCTAAACAGCCTAGGTATTCACACACACAAATTCAAAGTAAACAGATTTAAATAACAGTTAAAATTATAATGAAAAAAGCTAAAGGATAAAACAAGATTAACTGCTCTTTTCAGGCCTTCAATCCTTCAACTTGCTGGAAGCTGAATCTTGTGTTGCAGCAGAGTTGAGGGAAGCAGTTGGCGCTTGAAGAAGAACTCGATGGAAGAGTAGAGCGCGCTGCAATCGATCGTTGGAAGGCTTAAATAACTTCTAAAATCCTCAATTAAATCTGTAAGAGTGAAGTGAGAGAGGGTTAGATGAGTTATATGAATGATATATATAACCTCTCCAGGAAACGACACCTCAACGGATAGAAAACTATCTATTGCAGACGCTCGGTCGATTGGTCGGTCGATCGATCGATCGACTGCTTGAACGACCGCTGCCTTCCTCACTGTGTGCAGTCGACCGACGGGTCGACCACCCAGACGCAAGACTTCGTTCCCACAATCCGGTCGACCCATCGATCGACCGACGTAGGGGAAGCAGAGATGCGTGATCGTGCGATCCTCAATTCGGTCGACCACTAGGGCTACTACCCATTTTTGGCCTCTGTCGGTCGACCGAAGTAGCCACTACTAGTTTTTGGCAGTGTTCGGTTGACCGACCGGTCGGCTGAATTGGCTACGGCCAATTTCTTACACTCTTCGGTCGACCGACCGATCGACCGAACAAAGGCTGATATTAATTTTTCAGCCCTTTTCTTGCGTGCTTCATTTTCGAGTTTCAGCTTTCAACGAGCATCAACTTGGCGAGCTTTTCATTTGATCTTTGGACTCGTCCAATGCGACTTTGGTGCACTCGTCGAGCTTCGAGAAATTTCCGCGATGAACCCGAGCGCGATGATCAATGTCCTTTCGATTTTCTGATTTCTTTCGATTTTTCAGATCGAGGACATCGAACGCTAATCGATATGGAACCTGAAAGATTTTTCGACGAAATATTAGTTCCATGTTTGTTATCATCAAAACCGAGATTAAGAGATTAAGACCAAGGTTAAAAACCTAAAGCCAACAATCTCCCCCTTTTTTATGATAACAAACATCCTTAAGAAAATATATACATTAAAGCATAGAGGATATCATCCAAGGGATTTCTCCCCCTATCAACATGCATATTTATGAAAATAAACTCCCCCTATCTATATGCATGAATTTCCTATATTTTCCTCCCATTTACCTATAATTTTCTCCCCAATTTTTCTATACATTTCTCCCCCTTTTTTTAATACATTTCTCCCCCTTTTGACATCAATCAAAAAGGGCAAGAAAGGTCAATCTAGTCAAAGGCATGAAGAACAAATATTTTTTCATGAAGTTGAGACTCTAAAGATTTTTCATGAATCATGAAAATCTCAACCAAAGGGATGGAAAACAAAATATTTAATATGAAACTTAATTTATACATAATATTTTCAAAACTAAGTATTTGAATTCAAAATTAAATCATGTATGTTCTCATATCTTTTTCATGGCATTTTAGATTTCATTCAAACTTTCAAACTATCAAGATATGGTCATTTAGATCATGTATATTAAGTTTGAAGTGAAAACTAATGTCATTTGATTCAAATATGAACTTAACACATTTTCATATAAAATAAGCATGAAATCATGAAAATGGTAAGTATCAAATTTTGCCATCTACTCATGTTTTCTTAAACTTAGGCATCTAGACATCAAACATGAGAGAATGTAAGTCTATAAATCAAGTTTGGGCTTAAAATAAGGTTTTTAAGTCACTTTGTTGACTTAGGTTAACCTATACTTTAGGATTTGAAATACCAATTGTTGGATGAAAATTTTTGATACCAATTATTGAATGGTCATTTGAAATGCATGTATCAAATTTGAACTCAACATGAATTTTCTAAGTTCATTTTTCATCCTATATTGATTTTAATAAACAAATGGATATTTCTAGCTATTATTCAAATTATGAAAATCATTTCTAGAATGATTTCACTCAAGAAATTGTGTGAATCATATTTGAAAATTGAATCAAAATGGTATACATGAGTTTTCATTCGAAGTTTTTGAAGAAAGATCAAAGTATCAGAAAGATTAATATTTCAAATAAATGATATTTTGTGTTTTCAAAATCTAACTTCAAAATTCTATTTTAAATTAGATTCTTGATGAAACTTTTTGAAATTTTTACTGATAAAACTAGATTTTTCAGTGAATGTGTAGTTTCAAGAATCATCTAAAAATGATTTTTTTATATTTATCTAGAAATAACTAAAAATGTTACCAATTGTTGGGTGACATGACATTTTATTAATTTTCAGTTATTCTTAAAGCATGTTCAATTTTTATTCAAACTTTTATGACACTATAAAGTGATCATGAAAAGAGTGTATATCAAGTTTGAAATGAAAATTATACCCTTAAGGTTAAGATATTAACCTAGCATGGTTTCATTCAAAACTAATTAGTTTTTATGAAACTTGCTAAGTTTCAATCTTATCATTTACTCATGATTTTTCAAACTTAAACCTATGGATACCTAACATGAGTAAATCTAAACATGTTCCCCAAATATGGATTGAAAATGAGACCTTTAAGTCAACTTGTTGACTTGGGTCAACTTGGTTCAAAAGAGGTTTTCATGAAACCACCTCTATGTCATTTTATCCATATCCATATGAATTTTTCATTTTAAATGCATGGAAATATGTCATCCTTATTCCTAAACATGTTTATGAAGAGTGGACTTAAAATGAAGTGTCTAAGTCGATTTGTTGACTTGGGTCAAACTTCTCCAGCTTAAGTAATCTAAATTGACTTAGTTTTCAATTTGCTCAATCTCTTATTAATTTTTAATTTTAAGCAAATGACAACTAATCATTAACACACATAAACATGTTCATCCACTTTACAACTTAAAATGAAGTCTCTAAAAAATATCAACCTAGTCCGATTTCATAAATATCATGATATCATGAAATAAGCTAAGTTATCAAGATTTTTCCTACTCATGAAAATTCAAATATCTATCATGCATAATCAATCATGAGCATAGAGAAGTTATTTAAGCATGAATATTCAATTATTATACTAAGATTTTTGCAACGTTAAAACCATACATTAGTCTTTAAATTTTTTGCCAAACTTGTCATTTACTTTTCACTTTTCTTTATGATAGCATAGCTTTCCTATGTTTACCATTTTCTTAACTTGCAAGTAGGCTTCATTAGTATCAAAATGAAATTATATGTCAACTAGCAAGCTAACATACTTAATAGCACAGGTTCAATGCAAAGTTTCATTTAAACACCTTAACCTATGCTAGATAGTAAAGATTCATTTTAAGGAGATCAACATGATATCAAAATAAATCTAAGGAATCTTAATATGTGAAACATTTAAGGAATAAGGTCCCTAATCATGTTTAACTAGTTTGGACTTAAATGAATGTCTCTAATAGTTAGTATCAACCTAGAGCAAGTTTCATTCAATGAAATTTATCTAAGTACTAAGATTTTACCTACTCATGAAAATTTAAGGGTTTAACATGCAATTTTAATCATGAGTATTGAGACATTATTTAAGCTTAAGCATTGGGGTATAACATTAAGATTTGAATTTATCAAAGCTATATCTTATTCATGATGATTTAGCCAAACTAATCCTTTTTTATTCTAATAAGCCTTCCTAAAATACTTATAACTTGCAAGTATACTTTATTAATAGAAAATGAAACCAAATTTACATGCAAGCTATCAAACTAAATAGCGAAGTGAAAAATCAAGTATCATTTTTCAAATTCAACTTCACTAAATAACATGGATTCATTTTCATATAAATCATTCATGAAAACAAAATGAATCAAGAGATCTCAAAATATGAAAAGTAAGATCTCCAACCCTTCCTATTGGTTGAAAATCGAAAGCCACAATTAGCCTACGATTTAAAACCGCAAGGTCGCATGAGCCCATTACAGGCTACATAGGTATCCGAAGAGACCGAAGATCAAAAAATAAAAAATCATTTGAAATATATTAAGAGCGAGGAAATTTTACTAATATTAGGCATATATCAAACTCCAACTCTAATTTAAACAAGAGGTATAGGAGATGATACCAAAGTGTTTGATGCCAATTTTACCTAAGGCATCTAGATGAAAGCTTGAAGTTGCAACCATAAGGGATTCTTCATTCAACTCTTGGCCAACTTCAACACATCACTTTTCTCTACCCTTGTGTGGTAGCTCCCTCTACAAGAGAGTAAGAACCCTTTGGTACCCAAATGGCTTTGGGTCCTTGGGGGTTAGTTGGCCTAGGTATCCAAAATGTCTTAGCAACACTTGGATTCTTCTTAAATGCACAATCATAGATTGCATGGCCATATGTACCGCAACAAAAACAATGTCCATGAAACTTTTTCTTTTCATTTTTAACATGGACATGAGATTTATTTTTAGAATGCTTCTTACTTGAATTAAGATGAGCATGAGCATTCTTGAGAGAAACATTCATCTTTTGAACATGAGGTTTGATGTTAGAATACTTGATATGAGAAGCATGATGTGCATAAGCATTCATGAAAGAAACATTTATTTTTCTAAAATTCTTAAAAGATGAACTACTGGATAGATTATTAACTTTCTTATTTAGAAAAACAACCTCATTTTTCAAGTCGTTCATGGATTTTTGAATAGCATGCAATTGAGTTTTCAACATGCTATTTTCCTTCTTTAAGATGTCATTTTTATTTTTTAAATCCTTAGTGTCAACACTTAAGGTATCATGGCATGGATTGGAGACACTAATTTTTAGCTTCTCATTTTCTAATTCTAGAGCATGCACATGTGAACTAAGTCTAGAATTCTCACTTTTAATCCTTTTGTTTTCCTTATCCTTTTTCAAGAGCAAGGAATACATGATTTTATACTCATCCATTAATTCATCAAAATTATGAGATCTAGATGAGTTAATACTATCATTATTATTAACATGACTAGAAGGAGATGAGAGTACCTCATTATTATCATTCATGAGGTAAGCTTTTGAAGTGACTTCATAGTCATGGCAAGAGGATGCTTCATTTGAATAAGATGATGGTGTGGAAGCATTTGACCTCTTCCTTGCCTTGTTCTTCATGGAAGGGCAATTTTTCTTCACAAGCCCCTTTTCCTTGCATGCATGACACACTTCCTTCCTTTTTCGGCACTTGGAGCTATTCCTTTGACTAGAAGAGCTATGTGCATCAAAACCAAGATTAGTGGTAGGTGAATGACCATTGTCATCACTACCTTCATTAGAAGTGCCAATCTCTTCGGTCTTTGCATAATCATATAACATGTTTAGAGTTGCCTAGATATCAAAAGCTGAAGTACAATGCATGATCTTTTCAAAGATATTATTTTCACAAGAACAATATATGCAATTTGTTGCATTAGCATTTAATTCAAACCTATTAATTTGTTCTTGTGTCCATGCATCCATGTTTTCCTTAGGTTCAATATATTTGATTTTTACCATGTTAAAGACACCTAAACCTTGAGTCTTTAGGAAAGTGTACATTCTACTATTCCAAAGACCAAAGTTAGACTCATCGAACCTAGGAGGTGTAGACGCTACTAACTCTAGTGCTATTTCAAGATTGAGACTAGATGTAGAGGAGACGATGTAATCTCAATCTACGACCTGTTCTGATACCAAATGTAGGCGAAATAACAACACTAGAGGGGGGGGGGGGTGAATAGTGTGTTAACTAAATTAATTAGCATAAATTCAATTTTAGTCATTTCTCAAATCATTTAGGTAATTTACGATTGAATGATTTGATGCGGAAGCAATATAAACAATTAAGCATAAGCAACAATAAATAACAATGCTAACACTGTAATTTATAGTGGTTCTGCCGCAATGCCTACTCCACTACCTAAGCACTCCGCTTAGGATTTCCAAACTAGTTTAACTAGGTTAAATCGGTTTCTCTTACACAGAGGACTTTGACTCGAAAAGTCGCACGCTTGATCTAAGGCACTTCCACACCCGGAAGTCTTCGCCTTCTTACCGAGAGCACTCTTCCACCTCAACCCTAAGGGATACCTCAACTAATCATAGTAAAAACTAAGTTTACACAAGTGGCTTTACACCTTCACAGCAATGTAAGCACTTCCACACAAGACCTAAATAGCCTAGGTCTTCACACGCACAAATTCAAAGTAAACAGATTTAAATAATGGTTAAAATTACAATGAAAAGAGCTAAAGGATAAAACAAGATTAACTGCTCTTTTCAGGCCTTCAATCCTTCAACTTGCTGGAAGATGAATCTTGTGTTGCAGTAGAGTTGAGGGAAGCAGTTGGCGCTTGAAGAAGAACTCGACGGAAGAGCAGAGCGCGCTGCAATCAATCGTTGGAAGGCTTAAATCACTTTTAAAATCCTCAATTAAATCTGTAACCTTTCAAGGAGGGTTAGATGAGTTATATGAATGGTATATATAACCTTTCAAGGAAACGATAGCTCAATGGATAGAAAACTATCCGTTGCAGACGCTCGGTCGATTGGTCGATCGACCGCTGCCTTCCTCACTGTGTGCGGTCGACCGACGGGTCGACCGCCCAGACGCAAGACTTCGTTCCCGTAATCCGATCGACCCATCAGTCGACCGATGCAGGGAAAGCAGAGACGCGTGATCACGCGATTCTCAATCTGGTCGACCGCTAGGGCTACTGCCCATTTCTTGCCTTTGTCAGTCGATCGAAGTAGCCACTACCAGTTTTGGCAGTGTTCGATCGACCGACCTGTCGACCGAATTGGCTACTGCCAATTTCTTACACTCTCCGATCGATTGAACAAAGGCTGATATTGATTTTTCAGCCCTTTTTCTTGCGCGCTTCATTTTCGAGTTTCGACTTTCAACGAGCTTCAACTTGGAGAGTTTTTCATTTGATATTTGGATTCGTCCAATGCGACTTTGGTGCACTCGTCGAGTTTCGAAAAAATTTCCGCGACGAACCCGAGTGTAATGATCAATGTCCTTCCGATTTTCTGATTTCTTCTGATTTTTTCGATTGAGGACATCAAACGCTAATCGATATGGAACCTGATAGAATTCTTGACGAAATATTAGTTTCATGTTTGTTATCATCAAAACCGAGATTAAGAGATTAAGACCAAGGTTGAAAACATAAAGCCAACACCTACAATGTGGACCTTATCTGTTTCTCAGGAGAACGAGTCAACGTCCGAGGATATGTGTGCCTAACGAAGACGTTCGGCTCTCCACCGAAAACGAAACCAACAGACGTACAATATCTCATCATTGATTGACCCAACCCTTATCATATGATTCTGGGGCGACCGTCACTGAAAAACCTGAGAGCCGTTGTGTTCCCCCCAACTTGGGAGCCGTTGTGTCGCCAAGTACTTCATCCCAACCAGCACACTCAGTTTTCTATACAGAGCAGCAGCCAAAGATATCTGAATTGGACCCCGGAGGAGAAGTCCAAGAGCGGCCCAGCCTACTGACGATGCAGAACTTGTTTAGATCATGGCCTCCCCGAGCAAGTGACATTTATCGTAGCTCGCCTACCCACCCCACCGAGCTCAAAAGTCAACTTGGCCTAGGTTGAACCCTTGGGCCAACACCTAAGACGATTTTTATTCTTGTTTTTATTTTTCTACGTAAATTAATCTCGAGTGCCACATGGTTTTGGTGTTTTCTCTAACAAATTACACTAATCATAAAATGTTTAGTTATATTTCATTAATAATTAAATTTTCTATTATTACAAAATCTAATATAATATTATGTGGACAATCTAGTAAGGGATGTTAGGTTAACGAAACTAATCAAACCAAATTGATTATTTGGTAAAACATGAATGGGAATTATTTGTATGAAATTTAGAATTGTCAGTTTTGAAATATTGAAAATATAGTGGCAAACAAACTTGTAACTAAAATATGAAAACATAGTTGAAGGTAATCTCCAGAGTAAGATAAACCAATTAATTTGATATTTTAAATATTATTTTACACTTCAAAAAGGGGATGATTATTATTACTAATAATAACTTTAGAATACTGAATATTGTTTTGAAATTAAAAGATAAGCAATCCTTGGTAAAAAAAATAAATAAACAATCCCTCAAAAGCTAGCATAAGTAGTATTGAATATTTAGTTGGGGAAAAGAAAATGATAATATATAGTATTTTTTTCTTGGTAATTTATATATTTTGTATTAAAAATATAACTCAAATATTCAGTACTTTTTAGGATTATTTTTAATATAGTCTCTTAATTTAATGTGAAATTTTTATTCAAATCATAGAATAGGAGAAAACAATTAATTTAGTCTTGCAAATTATAATTCAAATTCAATTTCAAATCTACATACCTAATCGAATTAGATCCCCCGCCGTCATCTTCCTCTTCAGCACCCACTCCGCTGTCCTCCGATTCCTCTTCTCAATCCTGAGCTCGATCTGTCAAATACAGGAAGAAGGCCTTCGCCACTGCCAGCGTGCTCACCGGCAACCACACCGACGCAAACACCCTCCCCTTCATTGTCAGGAAAGCGTAGTCTCCATACCCCACCGTCGTCGGCGATATGTAGAAGCTATCGATCCAGCACATATATATGCGCCATCAGAGCTCCCACCGCGATGCTGCCAATTACCACGCCCAGCGCCAACTCAACCTTCATCCTCCCTTTGCTCACGCGCGTCGATCACGTACTTCCTGAACATTGCATCGCGCTTGTTCTCGTCCATCGCGCTTAACAGTAGCGCTTCATGAGGACTCCACTGAGGAGGATTGTTACGGATGGGAGATCGGCAAGAGCTGACGTGGAGCCGAATCAGGAAGAGGGGGGTCCATTGGTAGCTGACGTGGAGCCTGAGCGGTATGAGGAAGCTGAGTTCGGCGAAGGTGCAACGGCAGAGAAGGACGCGACGGAAGAACGAAGACGCACGTCAAATCCATTATGAAATGTAACGTGTATAAATGAGGAGGTTACACGTGTAATAGATATGGAAATCAAGTTCTCGTTTTCTTTCTATTTCCCCAGCTTCTTTTCCCTCCTTCAACCTCTCTATTCCCACATCTTCGTTCTTTCCTCCGGCGATCAACCGAGCGGTTGACATTGGTGCTTTCATTATTTGTCTCTGTATCCGATGGAGACGCGAACTCGCACTCTTGCTGAAGCAGTGAGGATGCTACAGGAGAGTAGCCAGAAACATGATCGATTGCTGGAGACGTTCCAAACAAGTTTGGAATCTCAGCAGCAGACGATGGAAGCACAACAAAAGATCTTGCAATCTGTATCATCGCAGATAGGATTACTAAACTCCCAGATGGTACAATTCTCAAAGATCAAAGCGGATCAAGCGGGTACCAGCGGGAACAATAGTGATCGGAATGTGCGGCGGAAGACATGCATGCGGGATGAAGGTAGAGAGGAGGATGAGTTCCCTTTCTTACCGAAGCCGCCGATGGTGGAATTGCCGATCTCCAACGGTCTGACGCGGAGGATTGGATTGCCTCGGCAGAGGACTTCTTCGACTTCTACTCCACCGAGGATCAACATGGCGTAACGATGGCATCATTTCGGATGGAAGGGTTAGCTAAAAGATGGTTTCACTAGATGCAACGCCGCAAGCAATTGGCTGGGTGGCATCATCTGGTCGACACTATCCGGCGTCGGTTCGAGCCAACGGATCTTGAGCCGCCAGAAAGCCAACTCACCAAGCTGGTGCAGGTTACAAAAGTCGAAGAGTATGAGGGAAGGTTCGAATGTCTCGCACTAAGAACTGTTAATCTTCCTGAATCCTTTCTTGTTAATTGTTTTGTATCTGGGTTACGAGCCGATATTAAGACCGAAGTCTTAGCCATGCAACCAAATACAATGCGGGATGCAGTCACCATGGCTAAAAAAATTGAGGCAAAGATTAATGCGGCTCGACAGTTACCTAGTGCCTATTATACGTCGAAGGGATCCGCGAATCAGGGAAGTATTTAGAAGAATGGACTCTTACCGCTTCCATCAACCACAGCAAAGTTAGTAACATCAGCGAAGGGGCCATCGCGAGCTATTGAGTCGTCAGTGTCATCCAAAGGGTCTTGGCGGAAATTGTTGGCAGCTGAGGTGCAAAAACGCCGCGACCAAGGGCTCTGTTATTATTGCGATGAGAAGTTTGTACGTGGACATAAATATAGAACTCCGCAGCTATTTATGATGGATGAAGGAAGCAACGATTTGGAGAACCAAACAGAGACAGGTGAAGGGGAGTCTCCGGAACATTCATTAATCTCCTTCAACGCCACCCTATTTTTCGCCTACGACCATGTGATTTAAGGGATTAATCAAAGGCCGGGAGGTGCAAGTGCTTCTCGATGGGGGAAGTACTCATAACTTCGTCCAATCGAGGGTTGCAAAACATCTTGGTTTGGCAGTAGAATCAACCCCGGCATTTGGGGTGATGGTGGGGAGTGGCGAACGCATCCGGACTGAAGGAGTCGTGAAGAATTTGGCTATTAAAATACATGACTCTACAATAGTAGCTGACTTCTATACTTTGCCAATTAAAGGGTCGGATTTAGTGCTGGGGTGGCGTGGATGGCGACCCTCGGCCCGGTGATGATGGACTTCGCCAATTTACTATTTGAATTCCAGATGCAAGGAATCAGACATGCATGGAAGGGAATCCATTCCTTACGATTGGAGCCAGTTCAGTGCAATACTCTTCGGAGAATGAGCAATACACAAGCGGTGGTGGAATGGTATCAACTCGAGCTACAACCACCAGAGGAAGAGGAACCACGGCATGAACGTAGAGAGCTCACCAGTCTACTCGAGCAGTTTCCTAAAGTCTTCACTGCATCATCCAGCTACCTCCAGAAAGACTAACATACCATAAGATTCATATACCGGAGGGTCAGTCGCAGGTGAATGTAAGGCCTTATCGTTATCCTCACTTTTAAAAAGAGAAAATTGAATGACAGGTAACACAGATGTTGAAGGATGGGCTGATATAGAATAGTAGTAGCTCCTTTTCTTCTCTCATACTACTGGTAAAGAAGAAAGATGAGACCTGGAGGTTCTGCGTGGACTACAGGTCCCTGAATGCGGTTACCATAAAGGATCGATATCCGATCCCAACTGCTGATGAACTATTCGACAAATTGGGGAACACTCGGGTATTCTCGAAGCTACGAGTTCTTAGTAGTGCCCTTCGGATTGACAAATGCTCCGGCAACCTTTCAGTCCACAATGAATGAGCTGTTCCGATCCTACCTACGGAAGTTCATCCTTGTCTTCTTCGACGATATATTAGTATTCAGTCAGTCGATGAGTGAGCACTTGCAGCACCTACGGGTTGTCCTGGAGCTATTAAGAGACCATAAGTTTGTGGCCAAGCGTTCTAAGTGTACCTTTGGAGCTTCAATGATTGAGTATCTTGGCCACTGGGTATCAACAGATGGCCTGAGAGTGACTCATCCAAGGTTGCAACAATTAAGGATTGGCTGACGTCACGTAGTGTCAAAGGGGTACGCGGGTTTCTGGGGCTCGCAGGATACTACCATCGGTTCATCCGTGGATTTTCACAGATCGTCGCTCCATTAACGGATCTGCTATGAGTCGGGATCTTTAATTGGAGTGTTGAAGCTCAGCTTGCATTTGATCAGTTAAAACAGGCATTAAGTAATGCTCCGGTGCTGGCTCTGCCCGACTTCCGCAAAACATTTGTGGTAGAGACGGATGCCTCCGACGTCGGCATTGGAGCAGTATCATCACAAGACAAACGACCCATTGCTTACTTCAGCCAAAAATTGGCATCCAGAACACAAGCTACTTCCGTGTACCAGTGAGAGATGTTGGCGATAACCCAAGCAGTCAATAAATGGCGGCAGTACCTGTTGGGAAGAAGGTTTTTGATTCTAACCGATCACTGTTCCTTAAGAGAATTAAATACGCAAATCATTCATACTCCAGATTAACAAAATTGGTTAGTAAAATTGATGGAGTACGACTTTGACATACAATACCGGGCCGACCGGACTAATAAGGCGGCAGATACCTTGTTGAGGGAAGCCGAGTTCACCTTAATGGCTATGTCACAGCCAGTGTTTGGCATTTTGGATGAAGTAAGGAGGTTGATCCGGGAAGGAAATTTTATCTTTGCATAAGCAGCAAGTAGGAGTTAATGAAGAATACGAGGTACGCGAAGGAATATTGTTGCATCATGGGAAGATACTCATCCCAGCTGATCCGACGATTAAATCTCTTTTGCTTAGGGAATTCCATTGTTCGGTAATCGGAGGGCATGCAGGAGTTAACCGGACCTATCACCGGTTAGTAGCCAACTTTACTTGGAAAGGCATGCGAGCTGACGTTAAAAAATTTATAAAGGAATGCCAGACGTGTCAGAGGGTGAAAGGTGAGCAACTGTCTCCGGCGGGCATGCTTCAACCACTACCTATTCCAGAGGCTATTTTTGAAGACGTAGCCATGGACTTTATAATAGGGTTACCCACCTCCAATGGGAAATCAACGGTGTTGGTAGTAGTCGACCGACTGACAAAGTATGACCACTTCTTCTCTCTGTCGAAGAAGTTCACCACGGAGAAGATAGCAAAGATATTTGTTAATGGAGTTATTAAGCTCCATGGGATACCTCGATCCATTGTGAGTGATCGAGACAGTATCTTCCTGAGTCAGATGTGGCAGGAGATCGCGAAGATGCATGGTACCGAGCGTCATTGAACAAGTGTTTAGAAATGTACCTGAGAAGCTTCGTAGTTGATGAGCCCGAGCGTTGGGAAAATTACTTGATGTGGGCGGAATATTGGTACAATACGGCGTTGCAGGCGTCGGCAGGAATGACTCCTTTCAAAGCGTTATATGGCCGAGATCCGCCCGAGCTCATCAGGTATTTCGGAGGAGCTTTCAAGAATTCTAAAGTAGACCAAGATCTTATAACTAGAGAAGAGATTTTGCGAAAGCTCAAGGAGAATCTGAGACGGGCACAGGATCGAATGAAGTTTCAGGCGGATAAAAAAAGGAGGGAACTAGAGTTTCAGGTTGGGGAGTGGGTTTTTATTAAGCTCCAGCCTTACCGGCAATTATCTCCGCGTCTGCGGCGGCAGCAGAAGTTGGGACCGCGATTTTTCGGACCATTTCGTGTTATCAAAAGGGTAGGAAGTGTAGCATATAAACTAGAGCTGCCAGCATCAACTAAACTGCACCTCGTCTTCCATGTATCCGTGTTAAAGAAGTGTCACGGCCGGCCAAAGGTGCAGGTCCACTTTCGTTCGGGGAAGGACAGAATCGAACCTTGAGGACAAGGTTCTTGAAGGCCGGGCTAATGTTACGGATGGGAGATCGACAAGAGCTGACGTGGAGTCGAATCAGGAAGAGGGGGGGGGGGGTCCATTGGTAGTTGACGTGGAGCCTGGGCGGTATGAGGAAGCTGAGTTCGGCGAAGGTGCAACGGCAGAGAAGGATGCGACAGAAGAACGAAGACGCACGTCAAATCCATCAGGCTGGGCGGAACAGCGGACAGGGCCAGCACGCAATCGGAGATTGCCACGTTGTTATGACGATTATGAAATGTAAAGTGTATAAATGAGGAGGTTACACGTGGGTAATAGATATGGAAATTAATAATCAAGTTCTCGATTTCTTTCTATTTCCCCTGCTCCTTTTCCCTCCTTCAACCTCTCTATTCCCACATCTTCGTTCTTTCCTCCGGCGATCAACCGAGCGGTTGACAAGGATGTCCACGAAACCGAAGCCTACGAAAATGAATGCGCACACAAAGAGTTTGCTGAAATGCGTGTGAGGCATTATGTCGCCGTACCCAGCCATGCTCAAACTCACGATAGTGAAGTAGAGCCCATCCACTAATGGAAATATCTTGTGTCCTTTGAAGCTCCGATTCCTTAAAACGTATACGACGAGTACAAGATGACTCCGAGGACGGCTTGCTTCACGATTGAAGAAGGCGCGGCACGAGTGCTACTGCCTACAGATTAAAGATCAATTGTAGGGGCTGAAGTTTCTTAATTTGACATGAGTGAATATGGATGGAGCAGAGTGGGAACGGCCAGAGGTTATACATATTTGAATGCTCATTAAGTTCTTTGATGATCAACGGCCAGAGGTTAAACATATTTGAATAGCTGAAGAGAAAAGATGAGTTGCCGTTGTGATGATTTGAGGGCTCAAGACAGGAATTTCTCTTGTGATGATGGTGTCTTATTTGGTGAAAGCTCATCCATGGAAATGAAGCAGTCGAGGATTAAAATTAGGGTTTGTTTGGTGGTTTAATTGGATCACCAAACACAAAGACAAACTAATAACAAAACTAAATTTGGATCAATCATTGTTTCAAGATCTTTACATTTTTCTCTCTCAAAGAACAAAATGAAGACCTTTTGAGATCAGAACCGGCCTGTTTGGCTTAAATTACAACTCATATCCGCAACTGCACTGTTAGTTGTATCTACACGCTTAAATGGCAAAAATGGCAACTCAAGTTGAATTGTGTCAGTATAAGCAGAACGAATAATCTTCATTAGATTCTGAATTGTTGCCGTCTCTGCAGCCATAAACTCCTGCTCATATCCTCTCCACGCTAAATGGCAAAAAATGGCAACTGAAGTTGGATTTTGTCAGTATACTCTTCATTAGATTCTAAAATGTTGCCGTCTTTGCAGCCATAATTGCTTCTTACCATGTCCTTCAGCATCAGCACTTGTTCATGTCTCGATTCCGGTGAATTCAAACTGATATCAGCGGTCACCCTCACATCAAACCACGATGATGAGGAGGAAGAAGAGAACCAATTGGGCCCCCTCGTTGTTGCGAGCTCTCCGATGCGATCGGCCGGAGATGAAGCAGATGAATCTGGAGATGTTGATTCTGTCAGGGAAGTAAAGCAAATAGAACTGCATTGAGATCTTGGAGACGGCCATTTAGATAAGCCAACAACACTCCTCGGAGAACTTTCTGTCAAGCGGCATTGAGGAACATCAATGGAAGAATCTGCATAGGGGCCTCTGACAACATCTTCTTCCATCGCCATGAATGGATGCTGCAGCAGCATCTCTGCCGTCCACCTCTCCTCCAGTTTCTTGACGAAGCACCGCCGCAGGAAGTCCTTCCCTTCCTCCGAGAAATCCGTTGGTATCTTTGGCAATTCGTCATCGAACCCAATCTTGAAGAGCAATCCCCATGCGGCGTGGCCTCCATCCAACAATCCGGCCCAAGCCGGGCAACCGGTTGCCATCTCCGCCACCACGCACCCGAGAGACCACACGTCCACTGCCGCGCTGTACTCACCCCGTGCCACGACCTCCGATGACTTGTACATCGGCGTGCCGCGCATGCCGCCGCCACCGCGGCATTGCGGTCGTCATCGATCTTCTTCGCTAGCCCGAAATTTGCAATCTTGACTACGTCGTGTTGGCCCAAGGGCTCTCCCTAGGCCTTGATCTCTACTTTGATGATAACAAATATGTATTTAATATATTTGTGAATTTTTGAGTTCAGGTTGAGGTTACGATACGCGCGCGAAGTTCGTTCGGAGAAATACAAAAATCGGCAAAAATGGCTTCGAAAACGAGCGAGTAGAAAAATCTAGAGTTAGGATTAGATTTTATGTAATATGTCTCTAGGAATTTTATCCCAAACTAATTTGTAATATTATCAAAGTCAAAACTTGGTAACGGAACCCGATGACGAAGCACACAAGAAGATGGCTGGAAAAAACAGCCTCAGCCCAGGTTCGGTCGAACGAACAAGGCCAAAAATTGGCAGTGGCCAATTCGGTCACCATTCGGTCGATCGGACAAAGCAAAAAATTGGTAGTAGCCAATTCGGTTGACCAGTCGGTCGACCGAATGTGGCCAGAAAATGGCAGTAGCCCTGCTATCGTTGGACGGTCGATCAGTTGGTCGACCGACGATCGACCGACAAGCGACTGGACGACGTCCAACGAGCAGAAAAATGCCCGTTGGAGTGAACTACCGAGTGAGGGCTTATAAATACCCCTCACCAACCTTCATTAAGGTGCTATAACAACTCTCTAAAGCTTCATAAGTGTGATTTAAGCCTTCCAAAGTTGACTTGCTCGCGCTTGCTTCTCCGATCGACGATTTCTCTCAAGCGCTCTTCCCTTGACTCCAACTTCGATTTAATCTCAACATCTTGTGGAGTTGGAGGCGTTGAAGGCTTGGAAAAGAGCTCTTAGTTGTGGTTTACTCTTTAGCTCTTTTAATTATAATTTTACTTGTTATTTGAACTCATTTCTTCATTGTTAGCTTGTTTGGTGTGCTAGTGTAAACACTTAGGGTTTGCTTTGTAGAATTGTGTTTTGCCTAGGTGAATATATTCGAGGCATTCTCAAAGGGTTGAGAAGGAAGGCCTCGGTTGTATTCAAAGGGAAACACATAGTCTATAAAGTGTTAGTAAGAAATCCTTGGTGTGGAGCCAAGGTAGTGGAGTGTAGGCGGTTGGCCGAACCACTCTAATTACTTGTATTTGCATTGTGTTGCTCATTTGATATACCTTGCTATTTATACTTGTCAAGCATCATAATTTAGTTGCACGATTAATTTGGTTGCGCTCGAAATCAAACTCGAAAGAAATCGAATAGAAGTTAAAATCCACCCAACACTATTTAACCCACCCTTATAGTGTGGGTATTCGTTCAACAATTGATATCCGTGTGAGGTCGTAGGATTGGATTTAACCATCTACCCTACAGTTTAGAATGTGTAATGATATCCAACTAGTTCAAGGGTCCTGTACTCATACTCCACCACTATTTGATGGAAACAACTATGCCTATCAGAAAATTCGTATGAATAGATTTCCACTAAGGACAAGGACGAGTGGAGTCTGGAAGAAATTACTCTTTAATGCAAATGCCAATGCCATCAATGCACTATATATATTGTGGCTTATCCATTAATGAGTTTAATAGGATTTCTACTTGTAAGTTGGCTTATGAACTTTGGAGTGTCCTAGAGACCACACATGAAGGCACCTCACAAGTTAAGGAATCTAAGATAAATTTCCTCATGCATAATTACGAAATATTTAAAATGCTTTCACATGAATCAATTGATGCCATATATGCTAGATTTCAAAATATTACAAATTGCTTAGTTAACCTTGGTAGAGACATCAAGGAAGAGGAGAAGGTAAGGAAGCTCCTCCGTTCCCTTCCGAAAGCTTGGGAGCCAAAAGTAATTGCAATCATGAAAGCAAAGGACTTGGGGACGTTGAAGCTCATTGAGCTCATTGGGTCTCTCATGACACATAAGACCTATATGAATCAATACAAGGAGGAAGATGCCCCCAAAGATAAGACCATTACCTTAAAAGCATCACACCAGGTTGAAGAACCTTCATCATCCGAGGAAGAGATGGATGATTTTGAAAAAATGACGATGATGGCAAGGAGATTCACGAACTTCATGAGGGGCAGTATGAGAAAAGGCAAAGGAGGATACACATGCTTCAATTGCAATAAAATCGGGCACCTAAGGAAGGATTGCCCACTCCTCAAGATGACTTCTACCTCCAACCCTCACAAGAAAGACAAATATAAGAAGAAGAAGAAGACGATGATGGCTTCTTGGGATGAAAGTGAGTCTTCGTCAAGTGAAGAAGACTCCAAAACTGAAAAGGCAAATCTTTGCCTTATGACAAATGACAACGAGGTAAGATTTATTTTTGGCGAGCTTTCATTTACACAAGAAGAACTAGAAAGTGAATTTGATCAAATGCATGATGAATTTAATGCTATTAGGAAAAACTTTAAAGAGCTTAAAAAGGACAACAAATCTTTAGAGCTTGAAAATGATAACTTGCTACTTTCATGCAATGCATTAAGAAAAGAAGTAGATAACCTTAAGGAAGAAAAGCATGCCTTACATGATGCTAAGAAAAACTTAGAAAATGAAAACAAAAAAATTAGAGAATGAAAACAAGTTCTTAAGTGATCAAGTAGAGCACTTGAATGATAACATGCTAAACTTAAAAAAGAAATTTTGCATGCTAAATGAAAAAAGGCAACCTTACAAAATGTCATGCCCAAGGTTGTACATGCAAGAAAGTCATCAAACAATCATGCTCATGCACAATTCCATGCCCACACACATAACACAAGAAAATTTAATAGAAGTTGTTTCTCGTGTGGTATTTTTGGTTATATGGCTAGAGATTGTGCACTAACGAGAAACCCCCATGCTAGATTCACTTGGATTCCTAAGATGACTAACACTCAAGGACCCAAGAAGATTTGGGTACCTAGAATTATCTCTTCTCCTTTTGTAGATGGGGAAACATCCTCAAGCAAGTACAAGCACATGGATCTTGGATAGCGGTTGCTCAAAACACATGACAAGTGATATAAATCTCTTCGCAACCCTATCAAGCAAGGATGGCAGACATGTGACTTTTGGAGACAATGCCAAAGGTAAGATTGTTGGCATTAGTGATATAGGTATAGTTCCCTACCCATGCATTAAAAATGTCTTGCTAGTTGATGGGTTAAAGCATAACTTGATTAGTATATCTCAGTTATGTGATAATGGTTATGTAATTTTTTTTGAAGCATCTAAATGCATCATTAGAAGTGCACCATCTAATGATATTGTATTTATTGGAAATAGGCAAGAAAATGTATACACACTAGTTTTAGATGTATTGCCTAATCCTCATGTTAGATGTTTAGTTGTCATGGAAAATGATTATTGGTTGTGGCATAGAAGGCAAGGACATGCTAGCATGAGCCTCATCCAAGAAATAACAAAAATAGACTTATAATACCGAGGTCTGCGTCAAAGGGACAACGTATGCTGAATGTGATGTTGACTTTTACGGACTATTGAAAGAAGTCATTGAATTGCAATTTTTCGGACGTAAATCAGTTGCCCTTTTTAAATGTCATTGGTTCAATACAAGCGATAGGGGTATGAGAGTTTATCCAAAGTATAAACAGCTGGTCGAGGTCAATTACAAATCAAAATTAGCTTCAAATGAGCCATTTATATTGGCATCTCAAGCTGAACAAGTATATTATATGCAGTATTCGTCTCGAAAGAAAGAATGGGTAGATTGGCGTGTAGTCTGTAAGACTAAAGCCAGAGGAAAAATTGACCTGATAGTTGGAGAGAATGAGCCAGCAGATGACTTCTATCAAGAAGAAGAGCCTTCCGAAGTGGAACGAGTTAGTCCAATACTCGTGGATGATGACACAGAGTTAGTTCAATTGGAAATAGAATAAGTTGATGACGACAATAATGAAGTTGAGGAAGGACAGAATGATGATGAGGGAGACGAAGAAAAATTTCAAGATTTGGATACAGAAGAACAAGAAGAAGAGTATTACACAGATGATGATAATGACGATGACGAATAATTGTAAATGTGAAGTATATATTCAATTATTAAATATATCTATTAATCTATTATATATAATCTAATCATATTAAATTTTTACAGCTATGGTTCGAGATATCAATTCTCGAGGAAGCATTCCTCGTAGGACCCCCCAACGATTACCAACCGCCCCACCTCCGACCACCATCCACCCACCTCCAACCACCATTCCCCCACTTGATCCGACCACCATTCCCCCACCTGATCCAGCCACCATTCCCCCAACTGATTTGGACACTATCCCCCCACCTCCAGCCACCATCCCTTCAGCCGATCCAGGCCCGTCGACATCGAGATGTAGGCTACGAGGGCCTAACAGAATTCTTCCTCCGCCACCCGAGGGAGAACTCGCAGAGCAGTTAGTGTGCGTGGAAGAAGGTAAGTATATTCATTAATTATTTCTTATAATTTATTTATAATTCAAAATATTATAATATGAATTTATATTTGGTGCAAATTTGAGCAGGAGGATGTTCCCCGCACGATAGCGAGGAAGATCCGAAAGTTTATGAACGGGGCGTGGTCTACATGGTCTCACGTGCCCCGTGAGCATATGGATTTATTGTGGCGAGAGTTCACGGTAAGTATATTTATTAAATTAATATTAATGCTAAATATTCATCACTAATAATAATTTTTTTTTGCAGGGTCATTATACATGGCAGGAGGACCAGACCACTTTTGTGGAGGCTGCATGTGAGCATGTTGCTCGCGCTCGCTATAACGGGTTGCTTCAGCAGACCCGTCAGATCGTGATGAGACGGCTGAGGGCCACACAGATAGGGCAGACTCGGGGACACGTCCCTGAGTGGATTCTTGGCCCTGTGTGGGACCAGCTCGTTGAGCGGTGGGACACACCTGAGTGGCAGGAGGTCTCTCGGACTGCGTCAAGAAACCGCATGTCCGGGGGGTACGGCACGGGCGCGGGCCACACTAGTGGCTCCATCTCTTTTGCGGTTCATGAGCGTCGTATGATATGTATAATTTAATTATTTTTAATTAAATTATATATTATGTATAATGATACTAATGTATTTATTTTCTAATGTAAGACGCGCGTGACAGATGATGGCACCGTCCAACGCCCGTCGATGATGGAGGTGTTTGAGCGCACCCACCTTCGTCGACGAGGAGTAGGCGACTACGTTGATAGCAGGGCCTCGTATATAATGGTAAGTATTTATATATTGTCTATTTGATTTACACAATTTTTTTTATAGTTTATATATATTTAAAATATAAACATGTGTGGGAAACTTATACAAGGACTGTGATCAAGCGTGGAGGGACACCGGAGGAGTTCGACACAGGAGCTTGGATGGAGGCCGCAGGTGGCTGGGAGTACGGCCGTGTTTATGGCTTTACAGACAGTGGCCATGCACGCACCGTGCTTGGGTCACTTGAGGCACCAACCCCTCCGACTGCGGGTGAGCGGCCCTCAACATCCCGAGCGTAGGACCAGAGCTGGATAGCGGCCATGGAGTCAGAGCTCACCCAACAGAGACATGCGATGGAGGAGTAGAGGCAGGCGATGGAGTTGCAGAGGCAGACGATGAAGGGGCAAAGGCTGGCGATGGAGGAGCAGATGCAGGAGCAGAGACGAGCGAGTTGAGATAGACTATCCAGAACATGTAGACACTCCTCACTCAGATTGCATCTCACTCTGGCCTTCTATCGATGATGTCGCAGTCGTCGTCCTCCTCAACGCAATTGATGCTCCCGACCTAGTCGTTATCGACTCCACCGCCTCCACCGTAGTCGTGAGCTTTTGATTAATTGTATTTTGTTTATATTTTGATACTTGGATGAATATAGATGATATTTTGATAATTGTTTGCCTCCGGTTTGAGGCTGAGATTGATGATATTTATGTAAAACTTGTATGTTTGGTTTCAAATGCACGTGTATGATGTTTTCTGATTATAATATGTGATTAAAAATAGGTTATAGTCGATATATCATTGTATACAAGAATTTACAAATTTTTTAATTTTTTCAGTTACAGGATACAACCTTTAGCCACGGCTTACCCACGGTTTACCGTCACTAAGTCGTGGCTGAAAATTTATCGTAAATGGCGGATGGCCTGGGCAACACCAAATATCACGGTTGCTAATAATATCACTGACGGGACATGGTCGTGGTTGATGGGTTGGTATCAGTGATAGCGCCCCGAGCCGTCACTGATGTTTTTAATCAGCGACAGCTCACGCGACTGTTGCTGATGATTACATGTGACGGTCGTGCTGGGCCGTCACAACTTATGTGAGACGCGCGCATTAGTGACGGCTGTTTGCCACGGTTGGCGCCGTCCGTGATATATATCACCGACAGTTCAGCCACGGATTTAGCCGCCGCTGATGACCACAATTCTAGTAGTGTTAGTTAAAGGTATACCTAAGATAAAATTTGAAAAGGATAAACTTTGTGATGCATGTCAACATGGAAAACAAGTTAAGTCCTCATTTTATAGCATTAATCAAGTTAGTACATCTAGAACATTAGAACTTGTGCACATGGATCTCTTTGGTCCTTGTGATGTGGCAAGTCTAGGTGGAAAATTATATTGCTATGTTTTGGTTGATGATTTCTCAAGATATACATGGGTTTTCTTCCTAGCTAAGAAAATGAGACTTTTGATTTCTTTAAAAAGTTTACTAGGAGAGTTATAAATGAAAAAAGAATTTTGATTTTGAAAATTAGAAGTAAAATGGAGGAGAATTTAGAAATGAAAAGTTTTCCAAATTTTGTGATGAATTAGGTATTGAGCATACCTTTTCTTCCCCTAGAACCCCTCAACAAAATAGGGTGGTTGAGAAGAAGAATAGAACCTTGTAAGAAATGACTAGTACCATGCTTTGTGAAAATAATTTGCCTAAGTACTTTTGGGCCGAAACTATAAATACTTATTGTATGTGCTTAATCGTATTTTGTTAAGATCAAAAATCAAGAAAATACCTTTTGAGCTTTGGAATGATTGAATCCCAAGTGTGGGATATTTTCAAGTTTTTGGATGCAAATGTTTCATCTTAAACACTATGGAACATCTTGGAAAATTTGACTCTAAATCCGATGAGAGTATTTCCTAGGTTATTCTTCTAGTTCTAAAGCTTATACAGTTTATAATCGTAGAACTATGATAGTTGAAGAATCTATGCATGTCACCTTTGATGAAACTAATGATTCTTCTAGAAATATTAAGATTGTGAATGTAGGTGAGGAACTTGAGGAATTGACATTTTATGACAAGGAGGTGGAAGATAAAAATAATGTAGAAACTCATCATGAAGAGCCTTCATCCTCAACCTTACCTCAAGGTGAAGAAGAAGAAGAGGAACTAAATTAATTTGTTAGGAATGATGTTTGGGATTTAGTACCTAGACCTAGTGGACAAACCGTAATTGGGACTAAATGGATGTTTAGAAACAAGTTGGATGAAGGAGGTTTAGTACTTTAGTCATTAGAAACAAAGTTAGGTTAGTGGCCCAAGGGTATAATCAAGAGGAAGGAATAGATTACAATGAAATTTATCCTCCTGTATCTAGATTAGAAGCAATTCACAAGCTTTTAGCATATGCAAGTTTTAAAGGTTTTAAGCTTTTTCAAATGGATGTCAAAAGTGCATTTTTGAATGACCTTATTGATGAAGAAGTTTATGTTGAGCAACCCCCGGTTTTGAAAGTTTTGAGTTTCCAAACCAGGTTTTTAAACTTAAAAAGGCTTTGTATGGTTTAAAACAAGCCCCTAGGGCTTGGTATGAATGGCTTTCCACGTTTTTGATTGATCAGGGTTTGCAAAGTGTATGCAAGAGGAGTTTGAGATGAATATGATGGGAGAACACTCATTCATGCTTGGTCTCCAAATCAAGCAAACCAACAAAGGGATCTTTATAAATCAAGCCGAATATACAAAGGAGCTCATCAAAAGGTTTGGGATGAATGAAGCCAAGATAATTTCTACACCAATGAGCACATCTATTAAGCTTGATAAAGATGAAGATGGTGTAAAGGTAGATGAAAAATGACATCGAGGTATGATCGGTAGCCTTCTCTATTTAACCGCAAGTAGATCCGATATCATGTTTAGTGTTTGTGCATGTGCTAGGTTTCAATCTTGTCCTAAAATATCTCACTTAAGTGCGGTCAAACACATATTGAGATATTTGAAATGCACGATTGACTTAGGATTATGATATCCATGTAATGCATCTTTCGATTTAATTAGTTTTTCGGATGCCGATTTTGCCGGGTGTAAATTATATAGAAAAAGCACTAGTGGGTGTTATCAATTCCTAGCGATGAGTCTCGTCTCTTGGTTTTCAAAGAAACAAAACTCGATTGCACTTTCAACTACCGAAGCGGAATACATCACTGTGGCTAGTTGTTGTGCACAAGTCCTTTGGATGAAATAAACCTTTTTGAATTATGAACTTAAATATTCATGTATACCCATATATTGTGATAATACTAGTGCAATTCATTTAACAAATAATCTAATTTTACACTCTAGGACAAAGCACATTGATTTAAGGCACTATTTTCTTAGGGATAATGTAGCTAAGGGAAATATATACGTGGAATTTGTATCCACCGATAAACAACTTGCAGATATATTTACAAAACCCTTAAATGAAGAAAGCTTTACAGATTTAAGAATGCAATTAGGGATTTGTGCTTTGCCAATTGTTTATACTTTCAAAATTTACATGCCTTTTGAAAAATTGCATTTCATATAGTATCATCACACTTATGTATTGCCTTGTAATGGGACTTTGCGACTTATCGATATTTGCCTTCTATAGGCTTACATTGATAGGTAGGACTATAGTGATAGATGATACTCAGTTTTATGGTTTTCTCGATTTTATTGATGAAACTCATTAATAGTACCTTAGTTCTTGCCCTTTTTGATTGATGTCAAAAGGGGGAGAAAAAGCAAGGTCACATGTGTTTTATAATGCATAGAGATAGGGGGAGTTATAAGCATGATATGCATATTGATAGGGGGAGCATATGTCAAGTTGCAAAATAGGTTGTGTATGGCTTAACTCAAACTCACAAATGATACTTAGAGTACTTAGAGTTTTATAGAATTTCATGTTTTTTTTGTCATCATAAAAAATGGGGAGATTGTTGGCCCAAGGACTCTCCCTAGGCCTTGATCTCTATTTTGATGATAACAAACATATATTTAATATATTTGTGAAGTTTTGAGTTCAGGTTGAGGTTACGATACGCGCGCGAAGTTCGTTCGGAGAAATACAAAAAATGGCAAAATGGCTTCGAAAATGAGCGAGAAGAAAAATCTAGAGTTAGGATTAGATTTTATGTAATATGTCTCTAGGAATTTTATCCCAAGCTAATTTGTAATGTTATGCAAGTCAAAACTTGGTAACGGTACCCGGAGATGAAGCGCGTAAGAAGATGGTTGGAAAAATAGCCTCAGCCCAGTTTCGGTCGACCGAACCAGGCCAAAAATTGGCAGTGGCCAATTCGATCGACTGGTCGATCGACCGGATAAAGCAAAAAATTGGCAGTAGCCAATTCGGTTGACCGAATGTGACCAAAAAATGGCAGTAGCCCTGTGGTTGCTGGGCGATCGATCAGCCGGTCGATCGACGATCGATCGATGATCGACCGAACGACATCCAATGGGCAGAAAAATGCCTGTTGGAGTGAACTGCCGAGTGAGGGGTTATAAATACCCCTCACCAACCTTCATTAAGGTGCTATAACAACTCTCTAAAGCTTCCTAAGTGTAATTTAAGCCTTCCAAAGTTGATTTGCTCGTGCTTGCTTCTTCGATCGACGATTTCTCTCAAGCGCTCATCTTCCCTCGACTCCGGCTTTGATTCGACCTCAACATCTTGTGGAGTCGGAGGCGTTGAAGGCTTGGAAAAGAGCTCTTAGTTGTGGTTTACTCTTTAGCTCTTTTTTTCATTGTAATTTAACTTGTTATTTGAACTTATTTCATCATTGTTAGCTTGCTAGCTATGCTAGTATAAACACTTAGGGTTTGTGTTTTGCGTAGGTGAATAGATTTGAGGCATTCTCAAATGGTTGAGAAGGAAGGCCTTGGTTGTATTAAAAGGGAAACACATAGTCTATAAAGTGTTGGTTACAAATCCTTGGTGTGGAGCCAAAGTAGTGGAGTAGGCGGTTGGCTAAACCACTCTAATTGCTTGTGTTTGCATTGTGTTGCTCATTTGATATACCTTGCTATTTATACTTGTCAAGCTAGCATCGTAATTTAGTTGCACGATTAATTTGGTTGCGTTAGAAATCGAACTCAAAAGAAATCGAATAGAAGTTAAAATTCATCCAATACTATTCAACACCCCTTCCAGTGTGGGTATTTGTTTAACACGTCGGTGATGACTCCTACCATGAGTAGATTCTCGAGCTTGATGTCGCAGTGCGCGTACCCTCGCACATGCACATGGGGTAGCCTGAGCAGAATCAAGCGCGTAAAGCACCAGACCGCGGGTTCTGGGAGTGATCCGCCATGGCGGCCGATCGCGTCGCGGAGCGTGCGGGCTGGGGCGTACTCGAGAAAGAGATCATAGGACTGGGCACTGGTGGTGGGGTCGACGGTGATGTTGTGGCTGAAGCATCGAATCTAGTGTGGGCAATCATCGAGGTTGTAGAGCACGGACTCCTCATGGTGGAGGAAGCCGGAGGCTGACAGCGGCGCAGACTTCACCGCCATCAGCGACGAGAGCTGTCGTGAGCGGTCGTTGGCGAGACTGACGATAGTGAAGCTACCACAACCGATGATTTCTCCTCTACTCCACTCCATGAGTGGTCTACCTTTCTCTTCTCAATTCATCGATGACTTGTAGACGATGACAAGTATTCAACAAAAGTTGAGTCCTTGTCGCTCGTTGTGCGGACTATATATTGAGAGAGAGTGTGTGTTTGCATTGTGTGACTGACATCAACAGAAGTTTCGGAGGGAGGTTTATGACGGGAAGAAGGGATTGCGGATTCCGGGTTGCGTTCTTCCGATGTTGAAGCGACACATTCTACTGCTACGATCGTTGAATGGATCAACGAAAGGTTTGGTGTGGTAAACAGTTTGGCCAATTGCGGTTGCACATACTGAAATCGTTATTAATTTTATAGGGATTTTATTGGAATTAGGACACATGTTTAAGTATTTGCAACTTTTCCAGTAAGGCAAGTTAATTAGTTACGTGGAATGAGTCTGAATTCGGCGAGGATAGCGGATATGCCGCAAAGAATCGACTCCGAATCGGATTATTACTACAAAGGTTAGTTTGGCTGCTAAAAAATCGGAATTTGAAACCCGTTAAAATTAGAAACAAATATACTGTTCCGATGGGCAGTTGTTTAGTTGCAGCAGGAATTTGAGAATAATTTATATATTTTCTTTGTTTGAGCTTTGAATTATCAAGGCCCAATAATTACTATCATTTAAATTTAATTCATTTTCTAAATACATATAAAATTAAGCAACCTAACTAAAATAAAAAAAACTAAACAACCTAACCTAAATAATTTATTTATTTTTGAAAAATAAAAACAAAAACATTTTTATCAGCTCAAGAGTAAAAATATGTTTATTCTCTCATTTAAAATTTCATAATTTAAGAAAAGTAAAATGTGTACTCATACCTATTTTGTCAATACCTGAAATAGGAAATAAATGAAACAACATATTAATTAATTGGGATAATAGACTAAATAATCACAAGGTTTGTAAAAATTTTACGATCTACCCACGTTTTCAAATTTTGCCTGTAAATGCACAATCTTTACTTCCGTTTATACTATCTATCAAATCGTCACATGCCGTCTCAACTTAACTGATGTGGAGGGAAACAACGTTTGCGTGGCATGATGGCTTCATACGTGGCTTGTCACCCACAACTTTTTTGCTATCCATTTTCTCTTACTTTATAAAATCTCATTTTTGCCCTCAACTTTCTCCCACTTTACAAGGTCAATCTAGTCATTTTTCCTCTTTACTTTCACTTAATCAATGTTACCTATTTTTCCTCTTCTCTCTCTCTCTCTCTCTCTCTCTCTCTCTCTCTCTCTCTCTCTTCTCTTCTTCCTCCCACATGCTGCCATCTTTTTCTCACTCCTCTTCCTCCTCCTTGGTCAGAGTCTGGAAGACTGCATGTCGAGCTCTTGAGTTGAGTGAGTCTCCTTCTTGATGTTGGGCATCTTTAGGGAAACCTCGGATAAACTGCATTAGGCGACCGGGGAGAAAATGTCAAAGTTAGTGACTGCTGGGGTTGAGCGGTCTGCGGCAAGTGACCATGCGTTGCTTCTAATTGGTACGTGGCGGCTCTTTGTGTCACTCAGAGTAAGTCAAATTGGTATTTTTGTCGTGTTTAACATATGCATTCTCGGCTTCCATGCTCAATATGGCAGTTTTGAGAGTGGAGATCTTCTCATTCTATGTGGCGGTTGCTAATTGGCCCTTGCCCCCTCGTTTTTAGGGAAGACATCATGGTGGAAAAGGCGTTCGTTCGTGTGATGAAGGGCGATACTAGGGAGCCATTTATCGATGAGCTGACCGGTGCAAATTTAGTTTGCTCTTCTTCGTGGGCCATTAGATGGGGAAGTGGAGCCTATAAAATGGTTTCTCCTTCCCCAGTTTGCAAATTTTCCTTGCGTTTCTTTGGCTTTCGTCTTTAGCAGGCTTTAGTCGTGCTTTTCTCAACTAGTTCTTTTCAGTATTCGTTGTTTCTCACCGATAAGTTTTCTTAGCTTCAAGATTCAACATCATCGTTGGCTTTGAGTTTTACATTTTTTGCGCGAGCTGTTTAGCCCCTTCTTGTCGTTCAGGCATGCGTACCCTATTTTCGAACGTCCCCGACATGCATTCTCTCTTGATAGAGATGCGGGAGAGGTCTGTGGGAGACAAGGGTGTTGGCCTAAGGTTTTCTACCTTGGTCTTAATCTCGGTTTTGGTGATAACAAATATGGAACTAATGATCTCATGGAGAATTATTTTCAGATTCCATATCGATTAGCGCACAACGTCCTCGATCGACAAAATCAAAGAAATAGGAGAGATCAGCAAGGACGTTCGTCGTCGCTCGGATTTTGTTGAGAATATAGAGTTTAGGTTTAGGGTGACTAGAATGTGTTGTAAATCCTCATGATGATGCAAAGACACCCAAAAACCAAACCCGAACCACAAAACACGAAAATCCAAAAAATTAAAAAAGACGCTGAAATTCACTAAGCTTAGGGAGCTCCTTGGAGGGCTATATAACCTAAATATTTTCTTGGCACAAAAAATGCCAGTTATTGTTCCTTAGATAAAAACTAGATAACGAGATAATTTTAAAAAAAAATTGGACGCCTTTAGCCTACCCATATTTGACCCGAAAGATTATAAAATTTCCAATTTTCGGAAATTTGTACTAGACCCCAAAAGTTAGATATTGATTCTTAAGGATTTTGATTTTTTAGATATTTGTATTGAATCCAAATGAGGAATAATCCTTATAACATTTATGTTTTAAAGTAAAAAATATTATATAAGTAGACTCAGGGAAGACGGAACCCTAGAACGAAGAAACGAGCAGAATACACAAGAAATTAGCCCTGCCCAGATTTGGTCGATCGACAGAAGGTGAAGGCCTTTCGGTCGACTGACCGGTCGATCGAATGATGTCCAGAAAGGGCGAATGCCTTCGGTCGCTCGCTCGGTCGACCAACGATCGACCGGACCTGCGACGGGCTGGCGGAAATGGCTCTATTTTGAGCCGTTGAGCAATGTTTCACCTCGAGCACTCTTCATGGCTCTATAAATACTGATGTCCCAGCCTTCCTTTGATACTTCGGATCTCTCCTAAACTCCATTGATCCATCCTTTATCATTCCCAATCTTTCATTGAGCCATTACTCAGAGAAACCCTAGCTTTTCAACTTGTCTTTCTTGAGTTTGCCTTCAAGCTTGATTTGATTCATCACCAAGGCATCAAGAGGATCTAGGATTCATTATTTGGAGCTAAGTATAAGTTGTTTGATTTATTGCTCCATTAAGTTGTGTATTTTCTTGTTTATTTCATTGTATTTGAGCTTGTGAAGACCTAGGTTGTATGGTCTTGAAATTGGATGGTAGCCTTGGTGTTTGAGGTTTAAATCCACCGGTGTAAACTTAGTTTACTAGGATTAGTATTGTTGTCCTTTAGGTTTCAGGTGCGAGAGTGCTCTCGGTAGGAAGGCAGGATACTTCTGGGTGTGGAAGTGCCTTCGATTTGAGAGCGGAGACTTTCTGGTGTAAAGTCCTTGTTGTAAAGGAAACAATTAATCTAGTAAAGTTTAGTTTGGAAATCTAAAGCGGAGTACTTAGGTAGTGGAGTAGACATTGGGGCCGAACCACTATAAATCATTGTGTTTGCATTGCTTCTACTTGTGTTTACTTCATTATTGTATTTACTTTGCTTCTGCTTGCTACTTAATTAGTAATTTGCCTAAGTAACCAAAGAAATGATTAAAATCGGATTAGGCAAAAAGATTAGTAAACACACTATTCAACCCCCCTCTAGTGTATGTCATTTCACCAACAAAGGGGAAGAAATCGCTGGTAGCCTATAAAGAACTATGTAGCCCCTTCTTAACCTATTTCAAATGAATTTTTTGATTTTGATTTTCTGGTCTCTTCGGAGACCTATGTAGCCTATAAAGAACTAATGCGACCTTGTGATTTTAAATCGTTGGCTCATTGTGGACTTTCGGTTTTCAACCAATAGGAAGGGTTGGAGATCATGTTTTCACTTATATTTCACTTGTGATCTCTTAAAATTTATTTTGGTATCACTCGATTTCATTTAAAACATATTTCAAACTATTTAGCAAAGTGAACTTTAATATTGATACATGATGCTTCTCTTTGCTTTTTGGTTTGGTTAACTTACTAAGTAGCTATATTTTCCTTAAAATATTAGTGTAGCTTACTTGCAAGTTATGAGTTATTTTAGAAGGCTAATTGTAATGAAAATGATAAGTTTGGCAATATTTTCATGTATGAGGTATGATTTGTATTTTTACAAAATCCTAGTATAATACATCAATATCTATGCTTTAATGGTCTCTCACTCATGATTAGAATTACATGTTAAATCTTTGAATTCTCATGAGTAGGTATAATTTTAGGACTTAGGAAATTTTCATTGAATGAAATTGCCCTAGGTTAGAATTTATCACTAGAGACTTTATTTTCAAGTCCAAACTAGTTAAACATGTTTAGATATACAAATGACATATTTTTAGGTGTTTAAACTTCAAAAATCATGTGTAGATAGACAAAGTGATATCACTTTGGGGACTCAAACTTGAAAAAGTTTGACCTAAGTCAACAAAATGACTTAGAAATTTCATTTTAAGTCCAAACTTCACAAACATGTCTAGATTTGCTCATGTTAGATGTTTATGGGTTTAAGTTTGAAAACCCATAGACACCTAGATTTGCTCATGTTAGGTGTCTAGTTTCTAGTATAAAATTTTCAAAACTTTTCAGCAAGAGTATGATTTAACATGGATTTTTGAAATTGAATTTTGAAACATTAAAGTATTGTTCTTCCCAAATGTTCACGTTTCTGATATTTTGAATTTTCGTCCAATCTTCAAATGAGACTTCAAGCATGATATCATGATTCTATTTTTGGTATCGTTCTCATTATTACTTGAGAAAAATTATTTCTAAAATAATTTTTGATATTTTGATCGATACTTGAAAATATCGATACTTGAGTTTATACATGATTTTCGAATTTGGTTTTTAGCTATCATTCCAATATCATGTATTAATTAGTCTCACATTCGATATGTTGTTTTTGTCCCTTGGGTTGGTTGACTTCGTTTTCATGAAAACTAGTTTATAACTCCCAACTTTGACTTTTTTTACCCTTTTTGATTGATGTCAAAAGGGGGAGAAAAATATAGGATAAAAGGGAAGAAAATATAGGAAAATCATGCATATAGATAGGGGGAGTATAATTATTTAGATATGCATGTTGATAGGGGGAGAAATCCCATGATTGATATTCTTTTATGCTTAAATGATATATTTTCCTAAGGATGTTTGTCATTATAAAAAAGAGGAGAGATTGTTGGCCTAAGGTTTTCAACCTTGGTCTTAATCTCGGTTTTGATGATAACAAACATGGAACTAATTATTTCATAAAGAATTATTTTCAGGCTCCATATCGGTTAGCGCATGACGTCCCTGATCGAAAAAATCAGAGAAATAGGTAAGGATGCTCGTCGGTGCTCGGGATTCATCGAGAAGATAGAGTTTAGGTTTAGGGTGTCTATAATGATTGTGTAATACTCCTTTATGATGCAAAACCCAAAAACCGAAACCCGAACCCCAAAACATGAAAACTCGAAAATTAAAAAAATGGCTCAGAAATTATCTAAGCCTAGGGAGCTCCATGGAGTGCTATATGACCTAGACATTTTCGTGGCACCAAAAATTTCAGTAATTATTCCTTAGGTAGAAACAAGTTATCGACATATTTTAAAGGAATTTTTAGAAGCGTTTAACCTATCCATATTTGACCCGGGAGATTATAAATTTTTTTATTTTCGTAAATTTGTACTAGACCCTAAAAGTTAGATTTTGATTTTTTAGATATTTTTATTGAATCCAAATGGGGGGTAATTCTTATATAACATTTATATTTTAAAGTTATTAATTATATAAGGCAAGGATAGTAAACCTCACTGAAATTGCCCTTAGAGCAGTTTCAATCGAATGGTCAGTCGATCGACCAGTGACCGACGAGCGATCGGCAAGAGGCAAAAACCTACAGTGGACGTTCAGTTGATGGTCAGGTCAACCAACCGATCGACCGGTGGTCGGTAACAGCTCTATTTTGAGTCGTTGAGTAGAGTTCTACCCGAGCTCTCTTCATGCCTCTCTATATATTTGAGACCCCGGCCTTCCTATACGCAACTTGATCAATTCTACCATATTTGAGACATCCTTTGATCAACTCTAAGACTTCTCGAGTCATTCTTTTGTAAAAACCTAGCTTGAGCCAAAAACCCTTGATCTTGCCTTCTCTCTTTAATTGTTTCATCATCAAGGCATCAAGAGGAAGCTAGGAATCTTGTTGTGGAGCTAAGTACTCTATTGTTTAATTTATTGTTCCATTTAGTGTTGTATTTCTTTGTTTATTTCATTGTAAAACAAGCGTGTAAAGATATAGTGTGTAGATTTTGAGTTTGGTGGTTGCCGTGGTGTAGAGGCCTAAATCGACCGGTGTGTTTAGTTTACTAAGATTAGTTGTGTTGTCCTTAGGGTTTGAGGTGGGAGAGTGCTCTCGGTAGGAAGACGGAGACTTCTGGGTGTGGAGGTGCCTTCGGTGTGAGAGCGGAGAGTCTCCGGTGAAAACGTCCTCATTGTAAAGGAAATAGTTAATCTAGTAAATCTAAATTGGAAATCCTAAGCGAGGTGCTTAGGTAGTGCAGTAGGCATTGGGGCCGAACCACTATAAATTATTGTGTTAGAATTGATATATTATTTATGTTTAATTGTCTTACTTATTGCTTCTGCATTTAGTCATTGAATTATGAATTGCCTAAAGTAATCAAGAAATAGTTAAAACCAGAACTAGGCTTAAGTTTTAGATAACACACTATTCATCCTCCCCCTCTAGTGTAGGCCATTTCACTAATAGCCCTCAGCAGCCAGCGCACGATTTTCACCAATTTGGTCGTCAGCCCCATTGCAACTCTTAGGCTCCTACGCTCTCAGCAGCCAGAGCTCAATTTTCACCAGTCTGGTCGTCGACCCCAGTGCCACTCTGGGGCTCCCACCCCCTCAACAGTCAGAGCTTGATTTTCACCAATTTGGTCATCGATCTTAGCGCCACTCTTGGGCTCCCACACCCTCAATGGCCAGAGCTCGGTTTTCACCAGTCTGGTCATCGGCCCTAGTTCCACTCTAGGGCTCTCACGCCCTCAACAACTAGAGCTGAGTTTTCACCAGTTTGGTCGTCGGCCCCAACACCATTCTTGGGCTTCCATGCCCTCACCATCCAGAGCTCGGTTTTTCACCAATTTGGTAGTCGACCCCAGTGCCACTCTCGGGCTCCCACTCCACCCTCAATGGTTAGAGCTCGATTTTCACTAGTCTGGTCTTCAGCCTTAGCACCATCAAAGATTGGGCCTCGCCCCCCTCAACGATCCAAAGTGCGCTCCTCGTAAGCTCGATTTCCACTGAGTTTGGTCCTCAACCCCAACACAATAACTTCTGGCATCAGCGCCTCTCCTCCCAAATCTGAACATCTTTAAAGGAGGCCTACAACTACCGAACAAGTAACCCTAGCCTTAATTTCGCTTTTGGCAGGAACACACGATCGACTTCAACAAACTTAGTCAGCAATACAATGTCGGCACCGCCCGACACGCTCGCTAAAAAAGGCTGAACAACCCAACAAAGACAAATAATACAGTGGGAATAAAAGCAAAATTATGTTTTATTCATAAAACCCAATAGAGGCAAAGAATGCATTTACAAACCCACAAAGGGGTGATTTACAAAGTAGAGAAACAAATCACTAAAATATACAGTGTGAAATAGCTACTGGTGGAAAAACATTACGACGATGCAATAGTGGAGAACCATTAGTAGGATAAGGAACTCGATGATGAGAGAAAAAGGATGTACTCCTCTCTAGAAGCACATCGATGTTGGACCACAAGAAGATGTTGACACCATTTGTGAACCACAAAAGCAAGAGCTCTGTGGATATGGCCTCCTGAATCAGCACCACCAGCTAAAGGCAGGACCGATTCAGAGAGGCCCAAAACTATTGCTGACAAGAACGAGGAGGTACGAGGCGGCCGAGAGCTTCAAGGAGCAAAGCTGCGATCACCCCTCCCTAGCTCATGGTCAAGAAGTCACCCAATGTGTAAGCCCTGTTGGCTTAAGGTTTTCAACCTTGGTCTTAATCTCGGTTTTGATGATAACAAATATGGAACTAATGGTTCATTGAGAAATAATTTCCGGTTCCATATCGGTTAGCGCTCGACGTCCTCGATCAAAAATATCGAAGAAATCGAGAAATCGGAAGGACGTTGGTCGACGCGCTCGAATTCGTCGAGAAAATAGAGTATAGGTTTAGGGTGTCTAGTTTATATTGTAATGTCCTCATGATGATTTTTTGAAAATTTGTACTAGTCTCCAAAAACTAGATTTTGATTCGTAAGGATTTTGATTTTTTAGATATTTTTATTGAATCCAAATGAGGGGTAATTTTTATATAACATTTATGTTTTAATGTTATTAACTTAATGAAGACGGAACCAGAAAACGAACAAACCAAGCCTAACCAAACTGCCCAGTCCAGGTTCGGTCGATCGGTCGGTCGATCGAATAGTGTTGAAAATTGGCAGTAGCCAATTTGGTCGACCAGTCGATTGACTGAAGATGGTTAAAAATGACAGTAGCTACTTCGGTCGACCGATCGAGGGCAAAAATTTACAGTAGCTTCGTTGGTCGACCGGATTGTGGATCGCTCAACTCGTGACTCATTCGGTCGATCCGTCGGTCGACCGAACAGAGTAATTAAAGTAGCGGTCGCGGGTGGTCGATCGATCGATCGATCGATGATTGATCGACAAGCGATCGAACTGCGAAAACAACTAGTTTTCCATCCGTTGAGCTATCGTTCTGTTAAGGGGTTATAAAATACTCCTCTCCATCCTTCATTAAGACTTCTTAACAATTGATCCAAGCTTCCATTGAGCCAATTCTTGATCATTCTAAAGCTTTTCTTGAGCCATCCTTTTGATAAGCCCTAGTTTCCATGATACATCCTTGATCTTGCCTTCAAGCCTTGAATGATTCATCATTGAGGCATCAAGAGGAACTATGACTCGTGTTTGGATCTAAGTATTTATTGTATTATTTATTTGCTCCATTACTTGTGTATTTTTGTGATTTATTTCATTGTATTTGAATGTGTAAGTAGACCAAGTGTTAGGTCTTGTGATTGAGTGAAATCCTTGGTGTATAAGGTGCAAAGCCACTTGTGTAAACATAGTTTACTAGGATTAGTTGAGTTATCCCTTAGGGTTGAGGTGGAAGAGTGCTCTCGATAAGAAGGCGGAGACTTCCGGGTGTGGAAGTGCCTTATATTGAGAGTGAGACTCTTTGAGTCAAAGTCCTCTATGTAAGGGAATCAATTTAATCTAGTAAACTTAGTTTGGAAATCCTAAGCGGGGTACTTAGGTAGTGGAGTAGGCATTGGGGCCGAACTACTATAAATCTTTGTGTTAGCATTGTTTTATTTGTTTGTGCTTAATTGGTTTATTTTTGCTTCCGCATCTAATCGATAAATTGCGATTTGCCTAAATAATTTAACAAACGATTAAAACCAAAATTAGGCGATAAGTTTAGATAATACACTATTCACCCCTCCTCTAGTGTGTCATTTCACCCAACAAGCCCTACGGTACGAACTCACCATAGGCCATCGGCCACAGGTCCCCTGCCATTTTTATCATTGCGGCTAGCCCCTCGCCTCATACCCTCCTCTTAAGCCCAACGATACGAACCCACGGTGATCTTTGATCTACTTACGACCAGTCCTGGGCTGATCCCTGGAGGAATGGTAATCTCTGACATCTCCCACTCTAAAGCAAGACTCATGCATGTAGAAAACAAAGATACATGAGGCTTTTATAGGCCCGAGCAGAACCGTCTCCTTAACGGTCGTTCCCCACTTTCCCACTAATGGAGCCACGTTTGTTAGTCAACAATCGACATTTGAGTGCCTTGAAAATTATCGATCGGGTATTTTGTCATAATTAATGATTGCGCAAGCGACGAGCACACGAAAAGGCGCCATTTCTCTCCGTGCAACAGTCACATTTACTTTGAAAGTCAAAGAGTCGCATTGAAATGATACCGGTACTTGTTGAGGTCTCCTGATCAACACATCTGTCGAAGACCCAATCGACCTCCATCCATCGAACCGAGATCAGAAGTCGACACATTACTTTAACCTCGAACAAAGTCCTTGGACTCTGATCATGATCAGGGGCTATGAACTGGACTAACACTTTGGGCACGATCGAATCAGGCCCAAAAGCGCCTGTATTCGTGAATTAAATTGAAGTCAAGCCAGACATAATTTAGTATGGGGACTTCGCTTGGCTATACCTAGACACTTACATCCTCATTAATTATGAAGGGTTCGTTATTTACGAGCCTGACATCTTCGGGATTTGCGTGGACCTATTCTGAACACATCCCTATGAGATTATCGGGAGGTATTATCGCCGAACATCCCTCATCCTGTACTATATACAGACACGATGCTCCCCAAGTATAAAAAAGATTCTAATTTTTGTTATCCTCACTTGGAACTCTCTCTTACTTGAGCGTGAGAGTCTATTTTGTAGGTCCCGACCGGAGTCGCACCTAACCAGGAGACGCATCAGACTGCATCACCCCGACTTCAAGCAAGAACAACTTTCAATTTGCTTTATCCTAGCTTGATTAAATTAATTAGCTCTGGTTATAAGATTTGTCTATATCTGTTAAACCAACTTTTGTTAATGTACAATTACGTGAAAGTATTGACTGTATTCAAAACCTCATTCTTGAGCAAAAACAAAATTTAAATATATGTTGTGAATACTTTGGTACTATTATTGGAGAGACCACTTGCCCGCTTGATTTGCTTATGAATCCCAAGGATGACGAATATGTTTAGATAAGTGACTCTAGGGATAGAGTTATCATCAGGTGTGCATATAGTTTCCTTAGAAGTGATGAACTCAAGACTATGGTAAGTATTAACTTATGGAAAAAAAACTTTGGGAACTTTCTATTACCCCTAAAGTTAAAGGCTTCATATGGAACTTGCTTTATCATAAGCTCCCAACTCAAACTACACTCTTTTGATTTTGAATCTCGAATTCAAAACTATGTAATTTGTGTAAATTTTTTTATGAATCTATACAACACATTTTCTTTGAATGTCCTTGGGCATCCATCTTATTGCAACTACTAGGGTCTAAATTATTGGGTTTTGATTTCTCCAATAGAGCTAATTGGATTCTTGGTCATTGGTTGTTCCCGCTAGACATTCCTCTAATAACGAACACTATATTAGTGGTCTCATTGCAAATAAATACTTGTTAGTTCATCTAGTACACAAGGAACTGTGTGCTAAACTAGGTTAGGCAACCTACCCCAAAGAGCATGGTGAATCCAATTTTGGCATTTAGTGTCAAATATGCACAAACAATAGTCATTCACGACATCAATCATAGATCAATAATTAAATGGACTCCTCAAAATTTAGGTATCACTAGAATTAACTGTGATGGCTCTTTTGCTCCTCATATGTTCGGTGGTGCAAGAATCATAATTAGATATCATTAGTCTGAAACTCTATTCCTATGGGGTAATGTTGCTTCATATGTTGAAGCCACGACCATAAAAGCAACATTACAATTAACCAAAGACCACGACCTTCCTAATTTGGTGGTTAAAATAGATTTCATTCTAATTGTTGGTCATCAATCAGTCTACAATTCCATGGCAGTCTCATTTCCTTTTTGATCAAATTTACTCATTGAAACCATCTTGTAATATTGTGGAAGGTACATTAGGGTTTATGTTGAACTTGACTTGGCATGTCCTCTCCGGCAAGGCGTGTGGATTGGGGAACCAGATAATGAGTTCTTTCAACCTATTTCTTACGAAAATCTTCCTTCAATGTGTTATTCTTGTTGTATGATCGGTTATCGTGAGGTCGACTGTCCTAAAAGAAATCCTTTGGTTTTTGGTATTAATGAAAAGGTTTCCATGTGTAATGATTTTATGGTTCTTGATCATTGATTCTGTTGCTCGCCCTTCTTCGATTCCTAATTTGAATGTGGATTCTAGTATTCAACCTTCTTTGAATAGTAGTCTTGATCTGATTAAGGATTTGTCTATGGAGCCTCTCTGTGGTCCATGAGTTTTGGTTTCTAGTCATCGCCGAAATCACTGGAGATCAGCTGAGAATACTCAGTCCGGTCCTGTGCCTAGTTTGAGGTGACGTTGAGGGATCTCGACTCATCATGGCAAGCATGTGGGCCCCAATGCAAATATGAAAAATGAGATGGAGGAGAATCCTCGTAATAATTCTGTAACATTTTCACCGCCGGATTCTCAGAGTAATATCCAAAATAAAATTGATTCTGATTCCTCCAGATGTAATGAGATTTCATTTAATTTGCCTAATCTTCCTGAAGTTAATGGAGTTAAAATTGGTAAGGGTGCCACTATATCTAGTGACTTAAGTCTTAGGGAGAAGGAGAAACCTAATTCTCAGGTGAAGGTACATAACTCTTCTGATCCCCCATAAAATTATAGTGCAATTTGCTCAGGATCTTAGTATTGTATTCGAAGCCCAGAAACATTCCTATCAGCAAAAAGTTTTGAATAGGCAAATCCGTAAATCTTCTAAACCTCCTAATATCGCTAAGGTACCTCAGAAGTAAAAAATTCCAAAAGATCTAGGTCATCTTCTTAGACTTCTTTAGCACAAATGGTTTATGCTACTATAGATGTAGATTTGTCTAACATTACACATACTATGTCCAAATGAATTTCTTAAGTTGGAATGCCATAGGGGTTTTATACCAATATTAGACAAAATAATCTTTGCTTACTAGCCCTGCAGGATAATCATTTAAATGAGCAAAGGGATAAAAGATTCATTAAATCTTTGGAAAGGAGATAGACAAGCTCTTTTCAACCTTCGGAGGGAGCCTTTGGAGGTCTTATTTTAGCCTAGGATTCTTCTATTTTAACTACTCGGATAGTATATATTCAAGCACAATGTATTTCTGCTATTGTGAGTATGGATGATTTTTAACCTTTTTAAATTTCTAATATCTATGCCATTACAAACCCTAACATATGTATGGATTCCTGGAATAGTTTTCTAATTTGGATTTCTCCTCTTATCCATGACTATTGTGTGGCGATTACAATTGTATTCTTTCTATTGAGGACAAAAAAAGTGCTTTATCATTTTCCCTTAATAAATATGTAATTGTTTTTCGAGAGTTTATTCATGCTAATGGTCTAGTGGATTTTGGTTATTCTGATAATTCATTTACTTGGTCCAATAATAGACAAGGGTTACATAAAATCCAAATAACTAGATAGAGCCTTTTCAAATGATGCTTTTCTTCAATTTTTTTATAATATTAAGATTTTGCATTTGAATAGAGGCGTTTCTAATTACTCTCCTTTACTTATCAATGTTAATAAGAATGTTCATAAAAATAAATTATTTAGATTTCAAAATTTTTGAACAGAATATTTCAATTCTTTTGAAGTGGTGAAAAGGCTTGGAATGAAACTCATTTTACTTGTGTTCAATTTGATAAGTTTAATACTGCTATAAGATTTACTTGTCATGCTTTATCTTATTGGAATAGGATCTGTTTAGGCTTTCTAGAAAATAGCTTAGCTAATACCAATCTTGATATTGCTTCTCTTAAAGCACTTGATGCTTATGATGGTCTCAACCAGGATCTTGAATCGAAATTGAAATCTCTGTATAATAAACCTAATGCAATCAGAAGACATCTTACTACATTTTTTAATACTGAGGAGATTTGGAATGTTATTAAATTTATGCCCAATGGTAAAAGTCATGGTTTTATGGATTCACTATTGAATTCTATAAATATTACTGACCTATTATTTCTTAGTTTTTTATGGATTGTATGCATGTGTTTTATGACTCCGCTTGTTTGCCTTTGGAGTGGAATAGAATTGTGTTAACTTTTATTCCTAAAAATAATAAGCCTTATGTTATTAAAGATTTTAGACCTATTGCTCTATGTAATTTTTCATATAGAATTTTAGTTAAGACTCTTGCTAATAGACTTAAGTTAGTAATTTCTGACCTAATCTCTTGTGAGCAATATGTCTTTCTCAGAGGCAGAAGTATTCAAGATAACATCTTTATTGCTCAAGAGGTAACTCATTCAATTTATGATACTAAAGGAAGAAATCTGTATTTTCTTGTAAAAATAGATCTTGAAAAGACATGATAAATTGTCTTGGTCTGCAATTTTTGTTGTGTTGCATGCTTACAATTTTCTGTTGGGTGAAATGACACACTAGAGGGGGGGTGAATAGTGTGTTTACTAATAAATTATTGTCTAAATCCGATTTCAATCGTTTCTTTGGTTACTTTTACAAGTTGAGTGACTAAATGCAAAAGCATTAGTAAAACAATTAAGCACAAATAGAATATCAATGCAAACACAAGAATTTATAATGGTTCGACCCCAATGCCTACTCCACTACCTAAGCACCCCGCTTAGGATTTCCAAACTACATTTACTAGATTAAATAGTTTCCCTTACACAGAGGACTTTGACTCGAAGAGTCTCACTCTCAACCTAAGGCACTTCCACACCCGGAAGTCTCCGCCTTCTTATCGATAGCACTCTTCCACCTCAACCCTAAGGGACAACTCAACTAATCCTAGTAAACTACATTTACACAAGTGACTTTACACCTTCTACACCAAGGATACCACTCACACAAGACCTAACAACAGGTCTTCTTATAAGCTCAAGTACAAAGAAATAAACAAAAAAATACAACAATAAATGGAGCAATAAATCAAACAATGAAGTACTTAGCTCCACAGAAAGTTTCCTAGCTTCCTCTTGATTCCTTTGATGGTGAATCAATGAAGTCAAGGCTCAATCAAAGGGATGAGATATCAACGCTAGGATTTTCGCGGGATTAACTCAATGAAAGTTTAGATTTGATCAAGAGATGGCTCAAGGAGATAGAGAGTGATCAAAATGATTAAGGAAGGCTCTCATGGCTTCCTATTTATAAGCCATGAAGAGAAGTGAAAGATTTCTCTTCTCAACGAGCGATTTTTTGACCGTTACAGACCGCCAGTCGCTTGTTCGGTCGATCGACCGATCGACCGCCTGCGACCGCTGGCCTTTCTGTGCTTTAATCGCACTGATCGGTCGACCGGAGGGTCGATCGCCAGAGTTGCGAGATGAGCGATCCGTAGTTCGGTCGACCGAAACTAGGCAGACTGCACTAGTTTCCTTGTTTTGGTTGAGTTTTTTTACTCGTTTTGATTTCGTCTTCGCTAAGTCTACTTATATAACATTTACTAACTTTAAGTTAATAAATTTAAAACATAAATGTTATATCTAAAAGTTAATTACCCCCCATTTGGATTCAATAAAAATATCTAAAAGATCAAAATACTTAAGAATCAAAATCTAGTTTTTGGGGTCTGATACAAATTTTCGGAAAACAAAAATTTTCTAACTTCTCGGGTCAAGTATGGGTAGGCTAAAGGCTTCCAAAAAATATTTAAAAATACCTCGTTATCTAGTTTGTACCCAAGGAACAATTACCGCCATTTTTTATGTCAAGATAATGTCTAGGTCATATAGCCCTCCAAGGAGCTCCCTAGGCTTAGTGAATTCAGGGCGGTTTTCGAGTTTTCATATTTTGCATTTCGGATTTGGTTTTAGAGTTTTTTGCATCATAAAGAGGATATACAACATATCTAGACACCCTAAACCTATACTCTAACTTCTTGAAGAAACTCGAGCGCCGACGAGCATCCTTGCCGATTTCTCTGATTTCTTTAATTTTTCCGATCGGGGACGTCGAGCGCTAACCGATATGGAACCTAAAAGTATTTCTTAATGAAACATTAGTTCCATGTTTGTTATCATCAAAACCAAGATTAAGACCAAGGTTGAAAACCTTAAGCCAACATTTTCTTGTCAAATACATAAGTTGGATTTATTCATGTCTCTCTAGTCTTAATTTTGCATGCTCGATAAATGGGACTGTTGTTGGCCTATGATTTTCTGTCTTGGTCTTAATATCAGTTTTGATGATAACAAACAGGGAACTAATGTTTCATTGAGAAATTTTTTCAGGTTCCTTATCGGTTAGCGCTCAATGTTCTCGATCGGAAATATCGGAGAAACTGCAAAATCGGAAGGACATTGGTCGACACGTTCGGGTTCGTCGTGGAAACTTCTCGAAGTTCGATGTGTGCACCAAAGATGTATTGGACGAGTCTAAAGATCACATGGAAAGCACTCCAAGTTGTCGCATGTTGAAGGCTGGAACTTGGAAACGAAGCGCACAAGAAGAAGGCTGAAAAAATCAAGTTCAGTCCAGGTTCGGTCGACCGGTCGGTCGACCGAATATGGTTAAAAATCGGCAATGGCTACTTCGGTCAACTGGTCGGTCGACCGGCCGAGGCCAAAAACTGGCAGTGCCTACTTCGGTTGACCGATCGATCGATCGAATTGCAGAGGAGCAGAATCGCGACTCAATCGATCGACCCTTCGGTTGACCGAACAGAGCGGCAGAAGTAAGAATTGGCAGCGGTCATTGGTGGCAAGCAATCGAATGACGTTCAACAGGCGAAAAAATGCCTGTTGAGGAGCCGTTCGGTTGAGGGGTTATAAATACCCCTCACCTAACTTCTTTAATATCTCTTAACAACTAACATAAGCAATCAAAAGAGAGATTTGTGCCTTCTAGAGCTAGATTGGCTTGAGCCTGCTTCTCCGATCAACATCTTCTCTCAAGCGCTCATCTTCCTCAACTCGGGCTTCGATTCAAGCTCAACGTCTTGGCGAGTTGGTGGCTTTGAAGGCTTGGAAAAGAGCATTTAGTTTTGGTTTATTCTTTAGCTCTTTTCATTGCAACCTTAATTGTTATTTGAACTTGTTTATTTATTGAATTTGAGTTTATGTAAGACCTAGAGTGTAGGTCTTGAAATTAGGTGGTTGCTTTGTGTTTGAGGCTTAATTCCACCGGTGTAATTAAACTTAGTTTACTAGGATTAGTTCTTGTTGTCCTTAGGATTAAGGTGGGAGAGTGCTCTTGGTAGGAAGGCGGAGACTTCCGGGTGTGGAAGTGCCTTCAGTGTGAGAGCGGAGATTCTCCGGTGAAAACGTACTCGTTGTAAAGGAAACAAGATAATCTAATTAAACTAGTTTGAAAATCCTAAGCGGGGTGCTTAGGTAGTGGAGTAGGCATTGGGGCCGAACCACTATAAATACTTGTGTTAGCATTGATATTTTGTTTATCTTTATTGCTTCTTATTTATTGCTTCCGCTTGCTATTAATATCATGCTTAGCCTAACTAATCAAGAAACGATTAAAATTGGAATTAGGCGATATATTTTGTTAACACACTATTCACCCCCCCCCCCCTCTAGTGTAGGCCATTTCGTCCAACAACTGTCTCTGATTTCTTTCCTTCTTCTTGTGGTATAAGAAAGGGGGACCCCTTTCCCCTTATCCATATGTGTTTGTAGCTCAAACACTTACCATTATATTCAATAAACTCGTCTTTGATAATAAATTAACCTCATTCAAAACTAGAAATGGTATTAAAATTAGTCATATTATATTTGCAGATGATATTCTCTTTTTTTTTAGAGCTAACAAGAAAAGTGCCAGTTCCATCAAATTCATCCTTCATCAATATAAATGCTTGACGGGTCAATCTGTTAATTTTGAAAAGTCTAAAATATTTTTCCTAAAAATGTGTCTATGAATAGAATTAGAGACATATGCTCTTCTCTTAATATGAAGTTTGGTAGCTTTCCCTTCAAATATCTAGGCTTTATGATTTCACCTAGAAGACCTCCAAAACATACTCATAATTTTATCATTGATAGAGTCAATTCTAAATTTAGTATGTGGCAAAGCAATTATCTTTCTCAAGCCAGCTGGTCGGGTTATGCTTATCATTTCGGCTTTAAACTCAATTCCTATCCATGTTATGGTGGTTTCTTGTTTTCTGTTGATAGTATCAATAAAATTGAGAGCATTATTAAAACCTTTTTGTGGAGTAACTTTTCTCAAAACAAGAGTATTCATCTGATTAATTGGGAGACCGTTACTTTACCTAAGAATCTAGGTGGTTTAGGTGTCCATATACTTGACCTTAAGAATAAAGCTCTTCAAGCTAAACATAGTGATATACATTTAAATAATTGTGATTCCCTTTGAGTGAGATTGGTCAAATCAAAGTATCTTGATCTGCTTTCTCTTAGGAACTCTCAACTTGTTAAATGCTTTTTTAGTTGGAGACTTTTTATTGAGGAATTTTATAATTTACTGTCGGATTTTATTAAAATTGTTAACTCTGGTTTTAACTATTCATTATTACATGATCATTGGGTGGTTGACTTAGTTTTGTACCTGAAACCTACTTTTCTAAATATGAATGTTGTTATTAATGATTACACTATTAATTCTCTTTTAATTGATTAGTGTTGGAATATTGATATGTGCTTTGATTTGTTTGATTCTTTTTTGGGTGAATCCATTATTAAAATAGCCTTGCCTTCAACTCCCAATTAGGATAGATATATTTGGATAAGTGATTCTGGGGATAGAGTTACCATAAGTCACCCCACATTTACCTAAGAAGCCATGAATCTTTTCCTATTGAAAATAATGTTTCTTGGAGGCAACTATGGAAGATGAGGGTCCTTCCTAAAATCAAAGTATTTGTTTGGAAATTACTTCATAAGAAGTTACCTACTAGACTTAAACTTCATTCCTTTAAAATTTGCAGTTCAAACCTCTACTCTTTTTGCTCCATGGAACTTGAGTCCATTGATTGTCTCTTTTTCAAATGTCTTGTATCCTCTTCAATTTGGAACATGCTTTCGGTTAAACCTAGGACTAACTTGTCTAATAAGGTTGGCTGGAGTGATGGTATCTGGCTTGATAGTCCTGTTTGGAATCTTAATTCCCAGTAATACTCTAGAGCTCTCATTGTCACCTCCCGTTGGTTCATTTGGCACGCTAGGAACTGTTTGTGACAATATATATAGGTCTCTTAGGAAACTTCTATAAAGGACAATTGCTTAGGACGTTGCAACTGCTCTAACACTAGCCTATTATAGCAAAGTAAAAAACTAAAATAAAAAACAACCCAAACACATGAGATTTATTTACGTAGTTCAATGACAAACCAATCACCTAATCTGCGGAGCACTCATCAGACAGATGCCCAATTCACTCTCTATAAGTACAATATAAGTCATTTGAATTTCACACCCGAAATTTGACTACCTGTACTATAGTGAATCAGAAATAATAAAAACCTATTTGCTATTAGAAGTAATACCAACTTGCCTCTCTATGACATCACAGCCACAGAGTTCCATCATCCGCCCAATGTCTAATCTTCTCCTCAAATATAAAAAAAGGTTGTTGCCTCTTCTGCACTCGGCAGTCTTCACTCAACAGTTTCAACTCCTCTATATATGGCAACAGTGTTTTCGCGCAATGGAGTTATCGATAATAGATCTCTTCTCCAGTATTTATAAGTGTCACTTGAAGATTACTGGAAGATCTAAATAAATGCTAACTTCAATCATATTTAATCACCATCGTCTTCAATAGAAACCGTCAGCATAACCTAGGCGTTTTTACAAAAGATCATTTATATAAATAAAAAACGCCTAATGAATAAGTGAAGAGAAACTCTTCGAAACTAAACTGATCAGGACGAAAAATAATGATGATTTAAATGTCCAGAATCAATTAACAAAATCATCATTAAACCAAAAGTCCATCAGTCATCAAGATCGTATCATACAACCTATCCAAAAATCCTTTAAGACAATAAGCAGTTAAGACAATGTCTTCACAGTTGAACCCATCATCATTGCATAAGTAGAGCTTCTACCTTGTTGAATATGAGAAAACACCATAAGCTCCTTTTGCCAAATATAGCCAACAAACAAAAGCCAAATTCTAACATTCTTCCCCTTTGGCTTATTTGGCAAAACCCAAACAGATTGGATCACATCAATTTTATGTGATAGAGATCCACCAGTCATACCACACAGTCAACCAAAGTCACAAAAATTATAACCAAAAGAGCATCTATATTGACAAATGTTTACAACAGTTTTACAACTAGAGTATCAAGTATCAAAAGCCAAAATAATAAGAAGTATCGTAGGACAAGTATCACAACCAGTCGATAGAGCAGTTAAGACTGCAGAGTTGGAACTACTTGTTCTCCCCCTTTTTGGCATAATAAGCCAAAGGAGTAAGCAAGACAATGTTTAGTCAGAGTTGTCAGAAGAGTCAAAGAAACTACCAGAAGAGGGAGAATCAAGACCTACAGAAGCAGCAGTCTAGTATTCTATAACTTTCTTCTCAATGGTGATTACTTGATGTTGTAGTTTGGCCATAGTTTCTCTTGCATAAAATAGTTCATCCAAGATCTCTCTTTCAGTGGTTGAAGTAGTAGTCGAAGTAGACCCAGATGCAATCTTCATACCAATGTCGGGACTGAATAGATTTTTTCTTGTGGTGTTAACCCTCTTCAGAATTTTGGGATGAATCTTTAAAGAAGTGCCCAAGGGTTCCAATACATCATTAGAGGAACATTTAAATTCATGTTTCTCCAGAATTCCATAGATCAAGTTTGGAAAAATTAAAAACATTCTGGATTTAGATAGAAGTCTGCTCCTGACAGATATAATATGCTCAAAAATAAGATTTCCAAGATCGAATGGAATTTCGTTTGTGATCTTGTATAGTAACATTGTCATTTCTTTGCTGAGAAAGGTAATGTGAGAAGTAGGAATCTAGTAGTTTTGAGCAATGAGAAACAAAACTGCATAAAAAATGTTCAGAGATGAAGATTTGATGTCATGACTACCTGTCCAGTTAGGAACATCACCATTTGAAACCTCTTTACCAACCATTTGTAAAAAGTCATCATTCTCATTAGCATCAATAGCAGAAGAGGAAAAATAAAAAAATCCAACAAACTTATTAATTACTTCAGGACTAAACCTGTACCAACGGCCTCTAAGAAATACTTCATGAAAATGATTGCTTTCAAAATTTGAAATCTTATCAGATAAATTGCAGTAGAACTCAAGAATAAGCTGTTTGCCGAAAGGTTTGGCTTTTTTATAAGAATTAGACAAATTCATCTTTTTGAGAATATCAATAATAGGTTTCCACTTTTAGGAAATTTGATCTAAATTTAAAATTCTCTGAGAAATAATACCTCTAGATTGCAGTCCCTTCCATAAAGGATAGAGATCATTAGAGAGAAGTCCATTTCAACTGCCCCATTTCAACTGCCCCATCAACAGTTGAGACTGTCTTAGAACATTCAGGTGGATTGACAACTCTTTCGTGTTCAAAAGTATTTTTACCCTAATTAGACTTTGAAGAAATATCAAATGGACCAGTTGTGACTAGAATAGAGTAAAAAATATCAGTAATAGGAACATTTATATCAATCGTGGGACCAGTGTGCACTGGAGAGGAAACTGCCAAAGGCTCATTCAAATCATCCTTTCAAGAATCAATACTAGGAGAGACAAAATCAAAACTTGTACTGGTATCTTTTAAAAACTCCCCTTTACCCAAGACAAACTCCCCCTCAATTTGAGAAACCCTAGAGGACGCATGAAAAGTTTTGGAGTCCATACCTCGACTACTTCTCCTTAACTGCAGGTCAGTCGATCTCGTTACAATTTTCTTTCTCAATTTGTGTCATTGACTTGTTGAAGGTGGAGGAGACATTTTCTCGGTCGAGCGTCCAGCAGATGGTTGTGATTTTTCGACATGGTTTAGGGATTGCATTTTCTTGGCTATGGAAACATACATCTTTCTCACGCAACCTTTCTTTCCTTTGAGTCCCGACATCTTTAAAAACAAGAGAGATCCTCAAGCAGACGAACAAACAAAGAAGTGGAGGAGAGACTGTCGCCGATTGACAATTGATCGGAACAGTAACGCCCAAAGCTTTTAGGGCGAAATAAAACTCCACCAATAAGATGCCACACGTGTTGGCTTCAGAGTGAAAAGTAACTTCCATTAGTAAATATTAGTCTTTAAAATAATAAGTGATGAAAAGAAGAAATAAAAACAGAAAAACCTTTCAATTTTCATCACAATAAAGACTTAATTTTATTTTAACCCGAAATAAAATGTGTCACATGACACATAATCCAAGAGCATACCTCAACTGCCCAAACCTTTCTCCATTAGTGCCTTTGTAAAAATGTTTGTCACTTGTTTCTCAGTTGCAGTATACTCCAGTTGCAACTGCCTCCTTTCAACTAGATCTCTGATATAATGAAACCTTATATCAATATGTTTGATATGTGAATGCATAATAGGATCTTTTGAAATATTGATAGTAGTGGTATTATCACAATAAAGTACCATTTCTTCTTGATTGAGACCATAATCAAGTAATATACTCTTCATCCAAATTAATTCTCTTAGCATCTGAAAATCCAGCTAGACAAGGATTACAATCAACAGAATACCAAGGACCAAAACCCAAAGTACCTTTCAAATATTTGAGAATTCTCTTAACAACTTGAATGTGAGACTCCTTTGGATTAGTTTGATATCTGGCACACAATCCAACACTAAAGCATAAATCAAGTCTGCTAGCTATCAAATATAATAAGCTGCCATTCATGCTTCTGTAGAGGGTGGGATTAACACTCTTCCCTTCATCATCCTTGTATAGTTTCATGAGTAGAGATAGGAGTTGTAATAGCCTTAGAACTGTCTAGTCCAAACGTGTGAACTAGATTCTTAGTATATTTACTCTGAGAAATGAATATTCCTTTTTCAGATTGCTTGACATGTAGACTGAGAAAATAGCTCATTTCTCCAACCATGCTCATCTTAAATTCAGATTTCATGTCATCCACAAATTGTTTAGCAAGGAATTTAGAAGTTGAACCAAAAATAATATCATCAACATAAATTTAAACAATTACCAATTGAGACTCATTTTTCTTGATGAATAGAGTATAATCAGCTATTCCTCTTTTATAACCTTTCATGAGCAAAAATTGAGTTAGTCTTTCATACCAAGCTATAGGTGCCTACATGAGACCATATAAAGATTTTTTCATCCTATACACATGATCAGGATGAGTAGAATCTTCAAACCCTTTTGGTTGTTCAACATAGACTTCCTCATTTAGAATCTCATTCAGGAAAGTTGTCTTTATATTCATTTGATAAAGTTTGAATTTCAAACAACAAGATAAGGCAAGAATTAACCTGATAGACTCCAATCTTGCAACAGGTACAAATTTTTCACCATAATCCAAACCTTCAACTTGATTGTAGCCTTGAGCAACAAGTCTGGCCTTATTTCTTGTGATGTTTCTTGCTTCATTAGTCTTGTTCTTGGAAACTCAATTGGTTCCAATTATATTGACACTTTTAGGTATTGGAATCAATTCTCAAACATCATTTCTGACAAATTGTTGTTGCTCTTCTTGTATAACAATGATCGAGAATTCTTCTTTTAGAGTTTCCTTGATGTTCTTGGGTTCAATAGTTGAAGTATAGCAAGAGTATCTAATCATGTCTTGATCACTCTTCTTGGATTGATTTCTAGTCTTGACTCCTTCATGAACATTACCTATAACATTCTTCAAAGGATAATTCTTGAGAGCTTTTTGCAGATTTCTTGGTAGCATTTCCTTTTCTTGATCAGTGTCAGTCTTAAAGTCTGTTGTATTGGCAGTTTCAACAATCTATTTTGCTATTTTAGAAGAATTTTGCGCAGTCTTGTCAACAGTTGCATATTCCTCTTCATCAACAATTAATTAGAATCTGGTAGAATTGTGAGTCATCAACTTTCACATTTGGTGACTCTATAACAGTTTGAGTGCGCTTGTTGTAGACTCTGTAGGCTTTGCTGTTTGTTGAATATCCAAGGAATATTGCTTCATCACTTTTGCTTTGCATCTTTCCAAGGTATTCATAAGGTTAGGCGTTCTTCCCTTCCATAATTCATAAGGAGTTTTTGTAGTCTTTGATCTGAGATATCCTCTATTTATAATGTAGCAAGCAGTATTGATAGCTTTAGCCCAAAATCCTTCAGAGATCTTCTTGGAATTTAGCATGACCCGAGCCATCTCATGGATTGTACGATTTTCCTTTTCAACAACACCATTCTGTTGAGGAGTCTTTGGAGCAGAGAATTCATGAAGAATATCATTATCATCATAGAATTCAGAAAAATATATGTTTTCAAACTCTCTTCTATGATCCCTTCTTATTCTAATCACTTTAAGAATAAGAAGCTCTTGTTCATTCTGGAGTCTTAGACATAAGAATTTGAAGTTAATGAAGGCATTGGACTTTTCCCTTAGAAACTCTGTTCAAGTGAATCGTGAATAATCATCTATACAAACAAGGATATATTTTTTACCTCCAATGCTTTCAACTTGCATGGGACCAACCAAATCCATGTGAAGGAGTTCTAGAGGTTTTGAAGTTGCCACTAGTTGCAACTGCTTATGAGACTGCCTTGTCCGCTTTCCTTCTTAGCAAGAGCCACAAACCAACTCAGGTTCTTCAGTGAGTTTAAGAATTTCTCTCACAGCTCCAGCATTAACAAGCTTCTTTAGGTCCTGGTAATTTACATGACCTAACTTTTTGTGCCACAAGTTTATATAAAAAAAAATAACAAAAAGACAAATAGATGAGAATACAATCTTATAACAATTATCTCAAGATCTACTTCCTTCATGAATACAATCCTAATTTTTATCAAAGACTTTGTAACTATTTTTATTGAACTTGACATCTAGATTCTGGTCAAATAATTGACTGATACTCACAAGATTTGCCTTGAGACCATCCACTAGCAGAACATCTTTTAACTTGGAAATTCCTAGAACATTGAGAATTCCAACTCCTAAGATATTTTCATATCTTCCATCTCCAAATGTTACAGTTGCACCTTCATGTTCCTAAATATTTTACAGATTTTCTAAATTTGTTGTCATATGCTGAGAACAACCACTGTCGAAATACCATGATCTAAGAGAAGAAATAGTCTTTGACATAAAAGCAACTTTACAATTAAGTTCAACTTTTCTTACCCAAACTTGTTTGAACTTCTGTTTAGAAGAGTTTTCATGCTTCTTTCTCTTTAGCTTGTGGGTAAGCTTGAAACAATTTGCAAGTATGTGTCCTCTACACTTGCAGTAGAAACTCATTTTCTACTAATGAAGATTGCTTGCAAGTCATCAAAAAATTAAGAATGGAAGACTATGTTAATGAAAAATGAAAAGTTTGGCTAAATTCGCAAAGATGATGTATGACTTTGGTTATTGCATATTTCTAGTTCAATAACTCAATTTTCATGTTCGATTGATGTCTCTTTACTCATGATTGAAATAACATGAGTAGGAAAATTCTTAGTACTTAGGCAATTTTTCATTGAGTAAAATTGCCCTAGGTTAGAACTTATCATTAGAGACTTACTTTTTATGTCCAAACTCATGAAACATGTTTAGATATACACATACCATGCTTCTAGGTGTTTAGAGTTGAAAATTCATTTATAGATCATCAAAGTGATATGTAGATCATCTTAGGGGACTCAAAATTAAAAAAGTTTGACCTAAGTCAATAATTTGACTTAAATTTCTTTTTGAGTTCAAACTTCACAAACATGTTTAGATTTACTCATGTTAGGTGTTCATGTGTCTATACTTGAAAAACCATGAGTATAAGTTAAAGATTGATAATTAGCAATTTCATGTTAACATGCTTGTTTTTGAATGAAATCATGCTAAGGTAAAACTTTGACCAAATGACATTATCTTTGTCTCAAACTCAATATGTTGGCTTTAGATTTTCAACCTTAGTCTTAAACTCAAGATTGATCACGACGGAGTGCTCCCCCTACCCCAAGCTCGCTCTGGATAACCTAGCCCAAGTCCACCCCCGTCGCCCGTCCTCACTGCTACCGCCGGCCACAACTATCCACCACCATGCCGCAAGATTCAAACCCCAAATTTGCATCCCTCGTTCTGCCTATAGGGTTTCAACCGATCCCTGTCTCTTTCGCTCGAGGGTTTTTTCTTGGGGTTCTTTCTTTCTTGGATCATCGTGTTCTAGTCCGGCAATCTCTCCCTCCACGAGCTGGAATAGGAAGAACAAGCTGCGTCGGGCGCTTCTTGCTCTCGGAGGCCATGCGGGTAGCCATAATCGTCGTCTCGGTGTGTGCGGCATGAAGAGTCGGGGGAGTAAGAGGAATTGGGGTAGAACTCGGGAGAATGTTGTATTCCACCTGTCTGATGATCCACGCCAGGTCAAGAAGTGGTGCGGTGAGCACTCAAAGGATTGTGCTGCCGGCAAGATGGATTCTTGCAACCACGCCGATAGAGGTGTTATGACCGCCCCTCCCTCCGGGAGATCAGTGGCTGATTCTTTATTTTATTAATTTTATTTTTCTTTATCATAGTTATTTTTTTAACATGACATCCATGTATTAGTATGCCAACTTGACAACACAAATTAATTGCATTACACCTCCATCCAAATGCATGTTTCTGTCTTCATTAGCATATAGTCATGTGGATCATTGTTATTTACTCTCCTACAGTCGATGACGGATTGTTATGTGAGTGTTTGTAATTGTCTTTAATATAAAGAAATTAAGTGTTTGGTTCTTGATCTACTGCAGGATTTAATTTTGAAGAGTGAATTGGAAGGAAATATATTTTACATATTAGAATATCTAGATACTGAATATGAAAAAGTTCGAAGAGTGAATTGGGAAGGAAATAATTTTGGTTTTTTTAATTCAATTATAAGCTTTATTGCCTTAATTCATTACAGTACACAATCTTTCAGATTTTTCACAGTTGGAAAAATGTTGCAAGCATCAAGATCGACTTAGACACCCTCTAAGACCATTGGTTAAGGTACAAAGGATGATTTCATTGTAGTTTTCATTCCCATTTCGATACCAGAAAGGTTCTGGTATATTAGGAGTTGGCAGATGAAATCTCTCACAAAGTCACAAGTTTGTTTCTTAAATTTGATTCTACTTACAATTTTGTTGAATCTTCTTAAAGTTCCAGATGGAAAGAAAGCATTTGATGATTATGTTTTCTTTATATAGGATCCAAAGCAAATAATCATTCGCTCAACCTGAATAAATTTTAGTTGGGAGTTTTGGAGAAATAATCCGCTTAAAGAGTGGATTAGAGTTATGCTTTAACCTAGATAACCTAGTAATATTGATTGTTCAATCAAAAAACAGTAGCTTGTGACCTTGATAACCTAGTTTGTCGATTAACAAGCATTTAAACAAAAAAAAGGAGCAAGTTTAAATCATAATTTCAAGGAGCGGTTCATGCAACACATGGCAGTTCGGTGAAGAAACATCGCAAATCGTAATAGATTTGAGTTCAAGTCCAAATCAGATTTAGAGTGCATGCGAACTTGACATGGGCCAAACTGTTGCTAATATGATTGGCTTGTTCTAGCTAGCATAGGAAAATTGATGCATACTGGCTTGTTACAATGGATCAATATCCTGCACATTCAGATTAATTTCTCAAGTATCTTTTATTTAGAAAAATTTCCTCCAATGGCACATACAGTGATAAGAAGTTTGTCTCCCCCTCCATTGCTTTCCATATCATGGTAAGAAGAGACAGCCTGCCAATTGCCAATTAGAAGTGTACAAAAATTTTTAAAAAATAATTGTCTTTTGAGATATTTCTACTTCAGGTTGACTTTGGAGTTTATTTTCTTTATGGCTCTTGAAAAAGAGCTAATGATCCATGAAAAATTGCAGGATTTCCAGGCCTCGATCGTGTTCACATGGGCTTCTCTTCTTGTGGAGCTGAAGGAGAAAGAAGAAAATAAGAAAGTGTTGCACTTGGATTCCTTCGGAGAGAATGCCAAGTATTGGCTTGGAGTTGATGTACTGGTGTAGTATTGGCTTGGAGTTGAACAGGAGTGAACTTTGACTGTTATATGGTCACAACAAAAACAGTGAGCACATATTCATTACTCTGGACAAAATAGTTCAATCAAGAAGAAAATGGTTATTGCAACGAGGAAATACTTTTAAATTCGATATTTTTTTTCTTGCAATTTAATTAACATGTGACATTTTTAATCACATGTACGTAGCACTGTTAATTGTAGCAGGGGAGGTACAGGAAATAGGACAATTTGAAATTGTGAACTCCTGCCGATAGACCGTAGGAAATTAGCAGTTTTTAATTAGTTCAGACATGATGAACATTACTGGTGGTCTTTCTGCTTCAAAAATGAGTGTTTAATTAGTTACCAAATTCTGCTTCTAAGAAATAGTTCAAGTAGCCTAATGTTGGTCTTTCTAGGTTGGCACAGGTACTGAGTGTAGAATCTATTGATATCAAGTCAAGATACTCAATCAGGGCATCTCTATGTAGCTACAAGGTGTTACCATTAAACATATTAAATTAATATATTAAACATATAAAATATTTAATGGTGCAACATTAATGGCCGGGTATTAAATACCTGGTGTTATCATTAATGGGGATAATTAATACTCGGCGCCACTCATATGGCACCGGGTATACCATATCAGGCGTCATCATTAATGGCGTCGAGTATTTAATACCCAACACCATTAATAAAGGCGCCTGGTAATTAATACCCGTAGCTTTTAATGGCGCCAATTTTTAGATTTTTTCATCATTCAATTCTTATCTTCAAACCAGCGCTTTTAGAAGTGTTTAAACTCATGTTTAGACCCCAAAAAAACGCCGGTTTTTTCCATAATAAGCATCCATAATTAATTAATTTCCTGTAGTGGAGTCCGCAATTAAACTGCCTTGAAAATTAGTTCAATTTTTTTTTGTCTATATTATTATTTATTGATTGACATGAATTGACAGTGTTTAAGATGAAAATATGATTGTATGAGTAATTAAAAATTTGCACGGTCCCGTAATACAATTATGTACATGTTACTATTTTTATTTCATTTTAATTGGTGCTTATTTTTTCATTATGTTGGAGAATTGTCCTAAAGTTTTTTATTTAAACAGGTCAGGTTTTGTTTGGTATTGCTGGAAGCCTAGCATATTTGGCACTAGAGGCGCTCATGGGGGACTATTATGAGGAAGTAGATATCTGGGCTGCGCTGCTGGTGTTCTCCTCCATTTGCTCTTGGTTGGCAGGCTTCCTTTTAAGGGTGGATCTCTGTAAATCATCTTCGAGGAAATTAAAAATTTGCAGCTTGACTTCATCAAAGAGGTTTGGGATTCCATATCAAACTGTGCACGTCTCATGGTTAGTAGGATGCTTACTCGGGATGTCTCTAGAAGGATCACTACTCATGAAATTATGAGTTGAGTTAAACATTTCTAATTTCTCACTCTATGATTGTTTGTTTTTTCTTTTGGTTTCGTTAATTTGATGTACTATGATTTCAAGACACCCTTGGATTGTTTTCTACACAACATGTCCTTTTGATGGCATTCCTAGAAAACCAAGAGTTAGCAATTCTAAACAAACAATTAATATTAGCGAATTATTGCACTACTACTAAAATTGTGGTCATCAGCGATGGCTGTTACCGAGGCTGAACCGTCGGTGATGTATATCACGGACGACGTCAACTGTGGCAAATAACTGTGCTGATGTGTGCGTCTCAGATGTGTTGTGACGGCCGAGCTCGGTCGTCACACGTAATCATCAGCGACAGCCCCGTGCGCTGTCGCTGATTTAAAAACATCAGTGACGGCTCGGTGCGCTATCACTGATAACAACCCATCAACCACGGCCCAGACCTGTCGGTGATATTATTAGCAACTGTGATATTTGGTGCTGCCCAGGCCATCAGCCATTTACGATAAGCTTTCAGCCACGGCCTAGTGACGGTTAGCCGTGGGTAAACCGTGGCTAAAGTTGTATCATGTAACTGAAAAAACTAAAAATTTTGTAAATTCCTGTATACAACTATATATCGACTACAAATAATTTTCAATCACATATTACAATCAGAAAACATTATACACATGCATTAGAAATCAAACATACAAGTTTTACATAAATATCATCAATATCACCCTCAAATAGGAGGCAAACAATTATCAAAATATAAACTCGTGCATCCAAGTTTCAAAATATAAACAAAATACAAAAATCAAAAGCTCACGGCTGCGGTGGAGGCGGTGGAGGTAGTGGAGTCAACAACGATTGGGTCGGGAGTATCGATTGGGTCGAGCAGGACGATGGCTGCGACATCATAGATAGAAGGCCAGACTGAGACACAATTTGAGTGAGGAGTGTATGTATGTTCTGGATCGTCAGTCTCAACTCATCATTCGTCCGTCTCTGCTCCTGCATCGTCAGCCTCTGCCCCTCCATCGCCTATCTCTGTTGGGTGATCTCCGACTCCATGACCGCTATCCGGCTCTGGTCTTGCGCTTGGGATGACGAGGGCCGCTCACCCGCAGTCGGAGGGGTCGGTGCCCCAAGTGGCCCAAGCACGGCGCGTGCATGGCCACTGTCTGCAAAGCCATAAACACGGCTGTGCTCCCAGCCACCTGCGGCCTCCACCCAAGCTCCTGCGTCGAACTCCTCCGGGTCCCTCCACGCTCGATCACAGTCCTCGAGTAAGTTTCCTACACATGTTTATATTTTAAATATATATTAACTAAAAATAAAAATTGTGTAAATCAAATAGACATATATAAATACTTACCATTATGATGGATGCTCTACTATGAATGTAGTCCCCCGCTCCTCGTCGACGACGATGGGTGCGCTCAAACACCTCCATCATCGACGGGCGTCGGACGGTGCCATCCTCCATCACGCGCGTCTTATATTAGAAAACAAATACATTAGTATCATTATATATACACAAAATATAATTTAATTAAAAGTAAAGAAATTATACATACCATACGACGATCATGCACCGCAAAAGAGATTGAGTCACCTGTGTGGCGCGCCCCAATGCCGTCCCCCCCGGACATGCGATTTCTCGACGCAGTCCGGGAGACCTCCTGCCACTCAGGAGTGTCCCACCACTCAACGAGCTGGTCCCACACAGGGCCAGGAATCCACTCGGGGGTATGTCCCCGAGTCTGCCCTATATGTGTGGCCCCCAGCCATCTCATCACGGTTTGACGGGCCTGCTGAAGCAGCCCATTATAGCGAGCGCGGGCAACACGCTCCCATGTAGCCTCCACAAAAGTGGTTTGGTCCTCCGGTAATGTATGATGACCCTGCAAAAAAAAATTATTATTACCGATGAATATTTAACATTAACATTAATTTAATAAATATACTTACAATGAACTCTCGCCACAATAAATTCATATGCTCACGGGGCACGTGAGACCATGTAGGCCACGCCCCGTGCATAAACTTCCGGATCGTCCCCGCTATCGTGCGGGGGACGTCCTCCTGCTCAAATCTGCACCAAATATAAATATATATTATGATATTTTGAATTATAAATAAATTATAAGAAATAATTAATGCATATACTTACCTTCTTTCGCGCACAGTAATTGCTCTGCACAGTTGTCCCTCGAGTGGGGGAGGGAGAATTCTGTTAGGTCCTCGTGGCATACGTCTCGATGTCGACGGGTCTGGATTGGCTGAAGGGATGGTGGCTGAAGGTAGGGGGGATGGTGACCATATCAGTTGAGGGAATGGTGGATGGATCAGGTCGGAGAATGGTGGTCGAACCAGGTGGGGGGATGGTGGCCGGAGGTGGGCGGATGGTGGTGGAAGACGAAGGGTCAACGGGTACAGGTGGGGCGGATGGTAATCGTCGGTGGGTCTTACGAGGAATGCCTCCTCGAGAACTGATATCTCGAACCATACCTGTAAAAATTTAATATAATTAGATTATATATAATAGACTAATAGATATATTTAATAATTGAATATATACTTCACATTTACAATTATTCATCATCGTCATTATCATCATCCATGTAATACTCTTCTTCTTGTTCTTCTGTATCTGAATCTTGAAATTCTTCTTCGTCTCCCTCATCTTCATTATGTCCTTCCTCAACTTCATTATCGTCGTCATCAACGTATTCTATTTCCAATTGAACTAACTCTGTGTCATCATCCTCGAGTATTGGACTAATTCATTCCACTTCGGAAGGATCTTCTTCTTGATAGAAGTCATTTGCTAGCTCATTATCTTCAACTATCGAGTCAATTTTTCCTTTGGCTTTAGTCTTACAGACTACACGCCAATCTGCCTTGTCTTTCTTTCGAGACAGATACTGCATATAATATACTTGTTCAGCTTGAGATGCCAATATAAATGGCTCATTTGAAGCCAATTTTGATTTGTAATTGACCTCGACTAACTGTTTATACTTTGGATGAACTATCATGCCCCTATCGCTTGTACCGAACCAATGACATTTAAAAATGGCAACTGATTTACATCCAAAAAATTGTAATTCAATGACTTCTTCCAATAGTCCTTAAAAGTCAATATCACATTCAGCATAAGTTGTTCCTTTGACGCAGACCCCGGCATTCATAGTCTTTTGTGTAGATGAATATTCAAGTGTGTGAATCCTTTTGTATACAGATGCAGTGTGACAGTTTCTCGGTCCAAAAATCTTATGTTCAAACATTTTCAGCACGGACATCGAATTTTATCACCACTAAGGAATTTTTCATTCGAGTAGGCGAAATTTAAGAAGTAAGTTACGCCTACTCGAAATTCGTCCGTTGTAGCTCCACGATGAATTCGTCGGTACATCCAACTTCGATCACCCGACATGTTCTGTCAAAAGATTTGCAATATCTTTAGATAATGTCTTTAGGTGGGATGGTCCTATTCCATTTGGGATTCATGTTATTCATATTGCACTTAGTATTTTTTTTAGTCATTAACTTCATTCTAAATTTTGGCAGCATCTCCCTATAGTTCTCCGAATACGCATATCATCTGGGTGTGTATCGGAGAAAAAGGGAGATACCAGCCAAAATTTAAAAATGAAGTTAATGATTAAAAAAAATAAACAAAGTGCAATATAAATAACTATGCTCCCAAATTATCCATTTAGGGATAATTCAAGGGTTGTATGTCGTATAAAAGATCATTAACTTCGTTTACACGAACAAACAACCCCCGAATGGATCTAAGGTTTTGCAAAATTAAAATTTGACTCATCGATCGTACGTGAAACCTATCAACTCGTCTTGATTTTTTTCTAACTTTATTGATGCCGGTGCGAGTCCAAAGTGGACGATTCCACGCGAGTCCAAAGTGGACGATTCCGACACGAGTCCATCCATTGTGGACGATTTCGGCACGAGTCCATTCATTGTGGACAATTTCGCGCGAGTCCAAACTGGACGATTCCGGCACGAGTCCATCCATTGTGGATGATTCCGGAACACGCGAGTTCATTCATTGTGGACGATTCCAGCGCGAGTCCACCATGGACGATTTGATTGCGAGTCCAAAGTGGACGATTTGGCCGTGAGTCCACTGTGGACGATTTCGGCGCGAGTCCTAAGTGGACGATTCCGCGCGACTATTAATTAATATTAAACTAATACTTAACCTAATTAATAATTAATTCTAATAATTAACCATTAGTATCTAATTATTAACAATTAATTTTTATTAATTAACAATGAAAAATTAAAAAAATCTAATCAAACTTTGATTAGGGATTAATTACCCTAATCACAGTTTGATTATGGTAATAAAACCCTAATCAAGCAGTAGCCGGCATCACTGTCGGCTACTGCTCGTCGGCATTGGGGCCGATGGTAATCGGCCCTAATGCGGCGCTGGCTGGGTTGAGGTCGGCGCGGAGATGAACGCCGGGTCGACGCCGGCGCAGAGAGGCAGCGCGGGCGAAAATAGAGGGCGGCGTTGTGGGGGTTTAACGGAGGAGGAGAGGAAGCATACTGAAAGGGGGAGGTTCACCGGCGACGATTGACGGCGGCGGCAACAGGCAGCGACTCCGCGGTAACTCAGCAATGGCGGACGACGGCGACAACGACGAGCAGAGAAGGAAGAAGAAGAAAGAGGAAGGGTCGGGCGCGAACGCAAATAAAAAGGATTTTAACCAACGGCTCATCAGCCGTCGAAAAATCATGGATCTGTAATTTTATTATCACCGACGGCTCTGCTAGCCGTTGGTTAAGAGTGTTTTATATTCGCGCTGCGTTCGTGATAAGTGGCGATCGCAGCCAGCCGTGGCTAATGACTTACTCATATCACCAATGGCGTAGCGTAGCCGTCGCTACTAACCTATTTTATTTCGCGCACCCGGTTACTCTCATCACCAACAGCTCCGGGGCCCCCGCTAAGCCGTGGAAACTAACCCATTTTATTTCGCGTGCCGTGCACTCCATGATCTATGAGCGACGGCTATGGTCCGTCGTATGAGAGTCGCGGCTGATTTTGTTACATCAGCCACGGCCGACGGAGCCGACGCAAAGCCGTGAATGATTCTGACGGCCCTGTCGGCCGTCGTTGATCCCCGTTGGTGATTTAGTATATTCTAGTAGTGTACTTATCAACAGTTCTCTCTCTACAGAGAGTTCCACTTTGAAGTCGGAGGAGAGAAATTGTTGCTTTGTTGACGCTCTTGCTGCAGCTGTGTCATGCATTTCAATATCTGAGACAAATTGTAGTAGGCTTTGTGCTGCAGTGGATCCAACCCAGCAGCAGTTCTCTTCCAACTTGAAAGCTAACCTTTCCAATCTGAAAGCGAACCTCTACAACATTCTCACTCCCGTGTAGAGCAACAATAGCTGACCTATGCACATTTTTTTACTGAGTTAGATAATTAGATGTTAGATGATGATGATATGACCATCTTATTTACGACAACTCATGTTATTTCTCTCTACTGACTGCCATAGAGTTTTTAGGTATTTGAGATGGTTCATGAATAATCAATCATGTTCATTGTTGCATAACTTGGTAACTCTGAAGTTGGCTTATAAATAATCATTGCCACGGTTGCTGACCAAGGCACTTACACATTGTTTTAGTTGAAAAATCTTTTGCTGGTCACTTCTCATGATGGCTGAATGTTTGTAAATATGTTTTCCAACTGGTCACTTAAATTAATTGAAAACGATCAATGGAGCTAGTTATCATCAGGATTATTTTTCCCCATATCTTGAAGCTTTCATGTACCAAACTGAGTTGTCGATATGTGTTCGCATTAGTTCTATTTTTCGTTTTCCTATTTTTATCCATCATCTACCAATACCAAGTCCACAAACATCCTGATTTAAAATCCTCTGCAAATCAGGTGGGAGAGTGAAAGTCCAAACAAAAAATAACTATCATAAAGCAAAATAAAATCAATACATGTTGTATCTTGGATTGCCAATCCAAAGTCAACGAGCTTCAACCTTTCGGAGGTCGTAAGAAGAATGTTCTCTCGCTTAATATCCTTGTGCACTACGCACTTCTCGTGGCAATACTAGACAATCAATATTAACTCCTTTATCAAAGTGGATGCTCTCTCCTTTGAATACCTTTGTTCCTTGCTTATCTGGTTTATGAGCTGGTCCCCATAGCAGAGCTCCACCACGAGATGGATGTGTTTGTAGTCCTCAAAAATGGCCTTCGGGCTACCCTAATATGTGCTGCCTGATTTTTAGCTCACGGTTCCTAGGAAGAACCTTGTAGGAGAATTTCTTGTCACTCACCTTGCTCTAACACAACCGTACAAAGCCAAACCTCCCTTTCCCGATTTCCCGTCCAAGCAAGTATTTGTTCTCAAACATTTTCTTCCTTCTGGTGCTGGTCTTAGACTCAAGGCATCCCAGCTTCCTCTTGAGGCCCAGGCCGAAAGAATTAGTCGCCAATCTCCCGGAAGGAGGGGTGGTCATAACCACTCAAGCGGTCGATCCGCTGCCAGAGGGTTCCACCTTGTCTGCTACAATTTGTCTCAGATATTGAACTGCATGACACAGCTGCAGCAAGAGCGTCAACAAAGCAACAATTGCTCTCCTCTGACTTCAAAGTGGAACTCTCTGTAGAATTAGAACTGTTGATATGTGCAGCAATTCACTAATGTCAATTGTTTGTTTAGAATTGCTAACTCTTGATTTTCTAGGAATGTCATCAAAAGGGCATGTTGTGTAGAAAATAATCCAAGGGTGTCCTGAAATCAGAGTAGTACATCAAATTAACGAAACAAAAAGCAAAAATAAACAATCATAGAGTGAGAAATCCTTCTAGAGACATCTCAAGTAAGCATCCTACTAACCATGTCACGTGCAAGGTTTGATATGGAATCCCAAACCCCTTTGATGAAGTCAAGCTGCAAATTTTTAATTTCCTCGAAGATGGTTTACAAAGATCCACCCTTAAAAGGAAGCCTGCCAACCAAGAGCAAATGGAGGAGAACACCAGCAGTGCAGCCCAAATATCTACTTCCTCATAATAGTCCCTCATGAGCGCCTCTGGTGCCAAATATGCTAAGCTTCCAACAATACCAAACAAAATCTGATCTGTTTAAATAAAAAACATTAGGACAATTCTCCAGCATAATTAAAAAAAAAGCAACAATTAACCATTAAGAGTCATTATTACTTTGTAGGAAAGACACGTGTATTAAAATGAAATAAAAAATAGTAATAAGTACATAATTATATTATGGGACTGCACAAATTTTTAATTACTCATACAATCATATTTTTATCTTAGACACTGTCAATTCATGTCAATCAACAAATAAAAATATTGGCAAATAAAAATTCAACTAATTTTCAAGGCATTTTAACTGCAGACTCATAGTGAACCAAAAGAGAGTTCAATGTTCATTCATGCACCATTGGAATGAACCACTCTGGATTTTGATCCAACTTGGCTGATTTAGATGTGGAACTAGCTGATTTTTCAAACTATGCTGCAACAACATATTTTCTAGCAAACATATACAAATCAAATAGAACCTAAAGTAGAATAACAATCATAGGCTTCATACCAATGGTAGTTTTGTCCTAAATTATACCCTAATGCACTTAGAAAACATGCATTTCATCTTCGCAACAAACCAATCAAACTAGTGGTATATAATATGCAACCGACAACAAGATGGCCCATGCAGCGAGCAAACTTGAAGTTCATAAGAACCCGTTCAAAGAGTATCAATAATTCAATTACGACTTGTAAAAAATATCTTGGAAACCAAAGAATTATGAGTCTTCAAGCAAAAGTAGTGAACCACCAAAAACAATGAGCAACTCATTACCACTTCACCCACGGGTCCATAACAACATTCAAAATGCCAACACTGAAACTTTTCTCTCAAAACAAATCAAATCGATATGCATTTTGAATAAATAGATTCAAAATTGTATTCAGACCTACCTTCTTGATCTGAAAGGTTGTCACACCCCAACTGAGGGTAGTGTGATCGGCCAGGGTCTACATCTTGCCCTGTAGCCTACTGTCTACACTGACATAAGGAAAACTAAATCGTATCGATAAAAGAAATCTCAACACACTTTATTAAAAGTTTTCAAAGTCAAAATTTTATGTTTTTCAAAACAAGTAAGAATACCAACATTAAAATAACTGAACGTTTCAAGTAACAAGTTTTACAACTCTTTTAAATACAACTGTCAGTGCAGAAACTAAAAGCAACTACTAGACACTGGTCTAAGACTCATGGACGCCGCTACGAGATATGGTATCGCCTCCCGCCCACCAGTTGCACCATGTCGACATGCCAAATTCACTGCTCATGCTCTGCAAAAAATAAATAATAAACTGTGAGTCAACTTGGGACTCAGTGAGTGGCTCTAGAGAACCTCCACCTAAGCCTCAGTTATGCATGCATATCATATAAGGCAACAAAATGAATGTACAAGGAGGTAAACTACTTCTAATGCGACTACCGACCCAATGGGTCAATATGTACAAACTGAACATGTGATAACCTGCCATCTCGACCTATCAAGACTCCGGCATTCGGCCCTTGGGCCTACTTATGGAATAAATATCTCGGCTACAACCGTCCCTACCATATCAATTAGTATCATAATGGCCATCGGCCACATCATCTCAAGATGTAAGCAAATAATCCCGGGTCGTCGACTAGGATGGTCCACTAGACTTCAGACACCGTCTGGGGTAAGGATAGCTAGTCCCACCCAACTGGGGTCTGGCACCTAGCGGGCCCGCTGGCGCACCTCAAGACCCAACACTGGCCGAGCTGAGCATTGGTCATTCTCGACCTCCACGCTCCTCGGTGGACCATCTCAAGCACATCACACAATTAATGTCCTAGGGTTTTCATATATACACTTCGGGCCATTGCCCGTATCTGGCCCTAATCCGGGCTACAGGGTCAACAATTTATGCCGCCCTTTCAAAATGTGTACACCTAAGAGTTCTAGGTTTCCAAATATTTACAAGAAGTCCTAGAAGTGATATCATGTCCTAGCTAAGTTTCCATATAAGTACGATGAACGTCTTGCGACGCCTTACATGTTATCTAACCTTCCACACTACCTTGGGTGAGGAATTCCTTGTATCGACTTTGGATTTCCGCCCATGAACATTTTTGGACAGCATGTATAATCTAAAAAAAAAAATTCAAATGTTACAACATCTATTATATATAACAACAATATTTATGCATAACAACTTTACACTACCTTAGGAATTAAGCTCAATAAGAAATAATTATCTAGCATGACAAGGTAGCAATGAATTCAAAATTGTAGGAAATACTAAGCATGGTAAACAATTGCAATATTAAAGATCTAATGCTAAGGATGGTCATAAAGCTAGCATTCCTACAATCTCATAATCAATCAATTTATTTGCTATGATTGGTGTTCTTCCTAAGTATCGTCATACCTCTATTGTTGAACCTTATTACTATGAAAATTTCCATCTAAAGCTACCCTCTTTCTCCCTCCCTAGTCTTGGCCGAGCCATGAGCAAGGAAAACCTTGCTCGGCCATGGCCCTTAAGGTAGAAAAGGGAAAGGGGACTCTAACTATGCCTCTAATTCTTTGATTCCGATATAACTTAATATCAAGTGGACTGTTTTACCCCTTCCCTTACCCTTGGCCGAACCCTCTTCATGAGGTGTAGGGTTCATTCGGCCACATCGAAGGTTTCTAGGGAAGACATGCTTCATAACACGTAAAATTGACGATTAAGACTACATCATTCATGATCATGAGATCATCCAATGGCTTTCTTTCCGTCAAGGGAATTGGAGAAAATTTTGGCATGATCTTTCCCCTTTTCCCATGACTCGGCAACCCTAGTACTTAAGAAATCGGCGAAGAAACAAGATGATCCGACAAGAACTCGTACAAAACAGTGAATACACATCGATGAAACCAAGATCCGTCAGAAAGATCGCTAGAAAACTTATCCTATCACATCAAGGGGTTCGGCTACCCGCCTCCCCCAACCTTTCAAATTCTAACCACTCACCTTGATTGTGGAGAACGAAAGGTCGGATGAAGACGACTTTGAATCTTCCAGCGACGACGCGAAATCCCTGATCGATCCAAGTCCCCCTTCTCCTTGCTCTTCTCCCTCTCTCCCTAGGCTACCTTGTGCGACTCCAAGGATGAGTCACACGGCATAACGATGAGGGGTTTTAATCCCTCATCTAACCTTCCATATAGGTTCTTGACTCACCTGACTCATACTCAAAACTTGACTAAACCCGAACTCAACTTGGGTTTCGACTCAACCCACAACATGAGTCGATTTAAATTTGATTTAAGGTATGATTGCATAAAAGGAATGTCAATCACCCAATAAAATTCCATGCATCATTAGTTGAATCATACATTTTCACTCGAGGCGATCCTGAGGCTCGACTCCACTATCCCCGGGTCCGGCGTGCTGCACCAAAAATAAATTTTTATATTAGGAAATTTTTTCGGGTCTTACAAAGGTCTCATCTTGAGAATTGTTTGCACATGTTTTATATTATTAAAAAAAATAAACAAGACTCGCCGTAACAAAGATTATTAATATCAGAACTAAAGCTATACCAAAACCTTTTTGGTATCAAAATGGGAATGAAAACTACAATGTAGTCATCCTTTGTACCTTAACCAATGGTCTTAGAGAGTGTCTAAGTTGATCTTGATGTTTGCAACATTTTTCCACACGTGGAAAATCTAAAATATTGTGTACTGTAATGAATTAAGGCAATAAATCTAATAATTTCATTAAAAAAACAAATTATTTCCTTCCCCATTCACTCTTCAAACTTCTTCCTATTCAGTATCTAGATATTCTAATATGTAAAAGATATTTATAATGGCATAAATCCTGCAGTAGATCAAGAACCAAACACTTCATTTCTTTATATTAAAGACAATTACAAACACTCACATAACAATGCGTCAACGACAGTAGGAGAGTAAATAACAATGATCCACATGATCATATGCTAATCAAGACATAAACATGCATTTGGATGGAGGTGTAATGCAATTAATTTGTGTTGTCAAGTTAGCATACTAATACATGGATGTCATGTTCAAAAAATAACTATGATAAAAATAAAATAAATCAATACCTGTTGTAACTCAGACTGCCATTCCAAAGTCAGCAAGGTTCAACATTCATGAGGTTGTAAGAAGAATGTTTTTCGGCTTAATATCCTTGAGCACTACGCCCATCTTGTGGCGATACTTGACAACCTGTATTAACTCATTTATTAGATTGGCTACTATGTGCTTTGAATACCTTCCTTCCTTCCTTATCTGGTCAATGAGCCAGCCATGGAATAGAGCTCCATCACAAGATGGATGTGTTCATAGTCCTCAAAAACGGCCGTCAGGGTAACAACGCCGGGGGTGGCCTGATATTTTCTACATGATCTCCACCTCATGGTGGCATCTCCTCATCGTTCCTAGAAAGAGTCTTGCAGGCGAATCTCTCACCATTCACCTTGCTCCAGCACAACTGTACAAAGCCAACCCTCCCTTTCGTGATTTGGCGTCCAAGAATGTATTCATGCTCCAGCATTTTCTTCCTTCCGATGTAGGTCTCAGACTCAATGCATCCCAGATTCCTCTTGAGGCCACGAACCGGAGAATCAGCCACTGATCTCCTGGAGGGAGGGGCGACCATAACCACTCCAACAGGCTCGACCTTTTCATCCGCGTGGTTGCAATAATCCACCTTGCCGGCAGCACAATCCTTTGAGTGCTCACCTCACCACTTCTTGATCTGGCATGGATCATCAAACAGGTGGAATACAACATTCTCCCGAGTTCAACCCCAATTCTTCTTCCTCCCCCCGACTCTTCATGCCGCACACACCGAGACGACGATTATGGCTCCCCGCACTGCTTCCGAGAGCAAGAAGCGCCCAACGGATCTTGTTCTTCCTATTCCGGGTCGTGCAGGGAGAGATTGCCAGACTAAAACACGATGATCCAATAAAGAAGAACCCCAAGAAAAAGCCCTCGAGCGAAAGCGACAGGGATTGGTTGAAACCCTATAGGTAGAACGAGGGATGCAGATTTGGGGTTTGAATCCTGCGGCATGGTGGTGGGTCGCAGTGGCCGGCGGTAGCAGTGAGGACGGGCGATGGGGCCGAAGCTAGGTTATCTAGAGCGAGCTTGGGGTAGGGGGAGTACTCCGCATAGCGCTAGCCGCCGGTGCCCTTCTTATCGACGTGACCGTTGGTGGCATCCATCACGGCTGGCTCAACCTGAAGAGCTCCTGCTCCAATTCTCCAGATATCTACGACATTTTATACTTTGATTTGGAGAAGGTTTGAAGTCATATAACATTATATTAAATAATATAACTTTATACTTTTAAAATTGAATTGTACGGCTACACAAAATGTGTGTGGTCTCAAATGTCAATGGGCCTAAATACAATTAGCCCACTACTATATTAATATAACAATATATATTAAATAATAATAACATTTTTATTATATATTTTAAATAAGGGTCATTTTCAGTTTGATCCTAATTTTTAAAATTCTATCAATTTAATCCTCAAAATTTAAAAATATCATATTTTTTTGAAGTTTTCAACTTATTTTCAATAAAATATGAAATAATCATTATTTTGATGACAAAATTAAATATATATATAATCAAATCAATATATTTTCTTCCTCCATATTTTCTTGTCATCATTCGCCAATCGGGGATAAAAGTGCAAGCCCACATGGAGCATAGTCTATTTGCCGTTGGATCAAGATGTTTCGACTCAAAGTAAGTTTAACTTATAGAATCTGTAGCATTTTATTTTTTTTCTAAAAATACAAAATTTTCCCAAAATATCCAAATTAAGTTTTTATTCCCTTTCTTTGCCAATTCCCTCGTGTGGCTTTAGATTCTTCTTCGTTCGTTGCCTCCTTCGTTTCTCTTCTCGTTCTACATCTCCTCCTTTCATCGCTCGCTTGACAGAAGCGGCTTCTACTGAGCAGCACTCGAGCGCCACTAGGGCTTCTACCAAGCAACACCCGAAGCTCAACACTAGTGGCACTTGAGTGTAGTTTGAGGGTTCATGATGGAAGGGTAACTAAGAGTATCGACTTTCTGGAAGTTGAGTCAAATCAACTTTCTTTGGTTCGTTTAGTCCATGCTTGTGGAAATATTCGGGCAGCTAAGGAGAGGCGTGCAATTCATGCCCCGTGCTTCAAATATTTGGTTACCTCTATTTATTGTTTTTATTCTACATCTTCTTAATAAAATTTTTTATATATTTTTGTTTGTCTATATGCAGATTATCTTCAAAGGCAAAGATATTGCATTTTGAAATAGTCTCAAGTCTAAAGGACATGGTTGATGAACATAATGCATTGGCAAAGTCGTTGAGGTGTGCTAGAGATAGATATAGAGAAGGTGATTTTTTTGAAGTTAAATTGAGATTAATTAGAAAAAGCGATAAGGATGGTAGGACTTACAATTTGCCTACTGCTTCTGAAGTTTCCGCATTAATAGTAGGTGATATCGATTCAACTTTGGTTGAGCGAGATATTACTTTCAAAACCAAGTCCAATTCATTAACAAGAAGTTGATATTTTGCATCCATTGTACCTTGGTTTACAATATCTATTGCTTTTTTCCTTATGGGGAAGATGGGTTTAGACCTGTCATATCAATAATGGGGTCATCAACACGTATTGGTATTAGAAAAAAAAGTAAGGTTAGCGTGCGTGTTCAATAAAGGAGTCGTCAAAACGTATTGGTTTTAGAAAAAGAAGTAAGATTAGCATGCGTGAATTCTTTGCATTTAGAATACAAGACAGGAAAAATGAGTCTTCAATAATTCTTCAATCTAGAAGGTTATTTCTACAATTCTTAGTATGCTTATACAATGGTTGAGTCAGAGCGACTTCGATTTCTTAGATTCAATCAACCTCGATTAAGAGTTGAACTATATAAAAGTCTGCATGAATCCCTTATTCATGGAGAGACTGATGCTGCTACAACTGGACAACATATTATTTTGCCAGCCTCTTTTACAAGAGGGCCGAGATACATGTTCAACAATTTCAAGGATGCTTTTGCAATTTGTAGGCACACTGGCTATCCAAGCTTTTTCATAACAATGACATGCAATCCTGAATGGGAAGAGATTAAAGAATTTGTACGAAAGAAAGGATTGAACACTAATGTAAGACCTGGAAAAAGTTTCCTAATATAAAAATTTATTTTGGTGCAGCGCGTTAGACCCGGGGGTAGTCGAGTCGAGCCTCAGGATCGCCTCGAGTGAAAAGGTATGACTCGGCTAATGAATCATGAAGTCTATTTGGATAATTAACTTTCCTTTTATAAAATCATACCTTAAATTAAGTTAACTCGAGTCATGTTATGGGTTGGGCCGGAACCCGAGTCGAGTTCGGGTTTAGTCTAGTTCCGAGTATGACTTAAGTGAGCCTTGAAACCATCTTTGGAAAGATGGTTGAGGGGATAAAAACCCCCCATATGGCAGCCGTGCGACTCAACCATTGAGTCGCACAAGGCCGCAAGGGAGAAAGAGGAGAAGGAGCAAGGAGGGGGCTTGGGGCTTGGATCGATCCAAAATTCGCATCGTCGCCGGAAATTCTCAAGTCGTCATCACCCGATCCTTATTTCTTGGCAATCTAGGTGAGTGGTTAAGGCTTTAACAGTTTGGGGGAGGCGGGTGGCCGAACCCTAGATGATAGATTGAGTTCTCGTGATTTTTCCCGACGATCCATGATTTCAACGATATGTACTCAATCTTGTATGATGTTTCTTGTCGGATCTCACTATTTTAATCACCGATCTACGTATTTTTGGGGCTGCTGAGTCATGGGAAAAGGGGAAAGTTGATGCCGAAATTTTCCCCGATTCCCTTGACGGCGAGAACCCTTAGATGCCCTTATACTGTTGTTTTGATGTAGTCATTTGAACTCCTCACGTAATATGAAGCATGTCCCCTTTATAGCCCCTTGAAGTGGTCGAATGAACCGTAAGATTCATGGAGAGGGTTCGGCCAAGGGTGAGGGGAAGGGTAAGTTGATCCTTGGTATTTAAGAAATATGTGGAATTGAAGAGACAAGGTATAGCTAAAGTCTCTTCCATCTTTCCCTACCCAAGGACCTTGGCCGAGCAAGGTTTCCCTTGCTCATGGTTCGGCCAAGGTTGGGGAGAGGAGGAGAGACTTGCCTTAGATGGAAATTTCATGATCTTAGGGATCACACATAGGGATATGACAATACTTAGGAAGAACATCAAACTTACCAAGTAGCTTAATTGATTTGAATTGTAGAAATGCTAGATTGTAACCATACTTAGCATTTGATCCTTAAACTTGGATGTTGACAATGTTACCATGTTTTATAATTCATTCATGTTATTTAAATTTATTACTACCTTGCCATGCTAAATAGTTTCTCCTTATTGTGCTAATATTCCTAATGTAGTATAAGAATTGTTAGGTATGTGCATTATGGTTATATATGATGAATGTTGTAATATTTAAGCATTTTTCTTTAAATTATGTATGCTACCCTAAATGTTCTTGGATGGTATTCCAAGGTTGACTCATGGAAATTCTCACCTAAGACAGTGTAGAAGGCTAGTTAACATGTAAGGTGTCACTAGATGTTCATAGCACATTTATGGAAACTTAGATATGAAACGATAACACTTCTATGACTGCTTGTATACTTTTGAAAACTTAGAGATTGTAGGTGAACATATACTAAAAGGGGCAGCATGAATTGTTGACCCGATAGCCGGACATGGCTAGATACGTGCAAAGGCCCGAGGTATATATATATATATATATATATATATATATATGGAAACCCTAGGATATTGAATGTGTAATGTGCTTGAGATGGTCCGTCGAGGAGCGAGGAAGTCTGAAATGATCAATGCTCAACTCGGCCAGTTGGGTCTAGAGGTGCGCCAGTGGGCCCGCTAGGTGCCAGACCCTAGTTGGGTGGGACTACCTATCATTACCTCAGACGGTGTCCGGAGACTAGTGGCCATCCTAGTCGATGGCCCGGGATTGTTTGCTTGCATCTTGAGATGATGTGGCCGATGGCCAGTATGATACTACCTGATATGGTAGGGACGGCTGTAGCCGTGATATATATTGTTATGAGTAGGCCCAAGGGCCGGATGCCAGAGGCGTGATAAGCCAAGGTGGCAGGTTATCATGTACAATGGATACTCATAGATCCGTTGAGGGTCGGTAGTTGCATTTGAAACACACCTTACCTCCTTGTATATTCCTTTATTGCCTTGTAATATATACATATGCATGACTGAGGCTTAAGTGGGCTCACAGTTTACCTTCAATTGAGCCACTCACAGACTCCCAAGTGGACTCACAGTTTATTTTTATTTTTGCAGAGCATGAGCAGTAGCTTGGTGTCGACATGGTGCAGCTGGAGGGCAGAGGCGGTGCCATATCTCGTAGCGGCGTCCATGAGTCTTAGACTAGTCCTAGTTATGTTTGTTTTATTTCCGCACTAACGGTTGTAATTGAAAAGAATTGTAAAACTTGAGATTTGACCATTTGGATTTGACGTTGATGTTTCTTCTTGTTTTGAAAAACTTATACATTGTGACTTGCAAACTTTTTATAAAGTATGTTAAGTTTCTTTCAGTCGATATGTTTTGGTTTCTTGATGTCAGTGTAGACAGTAGGATATAGGGCAGGATGTGGCCCTGGCCGATCACACGGTATAGTTATGCTACGAGATTGGAGGACCACTCTTGCACTCAGCGCACCATGCGGTTAGTAACTTTTCAAAGCTTATGTTAAAAATTTATTATGTGACAGGAAACTTTTTCTTATCTGTGATAGTGTAATGGAGGCTCCCAATGCTGCACTGAGCGGCAGTGGCAGTAAATTGGGTGATGAAATATAGAGCCAAGAGGTTAGACCCAAGAGAGGGTCGAGTTGGGGCGTGTAGATGCGTACCCCGGTTGTCCGTAGAAAATATTCTTTATGTACTTGTGCGTACTGTGCATGGATATTGATTGTGATTGTGCTTGTGGATGAGCGATGGCCGAGCCGACAAGCGTACCGACTTGGCAAGTTTGTCCTGACTCGGCGAGTGGATTTTGGGTCTTGATGCTGCGTGAGTGAGCCACGCTGACATTAGACCCAAGGGGAGCCACACTAACTTTAGACCCGAGTGGATTTGGTTGGTTGGGCCATACGCAACCAGAGAGGGCCCGGGTAGAAGGCTCGCTAGATAGATTCTAGCGACCGATTTGTATGATTGCTATATTTGAGCCGGGTTGGGTTGTATGAAGGTATTGTTTTCTATGGGGCCGACATGGGCCGAGTGATTTTGGCATTCATGAGCATGTCATGTATTAATGAATTTTCGTGATAAGCGGGCACGGGACCTTGAGATGTTGCGCAGGTCTTGTGGCATGACAGTGTCAGAGTATGAGATGGAGTTTAATCGTCTCTCCAAGTACCATCCCACCCTAGTGGCAACTGAGACCGCCAGGGTCAAGAGGTTCGTGGCAGGATTGAGGCCATAAATTGGCAGGCTTATTCATTACACCGAGGAATCTACACTGGCTCAGGTAGTGGATGAAGCCCTGCAGAAAGAAGCTTTGGTGCCATTCGAGAGAAACGACGGGCCAGCTAAGAAAAAGTTGCGGTCACAGTGTTCTAGTAGTCGACCTTGGCACTCCGAGGGGGCAATGCCCACAGCAGAGCAGCAGCAAAGCCGGGGGCAGAATGGCAACCGAGGCCATGGGGGCCCAGGGACCGGGTCAGTGAGGCCAGCAGTGTTAGGAGGTGGTTCTCAGAGATCTGAAGCGCCGCAGTGTGGCAGCTGCAATCGGAGGAATTGGTGGTCCTGCCTTAACCGCACTAATGCTTGCTTCAAGTGCGGTCGAGTCGGACATTTCAAGAAGGACTGCCCTGAGGGAACTGGTCAAAAGCCTGAGCAGTCAAGGGGTAAAGCACCTATGTCAGTAGGGTCAGTAGCACCGAGAGGGCAGACTCGGAATAAGGGGCCGCAGACCACTTATTCAGAGAGGCCGCCTGCGCGGGTATATGCTATGAACTGTGATGGGGCAGAGGCTTCCAAAGCAGTGGTGACAGGTACTATTTTAATATGTTCGTCTGCTGCGTATGTATTATTTGATCTGGGTGTCACACACTCATTTGTGTCTACCATATTTGCTGCGAAGCTGCCAATGGCATCTTCTATGCTTGATGGGCCATTAATGGTATCAACGCCTACGGGTGATGCAATCTTAGCAACCTCAATTTATCAAGGGTGTGAGGTGCTCATATATGGCCATGTGCTGAGTGCGGATTTGAAACTCCTAACCACTCTTAAGCTTGACGTCATCCTTGGCATGGATTGGTTGGCAGAGCATTTTGCAATATTGGATTGTAGAGCCAAAGCAGTGATGTTTAATAAGCCTGGGCTACCGCAATTCATCTTCCAAGGAGAGGGAGGTAACAAGCCGGTAGGGGTCATCTCAGCCCTAAAGGCTCGCAAATTGCTTAGGGGCTGCTGCCAACCTTTCCTGGCCTTTGTATCTGTGGCCGAGGAGGAAGGGGTGAAGCAAAGCATGTCAACGGAACCCCCGTGGTCTGTGAATTCCCTGATGTGTTTCCCGAGGAATTGCCAGGGTTGCCGCCCAGAAGGGAGGTTGATTTTTGCATTGATTTGCAGCCCGGGGTGAAACCAATTTCTATTCCCCCTTACAGGATGGCACCAGCCGAACTCAAAGCACTAAAGGTGAAATTGCAGGAAATGCTAGACCTGGGGTTCATCCGGCCGAGTGTATCACCCTGGGGTGCACCGATTCCCTTCGTGAAGAAGAAGGATGGGTCGATGCGCATGTGCATTAATTTTAGGCAGCTGAACAAGGTGACTATTAAGAATCGCTATCCACTGCCGAGGATAGACGATCTGTTTGACCAGCTGCAGGGGGCTCAATGGTTTTCAAAGATAGATCTGAGGTCCGGATACCATCAGTTGAGAATCCGGGACTGCGATGTGCCAAAGACAGCCTTTAGGACTCGCTACGGTCATTATGAGTTCCTAGTGATGTCCTTTGGCCTAACCAATGCACTTGCTACCTTCATGGACCTAATGAACAGGGTATTTAACGAGTACCTGGACAGCTTTGTGATCGTCTTCATTGACGACATTCTCGTTTACTCCAAGAGTGAGGAAGTGCACTCTAAGCACCTGAGAATGGTCCTGGAAACCCTCAGAGAGCACCGCTTGTTTGCCAAATTTTCCAAGTGTGAATTTTGGTTAGAAAGTGTAGGGTTCTTGGGCCATGTAGTGTCCAAGGAAGGAATAAGGGTAGATCTTGCCAAGATTGAAGTGGTTCAAAACTGGAAGCGGTCAACTAGTGTGACCGAGGTCCGCAGTTTTCTTAGGTGGGCCAGCTATTACCGGAAGTTTGTGAAGAATCTCTCCAGAATTGCAGCCCCTCTATCTCGGTTGACCCAGAAGAAGGTCAGATTCGTTTGGGATGACAAATGCAAGGCGAGCTTTCAAAAGCTTAAGGCTTGTTTGACATCTACACCCGTGTTGGCTGTACCTTCAGGCTCAGGAGGGTTTGTGGTTTTTTGTGATGTCTCTCGGGTTGGTCGGGGCTGCGTCTTGATGCAGTATGGCAGAGTGATTGCTTATGCGTCTCACCAGTTGAAAGTTCATGAGAAGAACTATCAGACGCATGACCTAGAATTAGCAGTAGTGGTCTTTGCACTGAAGCTTTGGAGGCACTACTTGTACGGGGAGACTTGCAAAATCTACACAGATCACAAGAGTCTCCAGTACTTGCTTAACCAAAAGGAGCTGAACCTTAGGCAGAGGAGGTGGCTGGAGCTCCTAAAGGACTATGATTGCACCATTATGTATCATCCGGGGAAAGTAAATGTGGTAGCAGATGCGCTGAGCAGAAAATCCATGGGCAGTTGCCCCATTTGAAAGCTAAGCAGAGGCCTCTAGCTCGAGATTTGGCTTTATACCTAGATGGGGGTGCAACCTTATCAGTGTTAGCTTCAGGTGCCCTGATGGCCCACCTACGGGTACAGTCCACACTGGTGGACATGCTGCGTGCTGCGCAGGGGGAAGATGTCTTTTGTGCACTGACCAAGGACATGGTACAAAGAGGTGATGCAGAGAACGATTTTAGATTGGACTCAGAAGGTGTACTGAGATTCAGAGATTGGATAGTAGTACCAGACATGGCTGAGGTGCGCAGGCAAGTCTTGGAACTGGGTCATCGTTCCACTTACACGATGCATCCGGGGGCCACCAAGATGTACCGAGACTTAAGACAGCATTACTGGTGGAAAGGCATGAAAAGAGAGGTGGTAGAATTTGTTTCCAAATGTTTAGTCTGTCAGCAGGTGAAGGCCGAACACCTTAAGCCTGCGGGGCTCCTGCAAAATCTCGAAGTGCTTGAGTGGAAGTGGGAGAAAATCACCATGGATCTAGTGACTGGATTGCCTAAGTCAAAAGGCGGTTTTGATTCCATTTGGGTGGTGGTGGATTGGTTAACCAAGACCGTGCACTTCATACCAGTGAAGACTACCTTCTCTGCGGAGCAGTATGCCCGACTATTTTTGGACAGGATTGTGGCCTATCATGGTACCCCGGTGATGATTATATCCGACCGCGGTACCCAGTTCACAGCTCAATTTTGGCAGTCCTTCTAGGAAGCCTTGGGTACTCAGGTGCATTTCAGCACAGCTTTCCATTCGCAGACTGACGGGTAGTCAGAGAGGACCATCCAAACTTTGGAGGACATGTTGAGAGCATGCTTCTTAGATATGGCAGATGGCTGGGAGAAGCACCCACCATTGATGAAATTCGCCTATAACAATAGCTATCACAGTAGCATTGGCATGGCTCCTTTTGAGGCCTTGTATGGGCGGCGGTGTAGGTCCCCAGTGGGCAGGTTTGAGGCAGGGGAATCACTCATGGTGGGCCCTGATCTGGTTGAGGAGGCGGTAGAAAAAATAAAAGTCATTAAGGAAAGATTGCTGGCGGCTCAGAGTCGACAAAAAATGTATACCGACAGAAAGGCCAGGGAATTGGAATTTGCAGAGGGTGACTTAGTATTCCTGAAGGTCTCTCCTATGAAAGGGTGGTCCGGTTAGGGAAGAAGGGGAAGCTGAGCCCTAGATACATTGGGCCTTTTCCCATTCTCAAGCGGAGGGGCGAAGTGGCCTATGAGCTGGCATTACCTCCTAGCCTGAGCAGTGAGCACCCGGTCTTCCATGTATCCATGTTGCGGAAGTATGTAAAAGATGATTCGCATGTGATCGAGCCCTCTTCTATCGAGGTAGATTCGGCCATCTCATTCGAGGAAAGGTCGGTAGAGATTCTTGACCGCAAAATTAGAAAGCAAAGGTCCAAAGAAATTCCCCTGGTAAAGGTTAGATGGGAACACCATTTCGGGCAAGAGGCCACATGGGAGGTAGAGCAGGACATGAGAGAGCGCTACCGTTTCTTGTTTGAGGAGCCGGTAAGTCCTTGTTATTCAAGTAAATTTGAGGACGAATTTCCCTTAAGGGGGGAAGATTGTAAAACTCGGAAAATGTTTACTAATATAAAAATCTATTTTGGTGCAGCGCGTCGGACCCGGGGGTAATCGAGTCGAGCCTCAGGATCGCCTCGAGTGAAAAGGTATGACTCGGCTAATGAATCATGAAGTCTATTTGGATAATTAACTTTCCTTTTATAAAATCATACCTTAAATTAAGTTAACTCGAGTCATGTTATGGGTTGGGCCGGAACCCGAGTCGAGTTCGGGTTTAGCCGAGTTCCAAGTATGACTTAAGTGAGCCTTGAAACCATCTTTGGAAAGATGGTTGAGGGGATAAAACCCCCCCATATGGCAGCCGTGCGACTCAACCATTGAGTCGCACAAGGCCGCAAGGGAGAAAGAGGAGAAGGAGCAAGGAGGGGGCTTGGGGCTTGGATCGATCCGAAATTCGCATCGTCGTCGGAAATTCTCAAGTCGTCATCACCCGATCCTTATTTCTTGGCGATCTAGGTGAGTGGTTAAGGCTTTAATAGTTTTAGGGAGGCGGGTGGTCGAACCCAAGATGATAGGTTGAGTTCTCGCGATTTTTCCCGACGATCCATGATTTCAACGATATGTACTCACTATTTTATGATGTTTCTTGTCGGATCTCGCTATTTTAATCACCGATCTACATATTTTTGGGGCTGCTGAGTCATGGGAAAAGGTGAAATGTCATGCCGAAATTTTCCCCAATTCCCTTGATGGCGAGAAGGCCCTTAGATGCCCTTATACCGTTGTTTTGATGTAGTCCTTTGAACTCCTCACGTAATATGAAGCATGTCCTCTTTAAAGCCCCTTGAAGTGGCCGAATGAACCCAAAGATTCGTGGAGAGGGTTCGGCCAAGGGTGAGGGGAAGGGTAAGTTGACCCTTGGTATTTAAGAAGTATGTGGAATTGAATAGACAAGGTATAGCTAAAGTCTCTTCCATCTTTCCCTACCCAAGGACCTTGGCCGAGCAAGGTTTCCCTTGCTCATGGTTCGGCCAAGGTTGGGGAGAGGAGGAGAGACTTGCCTTAGATGGAAATTTCATGATCTTAGGGATCACACATAAGGATATGACAATACTTAGGAAGAACATCAAACTTACCAAGTAGCTTAATTGATTTGAATTGTAGAAATACTAGATTGTAACCATACTTAGCATTTGATCCTTAAACTTGTATGTAGACAATGTTACCATGTTTTATAATTCATTCATGTTATTTAAATTTATTACTACCTTGTCATGCTAGATAGTTGCTCCTTATTGTGCTAATATTCCTAAGGTGGTATAAGAATTGTTAGGTATGTGCATTATGGTTATATATGATGAATGTTATAATATTTGAGCATTTTTCTTTAAATTATGTATGCTGCCCTAAATATTCTTGGATGGTATTCCAAGGTTGACTAATGGAAATTCTCACCTAAGACAATGTAGAAGGCTAGTTAACATGTAAGGTGCCACTAGATGTTCATAGCACATTTATGAAAACTTAGATATGAGACGATAACACTTCTATGACTACTTGTATATGTTTGGAAACTTAGAGATGGTAGGTGAACATATACTAAAAGGGGCAGCATGAATTGTTGACCCGGTAGCCGGACATGGCTAGATACGGGCAAAGGCCCGAGATATATGTGTATATATATATATGGAAACCCTAGGATATTGAATGTGTAATGTGCTTGAGATGGTCCGCCGAGGAGTGCGGAGGTCGGAAATGACCAATGCTCGGCTCGGCCAATTGGGTCTAGAGGTGCGCCGGCGGGCCCGCTAGGTGCCAGACCCTAGTTGGGTGGGAGTAGCTATCCTTACCCCAGACGGTGTCCGGAGATTAGTGGCCATCTTAGTCGACGGCCCGGGATTGTTTGCTTACATCTTGAGATGATGTGGCCGATGGCCAGTATGATACTACCTGATATGGTAGGGACGACTGTAGCTGTGATATATATTGTTATGAGTAGGCCCAAGGGCCGGATGCCAGAGGCGTGATAAGCCAAGGTGGCAGGTTATCATGTACAATGGATACTTATGGATCCGTTGAGGGTCGGTAATTGCATTTGAAACACACCTTATCTCCTTGTATATTCCTTTATTGCCTTGTAATATATACATATGCATGACTGAGGCTTAAGTGGAGGTTCAATTGAGCCACTCACAGACTCCCAAGTGGACTCACAGTTTATTTCTATTTTTGAAGAGCATGAGCAGTAGCTTGGTGTCGACATGGTGCAGCTGGAGGGCAGAGGCGGTGCCATATCTCGTAGCGGCGTCCATGAGTCTTAAACTAGTCCTAGTTATGTTGGTTTTATTTCTGTACTGGCGGTTGTAATTGGAAAGAATTGTAAAACTTGAGATTTGACCATTCGGATTTGACGTTGATGTTTCTTCTTGTTTTGAAAAACTTATACATTGTGACTTGCAAACTTTTTATAAAGTATGTTAAGATTCTTTGAGTCGATATATTTTGGTTTCTTGATGTCAGTGTAGACAGTAGGCTACAGGGCAGGATGTGGCCCCTGGCCAGTCACACTACCCTCAGTCAGGGTGTGACAACTGAGGATCGATCGGACATTTTATGCAGTTTTTAAATTTAAACTTGATCAGCTGCTCAAGGATCTTAAGAATAGTCATATCTTCGAAAAAATAAGTGGTTGTAAGTTTCAATTAAATATTTTATTTTTTCTAACATTCTCTTATTTTTAGTTTCAATAATATTTTTGTTAATAATATTTTATGATAATTTTGTCCATATGTTTGTACAATTGAATTTCAAAAGCGGGGCCTTCCTCATGCCCATATACTACGTACTTTTCATGCAACCAAATTTTGAGCCTCACAATGCAGAAGATATTGACAAGTTTATTTTAGCTTAAATCTCAGATTTTATATTATCCAAAGATTCATGGTACATGGTCCATGCGGCCAGTATAATCTCAACTCTCCTTGCATGAAAAAAAGAATGTGTGGAATTTTATCCAAAGGATTTTAGATCAATGACTATAATTGATGATGAGGGTTTCTCTAGATACAGAAGAAATGATGATGGAAGAACTGTTAGAAAAAAAAGAATTATCTTGGATAATAGGTTCATTGTGCCATATAATTCAAAGTTACTTCTTTAAATATGCATGTCATATAAATGTTGAATATACATGTCAAACCAGTGTAATTAAGTATCAATTTAAGTACATTCGCAAGGGTAATGATAGGGTGACAACTACTTTATACCTGGCTTATGCATGGTACTAATGGAAACATTCAAATTGTTGATGAAATAAAAAATTAATATGTCTGTAGATACATTTCTGCATGTGAGGTATCCTGGAGACTATTTGGATTTGATATCCAATACAAAGAACCTACAGTTGTAAGGTTGTCTTTTCATTTGCTTGATCATCAATCTGTTGTTTATAGAGTTTATGAAAGTATTCATTCCGTTGTTGAAAGAGCTGAATTGAAAAAATCTATGTTTATTGGGTGGATGAAAGCTAACCATTTGTATCCCGATGCAACAGACTTGGCATATTATGAATTTCCTACAAGATTTGTGTGGAAGAAAATTGTATGAAATGGTTGCCAAGAAAACAAGGATATGCTATTGGTAGAATTACTCATATTCCCCCGGGTAACGGTGTAGATTATTATTTAAGGCTTCTTCTTAATATTCAAAAAGGTTGCATGACATTCGAAGATATAAGGAAGATATAAGGATAGTGAATGGTATCACTTATTCATCTTTCAAGGAAGCCTGCTACGCTCTAGGTTTGCTTCAAGATGATAAGGAGTTCATAGATGGGATTAAAGAAGCAAGTATTTGGGCATCAGCTAATTATGTTAGGTGGCTCTTCGTTATTCTTATGATTTCAAATAATATAACAAGACCATAATATGTTTGGGAAAGTTGTTGGCAACAACTATCAAATGATGTTTTTATTCTTTATACACAAAGAAGATTATTAAATTCACAAGGTTTAAATTTTTATAAACTTCATATTTTTTAGTTCTCTTACCTCCGAACAGCAGGTTATATATGATGCAATAATTTTACTATTTATGGTAAGATGGTGGGTTTTTTCTTTGTTTATGGCTATGGAGGAACAAGTATAGAAACCCTTTGTCTGAATTAATTATTGCATACTTCTTTAAGCTAGTTTTGTGACATGAGCATTAAATTATATATGATGCAATAATTTGCTTTGATTATGGTAATATATTTTTTCTTCTTTTTTAATGTCTATCATGGAATAGGTAAGACATTTCTTTGGAAGACGTTGTCAGCAGCAATTCGGTTAAAAGGGGATATTGTTTTAAATATAGCTTCGAGTGGAATTGCTTCATTATTATTGCCAAATGGAAGAACGACTCATTCGAAATTTAAAATTCCGATATATATTAATGAAAGCTCAACATGCAACATCAAATAGAGTAGTGCTCATGAAAAATTAATTATTTGGGATGAAGCACCCATGATAACCAAGTTCTATTTTGAAGCACTGGCCATATGTTTAAAAGACATTCTTATATATTCTGAAAATTATAATGCTGGCCTTCCATTTGGAGAGAATGTTGTTGTTTTAGGTGGTGATTTTATGCAAATGTTGCCAGTAACACCTAAAGGTTCAAGAAAAGACATTGTTCATGATGCAATTAATTCTTCATATCTTTGGTCATATTGCAAAATTTTTAAATTGACTAAGAACTTGAGACTTTCCGTAGGTTCAATTGAATTAACTAATGTTGAAGAATTCAGCAAATGTCTTTTGAATATAGGAGATGGAATTGGTGGAGATTCAAATGAAGGAGAATCTCAAATTGAAATTCCAGATGACATGTTGATAAGTAATTCAGAATATGCATTTGATGAGTTGATTGATTTTGTTTATCCTCATCTTTTGGGTAACATGACAGATTTGGAGTACTTCAAGGAAAGAACAATACTTTGTCCTATTCTTGAAGTTGTTGATAGGGTAAATAATCTTTTATATTCTCGCATTCCTGCATAAAAATGTGTACTTAAGTTTAGATTTAGTTGTAAAGATGATGCAAATATGGAAAGTGAATTAAACACTTTAATTTTCACCAAAAGTCTTAAATATCATAAATTGTTCTGGTCTTCCACCTCATAAATTAGTGTTGAAAATAGGTGTTCCAGTAATGCTACTCAAAAATATTGATCAATTTAATGGATTTTTATTATGGAACAAGATTGCTGATAAGGAGATTAGGACGTCATATTCTAGAATGTGTTATTCTTATAGGAGTCAATGTAGGTGAAATTGTCATTATACCCCGGATGAATATGATTCCAAGCAGTCAAACACTTTTAATAGAGTTTCAAAGAAGATAATTTCCTATCATTGTATCATTTGCAATGAGCTCATAAGGACAAACCTTTTCTTTTGTTGGCATTTATCTTACAATGCCAGTTTTTATACATGGCCAATTGTATGTTGCTCTTTCAATGGTGAAGAATAGAAAAGGGTTGAAAATTTTGTTAGAGATGCATGAACATTTTCAGTCAAATAGCACTATGAATGTTGTTTACCAAGAAGTTTTTGACAATTTTTATTGAATAGGTAAAGTTAATATTTTGTATTTAATTTAATTATTTTACAACTATATTTCTTACTTATATTATCCTATTTATTTTTTAACTTGTAAGCAATTTGAGATTATTATTTCTTTCTCTTTATCGTAACAATATTGGTTGAATATGTAAAATTAATATTTTTTTAGTTTTATTACGTTGTTTCCTTTTTTTATTTCTAACATTATTGTATTAATTTTTTAATTGCACGACATTTGCAATTCTAGATTATGATTTATTTTTTTATTATATATAATTTCGAACTTTTGTAGAATCGAATGTTATGAATGATAAATATTTTTGGTCTTTTCTCTTTTGTCTACTTTATGTAATATATGAATATATTAATGTACATGTACTCTTTATATGCAACTTAAATTTATTCAATTTTTTTATATCAATTTTTCGTATGATTTATATTGTATCCATTCGAAAAACTCGTGCATCGCACGTGTCACACCGCAAAACCAAGGCATGACCGGCAAAAGCACTACATGTACCCCAAAGCCTGACCTAAACATAATAACCAATGAATACGAAACCTTGAGCAATTCATATAAGAAAACCAATTTTCTTGCAATAAACATAAATGATCAAAATTCCAAAAATCAATCCATAAATAATCTAATAACGACAAATGTTCAAAACTCATTTAAAATGAATCAAATAATCATAAACAAGTTATTGACATTCAATGCGAAAACAAAGTTTTAAACACCAATCTACAAAAAGAAGAATAAAAATGATCCTATGAACTCAACATAACCCCCGACCATGACGTGTCACGAGACCCGCTGTCCCTATCGCCAACTGCGCTACTGCATCCTAGTACCTATCTGACTACGCTCAGGTGTTGAAAAGATTCAACATATAAAGAGTAAGTCCAACTAGGACTTAGTGAGTGGCATAATCCTCTACAACCAAATCCAATGATCCAATAACCAGCAGGTAAGAGATTACAGATAAGCGTATACCATGCGCAGAAATAAATATACATAATCACCATTCATATGAGATGTAAATATTGTCAAGTATAACCATCCATTCCTAATCATAATGAGCATATTCAAGTGTGTGCAATGAAAGTATAACCATCTAAGCAAGCCACCCGGGTCGATCGTCAGAGTGGCGGTGCTGACGAGCTTCCCGGTCTAGAGACTCGTCGGTTCAATATCCAGGGACCCGTCGGTCCTCGAGTCGGGCATTGATCACCTTTGTCTCAGTGTACTTCCAGCTCACAGAACCCGGGTCGATCGTCAGTGTGGCGGCTGACGAGCTTCCCGGTCCACAAGCACAAGCACAACTAGGCATTCATAATCAACCAACAATTTTAAATAAACAAATAAACAAATCATCTTCATGCCTGTATAAATATCCTATGACCCAAAGGTCCTCCGAATCCATATATCATCCATGCGTACAAGCCCGTTGTCGTACCCGGCCATGCAACATTTATTACCATAGTACTCATTATCAAATATATATACATATAGGCAGTAACCATATCAGACAAGAAAGAATAAATTATTCCTATCTACATGTCATACCATACATAAACAATCACCTATTTCATTTACACATCATAAAACATTATTTTAAGAGTGAGTTCGGTCATCATAGGTTTAAAACTCTTCTTAAATCACTACCAAGCATAGGGTAGGAAATCCACCAAAAATAATCTAAAGACAATTTAAATTACAGTCCTAAAAGAAGAGATCCAAATTTAACCATTCACCTCCAATTAATTTACACAGTAATTAAACAATAATAAATTATCAAATTTTCAACTTACTATCCCATAGTCTAATTTTCTTTCAAGAAACCTACCATTTACTACTTACTTTGGCCGGCCCTAGCATAGTATTTAATTTCCTAGAGCTACTGCGTACCCTACCCAATTCCTACGTTCATAACTTCCTTCACTTTTCCTATTCCATCATCCCAAAATTTCTATAGTCCATCCCTCCTACAGGTAGCGGTTGAGAAAAGAAATCAAATCCTTATGTTTCATCATTTTACAATTTCTATAGCAGTCATACCTTTTACATGTGGCGGCTGAGAAATAGAAACCAAATCCCTATGTTTCAAATCTCATTCACAGAACTTGCTCATGGCTTTAATCAAGGGGAAAATCCATTACAAGCATATCTACATGATTTAAGGAGGAAATCAATACGATGTTTCCAGTTTTTTTTTTTCTTTTCAAGGTAACAGGTGGCGCATGAAGAAGATTGTGCATGAATACAAGAATTATACCTTAACAATGGAAGTTCCTAGATTTACCAAGGACCTAGAAGTTACGACATAAAAATCCACGACAATAATTTCTAGAAGAGGGGCGGCGGCTTGAATCAATGAACAAGGAAGGAGGGGATAAAACCACTCACTTGTTTTGAAGGGAATGGAAAGGGAAAGGAGCTATTGAAGTCCCCCGACGCTCGTCTCCGACGAACTCAACAACTCCGGCCGTCGTCCGCCCTTCCAACTTGCGTCACCATTGCCCCTTGCATATGTCGAGTGTTGTGCGGTGCCCCTCAGCCGCACAGCCCAACTAAAATAGGTTGGGGTTTATCTAAACCCCAATTTATCCTTTTGCCCCTCTCTTATCACCTAGCATACAAGACTCGTTAAAAATCCATCTTAACTCCGATTCGAGTTCCGATCGAATCGTTGGACTCGACTCAAGGTCTATTTTCATTATGACATGTCAAATTAAAGAGATAACATATATAAAATTTCTCAAAATTTTTCTACGTCAAAAGCTTATCCGAATTAGACCCAAAAACTCCGCTAACCCGCTTAACTTAAGTTCACACTTTCCTGCTATAAAACCAAAATAACTTTATTCAAATTTTGGTTATCACAGCACGAGTAGTTAAACTAGTTATACTTTTAAAATTGAATTAAGGCTACACAAAATGTGTGGTCTCCAATCTCAATGGGCCTAAATACAATTAGCCCACTACTATATTAATATAACATTATATATTAAATAATAATGATAATAATATATTATAAATAAGGGTCATTTTCATTTTGATCCCAATTTTTAAAATTTTATCAATTTAATCCTCAAAATTTAAAAATATCATTTTATTTTTTTTAAGTTTTCAATTTATTTTCAATTAAGTTTGAAAAAATCATTATTTTTATGACAAAATTAAATTAATATTTATACTTTTATAGATATTAATAATCAAATCAATATATTTTTTTCCTCCATATTTTCTCGTCATCATTCGCCAATCGGGGACAAAATTGCAAGCCCACATGGAGTATAGTCTATTTGTCATTGTATTAGGGTGTTTTGACTCAAAGCAAGTTCAACTTATAGAATCGGTAGCATTTAAAACTTTTCTAAAAGTATCCAATTTTCCAAAAATTTCCAATGTTTTTATTCCCTTACTTCGCCAATTCCCTCCTGTGGCTTCAGATTCTTCTTTGTTCATCGCCTCCTTCACGTATCTTCTCGTTCTACATCTCCTCCTTTCGGTGCTCACTTGACAGAAGTGGCTTCTGTTGAGTGGCACTCGAGCCCCACTAGGGCTTTTGCTAAGCAGCGCTCGAGACTCGGCACCAGTGGCACTTGAGTGTAGTTTGGGGTTTAATGATGAAAGGGTTCCTCAGAGCATCGACTTTTTGGCAGTTTAGTTGAATCAAATTTCTTTGGTTTGTTTGGTCCATGCTTGTGGCAATATTCGAGTGGCTAAGGAGAGGCATGCAATTCATGCTCCGTGCTTAAAAATAATTATACTAAGAAAAATATGTATGACACTAGTGGATTTGTATGGCAAGAGTGGAAAGACTAATTTAATAGAGAAAATGTTTCATGAAATGTCATAGAAGGATATTGTGTCATGGAGCTCCATGGTTGCAAGTCTGGCTTACTTTGGGAGGGTATGCGAGTGAGTCACTTCAATTTTTTTGTGACATATTGTAAGAATTGATAATGTTCAATGCTATCACTCTTGCCAGCGTCCTCCTTGCATGCTCTCTCTAGGGAGCTTTGCAGCAGGGTAAGAGTGTTCATGCTTTCATGGTTTGTAATGACGTTAAATAGGATATTTGGAATTTGCTTACAAGGTGTTTTGTGCAGTTCCTAAGAGGATTGTGTTTTCTTGGAGTACTATGATAGCCTTTTTGGTATGCATGGGATGTGCTCAATAGATCTTAACCTTTTTGACCAAATGAGATATAAGAATGTCGTACCCAATTTTGTCACATTTTTTGTTGTTTTATCTCTTTTAGTTCCAAGAAACTTAGTTCGAAGGGTGAGCTCTCCTCATCCATGGAGTCCGGTGCTAGTGTAATTGGGAGCTTTATTGGGTGCTTGTCGAATCCACAAGTGGGTGGAGTTAGCAAAAGAAGTTGCCAAGAAGCTGTTTACTTTGGAGCTTGATCGATTAGCCCAGGGCACATGTATTGCTTTCAAACATTTAGGGTGCAACTAATATGTGGGTTTGGTGAAGAACACAAGAGAGTTGATGAATCAAAGGCATCAACAATGGACTGTTGATTTCAGCACAATTGAAGTTAGCAAGCGGGTCTATAGTTTTTATGCAAATTGTAGAAGGAATCGACAAAATGAGGGCATCATGAAGTTATCGCTGAAACTAAGCAGTTAGATGGAACCATTAGGATATGTTCTTGATTTATGTACATGTTGTCGATCTTCATGATGTGGATTATGTGTTATAACATTTACTATTGTTATTAATACACTACAAGAAAACATAGTCCATCACGACGTTTGCGAACCATGTGCTGAATTTGATCTCTATGATGAAATTTGCTTTGAACAGCTTCCTAGTCTCTTCTAGAGACGCTTGCTGACGCTCGGCTCCAAGTTTTCTCTTCTTTTGTGGTACAAGTTTGACCCGAGGATCAATGACGAGCTTGTGCCTAGGGCTGAGCATCGATCGAGTCGGGTCAAAACTCGATCCGACCCGAATAATCCGAACCTGAATAATCCGAACCCGAATAAGGAGGCTCCTACACCACCCGACCCTACTTGAATAAGATTTCGGGGCCGATTCGATTAACTCAAATAAGATTGGGCCCGAGCTGATTAACCTGAATAACCCAAATTTTCTTTTTAAAAAAATATAAAACAAATCAAAATTCATAATTATAAAGGGCAAGAATTCTAAAATTGTGAAAATGGTGAAAAATGTGTGAAAAATGTATTTTAAATATGACTCAACTAAGAGTTGAAATTAAGACCACTTAAATTTTCATTACAAACCTTCTAACCACCATGCCAGCAACATCTTTTGTTAGTATAATATACATAGTATATATATGTAACGTATACTTTAGGTCGGGTCGGGTATATCAAGGTTTTCACCGACCCGACCCGAATAAGGGGTAAGAAATTCTCAAAATTCAGACCCAACCCGACTTACCTGTATAGCCCAACCCGAATTGAATTTTCGGGTCAGTTTTTTTTAGTTATTCGGGTCGGTTCGGGTTTTGCTCACCCTTACTTGTGTTAGATAACTTTAGGGTCTATCCCTAGCATGTCGGCAGGCGTTTATGCAAATAGGTTGGCGTTGTCTCTGAGCAAAGTGCCGAGTTTGAATTTTGAGCTCGGTTGGTATGCGAGCTCCGATGAAGATCGCTTGCTCGGGGGAGGCCCCGATTTGTATAGGCTCTAAGTCGTCGTCGAGTTCGACTGGTCTTGGACATCTCCTCTTGGGTCCAATTCAGATGTATATGGTTGATTTTCTATATTGATAACCGAGTGCGCCAATTGGGATTTAGTACTCGCCGCTTCTTTCAGTTTTGTCAGTTTCTGCTTTAAGCACTCGTTGTAGCACATGCGAGCCTCTTTCTGGTCGGCGTGGACCACTCCCACTTCTATCTCTAAAATGGGGAATTTGAGTGCCAGGTGGGGAATCGATACAACGGCTCCCAGGCTGTTTAGTGAGGGTCGCCCCAAAATCATGTGATAGGGGCTGGGGCAGTCGATTATCAAATACTGCATAATCATTGATTTAGTCTTCGACGGAGAGCCAAACGTTGTCGTCAACCACACGTAGCCTCGGACGTTGACTCATTCTCCCAAGAACCTGAGGAGGACCCCGTTGTAGGGGTGAAGTGAAGCTTCAACCTGTTGCATCCTTAATTGAATGTTGAGTAGAATATGATATCGGCTGAGCTTCCCTGGTCCACCAGAACTTTCCTGAGAATGAAATCTCTAGCAATTACAGAAATGACGATAGAGTCGTGCTACTTTTTATCAATCTCTACCAGGTATATGATGTGAGGCCTCTGCGGGCAAGTAGCATCATTGATTGTCAACAAAAATTTGCCCAACGAAAAAAACAAAAACGATACTCAACCCAAGTGGATCCATGCATCTCGATTAAATCAATACTAGCTTATTATTTATACCTTTGAAGATCAAGCTCTGTCTTCTGCTTCGGATCCAAGGTGCTGCCATCGACGAACGCCCTCTACGGTTAGCACACGAGCAAACGGTATGAACAAGGTGGCTTCCGAGTGCTAGCTTGGCTGTATAAGAACTCCTTTCGATTTGGTTGAGCACATAACTCCTTCTCTCTCTCTCTCTCTCTCTCTCTCTCTCTCTCTCTCTCTCTCTCTTCTCTCTCTCTCTCTCTCTCGGGAGGAGGTTAGATGCTACAATATGAGCTCAGATTCCTTCAAAAGGAGATTGACTTCTTATCACAATGAGGTCGACAGCCACCAAGAATAGATCATTCACCTATCTAAACCATATGTGGGTACATAAAGATGCATCATAAAATAAAGATCACATCATCTCAATCGTTTATCAATTCAGGGCCATATCTGAAATCTTAAAATGATTTTAATACCTGAATAAAATATATCGTTAATAATAATTACCAATGATGAATTTTCGAAACTCAAGATGTCGTTTATAATGTATCCTTTAATAACGATTATTAAAGATACATTACATAAATTGTAATCAACATAATTCCAATTTTAAATCTCATTTAAGATTCAGAATAATTAATTCTGATTTGAAAACTTTTTTTGAAATTCGAAATTAATTCTCAAGATTACCAAGAGAGATTTAGTCAGTTATTTGTCATGCAGATCCAATCTGATGAGTCATAACCCTAAGCCCAATTCGGTTTGCTCTATGTATGCGACCCTATAGGTTCACTTGACATTGACAGTAGGTTCAAAACTCATTTGCAACCTATAAGTTATAAGCGGCCTCTAGCAAGACATTATGACTATCCAAGTCAAGTGAGGTCGGTGATCCATGTAAGTCGAATGACCTACACTAGAGGGGGAGTGAATAGTGTGTTATCTAAAAACTTTAGCCTAGTTTCGATTTTAATCAGCTCTTAATTACTTAGTGTCACGCTCCAAATCTAGGATCATGTGATCGGCCTGAGTACACGTTCGTACTCCAAAGCCTAACCCAACATACCACTAAACTAGGTAAACAGATCACAATCAAAATAAATACCAATAACCAAAACAACTCCAACTTCTTTAAAAAGTGCGGAAACGTAAATGTTCACATAAGTCTGAGCCAAAATAAATAAAAGATAAAGAGAAATATGCAACTCCAACTACAAGACTCAACACGACTCAAACAATGACTTCGACATGTCACGAGACCTGCCCTGAACCTGCTGCTCCCAACCGCGCCACTTGGGTACCTTCGTACCTCTACTGGTCCTGATCTGGAGCTACAAGAAAGACAGGAAAGCGGTAAGTTCAAATTGGACTTTGTGAGTGGTGTTGGGAGGGATGATAACAAGAAACACAACAGAATCAATTGCCTACGATTGGGAACATTTAGAATAGGGGCATCTGGATTCCAAGTCTCACTGTCATGATCTCATCATGACCTTGGAATCAATTGCCCGGGTTTATGGGGTTCATCACAATCTAATATATACAAAATATAGATGCGGCATATGATGAAAATATATACAAAATATAGATGGGCTCAAGGGCACTATTTTTTTCAATCTCCCACTTGCACTTGTAGCCAATCAATGCAGTATTTAATACCCATACAACTAAAGTGGTGATCAAACTACTACTGTGGTAATGGCTTTGTGAATGGATCTGCAATATTGTTTCTCGTGTCGACACGTTTGACATTTATATCACCACGTTCAACGATCTCTCTGATCAGGTGATATTGTTTTAGGATGTATTTTGATTTGTGGTGGGATCAGGGTTCCTTTGCTTGAGCAAGAGCCCCAGTGTTATCACAATAAATGGGGACCAGACCGGCAACCTCAGGAACAACACCTAGCTCAAAGATAAATTTCTTTATCCACAGTCCTTCCTTTGCAGCTTCGCTTGCAGCAATTTACTCAGCTTTTGTCACCGAGTCGGCCACAGTTCCGTGCTTGGAACTTTTCCAGCACACTGCGCCACCATTCAGAGTAAATACATACCTAAAAATGAATTTACTATCATCCGGGTCCGATTGGAAGCTAGAATTTGTATAGCCCTCCAGTTTAAAATCTGACCCATCATAAATCAGGAGAACATCTTTAGTACTTCTCAAGTAATTAAGAATGTTCTTGTCACGCCCCAACTCAGGATCACGTGACCGGCCAGGGTATACGTGCCTATACCCCGAAGCCTAAACCATGCGGAAAGAAAACAACAAGCTTTGTTTTAAAGGAAAAAAAAGCGAACCAACACCAAGCTCAGAAATAAAAATATGCGGAAATACGATAAAGTCCAACAGTTCAAAAGTTCAGTCAAATAAAACTTAAAATAAATGAATAAATGCCCTCAGGACTACAACTCTAAATTAAGCTAATACAAGTGCATGACAACTACCAAAAGACAAGGACCCTAACTAGTACTGCTATGAGATCATGCGGCTCCTTTGCCCTCCAGGGGCGCCAAGTGCATCCGACCCACCTCACCGGTCAGGCTCTGCAAAACAGAAATCACACGACAACGGGTGAGTTCAAATAACTCAACGAGTGATTTTACCCACCCTCGCAAATAAACACAAAGATAACATAAATAAAATCTATCTCTAAAAACGCAATGTCACGAAGGTGTGACTAGCTACCAGGCCAATAGGCCACCCATGCGCATCTATCCCTCCAAGAAGTGCATCAGGCCGAAGCCCTACCTTGCCCGAACGCAACCGCATATACTAAAGAAGTGCATAACGCCGAAGCCCTACCATGCCCAAAGGCAACCGCACATACTAGGGAAGTGCATTAGGCCAAAGCCCTACCATGCCGAAGGCAACCACACATACTAGGGAAGTGCATCAGGCCGAAGCCCTACCATGCCGAAGGCAACCGCACAAACTAGGATAATCGGGAAGGCCCTCCGAACTTATCCCACGAAGTTGAACCAGAACAATCGAGAAACGCCCTCCGAACTTGTTATGCGGGTTGGGAATTTGGCGTGCAACCACCCGGGCGTAGCCCGTATTCCAGCTTCTAATTGAGCCGCTCCGCCATACTCAAGGATTTGATGCAATAAGACTTAGGTCAAGATTCTCCTACGGTGTCCTAGAGGTGTTCTCATCATGAAGCGTCTCAACACTCCAAACCCGACCTCTATCTCTTAGACCCGTATTGTCAAGAACTCGTGTTGTTTTATTCCATGCATAATTTATCAATTGGTTCATAACAGATTATGCTTACCCTCAACCCAATTTTAATTATATAATTAAAATTTAGATCATCTCCATCAGGGTTTTGTTTTAGGATTTTATTTTAGGTTACTGTTCTACCCAGAACTATTGTGTCTAACCCGAATCTAGTCTTCGAAGTGTATCCTATGTTTCCAAACTATGTTTTCTGGTCGAAACGATAGGTTACATGACTATATTCACACATACACACACATCACAGCAAATAAATTAAAATCAGCACAGATTCATCATCTCAGCATACAATTCCAGTAATCATGTAACTTCAGCATACTTATAGAATTAAATCCGAAAATTAACAGAAATTAATCCCTAAATTACCATTAGTACATAATATTAATCTTAGGAATTAATTCACAGAAATCGTATTTTTCATCAAGATCCACAAGAAACCACACACTTAAACCAAGAATCAAGCATTAAGATCAAGAACTTCCTTCTCAAGAACCATTAATTAGTCGTTATCAAGATCTTAATCTTACCATATGATTTCTACCCAAAATAACAGATTTAATCCTAAGCGTGCAATCAACAAATCAAGAAACTAAATTGGGAGAAAAAATCATGATTTGCGCATCAAGAAAACGTGGCAAGAACTCGAAGAAAATCCAAGAACAAGACATAAATACTGAGCCGTCAAGAATGGCTTCAAAAATCCAATTAAAATCCCGAAGAGAGAGGATAAACCACTCACCTTAATTGGAAGAAGAACTAAGGAAGAAATCCCGGATGACGGCCCTCAAATCCAGCTTCAAAAGGCCGACGACTCAACCTAAGAAAAGGCTCCAAGAGGCGGCGGCTCACTCCAAGCCGCCGGCTTGGAGAGAGGGAGAGAGAGAAGGAGAGGGGCTGGCTCGGCTGGCTCCTCTTGGCTCGGCTCAAAAGGGAAGGAAGAGAGAGAGGGGAGGAGAAGAAAAAGCAGGCGACTCGGCTCGGCTCCAAAGAGAAGGAAGAGAGTAGAGGAAGGGAAGAAGAAGCAGGCGGCTCGGCCTGGCTCTAGGTGGTGGCGGCTCCAAGGAGAAAAGGGAAGGAGGGCTGGCGGCTTGGCTTGGCTTGGCGGCTTATACTCCCTCCTCAACCCTAACCTCTTAAACCCTTAATCCACAACCCGCATCCATCTTAAGCCAAAATCAAAACCCGCTAACCCGATAAACTTAAATAATTTAATTAATCTCATTCTAATAAATCACAAGCAATTAATTAAATACTCATATGAACATAATTAGCAATTATGCACACACAACATCAAATTAAATAATCTCAACTACCCAAGCCTAAAATTCATAAATTCATATCCTATTTACCCGAGCTCGCAAGCTCGCTCCGGACCATGAGTCGACTCGGCTCGACCACGAACTAGTCCACTAGGCTAACAAACACACATAAGGAGAAAAAATAAATTTAAATATCTAGGATATTACAATCCTCCCTCCTTATAGAAAATTCGTCCTCGAATTTCAAAAAAGAAAATAAGGACTCACCACAACATCAAACAATGAAGGATAACGCTCCCTTATATCCTGATCGACCTACCAGGTGGCCTCCTAGCCGGAATGGTGCTCTCATCTGACTTTAACTAAGGGGATCTCCTTGGACCTCAACTTTCGGATCTGCTGGTCTAGCATCTCAACTAGCCGCTCCTCATAAGAGACTGCTGAATCCACCTCCACTGTGGTAGGCTCGACCACATGGGACTCATCCCGAATATACCTCTTCAGCATAGACACATAGAATACTGAATGTACTCGGTCCATACTAGGAGGTATGGCCAACTCATAGGCCACGGCTCCCCTGCGCTTGAGAATATGAAACGGCCCAATGAACCTAGGGTTTAGCTTTTCTTTCTTACCAAACCTCACCACCCTTTTCATTGGGGACACCATGAGGAACATCATGTCCCCCTCAGCAAACTCTACCTCCTTGGCCTTTCCATCAGCATACATCTTCTGTCGACTCTGAGCTGCTAACAGTCTCTCTCTGATTTGCTTCACTCTTTCCACAGCATCTTCCACCAGATCAGGTCCCATCATAAGGGAATCCCCTGCCTCAAACCAGCCTACAGGCGACCTGCATCTCCGCCCATACAACACCTCAAATGGGGCCATCCCAATGCTGCTGTGGTAGCTGTTATTATAAGCAAACTCAATCAGAGGTAAGTGTCTCTCCCAACTGCCCTCCAGGTCCAAGACACAAGCTCTCAGCATATCCTCCACCGTCTGAATAGTCTGCTCCGACTGACCATCTGCCTGAGGGTGAAACGCAATACTGAATCGAACCTAAGTGCCCAACGCCTCCTGGAAGGACTACCAAAATCGGGCCATGAACTGGGTGCCCCGATCTACGATGATCATAACAGGAACTCCATGATAAGCAACGATCCAATCCGAGAACAACCTCGCATACTACTCAGCTAAAAAGGTCGTCCTAACTGGTATGAAATGCGATGTCTTGGTTAGGCGATCCACCACTACCCAGATAGAATCATTGCCTTTCCCAAACATTGGCAATCTAGACACGAAATCCATGGTTATCTTCTCCCATTTCCACTCCGATAATTCTAGGTTCTGGAGCAACCCTGCTGACACACCAGACACTTAGACACAAAACTCGGCCACTTATCTTTTCATGCCTCTCCACCAATAGTTCTGCCTAAGATCTCGGTACATCTTCGTCGCTCTCGGATGCATAGTATAGGTAGATCGATGAGCCATCTCCAGCACCTGCCTACGAACCTCGGCCATATTTGGTACAATAATTCGGTTCTTAAACCTCAGGACGCCCTATGAGTCCACACTTAACCCATTATCTACATCTCCTTTCCTGGCCAAATCCTTAGAGAGTGCGCAAAAAGCATCCTCCTCCTGCGCTGCCCGCAATATGTCAACCAATGAGAACTGCACTCTCAAGTGAGCCATCAGCGCACCAGAATTTGATACTGACAAGACTGCTTCGCCATCCAAATATAGGCCAAATCCTGAGCCAATGGCCTCCTCCTAACTGTCAAATGCACCAGACTGCCCATGGACTTCCTGCTCAGAACATCAACTACCACATTAGCCTTCCCTGGATGGTACATGATCGTGCAGTCATAGTCCTTCAACAACTCAAGTCATCTTCTTTGCCTCAAATTCAACTCCTTCTGGGTGAGCAATTACTGGAGACTCTTATGATCAGTGTATATCTAATAAGCCTCGTCATAAAGGTAGTGACGCCACAGCTTCAATGCGAACACCACCGCTGCCAGCTCAAGATCATGAGTTGGGTAATTCTTTTCGTGAACCTTCAACTGCCTGTAGGCATAGGCTATCACTCTACCATTCTGCATCAGCACACAACCCAAGCTGACCCGAGAGGCATCACAATAAACAACAAACCCTCTCGAGCCCGAGGGTACTGGTAGAACTAGTATCGTCGTCAAGCGGTCCTTGAGCTTCGAAAAGCTCTCCTCGCACTTACTATCCCATTCGAACTTGACCTTCTTCTGGGTCAGGCAGGTCAATAGCACTGCAATCCTGGAAAAATTCTCCACAAACTTTCTGTAGTAACCTGCCAACCCTAGAAAATTATGAATCTCCAAGACATTAGTCGGCCTCTTCCAATTCTGAACTATTTTAATCTTTGCAGGGTCCACTTTTGTTCCTTCTTTGGACACCACATGGCCAAGAAATCCCACGCTCTCTAACCAAAACTCGCACTTGGAGAATTTGGCATACAATCTGTGCTCCCTGAGAGTTTCTAGAACTACCCTCAAGTACTCAGCATGCTCCTCCCTACTCCTTATCCTGGTATTCCTTGAACACTCAGTTAATCAGGTTCATAAAAGTTGCGGGTGCATTAGTCAGCCCGAAATATATCACAAGGAACTCAAAGTGCCCATACCTCGACCTAAAAGCAGTCTTAGGGACGTCACTGTCCCGAATCCTCAACTGATGATACCCTGATCGCGGGTCAATCTTAGAAAACCATTGAGCTCCCTGAAGCTAATCAAATAGGTCATCATATCTAGGCAACGGGTATCGATTCTTCACTAATACCTTGTTAATCTGTTGGTAATCAATGCACATCCGCATGGACCCATTCTTCTTTTTCACAAAGAGCACTGGAGCACCCCAAGGCGAAACACTAGGGCGAATGAAATCCAGATCAAGCAGCTCCTGCAACTGGGATTTTAACTCCCTCAACTCAACTGGTGCCATCTGATACGAAGGAATGGAGATTGGCTTCACCCCTGGCTGCAAATCGATACAGAATTCAATCTCTCTCTCTGGAGGTAACTCGGGCAACTCCTCTGGAAACACATCAGAGAACCCGCACAACACGGGTGTCCCCTGGATGTCCCTGGCCGCACCTCCGCCTTCCTCTGCCACTAACATAAAGGCCAAAAATGACTGGCATCCGCCAAAGAGTAACTTTCGGGCCTTAAGAGCTGATATCGCCATCAACGACTCAACCCTTCCCTCACGCTAGAAGGTAAACTGGGGCAATCCGGGCTTACTGAATGTCACAGTCTTTGCCCTGCAATCAATCGAGACGAAATGGTCCGCTAACCAGTCCATGCCCAAGATCACATCAAACTCCAACATCGACAGGAGTGTCAAGTCGGCTATCAACACATGCCCACAAATGACAATCTCACAGCCATGAAAAACTGTCTCTGCCATCACAGAAACACCCGCAAGCGTAGATACCACAAGAGGCAATTCAAGCACAGAGGGTTCCCTAATAACTTAGCAGCAAACAATGCAGATACAAAGATATACGCAATAGCATGACCTTTAACAAGGTTACCTTAGTCAACTGCCCTGGATGCCTCAGCGCCCTCTTGGTTCAAAGCAAACACCAGTGCAGCAGGCCTCTCTGAACCACCAGCTCGTTGGCCTCCACCCTGAGTCTGACCTCTCTGAGCTACGGAACCCACTAACATAGGTGTCTTTCCTCTGGTCTGATCAGGCTGCTGACTGCCCTTTCTAGGATAATCCTTTCTGAAATGTCCAACCTGTTCGCACTCGAAACATGTCTCATAGCGAAACCACTATGGTCCTGCTCAACTCTGGTCGCACACAATCATGGCCCTTAAGCATAAGGTCGCTCTACACCCATAATTTATATTTCCTGAAATCGAAGGGAAAGATCTTCCAATCAATCCAAAATTTCAGTTATAGAGGAAATTTACCATCAGCCAACCCGTGCAGATTCCTTCCGCATAACTCTATCAACCGGCTCCCCTAGGATCCCTAGGGCCGCCCTAACTATACTGCACCATAAGCAATTAAACTATATGACGAGACTTAATTAATCGTTCAAGATACTAAGCAAACATTGCAAGGATCTCTAACCTAGGCTCCCACACAAAGGTAGCCCCCAAAAATGGTGCACTCTCTAGCACAGGCCATTCACGGCCTCAAGCTGTGCTACCCTAGGACTATCCCAGTTCCTCCTCCTTGCGGAGTGCCTTAGTCAGCTCAACCACTCGGGCCTGCAACTGAACAACCATGGGATCCTATCCCACATCCTCTCGGGCCTACTGTGGTCTCCCATGACCCCGACCCCAGCCTTGGCCTCGGCCTCGGCGCTCAGTGGAGTTGCTATCACTATCGCTCCTCGCAGCATCAAAGGCCTCCATCAATTTGGAATCACCAGAAAGAAAATATCAAAAAAATTAGGCAATTGAGTTCAGCCTAAGTCGTTAAATAACTTAACCACAAGTCGCGCTGAGGTGCAGACTTAGCCTATTGATCTCATAGCATACCCCTACCGTATACTAACAACCTAGCAATGTCCTATACTATGACAACTCTAGGTCGTAGTCAGACTGAACCACATGTTCTGATACCAACTTTGTCACGCCCTAACTCAGGATCACGTGACCGGCCAGGGTATACGTGCCTATACCCCGAAGCCTAAACCATGCACATGCCAAATCAAATAATATAACAAAAAGAAAACAACAAGTTTTATTTTAAAGGAAAAAAAGCAAACCAACACCAAGTATAGTTTAATAGCTCAGAAATAAAAATATGCGGAAATACGATTAAGTCCAATTCTTCAAAAGTCCGTCAAATAAAACCTGAAATAAATGAATAAATGCCCTCAAGGCTACAACTCCAAATCAAACTAATACAAGTGCATGACAACTACCAAAAGACTCGACTATGACCCTAACTATGACTACTATGAGATCATGCGGCTCCTCTGCCCTCCAGCGGTGCCAAGTGCATCCGACCCACCTCACTGGTCAGGCTCTGCAAAACAGAAATCACACGACAACAGGTGAGTTCAAATAACTTAGCGAGTGGTTTTACCCACCCTCGCAAATAAACACAGAGATAACATGAATAAAATCTATCTCTAAAAAGGCAATGTCACAAAGGTGTAACTAGCTACCCGGCCAACAGGCCACCCATGCCCATGGCATCTATCCATCCAAGAAGTGCATCAGGTCGAAGCCCTACCATGCCCGAAAGCAACCGCGCATACTAAAGAAGTGTATTAGGCCGAAGCCCTACCATGCCCGAAGGCAACCGCACATACTAGGAAAGTGCATCAGGCCGAAGCCCTACCATGCCGAAGGCAACCACACATACTAGGGAAGTGCATCAGCCCGAAGCCTTACCATTTCGAAGGCAATCGCACATACTAGAGAAGTGAATTAGGCCGAAGCCCTACCATGCCGAAGGCAACCACACAAACTAGGATAATCGGGAAGGCCCTCCGAACTTATCCCACGAAGTTAAACCAGAACAATCGAGAAAGGCCCTCCGAATTTGTTCTGCAGGTTGAGAATTTGGCGTCCAACCACTCGGGCGTAGCCCGTATTCCGGCTTCTAATTGAGCCACTCCGCCATACTCAAGGATTTGACGCAACAATACTTAGGTCAAGATTCTCCTACGGTGTCCTAGAGGTGTTCTCATCATGAAGCGTCTCAACACTCCAAACCTAACCTCTATCCCTTAGACCCGTATTGTCATGAATTCGTGTGGTTTTATTTCATGCATAATTTATCAATTGGTTCATAATAGATTATACTCACCCTCAACCTAATTTTAATTATATGATTAAAATTTAGATCATGGGCACTTTTCTTCTCTTCCAAGTAGTGAACCATTGATGTTTTGAGAAACCTTTGAAAAAATTCTTCACGGGCAGTTGAGACTAGAGTTTTGACTCTCCCGAACTTATATATCCATGTCCAGCATGGTTAGACTTGGATTTTCCTGCACTCAAATTTTCATTTAGAGTACTAGTGGAATTCATCATATATTCTGGCTTCTTTTTTTATATTTTCAAGTTCAGAAATCAACTTGGATTCTTTGTCAAATTTCTCAGTAATCTGACTTTTATAGGTTTCGACTTCCTCCTCGAGTTTCTTCTTTTGTTCAATCAAAAATTTATTTTGATTTCTGAGGGTCTTGTTGAAAGTTGTCATTTCAACTCATTTATCGAACATCTCCTGATAGGCTTCTTCACGATTGTCAACACATTGAATCTTGTTATCCTCATCCTTAGTGTCTAGAATACAAACGGCTTGAACGGTGTCGACTATGCAGGCAACAAAAGATCTATAGTTTTCTTGCTCAGATTCTTCTGCTTCTTCTTCTTCATCATCATCACTCCAGGTAGCTGTGAAAGACTTCTTGAGATTTCTCCGTACATTAGGGCATTCAGACCTGACATGTCTATATCCTTCGCATTCAAAGCACTGAACACCTTTAAACTTCTATTTAAGATCAGATCTATCAACAAAAGATTGACTTCTTCTATTTTTCGCGAAAGATGAACTTGTTTTGGATCCGGTAGAACTAGACGGTTGAAACTGATGTCTGAACTACACATTCTGATTCTGCTTGTTCTAGACTATTAGAAATCTTCTGAAATTCTTTGTCATAAGAGCATATATTTCATCTATCTCTTCTTTTGAATAATCTTCAGACTTGTTCTTATCTTTAGTGGCATTGAAAGAAACATTTCTCCTTTTCTCTTTGTGAGAGTACTTCTCAGATAATTCCAACTCATAAGTTTTTAGTTTTCCCATCAAGGTGTCAAGAGTAATAGAAGAAGGATCATGAACTTCTCCTATAGCAGCAGCCTTCAAATCAAATTTTGTAGGCATGGATCTTAAAACTTTTCTTACAACCTTTTCTTCAGAGAATGGTTCTCCAAGGTTAGAAGCATTGTTCATCAAGTCTTTGATACGCCCATGAAAGTCTTGGATGCTTTCATTTTCGCCCATTTTCATATTCTCAAAATTGGTATTGAGAATTTTAACTTTTGACTTACGAAGAGTCAAGAATCCTTCATGATTTGTTTCCAGAATCTCCCATGCTTGTTTTGCAAGAGTGCAAGCAAAGATGAATTTGAACTAAGAGGGATCCATACCACTGAAAATGGCATTAAGGGTTTTGTTATCATAGTTAGCAGTAACAACTTATGCTTCAGTATATAGGTTCTTTGGCTTCTTCTCAGTCCCAAGTGAAGGAGGAGTATAGTCATCTTCTATAGTATCCCAACAACGATCATATATGAACTTGATGAATGCTCTCATCCGAGCCTTCCAATAAACATAGTTTGTTCAAACAATAAGTGGACGAACATTGACAGAATTTCCCATTGGCATTCCTTCCATTTGGAGCTTGAAATATAAGAGACACACCAAAGATCTTGTGCATCTAATGGTTAGCACAACCGCACAACCACTATGATACCAAATGACAATATATATAGGTCTCGTAGAGAACTTCTGTAAAGGACAGTTGCTTAGAAAGTTGCAACTGCTCTAACACTAGCCTATTGTAGTAAAGTAAGAACTAAAATAAAAAAGCAACGCAAACATAGGAGATTTGTTTACGCAATTAAGTGACAGACCAGTCACATAATCTGTGGGGCACTCATCGGACATATGCCCAATTCACTCTCTATAAGTACAATATAAGTCCTCTGGATTTCACACCCGAAATCCGACTACCGTACTACAGTGAATCGAAAATAACAAAAACCTATTTGCTATTATAAGTAAATATCAACTTGCCTCTCTATGACATCACAGCCACAGAGTTCCGTCCTGCACACAGCCTCGTGTTGTAGTGAGTTATCCGCCCGATAACCAATCTTCTCCTCGAAGATAAAAAATGTTGTTGCCTCTTCTGCACTCAACAGTTTCAACTCCTCTATATATGGCAACAACGTTTCTGCGCACTGAAGTTGTCGACAATAGATCTATTCTCCAGTATTTATAGGTGTCATTGAAAGATTACAGGAAGATCTAAATAAATGTTGACTTCAACCATATTTAATCACCACCGTCTTCAATAGAAGCCGTCAGTATAACTTAGGTGTTTTACAAAAGATTATTTATGTAAATAAAAAACGCCTAAGGAATAAGTGAAGAAAAACTCTTCGAAACTAAACTGATCAGGACGAAAAATAATGATGATTTAAATGTCCAGAATCAGTTCACAAAATTATCATTAAACTAGAAGTTCATCCGTCATCAAGATCGTATCAAACAACTCATCCAGAAATCTTTTAAGACTATAAGCAGTTAAGACTGCATCTTCACAGTTGAACATGTCATCATTGCATAAGTAGAGCTTGTATATTCTTGAATCTGAGAAAATACTAGAAGCTTCTTTTGTCAAATATAGCCAACAAATAAAAATCAAATACTAACAGTTTGCTTCACAAGGTTATGTGGCCTATCACCAAAAGAATCATGTTGAAAATAATATCTAATATTGGTGAGCATTTATACTTACCCATTGCTGAGGGAAATGTTAATAACATAGAAGAGCTGTAAAATAGATTCCTCTAGAACATGGCTTACTTAAATTGAATTGTGATGCGTCTTTGTTGAATGATGTAGGTGGTCTTGGATTAATTGTTAGAGATGTCAAATGTAACTGTTCTTTGGCTGCTTCCTTATTCACAGAAGGAGATGATATTTTACAACTTGAAGCTTTGGCGATTAAAGACTCAAAATTGCAATTGAACACGACCTACAATCGTTTTATATTGAGATAGATTCTCAAATTCTTGTGGACATTTTGGAAAATAGAGGAGTGGTCCCTTGAAAGATTGAGTCTATTATTTTTTATATAAAAGTCTATTAGCGGTTGACTCAAATTGGATCCGAATCGAATTCAACGAGTCTTATCGAACCCAAATCAGAATTTATATAATCAAGTTATGATTGAATCCAAAAAGAAACAAATATAGACTACTAACTGGGCTCGATTCGGCCCAAGAGGGCCAGGCAAGTGGACTGAGCCCATATCCAGAATCGGCAAGCTGGCCAGGAGATTGGGCTGAAGCCTACCTTCTCGAATATGGCTCATGTGAGTTGCACATGAGCCCTGTCACGGTTACCTGCACGTTAATTTTTTGATGAGTTTCTAATTGATGACAAACCTGGTCAAATATTCAACTCATGCTTCATGCGCACGAAACTCGACATAGTTGTTTGAAGTCTATTTCAATTTGATCTTTACAGCATAAGATTTCTATTTGATATATATCATGATGCAGTTGACCGATCAAGACTCAAGATAATAAAGATAAAAGAGCATGGCTTGCACGCAATTCGAAGTTGATGAGTGTTTCAATTCAGATCATGTGCACCTTACTCGGACAGCATTAAATCGGCGATCAATCGTAGTCGCATTATTAAATCAATAGGCCCAACTTATTTTTTGCCTTAGTATTTGAAAGAATGCGTCGACTAAAAAGAGGTCGAATATAAAGTTTTAGATATCCCACAAGTGAAAGTTTCAGAGATTTAAAAAATTAGGAATATCGCAACTATCCTTTTTCAAGAAGTGTCTATTCTCATATTCCGACATACCGCAGCAGAGTTCCAGTTTCAAGGTAGATATTGCAAAAATAGTGCATCTACTTCATACCTATTTCAGGTTCAATTTATTTCAAACTGTTGGCTTAAAGTTTTCAATCTTGATCTTAATTTCAGTTTTGATGATAACAAACATGGAACTAATGTTTCATTGAGAAATCTTTCAGGTTCCAAGTCGGTTAGCGCACGACGTCCGCGATCGAAAAAATCGAAGAAATCGGAGAAATCAACAAGGATGCTCGTCGACGTTTGAGATTCTTCGGGAAATTAAAGTTTAGGTCTATGGTGTCTAGTTTATATTGTAAATTCTCATGATGATGCATAAGAACCCAAAAACTAATCCCGAATCCCAAAACATGAAAACCCGGAACCACCCTGAAATTCACTAAGCCTAGAGAGCTCCATGGAGGGCTATATGACCTAGATATTTTCCTAATATAAAAAATGACAGTAATTGTTCATTGAGTTAAAACTAGATAACGAGGTATTTTTTAGGATTTTTTGGAAGCCTTTAGCCTACCCATACTTGACTCGAAAGATTAGAAATTTTTTATTTTTCGAAAATTTGTTCTAGACCCCAAAAACTAGATTTTGATTCTTAAAGATTTTGAATTTTTAGATATTTTTATTAAATCCAAATGAGGGGTAATCCTTATATAACATTTATGTTTTAAAGTTATTTTTTTAGTTTTTTTGTTTGTTTGCTCATTTTCTGGTTCCGTCTTCGCTAAGTCTACTGGGCAATGTTCGATCGACCGACCGAAGGAGAAGGCATTTAGGTCGACCGAACGGTGCCAGAATTTGACAGTAGATCGGTCGATCGAAGTTGGTCAAAATTTGGCAGTAGCCATTCGGTCGACCAGTCGGTCGACCGAAGTGTGCCAAAAATGGCAGTTTTGCCTTTGGTCGATCGACAGGTCGACCGACGATCGATCGGGCATCCCCAACGGACAAAAATACGTCCGCTGATGCGTTGTTTCTCATGGGAGGTTATAAATATCCATCCCAATCATTCCTCTAGTTAACTATTGATGCTTTTAAGCCTCAAAAAGCCAATCCTTGCATCTCTACAAGTATTCTTGAGTCATCCTTGCAAAGAGCCCTAGCTTTGAGCCTTGAAACATTGTGATTGACTTTGAGCTTACCTTGATTCATCTTCAACTCATCAAGAGGAGCTACGATATCTTGTTTGATAGCTAAGTGTGTATTGTTTATTATTTGCTCTCATTATTGTTGTATTTTGGTGTTTTATTAATTCTATTTGAACTTGTGCAAATCTAGATTGCTAGGTTGATTGAGTTGGTGGTTGCCTTGGTGTTAAGGCTTAAGCCCACCGTTGTAAACGTAGTTTACTAGGATTAGTTGAGTTGTCCCTTAGGGTTGAGGTGGAAGAGTGCTCTCAGAAAGAAAGCGGAGACTTCCGGGTGTGGAAGTGCCTTAGGTTGAGAGTGAGACTCTTCGGGTCAAAGTCCTCTGTGTAAGAAAATCAATTTAATCTAGTAAACTTAGTTTGAAAATCCTAAGCGGGGTGCTTAGGTAGTGGAGTAGGCATTGGGGCCGAACCACTATAAATTATTTTCTTTGTTACTTGCTTCCGCATTTAGTCGTACAATTGTGAATTGTCTAAATAATTTAAGAAACGATTAAAATCGAATTTAGGAAAATTTATTAGTTAACACACTATTCACCCCCCTAATGTGACCATTTCACCCAACACAAACAGTTTGCTGTATTTTGAGGGAGATTTAATTTATTGCCACTCCTATTGTATTTATTTTCTGAAATTAATAAAATATTCTCATCTTCTTCCTGTGGACGTAGGATCGATACCTCGCCGAGTTCGAACCACGTTAACACTCTTGTGTCTTTTATTTTTCCATATTATTATTATCGGATTTGGTTTTTCATTTCTCTCGTCGGATTCAAATTTTGTAGATCCTACGGAAGATTACACCAATTTTCCAAACAAAGCCCTTAAAGATTGATGTAAAGTTGAGTAGTTTAATTTTTATTATGGGGAGACAAATAAAGTTGCCACTGGGCAGCTAATAGAGTCAGACCTTTCAAAGGTAATTTTGTTTGGCCTACTACGAGATCTCGTGACGTGGCAATTTTAGCTCAGATGCTTTATTAGTTTAATAAATAGTTTTTTTTTTTGGTAAAAAAATAATAAAGTTACATAGTATTATTTAAGGAATCTTTCGTATGGAAGGTTACCCTGACCTCTAGACTTAGATTTAATTTTATGTAGTGATTTTGCTAGTCCTCCAATATGTCGTTCGATAATAATATAAGTTTTTATCTTTGTTTTAAAAAAATAATTTTTCCCTCCAACTTATTTTTAGTTATTTTCCTAGAAGAAAATAAAATATATTTTTATTTTCAAAAGTAAAATTCTTATTTATTCTTTTTCTAAATCAGAAATTAAATACTTATACTCATATACTCAGATTATCCTCCGCATACCATTTTCAACTAGTTCGGTAAATTTTAAATTGGTTCGATAATTTCGAACTAGTTTAAAATGGTAAAAAAATTAATTTTCAACTTTAAAAAATTTATTTTGCCAAACAAGTTATGGAAGTGATTTACCTATGAATAATAAATTTTTTGTAATTTTATTGTGAATTCAGAATGAATTTCCCGAACCTGTTAAAAATTGGCCGAACCAATTGAAAATAGTTTGGGAAAAGTAATCTGGGTATATGGGTATTTACTTTCTGGTTTAGGAAAAAAATGAATAAGGATTCTGCATTTGAAAATAAAAGTATGTCTTATTCTCATCCAGAAAAATCGCTGATTTATTTTCAAATTTTATTGATCCATTAAGCCTATTCAATTTATTTAATACACTACAATACAACCGACCTATAGAGACAAATAATTAGAGATAAATTAGATTTTTATGTCTAAATCTTCATATTTAGAGACTAATAGACACAAAATTTATTTTTAATTAACCTCTAAAAATAACTTTAGAGTCAAATTAATTAAGTGACTCTATTATTGATGTTTCTATAGCTTAGAGTCAAATCAATTAAGTGACTCTGTTGTTATTGTTTCTATAGATTTTTAAAGACTAATTAGAGATAAATTTTATGTCTATTAATTTTTAAATATGAAGATTTAGAAATAAAAATATAATTTATCTTTAATTTTGTGTCTCTATAGGTCAATTGTATTATATTGATAATTGTCATTACGACGTGGACAATCTTGTTGAATAAAAGTAACCATTCAAATGCATAAAATCAGCGGTGTAATGAAAATATTAACACCCACTTATAACAATTTAACATAATTGATATAAATTAAAAAGTTGTACTCATAGTTAGATATAAATGAAAGCTTAGACCATAAATATTAATAACTGTATAATTTTATACAGATTAATTAATGGATCATTTCTTTCATTTTTTTACCAAAACAGAAATATGATTAGCTAATCATGTGAGATTGTTGAGTGTCCTCACATAAGATTATATCCAAATTCGAAGGACGTATAAAAGTCCAAACAGTGAATTCTTTACGTCTCCGAGCATAGTTTGCTATCCAATGGGCAATTTTATTAGCATCTCTATTTACATATAGAATAATTACAGAATTAGAGTTATCTATAAAATTACAGATTTTGCTAAATAAATTCCTGTGAAGCCATGGGACAACACTTCGATTGTTGAGGATGTCAATTGCGTTCTTGCAATCCGTTTCCACAATCACATTATTTAGATTTCTGAAAGAAATAAGAGTAAAAGCATAATAAATAGCAAGCAATTCAGAATGAAAGCTAGAAGAAGATTTGAAGTATAGAGAGGAAGCGTAAGAACATTCCTTGTTTGCATTGTGCAAAATAATACCAGCTTCACCATCTGAGTCATGAAAAGCACCATTGCAGTTAACTTTAAACCAGTTAATAGAAGGAGGAGACCACACACATGCATTGTTTCTACCAATATTAGGGCCCTCAGGAATATGAGCTTTTTTGTAATTCGAAGAATATGCAACAATACGTATAACATCATTTGTAATGGTTGGCCGTCCTTCACCATGCAAAATACTATTTCTAAAAAACCAATAAACCACAATGGATTGACAACAATGGCTTTGGAGTCCAAACTCAAAGAATGGTTTATATTCAACAAACACTAGCTACCAGAATGCCAAGCTAAGCTACTGGTAAAATCAAAATTGAGGTGATTTTCGAGAGCCAACCAAAGCTCTGAAGCAAAAACACAGCTAGAGAATAAATGGAAAGTTGTTTCTTCTTCAAGATTACATAAAACACAATTTTGATTTGAAATAATTTTTAAGTTAAAGAGCCGACTTCGAGTTAGAAGCCTACCATGAAAAACTTTCCACATGAGGAGTTTTACCTTGGGGGAAGTATTTAACTTCCAAAGTTGAGCCCAATTTTGATTAAAACCAGAAGTAGAGAGGTTTTGGTTTTTCAGAAACAGGAATGCAGAGGATACGGTTGCCAATCCATTATTTTCAAAAGTTCAAGCTACATAATCATCATCGGGGTGATCCGAAAGCTCAATGCTTGTAATGGCCTCCCACGTATCATTACTACACATAGTATTTCCAATAAAAACTGACCAAGAGTGATTATGCATTAAATGATGAACATTTGTAAGCTGATCAACTAAGTTGATATTAAAGCAAGTAGGCTTTAAAGCTAGAGGCAAATCAAGGATTCAATGATCATTCAAAAAGGAAGTATCATTACCATAACCAATAACATGCTGAAAATCAAGATGTTAAGCAGAATAAGCATGCATAAATAATTTTTAAGCCCAAGAAGAATTTTTAGGAGGACAGGTGCTAATACGAGAAATCTTAGGGTATTTAGCATTAACAATTTTAACCCAAAGAGAATTAATGTTATTTAGACTAGATTCTTTTGGCTTGAAGAGCCATGCTTTTAGTCCTAATATTTTGTAAACCAAGGCCTCCTAAAGATTTAGGAAGGATGACAGTAGACCAGTTAACAAGGTGGATATTCCTATTATTTGGATTTTGATTCCATAAGAAATTTCTCATTTTAAGCTCAATCTTATCACAAAGCTCTTGATTGAGTCAGGTAACATATATAGAATGATGGGGATAGAGTTTAGAACAGATTTAATCAAAAAAAGTCTACCAGCTTGGGAGAGAATGAAGGATTTCTAATTGCTAAGCTTGGAATCAATTTGAGTAAGAATATAGTCATGAGTTCTAGGAGGAGACCTTCTAGGAGAAATCATAACCCCAAGATATTTGAATGGGAAAGCTCCCACTTTGATACCCAAGGTACGAGAGATTCTAAGCCTAGTGTGTTGGTTAATATGTCTAGGGGAAAAAATTTCAGATTTGCTGCAATTTATTTTTTTGCCAGTTAAGGTTTCATACTGAGAGAAAATGGACTTAACAATGTTAATACCAATTAAGACCATAATAATGTCATCAGCTAACATAAGATGGCTTATGAGAGTATTATTTTTTAGTTTGAAGGGAGTCAAAATATTTGAAGTCACAATATTATTAATGAGGTTTGTAAGAATCTGATAAACAAGAATATAAATGAAGGAGGATATGGGGTCCCCCGCCCTAATACCTCTAAAAGAGGGGAAGAAATTGGAGACATGGGCATTAAAAAGACATGCAAAAAAAGGTGTGGAAATGCAAGTTTTGATCCATTTAATAGATTTATCATGATAATTATAAAGATTGGGCACTTTAAGGATAGCAATTCTATCAAGAGAATTAAAAGCTTTTTCAACATCTATCTTAACAATAATATAAGGACAACTACTTTTAGAGTCATAAAAGGACTGAACAATTTCCTCAACTACTAAAATATTATCATGAATGTTTCTTCCCTTCACAAAGGCAGATTGTTCACAAGATAGGAGATGAGGAATGCAACATTTAAGTCTATTTGCAATAACTTTTGGGAGAATGCGATAAGAAAGATTGCATAAAACTATGGGTCTAAAATCTTTTACACTCTTAGGATGTTTGCATTTAGGAATAAAAGTTAAAAGAGTCTTATTCCAATCACCGAGTAATGTAGCAGAATGAAAGAAATATTCAATAGAATCAAAGAAGTTTTCAGAGATGGTATTCCAATAGAATTTATAAAATTCAATAGTAAAACCATTTATACTTGGACTTTTCCATTCTTAAAAAATTAATAATATCTCTAAGTTCTTTTTTAAAAAAGGAGCAGTAAGCATATCAAAAAAAATAGAACTAATTTGATTAGTAATTGGCCAAGTCAAATTAGAAACACAAGCAAAATCAGTGACACTCTAAAGATTTTTATAGTACCCCACAAATTCAAGAATACTACCATTATCATCAGTAATTAAAATATTGCTAGAGTTCATAATATAAGGAATATGATTTATATGCTTAAGCATAGTAATAATACGATGATAATAGGCAGTATTTTGGTCACCTTCATGAATCCAATTACATTTGAACTTAGCCCACCACTTAAGACAGATTTATCTTTGAAGGGCAACTTGTTTGTTATAAAGACACTTAAGTTTACTATCCAAATAAATGGGAGCATTTGGGTGACATTCAAGAGATTCAAGCAATTTTATGTCACTAACAGTAGAATCAAGTAAACTTTCAAGTTGACCAAGGCTATTTTTGTTCCAATGAGATAAAGCTCCTTTAGTATTAGATAACTTAGAGTTAAAAATAGAATTTTCATGAGAGGTAATATGAAGAGACCAAGCATTTTTAACTATATTAAAACTTTCTTCATGCTTAATCCAGAAATTTTGATATCTAAATAGTTTGTTTCTAGCTCAGATAAGACTCTTAAGATGATTCACATTACAATTTTCAAAAAAGTGTAACAAAATAGTATTTGTAAAAAACCTGCCAAGTCTAATAAGAATTTCAGCTAATCCTTTACGGTTATTTGACCAGGTAAATCTTTTTTCAAAAAAATCAAGGTCAATTAGGCCTAGATGGTCAATGAACAAGTTGAAATCTTGAACAGGTTTAGAAAATTTAAAAGGGAGTCCACCCCATTTATCCTCAGCATTCAAAATACAATTAAAGTCACCGATCAGCAATCAATGATAAGAATTTAAATCAGTATGTATAAGAGAGTGCCAAAGAGAGCATCTAATAGATGGATCAGTATTAGTATAAAAGTTGGAAAGCAAAAAAGATTCAGAATTATCTAATTGAACAACAATGTGAATAACTTGAGAAGACATTGTAATAGTTTGAGCTTTAACAAAATCAGAGTTCTAAGTAGTTAAAATACCACTAGAAGCACCAATACTAGGCTGGATAGAAGCCTCCCAGCCTCTCCCAAAGGATCTAACAAATTTCTTAGAAGCACCAATAACTGGGTTTCTTGCAAAGAAATGATTTTAACATGAAAATTTTTAATCTGGATATATAAGAATTCTCTGGCTTGCCTTCTCCAAGCACCTCTAATATTTCAGTTAAGAAGATTCATTTAAAAGATTAAAGGGTTAGGGGACTCTAAAGCAGAAAGAGAATCATCCACCTCAGTGACATTTAAGTCAATTTTAATATTATTTAGATTCATATCATAAATAGATTTATGCATTTTAACTTTGCTAAGGCCTTTGCTTTATGCACCAAGGTTGGAGGTAGGTTTAGGAGGTTTTTTCTTAGGGCCTCTAGGATCAGTAGGAATACTAGTCTCGGAGGTAGAGTTCTGAAAGACCTCTCTAATGTTTTCAGCAAAGCTTTCTAAAGATTTAGAAGGAGAGGAAAAGAAAAAGATACCTACTTAAGAGGTAGAGACTTTTTTTTTAATACATTCAAGATCCATATTACAAACGTTAGAGGGAGGCTCCGAAGAAGAATCTTGAGGGTTTGAAACAACATTAGGAGGAGTGGACTGCTCAAATAGAATGTCCTGAAACAACATTACAGAGTTTTGCCCCTTTGGAAGGGGTGCTTGGTAACTGTTATTCCTAGCAGGAGTTGAAGCTGAGGGTCTACGACTATGGTCTGCCGGAGACCTAGTGTTCTCCACAGCCTGAGCACGGCCTTCCCTCGGGAGCGAAGGAGAGCGCGCACTACGAGGGCTTCTCTTATGGTTCTAGCACTAGACTTGAATTCAAGGACCAAAGGCCGGGTCAGAAATAGACTCCTCAGTAGCATTACAACCAAAATTTACAGAAATAGACGGAAGTTTATTCCGAATAGCAACATTTACAGGAACAGACGAATTAATTTTACCAGAAGAATCAATAGAGTCATTTGATTTCTGATATTTCAACAAAACAGGACAGTTAATATCGCGGTGGCCAACAACACCACATTCGAAATAAATAATCAACAAGTTTTCATAAATAATAGGTTGAAAAAATTCATTATCATCAACCGAAATCCAAATGCCCTGACGAATGGGAAGGACCAAATTTATATATTTCAACACAGACTCAGGTGTACCGACCCCTCTCAAAAGAAAATGACCGTTCATCTATTTTCAAGACACGACCGAAAGATTGCGCAATAGCAAAAATCGAATCCGAGTTCCAAAATTCTAAAGATAAAGCCTAAAGCCGAATCCACACAGGTGCGGTGGTGAAAACTTCTTCCCATGACCGGAATAAGGGTTTCCATGGCATTAAACACAAGACATCTCCACGAAAAACCCACGGACCACCAGTTAAAACATTATTTGTATATTCAACGGAATCGAAAGGGAAGACAAAAAAAATTTCGTCAAGGTCAAGAATAGATTAAAAACCACTCAATGACTCGTGTTTCGGGAGGGTGGACGTGGCAGCGAAGGCGAGAAGGGTTTCGGGAGAGAGTCACTCATATCTCTCCATTCAATGAGGAATGAACTCTATAATAATTTTTGGACACTTAATGTTAATGGACCCTTTCCATAATAGTATTTTATTTTGCCAAATTAGCAAGTTCATTACAAGAATGAGAATTAATTGTACAATAAAATACATGACTTACTTGGGATCGAACCCCAGACCTCTAAGAAACATCCATGACGTTGCCATCAACTGTGCTATTCACAATTGATAGTATTTAAAATATTGACACTTCCTATGATTGCGAGAATAAATTATCATTAGTCCACCATTAATATTGGCAGCTATGCATTAAAGGATTCAATTCAAATTTGGTTAAACTTAAATTATTTTTTTAATTTCATTTGAATGTAATTGAAATCTAATTAAAATTAAACATATTCTATAAGTATAATTTTTAATCAGTTCATTATTATCTTTACATAAATTATTATAATATGATATTAAAAAAATAATTAATTAATATCAAAATTACCAAATCTGAAAATTTACCTGGAGCAAATGGTGGGCTTAGATTGGATCAAGCACGTTAACTCCAATTAAAATTCATACTAAGTTGTTCATAGGCCGTGAATTATTTTCTTTGGTTATACTTCATTTGTACCATTTCATCCTTCTCATGGCATTCGTTACCATTTCAAGTCATTTCTTATTTTCAAACATCATAAAATAATACTCATATCTATTAATTTTTAGCAAATAATTAGGTATTATTACTATTATACCATAGTCTTCATTTTCTATTCCGAGGAAAAACTGATGCTTGATTAACTTTAACTTTTAATTATATTATCTCATATAAAACATTAATTTGCTATATATATACTATGATAAGATAAAGTACTCTTTACTATTTGATCTTTCATGTAATTACCACAATATCTTGATCCTCTCAAAAACTTTATAATCACATGAAGCCTGGGAGTCCGAAACCAGTCTAAATATCAATATTTTTCGCTTTTACTTCCAAGTATAGTTTTTAATATCCCTAAATATCATGTTCCTATGACATTCTTCGAGATCATAACACATTATTGGGAAAATTAAAAAAAATTAACCCAAACATCCAATAAATGATGCTTATGTATAAGTAGATCAAATCGCACTGAAGCAAATTCTAAAGTCAAGATGGATAAAATTACAAACTGTCTGGGGAAAGCATTCTTCAAATCAGAATCTTTTTCTAAAAAAAAAGTTTAACAGCATGAGAGCAGATGGAGCTCAAAGTAACACTTATAAACGACTTCTTCAAAGAAGAACGAGTGGAACAGCATCACAGCAAGCAGGTTAATAATTTCCTCGTGAAACTGCATACGAAAGTACTAAATGGATGATCAATCTCCTAGTAATCTTCCAAATTTGGATGACTTCCCAGCAGTGGATGACCAAGGCAGAGAAGATAATCACATATAGAAAAAGGAGCAGTGGCAGCATAGAATCTCCTTGTGGTCCTTGGCTTCGTTTAGTAGGGCATACTTCACCACATACTTCCCGAGTGTACTGGCACGAACATTTTGAGGAGACGTTCGGCAAAAACTTCCACTGGTCTACGACACAAAAATATGGAAGCCAAACAATTAGTCTTGGGCAACACTCCATCCATCTCAAATTGTTTTAAATAGGTGAGGAAATTAAATTACCCGGTATTGAGTTTCCAGCACATCTCCATGGTTGAATCTCTAAAGTAGATCAGATGCGCAGAGTCAATGAATAATAATCTCAACAATTTCATACCCCTTTTTTTTGCTTTTCAAGTTCATTTCTATGGATTTTCTTTTTTGGCATTTTTTTTCTTTTTGCATACATTGCTCCAAATTCTTCCTTGCTGGACTTAGATCAGATACTGCTTGTACTAGTCATCTGTTGGTGTGGCCAGGGCCAAAGCTTCAAAGACCAGAATAGATCAACAACAAACAATATGGCACCTGAATTTTGACTTCTCTTTTCAGTAATCTGAATGAAAAGCTAACACTATCTCAGTGCATTTTCAATTTTCTTCATTGCTCCCATAGCAAGAATCTTCAAGCAGTGGTACTCCCCAACAATCTACACATAGATACTCAAGACAAAATGTCTCAACATACCGGCAATTTTTGATGCATTTCCCACACTCGACACACCTAGCAATGCAAAAGTTGCAAGCCCTGCATTGCATAGGACCACATCCTTGACAACTCTCTGATGGACAGTCATAAACAAGCTTGTATTTCTGACACAATGGGCATAATTCAATATCAAGAACACGGTCGTCATCAAAACCAGGGGATGATCGGCCAGTGTGGTAGAACTTTGGTTTCTGAGCTTTGGGTTGATGGTTGTCTATACCCAGCAACGACTTCAACTCTCCAAACTGCTCTTCCGACACACGGAAAAGTGCACCGAGCTTGAGATGCTCAATTCCTGGTACGCCTTGTGATTGGAACACCCTCAAGTTATTTATGATACCACTTAGGCTTAGTCTCACACATCCAGCAACACTCAGCTGTACAACCAATAAAAACAGTCACTAATACATTACTAATTCAAATCACATTACAAAGAATGCACATATACATGCATCTCAAATTTTCACAATCTCAAGCGTACGGACTAACATTCATATAAAAAAGCAAAAAACAACTTTCACTTTTCTACTAGCCCATTTGACCATGAAGTCTTATTACATCTTCAGCAGAAACATCAAATAAACTATTTTCATGCCTGAAAGAATTGTATTTATACATTTAGCATTTGTAAAGGTTAAGAAACTCAAATTGTGAGCCTTGTCCCAAACATGGACCATAAGCTTTCATTAATGCATACCTCTTTGTGTGAAGAAGGGTAGCACCTAAGAGGAATGCCTTCTAAATTTTATAGATTTTGTATTACTAAAACTATCTTCTTAGTAAAAAAAACATTATGATGCAAGAGATCACAATGAATAGATCTGCAAAAGGATGGTGATATATTGTAAACTATAAGAAAGAGAACAAGATTTCAGGTCAACTTCCAAAAACATAGCCACAAAACACATGCAAGCAAGATATCCATATTGAAATAACCAGTGATATGAGTTAATAAATGAAAAGGTTTGAAATAATAATTAGCCACATTCAAAGTAACCTATGAACCTATTTGATAAGCATGAGGGCATCTTGAAGCATAAATTATAAGGAATAAGACAATAATAAGTGGAGAATAACAATCTAGTGGAGAACAACAATCTAGTGGAGAACAACAATAATAAGCCCATTTAAGTAACCTATGTAATAATTATAAGGAATAAGACAATAATAAGTGGAGAACAACAATCTAGTGCACAGAGTTGCTGCCAATGATGGGCTCACCCTAGGCTATTTCGTGGACCAGACCCAAACACTCCAAAAAGCACTGTGATAACACTAACATGAGTTCATTTAGATGCTAGATAAGTATTCAATTTGGGATGTAAAATCATACACACTTTGTCTAACTATGTTGCAATCACTGTAAAATTTGTACTTTAAAAATTTGTCTAACTATGTTGCCATCATTGTAAAAATTTGTCTAACTATGAATCCTCTATTATGATACTCCTTCCAGTTGCTTTGTCATTGTGTACATAACATAATGTTAGTCAGCAAATGCACCACTATCTTCAGTTAGATATCTGAAGATGATAAACCAAATATATTTTTTCTTTATCCTACTATGATTTTTTAATTGAATTCTTACACTGACTAATCCTCACTTCTTTGGTGTCTTCAATGGTGTCTACAGCTTCCCTCACCCATAGTGCCTTATGACTACTCAGTTAGGAAAAAGAAACAATCATTCTAGTTACAAATTTGAGAATAGCACAATGAACAATACTTAATTAGAAAAGTAGTGCTAACCTTCCTCAGCTTTGGATTATTGTCAAGGACACGCTTCAGGCCAACGTCAGTAATCCTTATACACCCAAACAGGCTCAAGGATTGTAAATCCCCTTGAGCTCTCCCAGTAAGAAGCAGCAAAGCTTCATCGGTTATCTTGTGAGACAGTCTAGGATCTATATGGATAGATCTCCACAGAAGAGAATCATTTTGAACAGCAAAACGAAAGGACCTGCACACCCTTTCAACTGAAAGTAGGTCTCGAATACCCAAATATGCAAGCGAGAAAAGAAGTCCTTCGTGTGGAAGACCTTCATCTCCTCCACTAGAATGGGCTTTTTCTGCAGTATGTGTGTTCAAAGCTTCAGTCATGATGAAACCAGAGTCAGAATGCTCATACTGGGGTTTGTGAACAGGCATTTCTATAAAGCTTTCCTCAGGCAAAACATCACATTCTTCCACCCTACCACCATATCTAACCTGAGTTTCAGGTGAGCAAAACAATGTCCACCGAAAGAAATCCCTGCCATTGGCCTCCAAAAAGTCAGCTATTGCAGCCCCCATATCACCATCGAGCCCCATCCCAAATGGGTCATCCGGTAGCAGATCAACCGGATCACAGGCACATTCCATATCTGATGATCCGATATCCCCTCCAAAGCAGCCATAATAATTTCCACTCTCCCAACCAGACAGAAAGGGATAATTAAAGCTTTGGTTCCTCTCACATCTCGATAGGTATGATTCCTCATCAGAATGGACAAATGTGGAAAAGATAGAACAAGAAGGGAAGTTTAACGCCATCCCTAACCTAATGAAACCCTAAACCACTTCAATTCGCTAGTTCGTTCAGCCCAACACCTGAACCAAAAGAATCTCAATCTAAACTGCACTTGTTCAAGAAACCTTGCGTGTGATATCTACAAGCACCTAAACAAGCCTCAGAAACCAAGAAACCCTAAATTTCGGATAGCAACAAAAAAATCCGCCCCCAAAAAATATCAGAATCCCAAGAAAACCCTCAATTTTGGATAGCAAACAAAAAAACCAGCCCCAAAAATTTCATCGAGCTTCTTGAGCCGGATTTCCAGACAATCTTAGCAATGAGATTACCGACCAAACAATAGAAGGAATAAATCTAATTGAACCGTGAAGCCAACCCCAATGCTCCCTCAATATAACCTATTTTCATCAAAGCAACTTCTTCTATAAACATCCAAAATACTGAAATCTCACCGTACCGATCAAGAGAAACAACCACAAGTCCGGCACAAACTCCACATTAACAGTCGCTGAGGATACAAATCGGAAGAGGGCAGGGGGAAAGATACCTAGGGCACCGGAGAGAACGGAACCAGAACGATCCAAAACCTCAACTTTGCCTCTTTCTGCGGCCAAGGAGGTGAGCGACCAAAACCTCTATTTCTCCCCCTTCTTCGGCCAGGTGAGCGACCAAAGCGCAAGAGGATGCAAGAAAAAGGCAGGGGATTTGCCCCAATTTAGCATTAATCGATTTTACATGCATCCCCTTATCAAATACCCAATATTAAATTTTGCACCAACACTCAAAAATTCTAGATTTCTGACATGGGGCCTAAAAACACGTGTTCTCGCATTCCAGTCCCCGCACGCAACTATTCGCGACATTCAATATGCAAAGCTCACGTGGAATGGAACGTTTATAATTATAAATATGTAATTAGAAAAAATAACAGGACATAAATGCAATTGTCGGAATCGGTAGATGCACACGTGCTCCGCAACGGAGCGCGGGCGACCAGGTCGCATGCCCTTGTACGACCGACACGTAGCAGTAGCTACCGAATGATCTTGACCGTGGGATGAGATCGGCGGATGGAAGTGTAAGATGCGCTTACGGTGACAAAGCGTGGTAGCTACGGAACGTTGCGAGCCGTCGGATTAGGATCAGATGAACGAGCATGTGTTCCTCCACCTCAGCAAATAGCTATTGTTAGGTTGGTTATTGGGTGAACAAAAATCCGTTGATCTAATTCCATCCAATTTATTTGCAAAATACTATTTTTTATTTTCCTAAAATTAATTACTCAGTCAAATTTTTATTTTAATTACCCAGTCAATTTTAAATTTTAAATTTTCACTCATGATAAAGTTGAATTAAGCGTACAAATGTTGGAGTTATCTATTTGAAATTTTCAGATTGATATCACTATAAACATTTGTACAATGTTATCTTTAATGGTAAACTAGTCAATAACTCATGCATTGAGCAATATATTAAATATAATATTATTTTTAATAATATAAAAATTATAATTCTTAAAAATAAATAAAATTGAATAATAATTAATTATGGATAGCATAGTTGATTATAATATATTTTATGTTGTCTAAAGATTTAGGATTCGATAAATAGAATTGAATAATATATTATTAATTTTTAATATATTTTTTTACAAAATAATACTAATATGAATTAATTTTAAAAATACATGATTTAAATTAGTTCAATGAAATTTATAGGCAAGAAATAAAAATTTACAAATAGATATAAATAATAATGAATATGAACTAATTAAAAATTTTAATATATTAAATAATAAAGAATTACTAAAAAATTGAGGCTTAATTTACTTATGTTTAAGTAAATACTACATCGGAAAATAAATAATATTTGAATAATGAAGAAAATATTATTTCATTTTGTGTTAATGACCTTAAGCCAAATTATATATATGATGACAAAATATGTTGTATATGCTATTTAAGTATATCTCACGGGAGTACATTTTCACGCTTTCAATGTGGGTGCATGTATCTCTTATATTAGATTATATTTCAACCATTATAATATAAATTGTCATATTATGTATATATTTTAAGTGAGATATGCAATCTTGCTGTCATTTATCAAAATGAATAGACTTTAATAACTTAGTTAATTAAATAAGTGATTAATTGGAAGGATATTTTTTTTTAATGAGAGATATCAATGCAATCTGCTCGCCATTAATTAAAATAAATGGACTTAATAATACAATTAATTAAATAAGTGATAAATTGAAAGGTTAAAAAATTTTGGTTTCACATATTATACTAGTGATTAATATTTGACCCAATATGAATAATTAAAGACTTAAATGCAATGCGATTGTTATTAATTAAAATGAATGAATTTTAATCAAGCAATTGATTAAACACGTGATAAATTAGAAGGTTAAAAAATTTTGGTGGCATAAATTATACTTTTTATTAATATTCCATCATAAATAGGATTTTTTATTAAATACGTGAATAATCACTTCCGATAATTGGAAACTTCCACGTTAGGACTTTTGTATTAAATACGTGAATAAATGCACTTTTAATCATTGTTAAATTTCCATCATGAATAAGACTTTGTATTAAATAAGTGAATAATTCACTTTTAATTTTTAGAAAATTGTCCGATTGAATTTTAGTTGCGCAAATTAATTGATGAAGTGAATTGACAGCATTAATAGAATGGTAAATAAATAAACAACATTTGATTGATACAATGCCACGTGGCAATTTGAATATTGCTTTTACAAGTATATAGATTAGATTTTGTCATATATTGTCACACAAATAAAGGTCTATATAAAAGAATAAGAAATTAACAAGAGATTAATAGTGATTATAAATAATACTAAAATTAAATGTCATTTTCTACCTAACATAATTAAGTAATAATATTTCAATCACGTAATAAACAATTAAGTAATAATAAGTTCAGGCCCTTCCTCTAGCGTATCAATTAATTAAAATTTTGTCAATTATGAATAACACAGTTGGTGGCAACATGTTATATGTTGCCTAGAGATTTAGGATTTGATCCCTAGTATGATCATCTGTTGTGATTTTTTATTTTTATTTTAAAAAAGAAAGTAATAATAAGTACAAACACAAATATAAAATTGTATCGTACTAGAATTATTGGATCCGGTCGGATTAGACCCAACAACGCCCTACAACCACTTTGAGCCAAATCAGATAGCTCCACCCGGGGCCCCATCCAGCCATACTTGGACATCCACGTCCCCTTTTATCACGAGAGATACGCCATTACACACCCATCATCTCCGGAACCAGGATCAGCCTCAACCCATTCTAAGTAATATCCCTGCGATATTACATGACAACGTCATCATCTCCACCTACAATAAATACAGACACGGTACACCTCAGGTAACATAAGTTTTATATTCTATTACCTACACTTTAGAGTCCTACTATTTTGAGTGTCGGAGTATCTTTTATAAGTTCCCCTCCCCCCGTCCGGTGTTGAACCTGACCAGAAGATACATTGAACCGAATCAGATTACTCTGATCCTCAAGCAGGAACAAAAATAATGCTAACATAAGATTTACAGTGGTAGATAATCTTGTCAACATCCATTACTTTACTTTAATTTAGATTTCTAACACAATTTACAAGTATAAGGTTTCCTCCAATATGATTTACAAAATAGAAGTTGCATATCTCAACACCAATAGTACCTCAACCAACTCAATATCAAGAAAATTAAGCTATACTAGATTTGAATAAGTTAATTTATGCCTCTACGGTGAGACAATCAATCGACCAAAACTAAAGTATTTTAAGTCTAGCAAATAGAATAATCAAGTAACCAAACCAAGTTAAAACAAAAAATAACAACTAAAGTGGAGAAAATGCTTGTCAATCAAAGCACGAGTCATTTTCTTGTTTACTAGTGAACTCAAAAAGCCCTTTAAGATGACATACTTCAAAATTAAGGGTTCGAAGAAACTAGGAATATGAGAATAAATCAAGTGAGGCTCAAATTTTAGGGCTTTTTCTTTCAAGCTCAAAAAGATGCAAAAGAACATTCAACAATAGCTTAGGACATCAGTAGCTATTGGTCAAAGGCATATATGAATCTTAAATAGGCTTCTAAGAAAAATAGATCATGAGTGGTGGTTACTCAATGATTCAAAAACTAGATGCTAAAATATTGGTCGAAGTTCGATCAATAGACATTCAACCTTATTTTGGCCAAAAGACTACCGTCCATATTTTTGGCATTAGATATGCTCAAGTGAAGTGCAAACACCCTAAATACTTGTCCAAATAATTTACATAACATCTATACATATAAAATACACCAAAAGTAAAAAAAATTTGATGTTTCCAACGTCAAAACATAACCACTTAAAAATTGTTGTTTCATATCACTTGCATTTTTTAATCACCAAACATATTCTGAAATAATGCCTCAATAGAACTATGAATATAATTGTTCCTACCTGAGAATGAGACTAGTCTGGTCTAGCTCAGTATCTCTCCTGATCATGTGCAATGTCAACGCAGGGGCGGCTGCAAAAGATACTTCAACGCTCAAGTTAGTATGACTCCAAGATGAAGATAACAGAATATGGAACTTAGATTACCTAAGGCGTATCGTGCCTGTATTTATTACAAGTGGAGGTGATAACGCCACCGAGTAATCTCGTGGGGATATTGCTCATAATAGGTTGAGACATATCTCGGAGATGGTAGACTTATAATGGCGTATCCCTCATGATAAAAAAGGACGTGGATGTCATGTATGGCCGGGTGGAGCCGTCAGGGTTGGCTCGAGTTGGGTTTGGGGCGTCCTGAGTCTGGAGGACCGAGCCTAATAGTTCTAGTCCAGTCCACAGTCCTCGAGCTCGGTCGGAGTCTAGAGGACTACGTGCCGAGATCTAAGTGATGTCGGCCTTCGACCTCGGCTGTTCACGTGGAGGTTGCACGACTTCTTATGTGACGCTTTGATATCCGGGCTGAATGTGATGCTTGTATGAGCTTTTTTCGGATGTTTTCCATTTGTATGGCAAATATAGTTTGACAAGAAAGCAATTTATAAGTAAAAAATCTAGTAGGCAATTTTCAGGGGCGTCAGAGCGCCAATCATGACGGGATGTGATCCCACCCGTGAAAAAACTACCCACCGGAGATGCAGTTTTCATTTTGGGTATATAAATAACACCCTGTGTATTATGTGTATTGTCGATCATGGAGTGGGAGATTTCAAAGATCACCATCCCTCCGGAGTTCACTCTTGGTTCGCCGTTCGTCGTGAGTTTGTACCATCGGGCTTAAAGATAAAGGCAGGAGACAGGGTTTCAATCGTGAATTTGTACAATCGGGCTTAAGACGAAGCCGTCTCCCGGTTCAGGCGTCGGGGGAGACGTCATGCTCTTTGGCTGGCTAAGACCTTGTCCATGGTCCTAGAGTTGCCAAGCCGGGGCTTCCACTCCTCTCCTTCTTGCCCTTCAACTCACGGCTTGCGGGATATTCTTCGACCAAGTCTGCGTATGACATTATATCCTGGTAGCAGAACCCTGATCCGGGATTTTTGTTAGTGCAGTTTGGTCGGTGACGATGTTCCTAGGATTGTCACGCCCCAAAAATTGGGTCACGTGACCGGCCAGAGTGCGGTCATGCACCCCGAAGCCAAAACCAAACACACATGCATTTAAATGCACAACATCTAAAAATAAGGTTCTCTGACATAAAACTTAAACAGTTGATAGATACTCAACGCCAAGTTCAAAAAAATCACAAGTCAAGTATATCAACAAATAAGTCAAATAAATAAAGTCTACAATTCAAACACACTAGATGTCATAACAACTCAGCCCTAACATGACTCAACTCAACATGACTCGACTACATCAACCAGTTGACGAGATTGCTACCGGAGTCCACCGCCATCAGCTCCACCGTACCTCAACGATCACCCTCTGCAAAACAAACACACACCACAAAAGTGAGTTCAAAAACTCAATGAGTGGTCATCCGACCTTCACCAAGTAGAAGCAAAATAACAAGTAACACAAAGGATAAAGTGAGTTCAGATGACAAAATAATTAAATAAATAAATATATTCTCATCTGACTCCACAGGAGGGTGTTCTCTAAATATCCAACAACCATTCTCAATCATCTGCCAAGCCGACTGCCCAACTAAACTCCCATATCGGCTCGCTAATCTAGGAATGCCCTTCGATCCATGATCACTCGTACGCTAAGCGTACCACTCGGCCCAATATGCGGCCCATAATCACCTCGTGCGTGAAGTGCACTACTCAGCCTATCCGGCCCAATATCATCTCATGTGCGGAGCGCACCACTCGGCCTACCCGGCCCAATACCATCTTGTGCGTAGTGCGCACCACTAGGCCCAATAAGGCCCACTGCTATCTCGTGCGCAGGGCGCACCACTCGACCCAATAAGGCCAAACAATGCCTCGTGCGCCATGCGCACCACTCAGCCTAATAAGGCCCAATAAATATCAATTTAAAGAACCACCCACTCCTAAACACTCCTTTTCTATGACTCGCGGAACGTCAGTCCGTATCCCAACCTCGACCTCTCTATATTTAACTTTCTATTTTTCTTACTCAAAGCTATACCCTCATGTCAACATGTAGAAGTTTAATTTTAGTACTGATATTAGGATAAATGTCTCGTATTTACAGCAAGCCAGGAAAATGTCGTACGGGGCTCGCAATCCGGCCCGTTGAACATACACACTGACAAATTCCAACCTGCTATAACTCTCTGTTTACTCCCCGTATGCTACTGTTCAGGTCATTAAAATAGTTTCTAAATTCATAAATCATAGTGTATATGAAGATCGATAGGTTACATCGATATCTTACACAGCAAGCTCGCAACCCAACAACAGAATCAATCTTAGCATGTAGGACTGTTCATGGGTCAAACCCGACCCAATGAACCCGAGAAACCGACCCGATCCTAACCAATCGGGCCGGGTCGGGTTCAAATTTTTGAAACCCGATTATAATCGGGTCGGGTCCGGGCTTCAATATTTAAAACCCGATGACCCGACCTGATTACTCGAATTTTTTATATTTTTTAATTATTGTTAAAATATTTATATTAAAAAATATTTATTTTTAATTATTTTTAAAATTTTTTAAAAAATTATGGTTAAAAACTCATTTTTTTCCTAAACGGGTAAACCCGATTACCCAACCCGACCCAACCTAGGTCGGGTTGGGTCGGGTCGGGTTTGAGAGGTGAAAATTTTTCAACCCGGCTCGATTATACTTGGTCGGGGCGGATCGATTTTTTCCCTAAACTTAACCCGACTCGACCCATGAACACTCCTATCAGCATGTACTTAACCAATTTTCAGCAAATCACCATGAAATTCCAACATGAAAAATTTTATCTTTGCACTACCATATTCAGCATACATAGGAAATAATTTCAACATCACATAACTAGGTAATTTCAGCATCATTACATGTCAATTTCAGCATCATATAACTAGGCAATTTTAGCATCAAACTATGTAAAATTTCAGCGTCAAACCATGTGAAATTTCAACATCTAAACTGTATATAAAATTCATAAAATTTCAGCAACTATATTCATGCAATTTCAGCAACTATTACCCAAAATTTTCAAAATTCTTCAAGGTAATGGTTTGAAATTCCAAGCATGAAATTTATATCTACAACACATGCTCCTCACCCAAACCAAATAAAATTTTCACTTAACAAAAGAATTCTCAGTTTCATTTCCTCATAGTAGGCTGCCCTAGGAAATCAATTTTTCCAAAGCATGATGTTTATACAAGCTAAAACTTTAATTCTATAAAGGAGTTGGTACAAAGAATCACCCCGAACCCGATTGAAGAAAAGATCAAAAACTTCCAAGACAATATCAGATATTCTCAAGTGAAGGGCGGCCATGGAGAGGAGATAAATCTCAAATTTGTAAAGTGAAACCACTCACCGGAGAAGAATGATCAGAAGAAGACGAGATCCTCGCTTTCCGCGGCGTCCAATTTCCAATTCCTCGCGAGCTCCGGACAATTCCTCTTCTATCTTAAACCCTCACTCGCCTATCGATCTTTCTATCGGGTTTCGTGCGAATGTAGCAGCCATACGACACCCAATATTGTATATTAATTTATTTATTCCCTTGGCAAAATTATTAAACTACCCCCAACTTAAGTGATTCACTAAATCACCTATATCTTACTCGTTTTAAGTCTGAATCAGGTTCCGGTGGGACCGTCAAACTCCACTCGAAATTCTCTTTAATTCTACGACACATAAAAAATTATATAACCAAAACAAATAATTTAGAAAATATCACACCGGCCAGGATACGCCACGTACTCCAAAGCCTAACACAACTCAAACAACAGCAATAACCTAAAAATATAATAGGCATAGAAGGAATATGATGATGAATATCATAATTCTACCACGACTATGAGCATGATAAAAAACCACCAACAGACGAATAAATATAACACATGATTAAATACAACCTCATGAATAAAGTAATGTCAATGCAATGCCTCTATCAAAGGAATGAAACAACCACATGAGTCACCTCCGGACCAGTCGGTCCCACGTAGCCACATAGGGTAGGTAGACGGGTGGCTGCCGAACAACCACCCAGCTCACTGTCGCCTCTTTGGGGTATGCCCTCCCCTCACTGGCACTAGCTCTTCTGATCTGTCTCTTTGGGGCATATGTTCCCCTCATCGGTCGGGTCTCCGGATTGTCTCTTTGGGGTATGATCTTTCATCACCAGTCGAACTTCCAGAATAAGGCCAACGCTGTCTCTTTGGGGGGAAATACAACAAGCACATCACAATACCACACACGCAGGTATATAAGCATAAACAAGATGTGTTATCAATAAAGGGTATATCCAAGGCATACCTCATCCTCCACCTTCTCCTGCCATACATCACAACCACATACAGATATATATGTAGAAATAGTGCCCATAAATCGTGAATACTCAACATAAATAAACAATCATGAAATAGAATTACAGCACGTCCAATCATTGTGAGAAAAGAAGCATGTGTATCATGAAAGCAGTGCAAAAAGGAATTACAACTATAAATTAATGAACTAAAACAACTAGATAAAATAACTCGTAATACGAATCATTGATCTAAGATAAGATTCTTCTCATTAACTATTATATCCATGAATCATCTCAGATTGAACCATAAAAATATACAAAATATGATTTTTCAACTCGGCACGCAAAACGAGGCGATGTCTGCCTACAACTTTCAAAATTCGAAGGTTTGATTGTGAAATCATTGTTACGGATGGATAATATAAAGGTGTTATAATTCAAATAAATTAATAATGAAATCTCAGTCCTTCATCTAAATAAGATCAAATCACAGCCTTCCATTTAATATGATGCAATCACAGTCCTTCATCTAACTTGATGCAATCTCAGCCTTCCATCTAACATGATGCAAGTACAACCCTCCATCTAACCTGATGCAATCACAGCCTTATATCTATATGATGCAATCCCGGCCTTCTATCTAACATGATGCAATCACAACCTTACATTTAACATGATGCAATCACAGCCTTACATCTAACATGAAGCAATCTTAGCCTTCCATCTAACATGATGCAATTCTAGGCTTCATCTGACATGATCAAATCTCAACCCTTCATTTTTAATACTCAACCTAAACTAGGGTTTCTCCACCCCACACCCCACCAGCCGCCGCCTTCACCCCTAGTCGTTGTCGCCTGCACCTGAACCGAGCGGCGAGGCCAGTCGACATCGCCGCTGACCGGCGATGGTGATCCGCCGACAGTCGATCGTGGCGCCTTACGACTCGACGACCAAGGAGGTTTGCAAGCGGCAGCCGTCCGCCTTGTACGCGAGGCAGTGGCCCTCACTGGGCACCACTACTTGGCGTGGCCAACGCCGGCCGGGATGCAACCACCTCAACCCGACGAGCTGCAACCAGCCCTCCCTGGGCTGCTGCCGGATTGCCTGCCCCAATCCAGGCGTTCCAACGACACCGTGATGACCGCCGGACTCGATGGGTGCTGGCCGGCCCAAAATACTTTGTCGATCACTGCTTTCCAAAAATAGTTAGGTTTGCCGAAAAAATGCAGATCGTCCGAAAATATTACTGAAAGAAGCAAAGTTTGAAAAAGAAAGTACCTACGCAAAAGCTCATCCTACAATCACTATCATGAATGAAAGAATTGGGGGAAAAGGGCCAATCCACTCACCGGACGGAGAGAAAATGGAAGAAAAAGACGCACAAGATATTCCCCCGATCGACACCGATGAACTCACGAAAATTCGACTTCGACTGGTCCTCCTCCTCGACGGCGCCCTCTCTCTCCTCTCTCTCCTTTGCCTTGGGTGGCGTGTGACTAAAATCCATGGCAGCACACCCAGGGTCTAATTTATAGACACTGGTTGTGTCCAAATGACCAAAATACCCCTACCTAAGCTATCTGACTTAAACTGCTCGTAACTCACTCGTTCTAATTCCGATTTAAGATCTGATTGCACCGCTATATTCGCCTCAAGACCGTCTATCATCCTAGCATGCTAAATCACATAGATAAGGCAAATAAAATTGTCCTCAATTTTTCTATATTAAATGCTTACTTGGGTCTAATTTCGAAGCTTCCCGCCAATCCGCGCTAACTAGGGCCCACGATCCCCCGCTTAAGAATAAAATATTATTATTAAGATTTTGGATATTACAATTCCCTCCCTCCTTAAAGAAAATCGTCCTCGAATTTTGAGATGAAAGAAAGAAGTTCACCTCGGCATTAAAAAGGTACAGATACTATACTTTCTCTCATATCCTACTCGATTTCCCAATGGACTTTCACCATATGGACCTTTTTAGACCTCGACTTCCTCACCAACCTGACTAGGATATCTACATGCTGCTCCTCAAAAGAGATGGTCCTATCAACCTGCATCGCGACAACATCTAGAACATGAAACTCACTACTAGAAATTGGGTCTCCAGCAACGGCCATCAGCAATGACATTCTTACGACTGCTCACGTCGTTGCAGATATGTTGTATCTGCAACGACTTTCTAACGGATATGCGAGCCGTTGCTGATGATGTTAATTATCGGCAACGGTTTTCTAACGGACAAGTGAGCCGTTGCTGATGATAACTTATCAGCAACGACTTTCTAACGGGTGAGTGAGCTGTTGCTGATAAGTTTATATAGGTCGCAAATCGCGCCCGCCCCCCTTCTTCCTCCTGTTCCTGTTGCCGCCTGCTCCTCCCGCATCTCGCCGATGCCGCCGAGCTGTCGCTGTCGTCCTTCCTCGACCGCCGATTTCAGGTATTCCTCCTCGTCCGTCCATCTCTTGCCGTTGATCTCTAATGAAATCCGACTGAAACCCTATTTATTGGGTTTCGGCCGGCGGTGGGCGACCATCGGCAGCGGATGGTCGATGGTCGCTGCCGGAGCTTGTCCAGTATCCGGACACTGTGTCCGAATACTGGACGCCGGCGTCGGAGTCCGGCGGACTCCGGCGCCGAAATATTAGTTTTAGATTTTTTTTAATTATTATTTAATTGTTAATTAATTATTTAGATTAATTATTTAATTAATTATTTAGATTAATTGTTTAATTTGTTAGATTAATTTTTAGGTTTAGATTAATTGTTAGAGTTTATATTAATTTTTAGTTTAATTTAGTTAGATTAATATTTAATAATGGTAGGTTAATTATTTAAATTAATGAAAATGGTATAGATTAATCTTAATTAATTAGTTAAAATATTATTAATTAGTTCGTAGTTATCCTCAGTGGACTCGCGTCAGAATTGTCCACTTCGGCCATGCGCCGGAATCGTCCACTTCGGACGCGCGCCGGAATAGTACATTTTGGACTCCCATCGGAATCTTCTAATTTGGACTCGTGTCGGAATTGTCCAATATGGACTCGAACTAACTCGAAATATTTAGAAAATAATCATCCATCCGACCAGTTGATATGTTTCACGTACGCATCGACGAGCCGGATATGATTTAGCAAAACCTTAGATCCATTCGGGGGTTGTATGTTCGTGTAAAAGAAGTAGATAATCTTTTATACGACGTACAATTCTTGAATTGTCCCTGATTGAACAATTTGGGAATATAGTTATTTGTACTGCACTTACGTTTTTCTTTTAACCATTAACTTATTCTAAATTTCGGCAGCATCTCTCTTGTTCTCCGATACGCGCCCGGATGATATGCGTATTCGGAGAACTGTAGGGAGATGCTGCCAAAATTTAGAATGAAGTTAGCGGTTAAAAGAAGTACTTAGTGCAATATGAATAACATAAATCCCGAATAGAATAGGATAATCTCACATAAAGGCATTAACCAAAGAAATTGCCATTGATTGATAGAATCATGTCGGCTGATCGAAGTTGGATTTACCGACGTCTTGATCGTGGAGCTTTAACAAATGAGTTTCGATTAGGCGTAACGTACTTTCTAAATTTCGTCTATTCGAATTGAAATTTTGTTAGCGTCGATGATAAAATCTGATGTCTGTGTCGTACTTGTATGAATGGACGATATTTGGATCGAGAGACTGTCACTTTACATCTATATAGCAAAGGATTTGCACCAAGATATTTTCTATGGACTTGTCACGGGGAGTCACGGGGAGTCGGGACGTCGAGCAATCCTGTCGTTCAGACATATGGTGAATCTTCCTCTGCTGGTGCTTCTTCATCCAGTCAATCTAATCCCTATAGAACTATGATACTTGATAGTCTTGGGGGTCAATTCCACCTGAATGATAATATTGATCGGCCAGTTACTCAGACATCAGTCCCACCAGATACTACAGCGGTTGATATCACAGAATTACAAATTGTGATAGAGATTGAATTGCCGAATAAACAAACTGCAGAATTTTACGAGATATTGAAAGCTGCTGATGAACCTTTGTATGAGAATTATCCTAAATACACTAGGTTTTCAGCAATGACACAGCTCCTAAACATCAAGGCCAGTTGTAAAAAAACTAAATGTTGCCTACTGATAACAAGTTTGAGCCAACTTTTTATAAAACTAAAAAGCTGATGAGAAAATTGGAGCTTGGGTACGAAAAAATACACGCATGCCAAAATAATTGAATTTTATATTATAAAGAAAATGTACAATTGGATAAATGCCCTGTATGTCAATATCCTCGTTACAAGGCGAAGAAATCGATCTGATAGAAAAATATCCCGTTTAAGGTGCTTCGGTATTTTCCACTACTACCGAGGCTTCAAAGATTATTCATGTCGGAAAAGACGGCCCCTTACATGAGTTGGCATGCAAGAAGTCGTGATGATACAGTAATGACTCATCCATCCGACAGTGAAGCATGGAAACATTTGGATACATGTTATCCTTTATTTGCTAAGGATACTAGAAATATAAGATTGGGATTGTGCACAGATGATTTTAATCCGTTTGGACATTCTATAACTCCTTATTCAGTTTAGCCAGTGCTGCTGACAGTTTCTAATTTGCCACCGTCAATGTGTATGAAAGATGAATTTATTTATCTTTCTATGATTATTCCGGGTCCTAAGGGTCCACGAAAAGAAATTGACGTGTTTCTCAGACCCTTGATAGATGAATTAAAAATATTGTGGACTGAGGGAGCTGTCACTTATGATTGTCATCGAAAGCAAACTTCAATTTAAAGGCCGCGATCTTGTGGACAATCAATGATTTCCCGGCGTACGGCATGTTGTCTGGTTGGAGCACTCACGGCCGACTCTCTTGTCTGTATTGTGTGGAACACTCTAAATCAATCAGTCTTCAGAACTGACGAAAAATCTCATTCTTTGATTGTCATCGTCAATTCCTACCGGCTAACCATCAGTATCGAAGGAATCGTAATAAATTTACTAAGGGCAGAGTCGAAAGAGATGGGTCCACCACCGATGTTGTCTGGTGAACAAATATTAGCACGTGTTTCAGCACTTCCAGATATAGTATTTGGTCGGAATGAAAGAGTGTCAGGCTTTGGTCAAACACATAACTGGGCAAAAAAAAGTATCTTTTGGGAATTGCCCTATTGGAGTTCATTACTCATTCGACATAATTTAGATGTCATGCACATTGAAAAAAATGTGTTTGATAACATTTTCAACACTTTGATGGATGTTTCCGGAAAAACTAAAGATAATGTCAAAGCCCGACATGATATGAAAATACTTTGTAAAAGACCAGAGTTGCAGTTACAAGAGATCAACGGACGATATCTGAAACCGAAGGCCCCGTATGTGTTAAATAAACAACAGATCAAAGATGTTTGTCAATGGGTAAAAGAACTTAGATTACCCGATGGATATGCTTCAAACTTATCTCGATGTGTGAACGTCGATGATTGCAAAATATCAAGGATGAAGAGCCATGATTGTCATGTATTCATGCAGAGATTGCTTCTGATCGCCTTTCGAGATCTTCTACCTGATAATATTTGGGGTCTGTTGACTGAATTAAGTATGTTTTTTAGAAATATTTGTGCAAATGTCCTTCGAGTCGAAGATATGTCAACACTTGAAAGTAATATTATTGAAATCATATGCAAGCTGGAGCAGTTTTTCCCTCCTGCATTTTTTGACTCGATGGAGCATCTACCGATACACTTGGCATACGAGGCACGAGTTGGTGACCCCGTTCAATATCGGTGGATGTACTTATTTGAAAGATACATGAATCGTCTGAAGAAAAAAGTAAAGAACACCGCAGCGGTTGAAGGATCAATATCTGAATCGTATATCATCCAAGAAATTTCAACATTCTGCTCCTTTTACTTTGAATCGACAGTACAGACAAGATTTGATCGTCTTCCACGTAAAGACGACGGGGGTGTTCGACATTCAGATGGACGTTTAAATATATTTTGTCACTCTGGTCATGCTTTTGGTTCTCGTCCATCTCGACACTTAAGCGATGAAGAGTATCATTTGGCACACTTGTATGTATTACTCAATTGTCCAGAGATTGAACAATTCATTGAAATATTTGACATTGAGATGGTGCAAAAATACTCTATTCACAACGATCAAGAATTGGAGAGATTACGGAATCGTAATTTCCCTACTTGGATTCAGACTTACAGCAAAGATCACAGAGCTGAAATAGATGAAAGAATATTTGAGTTTGTTAGTGGACCGTTGCAACTAGTGTCGTGCTATAGCAAATATTTTGTTAATGGGTACAAATTTCACACGGTGGAATATGCCTTTACAAAGAAGACGATGAATGTCGGGGTCTGCGTGAAAGGGAGAACCTATGTTGAATGTGATATGGATTTTTATGGACTGGTGGAAGAAGTGATAGAGTTGCACTATTTCGGCTTGAAATCAGTGATTCTATTTAGATGTCATTGGTTCGATACAACAGAACGGGGCATGAAAGTTCATCCAAAATACAAACTTGTTGAGGTTAATTACAAATCTAAATTGGCAGCAAATGAGCCTTTTATATTGGCATCACAAGCCGAACAAGTATATTATGCGAAGTATCCGGCTCGAAATAAAGATAGAGCAGATTGGCGTGTAGTCTGTAAGACTAAAGGTAGAGGAAAAATTGATCCGCTAGTAGGAGAAAATGAGCTGATACCTGATATGACAGATGGTTTCTATCAAGAAGATGATCCTCCTGCTGTAGATCGTATTATTCCAATACTCGAGGAAGCAGACACAATGTCAATTCAATTAGAAGTTGAATATGCTGATGATGACGATCATGAAATTGATGAAGCTGGAGATGAAGAAGATGAAGAAGAGGAAGAATTCAAAGACTATTACTCAGATGATGAGGAATAATTGTAAAGTATATATTTTATTAAATATATCTCTACTATTTATACAATAATCTGATTATATGTCTATTCGACTGCAGATATGTCTGGTCGTGGTTATCGTCGCAGGAGAGCTTCGGAGTCTCCGATCGGTGAGACTGCAGCACTTACTCGTGCTGCTGATCCTCCTATCGATGATAGTGTTGAGGCTAGTACATCCAGACGTAGGCGGCCACGCGGGCTGAACAGGTGGCAACCTCCACCAGCCACAGAGTCACGTAGATTTATTAGCGTGATTGGGGAGCGGTAATATATCATGAATTACGACAATTATACAAATTCATTATATCATAATATAATATTAAATTTTATTTTTGTTGTGCAGGTTCGACCAAGAAGAAGTGCCGAGGAGCATTTCTTCTACCATTTGACGAGACATGCACGGGGCATGGCCTACGTGGTCTCACGTGCCTAGTAAGCACGTCGATATTTTATGGCGCGAGTTTGAGGCACGTATTATTTTTTTTTAATACATGCATGATGATTAATATTGGTACTGATATTATTATTCTACAGGCTCGCTATACATGGGCTGAGGACCAGAGGTCCTTCATTTACGCTGCTTGGGAGGCTATTTCCCGGGCGAGGTACAATGGGCAGTTGGGGCAGGCCCGGTCCCAGGCAATGGCACGAGTTGGGACTACTAACATTGCGGAGACTCAGGGATACGGCCTCGATTGGATCACTCCGGATATATGGGACCAGCTCGTAGGAATATGGTCGATGGATCGATGGCAGGAGGTTTCTAGGAATACGGCTAGAAATCGCACGGCGGGGGGAGCAGCGCGTCACACCGGCGGCTCTATCTCATTTGCAGTGCACGCGAACCGTATGGTAAGTATACATTTTAATTATATATATTATTTGTTACTATGTGTACTAATTAATGTATTTGTTTTGTAAATGTAGACGACGGTGTCGGATGACGGGACTGTCTAGCGACCCTCCTCGATGGCGGTGTTTGAGCGGACTCACCGTCGAGTACATGGGACGGGGGAGTACATCGACAACCGCGCTGCATACGTTATGGTAACTATATATTTGTTTAAATTATTCATTATATATTTATAATTTAAGTTTTATGACAAATATTAAATAAAAAATCAAACTCGAGTAGGAGACCTACAGCCAGACGGTGGTGCAGTGTGGGGGCACCCCCGAGGACTTTGACGCAGCAGCGTGGGTCGAGGCCGCAGGTGGCTGGGAGCATGCGCAAGCCGTGCTAGGGCCACTTGGGGCTTCGACCCCTCCGGTCGCTGGTGAGCGGCCGTCCACCTCCAGATCCAATTATGATCATAGTACTAGGATAAGGACACTAGAGGAGACGGTCGCGCGTCAGACTGAGATGATGGAGCGCCAGAGTCAGATGATGGCGGATATACAAGCTATGCTACGCAACATGTCAGGTCATCCCGAAGCATGTATCTCTTCGGCATCATCTCATCCATCATCCTCGAGTCAGTCCACGCCGGTGTACACTCAAGCACTCCAGACTCCACCATATGATCCAGACCATCCTTTATCGTGATCGTGAGATTTTTTTTATGTTGACTTTGTTACTAAGATACTATACTTGTTTAATTTATTTTATTTGGATATTGATATTTCAATTTTGCATTTGAATAGTTTTTATACTATTGTGGATAATTATAAATATAAGTATAATTGTTTTGATGTATATCTTGGTGTATTTGTGATGTGTGAATGAATGTGTGTATGGGTGTATGGGTGTGTGAGTTATGTATCAGATAATGTATCAATGAATCAATGGAAATTTTAAATTTTAAATTTTTTTCATTTGCAGGTTCACATCATTAGCAACGGCTTTCCCACGGCCGTCCGTGGGAAAGCCGTTGCTAAAAGTGTATCGAAAGCCGTTGCTGAAGAACTACAGCAACGGCTTAGCAACGGTCTTTTACTAACGGCGTTGCTACGGGCTCACTAGCCATTGCTAATAAAGTTATCAGCAACGGCTCCGTGTCCGTGGCAAAACCGTTGCTGATAATATTTTTAGCAATGGCCCGAGCGGTCGTTGCTAAGTTATCAGCAACGCGCTTTTCTGCCACGGCTCCGTTGCAACGGGTGGGGCCGTTGCAAGCCGTTGCTGATGGTTTTCAGCAACAGCTTCAGCCGTTACTGATGCCCATGTTTCCAGTAGTGACTCTTCCCGAGCATTCCACTTAAGCATGGATACATGAAAGACATGATGCCCCTGGATCAAACAACACATGAGTAGGTAATGCACTAACTAAAATAATACATGTCACCACTGCATTTGATGCCTCGGCGTCCTCCGAAGTCAATGCGAAGATGCGAGCAGGCGGCCTCCCCGGACTCGCCGTACGCTGCTGCCCTGTGCCCTGAGTCTGAGTCCGCTACGCCATTGAAGCTGTCGACATAGGGGCTCTCCCTCTAGATGTTGCTGCTGCTTGATTGCCTGAAGGGCAATCCCTCCTCATATGACCTGACAGGCTACACCCAAAACAGGTACTTAAACCATAACAAGCTCCTCTGTTCCTCCTCTCGCACTGTCCACACTCTAGCACCTCGCCTCTCTGGCCTCCTGGTATAGTCGCTGAAATTTTCCTATCCCTGCCTCTGTGGGCATGCTGTCCCAGTGCCGGCACCCTCAGACTGGGTGCACCTGTCCTCCTAACGGTGATGCTTGAACTTTTTTTGGGCTGGTCAGTCCTACCGGTCAGTAGGTACCATGCTTTCCTTCCGCATCGCCTTGTCCACCACCTGCTCAAAGATGGTATCCTTGGTGTAGTATATCAGTCTACTAATCTGTACCCTCAGACCCTCCACGAACCACCTCACCCAGTCCGTCTCCATCACCACAGGGTTGGGTGATAACGAGACAACCATGTGAACTCGGTCTCGTACTCCGACACCGTCATGGTGCCTGCTTGGAGAAGCTGCTCGAACTCTCTCGCCCATCTCTCGCGGACATTCCTGGGTAGGTACTTTTCAATTATATCGGTCCGGAATTCTCCCCACGTAGGGGCTGGTGCATGCGTCCCCTTGCGTGCTCTCCATGCTTGGAGTCACTCCTTTGCTAGGCCTCTAAGTTGCAGCCCAACTATGTGCGCCATCGCCTCCGAGGAACACTCCAAAACCGAGCATAGCTCTGTTCAGTCATTTCGAAATGCCGTCACCTCCACCGCCTGATCTGTACCTATAAATGTCGATGGCCTCAGCTTTACGAAGTCCATATACAACAAACCGCGTACTACCGGCTCTCGCCGATCCTCCTCCGCGAATCCAGACTGAATCGGCTCGACTGCCTCAGTCGATGCAGGTACCACTAGTGGTACAGGTGGGGTCCGCTGTTGCGCCAGCTCACGCTCTATACGAAGCTCCTTTCGCTCCTTACGAAACTTCTCCCGTTCTCTATGAAATTCATCCCGTTCCCTGCGACACGGTTAGCTCTGCCACCTGGGTCTCTAGTAGAACAACCCTAGGATCTCGCACTGCCTCCTCATGGGCCACCTGGTTGATAACACGGCCCCTACCGTAGCCGTGACCCCGACCTCGCCCTTGCTTGCCAGCGGGGTTACTTCCAATTCTGCTCATCACGACATCATCATATGCCTCCATTCCTATTAATAAGAAAGCAAATACTACACAATGTAACATAGGCATAACAACTTTAAATTAAAATACGTACCGCTACTGGTGCGCAGGTTCAGTTGTCGATCTCGTGACTAGGACATACTATATGTGAACACGCTAGCAATGCCCCCATACGATACCCACTATCTTATTATCGTACCTGCTACGATACCAACTTTTTCACACCCCAAATTCGGTATGACCGGCCAGGATACGCCATGTACCACGAAGCCTAACCCAACTCAAACACAACAGCAATAACCTGAACAATGGGATTTTTTTTTTTTGAAAAGAATAGACATGACATCCTAGACCAAACCAAACCTAAACTCAATATGAATACACTGAACAAGTTATTAAAAAGGAGTTCAAATAAATAAATAAGACTCCTAAAATAAAAATAAAATGCGGAAACAACAACCCGAGTCAACATGACTCAACAACTCAAAGAGACACTAAAACGACTCAGGTATCCTCCTCGATCACGACATGCCACGAGACCCGCTGTCCTACCGCCACCAGTCGCGCTACTATACCCCGGTACCTCTCTGATCTAACTCAAGTGCTGCAAAATCATATAAATGAAGGGTAAGTCCAACTAGAACTTAGTGAGTAGATTAGTCCTCAATCATCCAATTCATCATCATGAAAAAAAAACTAAACAACATAACAAGGATAACAAGAATATGAGGATGAATATCATAATTCTACCATGACTATGAGCATGATAAACAACAACCAACATGCGAATAAATATAACACATGATTAAATACAACCTCATGAATAAAGTAATGTAAATGCAATGCCTCTATCACAAGAATGCAACATCCACATGAGTCACCTCTGGACCCGCGGTCCCGCGTAGCCATATAGGGTAGGTAGATGGGTAGCCGCCAAACTACCACCCAGTTCAGTGTCGTCTCTTTGGGGCATGCCCTCCCCTCACCAGCACTGGCTCTTTCGATCCGTCTCTTTGGGGCATACGTTCCTCTCACCGGTCGGGTCTCCGGACTGTCTCTTTAGGGTATGATCTCCCCTCACCAATCGGACTTTCGGAATAAGGCCAACGCTATCTCTTTGGGGCATACCCTCCCCTCACCAGCGAAGCTTCCGGGAAATGCAACAAGCACATCCCAACACTACACACGCAGGTATATAAGCATAAACAAGATGTGCTATCAACATATAATAAATGGTATGTCCAAGGCATATCTCATTCTCCACCTTATTCTGCTATACATCACAACCATATACATATATATATATATATAGAAATAGTGCTCACAAATTATGAATACTCAACTTAAATAAACAATTATGAGATAGAATTATAGCAAGTCCAATCATTGTGAGAAAAGAAACAAGTGTATCATGAAAGCAATACAAAAAAGAATTACAATTGTAAATTAATGAACTGGAACAACCAGATAAAATAACTTGCAATAGGAATCACTGATCTAAGATAAGATTCTTCCCATTAACTGTTATATCCATGAATCATCTCAGATTGAACCATAAAAATATACAAAATATGATTTTTCAACTCGACACGCAAAACGAGGCGACATTCGCCTACTATTTTCAAAATCCGAAGGTTTGATGGCGAAACAAACCTCGCCAGTGAATCCAGAACGTCGATTAGGTGAAAATTCATATATAACATAAAAATTTTAGTTAACTTTAAGACCTCAAAACAATTATTTAGAAAAATAGAAGAAATGTCTTAAATTTATTTAAGAAATAATTGTTACGGACGGATATAACGGTGTTACAATTCAAACAAATCAATAATGAAATCTCAACCCTTCATCTAAACAAAATCAAATCACAGCCTTCCATCTAATATGATGCAATCACAATCCTTCATCTAACCTGATGTAATCTCAGTCTTCCATCTAACATAATGCAATCACAACCCTCCATCTAACCTGATGCAATCACAGCCTTACATCTATCCTAATGCAATCCCTACCTTCCATCTAACATGATACAATCACAGCCTTACATCTAACATGATGCAATCACAGCATTCCATCTAACATGATCAGATCTTAACCCTTCATTTTTCATCCTCAACCTAAACTAGGGTTTCTCCACCCCACACCCCACCAGCCGCCGCCTCCACCCTAGCCGCCACCGCCTACACCTGAACCGAACGGCGAGGCCAGTCGACACCGTCGCCGATCGGCGATGGCAATCCGCAGATAATCGGCAGCGGCGCCTTGCGACTCGGCGACCACGGAGGCCTACAAGCGACAGTGGCCCTCGCAGGGTGCCACTGCTTAGTGTGGCCGACGCCGGTCAAGACGCAGCCACCTCCGACGAGGCTGCAGTCGCCACCGACGGGCTGCAGTCGGCCCTCTCTAGGCCACTACCGGATTGCCTGCCCCCATCCAGGGCATTCCGAACGTATCGTGATGGCCACCGGACTCGAGGGATACTGGTTGTCCCAAAATACTCCATCGGTCACTGCTTTCCAAAAATAGATAGGTTCATCGGAAAAATGCAGATTGTCGGAAAATATTACCGAAAATCGCAAAGTTCGAAATAGAAAGTATCTACGCTAAAGCTCATCCTACAATCACTATCATGAATGAAAGAATTGGGGGGGGAGGGGAGGGTCAATCCTCACCGGATAGAGAGAAAATAGAAGAAAAAGACACAAAAGATCTTCCCCCGATCGACACCAACGAACTCGCGAAAATTCGGCTCCAACGGCTCTTCCTCCTCGGCGGTGCCCTCTCTCTCCTCTCTCCTTTGCCTCGGGTGGAGTGCATCTAAAACCCCTGGCAGCACACCCCAAAGTCTAATTTATAGACATTGGTTGGGTCAAAATGACCAAAATACCCCTACCTAAGCTATCCGACTTAAACAGCTCGTAACACACCCGTTCTAACTCCAATTCGAGATCCGATTGCACCGCTAAATTCGCCTCGAGATCCTCTATCATCCTAGCATGCTAAATCATAGAGATAAGGCAAATAAAATTTTCCTCAATTTTTCTATATTAAATGCTTACTCGAGTCTAATCCTGAAGCTTTCCGTCAATCCACGCTACCTAGGGCCCACGATCCCCCACTCAAGAATAAAATATTATTATTAAGATTGTGGGTATTACAGAAAATTCCAAAGTAACTAGGTCTCACCTCAGGTTAGGCGCTACCGCTCAATCCCACACGCGACATCTCTCGTCACACACAATCCGCTGAAACCAATACACATAAAATATTATTATTTATTTTTAGCAGGTATTACAAGGATGCTCTCTAAGTTGTTGTTTTTTCGACAGGCGATTTGTATTTTGTTGATGAGATGTCCTTTACGGGCTTGTGAGTGTAAATATCATGTTTGGGGATTTTATGAATAAAGCGAATGTCTTCTGTATTTATCCTTGTGGCGTTCTTGCCGAGTTTGGCCGACTCCTTGATATATTGAGGCTCTTTTAACTGCATGACTTTAGAAAAAATAATTTTTGAATTTAGGGTTACCTGTTAGTAAGACGCTAGGGCTGGAAGTAACAGCCCTAGCGGCCAAGAACCGCACTTAATTAGGGGTTCGAGCTAAGCTCGCTTGAGGAGTGCAAGGTGGAGCCACGCGCGAGGGGTTGACTAAGAGCTCTGAGGCTGAAAGTAGTGGCGTGATAGTTGATGAGCCAAGCTGGTGAAGACCTGACTCCTGATCATATAAGAGCACTAAGGCCGGATGTAGCAACTCTGAGGGCCGAAGACTGCTCTTGGAGGTTCAAGCTGAGCTCGCCAAGGAGTGTAAGGTAGGACTATGTGCGAGGAGTCGAGTAAGGGCTTTGAGGCCGGAAGTGGTGGCTGTAAGTGAAATGGTCTACACTAGATGGGTTTGAATAGTGTATTTGCTGAACTTAAGCCTAAATTCAGTTTAAATCCTTTTCTTAAACAACTTAGGCAAAACACAATATGTGTAATTACGTGCGAAAGCAAATGATAAGCAATATAAGCAAGCACAAATAATAGAGCAATGCAAACACTATAATTTATAGTGGTTCGGCCCCAATGTCTACTCGACTACCTAAGCACTCCGCTTAGAATTTCCAACTTAGTTTTACTGGATTAGATTAATTGTTTCCTTTACAATAAGGATGTTTTCACCGGATAGTCTCCGCTCTCACACCGAAGGCACTTCCACACTCGGAAGTCTCTGCCTTACTACCGAGAGCACTCTCCCCCTCAAACCCTAAAGACAACACAACTAATCACACCAATGGTTTTAGGCCTCTACACCAAGGAAACCACCAAACTCAAGATCTACACACTTGAATTACAATGAAACTAACAACAAAAATGCTACAATAATGGAGCAATAAATCACACAATAAAGTACTTAGCTCCACAATGAATTCCTAGCTTCCTTTTGATCTCTTGATGATGAATCAAATCAAGCTTGAAGGCAAACTCAAGAACGACAAGGTAGAAGGCTAGGGTTTGATCAAAATTGTCCCAATGAAAGTTTAGGAATGACCAAAGATGGCTCAAGGATGATTAGTAGACCCGAGGAAGGCTGGGAGGAATAATATATAAAGAGTCATGAAGTGGGCTCCGGTGAAATACTACATAATGGCTCAAAAGTAGAGCCGTTACTGACTGTCGATCGATCGAACCATCGATCGAACGTCGACTGTCGGTTTTTGCCTCTCGTCGGTCGCTCGTCTCGATCGCTAGTTGGTTGATCGACCATTCGACCGAAACTGCTCTAAGGATAATTTCAACGAGGTCTAATCTCCCTAAGCCTTATATAATATTTCTCAACTTTGAGGATTACCCCCCATTTGGATTCAATAAAAATATCTAAAAAGTCAAAATCCTTAAGAATGAAAATCTAATTTTTGGGGTCTAGTACAAATTTACGAAAACCGAAAATTTTATAATTTCCAAAGTCAAATATGGATAGGTTAAAGGCTTCCAAAAGTTTCTTAAGAATAGGTTGTTTTCTTATTTCTACCTAAGGAACAATTACCAGAACTTTTGGTGCCAAGAAAATGTCTAGGTCATATAGTCCTCCAAGGAGCTCCCTAGGCTTAGAGAATTACTGGTCATTTTCTGATTTTTTAGGTTTTCATATTTTGGGATTCGGGTTTCAGTTTTTGAGTTTCGCATCATAGAAGAGGATTACACAATAATTCTAGATACCCTAAGAATCCCAAGCGTCGACAAGCATCCTCGCTGATTTCTCTGATTTTTCTAATCGGGGACGTCGTGCACTAAATGGCTTGGAAGTTGAAAAATATTTCTCCATGAAAATATTAGTTCCATGTTTGTTATTATCAAAATCGAGATTAAGAACAAGGTTGAAAATCTTACGCCAATAGTGGCTCTAAGGCCGAGGACCAGACTCGGTGAAAATCGAGCTCGCGAGAAGAGGCACTTGGAGCTATGTTGCTCATTTAGAGTGTGTTGGGATGAGTCGGAGGCCGTATTTAGGGCTGAGGAGTTGACTCAGTAAAAATCGAGCTCGCGAGAAGCGTTCTTAGGGTCTTGTTGCTCATTTAGAGCATGACAGGCTGAGTCAGAGACTGCATTTAGGGCTTAGGACCATACTCAGTGAAGACAGAGCTCCCGAGAAGCACGCTTGGGGTCATGTTGCTTATTTAGAGCGTGCCAGGCTAAGCCGGAGGCCACATTTAGGGCCAATGACTAGACTCCGTGAAAATCGAGCTCGCGAGAAGCGCTCTTGGGGTTATGTTGCTTATTTAGAGCGTGTCAGGCTGAGCCGGAGGCCACATTTAGGGCCGAGGATCAAACTCGCTAAAAACTGAGCTCGCGATAAGCGCACTTGGGATCACTGGGGGTGTAGGAGCCCGAGATAGGCACTGAGGCATGCCAACCAAACTAGTGAAAACTGAGCTCTGGCCGCTGAATGGGGCACTGAGGCTGATGAGCTTAGGCTAGTTAAAACCGAGTCCTAATTGCTTACGAAGGAGGAGATCGACCGAGGAGGAACGGTGCGTTATGTGGGTCAAGGACCGCTTATGAGATTGTGTAAGTTTCTGCTACAAAGTATGCAATGGCTGCAAGTGATATTAGACAGAAAGGGAATGTGCAGAATAAAAATAGCAATTTTATTGTGAAATGTCACAATGCTACATCGTGTCCCACCGAGAGTTAAACTCGGCTTACACATAATGGAGCCTCGTTAAAACCTTTCATGGAGAAAACCTAGTGGGAAAGAACCGCCAAGTAGGTAAAAGTGTACTCCGACCTTGTTGTAATTCAAGGGCGAAAGCTTAGCTGTAGTAGGCTCGTAGAGAGGCTGTGTTCCATGATCGCAGGAATTTTTGTCCAGAGAGTTCGATAATTCTGTAAGCACCATTTTCGAGGACCTCTGTCATCCAGTAGGGTCCTTCCCAGTTCGGAGCGAGTTTACCATCTCTGCTAGTTTTCTTTGTGGTTCAATCTTCCGGAGAATGAGATCTCCTTCTGCAAAACTTCTAGGCCTGACACGTTTGTCATATTTTTGAGCAATCTTAAGTTTCGCAGCTCCTTCTCTAATTTTGGCAAGCTCTCGTTCTTCCTCAATAAGATCGAGTTCGGCGAGTCGAGATTCTTTGTTGCCCTACTCTTCGAATACAATCCTACGGAGGCTGGGCTCTATGATATCGATGACGATCATGGCCTCTGCTCTATAAACGAGCTAGTAAGGAGTCTCTGAGGTGGAGGATTGGGTAGTTGTGTTGTAACTCCAACATACTTTGGGTAGCTATTCGGCCTAGTATCCCTTGACCCGATCGAGCTTCTTCTTTAGTCATGTTAGGATGACCTTATTGGCTGCTTCAGCAATGCCATTTGTCTATGGGTGCTCGACAGATGAAAAGAATTGTCGAATGCCGAGGTCTAAGTAGAATTCTCAAAGCCCGTGATCTATGAACCGTGTTTCGTTGTCGTTGACGAGTTCATGTGGTACTTTGTACATGCAATTGATGTTTTTCCAAACGAAGTTTGAACTTTATCAGTCACAATTAAAGACAGGGGTTCAGCCTTAATACATTTGGTAAAGTAGTCGATAGCTACGACCAAGAATTTGATTTGCCTTGGTGATTGGGGGAATGGGCCGAGGAGGTCGTGCCCCATTTGTGGAACAACTAGTTGGTATCCGAGTTGTGTAGTGGTTCAGGGTGAAATTGTGAGACCTCGGAGAATCTTTGACATTTGTCACATTATTTTGGCATAGAGGCTGTAGTCTACTTTCATGCTTGGCCAGAAGTAGCCGACCTAGAGGATTTTGGCCGCCATGGACCTTCCTCCGATGTGGTTGTCATAGATATCGTCGTGAACTTCTGCCATTATGGTGGCTATTCAGGGTTGGACGACGCACTTGAGTAGCGGTCAGGAGTACCATCTCTTGTAAAGATGGTTATCAAAGAGTGTGTAATAACTTGTCATTCTTTTAAATTTACCTGAATTGGAGACATGTTCCTGAATCTCGTCTTGTTTGACTTCTTGAGGAGACAGACCTTCGCTAATGTGCGGGCCCCTGGCCCTCTTCCTCTGCCGAAAAGGAGAGCTGGGAGGAGTTGGGTAATCAGAAGGCATGAGCGACCTGATCGCCGCCGAAGCCCAAGACCTCGAGGCTCCCGGAACTCGGGATCCCGATGCCTGCGCAGGCCTCGACAAAAGTGGAGGAGGAGAAACATCCACCATCAGACTCTTTCCATTACCACTCGCAGGGGCACCGCCCCTCAACTCCGCCATTGTAGCACAAAGATTTGGCTCATGTAGCATTAAAGAAATTATGCCTGCATCAAAGAAAATTTCCAATCAACACACTTGAAACAACTAGGGAACAATACCTTACAAACTCTACAAACTTACTTATATATTTTGAGACCGAGGATCCATCCAAGTCCTGTCTCAACATTTCCCTGCAGGGAAAGGGATCGGAAGGGCAATGTCAATACAAGAACTTGTTGGGTGAATGTCCACACTAGAAGGGGGGTTGAATAGTGTGTATGTACTTTTACGTTTAATTGAATTCTTTTCGGTTTTAATCAACTCAACTACCCGATTCAAGTTTCTTGATTCTTAGTGCGAGTAGATGCAATTACAATTAAATCGAGCACAAATAAGAATTAAATAGAGCAATCAAGATAACAATGCAAACACAAAATAAATAGTGGTTCGGCCAAACCCGCCTACTCTACTACCTTGGCTCATCACCAAGGATTTCTAACCTTAACACTTTATAGATTGATAGTTTTTCTAAGAATACAATGAGGACTTATCCCTCAACCCTAGAGGCGGGCCTCAACACCTATTCTCTAGCAAAAACAATAATCTACAAAACACCAAGGTGTTTACACGCACACCTTGCAAGCTACCCTTAAAATCGATACAAAGCAATAGGAAAACAATATTAATGGAGCTTAAATGTAAAGACAAACTTGATGAAGCTCCAATGCGTCTCCTCCGAGCATTTCAAGGCTTCGAGTATGAATTTCTCGGTGAAATCAACACTTGATGAAGTGAGCAGAGATTAGGGCACAAGATCAACTCTTTTAGGCTCAAAGACTCTTAGGGTTGACTCTATGAAGATCAAGAGAGGTGGGGAAGCTGTTATAGAACTCCTATTAATAAGCTAAGAGGAGGAGGCCAAAAAAGACCCCTTGCAAGATCGGCCACCAACCGGAGGCCACTGTCTGATTTGGGCCTCTACCGGTCGATGATCGGCTGATGGTCGGTTGATGATCAGCTGATTGTCGGTCGATCGGCTCGTCGACCGGCCATCGATCGACAACCTGAAAACATCCCGATTTGCTGGTTTTTCTTCGTGATGTTCATTTTCGGGTTTTGTTTTCGGGTTTTGACTTCGAAAATATTACAAATAGGTTGACTTAATGCCTTAGAAGAATTTTACAATCATTTCAAGATTCTAGACCTAACTTCCGACTCGATCGCATTCGAAGCCGTCGACACTTGAATTTTCGTGATTCTTTCGTGATTTTTCGACGAACTTCGCGCGTGTATCGACCGCTCAACCTAAGATCAAACACTTGATAAACTCATTAGGATAAGTTTGTTATCATCAAAATCAAGATTGTGACCAAGGTTGAAAACCTTAGGCTAACAATCTTCCCTTTTTTTATGATGAGAAACTTCTCAATAAATGCATTAGAATAAATATCAAGAAGCATAGCATTTTATCAAATGAGTGTATGCTCCTCCTAACAACATGCATATCTAGAATAAACTCCCTCTAATTATATGCATGTCTATGTTTAAATTCTCCACTTTTGACATCAATCAAAAAGGGCCTAAGTTAAGCATTTCTAGACTCCCCTTAAGTTACCCAATGACAAGTATTAACCATACATATTCTCAAGAATACTTCGGAATAATAAGCACAAAGATATCACAAGTGTCAAGATATGTCAAGAGGGTTATAAACAATCAACTATGAGATATCCTAAAGTCATTTAATCGATAAAGACTAAGTTTTTGATTTTTGATAAAGATGAACCCAAAATCCTATAAAATTGAATTCTCAATGAAACTTTTTAAAACTTTTTCAACGGAAACTAGATTTTTCAAGAAAAGTGCATAAACAAGAAATTTTCAAAATGTTATTTTCTGCATTTTTCAATAAATCGCTGAAATTTCTAGTTTTTTGCTTTATCGAAAAATACTCATTTTTCACAATAATTTCTAATTTTGATCAAACGTGTATATGACAAGATATGATCATTCTAATCATGTATACAAAGTTTAAATTACTAAAAAGAGTCCCAAAGATTACTCAAATGACTTAGCACAATTTTAATCAAGAATCAACATGATATATCAAGAAATTTTCTATAAGTCAATTTCATAAGTACTCATGAATTTTCATATAAACACAATTAAGTACTTTATCATGAGCAAGGTGCAAGAGTCTCTACATGCTTTATAAGGTATCATAGTACATGGTGCAAAGATGAAACTAATACCTCAGAATTTTCAAGTGTTTAAAAGCATGTGTTCTCTAAAACATTTGTCTCCTAATCAATGCTCAACTTGTAAGTAAATGAATCATAGATAGCACCATAAGCATTTTCTTACTTAGCAAGTTCATAAACTAGATAGCAAAGGAAAGTCAAGTTTATTTCTCAAAAGGGTCAAGTTTTGCTAACTAGTGGGGATTCATTTTTTAAAATACAATAAAAAATGAAGTCAAATGAATCAAGGAGATCTCAAGAAGTGAAAATATTTTTAAATCAAGTTCTCAAACCCTTCGTAAGGTTGGAAACCAACAAGACCATAATTGGCCAAGGTTTCGAAACCAAAGGTTGCATAGACCCGACCATTATAGGTCACAAATGGCCTCCAAGGAGACTGAACATAAAATAAAAAATCGAAATCCAAACTTGATACCACAAAGATGTTAATCGAAGATGAATGCAAGAAGAGTCAAGTATCAAGTGAGTACTAAATAAAGCATATTCACAAATCATCAAACTCCAATAATAATGTAGACAAGAGTAGAGTTAGGAGTTGATAACGATCAGATTAGTCAAGAAGTTGCAACAAAGTTAATTCTTCTTTCTTTACTTCCCAAGCAACTTCAAGCCATCAATGTGTCTTCATTTGAATGAATTATCTCCTCCTACATTTAAGCATGAAAACTTTGGTACCCAAATCTTTGGGTCCTTGGGGGTTAGAAGCTTTTGGAACCCAAAGTGATTTAGCATTGGGGTTTCTTTTTAATGCACAATCCCTAACCATATGTCCATGCATGCCACAACAAAAACAATGATCTTCAAATTTAATAGAAGCATGATGATGGACATGAATGTGTGGATGAACATGAAAAGATACTTTAGAAAATTTTGCATGAGAGGAATGGGTATACATATTTTTCATTTTCTCATTTAATAAAAGCAACTCATTCTTTAATGATAACATGCCAAAATTCAAAATTTCAACTTGTGGGCATAATAAGACATTTTTAATTTTCAATGAGTCATTCATATTGTAAATCTATATTTTTCTTTTCTAAGGAATTTTTGTCATTTTCTAGGATTTCGACCTTCATTCTTGACTCATTACAAGAAAGCAAAATATCACCATTTTCCTGTTCTAGCATTTTATTTTCCTTTTTAAGTTCCTTGAATCTTTTTCTAACAATATTAAATTCTTCATACATATGCTCAATTTCATTTTCTAATTCTACTTAGTAAAAATATTATCACCCTATAGTGATAGTGGGTACCTCATTGTCCTTTGGCATGAAACAAATATTTGCATTCTCCCTTGTGCTTTCTTCCCCACTTGATGGTGATGACGACTCGCTTTCGTCCCAAGTAGCCATTAGTCATTTCTTCTTCATCCTTCTTCTTTTGTCTTTCTTTGAGGACGATGGGGAGGTGAGCTTGGACTAAGGACAATCGTTCTCCAAGTATCCGAGCTTGTTGCATTGGAAGCGCATGTTTCTATCTTTGCCCTTCTTCTTCTTAAGACGCTTTCCCTTCAGTTCCATCAACATCCTTCCAACATGAATCATCACTTCGTGGTACTCGGATTCCTCATTCTCCAATGATGATGATGAGGTCCTATCACCACATGATGCTTTTAAGGCAATGTTCTTGCCTTTGGGGTCATCTTCCTCCCTTTTTGCTCTCATATAGATCTCATGGGTCATTAGATCCAATGAGTTCGGTGAGCTTCATGGTGCCAAGATTCTTGGCCTCCATGGTAGCAATCACCTTTGGCTCCCATGCTTCGGGAAGCGATCGAGAAGCTTCCTCACTCTTTCTTCCTCTTGTATGTCCCTTCCAAAGTTAGTCAAAGCATTCACAATATTTTGAAAGCGGACATACATTTCATCTATGGTCTCATGAGTATGCATTTTAAAGAGTTCATAATCATGCATAAGCAAATTAATTTTAGACTCTTTTAACTTGGGAAGTTCCCTTATGAGTAGCTTCTAAAATATGTCAAATTTCAAAAGTGGATCTACAACGTGATATTCTATTGAATTCATTTATAGATAAATCACAATGTAGTGCATTCATTGCTTTGACATTAGAATTAAATAATTTGATCTCTTCTAGAGACCAACCATCCATGATCTTGGAGGGTAATTCATAATATACATGGATAGTTCTCCAAGCATCTAATCCTAGGGATTGCAAGAAAATATTCATCCTAGTTTTCCAATAAGGGTAGTTGTTTCCATCAAATAGAGTAGGTGCATTAATTGAAGACCCTTGACCTAGTGCGATATTTGACGCCATAAGTATAGGATAGATGGTTAAACCCATTGGTCTAAGGTTTTCATCCTTGGTCTTAATCTTGATGATAACAAACATGGAACTAATGATTTCATGGAGAGTTATTTTCAGGTTCCATATCGATTAGTGCACGATATCCCCGAACGAAAAATCGAAGAAATCGGACAAATTAGATATATCGGCAAGGACGATGGTCGACGCTTGGGATTCTTCGGGAAGATAGAGTTTAGATTTAGGGTGTCTAGAATGTATTGTAAATCCTCATGTTCATGCAAAGAACCCAAAATATCAAACCCGAACTCCAAAATTTGAAAAACCGACAAATTAGAAAACGGCCCTGAAATTCACTAAGCCTAGGGAGCTCCTTGGAGGGCTATATAGCCTAGACATTTTCTTGGCACCAAAAATGTTGGTAATTGTTCCTTAGGTAAAAACTAGATAACGAGATATTTTAAAGGATTTTTTGGAAGACTTTAGCCTAGCCATATATGACCCGGAAGATTATAAAATTTCTATTTTTCAGAAATTTGTACTAGACCCCAAAAGTTAGATTTTGATTCTTAAGGATTTTGATTTTTTAGATATTTTTATTGGATCCAAATGGGGGGTAATCCTTATATAAAATTTATCTTTTAAAGTTATTAACTTGTTTATAAGTACGTGGACTTAGTGAAGATCGAAACCATAAACGAATAAACAAGCAAAAAAAATCAGCCCTACCCAGATTCAGTCGATCGACTGGTCGACCGACCGAAGACAAAATTGGGCAAAAGGCTATTCGGTCGACCGAACAATGCCCAGAATGGGAAAAAAGCCTTCGGCCGCTCGGTCGATCGACCGACGATCAACCGGCAAGCGACCGACAGTCGGTAATAGATAAAAAAATGCCCGTTGAGAAGAGAGGTGTTGCTCTTCTCTTCATGGCTTATAAATATAAGGCCATGAAAGCCTTCCTCCCTGAACTTGTTCACTTATACTAACTTTGAGACATCCTTTAGATCAATCACAAGCCTCATTGAGCCACTCTTTGCAAAAACCCTAACTTGAGCAAAAAATCTTGATCTTGCCTTCATTCCTTCATTGGTTAACTATCAAAGGCATCAATAGGAAGCTAGGAATCTTGTTTTGGAGCTAAGTATTTTATTGTTTGATTTATTGCTCCATTTAGTATTGTATTTGAGTTTGTGTAAACCTAGAGTGCTAGGTTGATTGAGTAGGTAGTTGCCTTGGTGTTAAGGCTTAAATCCACTATTGTAAACTTAGTTTACTAGGATTAGTTGAGTTCTCCCTTAGGTTGAGGTGGGAGAGTGCTCTCGGTTGGAAGGCGGGATACTTTCGGGTGTGGAAGTGTCTTCGGTTTGAGAGCGGAGACTTTCCGGTGTAAAGTCCTCTTTGTAAGGGAAACGATATAATCTAGTAAACCCTAGTTTGGATATCCTAAGCGGGGTACTTAGGTAGTGGAGTAGGCATTGGAGCCGAATCATTATAAATAATTATGTTAGCATTGTTTACCTTGTGTTTCTTATTGCTTATCATTTATATCTTGCTTCCACTTACTATCCGATTTGTAAATTGCCTAAGTAATCAAGTAAACGATTAAAACCAAAATTAGGCAAAAAAAATAGATAACACGCTATTCACCCCCCCTCTCTAGTGTGGCCATTTCACCAATAAAACCTAAGCCTACAACCTTACTATAATATCAAATGTTGGGTGAATGTCCACACTATGAAGGGGGGGGGGGGGTTGAATAGTGTGTATGCACATTTACGTTTAATTAATTTCTTTTCGGTTTTAATCAACTCAACTACCCGATTCAAGTTTCTTGATTCTTAGTGCGACTAGATGCAATTACAATTAAATCGAGCACAAGTAAAAATTAACTAGAGGAATAAAGAAGCAATGCAAACACGAAATATATAGTGGTTCGGCCAAACCAGCCTACTCCACTACCTTGGCTCCTCACTAAGGATTTCTAACCTTAACACTTTATAGATTGATAATTTTTCTAAGAATACAATGAGGACTTATCCCTCAACCCTAGAGGCGGGCCTCAACACCTATTCTCTAGCAAAAACAATAATCTATAAGACACCAAGGTGTTTACACGCACACATTGAAAGCTACCCTTAAAATCGATACAAAATAATAGGAAAACAATATTAATGGAGCTTAAATGTAAAGACAAACTTGATGGAGCTCCAACGCGTCTCCTCTGAGCACTTCAAGGCTTCGAGTATGAATTTCTCGGTGAAATCAATGCTTGATGAAGTGAGGAGGGACTAGGGCACAAGATCAACTCTTTTAGGCTCAAAGACTCTTAGGATGGACTCTTTGAAGATCAAGAGAGGTGGCGAGGCTTTTATAGGACTCTCCTATTTATAAGCTAAGAGGAGGAGGCCAAAAAAGACCCGTTGAGCCGAGTGATCGGCCATCGACCGGAGGCCACTGTCTGATTCGGGCCTCCGTCGGTCGATGACCGGCTAATGGTCGATCGACCATAAACCTAAAAATAGCCCGATTTGCTTATTTTTCTCCGCGATGTTCGTTTTCGGGTTTTGACTTCGAATATATTACAAATAGATCGACTTATTGCCTTAGAAGGATTTTATAATCATTTCAAGGTTCTAGACCTAACTTCCGACTCGATCGCCTCCAAAGTCGTCGACACTTGAATTTTCGCGATTCTTCCGTGATTTTCCGATGAACTTCACGCGTGTATCGATCACTCAACCTAAGATCAAACACTTGATAAACTCATTAGGATAAGTTTGTTATCATCAAAATCAAAATATTGACCAAGGTTGAAAACCTGAGGCCGACAGAACTCAATCACAAGCTTGTCCACGAGTGAAATGCGCTCACCCTCCAAAAATTAGATAGGCGTGGGATCCTTCCTCCAGGACAGCGAGAACCTCTCCGAGTTGGATGCCCTGTCCATGAAGTTCTTATAAGAGCTTCTAAACAAGCCGAAGAGCCTTCTTTCTGGGGCACTACTGAAAGACACTTATAAACCCTTTTGGGTCCCTTTCGCCCAGAAGAAAGAGAAAATTACACTAAGGCTCAGCTCGACCTCGAGGCACTTCATCAAGATCTCAAAATAGCAGATGAAAGTCCAACTATTCGAATGCAACTGCGTTGTAGCAACGTTAGCCTGATTCAACACCCCGTTCTCAAAGTCAGTAAACGACAACCTGATCCCAAGGTCTTCAAACTTGGTCTGATACACAAAAACAAACTCAAGATATCTTATATAATGGTAAACTCTATCCACCAGAGAGCAGGGAAGGAAATCAAAGGCCTCCTCATCATCTCAGCGAGAGATCGACACGCTCTCTCGGAAGGACAAAATGCTACTCAAGTCGGTCATCGTTGTGCTCTGTTGTCATGTCTCATCATGAACCCATGAAAATGGGTCTGAAGTTCTGCCGGACAGCCCTACCTCTGACTTAACTTCATCACCTTTCCTCGCAATCGACCTGGCGAAGATTACAAAACCCTAATAAATGGGGGCAAGTTGGTACAACCTATCTACATAAGGCCAACTCCAACAGTGTGAAAAGCTAAAAAGCAGAACCAAAAAACACTCACAGAAAGTGAATCGATGACAGTCAAGAGATATAATTGGAAGCAGCATCACCAGTAAAAACCTCCAGAACACGAGCGCCAAATGACAAGAACGTGAGAAAAGATCGAAATAAGGAGAGAAAGGCAGCTCTAAAAGCCGAGAGGCATCAGTCTCCCCATCGGACGGCTAACAACTACACCATGATAACAGATTAAATCTCAACCGACTAGCTTGTTAGCAACGATTCCAAAGAACACCCCAAGGGCACGAACAAGCAGCTCGCCTCGTCATGATCACTCTCCAGGCGAGAATTAATGCCGAAGGGGCAAGCATCAATACGCGGTCACCACGTGGAATGAAATACTCCACTCGGGATGTCAACGGGGCGGGGCAGGTACGGGGGATCCCTACCCGCTACCCGCCCCGCGAAATATACGGGTACCCACTACCCGTTTATTCTCCGCGGGTATCAAAATTAGGTACCCATTTAATTACCCACGGGGGGATGGATACCCACGGGTATTGGTGGGTACCCATGACACTATAAAAAAAATGTAAATTTTGACATTTTGATAAGAACTTCAAATATAAATACTATTCAAATATAAACAATTAAACACACTTCAAACACACAATATCAACACATTAAGACTTATAAAACATTTCTTAACATCAACATAAGACTTTAAAACATAAAGTCTTCAACAACATGTCTTCAAGCATAAAGTCTTCAAAAATAAATTACAAACATTTCTTAACATCAACATTTCTTATTACAAACATTCCATCAATATCTAGTTCATCCTTATGAGCTCATTAATGTAATTCTCACGGTTTCCAGCATCACCTCCTTCAACATAGTGGTTCCTCTTCTCAATTCTTCAGACCACCCAACGGAGCCTTCAATTTAAAGGCCTGCAACCATTAATACAACTTCATGTAAGCCAACAAAATGTCTTGGTAAACAGAAACAGGCACTGAAAATGAAACCTATAACATACCTACTCAATGACAGAGTTATCTGTTAAAGGAATTCTCTGCTTGTTCAACCTGCCATACCCCCTCTTGTAAATGAGTTCCCTAACACTCTTAAGATTAGGATACCTCATATGTTAAATTTTCAATTATAATAACTAGTTCCAAATACCCTGAGCATAGAATCACACTACACTGTGCTAGATATCATTCAATACCCGTATGTTACTGTAATATCCTAGATATTAATTCTAATTTCCATTTATTGTATGTGTTTGCCAACCTAGCGGACTAGTCCGAGGTCGAGCTGAGTCGACTCATGGTCCGGTGCGAGCTTGCGAGCTCGGGTGAGTAGGAATTTGATTTTGTAGTTTCTTTCCTTGATTGGATGAATTTATTTAAGTTTAATGCATTATTATTTAATTATGTGCACGCGGTTGTTGCTTGTAATTTGTCATGGGATTAGAATGGGATTAATTAAGCTTAGTTGGGTTAGCGAGTTGAGAGGTTAGTGGTTTGGATCCGGGTTGAGGGGGATGTGGGTAAATGAATGTTAGGGTTGAAGAGGAGGGGAAGGGATTATAAAATCTCCCCCTAAGGCTTGCAGCCGCACAAGCCACGTAGAGAGAGGAGCTGCCCAGCCGAGCCGAGCCGCCCCTCTCCCCTCTTCCTCTTCCTTGGAGCCGCCACCCCCAAGCTAGCCACCGAGCCTCTCTCCCTCCCCTTTCTTCCTTTCTCTCTCTTCCCCTCTCTTTGTAGTCAAGCCGACGGCTTGGGTGTAGCCGGCGCCCCCTTGAACCTTGGAGCCGCCGCCTTTCTTGAAGAGGAGCCGCCGCCCCTTGTTGAGCCTGTTGTTGAAATGGCGACACTAGAGGGGGGATGAATAGTGTGTTTACTATAACAATTAGCCTGAATTCGATTTTAATCATTTTCTTAGAATGTATAGGCGAGCTACAATTATGTGATTAAATGCGGAAGCTAGATAAAAACAATTAAGCACAATCAAATAAAATAATGCAAACACAAGAATTTTATAGTGGTTCGGCCCCAATGCCTACTCCACTACCTAAGCACCCCGCTTAGGATTTCCAAGTTAAGTTTTACTAGATTAATTAGGTTTCCCATACACGAAGGACTTTTCACTGAAGAGACGCACTCTCGACCTAAGGTACTTCCACATCCGGAAGTCTCCGCCTTCTTATCAAGAGTCCTCTTCCACCTCAACCCTAAGGGACAACTAAACTAATCCTAGTAAACGCTAAGTTTACACAAGTGACTTTACTCCTTCACAACAAGAAAACCACTTCACACAACAAGACCAAACACTTGGTCTTCACACACACAAATAAAACAAAACGTTCAAATAACAAATAAAATTACAATCAAAAGAGCTTAAGGATTAAACCAAAGAATCGTATTCTTTTGCAATCCTTCAATCCTTCAACTCGTCAGATAAACTCGTTGCAGCAGAGTTGAGGGAGGCAAGGAAGCAGACGCTTGAAGAAGAACTTGACGAAGAGGGCAGAGCGCCGCAATCAATCTTTGGAAGGCTTTAATCTCCTTTTAAATGCTCAATAAATTCTGTTAGAGTAGGAGAGAGGATTAAATAAAGTATATGAGGGTGTATTTATACCCTCGTGAAGAAACGGTTGTTCAACGGATAGAAAACTATCTGTTACAGGCCGTCGATCGAATAGTCGGTCGACCGACTGGTCGACTGGTCGACTGGTTGACCGGTCTTTCGACCGCTTCTCTTTTGTCTGTGGTCGATCGACCGACGGGTCGACCGCCCAAACATGACTATTCATCCCCAACCTTCGGTCGACCGACGGGATCTCGCGTCTTCAGCTTTCAGTAGGTCGGTTGACCGACCGATCGACTGCCAAACCTACTACCCAAAACCAGCCACTATGGATCGACCGACTGATCGACTGAAGTGCCCACTACCATTTTTCGGTAGTGTTCGGTCGATCGGTCGATCGACCGAAATGGCTGGGCCTTTCTTTCTTACCCTATTTGGTCGACCGCCTAGTCGACCGAACATAGGCTGAAATTGCATTTTCAGCCTATTTCTTCCGCCCTTGGTTTCCAGATTTCAGCTTTCAACGAGCATCACCTTGGAGAGCTTTTGACTTGATCTTTGGACTCATCCAAGCGACTTTGGTGCACTCGTCGATCTTCGATAAACTTCTGCAACGAACCCGAACGCGACGATCAATGTCCTTCCGATTTCTTATTTCTCCAATTTTTCCGATCGAGGACATCGAACACTAATTGATATGGAACCTGAAACATATTCTCAATGAAATCATTAGTCCCATGTTTGTTATCATCAAAACCATCAAAACCGAGATTAAGGCTAAGGTTGAAAATATAAAGCCAACAGAGCCGACCTACCCCCTTTGAGGCCGGATTCGGAGGCCGTCGATTTAGAGTTTCTCGTACTCTTTCCTCCTAGATCAAGGTGAGTGGTTTTACCTCTCCTTTTTCGGGTTTCTCGTGATCTTGAGCCAATTTGGGACAACTTCTTGTTTCTTGAGATTTTTGCCAAATCGTGAGTTTTGAACGCCGTGTTCTTGTGCCGATTTCTGTGAGGAAGGCCCGGGATCCTCCCTTTGTGGCTTGGCAGCCCTGGTCTTACCCTAGGGATGCTCGGCCAAGGGAGAAGCAAGGGTGCCCTCAAGGTGTTCGATGAAATGCCCAAGTGGGCGATCTTGTTTATCTTGAAGTGTAAAACTTGATTTGTTTGCCTAATTAGGTTCTTGACTGGTGGTTGCATGCCTTAGATTTAAATCTGTGATTTTCGGGTAGAAATCATGTTATAAGATTAAGATCTTGATATTGATGTCATGGGGATTCTTGAAAAGGGGTTCATGATCATGATGTTTGTTTCTTAATTAAGGTGTTGTGGATACTTGTTAATCTTGTGTAATAAGCATGAAATCTGTGAAATTTATCTTGAGATTAGTATTATGTTGTTCTAATGATAATTAAGGATCAATTTTTTGTTAATTTCGGGTTTATTTTCATGCTATGTTGAAGACTATGAATCTGTGTTATTTTTTAAATACATATTGTGGTATGTATATTTTCTCTGAACATAGTCGTGTAACCTATCGTTTTGACCAAAAAATATAGTTTGGAAATATATGACACACTTTAAAGACCAGATTCGGGTTAGATACATCAGTTTCGGACATAACAGTAAGCTAAACAAAACCCTAAAACAAAACTCTAATCTTAGTGATCTAAATTTTAATTGCATAATTAAAATTGGGCAAAGCGTCAGCATAATTTTTTATGAACCAATAAGTAAAGTTTATGCATGAAACAAAAACCACACGGGTTATGACACTACGAGTCTAGGAGTTGGGGTCGGGTATTGGAGTGTTGAGACGCTTTCTAATAAGGACACCCCTAAGACACCGTATGAGAGACTTGACTTAGGTCATGTTGCGCCATATCTTTATGAATGGTGGAGAGGTTCGTTGAGGAGCGGGAGTGCGGGCTAGGCCCGGGAGATTGGATGACTAATTCCCAATCTGAGGAACAAGTTCGGTTGAGCAAATTCCAATTGTTCTGGTTTGGCATCGTGGGATAAGTTCGGAGGGCCTACCCGATTATCCCCGATGTGGTTTTAAGGAATAAGTTCGGAGGGCCTACCCAATTATTCTTGTGATATCCTAAAGGGGTAAGTTCGGAGGGCCTACCCGATTACCCCTATGAAATCTTAAAGGGACAAGTTCGGATGGGCGAATCCCGATTGTTCTTTCGCGTCTCCTGGAGCAAGTTCGGAGGGCATTCCCGATTGCTCCCGAGTTTCTCTATACTAGGATAAGTTCGGAGGGCCTTCCCGATTATCCTAGTATGTGTTGTTGCCTTAGGGCATGGTAGGCTTAGGCCTATTGATCTTCACCGTTTGGGTGTTGGCTGCCTTCGGGCAAGTGGTGGCCAGATGGCCTATTAGCTGGTAACTTCCTTGTGACCTTTTTTCTGCTTGAGTCGGGAGATATGCTTTAAGCATCCTAATTATGATTGTTTTTTGTGGGAGTTGGTAAAACCGCTCACTGTATTCTTTTGAACTCACTCGTTGTTGTTGTTTTATTTTGCAAAGCTTGGCTGCTGAGGTGGGCTGGAGCACTTGGTGCGGCTGGAGGGCAAAGGAGCGGCATTGATCTCATAACAGTCCTAGTTAGGGGTCGTAGTCGAGTTTTAGTAGTTAGTCATGCACTTATGTTTCAGTATTTTGGAGTTGTAGTCCCTTTATGGACATTTATGTATTTATTACAAATTTCATTGTAATTGAACAGTTGAACTTATTTTGTTATTTCCGCACTTTATGATTTTGCTAAAATTACTTATAATGATTTCTGGTTTGGTTTTTCATTTGAAATAAAAATCGTTATTTTTTTCCGCTATGTTTTATTGTTCAGTTGGCATGTGCATGATTTAGGCTGCGGGGTATAGACATGTATATCATGGCCGGTCACGTGACCCTGAGTTGGGGCGTGACAATTACATATAGCTCAACCCTTTACATCATAGTCATTGTGGCCTTGTTAACCTTCAAATTAACGACATTGAAGATCTGCAGCAGATTTTTCAAAAAAAAAAAGATATGCAGTTGTTTGAAAGAGATTAAAAATGATTAAACGCAAATAAGCAACAAAACAATTAGACGAAAGAGCTGCAAGATCAAATACATAGAATGCAGAAAATCATCAAAAAGGTCAAATCAAATACATAAACATGATACCATAAACATGTAGAAAAGCAAAGAAACAATGGTGTACCCTCTGATGCAGATAATGAACAGAAGCTTGGTTTCGGGACTGACATAGAATCCGCCCTTCAATCTGGCCTCTCTCTTCAAATGGATCAACTCCTTCTCCCGCCATCAAAGCAAATCTCAATGAGAAAATATATAAAAATTGAACAAGAAGTATACCAAAGAACAATCTGCCTATTGCTCCTTGGCGTACTGCTGGGCTTTGCCGAATATTAGCTTTCGGTTCTCGAGCCTTGGCCTTCTTCTTCTTGGTGCCGAGCTCCTGCTTCTTAGCAAGGGCCCACTGCTCCTCTCTCTTCCTCTTCTTTAGTACAGATTCCGTGATCACTACCTTCACCTCCTTCGTCACCATCTCCTTGATCTGTCAAGAACACAGATCAAATCATACACCAAAAGCAACAAAAGAAAATGAAAAATACGAAATCATCGAAGTTGATCACTTCATTGCACCGTAAACTGACGAATGTGGTAGGATGAATACCCTTAGGATCTTCTTTGGAAGAAGGACTAGCATGCAGGTGATGATTCTGACGAGGGAGGAGGAGTGACCGAATGAGGAGGCGTGCGGCGTGTGTAGTGGGAATTGGGGAATTGATTTGGGTTAGGTTTTTTTATATATGTACAGGGGTAATTAAGTAATTTACTAATTCTCACGGGTACCCGCGGGTACTATAGTACCCGTACCTGCCCTATATAAATAAATGGGTAATAAAAAATACTAGTGAAATTCCTGCGGGTTAAATACTACCCTCCATACCCGTCATAAACGGGTAAATACCTGCGGGTGGGTACTCGCCTAAATGGGTTTTTCTGCCATCCCTATACTCCACCACGTAGCTTCCCGACCGAGTGCGAAAATCGAAAAGTTTCAAAATGACACAACAAGATACACCAACCTAATCTACCTCAGTCACTCAAAGACAAAAAGCAATATATACATGCTTCTTGAGGCCAACCGAGGTTATACCTCGGTACCTATTGCAGCTAGACAGGCAAGCCGAAATTGATACACTTCTAGAGCTCGACATATATATAAGCAGGAGCCAGCACACCATTAGAGCTCGGCACGAAGTCCTCGGACTCCGACCAGGCTCGGGGACTGTGGACTAGACTAGCACTTTGGGCCCGATCAGATTAGCCACAGAAGCATCCACACTCATGAACCAGACTCAACTCCAACCATATGCTAGTTAGTCTGGGGGCTCCACCCGGCCATATAAGGACACTTACGTTCTCATTAATTACAATACATTCATGAATTATGAGCACCAACATCTCCGGGATTACCCTCAACCCATTCTGAGCACATCTCCACGAGATTTCGGGAGGCATTATCACCAGACATCCCTTAACCCTGCACAATATACTGACACGACACACACCTGATACATCTAGATTCTAATTTCATATATTCGCATTTAGAATTATTTCTTACTTGAGTGTCGGAGTGTCTTTGCAGGCCCCCCGCCGGAGCCGCACCGGTGCAGGAGACGCGTCAGACCACGTCACCCCCGACTTGAGGCAAGAACATTACACTTGAATTATAGTTGTCTTTTTAGACGTGTTTTCCTCATTAGGTGGTCTCCTACATATTATCTCCACTCGAGAATTCATACTAGGCGGGTCATAACAAAATCAATTCTTTGGATATTATCGTGCCTCTTTGATGTAGATCATCAGTCCAGCAAGTATCATATCAGCATCTCTAAACGCAATAAAAAATTTTAAAAATGTCATGTCAACTCTTATAGGGTTAATTACGTAATATGTCTTCATTTTTAAAGATTTTTCCAAGTATATTTCCACGTTTCATGATTCATACCAATAAGGTACTCAACTACACTCAACTTTCTATTTGTTTGAATAATGTCCTACCGTCAAATAGATATAAAACTACAATAGTTCATCACTGAAATAAATTAATATCACTAATAAAACCAAATAAAGTAATAAATCTAAATGAGCTAACTGCAATCCAACCAACTTCTATTGTAAGTATGTTTTAGGAAATATAAAATGCTTCAAGTACATCAAGTACAAGTTATAATTCCACAAATACAAGTTATAATTCCACCCGACGTTGCAGTTTTGAAATATTTAGGGGACATTTGATTATCCACAAGTGCAAATATTGCAAATATACTTACAGCAAATAAATAAATCAATTTATTTGATTGGCTGCAAAAAAAATTTGCGGCATTTAGTTTTTACAAGTTGTGTTGCTAATATCATTTGTAGGGTGCAAAAGCAATTGCAGTCCAAAAAGTCCGCAATACAAGATTGCGAAATGCAAATGCAATAATTTAAATATTAAAAAATAATTTATTTGGGCGACTTAGAGTATGAAGATGTGATCAATATCAAAATAATAGATTTTTGTGTGTTGAACATGATTGTAGTATCAGATTTTGGATATGATATCGTTTGGTAGATTTTTTTTATATTTTTTTGGTATTTTACATTAATAATTAAATATTATTAATTTATTTTGATAATAATTAAATAATATAAAATAATATTGTACTAAACTAAGTGATGATTTAGAGTATAAAATAATAATATTCTCGATCGGATCGATTTCGTTGTAGTCGATGAATTATTGCCGGGTAAAATGACATATTTACCCTTTTGCCTCTATTTGCTTGTAATTTCTTCTAAATTTCATTGAACTCCTATTAGACCAAATAATTCGTGTCGGGGCGAAGATATCGGGCCGAGCTGGCCCGGCCAGAACAAAAATCATGCCCAACCCGATAAGAGTTCGGGCCCGGGACCCCCAACCTAGTCGACACGAACAATAAATGGGCCAACCCAGCCCATTAGCACGATAACAAAAAATCAATATCAGGCTATCAAGCCTCAATCGGACCCAAATTGAGCTATCGGGCCAATTCAAACCCGATAGCCCGATATTTCGATAATGAATAAAATTATTATCGGGCTATCGAGTCAGGACGGGCCTACACTATGTAGACCCTGTCTAACTCGATATTTGTTCGGACCTTATTGGGCTGGCCCGATAACGGGCGGTCTGAGTACGATTTTATCATGTCGGATTATCGGGCTGAGCTAAAATTGCTAGACCTAGATATGCAAACATTAATTGAGATTTAACATAATATTAATTGAGTTGCGTAGACATTTTTGAAATGTTTTATTATATTAAGAGATTTAACATAATATTAATTGAGTTGTTAATACATGCTAACAATGCCACTAGGCTGTTCACGGGTCGAGTTTGAAGAAAAAATTAATCTGACCCGATCAACAAGCAACCGGGTTAGGTCGGGTCGGGTTTTAAAGTAAAAATTTTTGAACCCGATCCGACCCGACTCGCTCGAAATCAGATCAGATCGGGTCGAGTAATCGGATTACCTGATAAATATTAAAAAAATATTTTTTGAAAAAAAAATAAAATAACCGTCCAAATCTTCCCAAAAACAAATCTTGGGAAAGACACGTCTTCCCAAGATCAAGATCTTGATCAGATCAGATTTGGGAAGACAAGCAACAGCCACTCGAGTGGTTATTGCTCCTTGAAAAGAGGCTGCCCACGTGGCCGCATCTTCTCCACTGCCTTTCGGGAAGACGCGGGCTATTTCAGCCCGCGTCTTCCCAACTTATTTATTTAAAAAAAATTAATATATTTTAAAAATAATAATAATAATAATATTTAATTAATCAGGTAATCGGGTCGAATATCGGGTAATCTAGTTTCAAGATTTGAAATCCGAGACCCGACCCGATTATAGTCAGATTTGAATAAATTGAACCCGACCCAACCCGATTACCCGACCCGATTAATTTGGGTCAAGTCAGTTTCTCGGGTTCATTGGATCGGATTTGACCCATGAACAGCCCTAAATGCCACAAATAATTGATTTCATGTCGGTTTGATGGTATGATATCATTAAAACAAATTGAAAGTTCGAGTACCCCCGTTGATACAAATAATATCTCGGGATAAATTTGAATAAAAATTCTAGAAATCAAAATATATTACATAATTAATGCTTACAAGTTCATCATAAGGACTAATATATAATATGTTCTTTTGCAAAAATAAGATGGTTTTAAAATAATTAGATATCCCTACTGCCATATAGAGAAAAAAAATTAATATTTTTAATTTAATTTTAATTTTAATCTCTCAAACGATAATATTCAACCGTCAATGCATGACTAAGTCACAAAGTTAAGCAATTGCTAATGCTTTGCACCAGGGGTGAGTTTGGGCGAGACGGGCCACGATTTGGTAAGTCTCGGTTCCGTCCCGATTTTGAGTCGGAACACAAATATACTTCTCGGTCCCGGTCCCGAATATGAAGAATCTTGATTTTGTCCCGTCCCGAATTTATCGGGGCGGGATCGAGAAATAATTAATACATCATTGTATTAAGATATCCAAAAAAAATAATATTACATAATTAATATTAATTATACCATAAATCGGGCCGGGACGGAACAATCCTGATTTTTTTATTGTTACACTCCGAAAATTTGAATAATTATTTTCCTGGATTTTTGGAGATTTTTTGGAATTTTATTATGATTAGGGGTATTTTGGTAAATTTATGCAATTGAAGGGTTTTTATGTAAAATATCCAAACCGGATTAAAAACCTAAATTTATTAGGTCTTTGATTGGGGAGGTGACAGCCTCGTGAGAAGGGGAGATGGCAACCGTCGTGAGAAGAGAAGGTCGGGCTATCAGAGGGATGATTAGAGCGATTCGAGGTAGGATTCTTTCCTCGATTCATTGTTCTTCGTTTAGGGTGTTGAATTTGTTGGAATGAGATCTCGATCGAGTATTTCTGTCGTGGTTTTGAATCGGATCTGTGCTGTGATTTACTTTGGAGTTTTTTGTATATTTCTAGGATGAGATTCCGCAGAGATATTTTGTCGATGTGTAGATCTGAAATTATCTTATGATTTTCCGAGATTTATCTTGTTCATGCCATTGTAATTTCAGATTTGATATTTTGTCGTCGGATCTCGTCGTTTTCATTCTTCTTGTCGTCGTTTTTTGAGATGTCGTCTCTTGTCGTCGTGCGTGAGGTCATTGCCGAAAATGACCTCGCTGTCGTGCGTGACGTCGCCCCGGCGACATCGCGTGAGAGCACAGCGTCGTGCAGGGGGCGCGATCGCCCCCGATCTGGACCGCCTTCTTGCTCTCGTCGTCGCCTGTTCACAGGGCGACGGCAATGTCGATGGCGACAACGTCAGCGTCGGCGTCGAGCTTCTCCGGCAACCCGATCGGCCGGGGTGGTCGGTGGTGGCGGCTGGTAGGGGTGGCGGCAGGGTGTCGTGTGAACCTTATTTTGGGTGAAGAGGTAAGGGGTATATTATATCTTGTTTAATTCCTTTAAGTTATAACAATATTATATATGATATATTGACGTTATCATCTTGGTAGCCGTGTTATATTATTTAAGTTGTGGTGTTAGACTATTGCTTGAGTTGGTAACTACTACAGACGTTTATAACACTGTTATATGTGTTAGGTGGATATGATGGGTGTAGCTATGATATATAGATTCGTAGCTCTGTTACAAAAGTTCGTAACAATACCTTATTAAGTAGCTTTTATGATATATTTTTTGTTATTTTAAATAATTGTTTAAAGGCTTCATAGTTGGTCAAATTAGTCATATTATATATGGATTTGTACCTACACGACGCCCCGAATTCATTGGTGGACTCAGTTTCGCCGTTCGACTTTCAGATGTTGAAAACATTTGGTATTTATTGTCTCGTTTTGCATGCCGAGCCTCAATTAATATTTCAAGTATTTTATTATGACAGTACAGTTGGGTATAGTTTTAAAGGTGGTTTATTTTTGTTGACTCTCGTCGATTCTCATCCCGACACATGTTGAATTACCCTAAACTGAAATATTTATCTTGTTGTTCCTTCCGTTGATCTTGATATATGTTATTGTTGAAATTCTTGTTGCATGTTGTTGGCTCATATACATGTTTATATCATACTATGTTGCATGAATTGCATCCGTAGTGATTATGATGATTAGGAAGCATGTGTAAGTGTTAATGAGTTGCATAATATATGTTAGATTCAGATTGTTGGTTGGTCGCATTATTGATGTAGTTGTTGTAGTATATATTATATTGTTGACATCAGGCTGATAGTATTTTATGCATGTTGATTCTATAGTGGTGAGAGTTATATTGGCATGTTGTGCATTATGACCCATTATTGGGCGCAAGACCGGACACTGTTGATTTATTACCTGAGGTGTATGAGCAAATGACACCGATGATCACTAAATATCCACACAGGTGTGTGTGCGGCATCGAGGTGTTAGACGCTGACGGACTATCATTCGGATAGTCACATCTCTAGCTGGAGTGGGCTTGAGGTGCCACTCTCGGAGGTGTGAGAGTGCAGGGGAAACCCAAATGTCCACTACTCTCTTGATTGGGTGATTAATATGCATGTATGCATTGTCGGTAGGATATGTATGATTTGATGTTGTGTTAGTTGACATGAGTATATGATGATAGTTATGATGTGCATACATTATAGTGATTGTTAGATGCATAAGTATTTATCTAAGGATGACATCGCATTGGTTGGTACGAGCATATAATGTTGGTAGTGGTATGCACATAGTACTCAGCTTTTCACTGATTTTGTTGCTTTTGCTTCAGATCTGCAGGTCCGAGTGGTAGTTGAGAATGTCTAGTTAGATAGTGTAGATGAGACATATTCTGACATTTATTTCCATAGAGATTACAAAATTTTGTGATCAATATTTTATTATTGCAATAGATATTGTTCTAATGTAAATGGTTGAGGTTCATGTTGCAAGTTGTTCATGAAGATTTTGGTGTGTTAGTTGATAGTTGGTTGTGCTTCTCCTAAGCAGTGTTCCTTATTTAGGAATGAACCTAGGCGGGGCATAACAATCATTATTTATAATCCATTTGATGGGATAACGGACCCACCAACTTCATAGGTCAACCTATTGGCCTAATTAAAATGCTTAAGCTGAAATTGATAGTAGCACACCCATCAAGCCTTATGAGCCAACACAACATTTAATATTCTCCCTATGTGGGATTAAAGTAGGGTATTACATTTATGCTCGTCCCGGTTTTTAATCGGGACAAACATATTTGTGCCGATCCTATTCCGATTTTGAACCGGAACGACCTGACTCGTGCTCACCCCTACCTAGCACAAGTCAAGAGATTGCAATCTAATTGAGTCAGAAAACGATTTATTGGACCAGATCCTATTTTCTCGGTTGCATTATCCGAGTTGGGTCAATCAGGGTTGGGCTGCGCCAGAGAACATTATCAGTGCCGGTAGATTTCATTTGCTAGTGAGCCAAGTTTTTCTTTAGGCTTGAGTCAATCTTCTAGGTGTTTGATCCAACTAGAAACGCATCACAACTCAAGAAGATATCTCTACCAGTTCATCTAAGAGAAACTTTACAAGCATCAGAACCCTATCAAAACAAAGAAAAAGGAAAACAGCCATTGACTTCAAGATGAAATCTTCCTGCACTATCAACACACTCTTCCTAGTCCATGATCATCTCTTCAACCACACCCTTGCAATGGAGTCAAGCGCTAAGAAGAAGCCACAACGTTACCACCCTTCCCAAGTGTTCCCCTTGTCACAAGCCTGATCCCTCTCACCCAGAGCTTGGCCGCCTCCTCTCCACCCGAGCATACAAAATGCACTTCCCTCTTCCTGGCTGTCACCACCCTGAACAACCCCGGCTCATAGGCGTCCCCTTTCCCTCTCCTGTTCCTCTGGAAGGCCGAGCTCGCGCCCACCTCGGCCTCCACGCAAACCACGTTCCGGCGACTCCCCTTGCCCCACCGCAGAACGCCAGCGGCAGCCACCATCCCGAGAACCTTCTCGTGCGGCGAGCCTTTTCCGGACTTGGTGTGCTTCTTGACATGGCCGCCTTGCAGCACTTGCAACCTGGCGAGCTCGTCCAGTATCGCGTTCTCAGCTTCCATACCGAGCTTTGTGTTCGCTCTGGCAAGCGAGAGTGCCGTCTCGCCTCGGTGGGTCTTGAGATCGCACTTGGCGCCGCTAAGGATCAAGAGCTCGCATACTTCTCCGTGGCCTTCTCTGGCAGCCAGCATCAGGGAAGTGTAACCTTCTCCGTCCATGGAGTTGACGTCGCACCCCCTTCTCGTCAGGAGACGCACGGCGGCCATGTCCCCCCGCCGAGCGGCAAAGTGCAGGGCATAGAATCCTCCGGCATTGCCTTTCTCGAGAGTGAAATCAAGCATCACCTGCTCGAAAAGGTCCCGGTTCTCGTTCGACCGCGAGAGGTCAATGGCCGTCTCTCCTGCTTTGTTGCAGAGCTTCACATTGGCGCCGGCGAAGACCAGGACGCGGAAGACGTTGACGTGGCCTTCTTTCGCTGCCGCCATGACAGGGGAACAGCCATTCTCATCTTGTGCATCAATGTCGATGTCCGGCCGTGTGAGCAGCGCTTCCACGGAGCCGACGTCGCCGCATTGGGCGGCAAACATGACCGGAGAGAATACGTACGGGTTACTCGATCGAGGAATGGTTCTCGACCGGATAACATCGAGAACTGCGCGTTGGAAGTTGATGCTCCAATGGCTGGAAGCAGCGGCCTTTGCAGCAGAGACGCCGGCCGAGCTCACCAAGCTAAGATCCGCACCAGCGGAAACGAGAACTCTCAGACAGTTATCACGCTTGTACCGTGCACAAAGCATCAACGCCGTCTCTCCGATCTCGGTTCTCGAATTCAGATCGCAGCCCTTGTCGATCAAGCTCTGCAGAATGGGGGCCAGGCCGAGTCGAGCGGCCAAGTGGATCGGCTGGAACTCGACCTTCCGGCCTGTCTTGACGGGGAGCTCGAAATCCGCGCCGCAAGCCAAGAGGGTGTCGACAGCTCGAAGATTGGCGCAGAGGATGGCGTGGTGGAGGAGGGTCCGGCCATGGTGCAGAGCGTTGGGAGAGTAATGCTGCAGGACCAGGCGGAGGATGGCGCCTGAGGACTCGAAGTACTCGACAGCGCACCAGGCTGCGCTGTATGGCTCGGCGAGTCCGGCTCCGACGCGGAACTCCTCGCCTGTGGCAGAGTCCCACGACCATGCACCAAGTCTCACCTTGGCATCCTTCCGAACTCCGGCCTTGATCAAAGCACAAACACATCATCAAAACTATTAACTCTAGAAATTTTAAGATGTTGTGAGAGAACAGAACAGAGTAAAAGAATACCTGAAGCAATCGCCGGACGACGGAGACCTGGCGGCTGACAATGGCGGCGATGAGGGCGGTGCAGTCAACATCTGTATGCAGGGCTGGCTTCATCGAGCGAAGCAGCAAACGAGATGTTGCGTTCGCGTCCGCTCCACACTGCGCATTAATTGGACATATCAATAAAGCTGTGTTTCTGGTGAGTAGAACAAGTACCGACTAAGTAATTGATCACTACCTTGATGAGGGTGTCGACGACATCGGTGAATCCCCGGGAGGCGGCCAAGACGAGCGCACGGGCGGCGACGCGAGGACGAACGAGGTCAGAACCCATGAGAAGTTCCGCGAGCCGCGCCCTCCCGTGCAAGCTGGCCTCCACCACCGCCTCCTCGCACGCCGGCTGCGACGCCCCGGCCTTCAGCAACGCCTCCACTACCTCGGACTGCCCCTCCCTAACAGCCGCCGTGATCGCATATCCTCGGAACAGCTTCTGATTCACGTCCGCGCCTTTCTCCTGCATTCGCCATCAAATAAAACTATCAAAATTAAGACAACAAACTAAAATTTAAGATCTAATCATCTTAATTTGACTTTATCAAATAGTAATTCATCCCCAAAAAAACATGGCAATGAGCACTGGAGCAGAAGAATAGTGTCAGGGATTTTATTTTCTTCGTCTCTTTGTATGTTCTCTGCTTGCTCATCATTCTGGTCGGTACCGACCATGAGCAAATTCAGAGGAAAGTGTCATGGGCGGGTAGGTCCTCAGCCAGCGACAAAGATAAGATCAACCACCCATGCGCACAGATGAACACTAGTTGCTCGACCACAGGACTCTACATTTAAGAGGCGATAGCAACCCTCTGATCAAGTGGGCACGGTGCTGATGCGCCTGATATGGGTAGTGTTTGCAAGCACCGACACCCGAAAACGACAACCCTTTCATCTTCAGGTGTTCCAATAGAGAACAGCTGGCAAGCAGCATTTCACCAGAGCTAAAGAGGCGTACGAAATAGTACCTCTCTCCTCTCTCTCTCTCTCTCTCTCTCTCTCTCTCTCTCTCTGTTTTTCATTCGAACGGCAATGACAAAGTGTGAGAATGCCTCTCTCTCTCTGTGTTTCATAAGAACAGCAATGACAAAGAGAGAGAGAATGCAACCAACCTTATCATACCCTATTCAATAACGCCCATGCTTAGAGAAATAAGAATAAATTAAGCTGTAAGAACGGAGCAATTGATGCTATCAGAGGAATCATGAGCATTGAGCACTGTGGAAGTTGTCATGATGATCGCTGCAGTGGATTTAACTTCACCAGTTAACGTCACGAGGACGGACACTCATGCATTGTGGTCTTCCTCCACGGAACAAAAATGATAAATGCTACTGTTCTAACAATGCAACACGCGGTGAAGGCCATTGAATACGCTTGTGGATCGCGTGACCGTGAGGCGCTCCTCGCGGCTCGCTCCAACCCAAACAGTCAAGAAATTTAAGTTTATTTAGTTAGCAAAAATTATTTTTTTTGTATATTTTAAAAATTATGAAAATAAATGCATCATATCTTCGTTGATTTTAAAAATGTCTCGTCTTATTTTCATTTGTTCTTAAAATTTTTTGAAAAGATACGCTACACCAATTCACCAATTATACCAAACAAAGATTTTCATTTTCGCAAAAATTGAATACAAAAATCGAATAAAAACGACTAAGTTTTCAGAAACCAAACAGTACTTCATTTTTTATAAAAGTAAATACTGTAGCAGTTCTTTCATTTTAAAAAATACGAAAATAATATCGCATTTTTATTGACTCCAAAAATATTGCACTCTGTTTTCATCCGTTCTCAAAAATGTTTGTAAACAGACACCACATAGCAATTTCCTCATTTTAAGATTCTGATTTCTCTGTTTTCACGAAACAAACAATTTCCAACCCGTTTTCCTTTTTCACAAAAATTGAAGACGAAAATGAGTCAAAACCGCTGGCTTTCAAACACCAAACCGAATGTAAGGGGTTGCATTCAAGCTTGGATTACTGGGATCATATATTTGACGGAAATTAGGAATTTTGAAGGGGAATTGGTCCAAGAAAAGGTACGAAATAGGAGCATTTAATACATGTAATGCAAGCACATATACGTACGTCGGCAGCAAGAGAGGTATGTGCAGATGATGCCAGCTAAGTGGCATGATTTCTTCCCTGACTGGGGACAGGAGGAGATCATGCGAAACACGGGACAAAACCCGTTAGCTAATCAGACGGCCAAGATCTCATCATGGGAACAAAGAGAGTATGGCAGGAGGACTCGTGGAACTAACGGTCTTTAAGTCGAGGGGACGGCCTTTCGACATATTAACATATATTAACAACAAAACAAACGGAAGACGGTTTTAGTTAGTACCCAATTACAGCTATACGAGGGTGCGGTTATTCTTCGTTTTTTGGAAGACAAATTAAATTTGTGCCTCGTACAATTAAATTTTTCAAAAAGAAAAAGACAGTTTTAGGCTTAAAAAGGAAATGGGTTTTTAAAAGAGTGTAAATTTCTGACCCGAATCCAACAATCAGGAATAAATTATTAAATATAATTAATTTACCGACACAAGAAAAAATGGATTCGAACTTAAACCCGAATGCACAGAAGTTTTTCGAGAAGCACGACTAAATATTAAATTGCATAATAAGAAGCGAAGAAAAGCCCAGTGAAAAAAAGCAACGCATGAAAAGCCGAAATAAATATACTATAAAATATAAATAATAGATAAATATTGCACTAATTTCGAGCATAATTAAAGGGGAAAAACGAGGAGGGGAAGCATTCAAAATGATACGAGAAGAGATGGGCAACGCGGTAATTACCAGGAGCTTGCGAACGAGGGCGAGATCGCCGGCGTGGGCGGCGAGGAAGAGGGCGGAGGCGTCAGTGCGGAGCTCCTCGTGCTCCTCGATGACTTCGTCGGTCGCCTCCTCCCGGAGGACCACCACGGCCCGCCGGCCCCGCAGGCACACCGCGCCGGCGTAGTTCACGTCCACCGCCGGGTCCGCGAGGCACTCTGCTATGGCCCTTGAGTCGCCGCACTGCGCCGCCTCGACCAGCCTCTGCGACGCCTCCGCGGCGGCGTAGTCGGTCACCGGGTGAACCTGCTGCCGCCCGCCCGCGGCCGCCTTCACTGCCACGGCCACCACGCCTCCCGCTCCTCCGACGCTCATGGAGTGGGCAAACACCGTCATCTCGTGTGCGGATCGCAAGGTACGCGCTCAATCTCCGCCTCCAATGACGGTTTCCGGCATCGATTTCCGCCGCCTTGCTGCCGAATCTCTCGGTCTGTTCTCGCTGGTTGTTTTGGGCTTTATGCGGAAACTTGAAAGAAGTGAGCGCCAGAGAGGAGAAGGGAGTGGGTGCTAATTTATAAACCTGGGTATGCGATCGAGTCAAATAAACCGTGGTTAAGGTGAAAAGGTTGGAAACAAGAGGGAGTGGGTTTATTTTCTTTTTATTTTTACCGGAAATTGGAGGTGATCCTAGGTCCCACCAAGGGACGTGGTAGTATGGATCTCCGCGGAGCCGGCTTGGCTCAAAATATGGCTCGGCGCCAGCTAATATGAGCTGATATTAGGTAAGTATTAATTGGACCTAAATATAAATTTGGCAAATAATTAGGTTAGGACTGTCCAAACGATATTTTACTATTGTCTTTTTTAAAAATTATTCTTGGCCTGTCATAAATAACTTTTTTTTAAAAAAAAAAATTGTATACAATTGGGGGAAGGAGAGAATTAAGGAGCTACTAAAATTACATTATTTTGATTTCCATCTTTTGGAAATTCTTTAATAATTAAAATTTCACATTGAATAGGCACTAGTTTAAACTATTGTATAGTATCTGAGTTGCAATGAGTTTGTGACAAAGTAAGGACTTTTTAAATGGAAAATTCTTATTTTCCTTCCTTCATCACTTGTACCATTTCAACCATTTCTAAATATAAAAGAAATACACTACATAAATAAAATGTCAAATATAATTATCATATACTTTCAAAAATATCAAATATTAACTTCTGTCTTCAAATATTTAAAAGTACCGAATACTCTTTGGAGGTGTTGGGTACATTATCATTTAAAATTATTAGGAATCTAGATTATTATTTTTAAAATTATCGATAATATTATATTATCATGTTTGACATGTACTAGTAATATCGTCAATAATCCACGTTACTTTGTTTGGTATAAAAAAAATTATTGAGAAACTTATATCTTTAATTAAAATACCATCAAATTTAAAAAAAAATAAAATAGAAAAAGGATTAACACTTTATTATGAGATGAGACAAGAATTTTTTTTGTATGTTAATAGAGGATATTTTAGTATGATTTATTTTTGTCAAAAATAAAAAAAATAACATCATCACTTTACTGGTAATCCAAATAGCCACCCCCTCCCTTGGTAATGTTAATTATCAATTGAGTGATAATGTAGATTATCATGGGCATCCAGATTACCAGTAATCTATTTTAACCAAACACGATAATCTGGTGGGCTCAAGTAATTTTAATTAGGGTAAATTACACTGGCCTCTCCTGAGGTTTAGTAAAATTACACTGATCTCCACTTTATTTGTAATTTTATCGTAATCCTCCTGAGTTTTGTTAAAGATTACACAGATCTCCCCTAATAACGAAAATTGTTAGTGGAGTGTCTATCATGTGCACTGCACATGCTTACTACTGACATTTTTGAAATATTTGCAGCTTTTTTTTCATATTAAATGACAAAAATACTCTTATGTCATTTTTATTTCTCTCAAAAATTTTATTTTAAAAATATTTTTTAAATAAAATAATTCATTTTTAATTTTTATTTTTAAAATATTTATTCAATTATTTTATGTATGTATTTTAATAATTTTTCAGCAAGGAGCATAAGAGAAAAATCACATTACTAATCGACTTCATTTAACATTGTTAGCGACATAGGAGGTGAGTGCCACCTGGACAAAAAGAGAGGAGGTCAGTATAATTTTACTAAACCACAGGAGAGGTTAGTGTAATTTACTCTTTGAATTAAGATTATCGGTAATCCATTTATGGCCCGTTTGGTACCCTGTATAAGCTTCCTGTATAGTATTAGGATAATACTATACAGTGTTTGAGAAGAGTATTAACTAATACTTCCACTAAAAATAGTACATCATAAGCTGTCATAAGATGTATTAATAATACACTCTCAAAGCTCTTCGTTAGCATGCACTAGAATTTTCAATATTTTTGATACTCATTTTACTTCCGGTCAAAAATAAATAAATAATAATATAATAATAATAATAATAATAATAATAATAATAATAATAATAATAATTAATAGAAAAATAATTTTAACTTTTAAAATATTTTTAATGATAAAATATATTATATTAGATTATATTATTATATAATATTATAGTGTATATCATATTGTATTGTATTATATTATATTATATTATATTATATATATTACATTATATTATATATTATATTATAGTATATTATTATAATATAATATTATATTATTATATATTATATTATATTATTATAATATAATATTATAGTATAGTATATATTATATTATATTATATTATATTATATAGGTTAGTCAATACATACTAGTACTATACATGCTAGTACATATGTGCACCAAATACTGTATAATAATAGTACAATACAGGTTAGTCAATACAGACTAATACTATACATGCTAGTACTATACGATGTACCAAACAAGCTAACAAGCCCTTAGATTATCTCGTACCAAACGCCCCTTTAGAATATACCAATAATAACTTCAAAAATTATAAATTTTAAAAATGTAAAATGCTATTAAATTGTTACTATTTTTTAAAATATATCATAGTTCATACAAATTATTTAAAAAAAAAATCAGAAAATTAGGAAAAAATATCATTATTCGACGTATGACACTCACAACTTGTCAATTTTTATTTTCTTTTATCTTAGGATGGCAGCAAATCAATTATGGTGTGAATATTGTATTATTCGCATCTATTGCGAAAATGGATATTCAAATACGAACATTTGCATCATATTCGTACTCGCATCTTATTTTAATAAAATAATATATTTAACAAAAGACAATTATATAATTTATAATATATGTGGTGTAAAATAATATATATAGAGCAAAATAATAAATATATATGCGAATAATGTAGTGTGAATATGGATCAAATACGGTGCAATCCACATCCATATCCAAATTTGCACCGCATCCACACGAATAAAAAAAAATTACATCCATATTCGCATTCATGTCCTTTTTTTCAAAAATAATCAATCCATGTGGTGTGGATGAGGATAATATTCAATGGATGCAAATATAATTGTCCCATATATATATATATATATATTAACAAAGATAGAAAGTCATAATAGATGATCATACTAGGATTCGAACCCTAGATCTGCAACATTTAACATGTTGCCACCAACTGTGCTACCCAGAATTAACATAAAAGTAATATTTTAATTATACCCAACAATTATATTTTATCTTATAAATAAAAATTTTAATTTAACTTCTACATATCTCTTTTTAAAAAAAATAGATATTATTAATTACTAGATATTATTAAATTTTAAGCGAAAAAATTAATAGAAATACAACACACGAGATTCCTAAGTTGTCAATTTGTTTTCCTTTATATATAGAATTTTAAATACCAAGTAATCTATTGTAGAACTATATATCTTAAAAAATATAAGTTCGAAATTTTATTTGGTATTCTTCTTTAAATACTAAATAAACTTATTTAAAGCACATTTAGGTGAAAAATAATGTTTATGTATAATAATAAAATATAAATAACGAGTTTGAAAATAAATTGAAATCATTATTTAAACAATACATAGTTCCTTTGAATTGTTTATTCAAGTAGTTCTTGAAAATAAAAAATAAATGTTGTAAAAATCTAATTTAATAGGAAATCTTCATTAACCAATAATAATTAATATTCTGGTCAGTAGTACCTACTTGATATTCCCATATCCTATGTACAATTCAATAGGAAATTTGAAGAAAGGGCTAAAGGCCAATATATATCTATTAATGGTTCTTTATCTCGCAAGATAGAATTTTACTCGGATGGAGATTAAGTTGAAATTAATCATAATAGAAATTTCATGAGATAAACATATTTTATATACTGTTTCTTTGGATTTTGAATAAAAGGATCTAATAAGTAGGAATGACAATTGAAATTCGCTAATAGTAGTTAACTGATTAATTGGACTGTAAAATTCGATTTCAGATAGTGAATTCAAGGTTTGGTTTCGATCTCGGCTAATGAATTTGAAAAATAGATTAAATTTAGTTTAGTTTCCATTAAAAATTTGCGGATAATTGATAACCAAAATCGATTATAAATTTATTTGTGTATTGATTTTATTTATTTATTTAGTAACTGAATATCCATTTAGTAACTAATTATTCGGTATTTAAACGGATAACTACATCTATCCAAACCGATTAGTTCGGTTCAGATAATCGACGTATAACCAATAATGAACTAGTTTCGGATTTCAAATATTAAAATTTTAAAACTGAACGATTTCTATTTCAGTTTCGATTAGCATATTCCTAAACGGTTTCAGTTTTGGTTATCTAAAAAAAAATGGGGTTAGTCGAACCGTTGTGATCTGGGAATTCAATATTCATAATTTAATATTAAAATTTGGGTTCACCAACTTATCATTTTAAAAATTATGAAATCAAATTAAATATTTCATTTAACAATTATAATAAGAAAATTATATCAAAGTATTCTCTAAAATTGAACTCAAATTTTCTATCACAAATCTAAGATATCCTTTTAAAAGATTCTTTTCCTAACGAGAGAAATATTGTAAGTCAAATGGTCACACTATAGGAGGATGAATAGTATATTAATTAAAATTTTAGTCTAAATTCGATTTTAACTGTTTCTTGCTTACTTTAGGCAAATCACAATTTAATAACAAATAATCAAACAAGCACAAGAGCAATGCTAACACTGAATTTATAGTGGTTCGGCTCCAATTCCTACTCCACTATTTAAGCTCCACGCCTAGGATTTCAAACTCTAATTTATTAGATTAAGTGTATACTGCAAGAGGATTTACAAGCTAAGGCACCGACTCTCACAACCGAGGATTACTCTCACACCCGAGAGTACCTCCAACACCTCTTCTCCTAAGGGCTACACAACTAATCCTAGCAAACTAAGTTTACACCGGTGGATTTAAGCCTCTACACCAATGCTACCACCATATACATAAACCTAGCACACTAGATTTTTACAACTTGATATATAATGAGAATAACAACAAAATACAAGTATAAATGTAGTAAAAATACAATCAATACAATACTTAGCTCCAACACGAGATCCTAACTTCCTACTAGTGCTTTTGAAGATGAAACACAAGGTTGAAGAAGAATGACCCACCAAGGCTACCACCATATACACAAACCTAGCACCCTAGGTTTTTACAACTTGATATATAATGAGAATAACAACAAAATACAAATATAAATGGAGCAAAAATACAATCAATAAAAAACTTAGCTCCACACTACAACACAACCGACCTATAGAGACACATAATTAGGGTCAAATTAGATTTTTGTTTCTAAATCTTCACATTGAGAGACTAATAGATATAAAATTTATCATTAATTAGCCTCTTAAAATAGCTTTAGAGTCAAATCAATTAAGTAACACCGTTGTTGTTTCTATAGATCTTTAGAGACTAATTAGGAGTAAATTTTGTATTTATTAGTATCTAAATATGAAGATTTAGAAACAAAAATATAATGTCTCTAATTTTGTGTTTCTATAGGTCAATTATATTATAGTACCAACACAAGATCCTAGCTTCCTCTTGGTGCTTTTGAAGATGAAACACAAGGCTCAATCAATACCCAAAGTGGTGTTGGTTGTACAATTGTGAGCAACATCGATTAGAACATCGTATGGCATTGCTGGTTGGAACATCACGTGGTGAAGAAGAAGAAGATTGTGTTACTTTGTAGAGGATAAAAGAAGATAAAGAAGGAGAAAGGAAAAAAAATAATGGAAGGAGGAAGGGAAAAAAATAGAGGAAGAAGAGCTATGAGATTAGAGAAGGCACATGTGAGCAACATCAAGAGAAAACGCTCGTAGGGTTTCAATACTAAACCAATTTATAATTTCTAATAATTTTCTAGATTTTAAAAGTTTGTCCTTCTTTTTCTCTCCATCTAAAAACAACAAAAGAATAAAAGAGATGTACGTGAGAGAAAAAGACACATGTATGCGACATCAGATTGGATGATGGTGATCAAAAGCTTGAGATGGTGAAGCTGATGTTGAGGGGGAGAGTTGAAGATAATGCAACACCACTTCACATAGATGGGCAAAGCTTGGTTGACAAAGCCTTATAGTTAACCTCTAATTATCTCTATTTGTCATGCTAGCGTAGTGGTTAATTATTAGTTAATTATCGAGTCTTTAGTTGTTACCAACTTATCATGTAAGCCTATAAAAGGGCACTTTGTTTTATCAATCAATGCATCTCTCGTTTCAAATTCAACAATTGGTAATTGTTGAACTTGAAATGAGAGATGCATTAATTCACTTAGGGGGCGTTTGGTTGCCCGCAAGTGCAAATGCTACAACTCTAGTTGCAGCATTTAGACAATAAATTTGTTTGATTTGATGCAAAAATATTTTGCAGCATTTACAAGCTGTAACTTATATTTCTAATATCATTTGCAGACCGCAAATAAAATTGCAGCCCAAAAAGCCCGCAATACAAGATTGCGGGCTGCAAATGCACTACTTTAAGTATTGGAAAATAATTAACTTTAGCTACTTAGAGTCGTCGGATGAAGACGCGATATATATCAAATTGTTAGGTTTTCGCGCGCTGAACACGAGGGTAGTGTCAGATTTTAGATCTGATGTCATTTGATAGATTTTTTTAAATATATTTTCAATATTATACAATAATTAAATATTATCAATTTATTTTGATAAATAATTAAATAATAAAAAATATATTTTACTAAACTAAATGGTGATTTAGAGTATAAAATAATATTATTATGAATAGAATTGATTCTGTTGTAACCGATCAATTATTGTTGGGGGTAAAATGACATATTTACCCTTTTACCTCTATTTGACTAACATCTTTGTGCCTCCAATGGGTCGTGCTCGAGTCGGCCCAGTCCCCAGCCTGATCAAGCCCGTTGCCAATCGAGACGTGTCTAGCATGACCCGAATTCCTAGAGGGGCGGCCCATCTCGACACAGGGTCGTCGCTACGGACTCGGGCCGATCTTAGGCTATAAGTGTTGTATGAAATCCGACACTAGAAGGGGGGTTGAATAGTGTCTGTCCCCTTTATGTTTTAATTAATTTTTCTTATTGCTCAGTTTAACTTCAATCAGATGCAAGTGTATCTTAATAGTGGATGTGGTCAAATATCAACGAACAATAATAAGCAAATATTGAAAGTAATGCAAACACGATCAATTATAGTGGTTCAGTCAACCGCCTACTCCACTACCTTGACTCCTCACCAAGGATTTCTAACCAACTACTTTATAGAACTTGTGTTTTCCTTTGAATACAACTGAGGATACTCTTCTCACCTCTTTGAGAACTCCTTAAACCTATTCACCTAGGCGAAACACAAATCTACGAAGTCTACCCTAAGTGTTTCTCTAGCACACCTAGCAGGCTATTACAGATGAAAAACAAGTTTAAAATAAATCTTCAAATATAATGAAAAAGAGCTTAAGAATCGTAAGAAGGAACCACAACACTTTTCCCAAGCCTTCAAGCCTCCAACTTGCCAGAAGATGAACTTGAGTTGTAGCAGAGATGAGGGAAGCGGGCGCTTTAAGAAGGATGTTGACAGACGAGTAGGGCACAACAAATCATTCTCTTTGAAGGCTTAAATCATTTCTTGAATGCTCAGTTAAATTTCTAAGAAGCTTTAAAGAAGTTAGGTGAGTGGTATTTATAACTCCCCAGCTAAACGGGCGATTCAACGGGTAGAAAACTAGCTGTTACCGTCGTTCGATCGCTTGTCGGTCGATCGTCGGTCGACCGACCGATCGACAACAACCCTTTCTGTGCTTTACTCGCGCCGTCTGGTCGACCGAATCTATCACGACTTCATCGATCCCAAATCCGATCGACTGATGCAGTGAAGCCAGAGGCGTGATCTGCAATCCGGTCGATCGATCGGTTGATCAATGCACCTTTTGCCAAATTTTGGCTTCGGTCGACCGAATGGCTACTACCGTTTGTGGCATCATCTAGTCGATCGAATAGGCTACTGCTAGTATTCTGCCTTGTTCGGTTGACCGATCGGTCGATCGAACTCAGGCTGAGGCTGATTTTTACTTTGAATTTGTTACATGATTTTTCATGGATTTAGTTACCAAGTTTTAACTTGGATAACTTTACAATTTGGCTTGGGATAAAATTATCCTAGGGGTATATTACATGATTTTTACTTGATCTATACCCGAGCCTTTCTTTGACGTTTTCTTCTTTCGTTTCTTTAACGGTTTTTTCTTTCGTTTCATTTGAGCGAATTTCGCATGCTTATCGCAACCTCAACCTGAACTCCAAACTTCACACATAGATTAAATACATGTTTGTTATCATCAAAATGAAGATCGAAGCTTGAGAGAAACCCTTAAGCCAACAATCTCCCCCTTTTTGATGATGACAAACATAACATCGAATTTTAAGAAACATTATGCATATTTTTTGTGAGTTTGAGTTAAGGCATACAAGATATATAACTCAATATATGCATACCAATACTTATAACTCAACTTATGCTCCCCCTATCAATGTGCATATCTATTTTGTAACTCCCTCTAACTATATGCATCGTAAAAACCAAGTGTGACCTTACTTTTTCTCCCCCTTTTGACATCAATAAAAAAGAGTAAGAATTAAGGTACAACTAATGAGTTTCATCATTAAAAAAATAATAAAGTCATAAAACCAAGTATCATCTACCACTATAGTCCTTCCTATTAATGTAAGCCTATAGAAGGCAAACATTAATAAGTCGCAAAGCCCCACTATAGAGCATTACATAAGTGTGATGATACTTTATAGAATGCAAGTTTTAAAAACCATATAAATTTTGGAGAAGAACATCTTAACTACTAGGAAAAGCATAAATTCCTAATTGCATCCTTAAATTTGTGAAGCTTTCCTCAACCAAGGGTTTTGTAAATATATCGGCAAGTTATTTATCGGTGGATACAAATTATACTGATATATTTCCCTTAGTCACATTATCTCTAAGGAAATTGTGTCTTAAGTCAATATGCTTAGTCCTATAGTGAAAAATAGGATTCATTGTTAAATTTATTGCACTAGTATTATCACAATGAATAGGTATGCAAGAATACTTAAGTCCATAGTCTAAAAGGGTTTGTTTCATCCAAAGGACTTGTGCACAGCAACTAGCCACAGCGATGTATTCCGCTTCGATTGTTGAAAGTGCAACCGAGTTTATTTCTTTGAGAATCAAGAAACAAGACTCGCTCCTAAGAATTGACAACACCCACTAGTGCTTTTTCTATCTACTTTACACCCAACAAAATCCGCGTCCGAGAAACTGATTAAATCAAATGATGTATGACATGGATACCATAGTTTCAAGTCAACCTTGTCATTTAAATATCTCAATATGCGTTTGACCGCACTTAAATGAGACATCCTAGGGCAAGATTGAAACCTAGCACATGCACAAACGCTAAACATGATATTGGGTCTACTTGCGGTTAAGTAAAGAAGACTACCAATTATAACTCGATATCATTTTTTGTAAACTTTGACACCCTCTTCATCTTTGTCAAGCTTGATGGATGTGCTCATTGGTGTAGAAGCTATCTTGGCTTCATTCATTTCAAACCTTTTGATGAGCTCCTTTGTGTACTTGGCTTGATTGATGAAGATTCCTTTGTTGGTTTGCTTGATTTGGAGACCAAGCATGAAGGAGAGCTCTCTCATCATGCTTATCTCAAACTCATCTTGCATACACTTAGCAAACCATTTACAAAGACTTTCATTAGTAGCACCAAAAATTATGTCATTAACATAAATTTGTACTAAGAACATATCATTTTCATGATGCTTAATAAAAAGTGAAACATCGGCTTTTCCAATATAAAAACCTTGTTCAATTAAAAATTTTGAAAGCCCTTCATACCAAGCCCTAGGGACTTGTTTTAAACTATAGAATGCCTTTTTATATTTGAAAACATGATTTGGAAACTCAAAACTTTCAAATCCGGGGGGTTGTTCAACATAAACTTCTTCACTAATGAAACCATTTAAAAATGCACTTTTAACATTCATTTGGAAAAGTTAAAAACCCTTAAAGCTAGCATATGCCAAAAGCATTCTAATTGCTTCTAATCTAGCTATTGGAGCATAAGCTTCATTATAATCTATCACTTCTTGTTGATCGTGCCCTTGTGCAACTAACCTAGCTTTGTTTCTAATGACTAATCCTTCTTTATCTAGCTTATTTCTAAATACCCATTTAGTCCCAATTATAGTTTGTTCACTAGGTCTCGGCACTAAGTCTCATACATCATTTCTAGCAAATTGGTTGAGTTCTTCTTGCATAACTAGTACCCAAAACTCATCTTCTATTGATTCCTTAATGTTCTTAGGCTCTACTTGAGATATAAAAACTATATATTGACAAATATTCTTGAGTTTAGAGCGTGTTACCACTCCTGTTGAAGGTTCTCCAATGACTTGATCCATTGGATGATCCCTTACCAATCGATATCCTTTAGGGAGAGGCGGTAGAGTTTCTTCTTCTTCATCTTCAACTTGAGGTAGATTCGATGATGTTGGATCTTCATGTTGAGTTTCCTCATTATCTTCCACTACAAGAAAAATGAGTAGCAGTGACGAAAATTTTGTGATGGTTAAAATCCATCACAAACTGTGACAGATTTATGACGGATTTGTCATGGCGTGAAATGAACTTTCTTTTTTCCAAAACAGTGAGATTTGTGACGAAAAATCCGACACAAGACGATTCTGTCACAAATCAGTAACATAATTTTTTATCAATTTGGTCTAGAATTTTTAATAAATAGCATCAATGATAGAATAGTGACGGATTTCATTTCCATCACTAATTTTTCGACACTAATCCATCACTGATTTTTTTTCTTCATATCATTCACAGATCCATTACTGAGCCACCACATAACAGTGACGGATCAGTGACGAAAATAGAATTCCAACACAAAATTAAATTTAATATTAGTAAAACAAATTTTATCATGTTTAGTCCCACATGGATTAAAAATAATTTTTTACTAATTCTTAATCATTATAAATATAATTTTTTTAGTCTCATATGGATCAATTTTTTTTTCTCCTAAGTTTCTTAAATTTTATAAATTGACACCTCATGAGACCAAAAAGTTTACTATCATGTTATCTTTTATAAATTTATTAAAAATATTATAAAAGTATAAATAATAATATAATATAATATCATTATTGATTATTATAATATATTATAATATATTATTATATTATTACAATATACTATTATATTATAAAAATCTATAATATAATATAATTGATATATTTTTATTAATAAAAATTATAATTAATATCATAATTAGTGACGAAAAATTTATTTTCGGTCATCGACATCAGTGACGGATTTTGTAAAAGAAATTTTTCCGTCACAAAAGAGCAAATGAAGCATTAGCCACGAGACTTTCAACGACAGAATTTGTGATGGAAATTTCCGTTACTGATTCCCTTCAGTGACGGATTTTCAAGCATCAGTGACGGATTTTTCCGTCACTGATGCTTGTTTTTCTTGTGGTGTTCATCATCCACCTCTTTGTCATAAAGTGTGAGATCCTCAAGTTCCTCACCTATATTTACAATCTTCATATTTCTAGAAGAATCGTTAGTTTCATTAAACGTGATATGCATAGATTCTTCAACAATCATGGCTCTACTATTGTAAACTCAATATGCTTTAGAATTAATGGAGTAACCTAGGAAAATCCCTCCATCGGATTTAGAATCAAATTTTCCTAAATTCTCCTTAGTGTTTAAGATGGAATATTTGCATCCAAAAATATGAAAATATCCCACATTTGGGATTTTACCATTCCAAAGCTCAAAATGTGTTTTCTTAATTTTAGGTCTTAATAAAACTCGATTAAGAACATAGCAAGAGTTATTTATGGCTTCGGCCCAAAAATACTTAGGTAAATTATTTTCACATAGCATGATCCTAGCCATCTCTTTTAAGGTTCTCTTCTTCTTCTCCACCACCCCATTTTGTTGAAGTGTCCTAGGGGAAGAAAATGTATGTTCAATACCCAAATCATCACAAAACTCGAAAAAAAAATTATTTCTAAACTCTCCTCCATTATCACTTCTAATTTTTAAAATTGAAACCCCTTTCTCATTTGTAACTTTCTTAGTAAACTTTTTGAAAAACTCAAAAGTTTTATTTTTCTTAGCTAAAAAGAAAACCCATGTAAATCTAGAAAAATAATCAACTAATACATAACAATATAGCTTTCCACCTAGACTAGCTACATCACATGGATCCATGTGCACAAGCTCAAGAATTCAAGATGTACTCACTTGATTAATGCTATGAAATGAGGATTTGACTTGCTTACCTAGTTGACATGCTTCACAAAGTTTGTCTTTTTTAAATTTTATCTTGGGTAATCCTTTAACTAATTCTTTCTTAGATATTTCTTGGATAAGGCTCATGCTAGCATGTCCTAGCCTTCTATGCCACAACCAAGAGTTATTCTCCATGGCAACTAAGCATCTAACATGGGGATTTGGCAAGACATTTAAATCTAAGGTGTAGATATTTTCTTGCCTATTTTCAATAAACATGATATTATTTGATGGTGCACTCCTAATGATACATTTAGATGCTTCAAAAATAATTATGTGTCCATTGTCACATAATTATGATATGCTAATCAAGTTATGTTCTAACCCATTAACTAATAAAATATTCTTAATGCATGGGTAAGGGAGTATACCTATATCACCAATGCCAACAATCTTACCTTTAGCATTGTCTCCAAATGTGACATGTCCACCATCTTTGCTTGATATGGTTTCAAATAAGTTGATCTCACCCATCATGTGCTTTGAGCAATCGTTATCCAATATCCAAGTGCTTCTACTTGCTTGAGGATACTTCTCCATCTACAAAAGGAGAAGAAACTATTTTAGGTACCCAAATTTTCTTGGGTCCTTGAGTGTTAGCCATTTTGGGAACCCATGTAAATCTTGCATGTGGGTACCTTCTCAAAGTACAATCCTTAGCCATATGACCAAATATACCACAAGAAAAATAATTTCTATTAAATTTTCTTCTATTGTGTGTGTGAGCATGGAAGTGGGATGATTTCTTTTTATGGACAACCTTAGACATAGCATTTTGTGTGGTTGTCATCTTTTCATTGAGCATGCAAAGTTTCTTTTTTAATATTAGCATGCTAATATTCAAGTGCTCTACTTGATCACTTAAATACTTGTTTTCATCTTCTAATTTTTTGTTGTCATTTTCTAAGTCCTTCTTAGCTTTCTCTATGGTGTGTGTCTCATCCTTAAGGCATTGCATGTGAGTAATAAACTATCATTCTCAAGCTCTAAAGATTTATTGTCCTCTTTAAGGTCTCTAAATTTTCTCCTAATAGCATTAAATTCATCATGCATTTATTCAAATTCACTTTCTAGCTCTTCTTGAGTAAAAGAAACTTCACCAAAAGTAAATCTTACCTCATCATCATTTGCCATCAAGCAAAGATTTGTCTTTTCACTCTTTGTGTCTTCCTCACTCGATGAAGCCTCGCTTTCATCCCATAAAGCCATCATTGCCTCCTTCTTTTTCTTGTATTTGTCCTTCTTGTGAGGGTTGGAGGTGGAAGCCATCTTGAGGAGTGGGCAATCCTTCCTTAGGTGCCCGACCTTGTTGCAATGATAGCATGTATAGCTTCCTCTTCCCTTCCTCATGCCTCCCCTTATGAAACTCATGAATCTTCTTGCTAGCATCGCCATTTCTTCAAGATAATTTGTCTCATCCTCGGATGATGACGACACTTCTGCTCGATGTGATGCTTTTAAGGCAATGGTCTTGCCTTTGGGGGCATCTTCCTCCTAGTATTGCATCATGTGGGTCTCATGTGTCACGAGAGACCCAAAGAGCTCGATAATATTCAAGGTACTCATGTCCATTGCTTCCATGATTGCTATGACCTTGCGCTCCCAAGATTTTGAAAGGGAACGGAGGAGCTTCCTTACATTCTCATCTTCCTTTATTTCTATGCCAAGGTTAGCTAAGCCATTTGTAATATTTTGAAATCTAGCATACATAGCATCAATAGATTCATGTGATAACATTTTAAACATTTCATAATCATGCATGAGTAGGTTTATTTTGGATTCCTTTACTTGTGAAGTCCCTTCATGTGTGGTCTCTAGGACCTTCCATAATTCATAAGCGGACTTACAGGTAGAAATCCTATTAAACTCATTAATTGATACGCCGCAATATAAAGCATTGACGACCTTTGCATTTGCATTGAAAAGTCTAATCTCTTCTTGGTCCCAATCATCCATGTTCTTATTGGGTTGCTTATACTCTACTAAAATCATCCTCCATACATCCATGCCTAGAGATTATAGGAAGTCATTCATACGAATCTTCTAGTAGGCATAGTTATTTCCATCGAATAGTGGTGGAGTATGAGAACAGGACCCTTGAGCTAGTTTGATTTCACTAGACAACTTAAATTGTAGGGAAGATGGTTAAATCTTGACCTACAACCTTTCTCTGATACCAATTATTGTATGAAATCCGACACTAGAAGGAGGGTGAATAGTGTTTGTCCCCTTTTTTATTTTAATCAATTTTTCTTTTTGCTCAATTTAAATTCAATCAAATGCAAGTGTATCTTAACAGTGGATGTGATCAAATATCAACGAACAATAATAAACAAATATTGAAAGTAATGCAAACACGATTTCTAACCGCCTACTCCACTACCTAGGCTCCTCACCAAAGATTTCTAACCAACTACTTTATAGAACTTGTATTTTCCTTTGAATACAACTGAGGACATTCTTCTCACCTCTTTGAGAACTCCTCAAACCTATTCACCTAGGCAAAACACAAATCTATAAAGTCTACCCTAAGTGTTTCTCTAGCACACCTAGCAGGCTATTACAAATGAAAAACAAGTTTGAAATAAATCTTCAAATACAATGAAAAAGAGCTTAAGAATCGTAAGAAGGAACCACAGCTCTTTTCCCAAGCCTTCAAGCCTCCAACTTGCCAAAAAATGAACTTGAGTTGTAGCAGAGTTGAGGGAAGCGGGTGCTTTAAGAAGGATGTTGACGGACGAGTAGGGTGTAGCAAATCAATCTCTTTGAAAGCTTAAATCACTTCTTGAATGCTCAATTAAATTTCTAAGAAGCTTTAAAGAAGTTAGGTGACGGGTATTTATAACCCCTCAGCTGAACGGGCGATTCAACGGGTAGAAAATTAGCCGTTACCGCCATTCAGTCGCTTGTCGATCGATCGACTGCTACCCTTTCTGTGCTTTACTCGTGCCGTCTGATCGACCGACGGCTCGACCGAATGGATCGCGACTTTATCGATCCCAAATCTGGTCGACCGATGCAGTAAAGCCAGAGGCGCGATCTACGATCTGCAATCTGGTCGATCGATGCACCTTCTGCCAAATTTTGTCTTCAGTCGATTGACCGATCGATCGACCGACGTAGCCTTCTGCCAATTTTTCACCAACTTCGATCGATCGATAGGTCAACCGAATGGCTACTGTCATTTTGTGGTATCATCCGGTCGACTGAATAGGCTACTACGAGTATTCTGCCTTGTTCAATCGATTGATCGGTCGACCAAACTCAGGCTGAGGCTGATTTTTACTTTGAATTGTTACATGATTTTTCATGGATTTAGTTACCAAGTTTCAACTTGGATAACTTTACAATTTGGCTTGGGATAAAATCATCCTAGGGGTATATTACATGATTTCTACTTGATCTATACCCGAGTCTTTCTTTGACGTTTTCTTCTTCAGTTTCTTTAACGGTCTTTTCTTTCGTTTCGTTTGAGCGAACTTTGCATGCTTATCGCAACCTCAACCTGAACTCCAAACTTCACACATAGATTAAATACATGTTTGTTATCATCAAAATAAAGATCGAAGCTTAAGAGAAACCCTTAAGCCAACAATAAGGTCGGGTCGGACCTACATCCTCTGACCCGACACGATAATGTGTGCCTCGATCATGATTTTACGTAACGGGCTATTAGACTAGGTCTAGCAAATCGTGTCAGGCCTAAGTTTTCGGTCCGGCCCGAAAAAATTCGTGCCTGGTCCGGCACGAAAATGTTATGCCCAAAAACCCTAAAATAATATTTTATTCTTTAGCAGGGGACCATGGGCCCAACTTAGCGCGGATTGGCATAGAATTGCGAAATTTAATTCGGGTAAGCTTTATATATGGGAAAAAAATTTAGGAAAAATATATTTATTTTATTTCTGTGATTTAGCATACTAGGATGATAGAGGGCCTCAAGACGAATTTAGCAGTTCAATCGGAACTCGAATCGGAGTTAGAATAAATTAGTTATGGATTTTAGGAGTCGAGCGAATAAGTGAGGGTGTTTTTGGTAATTTGGGTCGGCCAAGGCCCATAAATAACCAAACGACGGCTGCTGTTTCCAGTTGTACGTCACCCAAGAGAGAGAGAGAGAGGGAGAGGAGGTGAAACCAAGAGGAAGGGGAGCCGCCGAAGCTGGGATTTCGCGAGTTCGTCGGTGTTCAATGTAGGAAGATCCTCCGCTTCTTCTTCTCCCTAATTTCTCCAAAAAGGTGAGTGGTTCTAGCCTTCTTTCCCCCCAATTTCCTCATATATGCTGCCTCACCTATGTCATGGGGATTTCGTCATTTTCGTTGGGTTTTTCGTGAATCGAATTGGATAACCATATCGAGATTTCTATCGTGAACACAACGGTTCTATCGGATTGATATTTGGGTGATTGGCCGCCGCTTTTCCTTGTTATGCCACCCCTCTTCCCCCTTGTTTTCTTGATGATTTCTTGTGAATTCTTGATGGTTGTTGGGGTTTCTTGATGCTTGTTTGAGATCTTGAGGAAAGAAGGAAGATAGGGTGGAATTAGGGTGTGCCCCCAAAGAGAACACCTAAGGGGCCGAACCCTCCTAGCCCCTAGGGCACTCGGGTGGGGAAGGTAGGCCAGCTTAGGGTAATCGATTAGGGTCTTCAAGGGAGAGTTACATTGTATAGGATTGCTAGGTGGTGATACCCTATCTTTTAGGGCTTCCTATATGTGTTTTCCCTTATTTTTATTCTATGCTTTAGACATGTTGCATATTTATTCCTTGCAGTCCCTTCCTTGTCATATTCTTATATTTACATGCGTGGTTGTGAATTATGACTTAAGAAGGTGGAGGATGAGGCATATATCATTCCCCTAGGGCACTCGGGTGGGGAAGGTAGGCCGGCTTAGGGTAATCGGTTAGGGTCTTCAAGGGAGGGTTACATTGTATAGAATTGTTTGGTGGTGATACCCTATCTTTTAGAGCTTCCTATATGTGTTTTCCCTTCTTTTTATTCTATGCTTTAGACATATTGCATATTTATTCCTTGCAGTCCCTTCCTTGTCATATGCTTATATTTACATGCGTGGTTGTGAATTATGACTTGAGAAGGTGGAGGATGAGGCATATATCATACCCTTATTTACGTATTGGTAGCACATTATAAATATGTTGTTATAACTGCGTGTAGGATGAGGCATATATCATACCCTTATTTACGTGTTGGTAGCACATTATAAATATGTTGCTATAACTGTGTGTGTGATGATGTGATGTGCTTGTTGCATTTCTTGAAAGCCTCGCTGGTGAGGATAGGGCCGGTATGCCCCAAAGAGACAGTGTTGACCTTATTTTGGAAGTCCAACTGGTGAGGGGAGTTCGTACCCCCAAAGAGACAGTCTGGAGACCCGACCGATGAGGGGAACGTATGCCCCAACGAGATGGATTGGAAGAGCCGTGTTGGTGAGGGAAGAGCATACCCCAAAGAGACGACACTAGCTGGGTGGTAGATCGGGGGCCACGTCGACTACCTACCCTCTGTGGAGATGAGGACCGATGGGTCCGATTGAGCATATGGATGGTTGCATTGAGCATATTATATGTTGCGGAATTTTCTTTCAGGTTGCTATATGTTGACGAGGATGATTGCACTGTTAAAATAAATGCTAAAAATAAAATTATGCTTCATTATGCATGATGATGGTTGCTATATGTTGTGACATAATATATGTTGTACCATTTTCTTTCAGGTTGTTATCCTTATGCTTACTTATATGCTTTCGATTTTGCATGATGATGATGTTGTGGTGAAACTAAGGGCTGATCTACTCACTAAGTCCCAACTGGACTTACCCCTCACATCTGTTAATTTGCAGTACTTGAGCTAGATCAGAGAGGCATTGGGGTGCAGTAGCACGGCTGGTGGCGGCAGGGCAGCGGGTCTCATGACATGTCATGGTCAAGGGGGATACCCAAGTCATTTTTATTTCTTTGAGTCGTTGAGTCATGTCGACTCGGTTTATTTGTTTTCTCACTTTTATTACTTGAGGTGTCTTATTTGGTAATTAAACTTTTGAAACTAATTTGAACATTTGCTATTTATTGAGTTGGTGGTCTAGAGTTTTCTTGAGAATAAAAGTCTTTTATAAATTCTTGAAAAGTCATTAAGTGTTCAGGTATGATCTTGTTGTTATGTGGTTTAATTTGGTTTAAGCTTTGGAGTACGTGGCGTACCCTGATCGGTCATATCGGATTTGGGGTGTGACAAAGTTGGAATCAGAGCGGGTACGATAATAGGTTAATAGGTATCGTATGAGGGCATTGCCAGCGTGTTCATATATGGTATATCCTAGTCACGAGACCGACAGCTGAACCTGCGCACCAGTGACGGTACGTATTTTTATATTTAAGTTGTTGTTTATATATTGAAATTGTGTGGTACTTGCTTTCTTAGTTAATAGCAATCGAGGCATATGATGATGTCGTGATGAGTGGAAGCGGAAGTAACTCCGTTGGCAGACGAGGCTGAGGCCGGGGTCGCGGCCGAGGCAGGGGCCGTGTTACCAGCTAGGTGGCTTAGGAGGAGGCAACGCGAGATCCCAGGGTTGTACTGCTAGAGACCTAGGTGATGTAGAGAACGGGATGAATTCCGTCGAGAACGAGAGGAGTTTTGTAGGGAGCGAGAGGAGCTTCGTAAGGAGCGGGAGCTAGCGTAGCAGCGGACCCCACCTGTACCACCAGTGGCACCCGTAGTGACTGAGCCGGTCGAATCTGTTCAGTCTGGATACGGGGAGGAGGACCGGCGAGAGCCGGTGGTACGCAACTCGTTGTACATGGATTTTGTAAAGCTAAAGCCGCTAGTTTTCACAGGCGCGGATCAGGTAGTGGAGGTGATAGCGTTCCTAAATGACTGCACAGAGTTATGCTCGGTCTTGGAGTGTTCCTCTGAGGCGATGGCGCATATAGTTGGGTTGTAGCCTAGAGGCCAAGTGAAGGAATGACACCAGTCATGGAGGGCGCGTAGGGGGACTCATGCACCAGCCCCTACATGATGAGAATTCCAAACTGCTATCATTGAGAAGTACCTACCCAGGAATGTCCGCGAAAGGCGGGCTAGGGAGTTCGATCAGCTTCGCAAGACCGGCACTATGACGGTGTCAGAATATGAGATCGAATTCACACAACTGTCCCATTACCACCCATCCCTAGTGGTGACTAAGATGAATCGGGTGAGGCGGTTTGTGGAGGCTCTGATGGTACAGATTGGCAGACTAATACACTACACCAAGGACACCACCTTTATGTAGGTGGTGGACGAGGCAATGCTGAAGGAAACCATGGTACCTACCAACCGGTAGGATGGACCAGCCCGGAAGAAGTTCAGGCGCACCCAGTCTGAGGGTGCCAGCACCAGAACGACGCACCCGCAGAACAAAGGACAAGGAAATTTCAGAGGTTGTACGCAGATGGGACCACCCACGACTACTCAGAGTACCGCAGTACTAGGATGTTGGCTTTAGGTTTTTAACCTTGGTCTTAATCTCTTAATCTTGGTTTTGATGATAACAAACATGGAACTAATATTTTACTAAGAAATCTTTCAGGTTCTATATCAGTTAGCGTTCGATGTCCTCGATCGGATAAACTGGAAGGACATTGATCATCGCGCTCAGGTTCGTCGCGGAAATTTCTCGAAGATCAATGAGTACACCAAAGTCGCATTGGACGAGCTCGAAGATCATATGAAATCTCTCCAAGTTGATGGTCGTTGAAAGCCGGAACCCAGAAACAAAGCGCGGAAGAAAATTGCCTGAAAAATAAATTTCAGCTTAGGTTCGGTCGACCGGGCGGTGGACCGAATAGGGTAAGAAATTGGCAGTAGCCAATTCAATCGACCGGATACTGCCGAAAATAGGTAGTGGCTACTTCGGTAGTGGCTACTTTAGTCGACTGGTCGGTCAACCGACAGAGGCCGAAAATAGGCAGTATGCCTGTCGATCGACCGAACTGAGGATAGCCGCAGATGTAACTCGTATCGGTCGATCGATTGCGGGATCGAAGGATTCGCGTCTAGGCGGTCGACCCATCGGTCGACCGCACACAGAGAGAAGGGCAGCGGTCGATCGATCGATCGATCGACCAATCGACCAGCGTCTGCAACGGATAGAAAAATATCCGTTGAGCTGTCATTTCTTCACGAGGGTATAAATACACCCTCATATAACTCATTTAATCTTTTTCTCTCCATCTTACAGATTTTATTGAGTATTAAAAGAGTGGTTTAAGCCTTCCAAAAAGATTAGTGCTTGCGCTCAATTCTTCCGACGATAACTTCTTCAAGCGCACACTCTGCCTCAACTCGAGAATTGATTCAAGCTCTACGACTCAGCGAGTTGGAGGATCCAAGGCTTCGAAAAGAGCGTTAATTCTTGGTTTCATTTCTAAGCTCTTTTCGTTGTAATTTCTACCTATTATTTGAACATTGTTTGATTTGGGTTTGTACGAAGACCGGGTGTTTGGTCTTGTGTGTGAAAGTGGTTACCTTGGTGAAATGGTGTAAAGCCACTTGTGTAAACTTAGTTGTTACTAGGATTAGTTCTAGTTGTCCCTTAGGTTGAGGTGGGAAAGTGCTCTCGGTAGGAAGGCGGGATACTTCCGGGAGTGAAAGTGCCTTCGGTTTGAGAGCGAAGATTTTCCGGTGAAAAGTCCTCGTTGTAAGAGAAACTTGATATAATCTAGTAAATCGAGTTTGGAAATCCTAAGTTGGGTGCTTAGGTAGTGGAGTAGGCATTGGGGCCAAACCACTATAAATTATCGTGTTTGCATTGTTTTATTGTTTGTTTCAATTGGTTAATTATTTATCGCTTCCGCATCCAATCATTAAATCGCAAATTGCCTAAACTAATCAAGAAACGATTAAAATTGGAATTTAAGCTAATTAATTTAGTTGTCACACTATTCACCCCCCCCCCCCCTCTAGTGTTGCTATTTCGCTTTTAATTGGTATTAGAGCGGGTTCGTAGCTTGAGATTTCACCATCTCCTCTACACCTTGTCTCGGTCCGAAAATAGCACTAGAGAGTATAGCATTTGCACCACCTAAGTTTGATGAGAAAAATTTTGGTGTTTGGAAAAGTAGGACGTATACTTTTCTTAAAACACAAAGTTTAGATCTATTGTACACGCTAAAAAATGAATATGTTGAGTCCACCATTGACATCAATGATTGGACTCAAGATCAAATTAGATTGTTTGAAGTGAATGCTAAGACAACACATTTTCTTTATTGCTCATTCTCAAATGATATACTTGAAAAAGTAATGCATTGTTTTTCCGCATTCAATATTTGGGCTTGCTTAAATATGTTATATGATTATGTGAAAACCGAAGATCTCAACACTTTTGTTGAAGGTGGTGATGACAATGGTCATCCCCCTAGTACTAACCTCGGTTTTGATGATTTTAGTGCTTCTAGTCAAAGAAGCAAATCAAAAAGCCAAAAAAGAAAAGTGATATGCTACTTGTGCAAGGAAAAGGGGCACATTAAGAGGAATTGTCCTTTATCAAAGAAAAATGTCAAAAGGAGGACAAGTGCTTCAACATCCACCTCCAAATCACAAGAAGCATCCTCTTGTCATGTCTATGAAGGCACATCCAAGGTTTGCCTCATGGGTATCCATGATGAGGTACAATATTCCACTTTTAGTCATGATAAAGATATAGCATATCATAGTGATACTAGTTCTTCACATTCAATCAAAATGTCATATGAAGAATTAGTACAAGAATGTCAAAGTATATGTGTCATGCTTTCGAAAAAGAGTAAAGAAATAAAGAAAATTAAAAAGGATAACTCTAGGCTTGCTAAGGATTTGCAAGCTCTAGAATTAGAAAATAAAAATTTAAAAGTAAATCTAAGTTCCTCAAGTGTTGATTGCCATGATAGTCTTGATGCTTTCAAAACTAGAAATTTACAATTGATAATTGAAATTGAGAACTTAAAAAGTGAGAATATTGATTTGAAAATTGAATTAAAAAATATCTCAAAAGTTGAGATTGAAAATTTGAATGTGAAGAACTAGTATCACTCATGATTGATGTTGCATGATAAATATTTGAATCTTCATGAGTAGGAAAAATTTTGATAACTTAGCTAATTTCATGATATGATATTTATAAAATCGAACTAGGTTAAAATTCTTCTTTAGATACTTCATTTTAAGTTAAAATTTGATGAACATGTTTAGGTGTGTTAATAATTAATTGTCTAGGCATTTAAAATTGAAAATTCATGTCTAGATGAACAATGTGATAACTAGATCACATTAGAGGACTTAAGCTTTAGAAGTTTGACCCAAGTCAACAAATTGACTTGGACACTTGATTTTAAGTCCAAACTTCATAAACATGTTTAGGAATAGGTATGACATGTTTCCAAGCACTTAGAGTGAAAAATTCAGATGTATATGGATAAAATGACAATAGGGGTCAATTCATGCTTACCTCTTTTGAACAAAGTTGACCCAAGTCAAAAATTGACTTAGAGGTTTCATTTTCAATCCATATTTGGGGAACATGTTTAGATTTACTCATGTTATGTATCCATAGGTTTAAGTTTAAAAAATCATGAGTAAATGTTAAAATTGAAACTTAGCAAGTTTCATAAAAACTAGTTTAGTTTTGAATGAAACCATGCTAGGTTGATATCTTGACTTAAGGACATAATTTTCATTTCAAACTTAACATATGCTCTTTACATGACCATCATGTGGTGTCATGAAAGTTTGAATGAAAATTGAAGAAGTTTTAAGAATAACTGAAAATTACAAAAATATCATTTTAACCTACAATTGGTATCAATTTCAGTTATTTTTAAATAAATATAGAAAAAATATTTTCAGATGATTCTTGAAACTGCACATTCACTGAAAAATCTAGTTTTATCAGTAAAAATTTCAAAAAGTTTCATCAAGAATCGGATTTAAAGTGAATTTTTGAAGTTGAATTTCGAAAACTCAAAATATCAAAATATATTTCGAAAACTCAATATATGAATTTTGTTTCATATCAAATATTATTTTCCATCCCTTTGGTTGAAATTTTCATGTTTCATGAAAAATAATCTTTAGAGTCTCAACTTCATGATATATATATATATTTGTGTTTCATCCTTTTGACTAGATTGACCTTTCTTGCCCTTTTTGATTAATGTCAAAAGGGGGAGAAATGTATAAGAAAAATGGGGAGAAAAGTATAGAAAAATTGGGGAGTAAATTATAGGTAAAAGGGAGGAAAATATAGGAAATCCATGCATATATATAGGGGGAGTTTATTTACATAGATATGCATGTTGATAGGGGGAGAAATCCCTTAGTTGATATCATTTATGTTTTTAATGAATATATTTTCTTAAGGATGTTTGTCATCATCAAAAAGGGAGAGATTGTTGGCTTTACGTTTTCAACCTTGGTCTTAATCTCTTAATCTCGGTTTTGATGATAACAAACATGGAACTAATATTTTACTAAGAAATCTTTCAGGTTCCATATCAGTTAGCTTTCGATGTCCTCGATCGGATAAATCGATAAATCGGAAGGACATTGATCGTCGCACTTGGGTTCGTCGCAGAAATTTCTCGAAGATCGACGAGTGCACCAAAGTCGCATTAGACGAGCTCAAAGATCACATGAAAGCTCTCCAAGTTGATGGTCGTTGAAAGCTGGAACCCAGAAACAAAGCGCGGAAGAAAAACGGCTGAAAAATAAATTTCAGCCTAGGTTTGATCGACCGAACACTGCCGAAAATAGGCAGTGGCTACTTCGGTCGATCGACAAAGGCCGAAAATAGGCAGTAAGCCCGTCGGTCGACCGAACCGAGGATAGCCACAGACGCAACTCGCATCGATCGACCGACTGGTCGACCGAATGCAGGATCGAAGGATTCGCGTCTGGGCAGTCGACCCGTTGGTCGACCGCACATAGAGAGAAGGGCAGCGGTCGAATGAGCGATCGATCGGTCGACTGACCAATCGACCGACGTCTGCAACGGATAGAAAACTATCCGTTGAGCTACTGTTTCTTCAGGAGGGTATAAATACACCATCATATAACTCATTTAATCTTCTTCTCTCCATCTTATAGATTTTATTGAGTATTAAAAGAGAGGTTTAAGCCTTCCAAAAAGATTAGTGCTTGCGCTCAATTCTTCCGGCGATAACTTCTTCAAGCGCACACTCTGCCTCAACTTGAGAATTGATTTGAGCTCTACGACTCAGCGAGTTGGAGGATCCAAGGCTTGGAAAAGAGCGGTAATTCTTGGTTTCATTTCTAAGCTCTTTTCGTTGTAATTTTTACCTATTATTTGAACATTGTTTGATTTGGGCTTGTACGAAGACCGGGTGTTTGGTCTTGTGTGTGAAAGTGGTTACCTTGGTGAAAATGTGTAAAGTCACTTGTGTAAACTTAGTTGTTACTAGGATTAGTTCTAGTTGTCCCTTAGGTTGAGGTGAGAAAGTGCTCTCGGTAGGAAAGTGGGATACTTCCAGGTGTGGAAGTGCCTTCGATTTGAGAGCGGAGACTTTCCTGTGAAAAATCCTCGTTGTAAGGGAAACTTGATGTAATCTAGTAAATGTAGTTTGGAAATCCTAAGCGGGGTGCTTAGGTAGTGGAGTAGGCATTGGGGCCGAACCACTATAAATTATCATTTTTGCATTGCTTTATTATTTGTTTCAATCGCTTAGTTATTTATCGCTTTCGCATCAAATCATTAAACCGCAAATTGCCTAAATTAATCAAGAAAAGATTAAAATTAGAATTTAGGCTAATTAATTTAGTTAACACACTATTCACCCCCCCTAGTGTTGCCATTTTGCTTTCATAGGAGGCCTGAGAGGCGAGGTGCTAGAGTGCGGACAATGCGGAAGGAGGCACAAAGGGGCTTTCTATGGTCTGATTACCTATGTTGGGTGTGGCCAGCCAAGCCATATTAGGAGGGACTGCCCTGCAGGCGGTCAAGCAGCATTACCACCCAGGGAGAGCTCCAGTGGCTCAGCAGACTCAGACTTAGGGGACCGGACAGCAGCGCATGGCGGGCCCATGGAGGCCACCTGCTCGTGTCTTTGCACTGACTCCTGGGGGCGCAGAGGCGTCCAATGTAGTTGTGACATGTATCATTTCAATTAGTTTGTTACCTGCTTATGCACTATTTGATCCAGGTGCCACTCATTCATTCTTATTTGAGTTGCTAGCATTGAGGTTGGGAAAAGATAAGAGCCAGATAGTTGAACCATTAGTAATGTCTACACCTACGGGCAGTACTATTGTTGCGAGGACGGTCTTCAGGAACTGTGACATTTCTATAGATGGGCACGATCTGAAAGCAGAGCTGATGCTATTATCGACCTTAGAGTTGGATGTAATTCTCGGCATGGACCGGCTATCAGTCCATTATGCATCAGTCAATTGCAGGACAAAGGTGGTGACATTTTGCAAGCTGAGAATACCACCATTTACCTTTCAGGTCGAGGGGCGAGAAGACTCTATCAGAGTGATCTCTGCTCTTTAGGCACACAAACTAATGATGGGTGGCTGTCAGTCTTTCTTGGCTTTTGTTTCTGCAGATGTTACTAACGAGAGCTCGGCCCGCGGTATTGAGAGTATCCCAGTTGTCATGGACTTTCCAGATGTTTTTCTTGAGGAGTTGTTGGGACATCCACCAGTGTGAGAGACTGAGTTCTGTATTGATCTGCAGCCGGGGGTGAAGCCTATATTGATCCCCCATACCGAATGGCACCCGCTGAGCTGAGGAAGCTTAAATTGTAGTTGCAGGAGCTGTTAGATTTTCGGTTCATTCGCCCAAGTGTCTCACCCTGGGGGGCGCCGGTGTTGTTCGTGAAAAAGAAAGAAGGGTCCATGCGGATGTGCATCGACTACCGGCACCTCAATAAGGTGACGATCAAGAATCGATAATCGCTTCCCATGATTGACGACTTACTTGATCAGTTCCAAGGGGCTCAGTGGTTCTCAAAGATCGATCTGAGGTCAGGGTACCATTAGTTGAGGATCAAGGATCAGGATATCCAGAAGACTGCTTTCTGGATGCGGTATGGACATTATGAGTTCCTGGTCATGTCCTTTGGGCTTACTAACTCCCCGATAGCCTTCATGGAGCTAATGAACTGCGTGTTCAAGGACTTTCTAGACAGATTTATCATAGTCTTCATTGACGACATTCTGGTATATTCCGGGAGCGAAGCACAGCATAGGGAGCACTTGAGGGTAGTTCTGGAGACCCTTAGACAATACCATCTCTTTATAAAATTCTCAAAGTATGAGTTCTGGTTGACCAGCGTGGGATTTCTAGGCATGGACTGGCTATCAGCCCATTATGCTTCAGTCAATTGCATGACAAAGGCGGTGAAATTTTGCAAGCTGGGAATACTACCCTTTACCTTTTAGGGTGATGGGCGAGGGGACTCTATCAGGGTGATCTCTGCTCTTCGGGTCCGCAAGCTAATAATGGGTGGCTGTCAGTCCTTCTTAGCTTTTGTTTCTACAGATGTTATCGGCGAGAGCTCGGCTCGCGGCATCGAGAGTACTCCAGTTGTCATTGAATTTCTAGACGTGTTTCCTGAGGAGTTGTCGGGACTGCCACAAGTGCAGGAAACTGAGTTCTGTATTGATCTGCAGTCGGGGGTGAAGCCTATATCGATCCCCCATACCGAATGGCACCCGCTGAGATGAGGGAGCTTAAAGTGCACTTGCAGGAGCTGTTAGACATTGGGTTCATTCGCCCAAGTGTCTCGCCCTGGGGGGTGCCGGTGTTGTTCTTGAAAAAGAAAGATGAGTCCATGCGGATGTGCATCGACTACCGATAACTCAATAAGGTGACGATCAAGAACCGATACTCGCTTCCCAGGATTAATGACTTATTTGATCAATTGCAGGGGGCTTAGTGGTTCTCAAAGATCGATCAGGGGTCAAGGTACCATCAGTTGAGGATCAGGGATCAGAATATCCAAAAATCTGCTTTCAGGATGCGGTATGGATACTATGAGTTCCTAGTCATGTCCTTTGGGCTTACTAACGCCACGGCAACCTTCATGGAGCTGATGAATCGGGTGTTCAAAGACTTTCTAGACAAATTCGTCATAGTCTTCATTGACGACATTCTGGTATATTCCAGAAGTGAGGCAAAGCACAGAGAGCACTTGAGGGTAGTTCTGGAGACCCTTAGACAGCACTAGATATTTGAAAAATTCTCAAAGTATGAGTTCTGGTTGACCAGCGAGGGATTTTTGGGTCATATTGTATCCCGGGATGGTGTGAAAGTTGATCTTGCGAAGATTGAGGCAGTTCAGAATTGGGAGAGGCTGACCAGCATGACAAAGGTCCGCAGCTTCCTAGGGTTGGCCGGCTACTACAAAAAGTTTGTGGAAAATTTTTCCAAGATTGCCACCCCGCTCAAACTCCAAACTCAGAAGAAAGTAAAGTTTATCTGGGATGACAAATGCAATGAGAGCTTTCATAAGCTCAAAGATCGCTTGAGTACCGCTCCTGTACTAGCACTACCATCAAGGTCGGGAGGATTTGCAGTCTATTGTGACACTTCTAGAGTCGGACTGGGGTGTGTTCTGATTCAGCACGACAGAGTGATCGCATACGCATCCAAACAGCTAAAAACCCATGAGAAGAATTATCTGACTCATGATTTGGAGTTGGCAGCCATAGTCTTTACCTTGAAGCTATGGCGTCACTACTTATATGGGGAGGCATGTGACATATTCACCGATCACAAGAGCCTCCAATATCTACTTTCTCAGAAGGATCTGAATTTGAGACAGCAGAGATGGCTCGAGCTATTAAAAGATTATGACTGCACTATTCAGTATCACCCGCGGAAGGCAAATGTAGTAGCAAATGCTTTGAGCAGGAAGCTGATGGATAACTTAGCCCACTTGGGCGTGAGTAGGAGATCCCTGGTCAGAGATCTGGCGGTGAGCCTGGGTCTGGGGATTTGTTATCTGCGGCTGATTCAGGTAGAGTAGTGGCACACATGCGTGTACAGTCCACTTTGGTTGATATGCTACGAACAGCTCAGGGTGAGGATGCTTTATGTTCTCTGATGAAGGATCTAGCTGTGAGAGGTGATGCAGAGGGTTTCAGAGTGGACTCTGAGGGGATTCTATGCATGATCGTGGTACCAAATATGGCAGAGGTCCGTAGGCGGGTACTAGAGCTGGCCCACTTACACTATGCATCAGGGGGCCACCAAGATGTACCGAGATCTAAGGTAGCACTACTGGTGGAAAGGGATAAAGCGGGAGGTGGCAGAATTCATATCCAGATGTTTGGTATGTCAACAGGTAAAGGCCGAACACTTGAGACCCATAGGGTTGTTACAGAATCTAGAGGTACCTGAATGGAAATGGGAAAAGATCACTATGGACTTTGTTACCGGGTTACCGAGGTCAGAAAAAGGAAATGACTTTATTTGGGTGGTGGTTGATCGCCTGACCAAATAGGCGCACTTTATTATGGTGAAGACCACTTTCTCTGCTGAGCAGTATGTGCGATTGTTCCTTGATCGTATTGTGGCTTACCATGGGATCCCAGTTATTATCATATCCGACCGAGACACTGAGTTCACCGCTCGGTTCTGGCAATCGTTTCAGGAGGCTTTGGGTACACAGGTGCGGTTCAGTACCACTTTTCATCCCTGGACGAACGAACAGTTAGAGATGACCATTCAGACGCTTGAGAACATGCTAAGGGCATGCGTGATGGACATAGAGGGTAGTTGGGAGAGGCATCTACCTTTGGTAGAGTTCGTCTATAATAATAGTCACCGTAGCAGCATCGACATGGCCCTGTTTGAGGCTTTGTACCAGCGCAGGTGCAGGTCGCCGATAGGCTAGTTTGAGGCCGGCGAGTCCCAGATGCTAGTATCGGACTTGGTTCATGACACCGTTGAGAAAGTGAAGTTGATCAAGGAGTGACTTCTAGCAACTCCAAGTCGTCAGAAGATGTATGTCGATGGTAAAGCTGTTGGCGTAAGGTTTTCAACCTTGGTCTTAATCTCGGTTTTAATGATAACAAACATGGAACTAATGATTTAATTGAGAAATACTTTCAGGTTCCATATCGGTTAGCGCACGATGTCCTCGATTGGAAATATCGAAGAAATCGGGAAATCGGAAGGACGTTGGTCAACGCGCTCAGATTCATCGAGAAGATAGAGTATATGTTTAGGATGTCTAGTTTATATTATAATATCCTCATGATGATGCATAAGAATCCAAAAATCATCCCCGAATCCCAAAATATGAAAACCTTGAAACTGTCCTGAAATAACCTAGGGAGCTCCTTGGAGGGCTATATGACCTAGATACTTTCTTGACATAAACAATTGTGGTAATTGTTCCTTGGGTTAAAATTAGATAACGAGGTATTTTTTAGGAATTTTTGAAGCCTTTAGCCTACCCATTCTTGACTCGAAAAATTAGAAAATTTCCGTTTTCAGAAAATTTGTACTAGACCCCAAAAACTAGATTTTGAGTCTTAAGGATTTTGATTTTTTAGATATTTTTATTGAATCCAAATAGGAGGTGATTCTTATATAACACTTATGTTTTAAAGTTAATAAATGTTATATAAGTAGGCTTAGCGAAGATGGAACCCAAACGAGCACAAAAACAAGCAAAGAAAACCAAGCAAACTAGCAGTCTGTCCAGTTTTCGGTCGACCGAATAGTATCAAAAATAGGCAGTAACCAATTTGGTCGATCGGTCGGTCGATCGAAGTTTGCCAGAAAGCGGTAGAAGGCTACTTCGGTCGACTAGTCGATCGACCAACAGAGGCCAAAAATTGGCAAACGCTACTTCGGTCGACCAATCGGTAGACCGGATTGCGAATCGCTGAAGTCGCGACTCATTCGGTCGACCTATCGGTCGACCGAATAGTGCGATTAATTCACAGAGAGCCAGCGGTCGCTGGGCGGTCGATCGGTTGATCGATCGACGGTCGACCGGCAAGCGACCAAACGGCGAAAATGGCTAGTTTTCCGCCCGTTGAGCTGCCGTTTGGTTAAGGGGTTATAAATACTCCTCTCCATCCTTCATTAACCCCTCTTAACAATTGATCCAAGCCTCTATTGAGCCAATTCTTGATCATTCTAAAGCTTTTGTTGAGTCATCTTCTTGATAACCCTAGTTTCCAAGATACATGCTTGTCTTGCCTTCAAGCTTTGAACGATTCATCATTGAGGCATCAAGAGGAACTAGGACTCATGTTTAGAGCTAAGTATTTGTTGTATTATTTATTTGATCAATTACTTGTGTATTTTTATGATTTATTTCATTGTATTTGAACGAGTAAGAAGACCTAGTGTTAGGTCTTGTAATTGAGTGGTATCCTTGGTGTAGAATGTGTAAAGCCACTTGTGTAAACGTAGTTTACTAGGATTAGTTCTTGTTATCCTTAGGATTGAGGTGAGAGAGTGCTCTCGGTAGGAAGACGGAGACTTCCGGATGTGGAAGTGCCTTCGGTGTGAGAGCAGAGGCTCTCCGGTGAAAACGTCCTCGTTGTAAAGGAAACAAGATAATCTAGTAAAACTAGTTTGGAAATCTTAAGCGGGGTGCTTAGGTAGTGGAGTAGGCATTGGGGCTGAACCACTATAAATTTTTGTGTTAGCATTGAAATATTGTTTGTATTGATTGCATTATTATTATTGGTTCTGTATTTAGTCGTCGAATTATAAATTGCCTAAGTAGTTTAAGAAAATGATTAAAATCGAATTAGGCAAATAGATTTAGTTAACACACTATTCACCCTCCCCCCCCTCTAGTGTGGCCATTTCACCCAACAAAATCCCGTGACGTGGAGTTTCAAGAAGGGGATTCAGTCTTCTTGAAGGTGTCCCTTATGAAGAGGGTTGTACGCTTTGGGAGGAAGGGAAAGTTGAGCCCCATATTCATCAGGCATTTCCTTATCCTGCGGCGTATAGGAGCAGTTGCTTATGAGTTGGCTCTACCGCCTAACATGGATCGAGTGCATCCTGTCTTCTATGTCTCCATGCTTAAGCGATATGTTCGAGATGAGTCCCATATTCTAGATGTTGCCGCAGTGGAGGTCGATCAGGCCATTTCTTATTAGGAGCAACCTTTAGAGATCCTAGACAAGCAGGTGAGGAAGTTGAGATCCAAGAAGGTCCCCTTTGTGAAAGTTTGTTGGGAGCACCACTCAGGACAGGAGGCTACTTGGGAGGTCGAGCAGGATATGAGAGAGAAGTACATGTTCCTTTTTGATGTCGAGGTGCGCTTCTCTTGTTCATCTCAAACTTCGAGTACGAATTTTCTTTAAGGGAGGAGGAATTGTTATGCCCATAAATCCTAAAATAATATTTTGTTCCTCGGCAGGGGACAGTGGGCCCTAGTTAGTGCGGATTGGCGTAGAGTCGCGAAATTTAATTCAGATAAACTTTATATATGGGAAAAAAATTTAGGAAAAATATATTTATTTTATTTCTATGATTTAACATACTAGGATGATAAATGGTCTCGATACGAATTTAACGGTTCAATCGAAACTCGAATCGGAGTTAGAATGAATTAGTTATGAATTAGTTATGAATTTTAGAAGTTGGGCGAATAAGTGAGGACGTTTTGGTAATTTGGGCCAGCCATAGCCCATAAATAACCAAAGGGGGGCGCACGGCTGCTGTTTCCAGCCGCACGCCACCCAAGAGACAGAGAGGGAGAGGAGGCAACACCAAGAGGAAGGGGAGCCGTCGGAGCAAGGATTTCACGAGTTCGTCGGTGTTCAACCTAGGAAGATCCTCTGCTTCTTCTTCCTCCCCGATTTCTCCAAAAAGGTGAGTGGTTCTAGCCTTCTTTTCCCCCAATTTCCTCATATATGCTGCCGCCCCTATGTCACGGGAAATTTTTCATTTTCGTTGGGTTTTTCATGAATCGAATTGGATAATTGTATCGAGATTTATATCGTGAACGCAACGGCTCTATCGGATTGATTTTTGGGTGATTGGTCGCCCCTTTTCCTTGCTGTGCCACCCCTCTTCCCCCTTGTTTTCTTGATGATTTCTTGTGAATTCTTGATGGTTGTTGGGGTTTCTTGGTGGTTATTTGAGATCTTGAGGAAAGAAGGAAGATATGGTGGAATTAAGGTGTGTCACCCCCTTTAGAGGGTCCTTAAGAACCCTAGGGTAGCCGAGCACCCCAAAAATGATATTTTTATAAATTTATACATGTTTTTACACCTAGGAAATATACTTTAGGGTATGTTGGATAGATTCCTAATAGTATAATCATTGTAGGAATCTATACTTAGAGAATTGAAACCCTAGGGACACCTAGAGACGCTAAGACCTAAACTTAACTATCGGAAGGGCCGACCCTAAGAACACCTAAGGGGGCCGAACCCTCCTAGCCCCTAGGGCACTTGGGTGGGGAAGGTAGGCTGACCTTTGGTAGTCGGTTAGGGTCTTCAAGGGAAGGTTACATTGTATAGGATTGCTAGGTGGTGATACTCTATCTTTTAGGGCTTCCTATATGTGTTTTCCCTTCTTTTTATTCTATGCTTTAGACGTGTGGTTGTGAATTATGACTTCTGAAGGTGGAGGATGAGGCATATATCATACCCTTATTTACGTGTTGATAGCACATTATAATTATGTTGTTATAACTGTGTGTGTGGTGATGTGATATGCTTGTTGCATTTCCCGAAAGCCTCGCTGGTGAGGGGAGGGTATGCCCCAAAGAGATAGTGTTGACCTTATTCCAAATATCCGGCTGGTGAGGGGAGTTCATACCCCCAAAGAGACAGTCCGGAGACCCGACCGGTGAGAGGAACGTATGCCCAAACGAGATTGATTGGAAAAGCCGTGTTGGTGAGGGGAGAGCATACCCCAAAGAGACGACACTAGCTTGGTGGTAGATCGGGGGCCACGTCGACTACCTACCATCTGTGGCGATGAGGACCGACAGGTCCGGTTGAGCATGTGGATGATTGCATTGATTAGGATGATTGTGCTGTTAAAGTAAATGCTCAAAATCAAATTATGCTTCTTATTCTTATGCTTACTTATATGCTTTTGATTATGCATTATGATGATATTGTGGTGAAACTAAGGGCTGATCTACTCACTAAGTCCCAGTTGGACTTACCCCTAACATTTATTGTTTTGCAGTACTTGAGCTAGATTAGAGAGGCACTGAGGTGTAGTAGCGCGGCTGATGGCAGCAGGGCAGCGGGTCTCGTGACATGTCGTGGTCGAGGGGGATACCCGAGTTATTTTTATTTCTTTGAGTCATTGAGTTATGTCGACTCGGTTTATTTATTTCCGTACTTTTATTACTTGAGGTGTCTTGTTTAGTAATTAAACTTTTGAAACCGATTTGAACATTTATTATTTATTGAGTTGTGGTGTAGAGTTTTCTTGAAAATAAATGTCTTTTATAAATTCTTGAAAAGTTATTAAGTGTTCAGGTCTGGTCTTGTTGTTATGTGGTTTGGTTTAGTTTAGGCTTCGAGGTACATGGCGTACCCTAGCCGATCATACTGGATTTGGGGTGTGACAGAAAAATAATGGGTCGGCACGACCCGACCCATTTAGCCCGATACCACTAAAAAATATTTAAAATCGGATTTAAACCCGATAATTAACAAATTTTTGACCCGCTAATATGTGATCTGAAGTGTTTTATCGTGCTATCGAGCCTTATCGGGTCAGCCATATAACGGCCCGAACCTGATTTTTTTCGTGCTGGGTCAAGTCGGGCGATCGGGCCGGGCCGAAATCTGACACCCCTATATCAGACAAGGACAAAATTACTAGACCTAGATATGAAAATGTAAGTTACAAGTATAATTGCAACTTCCATTTGCGGCCAACCAAGCGCTTGCAAATATAAGTTATAACTCTACTTGTGGGCAACCAAACAGTAGATTGCAAATTCTATTCGTAGGCATTTACTTTTGCATGCACATACATTTTGCAGCAGTTGCACTTGCGGGCAACCAAACGCTCCCTAAGTGAAGTAACCTTATATAGGCTTTACATGAAATTTTGATAACTCTTAAATACTTGGTAATTAACTAAAAATTACCCACTGGCACTACTAACATGATAATTAAATATAATTAAAGGATAACTATAAGGCTTGGTCAACCAAGCCTTGCCTATATCTCTGAAGTGGTGTTGCATTATTTTCAACACTCCCCCTCAACACTAGCTTCACCATCTAAAGCTTTTTGATCATCATCTTTCCCTTGTGTATATCTCTTTTGTCTTTTTCATTTCTTATCTTTTTCATCTCATGTGCTCTTCACAGAGACCCGACGAGACTTCTTTCATTCTCCGTGCTCTTCACGAGGACTTGGCGAGACTTGTCTCATGTGCTTTCCATGGGACCCGACGAGGTTGTCCCCTGTGCTCTCCATGGGACCGAACAAGATTGTCATGTGCTCTTCACGAGAATTCGATGAGATTATCTTTTTTTTCTCCATCTCTATTCCTCTGGGCAATGACTGCTTATGAAAACACAAGTCGAAGAACTATTGTTGAAGAAGAAGCGGGGTCAATTGGTACTTCTTCCACGATCACGATCTTCCTTATATTGATATCAATGTGATATGTTCTTAAAACGAGAGGGGGCGTGGAGGAATGGAGAAGCGACCTGCTTTCAAAAACCTTGGGCCCGCTGGGATGAGGAAAAGATCTTCCACTTTTTCTTCACGTCTCGTTGCAATTTTTGACCCGATCAAAATAAAAGGTAGGGCCGTGGAATTAATTCTTTCCTTCCTAGCTCTCTTTTGCTTCTTTTGCTGCAAAATCTTTTTTTAAGGTGGGGCCCGATCTCTTTATCTCCTGTGGTGGATCTCAATTTATTTCCTCTTTATGTCTTCTACGTGGCTGCAAATCATCAAGCTCCGTCTCTGTTGATTTCAAATCAACGACGACACAAGCGGAGGAGTCGCTCATGACGATGCAACGAACATGGGAGCGTATTGCAGCAATCCTGGTGGTGTGTACCCGGCCAGGACGCGAGACGGGTGCCACTGACCTTCTCTGTGCGGAAGTTGCAACTCCTATTTTGACGAAGGTGATCTAGCTCCTTGCTCGGTCTTGTAGAGGGAGGGTGTGTCGGTGATGGATCAAAGGAATTAAACAACAGATATTAGGAGGATGAGTACCTCCTCCACCTTAATTTCTCCAATCCGTTGGCGAGACCTGCAGTAGTTGTGGCGTCTCTTCCGTCGCCTAGCTCACGTTCGCACTCGTCTCACCCTCAAACGCAGTCGAGATTTGGAGCTGATGTAGATAAAGAGGGTGTCAATTATCCCGTCGACTTCCTCTATTCAAAACAGAGCCCCCTTGTGCCTTCTTTCCACACGAAACACTGCTTTCTTCGATTGTACGTTGCAGGCATTCCTTCCCACGTGAGCCGCGCACGTTGTGGGGTGTTCACGTCGGCCTGGCTAATGCCTTGCTCAGAATGGATATGATGTCAGCCATGCTACTGGAGCTATGCTCTTCTCTTCTCTTTATCTTCTCTTTCTTCGTCTCTTTTATTCCCTGTCCATGGGACCATCCCCTGTGCTCTTCACAGGGACATGATGAAATCTTCTTTCGCTTTCTTTTGCATACCGTTTGAATCTCCTGTAACGATAATATTTAGCTTTCTCTCCCTCTAAATTCTCTCTACATGGCAAACTCTTCCTCTTCGACAATCGTGCACTCTCTCGTATTGGCTCTGATACCAATTGTTGAACTTAAAACGAGAGATGCATTGATTGATAAAATAAAATAGTCTTATATGAGCTTTATAAGATATTTTGATAATAACTAAAGATTTGGTAATTAATTGATAATTATCCACTATGTTAACTTAATAAATAAAGATAATTAGAATATAACTACAAGATTTGATCAATCAAGTTTTGCCGACGGCGAAGTGATATTATATTATCTTCAATATTTCGGATCTACCTATGCACAGCACTTGCCTAATTTTAACCTAAAGTGGATGTAGATATATTCCTCGTAAACATGACCCAATCTAGCTAAAAGGGTCATTTCATTCAAATTCGATCCGAATTGGCTTTTATGGTAAAAAAAATAAATCAGGTGCGGGTCAAATTTGATTTGATTTGATTCGATATATATATATATATATATATATATATATATGAATAATCAAAAACAGCAACTTTTATTTCTCTCATAGTTAACAGTGTCCAACTTTGTGTCATATCCTTCCTTTCCCTACACTGCATGTGTCCTTAGCTTCTGTTCCTACGCGTAGGAACACAATTCCAATGGGTTTGGAAATGTCCCCTCATACAATTCATTATTCGTCCAACAAATATCACCTACTTAATTAATTATTTCACGTCCTATACTAGGTATATTTTTTATCAGCGATTTTCCATAATTCAAATTATGGAAAGAAAAATTCACACCTATATTTTAGGCTTCAAATTTCTTCAATTCTAAACATAAAATTTTGAATTTCCACTTTATCTCCCATCAAAATTTGACATACATATATATATATATATATATATATATATATAAATTAAAATCTATTTTTTTCAAAACTCGACAATGCATTGAATATTTTTGCTCAAAGTTTATAAAATTAAATTTAAATTAAAAATAAATAAATAATTATCCAAAATATTTTTTATAGACTCTATCATATTTTTTTATATATTATATATATAATTAAATCAAATTTTATTTTTTATAATTATAAAATTATTATAAACAAAAGTCTCTAACTGATTAGATATTTTTGTCAAAAGTCTATAAAATTAGTTTAAATTAAAAATAATAAAATATTTTTATCCAAAATAATTTTATAAACTCTACCGCATCTTTTATATTATATATATATATATATAAATTAATTTTATTTTTTTATAATTATAAAATTATTTTAAACAAAAGTCTCTAACTACCTAATTAGAAACTTTGTCCAAATTCTATAAATTTATTTTTAAATTAAAAATAATAAAATACTTTTTGTCCAAAATATTTGTATAGTCTACTGATTAAAAAATAAATATTTTATCCAAAGTCTCTAATAGCTTCATAATTTTTTTAAAAATAAATTTTAATTCATGAAATAATTTTTTTATGTACAAAAGAGGTATTATGATCCCAAAAAATATTTTACGTTAAAAAAATTTAAAATTTAAAATTTAAATTTAGTTTTATAGATTTTGTGCAAAGAGTTTAAAAATATATTTTTTAGATTTTAAGATATATTTTTATCAAAAAATTATTTTATAAATTACAATTATATATATATATATACCAAATTTTCTAACTAATTATCGACTTTAGCTCATGAGTAAAATGAGTATATGAAGCACTAAATTTTAAGATCGAGCTTTCTTATATTTTTCTAGTCATGGTTTATTAAGATCTCGACTTAGTTATATGCTTGCATATATGTTTTAATTGAATGGGAATTCATGCTAGTCTATTATGGTCACTTTTTTATTTATTGTATATGTTTCATTTACTTACTAATATGATATCTTATGTACCTTTCAACAAATATGATTAAAAATTTCAATGCTATAATTTATATGTAAAAAAATGTTATAAATAGACAAAATAAAACCAACAAGACCAAATAAATAATATATAAACTGCTCCTACAATCATAATTAATTATGACCAAGTATTCTGTAACGGGCCATTTAGTTGATACAAAATCATAGTTGCATGAGAAGTAAAGATAGATAAATTAAAATAGAAAAGATTTTATTTGTTAATGAAGTTCCACTTCCCATGACAAGTAAGAAGTCTACTTCTTGAGAATCTACCTTTGTGGTGCGGAGAGAAAACACGATAGAAAATGATGAAAAAAATAGATTTTAAAACTCTATAAAAGCACTATGAAAACCAACGATCCCTTTAACCACGATAAAAAATTCGGAAGAAATGAAAGGGGCAGAATTTTTTATCTTAGTCGGAAAGGAAGAAAAGTTGCTCTGATCCCAAATTGAGACGTACACACTCACGTCCTCCAAAAAGTCCACACCAAGCGGCCTTGCAGCTTTGGAAAACTCCTTTCCCGGGCAGCGATCATACAGGGCTCGTTGTGGCTCAACAGACACACTTTGCAACCTCTGATATGCACCAAGAAGGGATCGACCCTTCTACCAAGGACCCGAATAGCAAGGAGGGGAGAAGGCGGTGATAATTCAAGAATTGAATTCACGAGAATAAAAAGTACCTTGTTGGAATTTGCGGACTCCTCCAAAACTCTAACTTGGCAGCGAATTCCAACGACGTAACACCGACGAATCTCCTTGTGGTTTGCGGCAGTGGGAGAGGGAGAGAAGTGAGGCTCGACTTTTCTCCAAATGAGGTTGGTTCAAGATTTTAGCTAAGGGGGGTCAGCCACAACCTCAAGCTCCTTTTATAGGTAGTTCCAAACCACCTAGGTCAGCTAGGTGTAGCCGACCTCTTCAAATGATGAGGTCGGCTACCATAGCCAAATATATCAAGATGAGACTCGACATTTGAATGGTTGGCCTCATCTCACCTCAAATATAGGAGTCCACCGATTGAACCTTGACCACGTCATCCCGGCTTGGTCATAGCTCGACTCAAGGGGTCAAAACCCTTGACTATAGTCGACTATTCAAAATAGCCAACACCCACCATCTTGACTCAACCGACCTCATCAAATGAGGTCAGGTGTAACCCTAATCAATGGTCGGGCCCATCTCATGAATATCTGACCTTGTGTTGGTTGAGTCACATCGCGTTCCGGTCCCTACTAATAAGGGTTTCGAGGAACTCTTTCTTCGAGTACTTGTGGTTCATTCAAAAGGAGAACCCTTCCCCACTGTTGTCTGTAATACAAGTATAGTGATTGTGTCACAGCATGTCCGTGCTAGCATACATCGATTGTCGCATCTAAGTTTTATCTCATGAAACTCATTACGAGGATAGCATATTTGTGTGTGACCCATTGGGCCCCATACTAAATTGGCAGTGAGTCATGCACATGCAAGTGTTCTTAATTCGATAGAACGTCTTCTATTCGAATTTTCACTATCCTCCATTAAATCCCTTTAATGTGATCGTGCGATCATCTCGTGATCGTAACTTAACTTACAAGTCAAGGTTGACGTCTAACAAAGTATCATGACTACCCGAATAGTGTGAGGTTCAATTACTAGGGATCGAACGTCCTTCAGTGATTAGTTCTCGCGCAATCAAATCCTTCGGTTACACAATGTCCCGAATGTGGCTAGGGTATGGAAGATATGTCAAATCCTAGTACTAATTCATATGCAATCCACTCTCTCAAATCGTCGTCTAAACGATAAAAAGTCAAAAACCCTTTTCCAACTTTCATATCCACTTTGACCAGAGATTTCTGGAGACGACATTTGCTGTAATACATAGGACATTCTCTTCTCTTTCTAGGAGTAATCAATTCCTTGTTGGTTGCTCACCCACCTCCATGAAAATCTCACTATGTCCAGAGTATCTGGCGCACGTCTCTGTGAGCCATGATAGGGAATGCACTAAAGCGATAGGTCGTCAATTACAAGGTGACCATAATAACCTCAGGTCCGAGGATTACTTGCACCTACTATCACCTAATGAACATCCTATTGACACTCAACTAAGAATTTCATTCGGCGTTCCTCGAGCGTGTTTGTTCAGTGAACTCATTCTTCAATAAGCACCTACACTTGTACATTAATGACACATCATAGGTAATTGTGAGATTAGTTATCTCCTACGATAGGGCATGTATCAATTATACTAGTCTTATCGGAATCACTAATTCCCTATCGGTGATCCTACGACTAGGAATATTTTTGAACCGATGCCTCTACATTCTACGTCTCACTGGCATGATCTCATCATGATCCTAGAATCATCACCCTGGTTTATGGGATTCATCATAATCTATTAACAGTTAAATATGCAACACATGACGAAAAATTATCTCATTTTATTCATTACCCTTGAATAGTCCCTCAATACTTCAACATGTGATTGGCTTGATGACACTATTCCTTTCAATCTCAAGAAGTTCTACTTCCAAACTAATAAAAATTCATAACACTCAATATTAGATAAAAACCAATAGAAAAACCTAAAGTTTTAAAAAAGAAATCAACAAGAACGGATGGTCTTTCACTTTGATACTATAAATTGATGTGGTTGAGGAGAAAACAAATAATAAATAATAGGTATACGCGTAGTTTCTTTTTGGGTAAATTATACGAAACTCCCCTCAACTATAGGCTATGTGTGCAAGACCTACCTAAACTACCAAGTGTACATATAACCCCTCCACTACTGTAATACCCAAAAATTTCTAATTTAAATTTTGTTGATTTAGCAAGCCGGTTCGGGGACGCGCCTAGATGAGTCGCGAGCGAGATCGCCGCGATTAGAAGGTATGGCCAGGTATATAATAAAATTTAAGACTTTAAATTTTGTGCTATTATAATTAAAATTAGATGTTGGATTCATGTTGGGGTAGAACCAAGTTCGCGGGTTCAATCGGGGCTCGATTCGAATACGGGTTGAGTCGGCTAGAGAACTAAAGTGATGAGGGCATTATTGTCAAAAATAAATAAAACCCTCTCCCCTAGCTGCCGTACGGCTCAAGAGGAACCGCACATGGATCAAGGTGGGCGAGAGGAGGGAGAGAGCAAGAGGGCGGCGCCGGAGCTTGGTATCGTCGTCGGAGATCGGCAACGTCTTCATCTCATCCTTTTCCCTTCAAATCAAAGGTGAGTGGTTGTAGGTTTATTGTTTGGGGAGGCTTGTGTTGGTCGAACCCCTTGGATTGAAATTGTGAGGTTTTCTTCGTTCATTTCTTGGACAATTCCTTGTTGGATCTTATGGTTTCTCGTTCTCGATTCTTCCTCATATTTTTGACGATATTTCTTGGGGTTTTCACGGTGTTTTCCTTGACGGTTAGGGTCGGCCGACTATAAAAAAATTAGGAGAGGTCATGTCGATATTTTCTTTAAATTTTAGACTTGCTAGAAATCATAAATCTACAAGATTAAGATGCATGCTCACCTAAGGAAATCTAGGAGAACTCTATACTCTTGAAAATCGCATGTTATCCTCGTCTGGTCGCTGGCCCGATCGACCAACTGAGCGACCGCCGCAGCGACCGGAGCTCTCTGTGTGTTCTGGGCGCGGTTCGATTGATTGGCCGGTCGATCGAATTTGGAGAATTAGCCTTTTCTTGTTGTTTTCTTCTTGCGAACCTTGTTTCCGGGTTCCGGTTGCAGGTTAATTGCAACCATAACATTGGATGTCATGCTAAATTAATTTATGATGGTAGTAATTATCCCTAAAAGTGCCAAAGATGGACTCATATCTACAATAATTATCACTTAGCAACAATAGATAATTATTTGAGATTAGGTGACATGTAGAATATAAGGTTTGATGTACCCTACTCGTAGAGGACAGTGGATGTTAGAGATTAAATATTCAACTTCAACCTAGACATCACAAGTAGGGACATGAGATTTTTAATGCATACTTGATAGTCACACCTCACACCCATAGCTGAGGGGTAGAATTATGGGGTCTGACTGATGGAGCCCCGGGGAAAGGGGGCTAGGTACAGGCGCATGCCTGCATTATGAATGAGGAGGAAATCCATATTTGTAATGTGTATTATGTACCATGATTATAAGGCTGGTCGAGGCCGATTATTGCACATACGACTGGTCGAGGTTGAGAATAACCCATGATCATCCGATTGGTTGAGGTCGAGATTTGATCACTTTAATGTGGCTGGTCGAGGTCGCTTATGATTTATGATGCATGGTTGGTCGAGGCCGAGTGGTATCTATATGATATAGCCTGTTTGAGCCAAATGTATTTCTATGTGCAGGTAGGCCAATGGGCCGTTTTCTATGTGTGATATATGGGTCGTGGAGACCGAATTATTATGTTTTGTGAAAGGCCAGATATGGCCGAATGTTGAGCTTTTGCAAGTGGGCCGATTGGCCATGTTTTATATAAAATCCCTGACATGATATCTATATTGATTATGTTGATTATATAATGGGAATTTGGTGGAGGTTCAATACAACCACTCACTGAGTTCCTTTTTGGACTCATGGTTGTTTGTTTTGCACAGCTTGACCAGTGAGTTAGGCTATTGGACGTGGCTCGACTAGAGGAGCAAATGACACCGATGATCTCGTAGCAGACTAGTTTAGGAGTCGTAGTAGAGTTGGCTTGTCTTTCATTTTCATGCATAGGGTTCTTAGTTGAGTTATGGAGTCTGTACTTTTAGTGATTTAGAACCATTTCATTTGAAAGAGTATTTGTTCCACTTAATTGCTTTTATCTGTCATCTATATATGCCCATATAGTGGTATGCATGAGGTTAGGCTTCGGGGTATTTACACATACCCTAGTCGATCACGTGACAATGAGTTGGGGTGTGACAACTACATTAGTTATTCGAATAACCCCCGTCTGTTAGCCCTCCGTCAAAACAAGGCCAAGTGACAGATAATATTTGATACTAATGTGCTCAGAACCCCCCTCCACCACCAGCACTCTCCACCTCATCCCAAGGCCATGACTTCTTCGACTACCCATCCCTCATATATTGGATGAATGTCCACATTAGAAGGGGGGTTGAATAGTGTGTATGTACTTTTACGATTAATCTAATTCTTTTTCGGTTTTAATCAACTCAACTATCCGATTCAAGTTTCTTGATTCTTAGTGCGACTAGATGCAACCACAATTATATTAAGCACAAGTAAGAATCAAATTAAGCAATCAATATAGTAATGCAAACAAGAAATATATAGTGGTTCGGCCAACACCACCTACTCCACTACCTTGGCTCCTCACCAAGGATTTTTTAACCTTAACACTTTATAGATTGATAGTTTTTCTAAGAATACAGTGATGACTTATCCCTCAACCCTAGAGGCGAGCCTTAACACCTATTCTCTAGCAAAAATAATATAAGCCGATGGGAGGAGGCCAAAAACAAGATACCAAAGTGTTTACATGCACACCTTGCAAGCTACCCTTAAAATCGATACAAAGCAAGATGAAAATAATATAAATGAAGCTTAAATGTAAAACAATACTTGATGAAGCTCCAATGTGTCTCCTCCGAGCACTTCAAGACTTCGAGTATGAATTTCTCGGCGAAATCAACGCTTAATGAAGTGAGGAGGGATTAGGGAACAAGATCACTCTTTTAAGCTCAAAAACACTTAGGATGAACTCTATTAAGATCAAGAGAGGGTAGGAGATTGTTATGAGATTCCTATATATAAGCCAATGGGAGGAGGCCAAAAAGACCCGTTGCAACGAGCAAAAAATCGCCCATTGCAAACGCCCAATTGCTCGTCGGTCGATCGTCGGTCGACCGACCGAGCGACCGCTCGAGCGACCGAAGCCCACTGTGCAATTTGTGCTTCGTTCGGTCGATCGAACTTAGGAACATGCTAATTTTTCTATTTTTCTTCTCGCGCACTTCATTCCCAGGTTCTGTCTTCAGATTTTGACTTCGAACCTATTACAAATAGGTTGACTTAATGCCTTAGAAGAATTTTACAATCATTTCAAAGTTCTAGACCTAACTTCCGACTCGATCGCCTCTGAAACCGTCGATACTTGAATCTAGCAATTTTTACGTAACTTTCCGACGAACTTCGTGTGTGTATCAATCGCTTAACCTGAGATCAAATACTTGATAAACTCATTAGAATAAGTTTATTATCATCAAAATCAAGATGAACACCAAGGTTGAAAACCTTAGGCCAATAATCTTTCCCTTTTTGATGATGACAAACTTCGTAATAAATGCATTAAGAAATATATCAACAAGCATAGCATTTTATCAAGTGAATGTATAATGCTCCTATCAACATGCATATCTAGAATAAACTCCCCCTAACTATATGCATGTCTATGTCTAGATTCTTCTCCCCCTTTTGACATCAATCAAAAAGGGCCTAAGTTAAGCATTTCTAGGCATCCCTTAAGTTACCCAATGACAAGTTATACATGTTATCAAGAAATTTTGGAATAATAAGCACAGGGATATAGATATGTCAAGAGAGTTATAAACAATCAACTATGAAATATCCAAAAAGCATTTACTTGATAAAGACAAAGTTTCCGATTTTTGATAAGGATGAACTCAAAATCACATAAAATTGAATTCTTCATGAAACTTTTTCAGCGAAAACTAGATTCTTTAGGCAAAGTGCAAAAATAAGAATTTTCCAGAAATTAATTTTTTGCATGCTTCAATAAATCGCCGAAATTTCATACTTCAAGTTTTATCGACAAATACTCATTTTTCACAATAATTTCTAATTTTGATCAAACTTGTATATGACTAAGATATGATCATTCTAATCATGTATACAAAGTTTGAATTACTAGAAAGAGTCTCAAAGATTACTCAAATGACTTGATACAATTTCGATCAAGAATTAACATGATATATCAAAAATTATCTACAAGTTATTTTACTAAATACTCATGAATTTTCATATAGACACAATCAAGTACTTTATCATGAGCAAGGTGCGAGAGTTTTTACATGCTTTATGAGGTATCATACTACATTGTGCAAAGATGAAACTACTACCTCATAGAATTTTCAAGTATTTAGCATGTGTTCTCTAAAAACATTTGCCTCCTAATCAATACTCAACTTGCAAGTAATTGAATCATAAATAGCACAATAGATATTTTCTTACTTAGCAAGTTCATAAACTAGATAGCAAATGAAAGTCAAGTTTATTTCTCAAAAGTCAAGTTTTGCTAACTAGTGGAGATTCATTTTTCAAAATACAACCAAAATTGAAATCAAAATGAATCAAGGATATCTCAAGAAGTGAAAATATTTTAAAATCAAGATCTCAAACCCTTCCTTAGGTTGAAAACCAACACGGCTACAATTAGCCAAGGTTTCAAAACCAAAAGTTGCATAGACCCATTATAGGTCATAAATGGCCTCCAAGGAGACCGAAAATAAAATGAAACGTTCAAATTCAAACTTGATACCACAAAGATATCAAGCAAAGATAAACCCGTGGTGAATCAAGTATCAATGACTACTAAATAAAGCACATTCACAAGTCATCACACTCCAATAGTAATGTAGGCAAGAATAGAGTTAGGAGTTGATACCGATCACATTTGTCACGAAGTTGCAATCGAATTTATTCATCTTTCTTTAATTCCCAAGCAACTTCAAGCCATCAATGTGTATTCATTTGAATGAATTATCTCCCCCTACATTTAAGCATGAAAACTTTGGTACCCAAATTTTTTTAAATCCTTAGGGGTTAGAAGCTTTTGGAACCCAAAGTGATTTAGCATTGGGGTTCCTTTTTAAAACACAATCCCTAACCATATATATGTCCATACATGTCACAACAAAAATAATGACCTTCAAATTTAATAGAAGTATTATGATGGACATGAATGTGTGGATGAGCATGTGAAGATACTTAGAAAATTTTGCATAAGAGGAATGGGCGCGCGTACATATTTTTCATTTTCTCATTTAATGAAAGTAACTCATTTTTTAATCATAGCATGCCAACATTCAAATTTTCAACTTGTGAGCATAATAAGGTATTTTCAATTTTCAATGAGTCATTCATATTTAGTAAATCTATAAAAAAAAATTCTAATAAATTTTTATCATTTTCTAGGATTTCAACCTTCATTCTTGACTCATTACAAGGAAACAAAAGATCATCATTTTCTTGTTCTAGCAATTTATTTTCCTTTTTAAGTTCCTTGAATCTTTTTCTAACAATATTAAATTCTTCATACATATGCTCAATTTTATTTTCTAATTCTACTTGAGTAAAAATATTATCACCTATAGTGATAGTGGGTACGACATTGTCCTTTGTCATGAAACAAAGATTTGCATTTTCCCTTGTATTTTCTTCCCCACTTGGAGGTGATGATGACTCAATTTCATCCCAAATGGCCATTAGTGTTTTCTTCTTCATCCTTCCTCTTTTATCTTTCTTTGAGGATGATGGGGAGGTGAGCTTGGACTTAGGACAATCGCTCTCCAAGTGTCCGAGCTTGTTGCATTGGAAGCACATATATATGTCTATCTTTGTCATTCTTCTTCTTGAAAGGCTTTCCCATAAGCTCCATCAACATCCTTCCAAGGTGAACCATATCTTCTTGGTACTCGCATTCTTTATTCTCCGATGATGATGACGAGGTCCTATCATCATATGATGATTTTAAGGCAATGTTCTTGCCTTTGGAGGCATCTTCCTCCCTTTTTGCCCTCATATGGATCTCATGCATGATTCATGAGGGATCTAATGAGTTCGGTGAGCTTCATGGTGCCAAGATTCTTGGCCTCCATGATAGCAACCACATTTGGCTCCCATTCTTTGGGAAGCGATCGAAGTAGCTTCATCACTTTTTCTTCCTCTTGTATGTCTCTTCCAAGGTTAGTCAAAGCATTCACAATATTTTGAAAGTGATCATATATTTCATCTATGATCTCATGAGCATGCATTTGAAAGAGTTCATAATCATGCATAAACAAATTAATTTTAGACTCTTTGACTTGGGAAGTTCCCTCATGAGTAGTCTCTAAAATATGTCAAATTTCAAAAGCGGATTTGCAACATGATATTCTATTAAATCCATTTATAGATAAACCAATGTAATGCATTCATTGTTTTGATATTTGAATTAAACAATTTGATCTCATCTTGAGACCAATCATACATGTTTTTAGAGGGTAGTTCATAGTCAACATAAATAGTTCTCCAAGCATCTAATCCTAGGGATTGCAAGAAAATACTCATCCTAGTTTTCCAATAAGGATAATTGTTTCCGTCAAAAAGAGGGAGTGCATGAGTTGAAAACCATTGACCTAGTGTGATACTAGAAGCCATAAGTGTAGGTTAGATGGTTAAACCTAAGCCCTACAACCTTGCTCTGATACCAAATGTTGGATGAATGTCCACACTAGCTAGAATGGGGGGTTGAATAGTGTGCATCTACTTTTATGATTAATCTACTTCTTTTTCGGTTTTAATCAACTCAACTACCCGATTCAAGTTTTTTGATTCTTAGTGCGACTAGATGCAATCACAATTATATTAAGCACAAGTAAGAATCAAATTAAGCAATCAAGATAGCAATGCAAATAAGAAATATATAGTGGTTCGGCCAACATTGCCTACTCCACTACCATGGCTCATCACCAAGGATTTTTAATCTTAACACTTTATAGATTGATAGTTTTTCTAAAAATACAATGAGGACTTATCCCTCAACCCTAGAGGCGAGTCTCAACACCTATTCTCTAGCAAAAACAATAATCTATAAGACACCAAGGTGTTTACACGCATACCTTGCAAGCTACCCTTCAAATCGATACAAAGCAAGATGAAAACAATATAAATGAAGCTTAAATGTAAAACAATACTTGATGAAGCTCCAACGCATCTCCTCCGAGCACTTCAAGACTTCGAGTATGAATTTCTCGATGAAATCAACGCTTGACGAAGTAAGGAGGGATTAGGGCACAAGATTACTCTTTTAAGCTCAAAAACAATTAGGATGGACTCTATTAAGATCAAGAGAGTGTAGGAGACTATTTTGGGACTCCTATATATAAGCCAAGGGGAGGAGGCCAAAAAGACTTATTGCAACGGGCAAAAAATCGCTCGTTGTCGACGCCCAGTCGCTCGTCGTTTGATCGTCGGTCGATCGATCGAGCGACCGCTCAATCGATCGAAGCCCACTGTGCGATCTAGGCTCCGTTCGATCGATCGATCGGTCGACCGAACCTGGGAACATGCTGATTTTTCTTCTCGCGCACTTCGTTCCCGGATTCCATCTTCAGGTTTTGACTTCGAACATATTACAAATAGGTTGACTTAATGCCTTAGAAGAATTTTACAATCATTTCAAAGTTTTAGACCTAACTTCCGAAACCGTCGATGCTTGATTCTCGCGATTTTTTCGTAACTTTTTGACGAACTTCGCGTGCATATCAACCGCTCAACCCGGGATGAAATACTTGATAAATTTATTAGAATAAGTTTGTTATCATCAAAATTAAGATGAAGACCAAGGTTGAAAATCTTAGGCCAACATCATCTACCTCGACTCCTCCACCCTGCCCTTCCCTTAGACTCCACTGTCGTTGCCGCCGCCTCCTCCTCCTCCACTACCCTCCACTAACTGCCAACAAGTAGGCCAACTCAACATGGCTGCTATGTCAATTGGAGGTGTTGGATCAGTAGAAAAGGTGGATCCTTCTCTCTTTTCCTCAAATAATGTGTGTATTTGATTAGGCGGCTGTCTCCTCCTCCTCCCCCATTCTAAAAGATGTTTCACATATTAATTAGACTTCTTTTTTCTTCTCATATATTAATGCATTCTGAAAGATATTTTCAAATTAATTATCATCCTTCCAAGAAGGGGGAAGAAGAAGGAAATATTGAGGAAGACCACTGACTCAGTTCTTCAGGTGTCGGATGGGGGTTCTGCGAACAGATGACTTCAAACGTTAACTTATTAACGGGAGGACTAACGACGGGGGGTTATTCAAACAACCAATGTATTGGAGGGGGATTTTATGCACACTTGGTAGTTTATGTAGGTATTGCACACATGACCTATAGTCGAGGGGGATTCTGTATAATTTACTTTTTCTTTTGTGTGTGTGTAATTTATAGGCTAAACTCAGTCAAACCCCTAACTATAGTGTCTAGAAATTTTTGTTAATTTTTTATTAACTATTTTTTATAATACCTAGTTATATTTATTAACTATTTTATATAAGACATGTAATATATATATATACACACTGTTATATATAATTAATGAATAATATAATTGTATATTTTTGTATTCTAAAGTATATATAATACTTTGATCTGACGATGTGACCACATCATGTTGATAAACTATGACGCAAGTTTGAAGCAAAATATCTTGTATTAAGTTTTTTTTATATTCTATAAATATATGAATACATAATTATTTATTTTATAAGTTCGCTAGACTTGACCCGAACATCAACTAACTATGTATTAAGAGCACATAGGATTCTATCTCCCACACTCAATATAATGGCTAGTTGAACCATGCTAGCTAGTTCCACATTGATGAAGAGGGCAGGCATCCAGCACATATCTCAAACAAAGGGATTTGGGCCTAATTAGATCCCGACGAAAGTATGGGACCTCATTGACATATAATCAATTGTCGAGTAGCAAGAGGCATCTCATACTATGTCTTAAAACCGTATATTTAAGGTCAAGGGCTCAGTGGCCCACCATATAAGCGGGCCAATCTAATTACATTATTTGCATACATATATTATTTGCTTACTAATATATGTTTTGTGTAATTGTAGACATGTATCGAGAGGAGGATGGAGTGGTGGGCCGCTGGACTTCGATGGATGTGTTTCAGTGCACACATTGTCAGTAGTACGAAATCAATCAAATTAATTTTACATTGACAAGATGGTCGTTGTAATTGTCATAACTTCATTTTTTAATTTATGTAAATTATATTTTAATTTATTGCATAATTTATGACTAGGTTCATATCATAACATTATAAATCAATAGGAGGCATACACATGGACCGTCACACAGAGAAGATGTTTGTTTCATTGTGATTTTGACATAGCAATGTAGACTAATGCTACAGATGGCTAGGGCCATGTCCGCATATATGACTTTATAAATAATGGTCATGCGCTAGCCATCCTTAGCCAACTTGGAGCATCAACTCCTCCTGTTGCTGGTGTGATCCCGTCTACTTCATGTATGTAAGGCTAAGATCGCATTGCCACTTTGGAAGTTGAGCTTGTCGAGCAAAGAGGACACGTACATGGATGAGCAAACAAAATTTCTCAAAGAAATGCAATCTTTTGTGATTGAAATGGTAGCTCGTAGTAGCACTGTGATTCCTGACACTATCGAGCCATCCTCATTGACCACCTAGTCCATCGACCTCTTGTCAGTGCCAACTCAGGACCTCCAGTTGCACCTCCGCTACCTCCTCCAATGAGTTTACTTTTTTAACATGTTTATGCATATTGATTGTATTTTAATTTGATTTCATTAAATTGTATATGATGTAAATATATAATTTACCTATTTGTTGATTAATTTTTTATAGGCATTGATTCCATGACACGTGTTTATATGGACTTTGATGTATTATTGTTGTGTATGGATGTATATGAATGTAAATATTGAATGTGAATGTATGTTAATTATAATTTTTAAATTGTAAATAAGATTATCAATTTTTTAAATGTATATTGGAAAATGAAACCTAATTTGCTACGACTTTTCCCACGACTAGCCATTGTGGATGACTTTCCACGATAGCGCCAACCATTGTAGAAGGTTTATCGAACTATATATCTTCGTCACATATAAGTTCGAAAATAGTGTATCACCATCTCTAATGTCATCAACAATGGTGCTGTGATGACTAGGTTGTGGAAAACCTGTTGCTAAGTCATCGCATATAATTTTCATTTTTTTTCATTGTACAGTCTTGTAAATACGATAATATTCACTAATGACATCTATAGTAATGACATTGCGACAGTGTATCATTCGAGACGTCTAGGTGGCCATCACTAATGATAATATTCACTAATGTCTATAGCAATAGTTAGTTTAATTATTGTTCCAATAAAAATATATATTGCCCCTAAATATGAGTTAAATTCTATCATTAAGTCAAGCCTACTATTTTATATATAGGGTTAATAGAAAAATGCTACACTAATTAGTTGAAAAAACATGTGCTATGATGTTCCAACATCTTGGAAGCTTCCTCACAGTTTAACACAATTAATTTATCAAATTAATTCTTTAGTTCAAACAATTTTTTTAATTACATATGCACACTTTTAACTTGTTTCAATTGAAAAAACAAACTAAAAATACATAATTGATATTTTCAAAATAAAAAAGGAACAAAATGCAAAACCAGGATGGCCGGAAAATTTGGGTTGTGCACAAGTCAATGATAAACCAAACCGGTCGGGTCAACAGTTAGATTTTGTACGGGCGAGCCAAATTGAGCGGAGCCGCGAAGTCACTGGAGCCGAAGCGGAGACCACACACCACACTCTTGACTCTTGAGAAGAAGCAGATGCCGCCACGTGGATCCAGTTACCGTCTCTGTCCACCGTGTATATAATATATAAGCTTGCGAAGTGTACGTGGATAGTGAAGATTAAAATAAGGGAGGAGAAGGGAACAAGCTTTGTGGCCGGATCTTGTTCCCATGCATCTAAATGTGTCTTTATTGCCCTCACTACGTGACAATATTCTCATCTTTCAATTAATTATATCACCAGTTCAATATTCTTATCTATTAATTGACACTAACGATTGTAATTAACGCCTATATATCGGTGATTTCTACATCAAAACTGATTTGTTTATTATTATTTTAATTTTGATCATACAATTAATAATATAATGTCATCGGATGCTGATACTGATATATAAGACTATAAGAGGGCCGGGTGGATGCATGTTTCACATGCATGTGTGATGTGTGTCAGCACATCTCATGCATGTATTATGTATAAAACTATAAATATTATAATTAATGCAATATATGATATTTTTAATATTATCATTTACCAATATATATTGCACGTTGAATGTACTCTCCGATGTCGATACGCCCTCACAAAAAGTCAAACACCTGCACGCATACATGAACAAAATCTAGTACTAGCTAATTTATTCAATATTTAGTATATATATATATATATACATATATATATATATATATGGATCAACCTTGATGCATGATCAGTGGCGGATCCACGGTGGGGGCAGTGGGGGCCGCTGCCCCCACTGGACAAGAAAAATAAAAATAAAAACTAGAATAGTGGGCCCCACCATATTGCACGTATGCCCCCACATCTCCACAGTAACACTGTTCGATGCAGTACTCCGAGCCCCGTTTCCACTAATTGCATGAGTATGTTTCTCTTTTTTTTATCTTGTCCTCTCATTTCAAGCTTTTTTCAAACAAAATATTTTCATGATTTCTATTCTCAACACACCTTCTTCCTCCATCTCTCAAACCTCAATAAGTCAACAGTGAACACTCAACGTCTCAACACTCCCCTGACCTCTCGCTCTACTCGCCATCTTGCTCTGTAGGCCGCCGTCGCCCGCCGGCCTGTCGGCAACCTCCTTTCTCAAATCTTTGCAGACTGTCGCTGACAACTTGCATTCCCGACTCTTTCCTCGTCATGGTCTTCCTCCAAAGCGCGCAGTCCGGCTCCACGACCTGGCGTGTGTTCCTCCAGCACCGCAAGATTGCGACGTGTCGTCTTCCTCCTGCGAGTAGTCCCACGCTGAGCTGCCACACTGCACCGCAAGCCACGAGGCATGTCCTCGTATCTTCCTCCCGAGACTCTTCGTCTTCCTCCCGCATTGTGCTGCTATCACGTGTCTTTCTCCCACAGTCCGGCACGTCGACGCTGACACGTCTTCCTCTCGCACCGCACAACGCCAGCGCTTGGTGGATCTTCCTCCTACATCGCATGGCGCAGAGACATCCTCACATCTTCCTCCCGAGATGCGTTGTCTTCCTCCCATGCGCGGGTGTGAGAGTAACATAGGAATGACGGAATGAGAATAAAATACTATATACTTAACAGTTTATAGGAATGACCAAATTATCTTATTATTTTAGTTTAATTTTCGGCATTAGTAATTTACTAAATATTAAGTTTTACTTTCTTGCTCTTTGAATTGATTGAAAAATATATATTTCCTGTATAGATTAATTATCATCATTCAGTTTTAAGATATATTGCATAGTTTGTGTGCTAATTTATCATATTATTTTATTTTTAAAAACAAAAAATAATTATGAAAAAATTCTTTAAAAGAAAGTTACTAAATGATGAATATAATTCTTAATATAAAATACAATCACAATATAAAAATATATACTTAGAAATTCACTTAGACTCATCGAGGTCAATTATCAAAACTATCTCGCCCCAGTAGCAAAATTTTCTGGATCCGCCACTGTGCATGATCTCTGTTTTCTGTAATTAATATCATTGATTATTTACATATTCTCGTGAACTCAACTCCAATCTTAATAATGTGTTTTTTCTTCTGATTAATAAAATGTTTAAAATCTTAATTAATATATTCTTAGTTAAAATTAAATTCACTTTTTGCAGTAACATATTACTAACTAAGTAGTCAATTAGACGTCAACAACAACTCGATCAACTCCAATCTCATGTTATCTACTTTTAGGACATATTTTCTTACGGGATAAAAAAAAAATAGAATAAAATAAATATTATAATTTCCTAGCTATTTATTTTTGTGTCTAGATTAATTAGCATATTCAATTTAGAAAAACTCAGCATTATCTTCCACTTGGTGAATTCATAGGAGGAGTTGAGACTTGAGACAAACCCTAATTAATGGAGTTTAGACCATGTGCCCCTTATTATTTTGATACAATTATCAAATCTATATCATGTCCACTTGTCACCTTCCCCAAGCTTACAGCTATAATTAAGTTGTCCCAACTTCTCAGAACAAAAAGAAAACCTTAGCTAGGTCTTACACCTTAGCTTTTAGGGTTCCCCCCCCCCCCCTATGAAATGTTAGGGGTGGGGTGGTACAGCTCAGCATATAAAACCCCTCAAGTAGGCTTGTAGCTCAAGGACTTGACTAGGGGTTTATATATTTGTCCTGGCCGTGGCATCTTTATGTATGCATGCACTTCAAATCCCCACAGCTTGCCCTTAATTATTAGGGTAGCCTCCCTCACCTTAATGGCTTAATCATCAACCAATCCCTTGTCAAGTAATTTGATCTTTCTTTGCAGCTTCAACAAGGAATTGCTGGAGACATTACAAGTGGAGGTGTGGACTTTCAAAACATCCCAAGTCAAAATTAGGTGGTTGACACCTGCTTCCAAATGATTATGCGGTGGCCATCACTATCATTCTTATTCTAATTGTTATTGTGTTTATTTTAGACCATATTTCTCAATCAATACAATATTGATTATATTTTGATGCAATAAATTAATTTGATTAATTCAATACATTTATGATATCATAAACTAATTAAAAATAAAATATATGATCATCAATTTGCATCTTATTGAGATCAACCTCAATTATAATATATCAAACTTGTAAATATAGATTGAGAATCAATTTGAATTCGAACGCATTAAACTGAACTACTTAAATCAATTAAATCGAAACAAACGGTTTAAAATCATCTATTCTTAATCATGTTTGATCAAGTCCGATTAGATTTGGCCAAATGTTATTTTGGGTCAAACTCAACCTAATTTAATTGAATATAAATAATTAGTTCTTATTGAACCATGCAGCTTGGTCCACTCAACACTGAAGCCATGCCATATATATATATATATATTCAATGATTGTTCTCATCAAATGCCCATTCCATTGTGTTCATGGTTAATATACTAATTTATGGGACTCATGAGATATGAATGCATTTGCTTATAATTAATTAAGTGGAAAATGAGGGCTACACAGAGGCCCCAAGAGATCTCACTCATGTTTGCTTGTGCCCTAAAGTTCCCTGACTCAAGCAAATATCAAGAACATCTTTGTCTCACCATTTGTATCATTCTCACTCATCTTTGACTTCAATGTGATCCTCCTTTGTAGTTCCTATTAAGTGGAGAAATTATAAATGTTATGGACTGAATGACTTAAAGTCAAAGAATCATTACCTTCCTTGAGAAAAAGAGAGTAAATAGGACCATTCTATATATATACCTAGACATCCCACTTAAATTAGGGTATTTTTTTTTTGATATGTTGTAGAAGTAAATGTAAAGTTTGAAGAAAAAAAAACTCATTTGCAAGTCTGGATTAAAAGAACAATCTAATTGAATCAAAAGTTTTATTTTAATTCAAATATTCTTATAATAGTTTGTTAATGAGAGCTTTCCTATTAATTTTGGTTCACAATAATAACTCTTTGTTTCAAATTGTACCAAAGTAAAAAATTAATTGAAGTTTTCTATTCTTATTGATTTAATATTTATTTAAAATTTTCAAAAAAAAATTGTATCATAAAATAAAGATCATAGTTATATGATTTCTGTTCAAAGGGAAGAATTTGTCTCCAAGTTAAATTTCACAGAAAATTCAATTCAAATCATGTTTTCTAGATATTTTAATTTTAATTTTAATCCATTTACAAGCCCTTATTCACTAATTAAGTAGTCCTAGAAAGTGTGATGAGCTGACCCTAAAACTATAGATTAAAAAGCCTCCTCAAGAAGTCAAACAAGCATTAACATTAATCATATATATAATATAAAAAGCTACTGTAAGCAAATTAATGCTTAGGAGAAGGATCTTTGAAAATTGTTGCTCAAGAGTGAAGATAAGGGCTGTCATGACCAGGATCAAATGGACAACTTCTGTTCTAAGTTGTAGTTTAATTTGTCCAAGGACACCAGTGTCTCAATTTTGCTTAGGGCAAAAGTTTGCTTGTCATCTAAGAGAGTTACTTTGTTCAAGTGGCTTCAATTGTTTATGTGGGGAGAGAGTAATTTATTTCTCCCATGATTAATTTGGATCCCATGAAGTGGAGAAAAGCCTTAATTTTAGGGATTTTCCCACTCTCCTATTGCTTTGAGATCAAGTTTTTAATTTTCTTTCAATGGTGAAAATTGAGTTTATCCTAATTGAAAAAGTTCATTGAATTCTTTTAGATGATCGAGAGTGGAAATTTCAATTTTATTTTTGGATTAATCAAAAAAATTAGTATGTATTTCATATCAATTATTATCTATTTTAAAATTGTTCCATTGAGTTAGTACTAATAAGTTTAGCTCACAATTAATGTTTTGTTAGATTTATTGTCAACCAAATGACTTGACATGTTAATCCTTTAGATTTTAAAATAATATTTTTATTAATTACAAAAAATATCTTGTACTTCAAATTTTATATTAATTTTAGCTCGTAATATAAATTGATGGCAATTTTACTATTTTAGCTTGTCGTTACTCGTTAATGTTCTATTAAATTTTTCATCTTTTAAATAATATATTTTGCTCAAATTCAACTTCTAAATTGAGATCTATTTTTTTAAAATATTTTGATGGTGGTGTGTGGATTGTTAGAAATCAAAATGGACCTAATTGTTGTATAAATATAATTAACTTTTATCGGCGAGACTTGTTAATTAATTATTAGTAAAAAAATGCAATAAAGCATTGATATAATCCAAATTTTCCTCTTCTTGCTTGAACATATAAAGTCGACAGCTTCAATGACCTAACATCTTCATCCTTTTCTCCCAAGGTACCTCCATGGCATCAACCTCTATCAACCTAAGAATTTTAATCTTGAACGTGATTTTTATTTAATGATAATAAAATGATTTACTAAAGCTGTTTTAGAGTTTCAACCTTGAAAAAAAATGAATCTTGATTTAAACATGTCAACTTTAAATAAAATGTATTATTTTAATGGGGTGCTTTTTTATATGATATTTTTTTAGATAAGCGTTTTAAAAAGTCACGTTCTGTATCAGTTTAACAAAATATAGGCAAGATAATATTTTTTTGAACAAAAATTACTCTCATTGGTATCCGACTAATATGATGAAAAGATGTGTATATTTCAACAACTCGTCCATGTGTCGACAACATGAGACAACCTGTCTATGTGCCAACAAACAATAGACAAAGATAACACATCTCGCCCTGAATGTTAATTAACAACCTAAGAATACCCTGTCCATATGCCAACAACAAGGGACAAAGACACCACACCCTACCTTGGATGTCAATAACCTAGGATAATCCGGGAATACCCCGTTCATATGCCAACAACAAAGGACAAAGACAACAACCTCGTTTTGAATATCGACAATCCAGGACAACCCGAAATAACCCATCCAGGGTGTCGACAACTCGAGACAACCCGTCGATGGAGTCAACAACTCGGGACAAAGACGAAACACCTCGCACTCATATTTATATTGCTTGTGTGGTTTTTGTTTGTGCTGCAGATCATTTATAAGGATGAGGAGAATCAAGTTTATGCCAAAGATGATTGCGGAATGACAAAGATGAGTCAACGAAATTGCGACACAAGATTGCACGTTGGTTGGTGAGAGGAGGGGCGGGGGAGTGGCGAGGGGCGACCACTGCTGGTGAATCCAGCAAAGAGAGAAAACAAGGGAGGAAGACAGATAGATGAGCCGGGGACGAAAAGGGAAGAGAAGATAAAGATGAAGAGTATTTTTGTTAATTCATATAAAATTTGACCAAAAATTATATGGATAATTACTTTTTAAAATGCTTATTTCAAAAGCATCGGTCCATGCAATTTCATCTATTTTAATCTAAGTTAACAAGCTGCATCATTAAGTAGATAAAAAATTTAACATAAACATTAATTACTAGCTAAAACTATTATCAATTTTATACTACGAGCTAAAACTAATATAAAATTGAAAGGTTGGACAACTTTTGTAAATTTTGGTAAAGTATGAGAAAATTTTAAAATTAATCAATACTATTTTGTTAAAAACTAAATCACTATCGTAGGTCATCAAAAGCTACTATGTCACAAGATAAGATTGACGTTAATTGTAAACTAAAATTGTTGTCAATTTTACGGTAATAATTAAAATTGATAAATTTTAAAAGTTCAAATTAAAATTAAACTTAAATTGTAGACTCTTTTCTTTTTTTTGCAATTAACCCTTTATTTATATATATATATATATTTAAAGTGATATTTTTTTTGGAAAGAACTTGAAGACCTTTTTTTTAATGGTGATTAATTCTGCCATTGTTGAGGAGAAGTTCATCATGAATATTGCTTCATCATGAATACAAGAGCCCGAGCTATTTCTGATCATCAAATCAATCCTAGTCTTGAATCCTTCAGAATAAGTGGCAATATTGAGTTTAATTATGTTTGGAGCAGGAGGCATCCAATGGGTAAGAATAGGGTTGCTGGTAGTTGATCCTTCAAGTCTTTGAGGGTATATACTGTAGGAAGCTATGAAAGCTAAGATACGGTTCACGAGAACAGTAGAGGTAAGCTGCCTATCAAGATGAACATATTTATTTTTAGCGTGCCAAGTGAACCATAGAGCTACTGCAATATGAGGGGCAATTTTGAGAGTAGAGCAGGAGGATAATCGTGAGCTAGCATGCCAAGAATCTCAGTCGGATACCAATGAGGGTAATTTTTCATACTAATGAGTATAACCATAAATCTTTATAACTTGAATGTTTTCTAAAGAATACAAAGAGGACTTATCCCTCAACCTTAGAGGATGCCTCAACTACTATTCGAAAGCAAAATACTCAAAAATAAAGAAACCTAGGTGTAACACTACACCGCACTTAACAACATGAAATGAAAAGTAAATAAGAAAGAAAATACAAGTAAATGAGCTATAAATTAAAACAAACTCAAATGAGCTCCTCCAAGTTGCCTCCTAGTACTCCAATGCCTCAAGATGATGTAGAAATTCGGATTGAAGACTTGAAATGAAGTTTTGAAGACTTTGAGAATGAGAAGTTGGGGTTTGCACTTAGAATCACTCTTTAAGGCTCAAGAAAATATTTTGGTAGCTCAATGGAATAGTTGGGAACCTTAGAAAGGGAGTTTTTTGTGTATTTATAGAGTTGGTATTGGAGTATGGAAGCAAAGAGCCGTTCAAATTTTGTCTAATTTGAAAAAGAGTTGTTTAGGAGCATTCTGGGAATTCTGGGCAATTTTAAAAAAAATTGGCTGAGGGCATTCTGGGTAGTTTGGAGGTTCCTAAACTTTCAAGTCTTATTTTTTTAGGTTAACGATTTTCAAAAATTCTTTTAAAATATGTCTTTAATTTATTTTTACCTAAAGAATAATTATTGAGATTTTTTATGTCAAAAAAATATTTATATTATGTAGCCCTCTAAGGAGCCCCTATACTTAGAAATTTTCAAGATCATTTTTTTATTTTTCTAGTTTTTAAGCTTTCGAGGTTCGGATTTCGGTTTTTTTGTTTATGAATTCAAAGAGGACATCAAACTAAGGCTTATGAGCATTTACAATAAAAGAAACTAAGTCCTAAACTAATTTTGACATGCTCAACTCCGAAGCCTTCGATTCTTGGTTTTTCGTGATTTTTCCAACGAGCTTCGAATGTGTATCGTATGTCCAACCTGAGGCCAAACATTGATGAAACTATTAGAACCATGTTTGTTATCATCAAAACTAAGAGTGTTGCCAAGATTGAACCCTTGGGCCAATATTCTCTCCCTTTTTGATGATGACAAACATTTCATTAAAAATACTACACCAAAGATTTATTTTAAGCATTCAATTTTTTATTTTAATGAACTAGGTATTGAAATCTAGCTTAAGCTCCCCCTATTTACATGCATTGTTAAAACCAAGTGTGACCAAGTCTTCTCTCCCCCTTTTGACATCAATCAAAAAGGCAAGAATACAAGATTCTATTAATGATACGATCATGAAAACCAAAATCTCACTAAAATCGGGTATCATCAAACACTATAGTCCTTCCTACCGATGGATGCCTATAGTAGGCAAACACCAATAAGTTGCAAAACCCCATTACAAGGCATATACACAAGTGTGAGGATACCATGAAAACCAAATTTTCAAGAAAGCTCAATATTACATGCAATTTTCCAAAATTCAAATATTCGGAAGAGTACAAATACCTAATTGCATTCTTAAGTTTATAAAGCTTTCTTCATTTAAAGGTTTAGTAAATATATCTGCAAGTTGCTTATCGGTAGGCATAAAATCAACAAAGATATTTTTCTTAGCTACATTATCTCTAAGAAAATTGTGCCTTAAGTCTATATGTTTTGTCCTAGAGTGCAAGATGGGATTTTTTGTCAAATTTATAGCACTAGTGTTATCACAATAAATGGGTATACATGAATAGTTCAATCCAAAATCAAGTAGGGTTTGTTTCATCCAAAGGACTTGTGCCACAATAACTAGCCGTCGCGATATACTCCGCTTCGGTAATTGAAAGTGCAATCGAGTTTTGCTTTTTGGAAAACCAAGAAACCAAACTCATCCCTAGGAATTGACAACACCCACTAGTGCTTTTTCTATCAATCTTACAACCGGCAAAATCCGCATCGAAAAAACCAATCAATTCAAAGGATGCACTACTAGGGTACCAAAGGCCTAAGTCAAAAGTGCCCTTTAGATATCTCAATATGCGTTTGACCGCACTCAAATGAGACATCTTAGGACAAGATTGAAACCTAGCACATTGACATACACTAAATATTATATCGGGTCTACTAGCGGTTAAATAAAGTAAGCTACCAATCATACCTCGGTATCGTTTTTCATCAACTTTGATACCTTCATCATCCTTATCAAGCTTGGTGGATGGACTCATGGGGGTTGATGCAATCTTTGCTCCATCCATCCCAAATCTTTTGATTAGCTCCTTTGTGTACTTAGCTTGATTGATGAAGATCCCCTTCTTGGTTTGTTTGATTTGAAGTCCAAGCATGAAAGATAGCTCTCCCATCATGCTCATCTCAAATTCATCTTGCATACACTTAGCAAACCACTCATAAAGGGTTTCATTAGTAGCACCAAAAATTATGTCATCAACATATATTTGAACTAATAAGGTGTCATTTTCATCATGTTTAATGAAGAGTGAAACATCGGCTTTTCCAACATTAAAACCTTGTTCAATTAAAAAATTTGAAAGTCTTTCATGCCAAGCCCTAGGGGATTGTTTTAAACCATATAATGTTTTTTTCAATTTGTAAACATGATTTGGAAAATCAAAGTTTTCAAAACCATTTAGAAATGCGCTTTTAACATCCATTTGAAATAGTTTGAAACCTTTGAAATTTGCAAAAGCTAAAAGCATGTGAATAGCCTCTAATCTAGCTACGGGAGCATAAGTTTCATTGTAATCAATACCCTCTTCTTGGTTGAAACCTTGGGCTACTAACCTAGCTTTGTTTCTAACAACTAAGTCATTTTCATCTAACTTATTTCTAAGACCCACTTAGTTCCAATTACCATTTGTTCACTAAGTCTAGGCACTAAATTCCAAACATTATTCCTAACAAATTGATTTAATTCCTCTTGCATGGCCATAACCCAAAATTCATTATCTATGACTTTCTTAATATTTTTAGGCTCTACTTGAGAAATAAAAGCAATATATTGACAAATATTTTTGAGTTTAAAATATGTTACCACTCCCGTTGAGGGTTCTCCAATGACTTGTTCAATGGGATGATCTCTTATGACTCAGTTAGCTTTAGGAAGTGGTGGTAAAACTTGTTCTTCAACTTGAGGTAGGGAGGTTGAAGATGAAGGTTCTTTATTATGAGATACTTCATTAGGCTCATCTTCAACTTTTTCTTCATTGAAAGATAAAGCCTTAAGTTCTTCACCTACATTCACTATCTTAACATTTCTAGAAGAATCATTAGTTTCATCAAAAGTTACATGCATCGATTTTTCAACAATCATAGTTCTATGATTATAAACTCTATAGGCTTTAGAACTAGATGAGTATCCTAGGAAAATGCCTTCATCGGATTTTGAGTCAAATTTTCCTAGATAATCCTTAATGTTTAAAACAAAGCACTTACAACCAAAAACCCTAAAGTATCCCACATTTGGAATTCTATCATGCCAAAGTTCAAAAGAAGTTTTCTTTATTTTAGGTCTCAATAAAATACGATTTAAAACATAGCATGAGGTATTTACGGCTTCGGCCCAAAAATACTTAGGTAAATTATTTTCACAAAGCATAGTCCTAGCCATTTCTTGTAAGGTCCTATTCTTTCTCTTAACCATCTCATTTTGTTGACGGGTTCTATGGGAAGGAAAGGTATGTTCAATCCTAAATTTTTTATAAAATTTGGAAAAAATTTCAGTTTTTAATTCACCGCCATTATCACTTCTAATTTTTGAAATTGAAATCTTTTTTTCATTGACAACTCTTTTAACAAACTTTTTAAAAAAATCAAGTGTTTTATTTTTCTTTGCTAAAAAGAATACCCATGTAAATCGAGAGTAGTCATCAATCAAAACATAACAATATAGTTTACCACCTAAGCTAACAACATCACAAAGACCAAAAAGATCCATGTGCACAAGTTCAAGAATCCTAGAGGTAGTAACTTGATTAACACTATGAAAAGATGATTTGACATGCATGTTTGCTATGTTGGCATGCGTCAAAAAGTCTATCTTTTTCAAATTTTATTCTAAGGATTCGTTTAACTATGTCTTTCTTGGTAATTTCTTGAATGAGACCCATGCTAGCATGTCCTAGCCTACGGTGCCATAACCAAGAATCATTGTCCATTACTACTAAACATCTAACATGAGGATTACGCAAGACATTTAAAATCAAAGTGTAAACATTCTCATGTCTATTTCCAATTAATACTATATCACTAGATGATGCATTTTGAATGAGACATTTAGATTCTTCAAAAATCACCATATATCCATTATCACATAATTGAGAAATACTAATCAAGTTATGTTTCAAGCCATCAACTAGTAAGACATTCTTAATGCAAGGGAATGGAAGTATACCTATATCACCAATGTCAATGATCTTACCTTTGACATTATCTGCAAAAGTAACATACCCTCCATCTTTGCTTGATATGGTTGCAAATAATTTGATATCTCCAGTCATGTGCTTTGAGCAACCACTATCCAACACCCATGTGCTCCTATGTGATTGAGGATGACTCTCCACCTACAAGTGGAGAAGAAACAACCTTAGGTACCCAAAAAAATTTGGATCCTTGAGTGTTAGTCATTTTAGGAATCCAAGTAAATCTAGTATGATGGTTCCTCTTGAGTGCACAATCTATAATCATGTGTCCATAAATTCCACAACAAAAGCAATAATCATGAAACTTAGTGGAATAATGAGTATGAATATGAGTATGAGAATGAGGATGTGATGGTTTTCTAGTATTTCTAGCTTGTGATACATGATCATTTTTAGTATTTTGTAAGCCATGCGTTTTTTCATTCAAAGTAAATAAGTCCTTCTTCAATGAGAGCATGCTATCATTCAAGTGCTCAACTTGTGAACTCAAATACTTGTTTTCCTTTTCTAACACATCATTTGACTCTTGTAAACCATTTTTTGCCTTTTCTAAAATGAGTTTTTCATCCTTAAGAGTTTCTACTTCCTTTTTCAAAGCATTGCATGAAACAAGTAGTCCTCATTTTCCGCTTCTAAAGACTTATTTTCCTTTCTAAGTTCTTTAAACCTCTTTCTAATAGCATTAAACTCAACATGCATTTGTTCAAACTCATGCTCTAATTCTTCTTGAGTAAATGTAAATTCACCTAATGTAAAGGTTATCTCATCATCATTTGCCATGAGGCAAAGGTTGGCTCTTTCATCCTTGGAGTCTTCCTCACTTGATGAAGATTCACTTTCATCCCAAGAAGCCATCAATGTCTTCTTCTTCTTCTTCTTCTTCTTGAGCTTGTCCTTTGTGGATGAGGTGGGGGTGAGCTTCAATTGTGGGCAATCCTTTCTCAAGTGCCCCGATTTGTTGCAATTGAAACAAATGTACATTTTGCCACCCTTTATGAACTTCATGAACTATTTTGCAAGCAAGGTCATCTCCTGATAGTCATCAAGCTCCTCGTCGGATGAAGAAGTGTCATCATTCCTATGTAATGCTTTTAAGGCAATACTCTTGCCTTTGGGGGCATCTTCCTCCTTGTATGTCCTCATATGGATCTCATGTGTCATGAGGGATCTAATGAGTTCGGTGAGCTTCATGGTACCAAGATCCTTAGCTTCCATGATAACTATCACCTTTGGCTCCCAAGCTTTGGGAAGTGACCGAAGTAACTTTCTCACATTTTCTTCTTCCCTAATATCTCTTCCAAGATTGCATAAGCCATTAGTAGTATTTTGGAATCTAGCATACATTTCATCAATAATCTCATGAGATGGCATTTTAAACAATTCATAATCATGCATGAGAAGATTGATTTTTGACTCCTTTACTTGAGAAGTCCCTTCATGAGTAGTTTCAAGAACTTGCCAAATTTCAAATGCGGATTTACATGTAAAAATTCTATTAAACTCATTAACTGATAATCCACAATGCATTCATGGCTTTAGCATTGGAATTAAATAATTTAACTTTTGTTGGGTCCAATCATCCATGTTCTTAGTTGGTTGCTTATAATCATTTTGAATCATCCTCCAAACCTTTAGACCTTGTGATTGAAGGAAAATATTCATTATAATTTTCCAAGAAGCATAGTTATTTCCATCAAACAAAGGAGGTGCATGGGTAGAGGTCCCTTGAGCTAGTGTATTTTCGGTAGTCATTCTAAGTGTAGGATAGATGGTGAAATCTAGTCCTATTACCAAGCTCTAATACCAAATGTAAATCAAATAACCATACTAGATGGGGGGTGAATAGTGTGTAGCCTAAATACACTAAGTTTAATTCCTTTTTCTTTTTTTCTTTTTTAAGTTGGCCTAAGTATGAATTTTTGCTATTTTGAGTTATATGCTTTCAAGATGCAAATGAGTAATGATTAATACCTATCAAGATTAAATAGATAAGCAATGCTAACATGTGAAATTTAGAGTGGTTCAACCACACTGCCTACTCCACTACCTTGGTTCATCATCAAGGATTTGTAACCTTAAATCTTTATAACTTGAATATTTCCTAAAGAATACAAAGAGAACTTATCCCTCAACCTTAGAGGATACCTCAACTACTATTCCAAAGCAAAACACTCAAAAATAAAGAAACTTAGGGGTAACACTACACCACACTTAACAACATGAAATGAGAAGCAAGTAAGAAAGAAAATACAAGTAAATGAGCTATAAATTAAAATAAACTCAAATGAGTCCCTCCAAGTTGCCTCCTAGTACTCCAAGGCCTCGAAATGATGTAGAAATTCAGATTGAAGACTTGAAATGAAGTTTTGAAGACTTTGAGAATGAGAAGTTGAGGTTTGCACTTAGAATCGCTCTTTAAGGCTCAAGAAAATATTTTGGTAGCTCAATGGAATAGTTGAGAACCTTAGAAATAGAGTTTTTGGTGTATTTATAAAGTTAGTATTGGAGTATGGAAGCAAAGAGCCGTTCAAACCTTGTCTAATTTGAAAAAGAGTTGTTTTGGAGCATTCTGGAAATTCTAGGCAGTTTTTAAAAAACAATGGCTGGGGGCATTCTGGGAATTCTGGGTAGTTTGAAGATTTCTAACATTTCAAGCCTTATTTTTTTAGGTTAACAATTTTCAAAAATTCCTTAAAAATATGTTTTTAATTTTTTTTTACCTAAGGAACAATTATGAGATTTTTTATGTCAATAAAATATCTATATTATGTAGCCCTCCAAGGAGCCCCTATGCTTAGAAATTTCCAAGACCATTTTTTTTATTTTTCTAGTTTTTAAGTTTTCGGAGTTCAGGTTTCGATTTTTTTGGTTATGAATTCAAAGAGGACATCAAACTAAGGTTTAGGAGCATTTACAATAAAAGAAACTAAGTCCTAAACTAATTTTGACATGCTCAACTCCGAAGCCTTTGATTCTTGATTTTTCGTGATTTTTCCAACGAGCTTCGGATGTGTATTGTATGTCCAACTTGAGGCCAAACCTTGATGAAACTATTAGAACCATGTTTGTTATCATCAAAACTAAGAGTGTTGCCAAAATTGAACCCTTGGGCCAACAGCTCAAACCGATCCAATATTAATATTCAACATGAGTTCAACATAATTTGAAAGCAATAACAAGAAATAGAGACAAAATGGTAAATCTATTATTTTACCCCAATAATAATTCATCGACTACAACGAAATTGATCCAACTCAGAATAATATTATTTTATACTCTAAATCATCATTTATTTTAGTATAATATTATTTTATATTATTTAATTATTTATCAAAATAAATTAATAATTTTTAATTATTGTGTAATACTGAAATACATAAAAAATTTACTAAACGATATTATATCTAAAATCTGGCACTACCATCGCATTTAGTATGTGAAAAAATGTAGTTTTATCTCGTCTTCATTTGACAATTCTAAGTCACTCACATAAATTATTTTCTAATACTTACTTAAATTTTATAATTAGTTCGCCTGTAGTCACCTCTCCAAAAAAAATGCAGCTTTGAAAGGAGTTCCCGATTGGGTAAGAGATACTTCCGATCGGATAGAAGGTATTCTCGATCCGATAGGAGCTATTCCCAATCGGGACAAAATGATGCCTAAACGGGTCAAAACTCTCCCCAATCGGATATTGCTTTCCAATATCAATAAAAATATTTTCCAAAATATCCATCTGATCTTCCAAAACTCACAAGCACACCCTAAATCTCCCTAAGTCTTTAAGTAGTTTGCAAGTTGCAATTAAACTTTGTGGGCTTTCTAATAATTGCAACCCAACTTGCAACCTCTAATTACATCTTGCAAAATGTAAATGTCGTAATTACTATAATTGCAACTAGCCAAACAAGAAAGTTAAGTTAATGCTACAATTACAAATCTTGAAAACTTATTTGCAGCCAACCAAACGGTACCTTAATTTGGTTTGCTTTTCATTAGCTTTTGATTAAATTTTAACAAATTGGATGATAGAACATTTTCAAATATCTAACCAGAGACTACATTTTTAGAAATGAGAAACTTGCTTAGTTGAAACTCAAAAAAATTGAATTTTATGCCTAAGTTCATCGTCTTTTTTGTCCATTCTTCTTTTTCTTCTCAAAAGTAGTTTTTCATTTCAACGAAGGAAGAGAAGGGTTCACATAGAAATACAACATGCGTCATCAACCTTACGACACTCCTAAAGATAGGATGGGAAAATAAATTTCAACCAAGAGACTAAACGAACGAGCTTGAAGACCAAAGCATGAAAGCCTGATGAAGAATTGTGTCCGCGCATGCGTCAGAAGCATGAAAGTGGCATTGATTCCTCAAATTCCATAAACTCCAAAGGAGGCAAGAGAGGAGCTCCAAGTCGCGATAAGAGTTTCTGATATAGATACAAGCATTGAGCCACCACTGCGAGGGCGATGTTGAAGTAGGGCATGGGGGGAGGTTGAGGCCAAAACGACACCAAACAATGTTTGATACTAGGCATTGGAGGAAGACGTGCAACACCAATTCCGATAATGAGGTGCATAACAGACATAGGTCATCTACCATCAGGACATGCCGCCTTACGAGTGCATCCTTGAGTGGTAGACAACCTCGTAAGAGCCTCCAGAGAAACACCTTCATCTTCGAGGGAACTTTTAACTTCCAGATGTTAGTCCATGGAAATGTCGAGGGGGTTATGGAGGAGGAAAGCTCAGCCGGTACTAATTGGCTTGTCAATTGACATCCAAATGCTACTAAATAATGACTAAATTTATTATAGTACCACGTCCATTTATTCCGGCCTTAGTGGATTGGAATCTTGATATTTTCATTGGCAATATATGGAGGAAAGAAGGGTTGGACCATCTTATATTAAAGTTTTTTTTCTTATTTATCATGTATGTCGATAGACTGGCAAAATCTTGTGCATCTAATCTAGAGCACGGCCAAACATCGAGATATGATTTTTCACAAAACATGGCAAAAGCTTCAAATTTGACACTTGACCTGAAATTGCTTATCTTGTAGTACTGGGCCCAAATCCCTAATGATTCCTCACCTAACTCGGACCAAGTCAGCCAGTGGTAGGCCACATTGCCACCTAAGGAAATACGCAGAACCTATCCAACTTCTCATCCAAATCGATTTGGATTGGTTAGGCACTTGGTTCGAGTGCTTCTGCTGGCACGATTTCCTGGTCTACACAACATACCGTTGCACCGGTATCTAGGATTGCCTGTACCTTGAAGTTCTTGACTCCAGGTATTTCCATTAAAAGCTCAATGTTGTATAGCCGATTAAGTACCCGTCTTCCTCTTCTCGGGTCAAGAACCATAGTATGTGTACATTCAAGCTCTTTATCAGAAAGTGTGTTGGCTGTCTCTCTGAATTGAATGCCCTTATTTGGCTTTATGTGTAGGTACTCCTCATCACTTCCTTCCTTGGCTAGGAATTTTCCTTTCCTTAAGGCTTCTGTTTCCAGCTCTATCATTTCCTGGTTTAGCTCATGCTCCTGGATCTTCTCCTTTAGCCTTTGATTTTCTGCTAGCAAATACTTCGTGTATTCTAGTAGCTCATTTATCAGCGTATCTTTGTTACTATAAGGCGGGAGACTTGAATTTTGAATAATGAGTTTTCTTTCTAGGCTAAATCTGGAGCACATGGGACATACCGTAAGCTGACATTCTTTGCAATGTGCTCTCATCCTTGGATTAGTTTGCTCTTTGCATAAAGTGCACTTTTCGCATCCTTGAGGTACCGGGTTGTTATCTTCCCATGTATGGGCATAATTTGTCATGGCTAGAGGGAGACTTACTATTCTTCTCCAGGTGTGTGATTGGGCCCCTTCTATTGTCATCATGATTGTTTCATATGGTAATCCCTTTAGTTCAGAAGACATGGATTTTGCCATACCTGCTTCTCCTTCGGAGAATGAACAGATAGCGTCGTTGTCTGGCTCATCTTGCTCTACTGATAGAATATCCCAACTGTCTTAAAGGTCAAGATCTTCAATAATCACTGCCCTTGCGATGTTACCTTGTTTCCTTTTGCAATCTCTTGCAAAGTGTCCTTCTTCTCCACATATGAAGCATTTGCATCTTCTAACTTTGACAGCGTGCTTCCTTTTGAAGACTCTCACATGTGTTTCATGTGGTTTGCCTCTGTATGTTTTTGCCTTTCGAAGACCATACCTTTTGTTCTTCTTATAGTATCCAGGAACAGGAATTTTACTACAGAAGGATAGGTCCTTGAGGCTCCTTTGTAGGGCCGCACGCTTGCATTGCTCGGCTAGAAATTGATAAGCAAAGTGTATACGTGGGAAGACACCTAACGAGTTGCCTGGGTATTTTTCTGCATATGCCTGCTCCAGTTCTTTTCCAATAAGCGGGGGCATCTTCCTGAAGAATTTCTCTGATAGTTCTGGAGAAATATACATTCGGCCGGATTTTGCGGCCAGGACTTTGTAGTCATTGATATAGTCGAACAGGTCCTTCACATTGTGGCAGGATAAGCGTTCCAGGTCGTTGTATGCTCTATCCTGTTCTTCAGTTGAACCTGTTACCGGGTCTTCAAGGAGGAACATCCTCCTTATTTGAGAGAGTACGTTTTGTGGGTCGTCCGCAATATTTGTTAGTTCTTCGTACTCCGCAAGGAATACCATCCTCCATTGGATCCAAGTTTTCTTCTCTGTTTCTCCTAGGAGGTTCTCGATATAGCTCATCTTAGCCTTGTTATCCGCCCAATTCCTTTCGTTCGTTAGGTTGAGCGTAATTGACTCCCATCGAGAAATGACATCACCATATTGGCCGATGTCTTCCGGCAAAACTAGAATTGCTCCCTGTCCAGCTTGTGCTGAAGGTAAATTAAATCTTTCATTATGCTGATGCGCATAGCCTCCTCTCAGATTGTTGACTCTTGCTTGGATGTTTGGGACGTTCATTTGCGGAGGCTGTCTAGTACTTGGTGGGTACATGGCTGGACCCATTATAGGTTCTGGTGGCCTGCTTAAAGCGGACTCAGCCGTTGAGAATACTGATTCTGTCCTTTTGATAAGTTGCCGCAATATTGGATACTCCATCTCTGCTGTGTAAACTGTTTCTGCTTCATCTTCAGTCCTTCTCCCACCACCTTTTGCAAACGGATTAATCCAATCATCTGTTTCTTCATCAGAAATGTCCCATACTGGATGGGAATACTCTGGTTCAGAGGCTGATTGAAGCATAATGAGGTGTTGGATGACTGCCATGTCCTCATCTGCTTCATTTTCTTCCGCGTAATCACAGGTCATCATGAGGGCTACTTCATCCTCAATTAATTCTTCTTCATGGTTACCGACGATTACGTCCTCACTGGGTCTTGTGGTTGCGTAACCTGCGAATCGGACGGAGAGTGAGCCATCTGTTCTTGATCTTATCCGCGCTATCTGAGGGTTTTGTACTGCGATTGCTTCCGCTGGTCTTATTATCCATTGTCGCCCTTGCAAGTCGGTCGTTGAACGTGCTTGACCTGGTATAGCCCTGACTCCATGGCTTGCCAAATGGTCTGCAACATGCTGCACATTGTATCGGAAGTTTGTATGGCTAGTATTTGATAGCCTTCCGATTAGGGATCTGGAGAGTAATAGGTTACTCTCCCCGTTCTGCCATCCATTGTATCCATGTGTTTGTAATACCAGTTGTATATGATTCCTGATATCCTGTATGCTTAGGGTCAAATCTGGGGTTGTATATGCCAGCTGGGTCCCGGTAGATAGGTCCATCTCCATCGAGCTTATTATTGCACGATCATCCGCCCATCTGGTGTCCCTTAGCAATACTAGTGCATTTACTCCTGCGCTTCTTCTATGCAGAGTATAAAGTCGGATCATGATCATTCCAATATGCAGATGCTGCGAGCCTGCATGTACTAGTTGGTTGTAACTTTGTTCCGTTATGAACGGAAATTCTACCTGTAATCCTTCAGTTACCAATACTCGCTCGTCCGAGTAATGTTGGTAAACTCTATGGTTGCGCTCTGTCCATCCTGCCTGATATAGAGTTTCTGCAGGTACTTGTTGCGCTCTTCTTTGTTGAGAGATGTTGAGTTCTGCTTCTGGATTGAGCTGAGACTCGAGGCTTCTATGGAAACGGTGATTCCTTCCAGGTAGTCGCCGTTGTGCCTCATGACGGAGTCGGCTCCTGAGCCTGTATCCTCGTATTTGATCTTCGATGGTGGGTTGTAAGTTGGTCTCCCTACTGGAAATTGATGGTCTTGGTGCCATTGTCTCGGTATGTGCAATGGTGCTCATGATGCTTTTCTTCTTTCGGCGTCAAATATGTCCTTTGGGTTCTTGAACACGTACAGCTTACCTGAGGGCCTTGAGATTTTTGGTTCGTTTGGCTCTCTTAGGCTTAGCTTCTGCAGATCTTTCTGCAGGTTGTCAATTGAGGCTGCTAAATCTTCTGGCTGAGCTAGGGTCTTTGTCGTTTCAATTCTTCGAACTGCAACCTTTAAATCTTCCAAGTCCTCTTTAATTTTCACGGTTAGCTGAATTAAAGTGTTTAGCTGCTTAAACTGTGTCTGGGATAACCGTTGTGTTAACTCGGACGGTTTCACGAATCCTTCTGCAGGTTGTCCTAAGGATTCTGTAGCTTTCAAAGCTTCTAGATATGTAGAACTGCTGGCCGTGACTCGTCAATCGCTCATATGTAGCCTTTTAGGTCATGCAAGAGTTTTTCAACTCTAATGAGCTTAAGTTCTAACTCTGCAGAGATTTTCAAAGCTTGCTTTTCAACTAGCTTAGGCTGTTGAGAAATCTCGGAAACCAGTTTCCTAATCTCCTCCTGGGTTATTGGTTCTTTTGTCTGGTCCTGTAGGACTTTTACTTGTTTTTCTAGTTTAGAGATTTTTCGTGTGAGTTCACGATTTTGATCCTTCAGATCATGGAAGTTTTTCAAGGAAACTTTTGATAGTAAACAAAGCCTATCAAAAACAACTGATGTGTTGTTGTTGATTGTCTCTAGGTAGTCTTTAGATTTAGGTTTATCAACTAAGTCCAAATACTTAAGATTATAAGTGATAGACTTATCATACCATTCCTTTATGGATTGTTCAAACCTTTCTGCCATTCATCATGAATTTCGGCTATCAAAGTTACGAATGTATTCACCCTCTAGGTTACTCGCTTTATCGCCTACCTTGATAGTTTTAAATTCCTGATGTTTAGGAAAGGATATTGTCTAATCCTCAAGGGGGGGGTAGATAAGTTTATGCTTTTAATCTTTTGTATCTAGAAGCAGCTAATGACAAGTTAAATACTGAAGACGTACCTCAGAAGGAAGGTAGCTCTGATACCAAGGAAGTAAGGGGGGCAGAAGCGGCGTCTCAAATCAGCTGCTGGTTACTAAGAACGCGGAGATGAAATGAGGAAATAGAGGGAAGTAAGGGGGGCGGAAGCGGCGTCTCAAATCAGCTGCTGGTTACTAAGAACGCGGAGATGAAATGAGGAAATATTATATAAAGTGGAAATATTACAAGTGAAGAGTAGAACTTCTCGTGTATCTCGAGTCTGCTCTGCAACTTCATAAGGGGGTACTATATATAGCCTCAAGGATGCTTCCCGAAGAAGCTCAATAATTTAGTGCGGGTGCTCATTGGGTCCCATCGTCCAATAAATTAAGGGCTATCCATAAGTGGGATGTGTCCTTGATGTAGACTTCACGGGCATATGGTACAATTATTGCCCAAAAAGAAAGATGCTCTACAGTCCTTGATGTAGGACTTTACGGGCATATGGTACAATTATTGCCCAAAAGAAAGATGCTCTACAGTCCCTTGATATAGACCTTACGGGCATATGGTACAATTATTGCTCAAAAGAAAGATGCTTTTCTTAATAAAGGTGCCGGTAGGGGATATCTTAGTACTGGTGGCTTTGCATACAGTTTCTTAGGGTATTGTGACCTTGGACTAGGGCCTGAATGTTGTTGTTTACTGGCCCAAGTGCGTCTCTAGCCCAATTGTCTCTGCTGGCCCATTGTTCCAACCTTGCCTTTTGTAAGTATGTTATTGCAAGGAGAGTCTCCAGTTCTTCTAAGGTTTTGATGGCTTGGGCACTGTGTATTTCCTTAACCCTTTTCCTCATTTGTTGTTCCTTTTGCAAAGTCCTTGGATAGGTGAATAGGAGTTCACCGGTTAATCTTTCCAATTCATCCAATCCGGTGGTTCCACTGAGTGTTCCCCAAAATTGAGCTGTGTCCACGGCCTTCTTTGTCTGAGGCCTGGCTCTGCTTGGGCCATCCTTACTGAGCAATAGGTTCTTGAGAGATTGAAGTATCATACTGCAAAATAAACAAATAATGTTAGATAATGTGGTAATTTGTTTTGGCGGTCCACCACTTCCGCACTTTTGGATTTCTTAGGTTGGGTTTTTGAGCTTTTCCAGCAATCTATCAATCCTTTTGATAACTTGGTCAAACTGCTTGATAACTTCTATAAGTGCTTGTTCTACTTCGATTAATGCATTTTCAAGATCTGTCAGTTGTTCAGATATCATGCTGCAATTGCTGGTTTGCACCATGTTTGCTGTTAATCGTGAGAGTGAGTCCGCTAACACATTCATTCTTCCGTCTATGTGCTCAAAGTTTATCTGGACTCCTGCAGCTCCTAGGAACTCGACTTCTTTGGAGGCTATTTTCATTTTTGTAGGGGATAAGACGAGCCCCCACCTTTCGCAGGTTGCTAGCATGACTTCTAGGTGCCTCGCATGCTGCTCTTCATCCTCAGAGAACACTAGTATATCATCAATGTAAACTGCAACAAAATCTTCTGTTCCTCGGAAGCAGTTGTCCATTTTCCTTTGAAATATGGCTGGTGCGTTCTTCAGGCCAAATGGCATTTACCAGCCACTCATATAGTCCTCCTGGGACTATGAATGCTGTCCAGGGGACAGACTCTGGGTCCATGGCGACTTGATGAAAACCACTTTTTAGGTCGAATTTAGAAAAGAATTTAGAAAAGGCCCTCAGGTAAGCTGTACGTGTTCAAGAACCCAAAAGACATATTTGACGCCGAAAGAAGAAAAGCATCATGAGCACCATTGCACATACCGAGACAATGGCACCAAGACCATCAATTTCCAGTAGGGAGACCAACTTACAACCCACCATCGAAGATCAAATACGGGGATACAGGCTCAGGAGCCGACTCCGTCATGAGGCACAACGGCGACTACCTGGAAGGAATCACCGTTTCCATAGAAGCCTCGAGTCTCAGCTCAATCCAGAAGCAGAACTCAACATCTCTCAACAAAGAAGAGCGCAATAAGTACCTGCAGAAACTCTATATCAGGCAGGATGGACAGAGCGCAACCATAGAGTTTACCAACATTACTCGGACGAGCGAGTATTGGTAACTGAAGGATTACAGGTAGAATTTCCGTTCATAACGGAACAAAGTTACAACCAACTAGTACATGCAGGCTTGCAGCATTTGCATATTGGAATGATCATGATCCGACTTTATACTCTGCATAGAAGAAGCGCAGGAGTAAATGCACTAGTATTGCTAAGGGACACCAGATGGGCGGATGATCGTGCAATAATAAGCTCGATGGAGATGGACCTATCTACCGGGACCCAGCTGGCATATACAGCCCCAGATTTGACCCTAAGCATACAGGATTTCAGGAATCATATACAACTGGTATTACAAACACATGGATACAATGGATGGCAGAACGGGGAGAGTAACCTATTACTCTCCAGATCCCTAATCGGAAGGCTATCAAATACTAGCCATACAAACTTCCGATACAATGTGCAGCATGTTGCAGACCATTTGGCAAGCCATGGAGTCAGGGCTATACCAGGTCAAGCACGTTCAACGACCGACTTGCAAGGGCGACAATGGATAATAAGACCAGCGGAAGCAATCGCAGTACAAAACCCTCAGATAGCGCTGATAAGATCAAGAACAGACGGCTCACTCTCCGTCTGATTCGCAGGTTACGCAACCACAAGACCCAGTGAGGACGTAATCGTCGGTAACCATGATGAAGAATTAATTGAGGATGAAGTAGCCCTCATGATGACCTGTGATTATACACTGATAAATGAACTACTGGAATATACGAAGTATTTGCTAGCAGAAAATCAAAGGTTAAAGGAGAAGATCCAAGAGTATGAGTTAAACCAGGAAATGATAGAGCTGGAAACAGAAGCCTTAAGGAAAGGAAAATTCCTAGCCAAGGAAGGAAGTGATGAGGAGTACCTACACATAAAGCCAAATAAGGGCATTCAATTCAGAGAGACAGCCAACACACTTTCTGATAAAGAGCTTGAATGTACACATACTATGGTTCTTGACCCGAGAAGAGGAAGACGGGTACTTAATCGGCTATACAACATTGAGCTTTTAATGGAAATACCTGGAGTCAAGAACTTCAAGGTACAGGCAATCCTAGATACCGGTGCAACGGTATGTTGTGTAGACCAGGAAATCGTGCCAGCAGAAGCACTCGAACCAAGTGCCTACCCAATCCAGATCAATGGAGTTAACTCACAGCAGACCGCAAGGCTCAAACTAAAGGGAGGCCAGATGTCCATCGAGGAAAACCGATTCCGAATCCCCTTCACTTACGCTTTTCCAATGGAAAAACGAGACAAAATACAAATGCTAATCGGGTATAACTTCATCCGAGCAATGCAAGGAGGATTAAGAATCGAAAGTCAATCGGTGACTTTCTATAAAAATGTCACCACCATAACAGCTAGAATAGATGCGGAAGTCACAGCAGCAGCAGCAATAGAAGAATTAGACCTCTCAGAACTAAAATATCTTGAGGTCCAAAGAGCTGTGGCATACAATTATGGTGAAGAATAACAATGGTTCAAATCTCATCGAAACTTGGATATTCAAATTGGTTACTTTCCATTACGTAAATATATTTAAACACATGGATTTTCTTTTGTATTTTATCTTTGTTTGATGCAGAAAACTTAGTTACTGTAATTTTTTTAAAAAATCAATTTTCCTCTCTAATCAATCTGATTGAGTTCATATATAATTATAAATAATTCAATTATTGGGCAAGGAATGATTAACTTATATTTTAAGAGAAGTAACTGATAGGATATCAAACAATTAGCCTCCTCTAAACCCTCAGCTGCTAAAGGATCCTTACTGTAAACAGCGGGTCAAAATTTCCTTTTTATCATTTATTACCATTCCAGAAAAGAAGATAGACCTTTCAATTTACATTCTAAATCAGGGAATGCATGAACAATAGAGTTTCTTTTTTCATTTATAGCAATACGCAAATAACAATCATGATTAGCGACCTTTAAGCAAAATATCAAGGAAAATTGAAGCTTTTGAAGTAATATATATTTTCTTGACCCTCAAACACCACCATAAAGGGATGCAAATGATAGAAAGCATATGTAATATAAGACAAATAATTAATCAATTAAAAGAATAGGAAATATGCTTCAAAATCTTTACATATATATGGATTAAAAAAAAGAATAATATATCAGAATGCCTAAAGACAATGTAAAAGTAATACAGACCAGTAAGATGATGAAATTTATGAGATGGTCGCTAGGAACGAGTCTAGTTTTTGAATATTACACCACCACCTGAGGTTTGGATCCACCTGTACAATCATCATTTTCAGTATCATCTGACTTTTCATTCTATGGCTGCTAAATTTCTTCTTTATCGTGCCGTGGATGGTTACAAAGAAACAAGCTCTGCTGAGATTTATTATTTTATCCAGATTTGGTGGCTCCTCTGCATTCTAGGTTAATAAAAATCCAAGTATACCTGTTGAATAAAGATCCATAGCGAGTAAATATAAGTGGATACGTGATAAAGATTCAAAGTTAAACCAGTATCAATGATGCTTGTAGTTAGTATGTAAATGTAGGTAACAGCAGTTTCCAGCAATCTCTACACGGATGGCAAAAATGGGAAGAGAAAGGTACAGATTAAAAAAAAATGATTAAATAAGATATGACCAATAATACCAAATCAATAGATGAGAGTTTAAAAAAAGGTTAAAATTTAATTCTCAAATAGAAGACCATCGATTCAATGAAATGCATATTGCTTATCAGAAAAATAAACATAAAAGTTTCCAAGGATAGAAGTGATGCCTCAAATATAACATCAAATGGGCAAAAGTGGTCGTCTCTCATCATGTCCAACGCGGTGGCTGACCTGAAAGATAGCATATATATTGAGTAAAAATATATTAATTCAAAATTACAACTAACCACAAGACATACATCTTCTGAAGCACCAGCAGCCATGTTTACCAAAGAATCATCCTTCGACCTGAAAACAGAGAAACATATTAGAACTTTAATAGATGAAGTCCTTTATCAGCTTGTTTGGAACCAATCCCATGGGGAAAGAAATTTCAAATTCATAGTAGAAAAAGAATTCTCTGGAATTGAACTTTCAATTCCTGACTTTTGGGTTTAAGTGTTTAAATAAGAATAGAATTTCATTACTATGTTTGAAATGGAAATGAAAATTTATTTACAATTACCATTTTTTACTCAATTACCCTTATGCATAGAGGACTTTTATAATATAAAGATAATTTATACAAGGCACAAAAAAATATAATGATTTTGACAAGTAAATAAAAATTTTATATTCATAGGCCATGTCAAAATAAACTCATTATAATACATATAACTTACTATGGAATCCATATATAGCATTATCTCAGAGTAAAAGAAGAGTCAAACTACAATTATAATACATATAACTTCAGCCGATTCCATTAAAAACATTTAATATCTTCTCTCCCACGTCTCCGCAATTTACTTTGTTTGGTGATGGATTAGGAAATTACTTAGGGTATGCGAGAGGCGCATTAAGGTTATATTGGGTACCCTAGTGAAATTAATAGGGAATTCATTTTCATTTCTCAAGAAAAAGTTCAACCAATTTTTTTATCAGACTTTAAATTTCATAGTTTTTACCCCTTGAGTATTCCAATTCTGATATTCTGATTTTTTACTGAAAACATGAAAAATGGAATTCTATTATCATACCTCTTTTTTTGGTTCCAAACAAGGTAAATAACAAGGGTAAAGGATTAAGTTCATTCAACTTCTGAAATTTGTTTTTAAAAACAATTATAACTCCTTGATTAACTCCTTAAATTCGAAAATATAATAAGCAAATAATTTAAAGCATTAAAGGGGGCACCTGGTGTGTTCAGATTCCATCATTTCTAATGTTCCAACTGGGGCCTCATCTTTGACTTTGGCCATGGGAGAAAAGAACTGATAGGAAAAATATAACAATGTTTTAATGGAAAAGAATGACCACAATAATTTTGAGCCTAAGTTTGACAAATACCTGGTGCATAGATATGAAGACTATGGAAATCCCCAGGACAAAGTTCATGGTCAATGTATGACCAAATAATGCAGCAGAAGCAAATCCAGTAAAAATTGTGGCAACTGTTGATGAATACTTTTTCAAGATTGTGTCTGCAAGAACATTCAGTAGAACTAGTAAGAAAGACAAGAAAAAAAGGCCCATAAAGTTATATAGGATAAGGTGCTCAGCAGTGGGTAAGTAAACAAACAAGTACTGGCACTAATTCTACTTTACCAGCATATTTGAAAAAGAATGATGAGAGTATGCCCTGTGCTGCATTGTTGCATATTAAAAACATTGTTGCTTTTGAGTGACCTTCAAGGATATTGAAGCTACTAGGTCCTGTAAATTTTTAGAATTTGAAACCAAAATATATGTAGTAAAAAGCATCAGAGATTGCAATAATATGCATAGGCTTTCAAAAAAAAACATAGTAAACAACTAATAAATTGAATGGATTATTTGTAAAATTGAAGTAAACCAAATTGTCAGATGAAGCAACATTATTAAGGCTTTGTTTATTTGGTCTGATGAAAAATAGAAGGGAAAACACAAGGAAGTAAAATATAGAGAAAAATAGCAAGGGAATAGAGTCTGTTTAATTGAGAGGAAAAGAGGAAACAAAGCTTGATTTCTATGGAACATTTAATGACATGGAGGGGAATGGGGCATAGGTTGTTAAGGATATACATAACTGATATTGTGATTTGTGAGGGGTTTAATAGTCATTTTCGGATGTAACTGAAAGGTAATTTTAGGGTAACTGAAATAGGTATATAAGATGAAGGGAGAGTCATGTAGAAGCAAAGCAAGAATCCTATTCAAATAAAGATCTCTTTTTCTTTCTCTCTTAGACTCTTAGTCGTCGTCTTCTTCTTCTTCTTTCATTCCGGAACTCTTCCCTGTTGAGAGTGTTTCTTCTCACCAGCAACATAGGCAAGAAGAAACTTCAGAACTTACTTCAACTTGAACGGAGGAGGTTTATTTCCCAAATCTGAAAGTGGCAGATCCAGATTGAGGAGTTTCCCAGCATCGAACCAAATCCCAGTTCTAGAACTCTGACAGATTGGTATTAGAGCCTCAAGACAGTATGGCAGAAGCATTTTTCAAAAGGTTTAATGAATTCCTGCGCCGCTATGAGGAAGATCAAGCTGCTACTAGGATGGAGCGGGAGATATTGAAGGCCAGCCAACGGGAAATATTGCAGAAATACAAAGAGAATCAAGTTGCGATCAGAATTGAACGAGAGGTTTGGCGGACCAACTACTGCGAGATCTCCAACCGCTTGGAGATGATCGCTAGGGAATCTGAGATTTTTCGAGCTGGCGGATCACGGATGCTGGAAGGCGCGACTGTTGAGGGATCGCAAGCAATTGAGAAGGCAAGCATTGTTGGCGATCGCGATGGAAGGGAAATGGCGACTCGGGAGAAGGTAGAAGTTGCTGTTCTGGGCAGCAACAAGGGGCAGATGACCTGTGAGGGAGTGAGGAAGTGCTGGGCAATCGGAGGAAGAGATTGGGTGATGAAAACATTGTTCGTACAGGAGATATTTATGGGACGAAACTAAATTTGCTTCCCACGTGTGAAAATTCCTTCCAATACCAGTAGGTGGCTGCAGAATTGAAGATAAACTAGTCTTTTTTCTACCTTGAGGAAGAAGATCAAATATGGTTTTTCAAATTGAGAACAAACAAACCTGGATTAAATTGGGAAGAATTCAAGAATCTTTGTCATCTCCGGTTTGAACATCCGGTGAAAACTGAGGCAAACAGAGTTAGTCTCAGAGTATCAATGCACGTTTGAGCTTCTCCTTTCTAGCCTAGAAATTTAACAGACAAACAAGAAATGAAGATTTTCATAAGTGGGTTGCAACGGTGCAACCTGGATCTTCAAATAGAAGTGGAAGCCCATCTCGACTAGGATATTTAATGGAGGCAATATGCTTGGCTAGATTGTATGAAAGAGGGCCCATCTCGACTAAGACAGTCTGAAAATTGTCGGCAATTATTCTAATTCTTCCAAAGCTCTATTGAAGCTCCCCCTCCGACTCCTACATTCAAAAGACTAATTAATGCAGAAATAGCATAACGACGAGCAAAGGGCTTATGTTTCAATTATGATGAACCGTTCTCCCGAGGGCATGAATGCAAAAAATTATTTTGGATCGATGTTGTAGCCGAAGATGAGATTGACAAAGGACTCCTTAAGATATCTAACGGCTCTTCAAGGAATTGCTTTAAGGCTTGAGGACAAGCCTTATCTGGAAGAGGGAGGTGATGTTAAGGATCTACGTTACTGGATAAATATTTCTTTCTTATTACATTTTCACTTTTTACTCTTCTGTAAGTAGGAATGCAATAACCGATATTGTGAGGGGTTTAATAGTCATTTCTGTGAGGGGTTAATAGTCATTTTCGGATGTAACTGAAAGGTGGTTTTAGGGTAATTGAAATAGGTATATAAGATCATAGTTTGAAATGGCGAGCCATAGGCGCGCCATGGCGCGGGGCGCACACAGGTGCAAGCCCCCGCGCCATATTTCCCCCGAGGCGCTAACCTAGCGCCTCGGGCGCCTTGGCGCACGCCTCAGCCCAGGCGCGAGCCACGCGCTATGTGCGCCACACGCATGTGTGGCGCATGGGTGCAGCAGGTGCCCTAAGTTAAAACTTAGGGCACCTGATTTTTTTTTTTTACATTTGCTTCCGCCTTCCACCTTCCGCACGAGATTTCTTCTTATTTTCTCGTCCTCCGGTCATCCGACGAGCCTCCCCTCCGGCGAGCCTCTCCACCGGATTCCGGCACCTCTCCACCCAATTTCAGCCTCCGCCAGGTATTTTTCTTTTCTTTCTCATTTTCTCTCCTTTTGTCAAATTTCCGTTGTTTTTTTTTACATTTCTTCAGCATGGTGAGTTCTCACCATGCTGGAACTCTCGCATGCTGAAGAAATTCTCAGCATGCCGAGAGTTTCAGCATGCTGAGTGTTTCTTCAGCATGCTTCTCAAGTTCAGCATGCTGAAAGCATTCTTCTCAAGTTCAGCATGCTGAATTCTCAGCATGCAGCATGATGAATTCATGCTGAATGCTGAATTCAGCATGGAATTCAGCATGGAATTCACCATGCTGCTGAATGCTGAATTCACCATGCTGATTCAGCATGGAAGCATGGAATCACCATGCTGAATCAGCATGGAATTCAGCATGGTGATTGGTGAATTCAGCATGCTGAAGCATTCAGCATACTGAATTAGCATGCTGAGAAATAGAGACTCTGCAATTCTGCATGCAGAATTCAGCATGCTCAGCATGCAGAATTCAACATGAGCATGTTTTTTTAATAATCTTAAACTTGTTGTTCTCATGTTCTATAATTATTTTTAATTGTTTTTTTAATGATGTGATTTTATGTATAAAATATATTTTATAATTATATTTTATTTTTGCCCCTCGCCTCGTTATGGCGCGCGCTGTAACCTTGCGCCATGACTCCAAGAGCCCTTTGCGCCTTTGTGCGCCTTGCGTCATTTAAAACTATGTATAAGATGAAAGGAGAGTCACGTAGAAGCAAAGCAAGAATCCTATTCAAATAAAGATTTTTTTTCTTTCTCTCTCTTAGTCTTCTTCTTCTTCTTATTCTTTCATTCCCGAACTCTTCCATGAGAGTGTGTCTTCTCACCGGCAATATAGGCAAGAAGAAACATCAAAACCTACTCCAACTTGAATTGGAGGAGGTCTATTTCCCAGAGCTCGAAGTGGTGGATCCAGATCCAAGAGTTTCCAGTCCCCAAAACCAAATGCCAGTTCTAGAACTCTCACATAGGTCCCCCTCCAATACACAGGCTTTCCAATTGCCTTGGCACAGAGGAATTTGTTATCCATCCCTCCCTCCCCTCCCTTCTTTCCTCCCGTGTAAGAAGGCCTATACGTGTGCTTAGATGGAGGGATTTGGAAGGAAAGGGGAGGAATTCCCTATTCTTGTTTAGAAAGGAAATTTTAGTGACATGGAGGAAATGAAGGATAAAGTCCCATTCAATACACAAGTTTTCCAATTCCCCCAAAACATTTATCCATCGCTCGTGTCCCCACAATTCCCTTTCCCTTCCCTCAACTTAGTAACAACTTCCCAAACTGTCTGTGGATTTATTAATCTCTTGTTCTATCTATAAGATGTCTATATGCAATTGTGTGAATCACATAATAACCACATGCATAGAGTAGGGTATTAGTCCAGAAACAATGACCAAAACAATGTTGTCACAGTTTACAAGTAGATCTGCACAATAATAAATGACTAGAAAAGCATATTAACCATTTATAGTTAACATATACAGTATGGTATTTCAATTTTCTAGCAAAGAATAAAAAATACATACCTTTAATAATGACAGTCCCTATAATGCCCAAAAAGTTGAATATTGCACCATAACCATACAAAAATAAGTTCTGAATAAAAAGAAAAGATAGTTATAACAGAAATTATGATATTCAAATAAGCTAAAAATATTCATGAAACTTGCAGGGAGGAGAACACACACACTAAGAGGATGCATGCACTATGAGAGTGTCTGGCTCATGGAATGTACATTGCCACGCATGTGATCCCCATGGATTAAATTGTCATACATGTAACATTTCCATGTTTGCTTCACACATTAATGTTTAATTAAAATTGTGAGACATGTAATATTACCATGTTTCGCTCAACCAGTTATATTGCTAGGAATTTAATATTGATATATTTAACTTCTAATTTACCTCTATTTAATGTTTTTTATGTTTTGGAGACACATAAGTAATTAGTCCTTAAATTTCAAATAAAATTCTCATTAGATCACTTATAATGTAGGATTGCCACCTCATTTGGTGGTAATCATTGGCGGTGTTTTGTTGTCAAGTAACCAAACATGTCAATGTACCATTCCCATATTTTAATTGTTGGGAATTCTTTAAAATTCCATGAACCAAACACTCTCTAAAGGTAATGTGATAATCCTCAATGTATTCCATATATTGAAATGTAATAGGAATAACAACATTGGTTTATAATAAGTCACCTGTAAATATATACTTGTTTCAAACTGGCTTTTTAATGCATATTCATTGTAGACTGAGGCCAATGATGGAACCGTAACCTGAAATTTAAGAATATCATGTCAGCATCTATGGTTGAATCAGGCTGTAGGACTTATACAAATAGGAATTTTTATGCATTTAGGTTTAAAACCTGATACTTGTTCAAAGCCCACATTTTAAGTTGTCTGTTCTCTATCTTCTAAAAGTACGTCTATAAAAATATTTGATGGACTATCAAAGATTAAAATATATATATAATAGAATTGACAGTAAACCTTCATGATTCATGAATATGTGAGTGAATACTTTAGAATAGCCTAACCTACAAATGAAAGATACCATACACCAAGACTAAACTTTTATGCTAATAAAATATAAAATTTACATTATTCAAAAGTTCACATCAAAACTATGACATTGCTGAAAATAAAATAATTAATACCTATGTACATCTATCAAAATACTGTATTTGGAGTTTAAATGTCACTTTAGATCTTGATAAAAATAGTTCCGTGTATAATCCATTATATTTGTAAGTTACTTTATTTACTGGTAGACTTGGTAGTACACCGATGAGTATAGCACTATAGCATTCCTAATGTACTCTGATCAGAACAGTTAATCTACTTCATAGTTCATCAAATATTAAAGTATATTCTCCCTAAAGGAATCACCATCTAGCAGACGCAAATAAGAAAATAACCCATGCAAAAAGGCAGAAAAAACTAAAATTAAGATATAATTGTAGGTGAAAGAACTTACGAAAACCAATGTATAAACATAAGCAATCATTGTAACTGGAAGACCCAACGCTGTGGAGCCCTCAGGCAATGATCGAAGATGATTTACACTTATCCCAATTAGCAAAAGTGCAAGGGCCTCCCACTGCCAATCACCAAAAAGAAAAGAAAAGGTCAATATCAATAAATTATAGAATAAACCATGAAATTGTAAAAACCCATTAGCTTTATGAATAATAAAGTCCCCATAGAAGATCACGTCATGTCAAGCACTTAATCTGTCATATTTCACATCTAAAGTTCATTCTATAAGAAGCAAGTATAATTTTCACCTATAAGAGTACATCATATAGGTGAATGGTAACTTCAGAGTTCAACTCACCTGAATTATAGAAAATTGTCTTTTCATTATAATCTTTAAGAGGACAGCAATCACCAAAACCTGCAAGTGTTTCGAAAGGAAAACAGCAAAGCATCAACTATTCATTACAAAATCATAATATATCATAAAATCAAAATAAAAAGAAATATATATCATTTTGTCTCAATTTAATCTCATTACAGGAACTTTCGCATATTCATTATTTATAGAAATTATATTGAAAATCATTATTAAGAAAAATCTTGATGTAAAGGAATACCTTCAGGTTACTCAACATTTTCACAGTTGCAGGATTAAAGTATAACTGTAAAGAGATATAGGGAGAGAAATTAATGATGATTGTAAGCATAAAGTAAAAGCCAAACTTGACAAATGAAGGAAAAAATTTGTACCAAAGATGAAGCTAGAAGTGTACCTGCATGATAAACTTTAAGTAGTTGTTGATTGCATATAGAAGAGCAGGAACAGCTAGAAGGACATTATTTCGAGCTGCCTACAAAAATGTTGACAACTTCCATGTCAGACCATAGCATGAACATATAATAAAACATAGATAATGACAGTAGAAACAGGTAGTATACTAGATTGAATCTCCAACACTTTCTAAACCAAGTAACCTTTGTCTTCCATATAGCTGAAATTCAACTAAAAAGAAATAAAATCCCTTGAATAGCTTCAATATTAATGAGTCATGTAGTTATTTGAAGTTCCTTAAGATTTTTCTTTCCTAGGGGCAGTTAGATCTGTAAGTTCAACAATCCATATTATTAAAATCCAATGTAACTAAGGGACCATATAAATTGTCCCTAAATAGCATCATATAACAAAGTGATTAAAGAACTTTGTGATTAACTTTAAACAACAGACATCAAGACATACAATATATCATGGATTGGATAGTATACCTGTACAAACGTGGAAAATGACAGAAGCGGTTTTTCCCCAACCTTCTGGTGTCTAGCCTGTTAGTTACAAATACACATGATAAACAAATCCCACCACATGAAGTATGAAAAGAGAAGAGAGAGAAAACTCCTATCAAAATATCACATGTTTAGAGCAGAATGATTATGAAAGAGTATATCTGCAATTACACTTCTTTTGCCTCTCATCAAAACAAACAATATGGTAGGAAGAGAGCATATTCCAAACATCAGAAGAAAGGAATATACAGTTTATTAAGATCAGTAGAAGAAGCTGAAAATAAAAAGCAGAAAATGAGAGGCAAAAAAGTGTAAATGTAGAAACATCATATTTTACAAATAGGCAACTTCTAACATACATTAAGGACTAGTTTTAGAAAAATCCTCGCTTTCTATACATTTGATAAGCTTCTCCTGAGTTTTAAATGCATTTGGCACTTTTACGTTTGTTCCATGACATATACTTAACTTCTAAGCCCCCCTATTGTTTAACATCTTGAATATATTAATAAGTTGGTTCTAATTGTAATACTGCCTTATAGTTAAGATTTGTCATTTGACATCTTTAATGCAGGTAAGTAGTATCCCAATGCAATCAGCTGATTCAGTTCCAGTAAACTATAACGTTACTTTGGACTTCAGGATCATGTGTGAATTACAATTTTTTTTCTTTTTTCCCATAAGAACAAACTAGCGGAGCACCTTTAGAGACATTGAAATGTGAGAAGAGTAATCTTTAATTATTTTACATGAAAAAAGGGTATTTGTGTCACAAGTCCTTGACTCCAAAGTGGAAGCATAAAACAGGTTAAGAGGTAGTAGTTGGATAGTTTTATTACCAAAATAAGAGTGGCAAAAGAGCCAAAATAAGCAAGCTAACCAATTTGAATGGTTCTATTTGCTTTATGATATACTAATTGAATTAATTAATTATTTAAAATGACTTCCTTTTGCATACAAGAATTCATGGGAAAAGAATGCAACTGAACCTGTTAAATTGTTATTAGTGTAGCTATTTGATTAGAGCAAATATTCAATCTTTCAGAATCATAATTGAAAGGGAACACCAATCACCTTTTCATTCTAGATTATCTTGCATATGTAATATGTTATCTTCTCCCATCCTCTTCTGTGCTGATTCCCAAAGAATATAAGCATAAAAGTGTAAAGACTCTGATCTGAAAGAGAAGAGAAGTTGACACCGAGATCTACCCGAATAAAATTTTTGACTGCCACTACCATTATCTGGAAAGATGTACAGTCCACTTTGACTTAGAGAAACTTGCAAAGTCATGATGCTTAGAGCCTTGTCGTGTATATTGACAATATCCGGAATTGATAGTAGCCTCGCGAGGCAAAAACATGGTGACCATTTGATGATAGACTTAACTTACAAAGCTGTGCGTGCTACTCCTTTATGGGACACAGTATTTACCAAATTGATTTTGAATCTAGTTTAGCTTGATATAGCTTCATTCTGAGGTAAGATATCATACTAGGAATTTGCAAGAAAGAAAGAATACTCATATATAGTAGATAAAGAACCATGTAATTCTAATTATGAAACAATTCCACTACCTTAATCATCCAAGCCCTTGGCATCATCCAGACAAGATTTTTCATATGCTATGCAAATACAAAGAGAGCAAAGAACCTCAAGAAGAATTATTGTAGAAAAAATGAAAAATATGAAAAGAAATGCAATGCATTTCATCGAGGATGGATGGATCGAAGGTCCTAAACTCCTAATCACATTCAAAGAAGATGAAGGTACATGCCACATGCCTCGTCCTTGCTCTCTCATATTACAGTAGTAAATAATCGAGAGCAACCACCATCATAATCATCTAAGCCCTTGCCATACTACCAATCAAAATGAGAAGACTCGGTATACAGATCTTAGAAATGTTATGTAAAGCTGTTAGACTTGATATAACCATGAAATTCCTAAACAAAGGAAAGTTTAAGCAACAAGACTTGCAAATTATGTTTAGCAGACAATCTAAAGTTGATTAAAAGCCTTTATTATTAATTGTAGCATGAGATGAAGCACTATGAGAATAATCTTCTTATATTCGCTTCAAAATTGAAAAAGTCTAAAAGTGTCAATGCAGTTATCAGAAGTTCTAGTAAGAAATGAGGCTGTAAGGCAAACCTGGAATAATAACATAACAATGGCAAAGAGAACTTTAGCAATTTCTGTCAAAAAATTCACACTGATGGGACTGAATTTGAACTTCCCATCCACCTTTGACACATAGACTAGTATAGGCTGCAAAAAATTACAAATCAGGCCAAGAAACACAAAATAAATTTGTGTAAGTTTTATGTGTGGTAAAAATACATATTGCAACAATTTGTTGTTGTGCTAACACTCAACCAGTACAGATGAATATTCATTGTTGAGATTTATACAATTGTTCAATTCATGCACTAAAGTCCATGAGACAACATATAGCCTACAATCAATGTTTCAACTGCATCTTCTAGCAAACACAAAAGCTAACTGAGTAGAACTTTTGTCATAAGGAATAAAATGAAAGTCATTCTCTTATATTGCCATAGAAAATCCAACTGAGGATTATGAAGACAAATCCATGTAAATTACCTGGAGACCGACCAAGACGCAATCACCGACGACAAGAAGGACTTTTAGTGCGCGTTGTTTTGAGGATACTTGACTCCGGTGCTTGTCATATGCCCTTGATATTGATCTGGGACTCGGTGCTACCAATTTGGAGCGACAGTTACTGCATTCTATCATCCCGTTCTTTATCATCTCAAAAGTAAAACGTCTGTAGACAATACTTGGCAACTATACTGCCAATAGTTCTACTGTTGTTAGAGCAACAGCAGCAAACCTGTGATGGGGACAGCATATGATAAAATTATCAACCACCGCAGACGATTAAAAAAAAAATCATACGAGTGGAAAGTGAAAAATACAACAAAAGGAAATACTTATACTAATTCAATAAAAAAGAGGCAGCAACTACTGAACCAAACAACTACACCACTTCCCCGTATGTTCTCTATTCTCCTTAAGTTTCAAACCAAGCTGCAACTGACCTGTTAGATAGAACGATCAACAAAAAGTCTCAAATTCTTAAAGTAACAGAGAACTGAACACACTTCTCCTCTAATCTTATTATAGATCCCATTGTTCCATCTACCACAGAGAACATGAAATTAATAGTAAACGAACTCATCGTCGATGCTATTACTCCGACTAAATCCACGCCCAAGGACGAAAATAAAAGGTTGTGCAGAAACAAGATTAATAATAGAAAAATCACAAAGAATACAGATCTAGACCCACCTATTTGAGCTTCAAACACATTCCTCCCGGAATCCAAGAGCTCGAAACCAGATCTGACCCGACCAAGCTCAACCCGAAGCAAGATCCAATTCGAAACGCCTCCAGATCCCGCCTAAATGACAAGGTACAATGCCTTCACGATACGATCTAGGGTTCTTCGAGATCCAGATTCAAAGAAGGCGGAGAGAACGGCGAGGAGACCGACCGTAAAGCGGGAGAGGCGAAGGCGAAATTTGGAGAAGTGGGCAGGTCTTCGGATTCATTTTAACGCTTTTATAACACGAAACGGAAACTTTAAACGTACCCTAGAGGTTGCCTACCCTTGATTAAAATGAAGCAGGCCCATCGGAGAATACCTTTTTATCCAATAAGAAGATGGATGCAAAATTGGGTTGAATGTTGGTAGTTAAAGTATCGTTTGACAGGAAAAATAACGCGTTTCGGCCTTTCGGGTGCTCAGTCTCTTTTGCTTACAAAGCAGTCTTTGTTTTGTTAGATCGCTTTTGTATCGGACGCTACAAAGACTCCGTACGCCATTGGAGGAAAAGTTGGGGCCCACATTTGGAGGCCCAGCTATAAACCGAGGAAGCAAGAAGCCGACTCGCCATTTTGTTAGCAAAAAAAATACAAAAACGAAATCAAAACCCAAAATCGTATAGAGATTTCTAAAATCCCAAACACAAACCAATACGGTTTCATTTTTACGAAAATAAAATTTAAAACGGATCATTTTCGACCAATTTTCAAAAATCAAACACTCCATGAACTGTGCTTTTCTCTCGATATCACAATAATTTTATAGAAGTTTTTTCTTCTACTCTTTACTTATAGCATATTTGTTTGGCAAATTCTAACACCATTTGAGTCAAGTTTTAGATTTTAAAAATGTCTAATAAAATTGAATCAAACTTCGGTTGAAAGAGAATATGAATTTCCCGATTAGGGGGTAAGAACTAAAAATTGCGGAACTAGTCGGCTTAAATCTCGTGCTCTCTCGATATCATTTTCTCCCAACGTGAGACTTTCGCACTAGCAAACAACAATAAATTATTCTTTATCCTTGTTTGAGCGACGGCCTTTCCTCTGAGCAACACGATCGACGGTGAGATACTTTTTCTCATTCTTGATCTTCTTCTTATCCTCTGTGAATGAATATGACTCCTCTTATTCCTCCTTCGTTTGCTTCTTCTCTTCTCCATCAGCTTCTTCTTTTTTGTTTTTTACTTTCCCTATGTTCCCTTCTCATGATTGCACCAAAATTGCGATTCCAGTTGTAGTTGTGCAAGCCCGGTGCCATCAAGAGAAGGCAACTTAGGAGGAGGAGAAAGATTCAGGATCAGCCCTTCCATTAGGCCAAAAATGCAATAGCCTTAGGCCCTATGAAATCATGAATCAACATAAATTAACATTAGTACTCTCGCAAAATGCACCAATGACATAAATTAACATCGGTACTCTCACAAAATGCATCAATGGTTGATTAAGTCTTCAAAATCCACTTTGACTCTTTGACTTTCCACTCGGGGGCCATCCTTGGTATAGGAACGAAATCCATGGTTGATTGAGCCTCCCAAATTCACTTTGACTCTTTGACTTTTCACCCGGGGCCCACCCTTGGTACATGAACATAAATTATTTTAGATCTGAAAATTATTTCAAATCTTACACAATTACACGAACAAAATTAGAGTCTGGACTCTTCGTCTTCTTCATCTCCGTCGGGCTCTGCAACGACAAACACTCCACTGTCCACAAGTCCATATAAGATTTGGTTTTTACATTAATGTTCGACCTCCTCAAACACTCATCATCTCCCTCTCTACCTCTCGCCTCCTGGTCTTCTGAAGCAGAATCCCAACTCTCGTCTCTCGTATTCATCTATCGGTGATTTCATTGGTCTTCTCTCAATTTTATTCTCTCTTCGATGCATGACTTTAATCTATATATGAGCAATAGGCATGACAAAAAATTATTCATGCATAAATAATATTATTAATCTTTGTAATAATTATGTTTGATAAACCTAATTAAATATATAAGAAAAAAAAGAAACTCCATGAGAAAATAGTGTTCATGCATAAACTATATAATCAAGTATGATAAGCCTAAGCATAAATAATACAGACTCAATATATTCTTTGAATATAAAGATTTAATCAGTACTTTTGTATTTCAAAAAGTTATATAAATTTAATTCTCTTTCCTTATTAAATTTCTCTCATTTATTCTCTCTCTTTTAACTCATCTCTCTTGATTTCTCAATCAAGTAGGACTGTGCATCCGGTTCAATCCGAATTGAATTGAACCGAAATTAATCAAACCAATTTTTTTCATACTCGTATTTCAACCCGAACTCGAACCAAATTATACCTAAATCAATCTAACCCGAACCGAAATTATTCGGTTCAGTTTTCAATCCGAAAATCAAAATTTTAATTAATTCGGTTAAATATTAAAAATTAAAAATTAAAAATTAATACTCATTTAATTACTTGGGTTAAAAAATTTTAAAAAAAAATCAAAATTTTGGGAATCGAATCTGAACCGAAACTCAAAATTCGATTTGATTCGGATCAAAAATCGAACCTGCAATAGCTGAAATCGAATCGAACACGAGACACCCCTCCAATCAAGTTCCCTCTCTCCTCTTTAATTACTGATTAATATTATTTCATTTATTTTATTTTTCTCTCATTCAGGTCTCCTCCTCTCTCTCTCTAAAGTCTCGACTCTCTCCTCGTTAACGTCATTTCATTTAATTTTCTCTCTCCCAATCATATCTCAGTCACGTCTCCTCCTCCTCTCTTTTAACCCCTCTCAATCCGGTAAAAAAAAAACCCTCTCTCAATCAAATCTCTTCTCTCTCTCTCCTCTTCAATTACCTTCTTTAATGTCATTTCATCTAAATTTCGTTAGAAACATAACCAATCTTTAATTCTACCTTTAATTTCAATCGTCCTATCTACGTGAAGAGAGAAAGAGATAGTTTCGACTCTCATTTTAATCGGTCTTCCTATTTTGATCCCTGTCTCCTCCCACGGAGTCATTCACCAAATGAAAGCGATAGTCGAATTAATAGTTCAAGAAAATTTGGGCGTCAAACGGTGGCCATGGCGGCGGAGGAACAATAGAATGAGACTACGGAACGACGACGACAGAGGTGACCCTGTACAAGATCAAGGTCATCAAGTTCCTATAATCTTACATAACGATAATGAGTCCTACCCCGGTCGTAGGCTCAAAATCTGTGATCAAAGTTCAATCTTGGCGCAACTCCCTAATTTAGAACCAGTATGCCCTATTTCCATCATCGATCTTTCTTTTGCAATCTCAATTTTATTTTTTTCGTAGTGGTGGGGAACATGTTTTCGTGGCTGCATTGAACTTCCGAGAGGATATTTTAGAGCCGGAGGGATCATATTGTGGAGATGAGTATGAGAACCTCAATCGAAATGTGAGCAAGTAGCTATGATGATGCATCAAACACTTGCAGGGGTTATGGAGATGAAGGAAATCTTTGTCAATTTTGACGACGAGGTTTGTGCCATTATCCTTCTGATAACCTCCATTTTTCATATCTTTTATGTGGCATCTACATTATTCAAATGCATTAATGCATTAATGTATTAGTTGAATATATTTGCTGGATTTTGTTTGGTTTCATACGGAGTATTTTCTTGCGCTGCTGAGATTGAATTCCATTCATTCTTATGAGAAGTAATTGTTACCAAGTCATAGCTTGAATAATGCTTATTTCGTAGGTTTTCTTTTAAACAATGCTTACTATGCATGTTTTCTTATTTTTACATTTAGAATTATTTTTTAATTGTATTTCATTTTTTACCGTAGAAAAATATGCAGTTTCAGAATTCCAATTAATGTCGCATCAATAATTCAATTTTAATTCTGTTTTATTATTTTGTGTCATTAAAATTTATGTTAAATATTAATTACAATAATAAATTTCATATTAAATTATAACACAAATGTGAGGTTTCTAAACATAATTCTTTTAAATCTTTAATGACATCATTTGTTGTAGTTTAAGTACTTTTTTTTCTCAATTTAATTATCAATTTAGATCTGCAATTTATATTCCTCATTTCCTCATATATTTTATTTCTTTTTTTATCCAATTAATTCTATTTCATTAATACGTGTCATTAAATTGTATATTAAATATTAATTACAATTTCCTTTTTTATTACACAGAGATGTGCAGTTTCTAAACATAAAAATTATATCTTCAATCGTAATATTTAGTGCAACTTTAATATTTATTTCTCAATTTAATAAATATTTTAGATCTAAATTTTGTGCACTCTATATATTTTTCGTTTCTTTCTATTTTTTACAAGTTTTTCCATATCTATATTCTCTTTTATTAGTAATTAGGGTAAAATTTTTACTTGAGTTTATTATATTATTATTATTATTATTTCTATTATGTTTTATATGATGGTGATATGAGATTTATAGTTAATTTTGTTTGAGTTTTATCAGTGTTATGATGATTTCTAATATTATTATTATATACTTTTTATTAGGTTACTGCAAGAGCTCATGATAATCTCCGACGACGAAGACGACAACAATGATAAATTTGATACAAGATTGATAGCATATGTTGCAATAACTATGATAATGATTTGATCTAGGCACGAACACGTTATTTTTTTGTTTTTAATGATTTTTTCATCTCTCGTAAATATGTTTTTATTCATAATTTTATATGATGATTAAATTTTATATTTATAATTTGAACCAAATAATATTGGATTATGTTTTTCAATTTTTTATTTTCAGGTATTTTAAGTTAAATAAAATAATTTTTTGCTGTCTGAGTTGGTTTAATGCTATTTTTTTTTATAATATGTAATTTTAATAATTCTAACTATTTCTATAGATAAATATATATATAAATATATATTCAAACAATTATAACGAACTATTTATTTCATATTAATCTATAAAATTATAATTTTTAATTACTACATTCATTAATGTTATTAAGCAATATACATCATTGATTTCCATTTCACGATTTATTTTCTCAATTTCATTATTAGTGTGTTAAGTGAATTTTAAGCAATAAACCAAAATTATATTTTAAAATTATATATATATATATATTTGTGCAACACGCGAGTTTTCGACTAGTTTCACTATTAAAAAATTAGAATTAGTAACAAGTTGTTTTTGCCACAGTTGTGATATACAATGGCAAAAAAGTGCTCGCCAGTCGTTTGTCACGTTAGGTCTGCCGCTAAAATTCATTTTTGGCTTTCATGACGAGCTTTAGCAGATTGCCACGAATTGCAATTTCTTTAGTGGCAGACGAAAAAATCAAACTACATCCACTCTGTTGGATGAAATGACCACACTAGAGGAGGGGGATGAATAGTGTGTTTACTAATTCTTGTTACCTAAATTCAATTTTAATCATTTCTTTGATTACTTAGGCAAATTACAAGTTAAGTGACTAAATGCGGAAGCGATAAATGATAAAGCAATAAAGACAAACAAAATACCAATGCAAACACAAGAATTTATAGTGATTCGGCTCCAATGCCTACTCCACTACCTAAGCACCCCGCTTAGGATTTCCAAACTTAGTTTACTAGATTTAAATCATTTTCCTTACAAAGAGAACTTTGATTCGAAGAGTCTCACTCTCAATCTAAGGCACTTCCAAATCCGAAAGTCTTCGCCTCCTTACCGAGAGCACTCTTCCACCTCAATCCTAAGGGCTCGTTTGGTACATCGTATAGTACTAGCCTGTATAGTACTAGTCTGTATTGACTAACATGTATTGTACATTGTATAGTACTAGCATGTATTGTACTATTATTATACAATGTTTGGTGCACAAATGTACTAGCATGTATAGTACTAGTATGCATTGACTATAATATAATATAATATACACTATAATATTATATTATAATAATATAATATAATATAATATAATATAATATATAATATACTTTATCATTAAAAATATTTCATAAATTACAATTATTTTTTAAATTATTTTTTAATTTTTTATCGGAGGTAAAATGAGTATAAAAAATATTGAAAGTTTTGGTGCATGCTAATGAAGAGCTTTGAGAGTGTATTATTAATACACTTTATGACAATTTATGGGGTACTATTTTTAGTGCATGTATTAGTTAATACCCTTCGTAAATACTGTATAGTATTATCCTAATACTATACATGAGGCTTATACATGGTACCAAACGAGCCCTAAGGGACAACTCAACTAATCCTAGTAAACTACGTTTACAATTGTGGGTTTAAGCCTTATCACCAAGTCAACCACCAACTCAATCAAACCTAACAACCTAGGTTTACACAAGTTCAATTATGAAGAAATAAACAACAAACTACAATAATAATTGGAGCAATAAATCAAACTATAAGTACTTAGCTCCAAAAGAAACTCTCTAATCCTCTTGATGCCTTGACAGTTGAACATCCCCGAAAAGAAAAAATTTCAACATGTGTTGTACTGATTGTTTTGTGTGGAAAAGTAATCAGATTAGTGTGTTTTTCGATTCTGTTTTTTCCTTTCTTTTTCTTATATGATGAGATGCATGAAAAGATGATTATGGATGAGCCCTATGTGCATGTGACTGTGTGTAATCATGATTGTATTGATTGCTTGTAAATGATTAAAATTTCAGCAATATATCTTTTAAATAGGGCATGCGTACCTCTGTCTTTCTCTTAGAAATATAATTGTATTTCATTTATCCCTCTCCTTAAACCTTTCCCCAAGTGTTGTTTGGGGTCTTTTTCTTTTAGTTTTGTAAAATTAGAAGTTTATGGGTAGGGGTGAGCATCGGTTCGGTTAAAAACCGAACCAAACCATAGAAATTTTTTTAACCGTTTACCGAACCGAAAAAAAAATCGGTTAATTCGGTTCGGTTAACCGAATTTTTGGTTTGGTTCGGTTAACCGAAAAGATAAAAATAAAATAAAACCATGCATGTGGACTCAAACTTAGCCAACTGGGATTTAAACTTTACTTTTTACCCTTCTAACCATCTTAGCAAACATTACTATCAATTTATATATAACTAACACCTATTATATATATATCGAATGTTAAATAAATATTATTGCACAACATGATATTCGAACCCGGGCCGGCGGAAATGCAAAACTTAACACTTAACCACCAAAACAAATGCCAAGATCTATTATATTTGTTATTATATATATATATATATATACATATATATACATATACATATATATACATATATATACATATACATATATATACATATATATACATATACATATATATACATATATATATATATATATACATATACATATACATATATATATATATATATATACATATACATATATATATATATATACATATACATATATATACATATATACATATACATATATATATATATATACATATATATATATATATACATATATATTCGATTAATTCGGTAAATTAATCGAACCGTCGGTTAATTTACCGAACCGAACCGAAAACCGAACCCAAAAATTTCTTTAACCGAAAACCGAACCAAAATTAATTCGGTTAATTCGGTTCGGTTAAATCGGTTTCGGTTCGGTCGGTTTCGGTTCGGTTTCGGTGAATCGGTGAAGTTTGCTCACCCCTATTTATGGGCATATTCATGATGAGCACGCTTGATGCTCTGTTTTGGTGCGTGCGTGAAGATATTAAAATGGCCCCAACCTTCTCCTAATATCTAATTGTGGCCCTAGATTTTTATCGATACTAATTTTGGCCCAATTTTTCTATTATTTTCTAATCCTGGCCTATTTTTTGTTCATCCATTTAATTATTAGTAACTTGATACGACAAAGCGTGCTAAATATTATTTTCAAGTAACATTGGCCACGTCACATTGTAGACTTCATAACTTAACTAAAATCCATTTTTTAAAATAAGCCTCATCACTTAACACCTAAAAAATATTAAACATATATAGAATAAATAAATAAATTACGTGATCCAAAAAATTTCAGGAATTTTTTTTATTTTAAAGTAATGAGCCCACAACTCGATGACATGGTCTATGTCAAGTGGAAATCAAATTGGTAATAGTCAAGTGAACGAAAAATAAATGGATATTATGGTTATCAAAAGTTTAGGCTTTATTTCGATACAAAAGGGAGGAGGGATGGGGAAGAATGAAAAGGAAAATGAGAAATTGAGGTGAGGAAGGGAGGAATACAGTAAGAGTAGCTAATTCTATGTTTGGATATGATAACTAAAAATTAAGTGGGAAAGAGTGAGATAATATAATCCTCTTCTTATTTGGCTAGAAATTTTAAAAGGTGGAGTGAGAAAGAATAATTTTAATAAAAGACTTTTTTATCTATCCATATATATTTACATATAAAATGATAATTAACTTATTTATATTTTTTAATATTTTATTAAAAAACAATTAAAATAAAAAACATAATAATCAAACTTAAAAAAATCAACATATATTAAAAATAAAAAAAATAAAAAAATGTGAAAGATAAACTCGACAATTCGTGCAAGGTCATAGTTATCCGGCTGGCTCGGCCCGGTCCGAACAAAAATCGTGCCCAACCCGACCCGATAAAAGTTCGAGACGACACAAATAGTAAATAGGCCAGCCCTCGCCCGACATGTTAGCACTATAACAACAATTTTGAATCGGGCTATTGGGCATGAAATATGCTATCGAGCCGAATTCAAACTCGAATCGGGCCAGATTCAGACTCGAACTGTGCTATCAGGCTAGATTCGAGCCTGAACTATGCTATTGGGTTGGATTCAGGCATGAATCGTGATTCGGGCCCAATTCGAACTATTAAAACTGAACTATCGGGTTGGATTCAGGCATGAATTGTGATTCGGGCCCAATTCGAACTATTAAAACTGAACTATCAGGCTTAAATCAGGGCTATCGGGGGTTATCAGACCGATTCAGGCCCAATAGCCCGATATTTTGATAATGAATACAAATTCTTACTTGAGTTACCGGGGCCGAGCTGGGCTAGGACTACACCGCAAGGCCTCCGACATGACCCGATATTTATTCGAGCATTATTGCGCCGGGGTGAGTCGGTTTATCGGTGTGGGCCAAAAATTATCAGTTCTAGTGAAAGATGACTATACAAATTAAATTATTAAAAAATAAATAAAAATTTATTTCATGAAGGGTAAAAATGATATTTTATATGACATTAAAATATTTCAAATTTGTTATCCCTCCATAGGTTTGAGGGGTTTGAAGATGTTAGAAACCCCTCTAAATCTGTGTCTCTTTTTCTAAAATTGAAAGTCAAACATGAGATGACAAGAGAATGTTTGAAATATATGATAATGATATATTAATATCTATTATTTATTTAATGCATGAATTAGAAGAGAATAAGAATAGAAGAATATAAAATTCATACCAAAATTTAAAAAATTATATGTAATTATCTTTTATTTATTATCTAATTCTATCTCATTCAATCCAATTCAATGAATCAAACATATTAAATATTAAAGATCGAACTCAAATTAGTATCGATCAGAAGTTGGGCCATAATTAGTAATTGAATGAAAGAGTATGTCATTTTTAAGAATTATTCCAATTCTTATTGCATTGTAGACTTGTAGTTATTTTTAAGTTGGCTTTACAAATGAAACACTGCAAGGAAAAAAATATATGTAAATTTATTCCACTTTTCATTTCATGTCAATTAAATAAAATCTACAAATAAAAAAATAACAAGAAAGTTTCACCTAGTTTTCAATTTAAATAAAAACAAAAACAGAAAAAGGAAAACACTTTATACGTATACGTATGTATTTTGTATTTATGTTAACCATCGCGAATAAAGAATTGTCCACTTTTTATTATTCTCCCCCTTCATCGATCCACTAATATAAAGAAAGGGTGAAAAGATTCCTCTCCGCAATAGAGGAAAACATATCCACCACCCAAAGATCGAAGCAAACCCCCTTCCCGGTGCCTCCTTTCGCGAACCCTCGTTCCTCTCTCCCTGGCCCTCTTTTTGATCTGATCTCCTTACTCACCCCGTTTTGGATCGATTCCGGCCCCAATCCTCCCCGTCTCGGCCCGCGATCTCTCCCTCCGGCGGAATTCTAGGGTTCCTGGTGCGCCTGGGCCGAGGAGCTTGGGGTTGGCGGGGAGGAATGGACTCGGAGGACGATATGCATGATGCCAACGACCTGGAGTCGCTGGACGACGATTTCTACAGCGGGGACACCGCGCTGGGGAGCGACGATGGGGATGCCGAGTACGATTTTGTCGACAACGATACGGATGACTCCGAGGACACCGCTTACCATCGCCAGCAGGTGGGATCAACCGGTTCCTCTCCTTTTATTTTACAATCTTGCTTGAAGTTCGTTTTTCTACCCTTTTAAGTGGAGTTTTTCCTGAGCTTGATTTGATGCTTATAGAAGCTTGATTGGTGTTTTTTTTTTATCGTGAGAAAATAAGGAAGTTTGTGTTAGTTAGAATTGGATTATTGACATAATCGTGCTTAGATCGGCTTGTGATTGTGTTGGATTTCTTAGGTTGAGTTTGCACACATGTAAGTCGTCTTGCTTTTAGAATTGTTCTTTTTTGAGCTCAGGTTAAGAAAAAAAGTTACCCTTTTAATTGTTCTTTTGCACACATGTAGTTGAAATGTGTATTGCACAGGGGATTTTGGTGGGAAATGTAATAAAAATTTCTGCTTAGCATAAGTTAATTATTCCTGTGTCATTTATTCTAGCACACTGGATGAATGCACGGCTTCTTCTATACCAGCTGATACAAACCGTAGATGAAATTAGAAAAGGTAACGGATTCAATTGTTAGTTCAACAAGAGCATCTGATGGAAAAAGAACCTATTCTTTCTGTAAATTTGAGATCGAAGATGCAGATTTGAGGCGGGTAAAAGGAGGATTCAATCTAAATGAACAATGTTGAGCTCTATATTATGTTTTTAGTCCCCCAAAATATCATGTTTTTTTCCGTTTGGTCTCTCATTTTTAAAAACTTTCCGTTTAGTCTCTCAAAAATTATTTTCGTTTCCATTTGGTCCATCCGTTAACTTTCCGTTAACTTTTGATGTTAAGTGCCAACATGGAATGCCGAAATGGACTAAAGAGGGACCAAACGGAAAAAATAAAATATTTTAAGGGACTACATGGAAAAAATATATATTTTAATAATCTAAAACATAACAATATACATTTTAATAACCTAAAGCATAACAATATATAATTATGTTTTAGGTTATTAAAAACATATCTTTTCCATCTAGTCCCTTAAAATATTTTATTTTTTCCGTTTGGTCCCCTCTTTAGTCCATGTCAGCATTCCATGTTGACACTTAATATCAAAAGTTAACGGAGGGACCAAATGAAAACGAAAATTGTTTTTGATGGACTAAATGGAAATTTTTTTAAAATGAGGGACCAAACGGAAAAAACATGATATTTTGGAGGACCAAAAACATAATTAAGCCTTCCTTGCTTAATGAATGAACATGTAGTACTCGTCAAACCTCTTGCCATGGGAGTAATTGGGGAAGTAGATGGGGTATACCATGTCTGACCAATGTTTGATTTTAGAGATTAGGGTGAGCTTGCAAATGAGAATTCAACTTGAAGCTGCAAGCAGCTTGCTGCAGACTGATCGCACAAGGCACATCCTTAGCCCTCTTCACAGAGCTGTGTTTGCAAAATAACACTGTCCATGCATTATAAGATACAGGGGGCACTCACCTTCATAGTATAGTGGTCAGACTTAGCTGAAATGTTTGCCTTTCTATAGAACAGAAGAAGTTAAAGGGAAAGTGGTATATGTATCTCTTTGAACACAAGCTATACATATTACTGAAGAAACCAGACTTCTAAAGTTGTAGCAACTCTCATTTATGTTTGCTCTCATTTTTTTTTATAGGTTTCTTGAATAGTTATCATTAGTTAATTATGTCATCAATAGTATGTTCTTTCTTGAAAAATTATTTTCCATTGAGCAAGTTATGAACTTGTTTAGATGTTGAAGGTATTGTCAAATTAGCTTGTGCCTAGCATCGTTGGAAAAATAAAAGCAGTTAAATTTGAAATTCTTAATATTTCCAAAGGCTATTGTTAATGTGTTTTAGCTTCTAAAAGTGTGCGATGGTTAGCAACTATGTAATACATTAGATATTATTAATTTGGAATCTCATGCAAAAATGGCCCTAAGTTTACCAAAATTATTAATTTGGACCTATTTTTTCTATCAATTGCGGCTTTTTGTTTTGGTTTTTTATCAATTTAGGGTTACCATCAAATTTTCTTTGTATGTTAATGCAATGATGTAGCAGTCCATGTCAGATTTTTGGGAGCTAAAATGTCATGTCGTCCTCTTAACCATTGGTTATATACATCACCAAGTTTTGGTGATGCGTCCACCTTTATTGTTTAAGTACTTCAGAATTATGTTGATGTAGAAAATCTGACATAGCACTTGATCATCTGAAAAAGCAGACGCGGATTGCCATTTCATCGCCTTAACGAGGGATACAACAAAAATTTAATAGTAGGCCCAAATTGGTATAAATTTAAAACATATGGTTACAATTAAATAGGTTTTATAAGAAATTGATTGTTCCTTTAAATTTTGGGTAATTTTTTGCATATAAACCCTATTTTGTTATAAATCTATTTCCAGTCATGTTGGAAGTTCACTTTTGTCTAGTGACTAGGCATGCTGAGATTCACCTCATATTCCATCTTTGCATTGGATTAAAAAAACTTCAGAATTTAAAAAAATAGCAAAATACTCTAAGTCTTTAATTACAATTGTTGAAAGTGCTTAGGTGACATGACAATCAATGATAAAAAGATGTGGTATATATTTTGACTTTAAAAAAGAGTGTTTAAAGATATGGCATATTCTTTTGAGTCTGCCTTAATGTTATTTATGTGCTTTCTAGAATTCTCTTCTTATTATAAAGTTTGCATAACAATTTTTGTTTCACAAATACAGCAAAATTATACTATTTTAAGTGAAGCTGATATACAGCAGCGCCAAGAAGAAGATATTAGTAGGGTGTCTACTGTACTTTCCATACCAAGATCTGCAGCATGCATTCTTCTACGCCATTTTAACTGGTAAGAGTATATTATGCGGTAAAAGACATGTCTCGGGCATTTCTTCTCTCTGTCTTGTAAATTCATATGTACTTGTTTGCTGATGCTATCATTGGAAACGATAAAAAGTTACCGAATACCAATTTCAATCTACATCCATCCTCTAGTTTCTGTGAAAATCCTATGTTCCTGTTTCCATGCATTGTCCTGTCTCCTGTCACAGTCCAGCACTGAACTACTTAGGGCTGTAACAAGTCTGTAGATGTTTATGTGCAGTGCACGGGGTAAATTTACATTTTGACTAAAACTGAGGTATTAATAATTATCCTAAGTTGTCTAATTGAACATGCATGTGGACAATTCTCGTACTGAGTTATTGGAAATAGATATAATTGATCAGAAATTTTCAAATTTCAGTCAAGCGCATTATGGACAAGTAGCATCTATGGTACCATGATGCAATATGAACAAGAATTCAAGAAATTGTTCAATTTTGATTTCTGCTAATGTGCAGAAATGAGTGTGCTCAATTGCCAGAATTTATCATTTTATTGCATCTGTTTTATATATTGGATATGGATGTATACAGTAGAACACATTCTTATTTTTGACATAATAAAGCCTCTTTCTCAGAAATTGAAGCAGTCCTGGTAGACTATATTTTTTTGCCTATTTGGGTAGTAGCATGGGGACTGTCCTGCTGCAGGCGTTGCTAACTATTTAGAGATTCTACATATGTTGCCTTAAACTCATTCTGATTCGTAAGTAACTAACATTAATCATTTATTAACTCAATAATCTGAGACTTAACAAATGAAAGCGGAAAGTTCTCTAAGGGCCCGTTTGGTTCGCAAACTGCCCATCACAGGACACCAAACAAGGACAAGGACAGAACACCAGGTGTCCTGGGACAATAGTTATACCGTGTTCGGTTCGTCAAGAACAAAACACGATATCCAGTCCCGTCTCGTGTTTGGTTCGCTAAAATAGTCCTATACAAGACAATATGACCAAAATACCTTTGCAAATTTTTAATGCTCAAATTTAATTTTAAACATAAAAATCTTCATACTTATAGTAGTCTTAAAATTCTGGCAATTAAAAAGAACTAAATACCTGTTTACTGAATTCTGGCAATTAAACTGTAGTAATGTTTTGGAAGATACCCAAATAAGAACTAAATGATGAGGTGCCTAGGATTGTTTCAAGGATGAATCTGAAGGTGATACTCTTTATCACAAGGAAAGTTCTTTTCTTGTTAATTTCCAGCATTAGGAACTACTAATTCACAATCCAAAGTTCCAAACAAGATCCTGTTTGACTCTCTAGGGACAATTACCCATGTGGTTCTCAAATACATCATATGTTCCAAGAATATGTCAAATTTGTTATCCAGGGAGTGCATTATTCAGCTATTAATTTATTTCAACAGTGTCTTTGTGTTATCTTTCAGGATGTGTAGGACAAATAATCCTTCTAGTCAAACATTTATATGCCCATTAACATTCATGTTAGAAAGTTATAGTGGATAATAATTAAAATAAGAATATTTTAAAATAGTTAAGGACCAAACAAGTAAATTAATAAATAAAAAAATAAAATTAAACCATTCATCAAACAGTGCAAATAGAGTTTGTAACATCACAAACAGAGCTTGTAACCTCTAGAAGAATTGATAGCAAAGAAAAAAAATTGGGAGATTTTGAAGGAAGTCTTAATAATTTTCTTTTACTTGTGTATAAGATTTTGAATTTTTTTCTTTTTACCAGTAACAAAGTTTAACATTCATATGGTAAAATAAAAGATAACCATTTCATGTCTTCAGGGCTAAGTCTTGCTCCAGTCTCCTCCATCTCAAAAGTCTTCTTTTTGCTGCTTCTAATTATCAGAGGTTAAAGTAAGGAACAACAAAGAAGGGATTGAATGATAAAGAATGGCTAGTTTGGATTAGGAAGCGGGCGAGCGAGCTGACATGGGGAGTAGCAAGATTAGGTGGAAGTTCTCTTTCCGCTGCTCGACCCCCGCCTCCACATCGCCTCCGCCCTCTTTTACATCGGAGATGCCGGTGGAGTTCCTCTGCCCTATCTCCCGCTCCATCATGGCTGACCCCGTCATCATCTCCTCCGGCCACACCTTTGAGCGCAGCTACATCCAGGCCTGCCTTGACCTCGCCTTGACCCGCCGGACCTCTCCCTCGACCTCCAGCTCGATGGAGCCCCCCCCCCTCCTCATCCCCAACGCCGCCCTCAAATCCACCATCTTCTCCTGGTGTGCCCGCTGCAGTCTCCCTCCTGCCCGAAGCTGTTGTCGCCCTTGTCCGCCGCCTCATGCCCCAGGATTTTGAAAAGCACTCTATGGGGCTCCTACACGGAGTGAGAGAGGGAGGGAGGGAGAGAGAGGGACGCAGCGAGAGAGGTAGAGAGGAAGGAAGAGAGGCGACTGAACCCTTACCTGGAGACGCGAGAGGAGACGAGCAGATGAAAGGGGACGTGAGAGACCCCTCGGATTAGGCTTTCGAGTAGGGGGTATTTTGGTCTATTACCGCACCTGTCCTCCGCCTAATTTCAGTGTACCGAGAAATTTATCGGTACACCAAAGTGGGCAGAAATCCTATCCCGAACACAAAAATTATCCTGTCCCGGAGTCATTTTAGCAAACCAAACGGGGGACATGAGCTGGTGTCCTGTCCAGTCCCCCGTTTTATAGCAAACCATTTTGGGTTGGTTACGTGGATCTCTTCCACCATTGAACTTAGTCCATGTTAACATATGTCAGCTTTTTGAACTCAATGTCACTTGGCTCAGCCCGATCTTGGGGTCCAGTCTCACCTTCACCACTTACCCTTTGCACAAAAACCTTGAATGCATGCATTTTGTGCCATCAGTTGGATATGCTTGCATCATCTAGGTCTGCAATCATATGCCTTCCATCCATCTGCCATTGATGAATACTTGTGGGCAATCATTGCAAGAGAGGTAGTTCCCTCTGTGATAAAAGAAGCAGTATATAGAAATTTGCCTTTGAAAAACTATTGAGTATCATTCATTAGTTTGTATGTTTGTATTAGAGATGTTGCTATGCTGTACTTTCAATGTTTGAACTACCTGACTGAACCTGGTGATACTCCCTTTATGTGAATGGGTCAGTTGCACACTATTTTTTTTCTTCTTTTTAATGTGTAAAACAATTTATGGTGGTTTGATTTTATATTTGCAATATTTTTGGCTAGTAGTTTGGTTGTTTTTTATTTTTCTTTTTTATCATCGTCTTCTCTCTCTCTCTCTCTCTCTCTATTTTATTATATTAGTATGCCAGAGATTGTATACTATGGTACTTTGGTACTTTCTTTTGCCTTATTCTCAGGTATGCCTATTTATTTGATTTCTAGGAGTGTTAGTCGGGTACATGATGAATGGTTTGCAAATGAAGAAAATGTTCGAAGGGCTGTTGGTTTGTTGGAAAAGCCAGTTGAAATTCAGAATGTTAGAGAAGTAAGAACAAAATTGCCATTTTTATTATCTTATGACATTTTGTTGTAAGTGGATTTTTAGGCCATTGGATACGTTATTATTTTTTTCTCACATCTCACTATTCATGTACATCTTCTATTGGTGGCAGCTTACATGTGGAATTTGCTTCGAGAACTATCCTAGTGACAAGATGACTTCTGCTACATGTGGCCATTCTTTCTGTGGCACTTGCTGGAGAGGTCAGTTGCAAATTTTTAGCAAAGGTTGCTTAGGGAAGTTTCTTGATATCATAGCTTTAATTTATTATGTGCAAAGATTTCTCGAATACTCTGATATAAAGCTTGCGTCAAATTATAATGCACATTGGTGCCAATGCATTATCCATGTTGTACTCTGGTGCCGAACTGCTAATTTGGAAATGATTTAGTATACATAATTTAATTTTTAGATCTTACACTCTTTATCTTTTAATTTTCAACTCTTCAATCTGTCAATTGCACAGTGGAAGTTCAAAAGAGAGGAAAAATCACAATCACCCAATTCTACCTTATAGGTTATCAACATGGTATCAGTAATTGCATGTAAGAATGATACACTGCTAAAAATCCACTTGCAGATAGGGGTGTTCACGGGTCGGGTCGGGTTTAGGGAAAAAATCGATCCAACCCGACCAAGTGTAATCGGGTCGGGTCGTGTTGAAAACTTTTCACCTCTCAAACCCGACCCGACCCAGGTTGGGTCGGGTCGGGTAGTCGGGTTTACCCGTTTAGGTAAAAAAATAAGTTTTTAACAATAATTTTTTAAAATTTTTTAAAAATAATTAAATATAATTAAATATAAATATTTTTTAATATAAATATTTTAAAAATATAAAAAAATTCGGGTAATCGGGTCGGGTCTCGGGTCATCGGGTTTTAAATATTGAAACCTGGACCCGACCCGATTATAATCGGGTTTCAAAAATTTGAACCTGACCCGATTGGTTTGGGTCGGATCGGTTTCTCGGGTTCATTGGGTCGGGTTTGACCCATGAACAGCCCTACTTGCAGATACCACATTGTTCTCAATTTCCTCTGTAGAGAACCAGAGCAATTTTCCTCAATGAACTGACATTGATGTCCTCCTGGTTTGATGTTCATCTGTTAATATTCTGTATTGCAGGCTATATTAGCACATCAATAAATGATGGCCCTGGATGCCTGATGTTGCGGTGTCCTGATCCATCTTGTGGTGCTGCTGTTGGTCAAGACATGATTGATACATTGGCTAATTGTGAAGATAAAGAGAAGTATCATCGCTATCTTCTTAGATCCTATATTGAAGATAATAGAAAGGTAGGTTAATTGTTACTGCTTTTTTTCCTTTCTGCCATTGTTATTGCAACACAGACAAGTAACATTAACAGAGAGACATTTTAGACTGAATTCTTGATCTGCTCGAGCACTTTGAAAATATCTTGAGATATAAATCCTTTCATTTTCCTTTTTTATGGTTGATCTTCCATTTTCATGATGTTGTCCCTGTACAGACAAAATGGTGCCCTGCCCCTGGTTGTGAATTTGCAGTTGAGTATGTAATTGGCAGTGGAAGTTATGATGTTTGCTGCAATTGCTCATATGGCTTCTGTTGGAATGTAAGTATTTCCTGAGTAAACATGACTATCTTCTAAGAGGGTGTTTGGTTGACCGCAAATTAAAATGCTTGTAAATAGCTATTGCAGCAATTGTAAATGCAACTTGTTGTTTGGTTACCTGCGAGTATGCTTGCAATTTGCATTTCCAAGGGTTTGGTTGACCTCAATTGTATTTCCAAGCAAAGGGGAGTAAATGATGCCCTACTTGCTGCCCACAAATGAAATATCATTTGTGGGCTTTTTGAGCTGCAATTAAGTTTGCAGCCTTGAATGTGACCTGCAAAGGTAAAATGCTGCAGTTAATATAATCGTAGCCAACCAAACATGTTTTGATCTCATTGCTGCAATTAGAATTATAGTAAGCCTACTTGCAAGCAACCAAGCGCCCTTTAAATGTTTGTAGCAATTGCTGCAATTTACATATTAACATTTAACTTTGCTCAAATGAACATATACAGTGTACTGAGGAAGCTCATCGGCCAGTTGACTGCGATACAGTGGCAAAGTGGATACTGAAAAACAGTGCTGAATCTGAAAATATGAACTGGTAGGTTATTAGAAGACCAAACTTTACTTTTCTCATTACAATCAAACTGTTATACCAAGTGTGTTGTGCAACTTAAGTTGATTATCGGCCTTTAGTTATCCCACTAAAAATATTGGAAATTCTGGATTTACTAATTGGATATATTCCTCGAAAACTCTAAAACTATGCATGTTAGTTACTCTTTTCAGGTGCTTAAAGGAAAGAATAAATTAGAAAGCCATTGATTTTGTTAATTACTTCAAATAAGTACATCAGCAACTATGATACATCCAACTTAGATCTATTGTTCATTTATAGAGTTTTGGTTTTGCTGAATGGCTACTTAACATATATTCATTTCGTTTGTTTCACGAGATATGACTTGTGGATAGGATTTGTCCTATCCGTTGTTTGCTACGAGCTTTGGATATCATTTAAGTTGGATATGACTGGATCCAAATCCGGTTCTAATGGGATATAGATGTCCTCCCGGGGGAGGGGTTTGGGAGTTAAAATCCTCGGATTTTTTTTTCTCCGGTCATTTAAGTTGGATATTTGTGATAAGTCAATTTTAATTCATTTTTTAGGAATATATTGCCAATTTATTATTATTATTATGTTAAAATAATTATTTAAATTTAAATTTATAATTTTTAAAATGAAAATTTGGTAAAATCAAATTTAAGTATTAAATTATTAATATCCGACTCCTTTATTCGGAGCCAACACAAACATAGGATTATCTTCTTATCTGATATTTCAACAAACGCTGGATAGGATATAAGCTTATCCCACGTGATTATTATCCTAGTTCATTCCAACCTATCCGTCTGAAATCCTATCGTGCGAAACAAACACGCCATCATTGTCTTAAGGATCTATTCTTTGATTGACTTTGTAATTAGATCCTGAAGGGTGTTTTCAAGGTTTCATTATGCCAAAAAGCTGATTTGAACTTGTATACTTAGACGGCTAGAAGAATGATAATAAATGCTTTTACTATTTATCTACTTGTTGTGTTGATTGTTGGTGGCTAAGCGTTGTTTATTTCAGACCAAATAAAATGAAAAAATATATTTCAAAGGTGATGAGTTGCATAAACATTTTTATACTTTTTTGGACATGAAAATACTCATAATGGATCTTGATCATAATGAACATGAACTTTTTTGACGTAGTATGCTAAGTGTTTTCTAATATAATTGGGATTGGCTGAACTTGTCTTGCTGTACCTGAAAGGAGACGGGTCCTGTATCCGATGATGGTTGTAAACAAATAATTTGATATTATATTTACATGTTAGTTGTAGTTACTAGTCTTCTTAATTGTTTATGTTGGACAGATTTCATTCATAGTTGAAATTTAATTGCAATCATCGAAATATATCATGCAACATGTTAGACAAGTGTGAAAGATGGCTGGCGTATGAATTTGGTACATCTTAAGCATTCTATGCAAACTTGTGAGCCTAAGCTGTGTGCCAAATTTTACCTGAAGCATTTATGAATATTATTTAGTATTTAATACTATAGTTGTGCACTGTGTCATTAGTCTCTTTGAGCTGTCTTATTTTGTTTGACCCATGTTTTATTTTGATCCTTAATTTCTTACGGTATTTGCTTTCAGATACTTCTTATGAAATAATGTCTGATCTTGTTATTTTCATGCTCTTTTTTTTTTCATTTGCAGGATATTAGCAAATTCGAAACCCTGTCCTAAGTGCAAGCGTCCAATTGAGAAAAACCAGGGATGTATGCATATTACATGCACACCTCCTTGTAAATTTGAATTTTGCTGGTAATAATCTTCATTTTGCAACTTTAGTGCTTTGACATTTTTTCATTCCAACACTTTAACTTATTTTGCATGGTAATGGGTCCTTGTAGGCTATGTCTTGGTCCATGGTCGGAACACGGGGAAAGGACTGGTGGCTTTTATGCTTGTAACCGCTATGAAGCAGCAAAGCAGGAAGGAGCGGTATGCGTATTAATGATTTAACTTTCATGTTCACTGCATGATAACTTTCAACATACTTGACATTCATGATATTTCCTTTGTTGCTCCATGATTGCTTTCAGTACGATGAATCTGAAAGAAGACGAGAAATGGCTAAGAATTCTCTTGAGAGATATACTCATTATTATGAGCGATGGGCAACTAATCAGTCAGTACGTGAGCTTTCAACTTGTTAATCATGTTTATTAGTTCTTCTTCTATTCATGGCAAGTCTGTGATCCAGAAAGTTCTTTCTTTAAAAGAACATCTTCAAGTTGCTAATACTAAAGAAAAAAATTTGCTAATACTAATAATGAGCTGTTCTTTGAGCCTTGAATATGTTTGTTAACCTCATGTTTTAGTGGTTCTCTTTCCTGTTTGAACTCTCTTCACAGTATACATCTGTTTGTATTTGCATGCTGCCCTGGCTAATGAAACTTATTTAGCACGTCTTTCACATTTGCATTGATTGCAATTGTGTTCCATAGGGAATATGTTCAGTTGATTCCTTGTTGGAGGCAACAAAGAGAGACTATTTACTGGTCAAAGTTATTCCTTTTTTGCTGACAATTTGGCCTGGTTTCGCCCTTCCTACTTCCAAGTGTTATTTGTATTTGTTCATTATTCTTGTAATTGGCGCTTTTCGGTAGTTGCCATACTTTTTCTAATACAAGGTGATGTGTTTTTAAGCTTCAAATGCAAGCATGCCTTTATGATAGTATGCACGAGCTGGTTGACAAAATGACAAATAGGGTAAATGATACCACAATGCATGAATTAAAGTAAATATAGAATTGGAAAATTATTTCTTCCTTTTTTAGGTGTCCAAATATTATGCTATTGCATAAATTTTAAATCTTTTGTATCTTATATGGGCAGGTTTTGTTTGTCTTAAATAATCCTCCTGGCAGTTATGTCTATGATATATGTAAATTATTGCATAATGGATCTGTTGTTAAATGGTTGCATATTGTACTTTGAAGTAATATAATTTTACTTCTCTCGATAATAAGATTCACATTGCCCTTTTCATTTTCCAGAACCTGTGAATCTTATTTCAGTTTTTGAGTCCAATAAGAGAACAAGGTTTTACTGAAAAATTATGAGTAAATTCGTCTTCAAGGCTTTTTGTGTGAATAATTTGAGTTAATTTGATGTCAAGTGGTTGAAAATGATATAAAGATCTTCACGAATCAGGACTGTAAGCTTTTTCGCCCTGGTGGCAGGGTTTTGTATTATTGTTTTCGAAGTCATAATGCTGGTTAAATAGACATGATTTGACCTCTATCCACAATGAAGAGTTTTTTTTTTCCCGTAAAACAACATGAATTATTTGTTGCTAGATATGTAATTTTTGATTTGCTTTCATTAAGATGCATCAGTATGCATGCTTTACTTTGTTATTTAACTTATGCTTGCATCATTTCCCATTACTTTTGCTTAGACTGCCTTTACTTCCTAATGTATGGAACAGTTTATGTAAGTCACCTAATTATTTTTAGGTTCATTTCTCTCTTTCTCTTAGTTGCTCCCCCTTGAAAATCACAATAATTGAAAATGTTACCTAAGTACCTAACATCATTTTCCATTATTTGCAGTCAAGGCAAAAGGCTCTTTCAGATTTGCATAGCATGCAAAATGAAAAGGTACAAGCCATTATTGTATTGATAGGGGTAGTATTTGGAGCAATTTTTTTCTGTTTCTACTCGCAACCATGTCTTTTCATACAAACATGGTTTGGATTTTGGAATAGTTAATTAATATTTTTGACATAAATTTGTGTGAATATATTGGAGCCAGTATCCTGATAACAGTTTCTTTTCTTTTAGCTTGAGAAGCTGAGTGACCGGCAAAGTCAACCTGAGTCGCAGCTCAAGTTCATACTAGAGGCTTGGTTACAGGTATGTTTCTAATAAAAATTAATGCACTTTTATGGTATTCAACTTGTGTTATGATATAGTCCATGATGTAAATCAATATGCAGATAGTTGAGTGTAGGCGGGTGTTGAAATGGACATATGCTTATGGATTCTACCTACCTGAGAATGAACATGCCAAGAGACAGTTCTTTGAATATTTACAAGGTTTTCATATGTGGTAACCTTTTTATCTTTTAGCTGATGCATATAAGTTTTTAATATAAAAAAAAATGAATTTCAATATTTAGGTGAAGCTGAGTCTGGATTGGAACGCTTACATCAATGTGCTGAAAAGGAGCTCCAAGTATACCTTGATGCAGAATTCCCAATGAAAGATTTCAATGATTTCCGTACTAAATTAGCTGGTTTAACCAGGTACCTTTACCCTTTACTTGATAAGATAAGGATTATGTATTTTAGCTTAAATTCTTCTTTGAAGAATTTGGTTGATGTTATTGGACTACGCAAACTTGTTTATCCACTATTCCAAAATTTGATTCTGAATCACACAACATGTTTTTTCCTTGCTTTGTCATTTGATGTTGGGATCTTACCTTTACAGTACTTTGTTCTCATTATTTATTTATTTATTTGATTCTCTTACATCTCAGTGTGACCCGGAACTACTTTGAGAATCTAGTTCGAGCATTGGAGACTGGTCTAAAGGATGTTGGTTCGTCTAATAGCCAGGCCACTTGCAGCAAGACTTCAAGCTCAAAGAACTTGGGCCCAAAAAGTAAGAGTGGGAAGAATAGAGGGATTGGAACTAGCTCGAAATCAGCTGGTCCTAGCCGCAGCTCAGATGAGAGCAACCTCTGCCTCTGGTCCTGCGATCAGTGCACCTATGCAAATCCAAGGTCCGCCAAAACATGCCAGATGTGCGAGCACCAACGATAGGCCATATTGACCTCTTCTGTCTGTAAAGAAACCTTTTCCCACTCAACATGTTCCACTGGTCTGTGTCACTGGTAGGACCTAGTTCTGTGATAGCCACGAGAAGATAGTCAGAATAACCTTTTTAGGTTATGCACCCATTACAAGAAGGGGCGAGGGACATCCGAGATAGATATCAGAAGAAAAAAGGAAAAGGGATCAAAATAGTTACCCCTTCCTAGCTTTCTGTTTGTATGTTAAATTATGTACAAGCTGATGCTTTCATCTTATTATCTCATTCACTGTATATATGTCTTTCTGTGCCGCCTTCCCTTCCCTTCTCTGTCTAATTCACGTAGTAGTTTCGGGGAACTGTTATGCACTTGGTTGTGCTCGGCAAAATCAATTCTCTCAGCTGATAACTTCACTAATTTACTAGAAATTGTAGAGTAGCAAGCTACATGGATTCATGATCATTAAATTTTTATTTTTGTTTGTTCTAATTCTACTTGTTAGCAATGTAGAAGCCTCCCAATTTTGTCTGTCTTTGTTGGTTTTCTTTTAAACAACCAGATCGTGTATGTTGACTCAATAACTAAACTAAATCAACTTGTCTCTCGACTTAAAAGATCCATCATGATTGAACTAGAAAAAACTTACCGATGAAACTCATCTCATATATATTATCATATTATACTATAAATAATGATATATAGTATATACAGTCATTTATCAAAATCGGATTTTGAGAACGATTTTTTTTTAAAATTGGATTCAACTTTGGAGAATTTTTCAAATCGGAATTAAGTGGATCCAATATCGATTTTGCCCTTGAGACTTTGGCCAAAAAATAAAATAAAAAATAAAATAATATAAAATAATAATTTTAATTTATAAAATATTTTTATGATAAAAATAAGATATTAGAAAATAAAAAAAAATATTTTTCAAACTCTCTAATATATTAAAGATGTTTGTACAAAGTCTATAAATTTAAATTTAAATTAACAATTATGAAATGATGTAAAATATTTTTCTAGATTATAATTCCTTTTTTGTATCATTAAAAAATTATTTTTATGAATTTAAATATTTTTTAAAAAAATTATGAAGTTTATTATAGACTTTGCACAAAAGTCTCTAATGAGTTAGAGACTTTTGTTTATAGTAATTTTATAATTATAAAAAATAAAATTTGATTCACAAAAAAATATGTGATATAAAAAATATGCTAGAGTCTATCCAAATATTTTGGACAAAAAATATTTCACTAATATCATAATTAAAAATTAGTTCTATAGACTTTGAACAAAAGTTTTTAAATAAAATTTAATGCATTAAAGACTTTTGCCCAGAATCTATAATATCAAAAATATTTTACAATTTTTAATTTAAATTTGGATTTATAGACTGTGCAAAACTCCGTAATAATATAGAGAGTTTGAAATTATATTTTTTGAACTCTAACACCTCATCTCCATATTATTAGAGTGTTTGAAAATGTATTTTTTAGAATCTAACACCTCATTTTTATTATACCTTATTTTTTTATATTTTTTTAATTTTTAACCAAAGTCTCTAACTGATTAGAGAGTTTGAAAATATATTTTATATCTATTTTTAATATAAATTAATTAATTTTTTTTTTAATTTTTAACCAAATTAGAGACTTTGGCCAAGGCAAAATCGATATTGGATCCACTCAATTCCGGTTTGGGGGATTCCCTAAAGTTAAATCCGATTTTGGAAATTTTGCATTCCCAAAATCTGATTTTAAAAAATTGGTGTAATATATAATGTAATGTAATATTTTATCACAATAGTCCAAAAGTAATTTTTATATAATTCCATTCCCAATATAAAATTTGTAATACAACCCAAGAGGTGAGATTACAAATCCTCAAGTATAGGATTCATATAGAATCCATGAGATCTTATGAGATTAAATAAGAAATGCTTCGCACCAAGCGTCTTAAGTCATTAGATGAGCTATCCATTTATACTCTTAAAAGATCAATTCTCATTTACAATCTCTTTGTTACAGTCCAGATTAACAGTAAACCATCACATAAAGTTCTATACCAAACTCTTCCTTCAATTATATATTAAGAGGATACAAGAATATATATGATTAAACTCTATCCAAGATCAGGGACAGTGAAGAACTCATCCTCGTCAGATACTTCAAATCTAGGCTTCTTAAATGCAACGCTGGCTTTGTTGGTCTTGAAGTAACCTGGAGAGTTAGAAAGCTCAGGGACTTCAGCTGCTGTAAGACTTCTCTTTGGAACTTGTTCACCAAATATATCAATATCTGCAAAGCAATCCAACTCTCCAAACCCAACAGGAGATTCCTTCTGCAATCAAATAGCATCGATAAATGTAGCATAAATCTTTTAGTGCTTGACAAATCTGGTTCTAAAGTTCTATTTGTAACCAATTAGTTATAGCAAATGTTCATCACCTATGTTCTTATTCAATTAAAACGCATTAAATCAAGAGAAAAAAAAGAAGAAAACAGACCTTGTAAGTAGACTCATAGTCTGAAAGCTGAAGGAAGTCATCAACAGCCCATGGTGAGTGCAAGAAAGGAGGTACTTGTTGTGCCGAAGAGACTTTAGGGGCAGTAGCAATTGTGGGGCTTTGGCTTGGAGGCTCAGGGTTGTTCTTTTCTGCTTCTTTGTCCGAAAATTTACTCAAAGCAATGTGGACGCCAGTAGCAAGATACCGCTGGTGCTCACCAGAAAGGGTGCCAGCAACATGAATGGGCTCATCGCAGTCCTTGCAGAAAAGGGCTCTGTCCTCCACACAGAAGATGAAAGCTGCCTTCTCCTGGCAAACATAATAAACAAACACAAGATGAGCATGACATATATACACTTTTTTGTGCAGATTGTGATCAGTTGGAAATTTAATGCATGAGACAACATATCATTCAAGTTAAAGAATGCTTGAATAGGTTATCACATGTAGTTATGAAGTATTCTTTTACTTGGCTTGATAATTGACAAGATGTTTCCTTGTCTAGTTTGCAACTACCACAGTGATTTAATAGTTTAGGAGACCATCTAATCTTCTCCCTCCAACTTTGATGGGAGTGATATTTCTTTGTTGATGTTTAATTGCTCCACTTAACTTGGAATCAGGTATCCGTTAATCCGTTAATAGGTCCGAGTTGAGTTAAAATAGAAGTATAAATACTAGTGTTGGATTTAGGTCGAATATTTATGTATGGGAAATATTATTGGGTTTGAGTTGTTACTTTAAATTTAATGTATTTCTGGGTATTTCAACACCGGTAAATAAATTCGAGTCAATTTCATAGAGAAAAAAATGAGTCAAGTACAAACAAAGGGGACGCTCAATCAATATATAAAAAATGCTTGCTAGGACAACAGTCTAACACCTTACCATAAATAATAATGTCTCAACTGGAAACTAATGCTGCTCCCTTTCAACATATCAACCCGCATATACAATATTGTTTGGGCTTGTATAAGAGATGAATTTTAATCCATTGTTCGTTTAGTGCATGGATTAGAAAGACGTAAAATTAGCATTTGAGGCAAACACTAAAATCATGTGCAATACTATTTCTCATTTGCTATTTTATCTTATCCGAAGCAAACCAACCATTTCCCCAACCATTTGAGATGGTTCAGTTATATTTGGGTTGATTTATTAATTCAAAATTTCTAGATTGGAAAGAGATCTCCATTCCCATACACATACCTAAAATTTAGGGGGGGAAACAAACCATTATTCCTTTATTGGGTTTGGCTCGGATTTGGGGGTTTGTGGACTGAATCAAATCTAATCGAATTAGGTCAAGTTTTCGATTCTTAAAAGTTTTAGAGCAAAAATAAAAAAATAATACATGTTGCAATTTATAGAAAATTTAAACTTCACAAAAGAACAAAAATTTAAAGTCAAATACAAGTTTTGAGTAATTTTAACCTCTCACGTCGTTGGGGAAGTGGCGTCACATAGGTTTAAGAAATTGGGAAAGTAAAAAGGTGTTAGGAAGATCAATAGATGACATTCCAGGGTGAAAGGTGGGATAAGAATTTAGAGCATGTTTACTTCATAGGATTAAGGGGGATAAGATAATGGATGGATTAATATCCCTTGTTTGTTTGGTGCATGGATTGGAAGAAAATGAAAATAAAAGAATGTAAGATTAGTATTATATCCGATGTAGACCGAATTTAAAAAATTCTTATCCAATTCCCCCTCATTTATTATGCATTCCTATCCTATCATATCTAATGAAGCAAACATACCATTAGAGTTTATTGATGACTAATATAATATATAATGTAATATTCGATTTGGATTGGTTTATTCAAATTTTATGAAAAAGAAAAACTAAATAGCATTTAAAATCCCCCAAATTGTTTGGATTAATTTGGTTCAATTTATGAATAAGTTAGTTTATATGAGTTTTCTCTCTTCTTTTTGACAATGGTACTATCTCAAATAAATAACTCGGAGAAATATATTTTAGGACGACTATAAGGTTTGTACCAGATACGGTCGTCCTCAATAGGAAATTTTACGTAAGAGTCAGGGAGAGGTGATATTCGAGTTACCATAGTCTCTTGTCATGCATGTTGTTTGATTAACTCAAAATGAATATCTAATGTCAAGATGCCAAACTAGTCTATTAATATCCAATATTACGACACTAAACTACGCACTCATAATTAAGATCTAACATCTAATATATGGTCATAATTAATTTCTAATATTGGGATACTAAAGTAGTAAATGATTAGTATCTAATATAAAATATTAGGTCATAATTAATGTCTAATATGAGGATAAACTTAGTAATAATCAAGAATACTAACAATGGCGGAGCCATGTAGAGAAGAGGGAGGTGAATCTCAAATTTCAGTTTGTCCTATTATACAGGGGAAAAGTTAAATTTACCCCCATATATATAATATTTTCTCTCCTTCAATTTATGTTTTAAATCTCTTGTTTATACTCCCTATCTTAAAAAAATTAAAAGTCCCCTCTTTTCTTGATTCCTGGCTCCCCCGGTGAATACTAAACTAGTAATAGAGATCTAATATCAATATTTGGTAATAATACACATCTAATATAAGGATAATAAACTCGTCTATATATCTATATATATATAAAAGAAAACACTTTAGCCTTCTTATCATGCCAAGTGTCATGATAAGAACTATGCCAAGTGGCATAAATCTAAGTACTTTAATTATTTCTATAATTATTTAATGAGTCATGAATCCAAAAATAAATTTTGAATATTAATATATAATAGTTTATAATATTAATGTACATGCTTTGAGAAAATGAATGTGTATTCATTGCATTGATTTTTTTTATGGTATGTAATATTATCTCTGTTAATATTAGCTCTCTTGGATGACATGTAATATTACTTCTTTTAATTATGTAATATTACATTTCTTAAATATTTAATATTTAATAGACAAAGATTCGCGTCATCCTTAATGAGACTTGAAGAAATGTAATTGAAATATATTTGATTTAATTGAAATGTATTGATATATAAATATTGGATTTAATTTAATATTAATTTTTTTGCTATTCGCGTTAATACATTAGAAAAACATAAAAAAATTTAAATGTAGGCCCACCATATTTAATAACAACATTTATTAGTTTCTAAAATTACCTCTCTTAATTATGTAATATTATATTTCTATAATATTAATATTTAGTAGTTAATCACATCATCCGATTTTAGTAGTTAATAACAACATTCTTGACATTTGACCAAGAATCACGTATTGATATAACAATATTAAAATGTACTGATTTAATTTAAATGTATTGATATAGCAACATTGGATTTAATTAAAATATTAAATTAATTTTTTTTCTATTCACCTAACATTTTATTGTAATATTTTAGATGTATTTCAGTTGTGACTACCTTAAGATTTAATTTATTTTAGATGTTTGGACAAATGAGAATTATCATCATATATGCTCAGCCAAATAAGTTTTTATCCAGGCTTATCTATTTCTCAAGAAGTTTCCCGTGATGTTACTAATGTTATTAGTATTGAGGATCTCATTGCAAACCCAGAGGTAAGGAATTCATGTGTACTTTATATAATTTTTTTTATCATTGCTTCTTATGTTTAATAATATGGTTCTTTAACTTTAAAAAAAAATTCTAAAGAAGGGAACACACTGGATTGTGAGAACAATAGTTGATGTGGAATGTGAGAAGAGTTGGTATTACATTGGTTGCAAGAGATATCCTAAAGGATTAGAGGAAGTTGGAGAAAATATGATTGTACCAAGTGTGATATGTTTGATTTTGTGGGGACTCCGAGGTATTTTGTTGTTGTATATATATATATATATATATATATATATATATTGTATGTTATTTTTGGCGTAACTGACATAATGTATTATTAAAGGTTCAAAGTTGATTGTCGTGTGATGGATGCTAGCGACAATGTGTTACTTTTGATGTGGGATCGTGATATAGTACAACTACTGGGTCGTAACAAAGGAACTCAAAGAATCCATAATGGTTCCGGAATCATTACATAAATGTAATATTTTGTGTGCAAATTAATATTATATTATGTTTAAAGTGTAACATTTTGATTCAGGATAATAATGATAATATGTATCCTGCGGACTTAAACAATCTATTGGACAAAAAGCTCATTTTTAAAATTTTGATTAGGTCTGACAAGGTTGGTGATGTTGTCTTTATCTCTATTAAGTTCTCAAGTGATGAATAATTGGTAGCTAAATTTTCTGCCAATATTTCAGAGAACAATTATAGTGTGAGTTAAATTTATGACCAAAACATATATTAACTGCTAATTGTATATGACAAGTCTGATATGTATACATTTATTTTAAATGAACTTGATTATGCTTATAATGGTATTTCAAATTTGACCCCAAGGAATTTAAAGTAAGTTATACATACAAGTGTTTGAATATCAAGATTAAAATTTTATTCGATTTTGGTTTATTATATTAAATCTTGATTTATACCATTTCTATTGATTTGTAGGACTCGGTGTCGGTGGAATCAGATGCAAGTTCGCCAATTAAGACTCTGTTTAAAATAACAATTGAAGCTATTGATCTTCAAGAAAATATTGATGGTGATCCTCAAGTACATGTCCTCTGCTAAAAGAAAGTTGAAGATTCCAAAGGGAGAGCGTTGAGAAGTCTTGATGAATAATATTTGTAGTTACTATATATATATATATATATATATATATATATATATATATATATATATATATATATAAGTTTGGGAATTTATCAACATGTTATACTCAATTTAATTATGGCATATTTTTTTTTGATAATTCATTTTGCATATATTATATATTGATTGTTTGCATCTATTTTAATGTCATACTTCATTTATCTTAATCAGATACATAAATAATTATATTTGAGTTTTTCAAGGATATTCATACACTGAATTTTCGAATGGAGTTAATTGTTTAATATATAGTAAAAAAGTTATGAATTTTTTTTAGAGGATTATTGTGTGCTTTGAGAATCCTTAATTTGTTCTTGAGATCATTATCATTATAATCAATTGATTTATTTTTTTAGATATGTCACAATTCATTACAAACTTTCAATATTTAAGATAATTCTTTTCAATACATTCATGCACTTGAATTTTCAAATGGTGTTAATTATTTAATATATAATATGTCGATATTTTTCTCAAAAAAATTATCTTCACTCATGGACAACTTTATGTCGCAGTGTCTAGGGTGACCACAGGAAAGACTTAAAGATTTTGATTTGTAATTCAGAAGGTCATATTGAAAAAGAAACTACAAATATTATATACCAAGAAAGTTTTCATAATTTATAAAATATTTATTTTTATATTAAATTATTTGTGATTTATGCATAATATTATTTTTCAAATATTAATATATATTAATAATAAATTTAGATCTAATGTAAATTAAGATCACGGGTCTTATACTGGTTAAGATCTAATATTAGGTCACTGAAGTAGTCATAATTAAGATCTAATATCTACTATTTGGTAATAATTAATTGATGTCTAATATTAGGATACTAAACTTACTAACTTAGTGATAACTAATACCTAATATTTGGTCATAATTAATTCTCCATACACTTTGTAATTCAATAAACTATATAAACCGGAGGATTCAGAAACAAATTTAAAGGATTTGGAGGGTTAATTTGATGAAATATAAATTACCTGGCAGATGTCACAGCGAGGAAGCTTGCTTGGGAGGCACTGCAGCTGCAGCCGCTGGTGCTTGCTCGCGAGCTTGTTCGCCGCGTGGATCTCCACGTCGCAGCTCCCGCACAGCGCCGCCTCGTCCGCGCAGCATATCACCGCCGCCGGCGCCTTCTCGCACACATCGCACTGTATCTTCATCTCGATCCCCCTCTCTCTCTCTCTCTTCAAGTTCACGCCGACCAAGTGTTTGACGAAATGACAAGAAGAAGGGATTGACTGAGGAGATCACAAGAAGCGAAGCAATTGGCCGTGGAATCTAGCAAACTTTTGTGGCTGTGGCTTCTCCTGGAACTTGTGGACGGCAATGTATACATATGGCTCTTCTCTTTATTAATTAATTGCTGCTGCTTCCATTAATTATATGAAGCTATATATGTTGTTGCAGTTCTTGGACAAGACATGGAGTCGGCTGCAGCTGCCATTGTTAACCACGAATTCGCTTGGGAATGGACGGTGAAAGAGGCAGCCACATCTGCTCAGTGATTTAGAAAATATTTGAATGATTTTATATAATATGTGCATTAAAGGTTATATATAGAAACAAATCTAAGTAAATAGTTTAGTTTATCATGACCAAGTGATTAATTCTTTGTGATCATCACGTAGCAAAATTGTTCTTTTGCTCTAACGGTGTTCACTTGCTAGAATATAGTAAATTTATTATTTTAATATTTTTTTTATTAAAATAATGAAATTAAAGGAAACAATTTAATTATGGAGGACTAGGTTTTTCATGAAGTAGATTTGAGTTTCTTTGGGGCTATGGATTGATGGAAATATCCTACCCAAGATAAGCCAGTGGCATGTGGACTGCAATTCTTTGTTTTTTTAATTTCAACTTGTTATGCGAGTTGATCAAGGAATCTTTGCCTCAAGAAACAAAAATTCAATGAGCATATTTATTTCAAATAAGATAGGATAAGAGGCAAATTTTATCTCATGTTTATTTAATATATGGATTAGTAAGAGACAAAATTAGAAGAAAAAAATATTATATTTAATATACACGGGATAAAAAAATCTCATACAATCCATCTTTCATTTCTTATCCTATCCAAACAAATGGATATTTATTTCATGAAATTATATTTTCTAATTTTAACAATATGTTTTATCCCCGTGAGAAGGTGATCGTCTTTCGTATAGATTCACTTATCAAGGAATATTTTAGGTCTTATTTGTTTCATGATAAGGTATGATTTTACATGGCATGATATTATTTAATTTTTTATTTGAGAAGACTTTCAAAGAATGATCATGGTTTGTGATGATAATCTTTTGAAAATCATGGATTTTGGCTAAGTTATTAAATCATGAATTTGATGATTTCTCATGGTTTCATGTCTAAAATATCATCAATCAAAATTTATAATTCATCTTATGTCCTTTATTTATCCATATTAGATTAGACTTTTACTTTTCATTCTTCATCGGCTTAGTAAAGACTCTATTCTCCTCCATAGATTTTGTCATTTAATCGTACTATATCATACCATCTTCCCAAACAAAATAATAGTAATTACAATATACGACGATATCATATCATATCATATATTATTAAATTATATTTCACCTCATCTAATTAAATAAAGCTTTAAGTTTAGGGTAAATTACACTGACCTCCCCTGAGGTTTAGTGAAATTACACTGACCCCCTCTCTATTTGTCCAGGTTACAATCACTTTCCCTGAGTAATTTTTGAGTAATTTTTTTAGGATATATTAATTTGTGTAATATTTTACAAAACTCATGGGAGGTTTGTGTAATATTTTACAAAATTCAGGGGGTTATAATATAAAATTACAAATAAAGAGGAGGTCGGTATAATTTTATTAAACTTCAGAGAAGATCAGTGTAATTAATTATTAAGTTTATATGCTGGGCGAGTTTCTCAATTAATATTTTAAATATGTTTAAATAGAAATGACATGGTCAACGGCGAAAGCGATTTTAATAGAAAAAGAAAAGATAAAAGAAAACATTTAAGAGATGAGTCACAATTTCAATAGGAAATTGTGGATTCCTAAGTTTGAGAATGATGCCATAACGAAATCAAAATTGAGAATAAAAAAAGAACTGATATCAAAGCTTGATTTATTTAAATTTGAGTTAAGTTTAATAATTTCTTCAAATTTGAGTCTAGATAAGTGTCGCCCCTTCACATTTAAATGATAAGCCTTTTCAATTATGGAGAAATGATAAACTAATCACAGATAAAATTAAAGGGAGATAATTTTGAGTATATTTCGTGTGTGATGTTAAAGTAATTGAGGAACAAAAATGAATAATCTTACCTGGTAAGATATTTAGAGGGGCAAAGTATCATATGTAGGGATGTTCACGGGTCGGATTGAATCGGTTCGAGTTTAGGAAAAAAATCGATTCGATCCGACCAAGTGTAATCAGGTCGGGTCGGGTCGGATCGGATCTGGTTGGGTTAAAAATATTTTACCTCTCAAACCTGATCCAACCCAACCCGACCTAGTTCGGGTCAGGTCGGGTAGTCGGGGTTTACCCATTTAGATAAAAAAAATGAGTTTTTAATAATATTTTTTAATTTTTTTTATAAAAATAATTAAAAATAAATTTTTTATATATAATTTTTTTAAAAAATAATTAAAAAAATATAAATAATCGGATCATTGAATTTTAAATTCTAAATCCCGTGACTTGACCCGACCCAACCCAAATAGGTCGGGTCGGATCGGATTCTCGGGTTCATTGGGTCTAACATTGACCCACAACCTAAACCGCTTAAGCTTTTAAGTTGATTTAGTCTAATTCATGTATGGCTAATTGGCTCAAATTGAAGTTAATACAAAACAAATAAAACATAAGACTATGGCTATAAATGAGCCAAGCTACTCACAACTCAAGTCTGGCTCGGCTAGGCTCAAACTTGTTTAATAAATGGCTTATTTAGATTAAGAAGCTCGAGCTCGAGCTTTTAAGAGATTCAACTCCTAATCTAGTGAGCTTAGGCTTGCAAGGCATATATATATATATATATCAGCTCAACGTCAAATAGGCTTGATAGTAAATCAAGCTTTATTAAGCTTGAGCTCGAGCTTGGAAAAGTTAAATGAGCTCAGCTCAAGCCCGAGATTGCAAAAGCTCAAATGGAGCTTAATGACCAAGAGTTTTGGTTGTACCAAAAATCATATATACGCTACATCCACCCGGCAAACGATTTAACACATTTTTTTTTTTGACTATTTCAACTCATCAGGGATAGATTTGTAACCATTTAATAGTATATGATATATTACATAAAAGTTATAATACCAATTTAAAGTGTAACCAAAATAAACTTCATTATCTAGAATTTGTCCGTATTTAAATGCTAAAACTATATAAATTTATTATTTATGAACATATTTTGACAGTCTTGAATTTAGTTGATAACATAGCCAATCATATTATACCACGTGGTAAAAACATCCATATGTGTCAACAAGGTATTGACATGTCAACTGCATATTTACATCACTTTAAAATTATCCTACGTCATTTAAAAGAGCACTCAAAATATTTTATCACATGATACAATAATAATAAAAAAAGTTGAAGTCAAAATATTTTATGACGTGATAACACGACCAAAAAAATATTTTTATAATTGATGAAATGAAAAGTTGACATAAAAAAATAATACTATGTACTTTTCGTATTAATTTTTTTTTTTTTTTTTTTGGTGATGATGATAGAGTAAAAAAAGAATATTTTATCACATGATAAGATAATAAAAAAGTAATATTATTGAAGATAAGATATTTTAGGATTAATTACATAATATATTCTCAATTTTGAATATTTTTTCAATTATATTTCGATTTTTTATTTAAATTAATTTTATTTCAATTACTATCCCAACGTCAATCATCTGTTAATTTTATTGTTAAAGGATGACACGACTTGCTGACCTGTATTATAAATAATAAAAAATACAACACTACCCATCGCCTCCCCCTCCACGTCTCACCTGACCCCATCGAGCCCTCCGATGCCGCCTTCTCCCTTGACCCCGACATGCTCGGCCTCCCCTCGGACGCTGACGTCCTCTACGTCGGCACACTCCCTGCTTCCGTCGACCCATCCCACCACGTCGGCGTCTCTCGCCTCCTTTATGCCAGGTTACGTCTCCTTGTTATGTTGTGTTTTTTATTATTTATAATATAGATCGATCAGCAATGCCGTGTCATCACTTAACGATAAAATTAATAGATGATTGACGTTGAGATAGTAATTGAAATAAAATTAAAATTGAAGTGTAAAATTGATTCAAATAAAAAGTCGGAACATAATTGGAAAAACACTCAAAGTTGAGGATATATCATGTAATTAATCCAATATTTTATGACATGATAACATAGCCAAAAATATTTTTTTTTATAATTGATGAAATGAAAAGTTGACACCAAAAAATAATACTATGTACTCTTCAGGTAAAAAGAAATATTTTTGTGATATGATGATAGAGTAAAAAAGAAATATTTTTGAAGTCAAAATATTTTGTAACATGATAACACCGCCAAAAAGAAATATTTTTGAAGTTGATAAAATAAAAAATGAAAAAAAAGTAATATAGTACATTTCATTATTCACTCTACACTCCAAGTATTTTTTATGTCAACCATACGAAGATTTAGCAAATTAAATTTATGTTTTAAGGAAAAAAATACACATACATTTTATGTTTTATCTATCGATTAATCTTACATTTCTTTAGATGCATTATAGACAACCAATATCAGCAAAATATGTTCTATCTACTGATCTAAAAAAATTATTGTTCGATCAAAACTTTTTATGATCAATTTGTTGTTGGTTTAGATTGGATAGTGAGAAAAAAATTGATTTGTATGCTAAAGAAGTCAAAAAAAAAATTGATTGCTCCATGCCTTTGAACATGTTTCTTCTTCAAATCATTTAGCTTTTGAGCATGTTTTCATTTCTTGGACATCAATTTTTTTTATTAATGTTGGGAAAAATCAGCTCCGATCTCAAGAAAAACTAAAAAAATTATTGATATTTTATTCTTTAGCTACAAAAACATTGCATTCAAATCAACATTCAATAATTTTATACAAATCTTTAGCGTTATAATTTTATTCTTATTTAAAAATATATTTTGCCTATCAAATTTTTTTCTTTTATCTACTTCTATAAATGGATTGATTTTTAACATTTGTTTATGATTTCATTCACTTCCAAAATCGTTGTCATCGTTGACAAAATATAAGTTTAACATTTAAGTTTTTCTCTAAATTATTATGTTTATTAGCTTTTATCTTTTTAAATTGATGTTTTTGTTGTTGTTGAAGTTATTTTTTAAAATGAAAAAAACGTAATTACAATTTTTCATTTTAAAACAGTGATCTATCAACTAAAAATATTTTAAATTTCTCCTCTAATTTATTATTCAATTTTTATAATTTTTAAAATATTTCAAAAGAAAACAAAACAAAATACCTGCGGCTTTGCCGCAGTTGCTCACTAGTTAACTTTAATTTGTGAATAATATAGACACACTTTTTTGCCCTATTTATTTAGCCACGTCATCTAATCTTGCGGCCCCCGCATTCTGCGGCGACCGCAATCTATGTATGACATTTCTTTGAATGCCCTTCGTGCGGAGCCGTGACAGCCTTCATCCATGGCGTCCTTGTCGACGAGCGCTTCCCTCCAACTCCCGCATCAACAACCGCCTCGGTGTGTGGCGATAGGAAAGCCTCCGAGTCTTCGAATTCCTTCGAGGATCTACTGCGGGCTGCGAGGTTCTGGCGAGAGGAAGTCGCTTTGGAGAGGGAGGGTGATGTCCACGGAGGCAATCCAGGCAGTCCAGGCCATTAAGTTTGCGAAATCTTCCTCCTCATCTCGTTCGATAGACAATGTCCTCGACGCTCGCGTAGGCCGGCTCTTGAAGGCCGATCAGATTGCTGTGCTGGCTGAGCTCCGGCGTCAGAATGAGTGGGAGCTCGCCCTCCAGGTGTTTGTCTAATTGTCTCAAGAAGTTTTACTTTTATGGACTGTATCTGATCTTTGTCTTGACATGTTCATGATTAGTTAAGAAGCAAGATTTCTTAATTTGAACAGAATGAACACTGCAGGAATTAGCATTTTTTTTGAACATGAAAACGATTCTTTTTTTCCACTGTGATTGTCCAAATTAGGTTCATTTGTTAGGACATACTGATGGATTGTCCAAATTATTCTAATTTCTTGACTAGAATTTTTCAATTTTGCTAAAACGGCAACACAATAAAAATTTTGCTTTGTTTCTACCCGAACTGCACTAACATCCTTCCTTTTGCGATTGTTCTGCATCTTCCCCTTCCTCCTTGTCGATCGAAATGGAACTCCAAAATCCTGGTTTAGCATTTTCCTCTACTCTACTTTCCCTTCTTCCTTCCTTAAACCCTAGCCTCCATGGATTCCTAACACTACGCTAAGTGTTAGAAAATCATCATTGGACCTAACTCCACCCCAAAAGCTAGCTCAAAGGGGGAGGATTGTCCAATCTATTTAAAGGCTATCTAGACCACAACCTCAACCAATGTGGGACTTTAACACACCCCCCTCACGCCCAGGATCCACATCTGGAGCGTGAAGTTCTGCAGGTGGCCCACTCTCAACCATAGGTTTGGCTCTGATACCATGTTAAGAAAATCAGCATTGGACCTAACTCCACCCCAAAAGCTAGCTCAAAGGGGGAGGATTGTCCAATCTATTTAAAGGCTACCTAGACCACAACCTCAACCAATGTGAGACTTTAACACTAAGGACCTTACCGGAGGGAGGAAAGAGATTCCAAAAGTCCTCAAGAAACTAGCGGCAGTGGAAAACAAGAGAGGAGGGCTAGGTGTTTCTATTCATCGAGGTTGGTGGCAATGGTCTGCTCCCAAGGCACCAAAGGCAACAAGGAACAAGAGAGGAGATAAGAAAAGGGACTAAATTTTTTATGTTCAGTATGTTCTTTTAGTGAACAAGGGCATTTAGGGTACAATTACAACTTTGGTTTCAATTTTAGTAATTTTTTTTGCAGTTCCGGTTTAGGTCAATTCTGAACTTATAGTTCAGGTTTTTGTAAATTGTTGTTTTTATCTTCGTGCCTTCAACTTATTTTTTTCGTTCAAATAAAGAAAGCTTAAAAAGTACACAAAACAATTGTGAATAGATCTCTTTTCATAGATGAAAAATGGAAATGCATTTAAGTATTGATATCAATTTTATTTGATGCCATCATCCTCACACAGGATGTAGTTTTTTACTCACTTCGCATATTGATGCTTTCAAATTCTGATAGATATTTAGGCTGGAAAGTAACTCCTTCAATTAGCATTATCTATGTTTTAAACTAATTTTTTATTTGCAAAAAGAACAAAATAAATGAAAAGAAAAAAACCTTCTCTGAGCATATTCTTGAATCTTTTGGATGCCTGAGAATGTCTACATAGGTTCTGGAGTTTCTAAGAAAATCCAAGATATGTTATATGAAATTGCATCATATTTGATTTGGAAAAAGTGCCAGGAAGAAATTATATTATCTCAAGGTCCTCAAGGACATGTTTCAGTCGTTAAAGTAGTTCCTGGGGTTACCCCTATGCTCATGCCATGACCTAAAGCATTCAAGGCTTAACTGATGTATCTTTTTTGTCATTTTTAGAGTGAAGCATCCACAAAGTACAGTCAGTTTCCTGGTATGGAATGAATCAATATCTGGTGTTATTAAATTCTTAGCCATGTTGTTTCTATAAACGAGGATTTAGAAAAATATGTTATTCCATGTAAAAGATTTAGAAAAATATGTTATTCTATGGGAGTTGGTTAGGGCAGAAATAAAGCATAAACTGAAGCTTCATAACATGGGAGTTGAGCAGGTTTTTCTCCCTTGAAAGGGCTAACCTAGAGATGTGCTGATTGAGCATTTTTTGTCTATTTCAGTGAGGACAATTGGTGGAAGTACCTATTTGGTAGAAATTGACATGCTTGGAGCCTATTTTATACGTACGGGAAGTGGGCTACCAACTTGGTACAAAAACAATAGTTCACATACCTTTGAAAGAATTATCTCTTATCAGAACCCATTGTCCTTCAATTTACTTGTCTCTTGAAGTAAATTCTGTAAAGATAAACATAATAAGTAAACCAGAAATTCATAACTGGTGATAAATAAATAAATAAAAATTTTGTAGAATGTAGAGAAAAAATGAAGGAAACACCAGCAACTAAACTGATATTTAGGTTGTAACTAGTGACTGATTTTGCCACACTAGCACTAGAAGCAACGGATATCTCACTATTATGTGCTTTGATCATTTCCCTCCATTGAGCCTGGTTTAGGACAATACCAACACTTGTATGTTTTAATCCTAGTTATTGCTAAGTATCAATGAGTTGCTACAGTTTAGTTGCTACAGATATTAGGATTTATCATTTAGTAATTGTTACCGCAGATTGGACTACTTTCAAGAGTATTGCTTATCACATTGGCAACAATTGACTGCATGGTTTAAGTTTCTTTTTATTTGTATCTTGAATTTTTATATCACATTCTGTTCATACTTTCTACTATTTGATATGAGTATCAGGATTACAGGTGTTTGCATTCATCCGAAAGGAGTTCTCTTATAAACCAGAGCTGTCAATGTATAGTGATATGATATTCATGTTAGGAAAGAACAAGCTGATTGAATGCGCTGAAGAGTTATTCTCTGAGTTACAAGAAGAGGGCTTGCAACCTGATACTCGAGTCTACAATGAAATGATAGGAGCCTTTCTACAAGTGAATATGGTGGAGAAAGCAATGGATACATACAAATCAATGAAAGAGTCAGGCTGCAATCCTGATAAGTTAACCTTAACCATCTTAATTAGGAACCTCGAAAACATTGGGTTGGATGATCTTGCCTCTGATGTAAAGAAAGACTGCGATAAATATATTGATGCCCCTGAGAAGTTTCTTGAAGAGGTTGGCAAAAAGTTTGTAAGTGTACATCCACTTGATTTGAAGAATGAAAGTCATGTTTTTGTGCTTTTGTTTTCTTCCTTTTGGTTCTCATTTTTCAGTTGGTTATCTTATCATGGAAAAAAGAAGAAAAAAAAAGGCCGTAGCAGAGCATTCTTCTATTGATGTTGATGTTCTTGTTGTATCATAGGATTGTAGTCAGTATTCAGATGAGGATTTACCAGCTATAGCTTAGGTGCTGCTATGACAGAAAACTATGTCCACTCTATTAAGAAGTCAGCTGATCCAAGTAAAACAGTTTGATTTAGGAAAAGGGAGATCCATATTGTCCATTCTGTGTGGGGACCCGCAGCCATGAATTTGATATCTGGATTCTGGATATATGTTCATGGAACTGTTGGATTGAGCATGAAGGAAACTTCTACATGGGGAAGTTTGTCTATGAACGGGTATTGTACATAAACCATTATATCCATGCTGAGTCATGTAGGTATAGGAAGAAACTCCTGTAGAACCAATCCCATAAACCATTATATCCATGCTGAGTCATGTAGGTATAGGAAGAAACTCCTGTAGAACCAATCCAAACTTTTTACTTGGAAACATGAACAACAAACTTTATGTAGGAAAGGATAAAATAGTTGTTCTCCAATTTATCTCATACTTGGAGGACACTTATATTTTTATCACCATCAAGTTGGCAACAACAAGTTACATCTTAGTGGTTTTATGCTGAAACAGGAATTAGAATCATATTCGACTCATACATGGTTTGAGTCTGCTGTACCTGTTGCAAGCTTATTTTGTTTACTGATCTAATTTAATCTTCTTCCTATTTCTGCAGCCAAAAAGGAGATCACTCAAAATTGTTTGAAAAGCACTGTAAGTTTGTCATGTAATGGTTGTTTGGAATCATGGGCAAAGACAAGTTACAAAATTCTATTGTCCAGAGGAGATTGCCAAGAGCACCAACGTATCCAGACTCCAAATTATCTCATATATCTGAAGCATTGGCTACATGATGAGTTCTGGCACAGTCCCACATTATGTTAGGTCATGTAACTTTTTCAATGCCACTGATCTGTGCAGAATATTGTTTTTCATACTTTAGTGGTTACATCACAGCATGGAACACTTTTACTCAATGAAGCACATTTTTGTGAGTTCTAGGTTTTAGTATATGTTCCATCATCCAATTAAACAATGCTGAAGCTGTTATCGGTTTATGGAAGTACCTGGTAAAGGTGCAATTTTCTATCACTTAATCCACAGGTCTACTTGTCAAAATGAGTTCATCTAGATTCAGTTACTTGCATTGCTCTTGCTGAAGCTGCAGCTGCTTGTGAATTGGACTTACTGTTATTGTTTTTGCCTTGCTGCTCACATGTTTAATTAAGCAAAAAAATAAATAAATGAAAAGTGTAGCCATCCTAACTAGGTTTGTACATGGGCAACGATAGTCAAAAGTGTTTGTACCCACACCTATGACCTACCTACCCCTCCATAACGAGGTAGAGGATGCATAAATAAATCAATTCCTACTAAACAAATCAATGGACGAGAAAAAGATGGCCCCCCAAAAAAATGATGACACTTTTGTGCAGGTGCAGTAGCTGTCCAAGAGCTGTAGGCCAAATGTGTGGCCATCGTGCCTTTCTGAAGCTTTGTCCACCATGCATGTTTGCTTGCAATTGCATTACGCCATTACCTTGTGCTGCAGCTGCATTAGAAAGAGAGAGAGAGAAGGCATTATTGGCTCCCATCCATTCTTCGCATATATATTAATTGTAACCTGTCTTGGGTATTGATTGACATGCACCAGCGAGAATGTCGGATAGGAGTGCCCAGTATTCTCGATTTAACCCGAACCAAATTGAAAAATCGAATCGAATTTTTTTAATTCGGTTCGATTTCAATAGTTACAGGTTCGGTTCTTGACCCGAACCGAATCAAATTTTGAGTTTCAGTTCGGGTTTGATTCCCGAATTTCGAGAACCGATCCGAATCGAAAACTGAATTAATTAAAAAATAATATATATATTTTTTAAAATTAATATAGATAAGGAAATGGGTATTAGAAAATAATTTTTAATTTTTAACCGAATTAACCGAATAATTTTGGTTCGGATTAGATTGGTTTAGGTATAATTCGGTTCGAGTTCGAATATAAAAAAAATTCGATTTGATAAATTTCAGTTCGATTCGGTTCGGGTTGAACCGAATGGACAGCTCTAATGTAGGAAGACAGACTTATTAATTGGTGTTAACTTTGTTTTCAGAACTAGCTAAAGAGAAGAATATTAATTTGTGAAAAGTACAATTACAATTTATCCTAAAATGCACGCATTACGTCATACTATAAAAATCCCAAACATTTAGGACTTAATTACAGTGTTAGCTGAAGAAATTAACTATTGCAAGAAATAAAGTAAATCTTTTGGTTGATTAGAAGCAAAGTAAAGCGGAGAACAAGGTACAGACATATATTGATTGAAAAGGCAAACACTAAAATAGTATGAAAAGCAATTAATCAACGATGATGTAATTTGTAATGACTGGAGTACAACACTTGCATGCTTCATGATTCTCTCTGTGCGACCACATGTCACAATTTCTTCCTCTTGATGAACAGCAACTCAAACCCTCAACGTAAGCAAGTTGATACAAGTACCTAGAAAAAAGGTAATTAGAAAACTCTAATCCTGTTTGTTACCACCCGTTTCGGGTTTTGGTTTCGTTTGAAACCGAAACCCGTCCCCAAAATCATGTTTGTTGACGAAATGGGGTCGAAATTTTAAATTTATTTCGCGAAACCCAATTTTCGTGAAACTTGATTTTGCACATGAAGCTGAATTCTACTCCGAGTAGAATTTGGATTTTCACGAAAAGTATCCGAAACGGATGGTGACATACTTGAAATTAAAACCAAGTTCTCCGCCCGTTTTGCGAAAACGAACAAAATCCGATTTCTCTGGGTTTAGGTCATCTCTCTACCCCCTCGCCTCCCCTTCGAGCTCTGCGGCGACAAAAAATCACCGAAGGCGGCAACCGGACTTAGTGCTTGATCCCGTCCAAAAATCTCTCATTTTTAGTCGCAAGTAACTTCCCTCCCTTCTTCGTCTTCTTCTCGACGAGATCTGGCCCGATGACCTTGTTTTCGTCTTCTTCTTCTTCTTCTTTTCGGTCGGATCTGAATCTAGGGTTTCTTGTTCATTCTCTTTTTTGTTCTTCTTATAATGATGTTCGGTTCTATTGGGTTTGATCTTCGTATAATGTTGCTGGTTATTTGTCTTGTTTTCGTCGGATCTAGGGTTTCTACGAATGTTCCCTGCTATTGTTCGAATGTAGGCTTTCTGTTATTTTTTCGGTTCTTTGGTTATAGCTATTGGTCACCTCCCTTGATCCTCGGGTCTAGGGTTTTTGTTACTTGTTCGGTTCTTTGGTTATAGCTATTGATCACCTTGATCCTTGGATCTAGGGTTTATAAATATGGTTATTTGTGATTACTCTTGTGTTAGCTCCTTTGATCCTTGGATCTAGGGTTTATCTGTTGGCATCTTATTCATGTCTGCTCTTTCTTGTGTTAATTTATAGATCAATGAGTTCTGTAATTTGTATATCATTTAGTTCCGTTACTTGTTATATAAAATTGTTTAGATCTATTTCTCTGGTTGATCGATTCATAGTACTCCCTAAATCCTAAACCCTAAACTCTATTTCTCTGTAATTTGTAGATCATTTAGTTCTGTTATTTGTTATATGGAATTATTTAGATCTATTTCTGTTAGTTGCTCTTACTGGTTTTAGAAATCTAGTTTTTTGGTTACTTGTGATTACAATTGTCGACTGTATGAGAAGATTTTTGAATGTTTCTCTTATTTAATATTTGTTATAGTAATATCTGCTTCATTTTTATTTCACTGTTAATGGATTTCTTGATTGTTTATTATTGCTTGATCTTCTAATGGATTGCTTCATTTTTGTTATAGTAATATCTGTTGCTTCACTTCATTTATCCCATTATCTTATTCTAGTTGCTTATCAGTTATTCTAGTTGCTTCATTGTTAATCATGCTTTATATGTTGTTAGTATACATTATTGTTAGTATACTCTGTTAGTATACTTTATATGATGTTAGTATACTTTTTATGTTGTTGGTTAGTATCTAATTGTATTTGTGTATTGTGTTCGTATATTTTGTTAGTATACTTTATATGTTGTTAGTATAATATATGTTGTTGGTTAGTATACTGTGTTATATAATATAGCTCACTGGTTACTATTTGTGTACATTATTTTTTGTAGCTCACTATTGCTTGACTGTTATATGTTATCATTATTGCTCATTGGTTATTAACCTTATCTTATTCTATTTTTTGTTATAGTAATATATGTTGCTTCACTTCATTTATTCTATTATCTTATTCTAGTTACTTATCAATTATTTTAGTTGCTTCACTGTTAATGGATTGCTTGATTGTTTATTGTTCAATTTAATATTCATACTTCATATTTTCAAGTACATATAATAAGTTGAACATATGGGTGGCCATCAGAATCCGAGAGAAAAGTTGGAGTTCTGGCCAAAGAATGCCACAGAAGAATTTTTGTATCTCTTGCATAATAGATAAGCTGAATTAGACAATCTCAATTTTGATAAGACCGTATGGGAAGATATTAGTAAAAAATTGGAGGAGAAGTGTAGGACTAATTACGGGGTGGAGAAATATAAGTCCAAAAAAATACGACTTCTTCGTTTATATAAGCATTGCCAAGAGTTGATTAACCACACTGGGGTCACATAGAATCCTGACATGGGGAAGATTAATGCTGATGAAATAGTGTGGAACTCATCGGTATGTTGTTTTGTATTTAATCAATGGGGTTGAGTTAGTTGGTTTTAGAATTATTTTTTTTCGTGTGCAGAAAGGAACGACAAAAAGTTATTTCAAACCCTTTAAGAATGGGCCACCACCACACTATAATTTGATGGAATTGATATTTCAAAATCATTCCGTAATTGGTGCGATGGCCCGATCATCAACACAACCCCCATTGAATTCGGATGAAGAGCGTATGTTAGAGAAGGAATATTTGGATCCGGATGTACGTGGGAAGGAGCCCTTAGTGGAGGAAGATGATGATAGTGTTGAGGAGGTAGATAGACGTCCATCTATTTCCTCACGCGGCAATAAAAGAGATAAATCATCGGTGAGATCAACTGCAGAATAGGAGAAGAAAAAGCTATATAAATTTATTTCAAATCACTATGCAGCCCGTCGAAGTGATGCAGCTTCAGTGTACACATCACCCCCGGATCCATATAGCGTCCCAAATTATGTTGGATGCATTACTAGTGTGGAAGGGCTACCCGAAGCTCACTTGTTTAAGACAATAACTTACTTGGTTGAGCATCCAGATGCTCAACCACTTGTTATGTCATTGAATGACGAACAACTCAAGAAATGGATGCAAAGTTTACATGGGTGACACATTATTTTATTTTTTATAATGTCAGATTGAACTATGTGTGTAACAATACTTTATTTTTTTTGTTTTCATGCTTTGGTTATGAACTGAACAATGTATTTCTAGTTTGTTTACTTTTATGCATTATGTTTTACTTATTTTTTAATTATCGTAGAATGAGTCATCAACCTCCACATACATCTTATAGCGATGAAGAAATTTTCGATGACTTGGTATTATTACTCATGTTGGATATATTGGATAAGTTAGAAAACCCAACCCCAAGAAAAGCAGTGCGTACTTCAATTTTGAGAGGTGCGGACTATGTCCAAGAGTTAATACATAGTCCCACTACTAGAATATACCACATCAGTCACGGAAATCACCGACGATCGCTTCGACCGTCAGAATAATTCACGGCTTTACGTCGGCCAAAGCAGTCGTGGTTGATGTAACCAAATCAGTCGCGGCTCGCATATGGCCACATAGAGCCATCGGTCATAGTTGATGGCGCGCAAGGGGCGCAAAATAAAATAAGTTATTAGCCACGGCTTAGCGGGGGCGCTAGAGCCGTTGGTGATATGAATAACCAAATCAGTCGTGGCTCGCATACGCCCGCATATAGTCGTCGCTCATAGTTGATGGCGCGTATGGGGCGCGAAGTAAAATAAGTTATTAGCCACGGCTTAGCGGGGGCGCTAGCGCCTTTGGTGATATGAATAAGTCATTAGCCACGGTTGGAAGCGGCCGTTGCTTATTAATTAATGGCACGAACGCAGCCCACGAAAATTAAAATACTCTTCACCGACGGTTGAGATAGCCGTCGGTGATAATAAAATTACAAATCCACGATGTTCCGACGGCTTACGAGCCGTCAATGAAAATCATTTTTATTTGCGTTCGCGCCCGACCCTTCCTCTTCTTCCTCTTTCTTCTCTGCTCGCCGATGTCGCTTGTTGCCGTCGCCGTCCGTCGCCGCCGCTGTCAATCGTCGTCAGTGACCCTCTCCCTTTTGGTATGCATCTCCTCCTCTCTCGCTTGTTGTCGCCGCCCTCCATGCATCTCGCTGCCCCGCGCCGGCGTCGATCCGGCCCTCTCCGTGACGGCATCGTCTCGGTTGGCCCTCTTCGCGCCGGCGTCTACATGCCGGCACCATGATTTAGGGCCGATGGTAATCGGCCCCAATTCAAACAGTAGCCGGCTACTGTTGATGCATGATTAGGGTTAATTAAACCCTAATCAATTACTTGATTAGGGTAATCATAGTTTGATTAGGGTTTAATTAAATCCTATAATTTTTTTAAATTTTTATTATTAATTATTAGAAATTAATTGTTAATTAGGTAATTAGTTTGGTTAATATTAATTAATGGTTAATGTTGATTAGGGTTTAATTATTTTTAGGGTAAATTACACTGACCTCTCCTGAGGTTTAGTGAAATTACACTGGCCTCCTCTTTATTTGTAATTTTGTCTCGTAATCCCCTTGAGTTTTTTAAAAGATTACACAAACCTCCCCTACTAACGAAAAAAGATTACATAAACCTCCTCTACTAACGAAAAAAGATTACATAAACCTTCCCTACAAAGATTACACGGGGGAGGTGAGTGTCACCTGGACAAATAGAGGGGAGGTCAGTGTAATTTCACTAAACCTCAGGGGAGGTCAGTGTAACTTACCCTTATTTTAAAGTTAATTAATGAAATTAGTTTAATATTAGTTAATTAGTATTAATGGAATCGTCCACTGAGGACTCGCACTGGAGTCGTCCACTGTGGACTCGCGCCGGAGTCGTCCACTGTGGACTCGCGACCAAATCGTCCACTTTGGACTCGCGGTCAAATCGTCCATGGTGGACTCTTGTCGGAATCGTCCACAATGGATGGACTCGTGCCGGAATTGTCCACAATGGATGGACTCGTGCCGAAATCGTCCACTTTGGACTCGCACGGAATCGTCCACTATGGACTCACACCAGCATCCATAAATTTAGAAAAAAATCAAGACGAGTTGATACGTTTCACGTACGCATCGACGAGTCAAGTTTTAATTTTGCAAAACCTAAGATCCGTTCAGGGGTTGTATGTTCGTGTAAACGAAGTTAATGATCTTTTATACGACGTACAACCCTTGAATTGTCCCTAATTGAATAATTTGGGAACATAATTATTTATATTGCACTTAGTTTATTTCTTTTAGTCATTATTCATTTTTAAATTTTGGCTTGCATCTCCCTTGTTCTCCGATACACGCCCAGATGATATGCGTATTCAAAGAACTGTAGGGAGATGCTGCCGAAATTTAGAATGAAGTTAATGACTAAAAAAGATATTAAGTGCAATATGAATAACATGAATCCCGAATGGAATAGGACCATCCCACCTAAAGACATTAACTGAAGATATTGCCCACTTTTTGACAGAACATTGCGGGCGATCGAAGTTGGATGTACCGATGAATTCATCGTGGAGCTATAACAAATGAATTTCGAGTAGGCGTAACTTCTTAAATTTCGTCTACTCGAATAAAAAATTCTTTAGTGGTGATAAAATCCAATGTCCGTGCCGAAAATGTTCGAACATAAGATTTTTAGATTGAGAAACTATCACAATGCATCTGTATACAAAAGGATTCACACCAAGATATTATCTATGGAATTATCATGGAGAGTCACGTCAAGTCGGGATGTCGAGCAATCCTGTTGTCCAAACTCATGGTGAATCTTCTTCTATTGGTGTTTCTTCTTCCAATCTACCTAATCCTTATAGAACAATGGTTCTGGGTAGTCTTGGAGGACAATTCCATTTAAATGATAATATTGAGTCAGTTATTGAGACGGTAGTGCCACCAGATACTACGACAGTTGAAGTCACTGAAGAACAACCTGCGATACAGATTGAATTGCCGAATAAGGAGATTGCAGAATTTTACGAGATGTTGAAAGCTGCCGATGAACCTTTGTATGAGAATTGTCCTAATTATACAAGATTTTCGGCAATGACGCAACTCCTGAACATCAAGTCCGATTGTAATATCAGTGGGGTTGCGTTTGATCGGATTGTAGGCTTTATCAATGATATGCTACCTCCAAATAACAAGTTTAAGCCAACTTTTTATAAGACAAAAAAGTTGATGAGGAAATTAGGGCTTGGGTACGAAAAGATACACACATGCCCAAATAACTGCATTTTATATTATAAAGAAAATGCACAGTTAGAGCAATGCCTGGTATGTGAACCATCCTCGTTACAAGGAGAAGAAATCGGTCCGACAAAAAAATATCACCTTTAAGGTGCTTCGGTATTTTCCACTAACACCGAGGCTTCAAAGGTTATTCATGTCGAAAAAGACTGCCCCCTATATGAGTTGACATGCAAGAAATCGTGATGATATAGTAATGGCTTATCCACCCGATAATGAAGCATGGAAATATTTGGATAGGTGTTATCCTTCATTTTCTAGGGATACTAGAAATATTAGGTTGGGATTGTGCACAGATGGTTTTAATCCGTTTGGTAATTCGGCAACTCCGTATTCAGTATGGCCAGTGCTGTTAACAGTTTATAATTTGCCACGCTCAATGTGTATGAAAGATGAATTTATCTATCTTTCGATGATTATTTCGGGTCCTAGGGGTCCTCGCAAAGAAATTGACGTGTTTCTCCGACCCATAATTTATGAACTGGAAACATTGTGGGTTGAGGGAGCTGTCACTTATGATTGTCACCGGAAGCAAAACTTCACTTTACAAGCTGCTATATTGTGGACAATCAATGATTTCCCGGCCTATGACATGTTGTTTGGTTGGAGCACGCATGAGCGACTCTCTTGCCCGTATTACATGGAACACTCAAAATCCTTCAGTCTTGAGAACGGTCGAAAAATTTCCTTCTTTGATTGTCATCGCCGATTCCTACTATCTAACCATTAGTATCGAAGGAATCGTGACAAATTTACCAAGGGTAGAATTGAAAGAGATGAGCCACCACCGATGTTGTCTGGTGGACAGATGTTAGCACATGTTGAATTGCTTCCAGAGATTACTTTTGATCGAAATGTAAGAATTTCAGGCTTTGGTCAAACACATAACTGGGTGAAAAAAAGTATCTTTTGGGAATTGTCGTATTGGAGTTTATTACTGATTCGGCATAATTTGGATGTCATGCACATTGAAAAGAATGTGTTTGATAATATTTTTAACACTGTGATGGATATTTCTAGCAAAACTAAAGATAATGTGAAGGCCTAACATGATGTGAAAATACTTTGTAAGAGGCCTGAGTTAGAGTTGCAAGAGGTCAACAGACGACTTCATAAGCCAAAGGCGACGTATGTGTTAAATAAACAACAGATGAAAGATGTGTATCAATGGATCAAAGAACTCAGATTACCTAATGGATATGCCTCAAACTTATCTCGATGTGTAAACATCGATGAATGCAAAATATCGGGGATGAAGAGCCACGATTGTTATGTATTCATGCAGACATTGCTTCCGGTCGCGTTTTGAGATCATCTACATGATAAGATTTGGGGTTTGTCGACAGAATTAAGTATATTTTTTAGAAATATTTGTGCAAATGTACTTCGAGTCGAAGATATGTCAGCACTTGAAAATAATATTATTGAAATCATATGCAAGCTGGAGTAATTTTTCCCTCCTGCATTTTTTGACTCGATGGAGCATCTACCGATACACTTAGCATACGAAGCACGAGTTGGTGGCCCCTTTCAATACCGGTGGATGTACTTATTTGAAAGATACATGAATTATCTGAAGAAAAAAGTAAAGAACACCGCCGCAGTTGAAGGTTCCATATCAGAAACATATATAATTGAAAAAATTTCAACATTCTGCTCATTTTATTTTGAATCAACCATCAAGACAAGACTTAATCGTCTTCCACGGAACGACGATGGGGGATCTCGACCATCAGATGATTGTTTAAAGGGAAAAGGTACAAAAATGCCCCTGACATTTTCTCGCGGGTACTAAAGTACCCATAATATTTTTTTGGGATAAAAATACCCCTCACGTTATGAATTGGATACAAAAATGCCCCTATAGGTAAACAGTGTTAGTTGAGAGATAACGGAGCTGATGTGGTTGATGATTGGGACTGATGATGTGGATATCTGACGCGCATGCGGGCCAAGACGTTTTCTCACGGGTACTAAAATGCCTCTGACATTTTCTCACGGGTACTAAAATGCCCCTAATGTTTTCTCACATGTACAAAAATACCCCTAACGTTTTCTCACGGGTACAAAAATACCCCTAATATTTGTTTTGGACCTAAAGTACCCCTGAGGTTATTGAAAATGATATAACAATGACATCAAACTAACTTTTATTAGGTGAGACTTAACAGAGATGTCATGGATGCTGACAAAGATGTTGACTTTACACATGGTGCATATGCAGAGAGCAACTTGCCACACAATCGTAGGGGTGACTAAAAAAATCAAAAAATTGGTTAATTAAAAAATTGGTTTGAAACCGAACCAAAATTTGCAGTTTTCGATTTATTATGTATCGCTTACGTGACAAGTTGCTCTCTACATATGCGTCACGTGTAAAGTCAACATCTTTATTAGCATCCATGATATCTCCGTTAAGTCTCACCTAACAAAGTTAGTTTGATGTTATTTTCCTACCATTTTCAATAACCTCAGGAGTATTTTAGGTCCAAAACAAACGTTAAGGGTATTTTAATACTCGTGAGAAAATGTTAGGGGTATTTTTGTACCTGTGAGAAAACGTTAGGGGCATTTTAGTACCTGTGAGAAAATATCTTAGCCCGCATGCGCGTCAGATGTCCACGTCATCAGTCCCAGTCATCGGCCACGTCTGCTCCGTTATCTCTCAACTAACATCGTTTACCTATAGGGGCATTTTTGTACCCAATTCATAACGTGAGGGGTATTTTAGTACTCGCAAGAAAACGTCAGGGGCATTTTTGTACCTTTTCCTGTTGTTTAAATATCTTTTGTTATCCCAGTCGTGCTTTGGGTTCTCGTCCGTCTCGATTCTTAAACGACGAAGAGTACCATTTGACATACTTGTACATTTTACTAAACTGCCTAGAGATCGAGAAGTTCATTGGAATATTTGACATTAAGATGGTGACAAAATACTCAATTTATTACGATGAGGAATTAGAAAGATTACAGAATCATGAGTTCCCTAATTGGTTTCAAGCTTACAGCACAGAACACAGAGGCGAAATAGATAACCAAATCTTTGAGTTTGCTAGCAGATCGGCACGACTTGTACAATGTTATAATAGTTATTTTGTTAATGGATATAAATTTCACACACTTGAATATTCATCTACAAAAAAGACTATGAATGCCGGGGTCTGCGTCAAAGGGACAACGTATGCTGAATGTGATGTTGACTTTTACGGACTATTGGAAGAAGTCATATAATTGCAATTTTTCAGATATAAATTAGTTGCCATTTTTAAATGTCATTGGTTCGATACAAGCGATAGGGGCATGATAGTTCATCCAAAGTATAAATAGCTGGTCGAGGTCAATTACAAATCAAAATTGGCTTCAAATGAGCCATTTATATTGGCATCTCAAGCTGAACAAGTATATTATATACAGTATCCGTCTCGAAAGAAAGATAAGGCAGATTGGTGTGTAGTCTGTAAGACTAAAACTAGAGGAAAAATTTACCCGGTAGTTGGAGAGAATGAGCCGGCAGATGACTTCTATCAAGAAGAAGATCCTTCCGAAGAGGGACGAGTTAGTCCAATACTAGAGGATGATGACATAGAGTTAGTTCAATTGGAAATAAAATACTATGATGACGACGATAATGAAGTTGAGGAATGACAGAATGATGATGAGGGAGAAGAAGAAGAATTTCAAGATTCCGATACAGAAGAACAATAAGAAGAGTATTACACAGATGATGATAATGACGATGACGAATAATTGTAAATGTGAAGTATATACTCAATTATTAAATATATATATTAATCTATTATATATAATCTAATTATATTAAATTTTTATAGCTATGGTTCGAGATATCAGTTCCCGATGAGGCATTCCTCGTAGGGGGGGGGGGGTGGCACAGGTGCACGCCACACTGGTGGTTCCATCTCTTTTGCGATTCATGAGCGTCGTATGATATGTATAATTTAATTATTTTTAATTAAATTATATATTGTGTATAATGATATTAATGTATTTGTTTTCTAATATAAGACACGAGTGGCGGAGGACGGCACCGTCCAACGCCCGTCGATGATGGAGGTGTTTGAGCGCACCCACCGTCGTCGACGAGGAGCGGGGGACTACGTTGATAGTAGAGCCTCGATTATAATGGTAAGTATTTATATATGTCTATTTGATTTACACAATTTTTATTTATAGTTTATATATATTTAAAATATAAACACGTGTAGGAAACTTACACGAGGACTGTGATCGAGCGTGGAGGCACACCGGAGGAGTTCGACGCAGGAGCTTGGGTGGAGGCCGCAGGTGGCTGGGAGCACGATCATGTTTATGGCCTTGTAAACAATGGCCATGCACGCGCCGTGCTCGGACCACTTGGGGCACCGACCCCTTCGGCTGCGGGTGAGCGACCCTCGACATCCCGAGCGCAGGACCAGAGCCATATAGCGGCCTTGGAGTCGAAGCTCACCTAGCAGAGACAAGCGATGGAGGAGCAGAGGCTGGCGATGGATGAGCAGAGGTTGGCGATGGAGAAGCATAGACAGACGAATGAAGAGTTGAGATAGACGATGCAGAGCATGCATGCACTGCTCACTCAGATTACGTCTCACTCTGGCCTTCTACCGATGATGTCGCAGCAGTCGTCCTCCTCGACCCAGTCGATGCTCCCGACCCAGTCGTTGTCGACTCCACCGCCTCCACCATAGCCGTGAGATTTTGATTTATTGTATTTTATTTATATTTTGATACTTTTTGTATACGGATAGTTGTTTATATACATATGGTTGTATATATATATGATATTTTGATAATTGTTTGCCTCCGATTTGAGTCTTAGATTGATGATACTTATGTAAAATTTGTATGTTTGGTTTCAAATGCATGTGTATGATGTTTTCTGATTGTAATATATGATTGAAAATAGATTGTAATCTATAAATATTATTGTATACATGAATTTATAAAATTTATATTTTTTTTAGTTACAGGATATACCTCCAGCTACGGCTTACCCACGGCCACCATCACTAAGCCGTGGCTGAAGGCTTATCGTAAATGGTTGATGACCTGGGCAGCACCAAATATCACGGTTGCTAATAGTATCACCGACGGCCTTGGGCCGTGGCTGATGTGTTGGTATCAGTGACAACCGCATACGCCACTAATCTGTGGCTGAAGGCATGGCTGATGGCCTGGGCAGCACCAAATATTACGATTGCTAATAGTATCATCGACGGCCCCGGGCCATGGCTGATGTATTGGTATCAGTGGCAGCCGCCTACAGCCGTCACTGATGTGTTAAAATCAGCGATAGAGCCCACGGCTGTCGCTGATGATTACTTGTGATGGCCGAGAGACGCCGTCACAACTTATTTGAAGCGCACACATCAGTGATAGCTTTTTGCCACGGCCAGTGCCTTCCGTGATAGTTATCACCGACGGTTCAGCCATGGCTTAAGCCGTCGGTGATGACGACAATTCTAGTAGTTTCCTGTACGATGCTACGAGAACTTGCTTATGGAGCCAAGTCTATTCCTTAGATTATGCACCGATAATAGGAGACTTGGCTTAGAAGACCAAAATATATATGTGGAGGAAGCAGTTGCAATGTTCTTATATACACTTTGTCATAATGAACGAGTTCGAGTGGTTGCGGAGCGCTATCAACACTCAACTCAAACATGTCACAAGTGGTTTAAGTTGACACTTGCAGCGGTTCTTAGGGTGGGGACATAAATTATCAAACCTCGAGAACCTTGAACTGTTCAACCTGAAATTGAAGGGCATCCTAGGTGGTTCCCTTATTTTAAGGTAAAATCATTTCCTAGTCCTTATGTATAATTGCATAGGGGTTGTCTAACATTTGAACAATCCTTTTGTAGAATTGCATAGGGGCGATAGACGGGACACATATCTCGGCATTCGTTCCCGCGAATAAGGTATCTTTATATCGGGGCCGTAAGGAAACATTACACAAAATATAATGACAACATGCACTCACAACATGCTATTCACCTACATAAAGAGTGGTGGGAGGGAAGTGCGAATGATGCGCGTATTTTCAGCCACACTATTTATTCTCCCAACTCAGATTTTTCTATGCCAATAGGAGGTAAATTTAACTCAACGTAATCACTTCCTTAGTGTTGATTTGGTTTTAATATTAATTTTTCTTTCGGATTGGTAGATGAATTCTACGTGGTTGATGCGGGATATCCGAACGTATTTGAATTTTTGGCACCTTATCGTGGTGAAATGTACCATGGATCATATTATCGTAGGCGAGGCCCCTCAACAAAAAGAGAATTGTTTAACCAACGGCATTCCTCCGTTCGGAACGTAATCGAACGATGCTTTGGTCTATTGAAAGCAGATTTTCCGATATTAAAGATGATGCCGAATTACTCGCTAGCAAGACAAAATAATATCATATTGGCGTGTTGTACAATTCATAACTTCATTATTAAATATCGTAATTCTGATGAATTAATCGATATTTGAAACAATGAAGAAGTTATTATTGATGATGAAGATCAATCTTCACCCCCTATTGAATCATCGGTATGTGAATATTCTTCAACATAAAATGTTATGCATGACATTCGGGAAGGGATTGCAAATCAGCTTTGGGCACATCGACGTTGATTGCCCTTTCATGTAATTTGATAGTGTAATACAATTATATGCTTTGGACTTGTAATACAATTAATTTTTAATTAGATTTAATTTTGATAGTGTATGGTATCAACAATATACTAATTTTGGTTTTATTAAATAGAATGACAGCTTCTTCATCCCGAATAAGTGAAAATAAAACATATTTGAGATATCAAAACAAAGACTATTTTTGCGGTTTGCACCCCGCAATAAGGATAAGTGAAAGTGCAAAAAACCCCGGCCAATTATATGCGGCTTGCACAAATAGTCCTAAAGGTTGTCAATTCTTCCGATGGATCACTCTCATTGCAACGACGATACGCGATGGGGAAGAAGAAGTGAACCAAACAAGTAGGGACCTCCCTTCACTAGAGGCCAAAATAGACAAACTCCTAGACATGGGTTGCAAGGGATTGATAGTACTTGTTTTCATTGCCCTTGTGATTTTGTTTAAATAAGTTGGATAACTTGAATGATGTAAACCTAAATACGTGTTTGACTACTAATGTAATTGGATGCCTTTATTTTATTAGAATAGATTAACTTAGTTTTATATCGACGAGGAATTGGAGGCGATAACCAATCAATGGTTATGCGCACTTTCCTCCTAAGGTCGTAAAGTAATGTTGCCCATTATCAGTTATGTTTTTTATCTGTTTGTACTTATGCTTCTATATAAATGTGTGGTTGTGCTTAAATATTTCATTATTTGGTTGTGCTTATATAAATGTGTGGTTAATTTTATGCTTTGCTTGTTTTGAGATAATGGGCAAACTATGTTTTGGTGGACTATGAATTGGAGGCGATCACCAACTAATGGTGATACACATTTTCCTTCTTTGTCCTACATTCATACAACTAATGTAAATATTACCTTGCCTTGGCTGCTGTAATTATGTTCTATTGCTGTTAATGGTTGTTAGACTTGGCTGCTGCAATTTTGTTCTATTGCTGTTAATGGTTGTTGGAGTTGGCTGCTGTAATTCTGTTCTATTGAAGATGTTTGTTGTTGTTAATGGTTGATGGAGGTATTGCTATTGTGAAGCCATTGAATTTAACTACTTTGTATAGCTACTTTGAAGATGTTCTGTTGTAAATGAGGTGTAGTATAGCTACTAGATGAAGCTACTTTGTTAGCAGTTGCAAAATATGAAACACCGATATATTAAATTACCGTGTAGATGTTCTGAATTGAAGCTACTTTGTATAGCTACTAGATGTTCTGAATTGAAGGTATTACTGTGTTGATTGATATATTAAATTATATGTCAAATATGAAACGACGATATGCCAAAAGATAACCTATCAAACAACGATAATCATCCGTGAGTGTATGAAAAAAAGAAAAGAAAACACATGTATGAACAAAAAACCGAAATTTTGCGAAAATCGAAATGAATTTTTGAATTTTGAAATTTTGGTTTTGGTTTTTTTGTTTGGCGAAACCGTGTTTATTTGGCATGTTCAAATTTCATGTTTCGCGAAATGAAATCAGCGAAAACTTATTTTTTTTCTGTTGGTTTCGATGACAGTTTTCGGGACGAAAACTGAAACTGTGTTTTTTTATCAAACATAGTTTCAGTTTATTAATTATATTATTTATTTATTATAATTTATTTAATTTGAAATCATTAACTAAACTTAAAAAAATATATGAATAATGTTAATTAATTAATAAAAATATTATGAATATTATTTAATTAGTTAATAAAAATCATTAAAAATTATTAAATTATATTTTATTATAATTTTAATTATAAATAACTCAAAATAAAAAAAAAATATTTGTAAATAATATTAATTAGTGAATAAAAATATCAGCTAAGTATGAATATCATCATGAACTAATTATCAATTAAGTATCAACTAAGTATGAGCTACGTATCAACTAAGTATGAATTTATTTTTTATCATTTTTTTCTACATCATTCATGTATGCTGACATCGTTGCTTCTTTACCTAACCTAACTTAATAATGGTTGAAATTGTTGATTTTTTACCTAACTCAATTTTATTTAAATTATCTTACAAATATATTTTTCCTTTTCGTTTTGTCCTATGTGAAAGATAGACAAGTCAAAACACTTGTTCAATACAATAGATATGCAAAAAAAAAATCTTTATTGATGAAGTGTGTATAAAATACAAGTGTTTCTTACATAGAGTCTGTCACGCCCCAACTCAGGGTCACGTGGCCGGCCAGGGTATACGTGCCTATACCCCGCAGCCTAACCCATGCACATGCCAACTCATAATAAATAAACATAACGGAAAGATGTAACGAGTTTTATTTCATTATAAGTAAGTTCAGCAAAATAGTAAAGTGCAGAAATAATAAATCAAAGTTCAATGGTTCATTTACAAATGTAATCTGAAATAAAAGACATGAATGTCCCCAAGGGACTACAACTCCAAAATACTAAAACACAAATGCATGCCAAATTACCAAAGTCTCGACTACGAGCCATAACTAGGACTGCTATGAGATCAATGTGGCTCCTCTGCCCTCCAACCACGCCAAGTGCTCCAGCCCACCTCACCGGTCAGGCTCTGCAAAAAAAACAAAATGACAACGAGTGAGTTCAAAGAACTCAGTGAGCGATTCTACCAACCCTCACTAGAAATCGAACAAAGAGATATAGCATATGATAAAACACCTGTCTTAAACATGAATAAAGTCACCAGGGTGTGACTAGCTATCAGGCCATCTGGCCAACACATGCTCGAAGGCATCCAACACTCTAGCAGTGAAGTACAATAGGCCTAAGCCTACCATGCCCTAAGGCAACAAATCATACTCAAGGGTTACAAGGATAATTGGGATTGGCCCATCCGAGCTTATCCTATAACAAAGAAACTCGGGAGCAATCAGGATTTACCCATCCGAGCTTGCTTCACGAGACGCAAAGGAATAATCGGGATTTGCCCGTCCGTACTTGTCCCTTTAAGATATCACAGGAATAATTGAGATTTGCCCGTCCGAACTTATCCCTTTAAGATATCACAGGAATAATCGGGATTTATCCGTCCGAACTTATTCCACGAGAAAACACAGGAACAATCGGGATTTGCCCATTCAAATTTGTTCTAAAAGAGATAACATAGGAATAATCGGGATTCGTCCATCGAACTTATTCCTTTAAACACCGGTTGGGAATTAGCCATCCAACCTTTCGGGCCAAGCCCGCAATCCAGCTCCTAATCGAGCCTCTCCACCATTCATAAAGATATGGCGCAATATGACCTAAGTCGAGTGTCTCCTACGGGTGTCTTTACTGGGAAGCGCTGCGACTCTCTATGCCCGATCCCAACACCTAGACCCATAATACCACCAACCCATGTGGTTTTATTTCATGCATAAACTTTATTTATTGGTTCATAATATACTATGCTGCCCCTTGAATTTTAATTATGCAATTAAAATTATCATCACCAAGATTAGGGTTTGTTTTCAATTCACTGTTGAGCCCGAAACTTATGTACCCAAGTCGAATCTGACTTCCAGAGTGTGACCTATGGATCCAAACTATATTTTTTGATCGAAATGATAGGTTACATGACTATGTTCAGTAAATTATACACATCACAACAGAGATTACAAAATCAGCCCTGAGTTACAATTTCAGCATGAATTTTCCAGCAAGATTTAATTTTCAGCATGTTATGGAAATAATTCCGAAATTCACATAATATAAATCCTAAATTTCCATCACCACATATTCATAACATCAAGTCCATCATACAAAACAAATTCATAGTTTGTTAATCAAGATCTAGCAAGCATCTACATCATCATAAGATCAAGACTTCAAGTTTTAAATCAAGAATCCTCATCAAGAACACCCATGGCATCAAGAGAAATCTTTCCACATGCAACATAGATTCATAAACTGAAATTACATATCTAAACACATCTCATACATTGGCATCAAAGGAATTTAAATTAAAGAGGTCAATCCAAGCCTAGTTTGTAAAGAACATATCAAGGATTTCTTTTAGGCGTTTCATCGAACACCTTGAGGGTACCCTTATCTCCACCTTGGCCGAGCACCCCTAGGGTTATCCTAGGGCTGCTGAGCCCCATAGGGGGGTATTTTCGGGTCTCCTTTCGTATGACAATCACAAAAGAAACAACAAGAATTCGAGAGTCGTCGGAAAAAGCTCACAACAATACTTCAAAAATCAAGAACGGCACAACGCCCAAACCGGCTAAAAAACACGAGAGAAAACCCGAGGAAAGGAGGGGTAAAACCACTCACCCAATTAGGAAGAAAGAAATAGAGAATGACTTCCAAGCGGCGACCTCCGAATCCAGCCCCAAAGGGTGGCGGCGGCTCGGCTCCTCAAGGGAAATGGCGGTGGCTCCAAGGCTTCAAGGAGGCGGTTCAGCTTCAACCAAGCCGACGGCTTGGCTTCCAAGGGAAAGGGAAGAAGAGTGGGAGGAAGGGAGAGGGCCTGATGGCTGGCTGCTTGAGGGCGATGGCTCCAAGAGAGGGGAGAGGGACGGTTGGCGGCTCGGCTGCTCCTCTCTCCAAAGGCTTGTGCTGCTCCTCTCTCCAAAATGGGGGGGGGGGATTTATAATCCCCTCATAGCCTCCTATCCACACCCTAACCCGCGCCCACAACAACCCGGATCCGTAACCGTTAACCCAACTAATCCCACTAGCTCAACATAACCCTATACTAAATACAATCATCAATCACATGCACACCCATGCATTATAATTTAATAAATTAAGCACACGCAATAGAATAATTAAATAAATTTATCTACGCAGGAAAGAAAATCGCATAATTCATATTCCTATTCAATCACTGGACCATGAGTCGACTCGGCTCGACCTCGAACTAGCCCGCTAGGCTGACAATCATAAACAATAATAGAAAAGAAACATTAATACCTAGGATATCACATAGGCAAAATTAGAAATATATGTTCCTTCATCATACACATTTATGTAAAGAGACAGGAATTGCTTCATTGATGTTGATTCCGTTTGATGCCAATTTCCTTTGATGTCAGTCCTATGCTCAATTCACATTCCTCCTTCAATAACAGTTGGCATAACCATAACCATAAATTACAGCATCAATCCAGAACCATAATTTACAACAACATCAAACCCATAAATTACAGCCAAAACCATAAATTACAACAGTATCAACCCATGAATTACAACACCATAAATTACAGCCATAATCATAAATTACAACAACATCAACACAAAAATTACAACACCATAAATTACAGCCAATTACACATCTTGGAAATAAAAATTTCTTCGGCAGCAAGTACACCACCAACCAAGGCCAGCCAAGGTATAATTTTCAACAGTACAATAACTTGTTTAGAAGAAACTTATAGATGTAGGACAATGAAAGAAAATATGTATCATCATTAGCTGGTGATCGCCTCTAATTCATAGTCCACCCAAAAATAGTTTGTCCATTATCTCAAAATCACCCAAGGATAAAATCAAGCACAACCATACATTTATATAAGCACAACCAAGCAATGAAATATATAAGCACAACCACACAATTATATAAAAGCATAACCACAAATTCATAAAAAGGATAACTGATAATGGGCAACATTACTTTATGACTTTAGGAGAAAAATGTGCATAACTACTGATTGATTATCGCATCCAATGCCCCCCCCCCCCGCCCGATATAAAACTAAGTTAATCTATTCTAATAAAATAAAGGCATCCAATTACATTAGTAGTCAAACACGTATTTATGTTTACATCATTCAAGTTATCTAATCTATTTAAACAAAAAAACAATGGCCATGAAAATAAGTACTATCAACCCCTTGCAACCCATATCAAGGAGCTTGTCCATTTTGGCCTCTAATGAAGGGAGGTCCCTACTTGTTTGGTTCACTTCTTCTTTCCCATCGCGTATGGTCATTGCAATGGGAGTCATCCATCGGAAGAATCCACAACCTTTGGGATTATTTGGGTAAGCCGCATATAATCGACCGGGGTTTTTTAAACTTTCACTTATCCTTATTGCGGCTCGCAAACCGCAAAAATACTCTCTATTTTGATATCTCAAATACGTTGTATTTTCACTTATTCGGGATGAAGAAGCTGTCATACTATTTAATAAAACCAAAATTAGTATATCTAATTAAAAATTCAATCTAGTACAAGGCATACAATAGAATTCTATTGCATGTTTAAACCTAATTCAAATATGGAAGGGCAATCATCGTCGATGTGCCCAAAGCTAATTTTCAATCTCCTCCCGAGTGTTATGCACAACATTTTGAGTTGAAGAAGATTCACCTACTGCTGATTCAATAGGGGGTGAAGATTGATCTTCATCATCAATAATGAATTCCTTATTGTTCCAAATATCGATTAATTCATCTGAATTATGATATTTAATAATAAAGTTATGAATTGTACAACAAACCCATACAATATTGCTTTGTCTTGCAAGCTTTTAATTTGGCATCATCTTAAGATTGGAAAATGTGCTTTCAATATTCCAAAGCATCGTTCGATGACATTCCGAACAGATGAATGTCATTGGTTGAATAATTCTCTTTTTGTTGAGGGTCTCGCCTACGATAATCTGAACTTTGGTACCTTTCACCACTGTAAGGTGCCAAAAATCCAGATACGTTCGGATATCCCGCATCAACCGCATAGAATTCATCTACCAATCCAAAAGAGAAAATTCTATTAAAACCACATCAACACTAAGGATGTGATTATGTTGAGTAAAATTTACCTCCTATTGGCATTGGAAAATTTGAGTTGGGAGAATAAATTATATAGCTGAAAATACGCGCGTCATTTGTGCTTCCCTCCCAACCAGTCTTTACGTAGGTGAAAAGCATGTTGTGAGCGCATGCTGCCATTGCATTTTATGTAATGGTTCCCTTACGGACCCGATATAAACTTGCCTTATTTGCGGGAACTAGTGCCGAGACATGTGTCTCGTCTATTGCCCCTATACAATTCTACAAAAGGATTGTTGAAATGTTAGATAACCCCTACGCAATTATACATAAGGACTATGAATGGATTTTATCTTAAAATAAGGGAGCCACCTAGGATGCCCTTTAATTTCTGGTTGAACGGTTCGAGGTTCTCGGGGTTTTATAATTTTTGTCCCCAACCGTAGAACCGCTGCAAGTGTCAACTTGAGCCATTTGTGGCATGTTTGAGTTGAGTGTTGATAGTGCTCTGCAACCACTCGAACTAGTTCATTATGACAAAATGTATATAATAACATTGTAACTGTTTCCTCCACATATATATTTTGGTCATCTAAGCCAAGTCTCCTAAGATCGGTGCATGATCTAAGGAATAGACTTGGCTCCATACGTAAGTTCTCGTAGCATCGTACATGGCTATGTATTAACTCCTGTACATAGTCTGCACCTCTCAAAATTGAAGTACACACTGTTCTTCTTGGGGGTGGATTTTCTAATTCATCCAACTTATCCAATATATCCAACATGAGTAATAATACCAAGTCATCAAAAATTTCTTCATTGCTATAAGATGGATGTGGAGGTTGATGACTCATTCTAGGACAATTAAAAAATATTTAATGTATATTTCTAAGCATAGTCAATAAACTAAAAACATAATAAATGCATGAAAGTAAACAAACTAAAAATACATTGTTTAGTTCATAACCAAAGCATGAAAGAGCATGAAAAAAAAGTAATGTTACACACATAGTTCATAATAAATATAGTCTAGTTCAATGTCTAACCGACATTATAAAAAATAAAATAATGTTTCACCCATGTATACTTCCCATCCATTTCTTGAGTTGTTCGTCATTCAATGACATTACAAGTGGTTGAGCATCTAGATGCTCAACCAAATAAGTCATTGTCTTAAACAAGTGAGTTTCGGGTAGCCCTTCCACACTAGTAATGCGGCCAACACAATTTGGGACGCTATATGGATCCGGGGGTGATGTGTACACTGAAGCTGCATACTTCGACAAGCTATATAGTGATTTGAAATAAGTTCATACAACTTTTTCTTCTCTTGTTCTACAGTTGATCTCACCGATGATTTACCTTTTTTTTTGCCACATGAGGAAATTGATGGACGTCTATCTACCTCCTCAAAACTATCACCATCATCATCTTCCTCTACTAAGGGCTCCTTTCCATGTACATTCGGATCCAAATATTCATTCTCTAACATACGCTCTTCATCTGAATTCAATGGGGGCTGTGTTAATGATCGGGCCGTCCCATCAGTTGCGGAATGATTTTGAAATATCAATTCCATAAATTATAGTGTGGTGGTGGCCCGTTCTTAAGGGGTTTGAAATAACTTTTTGTCGTTTCTTTCTGCACACGAAAAAATAATAATTCTAAATTCAACTAACTTAACCCCATTGATTAAATACAAAAAAACATACCAATGAGTTCCACACTATTTCATCGGCATAAATCTTCCCCGTGTCAGGATTCTATGTGACCCTGATGTGGTTAATCAACTCTTGGAAATGCTTATATAAATAAATAAGCCGAGTTTTTTTTACTTATATCTCTCAACCCCATAATTAGTCTCACACTTCTCCAGTTTTTTACTAATATCTTCCCAATACAATCTTATCAAAATTAAGATTGTGTAATTCAGCTTGTTTATTATGCAAGAGGTACAAAAATTCTTCTACGGCATTCTTTGGCCATAACTCCGACTTTTCCCTCGGATTTCGATGGTCACCCATATGTTCAACTTATTATATCTACAAAAAAATTTGTTTGTGAGCTACTGATAACAGTGTAAACAATATAATAGTGATAACATATTGCAATATGAATAGTGATAACAGATTACAACAAAAATAACAAGTTGAACAACAACAATATGAACAACAAAAGAAACTGATAACAGATTACAATGAGCAACACATAACAACAATATGAATAGTTTATAACACTGAACAGAATTAATATAACAGTGATATAACATTGATATAACGCTGATATAATATATAACTGATAGTAATTGATAACTTGAACTAACTAGAATAACTGACTAGGTAATTGGTACATGAATGATCTTAGGCAATAGATATTAGATGATAAGCAATAACTGAAAGCAACATGATTAACAGTGAACAAGCAATAATTGAAGTCTAGCAACATATTACAGAAACTTCATGCATTTGGTTACACATAACTGATATTGCATTTGGGTAAGGATAAACATGCAAACTGATACACTGATAATTGATACACTAATAATTGATACACCGATAACTGATATACTAATACACATACAAACTTATAACATATAACAAAAACTGATAACAAATAACAGATAAAAGATTACATAAATTCATGCATTTGGGTAAGGATAAACATGCAAACTAATTACACTAATAATTGATACACTGATAACTGATACACATGGAAACTTATAGCATATAAGTATATAACAAAAACTGATAACAAATAACATATAACTTTTTAAAACTGATAACAAGATTATACACATGCAAACTGATAATTGAGATCAAAGTAACATAACATCAAAGTAACAAAACATCATTACATGATTTATTGATAATTATTAACCCAAATGCAAGTAACAAAACATCAAAGTAATTAACAGATCCATGCTGCAATAATTAACAGAACATCATATGTCCAATAGAGTGAGTGAATTGATACAATCACTTTGAATGCAATAACATAAAACCAGATATTAGAATACTGTGTTCCTATAACCATATATATTGGAGAAAACCAAAACTTTGATCGAATAACAATATAACAATAGCAAGTATACTTAGGGTGAAACCCTAGATCCGAGGAACAATAGCAAGTATACTTAGGGTAAAACACTAGATCCGAGGAACAAGATAACATTGCAAGGATATGCCGAGAATAGACAACACTGCATACTAAAACAACACAGTTGACCAGAACCACAGTCGATTAAAATAACACATATAAAAACCCTAGATCGAAGCAAAACCCCAAGATCGAAGAAGAAAACCTAGATCAAAGAAGAAACCCTAGATTTGACAAATGTAACAGCGGATGAAAACCAAAAGTAGATGATGACAAAAACCTATATCCGAGAACTAGAGGCGATGAAAACCACTCAACGGTAAACCCTCGATCGGGCCGAGAACTCGAAGATGAACAAAGAGGAACATGGAACGAAAAGAACGCGACTCGAACACAGCACCAAGAAGAAACCCTAGATTGAGCGAACTGTGAAATAACCAACAACCTAAGCAAAAATTCATACCTCGCTTCGTGTTGTGTTCAATAGATGTGAAGACGAGGTTGGTTATCCATCGGCGAAGTGGAATGTTGGTGATCCGTCGGCGAAATGGGATCGCCAAAGAAAGAGGGCTCACTCGAACTCGAGGGTGGGATTCCCTAATGCGAGTAAACACTGGTTTTGATCATTTTTCGCAAAACGGGCAACAAACTTGATTTAGTTACAAGTATGCCATCGCCCATTTCGGATGGGTTTCGCGAAAACCTGAATTCTACTCCGAGTAGAATTCAACCAAAACCCGAAACGGGCGATAACAAACAAGCCGTAAGTATTGTCAATGCACTAGATGTAATACCCAGGGTTTCCTAATATAAAATTTTTCGTGGTGCAGCCCATCGAGTCGGGAGCTAGCCGGGATGAGTCACGAGATCACCACAAATAGCAAGTATAATTAATTTAAGTTGTAGCCTAATATTGGTAATTGGGTGGATAAGTATATTGGTTGACTCAAGTTGGGTTGAGATTGAGTTCGCGGATCGAGTCGGGACTCGATCCGGGTTAGGTGGAGTCAAATGAGGAGGTAAGTAAGTGATTGGGGGCATTTAAGTCAATAGATGAGGGGAATAAAACCCCTCACCCAAGCCAGCCATGTGGCTCAAGGGGAGAGCCACACGCAGCCCAAGAGGAAGGGGGAGCGAGAGGGATTTTGTTCGGCGCCGAGTTCGTGTCGTCGTTCGAGGAAATCAGAGCTCGTCTTCATCGAGATTTTCTTGTGATCCGATCAAGGTGAGTGGTTAGGGTGATTGTGAATGGAGGAGGGTATCCGACCCTAGAAGTCTTTGGAATCGGGTTTCTTTCGCGAGTTTCTTGTCGATTGACGTGTTTTCTCGTGTTGGAACACTAAATGATTTGTATACCTATGATCTTATGTTTTAAATCGTATTTATTTTGCATTTTATGGGTTGACCAAGTGGAGGAAAAATGGGAAAGGTCATTCCGAAATTTTCCCCAATTTCCTCGATCGTCTTTCAACTCGTGGATCATTTTATGTTCGTTAAATGTAGATATTTGGGTTGATGCTTTGTAAGACCCAAAAAAATTTCCTAATATAAAAATATATTTTGGTGGAGCGTGCCGGACCCGGGGTTTTCGAGTTGAGCCTCAGGATCGCCTCGAGTAGAAGGTATGACTCGACTAATGATGTATGCAATTAAATTGGGTAAATGACTCTTCCTTTTATGCATTTATACCTTAATCGAGTTTAAATCGACTCGTGTTGCTGGTAGAGTCGGAACCCAAGTCGAACTCGGGCTGAGTCGAGTCAGTAGTAAGTGTCAAATGCAAGTATGGAATGTTAGATGAGGGATTAAGGAAGGGAGATCTTGATCGATCCGGGTTTCGCGCGGTCGCCGAAAGATTCGAGGTTGCCAACATCCGATCCTTCATCTTCCTCAAGCAAAGGTGAGTGGTTAGATTTGATGGATTGGGGGAGGCGGGTAGCCGAACCCCTAGGATTGTTAGGATGTATTTTCTCGTGAATTTTTGACTATTCTTGGTTTCGAGATTGTATATTCGCTGTTTTGCATCGATTCTTGTCAGATCGTCATGATTTCTCATCGATTTCTTGGGTATTAGGGCTGCTGAACCATGGGAAAAGGGGAAAGGACATGCCAAAATTTTCCCCAATTCCCTTGGCGGAAGTAGAGCCCTCGGGTGATCTCAATTTCATGAATAGTGTGTTCATAGTCATTGATTTCAAGTGTTAAGGAAACTCATCTTCCCTAAGGCTCAAAGGTTCGGCCGAGCAACCCCAAAATTCCATGAGCAAGGCTCGACCGAGTATAGGGGGAGGGGCAAACTAGTCAATATGTAACTAGAATATAGCGGAGACAATGATTTATGGTCGGGGGTTAATCCTCCTCTCCCCTTCCTACCCTAAGGGGCATGGCCGAGCAAGGTTCACCTTGCTCAAGGCTCGGCCAAGCCTAGGGGAGGGAGAGGGTGAGCTTTAGATGGTAAATCCCATAGTTAGAGTGCTAAAATAATAGAAACATGATGACACTTAGGCAAAACTCTAACTATAGCAAGCTAATTTATTGATACATGTGATTGTAGGAATGATAGCATAGTGACCATCCTTAGATCATTCCTCTTTAATTTTTGAAATGATGTAATATTTTTACCATGCTTAATAGTACATGCCTTGTTGAATTAATTGCTATCTTACCATGCTAGATAAGCTATTTTATATTGAATTTAATTCTAATGCAGTATGTAAATGTTTATTGTTGACCATCGTAGTTACACATAGTAGTTGTGTGAATTATCTTTACTATTCTTTATTTTATATATGCTGTCCGAAAATGTTCATGGGTGGAATTCCAAGTTCGGTTCACAGAATTCCTCACCCAAGGTAGCGTATAACGCTAGATAACATGTAGGACATCGCAAGGCACATATTAGATATGAAAACTGAACTAGGAAATGATACAACTTCTAGGACTTATGGTATTCATTTTTGGAAATCTAGAATTATTATGAGTACATGTTTTGGAAGGGTAACATTAATTATTGACCCTGCAGGTAGGATTAAGGTCGGATACGGGCAACTACCCGAAGGGTATATAAGGAAACCCTACGACATTTTAATTGTGTGATGTGCTTGAGATGGTCTGCCGAGGAGCATGGGCGGTCGGAAATGACCAATGCTTGACTCGGCCAGTGATTGGGTATTGAGATGCACCACCGGACCCGCTAGGTCTCAGACCCCAGTTGGGTGGGACTAGCTATCCCTACCCCAAACGGTGTTCGGAGACTAGTAGACCATCCTAGTCGATGGCTCAGGATTCTTTGACTTCGTCTTTATATGATGTGGCCGAGCGGCCAGTGTGATTCTACCTTGTATGGTAGGGCCGGTTATGACCGGGATTCTTATACCATAAGTAGGCCCCAAGGGCCGGATGCTAGGTGGCTTAATTAGGCCGTTATGGCAGGTTTTTCTCATATATGGTTTATACAGAATGACCCATGGGGTCAGTAGTCATATTAAAAAGTAGCTTACCTCCCTGAATACATATATTGTGCTGCCTTATATGTTATGAATGAATAATTGAGGATTATGTGGAGGTTCGGAAGAACCACTCACTGAGTCCCAAGTGGACTCACGATTTGTCTCCTTTGTTTTTGCAGAGCATGATCAGTGATTGAGGCTAGTCGTCATGGTGCAGCTGGGGGGGGGGGGCAGGCGGTGCCATATCTCATAGCTGCGTCCTTTAGTCATAGTCCAGAGTCATGTTGTAGTTTCTTTTCTTTTTTTGCACTTACAGTTAGTGTTTTGAAAAATTTGTATTGAGCTTTGATACTTGAGATGTTCTAGTTTGTGACGATGTTATTTTTTTTCTCCTTTGGTTTGAAAAATATATATATTGGTGAACTTTGAAATTTTAAATAAAGATTGCATTGTGGTTTCTTTTTCTCGATATGTTCTGGTTTTCTTGACGGTCAATGTAGACAGTAGGCTACAGGGTAGGATGTAGGCCCTGGCCGGTCACACTACCCTCAGTTGGGGTGTGACATGCTTACGTAGTTGTCGCAAACATGCCCACCTTTCCCTAGAGGGCTTAGCCGAGCAAGGTATTACCTTGCTTGAGTCGGCCGAGCATGGGCAAGGGCGGAAATTTTAAGACTGTTTGAATTCTTATGCTAGGTTTCATGTTGTGTTGTCTTGATTCATACTTATATGCTAGTGTTAGATTTTAGTTATGTTATATGAATGCCGTTCATCCTAGGAATTGTTAGTAACTATAGATCTATATTCTCATGTTTATGGAAATGTTCTTGCTAATGCATACATGGATAGGATTGTTATGACATATGAATCAAAGAAAAAGGTTTCATAAATTTTTAGATATTATGTTCAATCGTTGCTATGTATGTTGCATGTTCCTTATCGGTTTATTTAGTAGAAATTATCCTCTTTAATTCGTTTTTGTCATGATAATTGTGCTGATGAGTATTTTTGGCAAGTGTTGGTGATAATGGTAGACTGTGTACTCATTTATATTCGGTACCTAGTTGTGACATCTAAGTTAGAGACAAAGTACCCTTGCTAGGTTCTACACCTAGGGGTAGTTAGCGGACATCAATATCCTTCTAGTGCGACCCGAGGAGGTAGGGGTGGATATGGGCAATGCCCGAAAAGCAAAACATAGGGAAATTTGCACAACCTGATTTCGATTGTGGTTGAGATGGTCTACTGAGGAGTGTCATTAGCCGAGCGGCTACCACATGACTCAGCGATTTTTTTGGGTCTTGAGATTGCACCAGCGGGGCCGCTAGGTGTTAAACCCGAGTGGTGGAGGGTCTTGAGATTTCGTTAGTGGGTCACGCTGAAGGTAGACCCGAGTTGGGTGAGACTAGCTATCCCTAACCTGGAGGATATCTGAGGCTAGTGGCCAACCTAGCTGACAGATCCATAACACAAATGTTTAGCATAAAGTGCCTATAAGGGCTGGTTTTTGGTGGCCGACCGGCCTAGTTATGTAGAGGGAAGAACCAAAGCTTCCATATATATTTTTAGGCCATTAGTGGCCGAGCTGTAGTGAAATGGATAAGGGCCCGAGAGGCCGATTCATCCATTCTTTTGTTTTGGCAAACTGGTTAACTTCTGTAGTGTGATCATATTTTAATTCCTTATCTACATCATACTTTGTATATGTTATCTTGCCGATGTTATAAGTGGAGGTTCGAAAGAACCAATCACTGAGTTCCTCGCGAACTCACGATTTCATTATTATTGTTTTGTAGAGCCCGACCAGTGAGGTGCGGCTTGGTGGCATGGTGCGATTGGAGGGCGGACGTGGGTGCAGATCTCGTAGCTGGCAGCATTATAGTCGTAGTCGTGTCTGAGTAGAGTCGTGTGTATGCACTGTGTTGGTTCTATAAAGCATTGAGATGTTTCTTTGAAAACATTCAGATGTTTCTTTTAAAACCTGCAGATGCAGCAGCAGCAAAAACCACCCCAGCCGGTACCTGCAGCCCCTGTGGTACCGGAGGTGGCTGAACAGGTAGCGCCGTAGGTCAGGGACCCAGGAACACCTACATACGCAGACTTCATTAAGTTTAGGCCGCCAGTATTCATCGATACAGACCGGCAAGTGGAAGTCACTGAGTTTCTGAGGGACTGCTACGAGCTGTGTATAGAGCTGGGGTGTTCATCAGAGGCGACAGCGCGCATGGTTGGCTTGCAGCTAAGAGGACCTGCCAAATACTGGTTGCATACCTGGAGGGGCCGTAGGGCAGCACACGCACCACCTTCCACCTGAGAAGAATTTAGGGCAGCTGTAGAGGAGCAGTATTTGCCGATGAGTGTCCGCGATAAGCGAGCACGAGATTTTGAGTTGCTGCTGAAGGCGAAATGACGACACTAGAGGTGGGTGAATAGTATGTTTACTAATTATATTCTATTTAAATCCCAATTTAATCATCTACTTAGATTGGTTTAGGCAATATGCAATTTGACGATTAGATGCAGAAGCTTATAAATGATAAAGCAATAAAGCACAACAATAAATCAATGCAAACGCAGAATTTATTGTGGTTCGGTCCTAATGCATACTCCACTATCTAAGCACCCCGCTTAGGACTTTCAAACTAGTTTTACTAGATTAATTTACGTTTCCCTTACACACGAGGACTTTTCATCGAAGAGACGCACTCTCGACCTAAGGCACTTCCACACCAGGAAGTCACCGCCTTCTTATCAAGAGTCCTCTTCCACCTCAACCCTAAATGACAACAAAACTAATCCTAGTAAACACTAAGGGCGCGTTTGTTTACGAAAATTTAGAAGCAATTTTCGTTTCGTGAAAATTGAAATGAATTTTCGAGTTTCAAGTTTTTGGTTTCGATTTTTGTGTTTGGCGAAAACATATTTGTTTGACATATCTTGTTTTCATGTTTCACCAAACGAAAATAACGAAAACTCGTTTGTTGTGTGTTATTTTCGATGACTGTTTTCAAGACGAAGACTGAAACTGCGTTTGATTATCAAATATAGTATCTATTTTCAAATTTTACTTGGAATTTTTTAACTCAAACTTTAAAAATATGTTTAGTAATATTAATTATGTTAATTAGTAAATAAATATTATTTTATTAATTAATATAAATATAAAAATATAAAAATATGTTATTTTTTTTTATTTAAAAAATATTACTATACTAAAAAATAAAAAATAATATAAATATAAAAATATTATTATTTAGTAAATAAATATTATTTTATTAATTAATATAAATATAAAAATATAAAAATATGTTCTATTGTTCTAATATGAACAATGAGATTTTGTTAACCATGTTTTTAAGTCCTTTACTGCTTATTTCCTTTTGGACTAGTACACCTAATTTTTCTATTTATCTTCTATTTATGTAGGTTGAGAAGAATATATTAAACGAAAAATTCAACGCTGTTACTGCTTATTTCACTAGTACAACTTGAGAGCAGCTGCTCCTGAAGTGCTATTTATACGTTACAGAGTTGCTTTGAAGACTTGCTGAGTTTTGTAGATTGACGTTGTTAACTATAGAGTTGTCTGAGAAACTATTTACACATCATGATATTTTTTGAACAAAATAAGTAACCAAATAAATTTAAGGTCGACGCTTATGATATAAGTGAAAGACAATGTAAACTTTGAATTCCACGATATAACTCATAATTGCTTCAAATCTTCAACATAATCTTTAGGTTGCTTATATTGACCCATTGATCAATTTTAGAATTTTTTTATGTGTATAAAAATATACAAATGTACAACAAAAATTAAAAACAAACTTATGTAATGAATTTAAATACATCCAATTGAATACTAATCCGGTGAATTCAAATATTTTTGGTAGCACAAGTAAACCTCAGCTCGCTCGAAAATAGACTGCCCGATTCCACCACCTCCAGCAGCATCGAGTTGGAGAAGAAGATGAATGATTGATATAAATGCGTATTTGGCATCAGAATTATATAAATGTAGGACTATGAAGGAAAATGTGTATCACCATTAGTTGGTGACCGCCTCCAATTCATAGTCCACCAAAAATAGGTTTGCTCATTTTTTAATAACCACACAAGAATAAAATCAGCACAACCACGCAAGGATAAAATCAGCACAACCACACAATAACATCAAAATCCTAGATCGAAAAATAAATAATATAATAATGAGCAATATTATTTTATGACTTTAGGAGGAAAGTGCGCATAACCATTAATTGGTTATCGCCTACAATTCCTCGCCGATGAAAATAAATTAAAAATATAAAATAACAACACAACAGCCTATAATTACGGTATCACAGTAGCAATATATCCAAAATATGATATCATCATAGCATATATACACCCAGCGGCAATATATCAAAAAACATCATCAAAATAACATCTTACTTACACAAAAATACAATAACAATAAGTACTAGTAACCCCTTGAATCCCATATCAAGGAGCTTATCAATTTTGGCCTCTATTTGATGAAACGGTTGATGGAAGCTTTGGTTCACTTCTTCTTCCCCGTCGCGTCTGGTTGATGCAATGAGAGTGATCCATTGAAAGAATCCACAACCTTTGGGGCTTGAAGAGCAAGCCGCAAATAAACGGCCAGAATTCTTTGAAGTTTCACTTATTCGTACTACAACTTTTATACCACAATAACATATTCTGTTCTGGTATCGCAAATATATTGTATTTTCACTTATACGACTTGAGGAAGCTGCCATACTATTCTGTTATGATATCGCAAGTATGTTAGTATATTATTGGTACTATGCACTAACAAAACTAATAAATTTAAAGCATCATGAAAATAACATCATTGTATCTATTAACATAAAAAATAAAAATACATCAACGGCGATGCGCCCAAAGTTGATTAGCGATACCCTCACGAATACCATGCATTACATTTTGGTTAGAAGAAGGTTCACCTATTGATGATGTAGGTTCATTATCATCATCAATAATAACTTCTTCATTGTTCCAAATTTCTACTAATTCATCAAAATTTTTATATTTAATAATAAAGTTGTGAATTGCACAACAAGCCAATACAATACTTCATTGTCTTGAAACCCCGTAGTTCGGCATCATCTTTAGGATCGGAAAACGTGCTTTTAAGAGTCCAAAGCATCGTTCGATAACATTCCGACAAGATGAATGCCGTTGGTTGAACAATTCTCTTTTAGACGTTGGGCCTCGACTACGATAATCTGACTGATGATATCTTTCACCTCGATAAGGTGCCAAAAATCCAGGTACATTAGGATATCCGGCATCAACCAAATAATATTCATCTATCAATACAATGTATAAAATGCATTAGTAATAAAACCAATACAAGAATGTGATTATGGTTCATGAATTTTACCTCCGTTTGGCATCGGAAAATCCGTGTTAGGAGAGTATATTGTATGTGCAAAAATTCGCGAGTCATTTGTGGTTCCCTCCCAACTCGCCTTCACATATGTGAACTGCATGTTATGGGCGCAGGCAGCCATCACATTTTGTGTTGTTGTTCCCTTACGGCCACAATATAAAGATGATTTGTTGGCGGGAACGAAAGCGGAGACATGAGTCCCATCAATTGTCCCTATGCAATTCTACAAAACCATGCTTCGATTAGTAAGACCCCTTAAGGCTAAAATAATGTGCCTAAGTGTTGTACATTACCTTAAAATATGGAAACCACCATGGATTTCCATGAATCTCCGGTTGAATTGTTCGCGGTTCACGAGGTTGTATAAGTTCGGTTCCCAACCTTAGAATCGCTTTAAATACATACTTGAACCATTTGTGACATGTTTGAGTTGAGTGTTGGTATCGCTCTGCAACTACTCGAACTCGTTCATTGTGACAAATTGTATACATGAGCATAACGATAGCTTCTTCCACATAAATATTTTTATCCTCTAAGCCTAATCTCCTAAGTTCACCACATAATCTTAGGAAGAGAGATGGCTCCATACGAAGATTTTCGTAGCATCTAATTGGACTATGTATCAACTCTTGGACGTAGTCAGCACCTCTCAACATTGAAGTGCGTACTGCTCTTCGTGGAGGAGCATTTAGTTGGTTGTCTAATGATTCCATTATATCCAACATTATTACTAATATAACATCATCACAATATTGCTCTTCATCACTATCTGATTCATGTGATGTATTTGGTGGATGATTCATTCTACGACAACATAGAGAAAGAAATCATCACACAAATATGCAATTCATCTTAAACTTAAATAAGCAAATATTCTTTTATTCTAAACCGAAATAAGTATCCGAAACAAATAAAGTAACAACACTAAAAAAGTATCCGAAATAAATAAAGTAACAAGACTGTATGCAAAGGTGCAAATACAAGGGTGCACAAAGTGTTTAGTTCAAATTACACAAATGACAGTCCACTCACTCACTACAAAGTTTCCAAGAAGTTCTTTAGTTTGTCATCTTGCAACGTCATATAAGTATCCGAGATTCCGCATTAACAAGCATGAAATGGCAAGTCTTTGCATGAGTTTCTATAGATAGCCCCTGCAAATTACTAATGCGCTCAACGCAATTTGCTAGGCTATATGAATCTGCGGGTGGGGGTGTAGTACACACTGATATTGCCTCACTTTGAACACGACGAGCTGCAAAGTGTTCACTAATGAGTTCATACATCTTTTGCCTCTCTTGTTCTAGAGATGTTCTCGCTGATGATTTACCTCGTTTCTTACTGCGGCTACGACTTGAAGAAACAGATGGACGTCGAGGGATTTCATGGTCGTTATCCCCCGTGTCCTCCTCTTCCCCTTCCTCTTCCACAAGAGGCTCCTTACCGCGTTCATTATGCCCCAATAATTCCTCATCTAACTGACGCTCCTCAGATGAATTCAAAGGCACCTGTGTAGATGACCGGGCCATCCCACCAGTTGTCGATTGATTTTGGAAAACTAATTCCAACAATGTGTAGTTGGCAGGTGGCTCATTCTTAAACTGTTTGAAACACTCTTTTTTTTCCTCCTCTCTGGACACGAAATAAACTCTATTAAAATGCTACCCAACATACAACCTTACTCTATTACGAAAATCCTTACCGTGCTATTCCACACCGTTTCGTCAACCTCAATCCTCCCTGTGTCGGGATTCCAGGTGATCCCGGTGTGATTAATCAACTCTTGGAAGTCTTTAAACATACGATGAAGGCGATTCTTCTTTCCCATACACTTATCGACCCCGTATCTAGTGCCACATTTTTCTAGAAGCCTATTGCTAATTTCTTCCCATACAGGCTTGTCAAAATTCAAAGTACCTAATTCTGTTTGTTTATTATGCAATATAAACAAAAAATCCTCAGTAGCATTTTTGGATTAGTTTTTCGACTTCTCCCTCGGATTACGATGGAGACCCATATATAATTATATTTATTAAAAAATAACATGAATTATAATACAAGCAACAGTCAATAGAAAAATAACAGTCAACAACTTGCATAAATATTAAATATTCATGAACTATAACATGAATTATAATACAAGCAATATGAATATATACACATGCAAATAAAATTAATTCTCATTTTACCCTCGACCAAGCATGAACATGAGTGATACTATTATATGAAGCAACATGAAGCATGAATAAGAACAGGACTAATAATACAAGCAGCTTGAAGCATGAAGCATGAAGCATGAACAAGACTGAACAGACAGAAACAAGCAGCATGAAGCATGAACAAGACTGAACAGACTAAAATAAGCAACATGAATATAATACAAGCAACATGACTGAACATGACTAAAACAAGCAGCATTTTGGCATGAACAAGACTGAACATGAAGCATGAACATTACTAATACAACCAGCATGAAGCATGAACAGAAACTGAATAGACTGAGCCAAGACTGAACATTATAATACAAGCAACATGAATATATACACATGAACTGAAACTATTATATGAAGCAGCATGAAGCATGAAGCATGAATAAGAACAAGACTAATAATACAAGCAACTTGAAGCATGAAGCATGAACAAGACTGAATAGACTGAAACAAGCAGCATGAAGCATGAACAAGACTGAATAGACTAAAACAAGCAACATGAATATAATATAAGCAACATGACTGAACATGACTAAAATAAGCAGCATTTTGGCTAGAACAAGACTGAACAGAAGTAATAATCAGCATGAAGCATTAACATGACTAAAAGAAGCAGCATGAAGCATGAACAAGACTGAATAGACTGAGCAACATGAAGCATGAACAAGACTGAACAAACTGTGTAACATGAAGCATGAACATGACTAATACAACCAGCATGAACAGAAACTGAACAGACTGAGCCAAGACTAAACATTATAATACAAGCAACATGAATATATACACATGAACTGAAACTATTATATGAAGCAACATGAAGCATGCATAAGAACAAGACTAATAATACAAGCAGCTTGAAGCATGAAGCATGAACAAGACTGAACAGACTGAAACAAGCAGCATGAAGCATGAACAAGACTGAACAGACTAAAACAAGCAACATGAATATAATACAAGCAACATGACTGAACATGACTAAAACAAGCAACATTTTGGCATGAACAAGACTGAACATGAAGCATGAACAGAAACTGAATAGGCTGAGCCAAGACTGAACATTATAATACAAGCAACATGAATATATACACATGAACTGAAACTATTATATGAAGCAGCATGAAGCATATATGAAGCATGAACAAGAACTAATATGTGATTCTGACTTTTCTACATCTATCATTATTGCTGACAAGCTATCGAAAGTATGTACATCAATCACTTTTAGCATTTGAATTATCTCTAGCCAGTCTTCTTATTAAAACAAACTAAAAATTTGTTTAACCAAATCTAAAAAATAATAAAAATGCAATCTTTTTCACAGAAACCTTACTCCAATTCAACCAATCATTTTCACAATCAATTTTAATATAAAATATAGCATAACCAAGAAATGTATATAAGTTTCTTCTGTCAAAACGTGAAATCATTTTCACAGTCAATTATAAGTTCCTTCTGTCGTACTCAAGAACTCGGAAGAACAAGCAAATACAAAGTGTCTGTGAACTATATTCACACTCAAGAACTCGAAAGAATAAACAAATACAAACCCTAGGTCGAACAAACCCTAGATCAAAACCCAAGGTAGTACCACAGGAAAACAAGCAAATACAAATAAACCCTAGCATCAAAATCCGAACATCACATCTCGAAGGAACATCAAAACCAGCTCGAACAAACCCTAGGATAAAACCCTAGATTAAAACCCGAACATCAAAACCATAGATCGTGGAAACAATACCGACAACATCACAACCATAGATCGGGGAAACAATACAACATAGATTGGAAAAATAGTATCAAATATTATAAAACATCGAAAAAATAGCATCAAATAATATCAAAGACTGGCAACGATCAATGTGAAAACCCTATATCGGGTAGACAATAAAAAATAAAGACAAAAATTCAAAACCCCATATCAAACTTCAAAACCCTAGATCTAACATCAAAACCCTAGATCTAAAAATCAAAACCCTAGATCGGGTTATCATTAAAACCGTAGAGCTGAAAACCGAAAACCCCAGATCGGGTAATATCACAACCTTAGATCGGGTAACATGACAACCATAGATCGAAAAAGATTGACTGAATGTGGAAACCCTAGATGAAATCACGAACCTGAAGGTAAGGAAAGCAAGAAACCGGCGATGTTGTATCTGAAGGTGAAGAAAGCAAGAGGTCGGGGATCGATTTGGACCGGCAACGATCAATTTCAACAGACGGCGATAAGTTTTTGCCCATCTCCAGCAGCAGCCGAAGAAGGGTGTCGAGGGGTCGAGGGGTGGAGTGGGTGAGCCCTAACGGGCGAAACATCCGGTTTTGTTCCCGTGTTTTCGGGTGAAACGGGTGAAACGAGTGGATATTACAAGTATGCCACCGCTCGATTTTGTAAGTTTTGTAAAAACAAGGAAAACATGTCCAAGTCATTTTCTCGATCCAGTATATTTGCGTGTTTCGCGAAAATGAATTTTCGCGAAACCGAAAAATGAAAACAACCTTGTTTGGTCAACAAACATGATTTCAAACCGTTTTCGTTTTCGATCGAAAATGAAAACCCAAAATAGGCCCTAACAAACAGGCCATAAGTTTACAAAAGTGGCTTTACGCCTAACACCAGGTAACCACTTATACTCTCAAGACCAAACACCTGGTCTTCACACGCACAAATAAATATAGTTCAAATAATAGGTAAAATTATAATCAAAAGAGCTAAGAATAAAACCAATAGAAAGAGCTCTTTTGCAAGCCTTTGGCGCCTTCAACTCTTCAAGGGATGAGCTTGATCAAAACCCGACTAGAAGCAGCAGCTGGCGCTTTAGAAAGGTGTTCGCGAAAATAGCAGAGCGCGCTTCAATTAATCTCTGAATATAATCAAAGAAGAAGTGTGAAAGAATCTTATGAGGGTATATTTATACCCTGCTGAAGAAATGACTATTTCAACGGATAGAAAACTATCTGTTACAGGCCACCGATCGAATGGTCAGTCGACTGACTGTTCGACCGCAACTTCGACCGCTGCTCTTTACTCTGTGGTCGGTCGACCGACGGGTCAACCGCCCAAACGCAAAAACATCGATCCCGATCTTCGATCGACCCGTCGATCGACCGACGCGATCTGTGTCTTTGGGTATCAGCAGGTTGGTCGACCGATGGGTCGATCGCCCGAGCTACTACCCAGTTTGGGCTTCCATCGGTCGACCGAAGTAGCCCTGCTACTTTTTACCTTCATTCGATCGACCGCCTGGTTGACCGAACCTAGGCTGAAGTTTATTTTTTCTGCCTATTTCTTTTGCGCTTCATTTTTGGGTTTCGGCTTTCAACGACCATCAACTTGGAGAGCTTTCAAGTGATCTTTGAGCCCGTCCAATACGTCTTTGGTGCACGCGTTGCTCTTCGAGAAGTTTCCGCGACGAACCCGAGCGCGATGATCAATATCCTTCCGATTTTTGATTTCTTCAATTTATCCGATCGAGGACATCGAACGCTACTGATATAGAACCTGAAGATATTCTCAATGAAATCATTAGTCCCATGTTTTTTATCATCAAAACCATCAAAACTGAGATTAAGACTAAGGTTGAAAACCTAAAGCCAACAGCTACGCCAGTCTGAAAGTATAACAGTAGCAGACTATGAAATGGAGTTCACTCGGCTCTCTAGGTACCACCCAACTCTAGTGGCTACTGAGACCGCCAGGGTGAAGAGGTTCGTGGAGGGTCTGAGATCTCAGATAGGCAGTCTTATCCATTACACCGAGGACTCCACATTTGCTTGGGTAGTGGATGAGGCCCTCCGGAAGGAGGCACTGGTGTCGTTTGAGAGGAAAGATGGGCCGCTCAAGAAAAAGCTTTATTCTTAAGGGTTAGGAGGTCGGCCATGGCATTCGAAGGGAACTGTGACCACCGCAGATCACCAGCAGAGTCGTGGGCATAGTAGTAGCCGGGGTCGCGGAGGCTCAGGGTCAGGGGCGGCGAGACAGGCAGAGACAGGGGGCGCTACTCAGAAGTCAGACATGCTGCAGTGTGGGCGTTGTAATCGGAAACACTGGGGAGCTTGCTATGGCCGTACAAATGCATGCTTCAGATGTGGGCAGGTGGGACACTTTAGGAAGGATTGCCCGGACAGAGGTAGCTAGAGATTTGAGCTGTCAAGAGGAAAGGCGCCGATGTCAGTGGGGTCAATGACACAGAAGGGTTAAATGCAGAGCCGAGGACTGCAGGCTAGTCACTCTGAGAAACCATCTGCCCGAGTTTACGCCATGAGCCATGATGGGGCAGAGGCCTCTAGAGCCGTGGTATCGGGTACTATTTTAGTATGTTCATCTGCTGCTTATGTTCTGTTTGATCCGGGTGCCACACACTCGTTTGTATCTGCCAAATTTACTGTTGGGTTACCAATGGCACATTCTTTGCTCGACGGGCCATTTCTAGTATCAACGCCTACGGGCGATGCAATCATAGCCAAATCAATGTTTCAAGGTTGCGAAGTGCTCATATGTGGCCATGCATTGAGGGCGGATTTGACAGTCCTGCCCATGCTTGAACTCAATGTCATTCTCGGCATGGATTGGTTGGCGAAGCACTTTGCGTTGCTGGATTGTAGGGCTAAGACAGTCATGTTCAACAAGCCCGAGTTGCCGCAGTTCATCTTCCAAGGAGAAGGAAGAAGCGAGCCTATTGGGGTCATCTCAAACCTTAAGGGCCTGTTTGGTTAGCGAAACCAAGTATGTTTTCATGGTTTCAATTTCACTGAAACCAAAACTGCTTACGAAAACGTGTTTGGATCAGCGTTTTCAGGAAACTGAATTGAAACCAAAATGAAAACGAAACCAGATTTCTTAATAAAAATGAAAATACCAGAATGTTATTTTTTGTGGTTTCGAGACTATTGGTTTCATTATCAAAATGCAGTGGTAATTTTATAATTATAAATATATTTTTTATAAAATTAATTAATTTAAAAATAAATCAAGTTTATCTAATTTTAAAAAATAAAAACAAAAACAATCATTTTCAACTAACTATTATCTTAAATTTACAAATTAATTAAACCAATTTATATTTAATTGACTCAAACCCAAATTTTAAATAACTCAATTTTTTAAAGTTGATCTATTTATAATTTAATCAAAATTAATTTTAGACCATTGGACTTATTTTTTTTAAAAAAATTATAATAACTATTAATTGATTTTTATATCTAATTGAACAAAAAAATATTAAATTACCAATAACCTAATTAATTAAATCATATAAATATTTTATAACCATATTAGCAAACATTTAATTTTGTAAACTAACTAAACATTTAACTACTTCTAAAAATATTCAAGGAAAATTAATATTATTTTTTATAACCAAATAAATATTCACTGGTTTCAACTAACTAAAACTAATGTTGTTTTCATTAACCAAACACGTTTTCAGAAAATTGAAAATTAGAAACCAAACCAAATTTTCGAAACTAAGTTTTCAATTTCATTGAAACCAAACCAGAAAATAGTTTTCACTAACCAAACAACATCTAAGGCTCGTAAACTTCTTCAGGGGGGCTACCAGTCCTTCATGGCCTTCGTATCTGTGGTAGAGGAAAAGGGGGATGTGACAGGGGATGATGGTGGTACCCAGGTAGTCTGCGAGTTCCCCGATGTATTTCCCGAGGAGTTACCGGGATTGTCGCCCAGGAGAGAGGTGGATTTATGCATTGATTTACAGCCCGGGGTGAAGCCGATCTGCATCCCACCCTATAGGATGGCACCGGCCGAACTCAGTGAGCTAAAAGTGCAACTACAAGAAATGCTGGACCTGGGCTTCATCCGACCGAGCGTGTCACCATGGGGTGCTCCGGTGCTCTTCGTGAAGAAGAAGGATGGGTCGATGCGCATGTGCATCGACTATAGGTAGCTGAATAAAGTGACAATTAAGAATCGTTACCCACTGCCGAGGATAGACGATTTGTTTGACCAACTGCAGGGGGCACGATGGTTTTTGAAAATGACTTAAGGTTCAGATACCACCAGCTGAGAATCCGGGTCTGCGATGTGCCTAAGACTGCCTTCAGGACTCGCTATGGCCACTACGAGTTCCTAGTGATGTCTTTTGGTCTAACTAATGCACTTGCTGCTTTCATGGACCTGATGAACATGGTATTTAAGGAGTACCTGGACAGTTTTGTGATCGTCTTCATTGACGACATCTTGGTATACTCCAAGAGTGAGGAGGAGCACTCTAAGCACTTGAGGATGATCCTGGAAACCCTCAGAGAGCACCGATTGTTCGCTAAATTCTCCAAGTGTAAATTTTGGTTAGAAAGTGTAGGGTTCCTGGGCCATGTAGTGTCCAAGGAAGGGATAAGGGTAGACCCTGCAAAGGTGGAGGCGGCCAACCAGCGTGACTGAGATCTGCAGCTTTCTTGGGTTGGCCGGGTACTACCGAAAGTTCATAGAGAACTTCTCCAGATTGCAGCCCCTTTGACTCGGTTAACTCAAAAAAAGGTCAGATTTGTTTAGGACGGCAAGTGTGAGGCGAGCTTTCAGAAGCTCAAGGAATGCTTGACGTCGGCACCCTTGTTGGCCGTACCTTTCGGCTCAGGAGGATTTGTGGTCTATTGTGATGCCTCTCGGGTTAGCCTAGGTCGCGTTCTGATGCAGTTTGGCAGTCATAGCCTATGCGTCCCGCCAGCTGAAGGTGCATGAAAAGAACTACCCGACGCACGATCTAGAGCTGGTAGCAGTGGTTTTTGCACTAAAGCTCTGGCGTCATTACCTGTACAGAGAGACTTGTGAGATTTATATAAACCACAAGAGCCTTCATATTTGCTTACCCCAAAAGAGCTGAACCTCAGGCAGAGAAGGTGGCTGGAGCTCCTGAAGGACTATGACTGCACTATTATGTATCATCCGGGGAAAGCCAATATGGTAGCAGATGCTTTGAGCAGAAAATCCATGGGCAGTTTGGCTCATTTGGAAATCATAAGAAGGCCCCTAGCTCGAGAGCTAGCGCTGTGCTTGGATGGGGGAGCAACCCTAACTGTGTTAGCATCAGGTACCCTAGTGGCGCACTTGCGGGTACAGTCGACCTTGGTGGACATGTTGCATGCCGCGCAAGAGGAGGACACATTTTGTTCTCTGACAAGGGATATGATCCGCAGAGGTGACGCTGATGATGGGTTCAAGGTCGACTCAGAGGGTGTTCTAAGGTTCAGAGACCGAATCGTAGTGCTTGATATGGCAGAGGTTCGCTGACAGGTGTTGGAAATGGGTCACCACTCCACTTATACGATGTACCCGGGAGCCACCAAAATGTACCGAGACTTAAGGCAGTACTACTGGTGGAAGGGCATGAAGAGAGAGGTAGCAGAGTTTTGATCCAAATGTCTGGTCTGCCAGCAGGTGAAGGCTGAATACCTAAAGCCCGCGGGGCTGCTGCAGAACCTCGAGGTCCCCGAGTAGAAGTGGGAGAAAATCACCATGGACCTAGTGACCGGGTTGCCTAAGTCAAGAGGAGGTTTTGATTCCATTTGGGTGGTAATAGATCAGTTAACCAAGACCACACACTTCATTCCAGTGAGAACGACATTTTCTGTGAAGTAGTATGCCATTCTATTTCTAGACAGGATTGTGGCTTATCACGGTACCCCAGTAATGATCATATCAGGTTGTAATACCTGGGCTTTCCTAATATAAAATTTTTCGTGGTGTAGCCCATCGAGTTGGGAGCTAGCCGGGACGAGTCGCGAGATCGCCACGAATAGTAGGTATAATTAATTTAAGTTATAGCCTAATGTTGGTAATTGGGTGGATGAGTATATTGGTTGACTCAAGTGGGGTTGAGATTGGGTTCGCGGATCGAGTCGGGACTCGATACGGGTTAGGTGGAGTCAGATGAGGAGGTAAGTAAGTGATTGGGGGCATTTAAGACAATAGATGAGGGGAATAAAACCCCTCACCCAAGCTAGCCGTGCAGCTCAAGGGGAGAGCCGAACGAAGCCCAAGAGGAAGGGGGAGCGAGAGGGATTTTGTTCGGCGCCGAGTCTGCGTCGACGTTCGAGGAAATCGGAGCTCGTATTCATCGAGATTATCTTATGATCCGATCAAGGTGAGTGGTTAGGGTGATTGTGAAGGGAGGCGGGTAACCGACCCTAGAAATCTTTGGAATCGAGTTTCTTTCACGAGTTTCTTATCGATCGACGTGTTTTCTCGTGTTGGAACACTAAATGATTTGTGTACATGTGATCTTATGTTTTAAATCGTATTTATTTTGCATTTTATGGGTTGGGGGCCGAGTGGAGGAAAAAAGGGAAAGGTCATGCCGAAAGTTTCCCCAATTTCCTCGATTGTCTTTCAACTCGTGGATCATTTTATGTTCGTTAAATGTAGATCTTTGGGTTGATGCTTACGTAGTTGTCGGAAACATGCCCACCTTTCCCTAGAGGGCTCGGCCGAGCATGGGCAAGGGCGAAAATTTTAAGACTGTTCGAATTATTATGCTAGGTTTCATGTTGTGTTGTCTTGATTCATACTTATATGCTAGTGTTAGATTTTAGTTATGTTATATGAATGCCGTTCATCCTAGGAATTGTTAGTAACTATAGATCTATATTCTCATATTTTTGGAAATGTTCTTGCTAATGCATACATGGATAGGATTATTATGGCATATGAATCAAAGGAAAATGTTTCATAAATTTTCAGATATTATGTTCAATCGTTGCTATGTATGTTGCATGTTCCTTATCGGTTTATTTAGTAGAAATTATCTTCTTTAATTCGTTTTTGACATGATAATTGTGCTAATGAGTATTTTTAGCAAGTGTTGCTGATAATGGTAGACTGCGTACTCATCTATATTTGGTACCTAGTTGTGACATCTAACTTAGAGACAAAGTACCCTTGCTAGGTTCTACACCTAGGGGTAGTTAGCTGACATCAATATCCTTCTAGTGTGACCCGAGGAGGCAGGGTCGGATATGGGCAATGCCCGAAAAGCAAAACATAGGGGAATTTGCACAACCTGATTTCGGTTGTGGTTGAGATGGTCTACTGAGGAGTGTCATTAGCCGAGCGGCTACCACACGACTCAGCGATTTTATTGGGTCTTGAGATTGCACCAGCGGGGCCGCTAGGTGTTAGACCCGAGTGGCGGAGGGTCTTGAGATTTCGTCAGTGGGTCACGCTGAAGGTAGACCCGAGTTAGGTGGGACTAGCTATCCCTAACTCGGAGAATATCTGAGGCTAGTGGCCATCCTAGCTGACGGATCCGTAACACAAATGTTTAGCATGAAGTGCCCATAAGGGCTGGTTTTTGGTGGCCGACCGACCTGGTTATGTAGAGGGAAGAACCGAACCTTCCATATATATTTTTAGGCCATTAGTGACCGAGCTGTAGTGAAATGGATAAGGGCCCGGAGGCCGGTTCATCCATTCTTCTGTTTTAGCAAACTGTTTAACTTCTGTGGTGTGATCATATTTTACTTCCTTATCTGCATCATACTTTGTATATGTTATCTTGCCGAGGTTTTAAGTGGAGGTTCGAAAGAAGCGCTCATTAAGTTCCTCGCGAACTCACGGTTTCATTATTATTATTTTATAGAGCCCGACCAGTGAGGTACGACTTGGTGGCATGATGCGATTTGAGGGCGAACGTGGGTGCAGATCTCGTAGTTGACATCGTTATAGTCGTGGTCGTGTTTGAGTAGAGTCGTGCGTACGCACTGTGTTGGTTCTGTAAAGCATTGAGATATTTTTTTGAAAACCTTTAGATGTTTATTTTAAAACTTGTGATATTTTCGAACTTGGTTTGGTTAAACTATTTTCAAACAGCTAATACAGTTTGGTACTATTACTTTTGTTATGATTTCGATGTCAGTCTGGTTGTGTTTTATGAGTTGTTGGTCAGTGCATAGGGTAGGCTTCGGGGTATCGACACATATCTTGGCGGATCACGCGTACCCTGAGTTGGGGCGTGATAGCAATAGCAGATAAAATAGTGGTCCACCTTGTTCGATTGTAGCGCATCCTTAGCTCACTAGTGTCCCCGCCCAAGAATACTCACAAGTTCAATGTGCTGTAAATATATTATCATCCAAAGCTTAAGGCTTAAGGGCCGTAATTAGATCATAATGAAGTGCGTACATGCTACTAATTATTGGCAGAAGTTTCTATTGGCCTAAGGTTTTTCAACTTTGATCATAATCTCAATTTTAATGATAACAAATTCGGAACTAACATTTCATTGAGAAAATAATTTCATGTTCTAAGTCGAGTAGCGCACGACGATCGTGATTGGAAAATCGCGTGCAAAATCAAACAAATCGAAAGGGCGTTGGTCGATGTGATCAAAAGTCAAAAGATTTAGGTCTATAGGTCTTAGGGGTATCTAGAACAAATATATAATCATTTAAATGTATGTTGATGATGAAGAAATCAAAATCAGAAACCCAAAACCCAGACCGAAGATCGAAGCAGTGCTGAAACTTGCTGAAACTGCACAATGTGCAGTTATCGATCGGAGCTTTGATTGACCGTCAGTTGATCGATGATCGATCGACAATAGTAACGACTCTTTTTCTAGCCGTTTCCACCTGTTTAGCCCAAACCACTTCTTGTTGTCTTCCTATAAAACTCGGTTCTGAGCCTTCCCATGACTTGCTAATACTTCATGAGCCATAATTTGACACTCACAAGCCTTCATTGAGTCATTCCTTTGACGAAACTCTAGTTTGAGCCTAGAAACATTGATATTACCTTTGAGCTTGCATCGATTCATCATCAAGGCATCAAGAGGAGCTAGAACTTCTTGATTGAGAGTTAAGTTGTATTTGTCTTATTATTGCTCTCATTTTGGTTGTATTTTATGGTTTATTTTGTATACTTAAAGTATTTGTGTAGGTCTTGGAATTGGATGGTTATCTTGGTGTTAAAACATAAGTCCATTCAATTCACTAGGAATTATATTGTTGTCCTTGTGAGAGAGGTGTTGGAGGCCTCGGGGAGAGGGTCGGTGCCTTAGCTTATAAATCCTCTATGAGGAAACAATATAATTATAGCGAATTAGGTTGAAATCCTAAGTAAAGTGCTTAAGTAGTGGAGTAGGCGGTGTTGCCGAACCACTATAAATTTCTTGTGTTTGCATTGTTCTTGATTGTGTGCTTACTTTATTATTGCTTTCACTTGTCATTTAATTTTTGATTGTCTAAATTTTCAAGAATCGTTAAAACCGGAATTAGGCTAAACTTTATAGTAAATACATCATTCACCCCCCATCTAGTGTAGTCATTAACCTAATAGTTTCACTCCCATGTGTGGACAATCACCGTTAAGATTTTGATGATAACAAACAAGAAACTAATGATGTTTTTAAGTGAAAGATTTTAGGTTATATGTGATGATCGAAAAAGCTAATGTGGTGCGAAAGTGATACAAAGTGGAGAAATCAAAAAGTTTGGCGACACTCATCGGAAACACGAAGAAAATATTAATATATCATGCAATCTTATTTGTTAGATTATGTGTGTTTTTTGGACAGGTCTTTGGGATGCTTGCACTTGAAATCGACAAAACTTAAAATCTAAAACTTGAGAAATCCAAAATCAGTCAATTACCAAGTTTTCGAACGATCGAAGGTTCGACCAGACTTCAATCGATATGTGCTAAAAACTTACAATAGCTATTCGTCCAATCCTCGATCGATGTTCGATCGATTGACCTTTCGCCATCACAATAACGACTAGAAATTCAGCCATGAATCAACTTGTGTATGACTTCTCTCCTTGGGAAACTTATAAATACCTCATCCTTTGTCTTCTTACAACACTTCTTCAAGCCTTAGTTTCGAACATCATTGATTCATCTTTTAGAAATCTAGTCTCTTAGAAATCTTTGATCTTAAGCGCATCATTTTGAAGGCTTTTTGAAGTGGTGCTAGGCGACAAGAAGAGGACTTGTACTTCAAACAACAAGAAGATGACTTGAGTAGATTAATGAGTTTATGCGATATGATTAATATAATACGAATACTTATGAGTATCTAATAATTTATAGAATTTAAATATTTTAATAATATATTACTTTAAAATTTAATTACTCATTTATTCTCATATTCAACTTGAAATAACAAGAAAGAGAAATAAAATATGAAAGAAAATTATAGAGTTTGAAATAAATTATTTTTAAGTTAATAATTTATAATTAGGTTAATATGAAAGTTTTGTTAGAGATGCCTTAACAAATAAAGGGGCACTGCCCTTTGTTTTTTTTCAAAAAAGATAAATATAAAAGATAATTTAGAATATTTTTTTTGAACAAGATGGATCACCGCACATATAATAAGCTGCATAAATTTTGATGACAAAATTGAATAATTAGTTTATTCATCAAGTACTCAAGAAACAAATCTTGGGATGAGAATAAAAAAATATATTGTACTTCATTCATGATTATAGATTTTATTTAATTAAGATTGAAAATTTTAAAAATAATAAATTTTATTGATTATCTATATTAATTATACAATAAATATTAAATGGTGTATGAGTTATTTTTGCAACATTAACTTTGCATTCAAGTTAATTTCTTCCTCTGGCGTAATACTAAGTGCATCACTACACATGGGCGAAGCTAGGAAATTATCTCAAGATGGGCAAAATATAAAATCGCATATCACGAAGGTAATTATATGGTAAAAAAATATTTTTAGGGAAGGGGGGGGCAAATATAGCTAAATAATATATGTATATAGGGGGAGACCAATGTTAAGGGGGGGCAATTCCCCTCCCCCATACCTTGTCTCCTCCCATGACTACACTAAATAATAGTTATTTTTTTGCATGCATTTACAATTCTATTGATCTCTTATTAGTTTTTTGATTTTCTTAAGACGGTAGACGTCATAAAATTGGTCATAGAGACGGGTATAACGATGCTAGCGCTGTGGTAAGAATTACTTTAATTTTTAAGAATGTCAACATCATGATCTTTTATAAGGAGTACAACACTAAGACAATCAACATGTTCAACTATATTATCTTTGTCAAAATCAATGCCTACTATGTTAATTATCTTACTTGCTTATGAATTTTTCTTCTTATATTTAACTCATTGTTTAGCTAGATATCATGCATGTATGTTAGTATAAAATATTCATTTTCCTCTTCTAAACAATAGTATTGTATTGTTAGAGTGGATAGTTGAAATGAAAGAAAGCTCTCTTAAGATGATAAGAGCTTTTATTATTTTTTTTAAAAGATTCTAGCAATTTCCGAACTATGAAATATAGGACGAATTTTGTAATAGTTGTAAGTTATGATTTTAATTGAAATTTGAAGTTGAATGATTGAAATAATATTTATTAGATTTTTTATATTCAAATTTACCCATCTTCCCCCCTCTTCTCCCTCATTAATTAAATTTTTACGTTCACCACCAGATAAGTTGATTGTCCACCACCGAATAAGTTGGTTGACTTGTGTAAGATACTGTAGCAATATAAATTTTGTTCAATCATAATATGATTATAATACGATATACAAATACGATTAACTTTGTGTCATGTCATGTCAGTTTTTGTCCGTCCTTAGTTATTTTTGCAAATTTTAAGCACAAAATTGATCTCATTGCATTTTGTTGTTTCAGATAAATGATTTATAACATGTGTAAAATTAGATAAAAGTTAAACAAAATTTGGTTAATTTTGATTAAATCATAATTAATATTGATTATGTTTATATAATTTATTATTTATTAAATAAATATTTATTTTAAAATTTAAGTTTTAAGAAAAATTATTTTTGCTTCGTCCAAAGTGAGGTTGGAAAATTAAATTCAAACCACAATAAATTTCCATTTTAAATCCAAATTGATCTAGAAAATATTTTGGTTTGGTTTGGGCTAAATTATATACATTCCTATGGTGGGAAGTGCTAAAGTATAATATTTGACACATCGAGGTCCAAATTGCAATTGTGGTAAGAGTTCGAGTTTTTTTAACCTAAAAATAATTACATGAAAAATAAAATTTGAGCTTTTTCTACAAATGGGCTCAGTCCAAAAGTTCATATTGGCAATAAAAAAAACTTATAGGGGCATTTTAGGAAATGGGCTCGGAAGCAATCATTCGCAGAGCCGAAATAAACTCCGGTTTCGCATCCGCTACTATAATTGTATTAAAAAAAATCGCACATTGGAGAGAGAGAGAGAGAGAGAGAGAGGGAGAGGAGAGGGCGAGAGTGCTTCAATAGCGGTAGAAAAGCAAGCGAGAAAGCGAGAAAGAATTCGGAATCTGGGAAAGGGGAAAGTATCAGAGGAAAGGGTAGTGAGAAAAGGAGAGCTGGTTTCGGGGGCGGAGGTGGAGGTGGAGGTGGCGGCGGCCAAGGAGGAGGAGGGATTCCGAATCCACATTCTTATTCCGATCCAAGAAAAGGCATTCTCCCTCGCTCCACTTTGGCACTCTAGCTGATGATTTGCGATTTATGGTGTTTTTTCTGTTAGATTGCGTTCTTTTTGCTCTGGTGAGTTCGGATTTTGAGCTTACTGTTGAATCGAAGTGTAGAATGTTTCACTTTCTTTCGATCTTTTTTTTCTCTTTCCTAGTTTGTTCCTCTGATTCATCAGTCTTCCATTTTATGCCTCTCTCGAGCTGGTTCTTTCCATTTTTGGGGTTAGTTCTACTATTTTAATGTGCTCGCGTGTGTTTTCTCTCTGCTCTCCGCCTGATGCTAGTATGTAAGCGTGCATTTCTTTTGGAGGTTGAAGATTGCTCTGGTAGTAAACAAAGCTTGAAAATGTAGATTTTGCACTATTGTAAATAATCGGATTGTGTTAGCAGAATCTATTTCAATGGGAGGTTATCAAGACTTCTCTAATATATCCGGGGATCTAACTGGGAGTTGGTGTTTCTTGGTGGTACTGGGGGATCTGTGAGATCGGTAGTTTGATCTTTGTAATTTTTGGATTCTTTCAACGATTTACCAATTGCTCATTTGCTGCGATTATTCCTCTGGTGAAAGTGGAAATATCAGGTGGCCTAAGATAAATATCGTGCGCTTCCTGAAGGACCAGTGAAGTTTCACTTGCTTATTTCCCCCCTGGTAGTAAATACCGACGAAGTGGTCGGAACTGGATGAGGTTGTTGATTTGTTGTTAAAAGGTGATACAACTAGGGTTTTGCTTTCCTCCCCGGTAATGGTGTTTAGCTTTGTCTGTGCGGTATAATCCTTTAGAATCAGTTTCCATTGATTTAGCTGACATTGGTTGACAACTTAAGAGAGTTTTGCCAAGATGATATCTGATTAATAATAATGTAGACTGAGTATGGGGCATGTTGTGAAACAGAGACTGATTTTAACTAAGTGATTTTGTGTGTAAGGACTATGGAGAGAACTAGCGGTTGCTGCAACTTAAGTTTATGCTGATAGGAAAGGCTTTTGAAGAGTAGTTATTAATGGTAAATCATGATTATTGCACCTGATTATGAGCCAGATAAAGCAATAAACACCCCACAACTGCACATCTACTTTATACATTACCAGCTTATTATCATTTTCCTTATACGCCTTACTTCTAGAGCCAAATGCATGTCATTTAGATTTTAGGCAGACAGATGAAGAATTCGAATAAGAACCTGAGACTGCTTTTAACGCTGCTTTAACTTCATGGTTAGAAGCAACAGTGACATTTGAGATTTTCATTTAACCATACCTTCTAAACGTAGAAGTATTTGATGCATGGATAATCATAATAATGTAGATGTATTGTGAAAAGGAAAGCACACAAAAAAGGAAAAACATAAATTCTTTTGAAATGCAAATAAATCTTCACATATTGGCTCATGCAAGTACATATTACTTCTGCTTGAAAATTCTGTGGTACATCTTCATGGTCATTATACCAACTACTTAAAGTTCCTTCTGCATATACTTGTTTTCTCTAATGTGAGATGGATTGAGCTAATGAATCCATGAACTATGACTTTTCTATCCAATCTTAAGTCTGATTGTTATTAGTAAACTTTTACTAGTTATTGTACTCAGTCATGTTATAAATCTGAACATTGTGCTTTGTAGTGATATACCATTCTTCTAATTCTCACGAGCAAATGTACCTTTGTTATATGCAAGACATTTGTAGACACTGCATCAAAAAATTATTAGTAATGATTGAAATGTAATGTTAGGAAAAAAATCCATTTACATCACTTATTTTCAATGAAATGTTACTTATTATTAATATACAATTAATAAAACCCAATTAAAATTTCTGATGTCATCATCAACTTAATGGTTTAGGTGTAGAAGCATTTTTAGTCTGTAGTGCTTGTTATATATTGTTTTGGTACATCATAGCATGTTTGGTTGTTTAGGTATTACATTTCATTGTGCTTTTTGATTATTCAACTTCACACTAAGACTTCAATTCCTTACTAGGGTGGCTGCAGGTCCTTTTCATGATATTTCATTGTACCATGAATTGATGGTTGATGACTTGTGGCACAGGGATTCTATGTTATTGAAAAGTTGAGATGGAGCTTCTCATTGGTAAAGTCTTGTCGTTATAGGAAAGATATGCATCTTCTTAACATACAGTCTTTTATATGCTTAGCAGGTTTAGTTGCTTTGCAATAGTCATCTAAAAACTTCATTGTCTTATTTTTCTGATTTCTTGTCTGCTCGATTCTCTTCCTGTAAATTTATTGGAGGTGATATGATCTGAATGTCTTTTAGTTTCTTTATTAGTTGTGGGGATTGGGGCTTTTGATGTCTAGTTTGTTTATTGAAGGTCTGCTAAACTCTAGAGAATTTTGTGGTTTGCTGGTTTTAGAAGAGACTGATCTGTTTGGATGGAGGAATTTCAAGGGGAAGGGAAGGGAGGGAAAAAGGGGATCCTAATTTCTTCCAAAATTCTACATGTTTAGCTTCTTTGCCTCATTAAAAAAAATTCTCAAACAAGAAAATGGCTCCTTTCCTTCCCCCTTCCCCTCACTTCCCTTCCAAATTTTTCCATAAAACATGCCTTAGAAAAATTAGTTGAATGTTGAGGAATTTCATATTTTGTCAAGAATTCGTTATGCTACTGGTCGTGTATGGAACAAGTTGGTAAGATTGCATAACTTTAGTGTGCAAAGTTCTATCTATTGCAACGAAGTTAAAATATCACAGTAGCACTGGATTCTATTTTCATATTTTTTTGGCAGTATATGATAAAATTCAATGATGCTTTTTGTCTTATACACTATAACATATGTCAATTTTGCCTATGAAGTTTTACTACTCCTTCCATATAATCTGATTGGTTAAGTTTTACTAAGAAAAGCTCTGTTGCAGGTAAAACAAGTTGCCAATTTCTGATGCTCGTGATTTGGTTTTGGAGTTTCCAACATGGGGTGTCACAGAAAACAGAATTTGAGCCAAAGCCTCATGTTCCTGGCAAGTTTGTGTTGTCTGATCCACCCATGGGACTTTTTGACCCCATAGAGATATCTCCTGCTGTTGTTCCACGGAACCCTTATCCTGTTGAGCCACTCTCACCCATGTACCCATCATTTCCAAGCACTTATGAACCAATTTTGTCTGGAAAATGTCCTGTTAATTTTTCCTCACTGTTGGATGTTGTAGACAGGACAGCATCCGACTGCTCTGCACCTTTAGCTGCACTAGTGGGAAATGTTATTTGCTGTCCCCAGGTTAATAGTTTGATGCACATATTTCAGGGTGCTTATAATAGTGAGTCCAACATGCTTGTTTTCCAGAAAGCTACTGCTAACTATTGTTTTGCTGATCTTATAAGTATATTGGCTAGTAGAGGGGCAAATAGCACTATTCCTGCTCTTTGCTCAGTCAAGTCAGCGAATCTTACTGGTGGTTCATGTCCTGTCAAGGATCTTGCTACTTTTGAGAAAGTAGTAAATACAAGTAAATTACTGGATTCATGTAGTGCAGTTGATCCACTTAAGGAGTGCTGCAGGCCAATATGTCAACCTGCAATCGTGGAAGCTGCTGTTCAGATCTCGCTAGGAGGAACAAGCATGCTCTATAATTCTAGAATACCTGGGACTGGGAGTGGTACTGGGATTAATGCTGTCAATGACTGTAAAGGGGTGGTGTATGCTTGGTTGTCTCGAAAGCTCTCGTCGGAGGCTGCTAACACTGCATTTCGGATTTTATCAGGTTGCAAAGTTAACAAAGGTTCGTTTTCTCATTTATCCATATCTAGTAGTATCTATTTCCCATCTAAGATAAAGAGTTCCTGATTTCCTTTCATAGATATATAAGTAGAGCACATAATACCGGAGGCTTCAAATGAGTACTTACTATGCATGTATCCATTACATGTAAATACTATTCAAGCTGACTTAATCATGTTAATGTCATTATCCATTCACTATTAGCAAATAGAGCGCCATTACCATACTTGACCTGAATAATATCCAACGGATGCAGGTATAATTGCCATCCCTACACAACCAATCACCTTGGTTTTCTTATCCCAATTCCTGTTCTTTAGTTTTCTTTTCTATGTAGGTTAGGTGAATCAATTAACATGGAAATTCAGTTGTACCTATGTTAACATAATCATTGATGCACTTTAGTCCATTACATATACTGGTTTATGATTTGGTGTTAATGGATCTGGGCTTGTCTTGCTTTGGTCCAAACCTAACCTTCTTTAGGCTTTAGTACTCATAGTTGAAATAGGTTAAACCATAGGGCTGTAGAAAAGGCAAACCAACCTGAGCTTGGCTATTTTCAAGCTTTTTTAATCAAAAAGTTTGTGGAGCTTAGACTTTTATTTTTAGTTCATGAATAGATGCTCAAGCTTGTTTATCAAAACCTTGTTGAGGTGGAGCTCTTATCGAGCTTAACACAATCTGATGTCTAGCTTATGTCCAAGCTAAAATTTGAGCTTCTTAACTAGCTTTTACTTGAGTAGAAGTTTGTTGAATGTCTAGTTAAGATCAAGCAAACAAAGGAAGCCTCTTTAAAACTCTACTATAAGCTTGATTAATATGTGTTTGAACTTTAAAGAAGACACTAATTGTATCTATATAAATGAATTTATTTAATATATAACTAAACTCCTAATATATAATATATAAGTTAATACTTATAAACCTATAAAGAAAATTTACAAACAACTTGTATGCTAACTGTTAATGAACAGAATGCTGAGAAATTGAGCTCACCTATGTCCACAAGCATTTTTGGAGCCAAGCTATTTACTGTTCAAGAATGTGAACAATGCTTGTTTCACTTACAAAACTAGGTTTGGTTTTCTGAGTCAAAACATAAAGGTTTATCAAATCTAGGCCTGAGTCATGTTTATGGTTTTGGTTAGTCTGGTCGCAAACAAGAAAACTTAAGTTGAAATTGAAACCCACATCTTGATCTTAAGAACCTAGATCAGGTTGGATTTTGGGTCAGTGGTGCTTTTCTAAACAAACCTACTTGTGCTGCCAAATTTCTAAATTTTGAGCGATTTTATGAGCTTTGCAAGTTCAAACATGTCCTAGAACGCAACAAAATATGAACAATAGGAAATTCATGTTGTTATAGTTCTGAGTGATTGTTGAAGCCATCTGAAATTCCCGTCACCTGTATCTGTCTAGACACTTGAGAAGCTTTCACAAGTGCACATCTTGATTATGGTTTTGAGTTTGAATTTTTGGTTCTGATATGAAAATAACATCAATTTGGTGGCCATGTAGTGTTGATGATCTATCCATACATCATATATGTTTTGTTAGATTGCATTGACCTTCCACAAAATAAAAAGATTGCATCAACCAGCATGGCATGGACACCCTTTTGAATGTTCTGGGGACACCGTATATCAGGATAAGTCTTCAAGCTTACTAGTTTAAGTCTAGATATTAACTGAGTCTTGAAGCTTACTAGTTTCTTGTTTGATTTGTTTACTGTTCTCAGATATGTTTGTCGGGCTGTAGAATGTAAACTTTTTTAATTTTATTTCTGAGCAAACTAAAATTGGAACATAGAACTGAGTCTTGAAGCTTACTAGATATTAACTCCTGCACAATCATGTCCGTTGAAACATAAAACCATGTAGTGTATATTCTACAATAATGTTATCCCGATTACTAATTTGTGCTTTGTTCCATATTCTCATAGTATGTCCGTTGGAATTTGAGGAGCCTTCATCTATAATTAAAGAATGTCGTGGTTCAGCTCCTTCCAGTCTTTCCTGTTGCAGTTCGTTGAACACTTATATTTCATCAATACAGAAGCAAATGCTTATAACAAATAGGCAAGCCATCAATTGTGCGACATTGTTTGGATCAATGTTACAAAAAGGTGGAGTTATGACCAACATTTATGAGCTTTGCAAAGTTGACCTGAAAGACTTCAGCCTTCAATGTATGTTTTCCTGTCATTGCCTTTTTAAATTTCAAACTATAAGTTCTCGTTATGTCACATGATGTCTAATTCCTGACTTTTGTCTGATTTGCAATGGAATTATGCAGCATATGGCCAACAAGGTCTGTTTTCATTGTCTTCTGTTTTTTCAATTAAGAACTTTTAGGTATATTATGGCATCTGGTAATTCCCCATCTTATTTCCAGTGCTTTCTGGATACAGGATGTTTGCTTCGCAGTTTGCCAGCAGATATTGTGTTTGACAATGTTACAGGCTTCAGTTTTACATGTGATTTAAGTGACAATATAGCTGCTCCATGGCCTTCCTCATCATCTCTTTCGTCCTTGTCGCTTTGCGCACCTGGTAAGTGCATTGTTTGAGTTACAACATTGTATCATAGAGATTATAGGGTTTCTTTCCATACATTGCTGTGGGAATCAACATATTTTGGCTTAGTTTGACTTTGAAATATACCTTGCTGAAAAGGTAATCCATATTGACTTTTGGAGGTGCCAATAATTGCCTTGGTCACTTTTTGGCTGTACCAAAATGGTATTAACATGTGTTTTCATGCTACAAATTGGTATTAGCCAAGGGGCCAGAATCCACTTCAAATCATATGTACCAAAATGGTATTAGCATGTGTTTTCATGCTACAAATTGCCAAACCTGTTTCTTGCAACTTGAAGTTATTTTTGGAAGTCATCTCTCTAGTTTAGGGCGTTATGGTTATTAGATTTATAATTTATATAACCTTTGTTTGTCCGCAGAGATGTCATTGCCTGCTTTGCCAGTACCTCAAACTTCAGTAAGTTCAGGTATGCCATGTTTTCTGATTTCAGTATCATATATTAGGGCTAACATTTTCTCCCGGAATTGTCCTTTGTCTTGTAGCCCCATTTACATATATTCTCAGAGTCGTTGTAATGTTCATCTTATGTGGATTACAGTTAGGAAGAACGTTTTTTGTTCACATATTTCTGTTTTGTTTCATTTGTACTTTACCCATCACTTCTGTTTCTGGTTCTCATATCATTGGCATTCTTTTTGTTACTACTTTCAGGAAGCCGCAACATTGCAAGAATCATAGCTTCCATTGTGTACATCATCTCCAGCTTATTGCTATGACAATGGTCTTGTTCTCTTTGGTCTTCCAAGACGAAGCAAGGGGTGATCCAGATGTCAGGAAATCACTTCTGGAGCAGGCAGGTCTACATGTATGTATAGCAGCTCTTTTCTGGAGGATATGGTTTAATTTATGGACAGCGAGTGGTACTTTGGGGAAAGAATCTCCTCGGGACACATTGGAGTCCTGGAATGGTACATTTGCCCATGTTCTTAAAATGCCAAACACATCCCTTTCCCGAGGCTTCTTGTGAATAGAGAATGTATGTCATATTCGTGTTTCCATTGAGTTCTTATGTTCTCCTTTCTTTTCTCTTCCTCTGTTTCTTGTGGTTTCTTTTTTTAATCTTGTTGTATACGCGGCATGTGCGTGGTTGAGCTTGTCCATGGGTTGGCAGTTAATCTTCACTTTACATGACTCCAATTTTTGTACTTAATGATCTTAGAATCAGTTGATGAGTCTTATCGATGCTGACGATATGTTCGAAACTGTTTTGGCACAGATCATTACTGATGTATCTGAATCTAACCATTCATGGCAGACTTATTTAAATCTCCATCCAGGATGTCAATTTGTGCCTCATGTCATCTGAAACATCAAACTCAACAAGTCAAACAGGTTTAACATCTGAATGTTTCTACCCTTGCCTTGTTCAACTCACTTTTTATGCAGTGGTTGCACTGCTGTTATGATAATCTTTTCACATACACTTGTATATGAAGCAAAATTTATTTGAAAGTGAAATGGCATGATGACTTTTATATGACGTCATAGTTAGCCTTTAAAAGTACACTATGGTTATTATCTACAAGGTCAGTGCTAACATTGTTAAGGTTTAAACTTTGGTGCAGTAATCTATTGCAGTCCGTCTCAATCAAGTCAAGATAATGCAATATATTAACAAAATTAAAGGAAATTGACATGTCGTGTATAACATTAAATGTTTTTCCATCATCCATAACTCAATTATTTAATATTTATATTGATAATATAAATCTACAAACTATAATAAGATTTTAAATATATTCCAAGATTTTAAATGTAGATACTATTAACATTTGCAGTTTTATTTTAAATTATATATTTTTAATTAATTAAAATTAAATAATACTTTAAATGATTTTGTTCTCTTACATGTATATTTTGTAATAAATTAATTAATTTAAAGATTAACTGTAAATAATAAAAGTTTAACCATTTATTATTTAAATTAATATAAAATCAAGCATTTATATGTTTATTATTTTATAATTAAAAATAATATTATACATTTTTAAGTCCTTTTGTATTAATTTATATTTATAATCTTATATACAATTTCATCTCTCTTGACCAAATGATTTTGAATGCGAAAATTAATCAAGAGAACAAATTAATCATACAAAGGTATGATTCAGAATATTATTTCATCTCTTGTCTCGAGATCTACAGGTAGAGTTGAAGAAGGTTTACACGCAAAAGAAAAATTAAATGTCCTCTGTATACAGCTGAGACTCATACCACTCGACTTTTCAAAAAGATGAAAATACAAAATTGCCCTCATCACTTATTCTCTTATTTACAACTAACTAGTTCTATTTTGGGTATTTCCTTTATTCAAACTATATTACCTGCCTTCTCTATTTCCTTTCCTCTTTTCGCACACATGCTTACACACCCCTGACAAGTTGGTAGAATGGAGAATGGATTCTCCATTCCCAACTTCGAACAAAGCTTCTGAGGTTGAGGAGCAGGTAAGGCTTTGGTGAGTATATCAGTCGACTATTCTATACTTGGAATGTACATAGGTTCAACTCTTGATACTTCTTACGAACAAAGTAGCAATCTATCTCTAGATGCTTTGTTCGTTCATGAAAGACATGATTGTCATTGATGTGTAATGCACTTTGTGAATCACAATAGAGTGGTATTGCATCCTTATGTTCAATCCCAATTTCTGTCATCAAACTCATCACCCAAACTAATTCAGCTGTGGTGCTAGATAAGGCTCGAAGTTCACTTTCTGCACTTGAGCAGCTCACTGTGGCCTGCATTTTGCATCTCCAGTTTACTACAGCTTGACCAAGCTTGATTATGTAACCAGTTATTGATTTCTTACTTGAGCTACAACTTCCCCAATCTGCATTTGAGTACCCAGTCAGGATTAGTTTACTATCTGAGGGATAGAACAATCCCATGCCTATTGTTCCTTTCAAATACTTTAATATTCTCACTGCAGACTAATAGTGTATCACCTTGGGGTCTTGCACATGCTGACTTAACTTGTGAACACTATATATAATATTTGGCCTGGTCACTATAATGTACAATAATTTTCGTATGAGAGTTCTTTGTTTTCATAAGGTTCCTCATTGCCTTTAACTTCTTCGTTGTGCTTACTGTTGAGCACCATTAGAGGTGACTTAGGTTTGCAATCCAACAAATTTAAGTCTGATAGCAAATTTAAAATGTATTTGCGCTGACATATATGAAGTCCCTTATCATTTTTGTGTACTTGCAAACCAATGAAGTATTTTAGATAACCAAGGTCTTTAATCCTGAATTGCTCATTCAAATACTCTTTCAATCCACTTATACCTTCTAAATTTGATCCTGTCATAATTATGTCATTCACGTAGACTAAAGCTATGACCACTTGGTTTCCTTCTCTCTTAATGAACAAGCAAGGGTCACCAGTGCTTTGAGTATAGCCTTTGTCTTTAATGCTTCTTGAAAGTTTGGAGAACCATTGTCTCCCAGCTTGTTTCAGGTCATAAATTGACTTATTCAATTTGCACACCCTCTTATCACCTAGTTTTCATAACCTAGTGGCAGCTTCATATAAACTTTCTCTTCTAGCTCATCATGCAAGTATGCATTGTTCACATTCATTTGAAATAAGGGCCAATTAAATGCTCAAGCTATAGTACGTCATGACTATTCTTACGGTGGCCATTTTGGACACTGGAGCAAAAGTCTCTGAATAGTCCCTCCTTCCACCTGAGTATACTCTTTAGCAACCAATCTAGATTTATGCATGTCCACACTGTCATCTTGCTTATATTTTATCTTGTATACACACTTACAACCTATTAATTTTTATCTTTAGGTAGCTTGCACAAACTCCATGTATTGTTCTGTTCTAATGCTCTCAGCTCCTTCATGGAATTCCTCCAAATTGAGCTAGTGACTGCCTCTTCATATGACAAAGGCTCATGTTGTACATCTATTGAAGCAATGAATTTCCCGTGGTGTTTTGATATTTTTGAAAGGTCCACATATTTGCATAGGGAATGTGGTGAAGTAATCTGTTGCTCTTCTTGACTATGTGTGCTTGTAAATGATTACACACATAATCATGTAATCTGGTTGGCCTTTTTATTTCTCTCTTGCTTCTTCTGAATTAAAATAGATCATTATCATCATTTAAACAAACATTCTTATCTTTGTTACCGGAAAAATTTGTTGCATTAACTTCTTTTGATACAACATACTCTCTGAAACTCCTCGTATCTTTGCATGTTGCATTTTCATTTTCTTCCATGGAATCCTTTTCAGAGTTGTTATCTTGTGTTAAGTTCCTGAAAGCTGATTCAGAGTTCAGGTTAGAATATTCCAGATAGAAAACTCCATCATCTTCTTCATTGCACTTCAAGGGTAATGGATACACTATTTTGAACATGCTTTCTTTTCTAAAGAGAAATATATGTTCCACAAACATTACATCCCTAGATATTGAAATCACCTGGGTGTTTAAGTCAAAATTTTTTTTAACCCTTTTTACCTTGGGGATATACAATTAAAATTGATGCTTTCCCTCTAGCATCAAATTTTGATCTACCTTGCCTTAGGGAGCTTGCATAACACATGCACTAAGGGTGAGCAGGATTCTTCGATTCATCGAAATCGAACCGAAATCGACCGAACCGAACCCGATCTAACCGAATTAATTTCGGTTCGATTTTCGATTAAATTTTTTTAGGATTTCAGCTTTAGGTTCGGTTTGATAAATTAACCGACGGTTCGATTAATTTACCGAATTAACCGAATCCTATATTAAGTATAAAAAAATATAAAAATATATTGTATAGTTATCTACCACATTGGTTAAGTTCATCTGCTACTATCTAAAGTGCCAAGGTTTGAATCTTAATAATATTGTTATTTATAGTTATAAATATAATAAACTTAGTAAGATATATTAACAAATAATAATCATTGGTACAGTGGTTAAGGTGTTATATAGTTGTTTGAGAGGTCTATAGTTTGAATCTTGATCTTATACATTTATTTAATTTTATTCGGTAATTTCGGATGGTTAACCGAACCGAATCGGATTTTTTCGGTTAATTCGATCAAATTAATCGAAAAAATCTGGTTCGATAAACGGTTAACGAGAATTGTAGCCAATCGGTTCGGTTAACCGACCGATTGGTTCAGTTAATTTACCGCACACCCCTAACATGCACCCAAATGCCTTTAGGTGATTCAATTTAGGCTTAGACTTGTATAGAATCTCATAAGGACTCTTATTGGATAACTTCCTGCTAGGCATCCTATCGATTAAATAGGTTGATGTCAATATGAATTCAGCCCAGAATTTTTAGGGCAGTTGTGCTTGGAATTTCAAACTTCTGGCAATCTCCAAAAGATGTCTATGCTTCCTTTCAACAACTGCATTCTGCTAAGGTGTCTCCACACAAGAGTTGTGATGCAATATTCCTTTATCAGTGAGATAATCCTTCACTGTGGCATTGAAATTTTTTGTCTCATTATCAGTTCTAATTATTTTTATCCTGCTATCATGCTGATTCTGAACCATTTTGATATAGTTAATTGACTTTTGTGAGAAAACAAAATAGTCCAACATGCTCTTGAATGATCATCTGCTATAGTAAGGAAGTAAGCACAATCATCATGTGTTTTGATTTTGTGTGGCCCCAAACATCACAGTGTATCGTTTCATAACAATGAGAAACTTTATTCAAACTGTTTGGGAAAGGTAGTCTACATAATTTGGCAACTGAACAAATGTTGCAAAACAAACTTGAATTACACTTCAACTCGAGTATTGATTCAGCTAACAATTTCATTTTTTTGGTGGCATATGCCCCAATCTAAGATGCCATAAGGATTATACATCTAAGTTTACAGTCAATGCCTTTGTTCCTTTGTTGCTGACATTTCATCTCTTCTGGGACTCCTTCAGAGTGTACAGTCCATTCTTTTCCTCACCAATCCCCATCACCTCCTTCGAAACAAGGCCCTGTATGATGAAGTTGGAGGGATTAAATGTAATTGAACATTTCAATTCCTTTGTCAAACGACTAACATACACCAAGTTGCATTTAAAGGTTGATACTAGTAATGTACGAGAGACTATGATATGCTCATTTACATGGGTTGTCCTATGCTAGTGATAGGTACTAAAGTGTCATTTGGGAGTGACACTCTATCACTGAAAATAGGTTTAACATTGTCAATTAAATGATTTCATCTGAGGCTATATGATTTGTTGCCCAACTATCCAAAATCCACCTATTTCTATATGAGATTATTGCATGTTCACCACTGCAATAATAAGGCACAGTGAACATACTCAGTAGTGTTTTGTACCGCTTTTCAATGAAGCTTCCATATTCACTAATATGAAATCTACTGGTAGAGTTGAATAAGAAAGTTTATATGCGAAAGAAATAAAAACTAAATATCCTCAATATACAGCTGAGACTTTATACCACTCGACTTTTCAAAAAGATGAAAATACAAAATTGCCCTCATCACTTATTCTCTTATTTACAACTTACCCGTCCTATTATGGATATTTCCTTTATTCAAACTATATTATCTACCTTCTTTATTTTCTTTCTTCTTTTCGCACACATGCTTACAATCTCTCACCTTTAAATTAGTTCACCTAACCATGACTATTATTATATATATGAGTTAATTACATGTATATCTTCAACTTTGGGTGTTTTCCCAATTATAATTCAACTTTTTTATTTAAATCAATTCTATATTTCAATTTTAATTTTATTTTAATTTATATCCCAATGTTAACAATCTGTTATTTTCATCGTTTCAGCGCTGACATGGCAGTGCTAATTTGTACTAGAAATAATTAAAAATACCATGTATATCACGTCAACAATACTTATTAATTTATAAGATTAATTATTATATTTAAGTGCTGACGTGAATTAAAAATAATTATTTTTGACTATTTTGATTTAAAATAATTATTATATTCAAGATCCATGTGAGCAATACTAAAGCAATTTTGACTGTAATTGCTGACGTAAATTATTTTTAATCCATGTTAGCACTTGAATATAATATCCCTATAAATTAATAAGTATTATTAATGTGGCATACATGACATTTTTAATTATTTCATGTACAAATCAGCAATGTCATATTAGCGCCGAAACGGTGAGAATAATAGATGATTGATGTCGGGATATAAATTGAAATAAAGAATTGATTCAAATAAAAAATTAGATCATAATTAAAAAACATCCAAAGTTAAAAATATACCATGTAACTAATCCTATATATATCTATACTATTAGAACAACACCCTACTCTGTTTAGTTTTCTGTGACACCCTACTTTGTTTAGGTTTCTGTCACAAAGAAAAGACACATGTAGTCTTAAAATTTGAAGTAATTAAGACGTGATCAATTAATCTTATTTTCTAAAAGAATCAAATTGATTTCTTTGAAGGATAGATCAAAGAGATAAATTTAAACAAATTCCCTTAATTTTAGCCTAATTATCTAATTAGTTAACAATTGAGATTAATATTATAAATATATAATTAATACTATTTTCATATATAATTTATAGTCTATATAATTTTTTATTTATAAATTAATATTGTAACATATTATTTAAAAGTAAAATATAAATTTCTTATATATAACTAATATAATTTTTAACACATAATTATATATAATTTAGTATATATGAAAAATATAATTTTTATTTATAATTTGTTATAATTTTGCATTCATCACGTAACAATAAAATTTGCACATGTAATTTAACTTCATGCATAAACAAATTAGAGCATGTAAACTATAAAAGAAAAGTTGCGGAAGCGTAGAATCGCTAACCTCATGCCATTGTATTTGTCATCGTCAGAAAAATTGAAATCCACTACGGACCGAACGTCTCTATAAGGGTTCTTCCGTGCTCTCATCTTGACTCATTTTAGATGGTGTATGTGACGTATGTCTCAATGAGCTTGGGGACCTTGATAGCTTTATTTATAGATTTACCTTGTCATCAAAGGTGATAAAGATATAGACTTGATTGAGTTAAGAGGATAGACACGATAATGAGTCGAACTAGATAATTATTCATAATTATATGAACTACATAGAGATAAGAACATGAGAATATGGACCACAACACAAGGTACGTGGGCCTCATGTCTTACATTCTTCCACTTGGTTAATATATTATCAATGTTCAAAACTCAATGTCTGCCTTTAAAAGAATCAAAATGCATGAATCATAGCAACAAGTCTTCTTAGAGCGAGTATTATCTTTCATGTGTCACATACACTTTATTCCTTTAACCTCAACCCAAATAACTTTATGAATAAACCTTATGTTTATTCTGGGTCAAACAAGATTGTTATTCTCAAACTAAATGTGTACACCTAAATGAGAAATAACAAACTAAATAGGAGTTTTATTAAAGAAAAAATGTCTTTATAATAATTAAATAATGGGACCAAGTTCTATTCGGTCTACATGATCCTTGAAATCCTTTGGCGGCATGCCTTTTGTCAAAGGATCGACGATCATCAATTCAGTATGAACGTGTTCAATGATCACTTTATTTTCTTTAACATGTTCTCTTATGGTTAAATACTTTATGTCGATGTGTTTGATTCGACTTCTACTCTTATTAATTTTAGCCAAATGAAACACAACTAAATTATCACAGTATATCTTCATGGGTTTAGTAATAGAATCCATGATTCTAAGACCCGAAATGAAGCTCCTTAACCACACACGATGTGAGGTAGCCTCAAAACAAAATACGAACTGGGTCAAGTTATCATTTTGTCTATACATGAGCATGATATCATTAGTACCTTTAAGGTACTTTATCACTTCCTTTGTAACATTCCAGTGGTCTATTCCTGGATTACTCTGAAATTTGCTTAGCATTCCAACAACAAATGCTATGTTGGACCTTGTACAAGACTGAGCATGCATAAGGCTATCGACAGCCGAAGCATATGAAATATTCTGTATATGTTCTCTTTCCAAAACATTTTGGGACATTAGTTAAGACTAAACCTGTCACCTTTCAATAATGGGTGCTACATACAGTTAACAATCTTTCATCTAAAATCTCTTTTAGACTTTATTGATATAGATCTTCTGAGATAGATCTAAAATACCTCGAGGTTTGTCCCTATGGATCTTAATGCTAATGACAAAAGATGTCTCACTCATATCAAAATTCTTAGGGAGGAAATTGTTTCACCTCATATAACAACCCCTTTATCATTGGTTGCAAGTAAAATATCGTCCACATATAAAATAAGAAAATAAACTTACTCTCACTGATCAAGTGATATATGCATTGATCCATGATGTTCTTGACAAAATCAAATGAAGAGATCACCTCATGGAACTTTAAGTACCATTAACGGGAGGCTTGTTTTAATCCATATATAGACTTATTGAGCTTGCACACCAAGTGCTCACTATCATTATAGGATAATCATTTAGATTGTTTCATATAAACTTTTCCCCTCTATGTATCCATCGAGGAATGTCATTTTCACGTCTATTTGATGCAATTCCAAGTAAAATGCCATGATGATACGGAAAGAATCTTTCTTAGATATAGGAGAAAAAGATCTTCGTGTAGTCGATTCCCTCCATCTAAGTGAATCATTTGACCACCAGTCTAGCCTTATATCTTTCGTTGTTGCCCAAAAAACCTTTTTGATTTAAAAGACCCATATACAACCAATGACCTTTAAACCTTAAGGCAACTCAACAAGATTTCAGACCCCGTTTGATGCCATTGAACTCATCTCTTTCTTCATAGTATTGTACCATCACTTAAATTGACCGTATCTCATGGCTTGTGAAAAATATCTTTAGATTATTTTCGACCCCAAGATTGTAGTTAGACTCTTGTAGATTCACTATATAGTCACTAGGAATAGCTGACTTCCTTATCCTAATAGATTTCATTAATGTTGTGTCATCAAGCTATTGAGGAGCTTGTTCTACAACTAGTTGCTCAACATTGTCTGATAATTGTTGAGTACCAGGATCTACTTGGTCATTATCAACTATTTGTGCATTCTCAATGATTGGTTTTTGAACACCTAGAAGAGGTGCACTGTGAATAACAACTAATCTTTCACTTGAGTCAGGAGTGGACTCCTCCAAATGATCTTTCTCAGAAATTAAATTCTGAAATTAATCGCTCCCACTAATCAAGTTATTTTCAAGAAATTTTCGTTTCTAGACTTTTCAGTATATCCAACGAAATACCTACAAATAGTCCTTGGATCTAGTTTCTTCTCTTGTGGATTGTAAACCCTTATTTCAGACGGACAACCTCATACACACATATGTTATAAACTCAGTTTCCAACCTTTCCATAACACGAATGGCATTTTAGGAACAGTCTTGGTTGGAACTCGGTTTAATATATACAAAACCGTCTTAAGGACTTCAGACCACAAAGATCTAGGAAGCTTTGAGCTGCTAAACATGCTATGCACCATGTCTATAATGTTTGGTTCATTCTTTCTGCAACACCATTTTGATCTGGAGATCCCGGCATGATATATTGGGTAATTATCTCATGCTCTTGAAGGAACTTAACAAATGGACCAATGTGCTTGTCCATCCTCAGTTTACCATCCATAATACTCACATCCCTTATTTGTGTTGGCTTTAGTTTTCAACCTTGGTCTTAATCTCTTAATCTTGGTTTTGATGATAACAAACATGGAACTAATATTTTGTCGATAAAATCTTTTAGGTTCCATATCGATTAGCGTTTGATGTCCTCGATCGAAAAATCGGAAGGACATTGATCGTTGCGCTTGGGTTCGTCACAAAAAATTCTCGAAGATCGACGTGTGCACCAAAGTCGCATTGGACGAGTCCAAAGACCAAATGAAAAGCTCTCCAAGTTGATGCTCGTTGAAAGCAGAAACCCGAAAACGAAGCGCAAAAGAAAATTGGCTGAAAAATAAAATTCAGCCAAAGTTCGGTCGACCGAATAGAGTTGGGAAATTGACAGTAGCCAATTCGGTCGACCGAACACTGCCAAAAATGGGCAGTGGCTACTTCGGTCGACCGGTCGGTCGACCGACAGAGGCCATAAATGGGCAGTAGCCCTAGCGGTCGACCGAATTGAGGATCGCACAGTTGCGCGACCTAGGCTCCACTGAATCGGTTGACCGAATGTGGGATCATCCGTTTGCGTCTGGCGGTTGACCCGTCGATCGACCACACAAAGACAATAGGCAGCGATTGGTGTGAGCGGTCGACCGGTCGATCGACCGACCAATCGATCGAGCGTCTGCAACGAATAGTTTTCTATCCGTTGAGCTGTCGTTTCTTTGAGAGGGTATAAATATATCTCACATAACTCATTTAATCTCTCTCTCTCACTCACTCACTCACTCACTTTTTATAGATTTAATTGAGTATTAAAAAGAGAGATTTGAGTCTTCAAAGATCGATTAAGCGCGCTCTGCTATTCTGCGAATATTTTCTCAAGCGCCCAATATTCTTCCTCAACTCGGGATCTAATACGAGTTCTACCTCTTGACGAGTTGAAGGCGCCGAAGACTTGGAAAAGAGCTGTGGTTCTTCTCTCATTTCTTAAGCTCTTTTAATTATAATTTTAACTGTTTATTTGAACATATTTTTTCTTGGATTTGAGTCTGTAGAAGACCTTGTGTTAGGTCTTGCGTATAAGTGGTATCCTTGGTGTAGAAGGAGTAAAGCCACTTGTGTAAACTTGGTTTTACTAGGATTAGTTGAGTTGACCCTTAGGGTTGAGGTGGAAGAGTGCTCTTGATAAGAAAGCGGAGACTTCCGGGTGTGGAAGTGCCTTAGGTCGAGAGTGTGACTCTTCAAGTCAAAGTCCTATGTGTAAGAAAAACGAGAATTAATCTAGTAAAACTAGTTTGGAAATCCTAAGCGGGGTGCTTAGGTAGTGGAGTAGGCATTGGGACCGAACCACTATAAATTCCTGTGTTTGCATTGATTTATCGATTGTTTTAATTGCTTAATTATTTATCACTTCCGCATCTAATCATTCAATCGTAAATTGCCTAAATGATTTAAGAAAACAATTAAAATTGGAATATAGACTAATTGATTTAGTAAACACACTATTCACCCCCCTCTAGTGTTGCTATTTCTCTTACATTTGGTATCATAGCCAGGTCGTAGTTTGAGATTTCACCATCTCGTCTACATCTAGTCTCGATCCGAAAATGACACTAGAGTTAGTAGCGTCTACACCTCCTAGGTTCAATGAGTCTAACTTTGGTCTTTGGAAGGGTAGAATGTACACTTTTCTAAAGACTCAAGGTTTAGGTGTTTTTAATATAGTAAAGTCAAAATACATAGAACCTAAGGAAAGTATAGATGCATGGACCCAAGAACAAATTAGCATGTTTGAGTTAAATGCTAAAGCTACAAATTGCTTATTTTGTTCTTTGGAAAATAATGTGTTTGAGAAAATCATGCATTGTATTTCCACATTCGATATCTGGGCTACCTTAAATATGCTTTATAATTATGCAAAAACCGGAGAGCTCAAAATATTTAATGAAGGTAGTGATGACAATGGTCATCCTTCCAATACTAACATGGATTTTGAAGCCCAAAGTGTCTCCAGTCATAGGAGCACTAAAAGCCTAAAGAGAAATGTGATTTACCATGTGTGTCAAGAGAAAGGGCATGTAAGGAAGAATTTCCCTACATCGATGAACAAAGCAAGGAAAAGGTCAAGTGCTTCCACTTCCACATCTCACTCATTTGAAGCATCCTCTACCCATGACTATGAAGCCACTTCCAAAGTGAGCCTTAAAATTGTAAATAATGAGGTACTTTCTTCTTCATCTAGTCATGATAATGATAATGATAATACTAGCTCTTCTAATTCACATGATATACAATATGATGAGTTAGTAAGCGGATATAAGATAATGTACACATTGCTTGCTAAAAAGGATAAGGAAAATAAGATGCTAAAGAAAGAAAATGTGATGCTTAATTCTCATGTGCATGAATTAAAGCTAGAAAATGAGAAATTGAAGTCTAACTCATTTGATTTATGCCATGATAGATTGAATTTTGAACTTAAGGACTTAAAGCTTGAAAATCAAAATTTAAAATTTAAGAATTCAAAAATCGTAAGTGAGAGCAATATTTTGAAATCTCAACTATAAGTCATGCATAAGTCAATTGAAGTTTTGAAAGATGAGATTTTGGTTTTGAAAAAGGAAGTACATAATTTGAGAAACTCAACTTCATTCAAGAAAATTGAAAAGAAAAATGTTTCTTTCAAAAATGCTTATGTTCATCATAAATCTCATGCTATGCATTCTAATGCAAAATCTCATGTTAGACATTCCACTTTTAAACTTCAAATTCAAAAGAAAAATATTTCACTTAAGAATGCTCATGACCATCATTCTTTTCATGTCAAGTATTCTAATGATAAATCTCATGTCCATAGCAAAAAGGAAAAGAAGTTTAATGGACATTGCTTTTGTTGTGGTACTTTTGGGCGTGCTATATATGATTGCGCATTTAAGATGAACCCAAGTAGAGTTAAAATACTTTGGGTACCTAAGCCCATTAACCCTTAAGGACCCAAAGATATTTGGGTACCAAAGGTTTCTTACTCTCTTGTAGGGGGAGCTACCACACAAGGATAAAGAGAAGTGAAGAGTTGAAGTTGACCATGGACTTGAATGATGAATCCTCCCTTGGTTGCAACTTCAAGCTACCTTGATGCCTTAGGTAAAGTTGGCATCAAAACTATTCCGGTATCATCTTCTAACTTGCATTATTTTACCTTAGTTGAAGATTATGATACTATGCTTAATTCTAGTTAATCTTCATGCTCTTGATATGTTTCATGAAATGATTTTTTATTTTGATTTCCCGGTCTCTTCAGATACCTATGTAGCCTGTAATGGGATCATGCGACCTTACGATTTTAAATCGTAGGCTCATGTGGCCTTTTGATTTTCAACCAATAGGAATAGGTTGGAGATCATATTTTCATATTTATTTCATTTGTGATCTCTTAAAATTCATTTTGGTATGACTTAATTTTATTTAAAATGGATTTCAAACCATTTAGCAAAGTGAACTTTGATAATGATACTTGATGCTTCTCTTTGCTTTTTAGTTGGGCTAGCTTGCTAAGTAGCTATATTTTCTCTAAAATATTAGTGTAGCTTACTTGCAAGTTATAAGCATTTTACGAAGGCTAATTAGGAAGACTAAGATTAGTTTGGCAAATTATCATGAATAAGGTATAACTTTGATAAATTCAAATCTTAATATTATACCTAAATGCTTAAGCTTAAATAATGTCTTAATACTCATGATTAGAATTGCATAGTAAACCCTTGAATTTTCATGAGTAGGTAGAATCTTAGCACTTTGGCAAATTTCATGAAATGAAACTTGCTCTAGGTTGATACTTACTATTAGAGACATTCCTTTAAGTCCAAATTAATTAAACATGTTTGGGGACCTTATCCCTCAAATGTTTCACATTTTAAGATCCCTTAGATTCATATTGATATCATGATAACCTCCTTAAAATGAATATTTACTATTTAGCATATGTTGATTTTTTTTTAAAACGATGCATTAAACTTGTGCTATTTAGTAAAATAGCCTGGTAGTTGGCATACTATTTCATTTTGATACTAACAAAGCCTACTTGCAAGTTAAGAAAGTGACAAACATTGAAGGTTATGCTATCTAAAAGAAAATGAAAAGTAAATGACAAGTTTGGCAAAATCTATTAAAGATGTATGATTTTTTTTTCAAAATCTTAATATAATTCTTGAATATTCATGCTTTAATGATGTCTCTATATACTCATGATTGTTTTCGCATGATAAATGTTTGAAGTTTCATGAGTAGGCAAAATTTTGATAACTTAGACAATTTCATGATATCTTGATTGAATGAAACTTGCTCTAGGTTAAAATTCTTATTAGAGACCTCATTTTGAGTAAACACTTAATGAACATGTTTAGAAACACATATCACATAAGTATAGGTATTTAAAATTGAAAATTCATGTCTAGATGAACAAATGTGATAATATTAGAGGACTAAAGCTTGAAAAGTTTGACCCACGTCAATAAATCGACTTGGTCATTTCATTTTAAGTCCAAAACTTCATAAACATATTTAGGAATAGGTATGACATGTTTCTATGCATTTAGAATGAAAAATTCATATGAATATGGAAAAAATGACATAGAGGTAAATTCATGCTTACCTCTTTTGAACCAAATTGACCCAAGTCAACAAATTGACTTAGAGGTTTCATTTTCAATCCATATATATTTGAGGAACATGTTTAGATTTACTCATGTTAGGTATCTATAGGTTTAAGTTTGAAAAATCATGCGTAAATGGTAAGATTAACACTTAGCAAGTTTCATGATAACTAGCTTAGTTTTGAATGAAACCATGCTAGGTTGATATATTGACTTAAGGATATAATTTTCATTTCAAACTTGACATATACTCTTTACATGACCATTATGTGGTATTATAAAAGTTTGAATGAGAACTGAGCACTCTTTGAAAATAACTAAAATTTACGGAATTGCCAATTCAACCAACAATTGGTATCATTTTTAGTTATTTCTAGAGAAATATAAAAAAATTATTTTCAGATGATTTTTGAAATTGCACATTCACTGAAAAATCTAGTTTTATCATTAAAAATTTCAAAAAGTTTCATCAAGAATCTAATTTAAAATGATATTTTGAAGTTGGATTTCGAAAACACAAAGTATTACTTTCTTAAAATATTAATCTTTCTGATACTTTGATTTTTCTTCAAAAACTTCAAATAAAAACTCATGTATACCATTTTGATTCTATTTCTAATATCATTCACATAATTTCTTGAGTAAAATCATTCCTAGAAATGATTTTGATATATTGGATGATAGCTAAAAATATCGATTTGTTTATTAAAATCAATATAGGATGGAAAATGGTATTTGAAAATACTTTTGAGTTCAAACTTTATATATGCATTTCAAATGACCATTCAATATTTGGTATCAAAAAATTTCATCCAAAAATTGATACCAAAGATTTTCATCGAAAAAATGATTTTGTATAGATTTAAAAGTTTAATTTTTTCAAATCTTAAAGTATAGGTTAACCTAAGTCAACAAAGTGACTTAAAAATTTCATCTTAAGCCCAAACTTGATTCATAAACTTACATTCTCTCATGTTTAATGTCTAGATGCCTAAGTTTGAGAAAACATGAGTAGATAGCAAACACTTGATACTTAGTATTTTCATATTTTCATGCTTATTTCAAATAAAGATATGTTCATATTTGAATCAAATGACATTAGTTTCAGTTCAAACTTGATATACATGATTTAAATGACAATATGTTGTTATTTTGAAAGTTTGAATGAAATTTAAAAATATCATGAAAAAGATATGAGAACATACATGATTTAATTTTGAATTCAAATATTTAGTTTTTGAACATATCATGTATGATTTAAGTTTCATATTAAATATTTATCCCTTTGGTTGAGATCTTCATATATCATGAAAAATATTCTTTAGAGTCTCAACTACACAAAAAATATATATTTGTTTTCCATCCCTTTGACTAGATTGATTTTTCTTGCCCTTTTTGATTGATGACAAAAGGGGGAGAAAATTATAGGTAAAGGGGAGGAAAATATAGGAGATCCATGCATATAGATAGGGGGGGTTTATTTTCATAGATATGCATGTTGATAGGGGGAGAAATTCCTTAGTTGATATCCTATATGCTTTAATGAATATATTTTCTTAAGGATGTTTGTCATCATCAAAAAGGGGGAGATTGTTGGCTTTAGGTTTTCAACCTTGGTCTTAATCTCTCAATCTCGGTTTTGATAATAACAAATATGAAACTAATATTTCATCAAAAAATCTTTCAGGTTCCATATCGATTAGCGTTTGATGTCCTCGATCGAAAAATCGGAAGAAATCAAAAAATCGGAAGGACATTGATTGTCGCGCTCGGGTTCATAGCGGAAAATTCTCGAAGATCGACGTGTGCACCAAAGTCGCATTGGACGAGTCCAAAGATCAAATGAAAAGCTCTCCAATTTGATGCTCATTGAAAGCCGGAACCCAAAAATGAAGCGCGGAAGAAAATTGGCTGAAAAATAAAATTCAGCCTAAGTTCGGTCGATCGGGCGATCGACCAAATAGAGTTGGGAAATTGGTAGTAGCCAATTCGGTCAATCGGTCGGTCGACCGAACATTGCCAAAAATGGGCAGTGGCTACTTCGGTCGATCGGTCAGTCGACCCACAAAGGCCAAAAATGGGCAGTAGCCCTAGCGGTCGGCCAAATTAAGGATCGCGCAGTCGCGCGACCCAGGCTCCACTGAATCGGTCGATCGAATGTGGGATCACCCATTTGCATCTGGTGGTCGACCCGTTGGTCGACCGCACAGAGACAACAGGCAGCGGTAGGTGTGAGCGGTCGATCGGTCGATCGACCGACCAATCGATTGAGCGTCTGCAACGGATAGTTTTCTATCCGTTGAGCTGCCGTTTCTTTGAGATGGTATAAATATACCTCACATAACTCATTTAATCTCTCTCTTACACACACACATTTTACAGATTTAATTGAGTATTAAAAAGAGAGATTTAAGTCTTCAAAGATCGATTAAGCGCGCTCTGCTTTTCCGCGAATATTTTCTCAAGCGCCTAGTATTCTTCCTCAACTCGCGATCTAATATGAGTTATACCTCTTGACGAGTTGAAGGCGCCGAAGACTTTGAAAAGAGCTGTGGTTCTTCTCTCATTTCTTAAGCTCTTTTGATTGTAATTTTAATTATTTATTTGAACATATTTTTTCTTGCATTTGAGTCTGTAGAAGACCTTGTGTTAGGTCTTGCGTATAAGTGGTATCCTTGGTGTAGAAGGAGTAAAGCCACTTGTGTAAACTTGGTTTTACTAGGATTAGTTGAGTTGACCCTTAGGGTTGAGGTGGAAGAGTGCTCTTGATAAGAGGACGGAGACTTCCGGGTGTGGAAGTGCCTTAGGTCGAGAGTGAGACTCTTCAAGTCAAAGTCCTCTGTGTAAGGGAAACGAGAATTAATCTAGTAAAACTAGTTTGGAAATCCTAAGCGGGGTGCTTAGGTAGTAGAGTAGGCATTGGGGCCGAACCACTATAAATTCTTGTGTTTGCATTGATTTATCGATTGTTTTAATTGCTTAATTATTTATCGCTTCCGCATCTAATCATTCAATCGTAAATTGCCTAAATGATTTAAGAAAACGATTAAAATTAGAATTTAGACTAATTGATTTAGTAAATATACTATTCACCCCTCCCTAATGTTGCCATTTCTCTTACAATGTGATCTCACGAACTTTATTTGATTCTCATACTTTTGCCTTGAAAACCTTAAAGGCATCGAGTTCTTTGATCCTATTATAAAACAAGTAGATATACATGTAGCGCGAGTGATAATCTCTGAAGGAGATGAAATACTTCTAACCATATGAGTCTTTGTCTGGACTACAAATATCTATATGTATAATATCTAATATATTTGAACTCCTATTAGCACGTTTGTTTGACATGTTAGTCTACTTTCTCTTTATGGAGTTTATACATGTCTCAGAGTTAGTAAAATTCAAAGCACGAGGTACTTCTTCATTTACCAACTCTTTTAACCTCTTAATGGATATAAGTCCTAACCTTTGGTGCTACAACCTAAAGGAGATTTCATCTATAACACATCTTTTAATACCCACTCTTTATTGAACATGCAATGCATTATAAGTGAAAATATCTTGCAACTCAATAAGATTTTTTTAAAAAAAATGCAAAATAAAACCAAAACTTAAAATAAGCATGCATGTTACAACAGTTTCCTTATGTAAGCGCACTTTGTTTCTTGTATAGATGCAATGCTCACTTCCCACTAGCTTCATGTGGTTTTGAAAGCCTTGCGAGGTATTAGAAATATGGACTGTATAACTCAAATCAATCCACCAAGTGTTATAACAAATATCAATCATATTAGATTCATAACAAACCAAAAGATTGATTGCGCACTTTCTCTCATTTCAGCAAGCAACCTTCCCTCTTCTTGTACACACATGGTCAAAAGTTCATTAATTGATCATTTCTCTTTATGTGTATTTTAAAAGATTTTCAAGGTCTTGTATTGCTAGTAAGAAGTTCAAAATAAAATGCACTTATAAGGACTCAGACATATCAATCTCTAGTTTTTAAAGTTGGATCGTTATATTCCTCATCTGCATGATGTGCTCATGCACAACTCTAACGCTAGAGAGCCTCAATGATAATAGTTTAGTCATTAAGGTGCTGGCAAGGAACACATTTGAATATTCAAATTGTTCATTTAGCATTCAATAGATTTCTTACATTATTATCCAATAGGTACCACGAATACTAGCAGAAATGTGTGTGTGTTTTTTTATGAATATCACTAAGGCGATGAGATTGCTCCCACTATCCGTAAGGCATGACCTCAGTTGTAATGCTAGAGTTATAGAAGCAGGTGGTTCATCTTTCATTATAGTGTAATATATGTTCATGCACCATAAATGAAAGAGAATTCTTTTCATTTAGATTCTATAATTGTCCCTAGTTAATTCGAGAAATCAGTCTTAAAGTCAGAGTAGTTAAAAATTTAAATTGCTACATATTTAAATCATATATTAATGCTCATAATCTAAATAGAGACATAAGATTCTAGTTTTACCAATGTAAACAAGAAATAAAAATAACATGAGTCAATACAATAAAAATTGTATGTGGGCTAAGCTTTATTTTATGACTCATGTTAAATTTTACGTGAAACTAACAAATTATATACATTTTCCTAATACCTATGAGCTAATTAGGAAAAATTATTTATTATTTCACACTAATTAATTATATAAGTATAATAAAAATTCTCGTGGGATAAGATTTATTATACTCAAAATAATTAATTATAATTGATGTCATCTATCTATATATGATCTGAAAATGCCTAATATACAATTTAACTTAATTAAGGATGTTGTGTCTACTCCACAATTAATCAAATTATGAGGTTAATTACTTAATATATAATTTAACATAATTAAAAATATTATAATTATTTCTTAATTAGTTAAATTATGAAATCAATTGTTTAAAATATATAATTTAATATAATTAAAGAACTCCTCCATTAGTCAAATTAGATAGATCACATGACATCATAATACAACGTATAAATATCATGACATTATACAAATTAATATGCATCATAATAAATAATTTACGTCATGACACAGTAGTATATTGTAAATAATGTTACAGTTGACCAAAATAATAGTTCAAGATCAATAATTAATAAGTGCAATATCAATGTCATGATTGCATGTTTATTCATCGATTCCCATAAATAAATCACATACAAGTAATCTCAACATGCATCAATCACCTATAATATGCATGGAATTTTCAAAAATAAACCAGGCATGAATTCCATAAATCCAATCTCTAAATCTGATTATCAAAAGAAAAGGAATTGAAAATTGCATGTGAATCGGACTGAATATCTTAAGTCTTAAATTAAAATTAAGAAGCCGAAACTAGTTCAATTGTTCAAATAAATAAAACATGAACTGATTTAATTTAGATGGAATTCGGCCCATAAGATCCATTGTGATTGGGCCAGTCCAGGTATTAAAAGAAACCATATTTAAATCCAAATGAACCTAAATCAGATTTGTGTTGAACCGAAATGAGATTTTAATTGAACCAGCCAACACTGAATCGGTTTAAACCATTGAAATAAATTCAAATGAACCGAAATAGAAATGAATTGAACCGATTTTCAATTCGTTTGAACCGGATCAAATTAAATTGAACCTGCAAATGAACCAAAGCTATTTGAACCATAATTTGAAATAAACCCAAAAATTGAACTAAATCGGATTTAAATTAAGTTGCGGATCAGGTGAAAATATATAATGGATCCGGAGTTTTTAAAATACTATACCCGGATCCGTATCTGCAACTAAAACCCACTAACTAATCTTCTTCTCCACGTAGCCCATGAAACCACGAAACCCTAACACTATTCCAGCCACCACACCTCCTTCACCGGCCACAAACCATCTTCCAACCGCGAGCCTTCTCCGCCACCCATCCTGATGCGTCGGCGATCGACGACGACGAACAGCGTGAAGGCAGCCGCCCATTACGGTTGATGCATAATGAAGAAGCACATGATGTGCAGCGAGGGCAACGACCTGCGCCGACAACACCAAATCGACGCAAGCCGTCGATTGCCTGGAGATGCATACCCGAAGTAGAATTGCACCAGCAGCAACAGACGACTGAAAACTTGTTCTCCCCTCCGCTCCCGCAGAAGCATTCTTGATGAGGGGAAAGACCAGCCAATAATCTCCGACAGCGTCTCCTACCTCTTCCCCATGGCCGAAGCCATGCACTTGACGGGAGAGCCGCAGGTTGTTGCACCGATGCCGACGCTGACGTGCAATGCAACGAAACATGCACCGGAGAAGGAAAGAAAGCACGAAAAGTGGAAATAAAATCTAAACCAATAACCCAATAACCCAATAAAGGTGGAGGAAAACATGCTCTAATACCACATGTTATAATTTTTCATTCATTATGTAACAATAAAATTTGCACGTGTAATTTAACTTCATGCTTAAACAAATTAGAGCATGTAAACTATAAAAGAAAAATTGCGGAAGCCTAGAATCGCTAATCTTCTGCCATTGTATTTATCGTCGTCAGAAAAATTGGAATTTGCTACGAACCGAGCATCTCTGTCAGAGTTCTTTCGGACTCTCATCTTGACTCATCTTAGATGGTGTATGTGACGTATGTCTCAATGAGTCCGGGGACCTTGACAGTCTATTTATAAATTTATCTTGCCATCAAAGGTGATAAAAAGACAGACTTGATTGAGTTAAGAGGATAGACACGGTAACGAGTCGAACTAGATAATTATATAAACCACGTAAAGATAAGCACATGGATACGTGGATCACAGCATGATCACAGCACAAGGTAAGGTACGCGGGTCCATGTCTTACATTATTAATATAACAAAAATACATATTTTGTTAATACAAGTAAAAATGTCATTAATTATTATAACGCCAACGCCTCCTATGATTATTATTCTGGGTAAGGTTCTGCCGATTCTGTGTAGGAATAATTTTGGAAAGTGTCTTCTGGCTCAAGGTAACGTGTTAAATCAAAGTCATATATTGATTAATGGAGCTATTGCTATTAAATATGCGGTTATTAATATAACTAAATATGATTTGATAGAGTAATTATTGAATCTGATGCCAAGTTTGTGATTGACACTAGTCGAAAACTCACGCGTTGCGTAATTATATGTACATATAACTTAAATTTAAATAAGTTTAAAAATCATGACTAAATAAGTTAAACTATACTTTAAATAGAAATATTTATACCTAGATAATTAAAAATTAATAACAAATATCATATATGTCTTTTTTACAAATATCGTGAAAAAATATAAACGTAGAGTACAATAATAAATATTAACTTAATTTATATAATTATAAAATCAAAATATATATCATTTTAAATATAATTTATTATTTTTTACTTTAAATTTGAAACCAAAACTTAACCAAACAAAATCGTTATACATAAAATGTTAAATAAATACATAAATTAAATTTACCAAAATTAACTATTATATTTGAATGTAATAATTCTAATATTGGTAGTTGAATTTTTTTATTTTCGCCTTTTCAATTGAACATGCCAATTTTTAATTGTACAAAATAATATATTTAAATTATTTACCCTTATTATATGTTTCTCACACATTTAACTCAAATTTAAACTCCTCAAGGTAAAATTATCAAGCAAGAATTAAATTTCTTAAACTAATTTAACTAATCAAATTCTAATAACATATGTTTTCATGTATTTTTGCTTTTAATATATATTATCAAAATATGATATTTGTTTGAAATAGCAAAACTACATAACATATAGATCACATTGGTTAAGAGCATGCAATGCAAGGAGCAACCAATTTATTAGTCACAAAAAATAGCCCTTTTAGCTTATACGTTGTACATCATATTTTTATACCATACATAACATATTTGGTCAAACCTAAATATTACTTGGAATGTCCTATGCATACATAACTCTATTTTACATTTGTATTCTTCTATAATTTACATAAAAGAGCTTGCATTGAGATTCTCATTACTAAAAGCTTGTAGTATGTAGACATACTCCACATAATATCTCAAAAGCCAATATTCATACTTGCTCATTTCATTCTTGAGGTCTTCTTCTTCATTAGAACTTTTCTTGCACAGGCTTCACAATGCATGTCCACTTTAAGAACATTCTCCTGCGGCACTTCTTTGTCCTTCTTTTTTTCCTGTTGTAATTCTTTCTTCTCTTATGCTACCTCTTCATTTTTCTCCTTCACGATCACAAAGGGAAGATTAATTTGCAAGACTTGAACGACTTAAAAGAACATGGGTACTCAAATTCTCATGATCTAATGGTATATTCCAGCTCTGTACATAATAGTAATAGCAATATAAATAAATCACATGTTAATCAAACCAACGAATTAATATACCAAGGTCATGCAAAGAAATTGGAGATAAATACTCTAATTAACTTAAATTACTATTGAAGTAGGAGTATATGGTTAAACTTACTTCACTCGTAGTACTCTTTCTTCTTCCTAAAGGAAAAGAACTCTCTTCAGTTTTTCTCCGAGGATTTCTTTCTTTATTTTGTCTTCTTCTTTCTCTAATGGTTCTATAGAATAAAAAAAAAGAACTTTGTGATTGAGCGTGAGTAACATCGGAAGAAGAAGAAAATACCAATAGATAAGGAACGACGATGACATTGATCGGTGGGCCTCGAAATTGGCCATTGCATTAGATTTCTTGCAGAGGAAAATCGTCGAAATAAAAATCAGAGAGGGTTGAGGGAGGAAGCTGTCGACGCTGCTAACATCGGAGGTGCGATCGACGATAGTGAAGACGACATCGTCCAAGGGGCAGAGTATATATCATACCCGCTAGAGCATTTAATATAAATTGAGAGAGAGAAGAGAGATATAAATGTGAATTAATGAGAGAGAGGGAGACAAAAAGAAAATTAATTGCAAGAGAGAAATAAGAGACCTAAATTGAAAAATTGAGAGAAGAAGAAGACCTAAAAGAGGAAAGAGGAGAGAGAAAAAATTAATAATGAATATGAATTAATAATTAGTTGGAATTAATTATTATTGTGGAATTTGGATAGACACGTATGGCAACAAATTGCATAATGTGCGGAATAATTAAAAAAATCAAAAGTAGAGAGAAATGTGTGTGAATTAATTGAGAAAAATCAAAGAGGAGAGAGAGAAAAATTAATAATGAATTGGAATTAATTACTATTATGGAATTTGGACAGACACGTACGAATAAATTGCAAATGCCAATTAAGGACGTGCGAAATAAAAGTAGAAAGAAAAGTGTGTGAATTAATTGAGAAATAGAAAAGATGAGAAAGAGAAAAAAATTTAATAATGAATATGAATTAATAATCAATTGGAATTAATTACTATTATGAAATTTTGACAGACACGTATGACAATAAATTGCACAACCAATTAAGGACTTAATTGCACAGACAATAAAGGACTTATGAAATAAAAGTAGAGAGAAAATTGTTTGAATTAATTCAGAAAGAGAAAAGAGGAGAGAGAAAAAAAATTTAATATGAATTAATAATTAACTACTATTGTCGAATTTGGACAAATACATATGGCAATAAATTGCATAGGTAATTAAGAATGTGCGAAATAATTTAATAAAATCAAGTCACATAATAAATTTGGGTAACATAATAAATTTCAAGACTAAAAAAATACAAAAAAATTGAAAAATTGAAAAGTTGCCACGTAGGACAATAAATTGTATAGCCAATTAAGGACTTAATTATACAAACAATTAAGGACGTGTGAAATAAAAGAAGAGAGAAAGATGTTTGAATTAATTGAGAAAGAGAAAAAAGGAGAGAGAAAAATAATAATAATTAATATGAATTAATAATTAATTACTATTATGGAATTTGGACAGACATATATGGTAATAAATTGCACAGCCAATTAAGGATGTGTGAAATAATTAAAAAAATCAAGTCACATAATAAATTTGAGCAGCATAACAAATTCAAGACTAAAAAAATTCAAAAAATAGAAAAAATGAGAAGTTGCCATGTCAGCGATATGGAATTTGGACAGACACATATGGCAATAAATTGCACAGCCAATTAACAATGTGCGAAATAATTAAAAAAACATCAAATCACATAATAAATTTGGGCAACATAACAAATTAAAGACTAAAAAAATTCAGAAAAATGGAAAAATTGAGAAATGGCCATGTCAGCGAACTTTCCATAGGAAAGTGCCACGTGGCTTCTTTGAATCTTGCTTTTAAGTATATATATATAGATTATTCGACTTGTAGGTTCAACTAAGGAGCTCAAGTTACAATTCACCAAGAGAATAACCAATAAAGTGGCAGACTACTTGGCCGAAGTAGCGGGGGAAAAGTGCATTTTCTTCTCATGGAATGACCATTGGCCTCTCGATTTTATGGCTATCGTGACGAAGGGTTCTAATATATAATGATTTAGTTATTCTTTGTAAAAAAATATATCATTTTACTTTTTATAAAACTCATAAAGTACAACTTACATCGAGGGGGTAAGAAAGTCGCTTTTCGTATTTTTTTTGAGAAGTGAAACTTCCTAAGTGCAACTTTCTATATTTTCCCCACGTGTTGTCAACCAAACATGAGGAAAAAACTCTATTTATTGGGAAATTGTATTTTATATGTAACTTTTTGTCAACCAAACGAGATTATATATATATTTTTTTAATATACATGCTACTATAGCAGGTTTACAACCCCTTATCCTAATTTATATAAAATTCTGTTTATTTCAAATAATATACATGCTTGGTTCACATACAGATTTATGTCTGGGTTTTCATCTGTTCGATTCAATTTTGAGCGGTTCACTAGATTTTTCAGCTGAACTTTGCCGATTAAATATGAACTATGTTTGTTTTAGCTTAATTGCATCTGGTTCATGTTTAAATTAATGAATTTTATGATTGGTTCAGCTTCGGTTCAATATAATTTATGATTGGTTCAGCATAATTATATTTGGTTTATGTTTAATTGATTAAGTTTATGAGGTTCATCAATTTTATCTTACAATTAGATGACGACATTGCTTTTGATTGTCTTTAAAATTTATTTAGTATGATTTGATTGTCATCAAAGTGATCAAATAGTAAGAAATAAATTTTTAAATAAAAATGATCATGATGTTATAATTAGATAATGTCATTGTTTTGTATTGTCTTTGAAATTTATTTACTATGATTTGATTATCACCAAAGTGACCAAATAGTAGGAAATAAATTTCAAATAAAGACAATTATGATGTTACATACAAATAAATGCCTATTATTGTGATGAATTCATTATTTGTTGAATTTTAATTTTTGCCCAAAGGTATATTATTATTTTGCAAATAGTGAGCATAAGTGAGGTAAATTATTTGTTTTTGATCATATACGTATTTGTTTATCCAAAGATAACATATGTATGAGATTAAGAATTTTAATTTACCATTAGAGTTATTTGTATAAGGCATTTAAATTATGATAGCATAATATAATATCTACCCAAAGGAGAACTATGTTGTGCTTTGATGATTTATTATCTGAATCCCTATGTGTTTTTAAATTTGCGAGCAATTATGTATTTAACTTTTGCAACTATTTCAAATGCATTCGCAAGCTTCGTCAATAACTATGTTTGATGGTGTAAATTTTTCTGAATGATGCGAGTAAGTCAAGTTTCACTTAGGTGTTCTTGATCTTGACTTGACATTTCTTGAAAATAAGCATGTTATTATTGATTTAAACAGTGACACCACAAAACATAAGAATGATCTAATAGACTTAGCATCATGTTTATACAGATGAAAATTGGCAACAACATTAAGACAACTATTTTGTAGACATAAAGTGCGAAGGAATTCCTTCAGTCTATGGAAGAACGCTTCCGCATTGTTGATAAGTCACTCGTTGGTACCTTAATGGCACAACTCACAACCATGAAGTTTTGATGGGTCGTCAAGTATGCAAAATCATCGAGATGACCAATATTGCAGCAAGATTAAAGTCTTTAGGAATGAATGTGCTACTACTCATCCAAGTAATATGGTGTAAGGACTCCTTACGATCCAAACCTCAAAACCAAATAAAAGTCTTTTTTAACAATGGGAAATCGAATGACGACTCCGATTGAAGGCATATGGACTCAACGTTTGGTCTTGGACATTGGGTTCTATTTAGACCTCCATAAAACTCTCTATGTACCTTCAATTTTTAGGAACTTGATTTTCGTAGAAAAAATAGACATTTAGGGTTTTGATTTTAAGATTGGAGACAATAGTTTTAATTTATTTAAGAATACATTATGTGTTGGTTTTGGTATTCTTATTGATGATTTATATAAATTAAAACTTGATGATAGTTTTGATGAATCCTTGCCAGTACATTAGGATGTAGGAATGAAACTTAGTGTTTATAATGAAAATTTTACTTATTTGTGGCATAAACGTTTGGGACATATTTCCAAAGAAAGATTAGAAAGATTGGTAAAGAGTGAGATTCTTCTGAATCTAGATTTTACCGATCTTAATATTTGTGTGGATTGCATTAAGGGAAAGCAAACCAAACACAACAAGAAATGAGCCACAAGAAGTAGTCAACTTCTTGAAATCATACACACTTATGTTTATGAAACTTTTTTGATACTTCATCTTTAGGTACAGAAAAGTACTTTATTACCTTTATTGATGACTTTTCACGTTATAGTTTTGTTTATTTGTTTAAAGAAAAGTCTCAAGCAGTGAATGCTCTTGAGATTTTTTGTTACTAAAGTTGAAAGAAAATTAGACAAAAATGTGAAAATCATAAGGTCCGATAGAGGTGGTGAATATTATAGGAAACATAATGAAACAAGATAATGTCCTGGTCCATTTGTAAAGTTCCTCGAGAAAGTGGCATATGTGTATAGTATACTATATCAAGCACACCTCAACAAAATGGTGTGGTAGAAATGCTCAATCGGACACTGATGGATATCGTTAGGAGTATGATGAGTAATTCACCTTTACCCAAATTTTTGTGGATGTAAGCTTTTAAAAACCGCTTTATACTTACTTAATAGGGTTCCTAGTAAGGAAGTTCCAAAGACACCTATTGAACTATGGACTGGAAGGAAACCTAGTCTGAGACACCTGCATGTTTGGGGTTGTCCAGTTGAAGCAAGAATTTATAATCCACATGAAAAGAAATTGGATTCTCGAACGATCAGTGGTTACCTTATTGGTTATCCTGAGAAATCCAAAGGGTACATCATTTATTGTCCTAATTGTCCGAGAATTATAGAAACCGGGAATGCTAGATTCATAGAGAAAGGTGAAGTTAGTGGGAGTACTGAAAAACAAAGTGTGGACATTCAAGAGATAAGGGTAAATGCTCCTTTATCAATAAATGTTCCTATGTCCACACTCACTCAAAATGTTGTTCCTAATGACTTGAACAACATTCGAGTAATGACATACCCCATGAAGTAACTAACTCACAAATACCTGAGGCAAATGAACCACAAGGAATTCAATTAAGAAGATCTCATAGAGAAAGAAGATCTGCAATTTCAGATGATTTTGTGGTATATTTGCAAGAGTGTGATTTCGATATCGGAATCAATAATGATCCAGTTTCATATGAAGAAGCCATATCTTGTGTTGAGTCTGATAAATGGAAAGATTCCATGAAAGAAGAGTATAACTCGTTAATACAGAATGAAGTCTTTGATCTTGTTGAGTTACCAGAAGGTTGTACACGAGTCAAGTGTAAATGGGTCTACAAGACCAAGCGTGACTCGAATGGTAACATCGAAAGATATAAATCCAAACTAGTAGCTAAGGGTTGTACTCAGAAAGACGGGATTGATTATACAGAGATATTTTCACATGTCTCAAAGAAAGACTCATTGAGGACTATTATAGCTTTGGTGGCTCAGTATGATCTAGAGTTACACCAAATGGATGTAATAATAGCCTTTCTTAATGGAGATCTTAAGGAAGAAATTTATATAGATCAACCTAAAGGTTTCTCGACTGACGGGAAAGGTCACTTAGTGTGTGAGCTTAAGAAGTCAATATATGGACTTAAACAAACTTAATTTTCGACAATGGTATATTAAGTTTAATGATACCATCATGTCTTTTGGTTTTGAAGAAAATACCGTTGATCGGTGTATATACCAGAAGATCAGTGGGAGCAAGTTTATCTTCCAAGTCCTATATGTTGATGACATTTTACTTGCTGCTAATGATTTAGGCATCTTACGTGAGACTAAATATTATATCTCTAGAAATTTTGATATGAAAGATATGGGAGAGACATCCTATGTGATTGGAATTGAAATATTCCGTAGGACTATCCCAAAAAGGGTACATCGAAAGAATTCTAGAGAGATTTCATATGGATAAATGTTCTCCTGAAATTGTTCCAATTCATAAAGGAGATAAATTTAATCCCAATCAATGCCCAAAGAATAATGTTAAAAGTAAGGCAATGGAATCCATCCATATGCGTATGTTGTAGGCAGTTTGAATTATGTTCAAACATGTACGATATCGTATATTAGCTTCGTTTGGCTATACAGATAGTAGAAAGTCTTCGTTTGGATGTATATATATATTAGGCAGTTTGGCTAATATATCATATATTAGGCGGTTTGGATGTACAGATAGTAGAAAGTCTTTGTTTGGCTATATATATATATGCTTGCTAAAGGAGCAATATCTTGGAAGAGTGCCAAAGAAACTGTCATTGTGTCATTCACTATGGAAGTTGAATTTGTGGCATGTTTAGAAGCCACAATTCAAGGATTTTGGCTACGAAATTTTATTTCAGGACTTGCGGTTGTCGACACCATTAGCAAGCCGCTGAAAATTTATTATGATAATGTCGTAGCAATTTTCTTCTCCAAGAACGACAAATACTCTCAAAGTGCCAAAGCATATGAAGTTAAAGTATTTGGCCGTTAAGGAGGAAGTTCATAAACAAAGAGGGTCTATTTAGAACATTAGTACCAATTTAATGATTGCACACCCTTTGACGAAAGGGTTACAACCGAAATTTTTTAAAGAACATGTTCAAAGAATGGGTCTAATGTATTATGATAAATATTTGATACTCTGAGCTCCCTTATGTGTTTCTGACTTATAATGTTAATTTCCTGTTAATTATGTACGTACATTATGACTACTTAATTTGTAACAGGAAAGTCTTTCGAGACATTATGGAGGACCATAATAAAAAATTAATGTTTACATCTTGTATGGTAAATTACAAGTGTTGTAGTATATGAAAGGAAGTATACTAAATGATTTGTATACAACCGCTATAACTCACATTTGTTGGTTTATCATATATTTGTAATTATGATGATATCAGTAAAGGTCTATTTTAATGCACGCTTAATGTTTACATTATTAAATATGATGATCTATTTATCAGGCCAAGTGGGAGAATGTAAGATAATTATGTGACCACAATTAAAATGCTTCATTGAGATAATTATCTCCACATTAAGAGATAAATATGACTTAATAAATGAAGATAAACATTTAATAAGTCAACAGATCTAGGCCATTGATCTGGTTACTTGATGGACGTACCAGATCAACTGGCCATTGAGGATAAACCTTGAGTTGATCCTCTCCCTGCCTATATAAAGAGGAGATGCCTACAGATCTATAGAATAACACAACCTAGATCTTCACCATCACCTAAAGCTACATCTCCTAGAAAGTGAGGAAAGGGAAAGAAATCAACTCCGGCGAAGTGATCGACGATTGAAGTTCTAATGACGAATTCATCAAATTCGAGTACGTCTTTTTTATTGCTTTTAAATTAGTAAAAGCATGAGTTGTAAGGTCCTAAGCTTATTATTATGATTTGATCCTTAAAACTTCTTACAACATTATTGAACGTTACCAATGTTCTTTTGTAAAAAAAATTATAGATATGACAAAAATTATGCCCTAGGGACAATACAACAAGGCTCTTTTCTTGTTACTAGACAAAAATTATACTAATATGTAACGGTAGTACAAGTCCGAAAAACTACCGAAATGCCTTCGATTTATCCTAAGATTTAAACATCTCCTTTGTTTCCACCCGACACCTCTCACCTCGTGTTCTAACCACGACAACAAAATGTAGGACAACATAAATATCTCTTATTAAGAACCATCAATTTTAATGCCTAATTTTGGTCTCAAAACGAGTGAGATATATTATTAGGTTATTTTCCTTCCAACAAAACCAATGTTTGATTAATAAAATCTTTCTAGCTAATTCTTATAATTGTCAAGAAGGTATGTATTTGCCTTAAAAAATGTTATACTCGGAATTCCAATCCTCAATTTTTTATTTTTTTATTGATTTTTTTTAGAAATTTATTTATAAGGAGGGACTTAATCATATAAAAATAAACTTTTAGATTTTTTTTCTGCAAAATTTCTTATTCTAGATTATATATAAGTCGCGACTGACATGCCAGGGATGACTTGCATAAGAGAGGAGGAGTTCGCACTTCAAGGAGGTGTAACTATCGAGGTAGGATTTTCAAGTTGGATGATGGTGGTGTCGTTGTCATGTGCAGGGGTGGCCAGCACACCATTGCCACAAGCAACATCGATATTCGTCTCGTCGCTGTCTAGTGCGGTGATAGGGTTCATCATCGCGGGTGCACCCTCCTCGGGTATTGGGATATATGTGTTGCATGCAAAATAAAAGCTTCCAATGTAATCAGTGTAAAAATTTATTATCCTAGGCAATAAACTCAAAAAATTCGAAGAAATGGTTAGAAAAATTAAAAAATTGTTAAAAACAAAGGAATGAGAATAGGAAGAAACTCACAAGACCAAGTGAATAATAGATACACGGGCTTCGTCATCCCACGACGACAAAAATTCACCATCCTTATTCTTCTTAAAAAGTAGCCAAGGAAGGTTTAAAAATCTCAAAATTTATAATAAATTCATTCCACAGTTGTCTTTATTGCTAGAGGTACATGACTTATTCTTTTAAAAAAATACTAAAAAATAAAAATAATTTATGCAATTATGACCGATAGAGGGTCAAGTTCTGGACGGGACGAGTTGTTGTAAGAGTTGGCAGGATTTTGTAAAGGTTGAGAGATGTTTGGACGAATTGTTGTGAGAGTGGGCGGGTTGTTCTCGATTGTCGCAGAATATCATTTTTTGATTAAACTTATGTCATGAGATGTTAGAAGCTTTCTTGTGATGTTATAACCACCGACAGGGTGTTTTCAATTTTTCCACGAGACCTTGACTTATCATTTTCTGGGTTAGACTTATGTCCCAAAATGTTAGAAGCTAAGCGAGATGTTTTTAAAATCGGACAAGTTGTTTTGGCAAGTCAAGGAATGTTGACTTAGCCATTTAAAATATAGGAACAATTTTGTCCAAAATACAATTCTCTTTATCATTTTTGTTAAGCTTATATTAGAGATCATTTTTTAAGGGAAAATGTACAAAAATGCCCCTAATATTTTCTCACGGGTACTAGAATGCTTCTAAGATTTTTTTTAAATAAAAAATACCCCTTACATTATGTAATTGGGTACAAAAATACCCCTATAGGTAAACGACATTAATGGAGGGATAACAGAGCTGACGTGGCTGATGATTAGGACTGATGACGTGGACACGTGGTGCGCATGTAGGCCAAGACATTTTCTCATAAGTACTAAAATGCCCCTAACATTTTCTCATGGGTACTAAAATACCCCTAACGTTTGCTCACAAGTACTAAAATACTCCTAACGTTTGCTCACAGATACTAAAATATCTCTAATGTTTGTTTAGGAGCTAAAATACCCCTGAGGTTATTGGAAATGGTACAAAAATGACACCAAGCTAACTTTTGTTAGGTGAGACTTAACGGAGATGTCATGGATGTTGACAAATATGTTGACTTTACACGTGGCGCACATGCAGAGAGCAACTTGCCATGCAAGTGACACGTAAGATGCAACGTAGGGGTGAGCAAAAAAATCAAAAATTTGGTTAATAGAAAAATTGGTCCAAAATAGAATCGAATTTTTCGGTTAACTAATCCAATGATTTCAGTTTCAGTTTTTATTTTCTAAGTTTTCGGTTTTCGATTTCGATTTCAGTTTCAACTTTGTTATCCCTCCATTTACAAAAGTCGAATTTTTTTGGTTAACCGATCCAACGGTTTCAGTTTTAATTGTTATCGTCTAAATTTTCGATTTTGGTCAGCTTCGTTATTCCTCCATTAACGTCGTTATCCCTCCATTTACAAAAACTGAATTTTTCAATTTTTGTAAATGGAGGGATAACGAAGTTGACTAAAACCAAAATCAAAAACCAAAAATTTAGAAAATAAAAATTGAAACCGAAACAATCGGATCGGTTAACCGAAAAATTTAATTCGATTTTAGATCGGTTTTCCGATTAATCAAATTTTTAATTTTTTTGCTCACCCCTACGTTGCATCTTACGTGTCGCTTGCGTGGCAAGTTGCTCTCTACGTGTGCGTCACGTGTAAAGACAACATCTTTGTCAATATCCACGATATCTTCGTTAAGTCTCACATAACAAAAGTTAGTTTGATGTCATTTTTGTATCATTTTCAATAATCTCAGGAGTATTTTAGCTCCAAAATAAACGTTAGGGGCATTTTAGTACCAGTGAGAAAACGTCAGGGGCATTTTAGTACTTGTGAGAAAACGTCTTGGCCTGCATGAGCACCATGTGTCCACGTTATCAGTCTCAGTCATCAGTCACGTCAGCTTCATTATCCCTTCATTAATGTCGTTTACCTATAGGGGCATTTTTATACCCAATTCCATAACGTAAATGATATTTTTTATTCAAAAAAACCCTTAAGGGTATTTTAGTACATGTGAGAAAATATTAGTGATATTTTTGTACCTTTTAAAGACTTATCCGAAAAGGTCATATATATGAAAACTCGCTAATAAATAATACTTACTAAAAATGGTGACGTATATCGTACCAAACGTCCTTTCTTCAACTATCTACTATTTCAAAATGAAATAAAAATGATATTTTTAACCCCTTTCCAAATAAGTCATATATACTTTATTAATTTTGTATGTTATATGTTATTCAAAAGATATTGCTCGATTTAATTTTGTTAAAAAATATATTGGATTAGACTAAGACTATTGGGCTCGATCGGATTAGACCCAGCAGCGCCCCACCACTCATTTCGGGCCAAACCTAGCGGCTCCACCCAAGGGGCTCCGCCCAACTACACCATTGAATCAGATCTGTGCCAAACCAAGGAAGCTTTATCCGGGACCCCACCCGGTTATACAAGGATAACAACATCCTACATTATCAGGAGAGATATGCTATTACGAGCCTGCCATCTCCTGAATCAACCTCGACCCATTCTGGGCAATATCACCATGAGATTTTCGGATGGCATCATCATCTCCACCTGCAAAATATAGACACAGCGCGTCTCAGGTAACCCTAATTCCAATTTCCATTCCCTCTAATTCCTCCCCCACTGTTTAATTTATGAAGTTGCTTAGCTGGAATGTTAGAGGAGCCTCTAAACGCTCCATTAAGGATCGCATGAGTAATTTAATCAACTGTTATCATCCGCATGTTATTTCTGTTCAAGAGTCACATTTAAATTCTCAGGATGCCTTAGACTTTATCAAATGTCTTGGTAGAAGTTGGGTTGGAGTCTCTGCTCCTGTAGTAGGAGCTTCTGGAGGTTTAATTTTGGCATGGGACTCAAATCTTATTAGATGTCATATTCTTGTTATTCATATGCATCTCATTCATGCTATCATTGCTCTAAGCTTTGGAACTCCCTGCTTGATTGTGATTTTTTCTGTTATCCATGGTTTCTGATGGGAGATTTTAATGCAATTTTACATTCTATTGATAAATTTGGTGGATTGCCTTTTGTGGTTAACAAAGCAGTAAGAAACTTTCGTAATTTTGTTTATAATTCAGGCTTAATTGACCTTAAATACTCTGGTTCTAACTTTATGTGGTGTAATAATAGAAAAGATAATCATAGGATTTTGATTAGGCTAGATAGGGCTTTTGCCAACCTTGCCAACCTTGCCAACCTTCATTTTTATGGCAAGGCATCTGTCACACACTTAACTAGAACTGGGTCTGACCATTGCCCCCTTCTCCTTGATTTAAATCCTAAAGCTAATAGAGTCAAATCTTAAATGTTTCAAATTTCAGAACTTTTGGCCCTTGTACCCTGAGTCTCGCAATATCATTAGTAATACTTGGTCTAGGCCTTTACCCACCCCTCGTATCAATTCTTTTTTGAAGTTTTCTCTTAATCTTAAGTAATCTAGGTTTGAACTATTTGAATGGAATAAGAAAATCCTTGGCATACTTGAGGACAATCTCTCTTCCACCCAAATTCAGATATCTAACTTAGAGCTTATTGAATCCAACCACTCCTTATCCCCTGAGCAAGAGCTCACCCTTAGGTCTCTTTACAGTAAGGATATTGCCCTTGAAAGACAAATAGCCCTTAAATGGTGGGCTAAGGCCAAAATCAAATGGCTGGATGAGGGAGATAGGAACACAATCTATTTCCATAGAATAGTCACTTCTAAAAGAAGGTTCAACCACATTATCTCTGTTACAAATCATCTTGAGCAGACAGTGACCAAAGAATCTGATATCCTTAGTGCATTTTCTCATCACTATTCCTCTCTCTGGGCCCCCTTTAGGTCTAGATCCCCCAGCTATAGGATGGCTTGAGTTCAGTCAACTCCCTACACACCTTATTCCAAATCTTACCTCTCCCTTCCTTCAATTAGAAGTTTGGGATGTAATTAGGTCTCTTCCCAATGGCAAGAGCCCTGGATTGAATGAATTCACAGCTGAATTCTACAAATCCTACTGGCCAGCCATTTCTTCTTCCTTTCATGAGTGCTTAAGTCTATTTCACTCTAATTCTCATATTCTTCATGACTGGAATCAAACTTTAATCACTTTTATCCCTAAGGTAAAACAACCTAAGGCTGTTAAAGACTTCAGGCCCATCTCCCTCTGTAATCTTAATTATAGAATCCTAGTCAAGCTCTTAGCTAATAGATTGAAACCCCTCCTTCCTCTCCTAATATCTCCTGAACAAACTGTCTTCCTTAAGGGCAGGAACATTCAGGATAACATTATGATTGTAAATGAGGTGGCTCACTCTATCTTTGCCTCTAAGAGCAAAGAACCTTACATTCTAGTTAAACTAGATCTTGATAAAGCATTTGACAAGCTATCCTGGAAGGCAATCCATCATGTCCTTCATGCTTGTAACCGCCCCCCCCTCCCCCGCTCTTCATAAACTGGATAGAGTCTTGTATCACTTCCCCCAGTTTTGCATGTCTTGTTAATGGGCACACCTCCCCATTCTTTTTCTCTTCCAATGGTGTAAGATAAGGGGATCCCCTTTCCCCCTACCTTTACATTATGGTTGCCCAAACATTGACTAACCTTCTCAATAATGTTGTCCTCTCAAAGCACATTATCCCCTTCAAAATCAAGGATTCTTTCAAGATCTCACACATAATGTATGCTAATGATGTCTTGCTTGTTTTCAAGGCAATTGATAAGGGTCTTAAAGCTGTCAAGAAAATTTTAGATTTATATGACATCTTAATTGGGCAAGCAGTTAATCATCTAAAGTCTGAAATCTTATTTCCTAAGCATGCCTCCCCTTATATTAAGCAGAGGGTCTGCAATGCCCTTAACATGAAGCAAGGGAAGTTTCCCTTCAAATACCTTGGCTCAGTTATATATTTCACCTAGAAGAGACCCCTCTAATGCTTCTGATTATGTATTGGAGAATATCCAAAACAGAATTGGAAGCTGGCAAAGTAACTATATTTCTCAAGCCGGGAGGCTTGTTCTTGTTAATTCAGTCCTAAATTCCATTCCTGTGCACTCTCTCTCTCTTGGATAACCAAGAAGTTTATGTTGGCCTAAGGTTTTTTACCTTGGTCTTAATCTCGGTTTTGATGATAACAAATATGGAACTAATGATTTATTGAGAAATATTTTCAGGTTTCATATCGATTAGCTCTTGGTGTCCTCAAATTAGAAATATTAAAGAAATCGGAAAATCGAAAGGACATTGACCGTCGCGTTCGGGTTCGTCGTGGAAAACTCTCAAAGTTCGATGTATGCACTAAAGAACACATGGAAAGCTCACCAAGGTGTTGCACGTTGAAGGGCGGAACTCGAAAACGAAGCGCGCAAGAAGAAGACTGGAAAAATCAAGTTCAGCCTAGGTTCGATCGATCGGTTGATCGACCGAATAGTGTTAAAAAATTGGCAGTAACCAATTCGTTCGACTGGTCGGTCGACCGAATAGTGTTAAAAAATTGGTAGTAGCCAATTCGGTCGACTGGTCGGTCGACCGAAGATGGTTAAAAATGGACAGTGGCTACTTCGGTTGATCGGGCGGTCGACCGACCGAGGCCAAAAACTGGCAGTGCTTGCGTCGGTCGACCGGAAAGCAGAGAAGCAGATTCGTGACTCAGTTGGTCGACCCTCCGGCAAAAGCAAGAATTGCCGACGATCAATCGGCAAGCGATCGAACGACGTCCAACGGGCGAAAAAACGCCCTTTGAGGAGCCGTTCGGTTGAGGGGTTATAAATACCCCTCTCCTAACTTCTTTAATTCTCCTTAACAACTAATACAAGCTTAAAGAAGTGAGATTTGTGCCTTCTAGAGATCGATTGCTTACGCTCGGTTCTTCCATCAATATTTTCTCAAGCGCTCATTCTTCCTCAACTCGGGCTTCGATTCGAGCTCAACGACTTGGCGAGTTGAAGGCTTGAAGGCTTGGAAAAGTGATTTGGTTCTTGGTTTTATTCTTTAGCTCTTTTCATTGTAATCTTTATTATTATTTGAACTTGTTTAATTATTGGATTTGAGTTTGTGTAAGACCTAGAGTGTAGATCTTGAAATAGGGTGGTTGCCTTTGTGTTTGAGGCTTAATTCCACCGGTGTAAACTTGGTTTACTAGGATTAGTTGAGATGTCCCTTAGGTTGAGGTGGAAGAGTGCTCTCGGTAAGAAGGCAAAGACTTTCGGGTGTGGAAGTGCCTTAGGTTGAGAGTGAGACTCTTCGAGTCAAAGTCATCTTTGTAAGGGAAACAATTTAATCTAGTAAACTAAGTTTGAAAATCCTAAGCGGGGTGATTAGGTAGTGGAGTAGGCATTGGGGCCGAACCACTATAAATTCTTGTGTTTGCTTTGATATCTTATTTATATTACTTACTTTATCATTTATCGCTTCCGCATTTAGTCACTCAACTTGTAATTTGCCTAAGTAACCAAAGAAATGATTAGAATCGGATTTAGATAAATTGATTAGTAAACACACTATTCACCCTCCCTCTAGTGTGCTATTTCACCCAACAATTTATTGATGCTATCAATTCCAAATTAAGCATTTCATCTGGTCCTCCAAGGATAACAATAAGGGAATGCATCTAATCAAATGGGATACTATTACTCTTCCCAAGAATCTGGGTGGTCTTGGTATTGAAGACTTGCATTATAAAGTTCATGTCTTACAAGTTAAAAGGATACACTCTTATCCGTCCAATAGCAACACCATTTGGGTTAATTTAGTGAGAAATAAGTATCCCTTAATCTCTCAATCATTTGTTGAAATGCCTAAGCACTGTGTTGGGACTTGGAAACTTTTTATTTCTGCTTTTTTGGAAGTTAGATTTGGGTTCAAAAGGTTAATAAATTCAGGTACTACTACTAGCATCATGAACGACTATCGGTGTATGGATATTCTTTTGAACTGCAAACCTACATTTTTTAAATATGAATGTGATGAATGCTACTCTTTGTGATGCTACTATTAGTTCCCTCATTTCCAATAATTCTTGGAATGACTCTGTGGGTAATGTCTACTTTCATCCTACTCTATGGGAATCCATTAAAAATACCCGGTTGTCATCCCCCTATGATGATTCCTGGGTATGGGACTTAGAGGCTAATGGGTCTGTTACCACAGGTGTAGCCTATTCCTTCTTAAGAAGTCGTGACCTTAAGGCTAATAGCACCACAGTTCCCTAGTCTGATTTATGGCAATTAAAACTACCACCTCAAATCTTTATCTTCCTCTGGAAACACTTACATGGTAGGTTGCCTACCCGAGCATATATTTTTCGCATCGGCATTATTAGCTCTCCCAATTGTCCACTGTGTCAACTTCCAAATGCCCCTGAGACAACCAAGCATCTATTCCTTGACTGCCCATTCACTTCCAATGTTTGGTCTCTTCTTCACTCAAGAATTGGTCTCAATCTTATTGATAGATCTTCTTGGATTAATGGTGGCTGGTTGAACTTGCCAATGAATCGGACTGGGTCTCTCACTATTCAGACCCTTATAGCCATCGCCTTTTGGTTCACCTGGCACTCTAGGAATGAACAGGATCACCTCGTCAAGCAACATTCCCATAACAACCTTATGATGAAAATTCTTGCTTTCTCAAGCAGAATCTTTAATACCCGGGACCCTAAGGGTCCAAACTATTCCAAGACTCTTATGACAACTCAAATCAAATGGATTCCCCAGAGGTGGATACTTTTAAAATCAATTGTAATGGCTCTTGGTATAATTTGTATGCAAGATCTGGCTTCATTGTGCGTGACAACCTGGGCAAATGTGTATATGTTGCTTGTAATTATTTGAAGAACATCCACTCTTCTGCCTTATCAGAAGCTTGCACCATTCTTAATGCTCTGCAATTTGCCTCTTCTCAAGGGTACCAAAATGTGGTTATTGAAACAGATTCAAAGTTGCTCTACCAAGCAATACTGAAACAATGTGAGGCTCCCCTAGATTGGTTTCTATTGTAAATAGGATTCAATACTTAAGTGGAATGCACCGTCATTGTAATTTCTCTTTTTGCTTTCGTGATTGTAATAAAGCAGCCCATTGGGCTGCAAATCGAGCTCGTTGTCTGAAGGAGTCCACTGTTTGGACTTCGGACAGGCCTCTGGAACTCAACTCTCTGCTGTACTTGGACTACCCAAGTCATTCTTATCAATAATCTAATTTACCCTTTTGGTAAAAAAAAAATTTCCATTACCTTCACCTTGGAATCCCATTGACTTGCCCCCAACCCCAGCCCTCAAGTAGGAACATATATTTTTTGTAATATTTATATATTTTTTAATTTTTCAAAAAATATATATTAAATATGACGTAGAAAATAAATTACACATGTACGAATGAGGTGTCGACACGTGGTGCTGATATGGAATTTCGTTAAAAAATTAACGAAGAGATGACGACATGTGACTTTGCTAGTTTTCAATAATCTCTGGAATTTTTTTTGCATGCTTTTTAAAGTTTGAGGTTTTTTGCTATTTAGGTCAAAGTTCGGGTTCTTTACCCTTTACGCTATACATAAATTTATAAATATATTTTACTATGTATATATATTTAATAAATTGGGAAGTAATTTATTTATTTTTAAAAAATTAAAATATTCCATTATATTGATCATGGCATGATTGCTATCGGCCCATATGCAGAAAGTACGGTTCATTAATGGTCCGGTTTAAAGTCCGGATTAAACCGGCCTGGCCCACGGCAATTAGAGGGCAAATAGAGGTCATGCAATTGAGCAAAGTTAGTATCGCGGTGTTGCGGACGGAGACCAGAGAGATGGCGAAGGGTTCTCGTCGTGCTCGATCTCTGGCACTCTTCTTTCTCTTCACTCTCCACCTGATTTCGATCGCCGCCGGATTCCAATCCGATGAGTTGCTGCAGGACGACGAGGAGTTCGGGCTCGAGGGCGGCCGGCCGGCCGCAGATCCTGAGCTGTCGAGCCTCGCCCGCCCCGCGATCCGCCGAAGACCGGACCTTGATCTGCCCTCCGGTTCGTCCGATTCGAAGTCGATCCAGTTCTCTCTGGAGCATCAGTTGGGAAGCTCTGGGTTCTTGCTGGCTGGAACTTTTACGGCCCGCCTCAAGTCTTGGAGCAATGGAGGACAGGTCGCCTTAGACCACTCTCCTATTTCCTTTGGATCTACTTCTGCAATAATTTAGTGATATTTTTCTTCAAGCTACTCCTTTTTGTCAATTGATTTCCCGTTGAACAAAAAATCTGTTTTTACCCTGTTTAGGGTAGGGAATTGGATTGTTTAGAGCTTATTGATTGATTTCATCAGTATTTAATTTCTTGAATTTATAACGTTTGATTTGTTATAAATAGATAGTTGTCTTGGGTTGGTTTTCTCCGTAGCTCCTTTGTTGACATTGGATTTGATTACAGACTCTAACCAAGCTGCGGTTCTCAAGGAATACACTAACAGAAGAAGAAAAAGGAGCTTTTGAAGTAATTTATTTTCTTAAACTGTATCCTTTTTCCGTGTTATGACAATTGATTGAGTGATAAAATTGACTTGCGAAGCTGTTAAATTTTGTTTGCTGCAGAGGCTATTGAAAGAAGATGGCTATTATACGATAAGAGTACCATCAAATGTGTTGAATCCCCCTGGAAAAGATTATGTTATTTCATCAGTGAGAGCTGTAAGTTGGCATTACTTTATTTGCTGATCTTTCTGCTGAATAGACCTTAGATGCAGTGACAACCTACAAATTATAACTTAAGGGGCATTTTCATTTATTTACATTAAAAAGTAAATAAATTAGAGGGGGAATAGATAAAAAAACATGGAGAACTAGTTCTATATGGGGGGCAGTTATCTCACCCACACCCCATCTTTGTCCATGAATTCTTCTTGGATGTTTGATCTTGTTTGTTACTTTGTTGTTCACTTTCTGTTCCAATTTGTCACAATTAACATCAATTTTCTTTTTAGCTGGCTACAAGAATATTAAAGAAACACAATGGAAAAACTATCTTCCCTTGTCATTAAGAAAAAATGACTGAATTTAGTTACTTTCCAGTACTACACAAAAATAAAAGGTTTTTGATTAAAATATACATTGTCAAATAGAAAGATACATGTGAAGCCATGATCAACAAAAAGAAATTGACATAAGACCACCAGAATAAATTCCATTTTAATTCATAAGCAGCATTTTGATTTTTCCAGTAAGAAGTTATTGAATCCAGATGTGTTTGAGATGAATATCTGACTGAAACGAGATCTGTTTCTTTGATTCTTTTTTGTCTGATTATAGTGTATGTATAACTAGGTCGACTTTCAGTTTTCTTGTTATGTCTCTCTGTTGGGTATATATGTAAGGACTTGACTAGTAGAGTCAACTTGGTTAATGCCTGTTTGGGTTCCAGCATATAGTGTAAATGTCTATGGACTTGGCTAGCAGTATCTAATTGGACTTCCGACATGTTTTAACAGAATATAGGTTTTCAGCTTAGTTCTACAATGGTGCTTAAATGAGAATCAGATCACGAAGGCGCTTCCTTTTAAGGAATTGAAGATACATTTCAGAATTTATTTAGGATATAAATGACATATGTAGGTTGCAAAATTTCATATACACTTAGTTACAAATTTAAACTTCAACTCTTCTATGAGATTTGTGGTTCCATGGTTCCACTAAGGATTACATTTCTTTTTTTTCTATCTAAGATGCCTTATTGATGTTTTATCTGGCATGCATAATCTTTTATTAGTAATCGTCCATTGGTTTATTTACTTCTTTATATCAAATCATCATCATACTTTAAGGACTGTGGCATGGCCTAGGTTAGGGTTGGACCTTCCATATGAGTAATCTATTGCCTTATCATATTTATCATTTTTTAGGAACATATCTGTTGTCTATGCTAGTTTGTGGAGATATGATAAATTCTGGAGAAGATCAATTTTTATGTGTCATATCATATCCATTCATTCCTCATCAGGTCTGTATATTGTCTAGCAAATAAAGGGATCATTCTGAAGGATGTCACTATGATTGTGCTTATCCTGTTAAATGTTGTGGATGGATCTGATTTTGCGAAGTACTTTAGCTCAAAGATTGTTTGTTTCTCTAACTTCAAACTTCTTGTTTCAGAGGTGTATTCCTCGGGAGAGTTTGGACGAACATTTTACTATTCATACGGTAATCACCTCCTCTAATTTAATATATAGCAATTTTTCTAAATCATTATGTTTTCTATTTCTCTGAAGTCTGAACTTCATGAACTGAAACTTAACCAAGCTACACCCTATCCTGTGTTCTTATGCTTTGATAAGTTTTGAGTTATTTAGGCCTGTTTGGTGTCTGATGCATTTAGGAGAGGGTGCCTCAGCAATATAGTAAGGTTGATCATGGATATAGTTCTTTTTGCTTTAAGGGATAATATTGCTCAACTCTTTCAGAATCCCCGTTGGTAGAATCATTGTTCATGGGTTTTTTGAGAGTGGTGACCAGCTAGTACTAGTGTGACTTGAAAATTAACATTTAGCTTGGATCTGGTAGTGAAGAAAAAATAATACTTACTCATTTTGTAAAACAAGATATATAGAATAACCAAACCCGCAAAGTTAGGAAGTATGCGTTCTAATACTTAAGTTCCCTGTACAAGTACAAAGTTCCTTGTAGAAGTATAAGTTTTAATGTTCAAGTCTAGCAAAAAAATACTTACAAGAAGTGCTTGTAAGTTGTAACTAAAAAACTCAATTTGTATGTTCTTATTTGCTCTGTGAACCATGCAGTGGAGAGTAGTGTAGCACGTCCCATCTGATCTCCAAAATCAGTGATGACATCAATAAAGGATAGTAGTCTTGAAAACAAATGGTTGTCATGACTTTTTAGCATCCTCATGATTCTCTTCTACATAGCATAGGATCATATGCAAAGATGGAGGTTAAATCCTCGTTTGCTGCCCTTTACATAGCATATGATGTGTGAAGTTTGGAAGTATTATAACTCTTCCATCAACTACCAATGAGAATTTACTTCCTACCACCTTGAAATTTAACTCTATTTCTGTCTCTCCATTCGCTCAAAATGTTTTCCAGATGAGCCTCAGACCATTTGGTTACCATACCATGACAATGTAGGAAGAACATCTAAGTTCTGCAACTTTTAACAGTAAATTCAGAATACATTCTAGATATCAACAATGCCACACTATGGTTCATAATAATTTTACAAGTGTTGTTTTATTCAAAAATTCTATCATCCACTTGGATCCTTCACAGTTACAAAATTATTGGTAAATCACTTGATTTAAGAGTCAAGTTCAAGCTATGAACAATACACTGGTCCAAAACATGCAAGGTAGTTTAGCTTTGACACCTAAACCCAACAACTTCTAGTTTGTTGCATTATTCAACACAATTTGGACTATTAACCTTATTATGATAATTAAAAGAAAGAGGTTGGCCTAGTGCATGAGGTTTGTGCCGATGGAGAATCTGGGGAGGAATGACTATATAATTTGCATCTTATCCTTGTATGTTGTAACCTTATGGTTGCACCAAGGCTCATCTTCTCTGCTTTCATACAGCAATAGTTATAATGCCAAATTGGCAAAAAAAATTTCCATTTCAACCACTTGGAAAACTAATAATATCTTATTTCGTATGGGTTTGTCTATTTTATCATCAGAAGGATCAAATCAAGCTATCTATTTTTCATTTGGAAAGTGTTTGCTGTTTTCTAACTAATTGTTTCTTGACAATTTTACTTGAATCCTAAATGATTAGTATATCATATACTTCAAACATTCCTTCTACAGGATGGTGTGAACATTTTGGCAGTGAACTATGGTTCTGCTGGAGCTTGTCATTATCCACGATTGCTCAGAATTGTAAGCTCCCACATAATGTACTTTTCATAGTTCTTTAGTGCTCTGTTGTTAGTATCGTGCGATTCACGATTCGAATCGCACTATTCGATTCGATCCGGCGTCCCAGCGATTCAAAAACCAGATCGAATCGTTTTGGATGCTGAATCGTATAAGAATAGCCTGAATCACAGCGATTCAGACTCGCGATTCTGAATCTGCGATTCAGGCGATTTGGATGTGCGATTCGCAGATGCCTTCACTGGGGCGATTTCACGCGGCGACGCTTCCTCTGTTGTGACTTCACAGACGCACGTGTGAAACACGAGCTTCCTTTCTCCAATCCCCCTCACCCGACGCGGCGACTTCATGTGAGAGGCGACTTCTGCAATCACGACGCTGACGCTGACAAGTCGCTGCAATCGGGCTTCTGCAATCCCTCTTCTCCCGACGCCGCCACTTCACGCGCAATCGCGATTCGCGGCTTTTGCCGATTTCTGCAATCGGCTTCTTCACTGCAATCGCGATCGCGACGAGTCGCTGCAATCGGGCTTCTGCAATCCCCCTTATCCCGACGCCGCCACTTCACGCGCAATCGCGATTCGCGGCTTCTGCCAATTTCTGCAATCGGCTTCTTCACTGCAATCCTGCTTCTTCTTCCTATTTAATAGTATTCTACTTCCTATTATTTACTCACTGTTGGTTAACTTAGGTTCTAATATCCTATTATTATTCACTGTTGGTTAACTTAGGTTCTTATTTTCTATTTCCTATTATTCACTGTTGGTTCTTAACTTATTTTCCTATTTTCTATTTCCTATTAGGTTCTTAACTTATTCACTGGTCGTTCTTATTTTCTATGAGTTTACTTAAAACTAGTGACTTAGGATGGTATTTTGGTACTAGTGGATGGATTTGATTTATAATGCTTTACTTTTTAAGTATTTTCTTTATGTTCTATGTATATAATTTTGGTATTTAGGCATTTTATGAATATGATTCTGTATCGTACGATACGAAACGATACACGATTCACGATTCGAAATTTGATCAAACGATTCGCGATACGATTCACGATTCGACAACTATGAGTTTAGTTCTTTATGGTCCAATTACAGTTGGTTCTACAACAGAAATTCCTAGGTTTGAGGAACTGTAGTATACCGGGCTGCACCCTCAACCAGACTGAATCTGTTGCAAATAGGTTTCAGATCAAGGGTGAACTATCTGGTTCACCTCAAAATGTGGTTTTATTTGTTTATTTATTGTTTTTAATTTATGATTTCTAATTGATTTTTATGGGTATTTGGTTTAATTGTTGGTCCAATTTGATAGGCTTTGAAATTTTTTGTGTATCAGACGTGGGCACGATATATCACGTAGCACAAAATTGTTATTTTGTAATGGATCATTTTTTGTGTTTGAAAGTTTTAGATTAGATTTGAGGAGTTTTTTCACGAGTTAAAATTTATTCTGAACTAAAAATATCTTGAATGATTTAATTATACAATATTTATATATTTAATATATAAACTCTTATAAAAAAATAGATTGTCTTGCTTTGATAAAAAATAAAAGATATATAATTAGCTAGTTAAAAGATAACATTTTATTTATCAGTTTGGCTAGTTCAGTTCGCTGAACCAACGAACCAAAACTGTCCCCCACTGGTTCGGTGATCATATTCCATTTTTAAATCTTGATCAATTTTGTCATATGAGCTAGATATTGTAGCCATCATTTGTCTTACATAGAGCAGATTGCTCAAGCACGAAATTGGAGGTAGATTGTTGCTAATCCTGGAATGTGAAAAAAATGGGCGGGTTGGGGTGTGGAATTTCTTTGAATCATTAGTCAGAGTGAAATACATTTGATATGGATTATTGAACATATCTAGGCTGTATTTGTTTCAATGAAAATGACTTTCAGGATTCCCCCCCTACTTTTGTGGTGTTCAATAAGAAAAAAAGGAACAGTGTTAAAGGGAATAACAACTTCTTTTCCAAAGCGGAAGTCATTTTCTGCCACTTGGTTACCTAGCCGTGAATGCCTAATCCATCACTGCTCATGAACATGCCACCTAACCAGGTTTCCTCCAATTGGTACAATTTTGTTTTTCTTTCATTTTGAAAGAATGAGAGAGATTACAGAATACCTTTGATATGGATATGTATGTCTACATATGGCATATGTGTATATGTAAGAATGTGAATGCAAGGTTACTTAAGATATTGGCCGCTGGCAAACCAAAACAAATGGAACCGTCCGTAAATGTATATAAGTAACTGTGGGCTTTGGAAGGATGTACTAAAATTTTCAGTATTCTGTTTGGATGATTTTAGTTAAAAACTATATTCACTTGCATCTCTTTGTGGATTTCAGCCTGCCAAATGGTCCTTCAATTCATATACAGTTCTGAAGAATAGTGAACAAGCTCCAAGGTAAATCTAAGCATAAAGAATTTCTCAGAGTATTAACTGGTATTAGTCTTGGTTGAATGCACTAGTTTTTTCATTCTTTAATGCAGAATTTCCTGAGTTATATCTAGATTCTAGAGATTAACTTTTCTCATGTTTCCGGTATATACTGTCGATATGTTTTATTGAATTCTTTCAAAGTGTCAACAAGTTAATCAATGCTATTGTATACATAATATCATATTGCAATATTTAATACCTGCAGAACTCCAACATTTGCTGAAGAACTGCTTGCTGTAGATGTTGGAACTGAAGGTGTGCAGCCACCAGAAAGATCTTTCTGGGCTAAATATGTGAGTACCTTATGATTTTATTTTCTTGACCTCCATCCATGCTTTGTTAAAAGAACTATCTGCTTGTTGATTGTTTATCGAATTGCTTGTTATTAATAAGAAATAATTGGATTAAATAGAAAGTATCTAACTGTTTGAATCATTTTTATTTTGTTTTGCTTGCAGTGGATGTATTTAATTCCTCTTGTGTTCATTGTGCTGAATGCTGTAACCCAAGCCATGAACATGCCCGAGGAACAAGCTGCGGGGCAATCCGCACAAGGGCAACAAGTTGCACAGCGGGCACCAAGTGCTAATGCTAGAAGAAGATGATAATTCAAAACATGAATCATAGTGATAGTATGTTACTTCTTTCTTTATTCAAAATTGTGGTAAAATTTCCTATGGTAAATTTTCCTAAGAAATCTGAGAACTGTTCTGTTAATGATGCCTCTCTATGGTTAATATTTAGAACTGAGTTCATAACACTTACAGTAAAAACCTGTTTCTTTAAATTTCCATTTGCATATCATTAATTCTACATTTTAATCTTTCAGGGTTGCTTGTGAAAGCAGGTGCCTTCCCAACTTCCCCTTTTGCATCCAAAACAAGAACCAAGTATTGTTCAACTTAGTCGCCAAGTGCTTGCAGCTTCTTCCTTAATCTGAAACTTGATTTACATAAATGATCGTTGCCTCCTTAGGACTTTTCGTGTACTTTTGCATCTGGAATCTCAATTAGAGGCTTATTCTTTGGAACTTCTTGATTCCAAGCAATTGTAATACACTAACAAACAAGTAGACATCCATGTTATTTAGTAGTGCGTTAATCACGCTGTGCTGAGCAAAGTGTTTAAAGAGGAAATTGCATGTTCAGCTGACTTTCTTGCATATCAATACGTTCATTATAAAAATAATATTTAACGTATTATTCAACTAAACTTATATATGGATTTAAATTTTGTTATACTAGTTTAATTAACAACTTTAAAACTGTATATGGTAGAAAATAATTATATATGGATTAAATTTTGTTATACTTGCATATAAATGCTATGTTAAGATTATAAAATATTTTTTTATGGTAGAAAAAAAAAATTCTATGACTTTTTATTCTTGTAATGATTAAAAAGATCATTAAAAATATATTACTAAAAGACATTTTAATCCAAAATTATATTAGCTAAGGGCATTTTTGTTTTATGGTATAAAGGAAGATACAATAAGGGATGAATTTAATCATTTAGAAGAAATTACGATTAGAAGAATATAAAATTAATATTATATTTAGTGTACGTTGAATTAAAAAAAAAATTATTTAATTTTTCTTATTATTTAATTCTGTGAAATAAATGGACCACAAGATTTTTAAATCATCAACCCACTAACTTTCATTTCATTTCATCAACCAATAAATACACATTGTTTGCCCTCGTGAGTGAAAATGATTATTATTTTAACCCACTAGCCCCTTATTAAACAAGATAAGTGCCCACAAGTCTAAACAAGAAAAAATACCATAAATACGATAAATACCTAGGGGTGTGCATGGGTACCGAGTAGACCCAAAACCAGTTATAACCTACTCGATCGAGTAGATTCCAGATAGACTCAAATTAAATTCTATTTTGTTTCGTTGTATGGAACATTGGTAGCCCTCGTGTTTTGCGTTATGAATAGCTGATGACGAAGAGGTGGAGCTTTTGCACTAGGCCAATAAGCTGGGAGTGGAACGAGCAAAGGAGGGCCACAACTTGCTCCAAGAACTAGAGACATAAAGGCATTCGACTCCGTGGATTGGTTGAGGTCGTTGAGGTTATGTGCAAGGAGAAGTTATTGCTCGAGTTGGAAGAATGCTTCATGATGTTGTTTAGTGGCAAAAAGAAGAGCAATTAACCAAAAAATATGCCAACACCAAGCCGTTAACTTTTGCCTCTAAAGAAGTGATAACGACTCTATTGGTGATGGCACACCCCTTGGCTATGATATGACTGTTGCCTTTTGAATTATTCTCGAAGATATATAGAGATGAACCATACATGTGAGAATGACAATGGATGAGAGGCTCAAATCAATTGTGCTAGTTACCATAGTGATAATCATAACGCAATATTTTGTAGTGTCCTCGGAATATCAATTTTATATTCTTCTATTTTCATTTTTTTCTAATCCATACAGTAAACAAACAATGGATATTAATGCATTTCTTATCTTATGAAACAAACATACCCTTAGTTATTAATGAAGATAAGGACAATAACTCCTGTAGCCACCACATCGAATTAGAGGTGGCAATGGGCCGTGCCAAGCACAGCTCGACAATTCAAGGGGTAGGCCTAGCCCGGGCCTGAGCCGGCCCGACACTTTTAAAAATTTAATAATAATAATATATATATATATTAAATTAATCAGGTTTGTCTTGACCAGACTCGAGCCAAGGTCTAGCTCGGTCAGGCTTGGGTCTGCCCCAGGTCTGACGCGCGTGAGCGCGTCAGACCTAGTCTTAACTGGGTCAGCACAGCACGCATGCTGTGCTCGGGCCAGCACGCATGCTGTGCTCGGGCCAGCACGGTGCGTGTGCCGTGCTTGGCAAGGCCCACATGCCCAGAGGGTGAGCCTAGCCCGCCCCTTGGGCCCAGACGGGCCGTGCCCGTGTCGCTTATAGGAGGGCCCGGCTCATTGACACCTCTACATCGAATGAGCCCACCGCGAGGCTGTCCAAGGCATACTCCATGACATCACTGCCTAGCGAGATTGTTATCACGTTTGCGCTATCATGGATGTCATTGTCAAAGGTCGAGAGGACATTCGCGTTAGAGCAAAGATCCCAACAACCAAATGTGATCGTCGAAGGTGCCCTGCCTCTTGCGATGCTATCATCATTGCTGTAGATGTGTCATGGACGAAGTTGCCGCCGGCCATGGTCAACATGTGGGTGTTGTAGCCCTCGTTGTCACAAGCAGAGATGCTGGTGTGACAACTAAAATGACATGACAACTAAGCTAATATGACAAATATATTATTTTATGTTTTTTTAGATCAACACGCCAATAACTTAATAAATTAATTCACCACTTACTAGTAAAAATGAGATAATAGATATCAATTTAAAAAAATTTATCTACAAATCAATCAAATGATTCACTATAATTGAAAATTTGGTCAAAGTTAAAAGATACATTTAGCTAATAATCATAATTGTTTTGTTAATATGATCCATGCACTAGACAAAATATTGGCCTCAATATTGGACATGCAAGTGCCAATTTTTAATTTTTATCACTCAAAATTGAGTAATAAGAATGATTTCTGCATAGATCTATGGAAAAAATGAAGTACTCTCATCCCATCAAAATCCATTAACTCTTTAACAAAACTCATCTATCTATGAAAATTAATTAAAAAGGAATCACTAAATTGATTAATAGGTTTATTTACACCAAATAAATATTTGATAAAATCCATACGTTAAAGATTGACTCAAATTAGATCCGAATCAAAACCAACGAGTCCAATCGAATTCAAATCGGAGTTTAATTTGATCAAAATATATTTAAACCGATTTGCTAATTTAATTGAACCGAATTCAATCAAAATTAATTATGATTTCGTAATCATGAACTTTGGAGTCCAGTCCATCATCTTTTCCAGTTACTCATGCAATATTGCAGCACAGAGATTAAAAATTAAGGCATGTTTTTGAAGTTGACCAGTCAATATGAAGGATTAAAGTATGTGATGATGTTTCACGTGATGCTTCAATTTATTGGCTTGTTGCAAGCGCATCACACGTGGGATTTTTTCTTCAGCCGCCATGTTTGACCACTTCTCACACAATTTTAATTGCGTTCTGCCGTAACAATGATTTCGATCCTTTGCACTAATTTCTCGGTCCAATTTCCTATTTATTTTGGTCAATTGTTTTGCAGCAGCCGTGTGATTAAATCGAATCGAACGCAGCAGATAATATTTTCCCACGTATTTTGGTCTAAATATGAGGATACGTCAGCTTCTTTTCATTATAAGAAGGGACCGAATACAAGGTTCAACATCATCCCACGCCAAGAAAAAAAAAAAAAAATCTCATGTGAGAGTTTTAAAGATTCAGAAAATTAAGAGTGTCGTTACAATTCTTTTCTAAGGAGTGCCTTCTCAGTTTCCGACATACAGCAGTAGGAATTTAATTTCAAGGCAGATTTTATAGAAATAATGTCTCTACTCCGTATCAATTTCAGGTTCAATTAATTTAAGATAGTTTGCTGTATTTTGAAAGAGATTTAGATCGTTGCACTCTTATTATAAAGTTCTTTTCTGGATTTAATAAAGTAGTCTCATCTTCTCTCCGTGGACGTAGGATTAGCACTCCGCCGAGTCCAAACCACGTTAACCCCCGTGTGTCTTTTGTTTTTCTGCAATATTATTATCGAATTTGGTTTTCTATTTTTCTCGCCGAGTTTGAATTTTATAGATCCAACATAAAATTATTCCAAATTTCCTAACATCATGCGACAGATGATGTGATAATAAATCTATCTTAGAGTACATCTGGAAAGATATACCTGTATTTTTACTTAAAAATTATATTTTACTTAAAATTTCAAACTACATAATTAGAAATAGATTTTGTTTTTTTAAAAAGATATCATTGCAAATTCAAACCTTTGTGCAATTTAACCGTAGTTTGCAAGGATTGATTTCACATATTGTCATGTTTTTAATATAGTGTCGTTTGGTTGATACAACTTTTCGTAGAAAGTTGTACTTCTCGTGAAGTTGTGTTTAATGATCTTATTTGGTTGACACATTCAAATGTAGAAAGTACAACTTTCGCAGAAAGTGTAATTTTTTGCAAAATACAGAAAGTAATTTATCCAAGGGGCTTAGGTAAATTGCAATTTCTATGTTGTATTTGAAAGAAAAAAAATAATTTTATCCTTATGTTTGCATTTAATGCTAGATTTATAATATATGTTATCAACATTATGAGATTAAATAATTCATGAATTCTTGACTCATTTATTTTCTTTTAATTTACTTTTAACAAAATATGTATTTTCATATTAACTTTAAATAAAAAGTAATTTTTTATATAATAAATTATATATTATATTAGTTAAAATATAATTTAATCATACTATTATATAATAAAAATACGTCATATTTCATGTATGTGTTAAAATATTAATTTTTGTACATATACTAATATATATATTAAAATATTAATTTATAAGAAGAGAAATATATTAATAATTTAATATATACTTCCTAGGAAGTACTTCATATCAACCAAACATATTTTGGATGAAAAATTACACTTCTTATCAATTAATTTTTTGTCAATCAAATATATTTTTAATACTTCCCAAAAAAATATGCATGAAAAATTAATTTATGAAAATTATATTTTTCCATAGGAAGTTCCTTCCTATGTCAATCAAAGGAGGCCTATATATTTTTTATGCCAAGATCAGATCAGGTAGTATAATCAAACATGTTGATTAAGAAAGGGTGGCCTAGTAAATGAATCCAATATGTTGACTAATACAGCAAAATACCAACAAAACCTTCCATGTTACCTACTGGCCCATAGTGGATTTTAGTCTGTCAGCAAATACCAAGCACTTAAAACCAAACCAAAACAGCCAATCAAAACCAGATTGGTCATAAACCAATCAAAGTAGATCAAGAACCAAATGAACTGAATTTAAATCAATAAAACCTGATTAAATATGGAACAATGACCAACCAAATCCAAGAATCAGTTTCCCAACTGATTCAAGCCTAATCTGGGATATACAGATTTCCCCACAATGAAAAAACTACAAGCGATCTTCCAACATGATGATGAGCCAACATGGCAACATCAAATAAGGTCCTAAATAGATGGATTGATCAAAGTGTCTCTTCCCGCTGGAGTTCTTTGTAAAATAAAATTAAGTGAACTAGGTTTTGTGGCATGGAAATGCAGCCACATGCAAAAAGATGCAATTTATAGACAGAAAATTGCGCTGGTTCTCCACTAATCATTCATTCCTGGGTAGTGCTGCTATCTGAAGTGCTATCCTTCTGGCTTTGAGAAGCGAACACCCTTGTTTTCACCTCAGTTGAGGATTGCTGCTGCTGTGGTTGCCCTTGATGCTGATGCTGAGAATGATGGATGTGAAGTTGCTGAAGTTGGTGAGCAGCCAAGAGAGATTGCATAGCATGATTTTGGTGATAGTATTGCTGGTTGACTCCAAAAGAGGATTGCGCATAGTTTACCATTTGACCACTGTTAGTAATTGCCTGTCCTGTTGCAATTTTCAGTCGCTGGACCTCCTCTCTTAGCGTATCATTCAATGCTGGATGGAGAAATCAATTAATTAGGTAATATATGTGTGAGGTACTCGTGCTGCAATCAAAGTAAATTTTGGATTCATCACACCACATATATGAAAAAGGATTTACTGACGTGAACCAAAAAACAAAATCTCTACAACTGAATTAGCTGCTACTCAAGGGAATGTTCATGTCGAGTAATGTTCGATTCATGAGGATATATGTTCCCCTCAGTGACAATTTGCATGTATATTTACTAATGTACCGGAGCATAATGATGAAGAAAATAGAAACTATCGTGCAAGCTATGCAACATGACTACACTCAAGGAATTTGTTTTACTGCTTATATTAGAAAACTACACAATTATCAAATAACTGCTCGAAAATCCTTACCATCCTGCAGGTGAACCTGCTGCTCCATGGTTTGTAGGCGCAGCTTCAATTCATTGTTTTCAGCAGTCAGACCAGTATTGTCTCTCTGTCATGGCAAACCAACAATAATTGGTTTTCAGTTAGTCCAAGAAACAATGCCCAGTTCATTGCCGCTAGAATTTAATAAGAACATCTACGCACAAATCATAAATCATTTCTATAGCCAATCCATGCAGTGCAATCTGTCTCTGTATCTTTTTCTATTTTTTTCTTTTCTTTCGAGAATGATGTCACTAGAATAAGTACGAGACTTATATATAAAAGAATTAGAAGTTCTTAGCTTGCTCCAGTAACCTGAGTTCTTCCACCTGATGATTCAAATCAAATTCTTCATTCAATTGGTAACAGTGTTTTTTTCTTCTCTACTTATCCATCCTGTGTAATATTTACTGTGATTATTGTTTTCTGATTCACTTGTCAAATACAGAAAAGCTTGGGGAAATTTTACATAGCGAGTTATGGTAAAGCTGAGAAAACTTCTAGATTCTTGAATGGATAATGAACTCCAAGAGACTAATTGATCATAGAATGTTATATGCCACAATGAAGTGCCCTAGAGAGGATGCAACTTTTTCTTCTCTCCTGGATAGAGTAGGGATTTGTTTTCTCATTCATCCAGTTCTATTTTTAATTCGGCTAAGTTCTTCCAACATAGATATAGATTGATGAACTTGGTAACATGACCTTGTAAAAACAAACAACTAATAGTAGCTTTCCTTTACAACTTAAAGGGAGCCCATACCTGTAACAATGTTAATTGAGCTGATAAGGTTGTTGCTTCTGTCTGCAGTGTTAGTATTTTTCGCTCAAGCTCTCCAATATAGCGCATCTTCCTTTCTTTTGACCTAGCAGCAGACTGCCTATTTGCCCAGATCCTATTAACATTTGACCAAAGTTTTTGTATAAGGTATTTGTCTGGATGAAATTGGAATGCAAGAACAGTACAATTGACATTCATATAAAGAATCATCTGGGAGTATTATCAACAAAGTAAAGTGATGCTTGTACAACGTATAAGTAGAACTGATGTTTCATTAGCTATATGACCTTAATCAAACCAGAAACAAAGTGATATGCATGAAAAAAATAAATAATAAAAAGACAGACTATACTTACAAATCTGTCATACTATGTCATGGATATCCCACTACCTAGTATCCTTTCCTTAAGTAAAATTGTTGTCATCCTGAAAAATCTTTACTCTGTCCTTTATCCTATGCCCGTGAAGAGGGATAGGTTCGAAGGTAAGATTGTCTCAAAATAATATTACTAATGAGTAATGACTATTTTGTAACAAAAACTAGGAAAGAGAACAGAAGTATATACAAAAATTGGCTGATAAAGAAAATAATGGGAGAAACACATTAGTACAAGTGTGCAACCAATCTGGAGCCTTTTAAACTAAAATAAGCAGTTTATCTGATGACAGCACAAGAAATGTCTAGCCAATGAACCAGCACATCTCTTCAATACAGATATTTTCAGTAATTTAGTTTCACAAGACATATTTATAGAGTTGATGGAACTTAAATCTTTAACAAACTCAGAACAAGAAAAATCAAGGATAATATATGCAATTAAAAGAACCTGAATAACCTCCCTCAGAAAAGAAAAGAACCTGAATAACCAGTTAAAGCAACACTAAACACGCTTCTGGTAATAAGAATTAGGAAATTATAATTCAACACCAAGATCAGCAGCTCCTAATCAATACCTGAATGAACAATCCTAAAGTAAAACTCAACAAGCACCACAATAAAATATTTCCTACATCAGCTCACTTCTTAACATTGAATGATCAGGCCAAGTTTGCTTCAAGATTTAATGAAACAAGCCAATTACATCCTTGAATGAAGAATCAAAGCAGTAAAATAGACAACTTAATGAAACAATGGTGCAAGAGAATTTCAAGCATACTCTATCTACTGAGCAAAACCTGGTTAGACGAAATAAATTTGTTTGTTCCATTTCCCTGTTACTTCGCCTTTCCACCCTATTATGTAGGTTACAAAATTATTCCAGAGTTCCACCAAGGCCTGTGTGGCAAAGTGTAAAAAATAATAAGTTTCTGATGAGAGGTCCATCGTGTAATGTGGCACCAGATTATTAGTTTGTTTGCTGACGACGAAATTGTCATTCTAGAATTATGCTGGATGGAAAATAAATATTCTTATCCTTGATGCCTCAGTTGATACAGGTATACATGTTAGTTTCATTTAGTGACAATCAAACATAACCTGGATGTTTATCCACTTCATGGCCTGTTCTGATGTTAATCAACAAATGTAACAACTGTGTGCAAAATCAATTAAATGCATAGTTGACTTCCAAACAGATTCTAGAAATAACTTTGCTTCAACAATAAACCTTTTGGCTCGCTTTGGATCCACAAGAGCGAGTTCAGCAAGCTTTGCTGCTGACATGGCCTTCTTTTCCTCTGCCGATGACATCCCCTCTGTGCCTGATGCCAACATCTCTGGTTTGAAAGAAGTAGACCCATCAAAGGACTGACTATGCTGGTGTCTAACTCTTGGCCTCTCGTTAGAAGCTGCAGCCACATTCTCAGCTTGAGTAGGAAGATCGGGTGTGCCCACAGCTGCAGCGGCCAAAGTTGCGCTCTCTGGCAGACCCAACGCGGACGAAGCAGAGGATGAGGCTGGCTTGTCGAAGTCAAGATACATGGCAATCAAATCCTCCTCAGCCTCGTCGGACAGCATTGGACCTTCTCCAGCCCCTACAATCCCGAGATCACTGTCGAAGCTAATGTCATCAGGGAGGCTCAAAATCTCCGAGTGAGCTCGACGGTGGCCAGTATTTCTCGGAGGGCAATCCGGCATTCGCTTGATGTCATGGCTGAACTGCCAATCATCACGAGGGGAAGCAGCCGAAGAGGACGCTTCAGCCTTGGCAGGAAAGCTGCTCGAAGTCGAAGCTGATGCAAAGGCAGCGTACCGAGAGGGAGGAGCAGGTGGTAAACCACCGCCCTCATGACCGGCCGATTTATCCTTCTCCATGGAAGCCACCCAAAATCAATTCTCCGTGAAAAGCAATTAGATCACAAAACCCTATGGAGAAATCGAGGTCTCCCTAAAGCCTATAGTAACTTTTAACTAAAAAGGCTACCGAAACCCAACTTAACCTCAAAAACCTAATTTCCAGACTGAGTTACTGATTCGTCAAAAAAGAAATCGAAAAGAGACGGAACAAGAAATGAATCGATCCAAGCCTCCAAGGGGCACTTTTGCTCGATCATGAGCTCCAAAGAACGATCTTTTTCTCACAGAAGCGCCCGAAGTGCATCAAAAGCATGGGAACGATGAACAAGCTGGCATTTGGAACTGACAATCGAGGACGAACGCCGTAAGAACACCAACGACTGAGAAGCTTGTAGAGAATCAGGCTGTCAGAATTGTATGCAAGCCCTTGCAAAATATATTTAAAATATTAGCATAGTTATTTTTTTAGGTCACAAAACTAAGAATTTGGCTTAATTATCAGCATTTTTTAATTATAAAATTATGGCTAATTTGTTTGGCAGGATAAAATTTCAGTCCAATAGATATTCAATTGAAAATAATTAGGATAAAAATCCTGTGGACCGGCCGAGGCACCCAATTCATAATATAATTTTTTTTTAACAAATGTTATTTTAATTATTTGATTTTAGATTTTAATTAAAATCACATCTCATAATCAATAAAAATTTCATCATATATTTTTATATTTTACAAATATTATTAAAACATTTAAAATAAAAATAATTAAAAAAATTTATTTTCTTAAAAATTTTCTTTGATCTTAATTACCCAAAGTCAACTCTAAGCGAGCGTTGCCTTAGTGACCTCGATGAATGATGATCAATTTTACGAGGCATACCATCGAAAAAAAATTAAGAAATCAATAAAACATTAATAAAATTATAAGTACATGTAAAAAAATAAATATTATTTAATATTACATCACGAGAAAAAATTAACTTGAATGTATAATTAATATTACAAAAATAAATCTCATTCATAAGATATACTATACAATTAATATAGATTTAATTCATTATTTTTTAGATTTAGGTTCACAATTAGATAAAATTCACAATAATAAAAGAAGTACAAAATATTCTTCTATTTATTTAGGAAAATTTTTCTTGAGCACTTATGAGCAAATTAATTCATTTATAAAATTTCCCACAACTTAATAAAATGAGCATTGATTACCACATGCAAAGGCATATTAAAAATGAAATAAATATGAAAACTTTAGAGGTAAAAAAAAATTAATCGACAATGATTTTTAGATATACTATACAATTAATATAGATTTAATTCATTATTTTTTAGATTTAGGTTCACAATTAGATAAAATTCACAATAATAAAAGAAGTACAAAATATTCTTCTATTTATTTAGGAAAATTTTTCTTGAGTACCTATGAGCAAATTAATTCATTTATAAAATTTTACACTACTTAATAAAATGAGCATTGATTGATTACCACGTGCAGAGGCATATTAAAAATGAAATAAATATGAAAACTTTAGAGGTAAAAAAAATTAATCGATAATGATTTTAACTTAGGTTAAAATTTAATAGAGAAATATTTGAAACTAGGTTAGAAATTAATTGAGAAGGGTTCAAACTTTTTTTTTATTATAAAAGATTTGACTTTATTCGGTCATTATAAATAACAATGCATATGCATATAAAATACTTAGGTGTTGTTTGATTAGTGAAAAGTATTTTCTGATTTAGTTTTAGTGAAAAAAAAATTGGTATTGAAAACCTTATTTCGCTCTCTAGTTTTTAGTTTTATGAAAATACATTTGATTAATAAAAATAACATCAGTTTTAGTTGGATGAAATATAAAAAATAATATTAATTTCTATTGAATAGTTTTAGTAGTAATTTAATTATGATTAAATAGTAAACTAATTCATATGAAACAGTTCATAAAACTTAATATGATTGTAGAAGAAAATCGCATATTGATAAAAGTAAGAGAAATTACTACTCAACACTATAAATTGGACTAAAAACAACTAAGATAAATTTGACAAACACTACTAGAAATGTGTTAGTCAACAACAGCCGCCCACGCAGTTACAATGACTAGCGGTGTTCTTACGGCCGCCCGAATCGTTGCATATGTGTTATATCTGCAACGACTTAGTTACGATCATTCGGGCCATTATTTTCAAGTGGATGGCGCGAACGCGACGCGCAAAGGAAATGAGTTATTAGCAATGGCGTACTAAAGGCCACATCGGTCGTTGCTAATGTGATAATAACATCTGCAACAGCTTACTTACGGCTTCTATAATCGTTGCTCTTTAGTCGATGGCGCACTCGCGGTACGAAATGAAATACTTATCCGCAACGGTGTAACAAGGGCCTCAGCAACGGCTTATAAACGGACGAGTTAGCCGTTGCTGATAAGTATTTTTATCTCTACATTCGCACCCGCCCGCCCCATTTCTTCCGCTCTCTTCTCTTTCGCGCCGACGTTGCACTCGTCGCCCGATTGTCGACGCCCACTCGCCACCCGATCAACTCCAGGTATGCCCTTCCTCGACCCCCTCTCTTCCTTGTCGCCACGTCGAGCTTGGTTGGGCCGAAACCCTAAGGTTTCGGCCTCCGACCTCCGATGGTCGACGAAACATCTCGCCGGTGTATGTGCTGTTCCAACAATGTGATTAGGATTAAAACCCTAATATTTATTTATTTATTTATTTATTATTTATTATTTACTGTTTAATTAGGGTTAATTAATTAGGATTAATTGATTAGGGTTAATAAATTAGGCTTAATTTTTTATTAATGTTTATTTATTGTTCATGTTATTTAGTTAATTAGTATTAATTTATTTTATTTCTGGTGCAAGTAGGATTTAAATATTAATGTTAATATTATTTCTTGTGCAATGTTAATATGTTAATTAAGATTTAAATATTAATGTTAGTGTGTACTCAATCGCATCTACAAATTTAGAAAATAATCATCCATCCGACGAGTTGATACGTTTCACGTATGCATCGATGAGTCGAATATGATTTAGCAAAACCTTAGATCCGTTCGGGGGTTGTATGTTCGTGTAAACGAAGTAGATGATCTTTTATACGACGTACAACCTAATGCCCACTCCACTGCCTAAGCACCCCGCTTAAGATTTCCAAACTAGTTTAACTAGATTAATTAGTTTCCTTACAATGAAGACTTTACACCGAAAAGTCTCCGCTCTCAAACTGAAGACACTTTCACACCCGGAAGTATCTCGCCTTCCTACCGGGAGCACTCTCCCACCTTAACCTAAGGGACAACTCAACTAATCCTAGTAAACTAAGTTTACAATGGTGGATTTAAGCCTTAACACCAAGACAACTACCAACTCAATCAAACATAGTAACCTAGGTTTACACAAATTCAATTACAATGAAATAAATACTAAAATACAACAATAATGAGAGCAAATAATAAATAATATAAACTTAGCTCTCAAACAAGATGTCCTAGCTCCTCTTGATGACTTTAAGATGAATAAAAGCAAGCTCAAAGTCAATATCAAGGTTTCTAGGCTCAAAGTTAGGGTTCTTTGCAAAGATGGCTCAAGGATTCTTGTAGAGATACAAGGAGTGGCTCTTTGAGGCTTAGAGGCATCAACAACCATGAGGGAGAGAGATTGGGGTGGGTATTTATGACCCCCCCCCCCCAACTCTCAAGGCTGGTCAATGGGCATTTTTCTGCTCGTTGCCAACGCCCAGTCGCTTATCGATTGGTCGTTGGTCGATCGACCGGAGGCCTACTGCCAATTTCTAGCAACATTCGATCGACCGAATTGTCTTTTGCCCGATTTCCTCTTTTGTCGGTCGACCGATCGGTCGATCAAATTTGGGCAGAGTAATTTTCTTGTGTATTTTTCTTGCGCACTTCGTTTTCAGGTTTTGGCCTTCAGTGTGCGTCAACTTGGAGAGCTTTCCACATATTCTCTAGACTCGTCCAAGACGTCTTTGGTGCACACGTCGAACTACTAGAAATTTCCGCGATATACCCGAGTGCGTCGACCAATGTCCTTCTAATTTTTCGATTTCTTCGATATTTCCGATCGAGGACATCGAGCGCTAACCGATATGGAACCTGAAAATAATTCTCCATGAAACATTAGTTCCATATTTGTTATCATCAAAATCGAGATTAAGACCAAGGTCAAAAACCTTAGGCCAACAATCTTTCCCTTTTTGATGATGTTTTGATGATGACAAACATCCTTAAAAAAATATATACAATTAAGCATAAAGAAAATAGATAGACCTTTCTCTTCGTCTCAGGTCGATGGATCTTCTCAATTGGAAGATCCTCCATATGGATAATACATATTCCGGTTGGCCGAGCCTAATTCTAATTTTTTTATTCCGAAGTAAAGATATCTACGGAGGTCGGTTCGTCCTATTCAGATATTCACGACCAAGAGGTACTGGATTCTCTTTCGGATAGGCCCTGGAAGGAGAAGGAAGGCTGGAATGCCAACAGACGTCTGTCTATTCTCTAATTCACCCGATCCATTTTTGGAACGTCCAGTGCCAAAGTCGCTGAATGGGTAAGTCGCCAATCCCTAAAACAGACTATGTAATGTACTTTATCTGCTGGGTTATGGGTATTGGTGGGTATTTTACTAGAGGTTTTTATCAATCTACCATTGTGTGATTCCTCTTGAATCATATACTCGGGGGGTGGGTTCGGGGCGGACGATTTCCAAACGGACTCCTCATTCATTAGATAGAGAAGATCGCCAAGATTTCGTGATCCCCTACCGAACCTATTGCAATTCCAACAGCTTAGACTCGGATTGTGGAGATTGCCGGATATCAACCATGGAATTTCCCCCCCTATCTATATGCATAGTTTTTCTATATTTTCTTTCCTTTTTACCTATATTTTTCTCCTCCTTTTGACATCAATAAAAAAGGACAAGAAAAATCAACTATGATCAAAGTTGGGGCTTGAAAACTAGTTTTCATGAAAACAAAGTCAACCAACCCAAGAGATGAAAACAAAGCATCAAATAAGAGACTAAGTCTTACATGATAGCATTAGATGATAAATGAGTTCCAAGTCTAGAAATCATGTATAAGCTCAAGTATGGATATTTTCAAGTATCGGTCTAAACAATCAAAAATCATTTTATAAGTGATTTTGCTTGACTTATAGTGATGACGATACCAAAGATGATAAATGAATTTCAAGTCTAGAAATCATGTATAAGCTCAAGTATGGATATTTTCAAGTATCGGTCTAAACAATCAAAAATCATTTTAGAAGTGATTTTGCTTGACTTATAGTGATGACGATACCAAAGATGAATTCAAAATGTCATACTTGAAGTCTCATTCGAATATTGGACCAAAAATCAAAGTATCGGAAGATTGACCATTTAGAAAGAACGATACTTTAAAATTTCAAAATCCAACTTCAAAAATCCAAATCAAATCACATTCATACTCAAAATTTTTGAAATTTTTATGCCATAAACTAGATTTGTAAAGGTGTCATAAACTAGATTTGTGAAGGGATATGCAGGGTCAAGAATCGACAAAAAAAATCATTTTTCTGCATTTTTCTAAAGTTCATTGAGTTCTAGTGGCATTTTGATAAATAACTAGAATTTTTCATGGCATTTCCAGATTTTATTCAAACTTTCAAAATACCAAGATATGATCATTTAAGACATGTTTATCAAGTTTGAGATGAAAATAATATCACTAGATCAAAATATGAACTTAGCACTATTTCATTCAAACTTTCAAAGTAGGCATGAAATTATGAAAATGCTAAGTATCAAATTTTGTTATCTACTCATGTTTTCTCTAACTTAGGCATTTAGACTTCTAACATTAGTGAATCTAAGTATATGAGTCAAGTTTGGGCTTAAAATAAAATTTTTAAGTCACTTTGTTGATTTAGGTCATGGTATATATACTTCAAGTTTACAAGAATCAAACTTTTAAATTCATATAAAATCATATTCTTGACGAATTTTTTTGAAACTTTAATTGAGAAAATTGGATTTTTCAAAGAATCTACAGGTTCAAGAATCAATCAAAAAATCAGTTTTCTATAAATTCATAAAATTTCTAAAAGTCCAGAAGCATTTTCGTAAATTTTAGGTAGTTTTCCAAAAGTTATCATTTTATGTTCAAACTTTTCAGATATCGCTGAATGATCATTTGAGATGCATGTGTCGAGTTTGAACTCAAAATAAATTCTCTAAGTCTATTTTTCAATTGATCTCGATTTCAACCAAAAACTTATTTTTAAGATATTGCTTAATATATCAAAATTATTTTTAGAAATGATTTCATTCAAAAAATAATGAGAACGATATTAGAGATGAAATCAAAATGGTATACTCAAAGTTTCATTTAAAGTTTATAACGAAAAATCAAAGTATATGAAAGATTGATATGTCAAGAGGATGATACTTTGCATTTTTAAAATCCAACTTCAAAATTCCACTATAAGTTAGATTCTTGATGAAATTTTTACACAACAAACTAGAATTTTCAATAAAAGTGCAACTTCATCTCAAAATCAATTTTCTACATTTTTCTAAAATTCATTGAGTAAACTGTTTTAAAATTGAAATTTTAATGACATTTTTGTAATTTTCAGTCATTTTACAAAACATGCTCAGTTTTCATTCAAATTTTTATGACACCACATAATGGTCATGTAAAGAGTGTATATCAAGTTTGAAATGAAAATTATGTCCTAGTCAAGATATCAACCTAGCATGGTTTCATTCAAGACTAAGCTAGTTATCATAGAACTTGCTAAGTGTCAATCTTATCATTTACTCATGATTTTTCAAACTTAAACCTATGGACACCTAACATGAGTTAATCTAAACATGTTCCTCAAATATGAATTGAAAATGAGACATCTAAGTCAATTTATTGATTTCAGTCAACTTGGTTCAAAAGAGGTTATCATGAAATGGCCTCTATGTCATTTTATCCATATCCATATGAATTTTTCATTCTAAGTACATGGAAACATGTCATACCTATTCCTAAACATGTTTATAAAGTTTGGACTTAAAATGGAGTGTCCAAGTCGATTTGTTGACTTAGGTCAAACTTTTCAAAGCTTAAATCCCCTAAAGTGATCCAGTTATCACATTGGTCATCTACACAATAATTTTCATGTTTAAATACCTAGACTCATGTGATATGTGTATCTAAATATGTTTGCCAACCACTAACTCAAAATGAGGTCTTTAATATGAATTTCAACCTAGAGCAAATTTCATTCAATCAAGATATCATGAAATTGCCTAAGTTATCAAAATTTTTACCTACTCATAAACTTTCGAATATTTATCATACAAAATTGATCATGAGTATAGAGACATCATTAATGCATGAATATTCAAGTATTATAATAAAAGTTTTGCAAAACCAAACTCATACCTCATTCTTGGAAATTTTGCCAAACTTCACATTTTCTTTCTATTTCTATAGCCTTCTATTTTATCATAACTTGCAAGCAATATTCATTAGTAGGATAATAAAAATGTAATTACTAGAAAGTTATCGAACTAAGTAGCAAAGAGAGGGATCAATTATTGATATCAAAGTCTACTTTGCTAAATAGTTTCAAATTCATTTCAAAATGAAATCGAGTGATATCAAAACGAATTTAAAGAGATCACAAGTGAAATATAAATGAAAACATGATCTCCAACCCTTCCTATTGGTTGAAAACTGAAAGGCCGCAATTTAGAACCGCAAGGTCGCTTAGGCCCGTTATAGGCCACATAGGTCTCCGAAGAGACCGAAAATCAAAAATCAAAAATATTTTTGAAACTTATCAAGAGTGGAAAATCTACTAATATTAAGCATATATCAAAACTTCAACTATAATTTAAGCAAGAGAGTATAGGAGATGATACCAAAGTCTTTGATGCCAATTTCCATACCTATGACATCATGATAGCTTGAAGTTGCCACCTCTTGGAGATTTCTCATTTGGATCCAAGGTCAACTTCAATATTTCATTTCTCATTCATCCTTGTGTGGTAACTCCTCCTATAAAAGAGCATGAGATCTTTGGTACCCAAATGACTTTGGGTCCTTAGGGGTTAGAGGACTTAGGAACTCAAAGTGTCTTTACCACATTTGGATTCATCTTAAAAGCGCAATCATAAATGGCATGCCCGTAAATACCACAACAAAAGCAATGTCCATTAAATCTCTTCTTTTCATTATTCTTATGGACATGAGGTCTAATGTTAGAATGCTTAACATGAAAAACATGATGAGCATGAGCATTCTTAAAGGAAACATTTTTCTTTTGAGGTTTCCTAAATGAGATATTTTGATTTTTAGAATCAAGAGAAGAAGTATTAACTTTTCTACTCAAAATAAATATCTCATTTTTCAAATCATTTACAGATTTTTGCAAAGCATGCAATTGAGTTTTCAACATGTTATTTTTTTATTCTTTAACATGTCATTTTTGTTTTTCAAATCCTCAGTGTCAATACTTAAAACATCACGGTATGGATTAGAGACACTAATTTTAGCTTCTCATTTTCTAGTTTAGCATCATGTAAATGAGAACTAAGGGTCAAGTTTTTCTTCTTCTTCTTTTTGTTTTCTTTATCCTTTTTAACCATCAAGGCATACATGATTTTATATTCATCCATTAATTCATCATAAAGCAAGTCATGAGAACTAGATGAATTAATACTACCCTTTTTGTTTTCATGACTAGAAGAAGAAGTGTGTACCTCATCATTAGCATTCATGAGGCAATCTTTTGAACTATCTTCATAGCCATGGTAAGAGGATGCTTCACTCGAATAAGATGATGATGTGGAAGCGTTTGACATCTTCTTTGCCTTATTCTTCATGGAAGGGCATTTTTTCTTCACATGCCCTTTTTCCTTGCATGCATGACACACTACCTTTCATTTTCGGCTCTTGGAGCTACTCCTTTGATTAGAAGAGCTATGGGCATCAAAACCAAGATTAGGGGTAGGTGAATGACCATTGTCATCACTACCTTCATTAGAAGTGCAAATCTCTTCGGTCTTGACATAATCATATAGCATGTTTAAAGTTGCCCAAATATCAAAAGCCGAAGTATAATGCATGATTTTTTTAAAAATATTATTTTCCAAAGAATAATATATGCAATTTATTGCCTTAGCATTTAATTCAAATCTATTAATTTGTTCTTGGGTCCATGCATCCATATTTTCCTTAGGTTCTATGTATTTTGACTTTACCATATTAAACACACTTATACCTTGAGTCTTTAAGAATGTATACAGTCACACCCCAACTCAGGGTCACATGACCGGCCAGGGTACACGTGCCTATACCCCGCAGCCTAAACCATGCACATGCCAACTGAACAATAAAAACATAGCGAAAAGAAATAAACGAGTTTTATTTCAAATGGAAAACCAAACCAAAAATCATTATAAGTAAGTTTAGCAAAATAATAAAGTGCGGAAATAATAAATCAGGTTCAACTGTTCAATTACAATGAAATCTGAAATAAAGACATGAATGTCCCCAACGGACTACAACTCCAAAACACTGAAACACAAGTGCATGACTAACTACAAAAAACTCAACTGCGACCCCTAACTAGGACTGCTATGAGATCAATATGGCTCCTCTGCCCTCTAGCCGCACCAAGTGCTCCAGCCCACCTCATCGGTCAGGCTCTGCAAAAACAAAAATAATGACAACGGGTGAGTTCAAAAAAACTCAGTGAGCGATTCTACCAACCCCCACGAAAAACCAACATAGATATAAAGCATAAATGCAACCACCTGACTCAAGCAGGAAATGTCACAAAGAAGTGACTAGCTAGCAGGCCATCTGACCACCACATGCCTAAAGGCAATCAACACCCAAACAGTGAAGATCAACAGGCCTAAGCCTACCATGCCATAAGGCAATAAAACATACTAGGATAATCGGGATAGGCCCTCCGAACTTATCCTAATATAAAGAAACCCGGGAGCAATCGGGATTGGCCCATCCGAACTTGCTCCACGAGACGCGTAGGAACAATCGGGAATCACCCATCCGAACTTGCCCCTTTAGGATATCACAAGAATAATCGGGATTTGCCCGTCCAAACTTATTCCTTTAAAGCACATCGGGAATAATCGGGATTTGCTGGTCCGAACTTATTCCTCGAGGCCATACCAGAACAATCAAGATTTGCCCATCCGAACTTGTTCCAAAAAGATAATGTAGGAACAATCGAGATTCGTCCATCCGAACTTATTCCTTTAAACATAGAATCTTGGGAACAATCGGGATTTGCCCGTCCGAACTTGTTCCACAAGATACGCAGGAACAATTGGGATTTGCCCATCTGAACTTGTTCTATAGGTTGGGAATTAGCCATCCAACCTTTCAGACCTAGCCTGCAATCCGGCTCCTCAACGAGCCTCTCCGCCATTCATAAAGATATGGCGCAACATGACCTAAGTCAAGTCTCTCCTACGGTGTCGTAGGGGTATACTTATTGGGAAGCGTCTCAACACTCTAATACCCAACCCTAACTCCTAGACCTGTAATGTCATAACCCGTGAGATTTTATTTCATGCATAACTTTATTTGTTGGTTCATAACATATTATGATGACCCACTGCTCAATTTTAATTATGCGATTAAAATTTAGATAATCAAGATTAGGATTTTGTTTAGCTTACTATTATGCCCGAAATCAATGTATCTAACCCAAATCTGATCTCCAGAGTGTGACCTATGTTTCCAAACTATAATTTCTGGTCAAAACGATACGTTACATGAATATATTCAGAAATCTATTCACATCACAACAGAGATTTCAAAATCAGCACAGATTTGACAATTCAGCATGAATTTCCAGCAACATTAAATTTTCAACATAGCATGAAAATAAATCCAAAATTTTACAGAAATTAGATCCTTAATTATCATCAAAATAGAATCCGGCTCCAAGAGGTAGCGGCTCGGCTCCACCAAGGGGGAAGAGGGGGCGGCGGCTTCTTCTCATGCCGACGGCTCCAAGAAGAAGAAAAGGATGGGCGGCGGCTCCTCCTCAAGCCAATGGCTTGGCTTCCAAGGGAGAAGAAGAAAGAGAGAGAGGGGAGGAGGGGCTTGGCTTGGCGGCTGACAAGCTTGGCTCGGCGACTGCAAGAGAGAGGAAGGGAGGGGCAGCTGGCGGCTCCTCTCTTTCCCTCAATTGGCTTGTGCGGCTCCAATAGGGAGCCGCAAGCCCTAGGGGGCATTTATAACCCTTCCCACCTCTTTTAACCCGCATCTGCCTCAATCCGGATCCATACCCACTAATTTCTCAACCCGCTACCCACTAAGCTTAATTAAGTCCAAATTAACCCCATGCTCCACATAAACATCCAACACATGCACATCCATATGCGACATAATTAAACCATCATGCATACATAAAATAAAATTAAATAAATTTATCTACGTAAGCAAAAATTTACATAATTTGTATTCCTACGTACTTGAGCTCGCAAGCTCGCACCGGGCTATGAGTCGACTCGGCTCGACCTCGGACTGGCCCGCCAAGCTGACAAATACACACATAGATGGAAAACTAATATTAATATCTCAGATATTACAATCCTCCCTCCTTAAAGAAAATTCATCCTTGAATTTCAATAAGGAGTCACAGATTATCAAACAACGAAGGATAACGCTCTCTTATATCCTGCTCCACCTCCCAAGTGGCCTCCTGCCCGAAATGGTGCTCCCACCTGACCTTAACCAAGGGGATATCCTTGGACCTCAATTTTCTGATCTGCCGGTCTAGCACCTCAACTGGCCGCTCCTTATAGGAAATTGTTGAATCCAGCTCCACTGCTCTAGGCTAAATCACATGGGACTCATCCCGAATGTAGCTCTTCAGCATAGACACATGGAACACTAGATGCACTCGGTCCATACTTGGAGGTAAGGCCAACTTATAGGCCACAACTCTCCTCCGCCTGAGAATAGGAAACGTCCCAACGAACTTAGGGCTTAGCTTTCCTTTCTTACCAAATCTCACCACCCCTTTCATAGGGGACACCTAACCATGTCCCCCTCAGCAAACTCTACCTCCTTGGCCTTTCCATCGACATACATCTTCTGGCGACTCCGAGCTGCCAATAGCCTTCTCTCTTATTAGCTTCACCTTTTCTACTGCCTCCTCCACCAGGTCAGGTCCCATCATAAGGGAATCTTCTGTCTCAAACCAACCTACAGACGACCTACTCCTCCGCCCACACAATGCCTTAAATAGGGCCATCCCGATGCTGCTGTGATAGCTGTTATTGTAGGCAAACTCAATCAGTGATAAGTGCCTCTCCCAACTACTCTCCAAATCTAGGACACAAGCTCTCAGCATATCCTCCAACGTCTGAATGGTCCGCTCTGACTAACCATCTGTCTGAGGGTGAAATGCAGTGCTGAACCGAACCTGAGTGCCCAATGCCTCTTGGAAAGACTGCCAAAATTGAGCCGTGAATTGAGTACCCCGATCTGAGATGATCATAACAGGAAAACTATGATAAGCGATGATCCAATCCAAGAATAACCCCGCCTACTGCTCGGTTGAAAAGGTCATCCTGACTGGTATAAAATGTGACATCTTGGTTAGGCAATCCACCACTACCCATATAGAATCATTGCCCTTTTCGGACTTTGGCAACCCCGTCACAAAATCCATGGTTATCTTCTCTCACTTCCACTTTAGTACTTCTAGGTTCTGGAGCAACCCTGTCGGCTTCAAATGCTCGGCCTTAACCTGCTGACACACCAGACACTTAGATACGAACTAGGCCACCTCTCTTTTCATGCCTTTCCAACAATAATTTTGCCTTAGGTCACGGTACATCTTCGTGGCTCCTGAATGCATAGTATATGTGGGCCGATGAGCTATCTCTAGCACATGCCTGCGAACCTCAGCCATATTTGGCACCATTATCCTATTCTTAAACCTTAGAACACCCTCTGAGTCAACATCGAAACCATTATCGGCATCGCCCCTCCTGCCCAGATCCTTAGTAAGAGCATAGAAAGCATTCTCCTCCTGCGCTGATCGCAATATATCAACCAACATGGACTGCACCCTTAGGTGAGCCACCAGTGCACCAGAAGCTGAAACTGACAAGAATGCCCCGCCATCCAAACATATGGCCAAATACTGGGTCAACGGCCTCCTCCCGACTACCAAATGCGCTAGACTGCCTATAGACTTCCTGCTCAAAGCATCAGCTAACACGTTAGCCTTTCCCGGATGGTACATAATCGTGCAATCATAGTCCTTCAATAACTCAAGCCATCTTCTCTGCCTTAGGTTCAACTCCTTTTGGGTGAACAAATACTAGAGGCTCTTATGATCAGTGTATATCTCACAAGACTCACCATAAAGGTAGTGACACCACAGCTTCAATGCGAACACCACCGCTGCTAGCTCAAGGTCATGAGTCGGGTAATTCTTCTCGTCAACCATCAACTGCCGAGAGGCATAAGCTATCACCCTGCCATTCTGCATCAACACACAACCCAAGTCGACCCGGGAGGCATCACAATAAACAACAAATCCTCCCGAGCCCGAGGGTACTGCTAGAACTAGTGCTGATGTCAAGCGGTCCTTAAGCTTCAAAAAGCCCTCCTCACACTTACTATCCTACTCGAACTTGGCCTTCTTCTGAGTCAGGCGGATCAATGGCGCTGCAATCTTAGAGAAGTTCTCAATAATTTTTTTGTAATAACCTGCCAAACCCAGAAAACTGCGAATCTCAGAGACATTAGTCGGCCTCTTCCAATCCTGAACTGCTTACATCTTTGCAAGATCTACTTTTATTCCTTCTCTGGACACCACATGGCCAAGGAACTCTACACTTTCCAACCAGAACTCGCACTTGGAGAATTTGACATACAATCTGTGCTCCCTGAGAGTTTCCAGAACTACCATCAAGTGCTCAGTATGCTCCTCCCTGCTCCTGGAATAAATCAAGATGTCATCAATAAACACAATTACAAATTTATCCAAGTATTCCTTGAACACTCGGTTCATCAGATCCATAAATGCTGCAGGTGCATTAGTCAGCCCGAAGGACATCACCAGGAACTCAAAGTGCCCATACCTCGACTTGAAAGAAGTCTTGGGGACGTAACTATCCCGGATCTTAGAAAACCATTGAGCTCCATGAAGCTGATCAAATAAATAATCAATCATGGGCAGCGGGTACCGATTCTTCACCGTTACCTTATTAAGCTGCCGATAATCAATGCACATCCGCATGGACCCATCTTTCTTTTTCGCAAAGAGCACTGGAGCACCCCAAGGCGAAACACTTGGGTGAATGATGCCCAATTCAAGCAGCTCCTGCAACTGGGACTTCAACTCCCTCAACTCAGCTGGTGCCATCCGATATGGTGGAATGAAGATCGGCTTCACCCTTGGCTGCAAATCAATATAGAATTTGATCTTCCTCTTTGGAGGTAACCCTAGCAACTCCTCTGGGAACATATTAGAGAACCCGCATACCACATGCGTCCCCTCGATGTCCCTAGCTGCACCTTCGTCTTCCTCCACCACAGACACAAAGGCCAAGAAGGACTCGCAACCGCCTAGAAGTAGCTTCCGAGCCTTGAGAGCTGAAATCGATACCAGCGAATCTCCCCTTCCCTTACCCTGGAAGGTAAACTGGGGCAACCCGGGCTTACTGAAGGTTATAGTCCTAGCCCTGCAATCCACTGAGGCGAAATGGTCCGCCAACCAGTCCATGCCCAAAATTACATCAAGCTCCAGCATCGATAGGAGTATCAATTCGGCCATCAACACATGCCCACAAATGATAACCTCGCAGCCCCGAAAGACTAACTCTACCAACACAGAAATGCCCGTAGGCGTAGACACCACAAGAGGCAAATCAAGCATAGAGGGTTTCCCTGATAACTTAGCAGCAAATAATGTAGATACAAAAGAGCGCGTAGCACCCGGATCAAATAAGACGTATGCAATAGCAGAACCAACAACAAGGTTACCTGACACTACTGCCCTGGATGCCTCAGCGCCCTCTTGGTTCCTAGTAAACACCCGTGCAGCGGGCCTCTTTGAACCACCAGCTCGCTGGCCTCCACCCTGAGATTGACCCCTTTGAGCCACGGAACCCACTGATATAGGTGACTTTCCTCTGGTCTGATCAGGCTGCTGACTTTCACTGTCTAGACAATCCTTCCTGAAGTGCCCAACCTGCCCGAAATCGCTCTAGGTCTTGCTCAACTCTGGTCGTATATAATCATGGCCCTTTAGCATAAGGTCGCTCTACACCCATAATTTATATTTTCTGAAATCTAGGGGAAAGATCCTCCAATCAATCCAAAATTTCGGCTATAGGGGAAATTTACCATCAGCCAACCCCTATAGATCCCTTCTGCAGAACTCTATCAACCAGCCCCCTAGGATCCCTAGGGCCGCCCTAACCAAATTGCACCATAAATATTTAAACTATATGACGAGACCCAAATGAATCATTTAATATACTAAGCAAACATTGCAAGGATCTCTAATCTAGGCACCCATACAAAGGTAGCCCCCAAAAATGGAGCACTAGGGCCATTCATAGCCTCAAGCTGTGCTACCTTGGGACTGTCCTAGTTCCTCCTAAACTGGTCGTCTACTTTTACGATCCCGGCCTCGCCATCAGCCTACACTCTAGACTCGGCCTTGGCCCCATGTGGAGTTACTGCCACTGCCGCTCTATGCGGCACTAAAAGGCCTCAATCAATCTGGAATCACAAGAAATAAAACATCACAATTAGACAATTTAATTCACCCTAAGTCGTTAAGTAACTTAATCACAAGTCGCGCTGAGATGCAGACTTAGCCCATTGATATCAAAATATACCTCTACCGTATACTAACACGCTAGCAATACCCTATACGGTGATAACTCTAGGTCATAGTCAGACCGAACCACAGACTCTGATATCATATTGTCACGCCCCAACTCAGGGTGACGTGACCGACCAGGGTATACGTGCCTATACCCCGCAGCCTAAACCATGCACATGCCAACTGAACAATAAAAACATAGCGGAAAGAAATAAACGAGTTTTATTTCAAATGGAAAACCAAACCAGAAATCATTATAAGTAAGTTTAGCAAAATAATAAAGTGCGGAAATAATAAATCAGGTTCAACTGTTCAATTATAATGAAATCTGAAATAAAGACATGAATGTCCCCAAGGGACTACAACTCCAAAACATTGAAACACAAGTGCATGACTAACTACCAAAATTCGACTATGAACCCTAACTAGGACTGCTATGAGATCAATATGACTCCTCTGCCCTCCAGCTGAACCAAGTGCTCTAGCCCATGTCACCGGTCAAGCTCTGCAAAATAAAAACAATGACAATAGGTGAGTTCAAAAGAACTCAGTGAGCGATTCTACCAACCCCCATGAAAAACCAACACAGATATAAAGCATAAATGCAATCACCTGACTCACGCAGAAAAGGTCACAAAGAAGTGACTAGCTATTAAGCCATTTGGCCACCACATGCCCGAAGGCAACCAACACCCAAATGGTGAACATCAACATGCCTAAGCCTACCATGCCTTTAGGCAACAAAACATACTAGGATAATCAGGATAGGCCCTCCGAACTTATCTTAATATAAAAAAACTCGGGAGCAATCGGGATTGGCCCATCTGAACTTGCTCCACGAGACGTGTAGGAACAATCGAGAATCGCCTATCCGAATTTGCCCCTTTAAGATATCACAGGAATAATCAAGATTTGCCCGTCCGAACTTATTCCTTAAAAACACATCGGGAATAATCGAAATTTGCCCGTCCGAACTTATTCCTCGAGGCCATACCGAAACAATCGGGATTTGCCCATCCGAACTTGTTATAAAAAGATAACGTAGGAATAATCGTGATTCGCCCATCCAAACTTATTCCTTTAAACATAGAATCTTGGGAACAATCGGGATTTGCTCGTTCGAACTTGTTCCACAAGAAACATAGGAACAATCGGGATTTGCCCATTCGAACTTGTTCCACAGGTTGAAAATTAGCCATCCAACCTTCTGGGCCTAGCCCGCAATCTTGCTCCTCAATGGGCCTCTCCACCATTCATAAAGATATATCGCAATATGACCTAAGTCAAGTCTCTCCTACGGTGTCTTAGGGGTGTCCTTATTGGGAAGCGTCTCAACACTCCAATACCTGACCCCAACTCTTAGACTCGTAATGTCATAACCAGTGAGGTTTTATTTCATGCATAACTTTATTTGTTGGTTCATAATAGATTATGCTGACCCTTTGCTCAATTTTAATTATGCAATTAAAATTTAGATCACCAAGATTAGGGTTTTGTTTAGCTTACTGTTATGCCTGAAACCAATGTATCTAACCCGAATCTGGTCTCCAGAGTATGACCTATGTTTTCAAACTATATTTTCTGGTCAAAACGATATGTTACACGACTATATTCAGAAATCTATTCACATCACAACAGAGATTTCAAAATCAGCACAGATTTGATAATTCAGCATGAATTTCCAGCAACATTGAATTTTCAGCATAGCATGAAAATAAATCCGAAATTTTATAGAAATTTGATCCTTAATTATCATCAAAACAGAATACTAATCTTGAAATAAATCTCACAACTTTCGTACTTATTAAATAAGGCTAACAAGCATCAACAATATCTTTAAACAAGAACCAAACATCATGATCAAAAACCCATCTCAAGAACACTCATGGCATCAATATCAAAATCTTAATAATTTTTTTAAAAAACATGAGTTCTATCCAACAATCACAGATTAATTACAAGTCATTCTTTGACATATAGGAACTCAAATTGATAAACAATATAAGGCATGGATCTCAAGAACACCAAGAACCCTCACTTAGGCATTTCATCGAACACCTCGAGGGCACCCTCATCTCCACCTTGGCCGAGCACCCCTAGGGTCATCCTAGGGTTGTTGAGCCCCATAGGGGAGGGTTTAGGGCCTCCTCAAGCAAGGCAACATAAAGAAACGACGAGAATTTGAGAGGTCATAGGAAAACAAATTAAGAACATCAAGCCTCCAAGAATGGCTTCAAGAATTCGAAAGAAACCCAGGAAGAATGAGGCGTAAGACCACTCACCAAAAATAGGAAAGAAGACTAGAGGAGAAATCCCGATTGACGACCTCATAATTCGGCTCCAAGAGGTGGCGGCTCTGCTCCACCAAGGGGGAAGAGGGGACAACGGCTCCTTCTTAAGCTGACGGCTCCAAGAAGAAGAAAAGGATGGGCGGTGGCTCCTCCTCAAGCCAATGGCTTGGCTTCCAAGGGAGAAGAAGGGAGAGAGAGAGGGGAGAAGGGGCTTGGCTCGACGGCTACAAGAGAGAGGAAGGGAGAGGTGGCTGGCAGCTCCCCTCTTTCCCTCAATTGGCTTATGCGGCTCCAATTGGGAGCCGCAAGCCCTAGGGGGGCATTTATAACTCTTCCCACCTCTTTTAACCAGCATCTGCCTCAACCCGGATCCATACCCACTAACTTCTCAATCCGCTACCCACTAAGCTTAATTAAGCCCAAATTAACCCCATGCTCCACATAAACATCCAACACATGCACACCCATATGCGACATAATTAAACCATCATGCATACACAACATAAAATTAAATAAATTTATCTATGCAATCAAAAATTTACATAACTCATGTTCCTACTTACCCGAGCTCGTAAGCTTGCACTAGACCATGAGTCGACTCGGCTCGACCTCGGACTGGTCCTCTAGGCTGACAAATACACACATAGATGGAAAACTAATATTAATATCTCGGATATTACATATACATATTTCCTTTCCAAAGACCAAAGTTTGACTCATCAAACCTAGGTGGTACAGATGCTACTCACTCTAGTGCCATTTTTCGGATCGAAGCAAAGTGAAATCTCAAGCTACGAACCCGCTCTGATACCAAATGTTGGTAAAATGGCCACACTAGAGGGGGTGAATAGTGTGTTAACTAATCAATTAGCCTAAATTCAATTTTAATCATTTACTTGATTTACTTAGGCAATTCACTATTTAACGATTAAATGCGAAAGCGAGTGATAAAGATAAGCAATACGATACACAAAGTAAACAATGCTAACACAATGATTTATAGTGGTTTAGCTCCAATGCCTACTCCACTACCTAAGCACCCACGCTTAGGATTTCCAAACTAGTTTAACTAGATTAATTAGTTTTCCTACAATGAGGACTTTGTACCAGAAAGTCTTCGCTTTCAAACTGAAGGAACTTCCACACTCGGAAGTATCATGCCTTCCTACCGAAAGCACTCTCCCATGCACCTCAACCCTAAGGACAACTCAACTAATCCTAGTAAACTACGTTTACACCGGTGGATTTAAGCCTTAACACCAAGGCAACCACCAACTCAATCAAACCTAGTAACCTAGGTTTACACAAATTCAAATACAATGAAATAAACACCAAGATACAACAATAATGAGAGCAAATAATAAACAATATAAACTTAACTCTCAAACAAGATGTCCTAGCTCCTCTTGATGACTTGAAGATGAATCAAAGAAAGCTCAAAGTCAATATCAAGGTTTCTAGGCTCAAAGCTAGGGTTCTTTGCAAAGATGGCTAAAGAATTCTTGTAGAGATGCAAGGAGTGGCTCTTTGAGGCTTAGAGGCATCAACAACCATGAGGGAGAAAGATTGGGGTGGGTATTTATAACCCCCCAACTCTCAAAGCTCGTCAACGAGCATTTTTCTGTCCATTGCCGACACCCGATAGCTTGTTGGTCGGTCGATCATCGATTGAACGACCGAGCAATCGCCGAGCGATCGGAGGCCTACTGTCAATTTTTGGCAGCATTCGGTTGACCGATCGGTCGAGCAAATTGCCTTCTAATTTCCTCTTCTGCCGATCGATCGGTTGATTGACCAAATCTGGGCAGGGGAATTTTCTTGTGTATTTTTCTTGCGCGCTTCATTTTCGGGTTCCAGCCTTCAATGTGCGTCAACTTGGAGAGCTTCTCATATGTTCTCTAGACTCGTCCAAGACGTCTTTGGTGCACACGTCGAACTACTAGAAATTTCTGCGACGAACCCGAGCGCGTCGATCAATGTCCTTCCGATTTTCTGATTCTTTGATATTTCCGATCGAGGACATCGAGCGCTAACCGATATGGAACATAAAAATAATTCTCCATGAAACATTAGTTCCATGTTTGTTATCATCAAAACCGAGATTAAGACAAAGGTCGAAAACCTTAGGCCAACAAAACTATCACTCTGCATTTGTATAGCAATGGATTTGCATCAAGATATTTTATATGGACTTGTCACGGGGAGTCACCTGAAGTCGGGACGTCGAACAATCCTATCGTTCAGACACATAGTGAATCTTCCTCTGTTGGTGTTTCTTCATCCAATCCATCTAATCCATATAGAACTATGATACTTGATAGTCTTGGGGGTCAATTCCAGCTGAATGATAATGTCGATCGACCAGTTATTGAGGCGTCAGTGCCACCAGATACTATAGGTGTTGATGTCACAAAATTGCCACCAGAAGTACAACTTGCGGTAGAGATTGAATTGCTGAATAAAGAAGCTGCAGAATTTTACGAGATGTTGAAAGCTGCTGATGAACGTTTGTATGAGAATTGTCCTAAATACACTAGGTTTCGGCAATGACATAACTCCTGAATATCAAGGCCGATTGTAATATCAACGGGGTTACATTTGATCGGATTGCAAGATTGATTAATAGAATGATGCCTACTAATAACAAGTTTGAGCCAACTTTTTATAAGATTAAAAAGTTGATGAGAAAATTAGGGCTTGGGTACTAAAAAATACACGTGTGCCAAAATAACTGCATTTAATATTATAAATAAAATGCGTAGTTGGATAAATGCCCTGTATGTGAATATCCTCGTTACAAGGAGAAGAAATCGGCCCGACATAAAAATATCCCGTTTAAGGTGCTTCAGTATTTTCCACTGACACCGAGGCTTCAAAGATTATTCATGTTGGAAACTACATGAGTTGGCATGCAAGAAGTCGTGATGATACAATAATGACTCATCCATGCGACAGTGAAGCATGGAAACATTTGAATACATGTTATTCTTTATTTGCTAGGGATACTAAAAATATCAAATTGGGATTGTGCACGGATGGTTTTAATCCATTTGGTCATTCTACAACTCCTTATTCAGTTTGGCCAGTGCTGCTAACAGTTTATAATTTGCCGCCATCAATGTGTTTGAAAGATGAATTTATTTATCTTTCAATGATTATTCTGGGTTCTAAGGGTCCGCGAAAAGAAATTGATGTGTTTCTTAGACCCCTAATAGTAAATTTCTCATGTTAGTTCATAACAGATTATGCTAACCTTTTTACCCAATTTTAATTATGCAATTAAAATTTAGTTCACCACAATTAGGATTTTATTTTAGCTTACTGTTCTGCCCGAAATCAATGTATCTAATCCGAATCTGGTCTCCAGAGTGTGTCCTATGTTTTCAAACTATGTTTTCTGGTCGAAACAATAGGTTACATGACTATGTTCAGATAAATACACACATCACAACAAGCAATTTAAAAACAGCACAGATTCATCATTTCAGCATGCAATTTCAGCAACATCAAATTTCACCATAGCAAAAAAAATAAATCCGAAATTTCCAGAAATTAAGCCCTTAATTATCATTTAAACAGAATATAAATCTTGAGACAAGTTTCTCAATTCCCATGCTTAACAACAAGGCTTACAAGTATCAACAAGTACTATAAACAAGAATCAAGCATAATGATTAAGAAAACTTTCTTCAAGAACCTTCTTGGCATCAATGTCAAGATCCATATTTTTTAAAACATGATTTTTTTTAAAAAATCACAGATTACATTCAAGGCATGCTTGATCATATAAGAACTCATTTAAATGAATAAATCAAGATATAAACTACAAAATAACCAAGATCTCTCACTTAAGCATTTTATCGAACACCTTGAGGGCACCCTTGCTCCACCCTTGGCCGAGCACTCCTAGGAATCTCCTAGGGCTGCCGAGCCCCATAGGGGAAGGGTTCGGGTCTCCTCTCGCATGACAATCACAAGAAATAACGAGAACTCGAAAACCAACGGTAAAATCCAACAAGAACACTTTATTTTCAAGAACGGCTCAAGAAGACGGAGAAACCCGAAAGAACGAGGGTAAAACTACTCACCTAATTAGGAAGGATGAATAAAGACGAAATCCCGGATGACGACCCTTGAATCCGGCTTCAAATGATGGTGGCTCGACTCAAGGTAGGGAACAAGAGGGGCGGCGGCTCACTCCAAGCCGCTGGCTTGGAGAGAGGGAAAGAGGAAGAGAGAGGGGCTGGCTCCTCTCGGCTTGGCTCCAAAGGGGAGGAAGAATAGAAGGAGATGGGAGATGCTCGGCGGCTAGCTTGCTTGGGGGCGGCGGCTTGCGTGACAGAGAGGAAGGGGCGGCTAGCTGACTCCTGTGGCTGGCGGTTGTCCTTTCTCCTATTGCTTGGGTGGCTCCAAATAGGGAGCCACAAGCCAAGGGGAGGGGATTTTATACTCCCTCCTCAACCCTAACCCCTTTAAACCCTTTATCCAACCCGCATCCGCCTCAAGCCGAACCCGAACCCGCTAACTTAATTAACTCTGTTAATTCTATGATAAACTGTAAGCAACCACATAAGATAATCAATTATGCATACACAACATAAATTTAACTACATAAGCAATATTTCACTTTCATAATCCTACTTACCCGAGCTCGCAGGCTCGCACCGGACCATGAGTCGACTCGGCTCAACCTCGATCTTGTCCTATAGGCTGGCAAATACAAGCATAAAGGAAAATAATATAATTAAATATCTAGGATATTACAATGGCTTTGCAGACAATGGCCATGCGCGAGCCGTGCTTGGGCCACTTGGGACATCGACCCCTCCGACAGCAGGAGGATAGCGACACTAGAGGAGATAGTCGCACGTCAGAGTCAGAGATAATGTATCAACAATAGCTGCGGGCCATTTCAGAGCCGTATGTGATAATAATAGCAGCAACGGCTGGAGCGGCTATTGCTGAGCCGTTGCTAAGTTATCAGAGACGTGCACTTCAACAACGACTCCATTGCAATGGGCTGGGTCGTTGCTCGCCGTTGTTGATGGTCTTCAGCAACGACTTATCGACAGATACAATCGTTGCCGAAGCTAGTTATTCCAGTAGTGAAAAATCAAAATATAAATTTTTGTATTCATTTGTTATAATAAAAAATTTAATAAAACTATTTTGGTTTTTCAGCGGGAAGATTAGAATTTGTGTCAGAGCGGTTAAGGGAATCGCCGAAAGGAGCAATTTCGGGTAAGGTTTTGTCGTGGAAAAATAAAAATTTCATAAATGTTTTCATTGATTTTAATATATTGTGGTTTAATTAGAGCGGGTTCCGGGTCGAGTCCGATGGTTCAACCGGAACTCGATTTAGACTTGAAATGAATTAGATATGGATTTTCTAGTTAAACCACTTAATAGGGGGGGGGCAAACTTGTAATTTAAAAATAAATAAATAAAATATACCTGGTACCGTATGGTATAGGAGCCGCATAGTACTCGAGATGCCTAGGGATTGGAGTCGGCGACTGTGGCAAGGGGAGGGAGGAGCTCTGATGGTCGGAGTTCGCGAGTTCGTCGGAGTTGGGTGTTGCGAGGCCCTCAAAACCTTTCTTCCTCTCCAATTCCTTTCTACGGTGAGTGGATGTTGGTCTCCCTCTCGTGTTCTCCTCCCTATGCTGCCGCCCTGTTACGAACGTACGTAACAGGACACCCATCCATGAAGACGGGGCGACAACGGAGGAGCTGACGCGTGTACGTGGCGCGAGATTAAATGGCGAGAATAAGACAACGGCGGACGGAGGAACACGTAGACGCAGGAAGCCACGATACTTAGAAGACTATGCGATGTAATAAGTGGGTGTATGAGAAGCTATAAATATAATAGAATGGGAAATAAAGAGAGGGAAGTCAGTTGATTAATCTCAGATCCCCTTTCCCTCCTCTGCCTTCTCTCTCTCTCTCTTATCTCTACGTCTTCCTCTTCCTGCTCTCGCTCCGCGCTCCTCCTCGAGCTCACGCTTGAGACGGTAACTGTGCAGCGAGACGAACGACGCTGCGTTGATGGCTGGTCGATCCGGAACTGTCAGGTAAGGCACTTGACACGCCCCTTCCAAGGGAAGGCTTACCTTGAAATTGTCTGAGAAATCCCATTTTTACATGGTTAAATGAAGTCTAGATGAATAAGATTTTGACATGGTTAATCCTTTGACTTAGTTGAGATCGTGCCACACCCTAGAATCATCCTTAGGCTTTATTTCATGAATGAACAGTAGCTTGGGGAAGATGAAAAGGAATGATGGGTAGAGATTGAATTAGGTGATCATTTACCCTTTAGATTGCCTACCTTAGCCCATAAAACTATAGGATAGTGAAGAACCTTGGTTTAGGGGCCGGTTTCCTTGAGGAAATCGTAACGCTAAGGGCCGGCCTTAGGTGAATATAAATGTAATGATGGGAGTATTATTAGTCAACTACACATATAATTTTTTTAAATTTATTTTCAGTTTATTGTATTATTATTCAGGTTACGGTTTGGATTGTATTTTCGGAATTTATGTTGGCTTAACGTCGAAGAAGGATAATGGTACATGAGCATGAGCATTTCATTAACATTGGTAAATTTTCATTATATTAGAAATGCATTTTTATTAAATGATAAATAAAATTTTTAGTACAAGTTAGCATGAGGGCCGAGGTAGGGCCAATTACGGCGTTCTCACACATGTCTAAACCGGTGTTAAGGACCCTAGCGGTCCTTGGAAATTTTGTTGGTTATATCGGATGCTCATGTTTTATTGCTATTATTATTAATCGGTTGACATGGTTGTATGGGTGTGATTGTGTTTGAGACTGGTTAATTGGACTGATCAGGACTTGGTTATTGGACCAGGAAACTCGTTAGTGAGCCACACTGATGACGAAATCGGAGTGACATTTGGTTGGAGGGTTTTCCCAACCAAACTGGGGCTGCCTGATGCTAGAGGGTTTTCCTAGCACTGGAAGCCATGGGCGGGAAACTCGCTGAGCATGACTCAGTGACTGTATTGTGATGGGATAGACTCATTTAATTCTTTATTATGAATTTCGCATGGCATCTTTATATTATTACTGCTTTCGGAATTATAACTATTGTATGGACAAGTGGGATGAGAACTGAACCACTCACTAAGTCTCAATTGGACTTATGGTTGTTTTGTAGTTCCTGAGCAGGATCAATAGAAGTACTGGTGTGCTGAGTAATGCAGTTGGGTGTGGCAGAGTGCAGCGGATCTCATGACATATTGACGTCAGGGTTGTCTACCCGTGTTTGTAGTGAAGTCCTATTGAGTCCTGTAGGACTTGTGTTGGTTGTCTTTTATGTTGTTACACTATTGTTATTTTCTTCTCAAATATTATTGGTTGAACTAGATTTTGAATTTCGCACTGATGTTTACTTTTTGAGTATGGTCCGTTGAACTTGATTTGTGAACCTTGTGTTTCACTCATTCTTTCTTGATTTGGTTTGGTTATGCTTATGTTCAAGTTGTTGTAGTTATTTATCTTTTGGTTTATTGGTGTTTATGGTTAGGCTTCGGAGTACGGTTTGTACTCTGACCGGTCACGTGTCTGGGTTGGGGCGTGAAATCATTTTAAAAAGAAGCTAAAATTTAATCAATTTTAAAATATCAGCTGCGGGCCGTTTCAGAGGCGTATGTGATAATAATAGCAGCAACGATTTGAGCGGTTGTTGTTGAGCCGTTTCTAAGTTATTAGAGACGCGCGCTTCTGCATGGTTGGGTTGTTACTCGCCGTTGTTGATGGTCTTCTGCAACTAGGGATGAGCATGGATCGGTTAACAGGTCTATTAACTTTAATTTTTGAAAATCATTAACCGTAAACCGGTCCATTAACTTTGGTTAATTGTCATTTCGATTTCGGTTTTTTTGATTCAAATTTTCGATTAACCAATAAAAAAATTTAACCTACAAACATAACATTATACAAATCACATATGGAGAAAAATCCAAACAAATACTAAATCCTTAATGGGGAAAAAAGTAAAAAAACTTGAGCCAAGATAATGTGTTGCAAAAATTAATATTTTTTTTTAAAATTGTGTATAATTTTAATTTTTTTTATAATTTTTATGATTTTATAAATCATTTTGGTAATTTTTTAATTTTTTATAATTTATAAATCATTATTATATTAAAAATAAATAAATTATATTGAACTGGTCGGTTAACCGAAATCATTGGACTTTTTAGATTGTGGACCGAACCCGAAACTGAAAACCGGTTTTTTCGTAAACATAAACCGAAATCGAAAAAACCAGTTCGGTTAACCGCAAAAACTGGTTCGATTTCGGACTGATTTTCTGGTTAACCGAAAAATTGGTTTTTTTTTCTCACCCCTATCAGCAATGGCTTATCAACGGATGCAATCGTTGCTGAAGCTCGTTATTCCAATAGTAATTTTATTAACCGGTCTATTAACTTTAGTTTTTGAAAATCATTAATTGTAAACTGGTTCATTAACTTCGGTTAACTGTCATTTCGGTTTCGGTTTTTTTTATTCAAATTTTCGGTTAACCAATAAAAAATTTTAACCTACAAACATAACATTATACAAATCACATATGGAGAAAAATCCAAATAAATACTAAATCCTCACTGGGAAAAAAAGTGAAACTACTTGAGCCAATATAAAGTGATGCAAAAATTAATAATTTTTTTTTAAAAAAAAATTGTATACTTTTTATGATTTTATAAATCATTTTGGTAATTTTTTTTAATTTATAAATCATTATTATATATATATTAAAAATTAATAAATTTTATTGAGCCGGTCGGTCAACCGAAACCGGTGGACTTTTTAGATTGTAGACCGAACCCAAAATTGAAAATCGATTTTTTCAAAAACATAAACCGAAACCGAAAAAACCAGTTCGGTTAACCGTAAAAATTAGTTCGATTTCGGACCGATTTTTCGGTTAACCGAAAAACCAATTTTTTTTCTCACCCCAATCAGCAACGGCTTATCAATGGATGCAGTCGTTGCTGAAGCTCGTTATTCCAATAGTGAAAAATCAAAATATAAATTTTTGTATTCATTTGTTATAACCAAAAATTTAATAAAATTATTTTTGTTTTTCAGTGAAAAGATTTGAACTTGTGTCAGAGTGGGTTAAAGGAAACGCCGGAAGGAGCGATTTTGGATAAGGTTCTCTCACAGAAAAATAAAAATATCATAAATGTTTTCTGTGATTTTAATATATTGTGGTTTAATTAGAGTGGGTCCCGAGTCGAGTCCGATGGTTCAACCGGAACTCGATTTAGACTTGAAATGGATAAGATATGGATTTTCTAGTTAAACTACTTAATGGGGGGGGGGGAGGGGGAACTTATAATTTAAAAAAAAAAAAAAAAAATATACTTGCTACCATACGGTACAGGAGCCACACGGTACTCGAGATGTCGAGGGATTGAAGTCGGCGACTGTGGCAAGGGGAGGGAGGAGCTCTGATGGTCAGAGTTCGCGAGTTCATCGGAGTTGGGTGTCGCGAGGCCCTCAAAACTTTTCTTCCTCTCCAATTCTTTTCTACGGTGAGTGGATGTTGGTCTCTCTCTCATTTTCTCCTCCCTATGCAGCCGCCCCTTCCAAGGGAAGGCTTACCTTGGAATTTGTCTGTGAAATCCCATTTTTACATGGTTAAATGAAGTCTAGATGAATAAGATTTTGACATGGTTAATCCTTTGACTTAGTTGAGATCATGCCACACCTTAGAATCATCCTTAGGGCTTTATTTCATGAATGAACAGTAGCTTGGGGAAGATGAAAAGGAATGATGGGTAGAGATTGAATTGGGTGATCATTTACCCTTTAGATTGCTTACCTTAGGCCATAAAACTATAGGATAGTGAAGAACCTTGGTTTAGGGGCCGGTTTCCTTGAGGAAATCCTAACGCTAAGGGCCAGCCTAAGGTGAATATAAATGTAATGATGGGAGTATTTTTAGTCAACTACACATATAATTTTTTTGAAATTTATTTTCAGTTTATTGTATTATTATTCAGGTTACGGTTTGGATTGTATTTCTGGAATTTATGTTGGCTTAACGTCGAAGCATGGATAATGGTACATGAGCATGAGCATTTCATTAACATTGGTAATTTTTTATTATATTAGAAATGCATTTTTATTAAATGATAAATAAAATTTTTGGTACAAGTGAGGGCCGAGGCAAAGCCAATTACGACATGTTCACACATGTCTAAACTGGTGTTAAGGACCCTAGCGGTCCTTGGAAATTTTGTTGGTTATATCGAATGCTCATGTTTTATTGCTATTATTATTAATCGGTTGACATGGTTGTATGTGTGTGCTTGTGTTTGAGACTGGTTAATTGGACTGATCAGGACTTGGTTACTGGATCAGGAAACTCGTTAGTGAGCTACGCTGACGACGGAATCAGAGTGACATTTGGTTGGAGGGTTTTCCCAACCAAACTTGGGCTGCCTGATGCTAGAGGGTTTTCCTAGCACTAGAAGTCATGGGCGGGAAGCTTGCTGAGCATGGCTCAGTAGCCATATTGTGATGGGATGGACTCTTTTAATTCTTTATTATGAATTTCACATGACATCTTTATATTATTACTGCTTTCGAAATTATAACTATTGTATGGACAGGTGGGACGAGAACTGAACCACTCACTAAGTCTCAGTTGGACTTATGATTGTTTTGTTATTTTGTATTTCCTGAGCAGGATCAATAGAGGTATTGGCGTGCTTAGTAGTGCAGCTGGGTGCGGTAGGGCGCACCGGATCTCGTGATATGTCGGTGTCAGGGTTGTCTACTCGTGTTTGTAGTGAAGTCCTAATGAGTCCTGTAGGACTTGTGTTGGTTGTCTTTTATGTCGTTACAGTATTGTTATTTTCATCTCGAATATTGTTGGTTGAACTGGATTTCGAATTCCGCACTGATGTTTACTTTTTGAGTATGGTCGGTTGAACTTGATTTGTGAACATTGTGTTTCACTAATTCTTACTTGAATTGGTTTGGTTATGCTTATGCTTATGTTCATGTTGTTGTAGTTATTTATCTTTTGGTTTATTGGTGTTTATGGTTAGGCTTCGGAGTACGAGTTGTACTCTTGCTGATCACGTGTCCGGGTTGGGGCATGACATCATTTTTAAGAGAAGTTAAAATTTAATCAATTTTAAAAATGAATAACTTTTGTGATCAATATTATTAAAGGATAATTATTAGTTTTATTTTAAAATTAAACTATTATAAAAATGAAAAAAAAGAGCTTCGTAGGTTTGTAAATTATTAATTATGTATTGGTAGTTAGTTCACAAAAATACTGCTTGCTACTATGATTGTAAAATATTTGAAAGAATTAGTTAAGTTATTGTTAATTTAAGATTTTTTATTCAGTTAGATATAAAATCAATTAATAAATATTAGAAAATTTCAAAAAATTAATTTCAATGATCTAAAGTTAGTTTTGATTAAATTATAAATAGATCAATTTTAAAAAAATTGAGTTATTTTAAAAATTATAAATTGGTTTAGTTAATTTGATAAGTTAAGATAATAGTTTGAGTTAAAAATGATAATTTTTATTTTTATTTTTATAACTTAGATATAGTTTGGTTTATTTGTAAATAAATTAATTTATAAAAAAATATTTATAATTACAAGTTTTACACTGCGTTTTGATATCGAAATTAATAATATCGAAATCACAAAAAATAACTTTCTTGCATTTTTATTTTTATTAAGAAAACTAGTTTTGATTGAGTAAAGTGTCGAACTAAACACATTTTCGTAAACAATTCACTAAAATCATGAAAACAGACTTGGTCTCACTAACCAAACAGACTCTTAAGATTTGAGCCTAAGACCTATGAGCAATAACTAAAATACTTAACCATTGAGCTATAAGTAAATCAATAAAAAATTTAGACTTAATCATACTTATGTTGTTTTATTATAATTTTCTTTTCTATCAAATTATTTTTAATATTTTTTTTTTTAAAAAAATTCAAGGGGCTCAATGCCGCCCTTGGCCGTAACATGGCTCCATCCGTCTGTACTTGTGGATAAGTCTATATTCTATGTTGTGTTTATTTATATATCAGGTAAGAGGATTAGATAATATATGTCACATTTTCAAATCATAATAATTTAATAGTTAATTTGATTTTAGAATTTATAATTTTTAAAACTATAAAATTAAAATTAAATTTAAATGATTACTAAAAAGTAAACTAAAACAAATATGCTATATCAAATGACATAATCAACTCGACTCAATGCACGAAAAATAAATCTCAACACGACTACGACTCTCTACATAACCTGCTACGAGATCACTGACGCCATTTGCCCCTACTGCCACACCGCGCCATCTAGTCGTACCTCACTGGTTAGGCTCTACAAAACAAAATCAAAGAAACTCATGAGTCCATGAGGAACTCAGTGACTGGTTCTACTGAACCTCCACTTAAATCCTCTGTGCGTAATCATATATAACACTATATAGAAGCACAGATAAATATATTGGGATCTAACACATCACCCGGCCAATCGGACCACCTGAATAAATAAATAAACAAAACGGTCATACATGGCCTTGCACAAAATATAATATTCGGCCACTATTGGCCCTACACCACACAATTATATCCCGGCCATACCTGGTCCTCACAGCATGACATCACCTGGACATAATCTGCTTACTCAGTCATACAATTATACAATCACATTTAATATGTTTCGCATAAAGTGAATAAAATCACCGGGTCCGTCAACAAGGATGGCCAACTAGTTTCTGGAACCCCCCCCCATCGGGTTAGGGATAGCTCATCCCACCCAAATCCTCTCGGGTCTAATGTCAGTGTGGCCCTCTGACGCGATCTCAAGACCCTCGCTACTTGGGTCTAACTCCAGCGTGGCTCACTCGTGTAATCTCAAGACCCTATAACCACCCACTGAGTCGGGCAATTGCTATGACGGCTAGAGACGCTCCTTAGCCCAGCCATCGCAAACACAGTACACACATAGTGCACATCAGATTTACAAGTCATCAGACACCGACCGGGCATGCACCCGTACCCAGCCCTATCTTGGGCTCTATCAAAGCAATATCTAACGGTTACCCTTCCTTGGGTGCAAACACATAATGTCTCTATGTTCATAATGTTGACGTTTGTTTTCTAACAACTTACGTCATCTACTTGAGAAGTTCTGTACCATACTGTTATGTCAGTAATGCTAAACAACCTTCTCTAATTTTTCACTACACTGGTTCATGTCAAATATAACATCTACTCATCTATTTTTAGCACTACGCTAAGAGAATAATTGCATTAAATATTAAATCACAGCATACTAAAAGTAAGGCAATTTAACTATTAAATTACAGCAATTATCTATTAAATCTCAGCAATTAAACACTCAATTTCTGCATATAAATATTTAATTACAACATATTAAAACAAATTCCAGCAAGTATACCATGGTGTAGGAACCCAACAAGCATACGTTCTATGCTAGGAAAATAGTTTATGAGTAGAATAAATTCTATTGTTTGATATATCCCACCCCATGTGTAAATACCTAGGAAAACTATTTCCTAATCCAAGATCTCACCCTTCCCCACTCGGCCAAACCCTAGTGATAGGGGTTTCTCCATGCGGCCGGCCCTTAGGGGTTAGGAAAAATACTTCCCTTCACCTATTCTATGTTTTCCTTCTCTACGGTAATTAAGCATACAATAGAACCGGGTCTACATGTTTAAGCAACATGAGCAATTTAGGGAAAATTTTAGCATGACCTTCCTCCTTTTTCCTCTATTCGGCTAGCACCCCAAATCCAAGAAACAATCGCGGAAAAAACTCAAATCATACATAGATCTCATGAAGAAGATACAAGATCAAGAATCTCAAGAAATCGGCAAGGAATCATCACAAGAATCAACAATATCACATGTCCAAGGGTTCGGCTAGGGCTTCACCCCTAATCCAAGGTTCTACCACTCACCTTTGCATTGAAGGAAGGAAAGGAAGAGCTGAAGGTGTTTCCGATCTCCGGCGACGAAACCAAGCTCCGACGCCACCCTCTCTATTTCTCCCCTCTCTCCCCCACCTCAATCCACGTGCAGCTCTTCTTGAGCCGTACGACAGCTGGGTGAGGGAGGTTTTATGTTTTCTTTTCTTTTCGAATAATGCCCTCCTCACTTAAGTTCTCTACTCGAATCAACCTGCATCAGAATTGAGCCCCGATTGAACCCACGAACCCGATTTTACCCCATCATGAGTCCAACAATCAATTTAAAATATAAAAGTACAAATTTATAGAGCCATGCAATTTATGATATACCCGATCATACCTTCTAATCGCGACGATCTCGCGACTCATCTTAGCTTGTCCCCGAACCGGCTCGCTGAACCAAACAAAAATTTAAATTAGAAATTTTCGGGTATTATAATCTTCCCCCCTTAAGGAAAATTCGTCGTCGAATTTTTAGCAAAGCATGAGGACTCACCGTATCCTCAAATAAAGAGGGGTAACATTCTCTCATATCCTTCTCCACCTCCCAAGTAGCCTCCTGTCCAGTGTGGTGCTCCCACCTAACCTTTACCAAGGGAATTTCTTTGGATGTTAGCTTTTTGATCTATCGGTCAAGCACCTCTACAGGTCTCTCCTCATATGAGACTGATGTATCCACCTCAACTGCAGTAGGCTCAATCATGTGGGACTCATCTCGAACATATCTCTTTAGCATACACACATGAAAAACTGGGCGAACTCTATCCATGCTAGGAGGTAAGGCCAACTCATATGCCACGGCGTCCCTCTGCTTGAGAATAGGGAACAAGCCAATGAACCTAGGGCTCAGCTTCCCCTTCTTCCCAAACCGCACCACCCCTTTCATAGGGGAGACCTTTAAAAACACCATATCACCTTCAGCAAACTCTACCTCTCTGGCCTTTCCATCCGCATACATCTTCTGGCGACCCTGAGCCGCCAACAGCCTTTCCTTGATCAGTTTCACTTTTTCAACTACCTCCTCAACCAAGTCAGGACCCACCATGAGGGACTCTTCCACCTCAAACCATCCCACTAGCGATCTGCACCTCCGCCCCATACATGGCCTCAAAGGGAGCCATGTCTATACTACTCTCATAGCTGTTATTGAAAGCAAACTCAATCAGGGGTAAGTGCTTCTCCCAGCCATCATCCAGGTCCAGCACATAGGCCCTAAGAATATCCTCCAATGTTTCGATAGTCTTCTCTAACTGACCATCAGTCTGCGGATGAAACGCAGTGCTAAACCGCACCTGAGCATCCAGGGCCTCCTGGAAGGACTGCCAAAACTGAGCTGTGAACTAGGTACCCCGATCTGAGATGATCATTACAAAGATACCATGGTATGCCACAATCCGGTCTACAAACAATCTAGCATAATGCTCAGCTGAAAAGGTCTTCTTGACCGATATGATATGTGCGGCCTTAGTCAACCAATCAACTACGACCCAAATAGAGTCGTTGCCCCCTCTGGACCTTGACAGCCCAATCACAAAGTCCATGGTGATTTTTTTCCCATTTCCACTCAGGTACCTCCAAGTTTGAAGCAACCCTGTTGGCTTCAAGTGCTCGGCCTTCACCTGCTGACAGACCAAACACTTAGACACAAATTCGGTTGTCTCTCTCTTCATCCCTTTCCACCAGTAATGTTACCTCAGATCTCAATACATTTTTGTGGCCTCCGGATGCATAGTGTAGGTGGAATGATGGCCCATCTCTAGTACCTGTCTGTGAACCTCCGACCATGTTAGGCACCATAAACTTGTCCTTGAATCTTAGGACATCCTCAGAATCAAATCGAAAGTCATCATCAGTGTCGCCTCTCCTAACCATATCCATGGTCAAGGAACAGAAGGCATCCTCAGCCTGTGCCACTTGCAGCATATCAACCAACGTGGACTGCACTTGTAAGTGCGCCACTAGAACTCCAGAGTCCGATATGGTTGGGACTGCCCCGTCATCTAAACATATGCCCAAATCATGAGCCAATGATCTCCTCTTGACTGCCAAGTGTGCCAAACTGCCCATGGATTTCCTGCTCAAGGCATTTGCCACCACATTGCCCTTTACAGGATGGTAAATAATGATGCAGCCATAGTCCTTCAGGAGCTTGAGTAATCTCCTTTGCCTCAAATTCAGTTCCTTCTGGGTAAGCAAGTACTGGAGGCTCTTGTGATCAGTGTAAATCTCACAGACCTCGTCATACAAGTAATGGCGCCACAACTTCAAAGCAAAGACCACTACTGCCAGCTCTAGGTCATGCATTGGATAGCTCCTCTCGTGAACTTTCAACTAACGAGATGCATAAGCTATCACCCTACTATACTACATCAGGACGCACCCCAGACCAACCCGAGATGCATCATAGTAAATCACAAAACCTCCCGAGCCCGAGCGTACAGCCAAGACTGGCGCCGACGTCAAGCAATCTTTGAGCTTCAGAAAGTTCTCCTCACACTTGTCATCCCAAACAAACTTGGCCTTCTTCTGGGTCAAGCGAGTCAATGGTGCCGCAATTCTGGAGAAATTTTTCACGAACTTCCTGTAATAGTCGGCCAACTCCAGGAAACTACGGATCTCCGTCACACTGGTCGGTCGCTTCCAGTTCTGAACTACCTCCACCTTTGAGGGGTCCACTCTCACCCCCTCCCGTGACACCACATGGCCTAGAAACCTCATGCTCTCCAACCAAAACTCGCACTTGGAGAACTTAGCATACAACCGATGCTCCCTGAGGATCTCCAGGACCATCCTCAAATGCTCAGAGTGCTCCTCCTTGCTACTGGAATAAACCAGGATATCGTCAATAAAGATAATTACAAATCTGTCCAGGTACTTCTTGAACACCCTGTTCATCAGGTCCATAAAGGCTATAGGCGCATTAGTCAACCCAAAAGACATCATCAGGGACTCAAAGTGGCTATATCTAGTCCCGAAAGCAGTCTTGGGCACATTACAGTCCTGGATTCTCAACTGATGGTATTCGAATCTTAGGTCAATCTTAGAGAACCACTGCGCCCCCTGGAGTTGATCGAATAGGTCATCATTCCTAGGCAGTGGATAACGATTCTTAACTATCACTTTGTTAAGCTACCGTAGTTAATGCACATGCGCATAGACCCGTCCTTCTTCTTCACAAAGAGCACTGGAGTGCCCCACGGAGAAACACTCGGGCGTTTGAAGCCCAAGTCTAGCAGCTCCTGCAACTGTGACTTCAACTCTCTCAGCTCAGCCGGTGCCATCCGATAAGGTGGAATGGAGATCGGCTTCACCCCAGGCTGCAAGTCGATGCAAATTCTTTCTCTCTTTTTGGCGACAAACTCGATAACTCCTCGGGGAATACGTCAGGGAACTCACAAACCACCTGTGTTCCCTCAACATTCCCTGTCGTACCTCTACCCTCCTCTGCCACATATACAATGGCCAAGGACTGGCAGCCACCCAAAAGTAATTTACGAGCCTTCAGAGCTGAGATGACCCCCATAGGGTCCCTCCTTCCATCTTCCTGGAAGGTAAACTGCGGCAATCCGAGCTTGCTGAAAGTGACAGTCTTGGCCCTGCAATCCACTAACGCAAAATGATCCACTAGCCAATCCATGCTAAGTATGACATCAAGCTCCAGCATCAGTAGAAGTGTCAACTCCGCCTTCAATACGTGTCCCGAAATGAACACCTTGCAGTCCCGAAAGACCGTCTCAACCAAAATAGCATCGCTCGTAGGCGTCGACACTACATAAGGCAATCAAGAAAAGAGGGTTTCCCCAACAATTTGCAGCGAAAGCAGTAGATACAAAAGAGTGAGTGGCACCCGGATCAAATAACACATAAGCAGCAGATGAACCAACTATAAGAGTACCTATCACTATCGCCCTTGACGCCTCAGCGCCATTGCGGTTCATGGCAAATACTCTCACAAAAGGCCTCTCAGAATGACTGGTCTGCTGTCCTCTGCCTTGGGCCTGACCCTTCTGGGCTACAGAACCAATTGACATCGGTGCTTTCCCCCTAGATTGCTTAGGTCTCTGGACAATCCTTCTTGAAGTGCCCAACTTGTCCATACCCGAAGCATGCATCCGTGCGGCCATAGTAAGCTCCCTAGTGCCTCCTGCCACCACAACGGTCCCCTTAGAATGCCAGGGCCGACCTCCAGATCCCTGAGGCAGGAAATTCTTCTTTGGGGGGCTCATCTTGTTTCTCGAACGACATCAATGCCTCCTTCTGGAGTGCCTCATCCACCACCTGAGTGAAGGTGGTGTCCTTAGTGTAATGGATGAGCCTGCTGCTTAGCACTCTCAGCCCCTCAATAAATCTCTTGACCCTAGAGATCTCAGTCGCCACCAAGGTAGGGTAGAACTTTGAGAACCGAGTAAACTCCATCTCATAGTCCAGCACCGTCATGCCGCTAGTCTAACGTAGTAACTTAAACTACTTCACCCGCCTATCACAGATGCTCATCAATATGTACCGCTCCACAATAGCGGCCTTGAACTCCTCCCAAGTAGGGGGTGGCACACCTGTCCCCCTACGATCTCTCCAGTTATGCAGACACTCCATGGCCGGTCCTCTTAGTTGTAACCCGACCATACAAGCAACCGCCTCCGAGGAACACCCGAGCTCTGTACACAACTCGTACCAGTCGATAAGGAAACTGGTGACCTCCACTTGTCCCAATGAACTCCGACAACCTCAATTTGACGAAGTCTGTGTATGTGGCTGCCCTAGGAACTCTATCAACTGCCACAACTAGCTCGGCGACCTCCGGTACCATCGGTGCCATCGGTGCCGACTACGGTTGCTGCTGCCTCAACTCTTGCTCTCTGCGGAGCGCCTCAATCAACTGGGCCACCTGGGCCTGCAGCTGTGCAACTATGGGATCTTGTCCCACATCCTCCTGCTGCTCTCGGCCTCGGCCCCAGCCCTGACCTTGGCCTCGGTCTTGGCCCTAACGCTCTTTGGAATTACTGCCACTATCGCTCAACACAGCATTATGAGTCTCCATCACACTAGCATTTAAGAAAAAGATATCATCAATATCAAATAACTTATTCAAAAACTCTTAATTTACTAACCGCATGACACGCTGAGGTGCAAATGTGGTCGCCTAATCTCGTAACATAACCACACTGTATGTCAACATGCTAGCTATGCCTCATATGGTACTCAGATTCTAAGTCGTAGTCAAGACCTAACCATATGATCTGATACAACTTTGTCATGCCCCAACTCGGGGTCACATGATCGGCCAGGATATGTGTCTATACCCTGAAGCCTAACTCATGCATTCAACTACACAAATAACTGTATGAAAATGATACCGACATGAAAGGTAAATGAATCCACTAAAATAGATAAATGTTTCTAATCAAAGGTTTACATACTCCAAATGACATAATCAACTTGACTTAATGCACGAAAAATAAATCTCAACACGACTATGACTCTCTACACAGCCTGCTATGAGATCACCGACGCCATTTGCCACTCCAGCCTCACCACGCCATTTGCCACTCCAGCCTCACCACGCCATCTAGCAGTATCTCATTGGTCAGGCTCTGCAAAAAAAATAAAAAATCATGAGTCCATAAGGAACTCAATCAGTGGTTCTACCGAACCTCCAATTAAATCCTAGTGCATAATCATATATAACACTATATATAAGCACAAATAAATATATTGGGATCTAACACATCACCCGGCCAATCGACCCACCTAAATAAATAAATAAACAAACCGACCAAACATGGCCTAGCACAAAATATAATATTCAGCCACTATTGGCCCTACACTACACAATTATATCCCAGCCATACCTGGCCCTCACAGCATGACATCACCTGGGCATACAATACGTTTCGCATAAAGTGAATAAAATCATCGGGTCCGCCAACTAGGATGACCAACTAGTTTCTGGAACCCCCCACCGGGTTAGGGATAGCTCACCCCACCCAAATCCTTTCGGGTCTAATGTTAGCGTGGCCCTCTGACGCAATCTCCAAACCCACGCCACTTAGGTCTAACACCAGCGTGGCTCACTGGTGTAATCCCAAGACCCTATAACCACCCGCTGAGTTAGACAATAGACATGCCGGCTTGAGATGCTCCTTAGCCCAGCTATCGCAAACACAGTACATACACAGTGCACATCAGATTTACTAGTCATCAAACACCTCCCAGGCATGCGCTTGTACCCAGCCCTATCCTGGGCTCTATCAAAGCAATATCTAATGGTTACCCTTCCTTGGGTGCGAACACATAATGTCTCTATGTTCATAATGTCGACGTTTGTTTTCTAACAACTTACGTCATCTACTAGAGAAGTTCCATACCTTACTGTTATGTCTGTAATGCTAAACAACCTTCTCTAATTTTTGACTACATTGGTTCATGTCAAATATAGCATCTACTCATCTATTTTTAGCACTACGCTAAGAGAATAATTGCATTAAATATTAAATCACATCATACTAAAAGTAAGGCAATCTAACTATTAAATTACAGCAATTATCTATTAAATCTCAGCAATTAAACACTCAATTTCTGCATATAAATATTTAATTACAACATATTAAAACAAATTCCAGCATGTATACCACGGTGTAGGAACCCAACTAGCATACCTTCTATGCTAGGAAAATAATTTATGAGTAGAATAAATTCTATTCTTTGATATATCCCACCCCACGTGTAAATTACCTAGGAAAACTATTTCCTAATCCAAGATCTCACCCTTCCCCACTCGGCCGAACCCTAGTGATAGGAGTTTCTCCATGCGGCCGGCCCTTAGGGGTTAGGAAAAATACTTCCCTTCACCTATTCTATGTTTTCCTTTATCTCTACGGTAATTAAGCATACAATAGAACCGGGTCTACATGTTTAAGCAACACGAGGAATTTAGGGAAAATTTTAGCATGACCTTCCCCCTTTTTCCTCTATTCGGCTAGCACCCCAAATCCAAGAAAACATCGCGAAAAAAACTCAAATCATACATATATCACATGAAGAAGATACAAGATCAAGAATCTCAAGAAATCAGCAAGGAATCATCACAAGAATCAACAATATCACATGTCCAAGGGTTCGGCTAGGGCTTCACCCCTAATCCAAGGTTCTACCACTCACCTTTGCTTTGAAGGAAGGAAAGGAAGGGATGAAGGTGTTTCCGATCTCCGGCGACGACACCAAGCTCCGGCGCCACCCTCTCTATTTCTCCCCTCTCTCCCCCACCTCAATCCGCGTGCGGCTCTTTATGAGGTGTACGGTGGCTGCGTGAGGGGGGTTTTATGTTTTTTTTTTTTTCCAATAATGCTCTCCTCACTTAAGTTCTCTACTCAACTCAACCCACGCCTGAATTGAGCCCCGATTGAACCCACGAACCCGGTTCTACCCCATCATGGGTCCAACAATCAATTTAAAATATAAAAGTACAAATTTATAGAGCCATGTGATTTGTGATATACCCAAGCATACATTCTAATCGCGGCGATCTTGCAACTCATGTTGGCTCGTCCCCGATCCGGCTCGCTGAACGAAACAAAAATTTAAATTAGAAATTCTCGAGTATTACAACAACTTCTTTTGTTATGACCATCTGGATGACATATCTGACAAGTGATAATTGCCCCTCCTCTAGTTAGTCTTGATGTGGATTCATCTTCATGCATATCTCTTATTCTTTTTTTCTTTGGCCTACCTGGCATTATCTTCACTAGAGGTGGCAAAACATGAGGTCCATAACTTGAGGCTATGTATCCTTCTCGGCTAAAGGTTGCAAAAGACCTCATAGTAGGTGTCTTTCTTGTAGTAATTGTCAATATAATGCTCTGATTCTTCTTTTAACCACAAGATGCATGAAATTGCATGATTGCATAGAATGCTAGATATATCCCAACATCTACATGAAAATGTATGGTGCATTAAGTTAACAACATTGATCCATCAAACTCTAGAACGTCAAATATTATATTTCTCGCGGGGTGACATGATAATTACTCGTATTCTTCTCATTTTTTACAAGTTTTTCACGTATCTAACTTGAATCACACTTCAATTTCACAATATAATTCACACTATATATAACATAACGAATATAAAATAATGGATAAATAGTCTTCCTAATCTTTAGGGTTTCATGTACGCTGGTAAATCAAAGGTTATAAACTAAAAACAGCTTGCACAAATCTCTAAAGCCATAAAACCTAATAATTAACATGAAAAACCCTAGATTTCATGTACGCTATCTAGGGTTTCAAAAAATATATATAATGTGCTTTAGTAAATGATGTGTGTTACTAATTGATGAACAATTTATTAAGAACCACCGGCAATATTGTTGATTTCGAGATGATACTGAAAAAAAGCTCCGAAGAAGGGTGCGAAGGTGGTGATGAAGCCGACCAATATTGTTGATTCGGGGTGGCGAGAGACGTGAGCGAGAGTGATGCCGACAGCGGTGAGAGACACGTCGGTGCAACAATGGCAGCGTGCGAGAGAGTAGGGAAGCAAGGATAGGGTTTGTCAGGTTCTTTCACAGGGATAGGGTTTGTCGGGTTCTAGTTGTAGGGAATATGTCGGGCTTTTGACTGCAAGTGCTAACGTGGATTATTTTTTAATCCACATCAGCACTTGAATATATCATAAACTAATAAGTAGTGTATGATGTGGCGTATTTTTTAATCCACGTCAGCACTTGAATAACATTGGGTATTTTTTATTGTTTCTAATAAATGGTTGACGTCAGGATAGAAATTGAAACAAAATTAAAGTTGAAGTATAGAATTGATTCAAATAAAAGGACAATATACAATTGGGAAAACACCAAATGTTAGGAATATATCTTGTAATTAACCATATTTAATATGCAGGACACGAATATTGAATCTAATTTCAGTTTTTAAAATTTCATTCTTAATAAAGAAAAACCAGAAAAGTTAGAAAAGTTCAATCCCAATAAAAAAATTAAGAAAAAAATAGAAAACACAAACTATATGCTTTGTGAAGTTCCTTAATTATAATAATTTAGTTAAACCATCGAGAAAGAATTGCAGTCATATCATGCTAATAGATTCAAATTATAATTGAGGTTCCACGCAATAAAGATTTTATCAATGCTAGCTTATGGAAAGTGAATGTAAAATGTTCATCCAATGATAAGCTTGATACAATGAAGTTCATTAACTACATAAGCAACTTAAATAAGAATATGACAAGTACTGATCTCATCTAGGATCTTCAGTCAAATTAAAATCTAGACTGGACTAGCACTATGGGCCCGGTCGGATTAGGCCTAGAAGCTTTCAAACTCATGAACCAAACACAAATCAAGCCAAACACCACCTAGCGCGGGGGCTCCACCCAACAGTAATGAGGGATTCGGTAGTAATGAGCCCGACATCTCCGGGATAAACCTTGACCAATTCTAGTTATATTCCCGCGAGATTTAGGGAAATATTATCGCCTCGAGATATCCCTAACCTACACTATATACAGACACTATGTACATCAGTATACTCTCGATTTCAATTTCATACCCACCACCTGAAATTCTTTCTTACTTGAGCATCAGAGTGTCTTTGCTTGTCCTCCACCGGAGTCGCACCGGACAAGGAGACACAAAGGACCCCATCACCCCGGCTTTAGGCAAGAATATTTGGCTGCCATCGTGGGGCCGAGTAAATTTTACCTGCCCCATCATGGTAGGTACTGAGAGTCGGGAGAACGCTACTGCACATAGGCAACAACCTAGCAGCAGCATTCTGAGACGCTAACACAGCGAGGAGTGACGCTCTAGTGCCTGGAAACCCAACACCAGAAGAGCTATAAGCTTGGTTGATGATCTCAAGGCGCAGAACCAAAGGTTTACAGCCCAGGTCGAGGCGTTAACACAACCTAGGGAGCAACATCTGATCGAGTGCGAGCATCGCCGATCGGAACAGTCATCTCGAAAGAACTGAGAGGCCGACCTATGCCTTTTGAGACAAAGTCTCTCTCACACATCGCCAGAGAGAAGAAGAAGGAACTAAGGTCACAAAGGCTGTTATTTCCCCCACCGTCGACTCGGGACCCTTCGTAGAGCATATTATGGCAATTTGTCTCCCTCGACAACTCCGAACTGCCGACCACTCTTTAGGCTTATGACGGGTGATCCAACCACCCACCTGACGATGTTCAGATCAATGATGCTCCTCAATGACGCAACTGACTCCATCCTCTATCGAGCTTTCCCCACCTTTCTGGAGAAGGACGCGCTATTGTGGTTCTCCACTCTCCCGCCACGGTCAGTACACATCTCCTAGAAGCTCTCGCGAGCCTTCACCAATCAATTATCCTCATCTTGGATCTACTCCAAGACCGAGGACTCTCTTCATTACATCAAGCAAGGACAACATGATCTACTGAGGGAGTACTTGAAAAGATTTCATATAGTGGCCATAGAGATCCCCAACCTCGACTCTCACGTCGAGTTATACTCCATCAAACATTGTCTGAAATTTGGATAGTTCGCGGACCAGATCGCCCTGGCCAAACTGAGGAGTATAGCCAAGTTCCGAGAATAAGATGTATGATACATGGACTTGCAACCGTGGGTGAAGCCACCAGAGTGACAAATAGAGTTCTGCATTGACTTACAGCCGAGGGTGAAGCCGATTTCGATTCCCCCCTATCAGATGACACTAGCTAAGTTAAGAGAGCTTAAGGCTCAACTCCAGGAGCTGTTGGATTTGGGCTTCATACGCTCAAGTGTGTCCCCATGGAGAGCACCGATTTTGTTTGTCAAGAAGAAAGACGGGTCCATGTGTATCTGCATTGACTACATGCAGCAGAATAAGGTGACGATTAAGAATTAGTACCTGTTACCGAGGATTGATGACCTCTTTGACCATCTACAGGGGGCACAATGGTTCTCTAAGATAGATTTGAGATTTGGGTACCATCAATTGAGGATCCGAGATCAGGATATGCCTAAGACTGCTTGCAGGACAATATATAGCCACTATGAGTTCTTGGTCATGTCCTTTGGACTGACAAATGCACCAGTAACATTCATGGACCTGATGAACCGGGTGTTTAGGAAATACTTAGACAAGTTTGTCATTGTCTTCATGCATTGATGATATTCTAGTGTATTCCAAGAGCAGGGAAGAGCAAGGCACCGACTGTATGCTAAGTTCTTCAAGTGTGACTTCTGATTGAATAGTGTGGTATTTTTGGGGCATGTGGTGTTGCAGGATGGGTGAAGGTAGACCCCGCCAAGGTAGAGACAGTCCAAAAGTGGGAGCGGCCAACCAATGTGATAGAGATCCGCAATTTCTTGGGTTTAGCTGGTTACTACAGGAAATTTATGAAGAACTTTTCAAGGATTGTTGTACCTCTAAATCGTTTGACGCAAAAGAAGGTCAAGTTTTGTCTAGGATGAGAAGTGTGAGGAGAGCTTTCAGAAGCTCAATGACTGATTAACTTTTGCACCAGTATTGGCCTTGCGATCGACACATGAGAGTTTGTGGTGTACTGTGATGCCTCGCGAGTTGGCCTGGGATGCGTCCTAATGAAACATGGCAAGGTGATAGCTTGTGTGTCCCGGCAATTGAAAAATCATGACAAGAACTACCGACGCATGACCTGGAGTTGGCGGCGGTAGTATTCGCCCTGAAGCTGTGGCGCCATTACCTGTATAGGGAGGCTTGTGAGATTTACACATATCACAAGAGTCTCCACTACTTGCTCATTCAGAAGGAGCTGAATTTGAGGCAGAAGAGGTGGTTAGAACTCCTGAAGGATTATGACTGCACCATACTTTATCACCCGAGAAAGGCGAACATGGTAGAGGACGCCTTAAGCAAAAAGTCTATGGGCAGTTTGGCGCATTTGGCTGTGGATAGGAGGCCTTTGGTGAGAGATCTCGCTGGTTGTCTGAGTGACGGGGATGTACTAACGGTACACGACTCAGGTTGCATGGTGGTGCACCTACGTGTTCAGTCTACCTTGATTGATATGCTCTAAACAGCTCAGAGCGAGGATTATTTTTGTGCCTTAACTAGGGACTTGGTAGAGAGGGGTGATGCGGAGGACGATTTCAGGGTTGACATTGAAGGTGTTCTGAGGTTCAGGGACAGGATTGTGGTGCCAAACATGGTTGAGGTGCGTAGGTAGGTACTTGAGATGGCTTATAACTACATGTACACTATGCATCCCGGAGCTACAAAGATGTACCGTGATATGAGACAACACTACTGGTGGAAGGGAATAAAGAGGGATGTAGCAGAGTTTATAGCTAAGTATTTGGTTTGCCAGCAAGTTAAGGCCGAACACTTGAGGCCTACTAGGTTGCTTCAGAATTTGGAGGTGCTAGAGTAGAAATGGTGTTGGCCTAAGGTTTTCTACATTGGTCTTAATCTTGGTTTTGATGATAACAAACATGAAACTAATGATTTCATGGAGAATTGCTTTCAGGCTCCAGGTCGATTAGCACACGACGTCCTCGATCGAAAATATCGAAGAAATCAAAAAATCGGAAGGACGTTGGTCGACGCACACAAATTTCGTCGGGAAGATAGAGTTTAGGTTTAGGGTATTTAGATAAATTATAAAATCCTCTTTATGATGCTAAGACCCTTAAAGAACCAAATTCGTAATGTGAACCCCGAACCGAAGGAAGAAACTCACTGTAGAGTACATGTACACTATGTAGAGTGCTGGTACTCTACGACTGGTCGATTGATCGATCGATCGAAATGAGCCCAGAAAGCACAGTAGCGATCGATGATCGACCGAACTTGCGATCGATGGTCGGTAATGAGCAAAAATCTGCTCGTTGAGAAGAGGGGAGCTCTCTCTTCTCTTCATGGCTTATAAATAGGAAGCCATGAGAGCCTTCCTCCTTGATGTTGATCACTTCTAATCTCCTTGAGCTATCTTTTGATCAATTCTAAGCCCTCATTGAGAGAATCTTGTGAAAATCCTAGCTTAAACCTTTCATCTCTTTGATTGAGCCTTTACTTCATTTCTTCATCATCACATGCATCAAGAGGAATCTAGGAATCTTGTTGTGGAGCTAAGTATTTTATTGTCTAATTTATTGCTTCATTTAGTGTTGTATTTTCTTATTATTTCATTGTATTTGAGTTTGTGTAAACCTAGAGTGCTAGCTTGATTGAGTAGGTGGTTGCCTTGGTGTTAAGGCTTAAATAATCCACCATCGTAAACTTAGTTTACTAGGATTAGTTGAGTTGTCCCTTAAGTTGAGGTGGGAGAGTGCTCTCGGTAGGAAGGCGGGATACTCCCTAGTGTGGAAGTGCCTTCGATTTAAGAGCGGAGACTTTCCGGTGTAAAGTCCTATTTGTAAGGAAAATGATATAATCTAGTAAAGCTAGTTTGAAAATCCTAAGCGGGGTGCTTAGGTAGTGGAGTAGGTATTCGGGCCGAACCACTATAAATAATTGTGTTAGCATTGATATATTATTTTGTGTTAATTGTTTTATCATTAATCGCTTCCGCATTTAGTCGTTAAATTGTGAATTGCAGTTTAAGAAAACGTGTAAAATCGAATTTAGGCGACAAGTTTAGTTAACACACTATTCACCCCCCTCTAGTGTGGCTATTTCACCAACAAATGGGAGTAGATCAAGATGGATGTTGTGACAGGGTTGCCGAGGTCGAGAAAATGGAATGACTCTATTTGGGTCATCGTGGACAGATTGACCAAGTCGGCACACTTCACTCCGGTAAAGACAACCTTTACCACCGAGAAGTATGCCAAGTTGTTTCTAGATCAGATTGTGGCTTACCATGAGATTCCAGTCACGATCATCTCAGATCGGGGGTACCCAGTTCATGGTTAGATTCTAGCTGTCCTTCCAAGAGGCTCTGGGCACGTAGGTCAGATTTAGTACTACTTTTCACCCGCAGATAGTCGGGCAGTTTGAGAGGACCATATAGTCCTTGGAGGACATGTTGCGAGCCTATGTCCTGGATCTGGAGGACGATTGGGAGAGACACCTATCTCTGATGGAGTTTGCCTATAATAACAACTACCATAGTAGTATTGGGATGACTCCATTTGAGGCCTTGTACAGGCAGAGATGCTAGTGGGATGATTTGAGGCAGATGAGTCACAAATATTGTGTCACGCCCCGAATCAGAGACGCGTGACTGGCCGGGGCATATGTCTACACCCTGAAGCCTACCTCATGCACTAACCACCAACAATCAGAATGAAACCCAAATGACATAGAATCATATGAAAAGAACGTCGAAGCTAGCTTTATTAAAATGCTCAAAACCAGTTTTTAACAAGAGCAAGTTCAAGAGCAACTAAATTTTCAGAGAAACATTTCAAGGTTCAAATCGACTCAAGTGATACTGAAAAAAAGAATAACTCAGTGCATGACATATAACTCTACTAGACACGACTACGACTAGACAATCGTCTGCTTTGAGATCCGCGTCACCACCTACCCTCCAGGCGCACCACACCATCAAGCCGTACCTCACTGGTCGGTCTCTGCAAAACAACAACAATAAATCGTGAGTTCACGAGGAACTCAATGACCGGTCCTTTCAAACCTCCAGTACTTAAATCTCAATGTATAATCATGTATAACACAAGCTATATGGCCCTACACAATATTTAACACAAGATAAATATGTTTGGATCCAATACATTCCTTGGCCAATCGACCCTCCTGAATAAATAAATGAAAGAACTAGTCGTACATGGCCCTACAGAAGCTATATCAATCGGCCTTACCATGCATAATTATGTTCCGGTTATACCCGGCCTTCATAGACATAAAATCAGGTGTTCACATTCAAACATTTTGCACATAGAGAGTCAATCACTGGGCCCGTCAAGTAGGGTGGTCGTCTAGTTTCAAGAACCAACTGGGTTAGGGATAGCTAATCCCACCCAACTTGGGTCTATCGTCAGCGTGGCCCACTAACGAAATCTCAAGACCCTCCGTCACTCGGGTCTAACACCGAGTGTGCCCGCTGGTGCAATCTCAAGACCCTAATCACTGCTGAGTCGAGTAGTATCTATTTCGGCCATCGATACTCCTAAGTAGACCACCTCCATCACAACACACAGTCAGAGTTTCTCTAAAGATTTCCATTTTTGACTTCCTGGTATCCACCCGCATCCAACTCCTCCCTCGGGATTTCATTAGCCGAACACTAATGTATGTTATCTTTCCCCCCCTAGGTGTGAAACCTAGTTTATGTACATACAAGTTTATGTACCAACGAAACTATATAATTTTCTTATAACCATCTAGTGTCACTCGTCACTTTCCTTAAATGTAATCTACACATCATAGGCATAAGAATATCCAGAAAGAGAATGTCACAACTCAAACTTTGCGGGAAGAAATTATTCTACAGCTATTACAACAATTAACCACATGATTCCAATAATCACGAAATTAAATTCTGCATTTATAGAGAAATTTCGGCAAGGTAAATATGTACTAGCATGGGAAATTTCAAAACGAGCATCAATAGTTCGATAAAGGAAAATTGATGAATTATATGCTACCTCGTAAATTTCGCTATATATATGCAACCTTAGAATGTGATTTTTCCTAAGATTTCAAAATCACCTAAGATAACCATGAATGGCTCGGCATGTGTAAGGATTTACATTTAAAGCTATCGAACATGAAATCTAGCATGAATAAATCGATCGATCTTCTCAATTTCACCATCTTCCTTGCTCGGCCGAATCTTGAGTAGGGTAATTCCTTGCTCGGCCGAGCCTTCTAGGTTGGAAAGGGGCAAGATCTCAACTATAATTCCTACATATCAATTCAATAATCTAATCTTTAACGAAAAGAAGATGATCTAAGGGTTTTAAGCTGCTCGAGGAAATTGAGGAAAATTTCGGACCTTTTCCATTTTCCCTCTATTCGGCCAACCCCTAGATCGCACAAACAATCATCAAAAAACACATAAATCACAACTAGATGAATCATCCGAATTCTAAATACAAGAAACTACATCGATCGACAAGAAACATCGCTTAAAACTCGATCCATAAAACTTCCAAGGTTCGGCCACCCGCCTCCCCTTTTTGATAAACATGACCACTCACCTTGATTAGAAGAAGAAGATGGACGAGATGAAGGAGTTGTTGATTTCTCCGATGCTGACACGGATCCGGCGCCGCCCATGAACTTTCTTCCCCTTCTCTTCACCTCGGGCTACGTGCGGCTCTATCTTGCTTTGAGCTGCGCGGCGACTTGGGGTGAGATGAGAAGTTCTTTCTTTTTTTTGGGCCTAATAACCCTTCCCTCACCTAACTCTCTTACTTGACCCCACCTAAGTCCGGACCGAACACCGACTCGGCCCGTGAACTTGATTACATCCCACATAAGTCATCCCAACATACAAACTATAAAAGAACATTAATCATGACTCTACAATTTAAATTATACATTCTACTCGCGAGCGACTCAGCCTGGCTAGCTCCCGATTCGGTGGGCTACACCAAGAAAATTCTATATTAGGATACCTCGGGTATATTGGGGCCAGATTTGGTATAGGATGTAGTGGAAAAAGTTAAACTGATTATAGAACGACTTTTGGTAGTGCAGAGTTGCCAGAAGATGTGGAGTATGCTGATGGGAAGGCTCGAGATGTGGAGTATGCTGAAAGGGACATGGTTTTTCTGAAGGTGTCTTCTATGAAAGGGATCGTGAAATTCAGAAAGAAAGGAAAGTTGAGCCCCAAATTTATAGAGCCATTCCCTATCCTTGGGCGGAGAGGAGCGGTGGCGTATGAGTTAGCTTTGCCTCCTAGTTTGGATAAAGTGCACCCGATATTTCATGTATCTATGCTAAAGAGGTACATCAGGGATGAGTCCCATAGCCTTGCCCAACTCGGCGAGTATGATTAAGGGCCAAGAAGCTCATCAAAGAGGCACCACTACTAGAAAATCAGCAACTTGCGATGGCTAATTTGCTACCGCAAATTTGCAGTGGCAATTTCGAGGGTCCTGCGACTGACTTGAGTTGTTGTCGCAAACATGCGATGGTATTGCGACCGGCCTAGTGGCGGTCGCAGAATATGTACTTTGCTATGATTTGGCGACGGTTTTGCTACCGCTTTTTGCGACGGCTACTGGCCGTCACAAATCCGTCACAAAAGCTTATTTCAGCGCCCAGGAAATCATTTTTCTTCTCCCGCCGCCCCGATTGTAAAACCCTTATTTTTCCCCTTCACGAAAAAAACTTATCCTCCTTCAACAAAATCATTTTTCTTCTCCACGGAGACCCGAGGCTCCACCGGAGGAGCTGCTTCATGGCGGCAGCTGCTTTGCCGGATCCACCGTTACGGCCTCAGCCAATCCAACTTTTGTAGGCTTCCTTCTTCCTTCTCTTGGCCTTCACGCTCGCCCTCTATGCCATCCTTTCCTCCACCTCCGATCTTGTCCTTCACCCTAACATGAGACTCGTCGTCTTCTCCGTTCTCCGGTGCACCTTGCGCGCTCTCCTCGCCCACCTCTCCACCGCCCTCACCCCGTCCTCCTCCTCGGCTACTCCTACTTCCTCCTCGACATCGACTGCAAGTGCAGCTTCGAGGTCAGCCAGTACATTGCCCGTCGCAGCCGCCGCTACACCCAAAAGAGCGAGGACTTATGCGCAGTATCCGCTTGAAGTCCGGCCTCAGTGATGAGACCTACTTCCCTGCCCCCTTCTTCCACACTCACTACGAGCCCTCTCTGCGCTCGGGCTTCCAGGAGGCGGAGGAGGGCATGACCCTCGTCATCGACGCTCGTCCATCGACCTCGTTATTGTCATCGACCTCGATCGTCATCGTCAGCGCGCTGTGGCATGTTCAACCCAGCCCCCTCCCTCCTCATCCACTGTTTCACCATAAACATAGAAGACTACAAACAAGGTGTGCCGCCTCTTCCTTTCTCTTCGTTCTTCCAATTCCTACTTATCCACGGATTTTCATCATTAACTCTTTTTACCCTTGACAAATATACAACTTTACTATTGGTAAAATATATAACTTGGCCATAAAACTAGTTCCTCTTTGGAATATATATGAAGGTGGCATAGTTGATGATAACTGGGATATCCAAGATCCTTTTGGAACCATATGAGTTGCTTCCGAGTATTAATTCTTCATTTTCTCCAATAATGTTGGGATACGAGTCTATCCCTTTTAACGGTGATGCTTTATGGATAAGGATGGAGATACATTCCTTGAGGTTTTTCCTATGAATTGATGACCACCAACAAAGGACAAAAAAGCATCTCAGTCACATTCAATATTCAGTATAACTCAAGTTGAATAGAAACATCCTTTATCGTTTAAAGATGAAGAGCTCAAGATATTGTGTTCAAGAAAATGTGATTATTTACAAGTTCTCTTCAAGAGTAGTCACTTCCTCTTTCAGTTCTTTGGCATTGAATATTCTTGATAGAATACAGAGCTCATGATCTATTAACTATAGTTACAAGTTTTCTACACAAAAAAGTTGAGATTGAAGCTCTTTTTTTGTTCCACAAATTAAGGATGATGTTATTCTATATTGCTTGGCTAAGCAGTAGGCCAATATAGTGAACCTACGTATAAGCTTGACAAACTTATCTTGGAAAGGTTATTTAGCTCTCAAATTGAAGAATATAATTTTTTGGAAATAAATAGTTGATGTTTACTGATGCTGCTCTTGGTGATTTAGGTACCCCACTTTAATTGATGCACTTAGAGACGTGGATGACTGTCTTACTATGGTTCACCTTTTTGCTGCATTACCTGCTACTGAGGGTGCTCGGATCCAAGTGGAACATATACATAATTGTCGAAGGTTGGCCCTCTTAATCTTTTAGACAATTGGTTTAATTCCTTTGACCAGCGTAGTATTTATACTTAAGTTTGGATAAACAAACCACATGCTTTAACTTTGCTGGTCTTGTTGAAGAGCATCCAACTATCCTTTTCAGTTATTGACATCTTAGATGAATATGTTGTTGAAAAATAGGCTACAAATGATAGGCTTTACAGTACAATTACTATGTGCTATATAAAGTTTGCTAAGTATAAAGTCATAAAATGCTTTAGCGACAAGTAATTATATACAGTTGTTAACGAGAATGTTGTTTCATTTTGACAGTTAGCACATAATAAAGAAAAAAATGCTACTAACTTTTTCCAAGTTGATTGGCTTACATTATCAAGGTAAAGGTGATAAGTTAGAGAGGGATGATCTATGCTAGTTGGTAAAGCTACTAGTAATTTGCCGCAAAATTGGTTAGGTTATATTGTTAAGGTTGAGGAGATAAGTCGGGGAGGGATGTTGTATGCTAGTTGATATAAAAGGAAAAATGCCAGGCTTACTTGCCTCCAAGCTGTGTAAATTGAGTTCAACCTGGCATGAGCTAAGTGCAACAGACTGAAAGAACCCAAATAAAAAAAGGACTAAGAATGAACTTGACAATCTGAACTAGGAAAGCAAAACTTTGCTCTTTATAAACTCAATTTGAGTAAAAAACATTAAAATTGATTTTGACTAAAAAGAGTGAATCACATAGCAAATTCCTTGATGGCTTTCCTGTGGTGATCTCCATTTAGTGAGGCAGCATTTATATATATTATTTTTTTAAGATTAATGCCTTAAAGGAGTTAGATTATTGAGAAGTCTAAAGTTGGTGATGTCAGGGAAAGTTTGTTTTGATTATGTTCTTTTCTGCTTAATGCTCTTATTACTTCTGACAACCTATTTTGTTGAGTTGTCTCCCTATCTAATGTTTATCTGATGTAGGCTCTTCTAGGTTTTATAAATTTCAAGCTCTATAACTCTATAAATGTGAAGTATCCCCTATCGAATGTTCCAATGATTTTACTCTAATTCATGTTACAAATGATCGAAAGAGGAAGAAATAGTAGACTTACATTTTATGACAAACTATTGATCTACTACAGCTTCAACAACAGATGAGCAATCACCCATCAAATCACCAAAGAAATGAGAACTGGAGAAAAGTGAAAATCTCATATTAACTAATCAAATTCAAATGTTTACAAACAACAGTATTTATAGTTCAGCTACTACTAGATTATATATTGCAGTCTATTAACATTTTTTGTTTGAAAATTTACCTTTTCTGGAAGAATAATATATTGCATTTTCCTATTGCATCAGCTTTTAACTTTTACAATATTTTGATTTCTATGTGCCTATATTGAAATTACTACGATATACAAAAATTTGTAGCACATTAAGTTGTCTGAATAAGTGGAAATGAAAAGTTCAAAGTTTTCAAACCTTAAATCAAATTTTCAGCAAGAGGTATTGAAGAAAATATGGTCTTATGGTATAATTTGATATTTTTTCTAAAAAAATAAAATTAATTGCGACGGCATTGCGACCGCGGCTATGTTCGTCGCAAAGCCGTCGCAGACTTCGCGACGGTTTCAACCGTCGCAATGTTGTCGCAGACTCTATGACGAAAGCTTCATCGTCGCTGACTTTTTGCGACGTGCGCTTCAGCAATGGACTTTTCTAACGGTCGTTCACCATCGTAGAAGGCCTTATGCGACGGTTCTGCGACCGCTCTGGCAGTCGCAAAAGACCATTTTTTTGGTAGTGCACGCTGACGATCGACCCGGAGTGGCATTGGTTGGAGGGGTATTCCAACGAGATGGGGCACCAAGGCTAGCCAACCATCCTAGCTCGGAGGTCCCGGGGAGAGAAGCTCGCTAGGGAGCCATCCTAGTGACCGACCTGTGTGATTGATTACTATTTGCTCCTTGTGATATGGACGATGTTGGCATGTGTATGCGTGTGTGCACATGAGATAAATGCTTGGTTATGGATATATTCATGCTGGTTTACTTTTATGGTGATTACTTTATAGTTTAGCTTAGCGAGGGCTCGGTTCGGGCCAGTGACTAGGTTCTAATGAACTCACCACTCTTTCTTATTTTTACTACAGGCTCTGGCCAGTAGAAGTATGCTCGTACTTGGATTTTGCGGCTAGGGATGCAAGCTCATCAAGTTGTCTCGTGTCATAGTCATAGAGAGTTGAGCCTCTATATAGGATCTAGAGCATGTAAACTTGAGAGTTGATGTTTTATTGGATTGTGTCATGACATTTGCACTCTGACATATTGCATTTTCTATGGATTCACTTCCTTTGTATATTATCGCATGTGTGTTGTTGGTAGGTTTCGGGGTACGATTTCGTATCCCAGAAGGTTGAGCGACCCGTGTTTGGGGCATGACACAAACCCCTTTCTTTGTTTATAAAATTAAAACCCAAACATGAGATAATTAACCCATCCATTCCCTATCTCTCCCTACCCCTCCCTATTCCACAATTCAAACAAAGCATAAGAGTTTATTTGCTTTGTAGGATAGAGGAGATATGATAAGATATGAATTTTTATCCATTATTTATTTAATGTATGGATTAAAAGAAAATGAATTAAAAGAATATAGAATTGATGTTATATCCAATAAATGTTAAATTTAAAAATTCTATGCAAATCTATCTTTTATTTGTTATCTTATCTAATTCCATTCAATATAGTAAAACAAATGAACTATATGTAATTATAATCAAAATTCTATATGTAAGTAAAGTTAGGTATAGCTCAAACTTACTTGAAAAATTGACTAATTAAATTATTTTATAGATTCTTTATTAGATAAAAGTTAGAGAAAATTGCTAAAAGCATAATATTCAAGTGCAAATGCCCAAAAATGCTATTGGTTTTAATTTTTTTACTAAACCAAATTTTAAATTGCCCAATTTGAAACTTTGGACTTCAGTTAGCTAGCGACTATGTTATAATATTTTTAAATTGAGTCATGTTCATATTGTGACCTATAGTTATTCATATTTGTGTTATTTATGAACTATGCTTATTTAATAATCAAACAATGAGCCTCAGTTTTTATCCTATGGATATATAATGATATATTTTGGACCAAAGTCCTTAACTTGGATCATATTCATGTTATGACATATAATTACTGGAATCTAATTTATTTATTAACTATTACCTAATGACCAAAAATGAATCTTAATTTCTACCATATGGACTAGCTAAGGGCCTATTTGTTACACTCGATTTCGAGTTTTCGTTTCGCCCGAAATTGAAATCGGGTGTTGAAACTGCGTTTGCCAGCGAGAAATCGAGTTTGGTTTCACGAAATTGGGTTTTCGCGAAAACCACCCGAAATAGGCGGTGGCATACTTGTAATTAATTACAAGTATTTCGCCTGTTTCGCGAAAATGATCAAAGCCCGACTGACTCGCGAAACGGGCATCCCACCCATGAAACTCCGAGAGCTCTCTTTCTTTAGCGACAAGTTGTCGCCGATCCCATTTCTCCCACGGATAATCGACATCCCATAACATCTACCGAACACATTCTACGACACAATGTATGTTTTTCTTCTTGTTTTTTGGTTATTTATTCACTATTCGCCCGATCTAGGGTTTCCTATTGCTGCTGGGTTTTCATCGCCTTCTTCTTGTATTCTTCTCATCCTGTTCTTCGACTTCTTAGTTCTTTGTTCTCAGATCTAGGGTTTACTATTGTTGGGTTTTCATCGCCGCTATTTCTCGGATCTAGGGTTTCATCTTCAATCTATGTTTTATATCTATGTTACATCTATTTTCGGGTTTCATCTAGTGTTACATCTATCAGATCTTGGGTTTCTTCTTCGATTTAGAGTTTCTTGCTTGATCTAGGGTTTATTGCCCGATCTAGGGTTTAATCGTTTGTGTATACATAATCGGCTCTGTATACTTCTCGGATCTAGGGTTTTTGTTGGTGAAATGGCCTACACTAGAGGAGGGAATAGTGTGTTTAATAATTTTTTCACCTAATTTCGGTTTTAAACGTTTCTTAAACTACTTAGACAATTCACAAATCGAGTAACAAGCGAATTAAAGCAAGATAAACAATAAGAAATTCAATACGCAAAGGAAACAATGCTAACACTTAGTGGTTCGGCCCCAGTGCCTACTCCACTACCTAAGCACCTCACTTAGGATTTCCAAAGTTGACTTTACTAGATTATGAGTGTTTCCTTAAAATGAGAAATTTACACTGAAGAGTCTCCGCTCTCAACCTAAGGCACTTCTATAACCGAAAGTCTCCGCCTTCTTACCGAGAGCTCTCTTCCACCTCAAACCCTAAGTTGCCACAATCACTAATCCTAGTAAATCAATCTATTAGGTGGACTTGTGCCCCAAGCACAAAGGCTACCACCCAATCTATCAAACCTAACAATCTAAGTTTACACAAGTTCAAATACAATAAAATAAATAACAAAATACAATAAATAATGGAGCAATAATCAAACCAAAGTATACTTAGCTCCAAAAGAAACTCTCTAATCCTCTTGATGCCTCAAGGTGATGAATTGATGAAGCTTGAAGGCTATATCAAGGAATGGAGAGATCAAATTAGGGTTCCAAGAATGGTGGCTCAATCAAGCACAAGGATCTTCAAAATATGGCTCTATGAAAGTGGGAAGAAGTATGAAAGGGCTTCTCATTGCTTATATTTATAAGCCATGAGGGAAGGGAGGCAAAACACCTCACTCAACGGGCAAAAATTTGCCTATTATCGCCCGTCGGTCGTTGGTCCGGTCGAAGGCCGGTTGACCGACCGAGCGACCGGAGCCCTATGTGCTTTCTGGGCTCTTTTCGGTCAATCGGCCATAGAGTACCGGTACTCTACATATTGTACATGTATTCTACATTGAGTTTTAGTTGGTTTCTTTGTTTGGTTCGGGTTTCGGATTATGGGTTGGGTTTTTGGGTTCTTTGCATCAGAAAAGAGGATTTTATAATTTATCCAAATACCCTAAACCTAGACTCTATCTTCCCGACGAATCCGAGCGCGTCGACCAATGATCTTCTGATTTTTCGATTTCTTCGATATTTTCGACTATGGACGTCGTTCGCTAACCGATATAGAACCTGAAAATAATTCTCCATGAAATCATTAGTTCTATATTTGTTATCATCAAAATCGAGATTAAGACCAATGTTAAAAATCTTAGGCCAACAGTTTTATCTTCGATCTATGTTTTATATCTATGTTATATCTATTTTCGGTTTTCATATGCTGTTACATCTATCATATCTGGGGTTTCTTCTTTGATCTAGGGTTTCTTGCTCAATCTAGGGTTTATTGTCCAATCCAGAGCTTAATCGGCTATGTATAATCTGTTTATAGTCTTGTTACATCTGCTGATACATTTGTTTATTGCTCGATCTAGCGTTACATTTGCTCTCACGTTCTTAATCTATTTTAATTTTCTGTTAATGTTATTATATTTACTGTTTTATTCACTGTTAATGTAATCATGTATTAATTTTATTATGTTCAGTGCATTGATAGCATAGCTCTTACTGTTTGAATTATGAATGGGAAGCATATTACTGTTAATCTGTTTGAATTTGAATAATATATTTGGTTTGTCTGAATAATATATTTGATATGAGTTTTAATCCGTTCTTAATGTTAATCTGTTTTCATGAGTTTAATTGATCACTGCTAGTGCATTGGTTTTTCTGAATAATATATTTGATATGAATAATCTATTTAAGACTTTTTCTTCCACTATTAACCATGCTGCTTTATTTCCTTATGATTATACTAGTCCAGCCAGCCTAAGATCATTCATGTACCAAATCTGATGTGTTTGCTTATCATGTATACTATCTGTATTATATAATGTACATTGCTCACTTTCTTGTGTGTATTAGTTATCAGTTTATTAATAGCAACCAAGTTGTATAGAAAGTAGTATCTACTTGTTTGATAACTATCTATTTGATAGAAATTAGTATTGACTTCAGTTATTGCTCACTGTTACATTTCAGTCGCTCACAAATATATTTTCAAGTAAATATAATAAGTTGAAGATATGGGTGATCATCGAAATCCAACGAAAAAATTAAAATTATGATCAAAGAATGTAACAGAAATTTTTTTGTACCTCTTGCATATATAATAGACACGTTGAATTAGACAATCTCAATTTTGATAAGACTGTATGAGAATATATTAGTAAAAAAATTAGAGGAGAAGTGTAAGACTAATTACGCGGGTTGAAAAAATATAAGTCCAAGAAAAAATATAAGTGTTAGTATAATTATTGTGTTAGTATAGCTACTGTGTTATATAAGCTACTGTGTTAGTATAGCTACTGTGTTAGTAACTATAGCTACTGTATAGCTACTGTGTTAGTAACTGAACTCTATGTATGTAATAATGGATATAAAGCTACTGTGTTAGTATAGCATAAATTGTTGATATATTTTATCTAATTAAAATTCTATGTATGATTGAGACAAACTGTTGTTGGTTGATATATTGAATTATATGCCAAATATGAAATGATAATATGCCAAAAGATAATAAAAAAATAATGTATGAAACGATGATATGCCAAAAGATAACATATCAAACGACGATAATCATCTATGAGTGTATGAAAAAAAAGTTAACACATGTATGAACAAACGATGATACTTATCTCAACTTCATTGCTACAAATCAACTTACTTATAAATTACCATATACTTATCTTTACTCAACAGGTTTATAATTTACCCTACTCTCAACATGTTGATGACTTATCCTATAGTCAATTTATTTATGACTTACTCTATATACATAATATAATAATTTGAACATGGACTTATATTGAAATGACAAACATATTCATAAAATACATACCATATATTATTTGAATCATTAATAAATAATTTTGCTAATATTTTTTTTTAACTTCATGTTTATTTTATGTTAGCTAATTCATAATTTTTGTATTTATTAATAGTTAATAATAATTAGTTAATAAGATTGAAATAAAATTATTGTTGTTTATCAGTTAAAATATTTTTAACTCAAATAGTTGTAATAAGGTTAGTAGTACTTAATAACAATTAATTTAATATTGTTCATAAATAAAATAATATAAATTCTAAAATTGAAATTGAGTCTGTTTTTGATAAACAAATATAATTTCAATTTTTGTCCCGAAAATAATTATTGAAATCAATACAAAATAAATAAGTTATCGATGATTTTATTCGCGAAATGTGAAATTTGGACATGCCAAACAAATACGTTTTCGCCAAATAAAAAAATCAAAACCAAAATTCCGAAATTGGAAAATCCATTTCAATTTTTGTGAAATGAAATTTTGAAAAAAAAATCGCAAATAAAAAAAATTCGCAAACAAACACGCAGTTTAGCTTTTGGCAAAAAAACTTTTTTTATCAATTACCATTTCTACTTTAAGCAATTTAGCAATTTCACTACCTTTAAATCCTAAAAGAATTATTAATTAAAATTATTAATTTCAATACCTAATACGATAAATTTTTTTCAACTAATTCAATTGATCATAAAAATGAGTTTTAATTAATTATTTTGAATTTGAATTTGAATTTATCAGCTCAGGATTATTTGAATTTATGTTTTTTTCCCAAATGTTAAAAAAAATAACATGAGATTTTTTATTATAAATAAAATCAATTTGGCTGTGAATATTTCTTACTTTTAATTTTAAGGGCTGGTGTTGTCTTACCATATTTTTTATGGATATAAACTTTTTTTTTTCATTTTATGGATATAAACTAATTGATCCATTTAGACACTAAAATAATTTAGTTGATTGGAATTTGTTTATTGTTGAGTTAAAGTAGAGGTGGCAACGGGCCGTGCCCGGGCCCAGGCAGGCCCGACCACATTTCGGGTCGTGCCTGGCACGGCCCGAATGTGTGGCATCCAAGCCCAGCCCGGGCCGGGTTCGGGCTGGCCCGAAAATTAATTAATTAATTAAATTTTTTAAATTTAAATTTTTAAATTTTAAAAGGTTTAAAATTTAATTTTAAAAATTAATGATTACAGACTTACATGTGAGTTTTGAACTTGGACCTCTAATTTTATTTGAGATAGCTTAATCATTGTACTAAACTTTATTATATTTTTTTAACATATTTTTTATATGTAACATTATAACGCAGTACAAATTAATAAAAAGATTTTAAAAAAATCAAATTATAATTAAATTTTTATTTATCTTTAATACAAAAATATTCATCCAATGATAAAATGTTTTTTTTTAATATTATAATAGACTGCACCTTAAAAGGTTGCCTACGTATATTCTATAGCTAAACTTATACTCCCCAATGATTAACTCTAGAAGGATCAGGTCTACGTAGTTCTTTTTACATTTTTAATCACCTGTAGACCCAATGATTTAACTTGTACTTGGACTAGCAGCACCAGCTTCGATTGTTTGAGCTTCCTCCTCTCCCGATGATGAAGTGTCGTGTCCTCCCTTATCTAAGTTAAAGTCAACTAGCTTAATGTCAAACTTTGACTGTTCTACTTAATACGAAATATATCTAGAGATTGGAATCTAGGGATGAGCGAGTTCGTATATCCTGTATTTTTTATGATATTCATATCTTATTTTGTATAGGACCAATTCCTAGATTTTAAACTCGTATCCTACCCTATTGGGACCTGTAATCGAATTCTACTCGAAATCGAATCCTACCAGGAACCTATACGACACTATAGATTCTGAGTACCCTGTTGGAATATATAATGATAAATTTCGGGATACAAGTTTCGGGTACCTTGTTGGAACCTGTTCATTTATAGGTTTCAGGGTACATGTTCAGGGTGCCCTGTTGGAACTTATATCCTGGAACCTGTAAATGAACATGTTCTAGGGTACAGGTTCAAGATACTGGTTTCAGTTCCAATTCTAAATACCTGTTGTGTTGGATCCAAAATTGGAGCCAATTTTAACTGGTTCCTTATGTTTTATCTCGGACCCTACCTGAATTTAATTCGAGTCTATTTGGAATCTATTCGATCCAATCGATTTCAGATCTATTCGGTACCTATGTACGTCTCTTTTGAAATTCCTAGGGCTGTTCATGGGTCAGGTTGGGTTGGGTTTGGAGAAAAAATCGGCCCGACCCAATTAAGAAACAAACGGGTCGGGTCGGGTTGGGTTTGAAGATAATTTTTTTTGAACCCGACCCGACCTGATCCATCCAAAATCGGGTTGGGTTGGATCGAGTAATCTGGTACCCTTTTTTTTTTTTAAAAAAAAACTACTGAAACTCCATTACGTGGGTTGCGAGGCCGCGTCTTCCCGAGTTGATTTTTATTTTTTTAAAAATTAAAAAAATAAAATAAAATAAATAATTTGGGTAATCGGGTCGGGTCTCGGGTCATCGTGTTTTAAATATTAAAACTCGTACCCGACGCGATTATTTTAAAATTTTAAACCCGACCCAACCCGACCCGATTACACGACCCAACCCGGCCCGATTGGTTCAGGTCGGGTCGGTTTCTCAGGTTCATTGGGTCGAGTTCGACCCATGAACAACCGTAGAAATTCCTCATTTGATGTCTTTAAATCCAAATGGAATTCTAAATTCATGGGCTCATGATTTTAATTACTAAAATATCAAAAATTTGCATCATCAGCTTTTTGAAAAATATTTCTTAGCAGATACTTTTTGATATTTTAAAAAATAATCTAAATTTAAAATAGAGATAGGTTTGAAAATAAATCTGAATAAACTTTTGAAAAAGGAAAAACAATGTGTTTTCTTACGTGGCTACACAAATAACGTAATGGCTCACCCAAATCTTTACCCTCTCACTTGACCATCACGTATTTCTAGTGGGTCCCTGTTCTACGAGAGCAGAAGAAGACCACGCGCGATCCCGTCACATCCTCCATTCCTCCTTCCCTTTCTCCTCCTTCCTCCCTCTCGGCGTGAAGGAACCCCACCCTCTCTCCTCCTTCCTTGGCGATACCTTCCCCGCTTTGCCGGATAGCGCTTCGGCGCTCAACACGAGGCTACTCGTTTCCGATCCCCAAACAAGCGATGCAGGCCACGGAAGGACCCATCGCGCGGCAGCGGAAACCCAGAAGAACTCCCCTATCTCTCAACTCGCAGGTCGGTTGACCCCCGATACATTCCATATTTTGCCTCAGCTCATCGTCTTAATTCTCAATTTCCAGTTTGATTCCTATCTTTCCTCTCTATCATCAAGAGCTTCCCGACTCATTGCTTAGATTAGGGTTTTACTCGTTGCCTTGACCTTCGTTCCTTTGGAATGAGATGAAGATAGAGATTTTTTTTCAAAAGGTGTGATTTGTTTGGAAAAGTTCTGTTTTTTTTAACTCTGTTCCTGTTTTTCTGGATGCAAATTTAGGATGTCACGGGAGATAGCGCAATGGACGGAATTGAAGGAATGGAGGATGACGACTTGATTGATGATAATGATGGGTCTGAAGTTGATGACAGAGTGCCGGAGGTGGGCATGGTGTTCAAGAATCATCATGAGGTGTCGCGATTCTATAAGAGGTATGCTCGCAGGGTTGGCTTTGGCATTGCAATTAGAAGATCTGCTTTCACTGAAGATGGCCACTGTCTATATTTGGAGTTGATGTGCTGCAAAGGGGGACGGAAGAGGCCAGAGCCCAAATACCGGAAACGGAATTCAGCAAAAACTAATTGTCCAGCTAGGATTAAAGTTAAGCTATGGGGTGATGGCATGCTTCACTTGGTGGTGGCTAACATTGACCACAACCATCCAGTTAGCCCCTCGATGGCGAGGTTCTTGACCTGTTATAGACAGCTGTCAGGTGCTGCTAAGAAGCGTGCTGAGCGAAACAAAGAAGGAGAGACAGAGGAGCCAAGGTTGCCACCAAGTATGCCTATTGATAGATTAAGTGCACTTGAAGAACTACTCTTTAGTGAGAGTGAACATAGGAGTTTTGTTGAAAGAGGTAGATTAAAGCTTGGAGAAGGTGATGCTGAAGCTCTTCGTCTTTTCTTTACCCGAATGCAGGCCAAGAATACAAATTTCTACAATGTAATAGATTTGGATGACGAAGGGTGTATGAGAAATGTGTTCTGGGCAGATGCACGGTCAAGAGCTGCTCATCAATATTATAATGATGTTGTCCTGCTTGATACAACCTATGTGATTAATAAGTATGATTTGCCTCTTGCTACATTTGTTGGGGTGAACCATCATGGTCAGTTGGTGCTATTGGGTTGTTGTTTGCTCTCGGATGAGACCATGGAGACCTACACGTGGTTGTTTAAGGCATGGATAGCATGTATGTATGGGGAGTTTCCCAAGGCCTTGATCACCGACCAATCTAAGGGCATTCAGGGAGCAGTTGCTCAAGTGCTCCCCAATGTTCGTCATCGGATGTGCCTGTCACAGATAATGAAAAAGGTTCCTGAGAAATTAGGTGGATCAGCAGATTATAGAGCCATTAACAAGGCAATGCAAAAGGCTGTTTATGATTCCTTAACAGTCGACGACTTTGAGGATGATTGGAGAAGGATGGTTGAAATTTATGGACTACAAGGTAATGAATGGATCAGATCATTATATGAATGCCGACACCTCTGGGTCCCTGTTTATCTAAAAGATACATTTTGGGCCGGCATGTCTACCACTCAACGTAATGAGACTATGGTTTCATTTTTTGATGGGCATGTAGAAGCAAAGACTTCCTTGAAGCAATTTCTTGGCAAATATGAAATGGCATTGTTGGATAAATACGAAAAGGAAGCTCAAGCAGATTTTGAGACATTTCATAAGAGACGACCTTCTGTGTCCAAATTTTACATGGAAGAGCAACTTTCCAGAGTATACACACTTAATATGTTTAAAAAGTTTCAGGATGAGATTGAGGCCATAATGTATTGCCATGCATCATTTGTCAAGGTAGAAGGACCAATTTCTACTTTTGATGTCAGGGAATGTATTTTCCTTGATGATGGAAAGAGGACATTGAACAAGAATCACGGAGTTTTATACAATACAGAAGAAAAGGAGATTCAGTGCATATGTGGTTCTTTTCAGTTTAGAGGGGTCCTATGTAGGCATGCTTTATCTGTACTTAAATTGCAACAGGTGCATGAAATTCCATCTCAATATGTTATTGATCGGTGGAAAAAGGATTTTAAGCGGTTGCATGTTCTGGCTCGATCTTCAGATGATATCATTGCTAATAACAGAGTTGATCGTTATGATTACTTATCAATGCGGTGCCTTCAGCTTGTTGAAGTAGGAGTGTTGTCAGATAAATACCAACTTGCTCTTAGATTGATAAAGGAGATGGAGAAGTTTCTTTTAAGTGATACCACATATGATGATACACAGCCTAAGATTAAGGCTCGCATTCCCAAAGCAAATAGATTAATGCGGAATCGCAAACAGATTGGTGGAACAAGCACGACCTCAGAAAATGGAAACGCAATGCAGCAGCGTGGTTTGATACCACAATTGAGCGATAGCCATGTAGGGTTACAGTTAATAGGATGCATTTGTTGGTTAGTAAGATGCATCTATGCCTGTTTTTCTGATTTATAATGCTAACTTGTTATAAATTTTGTGTGAACAGCCTTCTCAAGGAATTATGAAGGCAGCTGAATTTCAAGTTATTCCAACTCCATATCTTGCCACTCAAATCAGGCCACAACCAAATACAAAGCCCATGGTCCTTGTTATTTTAGTTTCTTGCTGATCTATGTCAATATTATCATGAACTCCATCACATTTCTTATCTTTTATTGGGAATTATACTTATGATAGGAAGGAGGTAACCCAACTGTCTTCCCTCGTACTCAATTCAGTTTACCATTGAATGGGAATCAAGCAGCAGTGCGACCAGGCATCGTATACATGTTCCCGGTTTGTGCTATTTACTTCTTTTCAGAATATCTTTTTCATGCTATGAAATTTTATGCATATTATCAAAATTATGTTCACCAACTTTATCCCATCAAATACTAGCTATCATAGATATGGGATTGAGTCAATATGTTTGGCACCTTGAGAGAAGATAGAGCCATGACTTCTTCATATTTACTTTTTTTTTGTGAAATTTCCAATTACATGATTGATTGGCTTCAATTTTACAATTACATATCACAGGGCGGTTTTGACCCACAGACATTTGGAAATGGGCCATTGATGCCATGGATATATCAGCCAATGCTCCAGCAGGTTGAATTTTGTTGTTTTGCTACTGCTTGCATGGGGATGGGGATGAAATTATCATTATTTCTCTTTTGACATAATTTGGGTATCATGTAGGCTACTCAGAACCCAAAGGATCCTCCAGCAGTAACAGGTCTCCCACCAAAAAGACGGAAGATATATCGTAACAAGCCTGTAGAAGCAACTCAAGATCCAAAAGAACCTCCTGTTGGAACAAGCAGTTAATGATTATTGCATCAAGTTTCAAAAATCTAACCTAGGTGTGTTCCCATATCATGAAGGTGACCTGCATAATGAGGATTCAATCTGTTTCTATTTCATGCATCTAAGTTTGTTGACAACCTTGTGAAGAAAATTGATCGTATGTTACTCTGAAGAAGGTCCATGTGCATCCTCGTCCTTGGGGTCCTCGGGGGATTAGATCTATTTTGAATTACTGCATTTTTGTGTTAGGTTGGTGAAGCAGCCGACGGACGGGCACAGCACGGTTGATGATTTTGGTTAACATTGCCTCGCGGAACATTGCATTTCAGCATGATAAGCATTTGCTATTCTACCACCTGCAACCGCTCAGAGGTCTTAAATCTGATTTCTCTTGGACAAAAGCTTCTTCCCTATAGCTTCATTTGTGAAAGAGCAAGTATCTCAGAAAATTGCCAAATTCACCCGCGGAAGCTGCTATTGGTATTTGGTAGTGTATTTGAGCAAATTATACGCGGATATGTCTTATTGTAGAAGTTCTATGTGTAACCTTTGTATATGTATCTTAGTTCACTGGTGATAGGGAACTAATGATGTATGTTTCGCGGGCATTAGCAGAAAATGAGGTGCAGTTTGTAATGGTGATTATACTGGATTTCCAACATCCAGCTCGATTGTCAAAGTAGTTGTAAATAAAAAGTTGATGACCATAAAACCAGTTTCTCCCGCGAAGCTTCTTTCTCGTGTGTTTTATATTTTAATTGCTTGCAGCTTATTTTGAATCAATAGCCAATTAGGGAGCTAAATTCAGTTCCTATCTATATTAATTATTGAATTCAAATTAGGTACCAATACTCAGTGAATTCCTAAGGTCAATTGAATAAATTTCTTTTGAAAATATTTGTACCAAAAATAATTCTCAGGTTAATCATATTTCGAAATATAGTCATTTTTTAAAAATATGATTCAAGACGCAACACTTTAAAATGACACTGACCAACAACTCAAGATGATATCAAATCAGGCAGTTGTTATGTCCGTATTGATGTATGATTTATCCATAATCATAAATATTATTAACGTTGCTGACAATAGTCATTGATGTGGAGTGTAGCATGAAAATAGCAATCAAAATGATCCAATAATAATAATGTTATTCTCATTGTTAGTCATCGTACTTTTTCTTCTGTACATGCTTTAAGCAAGAGAAAGCATATGGTTTTATAACCGTTATGTCCCTAGGCTCAAATATGGTATCAATCGAGGGACATACTGATTCATATGATATCGAGTCAAATATTGTTAGACACAAGGTCACAATGTCCCTGGACTCAAAAATGGTATCAATCAAGGGACATCTTGATTCATATGATATCGAGTCCATAATATTGTTAAACACATGCATAAAAATATGACAATATGAAATCAAAAAGAGTTTACTATTGAGCATGCAGTAACATAAAACTAACAACAATGCACCAAAGTGCTCAATGAAAGAGATAATGAAACTCTCACTAACCAAGCATGTCAAAAGAATTCAGAATGCCCATATTATCAGCATGTCTTTTAAAGACTATGAGCTTGAGTCCCTTGGTTAAGGGATCTTCTAACATAAAATCTATTTCAGTGTGTTCAACTACAATATTTCTTATCTTCACAAGGTCTCTACCAGTCAAGTATTTCAGTTCCAAATGTTTGGAGCCACCAGAGATTTTATTATTCTTTGTGAAGAATACAACTGCACTATTATCACAAAAAGGATTAAAGGTTTTCCAATAGAATCCACAATGCGCAATCCTTTAACAAAATTCAGCTTGCATAGTATAGAAGAAGCTCATGGAATTTGTTTATTACTTTTCCATGAAATGTTATCCCCATCAAGCATGAAAATCTATTAAGAGGTAGATTTTCTATCATCAGGGCACCCAGTAAGATCTGAGGCAGTATACCCCAAAATTTTTAAATTTTCAACTCTTCTATATACAAGCATGTATTCTTAAGTTCAGATATCTCATTATCCTTTTAGGAGCCACCCAATTATCGTTACTAGGGTCAGATTGATATCTATCCAAGATTCTAACTATAAAAGTAATGCCTGGTTTAGTGTATACCTGTGCATGCATCAGGCTCCATAGTGCACTATCAAAAAGCTTTTATACACTAGAAAATAATTTTGCTCCCACTGACCATGATATATATACACTGGTCAACTTAATTCTCCTCAAATCCCATGGAGGTTACAATCTCATCAAATTTCAGATACCAATATCTAGAGACTTGCAATAGACCATAAGTTGATTTTCACAATTTGCACACAAAGTGCTCATGATCAGATTCATGATAACCCTCGGGTTACATCATATACACTTATTTAAAATATATCATAAAGTCATTTGGGATAGCAGGACACCTTCTCTAGTAGATCTCCTTACTGGCATAGGTGAATCAGATTCAATAGATTAAGGATTGTTAGTTGGTGCAGAGACAGCTACAGGATCATCAAGAGGAGCACAAGGATTAAAAGTATTCTCATCATAAACATCAACTCTACCTCTGGGCACATGTGAGTTGTAATAATAAAAAATCGAAATCGAAACAGAGATATTTCTATTCAAATCAACATCACTTTCTACACAAAGGTGATTAGGGGCAGCAATATCAAGCTCCAAAAACTTAGTAGTTAATCCTTTTGCCAATGCTAGGAGAATAGATATTGTATCCTTCTCCGTGGTGTGGATAACCAAAGAAAAAAAACCTAGTCCTAAGATCGGTCTTTTCCTTTAAAGGACTACAGATCCTTACTTTTGTAGGACAACCCAAACACGAAAATGCACTACACTAGATTTTCTACTTAACCACAATTCCAAAGAGTTTCAAGATTAGATTTTCCGATAACATAGTCAAGGATGTAAATGGTTATTTTGATGGTTTCTCCCCATAGATATTCTAGCAAATTAAACCTACTCATTATGCTCCTCATCATATCTTTCAGGGTGTGATTACGCCTTCCGGCCACACCATTTTGCTCAGGACTATCAGGCGTAGTATATTATGGAACAATCCCACAATCCTACAAGTATTTAGCAAATGATCTCATGTGCTGTCCAGCATCATATCGACCATAATACTCACAACCTCGGTCAAAACTCACTATCTTGATGACCTTTCCCAATAACTTTTAGACTGTAGTCTTAAACACTTTAAATTTTTTGAAGTGCATCAGACTTCTCTTTAATCAAATAAATACAGTCGTATCGGAAAAATTCATCAATAAAAGTGATAAATAATTTATTGCCACAAAAGGTAGGAGAATAAGGTTAACTCTGTGTGGATGATCCTTAAAATTTTGAACTCTAGGTTGTATCATTTTCTTGATTTTGATCAATTTACCCTAAATACAATCCACACAAGTTCCCAACTCATTAAAATCCAATAAATAATAAGTATTTGTACCCTTTCTTTAAAAATATGACCTAAACATTTATGTCATAAAAGGGAATAGTTTTCTTTAATTTTGAATCTCTTAGAGACAATATTTTATATATTTAGAGAGGTAGATGGACAATTAGTAGCATAACATATAAGTCATCAATTAAATATCCTCTCTCAATAATTTGAGAATTCATCACATGAAGATTATTTTTCCATTTACAAAATTAAATGAAATCCAACATCATCCAAACAGAAAGCCTAAATCAAATTCTTTCTAAATGAAGGTATAAAAATGTATCCTTCAAGACAAGTTCAAAATCAAACTCTAAGGACAATTTAACATCTTCCAGACTCCACAATCACTTCAAGATTATTTCCTACTTTTAGTTTGCATTGCCTTAGACTTGGTTTTTTAAGGTTTGAAAAAAGCCTCTAATCTTTTGCTTATTATCTAATTCTCTAACCAAGTCTTGTACCTTTTATGTCCCTTCTTCTTACAAAAGAAGCACCAAACTGATTTCTTCATGGGAGCAAGTATAGGACCTCCTACATTTTTGTTATGACCATTAAAAGACCTTTTAGATCCCGAGCTTTCCATAGAGCAGCAGGTGTCAAACGATTAGGTTGTGCTAACCTTTACATGCACAAGATCCTGAGGCAAAAATTGTGGCCGCAAATTATGACAATAAAGCCCTTAATGCTATCTTCATTGGAGTTGATCTTGAATGTTGTGGCAGCAGAACTGACTTTTGTTTCAGTAATAGGTTGTGTGTAAGATATTAAGCTAATTCAAAGGAGTCTCATCATGAGACAGTTAAAAGGATTCTAAAATATGTTAAAGGTACGCTGGATTTTGATCTTTGGTATTCTATTGATTCTAACACTTGTCTAGTAGGGTTTACAGATGCAAATTGGTATGGTAATATTGATGACAGAAAAAGTACTTCAAGTGGTTATTTTTATGTTGGCTCAAATCTAGTGGCCTGGTTAAGCACAAAGCAAAATTCTATTTCTCTTTCTTCAGTAGAGGCAGAATACTTGGCAGCAAGCAGTTGCAGTACACAGTTGATCTGGATGAGGAATATGTTACTTGATTATGGTCTCAAATAAGAAGAAATGATTCTTTATTGTGACAAGACCAGTGCAATCAATATGTCAAAAAATCTTGTCATGCATTCTGGTTATAAACACATTGATATTCGGTTTCATTATATTAGGGAGTTAGTTGAAAGAAGGGAATTGCAACTGGAATATATTTCAACAAATAGACAATTTGCAGATATTTTCACAAAGGCCATGAATGGAGAAATGTTTGAGTAGTTGAGGTCTGCTCTCGGATTATGTGTCATATGACACATTTTATTTTAGAAATAAACAAATAAATATAGTGGTGAAAATTGAAAAGTTTTTCAATTTTTCTTATTTATTTATTCCTTTCACCACTTATTACTCCATGAAGGCTAAAATTTATGTTGATTCTCTCATTTTTCGGCGGGAGGTTTGAAGAGTTAATGCTCACCTTTTATGAAGCCCGCACGTGTGCCCCAATTATATTGCATTTCCTAGTTTCACGCCCTAATTAAAATCTAGGCATTGCAACTCTACTCTTCTTCTTCTCGAGTAGTAACCGCCGAAGAGTTAATCTCCACTATGTCGTCTTCTCAACTGCTCTCATCTTTTAAATACAAGATTCAAGATGGCCGGTGGAAAAGGCAAGAAAGAGTTCGTGAGGAAAGTCTATGCCTCTACGGCCAAAAAAATACAGTCATCAAACCCTTCCGAGAAGATTGAACCACCTGTTGCTATACCTCCACCTGAAGAAATGTCTCCTCCTCATCCTTCTAATAAAGGTTACAAACTGAAGAAGAAATCGGGGAGAAGACCAGCCGATCAACCTTTAAGGAGAAGTGGAAGAGTATGACTTTGAAACCCCCCAATCTCCTACTAGGGTTTTTGTTGTTGAGGGGGAGAAAGTATCGACTGAGGGGGAGTTAAAAGATGATGTCAATTTACCTTCTAGCTCTATTTCTTATGGTGATTCTTCTAGAAAAGAGGACTTTGATATTAATTTACCAGTTTCAACTCTAGTGAAAACTGGTCCTGGTTTTGATATTAATATTGCTGTTACTGATGAAGATTTTGACTCAATTCCAGCCAAGACTGGTCCCTCATTGGTTTCTACAGATTTTGGTCTAAATGATCAAGAAGAAATGGTTGCACCTGGACAAGATATTGTTGTCAACACCTCAGACAGTCCTCCAATCTCAACTGCAGATGTCTCAGTTGAAACTACCAAAGAAGTACCTGTGCGTGAGCCTACTCAAGTTCCTATAGTTCTAGTTGGAACTGTAACAGAGGCAGTTAAAACTGGTAGTACTGCATCAATTGAAGTTGAAGCTGCTACCCCTAGCAATGAAGCAGGTAAGACTTCTGATATTGATCCTGCTGCTGTTGGAACTACCCCACATACACCTGTAGCTGAACCAGTACGTGTTTCAAAGGCAATAGATCTGAATCAAACTCTTGTTGATGAAACTGATCCTGTGTTTCCTGAAGTCCCTGCTATGCAGAAGAAAAGATCCACCTCTTGTCATGACAAGGCTGCTTCAACAAAGAAGAAAAAGGAGTTGTCAAGTCAAGCTGACTTGAAAAGAAGTTCTAAGAGGAAGATGCCTGTGAAGTCAAAACTTCTTTAAGGAGAAACTGTGAATTTGGAGACTGACTCAGATACTGAGCCACGGTTAGACAGGGCTACTAAGTTAAGAAAATCAAATAAAAGAAAGCAAAATCCAGAAGTCTCAAAAGAAAAGCAAACTGTTGCTACTCCTGAGAAGAAGAAGTCTCCTATCTCCAAAAAGAAGCATTCAAAGTCTGGAAGAAAAATTCAGAAGAAAAATGCTGTAAGCAAACTTCACAAGAGACTCCTCTATGTTGACCTTTTCCCTTTATGGAAGACACTGCAATCTATAGGTATAATTTCTCAAAGACTACTTGATTTAGAGCAAATTTCTCTTAAGTGCAAACCTATTCTAGAAATTCTTGGGAAGAGAAATCTGTTTGGAACTTACATGTTTGTCACTCCTTACTGCAAACAACCCATACTGGAAATTTACTGCAACATTTCTGAAGAAATTTCTGAACCTGATAGAAGTCACTTTCATAAGGTCTATCTTAGTGGAAAATGGTATACTTTCTGTCCCGATACTATAAATGAGTTTGTAGATTTCTCTGAATTCTCTCCTTCTGATGAGGCTAATGAATCCAACTTAAATTTTTTGAAAACTGTTGGAAAAGAAGTATCAAATGGAGATATCTTAAACTGGATTGGTGGTCATGACATAAAGTCCTCTTCACTAAATACATTTCATGCAGTTTTATTTCTGATTGTCAGAAACTATTGGATCCTAACTTCACATATTACATTTCTCAGCAAAGAAATGGTACTGCTGCTTTACAAAATTACCAATGGGATTTCTTTTAACATTGGCAGCTTGATTTATAATTAGATTGTTTCAGTGAGGACTAGACTGCATTCCAAGTCTAGGAAGTTCTTAACTTTTCCTAATTTGATTGATGGAATCTTGTAAAAGCAAGGATTCAAGTGATCTTCGAAGAAGTACTAGAACCACTAGGTACTTCTCTTAAAGTCCATCACAAGATTCTAAAAAGAGTTGGAACTCCTGCAAAAACTCAACCTGGATCAAGTTCAGTCAAAACTGATTAAGGTGCTTCTTCAACCGCTGAAAGATCAATTCTTGATGAACTATTTTCTGCAAGAGAAACAATGGCTCAGCTTCAGCTGGAGGTAATTTCCATAGAGAAGAAAATTATTGAATACTTCAATGCTGCTTCTACAGGACCAGCTTCTCTCTCTTTTGGTAGCATATCTGACTCTTCTAGCTCTGACAACTCTGAGTAGAACTTTGACTTTTTTTTCTCACTCCTTTGGCTTATTATGCCAAAAAGGGGGAGAACAAGGTTCAGTTGCAACTCATGTTTTACTATCTTTTTGTTGGTTGCAACTGAACTTCTCAGGATGATGAAACCTTTAAATAATATAGGTCTCTAAGGGAACTTCTGTTAAAGACAATTACACAGGAAGTTGCAACTGCTACTAGTATCAACGTAAGAATCAAAAATAAAAATCATACGCAAACACAAAAGGTTTGTTTACGCAGTTCAGTAACAAAGCTTGTCACCTAATCTGCAAGGCACTCACTGGACAGATGCCCAATCCACTCTCAATAAGTACAATATAAGTCTTTAGGATTTCACACTCCGAAATCAGACTACTAGTACTAAAACAGTGAATTGGAAATAACAAAAAACTTATTTGCGATTACAAGTATATACCGACTTGCCTCTCCATGACATCCCAGCCATAGAGTTTCATCCTCCACACAATCCTTGTGTTGTAGTCAGTTAATAGCCCAACACCATCTTCACTTGAAGATAAGGAAGATAGATTATTGTCGTCTTGCACTCAGCAGTATCAACTCCTCAAAATAACTACCAACACAATGTACACACACGGGAGTTGATAAATCAGATCTTTTCATCGGAATTTATATGTGACAACTGATAGATCGGAATCAATGCTGACTTAACTATTGATCAATAATACCAACAATTTTAAAAACCAACAATCATCGGTTCAAATCAAACAGTCAGCACTAAAACACCATAACACCATGATCATAAAGATCAAATGAGTAACGCCCAAAAATATTAAAGAGGACCTCTCCTCTACTCATAAAATTAATCGGGCAATAAGAGATGATAAAACATATCAGAGACATTAAAGAGAATCATCATTAATATTGGAAACCAAGAGTCATTATTTTTGTAGGAAACAAAAAGTCCTCATTTTGCGCTGCATCCTTATCCTGAAATCCATAGATTGCAAGAGCAGTTGAAATTGTCTTCAACATAAACGGAACTTCTTCTAGTTGATTGAGAATTAACCTGTAGTACTTTTTCCAAATATAGCCAATTCATAAAAGGCCAGCACTAACAATCTCCCCATTTGGCTTATTTGGCAAAAACCATCTTGAAAAAAATTATCATCACGATTTCAGAAAAACCGATAACAGGAGATAGTTTCACAAAGTCAAAATAACTGTCAAAATAAAGATCATCAGTTAAGACAATATCTAGTCATAGACATAAGGGTTAATTACATAATATATCCAAAACTTTGGGTGTTTTCCCAATTATGACCCAACTTTTTATTTGAATCAATTTCATACTTCAACTTTAATTTTATTCCAATTTCTATCCCGACGTCAATCATCTGTTAGTTTCACCGTTTCAGCGATGACATGGCATTACTAACTTGTATAAAAAGTAATAAAAAACATCCTCCACTTGCCACATCATCATATATATATATATATATATATGATATAAGTTTGTAATAAAATAAAATGCTGATATATTCTTCCTCACATTGTACGCCCACTACCTGGTCTCCGATGAGAAAACCTCCACCTCGGCGCCCTGCGCGAGCCGCCCAATGAAGGAGACTATATCGTGCATGGTCGTCGATGGTTTCAACCTCGCCGGTGCTATTGCGGTGGCGGCGGTAGTACACGGCGAAGGTGAGTAGTGGGAGGCGGCGACGGAGGTAGCCGCCGACGATGAGGCTGCGCCAACCTTTGGAGATGCGGCTTTGGAAGCCCAAATCTAATGACAACGAGATTCTCATCCATCTTTCCCACCGCCACTTCATCTTCTCCTTTGCCATCGACTACACCCTCTCCGGCCCCCACCACTTCCCCACCGACGGTGTGTTCAACGTCGCTTGGGACACCACCAACCTCAATCTCTCCCATGTCACCGCTGTGAAGCGCCGCCACGCCAACGTCAAGGTGGCGCTCAGCCTCGGCGGCATCAACGTCTACTTTGTCCACCAAACTCAAGGTGTCGACGGAGAAGGGGACAAAGTAGATGTTGATGCCGCCGAGGCTGAGCGCCACCTTGACGTTGGTGTGGCGCTTCACGGTGGCAACGTGGGAGGGACTGAGGTTAGTTGTGTCCCAAGCGACGTTGAAGGCGCCGTCGGTGGGGAAGTGGCGGGGGCCGGAGAGGGTGTAGTCGATGGCGAAGGAGAGGATGAAGTGTAAGTCGACGCCGGGGTTTATGGGGACGTCGGAGAAGGTGATATTGCCGGAGTCATGGATTGGCGAAATTGTTGATGGTAGATTAAATCGGCAGTTCGACTGTAGGCAAGCAGAGATGATGGTGGAGATTGCAGTGTGTTGCTTGGAAGAAGACAGAAGTAGAAGGCCAGATATGGGTCATGTGCTCCAGATGTTGGTTTCCGCTGATAGCTTTCAAATTGAATGAAATTACTCTCTTTTCTATGTAATATGCAATTACTCCATGTCTTGTAAAAGATAGAAATAAGCATTCTGGAATTATGAATTATGATCTTCCTACTCTTTATGAATTATGATGGTAGATCAGAAGAATTATTTACAAGAACTGTTTGTGTGCTGCAGAAAGTGATGTTTGAGGAAAACCCTCCTAGTAAATACTATGCAACTATTGACATTTTCATTTAACTGCTAAAGGAACCATAATAATAAGTCAAAAATTTCCTTCTTCCCCTGGTTAATTGTACATTACAAGTAGCACAATGAACAAAATGTCAAAAACCTCAGGCAAAACAACAAGCACATGATCGGTGACTGGCGGCGCACACCTCATTTGGCTACTACTGGCCAAGGAGAGGCTCAGAGCTGCACCTTCATTGGCAGAAATTGGGGATGTGGTCCATGGGCGGCAACACGCTGAGCGAGGACCGGACGCAGTTTCGGCACGAGGGGTGGCATGACCGCACTAGGTCCTGGCAGTGGCACTGATGCAGGGAGCTCTTGGTACAGCACGAGCACGACGCTGCCACGGAGGTTTCAAGAACTGAGTTCAAGAAGCCCAAATCTGAAGTGGCGGTAGGAAAGATGGATGAGAATCTCATCGTCATCAGATTTGGGCTTCCAAAGCTGCGTCTCCAAAGGTTGGCGCAGCCTCATCGTCGACGGCTACCTCCGCCGCCGCCTCCCACTCCTCACTTTCGCCGTGTACTACTGTCGCCGCAGCAATAGCGCCGGCGAGGTTGAAACCATCGACGACCATGCACGATGTCGTCTCCTTCGTTGGGTGGCTCGCGCGGGGAGCCGAGGTGGAGGTCTTCTCGTCAGAGACCGGGCAGTGGGCGTACAAAAGAACATATCAGCATTTTATTTTATTACAAACTTATATATATATATATATATATATATATGATGACATGGCAAGAGAGGGATATTTTTTTATTATTTATGATACAAGTTAGCAATGGCATGTCATCGCTGAAACGGTGAAACTAACAGATGGTTGACGTCGGGTTAAAAATTGAAATAAAATTAAAGTTGAAGTATAGAATTGATTCAAATAAAAAGTTGGATCATAATTGGGAAAACACCCAAAGTTTGTGATATATTATGTAATTAACCCTAGACATAACTATCATCACGGTTTCACAACCACTACCATAGTCACAATAAAAAAGGTACAACCAGTCAACATCAACATCAGACATACAACTAGAATCAGTCAAACAAGTTAAAGTGTCACTCAAAGAAGTTTACGGTATCATCCAGTATAGAAGACTAGTTGCAATCATCAAAATTCCTTTGATCCTTTTTGGCTAAATAAGCCAAAGGAGAAAAAAAGATCACAGTTACTCAGAACTGGACGAAGCAAAGATCCTTCCAGAAGTTAGAGATGCAGGATCTGTAGAACCAGCTATAATATATTCAATGATCTTCTTCTCAATAGAGATTGCCTGTAGGTGGAGCTGAGCCAAGGACACCTGTGTATTAAACATGTCATCACGAATAGATCTTTCAGCTGTAGACGAAGGAGCCGAATTGAGGTCCATAGCTTTAGATACAAGAGGTGAAGTTTCAACAGTAGCATGAGCATCATTTTTTACTGTTTTAAGACTAGTATCAGCAATTTTAACTGCTTCAGATATAGTCCCAACTGGGACTGTCTTAGTCATAAGAACTGAAGAAGACAAAGGAGGACCAGTCTTTACTGGAGTCGAGTCAAACTCTTCATCAACAACAACAATATTAGTATCAAAATCTACTATTTTAGAAGAATCATCGTGAGAAATAGTATCAAAATTGACTTCATCTTTACCCTCCCCCTTAGAAGATACTTTCTCCCCCTCAGGAATAGGAATCCTAGATAGGGATTTAGGTTTAGATGTCATACCTGTACCATTTCTTCTCAGAGGATGGTCAGCAGCTCTTCTCTCGGATTTCTTTCTCAGATTGTGACCTGGAGAAGTTGGAGGTGAAGATATTTTTTTAGGAAGAGGAACTATAACAAGTGTTTCAAATTTCCTAGGAGGATTTGAAAACACCATTTTCTTTTCCAAAGAATCATACATCTTTTTCACGAAACCTTGCTTGCTAATTTCTCTGCTCATCTTTGAATCTTCTGTTTAAAAAGATGAGAGGCAGATAAGAGGACGCTTTGATGAACAAAATGTCGGTTTACCACTTGAGAAAAAAAGAGCCAAGTTGCAACACCAAGAGGTCTTAATTAGGACATAAATCCCATAAATCGGGTCATATGTGCGGGTCCTCATAAAGAGGAGCCTCTCGCCGAAAAGAGGGAATCTTCATAAATGGAGAAGTTAATGTATAAAACACCTGCCGAAAAAATGAGGGAATTAAAATAATATTGAGGAAACCCTTCAATAAACAAGGTAAGTGGAAAAGAAATTAAAATTGAAAGACTCTTCAAATTTTCCACCCCCCCCCCCAAATTCATTATATGACACTAAGTCCTAGAGCAGAGCTCAACTGCTCAAATTTTTCTCCATTCAATGCCTTTGTGAAGATATCTGCAACTTGTTTATCGGTGGAAATGTATTCTAGTTGTAAATCCTTTCTTTCGACTAGCTATCTAATGTAATGAAAACAAATATCATTGTGTTTAGTGCGAGAATGCATAACAGGGTTTTTTGAGATATTTATAGCACTGGTATTATCATTTGTTTTTGTTTGAAACCATAATCAAGCAACATATTCCTTATCCAAATAAGCTATGTGCTGCAATTGCCTGCTGCCAAGTATTATGCTTTTGCTGAAGAAAGAGAAATATAATTTTGCTCTTTACTTAACGAGTCCACCAAATTTGATCCTATATAGAAGCAACCATCTGAAGTACTTTTTCTATCATCAATATTGCCATCCCAGTCTGCATCTGTAAATCCTACTAGACAGGGCTTAGAATCGATAGAATACCAAAGACCAAAATCCAGAGTACCTTTAACATATTTGATAATCCGTTTAACTGCTTGAAGATGAGACTCCTTTGGATTAGCTTGATATTTGGCACACAATCCAACACTGAAATATTGATAAGGGGCTAAGTCAGGACTTAATACTCCTATCCCTCCTAGGGTCATTTTCACAATTTATAATAAACTACCACATGAACAAGCTGGGTGCCTCGCTTCTTAAGCTCCTTAATATGCTGAAGACTATTGAGTCCTACCTTCCAAAGGAAAAGGACAAAGTCTTGTTAGTGGGTGGTGCCCCGAAAAAGGCGAAGAAGCGCTCTGTTAGGAATAAAGCAAAAAACAAAGCTGTGAAGCCTAAGAATGAAATCAAGAAAAAGGAAAATACTGCTTCTAAAGACACATATTTCTATTGTGGTAAAATGGCCACCGAAAGCGCAACTGCAAGGAGTATATTGCAGAAGTAAGGCAAAAGAGGGCTTTTGAAGCCCCCTCCGCAGGTGCATTTGTTATTGAAATAAATTTATCATTGCATAATTCTACTACATGGGTATTAGATACCAGTTGTGGTTCTCAGATTTGCAACTCATTACAAGGGTTGAGAATAAGTAGAATGCTGAACAAGAGTTGCCGCTTTAGCCGTAGGAACCTATTATTTATGTCTTCCTTCTAGCAAGACCATTGAATTAAATAATTGTTATTACGTTCCAATTTTAATAAAGAATATTATTTTAGTTCCCTTGTTACTTGAACAAGGTTATGAAATCTCTTCAAAGGGCAATTGTTGCCACATATATCATTCCGATAAGTTATATGGGACTGGACGCATTTCGAATGGTTTAATGGTCTTAGATGTAACTGATAATATTTTTCATGTTGAAACACACAAAAGAAAAAGAGATAATTTGAACCTCACCTATCTTTGGCATTTGAGTCCCGGTCATATTAATGAGAATCAGATCAACAAGTTGTACAAAGACTGATTATTTGATCCATTCGATTTTGAATTGTTGCCAACTTGTGAATCCTGTCTCAAGGGAAAAATGACCAAGTCCCCCTTCACTGGTCATAGTGAGAGGGCCACTGAGTTGTTAGAGTTGGTTCACACAGATGTGTGCGGATCGATGACAACTCAAGCCAGAGGTGGGTATTCATACTTCATCACATTGACAGACGATGCTTTGAGGTTTGGATATGTCTACTTGTTAAGACATAAGTCTGATGCTTCTAAAAAGTTCAAAGAGTATAGGGCTGAGGTTGAGAAACAAGTAGGGAGAAATATTAAAACCCTTCGATTAGATCAGGGTGGTGAATACTTATCCACTGAGTTCCTAAGTTATCTCAAGGACAATGGGATTGTCTCGGAATGGACCCCTCCTGGCACACCACTGCATAATGGAGTGTCTGAAAGGAGGAATAACACATTGCTAGATATGATGTGGTCCATGCTTTTCTTTACTGATCTCCCGATTTCTTTTTGGGGATATGCGCTAGAAACCGCTATCTACCTTCTTAATAAGGTTCCCACAACATCTGTCTCTAGTACACCATATGAGATATGGAGTGGCAAGAAACCAAGTCTGAGGCATCTCAGGATTTGGGGTTATCCTGCGTACTTAAAAAAGTTGGAGTCAGATAAACTTTATGCTAAATTGACTAGGTGCAGGTTTGTGGGATACCCTAAAGAGAGTTTAGGGTATTACTTCTACTACCAACTAAAGAAAAGGTGTTTGTTAGTAGGCATGCCACTTTCTTAGAAAATGAGTTTATCAAGGAAAGTGGGAGTGGAAGAAATGTTGAAGTTGATGAAGATCAACATCCACAGACCAAATCACAACAACCGGTGGATAGTCCACAGGTTGAACCAGTCACAGAATCACTACCTCCCAACACTCTTCGTAGACTAGGGAGATTGCGTAGACAACCTGAGAGATTCTTCCTAACCATTGAAAATGACCAGGAAGACGTTGATCCACAATCCTATGATCTAATAATCAAGGATGTTGATTGCAAACAATGGTAGGAAGCAATGAAATTCGAAATGGACTCGATGTTCACCAATCAAGTTTGGACTTTGGTTGACATACCTGAAGGAGTCACTCTATAATATCCTAGATATTTATAATTATTTTTGTCATTATTTGTGATTGTCAGCCTAGCGGGCTAGTTCGAGGTCGAGTCGAGTCGACTCATGGTCCGGTGCAAGCTTGCGAGCTAGGGTAAGTAGGAATTTGAATTATGCAGTTTCTTTTCTTGGTTTGGTAAATTTATTTAATTATGTTGTTGCGTGTACTTGATTATTAAATTGTATTGCATGAGTGTGCATGTGTTTGATGTTTATGTGGGGCATGGGGTTAGATTAAGTTAATTAAGTTTAGTCGGGTTAGCGGGTTTGGATTCGGCTCGAGGAGGATGCGGGTTTGCTAAGAGGGTTAGAGGATTAGGTTTGAGGAGAGGATTATAAAATCCCCCTCCCCCTTTGGCTTGCGGCTCCCTATTGGAGCCACACAAGCCGCGTGGAAAGAAGAGCCGCCCAGCAAAGCTGAGCCGCTCCTCTCCCCTCTTCCTCTTCCTTGGAGCCGCCGCCCTCAAGCCCCAGCCACCGAGCCATCCTCCCCTCTTCCCCTCTCTCTTCCCCTTCTCTTGGAGCAGCCGGCTTGAGGTGGAGCCGCCGCCCTTCTCTTCTTGATCTTGGAGCCGCCACCCCCTTGGAGGTCGGATTCGGAGGCCGGCAATTTAGAGTTTCTCGTATTCTTTCTTCCTAGACCGAGTGAGTGGTTTTACCCCTCCTTTCTCGAGTTTGTTTCGTTTTCTTGAGCCGTTCTTGAAGGTTGAGAGTTCTTGTCGAATCTTCCATCTTTTCTTGAGGTTTCTCGTCGTTTTCACGTGTTACCTTGAAGGGGGAGGCCTGAACCCCCCCCCCCCCCCCTATGGGGCTCGACAGCCCTAGGATGTCCCTAAGGGTGCTCGGTCAAGGAGGAGAAAATGGTGTCCTCCAAGTGTTCGACAAAATGCCTAAGAGACCTATTTGTTGTGTTCTTTGAAATCTAGGCTTTAATTAATCTTCTTAATTAAATTCCTTTGATGCCAATGAATGAGGTGTGTTTAGATATGAAATTTTCAGTTTATAAATCTAAGTTTGCATGTGAAAAGGGTAATCTTGATGTCACGAATGAATTCTTGATTTAAAGCATGAGTCTTGTTCCTATGATGATGTGGATTCATGTTCGTTCTTGATTAGAAAATTATGAAACTTGTTTTGTATGAGGGATTTGAGGTTATGGATATGTGATGACAGTAATTAAGGAATTATATTATGTAAATTTCGGATTTATTTTCATATCATGCTGAAAAATCAATCTTGCTGAAATTTCATGCTGAATTGTTGAATCTGGGCTGATTTGGAATTCTCTGTTGAGATGGGAATAGTTCTCCGAACATAGTCATGTAACCTATTGTTTTGACCAAAAAATATAGTTTGGAATCATAGGACATACTCTGGAAACCAGATTCGGGTTAGACACATCAGTTTCGGGTTCACTGTTCGGCACAACAGTAAGCTAAAACAAAACCCTAATCTTAGTGATTATAATTTTAATTGCATAATTAAAATTCAAAAGGGGCAGCATAAATTGTTATGAACTAGAAAATAAAGTTTATGCATGAAATAAAACCTCACGGGTTTATGATGTTACGGGTCTAGGGGTTGGGATCCGGTATTGAGTGTTGTAATGTTCCCAATTAGGGTATCCCTAAGAGACCGTAGGAGAAACTTCACTTAGGTCATGTTGCGTCATATCTTTATGAATAGCGGAGAGACTTGGTGAGGAGCCGGATTGTGGGCTAAGCCCGTAAGGTTGGATGACTAATCAACTTGTGTTAAAGGAATAAGTTCGGATGGGCGAATCCTGATTATTCCTACGTTATCTTTTGGAACAAGTTCGGATGGGCAAATTCCGATTGTTCTTGTGTGGCCTCATGGAATAAGTTCTGACGGGCATATCTCGATTATTCCTGAGTTGCTTTTAAGGAATAAGTTCGGATGGGCAAATCCTGATTATTCTTTTGATATCTTAAAGGGACAAGTTCAGATGGGCAAATTCCGATTGTTCCTGTGTGGCCTCGTGGAATAAGTTCAGATGGGCAAATCCCGATTATTCTCGAGTTGCTTTTAAGGAATAAGTTCGGACGAGCAAATACCGATTATTCATGTGATATCTTAAAGGGACAAGTTCGGACGGGTGAATCCCGATTGTTCCTCCGCGTCTTGTGGAGCAAGTTCGGACGGGCAAATCTCGATTGCTCCTGAGTTTCTTGGTTATAGGATAAGTCCGGATGGGCCAATCTCGATTATCCAAGTAATCCTTTTATATATCATGTTGCCTTAGGGCATGGTAGGTTAGGCCTGTTGTACTTCACCGATGGGGTGTTGGATGCCTTCGGGCATGTGGTGGCCAGAGGGCCTATTAGCTAGTCACTCCCTTGTGACCTTTCATTCTTGAGTCAGGTGTTTTCATTATGCTATATATCTGTGTTTGGTTTCTCGTTGGGGTTGGTAGAATTGCTCACTGAGTTCTTTTGAACTCACCCATTGTTGTTTGTTTTTGTTTTGCAGAGTCTGACCGGTGAGGTGGGCTGGAGCACTTGGCACAGCTGGAGGGCAGAGGAGCTACATTGATCTCATAGCAGTCCTAGTTAGGGGTCGTAGTCAAGTTTGTAGTAGTTTTGTCGTGCACTTGTGGCTTGGTGTTTGGAGTTGTAGCCCCGTGGGGACATTCATGTCTTTGATTCAGATTTTATTTGTTAAAAGAACGGTTGAACTTTGATTCATTATTTCCGCACTTGAACTTTCAGCTAAACATTTTACTATTATAATAAAACCTGTTTTGTTTTCCCTTTTATAATAAAAAGGTGTTATTTCTTACGCTATCATTTTATGTGTTGGCATGTGCATTAGTTAGGCTGCGAGGTATAGGCGCGTATACCCTGGCCGGTCACGTGACCTTGTGTTGGGGCGTGACACACTCCTATAGGGTGTAAGTGAATCTTTAAAAGAAAGATCGGAGCAGATGGCAAGGTAGAGACCTATAAGGCCAGGCTGGTTGCAAAAGGTTTCACCCAAAGGCAATGTGTTGACTATGATGAAAATTTTTCTCCTGTAGCCAAGCTCAAGTCCATTAGGATAATGCTAGCCATTGCTGCATATCATGGCTATGCGATCTAGCAGATGGATGTCAAGATTGCATTCCTCAATGGTGAACTTGAGGAAGAGATTTATATGACCCAGCCAGAAGGATACATGTCTCTGGCAGGACCGGAGAAGGTATGCAAATTGCAAAGGTCTATTTATGGACTCAAGCAAGCCTCGAGGAGTTAGAACATCCATTTTGATGAGATAGTCAAAGAGTTTGGCTTTATCAAAAATGTAGATGAACCTTGTGTCTATAAAAGGGTTAGTGGGAGCGCCGTAGTGTTTATTGTGCTGTATGTAGATGACATATTGCTCATGGGGAATGATGTTCCTCTGCTCCAGTCAGTAAAAGCATGGTTATCCAAAAACTTCTCTATGAAAGACTTGGGTGAAGCATCTTATGTACTCGGCATTAAGATCTATACGGATAGGTCTAGAAGGATGCTTGGTTTGTCCTAGTCTCAGTATATTGATACCATGCTAAAAAGGTTTAGCATGGAAGGTAGTAAAAGAGGTTACTTGCCTATGAGTCATGGCATTACACTTTCCAAGAAGATGTTTCCTAAGGCACCTGAGGAGAGAAAAAGGATGAGCGAGATCCTTTATGCTTCGGCAGTAGGATCCATCATGTATGTAATGCTCTGTACTCGGCCTGATGTCGTTTATGCCCTAGGGGTAACTAGCATATTTTAGGCGGATCCAGGAGAGGAACATTGGAAAGCTGTAAAGAAAACATTCTTAAGTACTTAAGGACTAAATATGTTCTCCTGATTTGTGGTGGGTCAGATTTTAAACTGGAGGGCTACATAGATTTTAGCTTCCAATTAGACCCGGATGATTGTAAATCCATTTATGGGTATGTATTTACTCCGAATGGTGACGCAGTATGCTGGAAAAGTTCCAAGCAAGGTACTGTGGCCGACTCGGTAACATAAGCTGAGTACATCACCGCAAGCGAAGCCGCCAAGGAAGGAATGTGGATTAAGAAATTCATCTCTGAGCTAAGTGTTGTTCCTAAGGTTGCCGGTCCAGTCCCTATTTATTGTGATAACACTAGGGCTGTTGCTCTAGCAATGGAACCTAGATCCCACCACAAATCAAAATACATCCTAAGACGGTATCACCTGATCAGTGAGATCGTTGGACATGGTGATATAAATGTCGAACGTGTCGACACGAAAGACAATATAACATATCCATTCACAAAGCCATTACCACAATAGCAGTTCTATCGCCACTTTAGTTTTATGGGTATTAAATACCACAATGGTTGTCTACAAGTGCAAGTGGAATATTGAAAGAAATAGTGCCCTTGAGCCATTCACATGTTGATGTGTAGGGAACTATTTTTGGTTAATGAATAATATGATGCCACTTTTCATCATATGTTGCATCTATATTTTGTATATATATTAGATTATGATGAACCCCATGGACCCGGGCAATTGATTCCAAGGCCATGATAAGGTCATGCTAGTTTTGACAAAACTACCCTCAAGACTTAAGTTCCCTCACTCAACTCAACCCAAGCCCGAATTGAGCCCCGACTCGACCCGCGAATCAAGCTAACACATAAATCATAAAAACATAATTCACGAGTCAAACAAATTGAATTATACCTTCTATTCGCGTTGATTTTTGCTACTCAACTCAGCTAGTTTCCGATCCGGTGCGCTGCACCAAATAAAATTTTATATTAGGAAACCTCGGGTATTACAACCTTGCCCCCTTAAGGAAACTTCATCCTCGAATTTAGTAGAGCATAGGGACTCACCATATCCTCGAACAAAGAGGGGTAGCGGTCCCTCATGTCCTGCTCAACTTCGCAAGTAGCCTCCTGCCCGGTGTGGTGCTCTCACCTGACCTTTATCAAGAGAATTTCCTTGGACCTCAACTTCCTAATTTATTGGTCAAGCACTTCTACCGGCCTCTCCTCATATGAGACCGTCGTGTCCACCTCAACCGCAGTCGACTCGATCACGTGGGACTCATCCCGAACATATCTCTTGAGTATCGACACATGAAAGATTGGGTGAACTCTGTCCATGTTAGGGGGTAGGGCCAACTCATAAGCCATAGCGCCCCTCCACTTGAGAATAGGGAAAGGCTCGATTAACCTAGGGCTCAGCTTTCCCCTCTTCCCAAACCATACCACCCCTTTCATGGGGGAGACCTTTAGGAAGACCAAGTCACCTTCAGCGAACTCCACCACTCTGGCCTTCCCATCTGCATATATTTTCTGGCGACTCTGAGCCACCAACAACCTTTCTTTTATCAGTTTCACCTTCTCCACTGCCTCCTCAACCAAGTCAGGACCCACCATGAGAGTCTCTCCCGCCTCAAACCCGCCCACTGGTGACCTGCATCTCCGCGTCACCTCTCCGGACCAAATCCTTTATCAAGGGACAAAAAGCATCCTCCTTCTGCGCTATACACAGCATACCCACTAGGGTGGATTGTACCTGCAGATGCACCAACAGAGCACCTGAATCTGATACTGACAGGACCGCTCCCCCATCCAGGCATAGTGCTAGCTCTCGAGCTAGCGGCCTCGTCCTAATAGCCAAGTGGGCCAAGCTGCCCATGGATTTTTTGCTCAGGGCATCTGCCACCACATTGGCCTTCCCGGGATGGTACATAATGGTATCCTCTGCCTTAGGTTCAGCTCTTTCTGGGTAAGCAAGTACTAGAGGCTCTTGTGATCAGTGTAAATGTCACAGGCCTCTTCGTACAAGTAGTGGCGCCATAGCTTCAATGAAAATACCACTGCAACCAGTTCTAGGTCATGCGTTGGATAGTTATTCTCATGAACCTTCAATTGACGGGACACATAGGCTATTACCCTACCATACTGCATCAGAACACAGCCCAGACCATAACGAGAGGCATCACAGTAGTCCACGAATCCTCCCGAGCCTGAAGGTATGGCCAACACTTGGCGTTGACATCAAGCATTCCTTGATCTTCTGAAAGCTCTCCTCACACTTGTCATCCCAAACAAATTTGAGCTTCTTCTAGGTCAACCGAGTCAAAGGAGTTTCAATTTTGGAAAACATTTCCACAAATTTCCTGTAATACTCGCCCAATCCCAAGAAACGGCGGATCTCAATCACATTGGTCGGCCGCTCCAGTTCTTCACTGCCTCCACCTTTGCAGGGTCCACTCTTACCCCTTCCATGGACACTACAAAGCCTAGGAACCCTACACTCTCCAACCAGAATTCGCACTTGGTGAATTTAGCATACAACCGATGCTCCCTAAGGGTTTCCAGGACCATCCTCAAATGCTCGGAGTGCTCCACCTTGCTCTTGGAGTATACTAAGATATCATCAATAAAGACAATCACAAATCTGTCGAGGTACTCCTTGAACACATCAAATCCATAAAATTCGGAAGCGCATTAGTCAGCCCAAAGGACATTTCTAGGAACTCAAAGTGGCCATAGTGAGTCCTGAAGGCGGTCTTAGGTACATCGCAGTCCCAAATCCTCAACTGATGGTATCCGGACCTCAAATCAATTTTTGAAAACCATTATGCCGCCTGTAGTTGGTTGAACATGTCATCGATCCTTGGCAGCGGGTAACGATTTTTGATTGTCACCTTGTTAAGCTGTTTGTAGTCAATGCACATGCGCATGGACCCGTCCTTCTTTTTCACGAAGAGTACTAGAACACCCCACAGCGACACACTCGGGCAGATGAAGCCCAAGTCTAGCAACTCCTGTAACTTTGTTTTTAATTCCCTAAGTTCGGTCGGTGCTATCCTATAAGGTGGAATGGAGATCGGCTTCACCCTAGGCTGCAAATCAATGCAAAATTCTATCTCTCTTCTTGGCGGCAACCCTGACAACTACTCTGGAAACACGTCAGGGAACTCACAAACCACCTGTGTTCCTCCGACATTCCCCGCCGTGCCTCTATCCTTTTCGGCCACATATACGAAGGCCAGGAAGGACTGGCAGTCGCCCATAAGTAGTTTGCGAGCCTATAGGGCTGAAATGACTCCCATAGGCACACCTCTCCCATCTCCCTCGAAGGTGAACTGCGGCAATCCGTGCTTGCTGAAAGTGATCGTCTTAGCCCTATAATCCACTGATGCAAAGTGATCCGCCAGCCAATCCATGCTGAGTATAACATCGAGTTCAAGCATCGATGGGTAATCCATCCTCGGTGTAATGAATAAGTCTGCCGATCTGTGGTCTCAGCCCCCCAACGAACCTCTTGACCCTAGCGGTCTCATTAGCTACCAAAGTAGGGTGGTACTTTGTTTGTCGGGTGAACTCCATCTCATAATCTAACACCATCATGCCACCCATCTGATGCAGCATCTCAAACTCTCTTGCCCGCTTATCTCGGACGCTCAACGGTAAATACTGCTCCACTACAACCGCCTTGAACTCTTCCCATGTAGGGGGTGGTGTGTTTGCCACCCTACGATCCTTCCAAGTATGTAGCCAGTCCTTGGCTGGTCCCCTAAGATGTAGGCCTATCATGCGAGCCATTGCCCCAAATGAACACCCAAGCTCCACACACAACTCGTAGCAGTCACCAAGAAATTCAGTGACCTCTGTTGGCCTAAGGTTTTTTACCATAGTCTTAATCTTAGTTTTGATGATAACAAATATGGAACTAATGTTTCATTGAGAAAAATACTTTTAGGTTCCTAGTCAGTTAGCGCTCGACGTCTGTGATGGAAAATATCGAAGAAATTAGGAAATCGGCACCACCGCCTGCCCTCCAGCTGCACCATGACGACAAGCCTCAACTCACTGATCATGCTCTGCAAAATAAAAAGAAACAAACCATGAGTCCACTTGGGACTCAGTGAACGGTTCTTCCGAACCTCCACATAATCCTCAAATAGGCATGCATAAACATACAATACAGCATAGCATATAGTCAGGGAGGTAAGTTACTTTTGATAGGACTACCGACCCCATGGGTCGTTCTGTACAGACCATATATTAGCAAAATCCGCCATAATGGCCTAATTAAGCCACTTGGCATTCGGCCCTTAGGGCCTACTTATGGTCTAGGAATTCCGACTATACGCGGCCCTACCATACAAGGTAGAATCACACTGGCCGCTCGGGCCACACCATATCAAGATGAAGTCAAGAAATCCCGGGCCATCGATTAGGATTGTCTACTAGTCTCCGGACACCATCTAGGGTAGGGATAGCTAGTTCTACCTAACTGGGGTCTGACACCTAGCGGGCCCGCTGGTGATATCTCAAGACCTAATCACTGGCCGAGTCATGCATTCGTCATTCCGACTACTTAGGCATCTCAACAGACCATCACAAACACATCACACAAGCAAGTGTCCTAGAGCTTCCTTGATTAAAATCCCGGGCATCCGCCCGTGTTTAGCCCTTTATTTTCGGGTCAAAACATGCGTGCACTATTGCTCGCTAATTATTTCTTAGGTGTAAAACCTAACTAGTCTACCTTTGAGTTTTCATAAATAGCACACACCTCAGATTTTTTATGTTAATCATCTAGCGTCATATACTATCCTTGCTAATGTGAAATACATGTCATAAACTAGAAAATGTACCCAATAACAAAACATGACAACATATAAGCTATAGATGAATTACTTCACGTCACATACTATGTATAGCCACATGATTCAAAATAAAGAATTTAAACAATTAATGAAACATTTCATGGATTAAACCAATAAGGAACATGTAATAAACATAACAACAATTAAACATGATATCTGATATTCAATGAAACCTTTCCTTTGATACATGTACCATAACCATCATGTCCATATATGCATTAGCAAGAACATTTCCATAATCGTTAGAATATATATCTACAGTTGCTATCAATTCTCAAGATGGACAACAATCATATAATATAATTTGAACCTAACACTAAGCATGTAAGTAGGAATTCAAAACGACGTAACATGAAATCCAGCGTATAGATCCGACAGCCCCGAGTTTTCCACCCCTCTCCATTGCTTGGCCGACTCAAGCAAGGTAACATCCTGCTCAACCGAGCCCTCTAAGGGAGGTGAACATATTGCGACAATAACACAAGTATCAATACGAACATCCAACATATAACGAACATAAAGCGATCTACAAGTTGCAAGACTAGCGAGGAAATTGGGGGAAAATTTCGGCATGACCTTTCCCCTTTTTCCTCGACTCAACCAGCCCATATAGAAGCAAGAAAATCACAATTTGAAAGTACAAATTCGTAGGTACACAAATCAATTAAGTTCCAATACAAAAAAACACGTCGATTGGCAAACAACTCACGGAGAAACCCGATTTCAAGATCCATAGGGTCGGCCACCCACCTCCCTTCAAAAACATGTTAACCACTCACCTTTGCTTGAGGAAGATGAAGGATCGGACATTGGCGATCTCGAATCTTCCGGCGATGATGCGATCTTCGGATCGACCAAGATCTCTCCTCCTTGCTCCTTCTCCCTCTCTCCCTGGATGAGCCGCACGGCAGCTATGATGAGGGATTTTATTCCCTCATCTAACTTGCCTTAATTGCCCTTACAACTTAACACTGACTCGACTCAGTTCGAGTTCGACTTGGGTTCCGACTCTATCCGTAACACGAGTTGATCTTAATTCAATTAAGGTACAAATACATAAAAGGAAAGAGTCATTAAACCAATTTAACTTCATACATCATTAGTGGAGTCATACCTTCTACTCGAGACGATTCCGAGGCTCGACTCAACTAACCTCGGGTCCGGTGCGCTGCACCAAAATAGATTTTTATATTAGGAAATTTTTCCGGGTCTTACAGTGACGATCAAATGCTACAAGCCAAAAGAAAGACAAGTATAAGCTACCATTTCACATGCATGATCAATGAGGTCTTTTAATTAATCATGTCTCCCACTAATTTTGGCGGTTCCGTAATACCCTCCTGTATGGAAGCGGGAAGCCCTCGTTGGTAGACTTCCTTAGGGGAAAAAATGGAACCCCACTTCTCTTACCCGGGTCTCGCATGTAACACGACAAACCCTAATAAGTCCATGGGTAGGTAACTCTTTACCGATCACATCACTATGTGACTTCCATATGTTTTTGCCTCTAGGACAACCAAGGCCTTGTGTGTGCACAACAAACCAAGGAGCCCTAGTTGAGCCGAACCCATCGTTCGTATGCCCTAGCGAGAAAACAACCACCCTTGAGTGTAGCTCAACAAGTTAAGTCATGTCAAGCCGGTAGCAGAGACACAAAAGGGGTATGTGCCATATGAGGTGCAACGTGTCTATCAGCACAAAAGGCCTTGTGTGTGCACAAAAAATCCATTATGACAATAGACACACTTGTCCCTCATAACGATGGAAGACGTAATCGATATTCTTAATATCTTAGCCATTCAGACTCAATATTATTTGAGAGTTTCTTCATGCAATTATAATTTATCTAAGCAATCAACAATTGAAGCAAGGGCAATAAATAAAAGCATAAAGTAAATAAGGATGATTATGGATGTTCTAAGGTGCTGTTTGGTTAGGGAAAACTATTTTCTAGTTTGCTTTCAGTGAAACTGAAAACTTGGTTTCGAAAACTCGGTTTTGGTTTCTAGTTTTCAGTTTTCTAAAAACGCGTTTGGTTAATGAAAACAACATCAGTTTTAGTTAGTTGAAACCAGTGAATATTTATTTGGTTATAAAAAATAATATTAATTTTCCTTGAATATTGTTAGTAGTAATTAAATGTTTGCTAAGATGGTTATAAAATATTTATATGATTTAATTAATTAAGTTATTGGTATTTTAAGATTTTTCTGTTCAATAAGATATAAAAATTAATTAATAGGTATTATAAAATTTCAAAAAAATAAATAAGTCCAATGGTCTAACATTAGTTTTGATTAAATTATAAATAGATCAATTTTAAGAAAATTGAGTTATTTAAAATTTGGATTTGAGTCAATTAGATATAAATTGGTTTAATTAATTTGTAAATTTAAGATAAAAGTTAAGTTGAAAATGATGATTTTTATTTTTAAAAATTAGATATAGTTTGATTTATTTTTAAATTAATTAATTTTATAAAAAATATATTTATAATTACAAAGTTGCCATTGCATTTTGATAACGAAATCAACAGTCTCAAATCCACAAAAAATAACATTATGGTGTTTTCAGTTTTATTAAGAAAATTGGTTTCGTTTTCATTCTGATTTTGATTCAGTTTCATGAAAACGCTAAACCAAACAAGTTTTCGTAAGCAGATTTGGTTTCAGTGAAATCAAAACCATGAAAACAAACTTGGTTTCGCTAACCAAACAGACCCTAAGGGTTCCACCCGTGCAACCAGGCAAACCAAGGCCATCATTCTAGGGTTTTTAGGGAGGTCCGTCTCACCAAGGCGCTGCCCAAAACCACCTTGTAGGTTGCTGGGTCCATCAATGCCTTCCCAGGGTTCAAGCCGTCATCAACATACCGCCCAACACCTCCTCTCCATGCGCGCACCAAAACGGGGCAGCAAGCATGCTCGTCGCAAATCTGCCCCTAAACTTCTAATTTTACATAACTAAAAGAAGAAGACCCCAAAAAACCCTTGGGGAAAGTTTTAAGGAGAGGGAGAAGTGAATTACAATCAGAATTCTCAAGAGGAAGGCACGGGTACACAGGCCCTATTGAAAAATTGCAAATATGAAATTTCATAAATTTACAAGCAATCATCACAACCAGGTTTTACACATAGTCACATGCACATAGGGCTCATCCATAATCATCCTTTCATACATCACATGATATATGAAAAGGAAAGGAAAACACATAATCCGAAATCGCGCAAATCCGATCATGTTTCCACCCAAAACGGTTCAAACAACACATGCTGATTTTTTTCGGTTCTCGGGGCTGTTCAACCATGAACCCATGGGATTTCTGAGTTTGAATTCTGTCCAAAATTAATATGGAAAGTAGGCTTCCACCTTGATTCATCATATGAATAGTGGAGCCAAGAGAACGACTCAAAAAACTCCCGAAAACCAAAACCGGACAGCATGACGTTTAGCGATCGAACGGTTCGTAAACATGATCAAAACACGAAATAAAAATTCCAAAATTTTGCTAAAGGTGGCTCTGATACCACTGTTGGGATGTGAATAAGAAACACAGTGGAAATAGCAATTAAAATTTTTGAAACATCCCAAAATAGCGATCTACTTTAGCAACAATTAAGGAATTCAATCTACGAGAGAAGGGGAAAAGTATACCTTATACCGCAGTTGGATAGGGTGCTCCTACTCTCATATCAAGACACCCACATGCACGTCCTCCAATGATAGTCCACACCAAGCACCTAGTAACAAAAGGGGCAGCGAACAATCGGACTCGTCGTGGCTCAACGGAGATGCTTTCTCAAAACCCCAAAACCTCAAAGGATAGGCCGACCCTCCCACCAAGAACCGGGCTCCAAAACGAGAGGAAGAGGAGATGAGAAATCAACGGAATGAAGAGGTGGATCAAAGAATACCTCGCGGTCCTTATTCGGAATCCTCCAAGTGGATGAAGTAGGCGGCACACCCAAGTAGAAGACACCCCAAAATTTTGGCTTCGTCAAAGTCCGGGAAGGAGGAAGTTGATGGCCGGCCACCAATGGAGAGGAGAAAGAACTAATTCACCAGCCTCTCCATGGTGTAATCGGCTACCATTTATAGAGAGGGGGGCGGCTACAAGGTAGACCCGCCCCCCGACCCCCTAAAAACTCTTGCCGTAATTCAAAATTCTAGGGTTTGCCTCCAAAACTAATTCATATTTTAATGGCATCATAATTAATTCAAAATTAATTAAGTCTAATAAAATACAAACTTTAATTTATCTCCATAAATTAAGAGCCTACAAATAAGAATGATAATTATCTACACAAACTAATTCCCTAAAAGGTAGGAAAGTGGATTATTCTAAATAATTTAATTTCTTATTTATTCAATTTCTTATTCAATTCCTCATAAATCATATATCTATTAATTTTATGATTTATCTCCAAAAATCAAATTCTTATTAATTATAATTTATCCAAATAAATTAATTTCTAATTAATCGATTAGACTCATGGTTGAAAACTAATTTTCCCACCATGTATATTTGATTCAAAATCAAATTATATTTAATTCATAATTAAATATATTTCCGGTCAAGTAGTTAATTAAATTTAATCAACTACATAAAATATTATCATGCACCAATCCCTACATAAATTAGGGTTACCGAGGAACTCCTTCCTCGTGCCTTCTTTCCTATAGAAAACAACTTTCCTATCGTGTCCGTAAATAAGATCCGTGATCGTGTTGCAGCATGCATGTCAATTCTAGTAGACACATAGGGCTGCATTCAGACTTTATCTTATAAGGTCCATTACGAGGTTAGTCTGTTGTGTTTGACCCATTGGGCCCCACACTAAGCCAGTAGTGAGTTGTGCCTCACAGAGAGTCAGATCCAATAGAATGACTTCTTATTCAAATTTGACGAGGTACCACTAAACCCCTTTAGTGTGGTCATGAGAGACTCCACTCACAAGTCAAGATTGACGTCTAGCAATGTGTCATGACTACACGGATAGTGTGAGGTTCAATCTACAGGGATCGAACGCCCTACGATGATTAGTTACCGTGCAATTAAATTCCTCGGTTACAATGTCCCCAAGTCGGCTAGGGTACGGAAGAAGTGTCAAACCCTAATACTAATTCATATGTATTCCACCCGCCAAGATATCATCTCAATAATGAAACGTCAGAAATATCTTCCTAACTTTCATGTCTACTCTGGCCAGAGATTCCCGAGTCGACACTTGCAGGGACACATAAGACACTATCTCCTCTTACTAGGAGTAATCGATTCCATGTTGGTTCCTCACCTACCTCCATGAATGCTTCCCCATGCCCAGTAATACCCAACACATGACGGTTTGGGCCACGTAGGGATAGAACCAAAGCAATGGGTCATCACTCACAAGGTAACCATGATAACCTAAGGTCCAAGGACTGCTTGCACCTACTATCACCCGAGCAACATCCTATTGACACTCATGTAATGATTCCATTCTGTGTTCCTCATGTAGGTCCGTTCAGTGAACTCATTCCCTAATGAGCACCTGCACTTGTATATTAAATGACGGTGCATAGATAACTGTGAGATCAGCTACTCCTTATCGTATAAGGCATGTACCAAATGCAATAGTCTATCCGGAATCACCAATCCCCTAATTGGCCTACGACTGGGTACATTTAAATAGGGGCGTCTGGATTCCAAGTCTCAATGGCATTATCTCATCATGGCCCTGGAATCAATTGCTCGGGACCATGAGGTTCATCACAATCTAATATATATACAAAATATAGATGCAACATATGATGAAAAGTTGTCTCATATTATTCATTAACCAAAAATAGTTCCCTACACATCAACATGTGATTTGCTCAATGGCACTATTTCTTTTAGTTCCATCCGTAGACGGACAGACTGTCGGAGAAGACAATTCAGACCTTGGTAAATATGCTGAGGGCATGTGTTTTAGACCTGGCTGGTGGTTGGGAGAGGCACCTACCGCTGATTGAGTTTGCCTAGAACAATAGCTATTAGAGTAGCATTCGTATGGCCCCTTTCCAGGCACTGTATGGGCGGAGATGCAGGTCACCAGTGGGTTGGTTTGAGGTGGGAGAGACTCTCATGGTGGGTCCTGACTTGGTTGAGGAGGCGTTGGAGAAGGTGAAACTGATAAAAGAAAGGCTGTTAGCGGCTCAATGTCGCTAGGAAATGTATAGAGATGGGAAGGCCAGAGAGGTGGAGTTCGCTGAAGGCGACTTGGTATTCCTGAAGGTCTCCCCCATGAAAGGGGTGGTACGGTTTGGGAAGAGGGGAAAGTAGAGCCCTAGGTTCATCGGGCCATTCCCTATTCCCAAGCGGAGGGGCACTGTGGCTTATGAGCTGGCTCTACCCCCTAGCATGGACAGAGTTCACCCAGTCTTCCATGTGTCGATGCTCAAGAGATATGTTCGGGATGAGTCCCATGTGATTGAGCCGACTGCGATTGAGGCACTACTAGAAATTAGGTCTTCAGCAACGGCTATCAGCAACGGCCGCTCAAGCCGTTGCTATTTGCAACGGCATTCTTACGGCCGCCCGAGCCGTTGCAGATATTTGTATCTGCAACGGCGTTCTAACAGAAACCCGAGTCGTTGTGGATTATTTTAATTATCAGCAACGGCTTTCTGACGGAAAGGCGAGCCGTTGCTGATATTTTAATTATCAGCAACGGCTTGCTAACGGATAAGTGAGCTGTTGCTGATGATAACTTATCAGCAACGGCTTTCTAACGGGCGAGTGAGCCGTTGCTGATAAGTTTATATAGGGCACGCTCTCGCGCCCGACCCTTCTTCCTCCCGCTGCCGGACCTTCTACAGTGGCCGGACAGTGTGTCCGGCCACTGTACGCCGGCGCCGGAGGGTGGACTCCGGCGCCGGAATTTATAATTATATATATATTTTATATTGTTTGATAATTGTTAATTAATTGTTTTATAATTGTTAATTAATTGTTTAGATTAATTATTTAATTTGTTAGATTAATTATTAGGGTTTAGATTAATTTTGGATGCGCGCCGGAATCGTCCACTTCGGACGCGCGCCGGAATCGTCCAATTCGGACTCGCGCCGGAATCGTCCAATTCGGACTCGCGCCGGAATCGTCCACTTCGGACGCGCGCCGGAATCGTCCACTTCGGACGCGCGCCGGAATCGTCCACTTCGGACGCGCGCCGGTATCGTCCACTTCGGACGCGCGCCGGAATCGTCCAATTCGGACTCGCACCGGAATCGTACACTTCGGACGCGCGCCGAAATCGTCCAATATGGACTCGAACTGTCTCGAAACATTTAGAAAATAATCATCCATCCGACGAGTTGATATGTTTCACGTACGCATCGACGAATCAGATATGATTTAGCAAAACCTTAGATCCGTTCGGGAATTGTATGTTCGTGTAAAAGAAGTAGATGATCTTTTATACGACGTACAATTCTTGAATTGTCCCTGATTGGACAATTTGGGAAAATAGTTATTTGTACTGCACTTACGTTTTTATTTTAACTGTTAACTAATTATTCTAAAATTCGGCAACATCTCTCTTGTTCTCCGATACGCGCCCAGATGATATGCGTATTCGGAGAACTGTAGGGAGATGCTGTCGAAATTTAGAATAATTAGTTAACAGTTAAAATAAAAACGTAAGTGCAGTACGAATAACATAAATCCCGAATGGAATAGGACAATCTTACCTAAAGACATTAACCAAAGAAATTGTCATTGATTGACAGAATCATGTCGGCTGATCGAAGTTGGATGTACCGACGTCTTGATCGTGGAGCTTTAACGAATGAGTTTCGATTAGGCGTAACGTACTTCCTAAATTTCGCCTATTCGAATCGGAATTTTGTTAGCATGGGTGATCAAATCCGATGTCCGTGCCGCATTTGTTCAAATGGACGATTTTTGGAAGAAGTGATAGAGTTGCACTACTTTGGCTTGAAATCAGTGATCCTATTTAGATGTCATTGGTTCGATACAACAGAAAGGGGCATGAAAGTTCATCCAAAATACAAACTTGTTGAGGTTAATTACAAATCCAAATTGGCAGCAAATGAGCCTTTTATATTGGCATCACAAGCCGAACAAGTATATTACGCGAAGTATCCGGCTCGAAATAAAGATAGAGCAGATTGGCGTGTAGTCTGTAAGACAAAAGGTAGAGGAAAAATTGATCCGATAGTAGGAGAAAATGATCCTCTTGGTTTCTATCAAGAAGATGATCTTCCTGCTGTGGATCGTATTATTCCAATACTCGAGGATGCAGACACAACGTCAATTCAATTAGAAGTTGAATATGCTGATGATGACGATCATGAAATTGAGGAAGCTGGAGATGAAGAAGATGAAGAAGAGGAAGAAGAAGAAGAATTCGAAGACTATTATTCAGATGATGAAGAATAATTATAAAGTATATATTTTATTAAATATATCTCTACTATTTATACAATTATCTGATTATATGTCTGTTCGACAGATATGTCTGGTCGTGGTTATCGACGCAGGAGAGCTTCGGAGTCTCCGATCGGTGAGACTCCAGCACTTACTCATGCTGCTGATCCTCCTGTTGCTGATCCTCATGAGGATGATACTGCCGAGGCTAGTACATCCAGACGTAGGCGGCCACGCGGGCTGAACAGATGGCAGCCTCCACCAGCCACAGAGTCACGTAGATTGATTAGCGTGATTGGGGAGCGGTAATATATCATGAATTATGAATCATTACAAATTCATTATATCATAATATAATATTAAAATTTATTTTTGTTGTGCAGGTTCGAGCAAGAAGAAGTGCCGAGGAGCATTTCTTCTACTATTCGACGATACATGCACGGGGCATGGCCTACGTGGTCTCACGTGCCTAGCGAGCACGTCGACATGTTATGGCGCGAGTTTGAGGCACGCATTATTATTATTTTTTACATGCATGATGATATATTAATATTGGTACTGGTATTATTATTTTGCAGGCTCGCTATACATGGGCCGAGGACCAGAGGTCCTTCATTTACGCTGCCTGGAGGCTATTTCCCGGGCAAGGTACAACCGGCAGCTGGGGCAGGCTCGGTCCCAAGCGAGGGCCCGAGCTGGGACCACTAACATCGCGGAGACTCTGGGATACGGCCCCGGTTGGATTACTCCGGATATATGGGACCAGCTCATGGGGATATGGTCGACGGATCGATGGCAGGAGGTTTCTCGGAATGCGGCTAGAAATCGCATGTCGGGGGGAGCAGCGCGTCACACCGGCGGCTCTGTTGCATTTGCAGTGCACGCAAACCGTATGGTAAGTATATCTTTTAATTATATATTTTATTTGTTATTATGTGTACTAATTAATGTATTTGTTTTGTAAATGTAGACGATGGTGTCGGATGACGGGACTGTCCAGCGACCCTCCCCGATGGCGGTGTTTGAGCGGACTCACCGTCGAGCACATGGGACGGGGGAGTACATCCACAACCGCGCTGCATACATTATGGTAATTATATATTTGTTTAAATTATTCATTATATATTTATAATTTAAGTTTTATGATAAATATTAAATAAAAAATCAAACTCGAGTAGGAGACCTACAGCCAGACGGTGGTGCAGCGCGGGGGTACCCCCGAGGACTTTGACGCAGCATCGTGGGTCGAGGCCGCAGGTGGCTGGGACCATGGCCGCGTATATGGCTTCGTAGATAGTGGTCATGCGCGAGCCGTACTAGGGCCACTTGGGGCACCGACCCCTCCGGTCGCTGGTGAGCGGCCGTCCACCTCCAGATCCAGTTATGATCATAGTAATAGGATAAGGACACTAGAGGAGACGGTCGCGCGTCAGACTGATATGATGGAGCGCCAGAGTCAGATGATGGCGGATATACAAGCTATGCTACGCAACATGTCAGGTCATCCCGAAGCAGGCATCTCTTCGGCATCATCTAATCCATCGTCCTCGAGTCAGTCCACGCCGGTGTACACTCAAGCACTCCAGACCCCGCCATATAATCCAGACCATCCTCCATCGTGATCGTGAGATTTTTTGTTTGGATATTGAACTTGTTTAACTTATTTTGTTTGGATATTGATACTTCAATTTTGCATTTGAATTGTTTTTATACTATCGTGGATAATTATCAATATAAATATAATTGTTTTGATGTATATCTTGGTGTGTTTGTGATGTGTGAATGAATGTGTGTATGAGGTGTTTGTGATGTGTGAATGAATGTGTGTATGAGGGTATGGGTGTGTGAGTTATGTATCAGATAATGTATCAATGTATCAATGGAAATTTGAAATTTTCAAATTTTCTGTTTGCAGGTATATGTCATCAGCAACGGCTTTCCCACGGCCGTCCGTGGGAAAGCCGTTGCTAAAAGTGTATCGAAAGCCGTTGCTGATGACCTACAGCAACGGCTTAGCGACGGAGTTTTACTAACAGCGTTGCTACGGACTCAGCGACCGTTGCTATTAATGTTATCAGCAACGGCTCCGGGTCTGTGGCAAAACCGTTGCTGATAATATTTTTAGCGACGGTCCGAGCGGCGTTGCTGATAATGTTTTGAGCGACGGCCCGAGCGGCCGTTGCTGATCCGTTGCTAAGTTATCAGCAACGCGACTTTCTGTCACGGCGCTATTGCAACGGCGCGGCCGTTGCTGATGCTCTTCAGCAACGGCTCAGCAACGGTATCAGCCGTTGCTGATGCCCATTTATCTAGTAGTGAGGTGGACACGGCGGTCTCATATGAGGTGAGGTCGGTAGAAATGCTTGACCGACATATCAAGAAGTTGAGGTCCAAGGAAATTCCCTTGATAAAGATCAGGTGGGAGCACCACACCGGGCAGGAGGCTACTTGCGAAGTGGAGCAGGACATGAGGGACCGCTACCCCTCTTTGTTCGAGGATATGATGAGTCTCTATGCTCTACTAAATTCGAGGACGAATTTTCCTTAAGGGGGGAAGATTGGAATACCTGAGGTTTCCTAACATAAAATTTTATTTGGTGTACCACACCGGATCGGAAACTAGCCGGGTTGAGTCACAAAAATCGACGTGAATAGAAGGTATAATTCAATTTGTTTGACTCGTGAATTATGTTTTTATCATTTATGTGTTAGATCGATTCTAGTCAGGTTGAACCGGGTTCGCGGGTCAAGTCGGGGCTCAATTCGGGCTCGGGTTGAGTTGAGTGAGGGAGCTTAATTCTTGAGGGCAGTTTTGTCAAAAAAAAAGGATTAAACCCATCACCCTAGCCGCAGTGCGAATCAAGGGAGAGAGAGCCGCACACAGCCCGAGGTGAAGGAGAAAGAGGGGAGAGAGCAAGTGGGCGGCGCCGGGATTGGTGTCGTCGCTGGATATCGGGAACGCCTTCGTCTCATCCTTCTCCTTCTTCTAATCAAGGTGAGTGGTCGAATCTCGACTAGTAAGGTGAAACGTGTGGCCAAACCAACTTGATGTGATAGATCGAGGTTTTGTGCGTTGTTTCTCGTCGATTGATGACGTTTCTCGAATTCTAAAATCATGTTCTTCATCGATGTATGGGTTTTGTCTTTGGATGATCATTTTGTGATGATTTAGGGGCCGACCGAATAGAGGGAAAAGGGGAAAGGTCAAGCCGAAATTTTCCCCAATTCCCTCGAGTGGTTTAAACCCCTTAGATCGATCTCCTTTCGAGAAGAGGTGGATTAATGATTCATTTTTTTTTAATCATGGTCAAGATTCCTCCTCCCCCTTCTTTAAGGGCTCGGCTGAACAAGGTATCCATTGCTCAAGGTTCGGCCAAGCAGGGAGGAGGGGAAAACCGATCGAGAAATCAGCTCCCTCATTTTAGGAATCTTGTTTGATCAATTGAGATGTAGACCATTTGCTTGGCAAGTAAATCTATTATAGAATTAGATGATTTCACAATTATAGGAGAATCATATTCTAGTTGCACATATGTAGCAAAATTTATGAGGTAGCATTTATTCCTTGAATTTTCCTTTATTGAATTATTGATGCTAGTTTTTAAAATTTCCATGCTAGATTAAATATTACCTTGATGAAATTTCTTTATAAAATGCAGAATTTAATTATGTTATTGTTGAAATCATATGGTTGATTATGATAGTAGCCGTAGAATAATTCCCTTATAAATTATGTGTTGTGACATATTTGTATTCAGACATTTCTACGTCTATGACATGTAGTTTACATTTAAGAATGTGATGAGTGATACTAGCTGATTATAAGGAAATCAGCATTTGACGAGAATACTTGTATGTGGACAAGCTAGGTTTCACACCTAGGAGAAGAATAAGCGGACTCTAGTGTGTAGCTAGTGGGGCCCAGAAGGAAGGGCCGGATATGGGTGAATGTCCAGATTTAAATAAGGAAACTATAGAACACTCTGCTTGTGTATTGTGATTGAGATGGTCGGGCTGAGGAGTATCGACAGTCGGAACGGCTAATACTCGACTCAGCGGGTGATTAGGGTCTTTAGATTGCACCAGCGGGCCACGCTAGGTGTTAGACCCGAGTGGCAGAGGGTCTTGAGATTCCGTCAGTGGGCTACACTGACGGTAGAGCCGAGTTGGGTGGGACTAGCTATCCCTAACCCGGTTGGTTCCTGAGACTAGTTGACCATCCTAGTTGATGAGCCCGATGATTGAATCGCTATATGCGGATCCCCCCTGTGTGACATACTTTGCATGTATTGTTGATCTTATTTGGTTACAGGCATGGTTAGCCGAGTGCTTCCACTTAATATGAAGGCCAGTCATGGCCAAGAGTTACCCCTTGGGGTGGAGCCGTATGGCAGGACAATAGCCGCAGGATAAGGCCTAGGTTGGCCAAGACTGCGAATTATCAAGGTGCGGCAGATTGGCCAGCTGTGTAGAAAAAAAAGAGAAAAATTTAAATATTCATTATGCATGTTGTTGTTCCTAGATTGCACTTATACTAGGGTTAACTGGAGGTTCAGAAGAGTTGCTCACTAAGTTCTTTGTGAACTCACGGTTTATTGTTTTTGTTTTGCAGAGCCTGACCAGTGAGGTATGGCTTGATGGCATGGTGCGACTGGAGGGCAAGTGGTGATACGGATCTCGTAGCAGACGATCATAGAGTCATAGTCGTGTTGAGTAGAGTAGTTGGGCATGCACTGAGTTGTTTCTGTAGAACATTGAGTTGTTTTTTAAAACCTTGAGATGCTACTTTAAAAACTTGAGTTGTTTCTTGAACTTGCTTTTGATAAAACTGTTTTAAACCTTTAATAAAGTTTGGTATCGCTGTTTTGATCTATGATTTCTATGTTACTTCGGTTGCATATCATGTGTTTATGGTCAGTGCATGTGGTAGGCTTCGGGGTATCGATACATACCCTGGCCGGTCACGCAACCCTGAGTTAGGGCGTGACAAACTACTACTAGTAGCAAAGTAAGAACCAAAATAAAAACACACACAAACACAAGAGGTTTGTTTATGCAGTTCAGTGACAAAACCAGTCACCTAATCTACGGGGAACTCACTGAACAAATGCTAAATCCACTCTCTATAATTACAAATTTAGTCCTCAAGATTTCACACTCGAAATTTGACTACCAGTACTACAGTGAATTGAAAATAACAAAAACATATTTGCTATTACAAGTACATACCAAATTTCCTCTCTATGACATCCCATCCACAGAGTTTTGTCCTCCACTCAGCCTTGTGTTGTAGCGAATTATCAGCCCGAAACCAATCTTCTCCTGAAGATAAGAAATGTTGATTGTTGCCTTTCTGCAGTCAGCAATCTCAACTCCTCTGAATAACTGGCAATGCAGTGTTCGCACATGGAGAGTTGCAGATCAGATCTTTTCATCTGAATTTATATATGACAACTGGAAGATCTGAATCAGTGTTGTTCACAACTATTTGTTTAATGAACCCATCAGTATAACAACCAACAGTCATTGGTTAAAAACAAATAGACAGTGCATAACTCCTAAAGATGATAAGATTAATTTTTATATACAAATTTAGCATAGATTATACACTAGTTCTATTGCTTATGTGGTTAATTCTAGGTGAAAAGAGGGTTGCTGGTGCATTTATGGAAAGCAAATCTCGTTTGAAAGTTTTTCGCTCAAACAGAGTACTCTGACTTAAATTGGGCATAACTTTTTGTATAGAGGTCAGAGTGACATGCCGTTTGATGTTTTAGAAATCTAAGAGAAAGAGCTAAAACTCTCATGTTGACCATTTGAGCCAATTCGTGCATTGAAGGCCTCGGAACTGCATCCCAAGTTACGTCATGTTTTGGTCCAACACTTGAATGAGAGAGGATCCACTAAGCTAATGAGTTGTGGGAGTCAAATCCACTCAAATGATTATTGGACCTACCTTTATCTCACTCGGAAGAGGATTTGGATCCAATAAGAATGAATTTTCCATCAAGAAGATAATAAGATAGGAAGGCTGAAAACAAGATAGGAAGGCTGAAATTTGATTAATTGCTGGACAAAAATAGAGTGTGGCTGACCCTAAAGAGGAGGAGAGGGCAGCACACAATAGGAGGACGGCAAGGAAGAGGTGGAGACTCGAAGTAATCAAGAGGGGGATTTCCAAGGTGTTCAGCAAGTTGGAGAAATCTTTCTTCATCAACAAGCCAAGCTAGTTGCATCTTTTCATTGTTTCCATGGCTTCCTTCTCTTTTCTTTCATCTTTCATCTATTTTAGTTGTTTAATATCATCCATTATGAACTAAATTTCTTAGCTAGGGCGTTGATGTAGCCAACTATTTGGTTTTGATACTTTTGGATTAACGTTATTCATGCTTTTACTCTATAATTAAGTGTTTATAATTGTTCTTAATGCTATTGAATGTTTGATCATCATTCAATTGATTTGTTGGTTTGCAATAACTTGAGAAAGGGTTTATAAACATTGCTTCTCATTATAATCACCATGAATTGAGCGAAAACTAGAGATAGGCAAACGCGATTCATGTGGTCATTGCAAGAATTCCATAGAACTTAAACCTTCTCTTGAATTAGTTTGTAACTAAGAGATTAGTCACTCAATTTGAGTAGAAGGGAATTACTTGACCTTGAGAAAGGCTTGGAATTAATTTCGGGAATTCGATCATTAATTAATTAAGGTAAAGGATAAATAAATAAATCCAAGATATCTTAATCATTAGTTAGGTGAAATCAATTAGCCCTAGCAACCATTTCATTATCTTGAACTTTTTCTTTAATTTTCTTGCAATTAATCAATTTTTAGATGTAAGTTCTGCACTCAATTCACTCCAATTTGATTGTCCAAATAGCATTCCATATTAGTCAATTTCGGTACTTGATTCTATCCTCATGGGAACGATACTTTTCTCATCATTTTATTACTTGTACGAACTAGTATACTTGCTAGCTTCACATCAAGTTTTTGGCGCCGTTGTCGGGGATAGTTAATCAATATTGATACTAGCTTATTGGATACTAGTTTGGATTTATTTTTATTTTTGTTTTAAATCTTGTCTTTACTTGTTTTTCTTGATTTCTGTAGTTTATGCAAAGGAGTCGGTATTTTGGTGACTTGCTTTTTGATCCGAAGATTGAAAAAACTTTGCATCGACTAAGGACAGAAAGAAGAGCCATTTAAGATATTCAAAGCAACATCATGGAGGATGAAAATGAAGTTCCTGAACCAAATAATAGGGCTATGAATGACTATTTAGCTCCAAATCTTGATGGTTGTGCATCGAGCATCTTAAGGCCACCGATTCAAGCAAACAATTTTGGGATCAAGCCTTCGCTCATCCAATTTGTTCAACAAAATTGCCAATTTGGAGTATTGCCTAGTGAAGATCCCAATGCTCACATTAGCAACTTTTTGGAGATATGTGACACAATCAAGATAAATGGAGTGAGTGACGATGCTATTAGATTGAGGCTTTTCCCTTTCTCATTGAGGGACAAGGCTAAGGCATGGATGAAATCTCTACCTCAAGGAACCCTCACTACTTGGGATTTTGTGGCTAAGAGGTTCTTGGAGAAATATTTCCCTCTTGCAAAATCAGCCAGAATGAGGAATGACATCACATCCTTTGCTCAAGGAGAAGGAGAATCATTCTATGTAGCTTGGGAAAGGTACAAGGAGTTACTAAGAAGATGTCCTCACCATGGCATCCCTCTTGGGATGCAAATCCAGACATTCTACAATGGTCTTTTGCTTGGTACTCAAGTTATGGTAGATGCGGCAGCGGGAGGATCTCTCATCAATAAGACACCAGAGGAGTCACAAGAGCTTTTTGAAGTCATGGCAACCAACAACTACCAAAAGCCTATAGAGAAAGTTCAAAAGAAAGGAATACTAGAAGTTGATACTACAAGTGCAATTCTAGCACAAATCAAAGCTCTCTCCATGCAAAATGTGGCCATTCAAAAGCAATTGGGGATAAATGCCAATGTTGTCCATGTTGTTCATGCTCAAGTGATGGTTTGTGATTTTTGTGGAAGTAATCATCCTAATGGTGAATGTAATGCAGACCCTTCACAAGAAGAACAAGTCAATTATATGGGTAACGCTCCCAGAAATAATCCCTTCTCCAACACTTACAATCTAGGGTGGAGGAACCATCCTAATTTCTCATGGGGCAATCAAGGTGCACCTAAGCAATAATTCAATCAACCCCCTCAAGAGAAGAAGTCCAATTTGGAGGATACATTGCAACAATTCATGAAAAGCACTACTTCTTTTGTGGAGAGGACTGAATCTCAATTTAGGAACTATGATACCATGTTTAGAAATCAAGATGCATCAATTAGAAACATAGAAAGTCAATTGGGACAGATATCTAAGCAACTAGCGAAAAGGCCACAAGGTTCCTTGCCTAGCAACACTATTGCAAACCCAAGAGAGCATGTGAAGGCAATCACTTTGAGGAGTGGAAAGGAGCTGGCTGAACCAGAAAAAGAAGAAGCAAAGGAGGAAGAAAAGCCCTCTAATGAGACCAATGTGGAGCCACCTAAGGAGAAGAAGTATGAGATTCCAATGAGGCGCAACAAAGGTGTGTAAAAAGAAGAAGAAGCTCCAACACCTTCAGCATATGACCCTCCAATCCCTTACCCTCAAAGGTTGAAGCAACAAAGGAAGGAACAACAAGAGAAGCAATTCCCTAAGTTTGTAGAGGTGTTCAAGAAGCTACAAATCAACATTCCCTTTGCTAAAGCTCTTGAACAAATGCCAAGCTATGCAAAATTCATGAAGGAAATTCTCTCTCAGAAGAAGAAGATTAAGGATGATGAGATCGTGATGCTCATCGAGGAATGTAGTGCTATATTGCAAAATAAATTGCCTCCTAAACTAAAGGATCCAAGGAGTTTTACAATTCCATGTGTTATTGGTGATGTTTATTTCAATAAAGCTCTTTGTGATCTTGGTGCTAGCATTAACTTGATGCCTTTGTCTATTTTTAGGAAGCTTGGAGTTTGAGAAGCGAAGCCTACTATGGTTTCCTTGCAATTGGCAGATAGGTCTATCAAGCATCCAAGAGGCATCATTGAAGATGTTTTGGTGAAAGTAGACAAGCTCATCTTTCCGGTTGATTTCATTGTGCTAGACATGGAGGAAGATAGAGAGGTTCCACTCATTCTTGGGAGACCCTTCTTAGCAACCGGAAGAGCTTCGATTGATGTCCAAGAAGGGAAGCTTGAGTTGTGTGTTCTAGATGAGAAAGTTACATTTAATGTGTTTGAAGCAACAAAATTCCCTTTAGAGGCTGAAGCTTGTCTTAGAATGGATACCATTGATGAAGTGGTGGCTACTTCCTTTAGAGCAAGCTCTACTACTCTCCCTCTGGAGGCTTGCCTAATGAACCCCAATGTTCTGGAAGAAATAGAAGATGACAAGCTAAAATTATGTCATGAGCTTTTGGAAGCTCAATCTTTGGTGTTCAAGCCTAAATTCATCACTTTGAAGATTGAAGAGGAAGTTCAGCAAGCTAGTGGTGAACCACCCAAGTTAGAGCTGAAACAACTACCTTCTACCTTGAGATATGTGTTCCTTGGTGAGGAAGAAACTTATCCAGTCATTATTAGTGCCTCTTTGAATGCTTTGGAGGAGGAGAAATTGCTTAGAGTGCTTGGAGATCACAAGACTACAATTGGTTGGCAAATTTCAGATTTGAAAGGTATTAGTCCAACCTTTTGCATGCATAAAATCCTTATGGAAGATAGCTACAAGCCTCTTGTGCAACCACAAAGAAGATTGAACCCAACAATGAAAGAGGTTGTCAAGAAAGAGGTGATGAAGCTCTTAGATGCTGGGATTATCTATCCAATTTCGGATAGTACTTGGGTGAGTCCAGTTCAAGTTGTGCCAAAGAAAGGAGGGATTACAATTGTGAAAATTGAAAATAATGAGCTCATTTCTACAAGAACAGTGAGTGGTTGGAGAATGTGTATTGACTATAGGAAGATCAATGATGCAACAAGAAAGGATCACTTCCCTTTACCATTCATGGACAAAATGATTGAGAGGTTGGTTGGTCATACTTATTATTGCTTCTTGGATGGATATTCGGGCTACAATCAAATTCCTATTGCTCCGGAAGATCAAGAAAAGACCACCTTCACTTGTCCTTATGGCACTTTTGCATATAGAAGGATGCCTTTCGGTTTGTGCAATGCTACCGCCACCTTTCAAAGGTGTATGATGGCAATCTTTCATGACATGGTGGAGAGATTTATTGAGGTTTTTATGGATGATTTTTCTATTTTTGGTTTTGATAATTGTTTATATCATTTATCTTTGGTTTTGAAAAGGTGTCAAGAAACTAACCTTGTTTTGAATTGGGAAAAGTGTCACTTTATGGTGCACGAAGGTATTGTTTTAGGGCAACGGATCTTAGCCAAGGGCATTGAAGTTGATAGAGCCAAAATAGAAATCATTGAGAAACTGCCTCCACCCACAAATGTCAAGGGAGTCAGGAGTTTTTTAGGCCATGCTGGATTTTATAGAAGATTTATAAAGGATTTCTCTAAAATTGCTAAGCCTTTGAGCAATCTTTTGATTAAAGATGTTCCTTTTAACTTTGATGATGATTGCATGCATGCTTTTGAAACTTTGAAGCAAAAATTGATTTCAGCTCCTGTTATTGTTGCCCCCGATTGGGATTTACCTTTTGAAATTATGTGCGATGCTAGTAATTTTGCTATAGGTGCGACACTTGGTCAAAGGAAAAACAAACTCTTGCATGTCATTTATTATGCTAGTAGGACTTTGAATGATGCACAAATTAATTATGCTACAACTGAGAAGGAATTGTTAGCGGTTTTATTTGCATTTGATAAATTTTGTTCTTATTTGATAGGTGCAAAAGTCATTGTCTACACTGACCCTCAAATTTCTGTTGGACAAAAAGGATGCAAAGCCAAGACTCATTAGGTGGATTCTTTTGCTACAAGAGTTTGATTTGGAGATTAGAGACAAAAGGGAGCTGAGAATGTGGTGGCAAACCATTTATCAAGATTGTCTCTCTATAATTCTCACGAGGAAGAAGCAATAAAGGAGATATTTCCGGATGAACAACTCTTTGCTACACAAATAGCCCCTTGGTTTGCATATTACGCCAACTACTTGGTGAAGAAGATCTTGCCTTTGGACATGTCTTACCAGCAAAAGAAGAAGTTCTTCTCTGATCTCAACTATTACTTTTGGGAGGAGCCCTTTCTTTACAAGCATTGTGCTGATCAAATCATAAGGAGATGTGTCCCGGAGGAGGAGATGGCAAGCATTCTTCATCATTGTCAGACTTCACTGGTAGGTGGTCACTTTGGAGCTACACGAACAGCAGCAAAGGTTTTGCAATGTGGATTCTATTGGCCATCACTTTTCAAGGATGCAAATGAGTTTGTGAGGAGATACAACGAATGTCAAAGGGTTGGGAATATCTCAAGGAGACATGAGATGCCACTAAACAATATCTTGGTGTGTGAATTATTCGATGTTTGGGTCATTGACTTTACGGGACCCTTCCCTTCATCTTTCAACAACAAGTATATCTTGGTGGCTGTAGATTATGTGTGTCACACCCCAACTGAGGGTAGTGTGACCGGCCAGGCCCTACATACTACCTTGTAGCCTACTGTCTATACTGATATAAAGAAAACCAGAATGTATCGATAAACAAAATCTCAACACAACTTTATTAAAAGTTTTCAAAATCTACAGTTTTATATTTTTTCAAAGCAAGTAAGAAAACCAACATCTGAATAACTGAACATCTCAAGTATCAAGTTTTACAAACTCTTTCCAAATACAACTTGTCAGTGCAGAAAATGAAAAAAAACAACTACTAGACACTGGTCTATGACTCATGGACGCCACTACGAGATATGGCACCACCTCCCACCCACTAGCTGCACCATGTCGACATACCAAGCTACTGCTCATGCTCTGCAAATTAGGAATAAAATGTGAGTCCACTTGGGACTCAGTGAGTGGCTCAAATGAACCTCCACATAAGCCTCAACCATGCATATATCATATAAGGCATTAAAGAAAATGTACAAGGAGGTAAGGTTTATTTCGAATGCGATTACCGACCCCACGGGTCCATTTGTACCAACTGAATATGATAACCTGCTATCTTGGCTTATCAAGCCTTCGGCATCTGGCCCTTAGGCCTACCCATAGAATAATATCCCGGCTACAGCCGTCCCTACCATATTCGGTAGTATCATATTGGCCATCGGCCACCTCATCTCAAGATGTAAGCAAATAATCCCGAGCCATCAACTAGGATGGTCCACTAGTCTTTGGACACCGTCTGGGGTAAGGATAGCTAGTCCCACCCAACTGGGGTCTGGCACCTAGTGGGCCCGCTGGCGCACCTCTAGAGCCAATACTGGCTGAGCTGAGCATTGGTCATTTCCGACCTCCTCACTCCTCGGCGGACCATCTCAAACACATCACACAATCAATATCCTAGGGTTTCCATATATAAACACTTCGGGCCTTTGCCCGTATCTGGCCAAAGTCCGGCTATCGGGTCAACAATTTATGCCGCCCTTTCAATATATGAACACCTACGAGTTCTAAGTTTTCAAATGTATATAAGGAGTCATAGAAGTGTTATCGTCTCCTAACTAAGTTTCATATATGTGTTATGAACGTCTAGTGACGCCTTACATGTTACCTATCCTTCTACACTGCCTTGGGTGAGAATTTCCATGTATTGACCTTGGAATACCACCCAAGAACAGTTTGGGTAGCATGAATAATCCAAAGGAAAATATTCTAATATGGCAACCTTCATCATATATGACCACAATGTATATACATAACAATTTTTATACTACCTTAGGAATATTAGCACAATAAGGAACAACTATGTAGCATGGCAAGGTAGTAATGAGTTTAAATAACATGTATGAAATACAAAATATGGTAACAATGTCAACATCCAAAGTTTAAGGATCTAATGCTATGAATGGTTATAAAACTAGCATTTCTACAATTCAAAATTTATCAAGCTACTTGCTAAGTTTGGTGTTCTTCCTAAGTATTGTCATATCTCTATGTATGATCCTTATAATCATGCAATTTCCATCTAAAGCTAATCTCTCCTCCTCTCCCTAACCTTGGCCGAACCATGAGCAAGGAAGACCTTGCTCGGCCATGGCCCTTGTGGTAGGAAAGAGGGAGGAGACTCTAGTTATACCTCTACCTCTTCAATTCCGCATACAACTTAAATACCAATGAACTAATTTACTTTCCCCTCACCCTTGGCCGAACCCTCTTCATGAGTTGTAGGGTTGTTCGGCCACTTCAAGGGACTTCTAAGGAGGGCATACTTCATAATACACGAGATGTACAAAGGGAACTACATCAACAGTGATATAAGGTTATCTAAGGGCCTTCTTGTCGTCAAGGGAATCGGGGAAAATTTTGGCATGACCTTTCCCCTTTTCCTATGACTCGGCAGCCCCAAGAACTTGCAAAACGACGAAGAAAACAGTGAGATCCGACAAGAAACTTTATAAAATAGTGAACACACGTCGTTGGAAATCAGGATTTGTCGGAAGAATCGCGAGAGCTCAACCTATTTCATCTAGGTTTTGGCCACCCGCCTCCCCCAAGCTTCAAAAACATAACCACTCACTTAACTCATACCCGGAACTCGACTAAACCCGAACTCGACTTGGGTTCCGACTCAACCCAAAACATGACTCGAGTTAACTTAATTTAAGGTATGATTTCATAAAAGGAAAGTTAATCATCCAAATATATTTCTTGAATCATTAGCCGAGTCATACCTTTTCACTCGAGACGATCCTGAGGCTCGAGTCGACTGACCTCGGGTCCGGCGCACTGCACCAAAATAGATTTTTATATTAGGAAACTTTTTCGGATCTTACAATGTGTCTAAATGGGTTGAAGCCATTGCTTCACCTACCAATGATGCTAGGGTTGTCACCAAATTCCTCCAAAAAAAAATATTTTCAAGGTTTGGCACAGCAAGAGCTATAATTAGTGATAGAGGCACACACTTTTGCAATCACCAATTTGAAACTCTTCTTGCAAGGTATGGAGTTACTCATAAAATTTCTACTCCATATCATCCGCAAACAAGTGGCCAAGTTGAGGTCTCCAATAGAGAATTGAAAAGGATCCTTGAGAAAATAATGAGTAATTCTAGAAAAGATTGGGCTACCAAGCTTGATGATGCTCTGTGGGCTTATAGGACTGCTTACAAAACCCCAATTGGGATGTTTCCCTATAGGTTGGTTTTTGGTAAGGCATGTCACCTTCCAGTAGAGCTCGAGCACAAAGCATATTGGGCAACAAAACTTCTCAACTTCGATCTCAAGGAGATTGGTGAAAAGAGAATGCTACAATTAAATGAGCTTGATGAGTTTAGATGTGATGCTTATGAGAGTGCTAAGTTCTACAAAGGAAAGACTAAAACATGGCATGACAAACATATCTTGAGGAAAAGCTTCTATGAAGGCCAAAAAGTGCTCCTATTCAACTCCAAACTCAAGCCCTTTCTAGGAAAATTGAGATCAAGATGGTCTGGACCCTTTGAAGTTACCAAAGTCTTGCCATTTGGTATTATAGAGGTCAATCACCCAACAAAAGGCACTTTCAAGGTTAATGGACAAAGATTGAAGCCATACATTGATGGGGAGTTTGACAAAATCATGTCTTCAATCCCTCTTTACTCTTCCAATTGATTACAAGAATCATGTCCAACTTAGGGACATTAAACCAAAGTGCTTTTGGGAGACAACCCAAGTTTCCTATCTCTTTCTCTTTATTTTGCATTTCTTTTAAGTACTAGTGCTTTTCCCTAATCTTATATTAGTGTGCTTTAATTTTATTTTGCAAGGATCCTGAACATGAAGCTTTAGAGGAGGAGAAAGAGGAGGAATAAGAAGAAGAAGATGCAGCGGATCAATCCTAATGGCTGGGGAGTAACTTTCCACCTCCTTTGCTTTCATTTTTACATTTGGGACAATGTTTACTTTAAGTTTGGCGGTGGGAAATCAAATTTTTTTTTGAAAAATGTTGAGTTGAAGCTAGTTTGATTTTCCTTTAGTATTAACTGTTTTAAGTTGGGTATGTCTTTCTGTGTGAAATAATAATAATAATAATAATAATAATAAAATCATTAAACCTCACTAATGTATTTGGGTAAGTGAAAAGCAAAGATTGATTTTGCTTTAATGATGACATAATTTAAAATCATAACATCCAATTTTTTTGCTCTTGAATAACTTTGAGCACTCAACAATATTCTTACTTTGCTCACTTGGGATAAATCTGACTACATGATATGATTATGTTTGATTTCATTGACAAGATCTCTAGAACTTGTTTTGTGCTTAAGACAAATAAAAGGCAGCCAAAGTATTATAATGGAAAGGTTATGCAATATCTACTCTGCTACTTTGAGTAACTTAGTAACTAGGAGTATGCATGAGACCCATGTGTACTTTTACGGCAAATGGTAACTTCAAGTATGAGTATGCAAAGCACCTTGAGCATGTTTCTTATTGAGTAACTGGGTGCTTTCATCACAAATGTTAGTATTCACGTCAAAAGATAAGTTACAATTCAAGGAAGGTTTCATAACACATGAGAGAGAGAGAGAGAGAGAGAGAGAGAGAAGAAAGAAAGTTTCAACTTAAGGGTTGCCTAATTGAGCAAATAAAAGAAAAGAAAAAGAAAAACAAGTTCAAGGAGATGGATCTTTGAAATCATTCATAATTGTTGATTATAATTAGGTGGAACTAAGCGCTTTGGTTTGAATATTGTTGCGCACACACACTCAAGAGCAATAAAGGTTGTTAATGGTGTTTGAGTTATGTTATCATGGCAAAAAAATGATAAAAATATTTTTCGCTTCTCCTTAATATGTTTGTGAGGCAGATATGATGATTCATGCATTTCTATAAGCACTCAATTAGTTTGGCCATGTGTGAGCAAAGTTTTTTCTAATTTGCTTGAGGACAAGCAAATGCTAAGTTTGGGGGTATTTGATAAGATTAATTTTTATATACAAATTTAGCATAGATTATACACTAATTCTATTGCTTATGTGGTTAACTCTAGGTGAAAAGAGGGTTGCTGGTGCATTTGTGGAAAGCAAATCTCGTTTGGAAGTTTTTTGCTTAAATAAAGTACTCTGACTTAAATTGGGCATAACTTTGTGTACAGAGGTCAGAATGATACGCCGTTTGATGTTTTAGAAAGAAAAGAGAAAGAGCTAAAATTCTAATGTTGACCACTTGAGCCAATTCGTGCATTGAAGGCCTCGGAACTGCATCCCAAGTTACGTCATGTTTTGGTCCAGCACTTGAATGAGAGAGGATCCACTAAGCTAACGAGTTGTGGGAGTCAAATCCACTCAAATGATTATTGGACCTACCTTTATCTCACTCGGAAGAGGATTTGGATCCAATAAGAATAAATTTTCCATCAAGAAGATAACAAGATAGGAAGGCTGAAAACAAGATAGGAAGGCTGAAATTTGATTAATTGCTGCACAAAAATAGAGGGTGGCTGACCCTAAAGAGGAGGAGAGGGCAGCACACAATAGGAGGACGGCAAGGAAGAGGTGGAGACTCGAAGTTATCAAGAGGGGGATTTCCAAGGTGTTTGGCAAGTTGGAGAAGTCCTTCATCAACAAGCCAAGCTAGTTGCATCTTCTTATTGTTTTCATGGCTTCCTTCGCGTTTCTTTCATATTTCATCTATTTTAGTTGTTTAATTTCATCCATTATGAACTAAATTTCTTAGCTAGGGCGTTGATGTAGCCAACTATTTGGTTTTGATACTTTTGGATTAACGTTATTCATGCTTTTACTCTATAATTAAGTGTTTATAATTGTTCTTAATGCTATTGAATGTTTGATCATCATTCAATTGATTTGTTGGTTTACAATAGCTTGAGAAAGGGTTTACAAACATTGCTTCTCATTATAAACACCATGAATTAAGCAAAAACTAGAGATAGGCAAACACGAGAATTCCATAGAACTTAAAGCTTCTCTTGAATTAGTTTGTAACTATGAGATTAGTCATTCAATCTGAGTAGAAGAGAATTACTTGACCTTGAGAAAAGCTTGGAATTAATTTCGGGAATTCGATCATTAATTAATTAAGGTAAAGGCTAAATAAATAAATCCAAGGTATCTTAATCAATAGTTAGGTGAAATCAATTAGCCCTAGCATCCATTTCATTATCTTGAACTCTTTCTTTAATTTTCATGCAATTAATCTGCTCAATTTTTAGATTTAAGTTCTGCACTCAATTCACTCCAATTTGATTGTCCAAATAGCATTCCATATTAGTCAATTTCAGTTTGATTCTATCCTCGTGGGAACGATACTTTTCCCATCATTTTATTACTTGTACGAACAAGTATACTTGCTAGCTTCACATCAAAGATCAAAGGGTAATGCCCCAAAATTATTTAAAGAAGATATTCGGGAAAATAAAGAATTAATGATGATTAAAGGATCTCAGAGACAATAAAAAGAATCATCATTAATAAAGCATACCAAGAGTCATTATTTCTGTAGGAGACAAAAAGTCATCTTTCTGTGCTGCATCTTTGAGAAGAAAACCATAGGTTGCTGGAGTAGTTGAGATATGCAGAGTTCCTCATAGTTAAGACTGAGATCATACTGGAATACTTTTGCCAAATATAGCCAACATACAAAAACCAACACTAACATTCTCCCTCTTTGGCTTATTTGGCAAAAACCCAACCTGTCATAGTCATTTTCAAAATTCAGATAACAAGAGAGTAGATTTACAGACAAGCAAACTAACTATCAAAATATATTTAACAGTTGAGAGAAAAATCCAGTCATCATAGAGTCATAGTTATAACCACCATAGTCACAGACAAGAAAATACAACCAGACAACCAGACAATAATCCAAAGTCAACTAACCAAGATAGAAGTCAACTAAACCAGACTTCACCCCATTTATTCAGGGAGATCCCATTTATCTCCCCCTTTTTGACCTAATAATCCAAAGGGGAGAAAGCAGTCACTCAGAGCAGTCTGGACTGGATGAACCATACACCCTTCCAGAAGACAAAGATGCAGAACCTGCAGAACTAGCTGTGAAATATTCAAAAATCTTTTTCTCCATAGATATTACCTACAGGTGGAGCTCAGTCAAAGTCACATGTGTTTTAAATAGGTCATCACGAATAGCTCTTTCGACTGTGGATGAAGTAGCTGGATAGAGGTCCAATGCTTTGGATGCAATAGCTAAAGTTACATCAGTAGCAGTTGGAACAATGACTATTTCAAGCCTTGCATCAGCAATTTTAACTGCCTCAGATACAGTTTCAACTGTGACTATCTTAGTCTTAAGAACCGGAGAAAACAATGGAGATCCTATCTTTCCTAGAATTGAGTCAAGCTCTTCATTAGCAAAAATAGCACTAATATCTATTGTTTTTAGAAGAATCATCATTAAAATACAGAGCCAAAAGAAATATTGACTTCCCCTCAGAAGATAATTCCTTCCCCTCAAGACCAGGAAATTTAGAAAGAAATTTGAGGATTTCAGATACTATACCTCTACCATTTCTTCTAAGATGACGGTCAGCAGCTCTTCTCCGTGATTTCTTTTTCAAATTTTGACCTTGAGAGGTAGAAGGTGGAGATAATTTATCAGGTGACAAAACTGGAATAGATGTTTCTATTTTCTCGGGAGGACTTGAAAACACAATTTCCTTTGCCACGGAAGCAGTCATCTCTTTCTCAAAACTCATCTTGCTAATTTTACAGCCCATCATTGAAATTTCTGATTAGATAGATGAGAAGTAGACAAGAGGACAAATGAAGAGCGAAACTGTCGGTTATTTTTCAAGACATTGAACCGAGTTCCAACGCTTGGAGAGCATAATTGATGATATAAATCCCATCTGTTCAGATCCTTATAAATAGCAGTGTCTCGCCGAAATTAGGGAATTAAAGAAAATTCAATGAGCAATAATAGGAGTATTGAAGGTACAAAAATGCCTGCTGAAAAACAATAATGAGAAAAAAAGAAGAAGCTTCAATGAACAAGATAAGTGGAATCATTAATTGAAAGACTCTTCAATTATTCCACTCCCCCATGAAAATTGCTTCACATGATACACAGTCCTAGAGCAGATCTCAACAGCTCAAACTTTTTCTCTACTTAATGCCTTTGTGAATATATATGCAACTTGTTTATCTGTATTTCAGTTGCAACTTCTTTCTTTCGACTAGCTCCGTGATGTAATGGAAATGAATGTCAATGTGCTTAGTGCGAGAATGCATAATAGGGTTTTTTGAGATATTTATAGCACCGGTATTATCACAGTAGAGAATCATTTCTTCCTATTCGAAACCATAATCAAGCAACATATTCCTCATCCAAATAAGTTGTGTGCTGCAACTGTCTGCTGCCAAGTATTCTGCTTCAGCCGTAGAAAGAGAAATAGAGTTTTCCTTTTTACTTAACCATGCCACCAAATTTTTTCCAATATAAAAGCAGCTACCTAAGGTACTTTTTCTGCCATCAATATTTCCAGCCCAGTCTGCATCTGTATATCCTACTAGACAGGGGTTAGAATCAATAGAATACTAGAGACCGAAATCCAAAGTACCTTTAACATATTTGAGAATCCTTTTAATTTCCTGTAGGTGAGACTCCTTCGGATTAGCTTAATATCTGGCACACAATCCAACACTGAAACACAAGTCAGGTATGCTAGCAGTCAGATACAATAAATTGTCAATCATACTTATGTAGAGACTAGGATCAATGCTCTTGCCTTCATCATCTTTACTCAGTTTTTCATAAGTGGAGATAGGAGTTCTAACTGCCTTAGAACTATCTAAACCAAATTTGTGAATAAGATTTCTTGCATACTTACTCTAAGAGATAAAAATATCCTCTTTAGATTGCTTTACTTGAAGGCAAAGAAAATAACTCATTTCCCCAACCATGCTCATTTCAAATTCAGATTTTATATCATTCACAAATTATTTAGCATGAGCTTCAGAGGTTGAACCAAAAATTATATCATCAACATAAATTTGAACAATTATCATATGAGACTCCCTTCTTTTAATGAACAAGGTCTGATATGTTCTTCCTCTTTGTAGTCTTTCAAAAGCAAGAACTGGGTGAGTCTCTCATACCAAGCTCTAGGAGCCTATTTAAGACCATATAAAACTTTCTTCAATCTGTACACATAGTCTGGATGAGCAGGGTCTTCAAATCCTTTAGGTTGTTCAACATAGACTTCTTCATTGAGAAATCCATTGATGAAGGCAGTCTTAACATCCATCTGAAAATATTTGAACTTCATACAATAGGATAAGGCTAGAAGTAACTTGATGGATTCCAATCTTGCATATGGGGCGAAGGTTTTCATCATAGTGCAGGCCTTCAATTTGATTGAAGCCTTGAGCAATAATATGAGCTTTATTTCTTACAATGTTTCCAGCTTCATTAGTCTTGTTCTTAAACACCCTATTTAGTTCCAATAACATTGATATTTTGGTCTTAAGACAAGTTCCCAAACATCATTTTGGACAAACTTCTGTAACTCTTCTTGCATAGCAGAGATCCAAAATTTATCCTTCAAGGCTTCCTTGACATTTTTAGGTTCAACAGTTGAAGTATAGCAAGAATACCTGATCATATCCTGGTGATTTTTCTTGGATTGATTTATGGTCTTAACTCCATCATGTACATCTCCAATTACATTTTGTAGAGGATGATTCTTGAGAGATCATACAAACTTTTCATCTATTGAGTCATCCTCTTCATCTTCCACTTCAGTATCAGTCTCATGGTCAGTTGAGTTAGCAGTTTCAACTTACTATTCAGTGGCCTTGGAAGAGTTCTGGGCAGTCTTATCAATAGTAGCGACTACCTTCTCATTAGTGGTCTGGTATATTTGAGAGTCATCAACCTTCATGTTTTGTGATTCCATCACAGTTTGAGTGTGTTTGTTGTACACTCGGCATGCCTTGCTATTTTTGGAATAGCCAAGAAATATGGCTACATCACTTTTGCTTTGCATTTCCCAAGGTATTCCCTATCATTTAGAACATAGCACATGTTACCAAAAATATGAAAATATATAATGTTAGGTTTTCTACCTTTGCATAATTCATAAGGAGTTTTAGTAGATTTTAGTCTGAGATAAGCTCGATTTATGATGTAGCAAACTGTGTTGATGGCTTCAGCCTAAATTTTTTCTAAAATCTGCTTAGAATTAAGCATAACTCGAGCCATCTCCTGAATAGTACGATTCTTCCTTTCAACTACACCATTCTATTGAGGAGTTTTAGGAGTAGATAATTCATGCAGTATACTATTTTCATCACAAAATTTAGAGAAAGAAATGTTCTCAAATTCTCTTCCATGATCACTATTGGGTGAAATGAACACACTAGAGGGGGGTGAATAGTGTGTTAACTAATCAATTAGTCTAAATTTGATTTTAATCGTATTCTTAGATCACTTAGGCAATTTATAATTCGACGACTAAATGCGGAAGCGAGTAATGAAGATAAACAATGAATACACAAAGAGAACAATGCTAACACAATTATTTATAGTGGTTCAGCCCTAATGCCTACTCCACTACCTAAGCACCCCGGTTAGGATTTCCAAACTAAACTTTACTAGATTAATCTTGTTTCCCTTACAACGATGACTTTGACCCAAAGAGTCTCGCTCTCCACCTAAGGCACTTCCACACCTGGAAGTCTCTGCCTTCTTACCGAGAGCACTCTTCCACCTCAACCTAAGGGACAACTCAACTAATCCTAGTAATCTAAGTTTACACAAGTGGTTTTACACCTTCTACACCAAGGTAACCACTTACACACAAGACCTAACACTAGGTTTTCTTATACGCTCAAATACAATGAAATAAATTACAAAAATACACAAGTAATGGAGCAAATAAAAAATACAACAAATACTTAGCTCCAAACACGAGTCCTAGTTCCTCTTGATGCCTCAATGATGAATCATTCAAAGGTTGAAGGCAAGATCAAGGATGTATCATGGAAACTAGGATTGTCAAAGGGATGACTCAAGGAATGCTTTGAAAATGATCAAAAATGGCTCAATTGAAGATTGGATCAGTTGTTCAGCAGCCTTAATGAAGGATGGAGAGGAGTATTTATAACCCCTTAACAGAACGGTAGCTCCACGGGCGGAAAACTAGTTGTTTCCGCCATTCGGTCGCTTGTCGGTCGATCGTTGGTCGATCGATCAATCAACCACCCAGTGACCGCTGGCTTTTTGTGCCTTAATCGCACTATTCGGTCGATCGAATGAGTCATGATTATGCAATCCGCAATCTGGTCGACCGAACCACCTACTGCCATTCTTTGGCCTCGGCCGATCGACCGAAGTAGCCTTCTGCCATTTTTTCACCATCTTCGGTCGACTGAAATAGGTTACTGCCAATTTTTAACACCATTCGGTCGACCAACCGATTGACCAAACCTGGACTGGGCAGTTTGGTTAGGCTTTGTTTGTTCGTTTTCTAGTTCCGTCTTCGCTAAGTCTACTTATATAACATTTATTAACTTTAAGTTTAAAAATTAAAGTTAATAAATGTTATATAAGGATTACCCCTCATTTGGATTCAATAAAAATATCTAAAAAATCAAAATCCTTAAGAATCAAAATCTAGTTTTTGGGGTCTAGTACAAATTTTCGAAAAACATAAATTTCCTAACCTTCTGGATCAAGAATGGGTAGGCTAAAGGCTTCCAAAAATTTCTAAAAAATACCTCGTTTTTATTTTTAACCCAAGGAACAATTACCGTCATTTTTTATATTAGGAAACTATTTAGGTCATATGGCCCTCCAATGAGCTCCCTAGGCTTAGTGAATTTCAAGACGAATTCTGGGTTTTCATGTTTGGGGTTCGGGATTAGTTTTTGGGTTTCTTTGCATCATCATGAGGATTTACAATTTCTCTAGACACCTTATTTTGATCACCTTTAGAATAGGGAGTTCTTGCTCAATATGAAGTCTTAAACATAGAGACTTAAAAATGTTAAAAGCATTGGACTTTTCTTTCAGGAATTTTGTTCAAGTAAAACGTGAGAGATCATCTACGCAAACAATGACATATTGTTTAGCACCAATACTTTCAACCTGCATGGGACCTACCAGATCCAAGTGAAGAAGCTCAGGAGATTTAGAAGTAGCTACCTGTTGTAACTACTGATGTGACTGCCTAGTCTACCTTCCCTCTTGACAAGCACTACAAATAGCTTTGATTCTCTTGAAAGTTTAGGAATACCCCTGACAGCTTCAGCATTTACAAGCTTCTTCAGATCTCAGAAATTAACATGACCTAACCGTCGATACCACAGATTAATGTTAGAAGAGACAACTAAAAGACAAATAGAAGAATAGGCAATTTTATAGCTGTTGTCTCTAGATCTATTTCCTTTAAGGATACAGTCACCATTCTTATCAAGATCTTTAGATGGCTCAAAACTCTCTTTTGAATGCTTAATAAAATATGTAAGAGAGGCTAAAGGAGTTAGATAAGGGATATTTATAACCTCTCAAAGAAACGACAGCTCAACGGGCGAAAAACTAGCTGTTACCGTCGTTCGGTCGCATACCGATCGTTCGTCGGTCGACCGACCCATCGACCACTCGAGCGACCGCTGGCTCAACCTCTCTGTGCGGTCGACCGATGGGTCAACCGCCAAATACGATTCCTGTGATCCGCAGTTCGGTTGACCGATCGATCGATCAATGCGCCCTCTGCCAAATTTTGGCTTCAGTCAGTCGATCGCCCAGTCCACCGAAGTAGCCACTGCTAATTTTTGGCACTGTTCGATTGACCGACCGATCGACCGAAATGGCTACTGCCATTTTTTAACCCCATTCGGTCGACCGAACCTAGGTTGAACTTGATTTTTTCAGCCTTCTTCTTGCGCGCTTCATTTCCGGGTTCCGGCCTTCAACGAGTGATAACTTGGAGAGCTTTCCATGTGGTCTTTAGACTCGTCCAATACGACTTTGGTGCACACGTCGAACTTCGAGAAATTTCCTCGACGAACCCGAACGCGTCGACCAACATCCTTTCGATTTCTCGATTTCTTCGATATTTCCGATCGAGGATATCGAGCGCTAACCGATATGGAACCTGAAAGATTTCTCAATAAAACATTAATTCCATGTTTGTTATCATCAAAACCGAGATTATGACCAAGGTACGTTGAAAACCTTAAGCCAACAATCTCGCCCTTATTGATGATGACAAACATCCTTAAGAAAATATCTATAATTAAGCATAGAGGATATAAGACATGGGATTTCTCCCCCTATCAACATGCATATCTATGTAATAAAACTTTCCCTATCTATATGCATGATTTTCCTATATTTTCTTCCCTTTTCCTATATTTTTCTCCCCCTTTTGACATCAATCAACAAGGGCAAAAAAATTCAATCAAAAGTCAAAGTTGAAGCTCTAAAAGGTTTTTCAAAACCGTGAAAGTCTCAACTAAAGGGATGAAAGCCAAACATCGAATAAGAGACTAAGTCATACATAATATCAGTCAAATAATAAATGAAATTCAAAATCAAGAATCATGTAGTAACTTAAGTATAGATATTTTCAAGTATCACTCAAATAATCAAAAATCATATTAGAAATAATTTTTCTCATCAATTCAATAGAACGATACCATAAGTGAATTTAAAATATCATACTTCAAGTCTCATTTGAAAAAATCTAATTAAAATTTAAAGTATCGAAAAAATGGGCAACTTGAGAAGAGTGATACTTTAGTGGCATTTTCGTAAATAAATGAGATTTTTATGACATTTCCAAATTTCATTCAAACTTTCAAAATACCAAGATATGGTAATGTAAAATATGTATATCAAGTTTAAAGTGAAAAGAATGTCATTTGATCAAAGTATGAACTTGGCAAGATTTCATTCAAAGTAGACTTTAAAACATATTTTGATCTTGTAAAATATGCAAAATATGTAAAATATGCTATCTACTCATGTTTTCTCGAACTTAGGCACTTAGACATCTAACATGAGTGAATCTAAGTATATGAGTCAAGTTTGGGCTGAAAATGAGATTTCTAAGTCACTTTGTTGACTTAGGTCAAAGTATACTTAAAGTTTTCAAAAATCAAACTTTTAAATCCATACAAAATCATATTTTTTATGAACATTTTTGAAACTTTAACTGGACAAACTAGATTTTTCAAGGAATCTACAGGTTCAAGAATCAGTCAAACTCAGTTTCCTATAAATTCATAAAATTCTTAAAAGTCCAAGGGCATTTTCATAAATTTTAGGTACTTTTTCAAAAGTTGTCAATTTTGCTTGAAACTTTTGAGACATCGCTGAATGATCATTTAAGATGTGTGTGTCAAGTTTGAGCTCAAAATGAATTGTCTAAGTTCATTTTTCTTCCTATATTGATTTCAATAACAAAAATGGATATTTCTAGCTATCATTCAAATTATCAAAATCATTCCTAGAAATGATTTTACTCGAGAAATTGTGTGAATGATATTAGAAATGGAATCAAAATGGTATACATGAGTTTTCATTTGAAGTTTTTTAAGAAAAATCAAAGTATCGAAAAATGAGTATTTCAAGTAAGTGATACTTTATGTTTTCAAAATCCAACTTCAAAATTCCATTATAAATCATATTCTTGATGAAACTTTTTGAAATTTTTATTGAAGAAACTAGATTTTTCAGTGAAGGTGCAGTTTCAAGAATTAGTTAAAAAATATTTTTCTACATTTTTCTAGAAATAACTAAAAATGCTCAATTTTCAATGTCATTTCCGTAATTTTTAGTTATTTTCAAAAAGTGTTCAGTTTTCATTCAAACTTTTATGACACCACATAATGGTCATGTAAAGAGTGTATGCCAAGTTTGAAATGAAAATTATATCCTTAAATCAAGACATCAACCTACCATGGTTTCATTCAAAACTAAACTAGTTATCATGAAACTTGCTAAGTGTCAATCTTATCATTTGTAGGCGAAATGGCAACACTAGAGGGGGGGGGGATGAATAATGTGTTATCTAAATTAATTAGCCTAAATTCAATTTTAATTGTTCTCTTAAACTAATTAGGTAATTTATAATTCGATGATTAGATGCGGAAGCGATAAATAATAAAACAATTAATACAGACAATAAATCAATGCAAACACACAAATTTGTAGTGGTTCGGCCCCAATGCCTACTCCACTACCTAAGCACCCCGCTTAGGATTTCCAAACTAGTTTAACTAGATTAAATCGGTTTCCCTTACACAGAGGACTTTGACTCGAAGAGTCACACTCTCAACCTAAGGCACTTCCACACCCGGAAGTCACCGCCTTCTTACCGAGAGCACTCTTCCACCTCAACCCTAAGGGACAACTCAACTAATCCTAGTAAAACTAAGTTGACACAAGTGGCTTTACGCCTTCACAACAAGGTAACCACTTTCACACAAGACCTAAACAGCCTAGGTCTTCACACGCACAAATTTAAAGAAAATAGATTCAAATAAATGTTAAAATACAATCAAAAGAGCTAAAAAGATAAACCAAGACTAAAAGCTCTTTTCCAAGCCTTGGAACCTCCAACTTGTCAGAAGATGAACCTTCAGTCGAAGCAGAGTTGAGGAGCAGACGGCGCTTGAAGAAGAACTCGACCGAAGAGTAGAGCGCACTGCAATCGATCGTTGGAAGGCTCAAATCACTTCTAAAATACTCAATTAAATCTGTGAGAGTGAAGGAAGTAGTTTAGAGGAGTTAGGTGAAGTATATTTATACTCTCACCAAGAAATGGTAGCTCAACGGGCTAAAATTTAGCCATTATAGCCACTCGATCGATTGGTCCGTCGACTGATCGATCGACCACTCGAACGACCGCTGCCTTCCTCTCTATGTACGATTGACCGACGGGTCAACCGCCAGACGCAAAACCTGCGATCCTCAATTCGGTCGACCCATCGGTCGACCGACGTAGGTCGCGTCTTTAGCAATCCGCAGGTCGATCGACCGATCGATCGACCGTCAGAGTTACTGCCCTTTTTGGGCTTCGATCGATCGATCGCCCAGTCAACCGAAGTAGCTACTGCCACTTTTCGGCATCCTTCGATCGATCGACCGGTTGACCGAGATGGCTTTTGCCATTTTCTTAACCCTATTCGGTCGACCGCCCGGTCGACCGAACCTAGGTTGAAATTGATTTTTCAGCCCTTTTTCTTCCACGCTTCGTTTCCGGGTTTCGGCTTTCAACGAGCATCAATTTGGAGAGATTTTCATTTGATCTTTAGACTCGTCCAATGTGACTTTGATGCACACGTCGATCTTCGATAATTTTCCGTGATGAATCCGAGTGCGACGATCAATGTCCTTCCGATTTTCCAATTTTTTGATCGAGGGTATCAAATGCTAATCGATATGGAACCTAAAAGATTTCTCGACGAAATAATAGTTCCATGTTTGTTATCATCAAAACCGAGATTAAGAGATTAAGACCAAGGTTGAGAACCTAAAGCCAATAATCTCTCCCTTTTTGATGATGACAAACATCTTTAAGAAAATATATTCATTAAAGCATATAGGATATCAACTAAGGGATTTCTCCCCCTTTCAACATGAATATCTATGAAAATAAACTCCCCCTATCTATATGCATGGATCTCCTATATTTTCCTCACGTTTGCCTATAATTTTCTCCCCATTTACCCTATACTTTTCTCCCCCTTTTGACATCCATCAAAAAGGACAAGAAAGATCAATCTAGTCAAAGGGATGAAAAACAAATATATATTTTTTTTTATGTAGTTGAGACTCTAAAGAATATTTTTCATGACACATGAAAATCTTAACCAAAGGGATGAAAAACAAATATTTAATATGAAACTTAAATCATACATGATATGTTCAAAACTAAATATTTGAATTCAAAATTAAATCATGTATGTTCTCATATCTTTTTTATGACATTTTTAGATTTCATTCAAACTTTCAAAATATCATGATATGGTCATTTAAATCATGTATATCAAGTTTCAAGTGAAACTAATGTCATTTGATCCAAATATGAACTTAGCACATTTTCATTTGAAATAAGCATGAAAATGCTAAGTATCAAGTGTTTGCTATCTACTCATGTTTTTTCAAACTTAGGCATCTAGGCATTGAACATGAGAGAATGTAAGTCTATGAATCAAGTTTGGGCTTAAGATGAAATTTCTAAGTCACTTTGTTGACTTGGGTCAAGGTATATACTTCCAGTTTTCAAAAATCAAATTTTTAAATTCATACAAAATCATATTTTTGACGAAAAATATTTGATATCAATTGTTGGATGAAAATTTTGATACCAATTGTTGAATGGTCATTTGAAATTCTTGTATCAAGTTTGAACTCAAAATGAATTTTCTAAGTTCATTTTTCATCCCATGTTATTTTCAATGAAAAAATGAATATTTCTAGTTATCATTCAAATTATCAAAATCATTCCTATGAATGATTTTACTCAAGCAATTGTGTGAATGATATTAGAAATGAAATAAAATAGTATGCATGAGTTTTCATTTGAAATGTTTGAAGGAAAATCAAAGTATCGGAAAGGTTGATATTTCAAAATGGATGATACATTGTATTTTTGAAATCCAATTTCAAAATTCCATTATAAATCAGATTCTTGATGAAACTTTTCAAAAATTTTACTGAAGAACCTAGATTTTTCAGTGAGGGTGCAGTTTCAAGAATCAATTTAAAAAGATTTTTCTTTATTTCTCTAGAAATAACTAAAAATGATACCAATTGTTGATTGAAATTTCATTTTTGTAATTTTTAGTTATTTTCAAAACGTGTTCAATTTTCATTCAAACTTTTATGACACCATAAAGTGATCATGTAAAGAGTGTATGTCAAGTTTGAAATGAAAATTATATCCTTAAGTCAAGATATTAACCTAGCATGATTTCATTCAACACTAAACTAGTTTTCATGAAACTTGCTAAGTTTCAATTTTATCATTTACCCATGATTTTTCAAACTTTAACCTATGGATACCTAACATGAGTAAATTTAAACATGTTTCTTAAATATGAATTGAAAATGAGACCTTTAAGTCAACTTGTTTACTTGGGTCAACTTAGTTCAAAAGAGGTAAGCATGAATTGACCTCTATGTCATTTTATCCATATCCATATGAATTTCTCTCTTTAAGTGCTTGGAAATATGTCATACCTATTCTTAAACAAGTTTATGAAGATTGCACTTAAAATGAAGTGACCAAGTCGATTTATTGACTTGGGTCAAACTTTTCAAGCTTAAGTCATCTAATATGATCTAGTTATCACATTTGTTCATCTAGACATGAATTTTCAATTTTAAATACCCAGACTCATGTGATATGTGTATCTAAACATATTCATTTGGTGTTTACTCAAAAAGAGGTCTCTAATAAGAATTTCAACCTAGAGAAAATTTCATTCAATCAAGATATCATGAAATTGCCTAAGTTATCAAAAAAATTTCTACTCAGGAAAATTCAAACATTTATCATGCAAAATCAATCATGAGTATATAGAGACATCATTAAAGCATGAATATTCAAGTATTATATTAAGATATATATTTTTTTGCAAAATCAAATTCATACCTTTTTCTTGAAAATTTTCCCAAACTTTTCATTTCCTTTTCCATTTTGTTTTAGATAGCATAGTCTTTCATCGCAATTTTGATAACTTGCAAGCAATATTCATTAGTAGCATAATGGAAATGTAACTACTAATAAGTTATCGTACTAGATAGCAAAGAGAGAATCAAATATCGATTTCAAAATTTACTTTGCTAAATAGTTTTAAATCCGTTTCAAAATAAACAATCATGAATACAAAACGAATCGAGAGATCTCCAAATATGAAATATTTGAAAAGAATGATCTCTAAACATGTTTGAGTAGTTTGGACTTAAAGATGAGGTCTCTAATAATAGATGTTTACCTAGGGCAAGCTTCATTCAATGAAATTTGCCTAAGGACTAAAATTCTACCTACTCATGAGAATTCAATGGTTTAGCATGCAATTCTAATCATGAGTATAGAGACATAACTTAAGCTTAAGCATTAAGGTATAACACTAAGATTTTGAATTTTTCAAAGTTTTACCTTATTCATGATAATTTGCCAAACTAATCTTTTTCTTCGTAGTTATTAGCCTTCCTAAAAGTACTTAAAACTTGCAAGTAAGCTACACTAACATTTTAGAGAAAATATAGCTACTTAGCAAGCTATCAAACTAAATAGCGAAGTGAAAAACCAAGTATCATTTTCCAAATTCAACTTCACTAAATAGCATGGATTCATTTTCATATAAATCATTCATGATAACAAAATGAATCAAGAGATCTCAAAATATGAAATTTTGAAAAATAAGATCTCCAACCCTTTCTATTGGTTGAAAACCGAAAGCCACAATTAGCCTACGATTTAAAACCGCATGGTCGCATGAGCCCATTACAAGCTACATAGGTCTCCGAGGAGACCAGGAAATCAAAATCAAAATTCAAAAATATTTTAAAAGGAACTCTTCAGCAAGAGCGGGTAAAACAATTCAGATTAAATATAATATCATAATCTCCAACTAAGGTAAAACGATGCAAGTTAGAAGATGATACCGGAATAGTTTTGATGCCAACTTTACCTAAGGCATCAAGGTAGCTTGAAGTTGCAACCAAGGTAGTATTCATCATTCAAGTCCATGGTCAACTCCAATACACCACTTCTCATTCATCCTTGTGTGGTAGCTCCCCCTACAAAAGAAGATGAGACTTTTGGTACCCAAATGGCTTTGGGTCCTTGGGGGTGAGTTGGCCTAGGAATCCAAAGTGTCTTAACTACACTTGGATTTTTCTTGAATGCACAATCATAAATAGCATGGCCAAAAATACCACAACAAAAACAATGTCCATTAAATTTCTTTTTGTTTTTGCTATGGACATGAGATTTATTATTAGAATGCTTGTCATGTGAAACATGATGAGTATGAGCATTCTTGGAAACATCATTCCTCTTCTTATGATCATGAGGTTTAAAAGTAGAATGTTCAACATGAGATTTAACATTAGCATAAACATTCATTTTTGAAAAATCATTTCTACTAAAATTCTTAAATGAGGAAATATTTTTCATTTCATTCATTTTCTTGTTTAGGTTTAGAACCTCATTTTTCAAATCAATCATGGATTTTTGAATAGCATGCAATTGAGTTTTTAACATGCTATTTTCATTCATTAAATTATCATTTTTATGTTTGAAGTTCTTAATCTCAAATTTCATATCATCGGGGCAAGAATCAAAAGTGCTAGTATTCAATTTTTCATTTTCTAATTCATGCACATGAGAGCTAAGCCTTAAATTTTCCTTCTACAATTTCCTATTTTCCTTATTCTTTTTCATAAGCAATTCATACATCTTTTTACATTCTTCTAGTAGTTCTTCATACGACATATCAAGAGATTTTGAGCTACTAGAATCATTATCATTAACATTTTGATCATGACTAGAAGATTGAGAATATACCTTATCTCGAAGACCCATGAGGCAAACGTTTGATGTAGCTTCATCGTCATGTCTAGAAGAGGCTTCACTTGATTGAGATGTGAATGAAGAAGCACACTTCTTTTTGGATTTCTTCTTCAAGAGGGGACAATTCATCTACTTGTGTCCCGTCTCTTGTCAAATGAAGCACCTAAGCTTTCATTTCCAATTCTTGCTTGTGCTTCTTTGGCTAGAAGTGCTTTGGGCATCAAAACCGAGGTTAGTACTAGGGGGATGACCATTGTCATCACCACCCTCAACAAAAGTATTAAGCTCTTCAGTTTTAGCATAATCATATAACATATTTAAAATTGCCCAGATGTCAAAAGCAGAAGAACAATGCATAACCTTTTCAAGCATTTCATTTGAAAATGAGCAATATAGGAGATGCGTTGTTTTAGCATTCAATTCAAATAATCTAACTTGTTCTTGAGTCCAATCATTTATGTCAATGGTGGGCTCAACATACTCATTCTTTGGCATGCACAATAGATCTAAACTTTGTGTTTTAAGAAAGGTATACATCCTACTCTTCCAAACACCAAAGCTTTTTTCATCAAATCTAGGTAGTGCAAATGTTATACTCTCTAGTGCCATTTTACGATCGAGAGACGATGTAGAGGAGATGGTGAAATCTCAATCTACGACCCGCTCTGATACCAAATGTAGGCGAAATGGCAACAATGGAGGGGCGGTGAATAGTATATTATCTAAATTAATTAGCCTTAATTTGATTTTAATCGTGCTCTTAAACTAATTAGGCAATTTATAATTAGCCCAATGCCTACTCCATTACCTAAGCACCTCGCTTAGGATTTCCAAACTAGTTTAACTAGATTAAATCGGTTTCTCTTACACAGAGGACTTTGACTCGAAGAGTCGCACTCTCGACCTAAGGCACTTCCACACCCGGAAGTCACCACCTTCTTACCGAGAGCACTCTTCCACCTCAACCCTAAGGGACAACTCAACTAATCCTAGTAAAACTAAGTTTACACAAGTGGATTTACGCCTTCACAACAAGGTAACTACTTCCACACAAGACCTAAACAACTTAGGTCTTCACACGCACAAAGTCAAAGAAAATAGATTCAAGTAAATGTTAAAATACAATCAAAAGAGCTAAAAAGATAAACCAAGATTAAAAGCTCTTTTCCAAGCCTTGGAACCTCCAACTCGTCAGAAGATGAATATTGAGTCGAAGCAGAGTTGAGGAGCAGACAACGCTTAAAGAAGAACTCGACGGAAGAGCAGAGCACGCTGCAATCGATCATTGGAAGGCTCAAATCACTTCTAAAATACTCAATTAAATCTGTGAGAGTGAAGGAAGTAGTTTAGAGGGGTTAGATGAAGTATATTTATACCCTCACCAAGAAACGATAGCTCAACGGGCTAAAATCTAGCCGTTATAGCCGTTCGGTTGATTGGTCGGTCGATCGTCCAATCGACCGCTCGAACGACTGCTGCCTTTCTCTCCGTGTGCGTTTGACCGACGGGTCAACCGCCAGATGCAAAACCTACGATCATCAATTCGGTCGACCCATCGGTCGATCGACACAGGTCGCGTCTTCAGTAATCCGCAGTTCAGTCGATGGATCGGTCGACCGACAGAGCTACTGCCCTTTTTGGGCTTCGATTGGTCGATCGCCAGGTCAACCAAAGTAGCTACTGCCGCTTTTCATCATCCTTCGGTTGATCGACCGGTCGACCGATATGGCTTCTACCATTTTCTTAACCCTATTTGGTTGACCGCCCGATCAACCTAACCTAGGCTAAAATTGATTTTCCAGCCCTTTTTCTTCCGCGCTTTGTTTTCGGGTTCCGGCTTTCAACGAGCATCAATTTTGGTGCACACGTCAATCTTTGAGAATTTTCTGCGACGAACCCGAGCGTGACGATCAATGTCCTTCCGATTTTTTGATTTCTTCCGATTTTTTGATCGAGGACATCAAATGCTAATCGATATGGAACCTGAAAGATTTCTCGATGAAATATTAGTTCCGTGTTTGTTGTCATCAAAACTGAGATTAAGAGATTAAGACCATGGTTGAAAATCTAAAGACAACATCATTTACTCATATTTTTTCAAATTTAAACCTATGGATACCTAACATGAATAAATCTAAACATGTCTCTCAAATATGGATTGAAAATGAGACCTCTAAGTCAATTTGTTGACTTGGGTCAACTTGGTTCAAAAGAGGTTATCATGAAATGACCTCTATGTCATTTTATCCATATCCATATGAATTTCTCATTCTAAGTGCATGGAAACATGTCTTATCTATTCCTAAACATGTTTATGAAGTTTGGACTTAAGATGAAGTGTCCAAGTTGATTTATTGACTTGGGTCAAACTTTTCAAGATTAAGTCCCCCAAAGTGATCTAGTTATCACATTGTTCATCTAGACATGAATTTTCAAGTTTAAGCACATGACAACTAATCATTATCACACCTAAACATGTTCATCCAATTTTCAACTTAAAATGAAGTCTCTAAAGAAAAATTTCAACCTAGTTCGATTTCATAAATATCATGATATCATGAATTGAGCTAAGTTATCAAGATTTTTTCAACTCATGAAAATTCAAATATTTATCATGCATAATCAATCATGAGCATAGAGAAATCATTTAAGCATAAGTATTCAAGTTTTATACTAAGATTATTGCAAAATCAAATTCATACCTCATTCTTGGAATTTCCCAAACTTTTCATTTCCTTTTCCATTTTCTTTATGATAGCATAGCCTTCCATTAACATTTTTAACTTCCAAGTAGACTTCATTAATAAATAATGAAATTAAGGCTACTAGCAAGCTAACCAAGCCAAATAGCAAAGAGAGATTCAAATATCATTTTCAAAATGCATCTTTGCTAGATAGTTTGAAATCCGTTTTAAATGAAATCAAGTGATATCAAAACGAATTTTAAGAGATCACAAGAGTAATAAATATGAAAACTTGATCTCCGACCCTTCCTATTGGTTGAAAACCGAAAGGCCACAATAAGCCTACGATTTAAAACCGCAAGGTCGCATGAGCCCATTACAGGCTACATAGGTATCCGAAGAGACCGGAAATCAAAAATCAAAAACATTTTTGAAACTTTATCAAGAACGGAAAATCTACCAATATTAAGCATATATCAAACTCCAACTATAATTTTAGCAAGAGGGTATAGGAGATGATACCAAAGTCTTTGATGCCAATTTCCATACCTATGGCATCATGATGGCTTGAAGTTGCAACCAAAGATGGATTCTTCATTGAAGTCCACGGTCAACTTCAATTCTTCAATTTTCTTTACCCTTGTGTGGTAGCTCCCCCTACAATAGAGCAAGAAACCTTTGGTACCCAAATGGCTTTGGGTCCTTGGGGATTAGTTGGCCTAGGTATCCAAAGTGTCTTAGCAACACTTGGATTCTTCTTAAATGCACAATCATAGATTGCATGGCCATATGTACCACAACAAAAGCAATGTCCATTAAATTTCTTTTTGTTTTTGCTATGGACATGAGATTTATTATTAGAATGATTGTCATGTGAAACATGATGAGTATGAGCATTCTTGGAAACATCACTCCTCTTTTTATGATCATGAGGTTTAAAAATAGAATGTTTAACTTGAGATTTAACATTAGCATGAACATTCCTTTTTGAAAAATCATTTCTACTAAAATTCTTAAATGAGGAAATATTTTTCATTTCATTCATTTTCTTGTTTAGGTTTAAAACCACATTTTTCAAATCAATCATGGAGTTATGTAAAGCATGCATTTGAGATTTCAACATATAATTTTCCTTTTTGATTTTTGATTTTTGATTTTTCAGAATCTCATTCTCAATTTTGAACCCATTTTTCAAGTTTTCATTTTCAAGCTTTAAGTCCTTAAGCTCAAGTTCATGCACATGTGAACTAAGTCTAGAATTCTCATTTTTAATCCTTTTGTTTTCCTTATCCTTTTTCAAGAGTAAGGCATACATGATTTTATACTCATCCATCAATTCATCAAAATCATCAGAGCTAGATGAGTTAATACTATCATTATTATTAACATGACTAGAAGAAGTGGAGTGTACCTCATTGTTATCATTCATGAGGCATTCTTTTGAGATGGCTTCATAGTCATGAAAGGAGGATGCTTCACTAGAGTAGGATGATGTGGAAGCATTTGACCTCCTCTTTGCCTTGTTTTTCGTGATAGGGCAATTCTTCTTCACATGCCCTTTTTCTTTGCACACATGGCAAATCACCTTCCTTTTTCGATTTTTAGTGCTCCTATGGCTAGAGGCACTATGGGCTTCAAAAACTATATTAGTATTGGGTGGATGACAATTGTCATCACTCCCCTCATCAAACGTATTGAGCTCTTCGATTTTTGCATAATTAAAAAGCATTTTTAAAGTAGCCCAAATATCGAATGCGGAAGTACAATGCATGATCTTTTCAAGAACATTATTTTCCAAAGAACAAAATATGTAATTTGTAGCTTTAGCATTTAATTCAAACATATCAATTTGTTCTTGGGTCCATGCATTCATGTCTTCCTTAGGTTCAATATATTTAATTTTTACCATGTTAAAAACACCTAAACCTTGAGTCTTTAAGAAGGTGTACATCCTAGACTTCCAAAGACCAAAGTTCGAGTCATTGAACCTAGGAGGTGAAGACGCTACCAACTCTAGTGTCACTCTCAAATCGAGATAAGGTGTAGAAGAGATGGTGAAATCTCAAGCTACGGACCTGCTCTGATACCAATTGTTGGATGAAATGGCTACACTAGAGGGGGGTGAATAGTGTGTTTACTAAATCGATTTGCCTAAATCTGATTTTAATCATTTTCTTAAGCTACTTAGGCAATTTACTATTGAATGATTAAATACGGAAGCGATAAATAATAAAGCAATAAATACAACCAATAAATCAATACAAACACATAAATTTATAGTGGTTCGGCCCCAATACCAACTCCATTACCTAAGCACCCCGCTTAGGATTTCCAAACTAAGTTTACTAGATCAAATTGGTTCCCTTACAAAGAGGACTTTGACTCAAAGAGTCTCACTCTCAATCTAAGGCACTTCCACACCCAGAAGTCTCTGCCTTCTTACCGAGAGCACTCTTCCACCTCAACCCTAAGGGACACCTCAACTAATCCTAGTAAGCTATGTTTACACAAGTGGCTTTACACCTTCTACACCATGGTAACCACTTACACAATCAAACCTAGCAACCTAGGTTTACACAAACTCAATTCCAAAGAAAATAGTGTTCAGATAACAATTAAAATTACAATCAAAAGAGCTTAAAGAGTGAACCAAGATTAAATCATCTTTTCCAAGCCTTCAAAACCTACAACTCGTCAAGTCGTAGAGCTCAAATTGAAACCCGAGTTGAGGCAAAGTGTGCGCTTGAAGAAGTTGTCGACGGAAGAACCGAGCGCTATTAATCAATCTTTAAAAGGCTCAAAACTCTCTTTGGAATGTTCAATAAAATCTGTAAGAGAGGTTAAAGGAGTTTGATGAGAGATATTTATAACCTCTCAAAAAAACGGCAGCTCAACGGGCGGAAAATGGGCAGAAAACTAGTCATTATCGTCGTTCGGTCGCATGCCGGTCGATCGACCGATCGATAGCTCGAGCAACCGCTGGCTCAACCTCTTTGTGCGATCGAGAGATGGGTCGACCGCCATACGTGATTCCTGCGATCAATAGTCCGGTCAATCGATCGATCATTCGATGCACCCTCTGCCAAATTTTGGCTTCAGTCGGTCGATCGCCCGGTCGACCGAAGTAGCCACTGCCAATTTTTGGCATTGTTCGGTCGACCGACCAATCGATCGAAATGGCTACTGTCATTTCTTAACCCCATTCGGCCGACCGACCGGTCGAGAACCTAGGTTGAACTTGATTTTTTCAGCCTTCTTCTTGCGCGCTTCATTTCTGAGTTCCGGCCTTCAACGAGTGATAACTTGGAGAGCTTTCCATGTGGTCTTTAGACTCGTCCAATACGATTTTGGTGCACACGTTGAACTTCGAGAAATTTCCGTGACGAACCCGAACGCGTTGACCAACGTCCTTCTGATTTCCCGATTTCTTCGATATTTTTGATCGAGGATGTCGAGCGCTAACCGATATGGAACCTGAAAGATTTCTCAATAAAATATTAGTTTCATGTTTGTTATCATCAAAACCGAGATTATGACCAAGGTTGAAAACCTTAAGCCAACAATCCAACGATTTGATGAAAGCCCTCATCCTAGCCTTCCAATAGGCATAGTTTGTTCCGATAAGTAAAGGAGGAACATTGACAGAATTTTCCATATGCATTCCTTCCATCTTGAGCCTGAAAAAAAATAGACACACTAAGAATCTTGTGCATGTATAGGTTAGCACAACCGCTCTGATACCAAAGAGTATTCTCGACAAGTAGTTCCTGCAGTGGCAAACCTCATCTAACGTCAGGATCGTGGGGGCATTTGTGGTCTGATCCTATCGAAGTTTGGTCAGTGAGTAGTAGACTTCATGTTCTGGATTCTTATTGGTGACGATTGTATTTTGACGACAGGACCTGTGATTGTGATGGAAAAACCAAAGCCTCATTCCTGGTTTTCTTCAGTAGTGACAGTATATGTCTTTAAGAGAACTTTCGTTAAGGGCAGTTGAATAGAAAGTTGCAACTGCTATTGCAACTACTACTAGTAGCGAAGTAAGAATCAAAATAAAAACACACCCAAACACAAGAGGTTTGTTTACGCAGTTCAGTGACAAAGCCAGTCACCTAATCTGTGGGGCACTCACCGGACAGTTGCCCAATCCACTCTCTATAAGTACAAATTTAGTCCTCATGATTTCACACCCATAACAAAAACTTATTTGCTATTACAAGTACATACCAACTTGCCTCTCTATGACATCCCAGCCATAGAGTTTCATCCTCCACACAGCCTTATGTTGTATTTAGTTATCAACCTGAAATCAATCTTCTCCTGAAGATAAGAAATGTTGATTGTTGCCTTTCTACACTCAGTAGTCTCAACTCCTCTCAATAACTGGCAACGCAGTGTTCGCACATGGAGAGTTGCAGATTAGATTTTTTTCATCTGAATTTATATATAACAATTGAAAGATCTGAATCGATGATGTTCGTAACTATTTGTTTAATGAACCCATCAGTTTAACAACCTACAGTCAACGGTTCAAAACAAATAGACAGCTCATAACTCCTAAAGACCATAAAGATCAAAGAGTAACGCCCCAAAATTATTTAAAGCGGGTATTCAGGCAAATAAAAAATTAATGATGATTAAAAGATCTCAGAGACAACAAAGAGAATTATCATTAATAAAGCAGACCAAAAGTCATTATCTCTGTAGAAGATAAAAAGTCATCTTTCTGCGCTGCATCTTTGACAAGAAAACCATAGATTGTTGGAGTAGTTGAGACTGTCTTCACACGGTTGAGATTGTCTTCAATATATGCAGAGTTCCTCATAGTTAAGACTAAGATCATACTGGAACACTTTTGCCAAATATAGCCATCATACAAAAACCAACACTAACAAGCTAGTTCCTACAACGACTAGTTTCATCCAATTGAGCGATCGGGACACCATCTGGGACCTGATCGGACTAGTTTTTTGTGAGCATGTCCGAGACTCATTGTTTCTTAATCTGAATGGTAGATATCTGATTTGGATGGTTCGTTGTAGGGATGCCCGAGGAGGAAGGGGTGACATTTTGGAGGAAGAGATACAGCGCAAGAGATCGATGTTCGTCTAAGATCATCAGAGTCATTGCTTAGGATTTAATGGGAGTTTCAATCGAGGTGAGTGGCTTTGGTGGCAGCACTTTGGTGGCTTACCGCCATAGGGGTGATTGGATTTACCTTGATTGAATATTTCTGTAAATCTATGAAATTTTCCGGTTTTTTGAGAATGAATCTTCTCAGTTTTTGGTCGGCTGATGTTTGATTTATCGCCTAGGGATTCAGCCATGTAGGGAAAAAATAGGGGTTGATTTTGGGGCCGGATATGCCACATATTGTTGGTATTAGTTTCGGTGTTCGGTTGAGCCATTTTCATGTGAAATTTTCATTGTTGCTGCCTCCAATCGCTGATTGGTTCTATTGCAATGTTTGGACCTGTTTTGGGGCTGTTGTGGCTGGAGCCGAGGTGATTGAGGTTATTTGGTTTCTGGTTTTATATGAATTTTATTCTGCATTCCTCGACGAACTCATGCTGAAATTTTTAGTTTTGTTCATGCACTGTTATGGCCGAGTGTTGATGATGTTAATGGTTGTAATGATTCTGTTTTCTTGTTGTTTGTCATGTGTTTGATTCGATGTACTTGTGGTCGAGTTCCTCGGTGAATCGTTTGCTGAAATATTCTGGCAAATGGGGGGACTGCCATGGCCAAGATAGTGTAACCTTGTCGCTTAAAATTTTTGGACTTTGGGAGTAGTGTTGTGCTCTCAGAATTTGGATTGGTTGTGGGCCGCGAGTGGCCAAGTGTACCATGGTGTTGTAGGCTTCATTTCACCCTCATAGGGGCTACCACACGGCCTTGGTTGGGCATGGTTTTAACAGCCCGCCAAGTGCTTAGTGAAATGCACCAACGAGATGGGAATTGCTGAAATTTTTTGTTTATCGATGAATTTGGCGAATTCCTTGAATTTGAAATTAATGTGTTTGATGTGATGGGGTGTGGTATGTGGCCCGTTGGTTGTTGTTGGCATAAGGTTTTCAACCTTGATCTTAATCTCAGTTTTGATGATAACAAACATGGAACTAATGATTTCATGGAGAAATATTTTTAGGTTTTATATCGGTTTGCATGCGACGCCTTCGATCGAAAAAATCAGAGAAATTGGCAAGGACGCGCGTCGATGCTCAAATTTTGTCGGGAGATAGAGTTTTAGGTTTAGGGTGTCTAGTATACATGTATAATCCTCTATTTGATGTATAAGAATCCAAAAATCCGAAACCTAAACCCCGAAACCTTGAAAACCAGCAAATGCACAAAACTGCATTCTACGACCGACCTGCGCATTCTGCAATCATTCATCAGCGACCAATCGGCTACCTGTCACACCCCAACTGAGGGTAGTGTGACCGACCAGGGCCTACCTCCTGCCTTGTAGCCTACTGTCTACACTGACACCAATAAAGTCAAGACACATCGAATAAAAGAAATCTCATCATACTTTATTAAAAGTTTGCAAAGTCACAATCCATATGTTTTCCAAAACGAGTAGAAACATTAACATCAAAGAAATCGAAGGTTCAAGAAACAAGATTCTAGAATACTTTTTCAATTACAACTGTCAGTGCAGAAACAAAACCAAACCCTACTAAGCACTAGTCTAAGACTCATGGACGCCGCTACGAGATATGGCACCGCCTCCCGCCCACCAGCTGCACCATGTCGACATACCAAGTCACTGCTCATGCTCTGTAAAAATAAGAATAAACTGTGAGTCCACTTGGGACTCAGTGAGTGGCTCAAATGAACCTCCACATAAGCCTCAATCATGCATATATCATATAAGGCATCAAAGAAAATGTACAAGGAGGTAAAGTTTATTTCTAATGCGATTATCAACCCCAACGGGTCCATTTGTACCAACTGAATATGATAACTTTCCATCTCGGCTTATCAAGCCTTCAGCATCCGGCCCTTAGGCCTACTCATAGAATAATATCCCGACTACAACCGTCCCTACCATATCCGCTAGTATCATACTGGCCATCGGCCACCTCATCTCAAGATGTAAGCAAATAATCCCGAGCCATCGACTAGGATGGTCCACTAGTCTTCGGACACAGTCCAGGGTAAGGATAGCTAGTCCCACCCAACTGGGGTCTGGCACCTAGCGGGCCCACTGGCGCACCTCTAGAGCCAATACTGGCCGAGCTGAGCATTGGTCATTTCCGACCTCCTCGCTCCTCGGTGGACCATCTCAAACACATCATACAGTCAATATCCTAGAGTTTCCATATATAAACACTTCGGGCCTTTGCCCGTATCTGGCCTAAATCTGGCTACCGGGTCAACAATTTATGCCGCCCTTTCAATATATGAACACCTACGAGTTCTAAATTTCCAAAAGTATATAAGGAGTCATAGAAGTGTTATCATCTCCTAACTAAGTTTCCATATATGTGCTATAAAAGTTTAGTGACGCCTTACATGTTACCCATCCTTCTACACTGCCTTGGGTGAGAATTTCCATTTGTCGACCTTGGAATATCACCCAAGAACATTTAGGGCAGCATGTATAATCCAAAGGAAAATATTCAAATATTGCAACCTTAATCATATATGACCACAATGTATATACATAGCAATTTTTATACTACCTTAGGAATATTAGCACATTAATGAGCAACAATCAAGCATGGCAAGGTAGTAATGAATTTAAATAACATGTATGAAACTCAAAACATGGTAACAATGTCAACATCCAAAGTTTAAGGATCTAATGTTAAGAATGGTTATAAAATTAGCATTTCTACAATTCAAAATCAATCAAGCTACATGCTAAGTTTGGTGTTCTTCCTAAGTATTGTCATATCTCTATATATGATCCTTATAATCATGCAATTTCCATCTAAAGCTAATCTCTCCTCCTCTCCCTAACCTTGGCCGAACCATGAGCAAGGAAGACCTTGCTCGGCCATGGCCCTTATGGTAGGAAAAGAGGGAGGAGACTCTAGATATACCTTTACCTCTTCAATTCCACATACAACTTAAATACTAATGAACTAATTTACCTTTCCCTCACCCTTGGCCGAACCCTCTTCATGAGTTGTAGGGTTCGGTCGGCCACTTCAAGGGATTTCTAGCGAGAGCATACTTCATAATACGCGAGATGTACAAAGGGAACTACATCAAACAGTGATATAAGGTCATCTAAGGGCCTTCTTGCCGTCAAGCGAATCGGGGAAAATTTTGGCATAACCTTTCCCCTTTTCCCATGACTCGGCAGCCCCAAGATCTTGCAAAATGATGAAGAAAATTAGTGAGTTCCGACAAGAAACCTCATAAAACTGTGGACACACGTCGTTGGAAATCAAGATTCGTCGGAAGGATCGCGAGAACTCAACCTATTTCATCTAGGGTTCAGCTACCCGCCTCCCCCAAGCTTCAAAAACATAACCACTCACCTAGATTGCGGAGAAACAAGGATCGGGTGACGACGACTTAAAAAAATTTCGACACAAATCCCGGATCGATCCAAGCCTCCTCCTTGCTCCTCCTCTTCTCCCTAGGCGGCCTTGTGCGACTCAAAGGGTGAGTCGCACGGCTGCAATAAGAGGGTTTTATTCCCTCATCCATCTTTCCAAAGATGGCCTCGAGACTCACTTAACTCATACCTGGAACTCGACTAAACCCAAACTTAACTTGGGTTCTGACTCAACCCATAACATGACTCGAGTTAACTTAATTTAAGGTATGATTTCATAAAAGGGAAGTTAATCATCCACACAGGTTTCATGAATCATTAGCCGAGTCATACCTTTTCACTCGAGACGATCATGAAGCTCGACTCGACTGCCCTCGAGTCCGGCGCGCTGCATCAAAATAGATTTTCATATTAGGAAACTTTTCCGAGTCTTACTCTACCAAACTTCGACGGATCTTCTGCTACCAATTTGCTACTGCCCAGAAGTCAACAACTCTTTTTCAAATTCTTGAACGGCTCTTTTTGAGGCCCTACCCTCGGGATCTCTATATAAGCTCCCAAACTTGCCTTCTTTTGGTTCTCAACTATTCATTGCGTCGTTCTAATAATATTTGAAGCCTTTATGGAGCCATTTCACTCAAACCCTAGCTTTGAAATCAACCTTCTTGATTGAGCCTTCAACCTTGAGTTTCATCATCAAAGGCATCAAGACGAAGGATCTTGTGTTGGAGCTAAGTAGTTTATTGTTTTTATTATTGTTCCACTATTGTTGTATTTTCTTGCCATTTCCTGATTACTTGTGTTTGTAAGAAGGTGTGGGTGACACACCTTGAGTTCATTTGTTTGTAACTTTAGTGTTCCATAGGTTTGAGGTAGAGGCACTCTCTAGTGTAAAGGGTAAGGCCTTAGTAGATCCTCATTAGAAGGAAAGAAAATTTAATACAAGTGGTTGTGAAATCCTTGGTGGTGAGCCAAGGTAGTGGAGTAGGCATTGGGGCCAAACCACTATAAATCAACTTGTTAGCATTGTTTGATTTTGTGTGTTCTCATTCACTTATTTTGCTTCCGCATTTAGAATAAAATTTAAAGTGGGGATAAAATCTAGACTCACACTATTCACCCCCCCCCCTCTAGTATGCCTTAACACCTTTCATTTGGTATTAGAGCATGTTGTAGATTGAGATTTCACCATCTCCTCTACATCTAGCCTCGATCAAATAATGACACTAGAGTCGGTTGTTACTACACCTCCTAGGTTTGATAGGCTAAACTTTGGAGTTTGGAAAGATAGGATGTATTCATTTTTTAAAACTCAAGGTTTAGGGGTTTATGAAATGTTAAAAACCCATTATATCAAACCTAAGGTAGAGAACATAAATGCATGGATCCAAGAAGAAAATGATATGTTTAATTTAAATGCTTAAGCCACGAATTGCATATATTGTTCTTTGAAAAATGATATTTTCGAAAAGGTCATGCATTGCACATCGGCGTTTGATGTTTGGGCAATCTTAAATATGTTGTATGATTATGCAAAACTCGAAGAGTTAATCACTCTTGATGAAGATGGTGATGACAATGGTCATCTACCTACTACTAACTTGGTTTTTGATGCCCAAAGCCTATCTAATCAAAGGAGCACACAAAAATCTGAGAAGAAAGCTAAGGTGCATCCTTTGTCAAGAAAAGTGACATAAGAAGAACAATTGTCCCCTATTGAAGAAAGATAGCAATAAGAGGAAGAATGCTTCAAAGTCTTGTATTGAATCAAGTGAAGCATCCTCTCATCATGACCGAAAAGCCGCTTCGAAATTATGCCTCATGGGTATTCATGATGAGGTACAATACTCTCCTTTTAGTCATGATAAAAATATTGCTTATAATAGTGATACTAGTTATACTCTCCTTTTAGTCATGATAAAAATATTGCTTATAATAGTGATACTAGTTCTTCAAGTTCAATTCATATGAAGAATTATTATAAGAAAGTCAAAAATTATGTGCCTTGCTTTTGAAAACAGATATAAAAAATAAGAAGTTGAAGAAAGAGAACTTAAGTCTTAGTTCTCATTTACATGATGTCAAATTAGAAAATGAGAATTTAAAATTTAGTTCTATTAATCCTTGCCATGATAACTTAAGTCTTGAGATTAAGGATTTGAAGCTTGATATCAAGGATTTGAAAAGTAGTAATGAAAATTTAGAAATTTAGAATGATGAATTGCTAATTAAGAATTCAAAATTTAGAAATAAGAATGAGAATTTGAAATTTGAAAATATGAAAATAAAAAATGAAAACTGTTTGTTGAAATCTCAATTGCATGCATTGCATAAGTCCATGAATGATTTTAAAAATGTGATTTTATCTTGAGTAGCGGAATTAATGAACTTACTAATGTTTCCTCTCCTAAGAAATTTAGAAATAGAAATGTTGCATCTAAGAATATCTATGCTCATACACATGTTAGGCATTCTAGCTTTAAATCTCATGTCCAAAACAAAAAATATAATGGAAATCATTTTTGTTGTAGTATACATGGTCATTCTATTTATGATTGTGCATCTAAAAGAAATCCAAGTGTATTTAGGACACTTTGAATTCCTATGACAATTAACCCCCAATGACCCAAAGCCATTTAGGTACCAAAGATTTCATGCTCTTATGTAGGGGAGCTACCACACAAGAGTAAAGAGAAGTGAATGTTGAAGTTGACCATGGAATTAAATGAATAATCCTCTATTGGTTGCAACTTCAAGTGTCACACCCCAACTTAGGGTCGTGTGACTGGCCAGGGTCTATGTCCTACCCCAAAGCCTACTACATACACTGACTAACAAGAAATCAGAAACACGTGAATAAAAACAACAATGCAGCTTTATTCAAATTTTTAAAGAAGGTTCACAATTTTTAATAAAAGGAAAAGTTGCGAAACAACAACCCTAATATGAAACAACTTAAATTCAAAGTCGAATACATGTTTTCAAATAGACACTCTCAGTGTATGAAAAACAATAGTCCTGGACCTCTAGACTATGACTACTGGATGTTGCTACGAGATCTACGCCACTGGCTTCCCTCCAGCTGCACCATGACTCCAAGCCTCAACTCACTGGTTGGGCTCTGCAATACAAGGAAAATAAACCGTGAGTCCACATGGGACTCAGTGAGCGGTCCTTCCGAACCTCCACGTAAATCCCCAATAATCACACATATATATATAAGGCAGCAAATATAAAGTTAGAGATATAATTTGCTTTTGATATGACAACCAACCTCAAGGGTCGTCCTGTATAGACCATACATACAAACAACTAGATATAACAGCCCAACTAAGCCGCATGGCACCCGACCCTTAGGGCCTGCTCATGATCTAGTGGTTCGGCCCTAACCAGCCCTACCACAAAAAGATAGTAACATACTGGCCGTACGGCCTTCATAACACACAAGTAAATCAAGGAAATCTCTGGACACCTACCGGGTTAGGAATAGCTAGTCCCACCCAATTGGGGTCTAACACCTAGCGGGCCTGCTGGTGCAACCTCAAGACCCAAATCACTGGTCGAGTCAAGCATTAGTCATTCCGACTATCCATGCTTCTCGGCAGACAATCACAATCACATCACACAATCAAAGTGTCGTAGAATATCCTTATTTAACATCCCGGGCGTCCACTCGTGTTCAGCCCTTTATTTCGGGCCTTACCATCCGCACACTACTAGTCATCTAGCGCAATTGCTACTTTTGCTAGTGGGAGCTACATGTCATAAGTGTAGAATGTCCAAGTATATACGTGCTACAACCCTTAGGTTATAAGGAAGTTAATCTACCACTATTACCATGAATAACCACATGATTACAACATGAAATAATTAAATTCTGCATTTAATCATAAAATTCCAACAATGTAACATTAAATCTACCATGGCAATTCATTACTAGCATTAGTAATTGATAAGGAAAAATCTTGGAAATATTTGCTACCTCTTAATGTCGCTAAGTGTATGTATACATATATGCACTAGGGTGGTGGTTTCCTTAATTGGTGTCTTTCCTATTTCTCATCTTAATTCTAAATGTTTCCAAGTGTGAAGGTTAGTCCCCTCCGATCACCTTTCCCCCTACTTGGCTCGGTCGAACCTTGAGCAAGGCATGCCTTGCTCAGCTGAGCCTACAAGGGTAGGAGAAGAGGAGTTTTCTTTTTACCACGAACCCTAGCATTTAAGCTTGTGACCTACCATAGATAAACTCTAGATCAAGTTCTCTCCCCCATCTTGCTCGGCCGAACCTTGAACAAGGTTCCCCTTGTTCAGCCGAGCACTCAAGGCATTAGGGAGAAGGAATCTTGATCAACTACTACATCGATTGAATCTTGAATCTACATGAAATTAAATTTAAACGATCTAAAGGGGGGTTTGAACCAAGCGAGGGAATTGGGGAAAATTTTGGCATGACCTTTCCCCTTTTCCTTCTACTCGGCCGGCCCCTAGAACACCAAAATCCGAACATTTAAATCAAATCTAATACATCCATGAATAAAACAGTGAAGAGATCGAAGAAATACCACGAATCGACATGAACAACGAAAAAATCCTTCGATCTAGCACCTAGTTAGTTCGGCCACCCGCCTCACCATGCGATTTGAAATATAACCACTCACCTTGATTAAGGAAGAAGAAGGGATGGACGATGGTGATCTCAATCCATCCGACGACAACACGATTTCCGATGCCGGCCCAAGATCTCCCCTCCTCCCTCTCTTGGTCGGGCTGCGTGCGGCTCAAGGATGAGCCGCACGGCTATAGATGAGGGGTTTTATTCACTCATCTTCCATTTACCTAAATGCCCTTCCTCATAACTTAGCCCTTACTCGACTCAATCCGAATCAGATTCGGGCTCCGATTCGATCCGCATACACGATTCGAATTCGATTCTAATAAGACATCTAATGCTTAAAAAAAAGAATGCTCATTTAATCAATTAAGCTTCATAAGTTGAGTTATACCTTCTACTTGAGGCAATTCCACGGCTCGACCCGACTAACCCCTGATCCGGTGTGCTGCACCAAAAATAGATTTTTATATTGGGAATCTTCGAGTCTTACATCAAGTCATCTTGATGCCTAAGTAAGGTTGGCATCAAAAGTATTTTGGTATCATTCCTATCACTCTAATTTATATATTAAAGTTGGAACTGTGATACATGATTGATTTTGGTTGATTTCTCCGCTATCGATATATTTCATGAAATGATTTTTGATTTTGATTTTTGGTCTCTTCAGAGACCTATCTAGCCTATAACGAGCTCATGAGACCTTGCGGTTCTAAATCGTCGGCTAATTATGGTCTTTCGGTTTTCAACCAATAGGAAGGGTTGGAGATCTTAATATTTTCAAATATTTCATATTTTGAGATCTCTTGATTCACTTTGATATCATGTTGACTCTCTTGAAATGAATCTTTACTATCTAGATTAGGTTGAGATTTTCAATTGAAACATTGTATTTAACCTTCGCTATTTAGTATGTTGGCTTGCTAGTTGGTCTATGGTTTCACTATAATACCAATGAAGCCTACTTGCAAGTTGAGAATGTTAGTGAAAGGCTATGGTATTATGAAGAAAATTGGAAAGTAAATGACAAGTTTGGCAAAATTCTCTTGAAAGAGGTATGAGTTTGACTTTTGTTGAAATCTTGCTTAATTACTTCAATAGTTATGCTTGAATGATTTCTCTATGCTCATGATTGATTATGCATGATAAATGTTTGAATTTTCATGAGCAGGAAAAATCTTGATAGCTTAGCCCAATTCATGATATCATTATATTAGTGAAATCAGACTAGGTTGAAAATCTTCATTAGAGACTTTATTTTAAGTTGAAAATTGGATGAACATGTTTAGGTGTGCTAACGAATAGTTTTCATGTGTTTAAAATTGAAAATTCATGAGCATTTGAGCAAAGTGACAACTAATCCACTTTAGGGCCTTAAACTTAAGAAAGTTTGACCTGAGTCAACATATTAACGTAGACACTTCATTTTAGGACCAAACTTCATAAACATGTTTATGAATACATAAGATATGTTTCTATGAATTTAGAATTGAAAATTCATGAAAATATGGCTAAAATAGTATAGAGGTGGTTTCATGAAAACCTCGTTCAAACAAGTTTGACATAACTCAACATTTTGACTTAGCGATCTCATTTTCTATCCATACTTGAGAAACATGTTTAGATTTAAACTCATGTTAGGTTTTTATGTGCATAGATTTGGAAATTCATGAGTAAAGTGATGAAATGATATTTGGCTATCGTTAAGACGATAAGCATGATTATACTAGTTTGATACACCTTCACCCAAGCATTTTTAGAAAATTGCAAACAAATCATTTTTTAGTTGGTCTTGAATATGTGGAATCTTGATTGATTTTTGAATATTAACTCAAAATTTCAAAAAAAAATTGATGTCTACTGATATGGCAAACTCATTGATTATAACTGAATATGAAAATTGAAATTTTAGTTTTAAAATAGTATACTAAATGAATTTTAGAAAAATGTAGATAATTGATTTTAAGATATTTCTTGAAGTAGAACCTTCGTTGAAAAATCTAATTTGTTGTGTAAAAATTTCAAAAATATTGATCAAGAATCTGATTTATAATATAATTTTGAAGTTGGATTTTAGAATGCAAAGTATCATTCTATTGAAATGGTGATTTTTTCGATACTTTGATTTTTTTGTCAAAAACTTTAAATAAAAGTTTGTGTTTATCATTTTGATTCCATTTCTAGTATCGTAGACACCATTATTTGAGTGAAATCATTTCTAGGAATGATTTTGATAACTTGAATGATAACTAGAAATATCGATTTTTGGTTGAAATCAAGATGGAATGAAAAATAAACTTAAAAAATTTAGTTTGAGTTCAAACTTGATACATGCATCCTAAATGATTATTCAGCTATATCTTGAAAGTTTGAATCAAAACTAATATCTTTTGAAAAAATGTCTGATATTTACGAAAATGTCACTAGACTTTCAAGAATTTTTTTAATTTATAGAAAACTAATTTTTGACTGATTCTTGAATCTGCAAATTCCTTAAAAATCTAGTTTATCCATTTAAAGTTTCAAAAATATTCGTCAATAATATGATTAAATAAGGATTTAAGAGTTTGATTTTTGCAGACTTGAATTGTATCCTTTGACCTAAGTCAACAAAGTGACTCGAAAATTTCATTTTAAGCCCAAACTTGATTCACATACTTTAGATTCACTCATGTTAGATATCTAGGTACCTAAATCAGAGAAGACATGAGCAAATAGTGAAATTTGATACTTTAGCATTTTCATATTTTCATGCCTACTTTAAATAAAATTGTGCTAAGTTCATATTTTGATCAAATGACATTATCTTCACTTTAAACTTGATATACAGGATTTACATGATCATATCTTGATATTCTGAAAGTTTGAATGAATTCTAAAAATATCATTAAAAAATTTTGTTATTTACCAAAATGCCACTGCTTTTCAAAAAATTATAGCAAAATGCAGAAAAAAAAAATTTTGATTGATTCTTGAACCTGCATTTTTCCTAAAAAATCTACTTTATGGAATAAAAATTTCAAAAATCTTGAGTATGAATATGATTTGATATGGATTTTTAAAATTCAATTTCTCAAATTTAAAGTATCACTTTTCTCAAATGGTCATTTTTAAAATCTACATGATTTCTAGACTTGGAATTTAGTTATCATTTCATGCTATCATGTATGACTTAGTCTCATGTTTGATATTTGGTTTTCATCATTTTGGTTGAGATCTTCATGCTTCATGATAAATAGTTTTAGAGTCTCAACTTTGACAATAGGTTGCATTTTTTTTGCCCTTTTTGATTGATACCAAAAGCGGGAGAAAAATATAGGTATAAAGGGAGAAACCTTAAGGAAACCATGCATATAGATAAGGGAGTTAATTTATCTAGATATGCATGTTGATAGGGGGAGAAATCTCATGTTTGATATCCTTTATGCTTGAATGAAAACATTTTCTTGGTTGTCATCATCAAAAAGGGGGAGACTATTGGCCTAAGGTATTCAACCTTGGTATTAATCTCGGTTTTGATGATAATTGTTCATGCTTGAGGGTCGGAGTAATCTGGTCCGGTTCGGTGTCCGCTCAAGCTAGGGGGACTGCAAGGTAGAGGTAATGAAACTAGAACTTAGGGTTGCTTAAGACGTGTCATGTCCGTATTTATAGTAGATGGAGGTGATGATGCCGCCTAATAATCTTGTGGGGATGTCGCTCAAATTTATTCAAGGTTGATCTCGGAGATGGCGGGCTCGTAATGGCATATCCCTCATGATAAGGGAGGATGTGGATGTCCTTGTTTGGCCGAGTAGAGCCCTCAGCGCCTTTCTGACACCGCCCTACGCACAGAAAGGCGGTGCGGCCAAGGCGAGTTCGACGAGGACGTCGAAGCTTGAAGTGGGGGAGGATGTTAGGGACTTTTCGATGCGCCCGAGCGACGACGAATCATGACGGAATGTTCCCTACATATTTGTAAATATGTTTTCGCGTCCATGTAATTTTGCCTTTATTTCTAGTTCGTACTTGTAAAACCTCTTGTGCGATCCCCATGGGCCGTGGTACGAGTTGTATGCATGTTGGGGTCATTCGACATTTGGTTCATCCGTCACGGCTAAGCGGAAAACCTTGTGTTCATTTCGTCATGGCCGTGGCCACGGAAAATCACCCCGTCGGGTGGCCCAAATTTTGTCATGCTCCTCGTGCTTTGAGGAACCTTGGGGGTGGCACTTGGGGGTTAGAGGCCTCATGTATAGTGTAGGAGAGCGTTGGCAAACAAAGCGGTTGCCTTGGGCGGAGACGAACGAGTGGCCCATATGGGCATGCGACATGTCGTTCTCCGCCCAAGACAATTGCGGAGCTCGTCCTACACCCGATTTTATGTTTTCTTGCGTCCATAGTCCTGTAATGTTGTTTTTGCTTTATGCCTTCAAAAACCATTCGGCCAACATGGTCTTTTGGGGGCGCGGACATGGAGTGCGAGGTTGGCACGTGGTCCAACGTATGCCCCGCGATGTTAAGTCGGGAAGCCCAATTCGGGACGGATTCGGGATTAAGGCTTATCCCTTGCACGGGATGCAAGGGTGCCGCACGGGTTCTTCCGCTCAAAACAATTGGCCCGTGACAGTTGGTATCAGAGCAGATCGGTCATCTACGACCAATCTGCTACCTAATTGCGACGAATCTTTTGCTACCAATTTGCTACCGCCCAGAAGCCAACAGCTCCTTTTCAAATTCTTGAACAGCTCTTTTTGAGTCCCTACCTTGGGATCTCTATATAAGCTCCCAAACTTGCCTTCCTTTAGTTCCCAACTATTCATTGAGCCATTCTAACAATATTTGAAGTCTTTATTGAGCCATTTCTCTCAAATCGTAGCTTTGACATCAACCTTCTTGATTGAGCCTTCAACCTTGAGTTTCATCATCAAAGGCATCAATAGAAAGCTAGGATGTTGGAGCTAAGTAGTTTATTGTTTTGATTATTGCTCCATTATTGTTGTATTTTATTGTTGTTTCTTGATTACTTGTGTTCGTAAGAAGGTGTGGGTGACACACCTTGGGTTCACTTGTTTATAACTTTTAGTGTTCCTTAGGTTTGAGGGAGAGGCACTCTCTAGTGTGAGAGGTAAGGCCTTGGTTGACCCTCATTAGAAGGAAAGAAAAATTAATATAAGTGGTTGTGAAATCCTTGGTGGTGAGCTAAGGTAGTGGAGTAGACATTGAGGTTCAAACACTATAAATCAATTTGTTACCGTTGTTTGATTTTGTATATTTTCATTCACTTATCTTGTTTCCGCATCTAGAGTACAATTTAAAGTAGACTCACACTATTCTATTCACCCCCCCCCCCCCCCCCCCCCCCCCCCCCGTCTAGTGTGCCTTAACAACTTTCAATTAAGCAAGGGGCAGGTTCGGGGTGTATCTAGATGCACCCGAGGTGTTCGACAAAATGTCACACCCACATGAAATAAAATTATTTGTACAATTGTGTTCTTATTTTCTATCTTGGTGATACTATTGTGAATTGATAAATGGCTGGGCTGGAAAACGCATTAGGCGACTATGCTAACACTCAACCCGGTATGGATGGCATTTGGGCTGAGAAGCTCATTAGAGAGCCACACTGACGACCGACCTAGAGTTGCATTGGTTGGAGAGACATTCCCAACCAAATCTGGGCGACGAGCTAGAGGGCCATCCTAGCTCGTGAGCAGGGGCGGCCCAAGAAATATTGTGCCCTAAGGCAAAATCTCAAAATGAGACATTTCAATTATTCAATAAAATTAATATAAATTTTTATATAAATTTTTATATAAATTTTATTTTTTTAACTTTTTGAGATGTAAAATTACTAATTAATATAAACAAAGAGGTGGGGCAGAGGGAGTCCGGAGGTCAGAGCGAACCAAAGAGATAGAGAAACTTGGTGAAGGAGATAAAGATATGACAGATGCGGATGGGTTGGGTTGTTCATATATATTACACATGCAAGTAGGGTTGTTCATTGGGTTGGGTCGACCCAATGAACCCGAGAATTCGACCTGACCTGACCTTTTTGGGTTGGGTTGGGTCGAGTTAGGTACAATCCAACCAAACTCGATCATAATCAGGTCAAGACTCGGGTTTTAGAATTTGAAACCCGATGCCCGCGACCTGATCTGATGACCTTGATTATTTATAGTTTTTATTTAAAAAAATAATATAATAAAAATATTTATTTATTAATTATTTTTCATTTTTTAAAATAATTTTTACCTAAACGGATAAACTCAACTATCCGACCCGAAATAGGTCGTGTTGGGTTGGGTCGGGTTTGAGAGGTGAAAAATTTTGAACCCAACGTCACCCAATCCGATTACACTTGGTCGGGGTCGGGTCATTTTTTCTCCATAAATCGGATCCAACCTGACCGGTGAACAACCTTACATGCAAGACACATCATGGGATGCATCAGTCCTTGTTTCATCAAAATATCGTTTACATTGCTGTAGAGGAAGGATGAAGACTAAAATATATTATATAACTATTATATAACTCATGTATTATATATTAAGTGTTTCATGAAATATAGTTGGCCTAAGGTTTTCTACCTTGGTCTTAATATATCTCAATTTTGATGATAATAAATATGGAACTAATGTTTCATTGAGAAATAATTTCAGGTTCCAAGTCGGTTAGCGCTCGACATCCGCGATTGGAAAAGTCAGAGAAATCGGAAGGACGTTGGTCAACGCATTCAGATTCGTCATGGAAATTTCTAGAAGTTCGACGTGTGCACCGAAAATGCCTTGGACGAGTCTAGAGAACATGTAAAACACCAAGTTGAGCTCTCCAAGTTGACGCACGCTGAAGACCAAACCCGGAAACGAAGAACGCAAAGAAAATCCAGCATAAAAACTTGATTTCCCAAGTTTGGTCACATATTTGGTCGACTGAACTGTGCCCAAAAGTGGCAGAAGGCATTAGGTCGCTCGGCGGTCGCTCGGTCGATGGATCGATGATCGACCAGCAAGCGACCTGGCGTCGCCAACGGGCAGAAAAATGCCCGTTGACGAACCTTGGTGTTTGGGGGGTTATAAATACCCATCCCAAACTCATTCCCTTGTAGTTGTTGATGCTTCTAAACCTTCAAGAGTCATCTCTATCATCTCCCAAGCTCTTCCTTGATCAAATCCATAAATCCTAACTCTTGATCCCTCATCCTCAAGGGTTCTTCATCGGAGGGTTCTTCAAGCTTGTTAGGCTCAAGAAGAAGAGGTGTTATTGTTGTGATAAGTCATCTTTACTCTCTTCTTGTGATTAAAGTATTTTTTCCTTTGTTTTGAATTGATTTGCTTGAGCTTGTAAGAAGACCTAGTGTTTGGTCTTGTGATTGAGTGGTATCCTTGGTATATAAGGTATAAAGCCACTTGTGTAAACGTAGTTTACTAGGATTAGTTGAGTTGTCCTTAGGGTTGAGGCGGGAGAGTGCTCTCAGTAGGAAGGCGGGATACTTCCGGGTGTGGAAGTGCCTTCAGTTTCAGAGCGGAGACTTTCCGATGTAAAGTCCTCATTGTAAGGAAACTAATTAATCTAGTTAAACTAGATTGGAAATGCTAAGCGGGGTACTTAGGTAGTGGAGTAGGCATTGGGGCCGAACCACTATAAATCATTGTGTTAGCATTGTTTTCTTTGTGTATCACATTGCTTATCTTTATTACTCGCTTCCGCATTTAGTCATTGAATTGTGAATTGCCTAAGTAGTTTAAGAAAAGATTAAAACGGAATTTAGACAAAAAAAAAGATTTAGTTAACACACTATTCACCCCCCCCCCCTCTAGTGTAGGCCATTTCACCAACAAATATAATATATTAGTGAGGATCGATGTCTATCAATCATGCTATAGCAGTGGTTTAATTATGATTGTCATCTTGTTGGAGAGGTGGTCCCGGGGAACGTTAAATGCTTGAAGCAGGGGCAGCCCATCAACCGGGGCATGCAATGCTCGTGAGGCCCCAGGACGCGAAGCTCGCTAGAGGGCCATCCTAGCGACCGATCGTATGTTGATTGTTTGATATAAAATTTGGGCAAAGTGTCTAGAGGGCCATCATAGCTCGTGAGGCCCTCAGCGGGAAGCTCGCTAGAAGGCCATCCTAGTGACCGGCCCGTAAGTTGAATTGCTTGATACATATCATGATTGTCTATGATAACTGGCTTAGTGTATGTGTTCGGGTGTTACCTGAGTTGTTTATTATGCATGCTTGCATCATACCATTTACATTATATTTTTTGATTAGTAGGTGCTTGGTCCAAGTCACTCACTGAGTTCTGAGAACTCATACCTCTCTTTCATGTGTTTACAGGTTCTGAGTAGAGGAACGCAGGTATCTAGGAGTGTGGGGCTAGAGTTGCAAGCTCGACATGTTCGTGAAATGGCCACACAAGATGAGGGGTGAATAGTGTGTCAGCTAAATTTATTTGCCTAAATTCAATTTTAAACATTTCTTAAACTACTTAGGCAATTTACGATTGAATGGCTAAATGCGGAAGCGATAAATAATAAAGCAATTAATACAAACAAAATATCAATGCTAACACTAAGATTTATAGTGGTTCGGCCCCAATGCCTACACCACTACCTAAGCACCGTGCTTAGGATTTCACACCCAAATCCACTAAATTATGAGTAGCTTACAATTGAGGACTTTACACCGGCAAGACCCTACACTCACCTCGAAGGCACTTCCACACTCGGAAGTATCCCGCCTTCCTACCGAGTGAGCTTTCCCACCTCAATTCCTAAGACCTACTCCTAACTTAGTTTACACAAGTGGCTTTACATCTTCTACACCAAGGTAACCACTTACACACAAGACCACACACTAGGTCTTCTTACAAACTCAAATACAATGAAATAAATAAGAAAATATACAACTTAATGCAGCAATAAATCAAACAACTTATACTTAACTCCAAACAAAGTTTCCTAGCTTCCTCTTGATGCCTTTGATGGTGAATCAATGAAGTCAAGGCTTACTCAAGGAATTGAGAGATCAAAGCTAGCATTTTCAAGAATAGTGGCTCAATCAAGCTCAAGGATCATCAAAATATGGCTCAATGTATGTTGAATAATGGGAGGAAGGCTTGCTAAGGCTTCTATTTATAAGCCATGGAGAGTTGGCATGAAACACCCAACTCAACGGCTAGGAAACTAGCCGTTTCCGCCGTCCGGTCGCAATTTCAATCGATCATCGATCGATCGACCAAGCGACCGAAGGCATACTGCTGCTTTCTGGCACACTTCGGTCGATCGACTTGCCTACTGTCAGTTTTTGGCAGCATTCGGTCGACCGACTATAACCTGAGACCTAAACTTCAACTTCCCAAAGAATTCCGAGAGTCGACGAGCATCATTGCCGATTTCTTCGATTTCTTCAATTTTTCCGATCAGGGACGTCGTGCGCTAACCGATATGGAACCTGAAAATATTTCTCAATGAAACATTAATTCCATGTTTGTTATCATCAAAACCGAGATTTATAGTGGTTCGACCACAATGCCTACACTACTACCTAAGCACCCCGCTTAGGATTTCCAAACTAGGTTTACTAGATTAATTCTTGTTTCCCTTACAATGAGGACTTTGACTCGAAGAGTTGCACTTTCGACCTAAGGCACTTCCACACCCGGAAGTCACTGCCTTCTTACCAAGAGCACTATTCCACCTCAACCCTAAGGGACAACTTAACTAATCCTAGCAAAACTAAGTTTACACAAGTGGCTTTATACCTTCACAACAAGGTAACCACTTCCACACAAGACCTAAATAGCCTAGGTCTTCACACGCACAAATTCAAAATCAATTTCAAATAATAGTTAAAAATACAAGTGAAAAGAGCTTAAAATAAAACCAAGAATTCGTGCTCTTTTCCAAGCCTTGAAACCTCCAATTCGCCATAAGATGAATCTTGAGTCGAAGCAGAGTTGAGGAGCAGACGGCGCTTGAAGAAGAACTCGACGGAAGAGCAGAGTGCGCTGCAATCGATCTTTGGAAGGCTCAAAACTCTCTTTTAATTGCTCAATGAAATCTGTATTTTTAAGGAAGAAGATTAAAAGGAGTTAGATGAGGTATATTTATACCCTCACGAAGAAACGGTAGCTCAACGGATAGAAAACTATCCGTTGCAGATGCTCGGTCGATTGGCCGGTCGACCGACCGATCGACCACCAATGCGACCGCTGCCCTAATGTCTCTGTGCGGTCAACCGACGGGTCGATCACCATATGCAAAATTGTGTTCCCACAATCCAGTCGACCATCGATCGACCGACGCAAGGGAAGCAGGAGCGCGATCGCGCGATCCTCAATGTGGTCGACTAATTGGTCGACCGCTCGAGCTACTGCCTATATTTGGCCTCTGTCAGTCGATCGACCGGTCGACCAAAGTATCCACTGCTAATTTTTGGCAATGTTCGGTCGACCGGCTGGTCGATCGAAAGGGCTACTGCCTTTTTCTTACACTCTTCGGTCGACCGACCGGTCGACCGAACATAGGCTGATATTGATTTTTCAGCCCTTTTTCTTGCGCACTTCATTTCCGGGTTCCGACTTTCAATGAGCATCAGCTTGGAGAGCTTTCCATGTGATCTTTGGACTCGTCCAACACGACTTTGGTGCATACGTTGAACTTTGAGATGTTCCACAACGAACCCGAGCGCGACGATCAATGTCCTTCCGATTTATCGATTTCTTCGATTTATCCGATCAAGGACATCGAACGCTAACTGATATGGAACCTGAAAGATTTCTTAGTGAAATATTAGTTCCATGTTTGTTATCATCAAAACCGAGATTAAGACCAAGGTTAAGAATCTAAAGCCAACAATCTCCTCCTTTTTGATGATGACAAACATCTTTAGAAAATATATCATTAAAGCATAGAGGATATCAACTAAGGGATTTCTCCCCCTATCAATATGCATATCTATGAAATAAACTCCTCCTATCTATATGCATGGATTTCCTATATTTTCCTCCCCTTTACCTATAATTTTCTCCCCATTTACTTATACATTTCTCCCCCTTTTGACATCAATAAAAAATGGCAAGAAAGGTCAATCAAGTCAAAGGGATGAAAAACAAATATATATTTTTTATGAAGTTGAGACTCTAAAGATTATTTTCATGAAATATGAAAATCTCAACCAAAGGGATGGAAATAATAAATATTTGATATGAAACAAAAACATACATGATATGTTCAAAACTAAATACTTGAATTCAAAACAAAAACATATGCACTCAAGTATGAATGTACTCATATCTTTTTCATGATATTTTTAGATTTCATTCAAACTTTCAAAATATCAAGATATGGTCATTTAAATCATATATATCAAGTTTGAAGTGAAACTAATGTCATTTAATCAAACTTTTAACTTAGCATGGTTTCATTTGAAATAAGCATGAAAACATGAAAATGCTAAGTATCAAGTATTGCTATCTACTCATGTTTTATCATATTTAGGCATCTAGACATCAAACATGAGAAAATGTAAGTCTATGAATCAACTTTGGGCTTAAAATTGAATTTTTAAGTCACTTTGTTGACTTAGGTTAACCTATACTTCAAGATTTGAAATACCAATTGTTGGATGAACAATTTTGATACCAATTATTGAATGGTCATTTGAAATGCATGTATCAAGTTTGAACTCAACATGAATTTTCTAATTTCATTTTTCATCCTATATTGATTTTAATAAGCAAATGGATATTTCTAGCTATCATCCAAGATATCAAAATCATTCCTAGAAAAGATTTTACTCAAGAAATTGTGTGAATGATATTAGAAATGGAATCCAAATGGTAAACATGAGTTTTCATTTGAGGTTTTTGAAGAAAAATCAAAGTATCGGAAAGATTGATATTTCAAGAAGGATGATACTTTGTGTTTTCGAAATCCAACTTCAAAATTCCATTATAAATCAGATTCTTGATGAATTTTTTTGAAATTTTTACATAAGATCCTAGATTTTTCAGTGATGGTGTAGTTTCAAGAATCAATTAAAAAGGATTTTTTTTTATTTCTCTAGAAATAACTAAAAATGATACCAATTGATGTAGGCCACATAGGTCTCCGAAGAGACCAGGAAATCAAAATTAAAAATTATTTCATAAAACGAATCAAGAGTGAAAAATCTACTAACATTAAGCATTAATCAAAACTCCAACTATAATTTAAGCAAGTGAGTATAGGAGATGATACCAAAGACTTTGATGCCAATTTTCATACCTTGGCACCATTATAGCTTGAAGTTGCAACATATTGGAGATTTCTCGTTTGGATACAAGGTCAACTTCAATAGTTCATCTTTCTTTATCCTTGTGTGGTAGCTCCCCCTACAATAGAGCAAGAAACCTTAGGTACCCAAATGGCTTTGGGTCCTTAGGGGTTAGTTGGCCTAGGTATCCAAAGTGTCTTAGCAACACTTGGATTCTTCTTAAATGCCAATCATAGATTGCATGACCATATGCACCATAACAAAAGCAATGTCCATTAAAAAAAAAAATTGCTATGGACATGAGATTTATTATTAGAATGCTTGTCATGTGAAACATGATGAGTATGCGCATTCTTGGGAACATCACTCCTCTTATTATAATAATGAGGTTTAAAAGTAGAATGTTTAACATGAGATTTAACATTACCATGAACATTCCTTTTTTAAAAAATTATTTCTACTAAAATTCTTAAATGAGAAAATATTTTTCATTCCATTCATTTTCTTGTTTAGGTTTAGAATCTCATTTTTCAAATCAATCATGGAGTTATGTAAAGCATGCATTTGAGATTTCAACATATAATTTTCCTTTTTGATTTTTGAGTTTTTATTTTTCAGAATCTCATTCTCAATTTTGCACCTATTTTTCAATTTTTCATTTTCAAGCTTTAAGTTCTTAAGCTGAAGTTTCGACATATCATGACAAGGATCAAATGAGCTAGATTTCAATTTCTCATTTTCTAATTCTAGAGCATGCACATGTGAACTAAGTCTAGAATTCTCATTTTTAATCCTTTTGTTTTCCTTATCCTTTTTCAAAAGCAAGGCATACATGATTTTATACTCGTCCATCAATTCATCAAAATCATGAGAGCTAGATGAGTTAATACTATCATTATTATTAACATGACTAGAAGAAGTGGAGTGTACCTCATTGTTATCATTCATGAGGCATTCTTTTGAGATGGCTTCATAGTCATGAAAGGAGGATGCTTCACTTGAGTAGGATGGTGTGGAAGCATTTGACCTCCTCTTTGCCTTATTTTTCGTGGTAGAACAATTCTTCTACACATGCCCTTTTTCTTTGCACACATGGCAAATCACCTTCCTTTTCCGATTTGTAGTGCTCCTATGACTAGAGGCACTATGGGCTTCAAAAACCATATTAGTATTGGGTGGATGACAATTGTCATCACTTCCCTCATCAAACGTATTGAGCTCCTCGGTTTTTGCTTAATTATAAAGCATGTTTAAGGTAGCCCAAATGTCGAATGCGGAAGTACAATGCATGATCTTTTCTAGAACATTATTTTCTAGGGAACAAAATATGCAATTTGTAGTTTTAGCATTTAATTCAAACATATCAATTTGTTCTTGGGTCCATCCATTCATGTCTTAGGTTCAATATATTTAATTTTTACCATGTTAAAAATACCTAAACCTTGAGCCTTTAAGAAGGTGTACATCCTAGACTTTCAAATACTAAAGTTCGAGTCATCGAACCAAGGAGGTGAAGACACTACCAACTCTAGTGCCATTTTACGATCGAGAAACGATGTAGAGGAGATGGTGAAATCTCAATCTATGATCTGCTCTGATACCAATTGTAGGCGAAATGACAACACTGGAGGGGGGGTGAATAGTGTGTTATCTAATTAATTAGCCTAAATCCAATTTTATTCGTTTCTCAAATCGTTTAGGCAAGTTGCAATTATGCGATTAAATGCGGAAGCAAGATAAAGCAATTAAGCACAAATAAAGTATCAATGCAAACACACAAATTTATAGTGGTTCGGCCCCAATGCCTACTCCACTACCTAAGCACCTTGCTTAGGATTTCCAAACTAGGTTTACTAGATTAATTCTTGTTTCCCTTATAGTGAGGACTTTGACTCGAAGAGTCACACTCTCAACCTAAGGCACTTCCACACCCGGAAGTCACCGCCTTCTTACCGAGAGCACTCTTCCACCTCAACCCTAAGGGACAACTTAACTAATCCTAGCAAAACTAAGTTTACACAAGTGGTTTTACACCTTCACAACAAGGTAACCACTTCCACACAAGACCTAAACAGCCTAGGTCTTCACACGCACAAATTCAAAAATAGTTTCAAATAATAGTTAAAAATACAAGTGAAATGGGCTTAAAATAAAACCAAGAATTTGTGCTCTTTTCCAAGCCTTGAAACCTCCAACTCGCCAGAAGATGAATCTTGAGTCGAAGCAGAGTTGAGGAGCAGACGGCGCTTGAAGAAGAACTCGACGGAAGAGCAGAGCGCGCTGCAATCGATCTTTGGAAGAGTCAAAACTCTCTTTTAATTGCTCAATGAAATCTGTATTTTTCAAGAAAGAAGATTAAAAGGAGTTAGATGAGGTATATTTATACCCTCACAAAGAAATGGCAGCTCAACGGATAGAAAACTATCCATTGCAGACACTCGATCGATTGGCCGGTCGACCGATCGATCGATCGCCAATGCGACCGATGCCCCAATGTATCTATGCAATCGACCGACGGGTCGACCACCAGATGCAAAACTCCATTCCCGCAATCTAGTCGACCCATCGGTCAATCGACGCAAGGGAAGCAGGAGCACGACCACGCGATCCTCAATCTGGTCGATCGATTGGTCGACCGCTCGAGCTACTGCCTATATTTGACCTCTGTCAGTCACACGATCGGTCAGCCGAAGTAGCCATTGCCAATTTAGAGCGTGTCGGGCTGAGCCGGAGGCTGCATCTAGGGCCAAGGATCAGACACGAAGAAAACTGAGCTCGCGAGAAGCGCACTTGGGGTTGTGTTGCTCATTTAGAATGTGTCGGGCTGACCCGGAGGCCGCATTTAGGAATGAGGACCAAACTCGGTGAAAATTGAGCTCGCGATAAGCGCGCTTGGGGTCGTTGTTGGCTTGGAGCCCGAGATAGGCACTGAGGTCGGCGAGCCAGACTAGTGAGAATTGAGCTCTAGTCGTTGTTGGAATTCGAGTTTGGCGCTGCAGCCGGCGAGTTACGCTGGTGAAAATCGAGTCTCGATCGCAGTGAGGGATTTGATGCCGAGTATAGTGCCGCTAGGGCTGAGGAGGAATGGTGCGTCATGTGGGTCAAGAGCCATTGTGAAACCGTGTGGGTTCTGCCTACGCATTATGCAATGACCGCAAGTAATTTCAAACACAAGGGAGATGTGCATAAGAGAAAAAGTAATTTTATTGTTAAATGCCATAGTAATACATTGCATCCCATCGAGGGCTAGGCTCGGCCTATACATGGTGGAGCCTCGTTAAAACCTTTCATGGGGAAAACCCTGTGGGAAAAAACCGCCATGCAGAAGAAAGAGTACACCGACCATGTTATAGTTTAAGAAAAAAAGGCTTAGTTGTACTAGGCCCGAAGGGAGGCCGTGTTCCACGATCATGAGAGTTCTCGTCCAGAGAGTTCAACGATTCTGTAGGCGCCCTTTCCAAGGACTTCTGTGATTCGGTAGGGGCCTTCCAAGTTCGAAGCGATCTTGCCTTCTTCAGCTGATTTTCTTTGTAGTTCAATCTTTTCGAGAACGAAGACCCTTTCTGTGAAATTTCTCAGCCTGACTCGTTTGCCAAATTTTTGGGCTATCTTGAGTTTCATGGTCTCTTCTCTGATTCTGGCGATCTCTCGCTCTTGTTCAATGAGGTCAAGCTCGGCCTATTGGATTTTCGAGTTATTTTTCTCTTCAAAGGCGATCATGCATAGGTTGGGCTCTGTGATCTTGATATGGATAATGGCCACTACCCCATAAACAAGCCGGTAGGGGGTTTTCGAGGTAGAAGATTGGGTAGTTGTGTTATAACTCCAAACACCTCAAGTAGTTCTTCGAATCAGTGTCCTTTGACCTGGTCAAGCTTCTTCTTTAGTCTTGTCAGAATGACCTTGTTGGCTGCTTCGGCCAGACCATTTGTATGTGGCTGCTTCAGACAGTTCTTCGAAGAGCTGTCAGATGCTAAGGTCCGAGCAAAACTCCCAAAATCGTCGATCCATGATCTGTGTTCCGTTGTCGATGACAAGTTCGTATGGTATTCTGTACCTACAAATGATGTTTTTCCAAACAAATTTTTGAACTTGTTCAGTCACGATTGAGGATAAGGGTTCGACCTCTATCTATTTGGTGAAGTAGTCGATTGCCATGACTACATACTTGATTTGCCCCGATGCTTAGGGGAATGGGCTTAGGAGGTCGATCCCCCATTTGTGAAACAACCAGCTAGTGTCTGAGCTGTGCACAGGATGTAGTTGTGGGACTTCAGAGAATCTTTTGCACTTGTCACACTTTTTGACGTCGAGACTACAATCTACTTTCATTGTTGGCCAGAAGTAGCCGGCCCAGAGAATTTTGGTGGCCATGGACCTTCCTCTAATGTGGCTGCCGTAATGAACTTCTGCCATTATTTATTTAAATTTCAAATATGGTAAGTAAAACCTTCTAGCATGGATATGTCAATTACGATCAACTCCTTATTTAGATAAGGACATTAAAAGAAAGTTTAAATGGTTTTTGGGAAAGTCCTTGGATATTCCAAACTTTCTTCCTGATTCAAACACACACACACGTGTGTGCGGAGGCGTGGCTAATAGAAAAGGAAAGGGTTCCTTAATGACACAATCATCCCTAATTCCAAATAATTGAAATTATAATAATTTGCTGCCTTTTATTTGTTTCATTCAAAATAGAATTAATGAATCATAAATGAGACTTCTCTTATTAAGAGAGAGAGAGAGCATTGAAATGAAAATAGAGAAAAGAATAGCCACACACGGGTGAGAAAGAAAGTCTACGAGCCGAACCTTGTTTGGTGTGATTGGTTATAAAAAAAAAGGTGTTTTTCTTGACGTTATGAGGATTCCTAGTGTGGATCATCATCGGAGGGTGTGCACGTGTGTGTTTAGTCAAAGGATCAGACGACTTCCATCTCATAGTCTATAAGGTATAGTCTCTAAACTCACTTGATCAAATTCTAAATCATATCAACGGGATCACTATATGTTTTTGGGATAGTTTTTTTTGTTTTTATTTCTGCTGCACTTTCCTTGTTTCCCTTCAGTGGTACGAGAGCCACCTTGATCATGGTTTAGAAGTCCTATACTATTGTGGTGATATCAAATAGCTCATGTCTATATTGATGTTGTGATCTCATAGATTTAAATTTTTTCAAGGTTAACTTTTTTTAGGTTTCAGATGCGGCATTGCAAGAGTTGCGGTCAATTTAATATTTTAAATTTAATGGGCCAAATTAATGTTTTTATTTGTCAATGAAATCTTCTTCAAAAAATAGAAATTATAAATAAATCATTATTATGATTATTTTATTAATTTCAACACGGAAAATTGTTTATGAAACTTTTTTTTTGTATTATTCGAAAAAATAATTTGTTCTAGAATAATATTTAAATATCCATAAAACATAACATAATTAATATGATAGAATGATAACTATATATGTTTTATTAATATTATTTCTTAATCAATAGCAACTATTAATATAGCATATTATGATGATTTTTATGTGTTGGTCTAACGTTTTCAACATTGGTCTTAATCTCAGTTTTGATGATAACAAATATAGAACTAATAATTTCATGGAGAGTTATTTTCAGGTTCCATATCAGTTAGCGCACGACGTCCCCGATCGAAAAAATCAAAGAAATCGGCAAGGACGTTCGTCGACGCTCGGAATTCTTCGAGAAGTTAAAATTTAGGTCTAGGGTGTCTAGCTTTTGTTGTAACTCCTCATAATGATGCATAAGAATCCAAAAATCAAACCCAAATCCCAAAATATAAAAAACTGGCAAATTAGAAAATGACTCTAAAATTCATTAAGCTTAGGGAGCTCATTGGAGGGCTATATAACCTAGATATTTTATTGACACAAAAAATGATGGTAATTATTCCTTAGGTAAAAACTAGATAACGATATATTTTTAAAGATTTTTTGAAAGACTTTAGCCTACCCATACTTGACCTGAAAGATTAGAAAATTTTTGTTTTTCAGAAATTTGTACTAGCCCCCAAAAGTTAGATTTTGATTCTTAAGGATATTAATTTTTTAGATATTTTTATTAAATCCAAATGGGGGGTAATCCTTATATAACATTTACGTTTTAAAGTTATAACATTTCGGAAGACGAGATACTTCCGGGTGTGGAAGTGTCTTCGGTTTGAGAGTGGAGACTTTTCGGTGTAAAGTCCTCTTTGTAAGGGAAACGATATAATCTAGTAAAACTAGTTTGGAAATCCTAAGCGTGGTGCTTAGGTAGTCGAGTAGGCATTGGAGCCGAACCACTATAAACAATTTTATTAGCATTGTTCTCTTTGTGTATCGCATTATTTATCTTCATTACTCGCTTCCGTATTTAGTTGATAAATTGCAATTTGCCTAAGTAATTTAAGAAAATATTTAAAATTGAATTTAGGCAAATAGATTTAGTTAACACACTGTTCACCCCCTCCCCCCTTCCCCCCCCCCCTTCTAGTGAGGCCATTTCACCAACATTATGGAATATATATATATATATATAGTAGTATCATTTTTGGTTGGAAAGAAAATTAAGAAAATACATTTGGACTGGACTAGAACTGCTGGGTCCGATCGGATTAGACCCAGTAGCGCCCCATCATTCATCCCGAACCAAACCGCACGACCCCATATAGGGGGCTCTGCCCCACTACACCCCTGAGCTAGACCCAAGTCAAACTAAATGGCTCTGTCCCACCTGGTCGCATAAGGATATCCACATCATACCTTATCAGAATATATATGTCTGCCATCTCCGGGATCGACCTCGACCCATTCTAAGCAACCTCACCACAAGATTTCCGAGCGACATCACCATCCTAACCTGTAATAAATATAGACACGGCGCACCTCAAGCAACCCTAAGTTCCAATCTCACATTACCTCCACCTTGGAGTCCCACTGACTTGAGCGTCGAAGTGTCTTTTGCAACCACCCCCTTAGCGTCGAACCATACACGGAGAGACACCGAACTAGACCGGAAGGCCCCAACTCATAGGAAAAAACATTTGGCGCCCACAATGGGACCGAGTAAAACTTACCTCTCCCACAAAGATTGGAACCCGGAGCCAAGCGATCGCCGCCGCATACGAACGGCAATGACCCAATGGCGATGATCGATCGTGGCCTGGTGATGATGAAACAACGAGGAGCGATGCTCCAGTACCAACCCACCTTCCCCCTAAAGAGCCCTGGCAGCGGGTAGACGAGTTAGAAGCGCAAAGCCAACAACTGGCAGCCCAAGTTGAAATACTAGCGCGATCTCAGGGACAGCCACCAGCGGACTACGAGCGTTGCCGCTCAGAGCATGGGGAGACCAACCACGTAGAAAGAAGAAGGCCAATCTCTGTCCTTCGAGACGAGGTCTCTAGCACCCCTGGCCGGTAAAGGGTGAACGTCCAAAGGCCCAATAAATTGGAGCTACCTCCCATCTTGACGCAGGACCCTTCGCCAAACACATCATGGCAACCCCCCCCCCCCCCCCCCCCCCACCACCACCACCACCACCACCAAGAACTGAGCTACTTACTACCCTAACACCTTACAATGGAACAGGCGACCCCACGCTACACCTAATGGCATTCCAAACCATGATGCTTTATCATGGAGAAATCGATTCCACACTTTGTAGAGCCTTCCCAACCTTCCTGGGGAAAACTGCCTTATTATGGTTCGCCTCCCTCCCGCCAGGATCGATTCACTCTTTCAATGACCTTTCTCGAGTCTTCCTCAGTCGGTTCACCACTCGCGAGTGTATCACAAGAGAAGAGTTGCCCTCCACTATGTTAGGCAGGGGTAGCATGAGCCCCTGAGAGAGAACCTGAACAGGCTTCAAGCCACAGAGACCGAAATTCCCAATCTCGACCCACAGAACGAGCTCTTCTGCATCCAACACGGGCAAAAACCTGGGCCTTTCGCCGACCAGATCGCCTTGACCAAGCCTAAAGACATGGCCAAATTCTAGGAAAAAGCTAAAAGTTTCATAAAAATAGAAGAACTCCGAGAAGTTTGGCTTGTGTGTAACTTTTAGAGTTCCGTAGGTTTGAGGTAGAGGCACTCTCATTGTGGAGAGATAAGCCCTTGGTTAACCCTCATTTGTAGGAAAAGAAAAGTTAATATAAGTAGTTGTGAAATCCTTGGTGGTGAACCAAGGTAGTGGAGTAGGGAAGGTTCCCGAACCACTCTAAATATCTTGTTAGCTTTGCATCATTGATATTTTGAATTACTTAGTTCATCACTTGTTCTCATTCTCATTATCAAGCATAATCATATCAAATATTCATCATAACTTAGAAACCTAGAGTGGAATTTGATTTAGTTGTGATCAAACTAGAATTGAAGTCAATCACCATAGACACACACTATTCACCCCCTCTAGTGTGCCTTAGCACCTTTCAGACCACAGCCGACACGAGCGGGATAACGGCAGGGGACTGAGGTCACCACCTCGCCCAAGTGCCTGTTTCTAAAGGTACACCCTCCTCAACACCAAGAAGGAAACCATCCTCCGAGACATCTACCACCTGAAGCCTATCAAGTACCCCGCTAATGCAGGGAAGCAAAAGTTGTCGCCCAACGCCGACATGAACAAGAAGTGTGCATACCATGACACATATAGACACACCACTACGGAGTGTGTAATGCTTGGAGACCAGCTTTAAGATTTAGTCTGTGCGGGACACCTTGATAAATATCTTCATCATAGGAAAGAAAGAGGTCAAAGCAGGAACCGCGATCCTTGACGACGAAGCCGAACACCCCTGAGGTCCCAATGGGAGCGCAGCCAAGCAAATGAGCCCCGAGGGGTTATCGATTACATCGCCGACGGATTTGCAGGAGGAGGAGAGTTGAGCTCGGCCAGGAAAAGATCCCTTCAGGCGATCATGGCAGTCAACAACGTTGCTCACCAGCGCCGACCTACCCCCAAAATCCTGGTAATATCATTATATGAACTCGACTTTCAAGAAACTGATCAGAACCTACACGATCCGATCGTATTTTCTGTGATTGTAGGAAAATTCATCGTTAAAAAGGTTCTTGTCGAACAAGGGAGCTAAACCGACATCCTTTTCTACTCTACATTTGAGAAAATGCAACTAACAGAAGCCTTGCTCACACCGTGCAAATGAGACCTGGTAGGCTTCTCATGAGAGAGGGTTGATGTCCGCGGAGCCATGTGGCTGAGGACGATATTCAACTCGCAGCCAAAAGCAAAGATAATCGATGTACAGTATCTTGTCAACAACTTTCCCAACCCATATTATATGATCTTAGGACGGTCGTCCTTAAATACTCTGGGCTTGTCGTATCTACTCCTCATCTAGCGGTAAAATTTCCTATGTCAGAGACAAAGGTATGAGTGTTTGCATGCCGATATGAAGGAAGCCCGATGGTGCTACAATGAATGCCTCAAACCAAAGGTGGCCGAACCAAGGAATGCGCTCATCGGCCCGCAAATATTTCCCAGGGACAAGAATGACAATATATGTCGCTAAGGAAACTTCTGTTAAGCACAGTTGAATAGGAAGTTGCAACTGCTACTTGTTACAAAGTAAAAAAGCAAAACAAAAATCACACACAAACACAAAAGGTTTGTTCACGCAGTTCAGTGACAAAACCTGTCACCTAATCTGCGGGGCACTCACCGGACAGATGTCCAATCCACTCTTTATAAATACAATATTAGTCCTCAGGATTTCACACCCGAAATTCGACTACCAGTACTACAGTAAATTGAAAATAACAAAAATCTATTTGCTATTACAAGTACATACCAACTTGCCTCTCTATAACAGCCTAGCCACAGAGTTCCATCCTCCACATAGCCTTGTGTTGTAGCAAGTTATCAGCCCAAAACCATCTTCACTTGAAAATAAGAAAAGTAGATTGTTGTCGTTCTGCACTCAGTAGTCTCAACTCCTCTCAATAACTGGCAAAGCAGTGTTCGCACATGGAGAGGGTTGTAGATCAAATCTTTTTATTGAAATTTATATATGACATCTGAAAGATCTGAATCAATACTGTCATAACTATTTGTTTAATAAAATCATCAGTTTAACAACCAACAGTCATCGGTTCAAAACAAATAGTCAGCGCTTAACTCATAAAGATCATAAATATCCAAAGAGTAACGCCCGGAAATATTAAAGAGGTCCTCACCTCTAAAAGTTAATCGATGATTAAAAGAACTCAGAGACAACAAAGAGAGTCATCATTAATAATGTAGACCAAGAGTCATCATCTCTGCAAGAAACAAAAAGTCCTCCTTTTGCGTTGTATCCTTGTCATGAAATCCATAGATTGCTGGAGTAGTTGAAACTGTCTTCACACAGTTGAAACTGTCCTTAATATAGCAGAACTTCTCCTAGTTGTCTGAGAATTATCCTAGAGTACTTTTGCCAAATATTGTCAATCTCATAAACTGCCAACACTAACAATCTTTCCCTTTGGCTTATTTGACAAAAAAACATTCTCACAAAAATTGTCAGAGAAACTGATAACAGGAGATAATTTCACAAAGTCAAAATAACTATCAAGATAAAGATCAACAGTTTAAGACAATATCAGACATAGATAACTATCATCACAGTTTCACAACCATCCCCATAGTCAGAGCAAGAAAATATAATCAGTCAACCAATCAACAAACCGGACTCACTCAAACAAGATAAAGTGTCACACTTGAGAAGTTTTAAGGTATCATCCATTATGGTCAGTTGCAATCATCAAACTACCTTCAAACACCTCATTTATCTCCCCCTTTTTTTGGCCTAATAAACCAAAGGAGAGAAAGCAGTCACTCAGAGCAGTCAGGACTGGACGAATCAAATACCCTTCCAAAAGACAGAGATGTAGAACCTGCAGAACTAGTTGTGAAATATTTAATAATCTTCTTCTCAATAGAAATTACCTACAGGTGGAGCTGAGCCAATAACATTTGTGTTTTAAACAGGTCATCATGAATAGCTCTTTCGGTTGTAGATGAGGGAGCCGGATAGAGGTCCAAAGCTTTGGATGCAAGAGCTGAAGTTACAACAGCAACAGTTGGAACAGTGACTATTTCAAGACTTGCATCGGCAGTTTTAACTGCTTCAGAGACAGCTTCAACTGTGATTGTCTTAGTCGTAAGAACTGGAGAAAACAAATGAGGTCCAGTCTTTCCTGGAATTGAGTCAAGCTCTTTATCAGTAACAGCAAAATTAGTACCAAAATCTATTATTTTAGAAAAATCATTATGAAAAATAGAACCAGAAGGAATATTGACTTCATCTTTACCCTCCCCATCAGGAGATAATTCCTCCCCTTCGGGAACAGGAATTCGAGATAGGGATTTGGGGGGTTGAGATGTCATTCTCTACCATTTCTTCTTAAAGGACGGTCGGAAGCTCTTCTCCCTGATTTCTTTCTCAGATTTTGACCTTGAGAGGTAGAAGGTGGAGATATTTTATTAGGAGACGGAACTCGAACAGGTGTTTCTAATTTCTCAGGAGGATTTAAAAACACCATTTTCTTTTCCAAGGAAGCAGACATCTTTTTCACGAAACTTATCTTGCTAACACTACTAGAAAAATGGGCATCAGCAACGGCTGATGCCGTTGCTGAAGAGCATCAGCAACGGCCGCGCCATTGCAATAGAGCCGTGACAGAAAGTCGCGATGCTGATAACTTAGCAACGGATCAACAACGGCCGCTCGGGCCGTCGCTCAAACATTATCAGCAACGGCCGCTCGGGCTGTCACTAAAAATATTATCAGCAACGATTTTGCCACAGACCCGGAGCCGTTGCTGATAACATTAATAGCAACGGCCGCTGAGTCCGTAGCAACGCCGTTAGTAAAAGCCCGTCGCTAAGCCGTTGCTGTAGGTCATCAGCAACGGCTTTCGATACACTTTTAGCAACGGCTTTCCCACGGACGGCCGTGGGAAAGCCGTTGCTGATGATGTGTACCTGGAAACAGAAAAATTGAAAATTGAAAATTTCCATTGATACATTGATACATTATATGATACATAACTCACACACCCATACCCTCATACACACATTCATTCACACATCACAAACACACCAAGATATACATCAAAACAATTATATTTATATTGATAATTATCCACGATAGTATAAAAACAATTCAAATGCAAAATTGAAGTATCAATATCCAAACAAAATAAGTTAAACAAGTTCAATATCTCAGTAACAAGTTCAATATCCAAACAAAAAATCTCACGATCACGATGGAGGATGGTCTGGATCATATGGCGGGGTCTGGAGTGCTTGAGTGTACACCGGCGTGGACTGACTCGAGGACGATGGATTAGATGATGCCGAAGAGATGCCTGCTTCGGGATGACCTGACATGTTGCGTAGCATAGATTGTATATCCGCCATCATCTGACTCTGGCGCTCCATCATCTCAGTCTGACGCGCGACTGTGTCCTCTAGAGTCCTTATTCTGCTACTATGATCATGACTGGATCTAGAGGTGGACGGCCGCTCACCAGCGACCGGAGGGGTCGGTGCCCCAAGTGGCCCTAGTACGGCTCGCGCACGACCACTATCTGCGAAGCCATATACGCGGCCATGGTCCCAGCCACCTGCGGCCTCGACCCACGATGCTGCGTCAAAGTCCTCGGGGGTACCCCCGCGCTGCACCACCGTCTGGCTGTAGGTCTCCTACTCGAGTTTGATTTTTTGTTTAATATTTATCATAAAACTTAAATTATAAATATATAATGAATAATTTAAACAAATATATAATTACCATAATGTATGCAGCGCGGTTGTGGATGTACTCCCCCGTCCCATGTGCTCGACGGTGAGTCCGCTCAAACACCGCCATCGGGGAGGGTCGCTGGACAGTCCCGTCATCCGACACCGTCGTCTACATTTACAAAACAAATACATTAATTAGTACACATAGTAACAAATAAAATATATAATTAAAAGATATACTTACCATACGGTTCGCGTGCACTGCAAACGGAATCGCCAAGTCGCCGAGTCGGGGAATGGGGGAATGCGGGACAGCGGGAGATCGGATGGGGGAGTCGGCTGAGGGAGATGGGGAGGATTAGGGTTAGAGTTTAGGGTTATATATATATATATATATATATATATATATATATATATATAAAAGGGTAAATGGGTATGTGAATAATGGATTTCGGATTTGAATTAAATATTTGATATATAATTTAATTATTACCGGTTTCGGTTACCGGTTAACCGTAGATAATCGGTAACCGAAACCGAAATATATAATCGGTTTCGGTTATCGGTTAACCGCAGCCCGGTAACCGAAACCGAACCGATTTTAATCGGTTTTTTATTTTACTAACCGAAACCAAAATCGAACCGCAAATCCACTATCTGAAATAGGATTTTGCGGTTCGGTTAACCGGTTTCAATTGCCATCCCTAAAAGCTTAGTCTGCTCTGCCGCCTTCTCAAAACCTTCCATATACATGGCAAGAGTGCTATCTCGGAGGCATTTCACCTCTTCCTCGAGGGACTCCCTGGCCAAGTTGCACCTCACAGCCACGGCCCTAGCCTCCTCAGTCTCGGCCTTCAAACGAGACTTTTTCGCCACCGCCACGGAGAGGTCCAAGTAGACCATCTCCAGTCAGCCCTGGCATTGCCTTCCATCTCTGCTATATGGGTGGTGCACTCAAAAATAGCCAATCTCAAACGGGCGATCTCTTCGACCTTCACCACCAAAGCTCTCTCCATTTCAATCATCTTAATTCTGAAGGTTTCAAGCTCTTGAGACAGCGCTTCGCACTCTCTTCGTGAAGACTCCTTCAACTTGCCTAGCAAAAGCTGGATGTCTTCCCAAGGATCTATCCCCTCAGGAAAAACCAATTGGTTACTGGAGCAAATACGCATCACCGAACCTGGCTGACGAACCCCTATTGATCTGTTGGCCACCACCACCACCTCTGGAAGATGGGACCTATTCCCCCGAGGACTGACGTTCGCTTCGGCAAGAAGATTCCCCTCTAAATGCCTAGCCCTTCTCCAACGCTCCACCAGTGAGCCAAGGAGGACTAGAGAGTCCGAAGAAGTTGATGAGCCGACTGCCTCCACTCTCGCTCCTGAAACCCTCGGCTTCAGAGACTGTGAAGCCCTCATAGGTCTCAACAACTCATCCACCAATGGGTTCTTCCCCCTGTCTCCTACAGGTCTCTCCTGTTGGTGGAATGGCCTCACTAGAAGGGGATGAATAGTGTGTTAACTAGACTTAAGTCTAATTTCAGTTTTAAACGTTTCTTGATGAGTTAGGCAAATTACTATTTAATAGCAAACGAAAGCAAGATAAACAATAAGAAATTCAATACACAAAGTAAATAATGCTAACACAATGAGATTTATAGTGGTTCGGCTTCAATGCCTACTCCACTACCTAAGCACTCCGCTTAGGATTTTCAAACTTAGTTTTACTAGATTAAATCATTTCTCGTACAATGAGGACATTTTACATGAAGAGTCTCCGCCCTCAACCTAAGGCACTTCTACACCCGGAAGTCTCTGCCTTCTTACCGAGAGCACTCTTCCACCTCAACCTTAAGGGACAACAATCACTAGTCCTAGCAAACTAAGTATACCAGTGGATTTAAGCCTCAAACACAAAGGCTACCACTCAACTCAATTAACCTAGCAACCTAGGTTTACACAACTTGTAATTTAACAAATAAACCACAAAATAAACAAGTAATAGAGAGAAAATAATAAACAATACAAAATTAGCTCTCAAACAATGAATCCTATCTCCTCTTGATGTCTTGATGATGAATCAATTGAAGCTTGAAGGCAAACTCAAGAATGAAGGTTCAAGGCTAGGGTTTTTGCAAAGAATGGCTCAATGAAGGCTTAGATGGATCAATGGATGTCTCAATAGGCTCAACAACTAGTGAGGAAGGCTCTTATGGCTTGTATTTATAAGCCATGAAGACAGAGGCAAAACAAGCATTGCAATGGGCATTTTTATGCCCGTTGACGCCACCCGGTTAGTCACCGATCGATCACCCGCTGATGGTTGGTCGATCGATCATCGACCGGAAGCCCTTCTGTGGCTTTAGAACCACCGCAAAGTACTAGTACTTTGTGTTAAAAAGTAATATGAATAATTATCTTCCTAAAACCATGTGATCCTTGCATCTATGGAAGCAGCAACATCCATACCAGCACAGCCACCCTCCACGATTCCACGTTCTCAATAAGCATTCGTCTGCTACAACAATACCATGGACGCTCGTCCATAGTGCCATGCATATGAGCACAGTCACTCTCCACGATTCTACGTTCTCAAATGATTTTTATTCTTTGTACAAATCAATTTTGTTTTGCTTTCATTCTAGAACATTCTCAATGTATATTTATATGCACACGTATACTGATAACAGTGACATGCTTCAGTAGCATTACTTCATTTCCATTACTCCTCCGTGTATGCTCTAATATAGTATCAAAGTCAATTCTGTGGTTGATATTGTGCCACCTGCAGATCCAGTCCTGCAAAACTCCATGCTCTAGATGTCCAATCCTGGGCGTAAGGGGGTGTGTTAAGGTCCCACATTAGTTAAAAATATGACCAAAGTAGCCTTTAAATAGTTTGGGCAATTCTTTCCCCATGAGCTAGCTTTTCGGATGAGTTAGGCCCGTTAATTTCTTAACATGGTATCAACACTGTCGAACGTCGCCACCAACATATCCTAGAAACAGCCACCACTCTACTTCAGCATGCTTCAGCTCCATTAAACCTTTGGCCCTTTGCTTGTGCTACTGCAATGTTCCTAATCAACAGATTACCCACCCCAGTGTCTCTCTATTCAATAAATTGTTTAATCAGCAACCCAACTACACCTCATTAAAAATGTTTGGATGCCTCTGTTACCCTTGGCTCAAGCCATACTCCGGCAACAAATTAGAACCGAAATCCAAACCATGTGTATTTTTGGGCTACTCAACCAAATACCACTCTTACCAATGCTTTGATATCTCCACATCCAAATTATATCTATCAAGACATGTAGTCTTCAATGAAGACACGTTTCCTTTTCAACAATTCCAACACTCTGTTCCAAGAGTCCATCCTAATAACACAAATTAGTTTGACATCATTCCCTCAAATCTTCCACCACTTGACTTACATTCTCCGGACATCCAAACACATCAAGTCCACGAAATTTCTCATGTTCCCTACAACAACTCCAATGTTCCTTCAACCACCACCTCGACTACAGTGACTGAACCTCCATATCCAGAACCCCTCATACAACCCACAATCTCTCCCTCTTCATACAACCTGCAACCAACTCAGAGGATGGTCACCCGTTCCTAGAACAACATTTTTAAACCCAAGCAACATTTTGATTATTATGCCTTCACAGCTACAACATCTATTCCTAGCACCTTTCGGCAAGCTGTTAAGCACAAGGAATGGCGCGAGGCTATGTTACATGAAATTGATGCACTCAAAAGGAACAACACCTGGACACTGGTACCTGCCAATCCTTCTCAGAACATAGTGGGCTATAAGTGGATTTTCAAAGTTAAAACACTTCCTGATGGTAGCTTAGACAGATTCAAAGGAAGATTGGTTGCCAAAGGTTTTCACCAACGTCCAGGCATTGACTTCACATCAACCTACAGTTCAATCATCAAACCGACAACCATTCGAGTACTTCTAACTCTAGTAGTATTGAATAAATGGAATCTACAACAACTCGATGTTAATAATGTCTTCTTGCATGGTCAACTTGAAGACGACGTCTATATGTCACGACCACCTGGATTCATAGACAAAAGACCTTCTGACACATGTGTGCAAGTTGAACAATGTGATATATGGATTAAAACAGGCTCCAAGAGCCTAGTTTAATAAATTCAAGAGTTACATTATGTCAATTGGCTTCTGTGAATCCGCATCCGACAGCTCCTTATTCATATTGAAAAGTTTCTCATACACAATATTTCTTCTTTTGTATGTCGACGACATCAAATTGACAGGTAACTCAGATTCAAAAATTAAGGAGCTTTATCATGCTTTATCTACAAAATTTTCACCGAAAGACCTACCGCCTTTAACCTACTTCCTTGGATTGAAGTTAACAGAACTTCCAAAGGCATTATTTTGACTCAGATGAAGTATATCAATGACATTCTAAATAGGTTTCAGATGAGTGATGCCAAAGAGACAAAAACACCTTTAACATCTTCAACAGTCCTGAAGATAGATGACGGACACCTTCAATAGATGCAAAATAATTTCGGAGAGCTATTGGTGCTCTTCAATACTTAAATTTCACAAGGCCGGACTTATTCTTTGCTGTTAACAAACGCTCTCAATTCATGCACTCTCCTACATATACTCGCTTGCAAGCGCACGTTGAGGTATCTCAAGAGCACAACATCATTTGGTCTCAAAATTGAACCAAAGAGACATTTAACACTGGAGGTCTTCTTTGACTCCGATTGGGGAGGAAATACGGACGATCGCTGCTCAACTGGAGCCTATAGTACCTTCCTTGGTGATACTCCTATCAGCTGGTCTTCCAAGAAACAAAGAACGGTAGCCCGATCCTCAACTGAAGCTGAATACAAAGCTTTAGCTGATACTGCAACTGAAGCAAGTTGGATAAAAAATCTTCTTCAAGAAATTGGCATCTTACTCATCAAGAATCTAGTGATATACTGCGACAATCTCGGGGCTACATTTCTAGCAAATAATCCAGCCTTTCAGAGTCCCATAAAACATCTAGCGATCGACTACCATTTCGACCGAGAGCAAGTACGTGACAATAAACTTTCCATACATTATATTCCTTGCCAAAATCAGCTTGCAGACTCCTTGACAAAGATGCAGTTGCATCTTCATCTTTGTTTCTTACTCATCGACTCAAGATAGGGGTTGTCGATGCAACACCTATCTTGCAAGGGTGTATAGAAGCAGCAACATGCATACCAGCACAACCACTCTCCACGATTCCACGTTATCAATTAGCACTCATCTACTGCAACAATACCATAGACGCAAATCCAGTGCCATGCATACCAGCACAGCCACTCCACGATTCCATGTTCTCAAATGATTTTTATTCTCTGTACAAATCAATTCTGTTTTGTTTTCATTCTAAAATATTCTCAATGTATATTTATATACACACCTATACTAATAACAATGACATGCTTTAGTGGCATTACTTCATTTCCATTACTCCTCCGTGTATGCTCTAATAGCATCCAACGAGAAAATGATCAAATTCAACTACTCGTTCAAGACTGCTCCACAAAAATAAATTATTTATTCATAAATCCAAAGAAAAAATGTTCGTTTCAGCTGCACCCCTAGAGCGCGCTATCATATAACAAAATCTATGCAAACCCCCTAAACTTAAAAAAAATAAGATGCTTTCCAAAACATGGTTATGCAAAAAAATAAACATGATTGAAAAGTTGTTGCAATTCTCAATCAGCTCTTTTGTGCCTCGATTTTTTATTCCGAGTCTCAAGTTGTTGTATCTTGACACAAGTAGATACAAATGACCACAATGGATTTTACCAAAAAGAATTGACCTGCTCTATAAAACACACCTATAATAAATTCATCAAACAAACCACTAAATGGTTATAAGGCACACATTCTGCTGTCTCCATGCTGGCTATTACATTGCATACAATTTGGCATTACAAATGTTACTTTGACACAAATTGTATATTACAGGCATATAAAAACTAATACAAAACAGCAAAAGCAAATTCACTTAATTTTAGATCAAACTACCACGCACTTAATTGAGATTAAACTACCACAAGTTTCTCCACAATCAGCAATCGTCACTGGCCGTTGATCCTGCATTACTGTTAGCTTTGTTCATTCTGCATTGTAATTCTACCAAGAAATCCACCTAGAAACATGAGAAAACAAAGAATAAGGATTGGAAGAAAAATAAAATAATATGATAGCAAATGCAAAAGAATCATGTGAACAGCCACCGGTTGCGGAAGTTTAGAGTGGACCCAAGATGAACCACTAGCTCCTGAGTATATCACTGGCCTTGCTGTAACAAATGAAGACAAATTAACAGAAAAAATACACATTCAACAACAAATGATGATTATGAAATTATAATTGGGTAACATAACCAATACAGTTTAGAGGTGGCCGGCTCGGGCACGGCCCATTACACATTGGGCCGTGCTTACCACAGCCTAGTGTTGGTAAGGCCCAGCCCGGCCTCCGCCCACCCTTTCGGGCTCGGGTCGAGCCCGGTGCAAGGCCTAGCTTGGCACCGGCAAATACTGTGGCGCCAGGCCTAACTTAGCACTAGGACAGCGTCAGGCCTAGCCTGGCACTAGGTCGGCACTAGGCCTAGCCTGGCACTAGGTCGGCGCTAGGCCTAGCGCCCTAGCCTGGTGCCAGCTCTGGCACAGGCCGACACTGGCGCAGGCCTAGGCCGTGCCGAGCTCGGCACGCACGCGAGCCATACCGAGCACGACCCACGTGCCCCAAGGGATGAGCCCAACCCGTCCCTTGGGAATGGGCGTGCCATGCTTGCCCTGGCCTGGCGGCCTGAAAAATGGTCAAGAGCCCGGCTCAGGCTGGATCCGTGCCACCCATGGGCAGGCCCAGCCCATTGCCACCTCTAATACAGTTGAGCATTAATCAATTTCTCCACATATGCATCAACTTATTAATATAATGAATGAAATCTACTTAACATAGGTAATCAAGAATGTACATGTATCAAAATTTCCTAGCCATAACATTTGTTTTCATCAACTGTGATAGTCAATTTAGTCCCATAGGAGAAATAGGCAAGTCAAATTGACTTGTAATAGCTTGATGGATGTACTACTATTAATTTGCACTCCAACATTTTGAAACATGTCATTCAAAGTTAATGGATGAATTATCTCATCAAGTAAAAATGTGGTAATTGGTATTAGATAGGACTTACTACTAGATGGGTGCTCGTCAGTGGTGGACGCGGAAATTTAATTGAGGATCCAATTTAGAATATAAAATATCTAATAAAAATTATTTTAATCGTTCAACTTCAAATTTTTAATTAAAATCATAACTTATAACTAAAACAAATTTCTTTGTTTATTTTCATATGTTAAAAATACTCTTGAACTCTTTAAAAGAGGATTTTTTTCATTTCAATTATCCAAAGCAGGCTCTACGGCAATGCGAGCGTCGCCTTGCCTACCTCAAGGAGAGGACGACCAACTTTATGAAGCATACTATGTGAAAACTAAGAAACTAATACGAATTTGACAAAAATAATTGGTCTTTAATGCATTAGTATTACTTGATATTACATCAAAAGTAAAAACTAACTTAACTACATAATTCATGTTGCAAAAATAAATCTTATTCATTATAAAAATGTATTGTATAATTAATATAGATGATTAATAAAATTCATTATTTTTCATATTTGAATTCTCAATTAAAATAAAATTCACAATCATCAATGAAGTACAAGATATTTATTTATTATTTTGGGAAAAGGCTTAAAGTGGTCCCTCAACTATGGCGGATTATTCACTTTGGTCCCAGAACTTATTTTCAGCTGACATGGGTACCTAAAAATTTTTCTCTTCCCACTTTGGTCCCTGGCCCACACTCTGCCGTTAAAAAATGTCTACGTGGCTAACGTTCCCACGACGTGGCATGTGGTTTTAGTTGACTTTGCTTTCGTGGCTAACTTTATAATTTATAAATTAAAACGGAGTCCACTTTTTTTCTCTCTCCCTCCCACAGCTGCCACCTTCTTCTTCCCTCCTCCCTCCGCCTCCTCCTCTGCCACCGTCGCCTCCTCCTCCTTGCCTCCGCTCGACGCCGCCTCCTCATCCTCCCTGCCCCCTCCTTGCCTTCACCTCCTCCTTCGGTTTCAATGGCTTTAGAGGCGTGCTTTACGCACTTAAGAATGCCAGCTCGCTGCTCCTCGTGATCTTACTGTGGGGATCAGTCCATTGCTGTCCCGAATTGGCGGTCGTTGACAAGCCCACCTCGGCGTTCTTCACCTCGGAGCAAAAGCTGAGCCTAGGAGACCACTGGCTGATCTACGAAGGAGAGGAGGCCGCCAACCCACGGTTCACAGTTAAGAAGCACGTAAACTTCATCAGCTCGAGATCGCTGGCGCACGTAACGCCGTGTTCCTCGACCACCAAGTCTCGCCTCGCCTACGAGGTGTAGGGCTCCTACTCGGTGTTGTGCCATGTACGACGACCAGCGGCGACAACTGGCGCAAATCAAGCCAAAGCAGACGGTTGTAGGCGTCGCCTTCGGCAACGACGTCTTCCATCTCATCGTCGAGCTGAGGTTCGACTCGGCCTTCGCCATGGGCATCATGATACTTCTCGATGTTGTACGAAATTATAGAGGAAGAGAAAGGGAGATGGGAAAAACTTTCATGACAATAGAGGTGAAATGAGACCAAAGAAAAGATTTTTTAAAGCTTCCTCTGGCAATCTGCAGAAAGTCAAATATTTATAGAGAATTTTTAATCATTTCATCTTCACCGATGATGGATTTTTCCCCTTCCCTTCCTTTCTCTTGTGAAACTATGCACTATCAAAGAGTTTGCATTATGTTTCGATCAAATTTCACACGGAATTGAAGTGATTTTAACGACGAGCCCACCTCGGCTTTCTTCACCTCTGGGCAGCGAGCTGGCGTTCTTCAGCGCGTAAAGCACGCCCCTGAAGCCATTGAAACCGAAGGAGGAGGCGACAGCGGAGCGGAGGCAAGGAGGAGGAGGAGGCGTCGAGCGGAGGCGAGGAGGAGGCGACGGCGGTGGCGGAGGAGGGAAGAGGAGGCGGCGGCAGGGCGGAGGGAGGAGGGAAGAAGAAGGTGGCAGCTATGGGAGGAAGAGAGAGAAAAAGTAGACCCATTTTAATTTATAAATTATAAAGTTAGCCACGTAAGCAAAGTCAACTAAAGCGGAATGCCACATCGTGGGAACGTTAGCCACGTAGATATTTTTTAACGGCGGGGTGTGGGCCAGGGACCAAAGTGGGGACAAAAAAATCTTTAGGTACCCATGTGAGCTAAAAAAAAGTTCTAGGACCAAAGTGAATAATCCGCCATAGTTGAGGGACCATTTTAGACCTTTTCTCTATTATTTTCTAAAATTTTCCTTGAGTACTTGATGAGCAAACTAATTATTCAATCGTATGTTGAATAACTCATCTATATAAGTTCACACAACTCAATAATATGAGCATGAATGACAATATACAAAGATGTATTAGGAATGAAACCAACATGAGAGCTTTAGAGGTAAAAAATTTAATAGAGAAAATTTTGGACTTAATTAATGAAGAAATAATAGAGAAGAATTTGAAGAAAAAAAATTTAAAAAAGAATCGGCTTTATAATCAGCCATTACGAAAAAAATAAATAATACATATAAAAACCTAGAGATGGGATTTGAACTACTTAAAGATTGTTTTTCCACAGTTTAATCCCACATCAAAAGATGACGGTAAATTGTGTTGGTTGAGAAGGCTCATGGGACTACTACTATCAACTTGCTTGGGCTTAAGTATTTTGAGTCATGTGGTTGGTTAATAAATCATACTCACTCATTCACAAGATACATCAATAGCTGGAGCCTTATTCACATGGAATATATGCTTGTAGCTTACCAGATACATCAGAAGATGGATCCTCCAGTAGATGCACAGCAGCTGCCCAACCTGCACATGATAAGCAAAATATGGACACTTGCTTTAGCCAATTCCGCATATACAGCACATAGACAAACAAAGAATATAATAACATCAAAATAATTAAACTAGACCAGTAAAGATGCAGCAGAGTGCAGCAAGCAAGGGTATTGATAGCAGCACTTCTGAATATATTAACCAAAATGATGTAGAATTTGTTAATTTCAGGGGTTGATTTTGATTTTAAAGCACAAGATCCAATAGTGTTCAAGCAATTACAAAACAACATGCATCAGTGGCCAAAGAATAGCTTGGTGATCAGAATAGTTAGTGTTAGAAAGTATAAAAATATTAAACCTCATAAGTCCCTTGAAGTAGCATAATTATTAGCTGGTGAAAATATATAGCAAAGCCAACTTGTCATACATCCATGTTGACCCGCAGGCCGCAGCATAAAGGACATTAAATCAATCAGTTCATAACTGATGTGAATAAGAAAAATTTGCTGCTAAAAATTATGGAAAATCAGTTACAGCTTGTTTCTTCAGCAATTTGCTAGAGAGAAAACAAGTAGAAATTGAGAATGTAAAATAGTAAAAGAAGAAGATGAGGTATAAATAGGACAGGAGGGAAATAAGCATGTGGCTAAGAAGATTGTTTGATCTCTACATTCATCTTCTTCTCCAATAGATTCAACTATCTTAAGATTAATTATGTCTTAAGATTAATTATGATGAAACCAAGGTTTAAAATCTCATATAGATTGACCAATATCAGTACATACCGATATCGTACTGTACTGACATGGTACAAGTAGAATTTTTCCTCATTTTAGACTTGAAACAATTCAAAATGAATAATTCATTGAAATGATTAAAAACATGTACAATTCACTAATAAAGCATAAAAACATCTCAAATTAAAGTATCACACTTGAAGTTAGAACAGAGAATACAAATTTAGACCTAAGAGGCTGAAGAGTGGCGTCCATCAAAATAGACAGCACCTCAGCAGGCTCAAGAATGGCATCCATCAAAGTAGGCAGCACCCCAACGGGCACAACACTATTGAGGTCCATTCCATAAGTCTCCAAAGCTCACATTTGAAATTTATCCCATGTCATGATATTGTTTTGGTATATGAAATACCACATGGACATTAAACTTTCTTTAGCATCATTCCATTGACTAGTCCCAGAATCAGTGGACTTTGCTCCATTATCCATAGTGCATAAGATTCAATGGATTAGGAGCTACTATGAGTATTGAATTCAACCTCCTGAAGGCTACTCATCAAGTCATGATGCTAGTTGTGCATTGTCGTTGGTGCTTTTCTTTGCCTTTCTTTTTGTATACTTTGGTTGTCTTGCCCATCTTGTTGGTGTAGTCTTCATCTTGTGTTCAATAGACGAAGCGTAGCTCATTGATCCAAAGATATGGAGGTGCTGGTATTGCTGGAACATAATGTTTCTCCTCCACCAACTGCATCACCACCATCTCCACCATCCTCTGTGCTTTGGATATTATGAACTGATGCCTCTTGTTCTTCTATGATTGCATCAAGAGGTTCTGTTGTGGCTGGTCTTTTGCTTTTGCCTTTTGTTGTTTTCTTCCATGAAGATGGTGCTAAGGTCGTCTAATTCTTCCTACTTGGTTGTGATTTGGATTGTGGTCTTGATGAGTCAGATTGGGCTATCAATTGAGAATGCGATCTTCTATATATTCTCACTCCCTTGTATCTTTTTGCTCTTCTGATTCAATTGCTTTAGATAAGAATCAGTGTCGAGATGGGTCGCCTGCTTCATCCAAAAGTGGTGCATCATTCTCCATTGCATGCCAGTAATCCATCACTGCATCATCCTCATTTTGGACAAAATCAACGTCAAACGGACTTATCACCAAATTATCCTCTTTGCCTTCAGCTTCAAAAATTCGCACTCAAAGTCGTAAATTGTAGTGGACATACACCAACTTTCTCCAAGCAAGCGTATGACAAACAATCACCGAACTTTATATAATTCAGTGAGAAGGTCAATCAATTCTTCTTACATCAATCAATTCCTTTTACATCCACTTGACGATGTAGTTTGTGAGAGGATTCCTATAGTAATATTCCAAATATTTGGAGCTTTAGAGCCAAATTACAATCGTCATTCAACTACATGTATAAAAATTAAATAAAATTTGAACCGAAGAATAACTTCAAAAAAGTGAAAAACAATGAAGCTTTTTTATACTTGGATCCATGGTGTGCCCAGAATGAAATCAATCGTTAAAGCTACCATATGAATCTCGAAAATGTCTTATTTCAGAAATAACATTAGAAGCTTCTGCCTTACTTGATGAGATATGCATATAACCTTACGAAAACAATATAGAAGTGACTCATCTATGGTACCATTAAAGCTTGTCAAAGCGCTAAGCGCACTCAAGGCGTAAAGGTCCTATATCGCCTGAGGCGCAAAGCACAAAAAAAGCGTGCGCCTGACCAAAGCAAGGCGCACCTTTTAAAAAATATTACCTATACTATTCTCAAACAATAAAAAATATTATATGCAATGTAAGAATTAGATTATATGCACCACTGCACCTATAACATCAACAATTCCAACGGAGAATTAAAACAACGCATATCATGAATCTAATTAAAGATTTTAAAGATTAAGAGTTTTTCACAACCCATCAAACTAGGTAATCCAAATCATACATGAAAAGCACCAAAGCTTTTAAGTTTTAACACAAAGTTTGTGACCCTCCTCGTCCCTACTCTTGGGTGAAATTGTTGCGTCTGGTTGAAATTGTTGCGCCTTGGCCAAGCCAAGGCGCAGGACTCAAATGGCGCCTCGCCTGGCACGCCTAGTCGCCCAGGCGAGCGCCTTTGACAACATATAATGATTCTACTATTATACGGGATATGGGATACCAATTGTGTGATGCTACTATTATACGGGATTTAAGTAGTAACCTAGACGGAAAAAAATAGTAACTTTAAGATAACCTAGAGTCACAATTTTCTCCATATCCACCATTTGCAATACCACATATAATGATTCTACAACGAGGATGATCTCAACGATACAATCCTAGAATGGTTAGTTCAAAATATGCTTCTCGGTTTCTTTCCAATGAGGAAGTCACTTCCTAGAGCCAACCTTCCTTTGTTAAAGAGATTTGAGTGCAATGAAGTTCATTGAAAATCTTCTCGATTTATGTCGTAGAATTTCACCTAGATACAAATTATAATTATCCATCGACTATAATTGATTAAATTTTTCTACCATCATTTTCATTAAAAAGAAACTTGTCGATGTCATAGAATCTTAGTAGTGAATTTCTTCATAAGAGAATGGACCCACTTGTGATTAAGTGGTTAGCTTTTCTTTACCGTTGCCTTCACCATTAGTAAATTTCCAATATCCTTCATCGTCAAATCTATGCAATGTGCTGCATATAGAATCCAAGAAATGTGAGGATAATCATCTTGAATGAGCTCACCTGCCCTTTTGGAGTTGACACCATTACCGGCGACGATTTAGACAATGTGTTGAGGACCGCTCTTCTCGATGATGTACTTCATCAACTTGCATATATAGATCGCATCATGGAAATGATCGAGGGCATCAAGAGATGTGTGGTACACTACCTTCCTATTGTAGTAATTGAAAAAGTTGATGATGCTCATTCAGGTCGACCCGATCCAACTATGAGACATCAACATGCAACTATACTGCTCCTATTGCCTTTTGAAACTCTTGATCTATTGTGAAATGACATCGCCCTTAGCATCAAGATATACACATGAAATTTTATAAGGAGTTGAAAGGGGGCTATCAGGGCCGACCGACCTTTTGAATAATAAATACCATGATTCAATACTAAGGGTTGTTTGCTATATTTGGTCGTAAGCGAGTAGGTGAAACTCATTGGGAGATCGTCCTCCCCAACTCCTACATTTTGCTCTTACTCTAAGAGTTATTAGTGCATATTTTCTTCAATGCTTCGAATGGAAATGCCATCGAATCAAGATCACCAACATCTGCTGAAGGCCTCTTATAGCCAGACTACCAGAGCGAGGAAGAGAAGATACCCTGAATGCCTCCTCGGCTCGAAGATGGCCTCATATTGCAACTTTGCCCAAGTCGAGGATTGGAATGGTCAAAGTAGTGCAAATGCGAATACTACGACTATGATTAATTGTCGTAGCAACCGATTATTAGTCAACGCTATTGGTGTAAACATTGTCGCTATCATACTCAAAATGAGACCTCGGATAATATTAACAATCTTGCTCAAATGTTACGTACTCTAAAGAAGCACGCATGAAGCTGCAAGCTCACGGTCCTTATCGACATCATCTCCACAACCTTGGGTATTGGTCGTAGTGGACATCCTCCATAACTCTTCGATCAAACTCCTATTGTCAACATCTTAAACTCAATGCTCTTGCTTGTTGCCAAGAAGCTCAAGTAGCTTTTGAACTTTGACTAACACGTTAGAGTATCCTCCGACCAAATACTACTTCAAACGGGTGATCCCTCCACCATGAGCAATGTAATCACAATGGATGCATTGATAGTGGTTTCTCTTCTCCAATCAATGATAGTGCTGTCATGAAAAGGGTTGTTTTGGCTTTTTGGTGCAATTTTGACAAAGCTTCAAGATGAAGATAAGAAAATGAGTGGTTAGAAAAGCTTGAGAGAAATTTAAGAGAATAAGAGAATTTTGACAGATTAGAGTTACAGAGTAAAGTAGGAAAGAGAATAAGAGGTTTGAGACCCCAACAATAACTAGATCTGTGGTCTGTAGTCAAGCTTATCAAAAGCGCACGCCTGGGCGCCTAGGGGCACCAGGCGAGGCGCACAAGAGGCCTAGCGCCTTCACCCAGGCGCACTCCTTGGCCGTGCTTTTGGGATTTTTATTTGAAGCCCCAGGCGCACCAGGCGTGCGCCTGGGTGAAGTCAAGTTTTTTTACTTTAAGTAGGGGGGCTACCGAGCCTACCACTTAAAAAAATTAAAAAAATAAACCCATTTAGGGCTAAACCTGTGAAGACACGACATTTTTTTCTTCTCTCCACCGTGTTTCACAGCCGCCGCCGCCGAGCACCTTCCTTCACTCGTCGGAGAGCCGCCCAGCCGCTGGAATTTGCTTCATAGTTTCTTCAAGTAAGTTCTTCCATAGTTGATAGTTCCATTTTCTTTCTTTCTTCTCCTCTTCTTCTTCATTACTTCTTTGTTTTGCCACTTCAAATTTCCAGCCGAGTTTTCTTTCTTCTCCTCTTCTTCTTCATTCCTTCACTTGTCCATCATTGATTGTTACTTCATCTACATTTTTCAGCCGAGTTTTCTTTTATTTTTAGTCGAGTATTCAGCATGTTTTGACAGTGATAATCATCATGCTTTCAGCCATGTTTTGCTTGTGATAAACTGAGTTTATTAAACTCATAATCATACTTGTGTATTCAGCAGACTGGCAGTACATTGACGGTCATAACCAGCCGTGGATTAATATTGTGTATTGAGTATTGACTGTGGCAGTGGATTAATATGGAGGGTGAAAGTGGAATTGGCAATGCACAAGCAGCTGGTGGTAGTGGTAGTATCATCTGAATCAACAAACAAGAAAGATCCGGCATGGAAGTACAATGTTTTGCAAAATCCTAAAGATACAAATTCTGTTCAATGTGTTTTGTGGGAAAATTACAAATGGAGGCATCTACCGAGCAAAATTGCATCAAGTCGGCGGTAACCGGAATGCTAAGAAGTGTTTGAAGTGTCCCGACCATGTTAGATTGGAGTTGATGGAGAATATGAACAAGAAAAAGCAAGACAAGATTAATTATGATAGCTGGACCGGACCAATCAGAATGGGCATCATCAACTTGTTGATCTATTGCAACAGGAGGGTTGTTTAACATAAGTCGGTGAACTCGTCCGATGAAATCCATGACGCTTACTACATCTTGAAGCTGATGACGGAGGTGATCGAGGAGATTGAACCCCAGAACATTGTTCAAGTTATAACGACAACGGAGACAATTTCAAAATGGTAGGTGAGATAATTGAACATGATTATCCTCACATATGTTGGACTCCATGTGCAACCCATTGTGTAGACCTAATGATGAAAGATATCGATGATATACCGATGGTGAAGTCGACGGTAAAGAATGCGCAACAAATTACCCGCTTCATCTACAACCATACATGGGTACATGCCCTAATGAAAAAATTTACAGAAGGTAATTTATTAATTTTTAAATAATTTACAGTATTTATTTATTAATTAGTTTATCATAAATAATCACTAATGATAATTCCATATTTTGGGTGAAATTCTTCAACCGAGAGCGACTCATTTTGCAACCAACTTCATCGCATTAAGGTCGCTCCGACAAAAAAAGGCGGCCCTTAGAACCATGTTTGTAACCGAGGAATGGACTTCACCAAGATATACCGGAAAAACCGATGGAAAACAGAGAAGTACATCCTCAACACGCGCTTCTGGGATTGCATCGCAAAAATAATCGTCGCCGTAGAACGTTTGTACAAGGTTCTACACAGGTGGATATGGAAAAGACGCCTCAAATGAGTCATCTCTACCACTACATCCACCAAGCACAAGAAGAAATCAAGAGGGTTATGATTTCTTCTGCCAAGTATGAGCACTTCATCGAAATTATCTCTCGGAGATGGAATAATCAAATGGGTCGTGACATACACATCGCAGGTATTTCTTGTTTAATATTCAGAAATTATTTAAATTTAATTCATTATGCTTAATTACTTACTCATTATGCTTAATTACTTATTCATTATGCTTAATTACTTATAGGGTATTATTTAAATACCACATACCAATACAAATATGATCTCGGAACAGTCGATAATTTGTTATATCCCCTCCTAATCAAGGTCATACAACGAATGTCGGGATCCAACCGAGAAGCGGCACAAGCTCTCAATGAATCAAAATGATTCCGAGATGCAATTGGCAATTTCGGAGATTCATTTGCAATCTTCATCCGATATACTATGGATCCAGGTAGATAGAATTTTTTTGCTAATTTATTTATCAAAGATAAAATCCCGTTACTAATATTAATTTTAAATTTGTTGCAGTCGAATGATGGTTGCAATTTGGAACCGAAACTCCAACTCTTCGAAAGATTGCAACACGCATCCTCTCGCAAACCACATCATCAAGTGGATGCGAGAGGAATTGGTCGACCTTCGCCTTGATTCATACGAAGCCAAGCAACCGACTTTCGTACGCCCGATTAGAGAAGCTCGTATATGTTCATTTCAAAATGCAACTTCGAATGCGGGCGTTACAGAACGAAGATAAAGATATTCCACATGTAGATCCATTCGATGTCGAGTTGGTCCAAGGCTATGCGGACCCAATAATTGATTGGTGGAGTGCAATGGAGACTGACCCGTCTCTTCTTGATGAACCAGGCGAACCACCTCGGCCTTCACCAATTATATCTGATGTTGTTGAGTCTGAGAGTCAACCAGAAGACACGAGCAGTCAAGCTCTTGAGAGGGACATGACCCTTGCTCCCTTGGACTCTCAACGAGTTCGACAAGTAAGACGACGATCCACGTCGGCACGTCCGACTCGACTCTCCATCTTCACAATCAAAGAGAAAGAAGAAGGCAACACCTTCAGGCAAAGGCAAAGGCAAACGACCAATTGATCCTTTGGACGCGATTGCAGAAGCGGAAGAGGACGAAGAAGACGAGCCCTTGGTTCTAGCAGTACATAAGACGGAGGAGATGATGATGATGATGATGATGGAGCTAGGGGAGAAGACACCGTCGTGCCATCAACACCGGCACCTACCGATCTGTGGACGAATGAGCAATACTTATATTTAAAGAGTATATTTGGATTAAAAGAGAGTATATTTTGATAAAAAATGAGTATATGTATATGTTTAGATAGAGTATATTTTGATCAAAAGAAAGTATATTTAGACTCAAAAAAATATATTTGATAGAAATTGAGTATATATCTATATTTAGATAAAGTATATTTGGCTCAAATAGAGTATATTTTGGTAGAAACTGAGTATATATCTATGTATAGAGAGAATATTTGGATTAAAAGAGAGTATATTTGGACTCAAAGAGACTATATTTTGATAGAAATCAAATATATATCTATATTTTTAGAGAGTATATTTGGATTAAAAGATAATATATTTTGATAGAAATGAGATATATGATGTATCTATATTTATAGAGAGTATATTTTGATCAACAAATGATCTTTAGTCAAATAAAACACTATAATCATGTATACTCATTATATTAGATGTATACTCAGTATGTGAGGCAGTGTGACCGCGTCGTCGACAACACCGGGGCCTCCATGTCGCAACATGTTAGTTAATTAACATACTTGTGATATAATTGTAATAGAGCATATTAATTGGATTTATAATTATTATGTTAATTAAAATGAAAATTTTATTATAATATTATATGATCTTGTCTGATATGCTTTGTATGATGAAACAAACAACAAATAGTACAATGGGTAGTTTCGTCAAATTGTCTTATGTCATGTTTTGTGATAATACGAAACAATGCATGACGGTAATAAATTTGATGTCCAGTATCTTACGTAACGAACATGCTATCATGTACAACCTTATATGTACTGACTAGAACAAGTTGACTAGTCTTGTTCTGTACTACACAGTTTGTGAAACAAATGGACCCCCTATGTATCAAACACAACTTAACTTGTACTAGGACTCTAAGGCCCACTAATTAAGAAGGATTTTGGTAATTAAATAAACATCCACCAAACACCTGAGGCTACACTAACACTTGTAAAACCTTCTATGGTGATTGTAAGGTCAATCAATACTATTAGAAAATTCATGCAAAGCATAAATAAAAAGAGACATGATCTTCCTATGATTGAAATGAAACCTGAAACAAGATTCTAGTTGCATCACCTGACATCTTATCAGATGGATATATGTTAGCTATTTCTGCTCCTAATAACATGAGTTGAGCAAAACAAAGAAAAGGACATATGTGAAGATCATGCAAAAACTTTAATTATTTATTCCATTTAGGAAAAAAAGGTTATAAAAAACTGACTTCAGATATACAGGACGATTGTAAAAATTTCCTTAAAAGGGAAAAGCACTACGCAGAGCAATATCTCTAAATAACAAAATTGACTGTTAAACTAATATAAACAGATAAGACAAGAGTGGAATCCAAACGAGAAACTAATTAAAGCTTCTTGTAGGTGAATGTAGTGAAGTGGTGAGCTTCAGTCTTATGAGAATGACAACGATTGAGAATTTTTAATAGAATCTTAAAAGTACCTTTCATCTATAGCTAAGTCCTTGTTTTAGCACCATTGGTGACCATGGAATCTTATAAAACAATTTCTTTGGCACACCATGAAAATAAAACTAAAGATTGTTTAAATGGTAGCACCAACTACTAAACTTGGTCATTGGTATTAATGATATGGTATTGAGTCTATTGAGTGCTACGGCAGGATACAAACACCTCACATGAATAAACTACAAGAAGCAATCACGCAAGCAGGGCTTACAACAGTAACTGCTGGGAGATATGAAAAACCAGGTGTTACAGATAATACTGATAGTCAAGGATAGTTATTAGTTTCTTTTTTTACATCTTCAGGAAAAATGGAATTCTACATTTAGAAAGCACTATCACATCGCATTTCCTTATGACTCACAATAGGGTTAGGTAGCCAGAACATTTTTACATGACCTCAAACCAATGATTGAGGATTCACTGATGAACAAATCAAATAGATTGAATTATGGACAAAAGGTGTGCCAGATGAAATAAAATACTTACGGTCTGTTAAAAATTGTACAGCCAGACTGGAAGAACACCCCTGTAATTGTATCAACTTGGGATGAACATTCTCATTTGCAACATTGTTGTTTCCTATCTCTCCATGTTCTACAGCTGAAAAGTTTCTTGTATAAGATGCTTGACTCTTTTCATCATCAGCTCCATGTGAATAGTTCACTTTATCGAATCTATCTGTATGAGCAAAGTTCTGGCCAATTAAACATTCACAGGATATTCGACAAAGGAATTTTAGTGGACCTCTAATTATTGAAAAATATACAAGTATCTCTAACTGTCATTTGAGAAAATAAAGCATAATAATAAAGAAATGGTGACCCGGTGCACGAAGCAATCCCACTTTTATGGGCTATTTCTGTAGCTCGAAGTGAGGTAACTTTTCCATTACACCAAAGCCACCAAAGGTCACAACTAAAATAAAGCACAGCAATGTTGCAGAATAAATTACTAATGAGCAAGGTTTTCGGTAATCATCTTCTCAGTGTAAAATTATATTATCCAATAATTAAAAGCAATAACAATTAGAAAAATAAAAAGTGGGATAAGTTTCTTTAAGCTTGACTCAGTTCTGCTCCTAGATATGAGGTGGCAGAATTCCAGGATGATGAAGATGGTTATAATTTACAAGATGAGGAAGGGCATATGGTCAGCTTAAAGCGTTCAGATTATGATCTGGAGAATATGGTCATACTACACCAAAAAGGTCAAGTTAACCAAAGCCATTAACCCGTTTGCGTTACAAATGAGACCATGCTCGCAAACTCTATGGAAATGCAATCCTTCAAGCTGTCATTTTCTAAATAATCTAAGGTAAGAACGGAACAACGCAAGAACCCTTGGCCATGATCACCGAGCCCTATGCATCCATCTAAACAAGTGTAAGTTCAGAAAAGCGGAAGTACCTCCAGATCTGCGACGATTGATAGATCGATTCCTGTAACATGAGTAGGCGACCGATCAGAACGCTACACTTCTGCGATAAATAAATAAAAAAACGAAAAAAAAAAAATCCGCCAGCTAATTGACCAAACAGCTGGTGAGCGTAAAGTCTGATGGAGAAATCGAAGGGAAAAGGAAGGAGGAAAGGAGATTGACCTGGACGGAGGGGGTACGAAGCGCTTGACGTTCTCCGAGGCGTTCTCGAGCATATTAGCCGACCAAAATCGACGAGAGACTGCGCAGACGAGAAGAGAGGAGAGAAAGAGAAGCCCCTCTTTCTTCGCTGCTCCCTCGGCCTTCGCCCGGTGCGAGCGTGCGAAAGAGAAGACGGTGGGGCGAGAGGGAGAGAGAAAGAGGGCATAGTAGCAATACGGCTGTTAATAATTTCCCTAGCTCCGCTGAGCTGGCGACCAGGCTTGGTGGTGGTACCCTTAAAGAACTTATGATCAGTTAACACGTCGGCCAAGCTTTTATTCACGGCTGACTAGATATCGCACCACGTGGAAATTACGAAAGGCTACCAAGCCTACCATGCACCATCTCGATTTGTAAATATATTCCTGTATTTTTTTTCACTTGATTTTATCACGTACAAGAATGGATTCCAGGTGGTCTAACAAATTGAGTGATTTATTGATTTTTATCATGTAGTTGCAGTGAAAACTTATTTTTTTAGTAAAAACTAACACATTTGTGACATTATAGTTAATAAAAATATTTAAATAACCCATTTGAGTATTTAATGACAACAAACCAACACAAGCATTGTCGAGTGAGGTGATTTTGGTATAATTTATTATCTTATAAGGATAAGAGCATCATTAAGATATAATTAATGACAAAGAGTTGAAATTTGACCTTATTCATAATGTTGACATCTTCATTTGAGATAAAAATCACTAACTATGCTTATTTAATTAGCCTTAAAAAACATAATCATTATATAAAAACTTAATAACATAAAAGACTTGCGAAGTAACGAAGTAATGAAGTAGAGAACGATCCCCAAACAAGCTTTGATGGGTCCATTTCCACATGAACCAGACTCCGCCATCGTGGAGCTATTGATCGGGCAAGGTGGAGTCAACATAGAGCCCGATTGTCACCTACAGAAGTATTCCCTCGAGGTTTGTCCTTGGGAACTAGTGGTGTTCATTGGGTCGACCCGGCCCAATAAATCCAAGAATCTGACCCGAACCAATCAGGTCGGGTCTAATTTATTCAAATCCGACCATAATTGGGTCAGGTTTCAGGTTTTAATATTTGGAACCCGATGACCTGAGATTCGAACCCGACTACTCAATTATTTATATTTATATTTATATTTATATTTATATTTTTTAAAATATATTTATATATGATCCTGCTTGAGAGTCGGGGCCTTCCGATTCGGTTTGATGTCTCTCCTTGTCTGATTCAACGCCGGTGGGGAGGGGGGGTCTGCAAAAGACACTCCGACGCCCAATTTAGGGGGCTCCAAGGTGAAGACTATTGAATTGGAATTTAGGTTACCTGAGGCATGTCGTCTCTCTATATATTGCAAGTGGATGTGATAATAGTGCCCAGCAATCTCGCTAGGATTGTTGCCCAGAATGGGTCGAGGCCAATCTCGAAGATGGCGAGTTTGTGATAGTATATCCCTCACGATGAGGAAGAACGTTGGAGTCCATGTTTGACGGGGTGAGTTCCCCGAATAGAGCCGTCTGGTCCGGCTTGAGTCTAGCTCAAGTGTGTACCTTGAGCGAAGCCCCTTGGACGGGACTGCGTGGTTTTGGTTTAGGGTGAATGATGGGACGCTATTGGGTCTAATTCGACTGGGCTCAATAATTTTAGTCCAATCCACAGCCCCCAAGCTCGGTCGGAGTTCTGAAAACTGTGTATCGAGCTCTTAAGTATTATCCTTTGGCGTTTCCGAGGAGTTTCTTTTTGGGATGCTTTACCGAGCTATATTGAGTCATCAGAGAAGCCATGCGAGATGCTTGCTTTTGAGTGCTTGATTGCGACGATTTAGTCGGATGGCTGTTACAGCCAAATGGGAGTTGAGGCGGGAGTCCGCTGAAGTCATAGGGGGGTAGTCGGTCATGGAGACTGGATGGAGAGGACTTAGCCGCTAAAATTCATCCAGGACGAGCAGCTTTGTGTAGGCCGAACTAAAACGGGTACTCGGGAAAGATGTGTCAAGTCAGATAACTACAAAGGTTGTGCTGAGAGAGAATGTATGAGGATACCAAGCTGGGACGGCTTTGAGGAAGACGAGTTTAATGGGTGTACGGCTATTTTGTCTTTTCTTCAAGTGAATCTTGTTGTTGTATCGTTTATTTGCGTGAGTTTTGTCTCCTCATTTCTCGTCCCTTGGTATGGCGGCTTATTAGTGGTGTCTGTTTCTTTTTGTGATGTCCTTCGATTGGTTTTCACATTTTTGATTCCAATGAGTAATCAAGATAGGGAACACTAACTGTCTTACACAATTTTTTGAAAAATCGTCGCAAGGTGGATTTGGTCGACTGAGATTAGCCTTGTAGCATTATTGTCCTCCGTTCGTTGAGGGGTTTATTGTCTTTGAAGCAGACATGTCTCCTCTCGTTCTTCGAGTTTTTTGCGCTTTCAGTGTCTTGGCCCCTTTTTGATGTTTTTCTCAACGATAGACGAGTCTTTTCGCTTTCCAGCTTCTTCTGCTTTTAGGATCATTGTTCAAGCCAATGGTGAAAAGGAAAGCCGGTATTGCATCGGAGGCGAGGCCATTGGAGAGGATTCTCAACCCTTACTCATGGGTTTCTCATAGGATACGCCAAGAGAGCTCGATGATGACCAATCTAGACAACATTCAAACCTTCCGGGATAAGGTGAAAATCTCCTGTTGTGATAACGATGATTCTTTTGACTGCCTGATCCCCTCCTCTTCTTTGAACGGGATCTTTCACCGCGAAGAATATGGATCCTTGTTTATGTACCGAGTTTTGTTTGAGGTTCGTTTGTCTTTCAAGGACTTTAAATATGGGGTATTGAACCAATCGAATGTGGCAGCTGTTCAATAATGGACAACCCATATTTAAGAATCTTAAAGTAATGGACATTCGATTGGTTCAATACCCCATATTTAAGAATCTTAAAGTAATGAACCAGCATCAGAATCTTAAATATGGGGTCTCGCAACTTCATCCGAACAGCTGGGCAGTTGTCCATTACTTTAAGATTCTGATGCAGTGCCCGAGCCTTGAGCCAAGCCTTCATGTATTCTTCTCATTTTTTCCACATAGTCGGCTCGCAAAGAGGAGTCCTGGTATTGCTTAATAGTGTATCACGAAAGAAACTCTTTAATTCATTCCGAAGTTCCCATTAGAGCTTTAAGAAGTACTTTTTCAAGGTAAAGTCAAGCCATGTCTGTGTCCGTTTTATTTGGATCCTATCTTTGGGATGGAGGTGTTGTTGGCTTAAGGGTTTCTCTTAAGCCTCGATCTTTATTTTGATGATAACAAACAAGTATTTAATCTATGTGTGAAGTTTTGAGTTCAGGTTGAGGTTGCGATAAGCATGCGAAGTTCGTTCAAACGAAATGAAAGAAAAGATCGTTGAAGAAACGAAAGAAGAAAACGTCAAAGAAAGGCTCGGGTTTAGATCAAGTAAAAATCATGTAATATACCCTTAGGATGATCTTATCCCAAGCCTAATTGTAAAGTTATCCAAGTTGAAACTTGATAACTAAACCCATAAAAAAACATGTAAAAAATTCAAAGTAAAAATCAGCCTCAACCTGAGTTCGATCGACCGAACAAGGCAGAAGTTTGGCAGTAGCCTATTCGGTCGACCGAATGATGCCAAAATATGGCAATAGCCATTCGGTTGACCTGTCAGTCGACCGAAGTTGATGAAGCATTGGCGCAAGGCGCATCGGTCGATCGATCGATCGACCGAATTGAAGATTGCAGATCGTGCGTCTGGCTTCCCTGCATCAGTCGATCGATTCGATCGACCAGATCTGGGATTGAGGAAGCTGTGACTCATTCGGTCGACCCATTGGTTGACCGAACAGCGCTAAAAACACATAGAAAGGGTAGCGGTCGATCGACCTATGATCGACCGAACGGCTGTAACGGCTACTTTTCTATCTGTTGAATCGCCGTTCAGCCGAGGGGTTATAAATATCCCTCACCTACCTTCTTAAAAACTTCTTACAAAATTAATTGAGCATTCAAGAAGTGATTAAGAGCCTTCAAAGTGATCGAATTTGTTGTGCCCTAATCTTTCATCAAAATCCTCTTCAAGTGCCTGCTTCCCTCAACCTACTACAACTCGAGTCTATCTTCTGGCAAGTTGAAGGCATGAAGGCTTGGAAAAAGAGCTGTGGTTCCTCTCTTTATTCTTAAGCTCTTTTGCATTGTATTTGAAGTTTTATTTCAGACTTGTTTTCAATCTGTAATAGCTGCTAGGTGCGCTAGAGAAACACTTAGGGGAAACTTTGTAGAGTTGTGTTTTGCCTAGGTGAATAGGTTTGAGGGATTCTCAAAGAGGTGAGAAGAGTGTCCTCAATTGTATTCAAAGAGAAACACAAGTTCTATAAAGTAGAGGTTAGAAATCCTTGGTGATGAGCCAAGGTAGTGGAGTAGGCAGTTGGCCGAACCACTATAATTACTCTTGTCTGCATTGCTTTCTTATTTGCCTATTATTGTTCTTAATATTTGATCACATCCATTGTTAAGAAACACTTGCACTTAATTGAAGTTAAATTTGAGTAAAAAGAAAAATTGATTAAATAAAAAATGGGACAGACACTATTCAACCCCCCTTCTAGTGTCGAATTTCTTATAAAAGATGTTTCTTTTATCTTGGGTTGGAAGATCTCATGCCAATTAGTCACGCGAAAGAGAGAGATCTTTCGGCCAAAGAAAACCATATTGTGGACTTTCTAATCAGGTGTGGCCCCTTGAGCCTTTTTCCTGTAAGGAGATATTAACGAGAGACCAGGAGGGGGTGCCAGTGTTAGCTTATATAGGCTGTGTTTTACTAAAGACCTTTGTTGGTCAGTTCTTCCGACTCAACTGCCTCTGCTCCTATTTCGCACTCTGAGCGGACTAGGACTTCGGATTCTTCCTACCCTGAGGAGATAGCTTCGAGGAGGGAGAGTGCCCCCATTCTGGGTGTGGGCTCTGGCGGGGAATCTCAATTGCCGGGTCATCGACTAGCATTGGTCCTGTATGCGAGATCTTTTTACCGCCTGGAGGATCCGACTTATTCGTCTGAGAGATCAGAGATATGGACCCAAGTTTTTGTAATGACCAATAGGGTGAAACAGTTTGAATCGGATAGGTCTATAACCTTGATGTGGGAAGTGGAGATATTGAAACTCGAGCTGGCCAGGGTCAGGGATGCGAAGGATGGTGAGGCTCGATTGACCACCCAATTGAAGGCATCTTAGGAGGAAGTTGCTCATCAGCGAGTCTAGACGAAAGAATATCAAGAGAAGGAGGCAGACCGCTGGCGAGATGCCAGTCTGACTTTATATAACCAGTGTTTTAAGAGGGCTATTAAGCAAGCCCAATTCTTTTCTCCTGAAGCTAACTTTTCGAGAGATGATAGTTTCAAAGAAATACGGGATGGGGCCTTGGTGTACCCTGAGCCTGAGGAAGAGGTTCCTGCCTCTCAAGGAGAGTGCTGATGCTTGCCATTTTTCGAACCTCATGTTGTTTCTTTAGTGTGTGCTCTAGAGGATGTTGGTGGTTGAACCTTGCATAGATCACATGTTTTGGTGAATTGTCATTCCCTATGCGGGTTTATCCTCTATGACAATTATTGCTCCTTCGTGAGCTTATTTTCTTTTGTTTTGTGCATGTAAATCTCCTTTGCTTGGTTTTTCATGAGGGGAATGTCCTTTGGGATCTTTGTCTAAGGTTGAGCCATCTGGTTCAAGGTTGAACCATCTGAAATCTGGTTCAAGGTTGAATCTTCTGAAATCTGATTCCAAGTTGAACTATCTGAAATCTAGTTCAAGGCCCTTTTGAAATCTAGTTTAAGGTCGAACCTTCTAAAATCTAGTTTAAGGTCGAACCTTCTGAAATCTAGTCTAAGGTTGAACCTTCTGAAATGTGGTTCAAGGTCGAACCTTCTAAAATATGGTTCAAGGCTGAACCTTCTGAAATATGGTTCAAGGCTGAACCTTCTGAAATATGGTTCAAGGTCGAAACTTCTGAAATATGGTTCAAGGTCGAACCTTCTGAAATCTGGTTTAAGGCCAACCTTCTGAAATCTGGTTCAAGGTCGAACCTTTTGAAATTTGGTTCAAGGCTGAACCTTCTGAAATCTGGTTCATGGTCGAACCTTCTGAAATCTGGTTCAAGGTTGAACCTTCCAAAATCTGGTTCAAGGTTGAACCTTCCGAAATCTGGTTCACGGTTTGACAATATATGTCTCTTAGGGAACTTCTGTAAATTATAGTTGCATAGAAAGTTGCAACTACTATAACAACTTCCTTAAGTAGTAAACTAAGAACCAAAATAAACATACACAAACACAACTATTTATTTACGCAGTTCAGTGAAAAACACATGTCACCTAATCTGCGGGGCACTCACCGGACGGATGCCAATGCACTATTAGAAAGTACAACTTCTAGCTTTAAGATTTCACACACTGAAATCTAGCTATCCGTACTACAGTTAATTGGAAATAATAAAACCTATTGTTATTACAAGTACATACCGACTTGTCTCTCTATGATGTCCTAGCCACAGAGTTCTGTCCTTCACACAATCCTTGTGTTGTAATGAGTTAGCAGCCCACAGTCATCTCAGCATGAAAATATATTTTGAGTAGGATGTTGCTTTCTTTGCACTAAGCAGTCTTAACTCCTATAAAACTAGCAACAGAGTATTAACACAATGGAGTTGTCGACAATAGATTCATTCTCCAGTATTTATATGTGACAACTGAAAGATCTTAATAAATGCTGACTTCAATCACTCACCTCTTCGCAGACTTCAGTTTGAAACAGTCAACATAAATAGTCATCATAAAACATATGATCATTTAAGCAATAGTAACATCTGGAAATAAAGAACATAAAAAAATCTTCAAAACTCAACTGAACGCAAACATAAATAATGATGATTAAATGATCAGAAATATTAAGAGAATAATCATTAAAACAGAAGTTCATCAGCCATCATATTCGCACCAAAAACTATCTAGAATACCATAAACTGCAGGCAAATGAAAAATTGTCTCTCCCCATAGTTGAAATTGCTTGAGACTGTCAATACATAAGTAGAGACAAGAGCTTCTTTTGCCAAATACAGCCAATCATACAAGAACAAATACTAGCATTTTTCCCATTTGGTTTATTTGGCAAAACCCAATCGGATCATAAAACAAAAGAGAGTTTCAACAAAAATTTAACAACTGTTAAAAAGATAATACAACGGTTAACAGAAAGTATCCATCAATCATGGTCATTCTTTAGACCACACAAAAACCACATAGTCAACCATATTCACATGATCACAAAGAGAGAGAAAAAAACTACATCCAGTAAATCATTCAGACTATCAAATATACACAACCACAGTCAAAGAGCAGTTAAAACTGCAAGGTTGAAACTGCTTGTTCTCCCCCTTTTTGGCACAATAAGCCAAAGGAGTAGAACAAGATAGTGTAATGTTCAGTTAGAACCTTCAAATGAATCAGACAAACTTCTAGAAGAAGAGGAGACAGGTCCTGTAGAAGCTATAGTAAAGAACTTTACAATAATTACCTACTGTTTAAGATTGACCAGCTCATCCAAAATCTATTTCTAAGTAGTGAATGTGGTGGCTGAACCAGATCCAGGTGCAGTCTTCTCTTCAGATCTTGGACTTAGTTGATTTCTTCATGAAGAACTAACCCTTTGGAGAATTTTATTATGAATCTTTAGAGATGTGCCCAAGGGTTCCAGAGCTTCATCAGATGAGCATTTAAATCCATGTTTCTCTAGAATTCCATGTATCAAGATTGGAAAAATTACAAACATACTGGATTTAGAGAGAAGCCTGCACTTTAAAGGACTGGTTTGCACTTTAAAGAGATTTGTTTTAAGTCAAGAATTCTTTGAGAAATAATACCTCTAGACTGTAGAGCTTTCCAAAGAGGATAGATGTCATCTGAAAGCAGTCCCTTGTGTAGTTTGCTGACAGGAATTTTCTTTTTAGTTTTCTTCATAGAATTTGAGAGTTTCTTATTGGGAGTTTAAGTCCTTCTTTGTTCAGGAATAGAGGCATTCTTCTCTTTTGACAATTCTAAGTTGTGTTTTCTTACCTTGGATTTTCTCAGCTTAGTAGCTCTTTGGGACAGAAGTTCATTATCAGAATCAATTTCTAGGTTCACTGTTTCTCCAAAAAGCAGGTTGGATTTGATTGGCATTTTTCTTTTTGAACTTCTTCTCATCTCAAGTTCATATGAAACTTTCTTATTCCTTTTGGAGGGGGTAGTATTTTCAGGAACAGATGGAACATCTTTCGGGTGGGGTATAGAAGCCTCATGAAGCATAGGTTCATCAGTTGGAACTTGATTCAGATCCATAGCAGCCGACTTACGAATGGGAGAGTGTGGAAAGTCAGCAACAACATGTGCAATTTCAGTAGTCTGAACTGCTTCTGTCATGGTTCTAACCATTTCAGATGGAGCTTCAAGGTTCTCAGCAACAGGTGTCTCAGCCGTGATTTCAACTGAGACAGTCTCAGAGCAGCCTGGTCGATTGATAGTGCTTTCTTGCTCAAGATTATTTGTATCCTCTTGCGCATTCAAAATAAACTCTGTAGAGATATCAGATGGTCCAATTTTGAGTGGAAAGGAGTCAAACAATATCAGTGACAACAATATTTATCAAAGATAGGACCAGAGTGTACTTGAGAAGAAACTGTCAAAGACTCCTTCAAGACTTCTTTTCTAAACATTACTAGGAGATAAATCAAAAAGTAAACTGATATCTCTTAAAGACTCCCCTTAGCCAAAACAAACTCCCCCTCAATTTGAGAAACCCTAGAAGATGATTGAGGAGATTTGGGAGTCATACCTCGACTGCTTCTCCTTAGAGGATGGTTAGCCGATCTCCTGCCAGATTTCTTTCTCAACTTATGTCCTTGACTAGTTGAAAGGGAACGAGGCGGTGGCATTTCCTCGGTTGATGGTCTAGTAGATGGTCGAGGTTCTCAGGGAGGGTTTTAAGATTGCATCTTCTTGGCTGAGGAAACATACACTTTTCTCACAAAGTCTTTCTTTCCTTTACCTTCGGTCATCTTTAATAAGAGGAAATAGCAATTGAAAGGACACGGAGGTGGTCGAGATGAATTTGTCGCCAATTAGCAATCGATCATAAGAGGTAGACAAGTAACGCCCAAAACTTTTAGGGCGAAATAAAAACTCCACTAACTTTTAGGGGGCACACGTGGGCTTCAAACGAGTAATCAAACTCCCGTCGATATTTGATGCAAAAAGCATAGATGTTAGCCTTAAAAGCTCTTATAGTTTTTTTTTCAATAAATACTTTATTCATTTATTTCATCCTAAGATGAAAATATGTCAAATAACACATAAACCAAGAGCATACCTCAACTGCTCAAACCTTTCACCATTTAATGCCTTTGTAAAGATATCTGTCACTTGCTTCTCTGTTGCAATGTACTACAGTTGCAACTCCTTCTTTCAACTAACTTCTTGATATAATGAAATCTTATATCAATGTGCTTGGTACGAGAATGCATAACAGGATTCTTTAAAATATTTATTGCACTTGTGTTGTCACAATAAAGTATCATCTCTTCTTGATTAAGACTATAATCATGTAACATGCTCCTTATCTAGATCAACTATGCTACAACTACCTGCTGCCAAGTATTCTGCCTCTACTGAAGACAGAGAAATAGAGTTTTGATTCTTGCTTAACCATGCCACAAGATTTGTTCCAACATAAAAACAACCACCTGAATTACTCTTTCTGTCATCAATATTACCAGCCCAATCTGCATCTGTAAATCCAACTAGACAAGGGTTGCAATCAACAGAATACCAAAGGCCAAAATTCAAAGTACCTTTCACATACTTGAGAATCCTATTAACTGCCTTAAGATGAGACTCCTTAGAATTTGCTCGATACCTGGCACACAATCCAACACTAAAACATAAGTAAATAGTTCAACTTCTCATAAGTTTCTCATAAGAGTCATACTTCTGTAGAGACTAGGATCAATATTCTTCCCTTCATCATCTTTGCTCAGTTTCTCATAAGTTGATATAAGAGTTTTAACTGCCTTAGAACTGTCTAGTCCAAACTTGTGAATTAGATTCTTAGTATACTCACTCTGAGAAATGAATATTCCTTCTTTAGATTACTTAACCTAAAGATTGAGAAAATAGTTCATTTCTCCAACCATGCTCATCTCAAATTTAGATTTCATATCATCCATAAATTGTTTAACAAACATTTCAGAAGTTGAACCAAATATAATATCATCAACATAAATCTGAACAATTACCAAATGAGACTCCTTCTTCTTAATGAATAAGGTCTGATTAGATTTTTCTCTTTTGTAATCTTTCAAGAGTAAAAATTGAGTTAGTCTTTCATACCAAGCTCTCAATGTTTGCTTGAGACCATATAATGCTTTCTTCAGTCTATACACATGATCAGAATGGGCATAATCTTCAAATCCTTTTGGTTGTTCAACATAGACTTCTTTATTGAGAATATCATTCAAGAAAGCAGTTTTAACATCCATTTGAAATAGTTTGAACTTCATACAACAAGATAATGCAAGAAATAACCCGATGGACTCTAACCTTGCAACAGGAGTAAAAGTTTCATCATAATTCAGACCTTCAATTTGATTATAGCCTTGAGCAACAAGTCTGGCTTTGTTTCTTATGATGTTTCATGCTTCATCAGTCTTATTTTTGAAGACTCACTTGGTTCCAATCACATTGACACCTTTTGGTATTGGAACCAATTCCCAAACATCATTTCTGACAAACTGCTGCAGATCTTCTTGCATAGCTATGATCTAGAATTCATCTTTTAAAACTTCCTTGATGCTTTTGGGTTCAACAGTTGAGGTGTAGCAAGAGTATCCAATCACGTCTTGATGACTATTTTAGGATTGATTTTTTATCTTTACTCCATCATGCACATCTTCAATTACATTCTTCAGATGATGACTTTTGAGAGCTCGTGCAGAGTTGTATTTTCTTTTTCTTGATTAGTGACAGTCTCAGAATTTGTTGAATCAACAGTTCAACTGTCTATATTGTTGTCTTGGAAGAGTCCCGGACAGTCTTATCAATAGTTTCAACTGCTTTATCCTCAGCAGTCAAAGTCGGGTAGATATGTGAGTAATCAACTTTCATATTTAGTGACTCCATAATGGTTTCAATGTGTTTGTTGTAGACTCTGTAAGCTTTATTGTTTGTTAAATACCTAAGAAATATTGTTTCATCATTTTTGCTCCGCATCTTTCCAAGATATTCCCTATCATTTAGCACATAACACCTGCTATCAAAAACATGAAAATATGTAAGATTTGGTTTTATTCCCTTCCATAATTCATAAGGTGTTTTTGTAGTTTTTGGTTTGAGATGGGCTCTATTTATAATGTAGCAAGTGATATTGACAGCTTCAACCCAAAATCTTTCAGAGATCTTTTTGGAATTTATCATGACTCAAGCCATTTCTTGGATAGTACGGTTCTTCCTTTCAACAACACCATTCTATTGAGGAGTCTAATTTGGGGCAGAAAATTCATGAAATATATTATTTTCATCACAAAATTCAGAGAAGAAAATATTCTCAAACTCTCTCCCATGATCACTTCTTATTCTGATCACCTTTAGAATAGGAAGTTCTTGTTCATTCTGAAGTCTTAGGCATAAATATTTGAAATTGTTGAAGGCATTGGACTTCTGTCTTAGGAATTCTGTCCAAGTGAAATGAGAGTAATCATCTACACAAACTAGAACATACTTTTTACCTCTAATGCTTTCAACTTGCATAGGACCAACCAAGTCCAAGTGAAGAAGTTCTAGAGGCTTTGATGTGGTCACTAGTTGTAATTGCTTATGAGACTGCATTGTCTGCTTTCCTTCTTGATAAAGAACATAAACTAATTTTGGTTCTCCTGAAAGTTTAGGGATTCATCTCATAACTCCAGCATTAACAAGTTTCTTTAGGTCACTGTAATTGACATGATCTAACCTTCTGTGCCACAAATTTATATTAGAAGAAATAACTGAAAGATAGCAGTTATCTCTAGATCTACTCCCTTCAAGAATATAATCACCATCTTTATGAAAGACCTTGCAATTATTTTTGTTGAATTGAACATTTAAATTTTGGTCACACAATTGACTGATACTCAAAAGATTGGCCTTGAGACCATCCACCAGCAGGACATCTTTCAAATTGGGAATTCTTAGAACATTGAGTGTTCCAACTCCTATAACATTTCCATGTCTTCCATCTCGAAAGATTACAGTTGGACCTTCATGTTCCTAGATGCTTTTCAAATTTTTTGAATTTCTGTCATATGCTGAGAACAACCACTATCGAAATATCATGATCCAAGAGAAGAAATAGTCTTTGATATAAAAGCAACTTTGCAATTAAGATCAATTTTCCTTACCCGGACTTGTTTATCTTCCTGCTTTGGAGGACTTTCGTCCTTCTTTCTCCTTAGTTTGTTGGCAAACTTGAAACAATTCACAATTTTGTGTCATTTACACTTGCGGTAGTAACATGTGGGTACTCTACTTCCCTTCTTTCTAATGGACTGCTGGTGACTTGAGGAGCCTTTATGGAAGTTCTTCGTTTGAATGGACAATTGAGATTGGAGTTTTGACTATCTAGAGCTAGTGTATCCAAGTCCAGTATAAATTGAAGGAGATTTTCCATTTTATTTAGAGTACCAGTGGAATTCATCATTATGGCTTCTTTCTTTACCTTTTCAAGGTCAAAAATTAACTTGAATTCTTTATGAGATTTTTCAGCAATCTAACTTTGGTAGGTCTCAACTTCCTCCTCGAGTTTCTTCTTTTGATCAACCAAGAGTTTGTTTTGATTTCTGAGGGTCTTGTTCAGTTTTGTCACTTCAACCCATTAACCAAACATCTCTTAATAGGCTTCTTCACGATTGTTAACACATTGAGTCTTGTTTTGTTCATCATCAATGTTTGGGTTACAGGCAGTTTGAATTGTGTCAATTATGCAGGCAACAAAGGCTCTATAGTTTCCTTGCTCAGATTCTTCTGTGTCATCAGCTTCATCATCATCACTCGAGGTAGCAGTAAAGGACTTCTTGGGGTTTTTTTGCATGTTAGGATATTCAGATATGACATGTCCATATCCTTCACACTCAAAGCATTGAATACCATTAGACTTCTGTTTGAGATCAAACTTATCAGCAGAAGATTGACTTCTTCTATTTTCACCAATGGAAGAACTTGTTTTGGAGCCGGTTGAACTAGGCAGTTGAAATTGTTGTTTGAACTGTGAATTTTTATTTTGCCGCATCTATTTCTTCTTCAGACTTGTTCTCATTTTCAGTCGTTTTGAAGGCAAAATTCCTCCTTTTCTCTTTGTGAGAGTATTTCTCAGACAGTTCTAACTCATATGTTTTAAGTTTACCCATCAAGGTGTCAAGGGTAATGGTTGAGAGATCATGAACTTCACTTATAGCAGCAACTTTCATGTCAAATTTTGTAGGCACGGATCTTAGAACTTTTCTTACCACCTTTTCTTCAGAGAATGACTCTCCAAGGTTGAAAACATTGTTCATCAAATCTTTAATGTGTCCATGAAAGTCTTGAATGCTTTCATCTTCCCCCATTTTTAGGTTCTCAAATATGATGTTAACATGCTACAAACGGCTCAAGGCGAGGATGCTTTATGTTCTATGACGAGAGATCGGGATGTGAGAGGTGATGGAGAGGGCTTCAGAGTGGACTCCGAGGGGATTCTCAGATTCAGGGACAGGATCATGGTACCATACATGGCAAAGGTCCGTAGGCGGGTACTAGAGGTAGCCCACTGTTCCACTTACACTATGCATCCGGGGGCCACCAAGATGTACCGAGATCCGAGGCAGCACTACTATTGGAAAGGGATGAAGCGGGAGGTGGCAGAGTTCGTATCTAGATGTTTGGTCTGTCAGCAGGTAAAGACCGAACACTTGAGACCCGCAGGGTTGTTGTAGAACCTCGAGGTACCAGAATGGAAATGGGAAAAGATCACCATGGACTTTATTATCGGGTTACCGAGATTAGAGAAAGAAAATGATTCTATCTGGGTGGTGGTGGATCGTCTGACCAAATCAGCGCACTTTATTCCGATGAAGACCACCTTCTCTGCTGATCAGTATGCACGGTTGTTCCTCAATCGTATCGTGGCTTACCATGATTCCCCGGTTATGATCATATTCGACTAAGGTACTCAGTTTACCGCTCGATTATGGCAGTCGTTTTAGGAGACTTTGGGTACGCAAGTGCAGTTCAGTACTGCTTTTCATCCTCAGACGGACGGACAGTTGGAGAAGACCATTCAGATGCTTGAGGACATGCTGAGGGCGTGCGTGATAGACCTGGAGGGCAGTTGGGAGAGGCATCTACCTTTGTTAGAGTTCGCCTATAATAACAGTCATCATAGCATCATCGGTATGGCCCCGTTTGAGGCTTTGTACGGGCACAGGTGCAGGTTGCTGATAGGCTGGTTTGAGGCCGACGAGCCCTAGATGCTAGGGCCAGACTTGGTTCATGACGCCGTTGAGAAAGTAAAGCTGATCAAAGAGCGACTTCTAGCAGCTCAAAGTCGTCATAATATGTATGCCGATGGTAAAGCCCGTTACGTGGAGTTTCAGGAAGGGGCTTCAGTTTTCCTGAAGGTGTCCCCAATGAAGGGGGTTGTGCGCTTTGGGATAAGAGGTAAGTTGAGCCCCAGATTCATCGGGTCTTTTCCTATCTTGTGGCGCAGAGGAGCGGTTGCTTATGAGTTGGCTCTACCGCATAGCATGGATCGAGTGCATCCTGTCTTCCATGTCTCCATGCTTATGCTATATGTTCGGGATGAGTCCCATATTCTAGATGTTGCTGCAGTAGAGGTTGATCCGGCCATCTCTTATGAGGAGCGGCCTGTAGAGATCCTACACAAGCAGGTGAGGAAGCTGAGGTCCAAGGAGGTTCCCTTGGTGAAGGTTCGTTGGGAGCATCATTCGGGGCAGGAGGCCACTTAGGAGGTCGAGCAGGATATGAGAGAGAAGTACATGTACCTTTTCGATGCCGAGGTGAGTTTCTCTCCTTCATATCAAAATTTGAGGACAAATTTTCTTTAAGGGAGGAGGAATTATTATGCCCAAAAATCCTAAATAATATTTTATTTCTTGGCAGGGGATTGTGGGGCTGAGTAAGCACGGATTGGCATAGAATTGCGGAATTTAATTTGGGTAAGCATTTAAATGAAGAAAAATTTAGGAAAAATATAATTATTTTATTTCTGTGATTTAGCATGATATTATGATAGAGGGTTCCGAGACGGATTCAGCGGTTCAATTGGAACTCAAATCGAAGTTAGAACGAGTTAGATACGGGTTAGTGTTGGCTTTAGGTTTTCAACCTTGGTCTTAATCTCTTAATCTCGATTTTGATGATAACAAACATGGAACTAATATTTCATCGAGAAATCTTTCAGGTTCCATATCGATTAGTGTTCGATGTCCTCGATCAGAAAAATCGGAAGAAATCAGAAAATTGGAAGGACATTGATCGTCGCGCTCGGGTTCGTCGCGAAACATCTCAAAGATCGACGAATGCACCAAAGAAGTATTGGACGAGCTCAAAAGATCACACAAAAAGCTCTCCAAGTTGATGCTCGTTGAAAGCCGGAACCCGAAAATGAAGCGTGGAAGAAGAAGGCTGAAGAAATCAAATTCAGCCTAGGTTTGGTCGACCGGGCGGTCGATTGAATGTAGGTAAAAAGTGGCAGTAGCCATCGTAAAGGCTACGTCGATCGACTGGTCAGTCGATCGACCGCACACAGAGAGGAAGGCAGCGATCGTTTAGGCGGTCGATCGGTCGATCGACCAACCAATCGACCGAGCGTCTGCAATGAATAGTTTTCTATCCGTTGAGCTGCCATTTCTTCGTGAGGGTATAAATATACCTCATCTAACTCCTTTTAATTTTCTTCCTTGATTAATACAGATTTTATTGAGCAATTAAAAGGGAGTTTTGAGCCTTCTAAAGATCGATCAATTGCGCTCGGTTCTTCCGCCAACAACTTCTTCAAGCGCATACTCTGCCTCAACTCGGGAATTGATTCGAGCTCTACGACTTGGCGAGTTGGAGATTTTGAAGGCGTAGAAAAGAGCATTTAACCTTGGTTTACCCTTTAGCTCTTTTCATTATAATTTTAACTGTTATTTGAACTTATTTTTGTTGGATTTTTGCATGTGATAGACCTAGGATTGTTTGGCCTTGTGCGTGGAAGTGGTTACCTTGGTGAAAAGGTGTAAAGCCACTTGTGTAAGAATAACTTACTAGGATTAGTCGAGTTGTCCCTTAGGGTTGAGGTGGAAGAGTGCTCTTGGTAAGAAGGTGGTGACTTCCGGGTGTGGAAGTGCCTTAGGTCGAGAGTGCGACTCTTCGAGTCAAAGTCCTCATTGTAAGGAAAACAAGAATTAATCTAGTAAACCTAGTTTGGAAATCCTAAGCGGGGTGCTTAGGTAGTGGAGTAGGCATTGTGGCCGAACCACTATAAATTTGTGTGTTTGTATTGATACTTTATTTTGTGCTTAATTGTTTATCTTGCTTCTGCATCCAATCGCAAAATTGCAATTTGCCTAAACGATTAAAATTGGATTTAGGCTAATTAATTTAGTTAACATACTATTCACCTCCCATCTAGTGTTGCCATTTCGACTACAATTGATATCAGAGCGGGTCGTAGGTTGAGATTTCACCATCTCGTCTACATCTAGTCTCGATCCAGAAATGGCTTTAGAGAGTGTAGCGTCTTTACCACCTAGGTTCGATGAGTCTAATTTTGGTCTTTGGAAAGGAAGAATGTATACATTCTTAAAGACTCAAGGAATAGGTGTGTTTAATATGGTTAAGTCAAAATACATAAAACCTAAGAAAGACATGAATGCATGGACCCAAGAACAAAATACATGAATGCAAAGGATGGCCGAGCCAAAGAAAGAACCTAATGACCTGCCAAACCAAGCACCTTCCATAACCCTAAAGGTGTACCATGTTTGTATTTATTGTAGGTGGAAGTGATGGCGCTGCCTGCTAATCTCGTGGAGATGTTGCTCAAAATGGGTCGAGGTTGATCCCGGAGATGGCAGACTTATAATGGTGTTTCCCTCATGATAAGAAAGGACGTGGATGTCCATGTTTGGCCGTGTGGGATCCTCGGGTGGAGCTGTCTGGTCTGGCTTGAATCTAGTCTGGGAGCGTGGTCAGGCGGAGCCCCTGTGTGGAGCCATTTGGTTCGGCTCGAGATAAGTTGTGGGGCGCTGTTGGGTCTGATCTGACCGAGCCCAATAATTCTAGTATGGTACACAGCCTCTGAGCCCGATCAGAGTTTAGAGGACCGCGTGTCGAGCTCTTAAGCGAAGTTAACTTTCTTGTCTTTGGAGTTTCTATAGTTTGAGGAATTTTTGAAAACTCCGACCATGTTGCATTCAGTTTTTGTAAAGGCTGTGTTGTTTTAAGTGGCCAGCGAAGCCAGGCTGGAACTATTGACTTTGAGGGTCGAATTGGAATGGTCGGTCATGGAGGCTAAACTGGAGTGAGCGATTGTAGAAATTGGGCTGGAGCAGGTGGCCATAGAGGCCAAGCTGAAGCAAGTAACCCTGAAGGTCATTTTGAGGCAAGTGGTCGTGGAGGTTGAGTTGGAGGAGGTGGCCATGGACCGAGCTAAAGCGGGAGGCTATAAGAGCCGAGTTGGAAAAGGTGGCCGTGGAAGCCGAGCTGAAGCAAGTGACCCTGAAGGTCGAACTGAAACAAGCGATCATGGGGATCGTGTCGGAGTGGTTGGGTGTAGAGGCCGTGCTAGAGTAAGTGGCCGTAGAGGCCGAGCTGGAGCAAGTGACCCTAAGGTCGAACTGAAATGGGCGATCGCGGGGGTCGTGTCGGAGTGGTTGGTTGCGGAGGTCGTGCTAAAGTGGCCATAGAGGCCAAGATGGAGCAAGCGGCTGGGATGCCTGATATTGAAATGTTCCTTGCCTTGAAGCAGATCGAATCAACATATTTCTCTCGTGTTGCTCTTATGTCTCTTCGGCTTTTATGTCTCCTATAGCAGCTTTACAGTAGGGCCTTGTCCCTCTTTGTGGCGTCTCCTGATTGGCTCCCCGTTCTCTCAGTTCAAAAAGTGATCATGGCGAAAAAGGCGCTCACACGTTCCTCATTATTTTCTAGGAGGCTGTCGCTTGGGCGTTAGCTTAGACGATCTAAATTCATTTTTGACGAGATCGTCGACTGTCCGATGGGGGGGGGGGTCTTTCGCCCATCGCACCGCCTATAAAGCACTCTTCCTTTTCTTGCTCCTGTAGTCTAGCTTTCTTATGATTTGGCGCTCCAGGGTTTTCCTTCGGTGATAGATTCGTGGTTTACTTGTCCGATCATTGTTGCCTTTGCTTTTTCCTTCAGTGGGTTTCCTGTTGCTCTCATAGGTCCTACCTTAGGTTAATAGGTTTGAACTGACACATCGTCATTTCTTTAAGGTTAAATCGCGAGAGGGCATTTGGCCCTTCTTTCTAGAGACTCCTTTCTGTACAAAGAGGTTCCTGCTGCCCCGAAGGTCGAAGCCCCGCTCTGTTCAGGATTTTGGGGAGGGAAGTGTTCCTCCCGAGGATAAGATTTTGGTCACCTTCTTGTCGCAGAATTGTCCTTTTGTTCCCCTTGCTCGTCAGGAGATATTTGATGGGAGTCACGACGGATCCTTGGTTTTGGAATATATAAGTAGGTTTGTGGTCCGGAGTGTTCAGTGTATTTTCATCGTCTAAAAATTACTCACTTGCTTGGCCTTTGTCTTGTGTAGAAGAAATGTCTTCAGTATAGAAGGCTCCTGGCGCTCGAACTCGGTGGGCGATGATAAGGGAGAATGTTTCGAGTGGCCAAGAGAAGAATCCCTTGGCAGAGAGTTTTCTGAAGTTCGTGAAGTCTCGGCCTCCGAGGTCTTCAGTGTCTCTTGCTTCAGGGATGATTGATCGGTTCGCACCCTCAGATGCTCCTACTCCTCCCAGTTCTCCCCTAAGACATCACAAAAGAAACAGACATACCAATGAGGGTATGAGCCTTCAATCGGCGAATGGGTGTTACGATCGCACCTGCGAGGATGATGGGAAATCCCCCGCCGGCACCCCCACAACCAGCCATACCTTCTAGAGATGGCAGTGGTGTTCATATTGGTGCTCAGATGGCGTCTTCTATGGGGGTAGATCCATGGGAATCTTATCGGTCCCTTCTGTTCAGTTTGACCGAGGAGCTACGAGAGTCTTTGCTCAGGGAGTTGGTGCTCCGTTCTAGCAAGGTTGAGTTGTTGAAGAGGGCCTTGGAATGTAAGGCCGATGAGGTTGATCGCCTAAGCGCCCGAGTGAAGGAGGCGGAAAACCAATCTGCGACTACCAAGGCGGAGTTGGTTAAGCTTTATCAAGACTTAGTTGTGGCCATAGTGGAGAATTCCGGGTGTACACATGCGTACACATAGTTGTGGCCATTATAGAATTTCACAAACTCTCGGGCGTACACATTCTGCCCTTATAGGAAATTTGTCAATTCCGGGTGTCCCTAGCTGTCCTAAGGGTCACCTGGGCCGGTTGGGAGTGGAGGACTTTAGGTACATGGATGGGGAAGAATTTAGTGGTCTAGGTTCATGTAGAACTTATCATTTATTTTAATACGACAACTTAGGACATGGGAGGTTAGAGAAGGGAAATTGAGAAAGAATCGGGCTACCGGTAGGAAGATTCTTAAGACATAGAGCCGGCCCCGCGAGTAGATGATTACGTCGATAAGTAAAATGGTTACATGTGTAAACATAAGGTATCTAACAAAGTATTTCTCTACTACCTTGCAATGCTTGTTAAACATTTATTTGTTCATATCGACATAGTGTATAAATTAGGAATAACTTGATACTCTTGGAAATTTATTTCTACTGGATTATATACTTGAGGTTGGATATGATGTGTTATGGGCCGGTGTACCGCTATGGTTATGTTTTCTTTTGGGTCGGTTGCTGCTCATTTTATTGATGATTGAGTGTGCTTATGGATGTGGACAGGGAAGCTCGCCAGCTTCCACACCGGCGACCGACCCAGGTGGCAAGAGAGGGAAGTACGCTGAGACAGAGGTGATCAACGCCCGACTCGTAGACCGACGGGTCTCTGGATTATTGGACCGACGAGTCCCAGGATTTTTGGATCGACATGTTAGGGACTTTTCGATGCGCCTGAGCGACGACGAATCATGACAGAATGTTCCCTTCATATTTGTAAATATGTTTTTACGTCCATGTAATTTTGCCTTTTATTCTAGTTTGTACTTGTAAAATCCTTTGTGCGATCCCCGAGAGGCCCATGGTACGAGTTGGATGCATTTCGAGGCCATTCGACGCTTGGTGCGTGCGTCACGGCTAAGCAGAGCAGTTTTCTGCATTCATCATGGCCGTGGCCATGGAAAATCACCATTTCGGATGGCCATGATTTTGTCATGCTCCTCGTGCTTTTGGGAACCTTGGGGGTGGCACTTGGGGGTTAGGGGTCTCTTGTATAATGTAGGAGAGCATTGTCAAACAAAGCGATTGCCTTGGGCGGAGACAAACAAGTGGCCCATATGGGCATGTGACATATCGATCTTCGCCCAAGACAATTGCGGAGCTCGTCCTACACCCGGTTTTATGTTTTCTTGCGTCCATAGTCATGTAGTTGTTGTTTTACTTTACACCTTCAATACCATTCAGCCAACATGGTCTTTTGGGGGGGGCGGATATGGAACGCGAGGTTGGCACGTGGACCAACATATGCCCCGCGATGTTAAGTCGGGAAGCCCAATTCAGGATGGATTCGGGATTAAGGCTTATCCCTTGCATGAGATGCAAGGGTGTCGCACGGGTTCTTCCGCATGAAACAATTGGCCCGTGATAGTTGGTTTCAGAGCAAGAATTGCAAGCCTTCAACTGAGAAAGCCCTCGATGCAGACATAGCCGACGTACATTCCGTCTGTGGCGCTTGAGTTGCTGATGCAGTGAACCCAGTCGATAAACCTTCCAATTGTTGTATTCGGGGAGGCAAGCATGCATTGATTGATGTGAAGATTGTGACTTTTGCGCAGGGCAGATGGGCACCTAAGATGCAAAGTCATTTGCACGCAGAGCAGATGGCTCTTAAGTCATGTGCGCAGAACAGATCTCTCATAAGACGCACGGTGGTGTACAGAGCAGACTCTCTCATAAGACACAAAGTCTCGCGCAGAGCAGATCTCTAATGAGACGCACATGGTGCGCAAAGTAGACTGTCTCATAAGACGCGAGGATAGGGTGTAGGGCGTTGTCCCCTAAGACGCAGCGCAGAGCCGATGGCTCGTGAGTGCCCAAGGATGGTGCGCAGGGCGTTGTCCCCTAATACGCAGCGCAGAGCCGATGGTTCGTGAGTCACCAAGTTTGTGCGCATGGCTGATGACCCCTAAGACGCAGCGCAGAGCCGATGGCTCGTGAGTGCCAAGGATGGTGCGCAGGGCGTTGTCCCCTAAGATGCAGCGCAGAGCCGATGGTTCGTGAGTTACCAAGTTTGTACGCAGGGCTGATGACCCCTAAGACGCAGCGTAGAGCAGATAGCTCGTGAGTTGCCAAGTTTGTGCGCATGGCTAATGACCCCTAAGACGCAGCGAAGAGCAAATTGCTCGTGAGATGCCAGGTTGGTGCGCAGGACTAATGTCCCCTAAGTCGCAAGGTTGGTGCGGATGGCATGATGGCCTCTAAGACGCAAGATTTATGCGCAGAGCAGATGGCTCTTAAGTCATAAGATTGACACGTCCGAACCAAGCACGAGTAAAGAACAGCTGTGGTGTGGCAGCAATGCTCTTAGTGCGGAGAATTCACGGACGTTGTGATCCGATTAGAGAAAATCCCTCAAGTCGTGATTCGAGGAGCAGCGTAAGACTTGAAGCTCGTTGAGATGGACTCGGAGGAGGGCGCCATGACCTCTGCGGGGGGTGAGTGAGCAAGCAGTGATCCGTAAGACTTGAAGCTCGTTGAGATGAGCTCGGAGGAGGGCGCCATGACTCCTGCGGGGGGCGAGTGAGCAAGCAGAGATCGACTCAAAGCGGTGGTGGAGGCAATGCTCTAGTGTGGTGCAGCCACGGAACTACTCATCACTTGGGTGTTGCACAATGACACCCAGATGTTATCTGAGATGAGTGTTGCTCGTATGCTCCTTAAGTCTGGGACTTTTCATTGCCTAGTAAAAATGGGACTTGGTGAATTGAGTAACCATTTCTCGGGTTCCTTCACGCGAGCGTTGCTCAACGGCGCTCGTGTGCCCCACAAAGTCTGGGACTCTCATAGCCCAACAACATCGAGACTTGGTGAACCCAGTAGCTATTTCTCGGTGTCCATTCAAGCGAGCGTTGCTCAACGGCGTTGGTGCCCCTTCAAGCGAGCGTTGCTCAACGGCACTCGTTTGCTCCACAAGTCTGAGACTTCCATTGCCCAGCAACGAGTTTGGGAATCTCAAAGCCCTTTCTCGCAACAACAAGAGATGATGAAACTCAATGATGTTCCAAGTAGTCATTTCCTGGTGGCGGACCTCATGGCGAAACTTGACTTGTTGCAGCCCCACTGCGGCGTGTCGTTACTCAGGCGGTGTTCCCTTCGATTACTTGTGAAGAATTCACTTCAGCAATTGCAGCCTATGCCAGAAAGGCGGTGTGGCCGAGGTGAATTCGACGAGGACGACGAAGCTTGAAGTGGGGGAGGATGTTAGGGACTTTTCAATGCGCCCGAGCGACGATGAATCATGACAAAATGTTCCCTACATATTTATAAATATGTTTTCGCGTCCATGTAATTTTGTCTTTTATTCTAGTTCGTACTTGTAAAATCCTTTGTGCGATCCTCGAGGGGCCCACTGTATGAGTTGGATGCATTTCGAGGCCATTTAATGCTTGGTGCGTGCGTCACGGCTAAGCGGAGCAATTTTCCTGCATTCGTCATGGCTGTGGCCATGGAAAATCACCATTTCGCATGACCATGATTTTGTCATGTTCCTCGTACTTTTGGGAACCTTGGGGGTGGCACTTGGGGGTTAGGGGTCTCTTGTATAATGTAGGAGAGCGTTGGCAAACAAAGCGGTTGCCTTGGGTAGAGACAAATGAGTGGCCCATATGGGCATGCGACATGTCGATCTTCGCCCAAGATAATTGCGGAGCTCGTCCTACACCCGGTTTTATGTTTTCTTGCATCCATAGTCATATAGTAGTTGTTTTACTTTACGCCTTCAATACCATTCGGCCAACATGGTCTTTTGGGGGCGCGGATATGGAACACGAGGTTGGCACGTGGAACAACATATGCCCCGCGATGTTAAGTCGGGAAGCCCAATTCAGGATGGATTCGGGATTAAGTCTTATCCCTTGCACGAGATGCAAGGGTGTCGCACGGGTTCTTCCGCACAAAACAATTGGCCCGTGACATACGGGTCCTTGGACCGGGAAACTCGTCAGTATGCCACGCCAACGAACGACTCGGGTGATTTGTATGGATAATTGGATAATTGTACTTATTATTTATCTCTTGTTGGATTTATTTTGCTGTTATATGGATGTATGGCTACGCTTGAATATATATATGGATTTCTTGGCATGTCTAACTCTACATATGAGGCATTGTTTTAACTTTATATGTATATCTGCTAGTTTGGATTCTTGAGCATGGTTGTAGGAGATTATGTCACTCATTAAGTCATAGTTTGGATTCTTGAGCGTGATTAGGCAGTTACTAGGATGCAGTAGCGCGGCTGGTGGCGCCAAGGACGGCGAATCTCGTGACATGTCATGGTCGGGGGATATGTTGAGTCCGTAGGGTCACTTATATTTCTTTTTAGATAGATAGGTGTCTAAAGTTTGTTTTTGTGTTTTGAAAGTCAAAACTTCATCTATGATTACTTGATTTATTCTATATGAATCTTACATATTTGAAATCTTTAGATTATTTATTGATCGGTTTTGGGAATCTTGATCCATTATGTTTTTATGATTGAGTTAGGCTTCGGAGTACATGTAGTACTCTGGCCGATCATGCCCAGCTTTTGGGGTGTGACAATGTGGTATCAGAGCGGGTACGACAATAGGACTTTAGGTATCGTATGGGGCATTGCTAGCGTGTCTACATATGGTATGTCCTAGTCATGAGATCGACGGCTGAACCTGCGCACTAGCAGCGGTATAGGAGGTAAAATAAGTTTGCTTAATTTGTTTGCTTGTATGTTTTTTGTTGTTGATGATGAAGGCAAATGTCAAAGAGATGTTGAGTGGTAGTGGGAGCATTTCTTGAGGCTGAGGCCGGGGCCGTGGTCGTGGCCATGGGCGACTAGTATTGGAGGAGGTTGTGCAGGACCCAAAGTGGTTCAACTTGAGACTTTGATTCGGGAGAACTATCTCGGGAGTTACTGTCGCGCGTACTCACAGGAGTTCTCTTGGTCTAGGGCTTCATTTAAAGGTGGGTGGAGTTAGGTCCGGTTCCCTTAAATGCAATGCCCTTGTTTGATTGAATCTTGTAGAGAAATGAGGTTACCGAAATTTCCTTCCTCCCATGTTTTCGTGTTTGATTTTCCCATAGTTGAAGTTGGGTTGGGGGAGAGGGTGTTTTCCCTATTGGATCAATTGAATTAGGGCACATTAGGGCTGTCCTTAAACTTAAGATTTGGTTGGAATAGGGATGTTTAATCAATCCTAAATATATATATAATTCTAGCTTGGTATTGTCTTGGTTGGGCTTGTTTGTTGCGATTGGAATCCCAAATCGGAGGTCACGCCTCCTAGAATCTGCTCGGCTGCAACCCCTAAAATTTGGGGTGGATGATGAGCCAGCCTAGATTCTAATTTGTGGAGAGTTTTATAGTGTTCATAGGGTAAGTTTTGTGAGTTCAAGAATTGGGGTTGTAGGCTAAAATTTCTGTCCAAAACACTCTAAAATGACTACTGGAATCTTCTAGGTTAGAGGACAGATTTTACTATTGAAAAATTTTCAGGTTTGAGGGTGTGTGTTGAGGCTGAAAATTTTCAGATTTGAGGGAGTATTTTGAGGCTAAAAATTTCAAGATTAGTGGGTGTTTGTTTGTTGAAATGTTCAGGTTAGTGAGGCATCTTTCTTATCTGCTTCAATTTAATTGCATAGTGTTGGAAAATGGTTGGATATACTACTTACTTTCAACAATATGTTAAAGTTGCAACCATGATTTAAAATACCGGTACCAGTACCGATTTCGGTCTTTGACCGGTACCATACCGACACACGGTACGGGCCGGTACGAAAAATACATACCAGACAGATTTTTTTTGGATTTTGTTGTTAAAAATAACTCCAATAACACATAATTGATCAAGAAATACTTAAATTTAAGATTCAAATACCAAACACATGAATACAATGTTTAAAATGCGGAGAATGACATCCGTCGTACTCGTACATATCTTAGGGACATACACGACTAAGGTCAACACCGTAAGTCTCCAATGCCCATATCTGAAAATGATCTTGGGTGCAGTGGTCGAAGTATTGGGTGCAGTGGTCGAAGTATTGCTCATTCGTCCACAGATCGGTAGGTGTCGGTGTTGATGGCACGACGGTGTCTTCTCCCCCAGCTCCATCATCATCATCATCTCCTCCGTCTTCTGTGCTGCTACTGCTATGAACCGAGGGCTCGTCTTCTTCGTCCTCTTCCGCTTCTGCAATCGCGTCCAAATGATCAATTGGTTGTTTCCCTTTGCCTTTGCCTTTTGCCTTTGAAGGTGAAGGTGCTGCCTTCTTCTTTCCCTTTGATTATGAAGATGGAGAGCCGGACGTGGATCATCGTCTTACTTGTCGAACTCGTTGAGAGTCCAAGGGAGCAAAGGTCATGTCCCTCTTAAGAGCTTGACTGTTTGTGTCTTCTGGTTGGCTCTTAGACTCAACAGCATCAGATATAATTGGTGAAGGCCGAGGTGGTTCGCCTAGTTCATCAAGAAGAGGCGGGTCAGTCTCCATTGCACTCCACTAATCAATTATTGGGTCCGCATTGCCTTGGACGAACTCGACATCGAACAGATCTACATGTGGAATATCTCTATCTTCATTCTGTAACGCCCACAGTCGAAGTTGCGTGTTGTAATGAACATATACGAGCTTCTCTAATCAAGCGTACGAAAGGCGATTGCGCGGCTTCGTATGAATCAAGGCGAAGGTCGACCAATTCCTCTAGCATCCACTTGATGATGTGGTTTGTGATAGGATGCGTGTTGCAATCTTTCGAAGAGTTGGAGTTTCAGTTCCAAATTGCAACCACCATTCGACTGCAACAAATTTAAAATTAATATTAGTAACGGGATTTTATCTTTGATAAATAAATTGGCAAAAAAATTCTATCTACCTGGATCCATAGTATCTCGGATGAAGATTGCAAATGAATCTCTAAAATTTCCAGTTGCATCTCGAAACCATTTTGATTCATTGAGAGCTTGTGTCGCTTCTCGGTTGGATCCTGACATTCGTTGTATGACCTTGCAGATGGGATATAACAAACTATCGACTGTTCTAAGATCATATTTGTATTGATATGTGGGATTTAAATAATACCCTATAAAAAATTAAGCATAATGAATAATTAATTAAGCATAATGAATTAAATTTAAATAATTTCTAAATATTAAATAAAAAATACATGCGATGTGCATGTCACGACCCATTTGATTATCCCATCTCCGAGAGATAATTTCGATGAAGTGCTCATACTTGGCAGGAGAAATCATAACCCTCTTGATTTCTTCTTGTGCTTGGTGGGTGTAGTGATAGAGATGGCTCATTTGAAGCGTCTTTTTCATATCCACCTGTCGTAGAACCTTGTATAAAGGTTCTACAGCGACGATTATTTCTGCGATGCAATCCCAGAAGTGCGTCTTGAGGATGTATTTCTCTGTTTGTTTTCCATTGGTTTTTCCGGCATATCTTGATGAAGTCCATTCCTCACTTGTATACATGGTTCTAAGGGCTGCCTTTTTTTGTTGGAGCGACCTTAATGCGATGAAGTTGATTGCAAAACGAGTCGCTCCCGATCGAAGAATTTCACCTAAAATATGGAATTATCATTAGTAATTATTTATGATAAACCAATTAATAAATAAATATTATAAATTATTTAAAAATTAATAAATTACCTTTTGTAAATTTTTTCATTAGGGCATGTACTCATGTGTGGTTGTAGATGAAGCGGATAATTTATTGCGCCTTCTTTACCGTTGACTTCACCATCGGTATATCATCGATATCTTTCATCATTAGGTCTACACAATGGGCTGCACATGAAGTCCAATATATGTGAGGATAATCCTGTTCAATTATCTCATTTGCCCTTTTGAAATTGGCTCCGTTGTCGGTTATAACTTGAACAATGTTCTGGGGTCCAATCTCCTCGATCACCTCAGTCATCCGCTTCGAGATGTAATAAGCGTCATGGATTTCATCGGATGAGTTCACCGACTTGTGATAAACAACCCTCCTGTTGCAATAGATGAGGAAGTTGATGATGGTCATTCGGGTTGGCTTGGTCCAGCTATCACACATCAAACTGCATCCGTACTCTCCCCATTACCGCTTGATTCTGTCGATCCATTGCTTTATTTCATCGACCTCCGCTTCAAGGTAAGGACCTGAAATTTCATAGGGAGATGGAGGGGCAATACCTGGGCCTACGTTTTGGATGGTAGACACCATGGTTCGATAGTATGCATTGTTGGCTGCATTTGCGGGAATTCGGCTGAAGTGGAACCATTTGGAGATGGCTCTCCCCAACTCCCACTTCTTCATCTTGCCCCAAGCATCGTCTATGCGTGGTTGCTTTGCTGATGTAGGAGGAAATGCCCTAGGATCAAGATCAGAAACATCAACATTAGTTTTCCTACCACTTGTTCCGAGGTTTGTGAAGAATCCATGAATGCCTCCTCTACTGCCTCCTATGCTTTGAGGTACCTCATGCTAGAACTCCGGCCAATTTGAGGACCGGAGGGAATTGAACCACTTCGGTCCATTGATTCGGCAGTCAAAGTCGAGCCGGCACTGCTTGTGCCACTGCTGCCACTACCGCCGCCATATTCAAAATGAGATTCGGGATAGTACATTCGATCTCGTTCGAATGCAGCGTGCTCCAATGAAGCTCAGATGTCGGCTTCAAGTTTCGGATCCTCGTCGTCACCGCCACCCCGAGCCTCGTAATGGCCACCCTGAGCATCGTAATGGCCATCGCCGACTTCTTGGGTAGCTCGTCGGTCGAACTCGGCTTGTTGAGCTGCATTCTTAAGACGCTGCTCCTTCTTGTTGGCGAGCATATCTTTGAACATCTGTCGGACTTCTGGCGGTGCTTTGGTGCATTTGACGACGTTGCCGGATGTTCTGGCCAAGTGTGCCTTCAATCGAGTGACGCCTCCACCACGACAAATCATATTACAGTAGATGCATTGCTAGTGGTTAGCCTTCTCCAACCGAACACCGTGCTGCCATGTGTGGTCGGCTTGAGATTTCGGCGCCATTTCAGCAAAGTTTCGGGGTGCAGATAAAGAAAGTAGAGATTAGAGAGAGAGAGTTTGAGAAAGATTGAGAGAGGTTGAGAGTTTAGAGAGTTTAGATGAGTAGAGGGGTGAGTGGAGGTAAAAGAGATGTTTTGGGGGCTTTATATAGCCTCTAAAACTAGCCAAACCAGGCCCCAAACGGCTATATAGCCGTTTGGGACCGTTTTGCTATAGTTCTCAATGGCTCTTTTTAAGAGCCGTTGGGTTATACCGGGCTATATCGCCCGGTATGACATCAAATACCGCCGATACCGGGCGATATTTACCGAGATACCCAGTATCGCCCAATAACGGGTATCTCGTATACCAAATTTTTCAAAAACCGGTAAATACCGGCCGTACCGGGTGGTACGGTACGGTATTTGAAACCATGGTTGCAACTCCTCTCTAATTTAGTACAGATATGTTTGGTTTTAACTGTAATGTGATATCCTATAGCACTTCTACTCTTCTTGCTTAGACGATGTTCATCTATTCGAGAAAATGCTATCCTTGCGTCTTTGTTGAATTATGCTGGCAAAATGTACTATTACATGATTATGTGACTGCTCACAACAAAAAAAGAGAGGAGAGCTATGAATTTTGGCTCGTTTGAAGTTGTGAGATTACTTGAATATGTTAGAACAGTAGCTTGTGTAGAAATGTCATGGCAAAAGTTGATGTTGCATTGAAACCTGCAACCAGCACAAGGATGCTAAGCTCCTTCCAGCACTCAGTTTGAACAACTGAGACATTGTCACAAGAGGCCAGATCCCCTTGCGCGATCGGTCTTGATCTAGTGTAGGAAGAGAGAGAGAAGAGAGATAGCAGAGGAAGTGAGGTATGAGTCGGGAGAGAAGACACAGAAGAGAGGAAGCAGAAGATGGAAATAGAGGAATTACTAGTGTATTATTCACCCTTGGATTACAATCATCACATTTATATCTCATGTCCATTCTAGATCTAACGACGTCCGCATCAGATCTAACGACACATCATCTCTTACATAACAAACTCTGGTTGCCACTTAGGCGCCTTTCTTTCACGACGCGGACGTTGCATGGGGCTGTCTCCATCAGCCACTTGTTGCTCATCGGTTGGTGCCTCCTGATATGGGCTCCAGCTTGGCATCTGGCCCACGCTTGTGACAGACATGCGATGCAAAAAAAAAGGGTCTTAACATACATATTAGAAAATTATTGCATCAATCAATCAAATAATTAATTTACAGCTGGAAGTGAAAGTAAGTTTCCTTTTTTCTCGTATGGCCATATGTTCTACTTATAGTTTTGATATTTGTTGCATCATTTTCTTTGTGATAATCCAGTCATGGCAACATCATCTGGCTCTCTAATTTGGTTGTGATCCTGTTCTCTACATGGGTGGCGACTTAATGTTGTTCTCCCCATAAAATTATGCAATTGTTCTATTTTCACCTTGACTTATCTTGGGTACTTATGCTGTGAAAGCCAACCCATTTAGCAAGAGTTGCAATATGAACAGCTAGTGCTAGGCAAGTTTGGCTTTCTCAAAAGTCAGATATTGCTCGTTTGCCACTTAAATTATAGGGTAAAATTATTTTCATATTTCGACTTCTATATGTTTGAAAATAGACGTTGACTTCATATGTTTTCTCTTCCATTTAGATTCTCCATAACTTCAATTGGGGTTTTGACGAAAACCACCTGAGTTTAACCCAGAACCCAACTAGACTTTTGTTTTGAGTTCATCAAATCATGCTCATGCAGGTTTACAATTAGAGATGCCTTGTGTTTTATAAAGGAGGATGACTAATCAGTACAAATCTTGTTGCTTATAGAGGAACATTATCAAAGCAGATTGAGATGAAAAAAAAAATTTAATAATTCCAACTTGTGGATGTTTTAGAGAAAACAAAACCAAGGATAAGTATTAGTTCATTGATCTTGAAAGGAAACTTTCACAGTTAAAATAGTCCAGCGTGCATTTGTGCTTCTGTGCATTTGTGGCAACAGAAGCTGAGACTTTCCCAGGAGACAAACTATTTGTGCATCTGTGCATCTGATCTTGTGATAAAGAAGCTTAATTCCAAGATGTGACAACCTAGTGTCTTTCTTACCATCATTGGAAGTATCCAATTCTTAACCAGCAATGAGCTAGGTTAGTATTTGAAATGAGTAGTATTAAAAACCTTGATTGGGTTTAGTATTTATTAAAATCCATAGTTAGACAGAGGTTTGTTTTTTGTTTGGCAAAGTACATAATGACCTTTATAAGGTTGTGTACCACTTAATCTGTATAGTAGTAGCAGAACACCTTATAAAAATTATTAGACCAGGGTTTAGGTATTGTTAAAATATACTTGCATATGCAGAATGCTTTACGATTCCAAATTCCTTCTTTGTTTGGGACTAGATTTACGAAGAGATCATACCTGTTCGGGTGAGAATTTTAAGGCATGATAAATTATTTGCATTTCTACAACCTTGGATCTGTGCTTTCTCCAACAATCATATCGTGGATCTACTAACAAAATCTAGTGATAATATATTGCTCTATTACTTCTATTTGACAAATACAATCAGACTATATTATGCTCTCTTCTATTTCGCTAGTGGGTCGAATGGTTTATCTCCTAAAGGTAAGAAATTTTTTTTTCATAGAAAAAGATTCAAGAATCTTGTATTGCTATAGCCTTTGCTGAATTGTGCTCTTTTCTATTTCAAATTCAAACTTGCCTTTCCTTGGTGGAATAGAGCGTCTGCTGAGTTTTTCTTGTAGAGGCTTCCTTGTTCAGTCAATGTTTAATATAATGTAGTAAAATTAGATGTTTCAACTTAGAAAGTTCATTATATCATTGCTAAGTGTCACGCCCCGACCCGGGCCCGCCCTCGGTGACCCCGACCCGAAACGCGACGGCGACTCGAACACCGCACAGCGGAAGGAAAAGTCACAAATCATAACATAAAATAAAACAACAATATCAAATAGTTCCACATATTACATCTCCAAAATAACAATATCAAGATTTAACGTTATAAAGCGACAAGACGAAACAAAATACAAAAGCAGTCGCCATCAGAGCTCCACATCTAAGACTGACTACTGGCTAAAAACTATATACACCTCGATCTACAAATCGATTGCTCACCCCTGCAAGTCTGAAGCAAAAACAACGGAGATCAGCGAATGCTGAGTAGGAGAATCACAATATGATCAACAAGTATCAAGTGTCAACTCAACAATGCATAACAACATGGCCTAAGATGCAGTCAAAGGCAATGAACACAACAAATACTTCTTATCTACTCCTAAACAACATCAACAGAATCATCGAGCGTGTGGACCGTTGGGTAAAAACCCCGCACTCTACCACCTGCAGAGTGGCATCAACCGTCCGCTCCAACGGTGATACGACTACCCCCACCAAGCAGGTAGCCCGTCAGATGCCGCATCCGACATCATCGCACCCGAAGGTGCCCAACATGCGACTAGTCAATATCATATATACCCTCTCCCATGCCTGGGGGTACCACACCGAAATGGTCCTGGACCGAAGTCCTCTCCAAGGCCGTAGCCTCCAGATCGACAATCATGCAACTCGACTCGAAGAGTGCAACAAGGTATTTCACCATGAACAACAACATAGCAACAACTCCAAGTGATTATGACATGATCAACATGCTACTAATATAACATCGTCATGATCAACAATATAATAATTCCAAGTGATTATGACATGATCAACAGGATAATAACATGCTCAACAAATAAACAACACCAATAAGCAACAATAAAATGCAACACATGCAATTTCTCTATATGGCATGTCCAACAATAATATGCAACATGAGTTCAATAAATTTTAGGAAGCAAATCAAACAATGGAAGCAAAAGTATTTCCGTAATTTATCTCCGACGACAAATCAACAACTAACCAACGGAAAGAACATCCTAACAATATTTTCTCGGAAAACCAACCCCACCATTGCGTTCAGCACGCGAAAACAATCAAGATTGATATTCACCTCAACTTCAACCGACAACTCGGGGCCCACCAACTAAATTAATTTCAAATACAACTATCAATCACTTATTCAACAACAGTAAAATATCAAAATAATATCAAACGATTTTCAATCTAAAATCCGACACTACCATCGCGTTCAGCACACGAAAATCTACAACTTTGGTATTCACCTCGACTCGATCCGACGACTTTACGATCAACTACAAAAATACTCCAATAATTTATAAATTAACCCAATTTCATATGATACAACTCTATTCTCTAAATACTATTCATATCCCATCCACTCGTCTACTGCCACCCGACGCCTCCACTCCCACTCGACCTCCCTCCCGACGCCGCCCCCTCCTTCGCTTGAACCCACGCCGACCGGCCATCCCGGCCGCCGGCGATCACCTCGGCGGCACGGCCGCCATCTCCCGCGACTCCTGGCGCCGGCGAGACTCTCTCTCTCTCTCTCTTCTTTCACCCGCGGACCCCCTCCTCTCTCTCCCTCTCGGCCACCGCCTACCCGTCGCCGACCGGCGACACCACAGCCTCCGTCCTCTCCTCGACCTCCGCGACCGGTCCGACCCACCTCCCACCGAATGGTGGCCGCCGGCCTGCGCGCGACATGGCCGCTCGCGGCTTGACCGATCGCCACCATTCGGGCTCGGCTGATCCTCTCCTCGCAGACATCGTCGGAAAACAAATACGGAAGTAAAGGAGAAGGGAGAGATCTCCTACCTCGATTTTGCGATTCCAGCGACGACGACGAGCTCCACCGGCGACACAACGCGCGCCGACTCCTCCGCCTGCAGGTTCCTCTCCTCTCCTCTTCTCAAACTCTCTTCGTCAGCTCCCTCTCTCCCCTTCTTAAAACCCTTCACCTCTCCCTCTCCCTTACCTCTCCATTACTTTCACCTGCTATCCCCACTCCCCGAGCATTGACTCAAAAATTTAATTAATTAATTAATTAATTTTTTTTACTGTATATAACACTAAGAGTAAGAGAGATGAGTTGGATCCTCCATGTGCTAAGTGACACCTAAGGGGTTGTCAAAGTTGACTTCAACGAGCATCCTTTCATGCCTATGTCAACCGTAGAAGATGAAGCTAAGTCATAAGTGAAGGGAAAATTATAATACAGTGGGTTGATTGATGATCATGTTCCATTCTATCTTTGGAATTCTTATAGCCATGATTGAGGTAGAAACAAGCAAGGGTAATTGAACATCTTTCCTGGTAATACTTATTCATGAATTTTACACCAGATTTTGTATAATGGCGAGCCATACCCTTTCTCCATTTGTGGTTTATGTTGATAATATATTTCCTCTATCCTTAATGCTTGATTGAAATATAAAGAATGCTACATAAAGTCTGCTGGTTGCTCCCATTCTATTCAGTATTCAATTTTATTTGGGTCTGTTAAGCTAGTAACCAATAGTTTCTCGCAAACTGACGTCTTCGTAAGAAATCATTTGATTCAATGTCAGTACTAGAGTTTTGGGTTTTTTTCTATTAGCTGATAACAAAACATTATGTTAAATCGTTGGAGAACAAAGATAAAATACATTTGCATTAAGAATTAGTGACTCAGGGCTTGATACCTGCTTTCAAACATCTTTGTTGACTCACTAAGCTTGTAAAGTACTTTAAACTTGTGGGATTTTGGACTGTTATCTTGTGGAATAGTAATTTTATACACTCATTTAAAAGCAAACTTTGCTTGGAAGGGCAGTGTGTGTTAAACATTATTTGAATAGTAACTTTTGCATTTCAACTAAGACCATTTTGTTCATCTATACGGAGAGACAATTACTTCTTAGTGTTTTTAGTTTAATATCTGATTTCCTTCAACCTCTTCCACTGCAACTTCAAACAAGATTTTTATAGAATGTAAAATTCTTAGTATTAATCAATATTTTTTGAGTTTTCATTGTTTGGATGAGTAGTAAATAATCATTCATTCATCTGTTAGAATATTTGAAAGATAGACTATTGATTACTGTAATTATTGTCCAAGCAAATAAACAACAATTTTGACTATATATTGTTTGGTTGATATATCTTTAGTTCTTTGTATACTCTGCAACTAGCTAAGTGCGCGCATTTCTTGTTTTTGCAATGCATTACTTTAGATAATCCTGACTTGCTTGGCCATAATTAAATGATATGCATTAATCTTTTGTCAAACTAGAAATGGGTGATAAGGTGGACACAAAGAATGTCCAAGAATTTAGAGATTGTGTTGTAGTGTCATGTATGCCAAAAGTTTTGTGGTGTGCGACATGCATAGTTATGCTCATTCGAGCTTCATGTTTGATGAGCCTATCGCTTACCTCAAAATTCGAGGACGGATTTTCTTTAAGGGGTAGATTGTTATAACCATTTTTTTTATATATTTAATTGGTTTCGTAGCAAAAAAATGAGGATTTAAATCGAGCAAATTTAGCGAAGTTTTGGACGAAACTTGGTAAGATTTAATTTTGAAAAAAAAATAGAGAAACTTCATATTTATTATTTCTGCAATTTTTGCACGTTATTATGATAGTGGACTTCAAGTCGAACTCAACGGTTCAATCAGAATTCGAATCGGACCTAAATCAGACTTAAAACGAATTTTTCTAGTCGGTTCTATTAGTGAAGGGCAAATGGGTAATTCGGGGTATAATTAAACCCAAGCTTTAAATGGGAATGGGTTGTGCGCCTGGGCGCCGACGACACCCGAGAAGGAGGAACGGCGCTAGGAGGAGGACAACCACAGCCGGATTTTGGCGAGCTCGTCGGTGGCGGTCGGCGGAGGATTCCAATTGCTCATCTTCCCTTACTTTTTCCCTAAACGGTGAGTGATATAGCCCTTCTCGCTTGCTCTTCAATTCAAGCAGCCGCCGCCCTTGATTTCTTGATTCCCTGTCTGTTTTTTTCTTGGATGAATCAATCGCAACCTTGGATCAATTGCATGGACTCTTGTTGATGTTTTAATTGTTGTCTAAAAGAGATTGAATTGGAGGAGGCGCCGCCTGGTCCAGTCCGCTCGACTGGGTGTGCGCCACCTCCCTTCAAACAAATTTTTGTTTTGTTTTGTTTCATTTAAAAAGAGAGTAATAGCATGGAGAGAATCGTGTACGAGAGCGGTGGTGCAAATTATATGCTTGGTTGCTAAGTGGTTGTTTTTAATGCGCTTGAAGAGACGACTTACCAGTAGTAATATGAGTTCTGAAAGAGAAATGATACGTGAGGAGATCATAGGTAAAATTATTGGAAGTAGTGAAGGCTACAAAATAATACGAATGAGGCCTAAAGCATTTCTAGACTTATGCTATATATTGGAAAAAGATGGTGGTTTAAAACCAACACGACGTGCAACCATAGAAGAGCAAGTTCTAAAAACACTTCATATACTAACACACAATGTTAGGAACCGCGTGGTTCAATTTTGGTTTCGAAGGTCCGGTGAAACTACAAGTCGCCATTTCTATAGTGTATTCAAATCAATAATTGAACTTGAAGACAAGCTCCTTAAACAACCAGATGGTTCACAAGTACCACCACAAATTCTCAATAACAATCGGTTATACCCGTATTTCAAGGTGAATTCAGTTGTTCACCATATTAATCATATTGTTATTTTGTCAACTTAATAAATATTAACATATAATTTATTTCAGGATTGTGTAGGAGCAATTGATGGAACACATGTATGTGTAAAAGTATCTATTGCAGATGCTCCTAAATATCGTGGAAGAAAAGATTGGCCCACCCTGAATGTCTTCGCTGCATGCGATTTCGACTTGAAGTTTACTTATGTCCTTCCTGGTTGGGAAGGGACATCAGACTCGAGGATATTGAAAAATGCATTGACTAGGGAAGATAATCTTAAAATTCCTAAAGGTAATAAAAAATGGAGCTTCATCATTAATATCAAATCTTATTTCTTAATTAATTAATAGTGACATGTGATGATATTTTTGGATAGATAAATTTTATCTTGTCGATGCTGGATTCCAACTATCTTCTGGGTTAATCGCACCTTATAGAGGAGTGCGCTATCACTTGAAAGAATATTCAAGAAATCCACCACAGACTGCTCAAGAGTTGTTCAATCTACGACATGCATCTTTGCGTAATGCAATTGAATGAGCATTTGCGGTTTTTAAAAAAAAGGTTCTCAATCATCGCAAGTACAACAGAACCAACTTATAGAGTTCAAACCCAAAAAATTATAGTGTTGCCGTGTTGTATTTTGCATAACTATCTAAGGGGTGCGGAACCATATGATGAACTTGTTGCTGAGGTAGATGCCGAACTTGAAAATCAAAATCAACTTCAAAATGAGAGTCATGTTACCAGGATTGATCGTGAAGATGAAATACAAGGAGAAATTATAAGAGATGGCATAGTTGCAGACATGTGGAATGATTATGTGTTGTGATTGTATATGAGATTTATTAAAAACTTGTTATGCATGTACTTTTTAAATTCATTTCAATGGTGTGGAATGGTTATATGTTGTGATTGTATATAATAAATATTAGTAACTTGTAATGATATTTTTAATTTCAGTGATGTTGCTACCATGCTATATGTTGTATCACGTGGTTACTTATTAATTGTTGTCTTGCATTATTATTTATATCATATATATGATAATTATAAATTTAATTTCCTAATAATGTGTTTAAATCAAGCATGTCAAAGCGAAAGAATGCGGGAGAAAATTCAAGGAAAGAAGGTCGAGAGGCTTGGACTCCTACTATGGATGACATGTTGGTTGATGCATTTTTGTATCAGCACAATATGGGAAATAAAGTGAATGGAACATTCACGACATTTGCATATGATAATATAATGAAAGAGCTAATTCCAAGCTTAACAAGAATTTAAGCAAAGAGCATATCAAAAATCGTTGGAAGATCCTAAAAGCAAATTTCGCAAAGTGCTATGATTTTTTCAAGAATGGATTAAGTGGGTTTGCTTGGGACCGCAATACCAATATGTGGAGCGCAGAACCTGAAGTGTGGGAGAAATTAGTTGAGGTATGTTGATATTATTTTATAAAATTTATGAAGGTTATTTCTTAATAAAATCAAATAAGCAAATATTATGTGTCGTTTTCTAATTTTCCCCCTCTAAATATTGATAGGACACCCCCAAGCTAAAGAATGGATGACCAAGTCTGTCCCAAACTATGATAAGACGGTGATCCTATATGGGAGGGACAGAGCCACTGGAGAACATGCCGAAACAGCAAAAGAGATGAAAAAGCGACAATCCTCTATGACCGAAGAAGTTTTTGATGATACTATAGAAGGAATCGATCGTTTGGTTGCTGAAAAAGAAATGACTATTGACCCTTTTGAGAATATGGTAGAGGAGAATGCAGAGTTTTTGGAACAAGAGGTGCACTCTCATACTCATGTTTCTCCACACAGTGCAAATTGTTCAAAGACAAACAAAGCTAAGAAATGGAAAGAAGATAAGGAAGTCATAGTCATTGCAGATGCAATAGACAGTGTTGCTGAGGCAATCAAAGATGGGAATGTGGCGATAAGGGAAGGGAATGAGGTTTTGAAGGATGCTTATCAACGTCTCCCTGTAAAGGAGGATGAAGTTTACTCTCTTTTGGAGAAAATAAGAATTGCACCTCAAAGAATTACTCAAGCTTATATTTATCTTCTCAAACATCCTGAGATGTTAAGGGGAGTACTTGGTTGTCCACCAGAGAAGCAAAAGGCAGTAGTCATGGAAATGGTGTTCGGTCCTTCGTCGTCTAATCATTAATTTGCTTGATATTAATTTTTGTAGTCATATTTTGGGATTGAAAACAAATTTTTTATTAAGTATGCTTAGGTGTGATTGTGATATGCTTAGATGTTAAGTATTTTAATCTTGTGCGATATGCATATATTTTTATTTCTTAATGCATTGTATGACATTATTCATTTTCAGAAATGACAATGGTAAAAGCTTATATTTAGTTTAGTGATTTATTATTGTGATATGAGTGTATTTACTTAAATTATTATTATTATTATAAATGGGGGCATAATGGTCCAATTACAAAAATCGATTTATTATAAAACCCCTCCAAACCCATCCAAACCCCTTATGAAGTCTAACCAAACAAGGTTTTTAAAACCCCTCCAAACTCCTCCAAACCCCTCCAAACCCCTCCCCCTCCAAACTCCTCCAAATCCTTTACTCAATTTTATCCAAACATAGTGTAGGTACATGGATGGGGAAGAATTTAGGGGTCTAGGTTCATCTAGAACTTATTGTTTCCTTTAATACGACAACTTAGGACATGAGAGGTTTGAGAAGGGAAATTGAGAAAGAATCGGGCTACCGGTAGGAAGATTCTTAAGACATTGAGCCGGCCCCACGAGTAGATGATTACGTCGATAAGTAAAACGGTTACATGTGTAAACATAAGGTATCTAACATAGTATTTCTCTACTACCTTGCAATGCTTGTTAAACATTTATTTGTTCATATTGACATAGTGTATAAATTAGGAATAACTTGATACTCCTAGAAATTTATTTCTACTGGATTATATGCTTGAGGTTGGATATGATGTGTTATTAGCCGGTGTACGACTATAGTTATGTTTTTTTTTGGATCAATTGCTGCTCATTTTATTGATGATTGAGTGTGCTTGTGGATGTGGACTGGGAAGCTCGTCAGCTGCTACACTAGCGACCGATCCGGATGGCAAAAGCAGGAAGTACACTGAGACAAAGGTGATCAACGCCTGACTCGTAGATCGACGGGTCTCTGGATTATTGGACCGACGGGTCCCAGGATTTTTGGACCGAGAAGCTCGTCAGTATGCCACGGGTGGCTTGTATGGATAATTGGATAATTTCACTTATTATTTATCTCTTGTTGGATTTATTTTGTTGTTGTATGGATGTATGGTTATGCTCGAATATATATATATATTTCTTGGCATGTCTCGTGACACCAGGGACGGCGGATCTCGTGACACGTCGTGGTCGGGGATATGAAGAGTCCGTAGGGTCACTTATATTTCTTTTTAGATAGATGGGTGTCTAAACTTTGTTTTCGCGTTTTGAAAGTCAAAACTTTGTCTATGATTACTTGATTTATTCTATATGAATCTTACACATTTGAAATCTTTAGATTATTTATTGATCAGTTTTGGAAATCTTGATCCATTATGTTTATTGAAAGAAAATTAGTTTTCTTTATCAATTGTGCAAGGTTTCATAATTATTGGTTTTTATGATTGAGTTAGGCTTCAGAGTACATGTAGTACTCTAGCCGGTCATGCCCGGGTTTTGGGGTGTGACAATATGTTATAATAGCAGGTACGACAATAGGACTTTAGATATCGTATGGGGTATTGCTAGCGTGTCTACATATGGTATGTTCTAGTCACATGATCGATGACTGAACCTGTGCACTAGCAGCGGTATGTATGGTCATTTAATAACTATAAAATAAAGTGCTTAATTTGTTTGTTTGCATGTTTTTCTTGTTGCCAATGAAGGCACATGTCAAAGCGATGTTGAGTGGTAGTGGGAGCATTTCCTGAGCCCGAGGCCGGGACCGTGGCCATGGGTCACCAATATAGGAGGAGGTTGTGCATAAGCCAAAGTGGTTCAGCTTGAGACTTTGATTCGGGAGAACTATCTCAGGAGTTACTGTCGCGCGTACTCGCAAGAGTTCTCCTGCTCTAGGGCTTCATTTAAAGGTGGGTGGATTTAGGTCCGGTTCCCTTAAATGCAACGCCCTTGTATGATTGAATCTTGTAGAGAAATGAGGTTACCAAAATTTCCTTCCTCCCATGATTTCGTGTTTGATTTTCCCATAGTTGAAGTTGGGTTGGGGGAGAGGGTGTTTTCCCTATTGGATCAATTGAATTAGGGCACATTAGGGTTGTCCTTAAACTTAACATTTGGTTGGAATAGGGGTGTTTAATCAGTCCTAAAAATAAAAAATATAAAAACAAAATTCCTGTGGAGGGGTCTGAGGCAGGACTATGTGTAGGTGAAAGTAGCGGCTTTGAGGGTCAAGGACTTCACTTGGCGGTTTTGGCCGAGCTCGCCGAGGAGCGTAAGGCAAGACCGCGTGCGAGGAGTCGAATAAGGGCTCTAAGGCCGGAAGTAATGACTCTAAGGTCGGAGGTAACGACTCTAGGGGTCGAGGACTACACTCGAGGGTCCAGACCGAGCTTGCTGAAGTAAGGCAGGACCACGTGCTCGGAGTCAAATAAGGGATCTAAGGCCAGAAGTAACGGCTTAGGGGCCAAGGACTACACTCGAGGGGTCTAGGCCAAGCTCGTCGAGGAGCGTAAGGCAGAACCGCATGCTTGGAGTCAAATAAGGGCTTTGAGGGCGGAAGTAATTTCTCCGAGGGACGATGACCAGACTCGGTGAAAACCGAGCTCTTGGGAAGTGCGGTTGGGGTCGTGTTGCTCGTTCAAAACGTGTAGGGCTGAGCAGGATGCCGCACTTAGGGCCAAGGACCAGACTCGGTGAAAACCGAGCTCGCGAGAAGCGCACTTGGGTTCGTGTTGCTCATTTAGAGCGTGCCGAGCTAAGCCGAATGTCGCATTTTGGACCAAGGACTAGACTCGATGAAAATCAAGCTTGCGAGAAGCACGCTTTGGGTCGTGTGGGGCGCAGGAGCCCGTAATATGCACTGAGGTCGGCGAGCCAAACTGGCGCAAATTGAATTCTGGTTGCTGAGTGGAGCATTGTGCTTTGAGGCCGGGGGTAACGTCTCTAATGGTCGAAAGCGCGTGCAAGAGTTCAGGTCGAGCTCGCCGAGGAGCATAATGTGGAATCGTGCGCCAAGATTTAAGTGGGTTTTGAATAAGACATTCGTCAAAGCGGCGGGATGGCCGTAAAGTTCCCTGGGCATACACAGAGAAAAGATGCAAGAAATGTAATTTTATTGAGTAACAAAGAAATTATGTGTACATAAGAATGCTCGGTCCAAGCTTTATTTATGCCCATTGTTGGTGAAATGACCTACACTAGAGGAAGGGATGAATAGTATATTATCTAAAACTTTAGCCTAATTTCGGTTTTAATCAATTCTTGATTACTTAGGCAACTTATCAATATAACAACTAAATGCGAAAGCGATTAATAAAGTAATTAACACAAAGAAACATCAATGCTAACACATGGATTGATAGTGGTTCGGTAACCTGCCTACTCCATTACCTAAGCACCGTCGCTTAGGATTTCAACCTAATCCACTAGATGTAGAGTTCCTTTACAATGAGGACTTTTCACTGGAAAGTCATTGCTCTCACACCGGAAGGCATTTCCGCACCCGAAAGTCCTCGCCTTCCTACCGAGAGCACTTTCCCACCTCACTCTCCCAAAGGACACTCTAATCCTATATTACACTGGTGGAATTATGCCTAAACACAAGGATAACTAGCCAATTCACTAACCTAGCACTCTAGATTATCACAAGCTTAAGTACAAGAAATAAATCACAAAATACAATGTAAATGGATCAATAAACAAACCAAAGTATACTTAGCTCCAAACACAAGTTTCCTAGCTAGCTTCCTCTTGATGCATTTGATGGTGAATCAATGAAAAGAGAAGGCAAGATCAAGGGTTTTTGGCTCAAGCTAAGTTTTCCTCAAGAATTCGCTCAATAAGGCTTAGGAATGATCACAAGATGGCTCAAGGAAGGCTCTCAAGGCTTTGTATTTATAAGCCATGAAGAGAGAAGGCCACAAAAGCCATCCCGACGGGCGTTTTTCTGCCCGTTGGCGCCGCCGGATCGGTGGCCGGCTGATGGCTGGTCTACCAGCCGAGCGACCAGCCACCAACTGGAGCTCACTAGCCATTTTTGAGCTCTGTTGGTCGATGGCCGGCTGATGGCCGGTCGACCGGCCGACGATCGCCCCTCGGCCAGAACCCAAAAAATAGCATGGTTTTGCCTTCTTCTTTTTTCTGCTTGTTGTTCATTTTTGGGTTTCATATTTGCTAAGTCTTCATATGTAACATTTCTTAACTTTAAGTTAATAAATTTAAAATATAGATGTTATATAAGGATTACCTCCCATTTGGATTCAATAAAAATATCTAGAAAATCAAAATCTAACTTTTGGGGTCTATTACAAATGAGGACTTTTCATTGGAAAGTCATTGCTCTCACACCGGAAGGCACTTCCGCACCCGAAAGTCCTCGTCTTCCTACCGAGAGCACTTTCCCACCTCACTCTCCCAAAGGACACTCTAATCCTAGATTACACTGGTGGAATTATACCTAAACACAAAGACAACTAGCCAATTCACTAACCTAGCACTCTAGATTATCACAAGCTTAAGTACAAGAAATAAATCACAAAATACAATGTAAATGGATCAATAAACAAACCAAAGTATACTTAGCTCTAAACACAAGTTTCCTAGCTAGCTTCCTCTTGATGCATTTGATGGTGAAACAATGAAAAGAGAAGGCAAGATCAAGGGTTTTTGGCTCAAGCTAGGTTTTCCTCAAGAATTCGCTCAATAAGGCTTAGGAATGATCACAAGATGGCTCAAGAAGGTTAGGAGTGATCAAGATTGTCAAGGAAGGCTCTCAAGGCTTTGTATTTATAAGCCATGAAGAGAGAAGACCACAAAAGCCATCTCGACGGGCGTTTTTTTGCCCGTTGGCGCTGCCAGATCGGTGGCCGGCTGATGGCTGGTCTACCAGCCGAGCGACCAGCCACCAACTGGAGCTCACTAGCCATTTTTGAGCTCTGTTGGTCGATGGCCGGGTGATGGCCGGTCGACCGGCCGACGATCGCCCCTCGGCCAGAACCCAAAAAATAGCATGGTTTTGCCTTCTTCTTTTTTCTGCTTGTTGTTCATTTCTGGGTTTCATATTTGCTAAGTCTTCATATGTAACATTTCTTAACTTTAAGTTAATAAATTTAAAATATAGATGTTATATAAGGATTACCCCTCATTTGGATTCAATAAAATTATCTAGAAAATCAAAATCTAACTTTTGGGGTCTATTACAAATTTCCAAAAATCAAAAATTTTATAATCTCCCGGGTCAAATATAAATCGGTTAAAGGCTTCCAAAAATTCCTTTAAAATATGTCGCTAAGTTGTTTTTACCTAAGGAACAATTACCGAGACTTTTGGTGCCAAGAAAATGTCTAGGTCATATAGCCCTCCAAAGAGCTCCCTAGGCTTAGTGAATTTCAAAGTCGTTTTCTGATTTTTTTGGGTTTTCATATTTTGGGATTCGGGTTTCAGTTTTTTGGGTTCTTATGCATCAAATAGAGGATTTACAACACATTCTAGACATCCTAAATCAAAACCCCATCTTTTCAACGAAATCCAAGCGTTGACGACCGTCCTTGTCGATTTCTCTGATTTTTCAAATTTTTTCGATTGGGGATGATGCACACAAACCGATATGAAATCTAAAAATATTTCTTCATGAATACATTAGTTCCATGTTTGTTATCATCAAAACCGAGATTAAGACCAAGGTTGAAAACCTTAGACCAACATCTTGCGGGTGATTTGATCACGACTTGTGTTCTTTCAAGGATTGAGTCAGGTTGTTTTCGCGCGTCCTGTCCTGGGTTTGTCTTGGAGACTTTTGCTGGATATTTGCCTTCGGCTGCGGAAAGTGTTCGTGGGCCATTAGGCTCTTTCTTTAGTTCGGCCATCCTTGGCTTGCGGCACTCATTATAACACCATTGAGCTTCTTTCTGGTTGGCATGCAGCACACCTACTTATGTTTCCGAAATTGAAAAGTTTAATGCTAGCTGGGGAGTGGATACGATAGCTTCCAAATTGTTCAAGACAATTGTCCTAGGATTATTTGATATGGGTGGGAATGTTGATGACTAGGTACTCTACATTAATTGTTTTCGCATTTGGCTGAGAGTTGAATGTTGTCCTTAGCCATATGGCTCCCCGGACGTCAACCCTTTCTCCTAAGAAACCCACCCGATCTCCTTTGCATGGGGTGAGTGATGCTTCTGTTAATTGCACTTTTTTGAATGTAGAGTAGAAAAGGATGTCGGCGAAGCTGCCTTGGTCGACTACGACCTTTTCAATGATAAAGTTTTATGCAATCACAAATATTTTGACTGTGTCATGTAGGTTTTGATCAGTTCACTGAAAATGAGATTCATAGAACGATATTATCGGGGTTTTGGAGATGGGCTGGTGTGGGTGAGCGACGCTATCAACCGCCATTACTGGCCGAAAAGATCTTTTTCTGGGCGAGCTCGATTCTACAACTCTTGTAAGTCGACCGACGATGCAGTTGATGACCCCTCGGGGCTCGCTTCTTGAGCGATCGACACGGTTGTCCTCCTTGTGATCTAAGTGGGGATTTGGGGGTGTCCGAGTTCGTCGTCTAGGGTCTCGGCTTCTGCTCCGACCCTGCTCTCTCTAGCGATGGATGTATTTGTCTAGGTGTTCTGCTCGGACTAAATCTTCAAGTTGATTGCTGAGTACTACACACTCCTCGGTGGTATAACCGTAGGTGTCGTGGAATGCACACTTCTTGTTCATATCAGTGTTGGGAGGCAGTTTTTGCTTTCCCGTGTTGGCAGGGTATCTAACAAGCTTCAAGTGGTAGATGCCGCGAAGGATGGTTTCCTTCCTAGTATTGAAGGAGTGTGCCTTTCGAATCGGCCGCTCGGACGAGGTGGTGACCTCGGCCCTCTACCATTGTTCTGCTCATGGTAGTTGCGATCTTCACTCTTTCTGTCTCCTCTTTTGGATTTTTATGTATTCGACAGTGGCCCTGAGATAATGGAATATGGAATATGGAATTTAGGTTACCTGAGGCGTGTCATATTTGTATTTATTGCAGGTGGAGATGATGACGCTGCCCGATAATCTCGTGGAGATGTTGCTCAAAATGAGTCTAAGCTGATTCCGGAGATGGAGGGCTTGTAATGGTGTATCCCTCATGATAAGAAAGGACGTGAATATCCATATTTGACCGAGTGGGGTCCCCGAATGGAGCCGTTTGGTCTGCCTCGAATCTAGTCCAGGAGTGTGGCCAGGCGGAGCCTCCGGTTGGAGCCGTTTGGTTTGGCTCGAGGCAAGTTATGGGGCACGGGCCCAATAATTTTAGACCAATACAGTTTCAAATAGAAATATGGGATAAAGTTATTAATAACCCCACAATTTGGGATACAGACGATCTAGTTTCAAAAAGGATGGTTTTGGAGCAAGTAGGAGGTTTGACGTATATTGTTGTGGTTAACATGTAAAAGAGATGTGAATAAAAGAAAATATGACAACTAATTATGAGCCCCTAGTTAATTTTATTTAAATTTGAATCTTTACCTATGTTTGATTAGGAGATTCTTTGAGAAGGAAGAAGAGAAAAATTTGATATTATTTTTTATTTTATTAAAAGGAAGAGAAGGTCTCGCTAAAATTTATATGATACTTGAATAATTTTATATCTCTTCATGCAAATAAAATGGAGCAAAATAATTCTCTCTCTTCTGTTCTCTTCGAACATTGGTCATGTAATTTTCATGCATTGTTTTATTCCTTGGAAATATTCATTTTCACGACTATCAAATGAGTCTTTTAAAAAAAAAATGCTATTTGTCCATATTCTCATATTTTTCACTTTAGCCCATATAATTGATGGATGTTACTATGTACCTCACACATAAAAAAAATGTACTCACACGTGTTTACGACTTTTTCACCTTAAGTATTACTGACAAAAGATAAATAATATCACACAACAGACAAAAACTGAAAAGAAAAAGTATATATATCCTAATTAATACAATAACAATATATAAGCTACAATGTCCTAACTACATGAATCCTTTTTTGGACATTCGAGTCTTTGTAATTCAGCTACAAATAAATTAAGCATAAGCCTACACTTGATCGTCAGTCCTGTTTTCTCTCCTCGAATTAGATTCATCAATAATTCGGCTACATGAATCCTTTTTTGGATATTCGAGTCTTTGTAATTCAGCTACAAATAAATTAAGCATAAGCCTACACTTGATCGTCAGTCCTGTTTCCTCTCCTCGAATTAAATTCATCAATATTTTGTGAATGAGTGCTAATAGACTCGTCACTTCTTGTTCCATGCATTGATCTTCTGTGTTTCTTGTTTTTCTTCCTTACTGTTTTTGCCCAATCCACGAGACCTGCTCTCACATCATCATCAAATATTGCCTTGTTGAATGAACTCCCCATCTGCAATTGCATTGAATTACTTAAACATCTCTTCAAGCTAGATTAACTAGTTTTATACAAATGATTTTTAATCTTTGACTCAAAAATTTAAAAGTTCAAAAAAAAAGAAAAACTGAATTGGCTCATAAATATATCCCCAAGTTGAGCTCACCTGTGTGACAATGGCATAGAGTGGTAGAGTACTGTAGCTGCAAAGGATTTGTATGGTCATACTAGAAAACCGACAAGAAATGATCAACACTTATCAAGAGAATATTTATGATTAAGAATATTTTATTTATATTGATCTACCTAATTATGTCTTATCATTTGTGTTAGATATATATACCTGATTATAAGCCTAGTCAGAATGAAGCCTAGTTTGTCCATGATGCAGGAATGGAAGCCATATGTGATCTGCATCACCAAAAGCATCGCTACATTTAGCTAGTGCTAACATTAAATTTTTCAACACCCTTTCTCGATTGTATTTTTCCGTTTGATTGATGAGATCTAAATTAAAAATGTATTAATTAGCTTAGTGCTACTTACGAATATCCAGAACAAAATTGCAATCTCATAGGCATTTTGGAAGAGAATGAATTGAATCAAGTAGAGGACGGTTCTTGGATTGTTGAACCAGAAGAGATTGTCTGAAGGATTCACCACCAAGTCACCTTCAATGGCTGAATGTCTTTTAGCTACCTCTTTAGCCAACTGAGAGATTACATGCTCCAACTTGGTGCCAATTGCAAGCAGAAGCTGAAGGTAACTAAGCTTTATATGCACAATATATATTTAAGATAAATGGCAACAATATATGTGTAAACTAGTCAAAGCATATATACTTTTCATTGTAAATCTACCTCCATGAAATGATGAAAAACTAAGAAAGTAAAAGTAGCCAGAGAGTTTGTTTATATGATTAGTACACTTACAATTAGAGGCACAAATGATATCCAGAAATATAAATGCCAATCTGCAAACACCAATAGCTTGTTAATTATTTAAGAAAATGGAATACAAAAAAGAAAATTGCAAAACTAATAGCAGCAACAAGTATTATTTTTGGTTTTGTTCCATTTAAATTGGAAAGCTTCATTTCTTAAAATATTATGTTCCATTTAAGTTGATCTTACCTTGAATATTTAACAGCAAGTATATCATGACAAAAATCCACAGGTACCAACTGCAAAACAATAGGAAAACAAGAACCTTAATTAATTGTATATAATCAACTATATATATTCAAATATCAGTCAAACTAAAATGTAACTTGTAAGAGTTTGAATCACCTTATACCAACAACTTGTCTGAAATCAGATTCAACCACTCTTCTCATGTACTGGTAGAAGTCAAACTGAGGGTTTCCTCTACAATGAGTCTGCAATGAGCAGAAGGATTGGAGTTAGGAGATTCATTAAATAATTAGGGTTTAAAATTAGTGTTTAATTACCATGATAAATCCACGTCTCATGGTAGTGTAGTCTGCGTTAGTAATAGATCCATATAATTGCTTAAAGAAAGATTTCTGAAACAAACAGAATTTATTTTGGCAGTAAGTCTGAAGTAAACTAAAAAAAAGTAAAAAATTAACATATATATCTTAATGAATGTCAAACAATTAGGATATTTAGCGGAAGAAGTTTCAAAAATAAAAAATGCAACATATAGTTTGCATACCAGCCAACTTAATATGAATGAATCCGCGCCGAAGCCCTCGAAACGCTTTCTCATGAATTCAAATTGCTCCACAGGGTTGACTTGCTGAGAAGCTTCTTCATGCCATTTTTGCTTAATTAATACATCGATGTTCAACAATTCATCTAGTGTCTTTTTAATATCAAGCATAAATTCTAAGTATCTATAAGCAAAAATTGTAAGATCATGTTTATTTCATAGGATAAAAAAGAATATGATAACGGATGAATTAATATTTATTGTTTGTTTAGTATATGTAGGAATAGAAGAATATAAAATTGATATTATATCTACACTGGATTTAAAAAATTATATCCAATTCTATCATATCCAATGAAGCAAACATACCATAAGAGTTAAGCTCTCAAATGCAGCTTTTGTCAATCTAACCTAGTTATTATTCAATATTATAAGTCAATAATGGTTGCATAAGTGATGATGATATAGGTATCTGGACCACAAGCAATGTAATTTACATTTTTATTGAGATTTCAACTGATTGGACCATTGATTTCATTTATGAATAGCAATAGATGAAGGTAGGGGTGAGGATAACCTCCTTGTACTTAATTAGTAGATATATAGATAGTAGAATGAGGTGGAGGAGAAGCAAAGAGAAAATTCCTTTTCCCCATTTCCATTCAGCTTAGATAGTAGATATATTTAAGGATTTTTTCGAAGCCTTTAGCCTACTCATATTTGACTCGGAAGATTATAAAATTTTCATTTTTCGAAAATTTGTACTAGACCCCAAAAGTTAGATTTTGATTCTTAAGGAATTTAATTATTTAGATATTTTTATTGAATCCAAATGAGGGTAATCCTTACATAACATTTATGTTTTAAAGTTATTTAACTTGAAGTTAATAAATGTTATATAAGTAGACTTAGCGAAGACGAAACCCAAAAACAAACAAACAAGCAGAAAAAATAGCCAAACGAAGTAGTCTGCCCGGGTTCGATCGACCAACTGGTCGACCGGCAAAAGGTGAAGGCATTTCGGTCGACCGATCGATGCCCAGAATGGGCAGAATTCCTTCGGTCGCTCAGTCGATCGACCGGCAAGCGTTCGGGCGTTGTCAACGGACAGAAAAATGCCCGTTGACGAGCCTTGAGTGTTGGGGGGTTATAAATACCCATCCTAAACTCATTCCAAGCGTACCATTGATGCTTCCAAGCCTTAAAGTGTGATCCTAAGCATCTCTACAAGATTTCATTGAGTCATCCTTGCAAGAACCTTAGTTTTGATCTCCACTCCTTGATTTAGCCTTCAAGCTTCACCGATTCACCATCTTGAGATATTAAGAAAACTGGGGAGTTTTCTTTGGAACTAAGTATTTGTTGTATTATTTATTTGCTCCATTGTTTGTGTATTTTGTGGTTTATTTTCATGGTATATCATTTGTATAAACCTAGGTTGCTATGTTTGATTGAGTTGGTGGTTGCCTTGGTGTTAAGGCTTAAATCCACCATTGTAAACTTAGTTTACTAGGATTAGTTGAGTTATCCCTTAGGTTGAGGTGGGATAGTGCTTTCGGTAGGAAGGCAGGATACTTCCGGGTGTGGAAGTGCCCTTGGTTTGACAGCGGAGATTTTCCGGTGTAAAGTCCTCTTTGTAAGGAAAACGATATAATCCAGTAAAACTAGTTAGGAAATCCTAAGCGGGATGCTTAGGTAGTGGAGTAGGCATTGGGGCCGAACCACTATAAATAATTGTGTTAGCATTGATATATTATTTTGTGTTAATTGCTTTATCATTAATCGCTTCCGCATTTAGTCGTTAAATTGTGAATTGCCTAAGTAGTTTAAGAAAACGTGCAAAACCAAATTTAGGCGACAAGTTTAGTTAACACACTATTCACCCCCCTCTAGTGTGGTCATTTCACCAACAACGAATACACTCCCCTCAACAGTAGACGAGAGACCATTCTCCAAGTGGTCTATCATCTACAGTTGCTTAGACTGCCCAGCTGTCCCGAAAGGTCGAAGCCTTCGTCCAAAGTCGACAAAAGCAAGAGATGCGAATTCCATAGAATTTACGGACACACCACCGAAGAATGTGTGGTGTTCCGAGATCAAATCAAGTGCCTGATCACTGAAGGTCGCCTCGACCACTACATTTGGCGTGGTCGAAGCCGCAACCGAGGTCGACGGAACCTCGGCTATCAACGTCGAAGTTCCAACAGAACACCACCGCCTCGCTGGCAACAGACAACTACGAAGACCACAAGATCGAGCGGCCCCACTCCGATATCCGTGGAGTCATCGACTACGTAGCAGGCGAATTCGCCGGAGAAGGCGACATGAGCTCATCTAGACTGGAATCACTTCAGGCCATCATCGCAGTCGACGATACAACTCATCAACAAAGGCCACACACGCCAACCCTAGTAATATCTTTGTATGAAGCTGACTTCTAGGGAATTGACAGAAATTTACATGACCTTGTTGTTATATCTATAATAGCTGGTGGTTTCCTTGTCAAGAAAGTCTTGGTAGACCAAAGGAGTTCAGCCGATGTCATGTTCTACCCAACACTCGAAAAGATGAACATTAGCGAAGACTCGCTCCATCCTTACCATGGAGAGCTCATCAGCTTCTTGGGGGAGCGAGTGAACATCAGAGGCTACTTATGGCTGGCAACGACGTTCGGCTCCTCACCGGGAACGAGGACGGTGAACGTACAATTCCTCGTCGTCCACTGTTTGGGCCCTTATCGCATGATCTTGGGCCGACCTTCGTTAAACAGTCTAGGAGCCGTGGTGTCGACTCCCCACCTCGCCATCAAGTTCCCTATCTCCAAGCTAGAGGTAGGGGTGGTACATGTGGATTAGAAGGAAGCCCGTGCACATCACAATGAATGCTTAAAACTCAGACTAGCCTAGCCGGAAGAAGCGCAGGGTCCCCTACCTTCATCAGCGGTCACGATTCTTCACGCAGAACACCAACCTCGAATCTTAGATCTGGACCCCAGAGGAGTGTGCAGGAGCGGCCCCAGCCCGCTGACAATCTATAACATGTGCAAGTCGGGGCATACCCCAAATAGGTAACCTATATAGGAGCACTAGGACAACTTAAATATTTGGTAGTAGCGATCGATTACTTCACCAAACGGATAGAGGCTAAACCCCTATCTGATCAATCGTAACCGAAAAAGATTCAAAAGTTCGTATGGAAAAGCATTATTTGCAGGTACGACATACCTCGTAAGCTCATCAACGACAATAGGACACAATTCACAAACCGATGGTTCAGAGAATTCTGCTCGAACCTCGACGCTCGACAGCTCTTTTCATCAGTAGAGCACCCAAAGACAAATGGACTGGCCGAAGCAGCCAACAAGGTCATTCTGGTGGGGCTCTGAAAGAAGCTTGGCCAGGCCAAGTCAAAGGACATCGACCTCGTTGAGGAAGAACGAGAGCTCGCCAGAATCAGAGAAGAAGTCCTGAAGCTCAGAATAGCTCAGAAATATAACAAGCGCGTCAAGTTGAGGAGCTTCGTAGAAGGAGACCTGGTCCTCCGAAAGATCGAACCTCAAAAAAAGCTAGTAGGAGAGGGAAAGCTCACCCCAAACTGGGAAGGCTCCTACAGGATCATAGAAGTCCTCAAAAAAGGCACCTACAAAATCGTTGAACTCTCCAGACGGAGAACTCCCACGATCATGGAACACAGCCTCCCCGCGGGCCTACAATAGCTAAGCTCCCCTCTTAAACTGTAAGTGGTAAATGCACTTTTTTTCCTTTAGGGTGGTTGTCTCCCACTGGGTTTTTCCCCTTGAAAGATTTTAACAAGAAACTACCATGCATAGGCCGAGCACAGTCCTCGGTGGGGTCTATTGTATTGATGCATTCATCAATAATACCATTTTCTTTTTCTCTGCACATTTCTTGTGTCTAGATTGATTTGGACGACTAGTCCTCGACCATAGAGCCACTTCTGGCCTTAGAGCCCTTACACGACTAGTACTCGATTTTCACTAGCCTGGCTCGTCAGCCATAATGCCACTATTTCTGGCCTCAGAGCCCTTACAACGACCCGAAGCACGCTCCTTGCTAGCTTGATTTTCACCGTGTCTGGTCCTAACTACGACTAGGACTCGATTTTCACCTGCCTAAGTCGTCGTCCTCTGCGCCCTACTCATAACTACCAAATAGGTAATCCTAACCTTCAACTTCGTCCTTTTTGGCTTAGACATACAAGCAAACTCTAAATAGTCGATCCATGGCGATCGAAAAGCTGGTCAAACTCAGAAAAACACAACAAGAATAAGAGCAGGAAAATAACCCTTTTATTCATAAAACCCCACAAAGGGGATATTTAAACTTACAAGCCTGCAAAAGGCAAATTTACAAGCAAAAAGCAAGTCACAATGGCACATTGGCGAAGTAGTCGTTTGAAGAATACCCCGGCAGAAATGTCTTCTCCAACGATGGACCAAGCCGCACAAACAGAAACCCCCAACTTAGGGATTTACTACTAGGATTTAGAGCCATCGCAGACTTGGTCGCAGAACCTCCTGCACATCATAGGAGTACAAAGGAAGAACGGACGAGAGGGCGGGAAATGGAATCCCCGACAATGCAAACCTACCAATGAGGAAACTGAAACCATGGATAAGATTCCAGCCAGCCATAAGTGTTGGCTTTAGGTTTTCAACCTTAGCCATAATCTCGGTTTTGATGGTTTTGATGATAACAAATATGGAACTAATGATTTTATTGAGAATATCTTTCAGATTCCATATCAATTAGCGTTCGATGTCATCGATCGGAAAAATCAGAGAAATCAAGAAATCAGAAGGACATTGATCGTCGCGCTCGGGTTTGTCGCGGAAAGTTTCTCGAAGATCGACGTGTGCACCAAAGTCACATTTGATGGGCTCAAAGTTCACATGAGAGCTCCCCAAGATGATGCGCGTTGAAAGTCGGAACTCGAAAACCAAGCGCGGAAGGAAAAGGCTGAAGAAATCAATCTCAGCCTAGGTTCGGTCGACCGGGGGGTCGACTGAATGAAGGTAAAAAGTAGCAGAGCTACTTCGGTCGACCGGGCAGTCGACCGATGGAAGCCCAAAATGGGCAGTAGCTCGGGCGGTCGACCCGTCGGTCGACCGACCTGTGGATACCCGAGACGCAAGATCGCGTCAGTCGACTGATGGGTCGACCGAAGGTCGGGATCAATAGTTTTCCATCTGGCGGTCGACCCGTCGGTCGACCGACCACAGGGAAAATTGCAGCTGTCGAATGACCGATCGACCGATGCTTCGACCGGCGCTTCGACCGACGGCTGTAACATATAGTTTTCTATCCCTTGAACAGCCGTTTCTTCACGAGGGTATAAATATAGCCTCATTTAATCCTTTTAACACTGTTCCCTTCATCTTATATAATTGATTGAGCATTTAAGAAGGGATTTAAAGCCTTCCAAACGATCAATCGCGCGCGCTCTGCTTCTCCGTCGAGTAAATTCTTCAAGCGCCTGCTGCGGGCTCAACTCGAGTTTTGATCAAGCTCATCCCTTGACGAGTTGAAAGGAGCCAAAGGCTTGCAAATGAGCTTTTATTATTGGTTTATTCTTAAGCTCTTTTGATTGTAAATTTTATCTGTTATTTAAACTATTTTTGGATTTGTGTTTGTGTAAAGACCTAGGGTGTTGGGTCTTGTTGATTGGAAGTGGTATCCTTGGTGTAGAAGGAGTAAAGCCACTTGTGTAAATTTAGAGCTTACAAGGATTAGTTCTAGTTGTCCCTTAGGTAGAGGTGGAAAAGTGCTCTCGGTAGGAAGGCGGGATACTTCCGGGTGGAAGTGCCTTCGGTTGGAGGGCGAAGACTTTTCGGTGCAAAGTCCTCGTTGTAAGGGAAACTCTAATTAATCTAGTAAAACCTAGTTTAGAAATCCTAAGCAGGGTGCTTAGGTAGTGGAGTAGGCATTGGGGCCGAACCACTATAAAATCTCTGTGTTTGCATTGATTGATTGTTCGTTTGTAATTGATTAATTATTTATCGCTTCCGCAACCAATCATCGAATTGCAAATTGCCTAACGATTTAAGAAAACAATTAAATTGGAAATTAGGCGAATAGTATAGTAAACACATTATTCACCCCCCCTCTAGTGTTGCCATTTCGCCCACAATAAGGGCTATCTGCAAAATTGCACAGCGCCCCTCTCAAGCATGTGATGAGGGAAGCACCCCCAGCGTAAGCCCGACGGTACGAATTCACAACTGGCCTCTCGCCTCCTATCTTTCTCCTAAGCTCGGCGATGCGTCGGTGCAAATCCACAACAACTTGCGATCCACTCACCACCAACTCAAAGTTGGCCCCTAGAGGAACGATAACTTTCGACATCTCCCATTCCATAATGGCCAATGCATTTATAGGTCCGAAACAAGAACCGTGACCCTAACGGAGGACACCACCTCCCCACTAATGACACCACGTCCGTCAGTTTACCACTGGCGTTTAATGCCTCGGAAACTGCTAAGTGAATCTTTTATCATAATTTCTTTCTTGTAGCGATATTGACCATACAAGTGGCAAACATGCGGAAAGACACTTTCCCTCTTCACACACAACCGCCGCGGACGAGAAAGGATCACACAAGAGGTCTCATGACCAGCACGTGAAGGTAACTGAGCCGACGTCAGAAGCCGACACTACTTAGAACTCGGCACGAAGTCCTTCTGACTATGACCGAGCTCGGGGGCTATAGATTGGACTGACACTTTGGGCTCGACCGGATCAGGCCTAGGAGCGCCCACACTCATGAATCAAACCCAAACCAAGCCAGATGGCTTAGCCATCTTAGCCCGGGGGCTCCACCCGACCATATAAGGATATCTACATCCTCATTTATCACGAGGGATTCGCCATTATGAGCCTGACATCTCCGACATCAGCTCCGTCCCATTCTGAGCAACATCCCTCCGAAATCACCGAGCGGCACCCTTGCCTCATCCTGCAATATATACGTACACCACGCCTCAGGTGACTTAGAACCCAATTTCTATTATCTCCACCTTGATCATCAATTTCTATTATATAATTGGTTTATATAATAAGCTCAATGATGATGCCTATGCGTGGATTAGTGAGAGATGAAGAAATGTTACTGCATCATTCGTTTACCTTTTCTTAAAGTTCAAGGAAGCATATCCAATTGCAAATTTTAAATTATGGCCTATTTGGTGGAAATTGTTAGTTCTTTCAAAAGTTAAAGTTTTCTTATGGAAATGGATACATGGCACGCTCCTCCTTGGGTTCTATTTCACAAAATTGTGTTTTTTGCGACTCTCATCATGAAATATTCCAAAATTGCTACTGTGCTTCACAAGTTTGAGGCCTTTGGGTATTAAATTAAACTTAAACTTTCCTACAATAGATAATTGGTATTCTAATAGTTGGCTTCTACTCCACCTCAATGCTCATCCAGACTAGTTGTTTAAATCCATTATTGCTAATACCTTATGGTTCATTTGGAATTCTAGGAATGATATATAAGCTACACGGTGTTAGGCAACTTTCTTTGAGTAGTCTTTTGATTAAGATTATCTCTTTCTTTGAAAATTTCTTTGTTGGTAAAAAAAATGAGGGGACGAAATCTTCAAACTGCACTGCTTGTGTATGAACTCTCCTTAACAATTCTCTTAAATCAATTATGATGATTCTTGGCGGGAATAAATGAGAGCTAGAATTATTGTGAGAAATCATCTTGGTGAATGCATACGCGTTGAATCTTTCCAAGCACTTCTGTTTTGCATTGTAAAGCTACTGCTATTCTCTTGGGCTTAAATATTGCAGTTAGCAAAGGATTGGAAAGAGTGAACACTAAATCAAAATGCAAGATTATTATTGAGTACTTGCAAGAGGGTCAGTAGGCTCCTTGGTACGTAGATTTCCAATATTGTTTGTAATATTAGAGAGTTATGCTCACATTGTAACTCTATTGTCCTTGAATTTGATCTAGATCATATAACAAAGCTGCCAGCAAACCAAGCTAGAGTTCAAAGGGAATTCATAATTTGGAATCCTATTCAACCTCTCCTCAACTCGTCAATCTCCTCTTTGATGACTCTATCGGACTTGCTTTTGATCATCTATAACACAACTTTTTTTTGGAAAAAAAATTGCATTAATTGGCCTACATTTGATAGGTTTGATGGAATTTCTCTAATTCTCTTTTGTGTTTGCGAAATTTAATGTGAATTAATGCAAGTACTCAATTATTCATACCATTTCCATCGTGTTTTTTGATTTCTTCCTCCCAGCTTTCCCATTTACGCATCTAAAATTTGAAGGAAATGATAAAATGTCCCAAAAAAAAAAACAAAACTTGAGAAGAAGATAAACATCCATTAGACAAGTAAAAGAAAGAAAGTAGAAATAAAAATAAGTCAACCCATTACCTGCACTCCTGCAAGGAGGACAGTGATGAGGCAGAACGCCACATGAGTCACAGCCAAGGCAAAGATGAAGATGTGCAATTCATGGATTGCCTCATATGAGAGCAATGGCACTTTGCCCTGAATCATAATTCAATATATAATTAGAAATTTAAATACTCAGATATTTTAGGTATTTAATATTTTGAGTATTTCATGCATTTATAGTCTAAGAGAATCGATAAAATTCTTTATACTGGATGCTGGATGCTATGCATCAAGATTTGGGCAAGGTGACGTGGCGCAGATTAGGTACACCCTGCGCAGAGAAACTTATATGGGCATGCTGCTCATAAGTCGTATACCTTCATCTCACCTCATTCATGCAATGACTGAATCCTTCCTCGCCTCCCGACAACAACCTGCGATCGCCACCAAGAATCCTGCGGTTCCCGCCGGAGATGCCATCGCTGAAGTGAGCACCGGCGGAGGAGGACTCAACCTCCTCTTGGCCGTGAGTAGAACAGGGCTGCAGGTGGTACATCACGTTCTTGTCGACGCATATCTTTTGGATCGGCACCTGAACCACCACTAGCAACAGCGAGATGAACCCTAGCAGCATTAACTCTGCCGCCCCAGATTCAAAATCGAAAGAAAAAAAGGTTAAAGCATAGATTTTTTTGCCATCAGAATTCATTTGAGGACAAAAATTGACACCTAAAGAAGGGAAAAAAGGTTCCACCTTCCTTAATTTTCTGCAGCGCATCGACAAGGGTGTTCTTGTTCCTCTTCGATAAAGCCTGCAAAAATTGAATCTTTCTCAGCCTCCTCGCTAGATATATATATATATAGAGAGACAGAGAAAGAGAGAGCTAGGGAGAGCTCTATACCTCGCCGAGTCGATGGAGGCCGCGCTCGAAGAGGATGGAGATCAAGACTAGAACAGAGCATACCACGGTGACGATCCATGTGGGAGTGTACTCCAGCGTGATCTCCCCCATGACCTCTCTTTCTCTCTGTCTCTTTGTGTTTGTCTTCCCTACGTATTCTCCAAGTTGGGGATGGGAATTGGAGTAGAGCGTGGCTTCACTATCTGATGAGCATTGTAGATGTTTGAGGGGAGGAGAGAGTAGTACAAGGATTGACCTTGGTCAAGATGGAAGACGAGAGGAGGAAAAAGAAGGACGCAGAGGGACAAGCTTAGTTAGCGGCAACGAATCATCTCTGTTCATTATTATCCATGGAATGGTGAAGTAGTATTGATGGAGCAACTTGGAGCTCGGGAAGAGATACATGACACATCAGTACATCACACATGTAGAAGAATTTGAGAGGGAGAAAGGAGACATGGTGAACCGGTTCTCCGTTCAATTCCAAAAATTTAATAGAACCGGTTCGGTTCAGAGGCTGGCAAAATGGCAAATCAATTTAATTTGACTCGTTTTTTTTTCTCAATTACCGAGTGAATCTAAAAATTAAACTATCATTTTAGCTGAATTAATTTTTTCATTATTTTAAACTACAATTTCAAACTACAATATTACATAAATTTTAAAATATATAAAAACACCCACTATCAGAGTAGCATGAAGAAAGAATGGATGGAAGGATACTGATATGTTATTGCTGTGATGGGATTACATATTTATACATGAGAAGTTTGTTACAGCAGTCGTGAAGAAATAGAAAGAAGTAATGATTTGATTCGAGGTGCTGCACGAGACCACTCGAACTGTAGTGGAGTGAATGATGGTGACTATGAAGTGGATGGTGACTTAACAACGGTGATATGACCACGTTGCATATAGGATTATTAGACGAAAATGATCTTAATTTTTACAATTTTTTAATTTTGATCCATTTTTTGATTGATTTCAATTATATAAAAAAAATTTAGGATTGATTCCAATAATAGTCCTCCGTCAACCCGACGTAATCTCACCCGTTAGCTCGCTGACGTGGCGATTCGGAAATAATATTTTAATATCGTCACGTCACTTATAGTCCACATCACTTATAAACATCTGAGCCTGATTCCGTTATACCCGACAACCCACTCGACTTGACAAACCCGATTTCTTTATAACCCGATTTCTTTATACCCGACGAATCACTCGACAAACCCTACCCCACTCGATCAAAACTTCAACACTCCCATGCTCTCAATAGTCTCCATCCCCGACCCCTTCTCCGACGAATACTCCGGCGTTCCTTCCCCTTCTCCGACACACCCACATTAGGGTTTTTTAAGTGTTCTTGCCGACGATATGCATAAACTGTTGATATTGAAAAGAAACACCTTATATCAATATTGGTACACTTCATACTTTATACTTCATAGGTATCTTTCTTACTGATATTGAAAACCCAAATTCTTACTGATATCAATTCAATATCAATATTGAACTGGTACACTTAATATTGATATTGATATCAGTTAAATATAGATACACTTGTATATCAGTTTCAAAATCACTATATCAAATGCATATCACTGTTTTGTTATCAAATGCAGATCACTGTATGTTGATTCAGTTTCACTAATGAAGTGTTTCTTCAAAAGTTTCAGTGCAGTATAATTGGTTGATATGGTTCATATGAAGTGTGCAGTATAGTGATATCAGTGTAATGAAACAGATATCAGTTTCTTTTGAATTGGTGAAATGAAATGATATCAGTTTATGCTTTTAATGATATCAGAGTATGCTTTGCTGAGTTGCAAATATCAGCTTTTGAATTGGTGACCTGTAATATAACATACTGCCCAGTTTCTTCTCTTGAATTGGTGAAACTGATATAACCTATAATAACCATAAAACCTGTAATGACTGATATAACCTGTAATGATTGATATCAGTTTCAGTGTGCAGTATGTTTCAAAAACGGATATAATTTGTAATAACCTGATATCTATATAATGTTTCAACACTGCACAAACTGATAATAACAACTAGATTCAAATATTTCAGTTTTACATACCAGATTCAAACATACTAGTTTTTTAACCAAGTACTGAAAATAACATTAAAATAAACATCAACCACAAAAAACCATAGCCATGCCAACTATGATCCAAAAAATAGATATAAAACAAATAAATGTCTTCAGTCTTCTATTTTGTGCTTGGATAGCAGCATATTTTTCTGCTAACTTTTACATCTCTCTTTCTTGCTGTGCATACTTGAACATCAAAAAATCATTATTCTCTTCCAATAATATGATTTTCTGCTTGAAATTATCTTTCTTGCTACTTAAATCTTGCAATACTTCCTTGGCTCGTTCAGAATACTTAGTATCATGCCATTCAAAAAAGCCACAGTCGTCGCCTTTATCCTGATAACAATATCATCTAAACAACATTGTATAAATTAAAGGGTTACAAACTGAAATGAATATGATGATGACATGAATAAAACATGAAGGTTACAAACCTTCCAGTGTACATATCTCCAAAATCATCTTCCCGAATTTTTTGTTGTCCTTGATGTTAACAACGTTGTTTGAATATGATGATGACAAAGTGGCCGTGTGACGGTAGAGTTTATGGATGCTTCCTTTATTTGTAATGTTGATCTTGATGCCATTTCAGAATTCCTAGGAATCAAACACTAAATGCCATTGAAACAAATCAAACTAAATCAAGCTCAATCAAACACTAAGCCTAATTAATCAAACAAACCCTAAAAATAAGTACCGAAATCAAACTAATCCTAAATCAAAATAACCCTAAATCAAAGATACCCTAAATCAAACAGACTAAACACTAAGGACCATGTATGTACTAACAACTAGTTTGCAACAGGGGTCATTATGCACCATCTATTACTAATAGGGGTGGTCATTATGCAGTCAAAGCAGATGCATATGTAAGAGGAGATCGCTTACACAGATTAAGTAGTGTGTCTCAGCCTGATCTGGAGAAATGGTACAATAAGACTCCTCTTCTACTCTGAGCGCTGAAGAATAACTCGTAGGGAATGATCGCCGAAAGAAGAAGAACGCATGGTGGTTTAGGCATCGAGGTATTATTTAATCGAGTGGTAGGGTTTGTCGAGTCCAGTGAGTTGTCGGGTATAAAGAAACCGGGTTCACATGTTTATAAGTGACATGGACTATAAGTGATGTGGCGATATTAAAATATTATTTCCGAATCGCTATATCGGCGAGCTGATGGGCGAGATTACGTCGGGCTAACAGGGGGCTATTATTGGAACCAATCCTAAACTTCTTATATATTGTTGGCCTAAGGTTTTCTATCTTGGTCTTAATATCGGTTTTGATGATAACAAACATGGAACTAATGTTTTATTGAGAAATATTTTCAGGTTCCATATTGGTTAGCGCACGACATCCACGATCGGAAATATCGGAGAAATCAGAAAATAGGAAGGATGTTGGTCGACGCGCTGAGTTTCATCGGGAAGATAGAGTTTAGGTTTAGGGTGTTTAGATAAATTGTAAAATCCTCGTTAGCTAAGACCCTTAAAGAACTAAACCCGTAATCCGAAACCCAAACAGAAGAAAGAAATCGGCTGAAACTCACTATAGAGTACCGGTACTCTACAGCGGGTCGATTGACCAATCGATCGAAATGAGCCCAACAAGCACAGTAGGGCTCCGGTCGCTCGGTTGGTCGCTTGGTTGGTCGACAAACGATCGACCGGACCTGCAATCGGCGGTCGGTAACGGGCAAAAATTTGCCCGTTGAGAAGATGGGAGCTCTCTCTTCTCTTCATGGCTTATAAATAGGAAGCCATGAGAGTCTTCCTCCTTGATGTTGATCACTTCTAATCTTCTTGATCCATCTTTTGATCAATTTTAAGTCCTCATTGAGCCAATCTTGTGAAAACCCTAGCTTGAACCTTTCATCTCTTTGATTGAGCCTTCACTTCATTGCTTCATCATCAAAGGCATCAAGAGGAAGCTAGGAATCTTATTGTGGAGCTAAATATTTTATTGTTTGATTTATTGCTCCATTTAGTGTTGTATTTTCTTGTTATTTCATTGTATTAATTTGAGTTTGTGCAAACCTAGAGTGCAGGTTGATTGAGTAGGTGGTTGCCTTGGTGTTAAGGCTTAAATCCACCATTGTAAACTTAGTTTACTAAGATTAGTTGAGTTGTCCTTTAGGTTGAGGTGGGAGAGTGCTCTTGGTAGGAAGGCGGGATACTTCTGGGTGTAGAAGTGTCTTCGGTTTGAGAGCGGAGACTCTCCGGTGTAAAGTCCTCTTTGTAAGGAAAATGATATAATCTAGTAAAGTTAGTTTGAAAATCCTAAGCGGGGTGCTTAGGTGGTGGAATAGGCATTGGGGCCGGACCACTATAAATAATTGTGTTAGCATTGATATATTATTTTGTGTTAATTGCTTTATCATTAATCGCTTTCGCATTTATTCGTTAAATTGTGGATTGTCTAAGTTGTTTAAGAAAACATGTAAAACCTAATTTAGACGACAAGTTTAGTTAACACACTATTCACCTGCCCTAAAGTGTGGCTATTTCACCAATATTTGGTTAACACACTATTCACCCCCCTCTTTAAAAATTGATATTTCAAGAGGGTGATACTTTGCATTTCTGAAATCCAACTTCAAAATTCCACTATAAATCACATTCTTTATGAAACTTTTTGAAACTTTTACCGGAGAAACTAGATTTTTCAATGAAAAAATTGATATTTCTAGCTATCATTCAAATTATTAAAATCATTCATATAAATGATTTTACTCAAACAATGATGTGAATGATATTAGACAATGAATCAAAATGGTATACGTGAGTTTTCATTCAAAGTTTTTGATGAGAAATCAAAGTATCAGAAAAGTGAGTTTTTGGTTGGAATCGAGATAAGTTTAAAAATGAACATAGAGAATTTATTTTGATCTCAAACTTGACACACGCATATTAAATTATCATTCAGCGATGTTCGAAAAATTTGAAGGAAAATTGACAATTTTGAATAAAAATACCTGAAATTTATGAAAATACCCTTGGACTTTCAGGAATTTTAAGAATTTCTAAAAAACTAATTTTTTACTGATTCATGAACTTGTAGTTTCCTTGCAAAATCTAGTTTCTCCAGTTAAAGTTTCAAAATTTTTCATGGAGGACATGATTTAATAGGGATTTAAGAGTTTGATTTATGTATACTTAAGTATCCCTTTGACCTAAGTCAACAAAGTGACTTAGAAATTTCATTTTCAGCCCAAACTTGACTCATATACTTAGATTCACTCATGTTAGATATCTAGATACCTAAACTTGAGAAAACATGAGTAGATAGCAAAATTTGATACTTAGCACTTTCATGTTTTCATGCCCACTTCGAATGAAACCAGACTAAGTTAAAATTTTGATCAAACGATATTATTTTTACTTCAAACTTGATACACATGCTTTAGATGATCATATATTAGTATTTTGAAAGTTTGAATGAAATCTGGAAATATTTTGAAAAATCTAATTATTTACGAAAATACCACTAGAACTTAGTGAATTTTAAAAAAATCCAGAAAAATAATTTTTTTTGTTGATTTTTGAATTTGCATCTTCCTTGAAAAATTTAGTTTATGGCATAAAAATTTCGAAAATCTTGAGTATGAATGTGATTTGGTTTGAATTTTTTGAAATTGGATTTCGAAACTTTAAAGTATCGTTTTTCCCAAGTGCTCATTTTTCGATATTTTATGTTTTCGTTGAAATCTTCGATCGAGTCTTGAAGTATGATATTTCAAATTCATTTATGGTATCGTTCTACTCATTTGATGAGAAAAATAATTTCTAAAATAATTTTTGACTATTTGATCGATACATGAAAATATATATACTTAAGTATATACATGATTTCTAGACTTGGAATTTATTTATCAGCTAATGCTATCATGTATGACTTACTCTCTTTTTCGATGTCAAGTTTTCATTCCTCGAGTTGGTTGGCTTTGATTTTCATGAAAAATAAAGTTTTGAAGTCTCAACTTTGACTTTTGATTGACTTTTCTTGTCATTTTTGAGTGATGTCAAAAGGGAAAGAAAATATAGGAAAACCATGCATATAGATAGAGGGAGTTTATTTCCATAGATATGCATGTTGATAGAGGGAGAAATCCCATGTTTGATATCCTTTGTGCTTAAATGATATATTTTCTTAAGGATGTTTGTCATCATCAAAAAGGGGGAGATTGTTGGCCTAAGGTTTTCTACCTTGGTCTTAATCTCGGTTTTGATTATAACAAACATGTAACTAATGTTTCATTGAGAAATACTTTCAGGTTCCATATCGGTTAGCGCACGACGTCCACGATCGAAAATATCGAAAAATCGAAAGGACATTGGTCGACGCACTCGATTTCATTGGGAAGATAGAGTTTCGGTTTAGGGTGTTTAGATAAATTATAAAATCCTCTTTATGATGCTAAGACCCTTAAAGAACCAAACCCGTAATCTGAAACCCGAACCGAAGAAAGAAATCGGCTGAAACTCATTGTAGAGTACAGGTCCACTACGTAGAGTACCAGTACTCTACGACCGATCAATTGATCGGTCGATCGAAATAAGCCCAGAAAGCACAGTAGGGCTATGGCCAGTCGATCGATCGCTTGGTTGGTCGACCGACGATCGATCGAACCTGCGACCGGCGGTTGGTAACGGGCAAAAATCTGCCCATTGAGAAGAGGGGAGCTCTCTCTTATCTTCATGGCTTATAAATAAGAAGCCATGAGAGCCTTCCTCCTTGATGTTGATCACTTCTAACCTCATTGAGCCATCTTTTGATCAATACTAAGTCCTCATTGAGCCAATCTTATGAAAACCCTAGCTTGAACCTTTTATCTCTTTGATTGAGCCTTTACTTCATTGCTTCATCATCAAAGGCATCAAGAGGAAGGTAGGAATTTTGTTGTGGAGCTAAGTATTTTATTGTTTGATTTATTGCTCCATTTAGTGTTGTATTTTCTTGTTATTTCATTGTATTTGAGTTTGTGTAAACCTAGAGTGCTAGGTTGATTGTCTAGGTGGTTGCCTTGGTGTTAAGGCTTAAATCCACTATTGTAAACTTAGTTTATTAGGATTAGTTGAGTTATCCCTTAGGTTGAGATGGGAGAGTGCTCTCGGTAGGAAGGCAGGATACTTCCGGGTGTGGGAGTGCCTTCGATTTGAGAGCGGAGACTTTTCGGTGTAAAGTACTCTTTGTAAGGGAAACAATATAATGTAGTAAAGCTAGTTTGAAAATCCTAAGCGGGGTGCTTAGGTAGTGGAGTAGGCATTGGGGTTAAACCACTATAAATAATTATGTTAGCATTGATATATTGTTTTGTGTTAATTGCTTTATCATTAATCCTAAGCTTGACATGTTTCACATTCTTGAATGATTAACTAGATGATCTGTAAGAATAGTTGCACCAATGTTATCACAAAAGGGTTGAGGATTGGAAGAGGAGAACCAGTTCAGATCCTTCATCAATTTTGTTAGCCAAAAAACTTCGGCAGCAGTGTCAGCTAAAGCCTTATATTATGCTTCTGTTGAGGACCGATCACAACTCACTGTTGGATTAGTGTAGGGCCCATAGGTCACACACAACATGCTACCCTCGCAACATGCTTTATGGGATAAAGCTCGAATGTGGCACTAGATGTCTACTAGTATGCACATGCCGCAAGACGATCACGGATCTCGTTTATAGACAAAATAGGAAAGGTGTTTCCTATTCGGATGAATTATAAGTACTTGATGAAGGGGTTCCTCATAACACTAACTTGTAGGGTTCGGCGCGCGATGAAGTCAACCCGACCCCGGGTCAAGTCAAAGTGTTGACTTGACTGGACCCAAGGTTCAAGGTGGGTCGACTGAAAATAATAAGGAAACTCGAATTTTATTTTGATTATAATTACAGTTCAAATTTTGAATCCGAACTTGAGGGGAGACCGAGCTTGGTCTCCCATGCGCCTAGCCTCCCTATTAAATATGGAGATTAGTTTCTTGACTCCCTATTTGATAGGGAGATGAATTAATAGGATTAATTCAAGCCTATTGATAGGTAAAAAAATTTGGAGATAAACCTTGGAATTTTGAATTTCGGGCTGGATTGTTGAATTTAGATAGGGAGGAGTGGAGGACTATTGTAGCCGCCCCCTGGTAGATAAAATAGGGATGTGGGCGACCACCCCCGTGATGATTTTAATAAGCAAAAATGTGTGCTCCCTCTCAAATTGAGAAGCCTCCCCTTGGAGTTCTCTCTCTCCTCCCTCTGCTAGCTTGGTGAAGCTCTGTCAGATTGTTTCCTCGCAAGAAATTGTCGTCAGTCCGATTCTTTGGATGTGTTCAAAAATCGCATCAAGGTATTCATATCCTTGTGAATTCGTTCTTGAGGTTTCTTATCACCTTCCTCCTATGCTTCGTTGCCCGGTTCTTGGTGGAAGGGTCGGCCCTTCATAGGATCAAACCGAAGTTGAGAAATATTGTTCATTGAGCCATGACAAGCCCGAGAGGTCGCTTCCCCTATTGTTACGAGGCGCTTGGTGTGGACTTGCGTTGGAGGGCGTGCACATGTGCGTCTTGGATTTGGGATCGCTACGGCTTAAGGTATAACTTATGCTCCTGCCTCTCATGTTGAATTCCATAGTATCACTAAAGTATATCGCTATTTTCTGGATGTTTTGACTTTTTAAATTGCTATTTTCCGTTGTGTTTTCCTCTCCGCATCCCAACACCAGGCTGGTAAAAACCGAGTTTTGGTCATAGTAAGGGCTTTAAGGCCGGAAGTAATGGCGCTGAGGCCGACGATCCAGGCTAGTGAAAATCGGGTCCTGGTCGTTGAGGGTGTTGGAACACGAGATAGGCACTGAGGTCGGTGATCCAAATAGGTGAAAACCGAGTTTTGGTCGTTGTGGGAATCCGAGTGAGAGTCGCTTGAGACTGAGGAGGACTGGTGTGTCGCGTAGGCGCAAGGCAGGAACTGTCGCGACACCATAGAGGTTCCTCCTATGTGTGTTATGAGATAGCTGCAAACAATCTGGACACAAAGAAAATTTGCAAAAAAGAGAGAGCAATATTATTAATGAATGTTGTAACAGTACATCGTGCCTCACCGAGAGCTGAGCTCGGCTTATGTATGGTGGTGCCTCTTTAAAACATTTCAAGGGGAAAACCCCAGTGGGAGAAAACCACAATGAAAGAAAAAAGAGTACATCGACCACTTATAGTTTAAGGGAGAAAGTTTAGCTGTAGTAGGCCGACATGGAGGCCGCGCGCGTTCCATTGTCGTGGGAGTTCTCGTCTAGAGATTTCAACGATTCTATAGGCGCGTTTTACGAGGATCTCTGTGATCCTATAGGGGCCTTCCCATTTCGGTGCGAGCTTTTCTTCTTCAGCTGGTTTCCTTTGAGGTTCGATTTTTAGGAGGACCAGGTCTTCTTCTGTGAAGCTCCTCGGCTTGGCATGCTAGTCTTCTCTAATTATAATGAGTTCTCGCTCTTCCTCAATGAGGTCGAGTTCGGCTTGGTGAGTTTCTGAATTATTCTGCTCCTCGAAGGTAGTTCTATGGAGGCTGGGCTCTACGATCTCGAGAAGTATCATGGCCTTTGCTCCACAAACGAGCCTATAGGGTCTTCCAGGGTAGAAGATTGAGTAGTTGTGTTGTAGCTCCAAAACACTTCAGGTAGTTCTTTGGCCTAGCCCCTTGACCTAGTCAAATTTCTTTTTGAGTCCTGCCAGGGTGACTTTATTGGCTGCTTCAGCCAGGTCATTTATCTGTGGATGCTCTATTGCTGAGAAGAGGTGCCGAATATCGAGGTCCGAACAGAATTTTAGGAACGGTTGATGCGTAAATTGCATTTTGCTGTCGCTGGCGAGTTCACGAGGTATGTCGTACCTACAGATGATGTTTTTTCATACAAACTTTTGGACCTTTTAGGTCACAATAGAGGATGGGGGTTCGGCCTCTATCCATTTGGTGAAGTAGTCAATCGCTACTACCAAATACTTAAACTATCCTGGTGCTTGAGGGAATGGGCCAAGGAGGTCAATGCCCCACTTGTGGAACGGTCAACTAACTTCTGAGGTGTGCAGTGGGTCGGGGTGTTGTTGTGAGACCTTGGATAATCTCTAGCATTTGTCATACCTTTTGACATAAAGGTTGTAATATTTTTCATGATTGGCTAGAAGTGCCCTGCCTGGAGGATCTTGGCATTCAAGGATCTTCCTCCGATATGGTTGTCGCATATCTCGTCATGGACTTCCGCCATTACAATATCTGTTTGAGGTCGGCTGATGCATTTGAGTAGTGGCCGAGAATAGTCTCTTTTATAGAGTTGATCATCGAGGAGGGTGTAGTAGCTCGCTATCTTCCTGAATTTGATCGGGTTGGAGGTGTGCTCCAGAACTTCACCTCGTATGAGGTAGGTTATGTATGGGGTCCTCCAGTATGCCCCTTGTTCGACTATTCAAACCTCGATCGAGGTATCGACCGACTGGATGCTCGATTGCCCTATGGTTTATTGGATGATCGACCTGTTGTTTTGAGGTTTTCTGGTGCTGGTGAGCTTGGACAATAGGTCAGCTCAAGTATTTTCCTCCCAAGGTATGTGCGGAATCACACAACTATCAAAGTTAGTGATTAAAGAATATACTAGTGAGAGACACCTTTCGAGGGAGGGATCCCTTTCTTGGCAAGTGTCGTTAACTTGTCCTATGACAAGCTGTGAGTCACTTTTCACGATCATGTTTCGAGCTTTCACGTCTTGGGCGATCATAGCTTCGTACTCTGCCTAACTATTGCTGACTTTGAATTGGAACTGAAGGGATTGCTCTAGGGTGATTCCCTAGCCATTCTCGAGAATGATGATTGATCCACTTCCTTTTTTATTGGAAGTGTCATCGACGAATAACGTCCAAGTTTCGACCTGCTTGGGGATGCCTTCTTGGTTGGTGAATTCAGCGATGAAGTCTGCTAGCCCTTGGGCCTTGATAGGAACTCTCGACTAGTATTCGATGTTGAACTTCGAGAGTTCTACTGACCAAGATATCATTCGGCCAACAAGTTCGGGCTTGGCCAGTACTTGCCTGATTGGTTGTATTGTGCGCACCTAGATGTAGTGACTTTGGAAATACGACCTTAAACTTTTGGTCATGATTGTTGGCTTAAGATTTTCAACCTTGGTCTTAATCTCGGTTTTGATGATAACAAACATGGAACTAATGATTTAATTGAGAAATCTTTTAGGTTTCATATCGATTAGCGCACGACGTCTGCGATCGAAAAAATCAGAGAAATCGAGAAATCTTTCAGGTTCCATATCTCAATCTAAAGTCTTATATCAATCTCTTGATTCATTGAAAAATGAGGTTGTGTCCTTAAATAAGAAAGTAAATGAATTGAAAAATATTTCATTTCCTAAGAATACAAGAATGAAAAATGCTTATGTAAAGAATGTCAATGTCCATCATGTTCAAAATGCTAATCATTCTACCATTAAACCTCATGTTCAAAAGAAGAATGTTTCCTCTAAGAATGCTCATATTCATCATAGCTCACATGTCAAGCATTCTAGTGATAAATCATATGTCCATAACCAAAATAAAAAGTTTCATGGACATTATTTTTGTTATGGTACATATGGCCATGCTATTCGTGAGTGTGCATTTAAAAGAAATCCAAGTGTTGCTAAGACACTTTGGATTCCTAGGCCAACTCACCCCCAAGGACCCCAAAGCCATTTGGGTACCGAAGGTTTCCTGTTCTATTGTAGGGGGAGCTACCACACATGAGTAAGATGAAGTTGGTTGATTGAAGTTGCTTGAGGGCTTGAAGGATACACCACCACATGAGCAACTTCAAGTCATCCTGATGCCTTAGGAATGAAAATTGGCATCTAAGCAAACTTGGTATCATCTCCTTTACTTTATTTGAATTCATTCAAGTTGGAGTTTATGATACATGTTTAAGTTGAGTTATTTTTCCCGCTCTTGTTAAGAGTCATTTGGAAAATATTTTTGATTTTTGATTTTCGGACTCTTCAGAGACCTATGTTGCCTGTAATGGGCTCATGCGACCTTGCGGTTTCAAATCGTAGGCTCATTGTGGTCTTTTAGTTTTCAACCAATAGGAAGGGTTGGAGATCTTATGCTTCAAAATTTCATATTTTGAGATCTCTCGATTCGTTTTAGTTTCATGTCGATTTTACTTAAAATGAATTTTTCACTATCTAGCTTAGGTTGAAATTCACCAATGAAGATTTATATTTCACCTTGCTATTTAGTATGATAACTTGATAGTAATTATATTCTCATTATCCTACAAATGAACATTGCTTGCGAGTTATGATAAAATGGAAGGCTTTAAAAATTGAAAAGAAAAAGATTAGTTTGACTAAAATTTCAAGTATAAGGTATAACTTCAATCAATTCAAAATCTTAGTGTTATACCTCAATGGTTAAGCTTAAATTATGTCTCTATACTCATGATTAGAATTGCATGTAAAACCCTTGAATTCTCATGAGTATGTGGAATTTTAGCACTTAGGCAAATTTCATTAAATGAAACTTGGTCAAGGTTGATACTAGAGACCTTCTTTTAAGTCCAAACTAGTTAAACATGCTTAGAGATCTTATTCCTCAAATATTTCATATCTTAATATCTATTTGATTCATTTTGATATCATGATAACTCATTTAAAATGAATCTCGACTATCTAGCATAGATTAAGTCTTTTAAATGAAATTTTGCATTTGACCATTTGTTATTTAGTATATTAGCTTGCTAGTTGGTATATTATTTCATTATGATACTAATGAAGACTACTTGCAAGTTGAGAAAGTGGTAAAATTTGAAAGGCTAAAGCAAAATGAAAAGAAAGTAGAAATTTTGGAATTTCTCAAGAAATGAGGTATGAGTTTCATTTTGGTAAAATTCTTGCATAACACATCTATTTTCTTGATTAAATGATTTCTCTATGCTCATGAATGATCTTGCATGATAATTGAATGAAATCTCATGAGTAGATAAAAATATTGATACTTAGGCAATTTCATGAAAGCTTGTTTGAATGAAATGTGCCCTAGGTAAAATTTCATTTTAGAGACATCATCTTAAGTTGAAACTTGATAAACATGTTTGAGTTCACTCATGATTTGCTTCCATGTGATTAAAATTGAAAAATCATGAGAAAATGGATAAATTGATAAGAAATTCACTTTAGGAGACCTAAAGTTGAGTAGAGTTGACCTAAGTCAACAAATTAACTTAGAAACTTCATTTTAGGTCCAAACCTCACAAACATGTTTAGATTTACTCGTGCTAGGTGTCCATATGTTCAAATTTGAAAAACCATGAGTAAAGGTTAAAATTTGATAATTGCAATTTCATGATACAATGTTTGTTTTTGAATGAAATCATGCTAAGGTAAAATTTTGACCAAATGACATCATTTTCATTTCAAACTTGATAAACATGCTTTAAATGATTATATCTTGATATCTGAAAAGTTTGAATGGAAACTGAAAACTTTTGAAAAATACCTAATATTTACGAAAATGCCATTGGATTTCAATTATTTTTAGAAAAATACAAAAAATTTATTTTTGGATGATTCTTGAAACTGCATGTTCTCTGAAAAATCTAGTTTCTTCAGTAAAAATTTCAAAAAATTTCAGTAAGAATATGATTTGATATAGGTTTTTGAAATTGAATTTTAAAACTTTAAAGTATCGTTCTTTCCAAATGTTCATTTTTCCAATACTTTGATTTTTGGTCCAATCTTCGAATGAGACTTCAAGTAAGATATTTTGAATTCACTTTTGATATCGTTCAAATATTCAAGAGAGAAAAATCATTTCTAAAATGATTTTTGACTCCTTGACCGATACTTGGAAATATCATTACTTGAGTTTGATACATGATTTCTAGTTTTAGATAATGTTTAGCATTCTATGATATCATGTATTGATTAGTCTCATTTGTATGTATGTTTTCATCCCTTGAGTTGAGATCTTCATGCTTCATGAAAACTAATTTTAGAATCTCAACTTTAACTAGATTGACTTTTCTTGCCATTTTTTTATTGATGTCAAAAGGGAGAGAAAAATATAGGTAAAAGAGAAGAAAATATAGGAAAACCATGCATATAGATAGGGGGAGTTCTATTATATAGATATGTATGTTGATAAGGGGAGAAATCCCATGTTTAATATTTTTTGTGCTTTAATATATATATTTTCTTAAGGATGTTTGTCATCATCAAAAAGGGGGAGATTGTTGGCTTAAGGTTTTCAACCTTGGTCTTAATCTCGGTTTTGATGATAACAAACATGGAACTAATGATTTAATTGAGAAATCTTCCAGGTTCCATATCGATTAGCGCACGACGTCCGCGATAAAAAAAATCAGAGAAATCGAGAAATCGGAAGGACGTTAGTCAACGCGCTCGAATTATTCGGGAAGTTAGAGTTTAGGTTTAGGGTGTCTAGTTTATATTGTAAATCCTCATGATGATGCATAAGAACTCTAAAACCTATCCCGAACCCCAAAACATGAAAACCTGGAAACCGTTCTGAATTCACTAAGCATAGGGAGCTCCTTGGAGGGCTATATAACCTAGATAGTTTCTTGACAAAAAAAATAGCGGTAATTGTTCCTTGGGTTAAAACTAGATAATGAGATATTTTTAGGGATTTTTTGGAAGTCTTTAGCCTACCCTTATTTGACCCGAAAAATTAGAAAAGTTCTGTTTTCGAAAAATTTGTACTAGACCCCAAAAACTAGATTTTGATTCTTAAGGATTTTGATTTTTTAGATATTTTTATTGAATCCAAATGAGGGGTAATCTTTATATAACATTTATGTTTTAGTTAATAAATGTTATATAAGTAGACTTAGTGAAGATGGAACCAGAAAACGAACAAACAGGACCAAACTACCCAGCCCAGTCCAGGTTCGATCGACCAGTCGGTCGATCGAATGCTGCCAAAAACTGGCAGTAGGCAATTCGGTCGACCGATCGATCGACCAAAGTGTGCCAAAATTTGGCAAAGGGCGCATCGATCGATCGGACTGCGTATCGCTGAAGTCGCAACTTGCGTCGGTCGATCAATCGATCGACCAGATTGCGGATCGCAGGAATCGCGTCTGGCGATCGACCCGTCGGTCGACCGCACAGAGAGATTAAGCCAGCGGTTGATCGATCGATCGGTCGGTTGACCGACATGCGACCGATCGGCGATAACGGGTAGTTTTCCGCCCATTTTCCGCCCGTTGAGCTGTCGTCTCTTTGAGAGGTTATAAATATCCCTCATCTAACTCTTTTAACTTCTCTTACAAATTTTATTGAGCATAAAAAAGAGAGTTTTGAGCCTTCTAAAGATCGATTAATAGCGCTCTGTTCTTCCGTCAACATTTTCTCAAGCGCCTAGTTTTCTCCTCAACTCGGCTTCAATTCAAGCTCAACAACTTGGCGAGTTAGAGGCTTGAAGGCATGGAAAAGAACACTGATTTTTGGTTTTATTCTTTAGCTCTTTTCATTGTAATCTTTATTGTTATTTGAACGTGTTTACGTAATGAAGTTGAGTTTGTGTAAGACCTAGTATCAGGTCTTGGATCTAAGTGGTTACCTGAGTACAGAAGGTGTAAAGCCACTTGTGTAAACATAGCTTACTAGGATTAGTTGAGGTATCCCTTAGGGTTGAGGTGGAAGAGAACTCTCGATAAGAAGGCGGAGACTTTCGGGTGTAGAAGTGCCTTTGATTGAGAGTGAGTCTCTTCAGGTCAAAGTCCTCTTGTAAGGAAACCAATTTAATCTAGTAAACCTAGTTTGGAAATCCTAAGCAGGGTGCTTAGGTAGTGGAGTAGGCATTGGGGCCGAACCACTATAAATAATTGTGTTAGCATTGTTATTTTTGTGTATTTTTTGTTTATATTTATTACTCGCTTCCGCACTTAGCCATTCATTCGTAAATTGCCTAAGTAATCTAAGAAACGTCTAAATTTGAATTTAGGCTAATTAATTTAGTTAACATACTATTCACCCCCCCTCTAGTGTGCCATTTCACCCAACAATGATGACCAGGATGAAGGCGACCTTAAACGTTATCTGTGACTCTGAGGTAGAGGAATAGTGTCTCTCCCAATTGTTATTTGTCCAGAACTAGCGAGGTGGTGAGGAATTGTTTGAGCTCTTCAAAAGCTTGTTTGCACTTCTCATCCCATTGGAAGTCATGTCTCTTTCTCAGGACTTTAAAGAAAGGGCGGCCCTATCGGCCGAACTGGAGAGGAATCTAGCTAGATAAGGCAACTATTCTTCCGGTGAGCTGTTGTACCTCTTTGATGTTGCACGAGCTCCACATCTCTTGGATGGCTCAGCACCATGGCCGACCCTACCACTAGGCCGAAAAGGCAATCACTTAGGTCCCAAAAAATTATAGGCCTCTAAGTGTCTAGGCTTATTGCTTAATATTATATTTATTTTATTATAAATTAATGCCACAAATAAGTCATTTAATCTTCTATAATTATATTTCTATTTCATTTTCATTAATTAGTCCACTATTACTTCATCAATTTTCTACTTTCCTATATTTTCTCTCAATCAATCCCATTTTTTACTCACTTTTCGTTAGGGATGTTCATTGGGTCAACCCGACCCAATGAACCCAAGAACCCGACTTGGTTGGGTCGGGTCGGGTCGAGCCGACTAATCGGGTTGGGTCGGGTGCAATCTGACCAAACCCGATCATAATCGAGTCGGGTCTCGGGTTTTTGAATTTGAAATCCGATGACTCAAGACCCAACCCCGATGACCCGATTATGTATATTTTTTTTAATTATTTTTAAAACATTATATTTTAAAAAAAAAAATTAAAAATATTTTTAAAAACTCATTTTTACCTAAATGGATAGACTCGACTACCCGACTCGATTACACTTGGTCGGGTCGGATCGATTTTTTTCTTAGGCCCAAAATAATCGATTAAGACCAACAGTCCAAGGACGACCCGTCCATTAGGCCCAAAAGGCCTCATCTTAAAATTTTGTCTTAGGCCGCAATATCTGTTGGGCCGCCCCTGCTCAGCACTTTTCCGGGTTGGCTTCGATCCCTCGGTTCATAAGCATGAAGCTGAGGAATTTGTCGTCATGGACAACAAAGGCGCACTTCGTTGGGTTTAGTCTCATGTTGTAGCGCCTGAGCTAGTTGATGATCTTAATGAGATCACTGCAGTGATATTGAGTGGTTGGTGCTTCGATGACCATGTCGTCTATGTACACCTCCATGTTTTGACTGATCTTGTTCTCAAAAACTTTGTTCATTAGGCGCTGGTACGTTGCTACTGCATTTTTTAGCCCTAAGGGCATCACTTTGTAGTAGAAGCTAGTGTGCTTTATGACGAAAGTTGTATTCTTTTCATCCTCCGAATGCAATGGATCTAATTGTGGCTTGAATATGCGTCCATAAAACTTAGGTATTAATACCCCGAGGAGTCGTCAACAAGCGTGTCTATGCTCGGCAGTGGGTAGGAGTCCTTTGGACAGGCTTTGTTGAGGTCGACGCACATCCGCCATTTTTCTGAGTGTTTTTTTTTACCATCACGATATTTGTGAGCCATGTGGTGAATATAATTTGTTTGATGAATCATGCTTTCAGTAGCTTTCCAGTTTCTTCGAGGAATGCTTGTTGATGCTCGATTCTGAGCTTTCTCTTCTTTTGGGCCACGGGTTTGACCCGGAGATCGATGAACAATTTGTGACAAATATCCTGAGAGTCTCTCCCTGGCATGTCGGCTGGCGTTCATTCAAAGAGGTCGGCATTGTCTCTGAGTAGAGTGCCTAGTTGAGCCTTGAGATTGGCGGGCAGGTGTGCTCTCATATAGGTTACTTGTTCGAGGAAGGCCATGACCCAACGGGAGACATCATCCTCAAAGACGAAGACTAGTCTCCTCCTTTTCGAGTGATTGTCGCGATGACGCTCGTGTTCGATCGGGAGTTGTTTCCTCGACCGCGTGAGCATCTCGACCTGAGCTGCTAATCATCGATTCTCCGCTTGAAGATCGTTTATCCGACGCTGAGATTCTTCTGGTGAGGGGTTGGTTGGTGTTGGAGTGTCACTCCTCACAATTTCAGCATCACCAGCTAGCGGGGGAACAACACCGTCAGGTCGTTATTGACGTGCGGCGGTGGTCGCCTGGCTCCGATTACCAACCATTGCGGGACATATAAGATTTACTCGATCCCACTATGGGCGCCAAATGTACCAACTTGAAGTTGGAGTGATGCAGTCTAGTGTATCTCTTGGTCAAGTGCGACTCCGGCGGGGGGGCACACCTGCACAAGATTCTCCAACACTCAAGTCAGAATATGATCGAGGTGGAGATAATAGAAATTGGAATATGGGGTACCTAAGGCGTATTGTGTTTGTATATATTGTAGGATGAGGGGTGATTGGGGATGATGCCACTCGGTAATCTCATGAGGATGTTTCTCAGAAGGGGCCAAGGGTGATCCTAGAGATATCGGGCTCGTAATTACAAATCCCTCGTAATTAATGAGGACAGAGATGTCCTTGTATGGCCGAGTGGAGCCGGGGGCTGAGCCGTCTGGCTTAATTCGAGTTGGGTTCATGAGCGTGGGCATTGTGGGCCTAACTTCGGCCGGGCCCAGAAGTACTAGTCTAATCCATAAGTATTCTTCTCCATAGTCACATTGATGTTGGTCCACAAGCAGATGTCGGCGCTGCTTGTGAACCACGAAAAGAACAACCTCCGGTCTGGAAGGCCTGAAACTGTTGTTGATAGAAAGGAAGAGGCACGAGGTGGTCGGGCGCTTCTAGGAGCAGGACTACCGACCAACGAGAGCAACATCCGATGCGTAAGCCCCTCGGTGCAAACTCACCGCGGATCGTCGGCCGTAGGTCTCCAGCCACCTTCGACGCCAAGGCCAAACTCGCGCCTCCCGCCTTCTCTTTAAGCACAGCGATGCGAACCCACAACAACCTATGATCTACTCACTACCAATCCAAGGCTGACTCCCGGAGGAACGATAATCTTTTATACTTCCCACTAAATAGAGAACTCACACATGTAGAAGATAAAAATGCATGGGGATTTCATGGGCTAGGGTAGAACCATCACCTTAACGGTCGTTCGTCACCTTCCTACTAACAGGGCCACGTCCGTTAGTCAACAATCGGAACTTGAGTGCCTTGGAAACCGCCGATCGAATCTTTGATCATAATTTCTCATTGTTAGAATTAATGACTACATAGGCGGCGACACACGAAAAGGCACTCTTCCCCCTGCACAACCGTCACATTTATTCTATAAACCAAAGAGTCACAAAGCAGTAACCCTAATTAACAAAGATCCAACTGATATCTATCTATGAGACCGAGGTTAGAGGTACGCACACTACTTAGAGCTCGACACGAAGTCCTCAGTCTCTAACCAAGCTCGGGGGTTGTGAACTAGACTAGCACTTTGGGCCCGGCTGGACTAGACCCAGAAAGTGCCCGCAAACGCGAACCAGACTCAACTCAAGCTAGACAGCTCAGCCCGCGAGCTCCTCCCAGCCATACAAGGACACTTACATCCTTATTAATTACAAGGGATTCAACAATTATGAGTTTGACATCTTCGGAATCAGCCTTGGTCCATTTTGAGCAGAATCCCTACAAGATTAGTGGCCGACATCATCGCCAAATACTCCTCATCCTGCACTATATAGAGACACGATGCTCCCAAGTACATTCATATTTCAATTTTTATTACCCTTACCTAAAACTCATTCTTATTTGAGCGTCAGAGTATCTTTTGTAGCCCTCCCTAGAGTCGTATCTGACCAGGAGGCGCGCTGGACTGCATCACCCCGACTTCAAGCAAGAACACTATTGAACCCTTGATAATTAATGAAAGATGTGTGTGTCCTTGTACGGTCGGGTGGAGCTCTCGGATTAAGTAGTGTTTGGCTTGACTTGAGTCTAGTTCATGAGTGTAGATACTTCTGGGTCTGGTTCGGAATCAAAAGTACTAGTCCGATCCAATAATAATGATGAAATAACGACGAGAAGAAGAAAACGTTGACTTTGGCCAACGCAGTGCAGAAGACATGCTCACATTCCTTCGTTGACCAACATAATTAAATACCAAAAGTTTGACCCGCAGAACCCGATCGAAGCTTGCATGCAGATAATGGAATCGACGACTTGTTATTAGTGCGTTAGGCAAGCATATTCATGGAGATCACGATCTCCCTGACTCATTAAATTAATCCCAATCCTCTTCCTCTTCCTTCGTTGTCAAAGCATTTTAAGTAATTCTCGAGCTCTGCAACAATGCCGATGTGCTATTGCTCGTGCTATGGGAGGAAGCAACGAGTACGAGTACAAGAAGCCTTCGCGGCTGCAGAACCCAACTCGGTCCAAGCTAAAGATTCTTCTCCTCCTCCTCTCGACCAACCTGTTCTCCATCTACCTCTTCTCCCACGGCATCAAGCTCCCGGCGGTCTTCATCGGCGGCTCCGACGTCCTCCTCCAGGAGCTCAACTCCACGCAGTCGCAGCTCTCCCACAGCCGCGCCGAGCTCGCGCAGCTCCACCGCCATCTCAGCACTGCCGAGGACCTCCTCGAAACCCTCCTCAGCGAACTCGGCCGCAAGTTCGGTGACCACAATGCCGACGATAAGTGGCCGGGGGAGATCGACGGGGAGCTGAAGCTGGCCGTAGGGCCGCACAAGCTCCCCTTGGGCTACAACCACAACCTCGGCACGGACGAGCTCTTTCCCACGCTCGGGGCGGCCTGCCGCCGGTTCCAGCCGGAGGTGGCCAATTACATGACGTACAAGGTCGGCGGCGAGTGCCCGAGCGATGAGGTGTTTGCGCAGCGGCTGATGCTGAAGGGCTGCGAGCCGCTGCCGCGGCGGCGGTGTCACCCGAAGTCGCCGAAGGGGTACGTGGAGCCAGCGCCGCTGCCGGGGAGCCTGTGGGCGACGCCGCCGGACAGCAGCGTGGTGTGGGACGCCTACACCTGCAAGAACTACACCTGCTTGATCAACCGCGGGCTCAAGAAATGGTACCGTCGAAATTAAATGATTATTTATTTATTTATTGTAAAAAATAAATGAAATTTTCTTATTAGAATTTACTAGTAATGAAATTAAATCGATATTTAAATGAGTGAAATTAATAACCCATAACAGGAACTACGATTGCAACGATTGCTTCGACCTCAAGGGTCGGGAGAAGTCGCGGTGGCTGGTGGACAGCGGCAGCGGCGGGCTGGACTTCGGCATCGACAGCGTGCTGGCCACGCGGCCGCGGGGGACGGTGCGGATCGGGCTGGACATCGGCGGCGGCTCCGGCACGTTCGCGGCGCGGATGCGGGAGCGCAACGTGACGGTGGTATCGAGCACCATGAACTTCGACGGGCCCTTCAACAGCTTCATCGCGTCGCGCGGCCTCGTGCCGCTGCACATAAGCGTCGCCCACCGCCTCCCCTTCTTCGACAACACGCTCGACATCGTCCACTCCATGCACGTGCTCAGCAACTGGGTGCCGGCGGCCACGCTGGAGTTCGCGCTGTTCGATATCTACCGGGTGCTGCGGCCGGGCGGCCTCTTCTGGCTCGACCACTTCTTCTGCACCGGCGATCAGCTCAACGCCACGTACGTGCCCATGCTCGAGGGCATCGGCTTCAACAAGCTCCGCTGGGCCACCGGCCGGAAGGTCGACCGGGGGGCCGTCAAGAACGAGTGGTATCTCTCGGCGCTGCTGGAGAAGCCCATCACTTGATTAATTAATTATTTATTTAGATTTAAACTATATTAATTATTGGGTTTATTGCAGTTTAGCCCTCGAAGTTTTAAATTTTTTTATCAATTTGATCCTTGGAGGCTTGGACTTCAGAAAAGGTTATTTTGATCATCAAATTTTTAGATCAGTTTAACCGTTTAACCCCTAAAACAATCACGAAATCTAAACTTTTGACGTTTTTCAACCATTCCTGTTTATATACAAGAACTAGTAAAGCATTTTATATCTTTTTGTGAGGCCTAGCAATCAAATCAATCTATTTTCATTTGTCGTGATCTTCTCGTCGCCAGTTAAATCCTTCACATTTTGCATTCGATTAATTGTTATTGCTTGTGAAAAAAATATAAATGTGTATTTATTCTTATATTTTAAAAATAAGTGTTTCTCACGTAGTTATGGAGAAGTATCAATGAATTGTATAATAAGTTCATTAAAATTAAATGCTATGTGAAATTTTGAGGGTTAAAGTGCTATTTAGTCTCAAGCTAGTATGGAAAACTTATATGTAGCTCAGATTTGAGGAGTCCTTTCGAATTCTAAAATGATTTTTATTTTATCTTTATCTATTTTTCTCCTATTCCTTTTTCTCCACTCTTTTCAGCAAATACTATCAACAACTTACCTAAGGTCTAAATATAACTCTTTTTCCTTCTCCCCATAATTTGCCATTGTCATAAGGTCCATCAACCAACGACGACGCTATAAAGCATTGTGTGAAACCCTGGGATAATTAAGTTGCAGTCTAAGTGAGTAAAATAAGAAAAACCCAGTAACAAATCGAGTTGCAAAAGAGTAATTAAGTTGCAATTCATTGCAAGAAAACTTGAATCAAAGTCTTGTGCCAACTCAATTACATTGTTTAAACTATTGATAAAGCCTTAATAATGGTTATTTCTTTTAAAAGAAAACTATTTGGCCCAGTAACATTAGGCTTTAAAATGTTATTATATATGTTATAAGTTCCAATTAATTTGACAAAAAGAGTCGAGCATTTGTACTGATGAAGAGACGCACAGTAACACGTTACAGGAGCAATGTAACAACTAAAAAAGAACAAAGATTGAACAAACCAGGAAACACCTGCATTGTATTGAGAAGCATGTTTGCCTTCTGATTGTCCCAGTTGATATCACCATCAACTTCTCGCCTTCTTGGAAGTAGGCATGTTTCCATGTCCTAGTAGTTTTATGAACTAAAACCATATACTAGCATGGTTGAACAGCCTACAAAGAACTATTTGTCATGGCCTAGACTAGTTAGTGCGTTCAACTCCAACTGTTCCAAAAATGAGGGTACACTGATGCCACTGGATGTTTTTACAGAATATGTACATGTAAGATGAAGGCTTGGACGGCATTTATTGACTAATTAGCCAAATCTTTGTACAAGCATATCCTGTCAAAAAGTCACATATTGTAAGCCCAAGGATGCTCATCAAGATATGCTTGCACTGCTGCCTTCATGGCCAGGTTTGGTACCAACTGGTGCTGCTCAAGAGGCCTTCGTGTGATTGGGTCAAAATTGCCAACCTACAATTTCAGTAACTCAGCCTACATGCAGTGATCAAAGAGAAGATAAACAAGACTTACAGAGTACAATTACCTTCTCCAGATGTCTGATTATCATAGCCCTTTCATATGTAAAACCACTAGGAGCAACCACAGGATCCTGGAAGATCTCCAGGGTAATCTTACAACAAAGGTAATCAGGCACCTGAAACATCAAGTTCAAGATTAAAACTTGTCCAAAAAGGGTGTAAATAAACAGAAATGTAGTTGAAATGCCCACTTCTGTTGGCGTGTCAACAGATGCAGTTTTACTAAACACCTCTTCAAGAAGTTTGAGCTCCCCAACGAGATCATTTTCTGTTTCTTTAGAGCCATAATCATCTTCAGAGTCATGAATAAAATGGTATTCTATCAAGGCTTTTTCACACGATGTCCTGGCATGAATGCAAATTTACCAGAATTACTTAGCCTTGATAAAACATGATGGACTTATTGATATGAAATTGAAACATAGATATAGCAGAGTGGTAAAGGAAAGAGATACTTCAAGTTTTGCAGCTTCCATCCACGCTTGCAAGCCAAAACTTCCCATTGGTTGTATTTTGCTTTGGCAATAAGCTCGTGAATCTCCACAACTTTATCACGCTCAGAATTCATGTATACTTCTATATTCAAGGCCTATGTAGTGAAGTTATTACAACTTATTATTCAATAATCAATAGTAATTCAAACTAAACCAAAAATGAAAATGGAATGATCAAAAACAACAAAAAAAGGAAAAAATTAAGAAACCTGACAACAATACCATAAGAGTGTATTCAAGTGATGGAAGCAGTTCTACAACAAAGCAGCAATTCACCATTGAATATAGAGCTAGTAAGCAAAACAGCATGGTCAATGCCATGTCTCATCGCATGCAAGAACCAGCAGCGCACGCTCTTCCGCTGTTAAGAAATTAGTGGGCTTAACTCAATCCCAAAAGCTAGTTCTAGGGAGGACTACTCAAACTATTTTAAAGGCTATCTTGACCATATCTTTAAGCAATGTGGGACTTTATCACTCGTTATCTCTATGTCGCATCTTATCTTTTTGAAACAATTAAGGATGCAATTGAGTGTAATTGCAAGATCCACCAATTGAGGACTAGAGTACAAGCAGCAGCAATAGAAGGTCCATGGAGTGTTTGTGGTGGTATGATCCTCTTCAATGAGTAGGTGTTTCTGTGTCCAACTTGACCAACTCAACAATCCATCATCAAAGCCATAAATGGACATACTCAAAAAGGCTACCAAAAAAGTACTTCATAACATCCGAATTTGTGCTATATGTCAAAAGAACAAATACGAAATGTTGTAGCCAGTACCAAACATTACCCTAACACATCTGGACCAATAGACTTTCTTGGTGATCTTCCTATTTGATACAGTACCAAACCCTAAGAGGGAAAGAAGATGGAGAATAGAGGAAAGGAGTGGAAGGACTAAGAAAAGAAGTGATGTAGAATCAAGAAGAGAATAGGGATAAGAAAGGCAAGATAGTAGAGGAGAAGAGAACTTCATTCCAACTTGAAAAACTTGCGCCCAATGGGCTACTTAAGTAGGCCTGAATAAACCCAACTCCTAGGAAAAGTAAAACAATACCTAAATAGAAGGCTATAAAAGGAACCTAAAAAAGTAGGACCTAAACAAGGAAACTTAAACATAATAAAAGACCAACAAAAAGGACCCTAAAATTAGGGCCTAAACAAAAGAAACTTAAACCAAAATTCCTAAATTACAAAGAAAAAAGCCACCACGAGGAAAAACTCGTCACAGTATAAGCACCATCTATGCTGAAAAACAACAATGCCTGCATCCAAAAGTTCGAAGAGCAAAACCAGTGTTAGGAGGATCATGTGAAGAAGGCAATGCTGTTGAGGGAAGCATTGACATCGAGACCAATGCCCACACCTGACCTAAAAAAAGATCAACCATCAATTGACAAGGACAAAGGCTCAAATGTCCCTTGGTAAAATAGCAAATCAAGAATCTCTTATAATACGAAACGAACCACTAGCTCAAGAATGAAGTTTTTTTAAGTGCTTTTTAGGCAATCTCTCAAGGCGCAATGAAACAATATCATAATCTCCTGCATCATACTCTAGAAACCTACCATGAAAATTGGCATGCAATTTATAATGTTAATTGCTTAGCGCAATCTTAATATCTAAGATCAGCATGCTCTAATATGCACTCAGCAAAACTCTTTGAAGACTCATAAGAACGAAAGAAATAGCCAAAGGAACCAAGTTAATAGGACAACGAAGTGTTCAATAAAGAGTACATAAATTAATGTATTAACTACAATAAAACTAACAAAGTTCAAAGGATTAAGGAAAGAGACAATACAAGAGCAAAAACTCTATCCACTCCACTATCAACCTCAAGTCAACTCCCGATCCATGAGACCTATGAACTTGAAGCAAATGCATAAGAATCAGTAAAAGGATTGGATTTATGCCTCTACACCGAGGCAATCACTCAACCAAGACCTAAACACATAGGTCTATTACACAAACTTTAAAAGCAATAAAAACCAAGCTTATTATCGCGATCAAAAAAATTTCGCGGTAGCGAACCTTGATATCGATATATCATTTCGCGACCGATATATCGTTTGCGTCGCGACATATCGACAATATAATATATATTATATATATAAATTATAAAAAAATATATAAATAATAATAGCATTGAAAGTCATCACTTGTGACATTGCACATAGCAAAGTAGCAAACATAACTGTCATGAACCATAAAACATAGCAAAGTAGCAAACATAGAATATACAAACCACCCATATAGCAAAGTAGCAAAGTAGCAAACATAGAATATACAAAAATTCAATTCACATAGCATGAACCATAAAACATCAAGTAGCTAAAGTCATCACAATCATGACTAAACAAGTCTTAACAATTAACAAATTAACTCCAAATCTCCAATTTAAAAAAGATTATCAAAATCATCTTCAATGTCTTCATTAGGGGTATTATCCATTGGAGGAGTAATTGGTTTGAGCCCAAAATCATCTTCAATGTATTCATCATCATTTGGAAATATCTCTTCTTCTCCTTCATCACTTGAATTTTCATCCACCAATCTTGAAGTAGAAGTAGAACCACGATGAAGTCGATTATAAGTGATAAGCTCATTAACTCCACGTCTCTTTGGAAAATTACGATCCTCAAGGACATTTGAAGCACCAATGGCTTCATCAACAAACTCAAAAGGAATTCTATCATCCTCTCCATCATCATTTGTTGAATCACGCATTTGTCCCCCAATCAAAATCGTCAAGTACTAGTGGATCATAGTTTTTGCCACCTTCACGAATTTTTTGAAATCTCGTGGCAATCTTTCGATTGTATTGAACATACACCAAATCATTCAATCTTTGGTGCAACAATCTATTTCTTTTCTTGATGTGAATCTATACAAAAAAAAGTAATTAAATAAAAATAATAAGTAATAACTACTAAGAAAGCATTATATACTTAGTTACTTACAAACTCAAAAGTGCTCTAATTTCGTTCACACCCGGAGGACGAACAACAAAGACTAACAATGCGCTTTGCAAACTTTGAAAACTCGGGAGTACGTCCACCAAAAGATTTCCACCATTCAACTAACATTAAAAATATAAAATATTAAAATTCAAAAATATGTAAACTGTAAAGACAATAAATATTAATAAATAAAATAATAATACACAATATACTTACGAGGAATCCTATTTGAGCGCTCTCTAATCACCATCTCTCTTGCAAAAGGCCCTTGATCTTCATCATACATATCAGCATCTAGAAGTATCTTGGATTGCATTGTATCATCCAACACTAATTTCTCAAGTACATCATTGAAGTCTTCACGTACCTTCCCCGAGTACACGACATCATTTTTCTTGATGTCAAAATACTTGCCCAGATTGAGAAATAGAGCCGCACTAAATAATGGTGTTTCCATTTGACGCTCCCATCGACTTTCAATGATATCAATGATTTTCTTGCACAAAGTGGATTTGTGGGCCAAGACTTGTTTGATCCTCCTCTTAGCTTCACCTATTGCCGCGGCTAATTCTGTCAGCGGGTTTTTCATCACCATCCGCTATCATCAAAACCACAAGTAGAGGCTGTGATGCTTTAATGCAATCTTTAACTGCCTCCCAAAATTTAACCGCATGGATTAAGTCATAAATTTTCTTTCCCGCTTCGGTCTAGCACAATTTTGAATCAAACCAATCTTGACTTACAAACAACCGTTGCAACTCTTGTTTAAATTTTCTCAAACATGACAATGTTAGAAATGCAGTAGTAAATCTAGTAGCCCCGGGTCTAACAAGTTCATGTCCATTAGTGTGCTCCCTCATCGCGTCAAGAAGGCGACCATGTCTATAAATGAATATGGTCAAGGATCTTGCTCTTGCGATTGTAGGTTTGAATTCTTTCATTTTTCTCACATCTTCCAACATAAGGTCCAAGCAATGTACGGCACAAGGGGTCCAAAACAGTGTAGGCAATCTTTGCTCCAACATTCTCCCCGCTGCCTTATAGTTGGCGTCATTATCTGTGATAACTTGAACAACATTACTTGGGCCAATTTCTTCAATTTTGGTCTCAAGTAAGTCAGTCAACATCTGAGAATCATGACACTGACTGGAAACATCAAGAGAGCCAAGAAAAATAGTCCTTTGCGGACTATTTACAAGAAAATTTATCAACTGTCTCCCTCTTCTGTTTGTCCACCCATCTGACATAAGAGTACACCCATCCCTTTCCCAAACCTCTTCATGTTTGCGCTTTAAATCTTTTGTATGTTCTTTTGCCTTTTTCAATAAAGGAACCTGCAACTCATGATGTGGGTGGTTTATAGCCCGATCAAATTTGTGCTATGCCTTCAACCATCAACTCATAGCTTCTTGAGTTTGCCACATTGAAAGGAATGGCATTCTCATAGAAGAAGTTGGCTACATAATGTTAACTTTTTCAATAGCCTCTTTTGTCTTCAAAGACCTTTCAATAGTCTGTTGGTTAGGACCTTTGGAGTGTCTTTCATCCACAATTTCTTCTGGAGTTCTCTGTAGCAATCCACCAATCTTGGTTTGTGATGTGGATTGTGAGTGACACTTGTGACATTGCTGCAAACTGAATAGCAGCCTCTTTTTTTTCTTCTTGTAAATTGTTCTCGATCTTGGCACGGAGTTGGAAGTTGTAGAATGGTCTACTGGTGCCACTGTTTCTTGTTCATCATCCAAACTGAATGGTGTCTTCCTTTTAGCTGCAAGGGCATCATGCATTTCTCTCATTATCAGCGTTGTGGTTTTATCACATTTTTTCACGTCTCCATAACCACCCGCCAAATGTTGTTTAAGTCTTGTGATTCCCCCATTCAATTGGTTGTCACAAAGTGAACATGCAATCAATTGTCTTTTGTTTAAATCCGGCCAATATCCATATCTCCAACCAATATCCTTCGAGTTCGGTATCCGTTTAGGATCTTTAGAAGGATCACAAGGCGTTTTACCGGAATTTCCCTCCATAATTTACTGCACAATATAAATAATATTGCACACAAATACACAATACAAAATGAACACAGCTAAACAATGACAATACAAATATACTATCAACTTATCAAGCATAAACAAGGAATCAAACTAATGAAATCAAACCAGAACAGCTTAGCTGTTCTGAAATTAAACCAGAACAGCTTAAGCTGTTCTGGAATAACCAGAACAACTGTTCTGTGAAATCAAATTCCAGAACAGCTTAGCTGATCTAGAATAACCAAAACAGCTTAGCTGTTCTGTGAAATCAAACCAAAACAACTAAGTTGTTCTGGAATCAAATTCGCATGGATTCAAATTCCAGAACAGCTAAAGGTGTGAAATAGCTGTTCTGGTTTGATTTCGCAGAATTATTCCAGGTCAGCTAAGCTGTTCTGGAATCAAACTGATTCCGTTTGATTCGGGAACAGCGAATCAAAAATGGCGGAACTCAATGGCGAAAAATAGAAAAGACCGCCGGAACATACCTGGTCAGAAAATAGAAAAGCGTCGCCAGAGAAGTGAGGCGCCGACGGGATGCGAGGAAGCTTCCGAGAGAGCCGCCGACGAGATGCGAGGAACGAGGAAGATTTAAGAAGATAAGACAATGAGAGAGGCGTCGATCGAGCAGGGTTTAAGTTAGGTTTTTTATAAAAAAAATCAATAATGTAGATAACACTTATCTACAAGTTGGATGAAAAAATCGCAAAAAAATAACTAGCCCAGCGGTGGAACCTTTCCTGGTCCGCCGCGCGGGCCAGGGTTCGAATCCTGCGCTTGTTTTTTTTTCCTGTCCCGCCTATCTCGTCCGGATCTCGTCCAAGAATGGACAAGATCCCGACAAGATATATGATATCTCGGGATCGCCTGTATCGTCCAAAGGCGATTCGACCGAGACGATGATATCTCGTCGCTATCTCGACGAGATAGCGACGAGATGATAAGTTTGATAAAAACAATACAAAAATTACTATTTAACGAGACCAAATAGTAAAGAACAACAACTTAACAAAGGCAGAGAACTCAAATATATAGAGAACCAATGAAGTAAAGCTCGGTTTCAATGGCTCTCAACGGCCAAAAAACTAGCCGTTAATCCATTATAGCGCTCGTCGATCGTCAATCGAATGTCAATCAACCGAAGATGTATCATCATCCTGAAAAATTCTATTACCTATCGGTCGAAGTTCGATCGAACATATGAACCATACCGGAAAATTCTAGTACCTACCAGTCAAACTTCGATTGACCAAATATCGAGCGGAGATCGGCTGAAACTTAGGTTCAAGATTGATTCTAAATTTTATGGATTTCGAAGTTCGAGTTTGGTTTACAACTCCATCATCGATCATCTAAAGGATGATACAATTAATTTAAGACCCTAAACCTAGACTTCAATTCTTCTTCATCTTCCAAGCATCGATCAATGTTCTTGAGATTTTCTTCGATTCCGTGTCGATCTTCCGATCGCAGGTATGGCATGCTTATCGACTTGGACTTGAAATTATTTCACAGTGAAACATTAGTTCCGAATTTATTATCATCAAAATCAAAATTGAGACCAATGATGAAAACCTTAGGCCAACAATAGTGTCCCCACCAAAGTCACGGCTAAGCTTGGAATCCATTGTTAAATACCCAAATTTCTAATGTAATCCGATAAAAATGAACAACTTTATAAGATTCTAATTAATCAAACAAAAATATTGAAGAAGCACAAAAATCCATCAAAACTCTAAGAGCATGATAAATCCTCCCTAGTTACCAATTACCCTATAATAAAGAAGTAGAAATGGTAAAGAGAATCAGTGTTGTCACAAGGCCTAGGTGCTTCAAGGAGCCAAGGTACCTTATTGCCTAAAGCACTAGGCAATCGCCCAAGCAAAGCGAGGTCATCATATTTAACAATATATAATATATGTATATATTATTCAATAATAAATCTACAACTAGAAATAGCATCCCAATAATATCACATTAAAACATCAATTATCAAATATGAGTCATGACTTGTAAACTAAAACGTCTAAAATGAAACTTCACAATTCATATTTTAGCAAAAAATAAACAAAACATGAAAAAGTAAATATCTAGTCGTCAAATTCATCAACAAAAATCATCTTCACTTCATCATCATTATTTTCTCGATCAGTGGATTTATATTCCTTAGTCTCATGCTCTTCTTCGTCATAAGCAATAGCACAATTAACTTCTACCTCATTAATTTCTCTACTTGAAGCAGATGCTATGCTACTAGATAATGAAGGATGTCTAGTATATGTCCTTTAACCTCCAGCACCAGTTGCTCTTGCTACATCTCCCCATATCAAGTCATGATCTTCATATATCATCTCATCTTTTGCATTAGATGTGTTAGAACCCATTTCTCCTATCAACCATTCATTATGAAATTGAATCAATAATGTTCCTTGTCATGAGGAGCCTTAAGTACTTCATCTAAATAATATTCCTCACCAGCTATTTCATTAAATCTTGTTACATAAAACAATACAATGAACTGCACAATGAGTTTTAGTGAAAAATATTAAAATAAATAATTTATTTAAAAACAATAAAAAATTAGAAAGAAAAAAAAAAGACAGTGAGCACTTACCAGCTAATACATAATTACTTTCATTGACGGTGATGACTTATAAAACATTCTTCTTATGACTTACAAAACATTTTTCTTATGACTTATATAACATTCTTCTTATCAATTTTCTCCACAAAACTATCAAGTAACTCAAAAATCTTCTCTCCGAACTTTAAAAGAGAGGATGCATCAATAGACACCACAGACATTGTTCCTAAAAAACAATTTATCAAAAAATTAATAATGCTTCTCTATCTTCTATTGGTTTATACATCTCACATAATAGAATACTTATACTTTCCCCATTCATCCAATCATCCTTGTGCTCTTACATAAAATCTTTTATACACTCAAGTTCCTTTTTGAGTAATGAAACTCTAAGCTCATGGTAACTTGGAGTAAGTTTGATTCACACCTTCCAATAGCTTCAATCATTCATATAAATTGTCCAAATAAGCGACATTAAAAGAAGTTCTAGCTTGATAAAAGAAGCGAGCTATTAAATTTGTTAAGAAAATAAATACATAGATTGGTCTCTTTTCTAACAACTTTTAGGAAAGTTGGTTATCCAATCAAATTTAACATGGTCACCCTCCCACAAGTGAGGGGGAGTGTTAAGAAAATAAATGCATAGATTGGTCTCTTTCCTAACAGCTTAAGCTTTTAGGAAAGTTGATCATCCAAACAAATTTAATAGAATTCTTCGAGCTCTCACTTATTTATCACAAGCATCATTGTTATCTTGTTTGTCTTAATTTTCCTCTATATTAATTTTCCTCTATTTTGCATGATAATGAAACAAAAGCAAACATATTGGTCCCTTCTTTGTTGATGACTTATTCTTGCTCATTGGTTCTTTTCCTTTTTAAAGAAAAAAATTGCCTGATGATTCAACTTTTTTTCCTATCCTCATCTTCATTAATATCATCTCCAATAGGTGCATCATCAAGATCAAAAATACATCATCCCTTTGAGCTTTTTCCCCTATCATATATGCTTCTGATTTTTTGCTTCACTTCAAGTGGACATTTTTTATAAACTACTACATTTTTAAATTTCCAACTTGATGTTGTTTTACTTGATAAATTTTGCCTTCCGCAATTTTCTCACAGAACATGCAAGTTACTGATAGTTTAGGTCCTCCGAGAAACTATACTTCCAAGAAGGATTTTCTTGTTATTTATTGAAGATTAAGATTCTTCAGGAGTCGAAGTATCCAATTGTAATTTGCAAATCTATCAAAGAAATGTGAATTTAGGAATTAGAATATAATTGTAAAATTAAAATAGAACATATTCATTAACATCCTCGGATAGAAATCATGAAATAAAACATGTTCAAAAAGTCATGAGTATGTTCAGAATTTAGGAAACAGAAAATGTTGACTCTCAATGATGTTTCTCTTAACATGAGAATATATTTAAATTCTAAATATAAATCATTTACGAAACAGAAGTAATTCATTTAAAGGTCCATTATATAATTAAAGTCTTTTTATATAAACCTCAGTTAGGTATCAAGAATTTTCAGTAAAGTCCTCCAAAAGTTGCTAACAAATTTAATGTCTCTATCAGATACAATATTTGTGGGTAAACCATGCATTCTAACAATCTCCTTGAAATATAATCTCGCTACATAAGATGCACAGTTAAGTCTTGTTCCCTTCAAAAGGGTAAACCTCATGGCTTACAAATTCAATCTAGTCCTGACAATTTCTGTCTTGAACGCTGTAAAAATAAGACCAAAATCTGGACAAAAAGCATGTGTTCTTTAAACATTAGAAACATATGACTGAAGTACTCATCGTGCGTAAAGTAGGTGAGCGGGATGATGTTTTGACCATGGCTTCAAATCTCGTACTTGTACATACTGGGCAGTTCATGCTCAACGACTAATTTTTCAACCATTGGGCATTTTTTGTAACAGCTCCAAATGGCTCTTTGAGCCATTGGGGCCAGTTTTTTTATGGTTTTGGGGTTATATCAAGGGGGGAGGACTGCCCCCTTGAGCGGCCGTCCTCCCCGCTTGAGCTAGCTTTTGGGGTGGAGTTAGACTCACTAATTTCTTAACATGGTATCAAAGGAGGGTTATGTCCAATCCTGCAAACTCCACGCTCCACGCTTCAAATGTCCAATCCTGGGCGTGAGGGAGTGTGTTAAAGTCCCACATTGCGTAAGGATATGGTCAAGATAGCCTTTAAAATAGTTTGGGTAGTCTTCCCCCCTTGAGCTAGCTTTTGGGGTAGAGTTAACCCACTAATTTCTTAACAATGGCTAATGTTATCACTTATGTTTGCTATTTTGAAGAAGAATAGGATAGTTGGCTACTAGTGGAGAGAGAGGGAGAGGTTACAATTGTATTTGAAAAACCCAGATATGTTTTTCCCTTCTCATTTACTCTTATTTATATAATACATTATGGCAAAAAAATTCAGAAAAAGGAAACCCATTAAAAGTAGAATTGAATGGAGATAAAACTTAGTAAAAGCATAATTAAGTGGAGACAATATTTAATGAAGATTCTATTCTTCCATTTTGTTTCCAAATTGCCTTTGTTGTCTTCTTTGATATTTGAATTCCATTTTGACACCTCTTCACAATGTTTTGATGATGTGACGAATGGATATGATGTGGGCTGGTGAGGTGGAGAAGTAGAGTCCATAACAATTTGTGACCTGATCAAACCCAGACAAGTTGCAATGCTACCGTAAATGCAACTCCGACTCTGAAATGAATACACAACCTTGACTCTACTTCAAGGTGAATAGGAAGTGCACGAAGCAATCCCACTTTTGTGGGCTCTGAGGAGGGTTGATGTACGCAGTCTTCCCCTATTTTCGTGGCTCAAACCCATGACCTTCAGGTCACAAGTATGTAACTTTGTCGTTACACCAAGCCACCCTCTCAAAAGCTAAATATTTATATGGTTATGATAATGAAGATTCTTTCACGTCATTTGGTTCTAGTTCAATTATCCATCAGCAATCGGAGGAGGTTTCCTTACTATGTGTTTATCTTCTTCATGGCACCTCCAAAATTGCACTAAGGTTTTTTTGTTATTAAATTTGCAATCTGAAATTTAAATGACCCCCATGATTAGCATAAAGCATCTCTTGATCCAAACTTTCTTAAAGCAATGACAGAAAAAGATAACATAAACATGAAATCCATCATGTAAGGTGCAGAGCAAAACTCAGAGTCTAATGGCTTGTGCACAAAAAGCAATGTTCATTTGGATGTCATCTTTTGAGAAATGTAACAAGTTCCTCCTCGATACAAACATGAAGAAGAAAGTATGACTCAAAATCAGTAAATAAAATTACTAACCTTCTCAAGTTCCTTTATGCCTCCAGCATAATCTTGCATCTCCACTAATGCGAGTCCCAACATGAAATGAGCCTACATAAGTTTTGATTAAGGCACAAAATTTAAGGTAAAAGGAAGAGATAAAAAATTTGTTCATCATATGTATTTTCCTTCTCTACTTGTAATATTTAGCTCCTGAATTATTGACTACTACAGTGGAACCAAAGGTTATGAGGTTGAGGAGTGAGAAAAGGACACGTTACTTTCTATTTCTTGTACTATCCCTTGCTCTCTTATTGAATATGCATTCATGCTGCTCCTATTCTATGGTGAACACAAGTGAGACATTTTTTAACTGCCACAATAGATCATCACATTGTCACAATTGCCTACTTATACAATCTTCTCTTCTTTTCCATTACATTTGCATGCATCTTATAGATCAATTTCGTACATCAGCTCCTAGTAGTCACACATGCTATGTTTAATGGGCTATCCTCAACACTAACAGTATAGAAGACAATAAAATAACCAAAGATGGTAACTAACCCATATACAAGGTTGATAGAGAATCTTCTGAGCCATCACAAAAGTGATTTATAAAAATATGAATCATTAAAGAATGTACCAATAAGCATGTCACAGCAATAATTTCAAAACAAATGCCGTAAACCTCAAAAAATGATGGGCAATAACCAAGCACCAGCATATTTAACAAATCATCAACCACTTGATGGTGATAAAGTTGAAGTAACTAGATCAAAAGATATAAGCAAAGCATACATATATGCCAACAAAATATCTTGAATATTAAAGGATATAAAAGAATGGATGTGAGAGCAAGGAGATGTGGTCACCTTAGAGTATCTAGTTTCAAGCTCAAGTGCTCTCCTGGAATCGGCTTCAACCTTGGTCCATTGACTATCAAACCATCAAAAGCTAATAAAAGGTTAATACAGGAAAAAGAAAGGAAACCTTTAAATAAAAGTTAAAGAAAAGAAATGGGGAAGGGAGATGAACTAGTTGTACTGACTTCAGCTTCCTATAGCAGATAGCTCGGTTCGTATAATATTTAGCCACATTCGGGCAGAGAGTAATTGCCTGGAAAATAGAAACGCCAAAGATAAAAACATATCAAGGATATAAAATAAAATAAAAAACCGCAATCATATAATGTAATTTGAAACTGTGTGAAACAACTTTTATCCACAAGCCTTACTTTTATTTAAGTCAGTAGATGAAGACAAAAGGAAGATATAAATAAAAGGTTGGGCATAATACGAACCATGCCCAAAGACATCATGAAAGCAAAGCTAACAATATCGAAGAGCAAACGTCAGTCTAAAAACCCTACAGAAAATTAGGGTATTTGATACAAATCATGGCATGGACGCTGTTCGAGTTAAAGATCTAGCAAAAACCGATAAGAAACTAAGCAGGACCAGATACAACAGGGGAATGGCGAAGACGATCGTCACAATTGGTATGAAGAGAAGAAGAATAAGATAAATTGACCTCAGTATAAGCCTCGATGGCAGCAAGAAATCGTCTTTTTCCTACGAAAACCTTCGCGGAATCGTTGAGGAGCTCCGCTTGCTTGAAGTTCGCCGGCACCAGCGCCATTGCCCTGATGCCCCTCTGTAATCTCCGAAGTGGAGAAGCAGAAAGAAGAAGGAACCCTCACTCTATGCCTCTAAATAGGTAAGAAAACCTTTCCGATTCGAATTGGCGTCCGAATCGGAGAAAAAGGGCGCTTCTATCTTGCTTCCTAAAAAAGAAAAGGGATTTTTATAAATTTTAATTAAATTATTTTAATTTGAAAATAGGATTATTTCACTGAACATCCCTCTACTTTTATGCCATGTAATTTTAAATTTTATAAGATACCTCCTCTTAATTTTTAAATCAAAGGCCCCGATCCAAACATTCCTACCACGATGAATCAATTAAAATATATATTTTATTATAAAAGATATTAAAATCATTAATAACTAGTCAATCTTTTTTTTTGAGTTAATTACATGATATATCTCGAACTTTAAGAGTTTTTCTAATTTTATCCCAACTTTTAATTTGTACCAATTATATACTCAAATTTTTATTTTGTATCAATTATATTCCGACGTTAATCAATAGTTAACTTTGTCGTTAGAGTGCTAACTGCTAACGTGGCATTGTTGACGTGTATCATCAAAAATAAAAAATTCGTTAATGCCACATAATCAACTTAGTTAATTACATGGCATATTCCAAACTTTGAAAATTTTCCAAATGTATCCTAACTTTTTTATTTATATCAATTGTATACTCTCATTTTTATTTTGTATCAATTATATCACATCAACCAATAGTTAACTTTGTCATTACATCGATAACGTTGTGTTGCTGACGTGTATCGATAAAAAATAAAAAACATTAATTTTACATCATCAATTTTATATTAAAACCAATTGCTGATGTAAATAATCCACATCAGCACTTAAGAAGTCGGATTATTATCCTCTAATAACATGACACAACCCAACATTCGAGCACTTAAGAAATCTAATTTCTTAACCCTTATTTATATTCCTCGACTTCAAGTAACTCAACACCAGCACTTGATTATAATTAACCATTGTTTATAATTAATTACATGGTATATTCATGGTAATTAAAAAATCTACATCATCACTTAAGAAGTCAGGTTTCTTAAGTGCTGATGTCGGGTTAATTATTAGGGGATAATAACCTAATTTTTTAAGTGTTGATATGGACTCGTTTATTAATCTACATCAGCACTTGATTATAGTATAAAATTGATAATGTAATTATAATTTATTTATTTTTTTATACGTTAACAACGCCAATCAACACTCTAATAACAAAGTTAACTATTAATTGACATCATGATATAATTGATACAAAATAAAAATTAGAGTATATAATTGATATAAATAAAAAAAGTTGGAATATATCTGAAAAAATCTCCAAAGTTTGGGATATACCATGTAATTAACCATATTGATGATGTGACATTAATAATTTTTTTTATTTTTGATGATACACGTCAGCACTTTAACAGCAAAGTTAACTGTTGATTAACATTGGGATATAATTGATACAAAATAAAAGTTCAAGTATATAATTGATACAAGTAAAAAGTTGAAATAAAATTGAGAAAACCTCTAAAATTCGAGATATATCATGTAACTAATCCTTCTTCTTTTTCGTCTCATCCATCAACTTTCTTGTCTCATCCTACTTCAATCCTACTCTTGATAAATGACAAGACCACACAAAAGTTCAAGCCCTCTTTTATAACAAGGCCATGCAAAAAGTTGACTCTTCTCTCTCTTTTTACCCTCCTAGCTAGGGATGAACAAAATCTCAACCGACTCGAATAACTCAGAAAAAAAAAATCAAAAATTTAATTCGGGTCGGGTTATTCGGATAAGTCGAGTCGGATCAGGTTCGAATTTTAGAGATTTCATACTCCTTATTCGGGTCGAGTTGGATGAAAACCTTAAGATACCTAATCCGACCCAAAATGTAAGTTTATATATATATATATATATATAAAAGATGATTTTGGCATAGTGGTTAGAAGGTTAAACATGAAATTTAAGAGGTCTTAAGTTTAATACTATTTTTCTCTTTCTTTCACCATTTTCACAATCGAAGAATTCTTGTCTTTTATAATTATGAATTTGTTGGATTAAGGTTTTCGACTTTAGACTTAATCTCAGTTTTGATCATAACAAACATGGAACTAATGTATTCATGAAAAAATATTTTCAGGTTCTATATCGGTTTGCGTGCGTCGTCCCCGATCGAAAAAATTAGAAAAATCAACAAGGACGGTCGTCGACGCTTGAATTTCGCCGGGAAGATAGAGTTTAGGTTTAGCGTGTCTAGCATGTGTTATAAATCCCCTATTTGATGCATAAGAACCCAAAAATCGAAACCCGAACTTCAAAATATGAAAACTCGAAAAATCAGAAAATGACTCTGAAATTCACTAAGCCTTGGGAGCTCCTTGGAGGGCTATATGACATAGATATTGTCTTGGTACCAAGAGTCCCAGTAATTATTCCTTAGGTAAAAACTAGTTAACGACATATTTTAAAGAAAATTTTAGAAGCATTTAACCTACCCATATTTGACCCGGGAGATTATAAAATTTTTCGTTTTCGAAAATTTGTACTAGACCCCAAAAATTAGATTTTGATTCTTAAGAATTTTGATTTTCTAAATATTTTTATTGAATCTAAATGGGGGGCAATCCTTATTAACATTTATGTTTTAAAGTTATTAGCTTAAAGTTAAGAAATATTATATAAGAAGACTTAGCGAAAACGAAACGAACAAACGAACAAACGAGCAGAAAACTCAACCAAACCAAGCTATTTTCTAAGTGTCGGCCGATGACCAATCGATCGGCCATCAGTCGACCAATCGATCGGCCATCAATCGATCACCGACTAGGGAAGGCCCAAATTGGGCAATGTTTTCCGGTCAATGGTCGATCACTCGGCCGATCGACCGACCATCAGCTGGCCATCGATTGGGCGACGCCAACAAGTTAAAAAAATGCCCATGGGGATTGGCTGTCTTGGCTCCTTTCCTCATGGCTTATAAATACAAGTCATGAGAGCCTTGTCATGCCCCAACTCAGGATCGCGTGATCGGCCAGGGTAGGTGTTTGTACCCGAGACCTACCATATGCACTCATCAACTTAATAGCAATATGCAACCAAACTGACATAGAAAATATAAATGAAGTCTACTAAACTCTTATAAATGTTTGAAAACAAATTTTACAACTCGAATGATCAAAGAACACGACTCAGTGCATGAACTAAAACTCTCTACACAACTACAACTATATAACTGCCTGCTACGAGATCTACGACACCACCTGCCCTCCAGCCGCGCCACGCCATCAAGCCGTACCTCACTGGTCAGACTCTACAAAATAAAAACAAATAAAATCATGAGTCCACGAGAAACTCAATGAGTGGTTCTTCCGAACATCCACTTAAATCCCCAGTATAATATCATACATAGTAATAAAATATGTGCATAAAATTATACTGGTTATATCACAATAACCAACCAATTGGCCATTCCCTGCGAGTAAATATACTAGCCAATTATGGCTTTTCACAATATGTACCACTCGACCACTATGGGCCTTAACCTGCATAAATAGTTTCAGTCATGCCCGGCCTTCATCCCGTTATAATACTCTGTCATACCGGCCCACACAATCATACAAGTATATACACTAACCACAGCAGGTTATATTCTTACATAAATTCCGCATTTAGCAATTCAATCATCGGGCCCATCAACTAGGATGGTCAACTAGTCTCCAGAGCCCCACCGGATTAGGGATAGCTCATCTCACCCAAAACACTCGGGTCTAACGTCAGCGGGGCCCACCGATTCAATCTCAGACCCCTGCCACTCAGGTCTAACACTTAGCATGGCCCACTGGTGTAATCTCAAGACCCTATATCCACTCCCTGAGTCAGATAATAGCCATGCCGGCTAAAGACACCCCTCAGCCCGACCATCGCAATCACAATACACATACAAGGTGACAATACACATACAAGGTGTTCCACTCACTTATAAGCACCTCCCGAGCTCTCGCCCGTACCCAGCCCCTTCCCAGGCCCTCTCAATTCAAAACCTTACGTATTTAGATTCCTAGGTGCGAGCACCTAGTGTCTCTATGTCATAATGTCCATGTATAGTTTCTAGTGATTTATGTCATCAACTAGAGAGGCTCCACCTCTTATATTTATGTCCACAAGCTAAACAACTTCATTTAATTTTCTTCTATTAAAATCTGTCACATACAACATACCTTCATCATTATTTTGCACAAAATAGACATAATAATTGCAAAAATTATTATGTCACAACATGTAAATAATGAAATAATTCTATAATTAAATCACCATAATTATCTACACAATTTCAGCAATTAGACATTAATTTTCTGCATTTAAACATGTAATTTCTGCACATTTAAATTGAACTTCATCAACCTCGTATTAATGTAGGAAATCTCAAAGTAGATGATTTAGGCAAAAAAATATCATACAATTAAACTAACATAGGAAGAATATCCTACAAGTATGAAATCATAGAAGAATACCCTACAAGTAAGATAACATGACAATTCTTCATATACCAAACCCTTACTTGTAGATCTCCAATGAATATATTTTTCTACCCCAAATCTCCTATTCCCCCACCCGGCCGCACCCCTACACATGGGTTTACCCTATTCAGCCGAACCCTTAAGGGTGAAGAAAAATATGTTTCAATCAAAATCTAAGTTCTTCTTAATCTCTATCCTAAATTAGCATACATGTAATATCCTAGATATTCAATTATATTCTTTTCCTTTGTGGTTGTGTTTGCCAGCCTAGAGAACTAGTTCGAGGTCGAGCCGAGTTGACTCATGGTTCGGTGCGAGCTTGCGAGCTCGGGTAAGTAAAATTATGAGTTATGTAATTTTTGCTTGTGTAGATTAATTTATTTAATTTTTGTTGTATTTGCATGATTGTTTAAACATGTTGCATGTGGGTGTGCAAATGGTTATGTGAAGAATAGAATTATTTGAGTTAATTAAGTTAACGGATTTGGGTTTGGCTTGAGTCGGATGCAGGTTGAATAAAGGGTTTGGAGGAGTTAGGGTTGAGGAGGGAGTATAAAACCCCCTCCCCTTGGCTTGTGGCTCCTTATTGGAGCCACACAAGATTTTTGAGAAGAGGAGCCAGCCGCTAGCCCCTCTCCTCTTCCCCTTAGAGCCGCCGCCGCTTTCTAGAGCCGAGTCGCCCAAGGCTTCTTCCCCTTCTCCTTCTTCCTTTCCTTCGGAGCCGAGCCGAGAGGAGCCAAGCCAACCCCTCTCTCTTCCCCTTTCCCTCTCTTCAAGCCGACGGCTTGAGGTGAGCCGCTGCCCCTCTTGTCCCCTCCTTTGAGTCAAGCCGCCATCTTTTGAAGTCGGATTTGAGGGCCGTCATCCGGGATTTCTCCTTTATTCGTACTTCCTATTTAGGTGAGTGGTTTTACCCCTCCTCATCGGGTTTTTTCGAGTTCTTGAAGCCAATTTTGAAGGCTATGGAAATCTTGATTTATTTTCCAACGATTTCTCGAATTCTCGACGTTCTTTTGTGTGCCGTGTTTGAGGAGGCCCTAAACCCTCCCCTATGGGGCTCGGGAAATCCCAGGGTAACCATAGGGGTGCTCGGCCAAGGGTGGGGTAAGGGTGCCCACAAGGTGTTCGATGAAATGTCAAAGTGAGAGTTTGTGGTTATTTTGTAGTTTATATTTTGAATTGGTGGTTAAAATGAGTTCTTATATGCTCAAGCAAGCTTAATATTTAATTTGTAATTTTTGGAGAAAATCATGTTTTGTGAAAATTAGGATCTTGATGTTGATGTCATGAGGGTTCTTGCAAGATGGGTTCTTGATTTAAATGCTTGATCTTAAGGATGGTTTTTGATTAAAGATGATGATAGTGCTTGATAATCTTGTTTAAAACTATAGTTTATATGAGATTTATTTGAATATTATGATTCTGATATGTTGGTAAATTAAGGATGTAATTTCTGTGAATTTTCGGATTTATTTTTCATGATATGCTAAATATTCAATGTTGCTGGAATTTCATGCTGAGATGATGAATCTGTGCTATTTTTGTAATGTTTGTTGTGGTGTTTGTATTTCTCTGAACATAGTCGTGTAACCTATCATTTCGACTAAAAAATATAGTTTGGAAATATAGGATACACTCTGGAGACTAGATTCGGATTAGATACATTAGTTTCGGGCAGAACAGTAAGCTATAACAAAACCCTAATTGTGGTGAACTAAATTTTAATTGCATAATTAAAATTGAGTAAAATGATCAGCATAATCTATTATGAACCAACATAAGAAGTTTATGCATGAAATAAAACCACACAAGTTTATGACATTACGAATCTAGGAGTTGGGGTCGGGTATTGGAATGTTGAGACATTTCCCAATAGGAACATCCCTAAGACACCGTAGGAAAGATTTAACTTAGGTCATGGTGCGCCATATCTTTATGAATGACGGAGAGACTCGTCGAGGAGCCGGATTACGGGCTAGGCTCGGGAGGTTGGATGACTAATTCCCAACATACAAAACAAGTTCGGAGGACCTTTCCCGATTGTTTTGGTTTGGCCTCGTGGGATAAGTTCGGAGGGCCTACCCGATTATCCCCGAGGTGGCTTTTAAGGAATAAGTTCGGGGGGCTTACATAATTATTCCTGAGATATCTTAGAGGAGTAAGTTCGGAGGGCTTACTGTTGGACGAAATGGCACATTAGAGGGTGGTGAATAGTGTGTTTACTAATCAATTAGCCTAAATCCAATTTTAATTATTTCTTAAATTATTTAGGCAAATCATAATTTATCGACTAGATGCGGAAGCAAAAATAAACCAATCAAGCACAAACAAAGATATCAATGCAAACACAAGAATTTATAGTGGTTCGGCCCTAATGTCTACTCCACTACCTAAGCACACCGTTTATGATTTCCAAACTTAGTTTTACTAGATTAATGTTGTTTCCCTTACACAGAGGACTTTGACCCGAAGAGTCTCACTCTCAACCTAAGGCACTTCTACACCCGGAAGCCTCCGCCTTCTTACCGAGAGCACTCTTCCACCTCAACCTAAGGGATAACTCAACTAATCCTAGTAAACTACATTTACAAAAGTGGTTTTACACATTCTACACCAAGGTAACCACTTACACATAAGATCTAACACCAGGTCTTCTTACAAGTTCAAATACGAAGAAATAAATCACAAAATACACAAGTAATTGAGCAAATAAATAATACAACAAATACTTAGCTCCAAACACAAGTTCTAGTTCCTCTTGATGCCTTAATGATAAATCGTTCAAAGCTTGAAGGCGCGATCAAGGATGTATCATGGAAACTATGGCTTATCAAAAGAATGACTCAAGAAATGATTTAGAATGATCAATAATTGGCTCAATGGAAGCTTAGGAGTGATCAAAAGTTGTTTTGGAAGGCTTAGGTTTGGGTATTTATAGAGCCAAGAAGAAACAAAATAAAACGGGTGGCTCAACGGGCGAAAAACTAGCCGTTTCTACTGTTCGATCGCTTGCCGGTCGATTATCGATCGACCGACCTATCGACTGCCTGCGACCGCCACCTTTTCTATGACTTAATCGAGCTGTTCGGTCAACCGACGGGTCGACCGAATGAGTCACGGACTCATCAATCCCATATCCGGTCGATCGTATCGATCGACCGATGCAGTGAAGCCATAGGCGCAACCTGTGATTTTCAATCCGGTCGACCGCTCGAGCTACTGCCAATTTTTGGCATCGTTCGGTCGATAGACCGAACCTGGGCAGGGCAGTTTTCTTTACTTGATTTGTTTACTCGTTTGGGTTTCGTCTTTAAGTTAATAACTTTAAAACATAAATATTATATAAGGATTACCCCCCATTTGGATTCAATAAAAATATCTAAAAAATCAAAATCCTTAAGAATCAAAATCTAGTTTTTGAGGTCTAGTACAAATTTTTAGAAAACGAAAATTTTCTAATCTCCCGGGTCAAGTATGGGTAGGCTAAAGATTTCGAAAATTTTCTTAAAAATACATCGTTATCTAATTTCTACCCAAGGAACAATTACCGCCATTTTTTATGTCAAGATAATGTCTAGGTCATATAGCCCTCCAAGGAGCTCCCTAGGCTTAGTGAATTTCAGGGCGGTTCCGGGTTTTTATGATTTGGGGTTCGGGATTGGTTTTTGGGTTCTTATGCATCATCATGAGGATTTACAACATAAACTAGACACCCTAAACCTAAACTCTAATTTCTCAAAGAATTCAAGCGCCTACGAGCGTCCTTGCCGATTTCTTCGATTTTTCTGATCGGGGACGTCGTGCGCTAACCGATATGGAACCTGAAAGAAACTCTTCATGAAATTATTAGTTCCATGTTTGTTATCATCAAAATCGAGATTAAGACCAAGGTTGAAAACCTTAAGCCAACACTTACCTAATTACTCCTGTGATATCTTAAAGGGGCAAGTTCGGATGAGTGAATCCCAATTGTCCCTACGCGTCTCGTGGAGCAAGTTCGGAGGGCCTTCCCGATTGCTCCCGAGTTTCTTTATACTAGGATAAGTTCGGAGGGCCTTCCCGATTATCCTAGTATGTGTTGTTGTCTTAGGGCATGGTAGGCCTAGGCCTGTTGATCTTCACCGTTCGGGGTGAAGGCTGCCTTCGGGCAGGTGGTGGCCAGATGGCCTGATAGTTGGCCACTCCCTTGTGACCTTTTCCTGCTTGAGTCAGGAGTTTTACCTTATGCATCCTTTTTGTGAAGTTTGTTTTTCTGAGGGTTGGTAGAACCGCTCACTGAGTTCTTTGAACTCATCCGTTGTCGTTGTTTTGTTTTGCAGAGCCTAACCGGTGAGGTGGGTTGGAGCACTTGACGCAGGTGGAGGGCAGAGGAGCCATATCATCTTATAGCAGTCCTAGTTAGGGGTCGTAGTCGAGTCTTTTGGTAGTGTGTATGCACTTTTGTCAGTTTTTGGAGTTGTAGCCTTTGAGGGCACTTTATGTCATTTTGTTCAGATTTTATTGTATTTGGTTTGTTGGATTTGATGTATTATTTCTGCATTTTATTCGTTTGCTAAAACTTGTTTATGATGAACTCAATTTTGATTTTTATTTGAGATAAAAACTTGTTGATTTCTTTCCGCTATTGTTTATTCTCGTGAGTTGGCATCTGCATGAGTTAGGCTGTAGTGTATAGGCGTATATACCTTGGCCGGTCACGTGACCCTGAGTTAGGGCGTGACAATACAAGAATCTTAAATCTACAAGCTTCTACGTCTCAAGGAATTTGGGGAAAATTTCGGCATGACCTTTCCCCTTTTTCCTTGATTTGGCTGGCACCCTAACACCACGATCACGACGCGTAAAAATCACCAATACACCATAGATCACAAGAACAACCAACAAGGTTCAAGAATCATCAAAAATCTGACAAGAAACTTACGTCAATCGGCAAGAATCAACATCATAAGGGTCAGCTAGGGCCTTCCCTTAAATCCTAGGTTCTACCACTCACCTTAGCCTTAATCGAAAGAAGGGAAAGAAGACTGACGAAGTTCTGACTTCCCCCCCTTGATCGCCTCTCTCTCCTCTCGCCCTCTCAGTTTTCGTGTGGCTCTTCTTGAGCCGCACGACAACTGATGGGGCCCTTTTTATATTTTTTTACCATTACTCACTTAATCCTCTACCCGACTCAACTTGTGCCCGAATTGAGCCCCGACTCGACCCGCGAACCCGGTTCCAACCCAACTTGAGTCTCAATTCAACTTATAAAATATAAAAACATTAATTACGTATCCAAACAAATTAAATTATACCTTCTACTCGTGGCGATCTCACGACTCAACCCGGCTAGTTCCCGAACCGACTTGCTGAACCAAACAAAATTTTATATTAGAAATCTCAGGTATTAAAGCCTAATACCCTTCCTTCAATGTTGTTGAGCCTATTGAGACATCTCTTGGACCATCTAAGTTTTGATTGAGTTATTCTTTGCAAAAACCCTAGCCTTGAACCTTCTTTCTTGAGTTTGCCTTCAAGCTTCATTTGATTCATCATTAAAGCATCAAGACTAAATGCGAAAGCAAGTGAATATGACAATTAAGCAAACACAAATAGAGTCAGTGCAAACACTTTGATTTATAGTGGTCCGACCTCAATGCCTACTCCACTACCTAAGCACTCGCTTAGGATTTCCAAACTTAGCTTTACTAGATTAATTCATTTCCATACAATGAGAAAATTATATCGAAGAATATTCGCTCTCAATCCGATGGCACTTCTACACCGGGAAGTCTCCGCCTTCCTACCGAGAGCACTCTCCCACCTCAAGCCCTAAGGACAACACAACTAATCCTAGTAAATTAAGTTTACACCGGTGGATTTAAACTTCAAACACCAAGGCTACCACTCAATTTCAAGATCTACACACTAGATCTTTACACACTTGAATTACAATGAAATAAATAACAAAATACAATAACAAATAGAGCAATAATCAAAATAATAATACTTAGCTCTAACAAGAATGACCTAGCTCCTCTTGATGCCTTGATAAGGTAAAACTTTAAGGATTCAAAGGCAAGATCAATAATGAAGGTTCAAGGCTGGGTATTTGCAAAGAATGGCTCAATGAAAACTTAGATATGATGGTTCAAGGGAAGTCTCAATAGGGTCAACAACAACTAAGGAAGGATGTGAAAGTTTGTATTTATAAGCCATGAAGAGAGAAGACTCGAATGAAATAACACAACGGCTCAAAAAAGAGACATTATCGCCCGTCAGTCGCTCGTCGGCTGATGGCCGGTCGATCGCCCGAATGATCGATCATCAACCGGAAGCCTTATGTGGCTTTTGAACCCCTAGCGCTCGATCGTCGGTCGACCAGCCAAAAAGTGTTGGTACTTGATTAATACAAATGATCTAGACATCCTAAATCTAAACTTTATCTTTTCCATGAATCCGAGCGCGTCGACCAACGTCCTTCCGATTTCTTCGATATTTTCTATCGTGAACGTCGAACGCTAACCGATATGGTACCTGAAAATAATTTTCCATAAAATCATTAGTTTCATATATCTTTGTTATTATCAAAATCGAGATTAAGACCAATGTTAAAAACCTTAGACCAACAATCATAACCATGTCTTTGATCTTCTTAGATAATCCCTATAACTTGTGTTACTAAAAGTTGTGTTTAATAGTCAATTAACAAATAAAAATAACCATATATGTATTTGAAATTGATGCTTGATAAGAAAATACAAATTAATTACTCCGCTAATTATTAAATTTTTATTAATTATTAATTATTAATAATTTAAAGAATATTATTTAAAAATTCTAAACTTTATAGAGTGATTGTTTTATTGTATCATTATATTTTTAGTATAATTTATATACGATTAATTTCATTTCAGCTACTAAAAGTAATTCTATTCTCATATAATTAGCCTTTGATGTGTTAGAAAAGATTTCACTCAAATTCCATTTTTGGCACCTTAAAATAATCTTTTAAATAATATTTTTGCTCTGAAATTACTTTGGTTTCTAATTTGGCCATCAAATTTAAGGTGTTTTAATCCAAAGTCACAATCAAAATGGTATGACTCTAAGCTGGATGTTCTTTATTTGGATGGAGTGTACTGCTGGGATTTCTAGTGACAACTTTAGAATGCCCTCAAAATTATTCACGTTGTTCCTCGCTTGGGCAACAACCATTTTCCTCACCTCGTAGAGAGCCTATGATTGTTGTTGAGTGGTTAGAGCATTTATTGGGTTCTCCATCTTTCTTTCTGTTTCTATGTACATATTTTAAGTTTCCTTCTTTTGCTCTCAACTGAAAGAAGTTGTCATTGTTGAATGCAACTCTATTGGATTTCCCTCCACCTTCCTTTCTCGGTATAAATATGTGCTAGGTATTGTGAAGTCTATTAATACTTGTATCGTCCTCTCTCTCTCTCTCTCTTTGAGATGGGAATTCAAGCAACATCACCATCACGGAACTACATAATTAATATTAGTTCAACGATAGAAAGTTACCTAATAACTAAATAAATATGTTTTACCTTTTTATGTTGTTTTTAGAATTATTCTACTTTATATGTAACTCTTTTCTTCGAGAGAGATTATGTAGAAATTCCCTCAAGAAATCAAAATAATTTAAGGAATACTTTTTAAGTCATTGCATACTAAAACAAATTCATAACTTTTAACTATCATTTCAAAGTTTCTATTCATAACTACAACTATTAGATACTAATGAAACAAATTATGAACCAAAAGAAATTGGGATTAATTAAGATATATAGCCTTTAAATATTTAGTGTTAATTTTTTAAAAAAATATTGAGTGTAACCTTTAAATATTGAGTGTATTTTTTTTTAAAAAAATATTAAAGGGCCCATGAATGGCTTTGACAAATTCACTCTTTTCAGAAAAAAATTGATTGTTAAGTTTAATCAAATATTGGAATAAGCAATTCAAAAATCAAATATTCTCAAATTATTATGTATTAAACTCTTTCTTCCACACGTAAATGATTTGAGATAGAATAAATGCTATATTTATTAAGATTTAAAAAACAAATTACTTATCTATTAGACCTCGGTTAGAATTGCAAAAAGATTTTCTAAAACTACAAATCTCACACTATGAATTTTCCTAATTGATTTATTTTTTCTTGTCATTTTAAGAGTTAAATGAACCTTTATCTAAACCTTGATCTTTTAATGATAAATTAGTGGTTACTACTTTTGTTTCATTAAAAAAAAGTAATTAGCACTATTTTTTTATTAACTTATTATTTATAGAGCGAGAAAGAAAAATCAGTCGATGATTGGCTTCCCATCACATCATCGAGGAATGCTAAGTGGTGGTACTCTGCTTTCCATAATGTCACTGCCATGGTTGGTGCTGGTGTGCTCACTTTGCCCTATGCTATGTCTGGACTCGGATGGTACACAAATTCATCACAAAACCCATATAGTTCTTTTTCCATGTTTGATGACATGAAACATTCATTATTGCCTCCAATTCAATAGGGGCCCCGGCATTGTCGTGCTCATCCTTTCATGGATCATCACCCTATATACCCTTTGGCAAATGGTGGAGATGCACGAGATGGTCCCCGGAAAGCGGTTCGATCGCTACCATGAGCTAGGTCAGCACGCCTTCGGTGAGAAGCTAGGCCTATGGATCGTTGTCCCGCAGCAACTCATCGTCGAAGTTGGAACCAACATCGTCTACATGGTCACCGGTGGCATATCCTTGCAGAAGTTCCACGACACTATATGCTCCGACTGCAAGAAAATCAAGCTCACTTACTTCATTATGATCTTCGCATCCATCCATTTCGTTCTCTCCCAGCTCCCTAACTTCAACTCCATCTCTGGCATCTCCTTCGCCGCTGCAATCATGTCTCTAAGGTACATAACTTTCAAATAGCAAGAAACATCTGATTTGAACAACACAATAGTATTAACACAACTAAAATGAAATCTTCTGCAGTTATTCAACCATTGCTTGGGGGGCTTCCTTGGATAAGGGTAAGGTAGTGAATGTAGAGTATGGATATAAAGGTTCGAGCCAAGCAGAGAGTATGTTTAACTTCTTGAGTGCATTGGGAGATGTTGCATTTGCATACGCCGGGCACAATGTGGTGTTGGAAATCCAAGCCACCATTCCCTCAACACCTGAAAAGCCTTCTAAGAAGCCCATGTGGAAAGGTGTCATCATTGCCTACGTCATTGTAGCTCTATGCTACTTCCCCGTTGCTATTGTTGGGTATTGGGTGTTTGGCAACAATGTCGATGACAACATCCTCATCACCCTCAATAGGCCTAAATGGCTCATTGCCATGGCTAACATGATGGTTGTCGTCCACGTTATTGGTAGCTACCAGGTAATTATTAATATTAGCTTGGTTATTAAAGACACTACAAACATAATATTAAATTCTTGATTTCAACATCTTACAATGATGGATGTAGATTTATGCCATGCCCGTCTTCGATATGATTGAAACAATGCTTGTGAAAAAACTTCACTTCACTCCAGGACTAACTCTTCGCCTTATAGCGCGCTCAGTTTATGTTGGTAAGCATTCATTTTTCCTTCAGCTAAACCATGCTTGTTTCTTCTATATTCTTGATGAACTTAGCAATTACTCCCTCATTTTGCAGCATTTACCATGTTCGTTGGCATGACTTTCCCTTTCTTCGGTGCATTACTTGGCTTCTTTGGTGGTTTTGCATTAGCCCCAACTACATTCTTCGTAAGCTCTCATTACAAAACATGAAACAATGAGTGTAAACCATTTTAGATAAGATAGTTCATGAATAAAAAAATAAATCACAAAAATTAGAGTACAATTCTGAGTGATCTTTTATCCTTTTCAGCTTCCTTGCATTATGTGGCTTGCAATTTACAAGCCTAGAAGATTTAGCTTGTCTTGGATCACTAACTGGGTAAGAAGTTAAATAATTCTACAACATTAATTTCATTGCTTCTACATTGAAGAAATCACATCTAACTATTTTTATCTTTTTTTTTTGTTAGATTTGCATTATACTAGGAGTTCTATTGATGGTTCTATCACCAATTGGTGGACTACGACATATCATCATAATGGCGAAAACTTATGAGTTTTACTCATAAGTCGATATAGGTTCATAAATTGATAAATTTGATGTTATATATCAAAGTTCAAATCACACAACATCAAATTAGAGATACGAGTTGTTCATAATGAAATATATTATGTATTGTGATATGTATATGATAATTATGGTGAATTAATTAATGATTGAGGAAAAGGAGGTGACAAATTACTTCTAGTATTATTGTGTAGTTGGTGTTTTGATTTCTTGTCACAAACCAATATTGCCTTCATGGTTTCGTATGCACATTGGTAAATTCTATTGCATTCTCTTTAGGTGCAAGATCTTCAACCTTATGTACTATGTGAACACAAATAAGTGTTTGGTTTAACAATATATATATTTTCTTATGATTTGTGGATGTGATTCTTTGAGTAAGACTAATAGAGTAATAAGATACGCTTGGTGCGCCTTGCTTAAATCTGTTTGTCAAATATATTTTAAGTCATATTAGCTTGAGATTGTAAAAGGGGAGCTATATATAATTATTCCTTTAATCAACTACATGATCGAAGAGATTTGTAGAACTCCATATAATTTGCTTAACGTTCTACCGTACATACAACAAAGACAACAAGCTAAAAGTAGCTATGTTTTGGGTGCTCTAGTTCCTAAAGGAAAACAAAGGGTGTTGGCCCAAGGGTTCAACCTAGGCCTCATTCAGTATTTTGATGATAATAGACATGAAACTAACTCATTTGCCAAGTTTTGAGTTCAGATTGATAGAATGATATTGTGGGCGAAATGACAAACTAGAGGGGGGTGAATAGTGTGTTTACTAATTCGATTAACCTAAATTCAATTTTAAACGATTACGTAGATCGATTAGGCGATATGTGATTCAATGAATGTATGCGGAAGCGAAATAAACAATTAAGTGCAAGCAACAATAAAAACAATGCTAACACACAATTTATAGTGGTTCGGCCCCAATGCCTACTCCACTACCTAAGCACTCCGCTTAGGATTTCCAAACTAGTTTTACTAGATTACTTTAAGTTTCTCTTACACCTGAGGACTTTTCACCGAAGAGACGCACTCTCGACCTAAGGCACTTCCACACCCGGAAGTCATCGCCTTCTTATCGAGAATCCTCTTCCACTTCAACCTTAAGGGACAACTAAACTAATCCTAGTAACAACTACGTTTACACACACAAGTGGCTTTACACCTTGCAAGGTAACCACTTACTCAACAAGACCTAACACAAGATATTCACACACAAATCCGAATAAAACGTTAAATAACAGGTAAAAATTACAATCCAAGGAGCTTAGAATAAAACCAATAGTACAAGCTCCTTAGCAAGCCTTTGACACCTTCAACTCTTCAGGAGGTAGAACTCGATCGAAACCCGAGTTGAGCCAAGCTTGTGCGCTTGACGAAAATGTTCGCGGAAGAAGTAGAGTCCGCTTTAGATCTTTTGGAAGGCTTCAAATCTTCCTCTTAGAATGTTCAATGAAGGCTGTAGAAGAAGAGGAAGAGATGTTAAATGAATCATACGAGGGTATATTTATACCCTCGTGAAAAATGGCTGTTCAACGGATTGAAAACTATCCGTTACAGGCCACCGGTCGAATGGTCGATCGTTCTACTTATATAACATTTATTAATTTTAAGTCAAATAACTCTATAACATGATAACTTTAAAACATAAATGTTATATAAGGATTATACCCCATTTGAATTCAATAAAAATATCTAAAAAATCAAAATCCCTAAGAATCAAAATCTAGTTCTTGGGATCTAGTATAAAACGAAAATTTCCTAATCTTTTGGGTCAAATAAGGATATGCTAAAGGCTTCCAAAAAATCCTAAAAAATACATCGTTATCTAGTTTCTTGAAGATTCCCGAGCGCCGATGAGCTTCCTTATTGATTTATCCGATTTCTCCGATCGCGAATGTCGCGCACTAACCGATATGGAGCCTGAAAGATATTCTCAATGAAATCATTAGTCTCATGTTTGTTATCATCAAAATCATCAAAACCGAGATTAAGGCTAAGGTTGAAAACTTAAACCCAACAGATACGCCTACGAAGTTTGTTAGGAAAACCGCGTAAAATTGAGTCGAGACGGCTCCAGAGGCGATTGAGTCAAAACTTAGGTGTAGGCTTAGAAATGAATGTAATATGTCTCTAGGACCTAAACAAACATATCTTATCCAATTCCTAAGCCAAAATAAAAAATGAGACCCGAAAATGAAACCTGAAAGAAAAAATAGCAAAAATTATAATAAGGATTCTGAGCAGGTTATCGGCCAAATCTCGATCGACCGAGGGTTGCTCGAGGATCGACCGAAAAGAGTTTGGAAATTTCTAGAGAGTTTTCGGTCGATGCTCGGTTGAATCTCGACCGACCGAGAGTCGATTGAAAAGACCAATGTATCTTTTTAGATTCGTTGAACAGCTAATTTAACCCCCATACCTCCATTGCCTACAAATATAAGCTTGATTTTAGCCTCCTAATTAATCTCTCTCGTTGTTCATTGAGTTAATTTACAAGAATTTAAGCTTCAAAGAGTTGATTTCAAGTCGTAATTCTCAATCTCACTCTCTCAAGAGGTGGTCTTCATTCTTCAATCCTCTCAAGCCAAAGCTCTTCATCTTCTTGAGGCATTGGAAGTCTAGAAGGTTGTTGAAAGGAGCCCTTGCAAGTTTGATTTTATTTTTATGCCCCTTTACTCATTTTTCTTGTTGTTTGATTGAATACTCAAGTGTAGCTTGTAAGGTGTGCTTGAAACACCTTGTTAGATTGTAGATTGTTATTTTTTGTTTTAGAATTGGTGTTGAGGCTTCCTCTAGGATTGAGGGATAAGTCCTCATTGTATTCTTTAGAAAAACAAGTAATCTATGAAGTGTTAAGGTTAGAAATTCTTGGTGAGGAGCCAATGTAGTGGAGTAGACGGGATTGGACAAATCACTATACATTGAATTGTTAGCATTGCTCTCTTGTTGTTGTTTAAGCTTTACTTGTGCTCAATTCCATAAGTGCTTGCATCTTTCATTACTTCAAGTCAAGAAAATTTTCATTGCCTTATTGTTTACTTAAAATCGAAAAGAGTTAAATTGAACTTGAAATTAGCATACACATTATTCAACCCCGACCCCTTCTAGTTTGGACATTTGATTCACATTTGCTATCAGAGCTTGGTTGTAGGATTAGATTTCACTATCTACCCTACCATCAAAATGACTACCGAGTTGACATTAGCTCAAAGGACCTCTACCCGTGCCCCTCCATTATTTGACGACAATAACTATGCCTATTGGAATATTAGAATGACCATCTTCCTTCAATCTCAAGGATTGGATGTGTGGAGGATGATACAAGTAGAGTATAAGCAACCCACCAAGAATATGAATGAGTGGAACCAATATGAGCTGAAGCTCTTTAATATAATGCCGACATGAATATTTTGCGTTGTGGTCCTTCAATTAATGAGTTTAATAGGATCTCAACTTGTAAGTCAACCTTTGAAATTTGGAATGTGATAGAGAATACTCATGAAGGTACCTGACAAGTTAATGAGTACAAGATTAATTTGCTCATGCATGACTATGAAATGTTTAGAATGCAATTGCTTGAAACAAATGGGTGAAATGAATGAACACTTTCAAAATATCACTAATGGTTTATGTAATCTTGGCAATGACATTAGAGAAGAGGAGAAGGTAAGGAAACTCCTCCAATCTCTTCCCAAGGCTTGGGAGCCAAAGGTGATTGCTATCATGGAAACCAAAGATTTGGCAACCATGAAGATCACCGAACTCATTGAATCAGTCTGGAATGCTGGATGGAGCGTTGCTGGGTCTAGTCCGATCGGGCCCGATAGTTCTAGTCCAGTCCAGGAGGTGAATTTAAAAATGATTTTTTTTTTAATTTTGTGATGCTCTTGGTATTGATCATACCTTTTCTTTCCCTAGAGCCCCTCAACAAAATGGGGTGATTGAGAGGAAGAATAAGACTTTGCAAGAAATGGCTAGGTCATGCTTTGTGAAAATAATTTACCTAAGTAATTTTGGGCCGAAGCAAATTCATCTAGCTATGTTTTAAATCGAGTTTTATTGATACCAAAGGTTAAGAAAACTTCTTTTAAGCTTTGGAATGGTAGAATCCCAAGTGTGGGGTATTTTAATGTTTTTGGATCCAAATGTTTCATTTTGAATACTAAGAACAATCTAGGAAATTTTGTTCTAAATCAGATGAAGGTATTTTCCTTGAATATTCTACTAGTTCTAAGGCATATTGTCATAATGGTCTCTAGGGGAGGAGCTCTTGTTAAAACGACAATTACACAGGAAGTTGCAATGGCTTATGCGATTGCTTTTAAAAAACGGGGTAAGTAACAAATAATAACCATAAAGAAAACACGCAAACACAAGAAATTATTTATGCAGTTCAGTGACAAACTTGTCACCTAATATGCGGGGCCCTCATCAGACAGATGCCCAATCCACTATCAACAAGTACAATATTAGCTTCAGGATTTCACACTCTAAAATCCAACTATCAGTACTACATTGAATTGGAAATAACAAATAACCTATTTTCTATTACAAGTACTAATCGACTTGTCTCTCTATGACAACTCAATCATAGAGTTCCATCATCCACACAGTCTTTGTGTTGTAGTGATTTAACAACCCAATTGCATCTTGGCTTGAAGATAAGTGAAGTGGTTTGTTGCCATCTATGCACTCAGCAGTCTCAACTCCTCATATAACTTGACAACACATTTTACGCACAGTGAAGACTTAAAAAAGTCAGATCTTCTCTTTCAGAATATATATGTAAAAACCAAACAATCTGAATAAATGCCTATTTAATCAATGATCATAACATCATCATTTCAAACCGAACAAGCAGCCATGAATCCTACATCCATTATTTACTTGTAATAACAATATGTTTTGTTATTTCCAATTCACTGTAGTACTGATAGTTGGATTTCGGTGTGCTAAATCGTAGAGCTAAAAGTTATACTTTTTGATAGTGAATTGGGCATCTTTCTGATGAGTACCCTGCAGATTAGGTGACATATTTTGTCACTGAACTGCGTAAACAAATATTTGTATTTGCGTATGTTTTATTTTGGTTATTAGTCTGCTACTTAAGCTAGTTGTTATAATAGTTGGAATTTCCTAAGCAACTGTCTTTTATACAAGTTCCCTAAGAGACATATATTGTCATTTGGTATCAGAGTGGTTGTGCTAACCTTTACTTGCACAAGATCCTTAGTGTGTCTCTTATTCTTTTAGGCTCAAGATGGAAGGAATGCCAATGGAAAATTCTGTCGATATTCCTCCACTTCTTGTTGGAACAAACTATGTTTATTGGAAGGCTCGGATGAGAGCTTTTATCAAATCAATTGATGATCGTTGCTAAGACTCTATAGAAGATGGCTATACTCCTCCAACTATTGATGAGACTGACAAGAAGCCAAAGAACTAGTATACTCCAGCAGAAGTTACCGCTGCAAACCATGATAACAAGACCCTGAATGCCATTTTCAGTGGAGTTGATCCCTCTCAATTCAAACTTATCTCCGCTTGTACTCTTGCAAAGCAAGCTTGGGAGATTTTGGAAACAAATCATGAAGGATCCTTGACTCTTCATAAGTCAAAGGTTGAGATTCTCAATACCAGATTTGAGAACCTAAAAATGGGAGAAGATGAAAGCATTCAAGATGTTATGTCCAGGTATAATAATAATAATAATAAAAAGATGGATGGTTTTAGAAGTGGCAGGTGGCGGTGAGAGAGAGGTGGTGTGGCTGTTGAGGGGTTTTAAAGAGGGAAGTTGTGTGAGAGAGTGAGAGGTTGAGAAGAATAGGAGGAAGAGAGGGTGCTTGCGCGCGGAGGGAGGAGATCGAGGAGGAGTCGGTGCGTGTCGCCGGTGGAGCTCGTCGTCGTCGGAGTCGCGGGATCGAGGTAGGAGATCTCATCCTCTCCGTTCTTCGTTTCCGTTGTTATCTCCGCCGATCTAACGACGAAGACAAGGGGAAGGGGAAGAGGTGGCTGCGCCGTACCCGACGCGGGCTGATCGCGTGTGGAAGTCGCACATAGCGGCCGCGTGTAATGGTTGCGGGCTGCCATGCCGTGATCGCGCAACCATGGCGGCGCCGAGCGCTACCGGGGTGGGCCATCCGGACCGCCGCTCGATCGGTCGTGGGACTGGGCGGGGCCGGAGAGTTGAGGAGAGGGCGGGGGTTGTGGAGTCGCCGGTCGGCGACGGGTAGGCGGTGGCCGAGAGAGAGAGAGAGAGAGAGAGAGAGAGAGAGAGTCCCGCCGGTGCCGGAGGTCGAGAAGAAGGGGAGATGTCGGCGAGGTGGATCGATCGCCGGCGGCTTGGGGAGCCACCCGGCATGGATTCAGGGCGAGCAGAGGAGGCGGTGGGATCGGGTGCAGAAGGGGCGGCTGGCGGTGAGTCGGACCGGTCGCGGAGGTCGGGGAGAGGGCGGTCGAGACCGCCAGGGTGATCGCCGGCGTCCGGGAGGTCGGCCGGCGTGGGTCCGAGCAGAGCAGGGGGGAGGCAATGTCGGGGCAAGGGCGAGGGGAGAGGTAGATGAGTGTTTTTGATTTATTTAATTTAATAAATAGGTGTTTAGAGAAGAGAGCTGTATCACATGAAATTGGGTTAATTTAGAAATTATTACGGTATTTTTGTAGTTGATCATAGAGTCATCGGATCGAGTTGAGGTGAATAGAATTCTTGATCATTTTTGCGTGCTGAACGCGATGGTGGTGTCGGATGTTAGATTGGAGATCATTTGATATGATTTTGATATATTTCAGTATATTGCTATTGTTTAGTAAGTTAGTAATATAGTTGTGTTTGAATTAATTTAGTTGGTGGGCCCCGAGTTGTCAGTTGCAGTTTAGGTGAATAGCATTCTTGATCATTTTCGTGTGCCGAACGCGATGGTGGGGTTGGTTTTCTGAGAAAGCATTGTTAGGGTATTCTTTCAGTTGGTTAGTGGTTGAGGTTGTCGAGGTGTTTAAATAATATTAAATTATTAGTTTGAGAATTTTAGTTGATTGATTGGTGTGAAATAATTGTGGTTTGGAGAGTGGGTTGAGCATGGGTGTTTGGTGAGTAGGCTGATCATGGGTGTTTGGAGAGTGGATTGAGCATGGGTGCTTGGAGAGTAGGTTGATCATGGGTGTTTGGAGAGTAGGTTGATCATGGGTGTTTGGAGAGTGGGTTGAGCATTGGTTGAGCCTGCAAGTCTGTCGTCCTTGTTTGTTGTTGATTTGTGGTCGGAGATAAATTTCGGAAATACCTTTGCTTCCGTTGTTTGCTTTGCTTCCTGAAATTTATTGAACTCCTATTGCACATTATTATTGGACATGCCATATAGAGAAATTGCATGTGTTGCATTTTATTGTTGCTTATTGGTGTTTATTCTTGATCATAATATGTTATGCTAATCCTTTGGTGCATTGGATTAGTCATTGTATGCATAGTGCTATGTTGATATATGTGGTGTCGTTTACTTGTTGAGCATATTATTATCCCGTTGATCATGTTATAATCACTTGGAGTTGTGATATTGTTGATCATGATGATGTTTTGTTATTATCATGTTGTGCATGTTGTTATCACTTGGCGTTGTTGCTATTTTGTTGATCATGGTGATATACCTTGTTGCACTCTTGGAGTCGAGTTGCATGGTTGTTGTCGATCTGGAGGCTACGGCCTTGGAGAGGACTTCAGTCCAGGACCAATTTATTGCGGTACCCTCCAGACATGGGTGAGGGTATGGATATTGACTAGTCACTTTGGGCACCTTCAGGTGTGCGGATGTCGGATACGACGCCCGTCGGGCTACCTGCTGGATGGGGTAGTCGCGTCACCGTTGGAGCGGATGGTTGATGCCACTCTACGAATGGTAGAGTGTGGGGTTTTTACCCAATGGTCCACACGCTCGATGATTCGTTTGACGTTGATTAGGAGTAGGTGTGGAGCATTTGTTGTATATATTGCCTTTGACTACATCTTAGGCCATGTTATGCATTGTTGAGTTGGCATTTGATACTTGTTGATCATATTGTGATTCTCCTACTCAACACCCGCTGATCTCCGTTGTTTTTGCTTCAGACTTGCAGGGGTGAGCAGTCGATTTGTAGATCGAGGTGTAGATAGTTTTTAGACAGCTAGTAGTCAGTCGTAGTTGTGGAGCTCTGATGGCGACTGCTTTTGTATTTTGATTTGTTTTGTCGTCTTATATCTTGACTTTGATATTGTTATTTTGGAGCTATAATTTGCACATTTATTTTATATTTTGATAATTGTATTTGATCGGACTTATGGATTGTAGTGATTGGTTTTAATATTGTTGTTTTATTTTTATATGATGATTCGTGGCTTTTCCTTCTGCTTCGCGATGTTCGAGTCGTCGTCGTGTCCCGGGCTGGGGGTTGGGGCGCGACACAAGACTTTCATGGGCACATAATGATTTAATGAACAATGCTTCCACCCATAGAGAACCATTCCTTGAAGAAAAGGTGGTAAGAAAATTTCTAAGATCTATGCCTAATAAGTTCGACATAAAGGCTGCTGCTATAGGTGAAGTTCATGATCCTTCAACCATTACCCTTGACACCTTGATGGGTAAACTTGAAACGTATGAGTTGGAATTGTTTGAGAAATACTCTCATAAAGAGAAAAGGAGAAACTTTGCTTTCAATACCACTGAAGATGAGAACAAGTCCGAAGACTGTTCTGAAGAAGAGATGGATACGACATAAGCGCTTATGATAAAAAATTTTAGAAGATTTCTGAGGGCTAAGAACAAGCAAAATCAGAATTCTCTGTTCAAACAATAGTTTCAACCGCACAGTTCAATTGGCTCCAAAACAAGTTCTTCTTTTGGTGAAAATAGAAGAAGTCAATCTTCCGCTGATCTCAAACAGAAGTTTAAAGGTGTTTAATGCTTTGAATGTGGAGGATATAGATATATCAGATTTGAATGTCCAAATGTACAGAAAAATCTAAAGAAGCCTTTTACTACTACCTGGAGTGATAATGACGAAGAAGATGCCAGAAGAATCTCAGTGAGGAAACTATAGAGCATTTGCTGCCTGCATAATTGACACAGTTTAAACTGTTTGTAATCCTGACATTGATGATGAACAAAACAAGATTGAATGTGCCAAAAGTCGTGAAGAAGCCTATCAAGAGATGTTTGATAAATAGGTTTAAGTGACAAAACTCAACAAGACCCTCAGAAATAAAAACAAACTCTTGGTAGATCAAAAGAAGAAACTTGAGGAGGAAATTGAGACCTACCAAAATCAGATTGCTGAAAAATCTGATAAAGAATTCAAGTTGATTTCTGAACTTGAAAAAGGTAAAGAAAGAAGCCAGAATGATAAATTCCACTAGTACTCTAAATAAAATTTTAAGTACAGGAAAATCTCCTTCAAATTATGCTGGACTTGGATACACTAGCTCTAGGCAGTCAAAACTCCAGTCTCAACTGTCTATTGAAATGGAGAACTTTCATATGGATACACTAGCTCTAGGCAGTCAAAACTCCAGTCTCCTCAAGTCACCGAACAGACCACTACAAAGAAGGAAAGTAGAGTACCCACATGTTACTACTGTAAGTGTAGAGGACACATAGTTGCAAGTTGTTTCAAGCTTGCTGACAAACTAAGGAGAAATAAGCATGTAAATCTTCTAAAACAAAAAGTTAAACAAGTACGGGTAAGGAAACTAATCTTAAATGCAAAGTTGATTTTATGACAAAGACTGTTTCTACTCTTGGATCATGCTATTTTGACAGTGGTTGTTCTCAACATATGACAGGAAATTCAGAAAATTTGAAAAATATCCAAAAACATGAAGGCGCAATTGTAACCTTTGGAGATGGAAGACATGGAAATATCATAGGAATTGGAACACTCAATGTTCCAGGAATTCCCAGTTTGAAAGATGTCTTGCTGGTGGATGGTCTTAAGGCCAATCTTGTGAGTATTAGTCAACTGTGTGACCAAAATTTAAATGTTCAATTCAATAAAAATAATTGCAGGGTCTATGATAAAGATGATGATTGTATTATTGAAGGGAGTAGATCTAGAGATAACTACTATAAGATTGCCAATTCTTCAATTTTATCTTTCAATTGTTTCCTCTGATATAAATTTGTAGCATAGAAGGTTACATCATGTCAATTACAGGGACCTAATGAAACTTGTTAATTCTAAAGCCGTGAGAGAAATTCCTAAACTTTCAGGAGAACCAAAATCAGTTTGTGGCGCTTGCCAAGAAGGAAAGAAGACAAGACAGTCCCATAAACAGTTGCAACTAGTGACCACATCAAGGCCTCTAGAGCTTCTTCATTTGGACTTGGTTGGTCCTATGCAGGTTGAAAGCATTGGAGGTAAAAAATATGTTCTTGTTTGTGTAGATGATTACTCTCGTTTCACTTGGACAAAATTTTTAAGGGAAAAGTCAAATGCCTTCAACAACTTCAAATCCTTATGCTTGATGCTTCAAAATGAACAAGAATTTCCTATTCTAAAAGTGATCAGAATAAGAAGTTATCATGGGAGAGAGTTTGAGAACATTTTTTTTTTGAATTTTGTGATGAAAATGGAATACTACATGAATTCTCTGCTCCAAAGACTCCTTAACAGAATGATGTTGTTGAAAGAAAGAACCGCACTATCCAAGAAATGGCTCAGGTCATGCTAAATTCTAAGAAGATTTTTAAAAGATTTTGGGCTGAAGTAATCAATACAGCCTGCTACATTATAAATAGAGCATATCTCACACCAAAAACTACAAAAACACCTTATGAGTTATGGAAGGGAAGAAAACCTAGCCTTACATATTTTCATGTTTTTGGCGGTAGGTGCTTTGTGCTAAATGATAGAAAATATCTTGGAAAAATGCAAGCAAAAATGCTGAAACAATATTTCTTGGTTATTCAACAAATAGGAAAGCCTACAAAGTCTACAACAAGCGCACTCAAATTGTTATGGAGTCACCAAATTAATGTGAAAGTTGATGACTTACAGATTTATCAGACTGTGACTGCTGATGAGAAGGATGTTGAAACAGTTGATAAGACTGCCTAGGACTCATCAAAGTCAACAAAACAGACAGATTGAAAGTTTGGACTATGATGAAATAAGGTCTAGACTGCCTAGGAAACATCACTGAATTTTTTCTGAATTTTGTGATGAAAATGGAATACTACATCAGATTGAAGGTCTGGACTATGATGAAACCTTTGCACCTGTTGCAAGATTAGAGTCCATCAGGTTACTTCTTGCCTTGTCTTGCTGTATGAAGTTCAAACTATATCAAATGGATGTTAAGACCGCTTTCTTGAATGGTGTTCTCAATGAATAAGTCTATGTTGAACAACCAAAAGGGTTTGAAGATTCTACTCATTCTGACCATGTGTATAGATTGAAGAAAGCTTGATATGGTCTCAAGCAGGTACCTAGATCTTGGTATAAAAGACTAACTCAATTTTTACTCCAGAAAGGTTACAAAAGAGGAAGAGCTGATCAGACCTTATTCATTAAGAAGAAGGAGTCTCAATCGGTAATTATTTAGATTTATGTTGATGATATTATTTTTGGTTTAACTTTTGAAATGTTTGCTAACCAATTTATGGATGATATGAAATTTGAATTAGAAATGAGCATGGTTGGGGACATGAGCTATTTTCTTAGTCTTCAGGTTAAGCAATCTAAAGAAGAATATTCATTTCTCAAATTAAGTATGCTAAGAATCTAGTTCACAAGTTTGGACTAAACAGTAAAGACAATTAGAACTCCTATATCAACTCATGAGAAACTAAGAAAAGATGATGAAGGGAGGAGTGTTGATCCTAGTATCTACAGAAGAATGATTGGCAGTCTACTGTATTTAACTGCTAGTGGACACTACAAGAAATCTGGGCTTTAGTGAGGGTCGTGACCCTCACTAAAACCCCATATGATCATCACTAAAGGCTTTAAGTGAGGGTCACCTGGTCCTCACACGTCGTCAGGAAAAGTCTCGTCACTAAAAATATAGATGAGGGTTATGTCCCAACCCTCACTAAAAGGTAACTTTCGTAAGGCAAAACTTACCCTCACTAATTCTTATATTTAGTGAGGGTCGTTGATAACCCTCACTAAAATATAATTTTTGTGAGGACGGACTAACCATCACTAAATATGAGAATTATTGAAGGTCAACTTTGCCTCACGAAAGCTACCTATTAGTGAGGGTCGGGACACGACCCTCACCTATACTTTTAGTGACGAGACTTTTCCTGACGATATTTGAGGACGGGGTGACCCTCACTAAAGGTTAAGGGCGGGGTGACCCTTACTAAAAACCTTTAGTGAGGGTCATATGGGGTTTTAGTGAGGGTCACGACCCTCAATAATTTCTTCATTTTGTGAGGGTCACTACTAACCCCCACTAAAAGTTTTTTTCATAAATTTATTTCTTTTGGTGAAGGTCTCTTGTCCCTCATTAAAAATTATTATAACATATATATGAAATCTAATAATTTTTATAATTTAATTATATTTATATAAATTTTAATAAGCACGTAAAGATAAAAAAAATACATGTCTTCATTTAACATATAATATATCTATTACAAAATTCATAAAGTATCACTACATGATCCATTACAAAAAATAGATCTAATAAAGTATCAATCTTATTACATAAAAATTTACATGAATCAACTTAATTATCTTCGCAAATTCTTTTGGTACTTCCCACCTTTCATCTCATCCATGAAAGCAACTATCATATTCATCTTTCTATCATCTTCAAATTGTTCTTCCAAATTTTCTCTCATCTTCCATCCTCTTTCTCTCATATGCCATCTTCATTTTTTCTTCTATTTTTTTGTCCATCTTCTTTTTAATATCCTCATACAACTTCTTTCTAAATTCCTTTTCCATTTTCTTTCCTTCCTCTTCCATTTTCTCCATCATTTGTTCCTTCATCTCTCTTATCTTGGAATAAAAGCTGTGGAGACACACCTCTGCAAAAGAAATTGAGAACATTAAAATTTCTTCTCATGTATGAAAACATAATACCCATTACTTGCCTTGTGAATGTGTAAGAGGGCAGGATAGTGCTAAAAAAATATGGACAAGCATTGCTTTAATCTATTTTTACAGAAATTAATGAAATGTTTAAAAAAATTAAAGAAAACATAAGCTTTCATTCAATAAAATAGATATATATATATAGAAATAATTAACAAAAACCATAAAGCTAGCTATTACCTTTGCAAATCCTTGGTTTTATCACAAAAGTATAACTTAATGTGCCTGCTTAAGATCAAAGGATGTAAACAGGTAGAAATGCTTGGGTAATTTTCGCTTAGAAAGAGAATCTTAGCAAAACCCTCTCCTAGAACTGAATGAACACTTTCGTTATCATCATCATCACTAACTTCACCATAGTTCTCATTGTTAAGGCCACATTACAAAATATCAAGCAATCTAATGCTCAAATCATCATTCAAATTTGAGAAATTAAAGAAAATCCTTCTTTTTCATTGTTAGACTCTTTCATATCTAGCTAATTGCTTTATCAACTTCTTGAGGACCATGCCACGTCAACAAATCAATCAATGACCTACTAGCCATGACTCTTACTAAAGTAGAACTATTTAGGAAGGACAGTCGTAACTGAGAAAATATCTCTCCTGTTGGTTTCCTCTCTAGAAATCCAAAGAGGCAAAGACATCTTATTGCAACTCTTTGTACATCAGTATGACTATGTTTTGCTTGCATTCCAACGAAATATAAAGAAAAATGCTTACAAACAAGATAGCATCTTGGTTGACAAATAGTTAAATGAAATTGTAATAAAATTGAGTGTCATTACAAAACTATGTTAATTAGTCCTACTCTATATACTTACCCCTGAAAGCAACAAAGAATGGAGCAGCTCAGAAGGTTCAATATTTTTGCCTTATAGAGTCCGAAGAGAGGCTATGTTACTGCAAGACAGTGCAACCACTACATGTAGTCAGCAGTTCTCTCTCTGCAAGGCTGAGCAAGATCCTCAATTACTTCAGTAACTACTGCTTCAAATTCACCAACTGAAGCATGCACTTTCTTTGCCAATTTTACTATTGCTTTGGCCCATTCCATGTCCTTGCCAAGATTGATTCCATCCCCAATGACATTCTTATTTCCATCCTCATCAACTTCATATTCAAGAGGCCTAAGTAAAAGTTCATGGACAAATTCACTAGCAACTTTCTGGTTGTAATATTTGAAAAATTGAGCATTGCACCAAGTAGTAATAGCTGGCGAGATGTGAAGTGATAATTTGATCCTGCAAAATAAAAATACCGATGGCTATGATGAACTACTTGGTCAAATTACACAAAACCCTAAAGAAAAACACTATTTAATAAGTTCTAGGGTAAAATTAGTAACATAGGCTCACAAGCAGAAAGGTGTGCTTTTACCAAATCAACGATGTTGGATATTATTGCTGGAAGGATTCCCTCTAAAAGATCATTACTGTTTGAAGCTTCTGATGCATATATAGTTGCTTCTATGCCTGTGGCAGTTGTAGCATCAGTACCTTTGACATGTATAATAAAATTGAGCAATTCAAAATTAGCAAGATAATCAGATTTGAAAATTGGAGTACCGTTAGAATCATAATATTGGAACAGAAGTAAATTGCAACAAAACCTAATGCAATGAACAAAAAGATCTTGTGCTAGTTTTATAAATTTGATCTATTGTACATCTACATGCATGTGATCACACAAGCATAGCCAGAATAATCATCAGAGACTAGGTCTTGCGTCACTCAAACAAGTGAATGACCTCCTTGCTATGCAAGGTAAGGCTGCATACTAACCAAGCGCTGATCTATAAGTACTTGACGACAAGGGTACCCGTGCCGTTGGAGCTCCTGATTCCAATATATCCAGCAGAGCTTGGATTAGGGAAGAAGGAAGGGGATAGAAATGTTCGTGCGAGGGATTGGGTAAGAAGGAGAGCCGCCGACCTCGACTGTTGAGCCGCCGACCTTCGACACATCAAGTTTGGGGAAGAAGGAAGGGGCTAGGGCAGTTCGTGTGAGGGATTGGAGAAGAAGGAACCGAAGGTGGGTATCGGGGTCGGGATTTGAGAAATTTAGTGGAACCGGGTTTTGGGTAGGGTAAAATCTAAAAGGGAAATACTAAAAAAATAATTTTAAATTATTTTAAAATTAATGTATTTCAGATATCTAAAATAATTTATTTCATATATTTAAAATATATTTAATCAATTATTATTATTTCAAATTTTTAATAATTTTATTATTAAAATTATTATTTATTTAATAATAATTTATTAAGTAAATAATTTTGAGGGGTAGGAGTGAGAATTTTAATTATTTTATTTTTACTTAATAACATTTTAAATTTTTAAATATATTTAATAAATTATTTAATTGTCAAAAATTTAATTTTTATTTATTTTTTGATTTAGAAGTGATAGGTAGGAATTGGTGAGGGACAATCCTTACCATCACAAAATGAAGGATTTAGTGAGGGTCATCATGTTGTCCTCACAATACATACTTTTTAGTGAGGGGCATATTAGACCATCACTAAATGCAGAATTTCATGAGGATCACGTTGTCCTTACAAAATATACTTTTTAGTGAGTGTTGAATAATATTCAACCCTCACAAAATATAGGATTTCGTGAGGGTCACGATGTTGTCCTCACAATATATACTTTTTGGTGAGGGTTATATTAAACCCTAACTAAATGTAAGATTTTGTGAGGGTCACGATGTCCTCACAAAATATACTTTTGGTGAGGGTCATATTCGACCCTCACAAAATGAAGGATTTCGTGAGGGTCACGATGTAGTCCTCACAATATATACTTTTTAGTGAGGATCATATTAGACCCTCACTAAATGTAGGATTTCGTGAGGGTCACGATGTCCTCAGAAAATATACTTTTTAGTGAGGGCCACATTCGACCCTCACAAAGTGCAGGATTTCATGAGGGTCATGGTGTTGTCCTCACTATATATATTTTTTAGTGATGATCATATCTCACCCTCACAAAAGTGTTCTTTTACTAATAGGTTTTCGTGAGGGTCGACTAGCGACCCCCATAAATAGGTTGATTTAGTGAGGGTCGATGTGCGACCCCCACCAAATCTCGTCACTAAAAACCAGAATTTTTGTAGTGGGACCTGATTTATATTTTAGTGTTGGATTGGGGTGTGCTAGGTATCAATCAAATCCTAACGAGTCTTATCTTAAGGCAGTTAAGAGAATTCTCAAGTATGTGAAAGGTATTTTAGATTTTGGTCTTTGGTATTCCGTTGATTGCAATCATTGTCTAGTTGGATTTACAAATGCAGATTGGGCTGGTAATATTGATGACAGAAAGAGTACTTTTGGTGGTTGTTTGTATGTTGGAGCAAATCATGTGGCTTGGTTAAGCAAGAAGAAAAATTCTATTTCTCGAGCAGAGGCAGAATACTTGGCAGCAGGCAGTTGCAGCACACAGTTGATCTGGATGAGGAACATGTTACTTGATTATGGTCTTAATCAAGAAGAGATGGTACTCTATTGTGACAAAATCAATGCAATTAATATTTCAAAAAATCCTGTTATGCATTCTCGTACCAAGCACATTGATATAAGGTTTCATTATATTAGAGAGTTAGTAGAAAGGAGGGAGTTGCAACTGGAGTACATTGCAACAGAGAAACAAGTGACAAATATCTTTACAAAGGCCTTAAATGGTGAAAAGTTTGAGCAACTGAGGTCTGCCTCTTCGATTATGTGTTATATGACACATTTTATTTCGGGTTGAAATAAATAAGTTTTTATTGTGATGAGAATGAAAGGGTTTTCAATTTTATTCATTCTTTTGCCTTTTTGCCGTAATTTTTTTTACCGGAGCATGGATGCCTTCTTTGAAGCACGCTCGTGTGGTCTTTTATGGTATCTTGTCAAAAGACTTTAAGTGCAAAGAAGTTTGACCAATTGAGATCTGCTCTAGGACAGTGTATCATTTGATATCTCCTTTTTTGAGAATATAGGTTATTTGAAAAGTCTCTCAAATCCTTTTAGGACAGTGTATCTTGTGACGTATATCTTGTTCATTGAAGATTTATTCTCCCTCCTTATTGATTTCGGCTGGCATTTTTGTTTGGCTCTTTAATTTTTTCGACGGAGAGGCCATTTTAATAAGATTCTGAACTGATTGAACTTCTATCATCATTCTTGCGTTGCAACTTGGTTAAATGCCTTCATAAAGTAACCATCTATTTCACTAGTCCTCTTATCTATTTATATTAGAAGTCTTGTTGTTGGGCTATAAAAAATTATCAAGATGAGCTTTGAGAAAGAGATGACTGCTTCCTTGGCCGAAGAGATGGTGTTTTCAAGTCCTCCTGATAAAACCGAAACACTTGTTCAAGCTCCATCTCCTGATAAAAAGTCTTCTCCCTCTACTTCGAAAGGTAAGAATCCAAGAAAGAGATCTTCGTGGAATGAAGTTGACCATCATGGTAGAGGTATTATATCTGTAATATTTAAAATTCCTTTCTATGTTTCCTAGTCCCGAGGGCGAGGAAATGCCTTTTGAGGGGGAGGGTAAAGATAAAGTCATTTTTTTGTCTGATATTTTCCTTACTGATGAAAAATCACAGTTGAAACAAAATCTGGGGCAGTTAAAACTACTGATAAAAGGCTTGAAAACGTCTCTGTTCCAACTGCTGCTGATATAACTTTAGCCCTTGCATCCAAAGCCTCCGATCTCAAGCCTCAGATCTACATAGCAAAAAGGGCTATTTGTGATGATTTGTTTAAATTACAAGTGAATTTGGCAGAGCCCACCCGCGAGTCATATCTGTTGAGAAAAAGATTCTTGAGTATTTCGTAGCTTGTATTGCTGACTCTGCACATTATGCAGACGATTTGACCAGTCCAGACGGCTCTGAGTGACTACTTTCTCTCCTTTGGCTTATTAGGCTAAAAAGGGGGAGATAAATTGAGTGTTTCTGTGAAGAAAATAAAAGTCTGGTCGAGTCTAGTTTGTTTTTGTCAAACTTCTATAAGTTGCTTGTCTATTATCTGGTTGTATGTTTGTGACTATGCTGGTTGTGAGTTTGCGTGACTATATGTGACTATGGCGGGTATGACTCTTGTGTGGGACATTATGTTGATATAACTTAATAGTTATTGTGCTTATATGTGATTATTGTCTTCTTCTATAAGTTGATTATGACAAGTTGGGTTTTTGCCAAATAAGCCAAAGGGGGAGAATGTTAGTATATGGCTTATGTTGGCTGTATTTGGCAAAAAGAAGCTTTCAGGTGTACTTATGGATTGACAGTCCAAAAGTAGTTTATGAGGGACAATTTTTCATCCACCTATAGTTTATGATATTCTGTACTGTTTCTTTGGTGCGAGTATGATGGCTGATGAACTTCTGGTTTAATGATGATTCCTTTGATATTATTATTCATTTAATCATTATTATTTATGGTTGCGTTCAGTTGAGTTTTGAAGAGTCTTTTTAAACATTATTTCCAAGCGTTACTGTTTGCTTAAATGTTCATTTGTTTATGATGTCTATTTATGTTGACTATTTCAAACTGAAGTCTGTAAAGAGGTGAGTGTTTGAAGTCAGCTTTTATTTAGATCCTTCAATTATCTCGTATAAATACTCAAGAAGGCATCTGTTGTCGACAACTCTGTTGTTCCAATAGTCTGTTGCCAGTTTTATAGGAGTTGCGACTAGTTAGTGCAAAGTAGGCAACAACCTACTCATTATATCTTCATGTTGAGATGATTGAGGGATGCTAACTCATTACAACACAAGGATTGTGTGGAGGACAGGACTCTGTGGCTGGGACGTCATAGAGAGGCCAGTTGGTATTTACTTGTAATAACAATAGATTTTGTTATTTCCAATTCACTATAGTATGGGATAGCTAGATTTTAGTGTGTGAAATTCTAGAGCTAAAAGTTGTACTTTCTGATAGTGGATTGGACATCTGTCCGGTGAGTGCCCCGAAGATTAGATGACATATTTTGTCACTGAACTACGTAAACAAATACTTGTGTTTATGTATGTTTTATTTTGATTATTAGTCTGTTACTTAAGGCAGTTGTTATAACTGTTGGAACTTCCTAAACAACTTTCTTTTACACAAGTTCCCTAAGAGAAATATATTGTCAATTATAATAGGGATTATGATCAGGTTATTGGCCGAATCTCGACCGACCAAGGGTCGCTCGAGGATATTCCTTCAATATCAAGGATTGGATGTGTGGAGGATGATACAAGTAGAGTTTAAGCAACCCACCAAGAATATGAGCCGAAGCTTTTTAATATAATGCCAAGGATATGAATATTTTGCATTGTGGTCTTTCAATTATTGAGTTTAATAGTGTTGATGTAATCTAGTTTATGTTGATGTAATCTGGTTTATGTTAGATGTATATGATTTATGTGATTTAGCTGAATTATGTGAATAGCTGTTAGTGTAAAGTGTTATTAAGTGTTGATGTAATCTGTATGAATAGTTGTAGTATGTATCCTACTGTTAAGTGTTGATTTTTTTACTATTAGTATCCTATTATTAGTATCCTACTGTTAAGTGTTATTCTTAAGTATGAATAGTTAAGTGTTGATTTTTTACTGTTAGTATCCTATTGTTTAATTATGTAAGCATCAGGTTGCTTTGGATAGTAGCAATACTTCTTCTTCAGATAGCATTGATTATACTAGAAGCACAGTAACTTGCACACTAGTGAAAATACAGAAAGAGAAGCACATGAGCAATCAACCATCTAGTTCTGGTTCAAGCAACACTAGTTCAAATAAATATCAGTTTGTTCGATTGGAAAAATAGTAGTTCAAGTTCTGATCACTTTGTGCAAACGAGGAAGTCAATTTGTATAATGTCATATGCTCCCTAAGAAGAACAAATTCAACCAATTGGAGATGCTCCAAGTCTAAATTAAAAAAAAACACTGAACAAGTTATTTTTAGGAAATAAGGTTCAACAAATAAACCAAGACTCCTAAGGTAAGAATAAATGCAGAATAAAACCTCAGTCTACATGACTCAACGACTCAAATAGAAATAAAGACTCCGTATCCTCTCCCCGACCATGACATGTCATGAGACCCGCTGCCCTGCCGCCACCAGCCGCGCTACTACACCCTAGTACCTCACTGATCTAACTCAGGTGCTGCAAAATAACAGAAATAAGGGGTAAGTCCAACTAGGACTTAGTGTAATATCCGAGATATTATGGCTAATTGCTATTCTTCTTCTTTTTTTTTAATTGTCGCTAGTCTAGCGGGCTGATTCAAGGTCGAGTTGAGTCAACTCATGATGCGGTGCGAGCTTGAGAGCTTGGGTAAGTAGAAATATACGTGGTGTATTTTCTTTACCTGTTAATTAAATTTGTATTGCATATGTTTGAGCATGCATTATTGATGCTTGTGGTTAGCGGGTTTTGGATTCGGATTTGTGGAGAATGTGGGTTAGCTAAAGGGGTAGGGTGTAAATGAGGGTTTGGGAGGGGATTATAAAATCCCCCCTAGGGCTAGGCGGCTCCTTGTTGGAGCCGCACAAGCCATCAAGAGAGAGAGAGGAGCCGCAAGCTGCCACCCCTCTCCCCCTCTCTTGTGAAGCTGAGCCATTGAGGAAAAGAGGTGTCACGCCCCAACTCAGGGTCACGTGACCAGTCAGGGTATACGTGCCTATACCCCGCAGCCTATCCCATGCACATGCCAACTCATAATAAAACATAGCGGGAAGAATAACAGATTTTATTATGATCGAGAAAACAAAACAGATTCCATTTAAGAAGTAAAGTTTTTAGCAAAGTGTTTAAAGTGTGGTAAATAAATCAAAGTTCAACCGTTTGCATTTTCAAATGAAATCTGAATGAAAGACATGAATGTCCCCAAGGGTCTACAGTTCCAAAATACTAAATACAATTGCATGATAAATCAACCAAAGACTCGACTACGGCCCCCTAAATAGGACTATATGAGATCAATGTAGCTCCTCTGCCCTCCAGTCGTTCCAAGTGCTCCAGCCAACCTCATTGGTCAGGCTCTACAAAAAAAAAGAAAGAAATAAACAACGGGTGAGTTCAAAAGAACTCAGTGAGCGGTTTTACCAACCATATAGATAAATGAATAAATGCCCCTGTCTCATATAGATAGCGGTTCTACCAACCATATAGATAAATGAATAAATGCCCCTGTCTCATATAAAAATTAACCATATAGATAAATGAATAAATGCCCCTGTCTCATACAACGATAATGCATCAAGTGGTATGACTAGCTAATAGGCCATCAGGCCATCACATGCCCAAAGGCAAACCAATTCACTTAGCAGTGAAGTACAATAGGCCTCAGCCTACCCGTGCTCTAAGGCAACAAATCACACTCAAGGGTTATGAGGATAATCGGGATTGACCCATCCGAACTTATCCTATAATCATACCCTTAAAGATAGCGTAGGAATAATCGGGATTCTCCAATCTGAATTTATTCTATAAAGTATAGAAACTCAGGAACAATCGGGATTCGCCTATCCGAACTTGTTCCACAAGAAGCGCAGGAACAATCGGGATTCTCCCATCCGAACTTGTTCCTTAAATAATCGCAGGAATAATCAGGATTCGCCCATCCGAACTTATTCCTTAAACAATCACAGGAATAATCGGGATTCACCCATCCTAACTTATTCCATAAACACAGATTGGAAATTAACCATCTAACTTTCTGGGCCAAACCCGCAATCTGGCTCCTATCCGAGCCTCTCCGCCATTCGTAAAGATATGGCACTAACAAGTTCTAAGTCAAGTGTCTCCTATGGTGTCTTAGTGGTGTCTTTACTGGGAAACGTCGCAACACACTATGCTCGATCCCGACGCCTAGACCCGTAATATCATCAACCCATGAGGTTTTTTTTTCATGCATATAATTTATTTTGTTGGCGCTTAACAGATTATTCTGCCCCTTGAATTTTAATTATACAATTAAAATATCCATTTGCTAAAATTAAGATTTTATTTTTAGTTTACGAGCCCAAAACTGGTTCACCCAAGCCAAATCTGATTCCCAAATTGTGTCCAGTGGTTCCAGACTATGTTTTCTAGTTAAAATGATAGGTTACACAACTATCTTCAGTAAACCATACCCATCACAACAGAGATTACAAAATCAGCCTTGGATTAACAATTAATCTTAGTATGAAGTTTCAACAAGTTGAGTTTTCAACATGACAAGGTAATTAACCCGAAAACCACAGCAATTAAATCCTAAATTACCATCACCACAGATTTATAACATCAAGTTCAATCAAACAAAAAATAAATCAGAATTTCTAATCAAGATTTAGCATGCATCTACATCATCTTAAGACCAAGAGTCAAGCTTCAAATCAAGAATCCCAATATGAACATACATGGCATCAAGATTAATCTTTCCACATGCAAACATAGATTCATATGCTGAAATTTACATATCTAGATACAAATCATGCATTCGCATCATAGGAGCTTAATTAAAGAAATTAATCCAAAGCCTAGATCTTAAAGAAAACATCAAGAATCTCTCTTAGGCATTTTAACGAACACCTTGAGGGCAATCCGTCTCCCACCTTGGCCGAGCCTCCCTAGGGTAATCCTAGGGCTGCCGCACCACTAAGGGGGGTCTTCGGGCTCCTCTTTCACGGAAACACATGAAACCAACGACAAAACTTCAAGAACAACGAAGAATTCCTAAATCCCCAACAACGGCTCAGGAACACAAGAAATACAAGAAAAAAGGGGGAGGGAATATCCACTCACTTGATTGGGAAAAAGGAAAGAGAGAATTCCTCTATTGGCGGCCTCTGAATTCGACCACGACAAGGTGGCAGCGGCTCTAAGACTCGGCTCCAACCAAAGGCGGCGGCCTGGCTTCCATGGGAGAGGAAGGGAGAGAGGAAGGCTCGGCGGCTCCAAGAGAGGGAAGGGAGGGGCAGCGGCTCCTCTCTTCTCTCTAGGCGGCTTGTGCGGTTCCAACAAGGAGCCGCCTAGCCCGGGGGGGGGGGGGGGGGGTTTATAATCCCTTTACTACTTCATCCAAACCCTAATCCCTTTCTAACCCGCATGCGCCTCAAGCCTGGATCCAAAACCCGCTAACTCCTCGACCTGAACTAACCCCATGCTAAATACAAGCATCAAACACACGCACACCCATGCAATACAATTTAATAAATCAAGTACACGCATTAAAACAATTTATATAAATTTATCTAAGCAGGAAAAGTAACCGCATAATTCATATTCCTACTTACCCGAGCTTTCAAGCTCGCACTGGATCATGACTCAACTCAGCTCGACCTCGAATCAGTTCGCTAGACTGGCAAAGATAAAAAAAAATCATAATATCTCGGATATTACAATCCTCCCTCCTTAGGAAAAATTCATCCTCGAATTTTAGCAAGGCTTAAGCACTTACCAAATCTCAAACAGCGAAGGATATCGCTTCCTCATATCTTGCTCCACCTCTCAGGTGGCCTCCTGCTCGGAATGGTGCTCCCACCTGACCTTTACCAAGGGAATCTCCTTGGACATCAATTTTCTAATCTGACGAACTAGCACCTCAACTGGTCGCTCCTCATAGGAGATTGCTGAATCCACCTCCACCGCGGTAGGCTCAGTCACATGGGACTCATCCCGAACATACTTCTTTAGCATGGATACATGGAACACCGGATGCACTCGGTCCATACTGGGAGGTAAGACCAACTCATATGCCACAGCTCCCCTATGCCTGAGAATAGGAAACGACCCAATGAATCTAAGGCTTAGCTTCCTTCTCTTGTCAAACCTCACCACCCCTTTCATAGGGGACACCTTGAGGAACACCATGTCCCCCTCAGCAAACTCTACCTCTCTAGTCTTTCCATCAGCATATATCTTCCGGTGACTCTGAGCTGCCAACAATCTCTTCCTGATTAGCTTCACCTTTTCCACTGCCTCCTCAACTAGGTCGGATCCCATCATAAGGGAATCCCCTGCCTCAAACCAACCTACAGGTGACCTGCATCGCCGCCCATACAATGCCTCAAAAGGGGCCATCCCGGTGGTGCTATTATAGTTGTTATTGTAGGCAAACTCAATCAGGGGTAAGTGCCTCTCCCAACTGCCCTCCAAATCTAGGACACATGCTCTCAGCATGTCCTCCAATGTCTGAATGATCTGCTTCGACTGACCATTTGTTTGAGGGTGAACTGCAGTGCTAAACCGAACCTGAGGGACTAACGTCTCCTAGAAAGATTGCCAGAATCGAGCTGTGAACTAAGTACCCCGATATGAGATGATCATAACAGGGACACCATTAAATGCTACGATTCGATCCAGAAAAAATCTCGCATATTGCTTAGCTGAAAATGTCATCCTGACTGGTATGAAATGTGCCATCCTGGTTAGGCGATCCACCACCACCCAGATGGAATCATTGCCCTTCCTAGACTTCGGCAACCCTATCACAAAATCCATGATTATCTTTTCCCATTTCCATTCTGGTATCTCTAAGTTCTAGAGCAATCCTGCCGGCTTAAGATGTTCGACTTTCACCTGCTGACATACCAGACACTTAGAGATAAACTTGGCGATCTCTCTCTTCATGCCCTTCCACCAATAATTCTATCTTAGATCACGGTACATTTTCGTGACTCCCGGATGCATGGTATATGTAGATCGATGAGCCATCTCTAGCACTTGCCTACGAACCTCAGCCATGTTTGGCACCACTATTCTATTCTTAAATCTCAGAACGCCCTCTGAGTCAATACCAAAATCATTATCAACATCGCTTCTCCTGGCCAGATCCTTAGTGAGTGCACAAAAAGCATCCTCTTCCTGCGCTGCCCACAGCATGTCTACCAATGTGGACTGCACCCTCAGGTGAGCCACCAATGCACTAGAGGCTGACACTGTCAAGGCTGCCCCGCCATCCAAACACATGGCCAAATCCTGAGCTAATGGCCTCCTCCTAATTGCCAAATGCGCTAGACTACTCATACACTTCCTGCTCAAAGCATCTGTCACCACATTAGCCTTCCCCGGATGGTACATGATCGTGCAGTCATAGTCCTTTAAGAGTTCAAGCTACCTTCTCTATCTCAGGTTTAATTCCTTCTGGGTGAGCAAATACTAGAGGCTCTTATGATAAGTGTATATCTCACAAGCCTCGCTATAAAGGTAGTGACGCCACAGCTTCAATGCGAACACCACTGTTGCTAGCTCAAGATCATGAGTCAAGTAATTCTTCTCGTGGACCTTCAACTGCTAGGGTGCATAAGCTATCACCCTGCCATTCTGCATTAAAACACAACCCAAGCTGACCCGGGATGCATCCCAATAAACAACAAACCTTCCCAAGCCCGAGGGTACAGCTAGAACTGGTGCCGACGTCAAACGGTCCTTGATCTTCTAAAAGCTCTCCTCGCACTTATTATCCCAAACGAACTTGACTTTCTTCTGAGTCAGACGGGTCAATGGCGTTGCAATCCTTGAGAAATTCTCCATAAATTTCCTATAATAACCTGCCAACCCCAAGAAGCTACGAATCTCTGTGACATTAGCCGGCCTCTTCCAATTCTAAACTGCTTCTATCTTTATGGGGTCCACCTTTACCCCTTCCATGGACACCACATGGCCAAGGAACCCTACACTCTCCAGCCAGAACTCACACTTGGAGAATTTGGCATATAATCTGTGCTCCCTGAGAGTCTCTAGAACTACCCTCCCTGCTTAGTAAGCTCTTCCCTACTCCTCGAATATATCAAAATGTCATCAATGAATACTATCACAAATTTATCCAAGTATTCCTTGAACATGGTTCATCAGATTTATAAATGCTGCAGGTGCATTAGTTAGCCCGAATGACATAACCAGGGACTCATAGTGACCATACCTCGACCTGAAAGCTGTCTTCGAGATGTCACTATCCCAGATTCTCAAATGATAGTACCCTCACCGCAGGTCAATCTTGATAAACCACTGAACCCCCTGAAGTTGATCAAATAAATCATCGATCTTGGGCAGCGGATAACAATTCTTCACTGTCACCTTGTTAAGCTGTCGATAATCAATGCATATCTGCATGGACCCATCTTTCTTTTTCACGAAGAGCACTGGAGCACCTCAAGGCGAAACACTTGGGCGAATGAAGGCCAACTCAAGTAGCTCCTGTAATTGGGACTTCAACTCCCTCAACTCAGCTGGTGCCATCCGATACGACGAAACAGAGATCGGCTTCACCCCAGGCTGCAAATCAATATAGAACTCGATCTCCCTCTCTGGGGCAAACTTGGCAACTCCTTTAGAAAACATCAAAGAACCCGCATACCACTGGTGTTCCCACAATGCCCCTAGCCGCACCTCCGCTTCCCTTTGCCACAGACACAAAGGCCAAGAAGGATTGACAACCGCCTAGAAGTAGCTTCTAGGCCTTGAGAGCTAAAATGGCCACCAACAAATCCCCCCTCCCCTCACTCTAGAAGGTAAATTGGGGCAATTCGGGCTTACTGAAGGTCACAGTCTTAGCCCTGCAATCCACTGAGGTAAAATGGTCTGCCAACCAATCCATGCCCAAAATCACATCAAGCTCCAGCATCGGCATGAGTGTCAATTCGGCCATCAACACATGCCCACAAATGACCTCCTCGCAGTCCTGAAAGATTGTCTCTGCTAGCACAGAATCGCCCGTAGGCGTAGACACCACAAGAGGCAAATCAAGCATAGAGGGTTTCCCCGACAACTTAGCAACAAATAATGTAGATACAAAAGAATGCGTAGCACCTGGATCAAATAAAACATAAGCAATAGAAGAACCAACAACAAGGTTACCTGACACTACTTCCCTCAACGCCTCAGCACCCTCTTGGTTCAAAGCAAACACCCGTGCAGCGGGCTTCTCTGAACCACCAGCTTGCTGGCCTCCTCCCTGAGTCTGACCCCTCTGAGCCATGAAACCTACTGACATCAGTGCCTTTCCTCTGGTATGATCAGGCTGCTGACTGCCTTTGTCGAGATAATCCTTTCTGTAGTGCCCAGCTTGCCCACAACTAAAACATACCTCTGAATGTCCCCAGCAAGATCCCCAGTGCTTCCCGTGACATCGGTTATACAGCCGCGGCTCAGGCCTCCATTGTAAGCCTCCTGATGACGCCCTTGGTCCGGAGCACATGCGGCCTCTGGAACTGTTATGACCTCCGCCCCGCTGTGGATCTGCTGTCATGTGAATACCCTCAGAGTGAGCTGGCCGACCCCTTGAGTGCTAGTGCTGAAACTTTTTCTTTTGGGGTCCATCATGCCTGTCCGTCGGTACCAATGCTTCCTTCCAGAGCGCCTCATCTATAACCCGAACAAAAGAAGTGTCCTCCGTGTAATGGATAAGTCTGGCGATCTGTGGCCTCAGCCCCTCAACAAATCTCTTGACCCTAGCGGTCTCTGTGGCTACCAAAGTGGGATGGTACTTCGAGAGTCGGGTGAACTCCATCTCATAGTCCATTACTGACATACTTCTAGTCTGGCACAGTAGCTCGAACTCTTTCGCCCGCCTATCCCGGACGCTCAACGGTAGGTACTTTCCCACCATAGCAGCTCCAAACTCCTCCTAGGTAGGGGGTAGTGTACCTGCCGCTCTGTGGTCCCTCCAGGTGTGAAGCCAATCCTTGGCTGGTCCTCTTAGCTGCAACTCGATCAGTCGAGCGGTCGTCTCAAAAGAACAACCGAGCTCCATGCACAGCTCAGAGCTCCATGTCGAGCCGTTGAGGAGAAGAGGTGTCACGCCACAACTCAGGGTCACGTGACCAGCCAAGGTATACGTGCCTATACCCTGGAGCCAATCCCATGCACATGACAACTCATAATAAAGCATAGTGGAAAGAATAACAAATTTTATTATGATCGAGAAAACAAAACAAATTCCATTTAAGAAGTAAATTTTTTAGCAAAGTGTTTAAAGTGAGGCAAATAAATCAAAGTTCAACAGTTTGAATTAACAAATAAATCTGAATGAAAGACAAGAATGATCCCAAGGGACTACAGTTCCAAAATACTAAATACAAGTGCATGATAAATCTACCAAAGACTCGACTACGACCCATAACTAGGACTACTATGAGATCAATGTGGCTCCTTTATCCTCCAGCCGCGCCAAGTGCTCTAGCCCACCTCACTGGTCAGCCTCTACAAAAAAAAATAGAAATAAACAATGGGTGAGTTCAAAAGAACTCAGTGAGCGGTTCTACCAACCCCCACCATAAAAATCAACCACAGAGATAAATGAATAAATGCCCATGTCTCGTACAGGGATAATGCATCAAGTGGTATGACTAGCTAATAGGTCATTTGACCATCACATGCCCAAAGGCAAACAAATTCACTTAGTAGTGAAGTACAACAAGCCTCAGCCTACACGTGCCATAAGGCAACAATCACACTCAAGGGTTATGAGGATAATCAGGATTGACCCATCTGTACTTATCCTATAATCATACCCTTAAAGATAGCGTAGGAATAATCGGGATTCGCCCATCCGAATTTATTCCTTAAAGTATAGAAACTCGGGAACAATCATGATTCGCCCATCCGAACTTGTTCCACAAGAAGCGTAGGAACAATCAGGATTCGTCCATCCGAACTTGTTCCTTAAATAATCGCAGGAATTATCGGGATTCGCCTATCCGAACTTATTTCTTAAACAATCGCAGGAATAATTGGGATTCACCCATCTGAACTTATTCCTTAAACACAGGTTGGGAATTAATCATCCAACCTTTCGTGCCAAGCCCGTAATCTGGCTCCTATCCGAGCCTCTCCGTCATTCGTAAAGATATGGCACTAACAAGTTCTAAGTCAAGTGACTCCTTCAGTGTCTTAGGGATGTCTTTACTGGGAAACATCGCAACACACTATGCCCGATCCCGACGCCTAGACCCGTAATATCATCAACCCATGTGGTTTTTATTTCAGGCATATAATTTATTTTGTTGGCTCTTAACAGATTATGCTGCCCCTTGAATTTTAATTATACAATTAAAATCTCCATTTGCCAAAATTAGAGTTTTGTTTAGGGTTTTTTTTTAGTTTACTGTTGAGCCCAAAACTGGTTCATCCAAGCCAAATCTGATTCCCAAATTATGTCCTATGGTTCCAAACTATGTTTTCTTGTTAAAATTATAGTTACACAACTATCTTCAGTAAACCATACACATCACAACAGAGATTACAAAATCAGCCTTGGATCAACAATCTCATCATGAAATTTTAGCAAGTTGAGTTTTCAGCATAATAAGGTAATTAACCCGAAAATCACAGCAATTAAATCCTAAATTACCATCACCACAGATTTATAACATCAAGTTCAATCATACAAAAATTAAATCATAATTTCTAATCAAGATTTAGCATGCATCTACATCATCTTAAGACCAAGACTCAAGCTTCAAATCAAGAATCCCAATATGAACATACATGGCATTAAGATTAATCTTTCCACATGCAACTATAAATTCATATGCTAAAATTTACACATCTAGATACAAATCATGCATTGGCATCATAGGAGCTTAATTAAAGAAATTAATCCAAAGCCTAGATCTAAAAGAAAACATCAAGAATCTCTCTTAGGCATTTTAACGAACACCTTGAGGGCAACCCGTCTCCCACCTTGGCCGAGCCTCCCTAGGGTAATCCTAGGGCTGCCGCACCACCAAGGGGGGGGGGGGGTCTAAGGGTTCCTCTTTCATGGAAACACGTGAAACCAACGATAAAACTTCAAGAACAACGAAGAATTCGATAAGAATTCCTAAAGCCCCAATAATGGCTCAAGAACACAAGAAATCCAAGAAAAAGGGGGAGGGAATATCCACTCACTTGTTTGGGAAAAAGGAAAGATAGAATTCTTCGATCGACGGCCTTCGAATCCGGCCACGACAAGGCGACGACGGCTCCAACCAAAGGAGGGGGCAGCGGCTCCTACCAGGCCGGCGGCTTGGCTTCCAAGAGAGAGGAATGGAGAGAGGAAGGCTCGGCTCCAAGAGAGGGAAGAGAGGGGTGGTGGCTCCTCTCTTCTCTCTAGGCTTCTTCTGCGTCTCCAACAAGGAGCCACCTAGCCCTAGGGGGGATTTTGTAATCCCTTCCCTACTTCATCCAAACCCTAACCTCTTTCTAACTCGCATCCGCCTCAAGCCCGAATCCAAAACCTGCTAACTCCTCGACCCAAACTAACCCCATGCTAAATACAAGCATCAAACACACGCAGACCCATGCAATACAATTTAATAAATCAAGCACACACATTAAAAATTTTAAATAAATTTATCTAAGCATGAAAAAAACCCGCATAATTCATATTCCTACTTACCCGAGCTTTCAAGCTCGCACCGGATCATGACTCGACTCAGCTCGACCTTGAATCAGTTCGCTAGACTGGCAAAGACAAATAAAAAAAAAATCCATAATATCTCAGATATTACAAGAGGAGCCGTCGTCCCTCTTACCCTCTCTTGGAGCCGCCGCCTCCTTTGTGGAACCGAGCCGCCTCCTTTGTGGAGCCGAGCCGCCGCCGCTTGGTTGTGGCCGCATTCAGAGGCCGCCGATCGGGAAATCTTTCTTTTTCCTCTTCCTGACCAAGTGAGTGGTTCTTCCTTCCTATTTCCTTTTGTGTTTCTTGTGTTCTTGAGCCGTTCGTCAGAATTTGAGAAATTTTGTTGATCTTACCGTTTGAAATTGGGTTTTCTCATCGCTTTCTTCTATTGCCGTGGAAGAGGAGGCCCGAGGACCCCCTTTTGTGGTGCGGCAGCCCTAGGTCTATCCTAGAGGTGCTCGACCAAGGTGGGTGAAGGGATGCCCTCAAGGTGTTTGTGAAATTGCCTAAAAGAACTGATTGTGTTAAATGAGATTTAGATTCCTTAATGATAAATCTTGGTATGAACATATGATGTTAGAGCATGTTTAATTTCAAAATCATATATCTCGGCATATTAAATTTGTGATTTCATGTGGAAAGAATGGATCTTGGTGGCATATTTTATGGTTCTTGTTTTATGAAGCATGAATCTTGATGTTGATGTAGAATTTGAAGCATGTCTAATTATGCTTAGTGAATAGATTTATTTTTAAATTATTGTTTATGATGTTGTATTCTGGTTTGGTAATATTTAGGAATAATTGTTGCTGTGATTTTTGTGTCAATTAATTAGACATGCTAAAATAAAAAACATGCTGAAATTTCATGCTGGATTATCATTAATGATGCTAAGATTTGTAATTGCTGTTGTGATGCGCAGTGATTACTGAACATTGTTGTGTAACCTATCATTTTAATCAGAAAACATAGTTTAGAACCATAGGACACACTCTGGAAACTCAATTTGGCTTGGGTACGCCAGAATTGGGCTCAAACATTAGGCTGAAAATAAAACCCCTAAAACAAAATCTAATTTCAGGAATTTTAATTTTAATTGTAGAATTAAAATTTAAGGGGCAGAATAAACTGTTAAAGAACCAACAGAAGAATTTAATTGCATGAAACAAAATCTCATGCGTAGTGTGTAGCGGCATTTTCCTAGTAAGAACACCCCTAGGACACCGTGGATGACACTTGACACTTGACACTTGACTTATCTTTCATGAATGACGGAGAGGCTCGGGTAGGAGCCGAATTGCGGACTTGAGCCCGGAAGGTTGGATGGGTAAATCCCAACCTGTGTTTAAAAAAGAATAAGTTCAGATGGGCAAATCCCGATTATTCCTATTTCTATCTGGAATAAGCTCGGATGGGTGAATCCCGATTATTCTCATTTCTATCTAGAATAAGTTCGGATGGGCAAATCCCGATTATTCCCGTTTCTTTTTGGAATAAGTTCGGATGGGTAAAAATCTGATTATCCTCATAACCCTTGTGAGTGACTTGTATGCCTTACGGCATGGGTAGGCAGATAGTTATGTTATGTATTCACTGCTATGTGAAAGGGTTTGCCTTTGGGCATGAGATGGCCAAGTGGCCTGTTAGTTAGCCATACCACTAGTTTTGACATCCTCCCTGTATGAGATGGGTGTATTTATGTATATATATTATATCTCTCTGGTTGGTTTTGTGGTGGGGGTTGGTAGAACCGCTCACCGAGTTCCTTTGGACTCACCGTCATTGCTTTTCTATTTTTTTACAGAGCTTGACCAGTGAGGTAGGCTGGAGCGCTTGGCGCGATTGGAGGGTTGAGGAGTACCATTGATCTCAAAGCAGTCCTAGTTAGGGGTCGTAGTCGAGTCTTGTTAGTAATTGATCATGCACTTGGTATTTTAGTATTTTTGGAGTTGTAGTCCTTTGGGGCATTCATATGTTTTATTTCAGATTATGTTTCTTGAGAAAACTGATAAACTTTTAATCTTTTATTTCCGCACTCTACTTGGCTTGTTGAACCTTATTTCTTAAAATGAAAACTGATTTGATTTCTCAGTCATAATAAAAACTTGTATCGTATTTCCACTATGTTTTATTCCGAGTTGACATGTGCATGGGATAGGCTGCGAGGTATAGGCACGTATACCCTGGCCGATCACGTGACCTTAAGATGGGGCGTGACACTTAGTGAGTAGATCAGTCCTTAATTTCATCACATCATCATCATCATGCTATGAATATAAATACATCAATGAGTAGAATCATGTCATCTAGTAAGCATGTTCATTACTATAAGCATGTTATCAGAAATGGCATCATCTCAAAGATAAACATAACGAGTAAATAGAATCATATCAATGCTTACATAACTGGTAAATAGCATCACCAACAAGAAACAACACAACCACATATATACACCACAATGCATGAATGCTGCAACCACATGATCCACTCCGGGCCCGTCGGCCCTCAACCACATAGGGTAGGTAGACAGTGTGGCCGCCGAGCTACCATGCAGTACAGTGTTATCTCTTTGAGGCATGCTCTCCCCTCACTGACACTGGCTCTTTTGAATCATCGCTTTGGGGCATACATTTCCCTCACCGATCGGATCTCTGGGTTCTCTCTTTGGGGTATGATCTCCCTTACCAACCGGACTTCCAGAATATGACACAACGCTATCACTTTGGGGCATACCCTCCCCTCACCAGTGGGAATTCCAGAAATGCAACAAGCACATCACAACACCACCCACGCATATAAGTATGTATAACATAACAACATATGCTAATAACAAGTAGTAATGGGTATGTCTAGGGCATACCTCAATCTCCGCATCCTCCTATTATAAATCACAACCACGCAATCCATATATGTATGCTTAACACAAAATCACAGCATATAACAGTAGCATATCATATCCAAAATCATAACAAAAAGTGAACACAAAGCATACACAAGCTGCCCTAAAAACAAGGTATCGAATACTAGCGATGCTACACAAGTAAACTCGTCCTTAAGGACCCTATCCGAGTACCTTAGATTCGGTCTACCTTCCCACCGGAGTGCTCTAAGGGTAGGAAGGGTTCGGGCCCTCTAGGAAACTCAAGGTCGGCCCTTCCGAAGTTTAGTTTAGGGTTCTAGGGTTTCTAGTGTCCCTAAGGTCCTAAATCCCTAGGTGTAGTTTCCTACAACTTGTAAATCATTAGGACTAATTTATTCATGCCCTAAAGTTTAATTCCTTGATGCAAAAACCTGTTAGAAATCATAAAAACTTGGATCTTTGGGTGGCCGGCCACCCTAGGGTCCCAAAATCCCTAAGGGAAGGGGGCGGCACACCTAGTTCATCCCCAAAATTTCATCTTTCTTCAAGACTCCAAGCAAGAGACAAGATCCCTCAACAACCCCCAATAAACCCACAAGAATTCATCAAGAAACAATCAAGAATTGAGCCAAGAAGGGGGGCAGCCTAGCATGGGTTGGGCGGCCAAGAACACCCCCAAAATCTGATTCGACGAAAACACGACGTCGATTACAAAACCCTCGACATAAATCTTCAAAACGATACGAAGAAAATGAGATAAAAATCTACAAATCCCCATGACATAGGGGCGGCATGAATCTGAGGAAAACAGGGAAAAAGAAGACATATCCACTCACCTTTTTTGGGGAAAACGAGAGGGAAGAAGACTGTAGGGACCTCCTCCAATCGGGGCCGACGAACTCGAGGATTCCGGCCTCGAATTGTCTTCTCCTCCTCACCAAAGGGGTAGTGCCTCCTCTCTCTCTCCTCCTAGGGTGGCATGTGGATAAACTTGTAGCTGTGCGCCACTTGGTCTTTTTATGGACCCTGTTTGGGTCCAAATGACCAAAATGCCCATAGTTTAGTTATCTGACTTAAACAATCCACATCTAACCCGTTCTAACTCCGGTTCGAGTTATGATTGAACCACTAAATTCGTCTTGAGACCCTCTATTATCCTAGAATGCTAAATCATAGAGATAAATTAAATATATTTTTTCTAATTTTTTTGCTCGTTAAAAAGCTTACCCGAGTCTAATCTCGAAGCTTTCCTCCAATCTGCGCTAACTCGGGCCTACGGTCCCCTACATAAGGATAAAATATTGATATAAGATTTTTGAGCATTACATCCCCAAGAAGAACCTATTGAACCAATTGTAGATGCTCCCCAAGAAGAACCTGTTGAACCAATTGGAGATGCTCCCCATGAAGAACCCGTTGAACCAATTGGACATTCTTCTCGAGATTTGAGTGATTCAGATTTGCCTTCTGATTCAAAAATTGATGAGGAACTAATGCCGAGTGAATTTGAAGATGGTTCGGATGAGGAATACATGGAAGCTAGAACCATTAAGAAAGAATCTTCATATGCTAAGAAAATTCAGGATGGCAACTTAAGAGAAGAAGATACATCTTCATCTTAGAGTGATTGGAATGAAGCAAATATCAATGAAGCAAATACCAATGAAGCAAGTACATGTGAAGCAATACTAGTGAAAGTACCTATTCATGTTGGAGCTGACTTGCCTCCAATTGGGTTGAATGAAGCAGTACTAGTACCTGTTCATGTTAGAGCTGAATTTGAGCATGTGCCGAGAGCTGACTTGCCTCCAACTGGGTTGAATGAACCAGTGGTTGGTGACTATGAATCCAGTGATGATGAAGTGATTACACCAGAGACTAGTGCTGAGCTTGTAGATCCATCCTTCAATTCTTCAAGAAAGAAAAGACGACGTGGCAAACTATACAATCCAAAGTGTAATAAGAAGGATATTTCATTTGAAATTGGAATGAAATTTGAGTCCCCCGCACAATTTAAAGAAGCAGTTCAATTTTATGCATTGCACAATGGGGTGAATGTAAGATGGGTCCGAACATGTAAGGAACGAATGGAAGTCAAATGTGTGCCACGTGAAGTTGGAAGCTAAATGTATTGCCCGTGGAGGATATATGGAAGTTGGAAGCTAGGTGAAACCACATTCATCATCAAGAGTTATGTGAAGGAACACAAGTGTTCTAGAAGTATGACAAATAGACAAACAACCGTTGAGTGGCTAGCCAACTATTATCTGGAGCAATTTAGACAGAATCCAAGTTGGGATGTAAAGCGTATGGCCATGGATTTTCAATCCAAATTTTATATTCCAGTGGATAGAGCTAAATGGTAGATCATACGCATTAGAAAAGTTTCGTGGTAGTGTGGAGGATCATTATGCACTCTTGGGGCCCTATTTAGCTGAGCTTCGAAAGAGAAATCCAACGAGCCTATTTAGTATTGTATGTGACAGGGAGTTTACTGGTGCACCCCCTATTTTTAAAAGGCTGTACATTGGGTTTGATGCTCTTAAGAAGGGCTTTTTGCATGGTTGTCGGCCAATTGTTGGATTTGATGGTTGCTTTTTGAAAACTTTTTTGGGTGGACAGTTATTATCCGCGGTTGGTATCGACGAAAACAACCAAATATATCCCATTGCATTGGCAGTTGTCGAGGGAGATAATTATGATGCATGAGGATGGTTCTTAGGGCTATTTTTTATGACCTTGAAATTTTAGAAGGATATGGGTGAACTTTTATCAATGACCAACAAAAAGTAAGTAATTTACTTTATGTTTCAATGTACTTATCTTTCAAATTATTTAATGTTTCAATTTACTTTATCTTTCAATTTACTTTAACTTTGCATTTTTTTAGGGACTAGAGCATGCAATGTTAGAACGCGTGCCATTCGCGGAGCACAGAAATTGTGCTAGACATATATATGCCAATTGGAAGAAAAATGGTCACTACTTCAAGTCCTTATTTTGGAAGGCAGTTAGAGCCATGGAGGAATCATAATTAAACAGAGTGTTGACTGAGTTGGTAGCTACTTCACAACAGGCCCACGATTCTTTGATTACAACAGGACTCAAAAAAATTTGTCAGGCCCATGTAAGTACAATATGTAAGTCCTAATAGTAGATATGCTTGAGGAGATAAGGAGAATGCTGATGCAAAGAATGTATATGAAGAGAGAGATGGTTTCATAGTGGTCTAGTAATGTATGTCCTAATATAGGAAGGAAGCTGGAGAAAAGTAATTAAAAAGGAAAGTAGGTATTGCATTGTTACTCCAAGTAGTAATTTTAAATTTGAGGTTCAGTATATGGACAAGATACATGTTGTAAACCTTGGCAATTAGACTTGCATATGTAGGAGGTGGGATCTCAGTGGGATACCTTGTAACCATGCAGTTTCTTGCATCTACTGGATGAAAGAAGACCCAAAGAAATATATCAATGATTACTTCAAGAGAGATGCTTATCTCAAGACTTATGAATTCTTTTGGAACCATTAACTGGAAAGGATACTTGGCTAGTTGTGGAGGCCCCCCATGTTTTGCCACCACATGTTAAGAAAATGCCGGGAGACCAAAGAAAGTAAGAATAAGAGAATTACACGAGGATTATAGTCACACATCAAGATACTCTAAACATGGTTCAATCATTAAGTGTTAAATATGTTTCCTTGAAGGTCATAACATAAGAAGTTGTCCATTGAGGACACAAGGAGCTTCTACACATGTGGAGGAGGTAAGTTGTCAATTATGTGCTTAACTTTCATTAATCAAACTTGAACTTCTACACATTTATCTAAGTATCCATTTAACATGTGTTGTATGGTCAAACAAGCCAGCCCAGTAGAGGCAGAGGAAGAAGAGGGAGGGGAAGAGGAGGTAGAGGTAGAGGTAGAGGTAGAGGTGAAGAAACACAACCTAGTACATGCTCAATAGAGGCAGATGTATCTTCAACCTCTAGAGGTAGAGGAAGAGCCTCAACATCTGATGGCAAAGGTAGAGGAAGATCCTCAACCTCTAGTGGAAGAGGTAGAGGTAGAGCCTCAATAGTAAGTTCCCTGGTTTATATCTCATTCTAGTATCAATGCATATCTTAGTGTATAAACATTAATAATTTATCTATGTAGACAATGCATAGAGAAAGAGCTATGACAATACATGGATTTGGTGTGTTTACTAGAGAGGAGACATGAACCACTTATTACATGGTTGTCCATTTGTTCAATTCATTATTCAATTTGTTCAGATTCATTACTAATCAGTTTACTTGTTCAATTTGTTCAGATGCCCGACAGTGGCTTGTCCATTTATTCACAAAGAGGAGAATGGAGTGGATCAATCATCTGCGAATGCGACTGAAGAGTTCGTGTTTTATAAAAAGACTTGAATGTAGCACAAGCATCTCATAATTCTCCTAATGTTGGACAGAATGTAACACCAAGAGATGATTAAAATATGTGTTGACAGTATACTATTTTGTGGATATGTGTTGATAGTATAAGGTGATATTATGGATATATGGTTTAGTATTGTGATACAGTAGAAGGTGACAATATTTTAAATATGGATATGTGGGTATTGACAGTATTTTGATGTGTTTAGTATAAGTAGGTGTTGACACTTGACAATATTTTAATGTGTTGATAGTATTTTGATGTGTTGACATGAATTTTTAGGGTTTGTTTGGTTAGCGAAACCAAGTCTGTTTTCATGATTACGATTTTACTGAAACCAAAACTGCTTACGAAAATGTGTTTGGTTCAATGTTTTTATGATACTAAATCGAAACCAGAATGAAAATAGATATCAATAAAACCAGTTTTTCTTAATATAAATGAAAACACCATAAGATTGTTTTCTGTGGTTTCCAAACTATCAATTTCGTTATCAAAATACAGTGACAACTTTGTAATTACAAATATTTTTTATAAAATTAATTAATTTAAAAATTAATCAAACTATATCTAATTTATAAAAATAAAAATAAAAATAATCATTTTCAACTCAAACCATTATCTTAAATTGACAAATTAATTAAATCAATTTATATCTAATTGACTCAAACCTAAATTTTAAAATAACTCAGTTTTCTTAAAGTTAATATATTTATAATTTAATCAAAATTAATTTTAGACCATTGGACTTATTTTTTCTTGAAATTTTATAATAATTATTAATTAATTAATTTTATATCTAGTTGAATAAAAAAATTAAATTATCAACAACTTAATTAGTTAAATCTTACAGATATTTTATAACTATATTAGCAAATATTTTTAGTTTTGTAAACTAACTACAAATACAATATGCGATCTTTTATAACCATATTAAGTTTTATGAATTATTTCATATGAATTAGATTACTATTTAATAAAAAAATCAAATTACTACTAAAACTGTTCAAGGAAGATTAATATTATTTTTTATAACCAAATAAATATTCACTGGTTTCATCCATCTAAAACTGATATTGTTTTCATTAACCAAACGCGTTTTCAGAAAACTAAAAACTAGAAATCAAAACTATTTTTTGAAATCAAGTTTTCAGTTTTACTGAAACCAAACCAGAAAATAGTTTTCACTAACAAATAGCACCTTATGGTTTTGATTGTGTATATATGGTTTCAATCATAAGATGTGTTTTGAATATGGATATATGGTTTTGAATGTGGATATATGGTTTAGTATAAGTAGGTGTTGATAGTATTTTAATGTGTTGACAGTATTTTGATATGTTGACATGATTTTGAATGTGGATATATGGTTTGAGTCTCAAATGTATCCTCAAATGTATCTTGAATTTTTATTTAGTCTCAAATATATCCTGAAGTTTTATTTAGTCTCAAATGTATCCTCAATTTTTATTTAGTCTCATATGTATCCTAATTTTGGTTGACATGAATAACCAATTTCGCAATAAACAATCATCTATAACTTCAACTAACAATCAATCTCATAATAATAACATAACATGTACCATAACATCAACTACTTCCATAACATCAACTATTACCATAACATCAACATGTTCCATAACATCAACTATTCCATAACATGAAGACTTCAAGACTTCAAGACTTACATCTTCATTTGACATCAAAATACATCAAAAGATACATCATCATGCCCATGACAGAATCATATAAATTGAAAATTCACAGAAATTACATCCTTAATTTACCAACATATCAGAATCATAATATTCAGATAAATCTCATATAAACCATATTTTTAAACAAGATTATTAAGAACTACCATCATCTTTAATCAAGAACCATCATTAAGATCAAGCATTTAAATCAAGAACCCATCTTGCAAGAACCCTCATGGCATCAACATCAAGATCCTAATTTTCACAAAACATGATTTTCTATAAAAATCACAGATTAAATATTAAGCATGCTTGAACATATAAGAACTCATTTTAACCACCAATTCAAAACATAAACTACAAAATAACCACAAACTCTCAGTTGGACATTTCATCGAACACCTTGTGGGCACCCTTACCCCACCCTTGGCCGAGCACCCCTAGGGTTACCCTGGGGTTGCCGAGCCCTATAGGGGAGGGTTTAGGGCCTCCTCAAATACGGCACACAAAAGAACGTCGAGAATTTGAGAAATCATCGAAAAACAAATCAAGATTTACATAGCCTTCAAAATTGGCTCAAGAACTCGAAAAAACCCGAGGAGGAGGGGTAAAACCACTCACCTAAATAGGAAGGATGAATAAAGGAGAAATCCCAGATGACTGCCCTCGAATCCAGCTTCAATAGATGGCGGCTCGACTCAAAGGAGGGGACAAGAGGGGCGGCAGCTCACCTCAAGCTGCCGGCTTGAAGAGAGGGAAAGGGGAAGAGAGAGGGGCTAGCTTGGCTCCTCTCGGCTCGATTCTGAAGAAAAGGAAGAAGGAGAAGGGGAAGAAGCCTTGGGCGGCTCGGCTCTAGAGGGCGATAGCGGCTCCAAGGGGAAGAGGAGAGGGGCTGGCGGCTGGCTCCTCTTCTCAAAAGTCTTGTGTGGCTCCAATAGGGAGCCACTAGCCAAGGGGTGGGGGTTTTATAGTCCCCCTTGAACCCTAACTCCTCCAAACCTTTTATCCAACCCGCATCCGCCTCAAGCCGAACCTAAACCCGCTAACTTAATTAACTCAAATAATTCTATTCTCCACATAACCATTTGCACACCCACATGCGACATAATTCACAACAAAAATTAAATAAATTAATCTACACAAGCAAAAATTACATAACTCATAATTTTACTTACCCGAGCTCGCAAGCTCGCACCGGACCATGAGTCGACTCGGCTTGACCTCGAACTAGTTCGCTAGGCTGGCAAACACAACTACAAAGGAAAAGAATATAATTAAATATCTAGGATATTACAATACTCTCTCCTTAAAGAAAATTCGTCATTGAATTTTAGAGAAGAAAATCAAGGACTCACCAAATTATTGAACAATGAAGGATAATGCACCCTCATATCCTGCTCCACCGCCCAGGTGGCCTCCTGCCCGGATGGTGCTCCCACCTGACCTTAACCAAGGGAATCTCCTTGTATCTCAATTTCTGAATCTGTCGGTCTAGAACCTCAACTGGCCGCTCCTCATAGGAGACTACTGAATCCACCTCTACTGCGGTAGGCTCAATCACATGGGACTCATCCCGAATGTACTTCTTCAGCATAGACACATGGAATACTGGATGCACTCGGTCCATACTAGGAGGTAAGGCCAACTCATAGGCCACAACTCCCCTACGCTTGAGAATAGGAAATGACCCAATGAACCTAGGGCTTAGCTTTCATTTCTTACCAAATCTCACCACCCCTTTCATAGGGGATACCTTGAGGAACACCATGTCCCCCTCAGCAAACTCTACCTTCCTAGCCTTTCCATCAGCATACATCTTCTGGCGACTCTGAGCTACCAACAGTCTCTCCGGATTAGCTTCACCTTTTCTACTGCCTCCTCTACCAGGTCAGGTCACATCATAAAGGAATCCCTTGTCTCGAACCATCCTATGGGCGACCTACATCTCCGTGTTGGCTTAAGGTTTTCAACCTTAGTTGTAATCTCGATTTTGATGATAACAAACATGGAACTAATGATGTTTCATTGAGAAATCTTTCAGGTTCCAAGTCGATTAGAGCACGACGTCCTCGATCGGAAATATCGAAGAAATTGGGAAATCAGAAGGACGTTTGTCGACGCGCTCGAATTCTTTGGGAAGTTAGAGTTTAGGTTTAGGGTGTCTAATTTATATTCTAAATCCTCTTTATGATGTAAAGAACCCTAAAACCTATCTCGAACCCCAAAATATGAAAACCCAAAAACCGCCCTGAAACTCACTAAGACTAGGGAGCTCCTTGGAGGGCTATATGACCTAGATATTCTCTTGACATAAAAAATGGCGGTAATTGTTCCTTGGGTTAAAATTAGATAACGAGGTATTTTTTAGGAATTTTTGGAAGCCTTTAGCCTACCCATATTTGACTCGAAAGATTAGAAAATTTTCGTTTCCCAAAAATTTGTACTAGACCCCCAAAACTAGATTTTGATTTTTTAGATATTTTTATTGAATCCAAATGGAGGGTAATCCTTATATAACATTTATGTTTTAAAGTTAATAAATGTTATATAAGTAGACTTAGTGAAGACGGAACCAAAAAATGAACAAACAAAACCAAACTTCCTAGTCCAGTCCAGGTTCGGCTCTATAAATACCCATGCCTAAGCCTTCCTAAGACACTTTCGATCACTCTTACACTTCATTGAGCCATCCTTGATCAATTCCAAGCTTTCATTGAGTCAATTCTTGAAAAAACCCTAGCTTTGATATCTCATCCCTTTGGTTGAGTCTTACCTTCATTGTTTCACCATCAAAGGCATCAAGAGGAAGCTAGAAATCTTGTTGTGGAGCTAAGTACTTTATTGTTTGATTTATTGCTCCATTTTGTGTTGTATTTTGTTATTTATTTCATTATATTTGAGCGTACAAGAAGACCTAGTGTTAGGTCTTGTGTGTAAGTGGTATCCTTGGTGTAGAAGGTGTAAAGCCACTTGTGTAAACTTAGTTTACTAGGATTAGTTGAGTTGTCCCTTAGGGTTGAGGTGGAAGAGTGCTCTCGGTAAGAAGACGAAGACTTCCGGGTGTGGAAGTGCCTTAGGTTGAGAGTGAGACTCTTCGGGTCAAAGTCCTCTGTGTAAGGGAAACAAGATTAATATAGTAAAGTTTAGTTTGGAAATGCTAATCGAGGTGCTTAGGTAGTGGAGTAGGCATTGGGGCCGAACTACTATAAATCCTTGTGTTTGTATTGTATCTTTGTTCGTACTTAATTGGTTTACTTTTGCTTCCGTATCTAGTCGATAAATTGCGATTTGTCTAAATAGTCTAAGAAACGATTAAAACCAGAATTAGGCAACAAGTTTTAGATAACACACTATTCACCCCCCCTCTAGTGTGGTCATTTCACCCAATAATTGGTATCTGAGCGGGTCGTGGATTGAGATTTCACCATCTCGTCTACATCTAGTCTCGATCCGGAAATGACACTAGAGAGTGTAGCATCTATACCACCTAGGTTCGATGAGTCTAATTTTGGTCTTTGGAAGAGTAGAATGTATACCTTCCTAAAGACTCAAGGTTTAGGTATACTTGACATGGTAAAGACAGAATATATTGAACCTAAGAAAAACATGAATGCATGGACCCAAGAACAAGTTAAATTGTTTGAATTAAATGGTAAAACAACACATCTTCTATATTGCACATTTTCAAATGATATACTTGAAACGGTTATGCATTGTTCTTCCGCATTTGATATTTGGGCAACATTAAACATGCTTTATGATTATGCAAAAATTGAGGAGCTTATTACGTTAAAAGAAGGAGGTGATGACAATTGTCATACCTCTAGTTCTAATGAAGTTTTTGATGCCCAAAGCTCATCTAGTCAAAGGAACACCAAAAATCGGAGAAGAAAGCTAAGGCATTTTCTTTGTCAAGAAAAGGGACATAAAAAGAGGAATTGTCCCCACTTGAAGTGAAGGACCAAGAAGAAGAATGCTTCCAAGTCCACATCCAAATCTAGTGGAGCATCTTTCCCTCATGATGATGAAGTCACATGTCAAATATGCCTCATGGGTTTTCAGAATGAGGTAAAATCTTCTACTTCTAGTCATGTTAAAAATCTTGATAGTGATAATGATGATAGTAGCTCTAATTCATTAGGCATGTCTTATGATGAGCTATTAGAAGAATCTAAGAAGATGTATGCCATGCTCATGAAATCAAATAAGGAAAATAGAAAAATCAAGAAAGAAAACTTGAAGCTTGTCAATCATGTGCATGAGTTGAAGAGTGAAAATGAGAAATTGAAAACTAGCATGATTGATCCTTGCCATGATACATTAACTCTAGAAGTTAATGACTTGAAACTTGAAAATGAGGTTTTGAAAAATAGATTGAAGTCTACAAATAATGATTTGAAAAATGTTTCAAAAATTGAGATTGAAAATTTGAAAGTAAAGAATTCAAAAATTATGAATGAAAATTATATACTAAAATCTCAATTGAAAGCTTTATATCAATCTATTGATACTTTAAAAAATGAGGTTGTATTCTTAAGTAGGAAGGTTAATGATTTGTCAAATGGTTCATCATTTAAGAATTTTAGTAGAAATGGTGTTTTTAACAAGAATTCTCATGCTCATGTTAATTCTCATTTTAGGCATCCTACATTTAAACCTCAATCTATGGCCATGCAATCTATGATTGTGCATTTAAGAAGAATCCAAGTGTTTCTAAGACACTTTGGATACCCAGCCAACTAACCCCCAAGGACCTAAAGCCATTTGGGTACCAAAGGTCTCATACTCTTTTGTAGGGGGAGCCACCACACAAGGGTAATGGAAATTGAAGAGTTGAAGTTGACCAAGAAATTGAAGGAAAGATCCTTACATGGTTGTAACTTCAAAGTCTTCACCTAGACTAGATGCCTTAGGCTTAAGAATTAGCATCTAAATCACTTGGTATCATCACCTTTTCTTTACTTGTATGTTTGAAGTTGGTGTTTATGATACATGCTTAAAATTGATTAATTTTCCCCGCTCTAAATATATTTCAAATGATTTTTGATTTTTTGATTTCCGGTCTCTTCGGAGACCTATGTAGCCTGTAATGGGCTCATGTGACCTTGCAGTTTTAAATCGTAGGCTCATTGTGGCCTTTCGATTTTCAACCAATAAGAAGGGTTGGAGATCTTATGTTTCAAAATTTCATATTTTGAGATCTCTCGATTCGTTTTAATTAGTTTCATGTCGATTTTACTTAAAACGAATTTTTCACTATCTAGCTTAGGTTGAAATTCTCAAATGAAGATTTATATTTTACCTTGCTATTTAGTATGATAACTTGCTAGTAATTATATTCTCATTATCCTACAAATGAACATTGCTTGCAAGTTATGATAAAATGGAAGACTTTAGAAATTGAAAAGAAAAAGGTTAGTTTGGCTAAATTTTCAAGTATGAGGTATGATTTCGATTTTCATAAAATCCTAGTATTATACCTCAATGTTTAAGCTTAAATTATGTCTCAATACTCATGATTAGAATTACATGTTAAACCATTGAACTCTCATGAGTAGGTAGAATTTTAGTACTTAGGCAAATTTCATTAAATGAAACTTGATCTAGGTTGATATTCACTATTAGAAACATTCTCTTCAAGTCCAAACTAGTTAAACATGTTTAGAGATCTTATTCCTCAAATATTTCATATCTTAAGATCTCTTTGATTCATTTTGATATCGTGATAACCTCTTTAAAATGAATCTTTACTATCTAGCATAGGTTGAGATTTTTAAATTAAACTTTGAATTGTCCCTTTGCTATTTAGTAAGTTAGCTTGCTAGTTGGTATATGATTTCATTATGATACTAATGAAGCCTACTTGCAAGTTGAAAAAGTGGTAAAATTTGGAAGGCTAAAGGAAAATGGAAAGAAAGTAGAAATTTTAGAATTTCTCAAGAAATGAGGTATGAATTTCATTTTGGTAAAATTCTTGCATAACACCTCTATTTTCTTGATAAAATGATTTCTCTATGCTCATGAATGATTATGCATGATAAATGTTTAAAATCTCATGAGTAGATAAAATTTTGATACTTAGGCAATTTCATGTCATCTAGTTTGGATGAAATGAGCTCTAGGTAGAATTTCATTTTAGAGACTTCATTTTAAGTTGAAAATTAATAAACATGTTTGAGTTCACTCATGCTTTGCTTCCATGTGATTAAAATTGAAAAATCATGAGATAATGGATAAATGGATAACAAGTTCACTTTAGGAGACCTAAAGTTGAGTAGAGTTGACCTAAGTCAACAAATTGACTTAGAAACTTTATTTTAGGTCCAAACTTCACAAACATATTTAGATTTACTCATGTTAGGTGTCCATATATTTAAATTTGAAAAACCATGAGTAAATGTCTGAATTTGATACTTAGCAAATTCATGTTAACATGCTTATTTTTGAATGGAATCATGATAAGGTAAAATTTTGACCAACTGACATCATTTTCATTTCAAACTTGATAAACATGCTTTAAGTGATTATATCTTGATATCTAGAAAGTTTGAATGAAAGCTGAAAACTTTAAAAAATTCCAATTATTTATGAAAATACCACTAGAACTCAATGAATTTTAGAAAAATGCAGAAAAATGAATTTTTCTTGATTCTTGATTCTGCATCTTCCTTGAAAAATCTAGTTTATGACATAAAAATTTCAAAAATCTTGAGTATGAATGTGATTTGATTTGGATTTTTGAAATTGGATTTCAAAACTTTAAAGTATCGTTCTTTCCAAATGTTCATTTTTTCGATACTTTGATTTTTGGTCCAATCTTCGAATGTGACTTCAAGTATGATATTTTGAATTCACTTTAGTATCGTTCTAAAATTTTAGAGAGAAAGATCATCTTTAAAATGATTTTTGACTCTTTGACCGATACTTGGAAATATCGGTACTTGAGTTAGTACATGATTCATAGTTTTGGTTTTTGACTATCTCTTCATAATATCATGTATTAATTAGTCTCTCATTCGATATATTGTTTTTGTCCCTTGAGTTGGTTGACTTCGTTTTCATGAAAACTAGTTTTCAAGTCCCAACTTTGAATAGATTGACTTTTTTTGCCCTTTTTTGATTGATGTCAAAAGGGGGAGATAAATATAGGTAAAGGGAAAGAAAATATAGGAGAACCATGCATATAGATAGGGGGAGTTCTATTATATAGATATGCATGTTGAAACGGGGAGAAATCCCATGATTAATATCCTTTGTGCTTTAATGAATATATATTTTCTTAAGGATGTTTGTCATCATTAAAAAGGGAGAGATTGTTGGCTTAAGGTTTTCAACCTTAGTCATAATCTCGGTTTTGATGATAACAAACATGGAACTAATGATGTATCATTGAGAAATCTTTCAGGTTCCAAGTCGGTTAGCGCACGACGTCCTCGATCGGAAATATCGAAGAAATCGGGAAATCGAAAGGACGTTGGTCGACACGCTCGAATTCTTCGGGAAGTTAGAGTTTAGATTTAGGGTGCCTAGATTATATTGTAAATCCTCTTTATGATTCAAAGAACCCTAAAACCTATCCCGAACCCCAAAACATGAAAACTCGGAAACCGCACTGAAACTCACAAAGCCTAGGGAGCTCCTTGGTGGGCTCTATGACCTAGATATTCTCTTGACATAAAAAATGGCGGTAATTATTCCTTGGGTTAAAACTAGATAACGAGGTATTTTTTAAGAATTTTTGGAAGCCTTTATCCAACCCATATTGGACTCGAAAGATTAGAAAATTTCCGTTTTCCAAAAATTTGTACTAGACCCCAAAAACTAGATTTTGATTCTTAAAGATTTTGATTTTTTAGATATTTTTATTGAATCCAAATGGGGGGTAATCCTTATATAATATTTATATTTTAAAGTTATTAACTTAAAGTTAATAAATGTTATATAAGTAGACTTAGTGAAGATGGAATCAGAAAACGAACAAACAAAACCAAATTGCCCAGTCCAGTCCAGGTTTGGTCGACCGGTCGGTCGATCGAATGCTGCCAAAAACTGGCAGTAGGCAATTTGGTCGATCGGTCGGTCGACTGAAGTGTACCAAAATTTGGTAGTGTGTGCGTCGATCGATCGATCGATCGGTCGACCGGATTATGAATCGCAGACTCGCGACTCATTCGGTCGACTGAACAGAGCAATTAAGGCCAGCGGTCGCTGGGCGATCAATCGGCCGATCGACCGAACGGTGGAAATGACTAGTTTTTCGCCCGTTGAGCCAGCTGTTTCGTTCCATTTCTTCTTGGCTCGATAAATACCCATGCCTAAGTCTTCCTAAGACACTTTTGATCACTCCTACACTTCATTGAACCATCCTTGATCAATTCCAAGCTTTCATTGAGTCAATTCTTGAAAAAACCCTAGCTTTGATATCTCATCGCTTTGATTGAGCCTTACCTTCATTGTTTCACCATCAAAGGCATCAAGAGGAAGCTAGGAATCTTGTTGTGGAGCTAAGTACTTTATTGTTTGATTTATTGCTCCATTTTGTGTTATATTTTGTTATTTATTTTATTGTATTTAAGCGTACAAGAAGACCTAGTGTTAGGTCTTGTGTGTAAGTGGTATCCTTGGTGTAGAAGGTGTAAAGCCACCTGTGTAAACTTAGTTTACTAGGATTAGTTGAGTGGAAGCGTGCCTCTAAAATCAACTGCGGGCTACTAAGAACACTGAGTTGAAAAGAGGAACTGAAATATTATATTAAAGCAGAAATATTACACAAGGAAGAAGTAGGACTACTCGTTGTGCGAGGATGCCCTGCAACTTCATAAGAGGCGCATTATATAGACTTAGAGGAAGCTTCCCGAAGAAGCTCAATAATTTAGTGCGGGTGCTCATTGGGCCCCATCGTCCACTGGATTAAAGCTGTCTACAAGTGGGTTGCTTTCTTGTGAGCAAAAGAAGATGCTCTACAGTACGTGATAAGGTACTTTACAGCTCATGACATAGACGTTACATGTCTTTATCTTAAAAGTCATAAGACTCCTTACAGTCTTTTTATGGGCATTGTACAATTTTTGCCCTTAGTGATAGGATGCTCCTGATGGGATGTCGTGCTTATCCGAAGGCTTAGTAACAATGGCTCTGGATACTTCTGCTCAGGTTGTCGTGGCTCTGGATCAAAGCTTGGATATGGTGGTTTACTGGGCCGAGGGCATCTCTGGCCTAGTTGTCCTTACTGGCCCATTGTTCGAGCCTTGCCTTTTGTAGATAGGTCATGGCCAAGAGGGCCTCAATTTCATATAGTGATTTTCTTGCTTGGGCGGTTTGTATCTTCTGGACCTCCCTCCTCATTTGATGTTCTTTCTCCAAAGACCTAGGTAGGCGAACAGAAGCTCGCCAGTTAGCCTCTCTAATTCCTCCAATCCTGTTGCTCCGCTAAGAACTCCCCAGTATTGAGCGCTGTTTATATCCCTCTTAGCTTGTGGCACAGCTCCACAGGGACCTTTCTGACTTAGCACTAATTCCTTCAATTGCTGAAATATCATACTGCAAAATGAACAAACTTTTATTAAGGATAAATGTGGTAAGTTTGGCGGTTTACCACTCCCGCTACTTGTGCTTTTCTAGGCGGAAGCCTTGAGCACTAGCAAGCTATCAATTCCTCTGATAACTTGGTCCAGTTGTTTCATCACATCTGTCGGCGCATGCTCTACTTCAGTTAGTGCCTTTTCTAGTTCTAATAGGTGTTCAGAGATTTCATTAGGATTGTTGATCTGAATCATGTTGGCGGTCAATCTTGATAGTGAATCTGCTAATAGATTCATTTTCCCGTCTATATGTTCAAAATTGATCTGTACACCTGTCCCGGTCACAAAGTCCACAAAGTTGATCCATCGGACCCTCGATGGTTTGTTCTGAGCCGACCTGTTATAAAAACTTATAATAGCCTGGCAGTCGGTTCTGAGGGTTATTTCTTGTTGATCTAAATAGTGAATCTTTAGTGCCCTTAAAGTTTCCATACAGGCGAAAATTTCTGCGTCTATTGTGGATTTTATCACAGGGAATTTTCCACTTGCATATGCGCAGACCTTCTCAGTGCTTAGTCATTCTTCTTCCTTTTCCATTTGCAGACTCCTCCCCATCCTTCCATGCATCCATCAGTCTCCAGAATTATGTAGGAATTGGGAGGGGGTAATTCCAGGTCTGGTAAATTTTTGACTAGCTCCTTTATTTGCTGAATTAGCTGCCAATCCGACTGCTTTAGCCTCTTGTCTCCGTGCGGGCTTGTTTTAGAGTAGAGTGGCCCGAGGAGTGTCCCTAGGTTAGGGATATAGGTTCTAGCATAATTGAGTATGCCTAGCCACGATCTTAGCCCTGCTTTGCTCTTAAGCTTCTCTTCCTCGAAGTTAATAATCTTCTTTATAATGTGAGGCTGTAGTTTGATCTTGTTGTTTCCTATTACAGCTCCGAGGAATTCAATTTCTCCAGAAGCTATTTTCATCTTTGTAGGGGATAGAACAAGTCCCCATTTTTCACATATTGCTAGCATGGCTTCCAAGTGCTTCGCATGCTGTTTCTCGTCTTCTGAAAAGACTAATATGTCGTCGATGTAGATTGCAATGAAGCCTTCTGTCCCTTGAAAATAGTTATCCATTTTTCTTTGAAATATGGCCGGGGCGTTCTTCAATCCGAAAGGCATTACTAGCCATTCATATAGTCCTCCAGGGACCACAAATGCCGTCCATGGAATTGATTCAGGTTCCATAGCGACCTGATGAAAGCCGCTCTTCAGATCAAACTTTGAGAAGACCTTACTGTTTCCAATCCTTTTCAGTATGGTGTTGATGCCAGGGAGGCTGTACTGGTCCTTATGAGTATTATCATTGAGAGTTCTATAATTAAACACCATTCTCTCCTTCCCCTTTACTTCCCTTTTGGATAATGGGTCTATGGTGGTACCCGAATTGACCATAATGGCCATGGTTCTGTGCCGGCTTGAGCTTGGTCTGATAACCCCAATTTTTAATAGTGCCTGAATGTGTCTGTCGAATTGTTCCTTCATTGCGGGGGTGACGTGCTTTAAGGGTTTATCTTGAACTGTTAGGTCAGGGTTGATAATTTCCAATTTGCAGGTCACCTGGTTTTTGGCCCAATGTTTGACTGGATTGTCGCCTATGTAACCTTGTTCCCTTAACCTTGCCAGTAGGGGACTGAATCTAGTCTTGAACCACTGAGACTCTCCACTGCCGTTGTAGGCTACAACCCTCTGGACCTCTAGGTACTCTAACTCAGAGAGGTCTAGTTCTTCAATAGCTGCTGTTGCTGTTACCTCTGCGTCTATCCTGGCTGTAATTGTTGTAACATTTTTATAGAATGTTACTGCCTGTCCTTCAATTCTCACTCCCCCTTGCATGGCTCTAATGAAATTGCATCCAATTAACATTTGAATGTCATCTCGCTTACCCATTGGGAACGCGTATGTGAAGGGTATGCGAAAGCGGTTTTCTTCGATGGACATCTGCCCACCTTTTAACTTCAGCCTTGCAGTTTGCTGTGAGTTAACCCCATTAATTTGAATGGGATAGACACTTGGTTCTAGTGCCTCGGGGGGTACGACTTCTTGGTCAATGCAACATACAGTTGCCCCGGTATCTAGTATTGCTTGAATTTTGAAATTCTTAATCCCGGGTATTTCCATAAGGAGCTCCATGTTGTATAGTCGGTTGAGTACTCGCTTTCCTCTTATTGGATTGGGAATCATGGTGTGCATTTCCTCATCCGAAAGTGTATTCGCAGTTTCTTTGAAATGGATTCCTGTATCTCTTTCTTTTTCTGCTGGGTACTCAGTTTCTGCTGGGTACTTACCTTTTCTCAGGGCCTCTTCCTCGAGTTCAGCCATATCTTGGCCCAGTCTATATTAATCAATTTCTTCTTTCAATCTCTGGTTTTCTGCCAGTAGGAATCTGGTGTATTCTAGCAGTTCCTTTATGTGAGAATCTTTATCATCGTAGGGTACAAAACTGGCCCTCTGTATAGTGATTTTTCTCCCAAGACTGAACCTAGAGCACATTGGGCATACCGTGAGTAGGCATTTTCCGCAGTGCGCCCTCATCTTAGGGTTCGTCTGTTCCTTACAGAGCGTGCATTTTTTGTAACCTTTGGGTAGGACAGGGCTGTTGTCTTCCCAACCATGATTGCATTATGTAATGGCCTTCGGGAGGGTTACTTGTCTCCTCCACGTGTACACCTTATCATCTTCAGTTAGTGTCAAAGCCACTTCGTAAGGCAGATCCTTTAATTCAGCTGTCAGGGATTGTGCCATCCCTATTTCTCCTTCAGAGAATGAGCAAATGGCATCGCTGTTTGGTTCATCTTGTTCAACTGACAATACATCCCAATTGTCTGATAATTCGAGGTTTTCCACGATTGCTGCCCTAGCTATGTTCCCCTATTTTCTTCGGCAGTCGCGCGCGAAGTGTCCTTCTTCGCCGTAGATAAAACACTTTCACCGTGTGACTTTATCAGCGTGCTTCTTTTTGAATATCCTCACATGGGTCTCATGAGGTTTTCCTTTGTAAGTTCTGGCCTTTCGAAGGCCGTACTTCTTGGTCTTCTGATAATACCCTGGGATAGGTATTTTTCTGCAGAAGATTAAGTCCTTTAGACTTCTTTGTAATGCTGCTCGTTTGCATTGTTCTGCCAAGAATTGATAGGTAAAATGTATTCTGGGGAAGACACCTAGACTGTTACCTGGGTGCTTCTCCGCATATGCCTGCTCCAGTTCATTTCCAATGAGCGGAGGCATTTTTCTGAAAAACTTCTCCGATAGTTCCGGAGAGATGTACATTCTTCCTGACTTTGCTGCCAAGACCTTAGAATCATTTATATAGTCAAACAGATCTTTTACATTTTGGCAGGACAGTCGTTCCAAGTCATTATAGGCTCTGTTTTGTTATTCTGTTGAGCCGGTTACTGGATCTTCAAGGAGGAACATCCTCCTTATCTGAGACAGTACATTTTGTGGGTCATCAGCTATATTGGTTAGTTCCTCGTGTTCTGCTGGGAACGCCATCCTCCACTGGATCCACGTCTTTTTCTCTGTCTCGCCCAATAAGTTCTCTATATAGCACATTAAGAGTGATTGATTCCCAACGAGAAATAACGTCACTGCATTGCCCTATATCTTCTGGTAGGACTAGGATTGCTCCTTGTACAGCCTGGGCAGAAGGTAGATTGAATTTCTCGTTATGCTGCTTCGCATAACCTCCTCTTATGCTGTCAATGCGTGCTTGTATTGTTGGTACATTCATCAGAGGTGGTTGTCTTGTACTCGGAGGGTACATGGCCGGTCCCATGATGGGTTCTGTTGGCCTGGTTAGGGAGGACTCTGCGGTTGATAGTGTTGTTTCGGTTTTCTTAGCAAGCTGCCGGATTATCGGATACTCCATCTCTGCGGTGTACGCAATTTCTAGTGTTTTTCTGGAAACTTTCTTTTCCTCCTTCCCTCCCTCTGAAAAGGGATTGATCCAATCAATCTCTTCTTCTTCTTCACTGTCATCATAAGCATCCCACTGGGGGGTGAATCCTCGGTTTCTATTTGGATGGATATAAGCTGTTGAATGACAGCCATGTCTTCATCTGAGTTTTCTTCCTCAGGCTCATCCTAGTCGCATGTCATCATCAGTGCGATTTCTTCATCGATCATTTCTTCGTCTGCAATGTCTCTGGTTATTGCGCCATTATTTGGTCTTGCGACGGTGTATTCTGAGAATCGTACTGCAAGTGACCCGTCTGTCCTTGGCCTTATAATTGCAGTATGTGGGTTTTGTGATGCAATTACTGCTGCTGGCCGTATTATCCATCGTAGGCCTTGTAGATCAGCAGTTGAGCGCATTTGTCCAGGTATTGCCTGGACCCCTCTGCTTGCAAGGTGGTCAGCTACATGCTGTACATTATACCTGAAGTTTGTGTGGCTTGTATATGATAGTCTTCCTATCAGTGATCTGGAGAGTAGTAAATTACTTTCTCCTCCTTGCCACCCTTGGTACCCATGTGTTTGTAGAACCAGCTGAATGTGCTCTCTAAAGTCATGGATACTTAATGTGATGTCAGGTGCTGTATATACTAGTTGTGTACCTATTGTGAGATCTATCTCCATCAAGCTTATTACCGCTCGATCATCTATCCACCTGGTGTCCCTTAGTAATACTAGTGCATTTACCCCAGCACTTCTTCTATGCAGGGTCTGGAGCCGGACCATTACCATTCCTATATGCAGGTGTTGTAAACCTGCCTGTAATAGCAAGTTATAGCTTTGTTCTGTAATACAGTTGCAGTATTATCGTGCCTTATATAGGCTATAAGGAAGCTTCCCGAAGAAGCTCAATAATTCAGTGCGGGTGCTCATTGGGCCACGTCGTCCACTAAATTAAAGGCTGTCTACAGGTCGGATGCGTCCTTGACATAGACGGGACGATCTTTAAGTACAATAATTGTCCGTCTTTATAGCTAATATAGGACACGTCGGGTAGTAGTACAATTATTACCCTATACATAGAATAACTAATAGTGCAAAGCTAAAGGTGCCCATGTGATGGTGGGTACCCTCTAATAATGGAGACTTTGCGTGCAGGCATCTTGATAATTTGATCAGGGCCTGAATGCGATGGTTTATCGGCCCAATTATCCCTGCTGGCCCATTGTTCCAGCCTTCTTTCTACATGAGGTGGGTCTCTAGTTTCTCCAGAGCCCGTCATCTCTCCTTTCTTGTTGAGTATTTTGCACTATGTCTGCTGAAATCTGCAAAAACAAACTGAATTAAAGGATAAATGTGGTAATTTGTTTTGGCGGTTCACCACTTCCGCACTCTTGGATTCTCAGGGTTGAGTCAGCTCGAGGCGATTTTTCTTTTTCACATGTGGTTGCAGTATAATCTTTCTTTTTATGATATTGGCCCCGAAGAACTCAATTTCCTTCTCAGCAATAGAAGGGGAAATTATTAATCCCCAAAAGGATATTTGACCGCCCTTTAATTTGAGATGCGCGGTGTCAACAGAATTTACCCCGTTAATTTTGATTGGGTAAGCACTGGGTTCCAGCGCTTCTTGGGGTGTCACTTCTTCAGCTATTATGACCTTTGCTCGGGCCATTTCTTCTAATTTTTCCTCGAAATATCCAATTTCAGGAATGGAATTTGGAATTTGCTTAATGTCTTCCTCATTTAAATCGTTCAGGCTTTGACTATCCAGGTGCCTTCTTAGGATTACGAATGTAATGAGATTTTTCCTCCTTTTGAGTACTTCTCCCTTCTTTATCGTCTATCCTAAGTACACGTCTCCTAAATGTCTTAGCCTTAGATTTTCGAATCAACTATCAAGGTGGTGAGATTTAGCCAAAACTACAAGCTTAAAGTAATTTGGACACAACAAAGAACCCTAAAAATAAGAAAATTAGCTAAAATACCCATATGAGCGATTGACGACTCAGAGCTAATAGCTCTACTTACCAAGAAGCTTTGAAAGCTACTGAATCTTTAGGACAACCAGCAGAAGGCTTTGTGAAACCTTCAGAAGTTACCCAAAAGTTGTCTCAAACTCAGTGTTCTTAGTAGCCCGCAGTTGATTTTAGAGGCACGCTTCCACCCCATTTTGGTATCAGAGCTTCACTAATATTCAGACATTCCTTTGCTTAAGTCATTTACTTATCTTATGTTTGTGGTAAGGCATAATACTTATCTCTTGATAGTTGATTCGAAAATTTAAGGCTAAGACATTTAGGAGACGTGTACTTAGGATAGACGATAAAGAAGGGAGAAGTACTCAGAAGGAGAAAAAATCCCATTACATTCGTAATCCTAAGAAGGCACCTAGATAGTCAAAGCCTGAACGATTTAAATCAACTAAAAGGTGGTGAGATTTAGCCAAAACTACAAGTTTAAAGTAATTTGGACACAGCAAAGAACCCTAAAAATAAGAAAATTAGCTAAAATACCCATATGAGCGATTGGCGACTCACAGCTAATAGCTCTACTTACCAAGAAGCTTTGAAAGCTACTGAATCTTTAGGACAACCAGCAGAAGGCTTTGTGAAACCTTCAGAAGTTACCCAAAAGTTGTCTCAAACTCTGTTCAAGCAGCTCAACACCTTGATACAGCTGACAGTAAGGATCAAGGAAGAGTTAGAAGATCTTAAGATTGTTGTGCGAAAGCTCGACGCAGCAAAAGCACTTGCTCAGCCTGAAGACTTATCAGCCTCAATAGACAGTTTGCAGAAGGATTTGCAAAAGTTAAGTCTAGGAGAACCAAGAAGACCGAAAGTCTCAAAACCAACAGGCAAACTATTTGTGTTCAAAAACCCGAAAGATATATTCAACATAGAAAAGAAAAGGGTATCATGAATTCAGTAACACAAACAAAATCTGTAGCACCTAGACCGTCAATATCTGGAAGGGACACTAACCTACAACCAACAATAGAAGACCAAATACGTGGATATCGGCTCAGAAGCCGACTCCGCCATGAGGCACAACGACGACTCCCAAGAAGAGGACATCACCAATTTAGAAGGAATCTTGAGTCCCAACTCAACCCTGAAACAGAATTGAGCATCTCGCAACAAAGAAGAGCTCAACAAATACCAACGGAAACTCTGTACCAGGCAGGTTGGACAGAAAGAAACCACAGAGTATACCAGCACTACTCAGATGAACGAGTACTGGTAACTGAGGGATTACAAGTTGAGTTACCATTTATTACAGAACAAAGCTATAACTTGCTATTACAGGCAGGTTTACAACACCTGCATATAGAAATGGTAATGGTCCGGCTCCAGACCCTGCATAGAAGAAGTGCTGGGGTAAATGCACTAGTATTACTAAGGGACACCAGGTGGATAGATGATCGAGCGGTAATAAGCTTGATGGAGATAGATCTCACAATAGGTACACAACTAGTATATACAGCACCTGACATCACATTAAGTATCCATGACTTTAGAGAGCACATTCAGCTGGTTCTACAAACACATGGGTACCAAGGGTGGCAAGGAGGAGAAAGTAATTTACTACTCTCCAGATCACTGATAGGAAGACTATCAAATACAAGCCACACAAACTTCAGGTATAATGTACAACATGTAGCTGACCACCTAGCAAGCAGAGGGGTCCGAGCAATACCTGGACAAATGCGCTCAACTGCTGATCTACAAGGCCTACGATGGATAATACGGCCAGCAGCAGTAATTGCATCACAAAACCCACATACTGCAAGTATAAGGCCAAGGACAGACGGGTCACTTGCAGTACGATTCTCAGAATACACCGTCGCAAGACCAAATAATGGCGCAATAACCAGAGACATTGCAGACGAAGAAATGATCGATGAATAAATCGCACTGATGATGACATGCGACTGGGATGAGCCTGAGGAAGAAAACTCAGATGAAGACATGGCTGTCATTCAACAGCTTATATCCATCCAAATAGAAATCGAGGATTCACCCCCCCCCAGTGGGATGCTTATGATGACAGTGAAGAAGAAGAAGAGATTGATTGGATCAATCCCTTTTCAGAGGGAGGGAAGGAGGAAGAGAAAATATCAAGAAAAACACCAGAAATTGCGTACACCGCAGAGATGGAGTATCCGATAATGCCTTTCGGATTGAAGAACGCCCCGGCCATATTTCAAAGAAAAATGGATAACTGTTTTCAAGGGACAGAAGGCTTCATTGCAATCTACATCGACGACATATTAGTCTTTTCAGAAGACGAGAAACAGCATGCGAAGCACTTGGAAGCTATGCTAGCAATATGTGAAAAATGGGGACTTGTTCTATCCCCTACAAAGATGAAAATAGCTTCTGGAGAAATTGAATTCCTCGGAGCTGTAATAGGAAACAACAAGATCAAACTACAGCCTCACATTATAAAGAAGATTATTAACTTCGAGGAAGAGAAGCTTAAGAGCAAAGCAGGGCTAAGATCGTGGCTAGGCATACTCAATTATGCTAGAACCTATATCCCTAACCTAGGGACACTCCTCGGGCCACTCTACTCTAAAACAAGCCCGCACGGAGACAAGAGGCTAAAGCAGTCGGATTGGCAGCTAATTCAGTAAATAAAGGAGCTGGTCAAAAATTTACCAGACTTGGAATTACCCCCTCCCAATTCCTACATAATTCTGGAGACTGATGGATGCATGGAAGGATGGGGAGGAGTCTGAAAATGGAAAAGGAAGAATAATGACTCCCGAAGCACTAAGAAGGTCTGCGCATATGCAAGCGGAAAATTCCCTGTGATAAAATCCACAATAGACGTAGAAATTTTCGCATGTATGGAAACTTTAAGGGCACTAAAGATTCACTATTTAGATCAACAAGAAATAACCCTTATAACCGACTGCCAGGCTATTATAAGTTATAACTTTGTTAAAAAGAATTCAACTGCTGGCTACGAAGAGCACGGAGTTGAAATGAGGAAATTATATTGGAAGAAGAAGAGATTACAAAATAGGAAGAGTAGAACTTCTCTTGTGTGGAGCTTGTTCTGCAACTTCATATTATCGTGCCTTATATAGGCTATAAGGAAGCTTCCCGAAGAAGCTCAATAATTCAGTGCGGGTGCTCATTGGGCCCTGTCGTCCACTAAATTAAAGGCTGTCTACAGGTGGGATGCGTCCTTGACATAGACGGGACGGTCTTTAAGTACAATAATTGTCCGTCTTTACAGCTAATATAGGACACGTCGGGTAGTAGTACAATTATTACCCGACACATAGAATAACTAATAGTGCAAAGCTAAAGGTGCCCATGTGATGGTGGGTACCCTCTAATAATGGAGACTTTGCGTGCAGGCATCTTGATAATTTGATCAGGGCCTGAATGCGATGGTTTATCGGCCCAATTATCCCTGCTGGCCCATTGTTCCAGCCTTCTTTCTGCATGAGGTGGGTCTCTAGTTTCTCTAGAGCCCGTCATCTCTCCTTTCTTGTTGAGTATTTTGCACTATGTCTGATGAAATCTGCAAAAACAAACTGAATTAAAGGATAAATGTGGTAATTTGTTTTGGCGGTTCACCACTTTCGCACTCTTGGATTCTCAGGGTTGAGTCAGCTCGAGGCGATTTTTCTTTTTCACATGTGGTTGCAGTATAATCTTTCTTTTTCTGATAATGGCCCCGAAGAACTCAATTTCCTTCTCAGCTATAGAAGGGGAAATTATTAATCCCCAAAAGGATATTTGACCGCCCTTTAATGTTTGACTGGATTGTCGCCTATGTAACCTTGGTCCCTTAACCTTGCCAGTAGGGGACTGAATCTAGTCTTGAACCACTGAGACTCTCCACCGCCGTTGTAGGCTACAACCCTCTGGACCTCTAGGTACTCTAACTCAGAGAGGTCTAGTTCTTCAATAGCTGCTGTTGCTGTTACCTCTGCGTCTATCCTGGCTGTCCCTTAGGGTTGAGGTGGAAAAATGCTCTCGGTAAGAAGACGAAGACTTTCGGGTTTGGAAGTGCCTTAGGTTGAGAGTGAGACTCTTCGGGTCAAAGTCCTCTGTGTAAGGGAAATAAGATTAATCTCGTAAAGTTTAGTTTGGAAATTCTAAACGGGGTGCTTAGGTAGTGGAGTAGGCATTGGGGCTGAACCACTATAAATCCTTGTGTTTGTATTGTATCTTTGTTTGTACTTAATTGGTTTACTTTTGCTTCCGCATCTAGTCGATAAATTGCGATTTGCCTAAATAGTCTAAGAAACGATTAAAACCGAATTAGGCAACAAGTTTTAGATAACACACTATTCACCCCCCCTCTAGTGTGGCCATTTCACCCAACACTCCGCCCATACAACACCTCAAATGAGGCCATCCCGATGCGGTTGTGATAGCTGTTATTATAGGCAAACTCAATCAGAGGTAAGTGTCTCTCCCAACTACCCTCAAAATCCAGGACACATGCTCTCAGCATATCCTCCAGCATCTGAATAGTCCGCTTAGACTGACCATCTATCTGAGGGTGAAATGCAGTATTGAACCGTACCTGAGTGTCCAACACCTCCTGAAAAGATTGCCAGAATCGAGCTGTGAACCCGATCCGAGATGATCATAATGGGGACACCATGATAAGCAACGATCCGATCCAAGAACAACCTCGCATACTGCTCAGCTGAAAAGGTCATCTTGATAGGTATAAAATATGACGTCTTGGTTAGGTGATCCACCACTACCCAAATAGAATCATTGCCCTTCCTAGACTTTGGCAACCCCGTCACAATATCCATGATTATCTTCTCCCATTTCAACTCTGGTACCTCGAGGTTCTGGAGCAACACTGTCGGCTTCAAATGTTCAGCCTTCACTTGCTGACACACCAGATACTTAGACACAAACTCGTCCACTTCTCTTTTCATGCATTTCCACCAATAATTCCACCTTAGGTCCCAGTACATCTTTGTGGCAACTGGGTGCATAGTGTATGTGGACCGATGAGCCATCTCTAGCACCTGCCTGCGGACCTCGGCCATATCTGGCACCACTATCCTATTCTTAAACCTCAAAACGCCCTCCGAGTCCAGACTAAACCCATTATCAACATCGCCTCTCCTGGCCAGATCCTTAGTGAGAGCACAGAAAACGTCCTCCTCTTGCGCTGCCTGCAACATGTCAACCAATGTGGACTGCGCCCTCAAGTGAGCCACCAACACACCAGAAGTTGATACTGACAAGGCTGCCCCACCATCCAAACATAGGGCCAAATCATGAGCCAACGGCCTCCTCCTGACCGCCAAATGTGCCAAAGTTGTAGGCTAAATGGCGACACTAGAAGGGCGGGGGTTGAATAGTGTGTTTACTAAATCTATTAGCCTAAATCCGATTTTAATCATTTACTTAAATCGTTTAGGCAATTTGCGATTCAATGATTATATGAGGAAGCAATAAATGATTAAGCAATTAAAGCACAACAAAATGAAACAATGCAAACACAAGATTTATAGTGGTTCGGCCCCAATGCCTACTCCACTACCTAAGCACTCCGCTTAGGATTTCCAAACTAGTTTTACTAGATTAATTTACGTTTCCCTCACATAGAGGACTTTTCACTTGAACAGTCTCACTCTCGACCTAAGGTACTTCCACACCCAGAAGTCTCCGCCTTCTTATCGAGAGCACTCTTCCACCTCAACCCTAAGGGACAACTAAACTAATCCTAGTAAACACTAAGTTTACACAACTGACTTTACTCTTTTTCACCAAGGATACCACTTCCACACAACAGACCTAACACAAGGTCTTCACAGACTCAAATAAAAAATAGTTCAAATAAAAGGATAAAATATAATCAAAAGAGCTACAATATAAAACAAGATTAAAAGCACTTTTTAATCCTTCAAAAACCTCCAACTCGCCAAGTAGTAGAGATTGGGTTGAAGCCTGAGTTGAGGAGCAAAGTGTGCGCAAGAAGTTGACGCCGAAAAATTGAGCGCAAGAACTAATCCCTTTTGGAAGGCTTTTATCTCTCTCTTGGATGCTCAAAAATTTATGTAAGAATGAGAGAAAAGGGATGAAAGAATCATATGAGGGTGTATTTATACTCTGCTGAAGAAACGACTACTCAACGGATAGAAAACTATCTGTTGTAGACTACCGGTCGATTGGTCGGTCGACCGATTGATCGACCGCTCACATTGACCATCGTTTTCTATCTGTGGTCGATCGATTGACGGGTCGCGACTGTTCATTCCCTCGATCCGGTCGGCCAATCGGTCGACTGACGCAGGGAAGCCAAGATCGCACACTGCGTGATTTTTTTACTCCGATCGACCGATCGATTGACCCCTAGGGCTTCTGCCCAAAACCAGCCTCTGTCGGTCGACCGATTGGTCGAGCGAAGTGCCCACTGCCTATTTTCGGCAGTGTTTGGTCGATTGACCGGTCGACCGAAATGGATGGTGCCATTTTTCTTAACCTATTTAGTCGACTGCCCGGTCGACCGAACTTAGGCTGAATTTTTATATTCAGCCTATTTTCTTCCGCGCTTCATTTCCGGATTCTGGCTTTCAATGAGCATCATCTCGGAGAGCTTTCCATGTGATCTTTGAGCTCGTCCGATGTGACTTTGGTGCACTCATCGATCTTCGAGAAGTTTCTGCGACGAACTCGAGCGCGACGATCATTGTCCTTCTGATTTTTTCAATTTTTTCGATCGAGGACATCGAACACTACTGATATGGAACCTGAAGATATTCTCAATGAAATCATTAGTCCCATATTTGTTATCATCAAAACCGAGATTAAGACTAAGGTTGAAAGCCTAAAGCCAACAATCTCCCCCTTTTTGATGATGACAAACATCCTTAAGAAAATATATATTCATTAAAGCATAGAGGATATCAACTAAGGGATTTCTTCCCCTATCAACATGCATATCTATGATTAAACTCCCCCTATCTATATGCATGGATTTCTTATATTTTCCTCCCCTTTATCTATAATTTTCTCCCCAATTTTCTTGTACTTTTCTCTCCTTTTATACCTATACACTTCTCCCCCTTTTGACATCAATCAAAAAGGGCAAGAAAGGTCAATCTAATCAAAGGGATGAGAAGAAAAGATTTTTTCCATAAAGTTGAGACTCGAAAGGTTTTTCATGAAACATGAAAATCTCAACCAAGGGATGGAAAACAAATAATTTGATATGAAACAACATCATACATGATAAAAAAATGATAGATACAATTCAAAGCTAAATCATGTATGCTCTCAAAATGAATATTGTTTCTTTTTCATGACATTTTTAGATTTCATTCAAACTTTCAAAATACAAAGATATAGTCATTTAACTCATGTATCAAGTTTGAAGTGAAACTAATGTCATTTAATCCAAATATGAACTTAGCATGTTTTCATTTGAAATTTTTAAGTTATTTTGTTGACTTAGGTCAAGGTATACTTCTAGTTTTCAAAAATCAAACTTTTAAGTTTATACAAAATCATATTTTTGACAAATATTTTTGAAACCAAATTTTTGGACGAAATTTTTTGATACCAATTATTGAATGGTCATTTGAAATGCATGTATCAAGTTTGAACTCAAAATGAATTTAAAAATCAAAGTCCATTTTTCATTCTATATTGATTCTAATCAAAAGCTTATTTCTAGGCATCATTCAAGATATCAAAATCATTCCTAGAAATGATTTTACTCAAGAAATTGTATGAATGATATTAGAAATGGAATTCAAATAGTATACATGAGTTTTCATTTAAAGTTTTTGAAGAAAGATCAAAGTGTCGAAAGGATTGATATCTCAAATAAGTGATACTTTGAGTTTTCGAAGTTCAACTTCAAAATTCCATTTTAAATCAATAATGAAATTTTTTGAAATTTTTACTGATAAAACTAGATATTTCAGTGAATGTGCAGTTTCAAGAATCATTTAAAAAAGATTTTTTTATATTTTCCTAGAAATAACTGAAATTGCTACCAAATGTAGGTTGAAGTGGTATTATTGTAATTTTCAGTTATTCTTAAAACTTGTTCAATTTTCATTCAAACTTTCATGACACCACATGATGGTCATGTAAAGAGTATATGTCAAGTTTGAAATAAAAATTATGTTCTTAAGTCAAGATATCAACCTAGCATGGTTTCATTCAAAACTAAACTAGTTTTAATGAAATTTGCTAAGTTTCAATCTTAACATTTATTCATGATTTTTCAAAATTAAATCTATGGATACCTAACATGAGTAAATCTAAACATGTTTCTCAAATATGGATCATAAATGGGACCACTAAGTCAATTGGTTGACTTGGGTCAACTTGGTTAAAAAAAAGAGGTAAAGATGAATTGACCTCTATTGTCATTTTATCCATATCCATATGAATTTTCCATTCTAAATGCATGGAAACATGTTATCCTTATTTCTAAACATGTTATCCTTATTTCTAAACATGTTTATGAAGATTGGACTTAAAATGAAGTGTCCAAGTCGATTTGTTGACTTGGGTCAAACTTCTCAAGCTTAAGTCCTCTAAATTGACATAGTTTTCAATTTGCTCAATCTTTTATGAAATTTTTAATTTTAAGTAAATGACAACTAATCATTAACACACATAAACATGTTCATCAAATTTTCAACTTAAGATGAAGTCTCTAAAGAAAAGTATTAACCTAGTTCAATTTCATAAATATCATGATATCATGAAATGAGCTAAGTTATCAAGATTTTTTTTACTCATGAAGATTTAAATATTTATCATGCAAAATCAATCATGAGTATATAGAGACATCATTAAAGCATACATATTCAATTATTTTACAAAGATTTTTGCCAAAATTAAATTCATACATTTTTCTTGAAAATTTGCCCAAATTTTCATATCCTTTTTCATTTTATTTTATAGATAGCATAGCTTTTATTAGCATTTACAACTTGCACGTAGACTTCATTAGTAGCATAATGAAATAATATGCCTACTAGCAAGCTAGCATACTAAATAGCAAAGGGTCAATGCAATATTTCATTTAAAAATCTTAACATATGCTAGATAGTAAAGATTCATTTTAATAAATTTGTCATGATATCTAAATGAATTCAAGGGATCTTAAGTTGTGAAACATTTAAGGAATAAGGTATCTAAACATGTTTAACTAGTTTGGACTTAAAAGAATGTCTCTAATGGTAAGTATCAACTTAGAGAAAGTTTCATTCAATGAAGTTTGCCTAAGTGCTAATATTCTACCTACTCATGAGAAATCAAGGATCTTACATGTAATTACCATCATGAGTATAGAGACATAGTTTAAGCCTAGACATTGAGGTATAACACTAAGATTTTGAATTTATCAAAGTTATACCTTATACTTGAAAACTTAGCCAAACTAATCTTTTTCTTCCTAGTTATTAGCCTTCCTTTTAACCTTAGATTTAACTTGCATGAAGAAATTATTGATAACATAATGTCATAATTATTTCAAGCAAGTTAATCATTCTAGACAGCAAAGTAAGCATTAAAGATTTCATTCAAAATCCAACTTTGCTAAATAGTTTCAAATTCGTTTCAAAAGAAATCAAGTTATACCAAAACGAATTTTAAGAGATCACCAAAAATAATAAATATGAAAACTATGATCTCCAATCCTTCCTATTGGTTGAAAATCGAAAGGCCACAATGTGCCTACTATTTAGAACTGTAAGGTCGCTTAGGCCCATTACAGGCCACATAGGTCTCCGAAGAGACCGGGAAATCAAAAATCAAAAATATTTTTCAAAAGGCTCTTATTAAGAGCGGGAAAAATGACTCAAATTGAACATGCATCATAACTCGAACTTAAACAAAGCAAATCAAAGTAAGGAGATGATACCAGAATGTTTGATGCCAATTTTACCTAAGGCATCAAGGTAGCTTGAAGTTGCAACCAAGGGAGGATTCATCATTCAAGTCCATGGTCAACTTCAACTCTTCACTTCTCTTTACCCTTGTGTGGTGGCTCCCCCTACAAGAGAAGATGTGTGTCACGCCCCAAATCGAGGGTCACGTGACCGGCCAAAGTACACATTCGTACTCCGAAGCCTACCAACACATACATACCAAAATGCGGAATAAATGATACAACATGTGAAGGAATGTTATTATGAAAATATAAACAATTGAATGTGAGTAAGGTCCATGTCTACAACCATCACATGACCATATGCATAAGTAATTCCTACTACTCGGCTACGACTCGACACATCACGAGATCTATTGCCTGAGCCTGCAACTCCAGCCGTGCTACATGGGTACCACCGTACCTCTATTAGTCAGGATCTACAAAACAATAGCAAAAGAGAGGTGAGTTCCAACGAACTCAGTGAGTGGCTTGAACCAAGCCCTCGCCAAGCTATCCTGAGCATCAAGCATAACAAACATAAATCATACTTATAGAATTTCTAAAGTGTAATAGCATGTAAAGTAAAAGATACATTCACAAAACTCGTGCTCAGACGCACCATAGTCTTTCGGCCCATAATGGCCCAAATATCAAGTACCATATTCACTCGGCCCGTAATGGCCCAAATATCAAGTGCCATATTCACTCGGCCCATAATGGACCATAAATCAAATACCATCACAAGAACAAGGAATACACAATAATATACACTGATGATATTACTCAAGTGGTTTAGGCAATCTGCCGATATCACGGGTGCGCGTGTGGCCGCATCGAGTCCGTCTTATTCCCCGCCTCAACCCCTCGATCGGCCGTCGTGCACCCCACCACTCAAATCAAATGAAACCAACCCACGTGCATATGCACTTAACCATTCACTATCCAACCATCCCAGAAGGGAATTCTAGCAACTCATTATTACTGAACGAGTTTGAGATCTCAGCACTAGTATAAGTGCCTCCAACTTGAAATTTGTTGACGCTACACTACGCGTCACCACCCACGAGTTGAATAACAAAAGTGCATATCACAATTTATCATAGGCACACAACATAAACATCAAAGCAATTTGACCCTCAAGTGGAGTCAAGGCAGTCCTCCCATACTTAGCCAAATTTTGGCACTTCTCGAACCTTATCGGAATCACTTTTGCTACCACTGCTAAACCCTTAGTTGTTAGTGAAATGTCTAGAAAAAACACAAGATAAGCAAGCTTTTGTGTCAAACTAACTATTCTCAAAGTTTCAGGTCATTTGGGCGATGGATAGATCATGACATGGCATAATGTACATATCATCCCAGACTTTCTGCAATTCACTTGTAGATTTTCCTGTTTAAGTTGTTATCTTAGAAAATTCATAACTAAGCCAACTCTTATTCTTTTTCCCTCAAACCAGATTCGAATGGTTGTCCATATACCCCACAAGGATTTCCCAAAGCTTCACTATCATAGGACGATGATTCGATCTCCGAATATCGTTCCAAACTTTCAACTTATCCCAAATTCTGCTATGTGCATAAACTGGCGGTTTTGAGTTGTCCTCAAACAAAATTTATAGACCTAGTCCCTCCAACTCAAAATTTGCTAAAATTTGATGTCAAAGCTATCAGAGTACCCTACTATCTATCCCCAAGAGTTTATACCGAACTGATGACTTTTAAGCCTCTGAACTTGGTGTCAAACATGCCTATTTACATTTCTGGACAGATTTGAATGCCCTTAGGCCATCCACTCCATAATGTCTTAAAGATGGGATCCCGACCCTTTAAGTCGGCCAATTCAGCTACCATTGGTTGGGGCACACATACTCCATAATGATATGAAGTTTTACTAAAGAGAAATGATGAAATAAGCATAATCATGTAGGTGTGGCATTTCACCAAACACTTGGTGGGCATGCTCAAGCCACACCATGCTTCATCTCATGCAGCCATCTATAAGGGGGATTTCTGCCATCAAATGCAAGCTCCCGCCATCCCCGACTACCACCCTTATTCTCCACTCTTAATGACCCAACAAAAGAGGGTTTACCCTCCAATCTTAGGGCCGCCTACATCAAGGGAAGACAATGTGATTTCTCTTCCAATCTTAGGGCTCTACAATCAGCCCTAGCCTCTCAAGGGCTGCCCTACACCAAACACACCTCAAGACTCCAATCATTGCCCAGTGAAAGACCACCAATCGTCCATAAATCCACAAAAACTTAAGAGATTTCGATTTACAATCATCTACACAAGGGGGCTGTCCTAGAGGTGGGCAAGTCCCTAAAGCTTAAGGCCACTCACCTTGAGAAGAAGGAGAACGAGGACGAAGAAGATCCTCAACCTCGCGACGAGGCGATTCTGGCGACGGCGAAGGTCCTGCCTCTCAAGCTTGCGCCTCCTCTTCCTCTTGCCTAGGGGTGGGCGTTCGTATCCTCCTTGGAACCGTATGCTCATCCCAGGTTTATATGTATCTATATATACTTTTTGAAATTACTATTTTACCCCTTAACTTAAGTGAATTCATGAACCAACTTATATCGATCTATACTCGTCCGAATCGAGTTCTGATCGAACCCCCGGACTCAACTCGACCCAACCTTCCATCCCGACTTGAATAAAATAATTTTCCTCATCCATAAGGGTCGTATCACCGATCGCGCCCTCCGACGATTTCTCAGCCCACCCCGGCGTGCATCTCGGCTTTCCCGCTGAAGGCAAAATAAATAAATAATTTGTTTTTGCGGGTATTACAATGTGACATTTGGTACCCAAATGACTTTGGGTCCTAGGGGGTTAGTGTGCTTAGGTACCCAAAGTGTCTTCACAACACTTGGGTTCATTTTGAATGCGCAATCATATATAGCATGCCCAAATACACCACAACAAAAGCAATGTCCATTAAATTTCTTTTTGTTATTGTTATGGACATGAGATTTATTTTTAGAATGCTTGTTATTTGAACTAGGATGAGCATGAGCATTCTTAAAAGATACATTTTGAACATGAGGTTTAGTTGTAGAATGCTTAGTATGAGAATGATTATGAACCTTAGCATTCTTTACGTGAGCATTTTTATTTTTAGAGTTCTTAAATAAGACATTTTGATTCTTAGAATTATAAGAGGAAGTATTAACTTTCCTACTCAAAGTCAACATCTCATTTTTCACATCATTCATGGATTTATGCAATGCATGCAATTGAGATTTCAACATGTTATTTTCAACTTTCAATTTTTCATTCTCAATTTTGAAATCATCATTCTTAAACTTAAATTTATCTTTTAAATCCACATTTTCATGTTTCAAAGCTTTTAGCTCAAGGTTCAATGTATCATGGCAAGACTCAATAGAATTATTCTTTAATTGTCATTTTCGAATTCTAATGCATGCAAATGTGAGCTAAGCTCTAAATTTTCTTTCTTCAATTTTTTGTTTTCTTTATCCTTTTTAATTAGCAAGGTGTACACTTTCTTATATTCGCTTACTAACTCATCATATTGCATATCATGTGAATTAGAAGAGCTAGTACTAACATTTTCATTATTATGACTAGAAGGGAGAGAGTATACCTCATCATTGGTACTCATGAGGCAAACTTTTGAAGTAGCTTCATAGTCATTGCTAGAGGGTGCTTCAAATGCGTGAGAGGTGGAGGTGGAAGCACTTGACCCCTTCCTTGCTTTGTTCTTCATGCTTGGGCAATTTTTCTTCACATGCCCCTTCTCTTTGCAAGCATGACAAATTACTCTACTTTTTCGGCTCTTGGTGCTACTTCTTTGACTAGAAGAGCTAGGGGCATCAAAACCAAGATTAGTAGTAGGTGTGTGACCATTGTCATCACCACCTTCATCAAAAGTGCCAATTTCTTCGGTTTTGGCATAATCATATAAAACATTTAACGAGGCTCATAAATCAAAAGCCGAAGAGCAATGCATGACTTTTTCTAAGATGCCATTTGGTAATGTGCAAAGTATGTAATTCATGGCATCTCCATATACTTAGACATTTTCTTATCCATTTCACTCCAAGCATGCATATCAACCCTAGGTTCAATGAATTCCCAATGTAACATGTTAAAGAGACCAAAACCTTTAGTCTTCAAATAAGTGTACATCCTATGTTTTCAAAGATCAAAGTTTGAGTCATCGAACCTAGGAGGTGAAGAAGCTACACTCTCTAGAGCCATTTCTAGATCGAGACTAGATGTGGATGAGATGGTGAAATCTCAAGCTACGAACCCGCTCTGATACCAAATGTAGGTGAAAAGGCGACACTAGAAGGGGGGGTGAATAGTGTGTTTACTAAATCTATTAGTCTAAATCCGATTTTAATCATTTACTTAAATCATTTAGGAAATTTGCGATTCAATGATTATATGCAGAAGCAATAAATGATTAATCAATTAAAGCACAACAAAATGAAACAATGCATACACAAGATTTATAGTGGTTCGGCCCCAATGCCTACTCCACTACCTAAGCACTCCGCTTAGGATTTCCAAACTATTTTTACTAGATTAATTTACGTTTCCCTTACACAGAGGACTTTTCACTTGAAGAGTTTCACTCTCGACCTAAGGTACTTCCACACTCGGAAGTCTCTGCCTTCTTATCGAGAGCACTCTTCCACCTCAACCCTAAGGGACAACTAAACTAATCCTAGTAAACACTAAGTTTACACAACTGACTTTACTCCTTTTCACCAAGGATACCACTTCCACACAACAGACCTAACACAAGGTCTACACAGACTCAAATAAAAAATAGTTCAAATAAAAGGATAAAATACAATCAAAAGAGCTACAATATAAAACAAGATTAAAAGCTCTTTTTAATCCTTCAAAAACCTCCAACTCGCCAAGTAGTAGAGATTGGGTTGAAGCCCGAGTTGAGGAGCAGAGTGTGCGAAAGAAGTTGACGCCAAAAAATTGAGCGCAAGCACTAATCCCTTTTGGAAGGCTTTTATCTCTCTCTTGCATGCTCAAAATTTTTTGTAAGAATGAGAGAAGAGGGGTGAAAGAATCATATGAGGGTGTATTTATACCCTGCTGAAGAAATGACTACTCAACGGATAGAAAACTATCCGTTGCAGACCGCCGGTCGATTGCTCGGTCGACCGACTGATCGACCGCTCACATCGCCCGCCATTTTTTGTCTGTGGTCGGTTGACCGACGGGTCAACCGCCCAGACGCGATTGTTCATTCCCTCAATTCAGTCGACCAATCGGTCGACTGACGCAGGGAAGCCAAGATCGCGAACTGCGCAATTTTTTTACTCCGGTCGATTGATCGGTCGATCGCTAGGGCTACTGCCCAAAACCAGCCTCTGTCGGTCGACCGAAGTGCCCACTGCTTATTTTCGGTAGTGTTCGGTCGATCAACCGGTAGACCGAAATGGCTGGTGCCATTTTTCTTACCCTATTTGGTCGACCGCTCTGTCGACCGAACTTAGGCTAAATTTTATTTTCAGCCTATTTTCTTCCGCGCTTCATTTTCGAATTTCGGCTTTCAACGAGCATCATCTCGGAGAGCTTTCCATGTGATCTTTGAGCTCGCCCGATGCGACTTTGGTGCACTCGTCGATCTTGGAGAAATTTCCGCGACGAACCCGAGCATGACGATCAATGTCCTTCTAATTTTTGATTTCTCTGATTTTTTCTATCGAGGACATTGAACGCTACTGATATGGAACCTGAAGATATTCTTATTGAAATCATTAGTCCCATGTTTGTTGTCATCAAAACCGAGATTAGGACTAAGGTTCAAAGCCTAAAGCCAACAAGAGTGCCCATGGACTTCCTGCTCAATGCATCGGCTACTACGTTAGCCTTCCCTGGATGGTACATCATCATGCAGTTATAATCCTTCAACAGCTCAAGTCATCTTCTCTTCCTCAGGTTCAACTCCTTCTAGGTGAGCAAATATTGGAGGCTCCTATGATCAGTGTATATCTCACAAGCCTCGCCATAAAGGTAGTGACGCCACATCTTCAATGCGAACACCACCGCTGTCAGCTCAAGATCATAGGTTGGGTAATTCTTCTCGTGAACTTTCAACTGCCTGAAGGCATAAGCTATCATCCTGCCATTCTGCATCAACACACAACCCAAGCCAACCCGGGAGGCATAACAGTAAACAACAATTCCTCCCGAGCCCTTCAGAAAGCTCTCCTCGTACTTATTATCCCATTCGAACTTGACCTTTTTTTGAGTCAGGCGGGTCAATGACGCTGCAATCCTGGAGAAATTCTCCATAAACTTTCTGTAATAACCTGCCAACCCCAGGAAATTGCGGATCTCTATGACATTAGTCGTCCTCTTCTAGTTTTGAACTGCTTCTATCGTTGCGCGGTCCACCTTTACCCCTTCCCTAGACACCACATGGCTAATGAACCCCACACTCTCCAGCTAGAACTCGCACTTGGAGAATTTGGCATACAATCTGTGCTCCCTGAGAGTTTCCAGAACTACCCTCAAGTGCTCAGTATGCTCCTCCCTGCTCCTAGAATAAATCCATATATCATCAATGAACACAATTACTAATTTATCCAAGAATTCCCTGAACACTCGGTTCATCAGATCCATATATATTGCAGGTGCATTAGTCAGCCCGAAAGACATCACCAGGAACTCAAAGTGCCCATACCTAGACTTGAAAGCAGTCTTGGGGACATCACTATCCCAGATCATCAACTAATGATACCCTGACCGCAGGTCAATCTTAGAAAACCACTGAGCTCCTTAAAGATGATCAAATAAATCATTAATCCTGGGCAGCGGGTACCGATTGTTCACCGTTATTTTGTTAAGCTGCCGATAATTAATGCAATCCGCATGGACCCATCTTTCTTTTTCACAAAGAGCACTGGAGAACCCCAAGGCGAAACACTTGGGCGAATGAAGCCCAACTCAAGCAGCTCCTGCAACCAGGACTTCAACTCCCTCAACTCAGCTGGTGCCATCCGATATGACAGAATGGAGATCGGCTTCACCCTAGGCTGCAAATCAATGCAGAACTCGATCCCTCCAACTAGAGACAACCCTGACAACTCCTCCGAAAACACATTAGAGAACCCGCACACCACGGGCGTCCCCTCGATGTCCTTAGCCACACCTCCGTCTTCCTCTGCCACAGACACAAAGGCCAAGAAGGATTGGCAACCACCCAGAAGTAGCTTCTGAGCCATAAGAGCTGAAATCGCCATCAACGGATCTCCCCTTCCCTTACCCTGCAAGGTAAACTAGGGCAATCCGGGCTTACTGAAGGTCACAGTCTTAGACTTGCAATCCAATGAGGCAAAATGGTTCGCCAACCAGTCTATGCCCAAAATTACATCAAGCTCCAGCATCGACAGGAGTGTCAATTCAGCTATCAACACATGCGCACAAATGATAATCTCGCAGCCCCGAAAGTCTATCTCTGCCATCACAAAAACGCCCATAGGTGTAGACATTACAAGGGGTAAATCAAGCACAGAAGGTACCCCTGACAACTTAGCAGCAAACAAAGAAGACATAAAAGAGTGTGTAGCACTCGGATCAAACAAGACATATGCAATGGCAGACCCAAACAATATTACCTAACACCACTATCCTGGACGCCTCAGCGCCCTCTTGGTTCATAGCAAACACCCATGCAGCGGGCTTCTCTGAACCACTAACTCGCTGGCCTCCTCCCCGAGTCTGACCCCTCTGAGCTACGGAACCCACTGACATCAGTGCCTTTCCTCTGGTCTGATCAGGCTGCTGACTGCCCTTGCTAGGACAATCCTTTTTGTAATGCCCAGTCTACACACTGCTAAAACATACCTCCGAACGTCCCCAACAAGCCCCCCAGTGCCTCCTGTGACATCGGTTACACTGCTGCGGCCCAGATCTCCGCTGTAAACCTCAAGATGATGCCCTTGGTCCTGAACCCTTGTGGCCATTGGAACTATTATGACCTCCGCCCTGCGGTGGATCTACTATCCTGAATAAGTCCCCTCTGAATGAGCTGGCCAACCCCCCGAAGACTGGGGCCAAAATTTTTTCTTCTAGGGACCATCATGCCTATCTGCCGGTACCAGCGCCTCCTATCGGAGTGCCTCATCTACAAATCGAGCAAAAAGTGTCCTCGGTGTAATGGATCAGTCTGGCAATCTGTAGCCTCAACCCCTCAACAAACCTCTTGACGCTGGCGGTCTTTGTGGCTATCAAGGTGGGATGGTACTTCGAGAGCCGAGTGAACTCCATCTCATAATCTGTTACCGATGTACTGCCCATTTGATGCAGTAGCTTGAACTCTTTCGCCCACCTGTCCCAGACGCTCATCGGCAGGTACTTCTCCACCATAGCAGCTCTAAACTCCTCCTAGGTAGGGGGTGGTGCATCTGCTGCTTTGCGGTCCCTCCAAGTGTGAAGCCAATCCTTGGCTGGACCTCTCAGCTATAGCCCGATTAGTCGAGTGGTTGTCTTAGAAGAATAGCCGAGCTCCCTGCACAGCTCATAGCAATCTCCCAGGAAATTAGAGACCTCCACCTGCTGATCTGTCGTTGTATACTCCGGTGGCCTGGATGCTACAAAATCTGCATATGAAGGTGCTCTGGGGGCTCTGACCACCGGTGCTACTGGCTGGACCACCTCTGGTGCTACTGGTGTTGTCAGTACTGGTTGTGGCTGCTGCCTCAGCTCCTGCTCCATACAGAGCGCCTCAGTCAGCTCAGCCACTCGAGCCTGCAATTGAACAACCATGGGATCCTATCCCACATCCTCTCGGGCATGCGTTGCTGTCCCACGACCCTGGCCCCGACCTCGGCCTTAGCGTTCAGTAGAGTTGCTGTTACTACTGCTCCTCGCAGCATCGAAAGCCTCCATCGATCTAGAATCATCAGAAAGAAAATATCAAAATTTAAACAATTTAATTCACCCTAAGTCGTTAAGTAAATAAATCACAAGTCGCCCTGAGGTGCAGACTTAGCCCATTTATCTCATAACATATCCCTAACGTATACTGACACGCTAGCAATATCCTATACGGTGATAACTCTAGGTTGTAGTCAGACTGAATCACATGCTCTAATACCACATTGTCACGCCCCAACTTAAGGTTACGTGACTGGCCAGGGTATACGCGCCTATACCTCGCAGCCTAACTCATGCACATGCCAACTTACGAGAATAAACAATAGCGGAAAGAAATCAACAAGTTTTTATCTCAACTAGAAATCAAAACTGAGTTCATCATAAACAAGATTTAGCAAACAAATAAAATGCGGAAATATTACATCAAGTCCAACAGACCAAATACAATAAAATCTGAATAAAATGACATAATGTTCCCTCAAGGGCTACAACTCCAAAAACCGACAAAAGTGCATGACACACTACCAAACGACTCGACTACGACCCCTAACTAGGACTGCTATGAGATCATGTAGCTCCTCTGCCCTCCAACTGCGCCAAGTGCTCCAGCCCACCTCACCGGTTAGGCTCTGCAAAATAAAACAACGACAACGGGTGAGTTCAAAGAACTCAGTGGGCGGTTCTACCAACCCTCACAAAAACAAACATCACAGAAAAGATGCATAAGGTAAAACTCCTGACTCAAGTAGGAAAAGGTCACAAGGGAGTGACCAGCTATCAGGCCATCCAGCCACCACATGCCCGAAGGCAGCCTTCACCCCGAACAGCAAAGATCAACAAGCCTACCCTACCATGCCCTAAGGCAACAATACATACTAGGATAATCGAGAAGGCCCTCCGAACTTATCCTAGTATAAAGAAACTCGGGAGCAATCGGGAAGGCCCTCCGAACTTGCTCCACGAGACGCGTAGGGACAATCAGGATTCGCCCATCCGGACTTGCCCCTTGAAGATATCACAAGAGTAATCGGGTAGACCCTCCGAACTTACTCCTCTAAGATATCTCAGGAATAATCAGGTAGGCCCTCCGAACTTATTCCTTAAAAGCCACCTCGGGGATAATCGGGTAGGCCATCCGAACTTATCCCACGAGTCCAAACCAGAACAATCGAGAAAGGCCCTTCGAACTTGTTCTGTAGGTTGGGAATTAGCCATCCATCCTCCCGGGCCTAGCCCGTAATCCGGCTCCTCGACGAGTCTCTCCGCCATTCATAAAGATATGACACACCATGACCTAAGTCAAATCTTTCCTACGGTGTCTTAGGGGTGTTCCTATTGGGAAATGTCTCAACACTCCAATACGCGACCCCAACTACTAGACCCATAATGTTATAAACCCGTGTGATTTTATTTCTTGCATAAATTTCTCATGTTGGTTCATAACAGATTATGCTGACTCTTTTACCCAATTTTAGTTATGCAATTAAAATTTAGTTCACCACAATTAGGGTTTTGTTTTAGCTTACTGTTCTGCCCGAAACTGATGTATTTAAACCGAATCTGATCTCCAGAGTGTGTCATATGTTTCCAAAATATATTTTCTGGTTGAAATGATAGGTCACACGATTATGTTCAGAGAAATACAAACACCACAGCAAGCATTACAAAAATAGCACAGATTCATCATTTCAGTATGAAATTCCAGCAATATTGAATTTTTAGCATATCGTGAAAAATAAATCCGAAAATTCACAGAAATTACATCCTTAATTTACCAAAATATCAGAATCATAATTTTTGGATAAATCTCATATAAACCATAGTTTTAAATAAGATTATCAAGCACAACCATCATCTTTAATCAAAAACCATCCTTAAGATCACGCATTTAAATCAAGAACCCATCTTGCAAGAACCCTCATGGCATCAACATCAAGATCTTAATTTTCACAAAACATAATTTTCTCCAAAAATCATAGATTAAATATTAATCATGCTTGAACATATAAGTACTCATTTTAACCACCAATTCAAAACATAAACTATAAAATAACCACAAACTCTCATTTGGATATTTCATCGAACACCTTGTGGGCACCCTTACTCCACCCTTGGCCGAGCACCCCTAGGGTTACCCTGGGTTGCCGAGCCCCATAGGGGAGGGTTTAGGGCCTCCTCAAACACGGCACACAATAGAACGTTGAGAATTCGAGAAATCATCGGAAAACAAATCAAGATTTCCATAGCCTTCAAAATTGGCTTCAAGAACTCGAAGAAACCCGAGGAGGAGGGGTAAAACCACTCACCTAAATAGAAAGGATGAATAAAGGAGAAATCCAAGATGATGACCCTTGAATCCGGCTTCAAAAGATGGCGGCTTGACTCAATGGAGGGGACAAGAGGGGCGGCGGTTCACCTCAAACCGCCGGCTTGAAGAGAGGGAAAGGGGATAGGAAAGGGGCTGGCTTGGCTCCTCTCGGCTCGGCTCTGAAAGAAAGGAAGAAGGAGAAAGGGAAGAAGCATTGGGAGGCTCGGCTCTAGAGTGCGGCGGCGGCTCCAAGGGGAAGAGGAGAGGGGCTGGCGGCCGGCTCCTCTTCTCAAAAGTCTTGTGTGGCTCCAATAGGGAGCCACAAGCCAAGGGGAGGGCTTTTTTTACTCCCTCCACAACCCTAATTCCTCCAAACTCTTTATCCAACCCGCATCCACCTCAAGCCGAACCCGAACCTGCTAATTTAATTAACTCAAATAATTCTATTCTCCACATAACCATTTGCACACCCACATGCGACATAATTCACAACAAAAATTAAATAAATTAATCTAAACAAGCAAAAATTACATAACTCATAATTTTACTTACTCGAGCTCGCAAGCTGGCACCAGACCATGAGTCGACTCGGTTTGACCTCGAACTAGTCCGCTAGGCTGGCAAACACAACCACAAAGGAAAAGAATATAATTAAATATCTAGGATATTACAGTGTCGTGCTATCGTGTCGTTCCCATTTCTGCTACCCCTAGTCCCTGCCACCACCAGCTGCACTACTACATCCCAATACCTCTCTGATCACGCTCAGGTGCTGAAAAAGATAATATAATAGAGGGTCCAACTAGGAGTTAGTGAGAAAATCAGTCCTCAAGTCACCATATCCATCATTAATAAATCCAGCATATGAATAAGCATATAATGGTAAAAGCATAACTGATAAACAATTATCAACATGCAGATCTATTGTCCTATACATCATATAACAACCAGCAGTAGATATGTTGTCCAAGCATAAAATACATGTCCAAATGCATCAACACAAATGCCAACCCGGACCCGTCAGTCCTACATAGCCACATATGGTAGGTAGTCGGTGTGACCTCCGAACTACCACCTAGCCCAGAATCGTCTCTTTGGGGCATGCCCTCCCCCTCACCGGAACGGGCTCTTCCGAACCGTCTCTTTGGGGCATACGTTCCCCTCATCGGTTGGGACTCTGTACCGTCTCTTTGGGGTATGCTCTACCCTCACTGATCGGAACTTCCAGAATAGCGCCAACACCGTCTCTTTGGGGCATACCCTCCCCTCACCAGTGAAGCTTCCGGGATGAAGCACAACACACACGCACATTCATAGCATACTAAGGAGATTAATAACATCCGCATAACAAGTATATCAGAAATATGTTATGGTTATACCTCGGCTCCTCCATGTCCTCATGCTATACATCACATCTTACATGTCTATATAATGTTCATGCCACATAATTATTATACATAACACATGCAGGCTAAGAATATACATATCATCATATCCGAGCATCACATAAAATATATCATAAGGAATTAAGCATATCTCAACCCGCATACCATCACAAGCGCATGACATAGGCATGAATCAATATAATAGAACATGTAAACAATAACAATATTAGGCAAAAGAAGGATAATTATACAAGGTATTAAAATATAGCGCCCATACACGATAGAAGAGTAAGCCCCTTGTGACCCCTAACCGGACCTCCTAGGACCGGCCTATCCCTTACCCGAGTGGTTTAAAAGCAAGGGGGGTTTGGCACCTACAAGTCCTCCATGGGGTCATCTCAACACAATGTTCATCCTAAGGTCCCTATGTCTCTAAGTGTACCTAGGTTCCTTAATTTTACTAAGTTTAGGTCTCTACACTTGTGTGCATACTCTAAAGACATATGAGAACCTCCTTAATGTGTAGTCCCTATGTTTAAACATGTCTCAATAACATCTACACAATTTATTGGAGGCCGGCCAACCCTTAGGGTTCTTAGGGAATCTCCTAGGAGGGGGCGGCACACTCTAAACCTCCCTTCTCAATATCAAGACACCCTTAACCTCCAAGCCCTTTCTTCTATCAAGAAACAAAGACTAGTATCAAGATCAAAAGCTATCATCAAGAACCAAGATGTCCTATCAAGAATCCAAGGAATAGGGGGCGGTATCTCCTCAAAAATTCGCCATGAAGCATGCGGCCAAGATCCTAAAATCGGAACCAAAAATCCACGACAATAACGTAAACACCCATTAATCTATTCGCCATTAATCTATCATAGGGGCGGCAGCAAGATGAGTGAAATGGGGGAAAGAGGGCATTTTCCACTCACCGGAGAAGAAAATTAAAAAGGAAGATGATCCTCCACGCTCCCACAAGTCCGGGTGCGCTGCCCAGTTTCGAATCCTCCCACGCCTTCACATTCCCTCTTATGTAACCCAAGATCTAGCCGTCCAAATCCGATCTCCACCGTTCACATCGAGGAATAAGGCATCTCGAACATTCTCCCCAACTTTTAGCCTAATCAGCCCCAGGATAGTGTCCCGATTGCCCGAATCGGTGGAACTCGACGTAGTAGAATCCTGAAGAAGAAAACCAAAAATAGAGCTTCAGTAATTCCATCACAGAGACAGATCCGGCCGTCAAAAAGCAATCTCCACCGATCAATATGTAAATCAAGAAGTCTACAACTTACTATATAAATTTCATTACAATCCAACCACGGACACTCCATCGATCGCGAGGTTTGTTGCTGTCCGCCGCTGTGAGGAGCAGTTTGCCGAGATTTTCCCTCCTCCATCTTCATGCGTGCGTCTCTTCCTATGGGCACTAAGGGGGTGTGCGGCGGCTGTTATGAGCTGCACACCCCTGAGGGATGAGGTATAAATACTGAAATCCATAATCGCTAAATGACTAAAACACCCCTTAACTTAAGTCAAGTGTAAAACAAACCATAACCTGACCAATATAAGTCCGATTTGAGTTCCGTTTGTACCTTCGGCCTCGTCTCGAACCCAACTATTCGTCTAAGGACTAATCAACTTAGATAAATTAATTACTCGTATTGGCGGAACTCAACGCAGTAGAATCTTCGAGAAGAAAACAAAAAATATGGCTTCGGTAATTTGATGACAGCGATAGATCCGGCCGTCAAAAACAAATCTCCATCGATCAAAATGTAAATCAAGAAGTCTTCAACTTACTATCCAACATGCATTCCGATCCAACCACGGACGCTATGCCGATCGCGAGGTTTGCTGCCATCCGGAGAAGGAAGGAGAAGTCTATGTCCGGAGAAGGCCAGGCTTCGAGAAGATCACAGAATCTGGACCAGACTTCAGTGGCTAGCTCCCCATGCAGAAATAAATGGTCATCTGTCTCCTCCTTACGATTCCTGCAACAATAGCAAGCCGAGCAAATATGTATACCAGATTTTTGAACATTGTCATCTCAATGTCCCCAGAAGCAAGGAGTATGCCTGCGTGTTCCGACGAGAACACCGAAAAAACCAAATTCAGCTCTACGTAAGATAGCCAAAGTACGGTTGAGCAATCGACAACATATATTTGCTCACATTCCAGGCGAAGGTCATAATTCGCAGGAACATCCTATAGTTGCGAGGAGCAATCTGCCGAGATTTTCCCTCCTCTATCTCCATGCGTGCACCTCTTCCTATGGGTGCCCAAGGGGGTGTGCGACGGCTGCTATGAGCCGCGTCCCCTTAAGGGGTGAGGTATAAATACTAAAATTCCCAATCGTCAAATGACTAAAATACCCCTTAACTTAAGTCAAGTCTAAAATAAACCATAACCCGACCAATACAAGTCCGATTTGAGTTCCGTTTGAACCTCCGAACTCGTCTCAAACACAACTACACATCTAAGGACTAATCAACTTAGATAAATTAATTACCTTGCGCGCAAAGGCCAAACTTCAATTCACTCTCCGGCGTTTCATCCGGCTATCCTGAAGCGCGACCAAATTATCCCGCTGGAATAATTAAATAAACATTTTTTTAAAAAAAAATCGGGTATTACAATCTACACCCCTTAAAGAAAATTTATTCTCGAATTTTGAGGTAAATAAAGACTATGAGAACATCAAACAATTATAGACATTTGTCTTGCAAATCTCGCTCTACCTCTAAGGTGACCTCCTAACCCCAGTGGTGCTCACACCGTACCTAGACCAAGGGTACCTCCTTGGACCTAAGCTTCCGAACCTACCTATCCAGAATCTCGACGGTTCTCTCCTCTAATGAGGCCGCGGTGTCCACCTTGATGACTATAGGCTCAAGAATGTGTGACTCATCTTTGACATACCACTTAAGCATCGACACATGAACACAGGATGTACTTTCTCCAGACTCTGTGACTGGGCCAACTCATAAGTCATGGCTCCTCTATGCCACAAATGGGGAAAGACCCAATTAACCTGGGGCTCAACTTCCCTTTCTCACCAAATCTTAGTACACCCTACATAGGAGATATTTTCAAGAAAACCATGTCCCCCTCAGAAAACTCGACATGACGGGTCTTCCCATTATCATGCACCTATTGACGACTCTAAGTCACCAAGAGCCGCTCCTTAATCATCTTTACCTTATCCACTACATCGTGCTCTAAGTCTGGTCCAATCACCTAAGCCTCAGTAGCCTCAAACCAGCCACCGGGGATCTACATCTACGCTCATACAGGGCTACAAATGGTGTCATCCCAATGCCACTATAGTAGCTGTTATTATAGGCAAACTCTACCAAAGGCAAGTATTTCTCCCAACCATCCTCTAAGTTCAGGACACAAACTCTCAACATATCCTCTAGAGTCTATATGGTCCTCTCCGACTACCTATCGGTCTGTAGAAGAAAAGCGGTACTGAACCTCACCTGAGTGCCCATGGCCTCCTGAAAGGACTTGCCAAAATTTGGCTGTAACTGGGTACCTCGATCTAATATGATCGTCACCGGGACCCCATGGAAGGCAACAATACAATCCGAAAATAATCGGGCATACTAATCAGCGGTGAAAATCATCTTCACCGGAATAAAATGCGTCGACTTAGGGAGTTAGTCCACTACAGCCCATATGGAGTCGTTACCATTCCTTGACCTAAACAGACCAATCACTAAAATCCATGGAGATCTTTTCCCATTTCTACCCTGGTACCTCCAAACTCTGTAGCAACCCTTACAGGTCTCAGAAGCTCAACCCTAACTTGCCGGCATACGAAGCACTTAGATACAAAATCTGCTACATCTCTCTTCATCCCTATCTACCAATAATATTGTCTCAGGTCATGGTACATTTTCATGGCTCTTGAACACATTGTATAAGTGGAACCATGAGCCATCTCAAGTACCTACCTGCAAACCTCTGTCATAACCGGCCAGCACCACCATCCTGACTCTAAACCTCAAAACACCCTCGGAGTCAACCCTAACTCAGCCACCGGCATTGCCTCTCTCGGCTAAATCTCTGGTTGGAGCACAGAAAGCATCCTTCCCTTGGGCCGAACAGAGTATGTTAATCAAAGTAGACTGAACGCGAGGATGCGCTACCAAGTCTCCCAAGTCGAACGCAGACAATACCGCTCCGTCGCCCAACCATCCAGCGAGTTCCCTCGCCAATAACCTCCTATCCACAACCAGATGTGCCAAAGCCATTACCAGTTATTAGGAATAGGACATAAACCTATGAGTGTAGCATTCCACCAACACTAAGTGAGCAAGTTTAGGCCATAGCTCGACATATAACATGAGCTTCCACCTAAAGCAACTCGGCGCCCTTGGTCACACCTCAGCCTTCTCCCAACACTACCTATCACATTATTCTTTAGAACAACAAACGAAGATTTTATCAAGGTCTATGGTCACACACCCTAAAGACGTCAAAGGAACTATAAGGACATCACAATAACCAATTATTCTGGACTCACCTCACCCTCGAACTTGGGATTGCCCTAAGGGGTAGACAAATCCCTAAAGTTCTAGGCTACGCTATCCTACCTTGTGGTAACCAAACGCCATCACAAAGATGGTTTACATAATTAATTCCAGCATCTTAACTTGTTTTCTTGGCGGTGCTAAGCCCATTCTTAGTCCGACTTCACAACTATAACATACCTAGGTTCTACCATATCATAGACATAATAAAATCAAATTCATAGGTAGGGCTATTCAGATAGTTGGGGTATTAGGCCGAACTCCTCGGGTGCGTTCATAAACGCCCCAACCAGACCCTCTCTAGGACCCTAAACTCCCATCAGGGTACTCTACCATTTAAAATCTGACATTTGTAGCACTCATAAATATGAATTTAACATATATTAAAAGCATATCTACTCGGCCAGATCTGGGCCATGCAATACTTCAATTTACACAAGGAAAATAAATAAATCAAGTCCACACCCGCACATAGCGATTTTAATGACTCGAACCCTTCAACTAGGATGGCCATCTAGTTTTTGGCGCTCCAACCGGTTGGGAATATCTCATTCAATCCAAATCCACTCGGGTCTAACATTAGTGTGGCTTACTGATGAAATCTCAAGATCCATCAACCACTTGCTGAGTCGGGCAATAGCCGTACCGGCTAGAGACGCTTCTTCGCCCAGCCATCTCAAACATGATACACAATGCACACATATATTCCACAGTAATAATACATTGTTACGGGCTTGCACCCATACCCAGTCTTGCCTCGGGCTCCGTCACTTTATTTCTCAATTTTTCGTTTCTCATGTGGGTGTATGATATTCTCTACTGCTAAGAATCATCCACATCATGGGCATAAAGTTTTTCCCTTTGCTAACTATCATTAACATCTCTAGTATTTCCAAATTCATAAATACCTCCTCGTGGGAGAAATATAATATCTACATTGTAACACATTGCCGTCATTCACATGTACCATGTCTTACATTCAATCATGCTCGTAGCGGTAAACATAGTTTCAAATATTTATCTACAGCATGAACATGATAAATACTACATCTAATAATTTATTTCGGCTTTCAAAAGATAAATACATCATTAAATAATTAATTATAACAATTAGTAATTAATTACAACCTATGTATAACAATTTCAGCATTTATCACTTTAATCTCAGCATATACAATATTTAATTTCAGCATATAAACGCTAAATTATAGTAGGTATAATACATGTAGGAAAAACAATTTAACATACATCTAGGCATATACTTAAATCTAATAGCATAATTAAAAATCTAATTAGCACAACATCACAATTTATTTTCTCTAATCCACGATCTAAACGATATAATGTACTTTGCATTTTTCAAGGTCGAGCCTTGGTTCCCTTGCTCGGCCGACCCTATCACCTACAACAACTAGTAGGGTATTCGGCCATAGCCCTTCCCCAACCAAACATAGTTTTGTTTCTACTACCCTTTAAAAAATTTCCTACCTAAATGTCAATCAAAACTAGAGAATTAAACCTTCCTAAATTTAGTTTCCCTCTTCTCTCACTCGGCCGACCCAACTAATTCGGGGAAAAACCTTCAAGTGGCCAACCCTAAGGGTTTTGGGAAAATCAACCACTCATTCGATACTCTTAACAAGTTCCTTTAAGTTCATATGCATAAATAATGGTAAATCAAACATGGACATAAACACTATACGATTGGGGAAAAATCCGGCATGACCTTACCCCTTTCCTCACCAATCGGTAATATAACCATCGTCAACCAGGTAATAAATCATATCAATAAACACACCCAATAGCAAGCATGCAATATGCACACAATTTAATATATAAACAACCAAAATTTTAACCATAAACACGTGCCGCACCTGTTGCACAGGTTCAATCGTCGATCTCGTGACTAGGACATACCATATGCAGACACGTTAGCAAAGCCCCCATACGATACCCAATATCCTATTGTCGTACTCGCTCTAATACCACATTGTCACGCCCCAAACCCGGACATGACCGGCCAAAGTACCACATGTACTCTGAAGTTTGATCCAACCAAAGAATAGATAAAAATACTAGAACTGAGCATTTTACAAAACCAATTCGAACTACGAAAAACATAAATAGAATAATTCTCAAACTCACCAAACACTAGTTTAATATTTTCAAATGTTCAAATCCTTTAAAGAATAAAATCATTTAACAAAATGAATCCCTCACCATAAAATACAGAATAAAGTCTAAACCCAAGTCTACATAAATCAAATAAAAATCTACGACTCGGGTATCCCCCAACCACGACATGTCACGAGATCCCTTGTCCCTGCCGTCACCAGCCGCGCTACTACATCCCAGTACCTCTCTGATCACATTCAGATGTTGAAAATAATAAAATAATAGAGGGTAAGTCCAACTAGGACTTAGTGAACAGATCAGTCCTCAAGCCACCATATGCACCAGATCAGTTCTCAAGACTAGTATCAAGATCAAAAGCTATCATCAAGAACCAATATGTCCTATCAAGAATCCAAGGAATAAGGGGGCGGCGGCTCCTCAAAAATTCGCCATGAAGCATGCGGCCAAACCCTAAAATCTGAACAAAAAATCCACAACGATAACGTAAAAACCCATTAATCTATTGCTCGAATTCACCGTGAGAAAAAACTATACAAAAATTCGAGAAAACCCCTATCGTAGGGTTGGAGGCAAGATGAGTGAGATGGGGGAAAGAGGGCTTTTTCCACTCACTGCAGAAGAAAATTAAAAAGGAAGATGATCCTCCACACTCCCACAAGTCCGGGTGCGCTGCCCAGTTTCGAATCCTCCCACTCCTTCCCCTTCCCTCTTGTGCAACCCAAAATCTAGCTGTCCAAGTCCAATCTCCACCGTCCACATCCAGGAGCAAGGAGTCTTGAACATTCTCCCCAAATTTCAGCCAAATCAGACCTAAATAGTGTCTCGAATCGGCAGACTCGATGTAGCAGAATCCTGGAGAAGAAAACCAAAAATATGGTTCGGTAATTCCATGACAGTGACAGATCCGGCTGTAAAAAACCAATCTCCACCGATCAATATGTAAATCAAGAAGTCTTCAACTTAATGTCCAAATTTGATTACGATCCGGCCACGGACGCTCTGTCGATCGTGAGGTTTTCTGCAGTCCGACGCTGCGAGGAGCAGTCTGCCAAGAATTTCCCTCCTCAATCTCCATGCGTGCGCCTCTTCCTTTGGGCGCCCAAGGAGTTGTGCGGCGGCTGCTATGAGCCGTGCCCCCCTGAGGGATGCGGTATAATACTAAAACCCCCAATCGCCAAATGACTAAAAAGTCCCTTAACTTAAGTCAAGTCTGAAACAAACCATAACCTGACCAATACAAATCCGATATGAGTTCCGTTTGAACCTCCGGACTCGTCTCGAACCCAACTACTCGTCTAAGGACTAAGCAACTTAGATAAATTAATTATCTTACGTGCAAAGGCCAAACTTCAATTCACTCTCTAGCGTTTCATCTGGTTATCCTGATGCACGACCAAATTATCCTGCTGGAATAATTAAATAAATATTTAAAAATAAAATCGGGTATTACAGATTCATTTTGAATACTAAGGACAATCTAGGATATTTTGATTCTAAATCGGATGAAGGTATTTTCCTTGGATATTCTTGTAGTTCTAAGACATATAGAGTTTATAACCGTAGAACTATGATAGTTGAAGAGTCTATGCATGTTACTTTTGATAAACTAATGACTCTTCTAGAAATATTAAGATTGTGAATATAGGAGAAAAACTTGAGGAATTGACCTTCAATGATGAAGAAGATGAAGATGAATCCAATGAGGCACCTCATGATGAAGAACCTTAATCCTTAACCTCCCAACCTCAAGTTGAAGAGCATATTGTAGGAGGGATAATCTAGATGCATATTTTTTCCATTACTTATTGATTAGTCCTCGAATCATGGATTATTCACAATATGAGAGGATACCCATGCAATCACAAACTCACAAAAAAACCTATGATGTTATCCTAGCCAATTGAATTGTTGGTGCGCCACACATTATCATAACCTTGTCTTTAAACTTCTTAGATAATCCTTGTAACTTGTGTTACTTAAGTTGTGTTTAATAGTCAATTAACAAATAAAAATAACCATATATGTATTTGAAATTGATGCATTTGATAAGAAAATATAAATTAATTACTTCATTAATTATTAAACTTTTATTAATTAAAATTATATTAATTAATTAATAATTTAAAGATTATTATTTAAAAATTCTAAACTTATAGAGTGATGGTTTTATTATATAATTATATTTTTATAATAATTTATATATGATTAATTTCATTTCAGCTACTAAAAGTAATTCTATTCTCATATAATTAGCCCTTGATGTGTTAGAAAAGTTTTCACTCAAATTCCATCTTTGGCATCTAAAAATAATATTTTAAAAAATATTTTTGCTCTAAAATTACCTTGGTTTCTAATTTGGCCATCAAGTTTAAGGTGTTTTAACCCAAAGTCACAATTAAAATGGTATGACTTTAAGCTGAATGTTCTTTATTTGGATGGAGTGTACTGTTGAGATTTCTAGTGACAACTTTAAAAGGCCATCAAAATTATTCACGTCTTTCCTCACTTGGGTAACAACCATTTTCTTCACCTCGTAGAGAGCCTATGATTGTTGTTGAGTAGTTAGAGCATTTATTGGGTGCTCCATCTTTCTTTTGCTGTCAACAGAAAGAAGCTGTCATTGTTGAATGCAACTCCATTGGATTTCCCTCCACCTTCCTTCCTCTTCATATATATATATATATGGTAGGTATTGTGAAGTCTAATAATACCCCCTCTCCCCCTCTCTCTCTCTCTCTCTCTCTCTCTCTCTCTCTCTCTCTCTCTCTCTCTCTCTGAAATGGGAACTCAAGCAAGATCACTAGCAGGAAACTATGCAAGGAACTAGTGTAAGGTATGGAAAAGGGCCTGCTTAATTGTACAATTCGCCTTGCATTGCTCTCTATTCTTATGATTTTTAGTGGACATGTATTTGCTACATAATTAATGAGTTCAACAATAGAAAGTTACATAATAACTAAATAAATATGTTTTAGCTTTTTATATTGTTTTTTAAATTATTCTACTTTATATGTAGTTATTTTCTTCGAGAGATTCTGTGGAAGTTCCCTCTAGAAAACAAAATAATTTGAGGAATAATTTTTAAATCATTGCATACTAAAACAAATTCATAACCTTTACCTATCATTTCAAAGTTTCTATTCATAACTACAACTATTAGATACTAATGAAACAAATTATGAACCAAAAGAAATTGGGATTAATTATGATATATAACCTTTAAATATTGAGGGTTATTTTTTAGAAATATATTGAGTGTAACCTTTAAATATTGAGTGTATTTTTTTTAAAAAAATAAAGGGCCATAAATATCCGTGACGAATTTACTCTTTTAAGAAAAAAATTGATTGTTGAGTTTAATCAAATATTGGAATAAGCAATTCAAATATCAAATATTCTTGAATTTTTATGTATTAAACTGTTTCTTCCACACATAATTACAAATATCAAAGTATTCTTGAATTTTTATGTATTAAATTGTTTCTTCCACACCTAAATACTATATTAATTAAGATTTAAAAAACAAACTACTTTCACCTCGGTTAGAATTGCAAAAAGATTTTCTAAAACTACAAATCTCACACTATGCATTTTCCTAATCGATTTAATTTTTCTTATCATTTTAAGAGTTAAATGGACCTATATCTAAACCTTGATCTTTTAATGATAAATTAGTGGTTACTACTATTGTTTCATTAAAAAAAGTAATTAGCACTATTTTTTTGTTAACTTATTGTTTATAGAGCGAGAAAAAGAAATCAGTCGATGATTGGCTTCCCATCACATCATCGAGGAATGCTAAGTGGTAGTACTATGCTTTCCATAATGTCACCGCCATGGTTGGTGCTAGTGTGCTCACTTTGCCCTACGCCATGTTTGGACTCGGATGGTACACAGATTCATTGCAAAATCTATATTATTCTTTTTCCAAGTTTGATGACATGAAACATTCATTATTGCTTCCGATTCAATAGGGGCCCCGACATTGTCATGCTCATCCTTTCATGGATCATCACCCTATAAACCCTTTGGCAAATGGTGGAGATGCACGAGATGGTCCCCGAAAAGCGGTTCGATCGCTACCATGATCTAGGTTAGAATGCCTTCGACGAGAGGCTAGGCCTTTGGATCGTTGTCCCGCAGCAACTCATCGTTGAAGTTCCACATCGTCTACATGGTCACCGTGCAAATCCATGCAGAAGTTCCACGACACTGTATGCTCCGACTGCAAGAAAATCGAGTTCACTTACTTCATTGTGATCTTCGCATCCGTCCACTTCGTTCTCTCCAACTCCCCAACTTCAACTCCATCTATGGCATCTCCTTCGCTGCTGCAATCATGTCTCTAAGGTACATAACTTTCAAATAGCAAAAAACATCTGATTTGAACAACACAATAGTGTTAATACAATTCAAATGAAATCTTTTGTAGTTATTCAACCATTGCTTCGGGGGCTTCCTTGGATAAGGGTAAGGTAGAGAATGTAGAGTATGGATATAAAGGTTCGAGCCAAGCAGAGAGTATGTTTAACTTCTTGAGTGCATTGGGAGATGTTGCATTTGTATACGCCGGGCACAATGTGGTGTTGGAAATCCAAGCCACCATTCCCTCAACACCGAAAAAGCCTTCTAAAAAGCCCATGTGGAAAGGTGTCATCATTGCCTACATCATTGTAGCTTTATGCTACTTCCCCGTTGCTATTGTTGGGTATTGGGTGTTCGGCAACAATGTCGATGACAACATCTTCATCACCCTCAATAGGCCTAAATGGCTCATTGCCATGGCTAACATGATGGTTGTCGTCCACGTTAATTGGTAGCTACCAGGTAATTATTAATATTAGCTTGATTATTGAAGACACTACAAACATAATATTAAATTCTTGATTTCAACATCTTACAATGATGGATGTAGATTTATGCCATGCCCGTCTTCGATATGATTGAAACAATGCTTGTGAAAAAACTTCACTTCACTCCAGGACTAACTCTTCGCCTTATAGCGCGCTCAGTTTATGTTGGTAAGCATTCATTTTCCTTCAGCTAAACCATGCTTCTTTCATCTATATTCTTGATGAACTTACCAATTCCTACCTCATTTTGCAGAATTTACCATGTTAGTTGGCATGATTTTCCCTTTCTTCGGTGTATTACTTGGCTTCTTTGGTGGTTTTGCATTAGCCCCAACTACTTTCTTCGTAAGCTCTCATTACAAAACATGAAACAATGAGTGTAAACTATTTTAGATAAGATAGTTAATGGATCAAAAAAATAAATCACACAAATTAGAGTACAATTATGAGTGATCTTTTATCCTTTTCAGCTTCCTTGCATTATGTGACTTGTAATTTACAACCCTAGAAGATTTAGCTTGTCTTGGATCACTAACTGGGCAAGAAGTTAAATAATTCTACAACATTATTTTCATTGCTTCTACATTGTAGAAATCACATCTCGCCATTTTTATCTTTTTTTTGTTAGATTTGCATTATACTAGGAGTTCTATTGATGGTTCTATCACCAATTGGTGGACTACGACATATCATCATAATGGCGAAGACTTATGAGTTTTACTCATAAGTTGATATAGGTTCATAAACTGATCAATTTGATGTTATATATCGAAGTCCAAATCACACAACATCAAATTAGTGATACGAGTTGTTCGAAATGAAATAAATTATGTAATGTGACATGTATATGATAATTGTGGTGAATTAATTATTGATTGAGGAAAAAGAGGTGGCAAATTACTTCTAGTATTATTGTGTAGTTGGTGTTTTGACTTCTTCTCACAAAGCAATATTGCCTTAATGGTTTCATATGTACATTGGTAAATTTTATTGCATCCTCTTCACCTGCAAGATCTTCGACTCTATGTATTATGTGAACAAAAGTAAGCGTCTGGTTTAACAATATTTTTTTTTCTTATGATTTGTGGATGTGATTCTTTGAGTAAGACTAAGAGAATAATAAGATAAGCTCAGTGCACCTTACTTAAATTTGTTTGTCAAATATCTTTTAAGCCATATTAGCTTGAGATTGTAAAAAAGGAGTCATATATAATCATTCATTTTATCAACTACATGATCGAAGGGAGTTGTAGAACTCCATATAATTTGCTTAACTTTCTACTGTGCATACAACAAAGACAAGCTAAAAGTAGCTATGTTTTGGGTGCTCTAGTTCCTAAATGAAAACAAAGGTTGTTGGCCCAAGGGTTCAACCTAGGCCTCATTCTGTATTTTGATGATAATAGACACGAAACTAACTCATTTGCCAAGTTTTGAGTTCAGGTTGACAGAACGAAACGCCTACGAAGTTCGTTAAGAAAATCGCGTAAAATTGACTCGAGACAGCTCCGGAGGCAATTGAGCCGAAACTTAGGTCTAGGCTTAGAAATGAATGTAATATGTCCCTAGGACCTAAATAAATCTATCTCAATCAATTCCTCAGCCAAAATCTAAAATGAGACCCGAAAGAAAAAAATAGAAAAAAAATATAATAAGGATTCTGATCAGGTTATTGGCCAAATCTCGATCGACAGAGGATCGCTTGAGGATCAACCGACCGAGGGTCGCTTCAGGATCGATCAAAAAGAGTTTGGAAATTTCTAAAGAGTTTTCAGCCGACACTCGGCCGAATCTCGACCGACCAAGAATCGACCGACGGTCGACTGAAAAGCCCAATGGATCTTTTTAGATCCGTTGAACAGCTAGTTTAACCCCCATACCTCCATTGCATATAAATATAAGCATGATTTCAGCCTCCTAATTTCTCTCACTATTCATTGAGTTAATTTACAAGAGTTTAAGCTTCAAAGAGTTGATTTCAAGCCCTAATTCTTAATCCCACTCTCTCAAGTGGTGGTCTTCATTCTTCAACCCTCTCAAGCCAAAGCACTTCATCTTCTTGAGGCGTTGGAAGTCTAGAAGGTTGTTGAAAGGAGCCATTGCAAGTTTGATTTCATTTTTTTGCTCCTTTACTCATTTCTATTGTTGTTTGATTGAATACTCAAGCGTAGCTTGTAAGGTGTGCTTGAAAAACCTTGTTAGATTGTAGATTGTTATTTTTTGTTTTAGAATAGGTATTGAGGCTTCCTCTAGGGTTGAGGGATAAGACCTCATTGTATTCTTTAGAAAAACAAGTAACCTAAGAAGTGTTAAGGTTAGAAATTCTTGGTGAGGAGCCAAGGTAGTGGAGTAGATGGGATTGGCTGAACCACTATACATTGAATTGTTAGCTTTGCTCTCTTGTTGTTTGATATTCACTTGTGCTCAATTCGATAAGTGCTTGCATCTTTTGTTACTTCAAGTCAAGAAAATTGTCATTGCCTTATTGTTTGCTTAAAACTGAAAAGAGTTAAATTGAACTTGAAATTAGCATACACTTTATTCAACCCCGGCCCTCTTCTAGTTTGGACATTTGATTCACATTTGGTATTAGAGCTTGGTTGTAGGATTAGATTTCACCATCTACCCTACCATCAAAATGAGTACCAAGTCAACATTAGCTCAAAGGACCTCTACCCATGCCCCTCCACTCTTTGACGACAATAACTATGCCTATTGAAAGATTGGAATGAATATCTTCCTTCAATCTCAAGGATTGGATGTGTGGAGGATGATACAAGTAGAGTATAACCAACCCACCAAGAATATGGATGAGTGGAACCAATATGAGCTGAAGCTCTTTAATATAATTCCAAGGACATGAATGTTTTGCATTGTGGTCTTTCATTTAATGCGTTTAATAGGATCTCAACTTTTAAGTTGACCTTTGAAATTTGGAATGTCCTAAAGAATGCTCATGAAGGTACCTCACAAGTTAAGGAGTGCAAGATTAATTTACTCATACATGACTATAAAATGTTTAGAATGCAATTGCATGAAACAATTGGTGAAATGAATGAAAGCTTTCAAAGTATCACTAATGGTTTATGTAATCTTGGCAAAGACATTAGAGAAGAGGAGAAGGTAACGAAGCTCCTCCAATCTCTTCCCAAGGCTTGGGAACCAAAGGTGATTGCTATCATAGAATCCAAGGATTTGGCAATCATGAAGATCACCGAACTCATTGGATCTCTCATGACCCATGAGATTCACATGAGGGCACACAAGGAGGAAGATGCCCCCAAAGGCAAGAGTATTGCCTTAAAAGCATCATACCGGAAGAAGAAATCTCATCTTCAGAAGAGGAACTTGATGACCATGAAGAAATGGCGATGATGGCAAGGAGATTCATGAGGTTCATGAAAGGTGGCATGAAGAGAAGAAAGGAAGGCTACACATGGCACAATTGCAATAAACTCGGACACTTGAGAAAGGATTGTCCCCAACTCAATGACCTCAACCTCCTCTCTGTACAAGAAGGACAAGACCAAAAAGAAGAAGAAGGCATTGATGGCTTCACGAGATGAAAGTAAGTCCTCATCAAGTGAAGAGGACACCAAGAATGAGAAGGCAAATATTTGCCTCATGGCAAATGATAATGAGGTAACTGTACTTTTGGTGAATTTTCATTTACACAACAAGAATTAGAATTAGAATTTGAGAAAATGCATGATGAATTTAATGCTATTAGGAAAAGGTTTAAGGAACTTAAAAGAGACAACCAATCTTTAGAAGAAAAAAATGGAGCTTATTACTTTCATGCAATGCCTTAAAATGGAAGTAGAAAATCTTAAGGATGAAAAACTCACCTTAGAAAAGACAAATAATGATTTAGGAAAATGCTAATGAAAAATTAGAAAATGAATATAAATTCTTGAGCACACAAGTATAGCACTTGAATTATAACATGCTTAGTTTAAAAAAGGAACTATATATGCATGTTAAATGGAAAAATGACAGCTTTACAAAATTCCATGCCTAAGATTGATCATGCTAGAAATACTAGAAGAACTTCACATTCTCATGATCATGCACATTTCCATGCCCATTCCCATAGCTCTACAAAAATTAATGGCTATTGCTTTTGTTGTGAGATTTATGGTCACATGGTTAGGGATTGTGCACTTAAGAGGAACTCTCATGCTAGATTTACTTGGGTTCCTAAGATGACTAACATTAAAGGACCCAAGAAGATTTGGGTACCTAAAGTTATCCCTTCTCCCCTTGTAGGTGGAGAGTCATTCTCAAGCAAGTAGAAGTACTTGGATCATGGATAGCGGTTGCTCAAAGCACATGACCGATGACATCAACTTGTTTACAACCCTATCAAGCAAGGATGGTGGATATGTAACATTTGGAGACAATGCCAAGGGTAAAATTATTGGCATTGGAGACATAGGTATATTACCTTACCCATGCATTAAAAATATTCTATTGGTTGATGGGTTAAAGCACAATTTACTTAGCATTTCTCAATTTTGTGATAATGGGTATGTTGTCATTTTTGAGTCATTCAAATGCATAATTAGAAATGGATCCTCAAATGACATAGTATTGCCTAATCCACATGTTAGATGCTTAGTAGTAATGGAAAATGACTTTTGGTTATAGCACCGAAGGCTAGGACATACTAGCATGAGCCTTATCTAAGAGATAATTAAAAAGAATTTAGTTAAAGGAATACCCAAGATAAAATTTGAAAAAGATAGACTTTGTGGTGCATGCCAACATGGTAAACAAGTCAAGTCATCTTTTCATAGTATAAATCAAGTTACTACCTCTAGAATTCTTGAACTTGTGCAATGGATTTTTTTTGTCCTTTTGATGTTGCTAATTTAGGTGGTAAAGTCTATTGTTATTTTTGGTTGATGACTATTCTAGGTTTACATGGGTTTTCTTTTTAGCTAAAAAGAATAAAACTTTAAATTTCTTAAAAAAATTGCTAGGAGAGTTGTGAATGAAAAAGAGATTTCAATTTCGAAAATTAGAAATGATTATAGAGGTGTTCCTGCCTGAGAGTAGGGACCTTCTGGTCTGCTTTGGTCTCTCCTTTGTTTGGTTCAACGCTGGTGGAGGGGGGGGGACCTGCAAAAGACATTCCAATGTCTAAGTTAGGGGGACTCCAAGGTGGAGGTTTATGAAATTGGAACTTAGGATTACCTAGGTGTCACGCCCTAAAAACTAGGGTCACGTGATCGGCCAGAGTACACGTCCGTATCCCAAAGCCTACCAGACATGACAATAAAGGCAGAAATAGATACACAACCATGCAAGTGCAAAGGTAGGTAATATCATAAGGAAATGAAATGAACAAGTCCTCAACACTATAATGAATATCCAAATACACCATGTCTGAATACATCAAGTGAATAACTGACCTAGACTCTACTACGACTTCGTGTCACAAGATTCACACCCTGAGCTCACCACCCCAGCTGTGCCTCATGTGCCACAGTACCCCTACTGCTCTAGAGCTGTAAAAAAAGTAGTAAATAAAGCGAGGGTGAATTCACAAGAACTTAGTGAGCGGCTCATCCTTGAGCCCACCCTAATCATCATATAAAACAAAACTAATAGAATGCATCATAATCAAATAGAATGGAAGTAAATAAATACACACATCCATACATCCATACATCCAATAATCAAAACATTCATGCAATCTACACAATCCGGCGCCCCGCGCCAATCTCAATCTAGCGCCCCATGACAATCTCCCTCATGCTAATAATCAGGGGTCATCGTGCTATTTAAGACTAGCGACCCTTGCATGAGTCACTTGGGTAAATCGAGAAATAATACACCAGTGGTTGGGGGCTACGCTCCCACCTATGGCACTTCAGGGCTGTTCGTCGGTATGGCTCACCGACGTGCTACTCGATCTCCACCACCAGTTGACCAAGCTGGCTCAAATTCCGATCTACTGGGATGAACCCAATCAAGCACAATACAACATACACACATCATAGGCAAGTAATAGATACAACATCAACAGCAGAGTAAATATGATAACCCTACAACCCAGGGAAATAACCACACTGCTTATGCGCATGTACCTACCCAACTCAGCCCGGAATCTGCCTCCATTCCTCTAGCGGAGGAACTCACATGTCCTTGAATCACATCTCTAGGACCTCATATATAATATCCACAAGCATAGAATATGCAAAGCAATTTCCTCATCGGGTAACACAAGCCCCGCTTGTCATTGCAATCCGTAGAAGCAAAATATATATAACTCGAACAGAAATTAAGTAAAGTATAAATCCTACCAAAAAATAGTAATATTAATACAATAAACAAACTTATTTTTCATGAATTTATCTGGAATTTTAATGTTGTAAAACATGTGGATAATCACGCAAGCTTCCAAGATAAACCCAGAATCTCGTAGCTGTAGGAACCGACCTATATGTTCATATCATGTCTCTACCCTTATGCATATATTTTTCCTCCAAAATATATATCAATTACCTACTATTAATATTGGGAATTTAACCAAAGTAAATTCCATGTCAAATAGATAAATCAAATCCATATTGTTTTTTCCAATAGTTCACATTCTACGGTATTATCTCTAAAGTATAGGGTGTCTCCTAAGAGTTCGCCTACATGTGACCCTACAACTATTTTTCATAATCAACCTAGAGTGTATAATGTCATGACAAGGTGTGCTAAGAGCCTACTGTGTCGTAGTTGTCTCTAGAATTACGAAAACCCCCCTACCCGGCCTAACCTTCATCTCTAGAGTAGTTCTAATGTAGCCGACCCAATAAATTCCAATTCCAAATAATTAAATACATATAAAATTCATAAATAATATATGGAATAACCTAGAATTTCTAAGAATTTATTCAGTGAATTTTCATGGCTTAAAACCGACCGGCCATACCCTTAACGTAAGGTACCCGATGCAATTGGCCTTTCTCGATTGTCTTCTCTCTTCGGGTATTCAATTTGCACGACATGTAGGGAGTGTAATCTACCCAATCCCACTTGACTATACATAGGCTACCCCCGTTTCCAAGGTTTGGACGGCCCTTAAAGTCTAGGGCCGCCAATAGAGGCTGCCATCCCAAACGATTCACATTGAAAGACAAGGATCGCAAAAACACGACAATTCAAACATCTATCATCTGATAAATCACCACGATACAAGAAAAATCTCAAAAAACTCATCAACAACAAGGGGCGGCTGACATGAATAGAAAACCTCTATTGGGAATAAGGAAACCACTTACCATAGAAGGAAATTGGAATGGAAGATGGTCCTCCGCGCTCCCACATCAACGAAGTCCGGGTGCACCACCAAGTTCCAAGTCTCCCACGCCTTCTCCTTCCCTCTCGTGTATCCCAAAATCTAACTGCCCAAATTAGATCTCCACCGCTCCTATTAAGAAGCAAGGGGGACATGCTCCCCAAATTTCAATCCAATCAAATATAAGATAGTGTCCGATGGCTCGATTAGGTGAAACTCGACGTAGTAGAAATCTGGAGAAGAAAACCAAGAATATTGCTTCGATATTTTCATCACAATGACAGATCCGACCGTCAAAAAGCAATCTCCACCGATCCAAATCTAAAACATGAAGTCTAGAACTTACTAACCAAATTTCACTCGGGTTCAACCACGGATGATCCTTCGATCGTGAAGTTTGATGACATCGGACATTGTAGGAGCAGTCTACCGAGGTTCCTCTTCCTCCCTCTCCATACGGGTGCCTCTTCCTATGGACGCCCAAGGGGGCTGTGCGGTTGCTGCCATGAGCTGTGCACCCCTGAGGGATGAGGTTTTAATACTAGAACCCCATATGCCAAAAGACCAAAATGCCCCTTAACTTAAGTCAAGTAAAAAATAAGTCATAACTCAACCAATACAAGTCTGATTCGAGTTCCACTTGAACCTCCCGACTCGTCTCGAACCAAACAACCCATCTAAGGACTAATCAAACTTAGAGAAATTAATTACCTTGCGTGCAAAGTCCAATCTTAAATTTACTCCCTCCAGCGTTCATCCGGCCCATCCTGACGCGCGACCAAATTATCCCGCAACTCGTCAAATAAATATTTTATAAATATGAGGGTATTACAATCATCCCCCCTTAAACAAAATTCGTCATCGAATTTTTGGGTAGATAAAGACTAACCAGATCGTCAAATAAATATGGATATTTCTCTTGCATATCACACTCCACCTCCCAGGTGGCCTCCTGACCAAGTGATGCTCCCAACAGATTGACCAAGGGTACCTCCTTGCATGTCTAGAATCTCAATGAGTCTCTCCTCAAATGAGACCGTGGTGTCCACCTCGATCACAACAAGCCCAATAATGTGCGACTTATCTCTGACATATCTCTTAAGCATCGACACACGAAACACATGATGTACTTTATTTCCAAACTCGGTGGCAGGGCCAACTCATAAGCCATGGCTCCTCTATACCACAAAATAGGAAAATACCCAATAAACCTAGGGCTCAACTTTCCTTTCTTACCAAATCTCAGTACATCCTTCATAGGAGATATTTTCAGGAAAATCATATCCCCCTCAGAAAACTCAACATGTTGGGCCTTCCCATCAGCATACATCTTTGACGACTCAGAGCTGCCAAGAGTCGCTCCTTGGTCATTTTACTTTATCCACGGCATCCTGCACTAGATCTGGTCCAATCATTCGAGCCTTACCAGCCTCAAACCAGCCCACCGGGGGTCTACATTTGAGCCCATACATGGCTTCAAATGGTGCCTTCCCGATGCTACTCTGATAACTGTTATAATAAGCGAACTCTACCAATGGCAGGTGTTTCTCCCCACCATCTTGTAAGTCTAGGACAGGCTCTCAACATATCCTCTAGAGTCTATATGGCCATCTCCGACTGCCCATCGGTCTATGGAAGGAAGGCGATACTGAACCTCACCTGAGTGCCCATGGCCTCCTAGAAAGACTACCAAAATTGAGCTACAAATCGGGTACCTTAATCAGATATGATCATCATCGGGACCCCATGGTAGGCAATAATATGATCCAAAAATAGCCGGGCATACCAATCATCGGTGAAAGCCATCTTCACCAGAATGAAATGCGCTGACTTAGTGAGTCGATCCAATACAACCCATATGGAATCAGTACCATTACTCGATCTGGGCAGACCATGTTGGCCGAGGGTTTCTCCCTTGTGATCTACTTTCTTCATGATTATTTTGATGATAACAAATCAAGTATACCTAACTAAGTTCTTGAAGCATGAAAGTCATAGGTTCGATAAAAGATGGAAGCCAGTTTCGTTGTTCGCGACATCGGTCAAGATACAAAGTACATTTACAATGGCTAATAGAAGTTTGATCGTGCACCGAAGATGCGATGGGCGAGTCAATAGAACACATGGAAAGCGCTTCTAATTGACAGACGCTAAAGGCCAGAACTAGGAAATGAGTGTGGAAGAAGATAGTTGGAAAATACAAGCTCAGCCCAGGTTCGATCGATCGAATGTCCTAAAAAATTGGCGGTAGCCAATTCGGTTGATCGAGTGTTGCCAAAAATTGGCAGAAGGCCTGCGGTCGCTCGGTGGTCGTTCAATCACTCGACTGACGATCGACCGACAAGGGATTGGGCGTCGACAACGGGCAAAAATGTGCCTGTTATCAGGCCCTCTTGTTTGGGGGGTCATAAATACCCATCCCAAACTCACTCCTAAGCAGTCATTGATGCTTCCAAGCCTCAAAGAGTGGTCCTAAGTATCTCTACAAGCTTTCATTGAGCCATCCTTACAAGAACCCTAGTGTTGATCTCCCCTTGTTGATTTAGCCTTCAAGCTTCACTGATTCATCATCTTGAGGCATCAAGAGGACTAGGGAGTTTCTTTTGGAGCTATGTATTTGTTGATTGATTTATTGCTCAATTAGTTGTTGTATTTTGGTGTTTATTTTATTGTATTTGAATTTGTGTAGACTTAGAGTGCTAGGTTGATTGAGTTGGTGGTTGCCTTGGAGTTAAAGCTTAAATCTACAATTGTAAACTTAGTTTACTAGGATTACTTGAGTTGTTCCTTAGGTTGAGGTGGGAGAGTGCTCTCAGTAGGAAGACGGGATACTTTCGGGTGTGGAATTGCCTTCAGTTTGAGAGTGGAGGCTTTCCGGGGTAGAGTCCTCTTTGTATGGGAAATGATATAATCTAGTAAAGCTGGTTTGAAAATCCTAAGCGGGTTGCTTAGATAGTAGAGGAGGCATTGGGGCTGAACCACTATAAACAATTGTGTTAACATTGATATCCTTGCTTGTGTTTAAATTGTTTTATTATTGCTTCTGTATTTAGTCATTGAATTATGAATTGCCTAAGTAGTTTAAGAAATGATTAAAAACAAAATTAGGCAAAAATGATTTAGTTAACACACTATTTACCCCCCTCTAGTGTGGCCATTTCACCAACATTTGGTATCAGAGCGGGTTGTAGATTGAGATTTCACCATCTCCTCTACATCTAGTCTCGATCCGAAAATGGTACTAGAGTTGGTAGCGTCTATACCACCTAGGTTCGATGAGTCTAACTTTGGTCTTTGGAATAGTAGAATGTACACTTTCCTAAAGACTCAAGGTTTAGGTGTATTTGACATGTTAAAGACTAAATACATTGAACCTAAGTAAAACATGAATGCATGGACCCAAGAACAAATAGATATGTTTGAGTCAAATGTTAAAGCTATGAATTGCATATTGTGTTCTTTGGAAAATTGTATCTTTGAAAAGGTCATGCATTGTACTTCCGCATTCGATATTTGGGCTTGCTTGAGTGTCTTATATGATTATGTAAAAATCGATGAGTTAGCGACTTTTATTGAAGGTGGTGATGACAATGGTCATCCCTCCAATACTAACATGGTTTTGTAGCTCAAAGTGTTTCTAGTTAAAGAAGCACTAAAAGTTGAAAGAGGAAGGTGATTTGCTATTTATGCAAAGAAAAGGGGTATGTGAAGAAAAATTGCCCTTCCATGAAGAACATGGCAAAGAAGAGGTCAAACGCTTCCATATCATCATCTTATTCAAGTGAAGCTTCCTCTTGCCATGGCTATGAAGCTAGTTCAAAAGTTTGCCTCATGAATGCTAATGATGAGGTACATTCTTCTTCTAGTCATGATAACAAAAAGGGTGGTATTAATTCATCTAGTTCTCATGACATGCTTTATGATGAATTAATGGATGAATGTAAAATCATGTATGCCTTGATTATTAAAAAGGACAAAGAAAACAAAAAATTAAAGAAGGAAAACTTGACTCTTAGCTCTCATTTACATGATGCTAAACTAGAAAATGAGAAGCTAAAAATTAGTGTTTCTAATCCATGCCATGATGTTTTAAGTATTGACACTAAGGATTTAGAAACAAAAATGACATGTTAAAGAATGAAAATAACATGTTGAAAACTCAATTTCATGCTATTCAAAAATCCATGATTGACTTGAGAAATGAGGTTGGTTTCCTAAATAAAAAAGTTAATAATCTATCTAGTAATTCATCCTCTAAGAATTCTAGAAATACAAATGTTTCCTTCAAGAATGCTTATGCACATCATGTTTCTCATGTCAAGCATTCTAATACTAGACCTCATGTTCATAAGAATGATGAAAAGAAAAGATTTAATGGTCATTAATTTTGTTGTGGTGTTTACGGGCATGCCATCTACGATTGTGCTTTTAAAATGAACCCAAGTTTTGTGAAGATACTTTGGGTACCTATGCCCACTAACCCCCTAGGACCCATAGGCATTTGGGTACCAAAGGTTTCTTGTTCTCTTGTAGGGGGAGCAACCACACAAGGGTGAGTTGATGATGGTTGATGGGAGTTGCATGAGGACTTAAAGCTTCACCAAATTCAAGTTGCAACTTCGCATCTTATGGATGCCTTCGGTATGAAGAATCGACATCTAGTTAACTTGATATCATCTCCCATGTTATTTTATCTCATTAAAGTTGGAGTTCATGATACATGATTGATTCTAGTTGGTTGTATCTGCTCTCGATATATTTCTTGAAAAATGATTTTTGTTTTTGATTTTCGGTCTCCTCGAAGACCTTTGTAGCCTATAACTTGGCTCATGCGACCTTACGGTTGAAAATCATAGGCTCATTGTGGCCTTTCGGTTTTCAACCAATAGGAAGGGTTGGAGATCTTGATTTTCAAATATTTCATATTTTGAGATCTCTTGATTCGTTTCAGATTCATGACTATTTATTTTGAAATGAATTTCAAACAATTTGGCAAAGTGGACTTTGAAAATGATACTTGATTCTTCTCTTTGCTATTTGGTTTGGGTTGCTTGCTAGTAGCTTTATTTTCATTAAATCTACTAATGAAGTCTACTTGCAAGTTGAGAATGTAAATGGAAGGCTATGCTATCATGAAGAAAATTGAAAAGTAAAATGACAAGTTTGGCAAAATTCTCTTGAAATAATTATGATTTTGACTTTTGATAAAACCTTGCTTAATTACCTCAATAATTATGCTTAAATGATTTCTCTATGCTCATGATTGATTATGCATGATAAATATTTGAATTCTCATGAGTAAGAAAAATCTTGATAACTTGGCTCATTTCATGATATCATGATATTTACGAAATCACACTAGGTTGAAAATTTTCTTTAGAGACTTCATTTTCAGTTAAAAATTGAATGAACATATTTAGGGGTGTTAATAATTAGTTGTCATGTGCTTAAAATTAAAAATTTATATGTAGATGAATAATGTGATAACTAGATCACTTTAGGGGACTTAAACTTGGATAAGTTTGACCCAAGTCAACAAATTGACTTGGACACTTTATTTTAAGTCCAAACTTTATAAACATATTTAGGAATTGGTAAGACATATTTCTATGCATTTGGAAAGAACAATTCACAAGAATATGGGCAAAATGATATAGAGGTCAAACTTGATAACCTTATTTGAACAAGTTTGACCCAAGTCAACGAATTAACTTAGAGGTCTCATTTTCAATTCATATTTGAGGAACATGTTTAGATTTACTCATGTTAGGTGTCCATGTGTTTAAACATGAAAAATCATGAGTAAATGATAAGATTGATACTTAGTAAGTTTCATGATAACTAGCTTAGTTTTGAATGAAATCATGTTAGGTTGATAACTTGACTTAAGGACATAATTTTTATCTCAAACATGACATACACTCTTTACATGACCATTATGTAATGTCATAAAAGTTAGAATGAAAACTGAGCACGTTTTGAAAAATGATTGAAAATTACGGAGTCATTAAAATTTTAGCATTTTCGGTCAATTTTAGAAAAATGTAGAAAATTGTTTTTGAGCTGATTCTTGAAACTGCACTTTCTTTAAAAAATCTAGTTTGTTGTGTAAAAAATTAAAAAATTTGCATTAAGAATCTGATTTATAATGGATTTTTGAAGTTGAATTTTGGAAACACAAAGTATCACTTACTTGAAATACTTATTTTTCCGACACATCATTTTTTCGTCAAAAACTTCAAATGAAAACTCATGTATACCATTTTGATTCAATCCCTAATATCATTCACACCATTGCTTGAGTAAAATCATTTCTAGGAATGATTTTGATAACTTGAATAATAGCTAGAAATATCGATTTTTCATTGAAATCAAGATAGGATAAAAAATGAACATAGAAATTTCATTTTAAGCCCAAACTTGACTCACATACTTAGATTCACTCATGTTAGATACCTAGATGGCTAAGAGAAAACATGAGTAGAAAATTTGATACTTAGTCATTTTCATGTTTTCATGTCTATTTCGAATGTAACCATGCTAAGTTAAAATTTTGATCAAACGATATTATTTCACTTCAAACATGATGCACATGCTTTAGATGACCATATCTTGGTATTTGGAAAGTTTGAATGAAATTTGGAAATGTTTGAAAAAATGATCGATATTTACGAAAATGCCACTAGATTTCAACTATTTTTAGAAAAATGCAAAAAAATGATATTTGAATGATTCCTGAAAATGCCCGTTCCCTGATAAATCTAGTTTCTACTATAAAATTTTCAGCAAGAATATGATTTAACATGGATTTTTGAAATTGGATTTCCAAACTTTCAAATATCGTTCTTTCCAAATGTTCAATTCTCCGATACTTTGTTTTTTAGTCCAATTTTCAAATGAGACTTCAAGTATGATATTATAATTCTTTTTCTAGTATCGTTCTCGTTATTATTTGAGAAAAAATATTTCTAAAATAATTTTTGATTCTTTGACCGATACGTGTAATATCGATACTTGAATTAATACATGATTTCTAGTTTTAGATTATATTTATCATTCTATGATATCATGTATTGATTAGTCTCACTTTTATGTATGTTTTCATCCCTTGAGTTGAGATCTACATATTTTTTCATGAAAACTAGTTTTTAGGTCTCGATTTTGACCATAGTTGACTTTTCTTATCCTTTTTGAGTGATGTCAACGGGGGGAGAAAGTATAAGTAAAGGGGAAGAAAATATAGAAAACATGCATATAGATAGGGGGAGAGTTAAAGATATGCATATTGATAGGGGAGCACTAAATGTAATGTGTCTTCATCTTTTTATAATGCTCTCATATATGCACTTATAAACTCATGCTTCAAACTCTAAGAATTGATTAATACATTACATATAGATTTTGATCATTGATGGTTTGCCATCTTCATAAGGTGGAGATTGTTGGCCGAGGGGTTCTCCCTTGTGATATACTCTCTTCATGATTTTTTTGATGATAACAAACCAAGTTTGCCTAACTAAGTTCTTGAAGCATGAAGGTCGCAGGTTTGATAAAAGACGGAAGTCAGTTTCGTAGTTCGCAACATCGGTCTCGATACGAAGTACATTTACGATGACTAATATAAGTTTGATCGTGCATCGAAGACGCCATGGGCAAGTCTAGAGAACACATGGAAAGCTCTTCTAATTGACGCACGCTGAAGGTCGGAACCCAGAAACGAAGCGTGCAAGAAGAAAGTTGGAAAATACAAGCTCAACCTAGGTTTGGTCGATCGATCGGTCAACCCAATGTGGTAAAAAATTGGCAATAATCAATTCGTTCGACCGATCGGTCGACCGAATGTTGCCAAAAATTGGCAAAAGGCCTACGATCACTTGCTTGGTCGATCGACGATCAACCAACAAGCGACTAGGAGTCAGCAACGAGCAAAAATATGCTCGTTGTCAAGCCCACTTGTTTGGGGGGTTATAAATACCCATCCCAAACACACTCCTAAGCAGTCATTGATGCTTCCAAGATAAAAGATCATTGGGTTATGCACAAAAATTAATTACAGATCATAAAAGATAAATACAACATGTAATAATTAATTACAACACTTAATATCTTATTACAGCTTATGCACAAAAATTCCAAAATTATCTATTTAATTTCAATATGCTCTTACAAAAAATTCAACATAAAAATACTAAATCACAACATGTACACGTACTAATTAACATGTAAGATCCTAATTCAACATACCACAAAATATATAAATAAATCTACATAATGTGTACAAAATCCTAATTCATGTATAACATCACAATTAAGTTTCATAGTTCGCCATTTTACCAACATAAATTATTATCCAAGGCCGAGCCTTGGTTTGACCTACTCGGCCGACCCTATTACCTACATAAGAGTTGTAGGGTATTTGCCCATAACCTTTCCCTAACCAACCAAATTATTTTCTCTTAATCTCTAGGTATTTTCTCTACTTAGATGTCAACCAAAACTAGGGAATCAACCTTCCTAAATTAATTTCTCCCTTCCGTTCACTCGGCCGACCCCTTCACTAGGGAAAAAACTCATGTGGCAGGCCCTTAAGGGTTTTGCAAAAATAAATTTCTACTTCTTCAAAGCCTTCTTCGATTTCCTAAGGATTCATGTGCATGACATAAATTAATTCTACATAATCAAAGCAACCGAGGATTGGGAAAAATTTCAGCATGACCTCTCCCATTTCCTCACCATTCGGCCGGCCCCAAAAACTCAAGGAAATCATCATGTCGTCCCAAGAAAACCAAGTGTCATCAAGAATATAATACAAGAACCAAGAAGCCACATTGTTCATCAAGAAATCGTCAAGAAAATCATCACAACATCAAATCCAAGGGTTCGGCCAAGGGGCCTTACCCTACACCTAAGCTTCAACCACTCACCGGAGAAGGAAATTGGAAAGGAGGATAGTCCTCCGCACTCCCGCGTCAACGAAGTCCGGGTGCGCTGTCAGGTTCCAAATCCTCTCACGCCTTCTCCTTCTCTCTCATGTATCCCAAAATCTAGCCGTCCAAAATAGATCTCCATCATTCCCATCTAGGAGCAAGGGGTCTCGGACATGATTCCCAATTTTCAATCCGATTAGAACCAGGATAGTGTCCTGATCGCCCGATTAGGCGAAACTTAACGTAGCAGAATCGTGGAGAAGAAAACCAAGGACAAGGCTTCGGTAATTCCATCACAACGATAGATCCGATTGTCAAAAACCAATCTCCACTGATCCAAAAGTATATAATGAAGTAAAAATTTTACTATCCAAATTTCATTACGATCCGACCACGGATGCTCCATCGATCGTGACGTTTGATGGCATCCAACGTTATAGGAGCTGTCTGCTGAGGATTCCCTTCCTCCCTCTCCATGCGTGCGCCTCTTCCTATGGACGGCCAAGGGGGGTGTGCAGCTGCTGCTATGAGCCGCACGCCCCTGAGGGATGAGGTATGAATACTAAAACCATAATCACCAAATGACCAAAGTGCTCCTGAACTTAAGTTGAGTCTAAAACAAGCCATCACACTCAACCAATTCAAATCCTTTTTGAGTTCTGTTTGAACCCCCGGACTCGTCTCAAACCCAACTACCCATCTAAGGAATAATCAAACTTAGATAAAATAATTACCTTGTGCGCAAAGGCCAATCCTCAATTCATGCCCTCCAACATTTCATCCGGCCCATATTGACGCGCGACCCAATTATCCCGCTAGAATAATGAAATAAAATTTTTAAAGAAAATTGCTGGTATTACAAAATTGCACCATAGAGACTTAAACTATATAATGAGAACCAAGGAATCATTCAAGATACTAAGTAAACATTGTAAGGATTTCCAATCCAGGCACCCATACAAAGGTAGCCCCAAAAATGGTGCACTCTCAAGCATAGGGCCATTCACGGCCTCAAGTTGTGCTACCTTGGGACTCTCTCCCAGATCCTCCTAAACTAGTCGTCTACTACTACGATCCCGGCCCCGCCGTCGGCCTCTGCCTGGGCCTCGGTCTTGGCCTTATCTATCTGTGGAATTGCTCCCACTCCCGCTCATCATAGCGTTATTGTTTGGCTCCATGACTAGATAAAAGAACACAATCATCAAGGGGAGTCTATTAACTCAGCAATAATAATGTCTATAGAAAATAATGATACCCCACACTTACCACAGTCGGTGCGCAACTCAGTGGTCTAATCTTGTGACTAGGACATACTGTATGCCGATACGCTAGCAATGCCCATACCCCTATGCCCTATTGTCGTAGTAAGGACCTAACCATGTTCTGATACTAACTTTGTCATGCCCCAAAAACTAGGGTCACATGACCGGCCAGAGTACAAGTCCATACCCCGAAACCTACCAGACATGACAATAAATGCGAAAATAAATACACAACCATGCAAGGAAAAAGGTAGATAATATCATAAGGAAATGAAATGAACAAGTCCTGGATACTATAATGAATATCCAAATACACAATGTCTGAATACATCAAATGAATAACTGTCCTAGACTCTACTACGACTCCGTGTCACGAGATTCACGCCCTGAGCTCGCCACCCCAGCTGCACCTCGTGTGCCACAGTACCCCTACTGCTCTCGAGCTATAATAAAAATAGTAAATAAAGCGAGGGTGAGTTCACAATAACTCAATGAGCTGCTCATCCTTTAGCCACCCTAATCATCATATAAAACAAAACTAACGAATTGCATCATAATCAAATAGAACTGTAAGTAAATAAATAAGTGCATGTACAACCGCACATACACACACATCCATACATCCAATCATCAAAACATTCATGCAATCTGCACAATCCGGCGCCCCACGCCAATCTCCCTCATCTTGATAATTAAGGGCCATCCGGCTTGTCAAGACTAGCGACCCTCGCATGAGTCACCTAGGGTAAACCTAGAAATAATACACCTGTGGTTGGGCGCTACCCTCCCACCTATGCCACTCCAGGGTTGTCCATCGGTGTGGCTCACCGATGCGCTACCCGATCTGCACCACCAATTGACCAAGCTGGCTCAAATTTCGGTCTCCTGGGATGAGCCCAATCAAGCACAATAGAACATACAGACATCACAGGCAAATGATAGATACAACATCAATAGCAGAGTAAATAAGATAATCCCACAACCCGAGGAAATAACCACATTGCTTATGCTCATATACCTACCCATCTCAGCCCTAAACCGGGCTCCAATCCTCTAGCGGAGGAACTCACATGTCCTTGAATCACATCTCAAGGAACTCATATATAATATCCACAATTATAGAATATGATAAACAATTTCCTCATCGGGTAACACAAGCCCCGCTTGTCATTGCAATCCGTAGAAGCAAAATATATATAACCTGAACATAAATTAAATAAAGCATAAATCCTACCAAAAAAGAGTAATATTAATACAATAAACAAAATGATTTTTTTCCGAATTTATCTAGAATTTTAATACTGTAAAACATGTGGATAATCTCGCAAGCTTTCAAGATAAACCTGAATCCTGTAGTTGTAGGAATCGGCCTATATGTGCATATCTTGTCTCTACCCTTATCCACATATTTTTCCTCCCAAAAATATATCAATTACCTACTGTAAATATCAGGAATTTAACCAAAATAAATTCCATGTCAAATAGATAAATAAAATCCATACCATTTTTTCCAATAATTCACATTCTACGGTATTATATCTAAAGTATAGGGTGTCGGAAAAAGAAGAAGAAGTATAGGGTGTATCCTAAGAGTTCACATACATGTGACCCTACAACTATTTTTCATAATCAACCTAGAGTTTATAATGCCATGACAAGGTGTGCTAAGAAACTATTGTGTCGTAGTTGTCTCTAGAATTACGAAAATACCCCTACCTGGCCTACCCTTCATCTCTAGAGTAGTTCTAATGTAGTCGGCCCAATAAATTCCAGTTCGACACGATTAAATACATATAAAATTCATGAATAATATAGGGAATAAACGTGGAATTTCTAAGAATTTATTCAGCGAATTTTCATGGCTTAAAACTGACCGGCCATACCCTCTATTGGGAACATGGGAAAAATACTCACCGGAGAAGGAAATTGAAAAGGATGATGGTCCTCCGCGCTCCTGTGTCGACAAAGTCCGAGTGCACCACCAAGTTCCAAGCCTACCATGTCTTCTCCTTCCCTCTCGTGTATCCCAAAATCTAACCACCGAAATCAAATCTTCACTGCTCCTAGACATGCTCCCCAAATTTCAGTCCTATCAAATCCAAGATAGTGTCTTGATCGCTCGATTATGTGAAACTCGACATAGTAGAAATCTGGAGAAGAAAACCATGAACATTGATTCGGTATTTTCATCATAGTGATAGATCCGTTGAATGAAGAATCCCTCCATTAATATTGAGTCCGAATGGCTAAGGTATTTAGAATACCAATCATGGCTCATTATGGGGAGTAGAGTGTGTCTATTGTCACAATAGATTTGTTGTGCACACACAAGGCCTTTTGTGCTGATAGACACGATGCACCTCATATGGAACATTAGATATGTCTCTACTACCTGCTTGAACTTAACTTAATTACCTTGTTAAGCTATGCTGAAGGGTGGTTGTTTTCTAGTTGGAGTATAAGGATGATGGGCCTGACTCAACTAGGGTACTGTGGTTTGTTGTGCACACACAAGGCCATAGTTAACCTAGAGGATAAATCGATGGGGAGTCACATAGCAATGTGATCGGTAAAGAGTTAACTATGCATGGACCTATTATGGTTGGTCGTGTTACATATGCGAGATCCGAGTAGGAGAAGTAGGGTTCCATCTTCCCCTAAGGAAGTCTACCAATGAGCGCTTCCTGCTTCCCAACCGGAGGGTTATTTGGGAACTGCGAAAATTAGTGGAAGACATGATTAATTAAAAGACCTCAATAATCATGCATGTAGAATGGTAGTTGTTCCTGCCTGAGGGTCAGGTCCAGTTCGATGTCTCGCTTATTCTAGTTCAGCGCCGAGGGGGGAGGGGGGAGGGGAGACCTGCAAAAGACACTTCGATGCCCAAGTTAAGGTGACTCCAAGGTGGAGGTTTATGGAATTGGAACTCATGGTTACCTGGGTGCGTCGTGTCTGTATATATTGTAAGTGAAGATGGTCATGCTACCCGGTAATCTCGCTAGGATTGTTGCTCTGAATGGGTCGAGGCCAATCATGGAGATGGCAGGTTTTATGATGGTATGTCCTTTGTGATAAGGAAGGACGTCGGAGTCCATGTATGGTCAGGTGAGTCCCTCGGATAGAGTCATTTGGCTTGGCTTGAGTATGGCTCAAGAGTGTTGCTTAGGCGGGGCACCCTGGTGGGGCTGAGCGGTTTGGTTTGGATGAAGGGTGCGGCGCTGCTGGGTTTAGTCCAATCGGGCCCAATAGTTCTAGTCTAGTCCATAGCCCCCGAGCTCGGTTCGAGTCTGGAGGACTGTGTGCCGAGCTCTTGATTTGGCTCTTATCTTTTGTTGTTTTCGAGGAGTTTTTGGGAGATCTATGTTGGGTGGCCTGAGGGGTCGAGCCGAATGTTGCTTTGGAGCATTTGGTCGTAAGGTTTGAATCAGGTGACCGAGGAGGTCTTCTGATGTGGACAATAGCAGGGGCCGAGTTGAAGAAGACGGCCAGGGAAGTTGGTCGAATTTGGAGCATAAGAGGTTATAAAGGCCGAGTAGGCAACTGCTGGAGTTTGTGGAGACCGAACTAAGGTAGGAGTCAAAACAGTTTTCTATCTTGTCTTGAGGCAAGTTGAGCCGACATATTTTTGTCATATTTGTCTTTATATCTCTTCGTCTTTTATGCCTCATATGGCAGCTTTCAGCCACTAAGGTTTCTCTCTCTTCGTGGAGCTCCCCCATTTGTTCTTCGCTCCTTTGGCCGGAGAGGTGATCATGATGGAAAAGGTGTTTCGCACGTTCCCCGCTATTGCCTAGGAAGCTTCCGCTTCTTATTTGAATTGCCCAAATTTGTTTTTAGTGGGAGGGCCGACGGTCTGATGAGGGGTAGTTCTTCTCCTATCATATCGCCTTATAAGGCCTTTTTCTTTTCTTGCTTCCGAAGTCTTGCTTTTCCTTCGAATCGGTATCTCTAGGGGATATTCTCCGACAACGACTTCAGATTATGTTTGATCGTCGTCACCCTCGTTTCCTTTCTAGGTGCGTTCGCTCGTTGCTCATTGTCACACCCCAAATCCGATATAACCGGCCAAGGTACGCCACGTACCCCGAAGCCTAACCTATCTCAAACCACAAATACAAAAAATAACCTGAACAGTTTTATGATATTTCAAAAGACTTAGAATAGACATTTTATTCCAAACTAAACCAATAACTCAATAAATATCAAGTGTTCAAGTTACTTAAAAAGAAACTTAAATCAACAAACCAAGACACCTATATGTAAGAAAATGCGGAAAACAAATAACCTGAGTCTACATGACTCAATAACTCAAAAGAAAATCAAAACGACTCAAGTATCCCCCTCGACCATGCCATGACACGAGACCCACTTTCCTGCCACCACCAGCTGCGCTACTGCACCCCGGTACCTCTCTGATCTCGCTCAAGTGCTGAAAAATAACAACAATGAGGGGTAAGTCCAACTAGTACTTAGTGAGTAGATCAATCATCAATCATCCATATCATTGTCATGCAAAACCAATAATAAGTAGGCATATAATATAAGCAGTAAATGACAAGAACAATATCATATGATAAAAGCATCCATCAACAAATATATAAATAACCACATAAATCAAGGTATGACGAATGAAATATCACAATCATATGAAAGCTCACCGAACCCGTTGGTCTCTCATAGCCACGTAGGGTAGGTAGATGGTGTGGCCGCCAAACTACCACCCAGCTCAGTGCCATCTCTTTGGGGCATGCTCTCCCCTCACAAACACTGGCTCTTTCGATTTGTCTCTTTGGGGCATACATTCCCCTCACCGGTCGGGTCTCCGAACTGTCTCTTTGGGGTATGATCTCCTCTCACCAGCCGGATTTCGAAATAAGGCCAATGCTGTCTCTTTGGGGCATACCCTTCCCTCACCAGTGAGGCTTCAGGGAAATGCAACAAGCACAACACACGCGCTGGTATATATATATAATGAAAGATGCGCTACTCGACAGATAATCAAGGATATGTTAAGGACATACCTCAACCTCCACATACTCATGCCATATGTCACAACCACATATATATCATAATGATGCTCACAATTCATAATTATTCAACATAAATAAGCAAACCATAAATAAAGAAAATAGTGCATTCAACAACATAGGATCATGCCAATCCGGCTAAACATATACAATAAGCATAACACCATAAGTATACAACATAAGCACGTAGGTAAGGAAAATAAAGAGCATAAGTGACCCTAGAATAAGGAAATATCACTTAGAGACCCTATGCAATTTAAACCTGCTATAGTGTCCCTTGCCGTGTACCCTAGGGTCGACCTACCTCTCTCACCCGAATGCCCTAAAGGCAAGGAGGGTTCGGCCCCCTTGGGTTTCCTTAGGGTCAACTCATCCAAGTGTCATCCAATTGTCGGTCTCTTCAATTTTACAACCATTAGATATAATTTAGCATACCCCAAACGTGTTTTCCCTAGGAGTGAAATTATATCTAGGACCCCTAAAAATCATCCCTAACATGGCCGGCCACCCTAGGGTTCTTAAGGAACCACCTAAGGGAGCGGCATACCGTAAAACCCTCAAATTTTTCTTCTTTCACCAAGACACCAACCAAGCATCAATATTACCTAACAACCAACAAGAAAAGCCAAGATTTCCTCAAGAAATTAAAGAAGAAGAGGGGGCAGCACAGCAAGGAAAGGGGCGACCAAATTGTCCAAAAATCAGTCCGACGAATTCACGACGACGACGAGAAAATCCTCAATCCGAAGATCCAATCCGATACGAGAAAAATGCATCAAAAATTGACGAAATCCCCATGATATAGGGGCAGTGGCATAGATGAAGAAATTGGGGGAAAATGGCTAAATTCACTCACCTTTTTGGAGAAAACAGAAAGGAAGAAGGCGTTATGGATCATCCTACAATAGACGATGACAAACTCGTGGAATTCCTGCTACAGATTGGATCTTCCCCTCTTGGCGTGTCCCTCTCTCTCCTCTCTCTATGCCTCGGGTGGTGTGCAGCTAAACCCCTGGCCGCACGGCCCAGGTTCATTTTTATGGGGCCAGGTTGGGCCCCAAATAACTAATTTGCCCCTCCTTAAGTTAATCAACTTATAAAGTCCATATATAACACATTCTAACTCTGATTAGAGTTCTGATTGAACCGCTAGACTCGACTCGAGACCCTCAATCATCCTAGCATGCTAAATCACATAAATATAGCAAATAATTTTTTTCTATATTTTTCTACATTAAATGCTTACCCGGATTTAATCCCACAGCTCTCCGCCAATTCGCGCTAACTTGAGCCTACGATCCCTTGCTTAAGGATAAAATATTATTACTAGAATTTTGCGCATTACAGTTTCCTCCCCCCTTAAAGAAAATTCATCCTCGAATTTTTTGAGATGGAGAAAAGAAGCTCACCTCAGCATCAAAAAGGTATGGGTACTTCTCTCTCATGTCCTACTCGACCTCCCAAGTGGCCTCCTGCCCTGAGTGATGCTCCCAATGAACTTTCGAAAGGGGACCTCTTTGGACATCAGTTTCCTTACCTGTCTATCTAGGATCTCTACAGGCCTTTCCTCATAAGAAGTGGCCGGATCAACCTCCACTGCAGCAATATCTAGGATATGGGACTCATCCCGAACATACCGCTTAAGCATGGATACATGAAAAACAGGATGCACCTGGTCCATTATAGGTGGTAGAGCCAACTCATAAGCAACTGCTACTCTACTCCACAAGATAGGGAAGGCCCCGATGAATTTGGGGCTCAACTTTTCCTTCCTCCCAAAGCGCACAACCCCCCTTCATAGGGGACATTTTCAGGAAAATCGAATCCCCTTTCTAATACTCCACGTCGCGGGCTTTACCATCAGCATACATCTTTTGACGACTCTTAGCTGCTAGAAACTGTTCCTTGATCAATTTCACTTTCTCAACGATGTTGTGAACCAAATCTAGCCCCAGCATATGAGACTCACTGGCCTCAAACCAGCCCACCGACGACCTACACTTGCGCTCGTACAAAGCGTCAAATGGGGCCATACCGATACTGCTATGGTGGCTATTATTATAGGCAAACTCCATCAAAGGTAAATGCCTCTCCCAACTATCCTCCAAGTCCATCGCGCATGCCATCAGCATGTCCTCAAATGTTTGAATAGTCCTCTAGGACTGCCTGTCCGTCTAAGGATGAAAAGTGATGCTGAACCGCACCTGCGTACCCTGAGCCTCCTGAAACGACTACCAGAACTGAGCGGTTAACTGTGTGGCTCAATCGGATATGATGATCACTGGGATCCCATGATAAGCCCCAATATGGTCAAAAAATAACCGCGCGTACTGCTCCGCAGAGAAAGTGATCTTCACCGAAATAATTGTGGCATTTCGGTTTTCAACAATAGGAAGGGTTGGAGATCTTAATTTTTCAAATATTTTATACTTTGAGATCTCTTGATTCATTTTGGTATCATGATACTTCCTTTCGAAATGAATCCTTACTATATAATTTGGTTGAAACTTTTGAATGAAACCTTGCACTTAACACTTGCTATTTAGTATACTAACTTGCTAGTAGTCACATATTTCCATTATGGTACTAATGGTTGTTGCTTGCGAGTTATCAAAAAATTGATGGAAGGCTAATAGATTGAAATCGGAATAAGAGTTGACAAGTTTGACAAAATTTATCATAAATGAGGTATGATCTTGACTTTTATTAAAATAGAGTTTAATTACCTCAATAATTATGCTTGAATGATTTCTCTATGCTCATGATTGATTATGCATTATAATTGTTTGAAGTTTCATGAGTAGGATATATTTTGATAACTTAGGCCAATTCGTGATGTTGATATTAAATGAAATCGGACTAGGTTAAAATCCTTCATTAGAGACTTCATTTTAAGTTAAAAATTGATGAACATGTTTAGATGTGTTAATGATTCATTGCCATGCATTTAAATTTGAAAAATCATGGGTAGATGAACAAGCTGATAATTAGATCATTTTAGGGGACTTAAACTTGAAAAATTTGGTCCAAGTCAACAAATCAACTTGGACAATTCATTTTAAGTCCAAACTTCATAAACATGTTTAGGAATAGGTATAACAAGTTTCCATTCTTTTAAAATGAAAAATTATATGAATATGGATAAAATGACATAGAGACAATTTCATGATAATCTCTTTTGAATAAAGTTGAGCCAAGTCATCAAATTGACTTAGTGGTCTCATTTTCAATCCATATTTGAGGGAACATGTATAGATTTACTCATATTAGGTGTCCATAGGCTTAAATTCGGAAAGTCATGAGTAAATGAAAAGATTGATACTTAGCAAGTTTCATGATTACTAGCTTATTTTAGAATGACACCATGCTAGGTTGATAACTTGACTTAAGGACATAATTTTTATCTCAAACTTGACATACACTCTTTAGATGATCATTATATGGTGTCATAAAAGTTTGAATGAGAACGAAACACGTTTTGAAAAATAATTGAAAATAAAAAAATGCCATTGAAATTATAATACTTTAGTATTTTCAATTATTTCTAGAAAAATGTCGAAAACTGATTTTGTGATGATTCTTAAAACCACACTTTAATTGAAAAATCTAGTTTATTGTGTAAAAATTTCATCAAGAATCTTATTTATAGTGGAATTTTGAAGTTGGATTTCGGAAACACAAAGTATCACTTATTTGAAATACCCACTTTTCCGATACTTAGATTTTTCGTCAAAAACTTCAAATGAAAACTCACGTATACCGTTTTGATTCCATGTCTAATATCATTCACATAATTGCTTGAGTAAAATAATTTTTAGAAATAATTTCGATAACTTGAATGATAGTTAGAAATATCGATTTTTTCATTGAAATCAAGATAGAATGAAAAATGACCTTAAAATTTCATTTTGAGCCCAAACTTCACAAACATGTTTAGATTTACTTATATTAGGTGTTCATGTGTTTAAACTTGAAAAACCATGAGTAAATGTTAAGGTTGATGCTTAGCTAGATTCATGTTAAGTGCTTGTTTTTTAAATGAAATCATGCTAAGGTCATGTTTTGACCGAGACTTGAATTTATGCATGATGCCCGAACTAGGATTTTATTTATCATTTCTTGCTATCATGTATGTTTTAGTCTCATATTAGATATTTGGTTTTCATCCCTTTGGTTAAGATCTTCATGCTTCATGAAAAATGTTTTAGAGTCTCATCTTTGACTAGATTGACTTTTCTTGCCATTTTTTATTGATGTCAAAAGGGAGAGAAAAATAAAGGTTAAAAGGAAGATAACAAAGGAAAACCATGCATATAGATAGGGAGAGTTTATTTTCATAGATATGCATGGTGATAGGGACAAAAATCCCATAATTAACTTCCTTTGTGCTTATATGAAAATATTTTCTTAAGGTTGTTTGTCATCATAAAAAACGGAGAGATTGTTGTCCTAAGGTTTTCAACCTTGGTCTTAATCTCGATTTGATGATAAAAAATATGGAATTAATGTTTGAGCAAGAAATATTTTCATGTTATATATCGGTCTGCATGCGACGTCCCCAATCGGAAAAATCACAAAATATTAAGAATCGAATGCTTCGGAGTCGAGCATGTCAAAATTAGTTTAGGATTTAATTTCTTTTATTGTAAATGTTCCTAAGCCTTAGTTTGATGTCCTTATTGAGTTCACAATCCAAAAAACCGAACCCCGAACCCCGAAAACATAAAAACTAGAAAAATAAAAAAGACGGTCTTGAAAATTTCTATGTATAGGGGCTCCTTGGAGGGCTACATAATTTAGAAATTTTTTTGCTATTAAAAGACTCAATAATTGTTCCTTAGGTAAAAACAAGTTAAAGACATATTTTAAAGGAATTTTTAGAAACCATTAACCTAAAAAATTAAGGATTGAAAGGCTAAAAACCTCATAACTACCCAGAATTTCCAGAATGCGCCCAACCAGATTTTTAAAAAATTGCTCAGAATTCCCAGAATGCCCCCAAATGGCTTTTTTTTCAAATAAAAAAAGGTTTGAACGACTCTTTTTGTTTCATACCCCACTACCAACTCTACAAATACACCTAAAACTCCTTTCTTAAGGCTCCTAACTATTCATTGAGCCATTCTAAGAATATTTGGAGCATTTCTTGAGTCATTTCTCTCAAACCTTAGCTTTGAGCTTCTACCTCCTTGATTGAGCTTTCAACCTTTTGTTTCATCATCAAAGGCATCAAGAGGAAGCTAGGATCTCATGTTTGAGCTAAGTATTTTATTGATTATGTTTTTGCTCCATTTATATTTATATTTTATTGTTATTCTCATTGTATATCAAGTTGTAAAAACCTAGGGTGCTAGGTTAGTGTGTATGGTGGTAGCCTTGGTGTAGAGGCTTAAATCTATCGGTGTAAACTTAGTTTGCTAGGGTTAGTTTTGTAGTCCTTAGAATAAGAGGTGTTGGAGGTACTCTCGGGTGTGAGAGTAACCCTCGATTGTGAGGGTCGGTGCCTTAGCTTGTAAATCCTCTTGTATGATACATTTAATCTAGTAAACTAGAGTTTGAAATCCTAAGCAGGGTGTTTAGGTAGTGGAGTAGGCATTGGGGCCGAACCACTATAAATTCATTGTGTTAGCATTGCTCTTGTGCGTGTTTGATTACTTGTTATTTATCTTGCTTCCGCTTGCTATTAAATTGTGATTTGCCTATAGTAATTAAGAAATGGTTAAAACCGAATTTAGGCTAAAGTTTTAGTTAACACACTATTCACCCCCCCTCTAGTGTGGTTATTCAACTTACAAGGTGGACTGCACACGCATGTGTGCCACCAATCCACCCGAATCAGCCACATATTACAAGTCCCCCGGACCCTAGCTCACTGCCAGCTCTCTAGCTAGGGATCTCCTACTCACGACCAAGTGGGCTATGCTATCCATCGACTTTTTGTTCAAAACATCGGCTACCACATTTGCCTTCCCCGGGTGATATTGTATAGTGCAGTCATAATCCTTCAACAGCTCAAGCCATCTCCGCTGCCCTATGTTCAGATCCTTCTCTGAAAGCAGATATTGGAGGCTCTTGTGATATGTGAATATGTCACATGCCTCTCCATATAAGTAGTGATGCCATAGCTTCAAGGCAAAGACTATAGACGCCAACTCCAAATCATGAGTCGGGTAGTTCTTCTCATGGGTTTTCAGTTGCTTGGATGCATATGAGATCACCCTGCCGTGCTGCATCAGTACGCACCCCAATCGGACCCCAGAAGCATCACAATATACTACAAATCCTCCAAACCTCGACTGTAGTGCCAGCACAGGAGCGGTAGTCAAGCGGTCCTTGAGCTTCTGAAAGCTCTCCTCGCATTAATCATCCCAGATAAACTTTACTTTTTTTTTAGTTAGGCGCGTGAGTGGGGCAGTAATCTTAGAAAAAAATTCCACGAACTTCCTATAGTAGCCGGCCAACCCCAAGAAAGTACAAATCTTGGTCGCGCTGGTCGGCCTCTCCCAGTTCTGAATTGCCTTAATCTTTGTAGGGTCGACTTTTACACCATCCTGGGATACTATATGCCTCAGGAATCCCACATTGGTAAATCATAACTCATACTTTAAATGCAAGAGCTGGTGCTGCCTAAGGGTTTCTAGAACTACCCTTAAATGCTCCCTATGCTCAACCTCGCTCCTGGAATATACCAGAATATCATCAATGAATACTATGATGAATCTGCCCAGAAAGTCCTTGAACACCTAGTTCATCAACTCCATGAAGGCTGGCGGGGCATTAGTAAGCCCAAAGGACATGACCAGGAACTCATAATGTCCATACCGCGTCCTGAGAGCAGTCTTCTGAATGTCCTAATCTCGGATGCTCAATTGGCGATACCCTGATCTCAGATCAATTTTTTAGAACCACTGAGCCCCCTACATTTGATCAAATAAGTCATCTATCATGGGTAGTGGGTATCAGTTGTTGATCGTCACCTTATTGAGCTACCGATAATCAATGCACATCCGCATGGATCCATCTTTCTTTTTCACGAACAACACTAGCAACCCCCAGGGTGAGAGACTTGGGTGAATGAATCCAATATCCAACAGCTCATGCAATTGTACCTTAAGCTCCCACAGCTCAGCGGGTGCCATTCGGTATAGGGGAATCGATATAGGCTTCACCCTCGGCTATAGCTCAATGTAGAATTCAATCTCTCACATCGGTAGTAGTCCCGGCAACTCCTCAAGAAACACATCAAAGAAGTCCATGACCACTCGAGTATCCTCTGTGCTGTTGGCCGAGCCCCCGCCGATAACATCTGTAGAAACAAAAGCAAAGAAATCATACGGGCCTGGAGAGCAGAGATCACCCTAATAGTGTCTCCTTTCCCATCGCCATGAAAGGTAAAGGGTGGTATCCTTGGCTTGCAAAATGTGACCACCTTTGTCCTGCAATTAAGAGATGCATAATGGGCTGATAGCCAATCCATGCCCAAAATCACATCCAACTCTAGGGTTGGTAATAGCATCAGTTACGCTTTCAGATCGTGCCCACCGATGGAGATATCACAGTCCTTGAAGATTGTCTTAGCAATAACAGTACTGCCTGTAGGTGTAGACACTGCTAATGGTTCAACCAGCCAACTTTTGTCCTTCCCTAGCCTTGATGCCAGCAACTTAGATAGAAATGAATGTGTAGCACCTGGATCAAATAGTGCATAAGCAGGTAATGTACTAACTGACATGATACCTGTCACCACTACATTGGATGCCTCCGCGCCCTGAGGAGTCAATGCAAAAATGCGAGTAAGTGGCCTCCCTGGACCCGTCGTGCACTGCTGCCCTGACCCCTGAGTCTGAGTCCGTTGCGCCACTGAAGCTGTCAATACAGGAGCTCTCCCTCTAGGTGGTACTATTGCCTGACCACCCCCTGCAGGGCAATCCCTCCTAATGTGGCCTGGCTGGCCACACCCAAAAATAGGTACTTGGACTGTAGCAAGCTCCTCTATGCCTCCTCCCGCACTGCCCGCACTCTGGCACCTCTCCTCTTTGCCCTCCTGGTACTATAGCACCCTGAGTAGCCGTCGGTGGTCCCGTCCGCATATGGCAGTGCCGGCACCATCAGACCCTCCACGAACCATCTCACCCGGTCTGCCTTAGTCACCACCAGAGATGGGTGGTAATGGGACAACCGTGTGAACTCGATCTCATACTCCGACACCGTCATGGTGCCCATCTAGAGAAGCTGCTCGAACTCCCTTTCCCGCCTTTCACGGACATTCCTAGGTAGGTACTTTTTGATGATAGCAGTCCAAAATTCTCCCCACGTAGGGGCTAGTGCATGAGTCCCCATACGTGGCCTCCATGCCTAGTGTCACTCCTTCGCTAGACCCCTAAGTTGTAGCCCAACTATGTGCGCCATCACCTCAGAGGAACACTCCAAGACCGAGCATAGCTCCGTACAGTCGTTAAGGAATGTCGTCACCTCCAATGCCTAATCTGTGCTTGTGAATATCGATGGCTTCAACTTTACAAACTCCATGTATAACGAGATGCGTACCACCGGCTCTCGCCGGTCCTCCTCCCCATATCTAGACTAATCTGGCTTGATCGGCTCAGTCACTATGGTCGCCACTGGTGGTAAAGGTGGGGTTCGTTGCTGCGCCAGCTTTCGCTCCTTACGAAGCTCCTCTAGCTCCCTATAGAACTCCTCCTGTTCTCTATGGAATTTATCTCGTTCCCTGCAAAGCTCCTCGGTCAGTTTAGTCACCTGGGTCTCTTACAGCACAACTCTGGGATCTCGTACTGCCTCCTCTTGAGCCGCCTGACTGGTAGCTTGGCCTCTGCCTCGGCCGCAACCCTGGCATCAGCCTCGTCTGCTAGCGGAGTTACTTCTGCTTCCACTCATTACGGCATCATCATGTGCCTCCATGTAATACTCGGGGTTTCCTAATATAAAATTTTTCATGGTGCAGCCCATCGAGTCGGGAGCTAGCCAGGTCAAGTCGCGTGATCACCTTGAATAGCAGGTAAAATTAATTTAAATCATAACTAAATGTTGGTGATTTGCGAGGATGAGCATATTGGTTGACTCAAGTTTGGTTTGAGTTTGAGTTTTAGTTCGCGGATCGAGTCGAGACTCGATCCGGGTTAGGTGGAGTCGGATGAGGAGGTAAGCAAGTGATCGGGGGGGTAAATGAGTCATTGGATGAGGGGAATAAAACCCCTCACCCAAGCTAGCTGCGTGGCTAAATAGGAGAGTTGCATGCAGCACAAGAGGAAGGGGGAGCGAGAGGGTTCTTGTCGGCGCCGAGTTCGCATCGACGCTTGAGGAAATCGGAGCTCGTCTTCATAGAGGTCACCTTGGGATCCGATCAAGGTGAGTGGTTAGTGTGTTTATGAAGGGAGGCGGGTGGCCGACCCTAGCAATTTTGAAATCGGGGTTCTTTCGCGAGTTTCTTTCCGATCGACGCGTTTCCTCTTGTTAGAACTTTAATCGATGTGTATACCTGCGATATTATATTTTAAAACATATTTATTTTGCATTTTGTGGGCTGGCCTAGTGGAGGAAAAAGGGGAAAGGTCATGCCAAAATTTTCCCCAATTTCCTCGCTCGTCTTGCGACTCGCGGATCTCTTTGTGTTCGTTATATTTTAGATCTTGGATTGGTGCTTGTGCTGTTGTCGCAAACATGTCCATTTTCCTTAGAGGGCTCGGCCGAGTAGGGTGTTACCCTTCTTGAGTCAGCCAAGCAATGGAAAGGGGTGGAAAATTCGGGACTATTCGGATCTATACGCTGGGTTTCATGTTATGTCGTATTGATTCCTACTTACATGCTTAGTGTTAGATTCAAATTTTATTATGTGATTGTTGTTCATCTTAGAAATTGATAGCAACTTTAGATCTATATTCTCATGGTTATGGAAATGTTCTTGCTAATGCATACATGGATAGGATGGTTATGGCACCTGAATCAAAGGAAAGGTTTCATTAATTCTCAGATATTATGTTTAATCGTTGGTATGTTTATTTCATGTTCCTTATCGGTTTAGTTAATGGAATTTAACCTCATTTATTCGGCTTTCACATGATGATTGTTGCTCATGATTATTTTTGGCAAGTGTCATTGACAATGGTAAGCTGAGTACTTATCCATAGTCGGTAAGATCTAACAATTTTATAGAGAATGGTTTCGATACCTAGTTGTGGCATTTAACTTAGAGACAAGTACACTTACTAGGCTTTACACCTAGGGATCTAGGTTTTACACCTAGGGATGGTTAGCGGATATCAATATCCTTGTTACCTCGTAGTGTGACCCGAAGGGAAGGGTCGAACATGGGCAACGCCCAAAAAGCAAAACACATGAAAATTTGCACAACCTGGTTCTGGTTGTGGTTGAGATTGTTTACTGAGGAGTGATATTAGCCAAACGGCTACCACGCGACTCAGCGGTTTATAGGGTCTTGAGATTGCACCAACGGGCCCGCAAGATGTTAGACCCGAGTGGTGGCATGGTGCGATTAGAGGGCAGACGTGGGTGCAGATCTCGTAGCTGGCAGTTATTAGTCATAGTCGTGTCTCAGTAGAGTCGGGTGTATGCATTGTGTTGTTTTGTAAAACATTGAGATGTTCTTTGAAAACCTTTAGATGTTTATTTTAAAACTTGTGGTGTTTCGAACTTGGTTTGGTTAAACTATTTTCAAACAGCTAATACAGTTTGGTATAATTGCTTTGTTTACGATTTTACTGTCAGCCTGGTTGTGTTTTTATGAGTTGTTGGTCAGGGTATAGTGTAGGCTTCGGGGTACCGACACGTACCCTGGCCGGACACGCGTACCTTGAGTCGAGGCGTGACACTCCATTTCTATTAATAAGAAAGCAAATACCACACAATTTAACATAAGAACAATCAACTTAAATAAAAATACATACCGTCGTTGGTGCACAGGTTCAGCTGTCGATCTCATGACTAGGACATATCATATGTGAACACGCTAGCAATGCCCCTATATGATACCAACTATCCTATTGTCATACCCGCACTGATACCACATTGTCATAGCACAAATCCAGTATGACCGATCAGGGTACGCCGCGTACCTCGAAGCCTAACCCAACTCAAACCACAAATACAATAAATAACCTGAATAGTTTTATGGTGTTTCAAAAGACTTAGAATAGACATTTAATTCCAAACCAAACCAACAACTCAATAAATTAATATCAAGTGTTCAAGTTACCTAAAAAGAAACTTAAATCAACAAACCAAGACACCTATATGTAAGAAAATGCGGAAAACAAATAACCCGAGTCTACATGACTCGACAACTCAAAAGAAAATCAAAACGACTCAGGTATCCTCCTCGACCACGACATGTCACGAGACCCGCTGCCCTGCCGCCACCAGCCGTGCTACTGCACCCCGATACCTCTCTGATCTCACTCATGTGCTGAAAAACAACAACAATGAGGGGTAAGTCCAACTAGGACTTAGTGAGTAGATTAGTCCTCAATCATCCATATCATGATCATGCAAAACCAATAATAAGCAGGCATATAATATAAGCAGTAAATGACAAGAACAATATCATATGCTTAGAAATTTTTAAGATCGTCTTTTTGATTTTTCTAGTTTTTAAATTTTCGGGGTTCGAGGTTTAGTTTTCTGGATTGTGAACTCAATGAGGACATCAAACTAAGGCTTAGAAATATTTAGAATAAAAGAAATTAAATCCTAAGCTAATTTTGACAAGCACGACTCCGAAGCATTCGATTCTTGATTTTTTGTGATTTTTCCGATTGGGGACGTCGCATGCAGACCGATATATAACATGAAAATATTTCTTGCTCAAATATTAATTCCATGTTTTTTATCATCAAAATCGAGATTAAGACCAAGGTTGAAAACCTTAGGCCAACAATCTCTCTGTTTTTGATGATGACAAACAACCTTAAAAAAATATTTTCATATATGCACAAAGGAAGTTAATTATGGGATTTCTCCCCCTATCAACATGCATATCTATGAAAATAAACTTCCCCTATCTATATGCATTGTTTTCCTATATTATCTTCCTTTTAACCTATATTTTTCACCCCCTTTTGACATCAATCAGAAAGAGCAAGAAAGTCAATCTAGTCAAAGATGAGACTCTAAAACATTTTTCATGAAGCATGAAGATCTTAACCAGAGAGATGAAAATCAAATATCTAATATGAGACTAAAACATACATGATAGCAAGAAATGACAAATAAAATCCTAGTTCGGGCATCATGCATAAATTCAAGTCTCGGTCAAAACATGACCTTAGCATGATTTCATTTAAAAAACAAGCATTTAACATGAATCTAGCTAAGGATCAACCTTAACATTTACTCATGGTTTTTCAAGTTTAAACACATGAACACCTAATATTAGTAAATCTAAACATGTTTGTGAAGTTTGGGCTCAAAATGAAATTTTAAGGTCATTTTTCATTCTATTTTGATTTCAATGAAAAAATCGATATTTCTAACTATCATTCAAGTTATCAAAATCATTTATAGAAATGATTTTACTCAAGCAATGATGTGAATGATATTAGACATTGAATCAAAATGGTATACGTGAGTTTTCATTTGAAGTTTTTGACGAAAAATCAAAGTATCGGAAAAGTAGGTATTTCAAATAAGTGATACTTTGTGTTTCCGAAATCTAACTTCAAAATTCCGCTATAAATCAGATTCTTGATAAAACTTTTTGAAATATTTACACAATAAACTAGATTTTTCAATTAAAGTGTGGTTTAAAGAATCATCGCAAAATCAATTTTCTATATTTTTCTAGAAATAATTGAAAATACTAAAATATTATAATTTCAATGGCATTTCCGTAATTTTTAATTATTTTTCGAAACGTGTTTAGTTTTCATTCAAACTTTTATGACACCACATAATGGTCATCTAAAGAGTGTATGTCAAGTTTGAGATGAAAATTATTTCCTAACAGATTATGCTGGCAATTAAAATTTATCATCACCAAAATTAGAATTTTGTTTTAGGGTTTTATTCTAAGTTTACTGTTGAGCCCCAAACTGGTGTATTTGGCCCGAATCTGATCTCCATAGTGTGTCCTATGTTTGCAAACTATATATTCTGGTCAAAACGATAGGTTACATGACTATGTTCAGAAAATTACACACACCAGAACAAGTATTTCAGAACATGTATTTCAAAAATAACAGAGATTCATCATCTCATCATGAAATTCCAGCAAACTTGATTTTTCAGCATGACATGGAATTAAATCCAAAATTTACAAAAATTAGATCTCTAATTATCACCAAAACAGAATACAAATCTTGAGATAATCTAACAATTATTCTATGCATTAAACAAGGCAAACAAGCATCAATCATCATCTTTAAACAAGAATCAAGTATCATTATCAAGAACTTATCTCAAGATCACACATGGTATCAACATCAAGATCTTAACTTGTAACACATGAGTTCATCCCAAAAATCACAGATTTATTGCAAGGCATGCTTTGGCATATAAGAACCTAAATTAACAAGCGATTTAAGGCATAGGTCTCTAGAACACACGAAAACCTTCTCTTAAGCATTTTATCAAACACCTAGAGGGCACCCTCATCTCCACCTTGGCTGAGCACCCCTAGGATCATCCTAGGGCTGCCGAGCCCCATAGAGGAGAGTTTAGGGCCTCCTCAAGTACGGCAAACAAGAAGAACGGCGAGAATTCAAGAGATCGTCGGAAAATAATTCAAGAACATCTTTGCCTTCAAGAACTCGAAAAAACCCGAGAAGGAGGGGTAAAACCACTCACGAGAAATAGGAAGGAAGATTAGAGGAGAAATCCCAATCGAAGGCCTCCGAATCCGGCTCCAAGAGGTGGCGGCTTGGCTCCACCAAGGGGGAAGAGGGGGCGGCGGCTCTCCTCAAGCCGACGGCTCCAAGAAGAGGAAAAGGAGGGGTGGCGGCTCCTCCTCAAGCCAATGGCTTGGCTTCCAAGGGAAAGAGAAGAGAGAGGGGAAGAGAGGAGGATGGCTCGGCGGCTAGGCTTGAGGGCAGCGGCTCCAAGGAAGAGGAAGAGGGGAGAAGGGCGGCTCGGCTTGGCTGGGCGGCTCCTCTCTCCATGCGGCTTGTGCGGCTCCAATAGGGAGCCACAAACCAAAAGGGGGGGGGATTTTATAATCCCCTCCTCAAACCTAATTCCATCAATCCTCTTAGCAAACCCGCATCCACCTCGAACCGATCCAAACTCGTTAACCCGGCTAAACTTAATTAACTCACTCTAACCCCATGAATAAATACAAGAAACAAACACATGCACATCCACATGTAACATGATCAAATCAATTAGCTATATAATTATAATTCATAATTCAACTTACCCGAGCTCGCAAGCTCGAATCGGACGACTAGTCGACTCGGCTCGACCTCGGACTAGCCCGCTAGGCTGACAAACACAAATATAACTGGAGACTAATAAATAAAATATCTAGGATATTACATGGTGGCCCAATACCGGTGGATGTACTTATTTGAAAGATACATGAATCGTCTGAAGAAAAAAGTAACAAACGCCGCTGCAGTTGAAGGTTCCATATAAGAAGCATATATAATTCAAGAAATTTCAACATTCTGCTCATTTTATTTTGAATCAACCATTAAGACAAAACTTAATCATCTTCCACAGAACGACGACGGGGGATCTCGACCACCAAGTGGTTGTTTAAGTATCTTTTGTTACCCTGGTCGTGCTTTAGGTTCTCGTCTGTCTCGATTTTTAAATGACAAAGAGTACCATTTGGTCTACTTGTATGTTTTACTAAGCTATCCAGAGACTGAAAAGTTCATTAAAATATTTGACATCGAGATGGTGACAAAATAGTCATTTTACAACGATGAGAAATTAGAGAGATTATGCAATCGTGAGTTCCCTAATTGGTTTCGAGCTTACTTTACATAACACAGAGGCGAAATAGATAACCAAATCTTTGAGTTTGCTAGTGGACCGGCACGACTTGTACAATGTTATAATGGTTATTTTGTTAATGGATATAAATTTCACACACTTGAATATTCATCTATAAAGAAGACTATGAATGCCGGTGTTTGTGTCAAAGGGACAACATACGCTGAATGTGATGTTAACTTTTACAGGCTGTTGGAAGAAGTTATAGAATTACAATTTTTCGGATGGAAATCAGTTGCCCTTTTTAAATATCATTAGTTCGCTACAAGCGATAGGGGCATGAGAGATCATCCAAAGTATAAACTTGTCGAGGTCAATTATAAATCAAAATTGGCTTCAAATGAGCTATTTATATTGGCATCTCAAGCTGAACAAGTATATTATATGCAGTATCCATCTCAAAAGAAAGATATGCCAGATTGGCATGTAGTCTATAAGACTAAAGCCAGAGAAAAAATTGACCCAATAGCTAGAGAGAATGAGCCAACAGATGACTTCTAACAAGAAGAGGATTCTGCCAAAGTGGAGCGAGTTAGTCCAATACTCGAGGATAATGACACAGAGTTAGTTCAATTGGAAGTAGAATATGTTGATGACGACGATAATGAAGTTAAGGAAGAAGGACATAATGATGATGAGGGAGAAGAAGAAGAAGAAGAAGAAGAATTATTTTAAGATTCCAATACAGAAGAACAATAAGAAGAGTATTACACGGATGATGATAATGATGATGACAAATAATTATAAATGTGAAGTATATATTCAACTATTAAATATATCTATTAATCTATTATATATAATCTAATTATATTCATTTTTTACAACTATGGTTCGAGAAATGAGTTACCGAGGAGGCATTCCTCGCAGGCATAACCCTAGACGATTACCACCTGCCACCCTTGTACCCATCGACCCTTCGCCTTAGACCACCATCCCCCCACCTCCAGCCACCATCCCCCCCACCTGATCCAGCCACTATTCCCCCACCTGATCCGGCCACCATTCCCCCATCTGATCTAGCCATCATCCCCCCACCTCCAGCCACCATCTCTTCAGTTGATCCAGGCCCATCGACATCAAGACGTAGGCCACGAGGGCCTAACAAAATTCTCCCTCTACTAGCCGAGGGAGGGTTGCGCAGATCGATTAGTGTGCGCGATAGAAGGTAAGTAGATGCATTAATTATTCCTTATAATTTATTTCTAATTCAATATATCATAATATAGAATTGTACTATATTTGATGCAGGTTTGAGCAGGAGGACATCCCACGCACGATAGCGGGGACGACCCGAAAGTTTATGCACGGGGCGTGGCCTACATGGTCTCACGTGCCCCTTAAGCATATGGATTACTATGGCGAGAGTTCTCGATAAGTATATTTATTAAATTAATATTAATGTTAAATATCTATCGATAATAATAAATTTATTTTTTTGTAGGCTCATTATACATTGCCGGAGGACCAGACTCCTTTTGTAGAGAGTGCGTGGGAGCGCGTTGCTCGTGCTCGCTACAACGGGCTCCTTCATCATACCCGTAAGATCGTGATGAGATAGCTGGGGGCTAAACACATTTGGTAGACTCGGGGACACGGCCCCGAGTGGATTCATGGACCTGTGTGGGACGAGCTCGTTGAGCGGTGGGACACGCTTGAGTGGCAGGACGTCTCTCGGACAGCGTCGAGAAACTGCATGTCTGTGGGAGGACGACACAGGGGCGCGCCACACTGGTGGCTCTATATCTTTTGCGGTGCATGAGCGTCGTATGGTATGTATAATTTCCTTACTTTTAGTTAAATTATATATTGTGTATAATGATACTAATGTATTTGTTTTCTAATGTAAGATGCGGGTGGCGGAGGATGGTACCATCGAACACCCCTCACTGATGTAGGTGTTTGAGCGCACTCACCATTGGCGACGAGGAGCGAGGGACTACATCGATAGCAGGGTCGCGATCATCATGATAAGTATTTATGTCTATTTGATTTACGCAATTTTTATTTATAGTATATATATGTAATATTTAAAATATAAACGCGTGTAAGAGACATACACGAGGACCATGATCGAGCGCGGAGGCACGCCGCAGCAGTTTGACGTGGGAGCATGGGTCGAGACCGCAGGTGGCTCAGAGCACGGCTGTGTTTATGGCTTTACAGACAGTGGCCATGCACGAGCCGTGTTAGGGTCACTTGGGGCACAGACCCCTCCCGTTGCGAGTGAGCGGTCGTCGACATCTCGGACGCAGGACCAAAGCCACATGGTAGCCTTGGAGTCCGAGCTTACACAATAGAGGGTGAAGATGGAGCAGCAAATGCAAGCGATGGAGGAGCAGAGGCTGGCAATGGAGTAGCAGACGCAGGCAATGGAACAGCAGACACGGGCGATGGAGCAGTAGAGGCTAGAAATGGAGGAGCAGAGGCGAACGAACGACGAGTTGAGACAGACGATGCAAAGCATGCAGGCCCTCCTTGTTCAAATTGTATCTCACCAGGGTATTCATGTATCGATGATGTCCCAGCCGTCATCCTCTGCGACCTAGTCGACGCTCCCGACCTAGTCGCTGTCGACTCCACCGCCTCCATCGCCTCCACCGCACCAGTGAGATTTTGGTTTATACATTGTTGTTTTGGTACTTGGTTATATTTTGATACTTGTTAGCCTCCGTTTGAGGCTTAGATAGTTGATAGAAGTTTATACTTTACATTTCATATTTTTATACTTGTTTGCCTCCGATTTGAGGCTTATAGTTGTTTAGATACTTATAGTTGTATTTATGATATTTTGATACTTGTTTGCCTTCGGTTTGAGCCTTAGATTGATGATATTTATGTAAAGCTTGTATGGTTGGTTGTAAATGTATGTGTATGATGTTTTGTGGTTGTAAATTCTGGTTGTAAATAGATTGTAATGTATAAATATCGTTGTATACAGAAATTTTCAAAATTTAATTTTTTTCAGTTACAAGATATAACTTCAACCACAGCTTACTCACAGTTGATCGTCACTACGCTGTGGCTGAAAGCGTATCGTAAATGGCTGATGGCCTGGGCGGCACCAAATATCATGGTTGCTAATAATAACATTGATGGCTCAGAGATGCGGCTGATGTTTTTAAATCAACGATAGCCACCCAGGGCCATCACTGATGTATTTAAATCAGCGACAGCGCGCACTGCTATCGCTAATGATCACTTGTGACGGTCGTGGTCTGCCGTCATAACTTATCTGAGACGCACACATAAGCGACGATCTTTTATCACGACCCGCGTCGTCCGTGATAGTCATCACCGATGGTTCAGCAACGGCATGAGCCGTGGGTGACATTGACTATTCTAGTAGTGTTGCCTCGGAAAGTGTTCACACTACTTGGACTCCTATTTTGTCTCTAATAGTGCACCTCAGACCTCCCATATATGTATCGCGCCACCTGCTGACCTTCCGTCTCCCTCAAGTCATTTCTCTCAACAAGTCGCATAAATTCAATAGTGTATTCGTGCCTAGATTTCGGGCCTTGACTGCACCGTTCATATTGCTAGAACAAGATCTGCTCATAATCAGGTGGAAGAAAATTCCTTTGCAAGAGTTGTTTCATCCTATACCAAGTTTTGACTGGTGCTCTGGCCTCTCGAAATCGTCTGGATTGCAATCTTTCCCACCATGCAGACGCTCCACCCTTCAATCAGCAACCAACAAGTTTCACTTGCTTTGCCTCAGGAATCTCCAATAATCGAAAAACCGATCTATGTATGCAATCCAATCCAAGAATTCTTCAATGTTAAGATTCCCATTAAAATAGTGGATATCAACCTTCAAAAGAAACTCATGGGAGTCTCGATCATGGTAATCACGCCTTTCACCAATCGATCTTCTAGCTTCGTCTGAATCCTCCACGTCAGGTCGTTGTTAGTGCTCACGTATTGGTCCAAGCTTGACTCCAGGCTGTCTGCAAACTCTCTGATCTTCAAAACGTTGCTCACTTCATTCATGTCGATCCATTCAAAGCGTTGATATTTAGAGCATCGAGTCGATCCACAATCTCTTCAAAGCGTCGTTCCAAACGCTGAAATATGCGATCCATCCGCTACTCCAAAGCTGCCAACCCTTCCCTTGATCCACACCAGATCGAGAGGTTTCAATCCCTGCTCCAATACCACCTGACGTAGCGGCTATGCAAGGATGAAAAAAAGGGAGAGAAAAATATCTCTGAAATTTTTATTCTTAGACAATAATCTTCAAAACATGATCTTCTTCCTATTTATACCCATTATATCCTAAATCGAAAAGCAACTAAAACATCCCAAATTAAAAAGCAACTTAAATAGATTCCTAAAATAGAAGATGCTGGTTGCTACAACAGAAGTTGTCAAGCTTGGCCCTCTCTTTGGGCTTCTGTCAATCAAACCATCCATGTCACTTTCCAATATTTATGCATACAAGAAATAATTGTATCCAATATTTTTTTACAAGTACATAGACACAGGAATATACGCACAATGCACGTTGCAAAATATACATGGACACGAAAATAAGTGAATAAAGTGCTACAATCAAGCATCGAAGCTATATATGATCTATTAGCTACGTTCATGCTTGAATGTCTGATCACTAAGCTACTAGTGGGTTGATATAATTGTATCCAACATTGATAATGGTCCAAATCAATGGATCTGAACATATATTTATTGAGGACATATTTAAATTTATTTAAAAATAAAAAATAAAAATGACATATTTCTTAAATTTTTAGGCGATTTTGACATTCATATATACTTGAAAAATGTCCTATTAGGAGAGGAACAACTGCCTTATTTATAAACCACAAGCTTCTTATCCTACACTAAAAATTAAATTCTTGGACCTTGAATTTACACACAATAATTAAATTTCCTTGGATCCCAAGAGAAAGTAAAAAATGGGAACACACTTAATTAAACAACACAAGAGGTATACTCTAGAAACATAAAACTTAAATGTCAAATAATTGAAGGGCATAACAACATCATTGTCTAGTGAGTGAATATAATATATATATATATATATATATATATATATATATATATATATATATATATATATATATATATATATGGATAATGTATGAATGAATGTAACCAGTGAATGAATAAACAATACTCATATTCACTTACTTCTGATACCATTTTAAAATTAAGTTTTGATTAATACAATATGTCAGGCACTGAATTCAAATTTCGATTGAAAAAATAGAAATTTAGTACGAGATATGTGTTTTCAGAAAACCTGATACCCAATTTAGATCTAAATTATTTACACCTAAAATTCAAAAATAATAATTGGATTTAGACCTTTAAATTAATGCTCGGAATTTCTAAATACCCGTAAAAATACATTTTGTTTAAGTTCTAAGTCACCATAGAAAAATTCCCACCATGAACTTTGTGTGGCCAAAAGATGACCAGGTCTTAGAGTGTGGATCTTTTTAAGCAACAATGTAGAGGAAACCACAAATATAAAAGATATGAAAAGAACCAATTATATGTGAAAGATATTGCCTATACTCTTTATTGTATTTATTCATTTATCTTGGCTTTTTTTGTAGGAAAAAGATTAAAATTTGATTTCTATTGGCTTAATATTCTGCTTCTGTCTCTGTCTCTTTCTCTTCTCTTGACAATAATAAATAAATTCCTTGACCACCTGTTGAAAAGATAATGTGGTTCTGCGGTTTCAAATGGTCTCCTGTCTCCATCTTCTTCATCTTTCCATCATGTATGTGAGGAGATAAGAAAATAAATTAAGAAAGGGATCCCAACAACCTAGTCCAAGCTAGACTCCAAAAATTCGTTTAATATTCTTTATTTTTTGAAATGTAGAAATTAATGTTATTGACTTTTTTTTCTTTTTATTTATAGGAAAAAAGTACAAAAATATCCATAACATTTTTTCACATGTATTAAAATGCCTTTAAGATTTTTTTTGAATAAAAAATACCTCTTACGTTATGAAATTGGGTACAAAAATAATCTTATAGGTAAACGGCGTTAATGGAGGGATAAAGGAGTAGACGTGGCTGATGACTATGACTAATGACATGGACACATGGTGCGCATGTAGATCAAGATATTTTTTCACGGGTACTAAAATACTCCTAACATTTATTTTGGAGCTAAAATACTCCTAAGGTTATTGAAAATGATACAAAAATAACACTCAAGCTAACTTATGTTAAGTGAGATTTAATGGAAATGTCGTGGATGCTCACTAGGATGTTGACTTTACACGTGACATAAAAACAAAGAAAAACTAGCCACGCAAGCGACACATAAGATACAACGTGAGCATGAGCAAAAAAATTGAAAATTCAATTAACTGAAAAACCGGTCCGAAATTGAATCGAATTTTTCGGTTAACTGATCCGTCAATTTCGATTTCGATTTTTATTTTCTAAATTTTCGGTTTTTGATTTTGGTTTTTGTAAATAAAGGGATAACGACGTTAATGGAGGGATAACAAAGCTGACCGAAACTGAATTCAAAACCGAAAACCAAAAAAATTAGAAAATAATAACTGAAACCGAAACCGTCGAATCAGTTAACCGAAAATTTTGGTTCGGTTTCGAACTGATTTTCTGGTTAATCGAATTTTTATTTTTTTTTACTCATGCCTACGTTGTATCTTACGTGTCACTTGTGTGGTAAGTTGTTGTTTATATGTGCGTCATATATAAAGTCAACATTCTAGTCATCATCCATGACATCTCTGTTAAGTCTCACTTAGCAAAACTTAGCTTTGGTGTCATTTTTTTATCATTATCAATAACCTCAGTGGTATTTTAGCTCCAAAACAAACATTAGGGGCATTTGAGTACCCGTGAAAAAATATTAGGAACATTTTAGTACCTGTGAGAAAACGTTAGAGACATTTTAGTACCCGTGAGAAAACGTTAGGGGCATTTTAGTACTCGTGAGAAAATATCTTAGTCTGCATGCACACCACGTGTCCATGTCATCAGTCCTAGTCATCAACCACATCAACTCTGTTATCCCTCTATTAATATCGTTTACCTATAGGGTCATTTTTGTACCTAATTTCATAACATAAGGGGTATTTTTTATCCAAAAAAACCTTAAAAGTATTTTAGTACCCGTGAGAAAATGTTATGAGTATTTTTGTACTCTCTCCCATATTTATATTATATATAACTCTTTTAAAAATTTATATCATGAAGATAAATTTTAACTAGCGAGAGGTATGATCAAAACTATACAATCAGTGAGTCTGGCTTGACTTGAGTCTAGTTAATGTGTGTGGGCACTTCTGGTTCTGATCCGACCAAGCCTTAAGTGCTAGTTCAGTCCAAATATTTATTTATATATGAAATTGTATTAATTTACTAAAATTACAATATATATATACTCAAACTCTATTAATTAGTTTAATGATAAAATTTGTCAGACCACCAAAGGACAATCTCAGAATATAGGATTGTATATGCCTTTGCCCGTCCCTGAGTATATATGGGAGGACTTTTCCATGGACTTCGTGTTTGGTTTACTCTGAACATAGTGGGCAATGGATTCGATTTTGGTTGTGGTTGACATATTCTCCAAGATGGCGCACTTTATTCCCTGTAAGAAGACTTCTGATGCAAACGGAATAGTCAAGTTGTTTTTCATGGAGGTTGTTCATCTACATGGTGTGCCTAAGACTATTAATTACTTCTGATTGGGACTACAAGTTCCTTGGGCATTTTTGGAGAACCTTGTGGAAGCTATTCGATTCGTCTTTGAACTTTAGCAGCACTGCTCATCTTCAGACTAATGGTCAAACTGAATCGGTGAACCGAACACTCGGTAACCTCATTCGCAGCATTTGCGGAGATCAATCGAAGCAGTGGGATTCTACACTTGCCCAAGCTGAGTTCACTTACAACAATATTGTTCATAGCACCATCGGGAAATCTCTATTCCTTTTGGTGTATACGAAACCGCCATAACATGTCATTGACTTGATCAAAATATCGAGAACCCTTAGAGTGGGTGGACCTGCTTCTAAGAATTTGGCTAATCAATGGCAGTTGGTAGGAAGTCCAAGTCGAGGTGAGGCAAAAGTTGGAGCAGACCAATGCTAAATACAAGGCAGCAATGGATCAACACCGTAGGAAGCAGGTCTTTGAGGTGGGAGACAAAGTGATGGTCTTCCTTCGAAAGGAGACTCTTCCTATGGGAACTTACAACAACTTGCAACCGAAGAAGTACAGTTCATATCATATTTTGAAGAAGATCAATGATAATGCATATGTAGTGGATTTGTCGGCTACCATGGGAATATCCAAGACGTTTAACGTGGCAAATATTTATCACTTTCATTCATCAGAGGAGCCATTGTACCTCGATGTTCCAAACAACTCAAAATGGACCATCTACTTATTTAATGTGGTCTCGAAGTGTGCGACTATTTATTAGAGCCCGTGGTTTTTAAGGGTATCTCACCGGGAGTAAAGTACAGTCAGCAAATGGAGACAATGCACAATGGGAGTCAGAGAACTCTATTGTTATGTCTTGGCTTCTAAACTCTATGACTCTGAATATTGGTCAGGGATTCGCATTTCTTAATACAGCCAACAAAATATGGGAAGTTGTTTCATAGACGTACTATCATATAAGGAATTATGTGCAAGCTTATGAGATTCAGGGTAAAATCCATCAAGTAAGACAAGGTAACATGTCAGTGACTGCTTATGTGGCTGAGCTTAGACGATTGTGGTCTGAGTTAGACTTTTATTGTCCATTCGAGGCCTTACATGCTGAGAATGCGATTCTACACTAAAAGTATATCGAAGAAGAACACTTATTTGATTTTTTGGCATAGCTTAATTCAGAATTTGACTTCATTAGAACAAAAATACTTGGGAGAGGAGATACATTGTCTACACTTCATCAAGCTTTTTCTATTGTTCAAAGTGAGGAGACTTGGAGAAGGATTACGGTGGAGCCTAGTAACTCTCCGGTACCATCACATCGATCTACACTAGTAGTTTAGCCCCATAAATGGACTGAAAGGGAACAAATGAAGTGTGACCATTGTTATAAGCATGGTCACATTAAAGACACATGTTGGTAGTTACATGGTAAACCTCGAGGAGGTGGACGTGGCGGATGTCGTGGTGGAAGATTCGGGAGTCGAACTCATGGACACGCTCACTATTCTGAACACAATGAAAATACTAATCAGTCTGCTGATAACTCCTCAATGTCAGCTGAAGTGTTAGAGACTCTCAAATAACTCATGGCAAAGCTTGATCCTACCTCTACTAGAGAGACCTCCTCCTCTACAGATTCAGCTAATCAACCTTCTCTTTCCATACACCAATCTCATTTTACACAATCAGGTACTCTACATAGTGCATTAAATTGTACCCATTTTTCGCCATCATCCTGGATTATAGATTCAGGTGCATCAAATCATATGATAGATTCCTCTAGTTCCTTTATTTCATATTTTCCCTATTTAGGTGGAGATAAAGTTCGTATTGCTGATGGTTCTTTTGCCCCTATTTCTGGTAAAGGTGTCATCACTATTAGTCCATCTCTACATTTATCATCAGTCTTACATGTTCCTCGTTTTCCTAACAACCTCTTATCAATTAGTTCAATCACCAAGGCTCTCAATTGTAAAGTAACATTCCTCCCTACTCATTGCTTGATTCAGAAGCATGTGACAAGGGAGACAATTGGATTTGGTAGAACGCATGATGGTCGCTATCACCTAGATAACCTTGGTAGTCTCAACGAAGTCAACTACATGGTCTCTTCTGCAACAAGTGCACTGGAGGAATTGCAGTTACATCATCGTCGATTTGGTCATTTATCTTTTTCAATTTTAGCTAAGCATTTTTCTTCTCTCTACAAATTATGCAATAAAGACCATTTGATGTGTGATGCTTGTGAGTATGCCAAACATACAAGAAGTATCTATTTTGCTTCTGGAAATCGTAGTCAATCTTCATTTGATGTAATTCACACTGATGTTTAAGGACCCTGCCGTGTTACTTCTCTTTCTAGGCATAGATGGTTCATTACCTTTATTGATTGTTTTAGTCGAACAACTTGGGTTTATTTGTTAAACAGTAAAGATAAAGTGTTGCGATGTTTAAAAGAATTTCACAAGATGATAGAAATTCAATTTTGTAATCAAAATCCTTCCCTCATATAATGCATTGAATACACCGACAAAGAGTTTCAAGACTCCTTGTTAGCTAATGGATTCTTCATCAAACTACTTGTGTTGATACACCTGCTCAGAATGGTGTGGCAGAAAGAAAGAATAGTCACTTATTGGAAGTCACTCTATCTTTACTCTTTACCATGAACATGCCAAAGTTTTTTTGGGGAGAAGGCGTTGTGACAGTTGCTTATTTAATTAATCGCATGTTGCTTCGGACTTTGGAGTTCAAATCATCACTTGAATGTCTTATTGGTGATACGACTTCCATTGTACCTCCCAAGATATTTGGGTGTGTTTGTTTTGTACGTGATCATCACCCCTCACTTGGTAAACTTGATCATCGTTTCTTGAAATGTGTATTTGTTGGATATTCAGCTACTCAAAAAGGTTACAAGTGTTATTTTCCTCCTCAACAGAAGATGTTTGTGAGCATGGACGTAACCTTCAAAGAGACGGAGGCATACTATTTATCCTATCAAAATTTGGTAAATATTGTCCCTCCATCTCCTTCTACAGTGTTAGATGAGTTTCTCTACTCATCATATTCTTGTCCTGAGATACCACATTGTGAGGGGGAGTCATCTAGATTTCAAGAAGAGCCACACATAGCTGCAAATGATAAAGGAAATGACAATAGAGTACCTATTCAGGAGGAGCAATCTGTAATTCCTGATTCACATGGTGATACTGAGACCACTATGCATTCTCCTAGAGTCCAAGAATCTCCTCATGTTACATCTCTTCTCCTACTTCTTTAGATTCGTAAGGTTAGAATCTCCTACTGCTTTAGATGCCTCTGACCTTGGTAACATCTCTTCTCCTACTTCTTCTTTAGATTTACCTATTGTCATTCATAAGGGTTCTCGCCACCATATCCTTCATTCTTTTTACCGTTGTGACATCTCTCATTATGTTTCCTATGAGTATTTGTCCTCTAGGTATAAATGCTTCATCACATGATTATCCGTTGTCACCATTCCCTCAAATTGGAAGGTTGCCATAGCGGACCCGAGGTGGAAAGAAGCTATGTTAGAGGAGATGAAAGCCTTGGCCAAGAACCAAACTTGGGAGCTTGTAGCACTACCAAAAGGAAAATGACCTGTGGGATGCAAATGGGCCGTGAAACAAACACCAGAAGGAAAGGTTGATCGTTTTAAATCTCATTTGGTTGCAAAGGGGTACACTCAGATATACGGTATTGACTATGATGAAACATTTGCTCATGTTGCCAAGATAAATTCAATTCGAACTCTTATTCGGACTCTCATTTCATGTTCTATGAATCTTGGGTGGAATTAAACTACATCAGTTGGATGTGAAGAATGCTTTTCTGCATGGTGATCTACAAGAGGAAGTTTATATGGAGATCCCACCTAGGTTCGATAGCACAGAAACTGTTGGGAAAGTTTGTCGACTATAACGATCACTCTATGGATTGAAACAGTCACCTCGTGCCTGGTTTGACAGATTTCGTCAAGTAATTCTTAGTATGGGGTATAAATAGAGCAACAATGATCATACTTTATTTTTCAAGAATAAGCAAGGAAAAGTGGTTATCCTCATTGTTTATGTTGATGACATAATTATTACAGATGATGATATTGATGAAACTATCAGCTTGAAGGCACAAGTATTTGAAGTTAAAGACCTAGGGGAACTAAGATACTTCCTAGGGATTGAAGTAGCACTCTCATCACATGGTATTTTCTTATCTCAAAGAAAGTATGTGCTAGACTTGTTGACTGAAACAGGAATGTTGGGTAGTAAGCCTGCACCAACCCTAATTGATCAGAATTTTTAACTTGTTAACAATGGTGGTAATTCTGTTGATCATGGGAGATATCAAAGACTAGTGGGAATTAAGATTGATATATCTTTCACATACTATACCATATATTATATTTTCTATGAGTGTTATAAGTCGATACATGCACGATCCACGTGAGCAGCACATGGAAGCTATGTATAGAATTTTGAGATATCTTAAAGGTTGTCCTGGTCGAGGCTTATTGTTTTCTCGACAAGGTAACATGAAGATAGAAGGTTACACGTATGCTGATTGGGCTGGATGTCTAGATGATCGTCGATCCACTTCTGGATATTGTACATTTATCGGTGGCAACTTAGTCACCTGGAGAAGTAAGAAGCAAACGATGGTTGCTCGTTCTAGTGCGGAGGCTGAATATCGAGCTATGTCTCAGGGTGTCCATGAGTTACTATGGTTGAAAAACCTCATGCTAGAGTTACATCTTGATTCACAAGATCAGTTCCGTCTTTTTTGTGATAATAAAATTGTTATTGAAATTGTCAATAATCTTGTGCAGCATGACAAAACGAAATACATAGAGCTTGATCGTCACTTCATCAAGGAGAAATTGGAGAAATGTGAAATTTGCACTCCATTTGTTCGATCCTCTAAACAATTAGCTCATATCTTCACCAATGGGTTGAATAAAAATTTCTTTTTTTTCTATTATACGCAAGATGAGTTTAAATAATGTATTTGTACCATCTTGAGTAGTAGACTAGTAGTATTGTAATATAAGAGTATATTTGTAATTTACTCTTACTAGATGACTTTTGTGTAAATTGTTATAGTATTAATAAAAGCATGATTAATTGAGAGGTGACCTAGCCCTAGAGGTTAATCACTATCTTTTTCATCTTTCACACAAACAATTTTTCTATTCATCTAGAAACAAGATGTCAATGGAGACGAAGTTAATTCAAATTAATCAAATAAAATCAAAATAAGAAGCCAACTATGACTAGCACAGTTGGTGACAACATCTTATAAGTTGCCTAGAGGTCTGAGATTTGAACTCCAGGAAGATCTCCTTTGTGTGAATTTTTTATCTTGTGTGATTTATAATATCATTCTCATTCTTGAAATGAACTCGCTTTTTTTGAAAAAAAAAATCAAAATAAGGAATAAATTAAAATTTGTAGATTCAATTTGGTTCATTAAAGACCTCATCCCCACAGCTGTGGGCTGATCCTGAACCATAAAAAGCTTGTGGTTCTGCTTCATCTCTACAACTATTTACTCCTACAATATTTCTTTTCTTTTTTCCCACCATAATTCTAATATTACCACGTAATAAAAATGATTTTTTAAGATGAGAATATTTTATCCTAAATCCTCAACCATTTTGTAGTATAAAAAAAGCATCCCGTGGAAGTTGCTTTGCGCCCATGGCTGAACTCACTGCGCGTGAGCCCCTCCTGCCACAGGAGAGCTCCAAGCCCGCCTCCTTCTTTCCTTCCCTCGCAAGACTCGGGCTCAAATCTTTGATGTGGATCATCTTCTTGTTCTGGATTGCTGCAATCTTCTTCTTCCCCACCTCTCTCGTCAAGAGCCTCTTCTCAAAATGGACCAATTTGACTGACCCATCTGTTTTTGGGATCACAGGCACGTCCTTCTCCGTCTTGTAGACCTCTAAATTGGGTTTTTTTTTTGGCTCATGGTTTCGAAATTGCAGGAAGCATCTTCCTCGTCTTCAGTGGGCCGGTCCTTGCTATCTGCCTTCTCGCGTTTGTGTACATAATTGCCTTCCCCAGTGACCGTTTCGAGTACGCATATCACTTGTTTGATTAAATGTTGTTTGAAGTTTTGTGCTTTGCAAGAATTGGGAACTGAGAGGCTTCTCTTTACTTATCAGGAAAAGGAGTGGGAAATTGCCGAGGTTTCGGCTCTGGACATTTCCGATCCTTGTTGATGGGCCGTTCGGTGTTGTTTCTGCCGCGGAATTTATTGGGATACTCTTGTTTTCGGTCTATGTTTTGTGGACAATCACGGTTTATCTCATGGAGAACCAGAGGATGATTTCGAACTTATCGTTCCCTTCAAAAATGAAAGTGTATGTTTGCTCAAAAATGATAAGTTAAATTCGAGATTTCAAAGCTGTTTAGTTTAAGCTCTTGTTTAAATTCGAGATTTCAAAGCTGTTTAGATTTCAAACCAGAGGATACTCTTGTTTATATTGAAGTTTAAGCTCTGATGTATGAATTTCAACTTGCAGTTCCTTGTTCTTGGAGATAACAGGGCTTCGCTTTGGCTCAATAGGATTATTTTGTTTGGCATTTTTATTTCTCCCAATTGCCAGAGGCTCTATTCTTCTTCGTTTGGTAGACATCCCTTTTGAGCATGCTACCAGATACCATGTGTGGCTTGGACATCTCACAATGGCAATATTTACTTTACATGGCCTGTTCTATGTTGCTGGATGGGCAATTCAGGGCCGACTTGTAGAAAAAGTGAGTTTGACTATTAATATGTTTCTTAACAATACCGTGCTTATAGCATTTGAATAGTGCAACTATAGTTCCTGATGCTGCACTAGTATATATTTATTATTTAAGGAATATCCATTACCTCCTATATTGTTGCTATATTAGATTAGAACTTATATAAAAGTTGGTCTTCAGAAAGAATCAGCATTGCATACAGCAGTAACAGCACTGCATAAACTGAACTTTTCTTTTCAGCAGTAAACCTACTTACACACTACTGTGCAGATTTGTTATGGTTCACTCTATTCTGATATTAAACCAGACTTCATGTTATGAACTCGGACTTTCGGTCATTTCAGAAATATTCACTAAAGACCTACTATGAGCATAAGCTACTAAAATATTCATGTCATTCATATTTATCCAGATAAATTTAGAATGCATAATTTCTCCACATTGCATTTCTGTTGCCACTTTCTTCCTCTGGAAATCATGCCCATTCTTAACCCATTTATAGTAATTGTACTGTTCAGAGGAGTTCAAACACAGTTAAAAATTGTTACATAAAAGAAAATAATTAACAGCAAGTCACAATTCCATGTTCACATATGAAATACTTCATCCATAATCTAAAGACATCTGCCTAGGGTTCATAGAATAACCATCGAAGATCTTGCCCTCTGATAATATTCTTCCCAATCTCTCTTAAACTTTTTTGTGCTATGTTGCAGAATTGTACTAAAGATTATTGAGCTATCATTGCCATTAAATTGACTCAAGGTTTGAAGTTGTGCTGCAGCTTCTCGATTGGAAGAATGTGGGTGTTGCCAATCTCCCAGGAGTGATTAGCCTTTTAGCTGGTTTGCTTATGTGGGTTACATCACTACATCCAGTGAGGAAGAACTACTTCGAGCTCTTCTTTTACACGCATCAATTATATGTGATCTTTGTTGTCTTCCTAGCCCTTCATGTTGGGGACTTCATTTTCAGCATAGCGGCTGCAGGAATATTCCTTTTTGTACTGGATCGCTTTCTCAGATTCTGCCAATCTCGGACTACAGTCGATATCCTTTCAGCAGTCTGCCGTCCATGTGGAACTGTGGAACTCATTCTCTCAAAACCACCAAGTATGAATTCTTAGCTTGTACCTTTTTTTATTACGCAGAAGGAATTCATTTCAGATGACCAAGAATTATTTAGACTAAGAGTACTCTTGTGCTTGGTACTGTATTGGATTGCTTCCTAATAGCTTAAGTTTTGAGATTACTAGTCACCATATCAATTCTTTACAATCCTAATTATGGTTTGGTTATACCATGCAGATCTTCGGTACAATGCACTAAGCTTTATTTTCCTGCAAGTACGCGAATTGTCATGGCTGCAATGGCACCCCTTCAGTGTTTCCTCCAGCCCAATGGATGGAAGATACCATCTATCAGTTCTTATAAAAGTTCTTGGTGAATGGACAGACAAACTACGCAACACTATCACAAGTGCGACAGAGCAACAAGTAACTTTTGATGAATCAAGAATTAATAAGATTACTGCCTCTGTTGAAGGACCATATGGCCATGAAGTACCCTACCATTTGATGTAAGTCTGAAGCACCCAATATGCTGAAACTAGTTCTTTTTGGTTTTCTTTTGGCCAAATTGCTTCATCTATTTCTTGCTTTAAGATCAACTAATTAGGTCCCTTCTTGTGGATAGGTATGAGAATCTTATCTTGGTGGCCGGAGGAATTGGCATTTCGCCATTTTTTGCTATTATAAGTGACATTTGTCGCCGGATAAATGAAGGAAAGCCATGCCTCCCAAAAAATGTGCTTGTTATCTGGGCTGTTAAGAAGTCCAAGGAGCTTTCTCTTTTGTCAGTGCTTAATGAGCAGGCCATTTCTTCATCTTGCTCTGATACTTTGCATCTGGATATTCTTGCATATGTGACTCAAGAATCAGAACCTCCACTGGTAGATATATACTTCCAGCACATTGTCAAGTTTTGATCAATCTCATTTTATCTACAAGCCAGGTCATTAGATAAGACATGATCAATTAATTTGAACCAATTATAGACGTATATATATTAACATATGCCATAGACAAGATTTGAACCCCAAGGTCCTCCCTTGCTATCATCTTAAGTTTTTGATAAATCTTATTACATTTGAAATCTTAAGCCGTCAAATAAGACATGATCTATTCATTTATACTCTTAATGTTAAGTATAAAATGAGTCCTTTTCTAATAGTATAATCTTTTGGGATGCCTAGTCACCCAATCAAAACTTTAACATGGTAGTAGAGTCAGGTCAGGAGTACAATTCCTGCCTCGTTTCCCATTTATTTCCATCCGTTTAATTGCCTTGTATATAAGCCTCATTTGTGCTTAGATATTTCATCTCTAGCATGCACATTCCTTGTTTTCCATGGATCAAAACTCATCCTACTCCGCTTTTGTCCATGAAGGGGGAATGTTAAATGACAAATACTCAAATTGGATATTTTAAGAGTTTAATCGATGTTTAACAACATTAAACTCAATTCATTGGAATGAACTGCCTTTATAATTACTTATTCCTACATCATTTCATTTCAGGAAGAGGGTATTATTCAAGAAAACTTGAAGACATCCTCCCTCTTCAGCATCAAGGGGAAGAGCATGTCATGTTTGGTCGGCACCGGGCATAACATTTGGTCTGGAATTTATTTTGTGATATCCACATTGGGTTTCGTTCTGCTATATGGATTGGTGGAAAAATACTACATAGGGCCTTTTGGGGTTGATGCTTGGTGGCTCCGTGGACTATTATTCACTCTATGCATGGTTGCAAGTGTTGTTGTCTTTGGAGGCATAGTTGTGTTCTTTTGGAATCACTGGGAGAAGTCAAGCAATGCAAAGTGGACAGAAGAAGATGAGAAAAAGAATGTGGTGCAAGATCAGGAAAACACCTCAGAAAATGTCAACTTTATCAGATTCCTTTCCACTAAATATGGATGCAGACCTGATTTCCATGGTATGAACCCTACTGCTTGTTCTTCCCCCCCCCCCCTCCCCTTTTGCTTTATGAATTCATGAATCTTTGTGTAGAAAACGAAACCGTTTGTGCATGTTTATCATCTACAACCACATCAAATTAGGAAACAGAAAGGCAAGCATCGCAATATTGAATAAGCAAGGTTGCCTAGGTGAAAATCTCGAATGAAATATGTTCTTTGTTGAATAATTAACTAGTGAATCTATGCACAATGGTTCGGTTCATTGTTGACGAGTCATTGATTATAGTTATAGTGTATTCAAGATTTCTAGTCATATAGTTTGGAGTTCCTCTATTCAAGGGTGGTGCTGCAATTTTCAAACTTAATTAGAAGATATGCCGGTGTATTTTGCCTAGTACAATGGTGGATCTGCAATTTTGTCCAACATACATGTTTAATTAGCTTGTTATGAGGTCTTACAATTAACTTTGTTCTTCTTTGATTCAGATCTACTCAGTTCTTTTGCAAAGCAAAAGGAGAACATCGACGTGGGTGTCATCATTTGCGGACCGCCCGGCCTTCAGTCGAGTGTTGCAAAAGAATGCAGGACACAGAACATTAGGGGAAGATGGAATCAACCAGTCTTCCATTTCCACAGTCACAGCTTTGATCTCTAATAGCTTTAATCAAACTGCTTAACACTAGAAGATATACAGAAGCGCTAGTGAAGCTGAAGTCATATATCATATGATGCGGTATGACAATCTTCTAAGATGGAGCTTGGCTTGCTAGTAATGTAAGAATGCCATATTACTCATATATATATATATATAATATGTACATCAAAGTTATTTGGATGTATATATGGAAAGGGTTGTTTCTATATAGTTGCAAATAAGTACAAGAAAAAGTTCTTCAATTTCTTGAAGCCTCTTTAAAATGTTAAGGCATTAATTACTAATATTATTTTGACTGGTGGAAGGTTCATAATTTGTTGTATGGAGTAATTATGTGTATAGTTGAGTTTAGAATTTGAATATGTACAAAGCATCATCCAAGTGAATCGTGTTGGGTTGGGTTGAGTTGAGTTTCCATCGAACTATGACCTAATATTGTAATTCTCAAATATATCCAATACTTAAAATATTTTAAGCAAACACAACTGAAAAACTGAGCCTGATTACATAATTTGTTGAGTAAAAAGTTCATAATTCTAATAAGATCAAGCGATTATTTGGCTAATCCCTGGGATAAGAATATATATGTCATTTAATAATTCTTATGGAACTAGAATAAGGTCAAATATGTTAATTGAACTTGATAATGGACTACTAGGAGGATGTGCAATCTAATCTTTGGTCGGTTGAAACACAAAAAGAGTACAACAATCTTTTTAATTTTGAGAATCGGGATCTCGAGATAAGGGAGTTCAAAATCAATGTATGTCTCTTTTAGAAGAGGAACTTGATGCCATCCTGATTTGCTCCCAAAATATCTCGAGTCAAATGTCGAAAAAGCGATTTTCTCTTTCCTAGAGTCCCTAAGAGAGAAATTTGAAGCCAAGTTCCAGACCCCCGATGGAGACACTCGTTCTCTCGACGAATTAGAGAAATAAGCATATGGAATTTTTTAAAAATAAAGACCCTAAATCGTCTCAATTCAAAAAAAAATTAATAGCATTCAAATTAAGTTGGATTCATGATTTAAGTCGGGTGAATCAAGTTTTTGCCTACTCATAATGTCCATTAACACAATAAGTCACTTGATGGAAATCTTTCTATTTGGGGTGATTTAGTGACCGCCAAGTATGGTTATTTTAATATTTGGTCTTCTGGTTTACCAAGTAAATCCAGTCAATGCTGGAAGCTATTGTATGTTGCTGCTAATCTCATTAAATGTGGCTTCAAGAAGAATGTCTCTTCTGGTTTAAATACTATGGTTTTCTCTGGTCCTTGGTGTTTAGATATTCCAATTGATTTTAGACCTACATTTGTGAATGTTTCTATGATTGATATGAATATGCGTGTGGTTGACCTTATGCATAATAATGACTGGAATCTAGAATTGCTTTATAGAATGTTTGACCCGGATTTGGCCCTAAGTGTTTCCAGGATTAATTTGGCTTTGAAACTCGATGATGACAAATGGGTTTGGGTTCTAGAAAATAATGGTTTGGTTAGTTGTAAATCTGCCTACAGATACATCGCTTGTTCTTATGCCCCTGGCCGAGACAACCCTCCTAAGTGGAGTGCTATCTGAAAACTTCCAATCGAGCCTAGAGTCAAACATTTCACTTGGAAGGTTTTCCATGAAAAGATACCCACTGCGGATAGGTTGTTTAGGTTCAACATTTTTAACTCTCCAATATGCTCCCGTTGCGGCAGCTAGCCTGAGAGTGTTTTTCATGCACTTCAGGATTGTGAGGTAGCTCGAGAGATTTGGAAAGTTATCGATGGTCGATTCTCGATTGCCCTTGCCATGTTGAACACTCTGTATTCAGATCATAGCCTTTTGGTCCCTTGTTTAAATGTTACCTCGGATATAGAATTGGCGCCATGTTTGAATACATTGTATTGCATCTGGCATTCTCGAAATTAGGCAATTTTTAAACGATCCAAAACCAATATTTTCTCGACGGTTGCTAAGATTCTAGCTATTACAGCTAATTATGCCGAATCACCTTTAGTTGAGGGAATTTCATCCAAAAATAACCCTAGAAACACCGGGGTGCCTCCTCCTATGGGCTATTTTAAAATTAATACCGATGGTGCATACAATGAGAACAATAATTCTTATGCCACAAGTCTTATTTGTAGAGATTATACTGGAAAAATCATGGCTGCTTATGCTGTTAATCTTAGCCATGGGTCTGTATTGATTTGTGAGGCAATTGCTGTTAAAAGTGCTGTGAGTTTTGCTATTGATCATAAACATAAAAATGTTATTATTGAATCTGATGCTAAACTTGTGGTTGATATGTGTAATCGTTGTATTGCTCCTTTTTGGTCAATCAGGAATATAATTAGTGATATTTTTTTCCTTGCAGACTCGGAGAAATCATTGGAGATGAATATTAAGTTCCAACACGTTAAACGAGATGAAAATAGAGCGGCCGATTGGATTGCAAAACATAATTTCTCTTTTAATTGGGCTGATGAATGGCCTCTAGACTTGATTAATATAGTGTGTAATGACCTTCTAGGTGGTGGTTAGTTTTAATAATATTTTTTTTGAATAAAAAAAAACACAATAAGTCACTAACCACATATACTTAATGTGTGACTTTTTAGTTCTTAAAAATTAATTAATTAATAATTAATCAACAATGTGTTGATTTTTATATTTTGTATGATAGTGAGGAAATTTAATTAAAGTTAATTAAGGAAAGAAAAGAAACTTAATTATTCTCATGCAATTGATGATTGGTCACATCACATTTAATTAGATAATTGGTTACATCACATCTAGTTAGGCTAAAATTAAGAGAATTGATATATATTTGATGGAATCTTTCAATTAGTGATTTGAAGTTTTTGTAAAAAAATAGAATTGGGTTGAATAAATTTATTTTTTTATTTTAATAGAAATGTCTCATCAAAGTAGGGTGATTAGTGTGTTTAGTTATTATAATAATATAGATAACTAATACTTTTTTACCAAAAATAAAGCTTTATTAATTACTTAAAAAAGGTCTAACAAAGTCGTCCACCAGAATACTAACAAACTCAAGGGGACAGACAACATGCCAAACACAGGCCTCTTGAAGAAGTCGGCCTTGAATTGCAACCCAACGGAGTAACGGACTGCTTTTTACATGAACGCGAAATAAAGAAGAAAATTACATTAATGCCCCGATGGCATAAATGATGTAAATGGTTCATTAGACTAGCCATATGCCACGGAATAGGCCTATGGCCATGCACCATGTCAACTACAATTTTGCAATCTGTTTCCAAAACAACAGTTCAGACCATTAGTAGCTGCAAAAGATAAACCAAATAAAATACCATTGAGCTCAGCTTGAAGAGATGAATATGATTCAAAGTAAACGGATTCAGCGTGTATACATTCAGAGTTATGATTGCAGACCACAATACCAACACCACACATATAGTTAGACCATGAGCCATCATGGTTAATTATGAAAGAGTTTACCTTCAAACCCTTTGGCATTGAAGTAATTTTTAAAGAAGACAAGAATCTTAGTCAAGAGAACGCTCAAGGGCAGCTGCCTACATCACGAAGCCGACCATCTCTGTACATCCAAATGAACCATAAAGTATTGACAATAATAACACATAACCTCACGACAGGCATAAGTCGGGACTAGAGGAACAACCAGCTACCCGAATATCATTCATTCATGCAAAGGATAGGAAGATGTGATTTGGTGAAAAGAGAGTTCCAAATTTGAACAGAGATTGAACATTCAAAGAACGGGTTGACAATCACACAGTTTGGAATTAGAAATTTCGAGATGAAACAGATGGGCTTTAGTAAGTAGTCTACCATTAATAAGTTTTCAAATGAAAATTTTAACTTTGGGAGGGTATAAAAGTTTCCATAAAGCAAGTCATAATTTCATATTAATGCAAGAATTCAGATTATTGGAAAATAGAAATTAATAAGCAGCACATATGGCAACATGCTCGTATGTCTCAGTCATCCAAATATATAAATCCTCATTAGGGGTAGAACACAACAGAGATGGCAACATTTATAGCTCGGCACGTAGTCTTACAAACTCCGACCGAGCTTGGGGACTGTGAACTAGACTAGAACTATTGGACCCGGTTAGATTAAAACCCGACAGTGCCCCACTACTTGTCTCGGGCCGAATCGAATGGCTTCGCCCAGAGGGATCAACCCGGTCACACTCTTGGACCTGACTTGAGCCAGACCAGACGGCTCTGCCTAGGGACCCCACCTGGATATGCAAGGATATCTGCATCCTTCCTTATCATGAGGGATACGCCATTATAAGCCTGCTATCTTCGGGATTAGCCTCAATCCTTCTGAGCAATATCCCCACGAGATTTTCGGGCAGCGTCATCACCTTCACCCATAATAAATACAGACACGGTACACCTCAGGTAACCTTAAGTTCCAATTTCATTACCTCCACCTTGGACTCCCTCCAACTTGAGCGCCGGAGTGTCTTTTGCAGCCCCCCCCCTCCCCGGTGTTGAACCTGACCATGAGAAACATCGAACCAGACCGAATTACTCCGATCCTCAAGCAGGAACGTACCTTATTCATGAAAATTTTCCAAACTTATCTTTTTCATTCTAATTAGCGTTCCATTTTAATAAATGTTAACTTGCAAGCCAAAAGCATTAGTAGTGCAATGATTATATAATAACTAGCAAGTTAGCATACTAAATAGCGAAGGTGAAATTGAAATCTTCATTTGAGAGTTTCAACTTAAGCTAGATAGTGAAATTTTTGTTTCAAATAGAATCATCATGAAATCAAAACGAATCAAGAGATCTCAAGATATGAATTATTTGAAAATTAGATCTCCAACCCTTTATATTGGTTGAAAACTGAAAGGTCATAATTAGCCTACGATTTAGATCCACAAGGTCGCATGAGCGCGTTATAGGCTACTAAGTTCTCCGAAGAGACCGGGAAATCAAAAACAAAAATCATTTTTGAAATCACATAAAGGGTGGAAAAAATAACTCAACTTAGTCAAGTATCATAAACTCCAACTTAAATGAAACCAAGCAAAGTAAGGAGATGATACCAAATATACCTATATGCCAACTTTCATACCTATGACATCATGAGGACTTGAAGTTGCAATTTTGAAATGGTATAATATTTTAATCCTTGAGCAACTTCAATCAACCATCTTCATTTCACCCTTGTGTGGTAGCTCCCCCTACAAGAGAACAAGAAACTTTTGGTACCCAAAAGGCTTTGGGTCCTTGGGGATGAGTTGCCCTAGGAATCCAAAGTGTCTTAGTTACACTTGAATTTCTTTTAAATGCATAATTATGAATAGCATGACCATATACACAATAACAAAAATAATATCCATAAAACTTCTTATTTTGGACATGATGTTTAAAGCTAGAATCTCTAACATGTGAAGTAGAATGAGCACAAATATTCTTAGATGAAACATGCCTATTTCTAGAATTTTTAGAAAAGTAAACATTAGTAAATTCATTAACTCTTCTACTCAAGAATAAAACCTCACTTTTTAAATCATTCATGGATTTATGTAAAGTTTGAATTTAAGATTTTAACATGCAATTTTCATTCTTGATTTTTGAGTTTTCATTTTTCAAAATCTCAATCTCAATTTTGAAATCATTTTTCGAATCATTCTTTTTTATTTTCAATTCATTATTCAATTTTTCATTTTCAATCTTTAAATCCTTAAGCTCAAGTGTTAAAGTATCATGGCATGAATCAAAAGAGCTATATTTTAATTTTTCATTTTCAACCTTCAACTCATGGACATTCTTAATTTTTCTATTTTCCTCATTCTTTTTCATGAGCAAGTCATACATCTTTTTACATTCTTCTAGTTGTTCTTCATAAGACATGTCAAGGGATTTAGAGCTACTAGAACCACTATTTTGAACATGACTAGAAGATGATGAATATACCTCATCCCGAAGACCCATGAGGCAAAGGTTCGATGTGTTCTAGTGTCTTATTCAGATAAAGTCATTAGTAGTACAAAAGAATACATAAGAACAAAGAAATAGAGCACCGAATGAATAGGTAGTGATGATGATTACCTGGATTCTAGCTAGCGCATTAGATGACTCAACAGCTCGATGTTCTAGTTCTATGACAGGACATCACAATTTTGACCTGAAGACTACATCACAAGACTACATCATAATTTTGCTCTAGTATGCAGCGACATCCGTTGATTTCTTGCTTACAAGACTACATCACAATTTTGACCTGAAGAATAGTAGATTTTTATTGACTTCTATGACAGAAACTTCTGGAGTAAATATAGTACAGATTAAACCAATTCGTTTCATATTATGAGCCATAGTATGTTCCTTGTGTGAGTTCTTCAGCATACTCACATATCCACTCACAGGATATAAAAGTCAAACATAATCAAATTCATAACTAGTCTAATAGGAAATGAACAATTGTGATTCAAGAATACAAAACTTGAAAAGATGCCAGCTTTTCTTCCTTTTAAACTGTGCGCATAGGTCTTCTTTTATTGCAGTGGTCTACTAATTTTTTTTCTTCTTCATTTAAATTTTATTGTAATGATCTATATTTTGATTATTGTAGCTAAATTTGATTGCAGTGGTCTTCTGCATATGCTTTGGTCTAATCAAAATTTGATTGCGGTGGTCTAATTTAATTTAAATTTAAATTTAATTACTGTAGTCAATTGCTTTCTTCTCTTTATTTGATTTTTGTAGCTTATTACTGTAGTAGTGGTCTTACATCTATATTTTAATTGATTTCTTCTCTTTAATTGCCGATTGCTCATGTCTTATAGTGTTACATTAATTGTTTGAGTATTAATACTCTTCAATTGATTGTTTGGGTATTAATTTAGTTTCTTGTATGACATAAATCTATTGCATTTCTTATAATTTTATGTTGTAGGATATGTGTAAGCAAAATAAGTCCAATCGAATAAAATAAATTCTTCCTCATTATACGGGCTCAAAAAGTTATGCTGTCATTCGAGCAGAGGAGGTTTGATTCTACTTTTGCTATGTACTTGCTCTTCTTTTGTATTTTTAATTCTATTATTGTTATTGATTTTCTCATTTAATGTTACAGGCTACAAAGGATCCAAAGCAGCGTGAACTTTCTGCATGGAAAATGTTTTGTATTGCTCACACAAAAAGTGAGGGAAGTGTGAGTTCTAATGCTGCATAAGATATTATAGTAATTATCAATATACATAGTGTTTTTTTCCTATTTATAATGTATATCTTTTTTTAAAAAAATGATACTCTTATAACAGGAAAAGTTCAAGGCTCTATCAGCTCAAGCATCAGAGTCTTCTACACCTATTGATGAAGATAAGATCTATCATCAAGTCATCGGACCTGAAAGACATGGACGTACTCGTGGTTATGGATTAGGTCCTACACCATCATCTGTATTTGGAGCTACCCCTGGGCGTATTGAGCTTACCTCCCGACTTCAAGCGGCTAACGTTCGTAATGAGAAGTTGATTTCCAAGATTGAAGAGTTGGAGAAGAAAATGGAAGAAGATAAGAGGGAGATGTAGGAACAAATGATGGAGGCAATGGAAGAGGAAACACTACAAAAAAATAGGGTATCACCAACGGATTAAATTCATTGTTAATAGTAAAAAATCTATTGGTAATAGTCAAGAATCCGTTGGTAATAATAAAACCAACAGATTTACATTGGTAAAATCCGTTGGTGATACTTTGCTAGGTATTAAAAGAAGATGGAAGAGGAGAGAAAGAAGATAGAAGAACAATTTCAATATGATAGAAGAATGATGGATATGATAGTTGCTTTCATGGACGAGATGAAAGAAAAAAATTTGCAAAGATAGATCTTGATTTATGTATAAATTAGTAGAACATGTCCGAATTTTATTTTGAAGTTGAAATTTTTATATAATGAGATTGATACTTTATTAGATATGTTTTTTGTAATGGACCATGTAGTGATACTTTATGAATTTTGTAATATATATATAATGGTGACATGTATTTTTTGTCTTTATATGCTTCTTAATATTTATGTAAATATAATTAAATTATAAAAAATATATAGGAATCAGTGAGGGTCGCAACCCTCACAATATGTAAGAACTAGTGAGGGTCATCGACCCTCACAAAATGTAGGAATCAGTGAGGATCGTGACCCTCACTAAAATCCCATATGACCCTCACTAAAGACTTTTAGTGAGGGTCACCCGGCCCTTACACGTTGTCAGGAAAAATCTCATCACTAAAAGTATAGGTGATGATTATGTTCCGACCCTCACTAAAAGGTGGCTTTCGTGAGGCAAAATTGATCATCACTAATTCTTATATTTAGTGAGGGTCGCAGGCGACCCTCACAAAATATGAGAATTAGTGAGGGTAGATTCTGTCTCACGAAAACTAACTTTTAGTGAGGGTCACCAGCGACCCTCACTAAATATAAAGTAAGGGTCAATTTTGCCTCATGAAAGCCACCTTTTAGTGAGGGTCGAGATATAATCCTCACCTATACTTTTAGTGACGAGACTTTTCCTAATGATGTGTGAGGGTCATATAAGGTTTTAGCGAGGGTCGCGACCCTCACTAAAGCCCACATTTCTTGTAGTGAGACTTCACTTGATTGAGAAGTGGATGGGAAACACACTTATTGTTCTTGGTCCTTTTCTTCAAATGAGGACAATTTCTCTTTTTATGTCCCTTTTCTTGACAACAGAAGCACCTTAGATTTCTTCTCCAATTTTTGGTATTCCTTTGACTAGATGAGCTTTGCACATCAAAAATCTCAATAGAACTAGGAGTATGATAATTGTCATCACCTCCCTCATTTGAAGTAATAAGCTCTTCGATTTTTGCATAATCATATAACATGTTTAAACAAGCTCAAATATCGAATGCGGAAGAACAATGCATAACTTTTTCAAGTATATCATTTGAAAATGAACAATATAGAAAATGCATTATTTTGGCATTTAAATCAAATAGTCTAACTTGCTCTTGAGTCCAATCACTACTATCAATGATGGGCTCAACATATTCACTTTTTAGCATACATCTTACTCTTTCAAACACCAAAGTTAGTCTCATCAAACCTAGGTGGTGCAAACGCTAAACTCTCTTGTGCCATTGTCATGCCCCAACCTAGGATCGCATGACCGGCAAGAGTATATATCCGCACTCCACAGCCTACCAACTTATGCAACCAAACATATAATAATTGACCACACGTACGCAAATACTGAAACCATAAACAATCTACAAACTCAATTAATATACTAAAACATGAACAATATAAAAAGGTTCCAGAATCTATATCAACTAAAATAAAAGTGAAAATGCAAATCCATCTATAGGGCTCGACATGACTCTGACATCAACACTAATACCGACTCCAACTTCGACGCGTCACAAGACTTGCCACCTGAACTTGCTGCCCCTAGCCGCGCCACCTAGGTACACCAGTACCTAAACTGATCCTGCTCTGGTGCTACAAGAAAAAAAAACAAAGATAATGATAAGTTCAAATTGGACTTAGTGAGTGGCTCGACCTGAGCCCTCCATAGTCCACAAAATAAACCAATTGAGTAAGTTGACAGATGAGCGCATGATAAGAATCCATTCAACAACCATTCATATAATTATATAAAAGAATAGTACATAATACCATACGAGTCGATCACTAGGTCATGCCTAATGAGCTTCCTACCGATGGCTTCCTGAGCTAGGCAGATCCTCTAGCCTCATGTAGCTCCAGTTTGATTGGGAAGACCCTCTAACCAAGTGCTACTCTGATTTTGTCGTCAGCGTGGCTCACTAACGAGTTTACCGGTCCATAACCCGTCCACTAACCAACCCGATCAAGGCTCAGTCTCAATCACAAGCACAAACAACATCATGATCAAGATAAGTAAAATAAACATCAACGCACATATGCTCCTTAGCCAAGAAAAATTCCCTAGGACCATTAGAATCCTTGCCGCCAACTCCGAGTACGTGCATACATACCCATCAACCAATTTTAAGCACAAGCAAAATAATGGCATACTGAAATTTACGAAAATATTCCTAGGTAATTCCAAATTGAAATAAATAATAAAACCCAAAATTTTCTTCACGCGCAATTTCATATCTTTACCTACCTTACCGAGTTTTCCTTACCCCGGTGACCAAAATTATAGGGGTCGGCCCTACATATTTACCCCTTAAAATAAAACATATTTCCACACCATATAGATTGAAATTTAGCATCCGACTTCTAAAGATTCCTAGTACTACATCCACCAAGAGCTTGTATCTTTAAACTCGTACACAAAATTTATAGTACCTCTACACGACCAAATCACACAAGAATGCTAAGAGGAAAGAGAATTTGATTTACTAATCAACAACAACAATACAACGATATAATTATGTGGCATTGAACTACCCTATTTCAAACAAGTATGGTTCATTACGCATCCTAAAAACAATTTAGTTTTTCATTGGTTCAAAGATTAAAGTAAGCAATCATTTTCAATCCAAATTTTTACAGTAAACAGAATTAAAAATATAAAATGCAATCCTCACAAATTCAAATCTGAAATTTTATAAAGTATTCTCCCCTACTCTTTTATTCAGCCGGCCCTAAAGGGTGTAAGGTGCCCTTCCTGACCGCCGGATATACCCTCCCCCTTCATCCAAGAGTTAGATTTCACCCAATAATTCATTAACATAAAACTTAATCAATATAAAGTTCTATTGATCACAACAATCCAACAAACATAGCATCTACATCATGCGGCCACAAGGGAGAGGAATCCTATATCTAGGGTTTCTAAATCCACTCACCAAACATGCCACCAAACATAAATCAAAGAAGAAATCCAATAAAATAAAAAAAAATTAGATTTATCCCTAATGCAAGGCCGGCTACAAGAGGAGGGAGAAGACATATGGCAAAAGTGCAAAATCACTCACCGATGAAGGAAACCGAGAAGAAAGATGTTCCTCCGAGTCCTTGTGCTGACGATCACCGGCGGTGGCGAATCCAAACACCAACAATGCCTCTCCTCCCCCTTCAGTCGTCGCACCTATTCTTCTTGGGATGCGTGTGGCCCTAGTAGTCGTACGGTCCCAAGTATTCTTTTATTTTATTTTTAAATTACCAAGCTGCCCCTATTTAAGTTAAACGCAATCCTCCCACTTGACCTAAATTGATCCAAATCGGGTGCTGATCGAATCGTCGGACTCAACTCGAACTCCACCCGATCTCATCCTATTGATGCATCTTAAATAAAAATTTTACGCGCATAACTGAGCCTTACCTTAAAACACATTCTTCGGCGTCTCCCTTGGCCTGCTCAGAGTATCCAACAATTCCCGCTAAAACCAAAATAATTTAAATTTAGAAAATTTGCGGGTATTGCAATCTCCCCCTTTCCCCCCTTCCTAAGAAAAATTCCTCCTCAAATTTTGGGATAAAAAGAACTTACCAAGTCCTCAAAAAGATAAGGGTACTTCTCTTTCATATCACGCTCCATCTCCCAAGTAGCATCCTGACCCGAGTGGTGTTCCCAACGGACTTTTACCAAATGGACCTCCTTGGACCTCAGCTACCTGATCTGACGATCTAAAATCTTCACAAGCCTCTCTTCGAATGAAACTGCTGAATCAATCTCTAACACTACAAGCTCAATAACATGAGATTCATCTCAGACGTATTGCTTCAGCATGGAGACATGAAATACTGGGTGCACTCTATCCAAGCTAGGCGGTAAGGCCAACTCATAGGCCACAACCCCTCTCCGCCGCAAAATAGGAAAGAGTCTAATAAATCTAGGGCTCAACTTTTCCTTTACACCAAACCTCAAGACTCCCTTTATAGGAGACACTTTTAGGAAAATCAAATCCCCTTTCGCAAACTCAACGTCTTGGGCTTTTCCATCAGCATACATTTCCTGACGACTCTGAGCTGCCAATAGTCGCTCCTTAATTAGCTTCACTTTTCAACGACATCCTGCACCAAATTTGACCCTAACAACTACGACTCTCCCGCGCGCCTAAAACCATTCCACTAAGGATCTGCATCTCTGCCCGTACAGGGCCTCAAACGGTGCCATACCAATACTACTTTTGTAACTATTGTTATAGGAAAACTCCACCAGAGGCAAATACTTCTCCCAGCCACCTTCTAAATCTAGGACACAAGCCCTCAACATGTCCTTTAGAGTCTGAATAGTTCTCCCTGATTGCCCGTCCATCTGCGGATAAAAAGCAGTGCTGAACCTAACCCGAGTGCCTAAAGCCTCCTAAAATGATTGCCAAAATCGTGTGGTGAACTGAGTACCCCATTCAGAAATGATCATCACTGGGATCCCATGGTATGCAATAATTCAGTCCAAAAATAGTCGGGCATACTGCTTAGCGGTGAAAGTCGCCTTCACCGGAATAAAGTGCGCCGACTTAGTCAATCGATCCACTACTGCCCAAATATAAACATTTCCCTTCTTTGACCTCGACAGCACAGTTACAAAGTCCGTGGTAATCTTTTCTTATTTCCATTTTGGCACTTTCAAATTCTGCAACAACCCTGCATGCCTCAAATGCTCGGCCTTAATCCGCTGGCAAACCAAGCACTTAGACACAAAATCAACCACCTCCCTTTTCATCCCTTTCCACCAGTAATGTTGCCTCAAGTCACGGTACATCTTGGTGACCCCTAGATGCATAGTATATGTAGAGCCGTGAGACATCTCAAGTATCTGCCTCCTAACCTCCGCTATGTTGGGTACCACAATCCCATCCTTAAATCTCATGACACCCTCGGTATCAACCCCGAATCCATCAATCGCATCTCCTCTCTCAATCAAGTCCCTGGTCAAGGCACAAAAAACATCCTCTCCTTGGGCTGTATGGAGCATGTCGATCATGGTGGTCTGAACGCGAAAATGCCCTACCATATTGCCCGAGTCAAACACAGATAATACTGCTTCGTCACTCAAACATCCGGCGAGCTCTCGCACCAAAGGCTCCTATCCACGGCCAAATGTGCTAGACTACCCATTGATTTTCTACTTAAGCTGTCTGCCACAACATTCGCCTTCCATGGATGATATAATATGGTGCAATCATAGTCCTTTAGTAACTCCAGCCATCTCCCCTGTCTTAAGTTCAAATCTTTCCAGGTGAGCAAATATTGGAGACTCTTGAGATCTATGTAAATCTCACAAGCCTCCCCATATATACAAATAGTGGCGCCACAACTTTAGTTAAACTATGGCCGCCAACTCCAAATCATGTGTCGGGTAGTTCCTCTTATGGTTCTTTAATTACTTGGATGCATAAGCAATCACCCTATCATGTTGCATCAGAACACATCCCAAACCAACTCGAGCGGCAACACAATAGACCACAAATCCCCCGAAACCTGATGGCAAAGCTAAAACTGGCGCTGATGTCAAACAATCCCTGAGCTATTGGAAGCTCTCCTCACACTTATCATCCCAAATAAATTTCACTTTCTTCTATGTCAAACGTGTAAAAGGGGGCTGATATTCTTGAAAAAATTTCAACAAACTTTCTGTAATACCCAACCAAACTCAAGAAACTCTGGATCTCTAACACACTAGTCATTTGTTTCTATTTCTGGACTACCTCTCTTCGCAGGGTCTACCTTCACTCCTTCTCTCGAAATCACATGCCTTAGAAACCCCACACTGCTTAGCAAGAACTCACACTTGGAAAACTTTGCAAACAATTGATGCCTCCTGAGGGTCTCCAGAACTAACCTCAGATGCTCACAGTGCTCAGCCTCTCTCTTGGAATAAATTAACTAGGATGTCATCAATGAATACGATAACAAACCTGTCCAAAGAACTCATTGAACACTATTTTCATCAAATCCATAAATGTTGTCAGTGCATTAGTCAACCCAAAGGACATAACAAAAAACTTATAATGACCATATCTCATCCTGAAACACTACTAGAATAATGGTTTTCAGCAACGACCATCAGCAACGGCCATCAGCAACGGCCGCCCAAGCCATTACAATAACTAATGGCTTACCAACGACCGCTATGGCTGTTGTAGATATATCACATCTGCATCGGCCTACGTACGGCCTCTCGGGCCTTTGCCAACAAGTACATGGTGCGCAAATAAAATAATTCATCAGCAATGGCTTACGTACGACCACGTTAGCTGTTGCTAATGATATTATCACATTAGCAACGGCTTACTTACGGTTTTTGTATCCGTTGCTTTTTAGTCGATGGGACAATCGCGGCGCGAAAATGAAATACTTATCAGCAACGGCTATACAACGGATTAGTGAGCCATTGGTGATGTGTTGTATTTATTAGCAACGACTTTGCAATGACTAAGTGAGCCGTTGCTGATGAGTTTATTTAACTCGCAATCGCGCCCGACCCCTTTCTTCCCGGCTTCTTCTTCCTCTGCTGCCGTCTTCGTCGTGCCTGACGCCGCCGACGCCTGCTATCGTCTTCATCCGTCTTCCATTTCCAGGTATTAGCTCGATCCCCTCTTCTCTTCTCCTTTACTAGGGCCGATCGAAACCCTAAATATTAGGGTTTTTGCCAGCCGTCGGCCTCCGGACGTCGAACCAGTGTCCAGTGTCCAATGTCGGACATTGGACAACAACGTTGGAACATTGTTTAGATAAATTTTTCATATTTTAGATTAATTTTTTATGTTTTAGGTTAATTTTTCATGTTTAGATTAATCTATGTTAAATGTTTAATATTTAATGTTTAGATTTATTTTCATGTTTAGATTAATGTATTTTAATGTTAATTAAATTTAGATTTAGTTTTAGATTATATCTGTTAATTAATTTAAATTTAGATTAATTTTAATATTAATATTTAGATTTAGATTAATTAGAATCGTCCACTTTGGACTCGCGCTCGAATCGTCCACTTTAGACTCGTGTCGAAATCGTCCACCGTGGACTCGAACCGGCATTAAAAAATTTAGAAAATAATCATCCATCTGACAAGTTGATACATTTCACGTACACATCGACGAGTCAGATATGATTTAGCAAAACCTTAGATCTGTTCGGGGGTTGTATGTTCGTGTAAAAGAAGTAGATGATCTTTTATACGACATACAACCCTTGAATTGTCCCTAATTGGATAATTTGAAAACATAGTTATTTGTATTGAACTTCGTTTTTTCTTTTAACGGTTAACTCATTCTAAATTTTGGCAGCATCTCTCTTATTCTCCAATACGCGCCCAGATGATATGTGTATTCGGAGAACTATAGGGAGATGTTGCTGAAATTTAGAATGAAGTTCGCGTATAAGAAATACTTAGTGCAATATGAATAACATGAATCCCGAATGGAATAGGACCATCTCACCTATAAAGACATTGACTAAAGATATTGTCATTGATTTACATAATCATGTCGGACGATCGAAGTCGGATGTACTGACGTTTTGATCATGGAGCTTTAACGAATGAGTTTCTCTTAGGCGTAACTTACTTCCTAAATTTTTCCTATTCGAATCGAAAATTCGTTAGCGTCGGTGATAAAATCCGATGTCTGTGTCGCATTTGCATGAATGCACGATTTTTTGATCGAAAAACTATCACTCTGCATCTGTATAGCAAATGATTTGCTCCAAGATATTTTATATGGATTTATCACGGGGAGTCACATGAAGTCGGGACGTCGAGCAATCCTGTCATTCAGACACATGGTGAATCTTCCTATGTTGGTGTTTCTTTATCCAGTCCATCTAATCTGTATAGAACTATGATACTTGATAGTCTTGAGGGTCAATTCCAATTGAATGATAATGTCTATCAGCCAGTTACTGAGACGTTAGTGCCACCAGATACTACAAGTGTTGAGGTCACATAATTGTCATCAGAAGTACAACCTGCGGTAGAGATTGAATTGCCGAATAAAGAAGCTGCATGATTTTACGAGATGTTGAAAGCTGCCGATGAACCTTTGTATAAGAATTGCCCTAAATACACTAGGTTTTCGACAATGACGCAACTCCTGAACATCAAGGCCAATTGTAATATCAACGGGGTTGCGTTTGATCGGATTACAGGATTGATTAATGGAATGTTGCCTACTGATAACAAGTTTGAACCAACTTTTTATAAGACTAAAAAGTTGATGAGAAAATTAGGGCTTGGGTATGAAAAAATACACGCGTGCCAAAATAACTACATTTTATATTATAAAGAAAATGCGATGTTGGATAAATGTCATGTATGTGAACATCCTCGTTATAAGGAGAAGAAATCGGTCCGACAGAAAAATATCTCGTTTAAGGTGCTTCGGTATTTTCCACTGACACCGAGGCTTCAAAGATTATTCATGTCGAAAAAGACAGCCCCCTAAATGAGTTGACATGCAAGAAGTCGTGATGATACAGTAATGACTCATCCATCCGACAGTGAAGCATGGAAATATTTGGATAGATGTTATCCTTCATTTGCTAGGGATACAAGAAATATCAGATTGGGATTATGCACGGATGATTTTAATCCGTTTGGTCATTTTGCAACTCTTTATTCAGTTTGGCCAGTGCTGCTAACGGTTTATAATTTGTCGTCGTCAATGTGTATGAAAGATGAATTTATTTATCTTTTGATGATTATTCCGGATCCTAAGAATCCGCGAAAAGAAATTGACGTATTTCTCAGACCCCTAATAGATGAATTGAAAATATTGTGGACTGAGGGAGCTGTCACTTATAATTGTCATCAGAAGCATAACTTCAATTTAAAGGCCGCGATCTTGTGGACAATCAATAATTTCCCGGCCTACGGCATGTTGTCTGGTTGGAGCACTCACGGCCGACTCTCTTATCTGTATTATATGGAACACTCTAAATCATTCAGTCTTCAAAACGGACAGAATATCTCATTCTTTGACTATCATCGTCGATTCCTACCGGCTAACTATCAGTATCGAAGGAATCGTAATAAATTTACTAAGGGCAAAGTCGAAAGCGATGAGCCACCACCGATGATGTCTGGTGAACAAATGTTAGCACGTGTTTCAGCACTTCTAGAGATAGTGTTTGGTCGGAATGAAAGAGTGTTGGGCTTTGGTCAAACACAAAACTGGGTGAAAAAAAGTATCTTTTGGGAATTGTCGTATTGGAGTTCATTACTGATTCGGCATAATTTAGATGTCATGCACATTGAGAAAAATGTGTTTGATAATATTTTTAACACTTTGATGGATGTTCCTGGGAAAACTAAAGATAATGTCAAGGCCCGACATGATCATAAATACTTTGTAAGAGGCCGAAGTTAGAGTTATAAGAGGTCAACAGACGATATCTGAAGCCGAAGGCCCCGTATGTGTTAAATAAACAACAGATGAAAGTTGTTTGTCAATGGATCAAAGAACTCAGATTACCCGATGGATATGCCTCAAACTTATCTCGATGTGTGAACGTCGATGATTGCAAAATATCAGGGATGAAGAGCCATGATTATCATGTATTCATGCAGAGATTGCTTTCGATCGCATTCCAAGATCTTCTACCTGATAATATTTGGGGTTCGTTGACTGAATTGAGTATATTTTAAAAAAATATTTGTGCGAATGTCCTTCGAGTCGAAGATATGTCAGCACTTGAAAGTAATATTGTTGAAATTGTATGCAAGCTTGAGCAATTTTTCCCTCCTAACTTTTTTGACTCGATGGAGCATCTATCGATACACTTGGCATATGAGGCACGAGTTGGTGGCCCCGTTCAATACCGGTGGATGTACTTATTTGAAAGATACATGAATCGTCTGAAGAAAAAAGTAAAGAACACCGTAGCTGTTGAAGGATCAATATCTAAATCATATATCATCCAAGAAATTTCAACATTCTGCTCATTTTACTTTGAATCGACGGTGCAGACAAGATTTGATCGTCTTCCACGTAACGACGACGGGGGAGTTCGATATTCAGATGGACGTTTAAATATATTCTGTCACTCTGGTCGTGCTTTTGATTCTCGTCTGTCTCGACACTTAAGCGACGAAGAATATCATTTGGCACAATTGTACGTATTACTCAATTGCCCAAAAATTGAACAATTCATTAAAATATTTGACATTGAGATGGTGCAAAAATACTCTATTCACAACAATGAAGAATTGGAGAGATTACAAAATCGTGATTTCCCTACTTGGATTTGGGCTTATAGCAAAGATCACAGAGCTGAAATAGATGAAAGAATATTAAAGTTTGTTAGTGGACCGTCGCGACTAGTGTCGTGTTATAGCGGATATTTTTTTTATGGGTATAAATTTCACACGGTTGAATATGCATTTACAAAGAAGACGATGAATGCCGGGGTCTGCGTGAAAGAGGCAATGTATGTTGAATGTGATATGAATTTTTATGGACTGGTGGAAAAAGTGATAGAATTGCACTACTTCGGCTTGAAATCAGTTATCCTATTTAGATGTCATTGGTTCGATACAACAGAAAGGGGCATGAAAGTTCATCTAAAATACAAACTTGTTGAGGTTAATTCACTACAACAAAAATCGTCATTAATAGCATGCCATCAACGCTATCATAGGTAGTGTATAGCATTAAACTAAACGTTGTCAAATCGCATGTTATCTTATGTAGGGAGGTTACAAAAGTGTTTCTGGGAATGCAATTGTGAATGCTATATGAATATTATTTTATAACATTTTGTATTCGTTATGATTAGTTTGTTTTAGCATCATGAACCTACTATTACTTCATTCTACAATAGCAATAATATTTAGTTATCATTTATATTTATATAGCTTTTTCGAACCGTTATCTAATCACTAAAGAGAGCATTTTAAAATTATCATACAAAAGTAGATTTAATCTTAGCTTGTTGCTATTACTGAAATATTTTTTTTTTTTTTTCTAATTTATTAACAATATAAGAATCAATATTTAAAAATATTTTTATATTAAATCAAGAGTACATTACATCAATCCAAACTACTAAAACATAACATTAATCCAAACTTAATAAAATATCAACTAATGAACTTAAACATAGATCAATATTGTCTTCTAATAATAAAAAGAAAGTAGATTAAGTATTGTCTTCTAAAACAAAAGTAGCTAGCTTGTTATAGTCATGAAATCTTCCAACTAGCATCAAGTTCCAATTGAACCTTGACCACCCTGCTCCTAAGCCATGCATAACTTCAACAACTTTTTCTTTGCCATAGAGTTTCTTCATAGATATTTCAGCTTGAGAAAGTCTCCCTTGCTGCAGAATAAAAGAAAAATTATGTCAACATACTTTGGCTTCATATCAACATACTTTGGCAGCATATTGTGAATTATAGCAGCAAACAATTCTAATTATAGCAGCATACTTTATAAGTTTGCAATAGTAGGATATTTCTTGATTTTTCTTCCAATTAGCTATAATCTTTCCTACCAAAATTCTCATTTATGTGACAAAGAATATAAGTATATAAGGGAAGAAAAGGAATAATGATTGTTTGCAAAAAAATAATTCCATGAGTTTCCAAAGAGGAATACATGAAGATAAAATGCTCATTTACTCTATAGTTCTAAGGTAAACCTTTCCACACTCATATGGACACAATCAAATAGATGCCACCATATAGATCTTATTGTGATGCTTCATGAAAGTGTTTTATGAAAAAAAGAACTTAGACAAGACAATAAAATTGATGCCACAAATTGGATTGAATGCCATATCAACGGGAAGAAGGTCCTTGTATACAAATAAACATCTACTCGGTTACCATCTACAATAACCAAAAAGAGCTGTCAATTTAGTTATTAGTATAGAAACAACGGTAAAAATAAAGGAAAATTTAATGAGGGTTGTTGACCATTATTAGAAATTTAGGCATCATACAAGTTCAAATCCACTACCTGTATATCATCATTGAAGACAAGATGTGTTTTACGGTATTGGGCAAGAAGTTCAAATGCATTATGGTTGGCACGGTATTTAGCAAGAAGTTCAAATGCATTATGGTTGGCAAAGTCTTCAAACTGAAGATTGACAAAATGTAATAAACAATGAATGATCGCATGAATCAAAAATCAAAACTGAAAAACAAGGGCTTTATTTACATCAAAATTGAAAATCAAAACTGAAGACCTTCTACCTTAGAACCCTCTACATGTAGACCGCTATCTTTAAATGCTATAAAAAGCCCGAAATGTTATAGTGAATGGCAGGAAAGATTCATAGAATTTACATAGGAATAAATTGTTCAAGACTATGCATATAAATTTTTATGATCATCACTATGATATCATAGGAATATACTTGTACTTGGCATAGCTTACATTTCTTACCTCCTTCAAATCATATGAAATTTCTGAATCAACATAGGTTGAATGGTTGAGAAATTAAACAGACCCACCAACAGTATGTTCCTTCTTAAGAGGCTTCGTTGGAGGTTGCCAACCTCTACTCAAAGATTTATGATCTCTGAAGGCTTGACTTGGAAGACAAGATCTTTCACTGCTAGGAAGACCAGCAAGTCGATTTGATTCCCCCAATGACAAGTCATTCTCTCCAATACTTCATACACTATAAAGAGTCTCATTCAGCCTAGCTGCAGCAGGAAGTAACAATAAACTATAAGGAAATATAACGATAACTTCATAAATCAACTTTTGAAATGATAAATCTTAATCTTTTTGCATCAGAATATATTATTATAGAAACGGTAAAGCCAATATTTGCTTACCATTCCTCTTTACACTGTCTACAAACCAGCCCAGTGTAACAATAAAGTGGCCATTCCGAGATCCATGCTGCATTGCATTACATGTTCAAGCTTTTTTCTAGTAAGGCTGTATTACACAATCAAAGGAAAACCATGGACAATAAACTGTAACATAGTTAAACTAACATTTGCTATAGACCATTACAAACAAGAAGGAAAACCCTAGCATTCCAATTCAGGTAATGATAACTCAGATGAATAGAAAGAAATTCCAGTTCTTTTTAGGATATCTGCACAACTAGATGAGTACATTGAGGATGCAAACTTGCGCTGTACTGGCCACCAAGCATCTCAGTTGCAGCAATGACCTTTTTCTTGCTTTTGTCATCCAAAAAGAATAATTTCTTGTAGCATAATATTTAGATTAAGTTTGTTGTTTATAATCAAGTCTTTAATAGCATGAGCCTTTTAATGACTGGCATACATGAAGAAGCAACCTAGAAATCATAAAGCTGAAAAAGAATGTATCACTCTAAACTATGCGGTTTGATTTGATCAAAATCAATTCTTCTTTCGCCTAAGATAAGAAGTTCTGGATGAATTGACAATTCCGATTCGAATCGAATAATTCAGCATATTCCACATTAATAGGAGTACATTTTGTTGGACGTGGCATTATAAATGCATGGTCCACATCATCATCTGATGTGGACCACATATGTTCACGTGTCTATCCTTATGTGGTCCACATATTTTATGTTTTACCATTTTAGCCATCTCTATCTCAAACCCGGTTCAAGCCTATCTTTCCACCTTTGATGGCAAGGTGTGTATATAAATAGGTCGGGATACTCATAGGTCCCCATACTCATTCCTACCTTTCTACACCATCTATTGAGGGTTCTGAAAAGAGTACTGGAAGACCTATTGAGGAAGGTACACAGGAGCAAAAAGAAAGGGAACCAGAGCAGCGCATCAACACGATATCAACGGCAGGAGGTTAGTCTCGATCCTACGCTTCCGCAATTTAAGATGTTTATAGATTTGTGCATGTTCTATTTATGATTTCATTATGTCATCAGTTAGACCATGCTATGTTTCTATAAATCTAACATGTGGTATCAGAGCATGTTTTCCTTCGCCTTGTGTGTAGTTGTCTCCAAATTTAGTTTCTGTTTTTCTTCTTTTCCTCTCCCGTGCATGTCTCATTGCTGCCGGTGACGGTGCAACAACCTGCCGCTCCTCCATCAAGTGCGCGGCTTCGGTCGTGGGGAAGAGATAGGAGACGCTATCCAGCATCATTGGCTGGTGTAGTCGGCCAGCTTTTCCCTTCATCAAGAACGCTTTTGCGGAAGTGGAGGGGTGAACGAGTTTTCAGTTGACTAGCGTTGTTGGTGCAGTTCTACTTCGGGTTTGCATACAGAGAGGAAACCTTCTCCAGGTAGTCGATGGCGCACGTTTGGATTGTTTCGGTCTGTGTTGATGAAGACGTGCGTGCTGTTAGGGACTTTTCGATGCGCCCGAGCGACGATGAATCATGACGGAATGTTCCCTACATATTTGTAAATATATTTTCGCGTCCATGTAATTTTGCCTTTATTTCTAGTTCGTACTTGTAAAACCTCTTGTGCGATCCCCATGGGCCCGTGGTACGAGTTGTATGCATGTTGGGGTCATTCGACATTTGGTTCATCCGTCACGGCTAAGCGGAAAACCTTGTGTTCATTTCGTCATGGCCGTGGCCACGGAAAATCACCCCGTCGGGTGGCCCAAATTTTGTCATGCTCCTCGTGCTTTGAGGAACCTTGGGGGTGGCACTTGGGGGTTAGAGGCCTCATGTATAGTGTAGGAGAGCGTTGGCAAACAAAGCAGTTGCCTTGGGCGGAGACGAACGAGTGGCCCATATGGGCATGCGACATGTCGTTCTTCGCCCAAGACAATTGCGGAGCTCGTCCTACACCCGGTTTTATGTTTTCTTGCGTCCATAGTCCTGTAATGTTGTTTTTGCTTTATGCCTTCAAAAACCATTCGGCCAACATGGTCTTTTGGGGGCGTGGACATGGAGTGCGAGGTTGGCACGTGGTCCAACGTATGCCCCGCGATGTTAAGTCGGGAAGCCCAATTCGGGACGGATTCGGGATTAAGGCTTATCCCTTGCATGGGATGCAAGGGTGCCGCACGGGTTCTTCCGCACAAAAACAATTGGCCCGTGACAGTTGGTATCAAAGCAGATCTCTAGTAAGACGCACATTGTGCGCATAGCAGACTATTTCATAAGACGCGAAGATGGTGCGCAGGGAGTTGGCCCCTAAGTCGCAGCGCAGAGCCGATGGCTCGTGAGTCGCCAAGTATGGTGCGCAGGGCGTTGTCCCCTAAGTCGCAGCGCTGAGCCGATGGCTTGTGAGTCGCCGAAGATGGTGCGCAGGGCGTTGTCCCCTAAGACGCAGCGCAGAGCCGATGGCTCGTGAGTCGCCAAGGATGGTGCGCAGGGCGTTGTCCCCTAAGACGCAGCGCAGAGCCGATGGCTTGTGAGTCGCCAAGTTTGTGCGCAAGGGCGTTGTCCCCTAAGTCGCAGCGCAGAGCCGATGGCTCGTGAGTCGCCAAGGATGGTGCGCAGGGCGTTGTCCCCTAAGACGCAGCGCAGAGCCGATGGCTTGTGAGTCGCCAAGATGGTGCGCAGGGCGTTGTCCCCTAAGACGCAGCGCAGAGCCGATGGCTCGTGAGTCGCCAAGTAATGTGCGCAGGGCGTTGTCCCCTAAGTCGCAGCGCAGAGCCGATGGGTCGTGAGTCGCCAAGGATGGTGCGCAGGGCGTTGTCCCCTAAGACGCAGCGCAGAGCCGATGGCTCGTGAGTCGCCATGTTTGTGCGTAGGGCGTTGTCCCCTAAGTCGCAGCGCAGAGCCGATGACTCGTGAGTCGCCAAGTTTGTGCGCAGGGCGTTGTCCCCTAAGTCGCCGCGCAGAACCGATGGCTCATGAGTCGCAAGGTTGGTGCGCATGGCCGATGGTCTCTAAGACGCAAGATTTGTGCGCATGGCAGGATGTCCTTTAAGACGCAAGGTTGGTGCGCATGGCTGATGGCCTCTAAGACGCAAGATTTTTGCGCATGGCAAGATGTCCTTTAAGACGCAAGGTTGGTGCGCATGGCCGATGGCCTCTAAGACGCAAGATTTGTGCGCATGGCAAGATGTCCTTTAAGACGCAAGGTTGGTGCGCATGGCCAGATGGCCTCTAAGACGCAAGATTTGTGCGCAGAGCATATGGCTCTTAAGTCGCAAGATTGAAACGTCCGAACCAAGCACAAGTGAAGAACAGCTGTGGTGTGGCAGCAATGCTCTTAGTGCGGAGAGTTTGTGGACGTTGTGACCCGGTTGGAGAAAATCCCTCAAGTCGTGATCGAGGAGCAGCGTAAGACTTGAAGCTCGTTGAGATGGGCTCGGTGGAGGGCGCCATGACCTCTGCGGGGGGCGAGTGAGCAAGCAGTGATCCGTAAGACTTGAAGCTCGTTGAGATGGGCTCGGAGGAGGGCACCATGACTCCTGCGGGGGGCGAGTGAGCAAGCAGAGATCGGCTCAAAGCGGCGGTGGAGGCAACGCTCTAGTGTGGTGCAGCCACGGAACTACTCATCACTTGGGTGTTGCACAACGGCGCCCAGATGTTATCTGAGACGAGCGTTGCTCGTATGCTCCTTAAGTCTGGGACTTTTCATTGCCCAGCAAAAACGGGACTTGGTGAATTGAGTAACCATTTCTCGGGTTCCTTCACGCGGGCATTGCTCAACGACGCTCGTGTGCCCCACAAAGTCTGGGACCCTCATAGCCCAGCAACATCGAGACTTGGTGAACACAGTAGCTACTTCTCGGTGTCCATTCAAGCGAGCGTTGCTCAACGACGCTGGTGCCCCTTCAAGCGAAAGTTGTTCAACATCACTCGGTTGCTCCACAAGTCTGGGACTTCCATTGCCCAGCAACGAGTTTGGGAATCTCAAAGCCCTTTCTCGCAACAACAGGAGATGATGAAACTCAAAGATGTTCCAAGTAGTCATTTCCTGGTGGCGGACTTCACACGGTGAAACTTGACATGTTGCGGACCCACTGCGGCATGTCGTTACTCAGGCGGTGTTCCCTTCGACTACTTGTGAAGAATTCACTTCAGCAATTGCAGCCTATGCCAGAAAGGCGGTGCGGCCGAGGCGAGTTCGACGAGGACGTCGAAGCTTGAAGTGGGGGAGGATGTTAGGGACTTTTCGATGCGCCCGAGCGACGATGAATCATGACGGAATGTTCCCTACATATTTGTAAATATATTTTCGCGTCCATGTAATTTTGCCTTTATTTCTAGTTCGTACTTGTAAAACCTCTTGTGCGATCCTCATGGGCCCGTGGTACGAGTTGTATGCATGTTGGGGTCATTCGACATTTGGTTCATCCGTCATGGCTAAGCGGAAAACCTTGTGTTCATTTCGTCATGGCCGTGGCCACGGAAAATCACCCCGTCGGGTGGCCCAAATTTTGTCATGCTCCTCGTGCTTTGAGGAACCTTGGGGGTGGCACTTGGGGGTTAGAGGCCTCATGTATAGTGTAGGAGAGCGTTGGCAAACAAAGCAGTTGCCTTGGGCGGAGACGAACGAGTGGCCCATATGGGCATGCGACATGTCGTTCTTCGCCCAAGACAATTGCGGAGCTCGTCCTACACCCGGTTTTATGTTTTCTTGCGTCCATAGTCCTGTAATGTTGTTTTTGCTTTATGCCTTCAAAAACCATTCGGCCAACATGGTCTTTTGGGGGCGCGGACATGGAGTGCGAGGTTGGCACGTGGTCCAACGTATGCCCCGCGATGTTAAGTCGGGAAGCCCAATTCGGGACGGATTCGGGATTAAGGCTTATCCCTTGCACGGGATGCAAGGGTGCCGCACGGGTTCTTCCGCTCCAAAAACAATTGGCCCGTGACAGTGCGCTGTCTCTTGGCCGAAGTGTGCATCCACACCAACCACTCGTTGTCCATCAGATCATGCTATTGATCTCGTTTCCGTGGCGTCCCTATTGTGATCACCAATGCTCCGGTCTTTCGGTGATGGCTGGGCACTGGCCTGGTCGATGCCAGTGTTTGGGGATGCTCACGGTGGATGAATGGCGGTGGAATGACCGACAAGGCAGCAGAATAAGGTTGTGCTAATCGGCGTTGAAGACTCGGCTTCAATACCCCTCTGTAATCGGCATCTTCTTCTTCTTCATGTGACTGCCATGTCATCACTGCTTCCATACTGTCTGGCGTCGGCGAGGTCATTGCCGGCACATAAGGATGGGCGGTGACGATGGCTGGTGGCTGAAGAGGGTCCGCCGATGCATAAGGAAGGGCGGCGTCGAGTCGGAGACGAGGCATTGAGCGACTGCATGAAGATTTCTCACCATGCAAACGTTGAGTTCGTCGGCTTTCTCGCTGTCCAGTACCGGTGATAGCATCGCCGACACATGAAGGAAGCGGAGATAACCGTGGTGGCAAGGCAGTCGCTGGCTGGAAGACACCATGCATGTTGGCGGCGGCTGCAACATGAAGTTTTCTTTTTATTTTAGGGTTTTGGTGTTTCATGTTAGGTGGGGAAGAAAGTGAAGTTATTGGGTTTAAGTCTATTGGGTTTAGATCCAACATAATGGATTCTTGACCCATTAAGACACCCATTCATTTAATTTTAAAAATTAATGGTTTTTAGTCATATTGGATCTGCATCATATTTGTTTAAAATCTGGATCCTCTAGCTTTCTTAAGTCATTTTGGTTCGGATCAAATAAATTTGGGTTTATTTCAAATTCCGGTTCAATTGAATATGGTTCATCTTTAAATTAAACATGATTCTGATCCGGTTCAAATCAATTGAACCCGGTCCAATTTCTTTGTTTTTGGGGTTGATTTCAATTTCGGTTCAATTTTGCTTTGGTTCATATCTAGTTTAATGAAATTTCTGGTCCGGTTCAAATCAATTAAAAATTGGTCCAATTTTATTTTGGATCATTTGATGTAATTCCATTGATTTAAACCAGTTCAACGTTGGTTCAATATAAATTTGATTTGAGTTTTCTTTTAAACTATTTGGACTAACTCAATTGAAATTTGTTTCATGAACTAGAAGCATTTAAAGATTAATATTGAATCTATCTATGATTGAAATAATTCAGTAGTAAATCATTTTATATATTGTGTTAAATCATGTTATATGAATATAATTATTTACTGCTTCAATTGTTGCATTGATAAATTATGATATTGCATCTATTTGTCATATAATGCTTGTTACATTAATTAACTATGTTATGTTGTAGTTAATTGTAATGCATATACCATGTTATATTATATAATTATTTATGCAACATTATGATGTCATGTGATCCATAGAATTTGACTAATTAAGGAGTAACCACAGCATCTTTAGTTATGTCAAATTTTAGATTTAATTGGTCAAATAATTTAACTAATTAAGGAGTAGCCACGTCATCTTTAGTTAAGTTAAAATTATATATTTGGCAATTTTAGGTCACATTTAGATATATATGACATCAAATTGTAATTAGTCATTTAGAGTATGATAAATCTTATCCCATAGGAATTTTTATCATACTTATATGGTTAATTAGTGTGAAATAATAGATTATATTTTCCTAATTAGCCCACAGGTATTAGGAAAAGAGAAATAATTTTATTAGTTTCACATAAAGTCTAACATGAGTCCTAAAATAAAAGTTTAGCCCACAGGCAATTTTTATTGTATTGACCTATGTTATTTTTATTTCTTGTTTACATTGGTAAAACTAGAATCTTATATGCCTCTATTTAGATTATGAGCATTAATATATGGTCTAAATATGCAACAATTTAAATTTTTAACTACTCTGACTTTAAGAATATTTTCCTGAACTAACTAGGGACAATTATAGAATCTAAAGGGAAAAAATTCTCTTTCATTTAGGGTGCATAAATTTATATTACACTATAAGGAAAGATGAACCACCTTCTAGCATTACGGTTAAGGTCGTGTCCTATGAACAGTGGGAGCAATCCCATCGTCTTAGCAATGTTCATAAAAATCACACTTTTCTACTAGTTTTTGTGATTCTGTTTGGGTAATAATGTAAGGAATCTACTGAAGACTATAAATGAACAGTTTGAATATTTAGATAAGGTCCTTATTAGCACCTTAATGACTAGACTGTCATCATTAAAGCTCACTAGGATTAGAGGTGTGCATGGGCACATCATGTAGATGAAGAATATAACGACCCAACTTTTAAAAAAAATCAGAGGTTGATATGTTTGAGTCTTTTCAAGTTTATTTTCATTTTTGAAATCTTTATCAGCAATAGAGAGTTTTTAAAATATCTTAAAACACACATAAAGAGAAATGGTGAGCTAATGAACTTCTGACCGTGTGTGTACAAGAAGATAAAAGACTGCTCACTGAAATGAAAGAAAATGCACATTCAATATTTTGGTTTGTTATGGATCTAGTATAATTAATATTTGTTATAACACTTGGTGGATTGATTCAGGTTATACAATCCATATTTCTAATACCTCGCAAGGTTGTCAAACCACATAAAGTTAGTGGGAAGTGAGCATTGCATCTATATAGGAAATAGAGTGTGCTTACATGTGGAAGCCATTGGAACATGCAGGCTTATTTTAAAGTTCTAGTTTTATTTTGTATTAAAAAAAAAATCTTATTGAGTTGCAAGATAATTATACTTATAATGCATTGCATGTTCAATAAAGTGCGGGTATTAAAGGATGTGTTATAGATGAAAGCTCTTTTAGTTTATAGCACCAAAGGTTAGGACTTACATCCATTAAGAGAATAAAAGAGTTGGTAAATGAAAGAGTACTTAGTGCTTTGGATTTTACTAACTTTGAGACGTGTATAGACTACATAAAGAGAAAGTAGACTAACATGTCAAACAAAGGTGCTAATAGGAGCTCAAACATATTAGATATTATACATATAGATATTTGTAGTCGAGACATAGACTCATATGGTTAGAAATATTTCGTCTCCTTCATAGATGATCACTCACGCTACATGTATATCTACTTGCTACATAATATGAACGAAGCACTTGATGCCTTTAAGGTTTTCAAGGTAGAAGTGCGAGAAGCAAATAGAGTTCGTGAGATTAGATAGGGGAGGTGAATATTATGGAAGATACACTAAGGATGGATAAGCACCTGGTCCATTTGCAAAGTTCCTTCAAGAGCATGGGATAGTTGCCCAATACACCATGCCGAGATCTCCAGATCAAAATGGTGTTGTAGAAAGAAGGAACCGAACATTATTGGATATGGTGCAGAGTATGCTTAGCAGCTCCAAGCTTTCCAGATCTTTATGGTCTGAAGCCCTTAAGACGGTTGTGTATATATTAAACTGAGTTCCAACCCAAACTGTTCCTAAAACGTCATTCTTGTTATGAAAAAGTTGGAAACCGAGTTTGCAACATATGCGTTTATGAGGTTGTCCGTCTGAAATAAGGGTTTACATCCGCAAGAGAAGAAGCTAGACCCAAGGACTATCTGTAGGTATTACGTTGGATATACCAAAAAGTCTAGAGGGATATAAATTCTATTGTCCATCTCATACCACTAGGTTTGTGGAGTCAAGAAACAAAAATTTCTTGAAAATAACTTGATTAATGGGAGCGATTAATTTCAGAATTTAATTTCTGAGAAAGATCATTTGGAGGAGTCCACTCCTAACTCAAGTGAAAGATTGGTTGTTATTCTCAGTACACCTCTTCTAGGTGTTCAACAACCGATCATTGAGAATCATAAATAGTTGATAATGACCAAGTAGATCCTGGTACTCAAAAATTAACAGACAATGTTGAGTAACCAGTTGTGGAACAGGCTCCTGATCAAGAGCTTGATGACACAACATTAAGGAAATCTACTAGGATAAGGAAGTCAGCTATTCCTAGTGACTATGTAGTGTATCTTCAAGAGTCTGACTACAATATTGGGGCCGAAAATGATCCAGAAACCTTTTCACAGACCATGGATAGCAATGAATCTAAGTTGTGGTATAATGCTATGAAGGATGAGATGGATTCAATGGCTTCAAATGAAGTTTGGGATCTTGTCGAGTTGCCTTAAGGTTTTAAGGCCATAGGGTGTAAATGGGTCTTCAAAACCAAAAGGAATTTCCTGGGCAATATCGAAAGACATAAAGCCAAACTAGCTAGTAGCCAAAGAATTTACTCGAAAGGAAGGCATTGATTACTCGGAGACCTTTTCTCCAGTATCAAAGAAAGATTCCTTCTGTATCATTATGGCATTAATAGCCTATTTTGACTTAGAACTGCACCAAATAGATGTGAAAACGACATTCCTCAATGGTGAGCTAGAGGAAGAGGTTTATATGAAACAACCAGGAGGATTTTACTCTAATAAAGGTGAGCACTTGGTTTGCAAGCTCAAGAAGTTCATATATAGATTGAAACAAGCCTCCCGTCAGTGGTACTTAAAGTTCCATGAGGTGATCTTTTCATTCGGTTTTGTCGAGAAACATCATGGATCAGTGTATATATCACTTGATCAGTGGGAGTAAGTTTTGTTTTCTTATCCCATATGTGGACAATATTTTACTTGCAACCAATGATAAAGGGGTTGCTATATGAGGTGAAATAATTTCATCTCTAAGAATTTTTGATATGAGTGAGGCGTTTTATGTCATTGACATTAAGATCCATAGGGACAGACCTCGAGGCATTTTAGGTCTATCTCAGAAGATCTATATCAATAAAGTCTAAAAGAGATTTCGGATAAAAGATTGTTAATCGTATGTAGCACTCATTGTGAAAGGTGACAAGTTTAGTCTTAACTAGTGTCCCAAAAATATTTTGAAAAGAGAACAGATGTAGAACATTCCACATGCTTCGGCTGTTAGTAGCCTTATGCATGCTCAGGCTTGTACAAGGTCCGACATAGCATTTGTTGTTGGAATGCTAAGCAAATTTCAGAGTAATTCAGAAATAAATCACTGGAATGTTGCAAAGAAAGTGATGAAGTACCTTAACGGTACTATCAATATCATGCTCATGTATAGACGAACTGATAACTTGACCCAGTTCGTACCTTATTTTGAGGCTACCTCACATGGTGTGTAGTTAAGGAGCTTCATTTCGGGTCTTGGAATCGTGGATTCCATTACTAGACCCATGAGGGTATACTATGACAATTCAGCTGCGATTCATTTGGCTAAAAGTAGAAGTCGAATCAAGCACATCGATATAAAGTATTTAGCTATGAGTGAACATATTAAAGAAAATTAAGTGGTCATTGAACACGTTCATGCTGAATTGATGATCGCCGGTTCTTTGACAAAAGGCATGCCGCCAAAGGATTTCAAGGATCATATAGACCGAATGGGACTTGGTCCCATCATGTAATTATTATAAAGACGTTTTTGTCTTTAATAAAGCTCATATTTAATTTGTTATTTCTCATTTTATGGTGTAGACATATAGTTCGAGAATAACAATTTTGTTGGACCTAGAATAAACATAGGGTTTATTCATAAAGTTATTTTGGATTGAAATACATCGTGATATATAGAAGATAATACTCGCTCAAAGAGGACTTGTCGCTATGATTCGTGTGTTTTATTCCATCTAAAGCAGATATGAGATTTTTGGTGTTTTAATATATGGACCAAGTGGGAGAATGTTGGACGTGACATTATAAATGCATGGTCCACATCATCATCTGATGTGGACCACATATGTTCACGTGTCTATCCTTATGTGGTCCACATATTTTATATTTTACCATTTTACCCATCTCTATCTCAAACCCGGTTCAAGCCTATCTTTCCATCTTTCATGGCAAGGTGTGTATATAAATAGGTCGGGATACTCATAGGTCCCCATACTCATTCCTACCTTTCTACACCATCTATTGAGGGTTCTGAAAAGAGTACTAGAAGACCTATTGAGGAAGGTACACAGGAGCAAAAAGAAAGGGAACCAGAGCAGCGCATCAACACGATATCAATGGCAGGAGGTTAGTCTCGATCCTACGCTTCTACAATTTAAGATGTTTATAGATTTGTGCATGTTCTATTTATGATTTTATTATGTCATCAGTTAGATCATGCTGTGTTTCTATAAATCTAACACATTTATGTTTCTGCTTCACGAATATGATATTTTCTTAGAATTTCTAATAATATCAAGCGTTATTCCTATCTTAGCATTTGCAATTTTCGGAGTTTTAGCCCCGGTTAGTGAAGGACTTGAGAAGCTCTCTAGTTATGAATCGGGTATAGAACCCATGGGGGGTGCTTGGTAATAATTTCGAATCCAATATTACATGTTTGCTCTAGTATGTGTTGTTTTTATATGACCAAAAAAAGAACTCAGAGGAAAGTAATTGAAAGGTGAATCAAAGTAATACTGATAATTCTATAGACATTAGGGAAACATCACAAGAAGTGACAGATAATGACCTAATAGCAATATATCTATAAACTATTAGAGATGTCAGTATAGTATTAATGCATCCCATGGCCTTGAAAAGGGAATGTACTAGATCATTAATATGTATTCCAAATCCAACGTAATGATCAATACCGAAAAACAAAACTAGCATATTGTTACTTTATTTAGACAAAAACCTAGTTAAGGTGTTCAAAGAAATAAAAAGCAATATAGGGAAAAATCCAAAATTAGTAGAAAGCATAAAGTACATCCAAAATTACATGAAAAATTCAAATGAGTATATACAGTTTGACTTTAATGTTGAAAGAAATATATTTATTTCAATATTTGTCAAAATTTTGTCAAAAATAGTCAACCAGGTATTAAGATGTTGAACTTATTAAATAGGGAAAAATAAATCATTAATTTAAAAAAAAGCAGGTAGTTAACTAAGAGGACGGACCTTCCTAATAAAAAAAGAAGAAAACAAAAGAAAAAGACAATCAGAAGGATTAGAATACGGGTTCAGTACCCTTCTTAGACAAGTTAAACTTTTACTCGTACAATTCTTCCCCCTCGTTTGGACTAAATTTTCTCAAAAACGATGGAGATTTTAATATAACGAAAAAATTACTCCAACATGCATGCATATATATTCATAGAGCAGAATGAAGAAACTATATATAGAAACTCCAACTGATCATTATAGAATCCTGATTATCAATCAGAGATATAAAGCAGATTGAAGCTTAATACGGTCATCATATTCTTGGAAGTTCAAATACACAAATGAGATCACCAAGAGCCAACAGTTGGAGACAAAATCAAATTTGCGGTCAATATGATGAAAAGAAAGACTACTACATAGAAAAGTATGAACAAGACAATATACAAGCTGCTTTAAGCATTTAAACTCTCAAAGAAATGAATATATGTCAGACTAACCTAATTTGTACTCATCCACGAGAGAACAACCTAAAAAGCACTCTTAAAAACTTATTGATCTAATAAATTATAGAACAGTCATTGCAAGAATAGCACGAAGTTATGAAAAAGAATATTATATAAGCAAAGAATGTAGAAGATTTAGCACAAATTAACAACAAAACTATAATTCTTGATAATGATTCTTGATCGTCATCTTATTTAACTGTCTATAGTCTATGCACATGCATATGGACCCATCTTTCTTTTTGACAAACAACATCGGTGCTCCCCACGGAGACACACTAGGGCGAATGATTTGTATGCAGATGAACCTAATAGTTGAATTGATAGTGTTGTAATGAGAGAAGATAGCTAGTCACATAAGTTAGTCACGTCGTATAAAGTATCAAGAAAATAAATGAATGAAGATGATGAGCTAAACACAAAGATGAGAAAAAAATATTGGTTTCATAATCATACTATATAATAATATCAAATCAAATTAATTTTTTTTTTAATAAACAATAATATAAGCAAAAACAATCGGTTCAATTTAGACTTAAAAAAATATAGGAAAAATATATAAGTTAAATTCGAAGTTTTGGTTTTCTAAAAAATGGTGTGCAGTAGCCAAATTGAATAAATAAATAATAATAATAATAATAATAATAATAATAATAATAATAATAAACTAAAAATTAAACCAAACTCCCTAGCTAAACGTGTTAAATTTAAAATGTTCTATACGATAAATATATATAAGTGGTTAGAATTTTTTCATTAATTTTTTTAATTGTCAATATAATTATAATTAAGTTAATGAATGAAATTAGGGGGTGATTTGATAAATGTCATAAAGTATTTATAATTTTAAGATAAATAGCAAAAAACTCTCATGAATTATGACCCATATGCAATTACCAACTTTGAAATTAGATAAAAAAATAGACTAAACTTTATAAAACTAACAAAAACACCACATCTATTAACTCATTGTTATTTATTTTACGAAATCTTTTTTAAAATAACGTGCGATAGTCTTTCATTTGTCCAAATATTAAAAGATAAATAAAAATTAAGTTAAAAAAATAATACATTAGAAAATAGAAAATATTAATTGCTAGGAAAGTTAATTAGGAAATAATTTTGCAATTAGTATTTCCTAATTTTTTATTTTTTATTTTTTTTCAATTTACTTTTTATTTATCTTTTAATATTTGAACTAATGAAAGGTTGTCGCACGTCATTTTAAAAAAGATTTTATTAAATAAATAACATTGAGTTAATAGATGAGGTATTTTGTTAAAAGTTCATGGGGGTAATTGCAAATGAGTCAAAGTTCAGGGAAGGTTTTTGCTATTTACCCATAATTTTATTAATAAACTATAAAGTGTTTATGATTATATCAAAATTCTCAAAATATTATTACAAACTCGAGACAAGTTTATAAAGACATTAAGTAGCGATACTAAGAAGTTATTTGGTTGCCTTTAAATAGGCTTTCGACATTTATATTTGCAATATTTTATCAATTTAGTTATTTGGTTAGATGTAATTAAATTAATTGCATCGTTATACTTTTAGAATTTGCAAATTGCTGGTTGCAAATTGGGTTGTAGCTAAAAAAAACTCGCAAGTCGAATTTGCAGTTTGCAAATAATAGTGCTTGCTCTCTTCCTCTTCCTTACGACAATATCCGTCTTTACTTGCGAATCTCGCGACAACCTCCTCTCGCTCGCGATAACCTTACTTTTCCTCTCACTTGCAAAGGCCTCCTCTCGCCTATGACGACCTCCCTTATTCCTCTCGCTCATAACAATTTTTCTCTCGTATGCAACAACTAATAATCTCTTGCCCGTGATATTCTCATTTTTTTCTATTTGCGACAAACTAAACACCCGCAAATAAAAATTATAAGTTTACTTGCGAGCAAACTAAATAATATATTATAATTTTTATCTGTGAACATTTCATTTTGTATATAAATATTTTTTATAATATTTTTATTAGCAGAGAACTATCTGCATGGCGATGAGGCCGATTACGTAAATTACAAGACCAGTAAAAGGACCCCGAGTCAAAGGAATAGTAGACTTGGAAAGGGGTGAAGAAGCAGGGGACATCATCGCCATGAATCTTAAACTATTTGCATTTGAAAGGAAGGTGGAAGAACCGACAAAGAGCCTTGAACAACCCTTGATGCTTATCAAATAAGGATCTGAAGAGATCCAACACATAGATAGAAAGAAGCACCTTTGTATGATAGAAGGAAAAAGAAAAAAAATCACCTTTTATCAACTTCTGCTCTCCTCGCAATTAGAACCCCCAATCGGAAGATGCAACACGCCATAGATGAAACAGGGATAAAATTCATAGGAAGAGAAGAAATAAATTTTTGCTCTCCTTGGTCCACCCAGCGGGCGCCAGGATCGAGCTCAATGATGACGACCTCCCCCTCTCCCTTCACCTTCTTTGTCGTGGACTCTCGACGAGCAGGAGAGACGAGGAGAGACAAGTCGTGGACTCTCGTCAGCGGCGATCATGTTGAGGTTTTGTCGCTAGAGAAGAAGGGGGACGCCGGGTTTAGGTTTTGTCAAGTGAGAGAAAAAAAAGGGAGCAGGGCTTTTGTTGTCGACAGGAAAAAAAAGAAAGGATTTATCCCGCGTTGCTGAAATTTTAGTTGTTAACGATAGCATTTCGGTAGAATGCTATAGTTAAATCACTACTAGAAATGTGATAATCAGCAACGGCTATCAGCAACTGCCGCACAAGCCGTTACTATTTCTAACGGCGTTCTTACGACCGCTCAGGCCGTTGTAGATGTGATATATCTGCAATGGCTTTATTACGGCCGCTCGAGCCATTGTAGATATATTATCACATTAGCAACGGCTTAGTTACGACTATGAAATCTGTCACTCTTTAGCCGATCGCGTGCTTGCGACGCGAAAATAAAATACTTATCAACAACGGCGTTCTAACAAGCAAGTGAGCCGTTACTAATGATGTTACTTATCAACAACGACTTTCTAACGGACTAGTGAGCAGTTGCTGATTAGTTTATTTAAGTCGACCCCAATCGCGTCGTCCCCTTCCTCTTTCTTCTTCCTTGCTGCTGCTGCTGCTGTCGATCTCTACCCGCCATCATCATCCGCAGAGCCAGTCGCCCGCTCCAAGTAAATCGCCCCCTCTCTATTTAACCCTAGTTTTAGGGTTTCGGCCGACTATCGGAGCATTGTCCAGTGTCCGACTGTAAAACCCAAAAAAATTTCTAATATAAAAATTTATTTTGGTGCAGCACACCGGATCAGAGGTTAGCCGGGTCGAGCCGCGAAAATCGCCTCGAGTAGAAGGTATAACCCAACCCATGGAAATATGAAGTTTAAATTAGCTCAATGGTTATTATCTTTCTTGCTTATGATGTCTTATTAAAGTCGAGTTCGACTCATGAGTGCGGATAGGATCGAAGTCCGAATCATAATCGGATCAAATCGAGTAGAAGTTAAGTCAAGTGAGGGGCAAATAGGTCATTGGATGAGGGGAATAAAACCCCTCACCCAAGCCACCCGTGCGGCTCAAAGGGAGAGCCGCACGCAGCCCATCAAGAGGGAGAAAGGGAGAGAAGGAGGAGGAGATCTTATCGGCACCGAGTTCGCGACGACGCTCGCGGAGATCAGAATCTCGTTTTCACCAAGGTTTCTTCATGATCCGATCAATGTGAGTGGTTAGAGTAGATTTTTTTAGGGGAGGCGGGTGGCCGGCCCTATAATATGTGAAATCGGGGTTTTCTTCGCGAGTTCTTGTCGATCGTTGTGATTCTTTTTGATAGAACTTTAATTGTTGTTATACCATGATCTCGTGTATTTTATCGTGTCGATTTTCTCAATTTTGAGGGCTGACCAAGTTGAGGAAAAAGGGGAAAGGTCATGTTAAATTTTTTTCCAATTTCCTCGCTCGTTTCGCAACTCGTGCATCATCTTATGATCGTTATGTTTTAGGCTTTGGATTGACACTCGTATTGCCGCCATAACCAAATCCACCACCCCTAGGGGGTTCGGCCGAGCAGGTTACTACCCTGCTTGAGTTGGTCGAGCAGTGAAAGGGGGCGGGGGTGCGGGGCTGCCTGTATTGAATTGTTGGATCCCTTGTTATATCGTTTTAACTCGCACTTCCATACTTAATGTTAGATGAAAATTTATTTTTTTTGTTTACTGTTCAACCTGTTAAAATGCATAATTTCCAACCCCTTCCCACATAGATGATTCAGCCGAGCAAGGGTTACCTTGCCCAAGCTTCGGTCGATCAAGTGTAAGGGAGAGGAAACGAATGATTTTGTGTAGTTGTTCATATCCCTTCGTTTAATGTTAATTCATATTCATGTTATGAATTGTTGGTGATAGATCTATATTATCATTTTGGAAATGTTCTTGCCAATGCTCATATGGTATATGTAGTCAAGAAAGGTTTCATTTAATTGCTCATATCATGTTTAATTGTTACTATGCTTAGTGTATGTTTCATATTGGTTTAACCACTACATTATTTACTCTTTAATTCAGTTTCTTCATGATGTTGCTATCCATAATTACTTTGGTAAGTGACGTGGAAATGGTAGGTCGAGTGCCTACATAGTCGGCGAGTTTGCTCATTCTAGGAAGAATGGTTTAGATGACTTGTGGTATCATTTAACTAAGATACAGGACACATATATACACTAGGTGCTTCATTTAAGGAAACGATGAGACCCTAGGGTAAGGGGTCAGATATGGGCAATGCTTGGAAAGCAAAACACAACATACTTGCGCAACCTGGATTGGGTTGTGGTTGATGGTCTACTGAGAAGTGTCACTAGCCGGATGGCAAGCACACGACTCAGCGGTTTATAGGGTCTTGAGATTGCACCAACAGGCCCGCTAGGTGTTAGACCCGAGTGGCGGAGGGTCTTGAGATTTTGTCAGTGGGCCATGCTGACGGTAGACCTGAGTGGGTTGGGACTAGCTATCTCTAACCCGGAGGATCACTGAAACTAATGGCCATCCTAGTTGACAGATCCGAAGTATAAAAGTCTCTAAATGAGGAGCCCGTAGGGGCTGATTTGAGTAGGCCGACCTTCCGATTCAAGTAGAGGAAGGACTGTACCTTCCATATATACCTTAGGCCATTATTGGCCGAGCTTGCATCATGGATATGGGCCCACGAGGCCGGTTCATCCACTCATCCATTTTGGCTCACTGATTATTTATGGAATGTGATTTGACAACTTCCTTATATATGTGATTGTCGAGGTTTTAAGTGGAGGTTCGAAAGAACCTCTCACTGACTTCCTCGTAAACTCATAGTTTTCCTTTCTTGTTGTTTTGCAGAGCCCGACCAGTGAGGTACGGCTTGGAAGCATGGCGCGCAGCAGAGCGGGCATGGGTGCAGATCTCATAGCTGGCAGTAACTAATCATAGTCGTGTCTGTTAGAGTCTGATGTATGCACTAGGTTTATTTTTGTAAAAACTTTGAAATGTTTATTTGGAAAAAAACTTTCGGCTTTTTATTTGAAACTTATGGTGTTTTAGAACTTGGTGTGATCAAACTGGTTTTGAACTTTTAATAAAAGTTGTTATCGATTGTTTTGGTCATTACTGATGTGTTTTGTTTATATTTTTGTGAGTTGTTAGTCAGTGCATAGTGTAGGCTTCGGGGTACTGACTCGTACCCTGGCTAGTCACGCGTACCCTGAGTTGGGCCATGACACCGACGTGTTCAACATATGTCGGACACTAGACTCCGGCGCCGAAAATAGGGTTTTTTTTAAACCCTATTTTTTTTTTCTTTTATTAAATCCTAATTCTAGATTAATTAAATATTTTTATGGTAAATTTACATGTGTAGATTAATTAAATCTTAGATGTTTAGATTAATTAAATGTTTAGGTTAATTTAGATGTTTAGATTAGATTAAATTAATTTAGATTAATATAAATCTTTAGATTAATTTAGATAAATATTTATATTAGATTAATTTAAATTATATTAATTTACATTAATTTTATTATTAATCTTTAGATTTAGATTAATTAGAATTGTCTACTTCGGACTCGCGCCGAAATCGTCCACTTTGGACTCGCGTCGGAATCGTCCACTATGGACTCAAACCGGCATCAAAATATTTAGAAAATAATCATCCATCTGACGAGTTGATACATTTCACGTACGCATCGACGAGTCGGATATGATTTAGCAAAATCTTAGATCCGTTCGGTGGTTGTATGTTCGTGTAAAAGAAGTGGATGATCTTTTATACGATATATAACCCTTGAATTGTCTCTAATTGGTCAATTTGGGAACATAGTTATTTGTATTGCACTTAATTTTTTCTTTTAACTGTTAACTCATTCTTAAATTTTGGTTATTGTATCTCTCTTGTTCTCCGATACGCGTCCAGATAATATGTGTATTCGGAGAACTGTAGGGAGATGCTGCCAAAATTTAGAATGAAGTTAGCAGATAAAAGAAATACTTAGTGCAATATGAATAACATGAATCCCGAATGAAATAGGACCATCTCACCAATAAAGACATTGACTGAAGATATTGTCATTGATTGACAGAATCATGTCGGGCGATCGAAGTTGGACGTACCGATGTTTTGATCGTGGAGCTTTAACGAATGAGTTTCACTTAGGCGTAACTTACTTCCTAAATTTTGCCTATTCGAATCGGAAATTCGTTAGCGCCGATGATAAAATCCAATGTCCGTGCTACATTTGCATGAACGCACGATTTCTGGATCGGGAAACTATCACTCTGCATCTGTATAGCAAATGATTTGCACCGAGATATTTTATATGGACTTGTCACGGGGAGTCACGTGAAGTCGGGACATCGAGCAATCCTATCGTTCAAACACATGGTGAATCTTCCTCTGCAGATGCGACGGGTCTGTGATCGCTATACATTGGGGTCGTAGACTGGCAAGGGGGCGACGAAAGTTGTGACCGCTTTCAGTGTCGTCGCAAAATAGCGACGACACTGCGACCGCCTCGAGTGCCGTCGCAATATGGCGACGGTTTGGCGACCATTTGTGACCATTAGTTGCGACCGCGTATTTGCGACCGTTAAGGCCATCGTAAAATGTAATTAAATTCCCCGCCAATCCCTTTTTTTTCGCTTCCCTTGCGCGCTCGATCAACCCTAGCTAGCCGTCGATCACTCGTTCTCGACCTCTCGATCACTGCCGCCGCACACCGACCGTCGTTCGCTGTTCATTGGCCGCCGCCCGTAGTTTCCATATTTTGGTCCAATTGAGCTTTTTAATGATATTAGAACATTTGACTTCAGGGTAAAGCAATTGATCTCCTATTCATTTTCCATCTTAATACTTCTGTTGCTTGATCTACCTTTGTAAATCTGAGAGGGTTTCGCATAACTGGAACATGGATTATCATTTCATAGCTTTTAATATCAAGATAATCTTAGCTAAATTGAGGCAATTGGAGGGTTACTTAAAATTTTGGTTTATGTTATTCTTGCAAGTTGCAGTAACAACAACTATCTCGAGTCATATTATCTACAGTTGACGAGCAGATATATCTTCTTAGGTGGATGAAGTTCAGTTGTCGAAGGGTATTTAATTTAATTAGTAGTTACGTTATTGTGGAACTGTCAAAATAATTGGCGGTGGAAACACCTTAAGATTCTTGCTATAAAATGATTAATGATGATACATACTGAAAGGTATTAGGCCAGTTACTCCATTAAGCTAGGTCATAACAAAAAGCACGGAATCAATTGGAGATCCAGGAGTTAAGTACTACTATATGTTTTTCGATTCAGTATAGGAAGGTGAATTGGCCAAGGTTAAATTGAAGCTAACTTTATAGTAAAATTATTATAAGTGAAGTACTTGGATGACAAAGAGCAATTTAGTTTGGTTGGATATTAATACTTGTACAATACAACAAGGAGAAGCCAAAAAGTCCAGCTGTCTGTGATCAATTATATGGATCTTTTTCCTCTCATTGAGCTCTCTGTAAGGCCTAGTTTGACATCCGGACAACCAGACTTTGGATTGAAAATAGTTTAGATTCATGTTCATGAGATTGACAAATATTTTACAATGGCTGTCAAAGGCCTAACACAGCCCTCCACATTTTTAATCCCAATTGAATTGATGGTCTTAGGTACTTGCAAAGTAGCTATCATCACATCGTGAAAATACCATAGGTAGATATAAGTTTGGATGTTTTCTTTTTTTTTGGGAAAAGAATCTTCTATTTATCAAGAGTGATGGGAAAAGAATATTCTGATTCATATTATTTCCTTTAGATTTTGGTAAGACAGGTTATGAAGAAGCTACCCAAGGATCAAAATAGCAGTTTACCATTGATCTCCTATTCATTTTTCATCTTAATCCTTTAACCGAGAGATTTCTTCCTTCTAGAATATTTTTCCACCCCCAAGATGGTTTGGAACATAAATAAGCATTCAAGGAAGAGTTTGCATGAAACTATTTTCCCTTGAGCACTTTAGCTAACTGAGTATTGAGATGTGCTGACAGTTTCCAATTTTGTTTTGCTAGTAATGCTAAATTAAGCTTTCTAGCTGAAGGGGAGGGCATGACATCAACTTTAATTGTCCTACAACTAGCAATTATATGTAGCTTTCGACATCTTTCTTTGGCTGGTGCAAAATGTGGCAACAGGTCTACATGTAGCTGGCCAATTTATTATATACGTACATATCAAGGTACAATTAGGGTTTGTGAGTAGGCTGGGTGGGTTGTCTCCATGTAAATGCCATAAACTTAGCATTACTTGATCAAGAATCTTGCTGAGGCAAGCATGCAGTGAGAATGTGAATGCACACAGTTTGTAGTGGTGATTAATCTAAAAATAGCTTTTTGAAAAAAGGACAGGGTTGAAGATTCAAACCTAGACCAAGATGCCAATGCCATCAACGAATTTCTATGTCTTGACATGCTGAATTGTTGGTTGCATTAATCATTTTGACTTGATTGCCTTATAATGTTTTTGTTTATTCAAACTTTATAGTTTTAGGTATATAGTTTATCAAAATAGCTATATGAATAATTTAATAAGTTATTGACAAAAGAATATACACAACAACAAGAGAGTGTGCTAAAACAACTTCAAAGTTTTAAGGTGAAATTTGACTCCAGATTATATTCCCAAATATTGGTTTGGGTGAACCCACTATTGGGTCCAAGAAAACTAGTATAGTTGGCTTGACCGAACCACTTTGGGCTCGATTAAAGGGCAAGAAAGGGCCAAGATTTGAGCCGATTGGGAAGACGATGAATTGTTACGTTAAAAAGATACATATAAAACTGGCAGGCCTTCTGGAAAAGTCAATAGTGTGCTTGAAAGAGAGTAGAATGATACGTTATCTATTCAAGGTTTTATATTTATTCTAGGCTTTTGGATGATACGTTATCTATTCTAGGCTTTATAATGCATAATGAACTAGAAATATTTTATTCAAGTTCAAATTTTATTTGAAAAATTAGATCTTTTCACTGTGATGTTTAGTTCTGGAAGCATCTTCTTCCTATGTTTGTTTGTTAATCTCGTGCTTTTTTTTCTTTGATTGTATGTTTTTTTAATATTGTTTTTGTTATGATATTTATTTCTAGAGTTAATTATCAGTAGTGTATTTGTATAAATAGATTATGCTCTAATTTATGAAAAATCCTTCCATTGAAAATTCAGATCTAGTTAGAATTTTGAGTATGTGTTGCTCTGTTACGATTGAAATTATAAATAATATTATGATTCGTGAGTTGATAAAGTGACACGAACTTATCGATCGTTGGATCATAATTTTTTTTACAATACCTTAGATCCGTTCGGAGATCGTATCGTTGTCTATAAGAAGTACAAAACTTATAGATTCTTTACGATTTCTGAATTGTCCTTGATCGGATAGTTTGGGATCAAAATTATTTTACTTGCAGTTAAATATATTTTTTTAACATTCATTTCAGTTTGAAATTCTAGCAGATATCCCTTGTTCTCCAAGTATGCGCTAAGATGATATGCATACTTGGAGAACTGTAGGGAAATGCTGCCGAAATTTCAATTGAAATTGAATGTTAAAAAGAATATTTAAATGCAATTAGAATAATTTGATTCCCGAATGGAATAGGACCACCCCACCTATGAAGATTTCTAAAGAAGTAATTGTTGTGATATATCACGTACAGAATCATGACGGAAGATCGTAGTTGGATGTACCGTCGGATGTACTGTCGGATGTACCGTGGAGGTTTACTTGAAGAATTCAAGAGCGGTATTCAGGAATTTTTGGACTTCGCATATTCAAATCCGCAATTTGTCAGTGTTGACAAAATCAGATGTCCGTGTCGTCGGTGTGTCAACTTGTTTTTCCTAGACTAACAAGCAGTGACATTGCACCTATACAGAAATGGTTTCATGAATCGTTACTATCGATGGATTTCACATGAGGAGTCATTCATAGGCATGTCATTGTATGAATTAGGAGGCCAAATGTCTAATATTGGATCTTCGTCCACAACTCATACAATATCCGTTGAGCAGCAGTATCGAAATATGGTCTTGGATGCTCTGGGCGATCGTGAATTCCAAAGGTTGCCAATGCCTCACACAGAATTAGGAGGTCAATCGTCAAGTACTGAAGTGACAATGGATATGGAGTGTGAGCCACAAGTAGAACAGGAAATTCAAATAGAATTACCAAATCCAGAAGCAGCACAGTTTTATGATTTACTGAAAGCTGCAGATGAACCATTGTATGAAGGCTGTGATGAATATTCAAAGTTGTCAATAATGACTCAAATATTAAACATTAAGTATGACTGCAACATAACTGAGATAGCATATAATCGATTTTCTGAGCTGTTTCACAAAGCGTTGCCTAAAGATAACAAACTCGAGGGGCAATTTCTATAAGACGAAAAAGATGATGAAGAGACTTGGTCTAGGGTATCAAAAAATTTATACATGTCAGAATAACTGCATTCTCTATTACCGTGAATACGCAGACTTGACCCAGTGTCCAACATGTGAACATCCGCGTTACAAAGAGAAATCTTCGAGTAGGCAGAAAGATACACCGTTTAAGGTTCTTCGGTATTTCTCGATAATTCCTAGATTGAAGCGGTTGTTCATGTCTGAAAAAATAGTCCAACATATGATATGGCATGCTAAGAGTCGTGATCCGAATGTTATGACTCACCCGTCTGACAGTGAAGCATGGAAACATCTTGATTGATGTTATCCATCATTTGCAAGTGATCCTAGAAATGTCAGACTAGGGTTATGTACCGATGGGTTCAATCTATTCGGTCAATCATCCACTTCATATTCTGTTTGGCCAGTGCTCCTCACAGTCTACAATTTGCCGCCGTCGATGTGCATGAAAGATGATTTCATACTTTTTAGTATGGTAATCCCAGGACCAAGGGGACCAAGAAAAGAATTGGATGTGTTCCTCCGACCGTTAATTGACGATTTAAAAAACTTGTGGGACGACGGAGTCATCAGTTATGATATTCATCAAAAAAGAAATTTTAACTTAAGGGCCACATTGTTGTGGACAATTAGAGACTTCACGGCATATGCTATGTTGTCTGGTTGGAGCACACACGGGAGACTTGGTTGTCTGTATTGTATGGAACGAACAAAAGCATTCAGTCTTCGGCATGGACGAAAGATTACATACTTTGACTGACATCGTCAATTTTTGCCACTTGATCATCCATATCGAGAAATAGAAATAAATTCATGAAGGGCAAAGTGGAAAAAGACGGACCACCTCCGCGTTTGTCTGGTAATCAAATGTTAGCTCAGGTTTCTGTGTTACCGGATATCACATTCGGAGAGGTTGACAGAATTAGTGGTTTCGGAGAAAGACACAATTGGGTCAAAAAAAGTATATTCTGGGAACTGTCTTATTGGAGCTCATTACTAGTTCGACACAATTTGGATGTGATGCACATTGAAAAGAATGTGTTTGAGAACATTTTTAATACAGTGATGGATTTTATAGGAAAAACAAAAGATAATGTGAAGGCAAGAATGGACTTAAAAGTATATTGCAATCTGAAGACGAAATGACGACACTAGAGGGGGGGTGAATAGTATGTTTACTAAATTGATTAACCTAAATTCTAATTTTAATCATTTCTTGAATTACTTAAATTGTTTAAGCAAGATGCAATTATGCGATTAAATGCGGAAGCAATAATAAAATAATTAAGCACAACCAAATATAACAATGCAAATACGAGAATTTATAGTGGTTCGGCCCCAATGCCTACTCCACTACCTAAGCACCCCACTTAGGATTTCCAAACTAGGTTTACTAGATTAATTCAATTTCCCTTACACAGAGGACTTTGACTCGAAGAGTCGCACTCTCGACCTAAGGCACTTCCACACTCGGAAGTCTCCGCCTTCTTATCAAGAGCACTCTTCCACCTCAACCCTAAGGGACAACTTACTTAATCCTTGTAAAACTACATTTACACAAGTGGCTTTACTCCTTTTACACCGAGGATACCACTTCACACAACAAGACCTAACAACTGAGGTCTTACACACGCACAAATCAAATAAAAACATGTTCAAATAAACAGTTAAAATACAATCAAAAGAGCTAAAAGATTAAACCAAAGATTAATGCTCCTTTGCAAGCCTTTGGCGCCTTCAACTCGTCAAGAGGCAGAACTTGATCAAAACCTGAGTTGAGCCCAGCTTGTGCACTTGAAGAAGATGTCCGCGGAAAGTAATAGAGCGCAAGCAGTTGATCGTTTGGAAGTCTTAGATCTTCCCTTTGAATGCTCAATAATATTTGTAATTGATAGGGAAGAAGATTAAATGAAGTAGATGAAGGTATATTTATACCCTCATGAAGAAACGACAGCTCAACGGATAGTTTTCTATCCGTTGCAGGCCGCCGATCGATTGGTCGGTCGATTGACCAATCGACCGATCATTCGACTGCTGCTTTCTATCTGTGGTCGATCGACCGACGGGTCGATCGCCCAGACGCAAATCTCCCAATCCAGCATTCAGTCGACCAGTCGATCGATTGACGCGATCTTGCATCTTCAGCAAACGCAGGTCGATTGACCGGTTGGTCGACCGACAGAGCTACTGCCCATTTTGGGCTTCGATCGATCGATCGCCCGATCGATCGAAGTAGCTACTGCCTCTTTCTTACCCTGTTCGGTCGATCGAATTTAGCCTGAATTGAATTTTTAGCCCTTTTTCTTGCGCGCTCCATTTTTGGGTTCCGGCTTTCAACGAGCATCATCTTAAAGAGCTTTCCATGTGATCTTTGAGCTCGTCCAATACGTCTTTGGTGCACACGTTGATCTTCGAGAAATTCCGTGATGAAATCGAGTGCGACGATCAATGTCCTTTCGATTTTCTAATTTCTTCCGATTTATCCGATCGAGGACATCGAACGCTAATTGATATGGAACCTGAAAGATTTCTCGACGAAATATTAGTTACATGTTTGTTATCATCAAAACTGAGATTAAGATATTAAGACCAATGTTGAAAACCTAAAGCCAACAATCTCCCCCTTTTTGATGATGACAAACATCCTTAAGAAAATATAATATTAAAGCATAGAGGATATCAACTAAGGGATTTCTCCCCCTATCAACATGCATATCTAAGAAATAAACTCCCCCTATCGATATGCATGAATCTCCTATATTTTCCTCCCATTTGCCTATAATTTTCTCCCTCTTTTACCTATACTTTTCACCATGGTTTTCTCTCCCTTTTGACCTATATTTTCTCTATAGATCTCTCCCCTTTTTGACATCAATCAAAAAGGGCAAGAAAAGTCAATTTTGTCAATTTTGTCAAAGGGATGAAAAATGAATATTTTTTCATGAAGTTGAGACTCTAAAGTTTATTTTTCATGAAACATGAAAATCTCAACCAATGGATGGAAAACAAATATTTAATGAGAAACAAAATCATACATGATATGTTCAAAAACTAAATAGTTGAATTCAAAATTAAATCATGTATGTTCTCAAAATAAATATTGTTTCTTTTTTATGACATTTTTAGATTTCATTCAAACTTTCAAAATACAAAGATATAGTCATTTAAATCATATATATCAAGTTTGAAGTGAAACTAATGTCATTTGATCCAAATATGAACTTAACACATTTTCATTTGAAATAAATATGAGAACATGAAAATGCTAAGTCTCAATATTTTTTAATCTACTCATATTTTCTCATATTTAGGCATCTAGGCATCAAAGAGAGAATGTAAGTCTATGAATTAAGTTTGGGCTTAAGGTGAAATATTTAAGTTATTTTGTTGACTTAGGTCAACCTATACTTCAAGTTTTCAAAAATCAAGCTTTAAGTTTATACAAAATCATATTTTGACAAATATTTTTGAAATCATATTTTTTGGACGAAAATTTTGATACTAATTATTGAATGGTTATTTGAAATGCATGTATCAAGATTGAATTCAAAATGAATTTAAAAATCAAAGTCCATTTTTCATCCTATATTGATTCTAATCAAAAGCAAATGGATATTTCTATCTATCATCCAAGATATTAAAATCATTCCAAGAAATGATTTTACTCAAGAAATTATGTGAATGATATTAGAAATGAAATCCAAATGGTATACACAAGGTTTCATTTGAAGTTTTTTGAAGAAAGATCAAAGTTTTCAAAAAAATTGATATTCCAAGATAGTGATATTTTGTGTTTTCGAAATCCAACTTTAAAATTCCATTTTAAATTAGATTCTTGATGAAACTTTTTGAAATTTTTACTGAAGAAAATAGATTTTTCAGTGAAAGTGCAGTTTCAAGAATTATTTAAAAAAGATTTTTTTATATTTCTCTAGAAATAACTGAAATTGATACCAAATGTAGGTTGAAATGATATTTTTGTAATTTTCAGTTATTCTTAAACCATGTTCAATTTTCATTCAAGCTTTCATGACACCACATAATGGTCATGAAAAGAGTCTATGTCAAGTTTGAAATGAAAATTATGTCCTTAAGTCAAGATATCAACCTAGCATGGTTTCATTTAAAACTAAACTAGTTTTTATGAAACTTGCTAAGTTTCAATCTTAACATTTACTCATGATTTTTCAAATTTAACCCTATGGATACCTAACATGAGTAAATCTAAACATGTTCATCAAATATGAATTGAAAATGAGACCTTTAAGTCAACTTGTTGACACTACAAAAAAATAGGGTATCACCAACGGACTAAATCTGTTGGTAATAGTCATAAATCCGTTGGTAATACTATTACCAACGGACTTCTGTTGGTAAAATCCGTTGGTGATACCCTGCTAGGTATTACCGACGGATATTACAACATCCGTTGGTAATACCAACGAATAAAAACATCCGTTGGTAATATCAACAGATATTTTTCTATTGGTATTACCAACGGATTTGTGTTTGTTGGTATTACCAACGGATTTGTGTTTGTTGGTATTACTCTGTTGGTAATATCAACGAATAGATCCGTTGGTAACATCCATAGTTATTACCAACAGATATACTTTCACTAGTGATATCAATTTATACACTTTGGTATACCAACGGTTATCCATTGATAATATCATTTCTATACATTTAATCTACTTTTTGGTTATCGAATTACACACATATATATCAAATTTTCTAATTATACAACCACTCACATTTTCATAACCAATCATACACATACATATTTAAGAAACCAAACTCACATTTTCATAACCAACTCATCTACCAAAATACATATATAACCAACCCTTTCAACATATATATGAAAATATTTTGATTAAAACCAATTGTTGGTATACATTAGTCAACTCTTTCAACAAAATACATATAAAACTAATTGTTGGTATACATTAGTTGAAACTCCTCTAATTATCCAAATTTAGAAATCTCTCGATTCCTTGCATAAATTCATTAGTGGTGCAACCTGGATAAAAACAAACACATAGCGTACTTTAAATTAGCTTTTCGTCAAGATAACAATATATTGATGAAGAACAATGATGGTGAACCAAATTGGTCTTTTGAAGAACATAATGTTCATTTTAGCAAGCAAAAGAAAAGCTTACTACTAGAAACCCAGTTAAGTGCAAGGAATCACATAAAATAAGATCTAATAAGGAATATAAAAGTAAGCCAAGCAGAAAATAGAGAATTAAGTATTTATTACATGTACATGTACATGTAGATAGAACTATGAACACCTATGTACCTTGACAGGTGCCTTTGAAGAGCTGCGATTTTTCTGTCTCACGAATATCTACACCAAAAGATAACATGTTAAAAAAATTCAGCAAACAATATTTGCAAAGAGTTATAGGTTTAGAGGATTATGCTTCAATGGCCTAATTAATAAGAAAGTTAACCTTCTCAGCACTATCACTGATTTAGTAACTCCTACTTAGAAATAGAACATGTTCCAGTCATGTCGTCCCATGTTATCAACAAATTGTTGTCATAACTCATAAGAAAAAAAATCAAAGGTTTAAGAAAAAAATTATCTTTAACATATGCCAAGGTAACAAAACATGTCAAGGATTTGAATATGCTTCAATTGTTGTCATAACATACATGAAGTAGTACTGAAAAAAATTATCTTTAATATATGCCAAGGTAACAAAACATGTCCATCTTAAGGTTTAAGAAATTGTACCAGCAGTTGCACATGGTCTAATCAGTCCTACTTCACATACATGCTATCCAAATTAAATATTAATATACTTCACCTTGCATCATCTCAGTCTATTATAGAGAGAGAGAGGGGGAGGGAGAGAGAGAGAGAGAGATTGAGATAAATTTTCCAATTCAAAGTAAGATGATAATAACTTTTGTTTAAGGAAATATACATGGCTTGAGGCTTGAACTAATGAAACCAGACAACTAGAAAGACTTAGAAGTCTGTTTGCCTGAAATCAGTAATGATTTCATTTATATCAATGCTCACATATCAATACCTGCTTTGGTAATACTACATCCTTCAAGTAGGTGATAGATCATAGAACAAACAAATGATTATTTTTTTAATTTACACGCGTACTAATAGGAACTTTAGAATAAAGAATATAAAAAATAAGTGGGAACTCTGACAATATTTTTTCACTTCTTGCTATTAATTTTGATCTCACATCATATGCTGACTAATGCTTGGTACTAGTTTAGATGTGTAGTTTTAACACGATTTTGACTCAATCTATGTCTAATTCATTAAATCAAACACATTTAAGAGTAATCATATATGTATATATATATACCTTTTCATGTGCAAATGCATGCCAAAGATAAATAGAGGTGTAGTAGAATGACTTGATAAGTTCAATTAATGAGGAAGACAAATGTGCAAAACAAATAAGATGTTGGTTCTTGGTTCCTATCGGAGTTTCAGATCAATTCAAACCTAATCAAATTGAACCTAATATATGTTATTTTTATCAAATATTTCAAAAGCATAATATTAAAAATGATAAGACATATTTCTAGAAATAGAAATGTATTACTGACTGATGTTCAAAATCAAGTGATTTGAAATTGAAAGATCAAGTTAAATCAAAATTAATTTTGGATGCATTAAACCTGAACTAAACTAAACTTAAAAAATTGGACCAAACAAGAAGTTCTGGTTCAATTGGGTTTCTCACAAATTTTACATGCATGCTGAACAAAGAATCACAATAAAATAAAACTCAATCATGATAGAATGAAGGGTAAAAAAAAACAAAGGAACTTAAATCAGAATAATTTTGCCACGAGGGCAAGATACAACTTTTACCATGATTGCTAGTTGCAAAGATCGAATTTGTAGGGCAAATTCAGATCCATAGATCGATAGATGGATATGCACATAAAGACGAAAACAAAGAAAATAGTCCAAGCTGACAAGGAACAAGAGACAAACCATGATTATCTACTTCACACCTAGGGAAGATAAGAAAAACTACTCAGGTGATATAAATGGACGCAAAGAAAACACCTATGAATGTCTAGGGAAGATAAAACACCACAAATTAGGAACTATTTGCAAGGCAGTTGTAAGACTAACTATGCAGATGTAAGAAAATTGTATGAACTAATTAAAACCTGATCACTTTACATTCTTCATCAAAATACTCTAAAATAAGAAAAAGTTAGTTGCCACTTGCAAAAGAGCAGCATAACCAATAGCAGTAGAAACATTTAGCAGAATGGAATAAGACAATTACATGTTTTTACTTTTGTGAAAGTGTATAGACGATAGTAATTCCAGAAATCATAGGAAGGCAATACAAGAAAAATTGCAATTAAAACTAGAGATTCCAGTAACATACCTTCCAGCGATTTTTTGAACAATATGATTCTAAATATTTGTAAGCCGATCAATTATGTCTCTAAATGTTGGTCTGTCAGCAGGGTTTTCACTCCAGCAATGTTCAATTAGCCTATGAGAAAAAAACATGTCTGCTATAGTAAAGTGATATATGTGTATATATAACTACAGAAAAATGATATAGTAATGAACATTCTTTCTTCCATACACATACATGGAGAACCCTTTGCATTCATGTCCTCGTTACAACTATGAGGTTGTTCCATAAAGGGCATAAAGGGAATGTTCTTGTGGTTCTTTCACAGAACTGGAGCATCATGATTAGTACAGCTAACAAGCTAGTTGGCAAAGGAAAAAAACTTGATTTCACTTCATATTACAAAGGAAGAATCAGTACATACAACAATCAGTGGCAACCATAAAGTCATACGTTGGATGGTAGAGATGCATTGAGATGGGTCTGCACTCTGCAGAACCATTACATGGTAGTTGGAGATGACAAAATATATAGGATATTATACTAGGCCTTTTAAATAGAGCAACAACATATAAGAGTTGGAAACTATTTATATACCTCTAATGCCAAAAGAGTTAGCTATTTATTCTTACTATATAGTATCAACCATACTAAAATGTTGAATAAATACCTTTGATTCATGCTAAGCCCTTGAATACAGATGTACTCAATTAAGAGGACTATGTGGAGAACCACTTCAATTATCGTTGGATGGAAGGACTATGTGGAGAACCTCGTTGAGTACACAAGTTGCATGACATAAAAGTTTTTCTTTTATCTTAGCTTCATGACTTACTTTGTGACAACTTTGAGCTTCATTTTTGTGGAAACATCTGAAGAAAGAAAAGCCTCAATAACACGGCCTCCTCCAGCATCTTTTGTAGTTTGAAGGACATGGGCAGCATCCATTGATGTAAGACTCATGACAAAAGACTGAATTAATTGCTATCAATACCAAAAATATCAGATACCATTACATTTTAAATTTATATATTAAAAAGAAAATTCAACAGTAAGTATGGATAAGAAAAATTGTCAACAAATAAGGTAATTAGGCCTCAAATCAGATAAGTATCAAATGAGGAGTTCAACGTACCATAGGGTATCTAAAAATGATTTGTAACATTAAGCAACCCAACACATGCATTTTATCATAAGGAGGCCATTTCCAACTAAACTTGTCTCGGAAGTAGCTCTCGAGAAATAGTATATGCGGAACAATAAAGCTGGGAGATTCCGAGTCTAAATTCTATGTACAAATACTATTAAAAGCACAAAACTTTCCAGATCTTTACCACCATCAGCTAGTACAAATACTATGTAGCACTAAACAAAATAAGTCATTATCATCTTTCATCAATAAAAATCAATTTATAATAGTCATCAATATGCCTAGACATAGAATAGTGATTATTTAATAGATGTTTGTTCCTATGTGTCTATCTCCGTCCATAAAAGTTAAGACAAATTTAGAACCTAAATTGACACTTAGACCATAATTATGCCTTAAGCTTTTCTCTTTTTTCCCCTTATGTAGATACCTGATTCTTTGTAAACTCCTTGGGATGATCATTTTCAGAACCATGCTCTGCATCCCAATCTTCCCATGCACTAATCAAGCTTACATCATAGGCTCCTTGACAAATGCAAACACTGAAGACATAGAATAGTATTACCATTTTACTAAAACATTAATATATAGTGATAAATGAACTTATAAGCATAAATCTTCAGGACAATAATGTTCAAAGAAATTGACCAGTTTCCTTCTACTAATGTTCAGGGCTGGTGAATTAATAGTATTACCAGTTTCCTTCTGCCAAGAAATTGATGCAAGAAGACCAAATTATTTAAACATTATCAGCATGAGCACACAAATTTAAGAAAATAAGAACATACTGCTTTAGAGCTTGGATTCCTCTGTTGGGTGCTCCTCTTTGTTTGACTGGAGGCCTAAATTTTATCCCAGCTGCAAGGACAATACTTTCCCTTCCTCAATCAATAAAAAGAATGGAGAGAAGTAAAATAAGAATCAAGGATTAATGAAGCGCTCAAAGTCAATATCACCACCCAATCCAAAAGTTCACTTTTTCCACATAAACGCGAAGTAAGGACAACCATGAGAGTAAATTGCAGCACCCATAATATCAATTTTCACATTATAAACTATCGGGAACCATCAAATGAGCAAAGATAAAAGCAGTGGAGGCATTCCAACCGTGCATAATCTATCAAACACTTTAAACGATGAGAAAAAAAAGGATCTTTTGCATACCTTGTGGAAAGGGATCAGTTCCAGCTAACTCTTGGTTGGGGCAAACTCATCCGCCTTCCCTACTCGATCGATCTCTGTATTAGGAAAATTAAAATAAAATATAGAGAAATAGAAAAATGTCAGGAACGCGATAAAGTGGTAACTTGGTGCTCATATCTGTACGTCCTTAGGTTCGTATCTACAACCATTCGTCTTCGTCTTCCGTAAACCACAGCAACTTGGGTTTTAGGTAATCCTTCACCTTGCGGGGAAGCGATCTCCGCCCAAAGATCGTTCCCCTTACCTGAACGTGTTGAAGATTATGGAGGAAACAGAGATAAATTTGGGGGTGAATTAAATTTAGATCGGGAAGGAAGAGCAACTACGGGTACCATGAGCAGAACCAGTTAAACAACTTTGATAAGTGACGAGTGATCCTCTAAGAGAGAGAGAGAGGGGGGAACATACCAGGTGAGCTACAGCAGATCGGCAAATTGGGAGTGTGTGCAGACTCGGTAGAGGCATTTCATCGGTTGGGGAAAAAAAGAGCAAGCGGGGTTTTTGGTCGGCAGAGAGAATTAAAATAATAGAGCCGGAAACCAACAAAGCTTACTTCGATAGCTGAAGGTCGCCTCTTTTCTCCTTCGATCCTCCTCTTCTCGTAAAAGACGGGCACCGAGAAGGGAGCGAGAGCAGGTGGACGGAGAAAGGCGAGGAATGAGCAGAGAAAGAAGCGGCACCGAGAACGGATCACTAGGGTAATGTTGAATCCCCGACAATGAGAACGGCGAGGTGTCGCAGGCTGAGGTCGCGCGGAATGGGGAGGCATCGCAGGGCGAGGTCGAGCGGAATGGGGAGGCATCGCAGAGAGAGGTCACGGAACGGGGAGGTGTTGCAGGGAGAGGTCACGCAAGACGAGGAGGTGTTGTAGGGAGAGGTAGCGTGGGGAGTTTGTCGGCTGGGAAAAATTAAGGGGATCGTTGTATTAGGGCTGAAAAAAATATGGCGTAAAAATAATATTTTGGTGAGTTAGTAGGGGGGAAATATTTGGTCGGCTGAAATAGAATGGAGAAAAAATTATAGGCTGATTTACCAACGGATTTTTTAATCCGTTAGTAATTTTGTTGGTAATACCAACAAATTAAATCCGTTGGTAACAAATCCGTTGGTGATGCTATGTTTTCTTGTAGTGTGACTTGGGTCAACTTGGTTCAAAAGAGGTTTTCATGAAACCACCTCTATATCATTTTATCCATATCCATATGAATTTTTCATTCCAAGTGCTTGGAAACATGTCATACCTATTCCTAAATATGTTTATGAAGTTTGGACTTAAAATTAAGTATCCAAGTCAATTTGTTGACTTGGGTCAAATTTCTCAAACTTAAGTCCTCTAGTGTGATCTAGTTATCTCATATTTCATCTACATATGAATTTTCATGATTGAACACTTAGAATCATATCATGTGTGTATCTAAACATGTTCATTTCATTTTTAACTTAAAATGAAGTCTCTAAAGAAGAATTTTAACCTAGTTCAATTTCATAAATATCATGATATCATGAAATGAGTTAAGTTATCAAGCTTTTTCTTACTCATGAAAATTCAAATATTTATCATGCATAATCAATCATGAGCATAGAGAAATCATTAAACATGAATATTCAATTATTTTACAAAGATTTTTGCAAAATTAAATCCATACATTTTTCTTAGAAATTTTGCCCAACTTTTCATAACCTTTTTCATTTTCTTTTAGATAGCATAGTCTTTCATTAGCATTCACAACTTGCAAGTAAACTTCATTAGTAGCATAATGAAATAATATGCCTACTAGCAAGCTAACATACTAAATAACACAAGTTTAATGCAAAATTTCATTAAAAATTCAACCTATGCTAAATAGTAAAGATTCATTTTAAATGAATTAACATGTTATCAAAAATGAATCAAAGAGATCTTAAATTATGAAATATTTAAAGAGTAAGATCTTTAAACATATTTAACTAGTTTGGTTTTAAAGGAATGTCTCTAATAATAAGTATCAACCTAGAGCAAATTTCATTCAATGAAATTTGCCTAAGTACTAAGATTTTACCTACTCATGAGAATTTAAGAGATTTAACATGCAATTCTAATCATGAGTATAGAGACATAATTTAAGCTTAAGCATTGAGGTATAACACTAAGATTTTGAATTTATCAAAGTTATACCTTATTCATGATAATTTGTCAAATTAATCTATTTCTTCCTAACTAGCCTTCCTAAAATATTTATAACTTGCAAGTATACTTTATTAATAGAAAATGAAACCAAATTTACATGCAAGCAATCAAACTAAATAGCGAAGTGAAAAACCAAGTATCATTTTCAAAATTCAACTTCACTAAATAGCATGGATTCATTTTCATAATAATCATTCATGATAACAAAATGAATCAAGAGATCTCAAAATATGAAATGTTTGAAAAATAAGATCTCCAACCCTTCCTATTGGTTGAAAACTGAAAGCCACAATTAGCATACGATTTAAAATCGCATGGTCGCTTAGGCCCATTACAGGCCACTTAGGTCTCCGAGGAGATCGGGAAATAAAAATCAAAAAATCATTTTTGAAAGCATATCATGAGTGGCAAATCTACTTAATATTAAGCATGTATCAAAACTCCAACTCTAATTTAATCAAGTAAGTATAGGAGATGATACCAAAGAATTTGATGCCAACTTTACCATAGGCATCTAGTCTAGATGAAGACCTTGAAGTTGCAACCATGTAAGGATCCTTCCTTCAACTCATTGGTCAACTTCAATTCTTCAATCTCCTTTACCCTTGTGTGGTAGCTCCCCCTACAGTAGAAGAAACCTTTGGTACCCAAATGTCTTTGAGTCCTAGGGGGTTAGTGGGCTTAGGTACCCAAAGTGTTTTCACAACACTTGGGTTCATTTTAAAGGCACAATCATAGATGACATGCCCATATGTACCACAACAAAAGCAATGTCCATGAAATTTTTTCTTTTCATTTTTAACATGGACATGAGATTTATTTTTAGAATGCTTGTCAAGTGAAACATGATGAGTATGAGCATTCTTAGAAACCTCATTCATCTTCTTATAATCATGAGGTTTAAAAGTGGAATGTTTAACATGAGATTTAACATTAGCATGAACATTCCTTTTTGAAAAATCATTTCTATTCAAATTCTTAAATGAGGAAATATTTTTCATTTCATTCATTTTCTTGTTTAGGTTTAGAACCTCATTTTTCAAATCAATCATGGAGTTGTGTAAAGCATGCATTTGAGATTTCAACATATAATTTTCTTTTTTGATTTTTGAGTTTTCATTTTTCAAAATCTCATTCTCAATTTTGAAATCATTCTTCAAGTTTTCATTTTCAAGCTTTAAGTCCTTAAGCTCAAAATTCAATCTATCATGACAAGGATCCAATGAGCTAGATTTTAATTTCTCATTTTCTAATTCTAGAGCATGCACATGTGAACTAAGTCTAGAATTCTCATTTCTAAGCATTTGGTTTTCCTTATCCTTTCTCAAGAGCAAGGCATACATGATTTTATACTCATCCATCAATTCATCAAAATCATGAGAACTAGATGAGTTAATACTATCATTATTATTAACATGACTAGAAGAAGTGGAGTGTAGCTCATTGTTATCATTGATGAGGCATTCTTTTGAGATGGCTTCATAGTCATGAAAGGAGGATGCTTCACTTGAGTAGGATGATGTGGAAGCATTTGACCTCCTCTTTGCCTTGTTCTTCATGGAAGGGCAATTTTTTCTCACATTGCCATTTTTCTTTGCACACATGGCAAATCACCTTCCTTTTTCGACTTTTAGTGCTCCGATGACGGGAGGCACTATGGGCTTCAAAAACCATATTAGTATTGGGTAGATGACAATTGTCATCACTCCCCTCATCAAACGTTTTGAGTTCTTCAGTTTTTGCATAATTATAAAGCATATTTAAAGTGGCCCAAATATCGAATGCGAAAGTGCAATGCATGATCTTTTCAAAGACATTATTTTCCAAAGAACAAAAGATGAAGTTTGTAGCTTTAGCATTTAATTCAAATATATCAATTTGTTCTTGGGTCCATGCATTCATATTTTCCTTAGGTTCTATGTATTTTGACTTTACCATATTAAAAATACCTAAACCTTGAGTCTTTAAGAAAGTGTACGATTTAAGAAAGTGTACAATGCATGAGACTCATCGAACCTAGGAGATGTAGATCCTACCAACTCTAGAGTCATTTCAAGATTGAGACTAGATGTAGAGGAGACGGTGAAATCTCAATCTACGATCCACTCTCATACCAAATGAAGACGAAATGACGACACTAGAGGGGGGGTGAATAGTGTATTTACTAAATTGATTAGCCTAAATTCCAATTTTAATCATTTCTTGAATTACTTAAATTATTTAGGCAATATGCAATTATGCGATTAAATGCGGAAGCAATAATAAAACAATTAAGCACAACCAAATATAATAATACAAACACGAGAATTTATAGTGGTTTGGCCCCAATGCCTACTCCACTACCTAAGCACCCCGCTTAGGATTTCCAAACTAGGTTTACTAGATTAATTCAGTTTCCCTTACACAGAGGACTTTGACTCGAAGAGTCGCACTCTCAACCTAAGACACTTCCACACCCGAAAGTCTCCACCTTCTTATCAAGAGCACTCTTCCACCTCAACCCTAAGGGACAACTTACTTAATCCTAGTAAAACTACGTTTACACAAGTGGCTTTACTCCTTCTACACCGAGGATACCACTTCACACAACAAGACCTAACAACCTAGGTCTTACACACGCACAAATCAAATAAAAACGTGTTCAAATAAATAGTTAAAGTACAACCAAAAGAGCTAAAAGATTAAACCAAAGATTAATACTCCTTTGCAAGCCTTTGGCGCCTTCAACTCGTCAAGAGGTAGAGCTTGATCAAAACTCGAGTTGATCCCAGCTTGTGCGCTTCAAGAAGATGTCTGCGGAAAAAAATAGAGCGGAAGCAGTTGATCATTTGGAAGGCTTAGGTCTTCCCTTTGAATGCTCAATAATATTTGTAATTGACAGGGAAGAAGATTAAAAGAAGTAGATGAAGGTATATTTATACCCTCATGAAGAAACGACAACTCAACGGATAGTTTTCTCTCTGTGGTCGGTCGACCGCCCAGACGCAAATCTCCCGATCCCGCATTTGGTCGACCAGTCAGTCGACCGACGTGATCTTGCGTCTTCAGCAAACGCAGGTCAGTCGATTGGTTGGTCTATCGAAAAAGCTACTACCCATTTTGGGCTTCGATCGGTCGACCACCCGATCGACCGAAGTAGCTACTGCCTCTTTCTTACCCTGTTCGGTCAATCGGGCGATCGACCGAATTTAGGTTGAATTGAATTTTCAACCCTTTTTCTTGCGCTCTTCATTTTCAGGTTTCAACTTTCAATGAGCATCATCTTGGAGATCTTTTCATGTGATCTTTGAGCTCGTCCAATATGTCTTTGGTGCACACGTTGATCTTTGAGAAATTTCGCAATGAACCCGAGCGCGACGATCAATGTCCTTCTGATTTTCCAATTTCTTTCGATTTATTCGATCGAGGACATCGAACGCTAATTGATATGGAACCTGAATGATTTCTCGATGAAATAATGGTTCCATGTTTGTTATCATCAAAACCGATATTAAGAGATTAAGACCAAGGTTGAAAACCTAAAGCCAACACAAACGTCCAGATTTAGATCTACAGGAGGTGAACGGCAAACAAGTGAAATCGAAAGCCTCTTATGTTCTCACTAAGCAACAACAAAAAGATATTTTCCAGTGGATAAAAGATCTCAAATTACCAGATGGTTATGCATCTAATTTAGCTCGATGCATCAATGTAGACGAAGGTAAAATATCAGGAATGAAAAGTCATGACTATCATGTGTTCATGCAAAGACTACTCCTTATTGCATTTCGTGATATTTTACCAGATAAAATTTGGGATCCGTTAACCGAGCTTAGTTTGTTCTTCAGAGATATCTGCGCCAATGCCCTCCGTATCGAAGTTATGGAAAAGCTAGAAAAAAACATTGTAGAAATTCTTTGCAAATTAGAGCAGATATTTCCACCTGGATTTTTTGATTCGATGGAGCATCTACCGGTTCACTTAGGATACGAGGCAAGAGTTGGTGGTCCGGTTCAGTATCGGTGGATGTATTTATTCGAGAGGTATATGCAGAGGTTAAAAAGGAAAATAAAAAATACAGCTGCGGTGGAAGGTTCAATAAGTGAAGCTTATATAATTCAGGAAATATCAACTTTCTGTTCTTTCTATTTCGAGTCCAATGTGCTCACAAGGTTGACTCGTCTTCCCCGAAATGATGATGGGGGAAATGTGAAGCTGTAGATTGTCTACCAATATTTTGTTTTCCTGGTCGTGGTTTGGGCTCACGTCCACCGATATATTTAACTGAAGATGAGCACCATCTTGCACAATTATATGTATTGATGAATTGCCCCGAGGTTGATCCTTTCATTCAAAAATTTGACACGGAAGTTCGTACACAAACACCGAATATATCCGAGGAAGAATTACAAGATAAACGTAGCATAGAATTTCCAAATTGGTTCAAAACTTGGTCGAGTGAAGATATTCAAGAAATAGACAACAAATTACTCGAGTTAGCATGTGGACCATCACGACTAGTCTTATGCTATAACGGATACTTTGTGAATGGATATAAATTTCATACAAAGGATTACTCAACCACAAAGAAGACAATGCATGCTGGTGTTTGTGTCAAAGGCTCCACTTGGATTAATTGTGATTGTGATTTCTACGCACTGCTTGAGGAAGTACTTGAGCTTCAATATGTTGGGTGCAAAAAAATAGTGATACTCAAATGTCACTGGTTTGACACATCATCTCGAGGGACTCAAATTCATCCAATGTATAAGCTTGTTGACGTTAATTTCACATCAAAGTTAGCGTCGAATGATCCTTTTATTTTGGCATCACAAGCGCAACAAGTATATTATGCAAAATATCCAGGTAGACGAAGAGATAGATCGGAATGGCGGGAAGAGTGTAAGACTAAGACACGATTGAGGATTGATCCAATGGCAGAGGATAATGATACTACAAGATGAAAATTTAGGACGATGATCCTCCAGTAGTTGAAGTTGTGGGTCAAACACTTGAACATGAAAATTTAATCGTTGCACAAGGTCTAGCTGAAGAAAGTGTTGATGTTGAACCAGATGATGCAGAAGATGAGAATACTTGTGAAGATGAAGAGACAAGTGAAGAAGAAAATGACTCAATCAATTATTATTCAGATGATATCGATGATAAATGTGTAATATATATATATTTTTCATCTTTTTTCTACTAATTTATATTATATTATTGATTGACATCACTAATCAACATTTATATATGTAGATGTCATGTGCCCGTTCTAGGGTTCATCGCACAGGTTTATCTCGGCCGCCACCGTCGCCCGCGATAGCACCACCACCACCACCACCAGTCGTGGCAAATGTTGTACCACCACCACCTGCACCACCTATGGTAGATGTTGTACCACCACCAGCTCGAGGTCGTCATAGGCCTCGTGGGTCTAATCGAGGGGGGGGGGTGACGCACCTTCTGTTGTCTTAAGGGTCTCACTTAAGCCTCGATCTTTATTTTGATGATAACAAACAAGTATTTAATCTATGTGTGAAGTTTTGAGCTCAGGTTGAGGTTGCGATAAGCATGCCAAGTTCGTTCAAATGAAACGAAAGAAGAGATTCTCAAAGAAATGAAAGAAGAAAATGTCAAAGAAAGGCTCGGGCTTAGATCAAATAGAAATCATGTAATATACTCCTAGGATGATTTTATCCCAAGCCAAATTGTAAAGTTATCCAAGTTGAAACTTGGTAACTAAACTCATAAAAAGGCATGTAACAAAAATCAAGTAGAAGTCAGCCTTAGCCCGAGTTCGGTTGACCGGTCAATCGACCGAACAAGGCAAATCTTTGGCAGCAGCCAATTCGATCGACCGAATATTGCGAAAAAATGGCAGTAGCCATTCGGTCGACAGAAGTCTATGAAGAAATCGCAGGAGGCTGTGTCGGTCGACCGATCGATCAATCGATCGGTCAATCGACCAAAGCCAAAAATAGATAGAAGGCTCATCGGTCAACCAGATCGCAAATCACATATCACGCGACTAGCCTTCCCTGCATCGATCGACTGATCGGTCGCAATTCTGGCTTCATTGCATCGGTCGACCGATTCGATCGATCGGATTTGGGATTGACTAAACTGCAACTCATTTGGTCGACCCGTCGGTCGATCGAACAGTGCAAAAAAAAGGCAGAAAGCCAACAGTCAATCGATCGGTGGATCGACGATCGACCCACATGCGATCGAATGGCTGTAATGGCTATTTTTCTACCCGTTGAGTCACCGTTCAGCTGAGGGGTTATAAATATCCCTCACCTACCTTTTTAAATTCTTCTTGAAAATATTATTGAGCATCTTTAAGAAGTAATTCAAGCCTTTAAAGAGATCGATTGATGCGCGCTCTGCTCTTCCTTTTTAACGTTCTTCTTCAAGCGCCCGCTGCTCCTCAACTCTACTACCACTCAAGCTCATCTACTGGCAAGTTGAAGGCTTGAAGGCTGGGGAAAAGAGCATTGGTTTCTCTCTTAAATTCCTAGCTCTTTTTCATTGTATTTTAAGATTTATTTCAAACCTATTTTATCTGTAATAGCTTGCTAGGTGTGCTAGAGAAACACTTAGGGTTAGACTTTGTAGATTTGTGTTTTGCCTAGGTGAATAGGTTTGAGGAGTTCTCAAAGAGGTGAGAATTGTGTCCTCAGTTGTATTCAACGGAAAACACAAGTTCTATAAAGTAGTTGGTTAGAAATCCTTGGTGTGGAGCCAAGGTAGTGGAGTAGGCGATTGGTCGAACCACTATAAATACTTGTGTTAGCATTGTCAGTTGCTTGTGCTTATTGCTCTGTATTTATTGCTTTCGCGTGCTAAAAATATCGTGCTTAGCCTAACCAATCAAGAACGGTTAAAATCGAAGTTAGGCAATTTAATAGATTAACACACTATTCACCCCCCCTCTAGTGTGCCATTTCAACCAACAATTAATATCAGAGCAGGTCATAGATTGTGATTTCATCATCCCTTCTACAATTTGTCTCGATCCTAAAATGGCACTAGAGTCGGTATCGTCTTCACCACCTAGGTTCGATGAGTCAAACTTTGGTCTTTGGAAAGAAAGAATGTATACATTCTTAAAGACTCAAGGAATAGGTGTGTTTAATATGGTTAAGTCAAAATACATAGAACCTAAGAAAAATATGGATGCATGGACCCAAGAACAAATTAACAAATTTGAGTTAAATGCTAAGGCAACAAATTGTATATATTGTTCTTTGGAAAATAACATTTTTAAAAAAGTCATGCATTGTACTTCGGCATATGATATTTGGGCAACTTTAAACATGCTTTATGATTATGCTAAAACTGAAGAACTTGTTACTCTAAATGAAGAAGACTATGACAATTGTCATACTCCTATATCTAATGAAGTTCTTGAAGCTAATGGTGTATCTAGCCAAAGAAGCACAAAGAGTCGAAAGAGAAAGGTGATATGTCACCTATGCAATGAGAAAGGGTACGTGAAGAAGAATTGCCCTAGTATGAAGAACAAGGCAAAACAGAGGTCAAATGCTTCCACTCACTCACATGCATCAAGTGAAGCATCCTCACACCATGATCACCAAGCTAACATCATGAACGTTGATGAGGAGGTATGCTCTTCTTCTAGTCATGATGATCATAATTATAGATCTAATTCATCTAGTTCCTCGGATCCTCTTTATGATGAATTATTAGACGAATGTAAAATTATGTATGCCTTGATGGTTAAAAAGGATAAAGAAAACAAAAAATTAAAGAAGGAAAACTTGACTCTTAGCTCTCATTTACATGATGCTAAACTAGAAAATGAGAAACTAAAAATTAGTGTCTTTAATCCATGCCATGATGTTTTAAGTATTGACACTAAGGAATTGAAAAACAAAAATGACATGTTAAAGAATGAAATCAATATGTTGAAAACTCAATTGCATGCTTTGCATAAATCTATGAATGATTTGAAGAATGAAATGTTGATCTTGAGTTGAAGAGTTAATAATTCTTCTCTTAATTCAAAAATTTAAAATGTCTTATTTAGGAAACCTCTAAAGAAAAATATTTCCTTTAAAAATGTTCATGCTCATCATGTCTTTCTTGCTAAGCATCCTTACATTATGCTTCATGTCCATAAGAAAAATGAAAAGAAAAGATTTAATGGACATTGTTTTTGTTGTGGTACATATGGGCATGCAATTTTTTATTGTGCTTTTAAAATGAACCCTAGTGTTGTTAAGATACTTTAGGTACCTAAGCCCACTAACCCCCAAGGACCCAAAGCCATTTGGGTACCAAAAATCTCATCTTCTTTTGTAGGGGGAGCTACCAAACAAGGGTAAACAAAAATGGAATATTGAAGTTGACCATGGATCCAAATGACAAATCTCCAAGAGGTTGTAACTTCAAATCATCATGATGCCTGAGGTATGGAAATTGGCATCTAGGTATATTTTGTATCATCTCCTTACTTTGATCTATTTTATTTAAGTTGGAGTTGTGATACATGTTTAATTTGAGTTGTTTTCCCGCTCTTGTTAATAGTCCCTTTGAAAATATTTTTTATTTTTGATTTCCCGATCTCTTCGGAGACCCATGTGACTTGTAATGGGCCTAAGCGACCTTGCGATTCTAAATCGTAGGCACATTGTGGTCTTTCGGTTTTCAACCAATATGAAGGGTTGGAGATCATGTTTTCATTAATATTATGTTTATGATATCTTAAAAAATTCGTTTTGGATTCATGACAACATATTTTGAAACGGATTTCAAACTATTTAACAAAGTAAATTTTGAAATCGATACTTGATTTTCTCCTTGCTATCTAGTACGATAATTTGTTAGTAGTCACCTGTCCATTATGTTACTAATGAATATCGCTTGCAAGTTATCAAAAATGTGATGGAAAGGTAGTAGAATGAAATAAAAATAAAGGGGCAAGTTTGGCAAAACTTCAAGAATGAGGTATGAGTTCAAGTTTGGCAAAATCCTTGAAAAATATTGAATATTCATGATTTCATGATGCCTCTATACTCATGATTATCTTTGAATGCAAAATCTATGAAATTGCATTAGTAGACAAAACTTTGATATCTTGAGAAATTTTATGATTAAGCTATCATATTAAGTTAGTGGTTGAAAAACATGTTTAGACTTACTTATATTGAGTGCTCATGTGTCTTCTCTTAAAAATCATGAGTAGAAGTTAAGGATTGATATCTAGCAACTTTATAGGAATATGTTTATCTCCTAAACAAAATGAGGCTAAGAAAACCTTTGAAATGATATTATCTTTGTCTCAAACTCAGCATACATGCTTTAAATAGTCATATGCTGGTATCTAGAAAGTTTGAACAAAATCTGAAATCGGTGGATAAATGACTCATATTTACAAAAATAACACTGAGATCTTGTAAAATTTCTAGAAAATTATAGAGATATCCTTTTTAAGTGATTATTGAATTTTTGGAATCCTCATAAAGCCTAGTTCATATGAAAAAATTTCACAAAATTTAAATGATCACACCTCTCAAAAATATTTTTTTTCTTTAATGATTAAAAACCCAGGGTAGATCAAGCGATCGATCGACCTGCGACCGATCGACCGACCGACCAGGGTAGATCAAGTCCGAAACTAGGGCTTCCTTGCCCATTCGACCAGCTGCCAAAACCTCTCTTCTCATCTTCTAGGCTTTCTACTTCCTCTCCAAGTTCCTCTCCAAGGTAAAAAGCTTGATCCTTATCCATCATTCATGTGGTTATACTCAAAAACATGGTTTCTTCATCTCTTATTCTCTTAATGTATCTTGATTCATACATAAAAAGTTGATTCATGCTTACTTTACTTGGATAATAACTTCTCTTTGGCATGTTTACTGCAAAAACAAGTTTTTTTTTTAGAAAAAGCAAAATATCTCATGTCTTCTTCAAATGATTCAACATTTACTTTTTAATTAAAAAATTGGTTAAGAACTAGTTCTCTCTTACTTTCCATCATGAGCTTTTCTCAACATTCATTTTGCCCTTCTTAAAAGAATTTTGTATTGGTCAAATAGAAAAATGTTTCTCATCCTCATCTAGCCAAAACAAGTTTTTTTAAAAAAATGTATGCTCTTTTCATTTATGGATCATTTTATTCAATCTTACCTTTTATTTTTATTTTTATTTTTGTGTTTTATTTATTCTTTATTTTGAAATTGAATGATAAAATCTTTTTGGCCTTGCATGAATCTATGTCGATCTTCAAAAAAAAAATTCTTTTATTTGCATTAAAAGCATGCATCTCTCATCTAAAGCTAATCATCTACATTATCATCATAATTGTCTTGCAGAATGACACCCAAGACTAAACTCCCAACCTTACCCCATAACCTATTGATCCCTTTAGGCAAGAAACAAGCTGCTAAGTTTGTAGATAGAGCTATCTTGCAGACACGTCCAGTCAATTTAGATGACTTAGAATAATTTGACATTAGAAGCAAACTTGTTAGCATGGGATGGGTAGAGTTTTTAGAAAAGCAAGTACCTATTTGCCCCATCTTGATAAAAGACTTTTTCTCCAACCTTGTGATAGAAAAGGCAAGGTAAGGTGATGAATTAGTTCTTTGGTCTGAAATCCTAGGAAAATCCATAGTAATCACCGAATCCCACATCAAAGATGCATTTGAGTTTCCTCTAGTAGGAAGACCAGTTTATAAGATGTCCACACATCGTTTTCATGAGGATTTTCCTACTCATGAAGTTGTATCGACCATTTGTCCTGAGGGTTATCAGGGAATGATCCCTACCCAAAGCATCAAACTGTCAACCACTGCCCGGATTATGCATCTCATCATTTCGTATAACATCCTTCCTAGAGCAGATCATTATGATGAGGTCACTACTATGAGTTATAGGGTACTCTTTTTTGCCATGTCTCGCATTCCTATAGATGTCCCTGATCTCATACTTAGGTATATAGCTGAAGTTCATGCCTCGAAAAAACAAGTCTTACCATATGCCTTAGTAATTTCTCACTTCATATATGAAGTTGGGGTAAATAGGTCTAGATTTGAAATTGAGCCCATACCCAAGGCCATAGATTCTTCCTCTTTGAGCCACATGAAGATCCTTGAAAATCAGTGCGGCAAAAGACTGCGAGGAGAACCCATGGAGGAGACCGAGCATGACATAGGCATGGACGAGGGCGATGCTGGTGGGAGTTCATCATCCAACACTCCCATTGGGCGACTAGGTGATCTGGAGCATCGCTTTGCTCAGTTTCACATCAATCAAGTGGAATGGAACAAATGAACAATGACGCATAGACGATTTCGGCCATCAGATGGATGAGTATGGTATCATGATCGGTGACCATGGCCGGCGCATTGATGAGTATGGTCGTCAAGTTGATGAAATGTATGGAAGAGTGGATGAGATGTGACAATATTATCAGTCACATCTACCACCTCCTCCACCACCTGAGGGTGAATAGTTATCTTTGATGTATTGATGTTATTTATCTTATGAACATGTGCCTCATAATTAACTTTATATGTATTTGATTGACTATGGTTGATAATTAGTGATGTAAGTGATATTTTCTTTATGTATGCTTACTATGTTTGATATTTTTGATGGATGACAAAAGGGGGAGAATTAGGAAATATATGCATAATGATAGGGGGAGCACTAAAATGACTACTTCATTTCAGGTATTACATATAGTATGATAAGGGGAGTTAAAATGATATGCACATTGATAGGGAGAGCATATATGCCTTATCTCAAACTCAAAAAAATATGCATAATATTTCTTAAAAATTCCATGTCATGTTTGTCATCATCAAAAAGGGGGAGATTGTTGGCTTAAGGGTCTCTCTTAAGCCTCGATCTTTATTTTGATGATAACAAACAAGTATTTAATCTATGTGTGAAGTTTTGAGTTCAGATTGAGGTTGCGATAAGCATGCCAAGTTCGTTCAAATGAAACGAAAGAAGAGATTCTCAAAGAAACGGAAGAAGAAAACGTCAAAGAAAGGCTCAGGCTTAGATCAAGTAAAAATCATGTAATATACCCCTAGGATGATTTTATTCCAAGCCAAACTGTAAAGTTATCCAAGTTGAAACTTGGTAACTAAACCCATAAAAAGGCATGTACAAAAATCAAGTAGAAATCAGCCTCAGCCTTAGTTCGGTCGACCGGTCGATCGACCGAACAAGGCAGATCTTTGGCAGCAGCCAATTTGGTCGACCGACTGTTGCGAAAAAATGGCAGTAGCCATTCGGTCGACCTATCGGTCGACCGAAGTCTATGAAGAAATCGCAGGAGGTTGCGTCGGTCGACCGACCGAAGCCAAAAATAGACAGAAGGCTCATCGGTCGATCGGATCATAAATCATAGATCGCACGACTAGCCTTCCCTGCATCGGTCGACCGAATCAAAAATTGCATGTCGCAATTCTGGCTTCACTGCTTCGGTCGATCGGATTTGGGATTGACTAAATTGTGACTCATTTGGTCGACCCGTCGGTAGACCGAACAATGCAAAAAATAGGCATAAAGCCAGCAGTCGATCGACCGACATGTGACCAAACGGCTGTAACGACTATTTTTTTACCCGTTGAGTCACCATTCAGCTGAGGGGTTATAAATACCCCTCACCTACCTTCTTAAATTCTTCTTGAAAAATATTATTGAGCATCTTTAAGAAGTAATTCAAGCCTTTAAAGAGATCGATTGTTGCGCGCTCTGTTCTTCCTTTTTAACGTTCTTCTTCAAGCGCCCGCTGCTCCTCAACTCTGCTACCACTCAAGCTCAGCTCATCTACTGGCAAGTTGAAGGCTTGAAGGCTGGGGAAAAGAGCATTGGTTTCTCTCTTAAATTCCTAGCTTTTTTTCATTGTGTTTTAAGATTTATTTCAAACCTGTTTTATCTGTAGTAGCTTGCTAGGTGTGCTAGAGCAACACTTAGGGTTAGACTTTGTAGATTTGTGTTTTGCCTAGATTAATAGGTTTGAGGAGTTCTCAAAGAGGTGAGAATTGTGTCCTCAGCTGTATTCAAAGGAAAACACAAGTTCTATAAAGTAGTTGGTTAGAAATCCTTGGTGTGGAGCCAAGGTAGTAGAGTAGGCAATTGGTCGGACCACTATAAACACTTGTGTTAGCATTGTCAGTTGCTTGTGCTTATTGCTCTGTATTTATTGCTTTCGCGTGCTAAAAATATCGTGTTTAGCTTAACCAATCAAGAAATAGTTAAAATCGAAGTTAGGCAAATTAATAGATTAACACACTATTCACCTCCCTCTAGTGTATCATTTCAACCAACACCTTCATCGTCCGACCAGCGTCGGCAGATATCGCTGAATGGTTTAAAGTAAGTAAATTAATTTATTTATTATAATTGTTAATAATTAATTGTTACTTATAATATTGTTATACTTGAGTTGTAGATTTGAGCAGGATGATGTCGCCCGCACCATGACCGTTATGCTTAAAAGTTTCTTTCATGAGCCGTGGACTTCATGGACCAAGGTGTCGAACTATTATCATAATTTATTATGAAATGAGTTCGAGGTACGTAGTTCAAGTTCAAATTGGTTCCTATTATCACATGTACTAACAGAAAATAAAGGTACCAGCTTTCTCAATTTTAATTCCACGCGCACAACAAAGGAAGACAACAAAGTCTAAAAGAGTATCCCATACTGAATTAGCTCCATACTAATTGTAAATCAAACATATATATACCACCAAACATAACTTAATTGCTATGAATGACTTTGGTTCCTCTTCAGCTTAATATGGATTTGCTATAGTACCATTTTATGCTTGTTTGCTGACTTTTCCATTAGGGCTCAAGCATCATCACTTCTACAAACACAATTTGATGCTAGCAGCATTTGAAAATTTCATTTATTAATTTTAGCAGAAGGTTTTCCTCTGTGTGTGTGAATTGCAACACAACCATGATGTTTATTGTCACACATGCACTAGGATATTCAATGTACTCCTTAGTCACGTGTAAGACCAAGTTCATCCTGAGACTGCCAAAATATAGACTACCTTATACTAGTCCACAAAAAGTTTGCTTAGCTCCATCTCTCTTTCACTTTCATGTTTTTCTAGATATAGTCTGCCAAAATATTGTCAGACTTACCATATCAGTATACCATATCAATATGATATGTATCATACTCATATCACTTATATCAGTATGATACATATCAGTATGATACATATCAGTATGATACATATCAGTATGAGTATATTAAAAGATACATATAAGTATCACTTATATCAGTATAAGGGTTTTATCATTTTTGTCTTTCTTGCAAGTGGCTTTATACTTCCTAATTATGTTCTATTTGTATTTTCTCTCATAACAATCCTGTACTTTTTTTATTGATGCTCCTTAGTACAAGGTCAAAAGCATTAAATTTGATGATTAGCATATGTGTGCAAGAAGCTAAATTATGATGCTAAAATATATGCTTGAATGAGAATACTAGTCATGCTTTCTGCTTCCATCTTCAGATAATTTTTATATTGAAATATTATTGAATGCATAATTGCAATAGAGCTTATGAACTGTACTCTTTTATTTACTAAGGGAGTTGACACGTAGAGTATTGCTTGACAACCACACCATCAGTACTTAATTCTTATATCTGCTTTGCATTTAATTGATGATTTAGATATTCCATGCTTAGCTTTCTGATTGCTTGAGTTTGATATCCTTCATAGTATAAAGTATTGCTTGACTAGAAGTAGAAACTCTGCTTCATGAAATTTTATTACACCAAATGTGACTGTTGTGTTGTTTCAGTTGATCTTCATGAAATTATTTCTGATTGTTTAGTAAGGACAAGTGTGACTGTTGTGTTGAATTTGCAACACAAGTGTGGTATAAGTCTTTTCTTGTCTGCTTTGGACAAGTGTGACTGTTCAAGTGTGAATGTTGTGTTGATGGCATACTATATTTCTTGTCTCTTCTGTTCTATTGTTGAGTAGTGAAGTCTAGCTAGTCATTTAAATCTCCAAGTTTCTTATTATAATTTGAGCCTTACTATTCTGCTCTCATCATCATAAATTTCCATCTGCCTCTTAGAATGCTTAATGAAGTAGATAATATGATAAGTTACTTTGATTTATTATGGAAGGCTAGTTAGATTCTTTGGTGTTTAGGAGAACTGTCTTTTGGTTCATATGATGAGTTAGATATACTTTTATCTGCTTTCTGCTTTCTTGCATGTTGTGGTGTATTGATAGTATCATCCAAGAAATTTCAACATTCTGCTCATTTTACTTTGAATCGACAGTGCAGACAAAATTTGATCATCTTCCACGTAACGATGACGGGGAAGTTCGACATTCAGATGGACGTTTAAATATATTCTGTCACTTTGGTCGTGCTTTTGGTTCTCGTCCGTCTCGACACTTAAGCGACGAAGAGTATCATTTGACATAATATATTGTACGTATTACTCAATTGCCCAGAGATTAAACAATTTATTGAAATATTTGACATTGAGATGGTGCAAAAATACTCTATTCACAACGATGAAGAATTGGGGAGATTACGAAATCATGATTTCCCTACTTGGTTTCGGGCTTACAGCAAAGATTACAGAGCTGAAATAGATAAAAGAATATTTGAGTTTGTTAGTGGACCGTCGCGACTAGTGTCGTGTTATAGCGGATATTTTGTTAATAGGTATAAATTTCACACGGTTGAATATGCATTTACAAAGAAGACAATGAATGTCGGGGTCTGCGTGAAAGGGACAACGTATATTGAATATGATATGCATTTTTATGGACTGGTGGAAGAAGTGATAGAATTGCACTACTTCGGCTTGAAATCAGTTATCCTATTTAGATGTCATTAGTTCGATACAGCAGAAAGGGCATGAACGTTCATCCAAAATACAAACTTGTTGAGGTTAATTACAAATCAAAATTGGCAGCAAATGAGCCTCTTATATTAGCATCACAAGCCGAACAAGTATATTACGTGAAGTATCTGACTCGAAATAAAGATAGAGCAGATTGGCGTGTAGTCTGTAAGACTAAAGGTAGAGGAAGAATTGATCAAATAGTAGGAGAAAATGAGTCGATAGCTAATGTGACTGATGATTTCTATCAAGAAGATGATCCTCTTGCTGTAGACCGTATTATTCCAATACTCGAGGATGCAGACACAGCATTAGTTCAATTAGAAGTTGAATATGTTGATGATGATGATCATGAAGTTGAGGAAGCTGGAGATGAAGAAGATGAAGAAGATGAATTCGAAGACTATTACTTAGATGATAAGAAATAATTGTAAAGTATATCTTCTATTAAATATATCTTTACTATATATATAATTTAATTATATGCTTATTCGACATATATGTCGGGTCGTGGTTATCGTCGGACGAGAGCTTCGGAGTCTCCGATCGGTCAGACTCCAGCACTTCCTTATGCTGCTGATCCTCCTGCCGATGATACTCCTGTCGTTGATCCTCATGCCATCGAGGCTAGTTCATTGAGACGCAGGCGGCCACGCGGGCCGAACAGGTGGCAGCCTCCTCCAGCCACGGATTCATGTAGACTCATTAGTGTGATTGGAGAGCGGTAATGTATCATGAATTATGAATTATTACAAATTCATTATATCAATAATATAATATTGAACTTTATTTTTGTTGTGTAGGTTCGAGCAGGAGGATGTGCCGAGGACCATATCTTCTACGATCCGACAATACATGCATGGTGCATGGCCCACGTGGTCTCATGTGCCCAGTGAGCATGTCGACATGCTATGGCGTGAGTTTGAGGCACGTATTAATTTTTTTTTTATACATGATGATTAATATTGGTACTGATATTATTGTTTTGCAAGCTCACTATACATGAGCTGAGGATCAGAGGTCTTTCATTTACACTGCCTGGGAGACTATTTCCCGATAGAGGTACAACGACCAGCTGGGGCAGGCCCGGTCCCAGGCGATGGCCCGAGCTGGGACCACAAACATCGCGGAGACTCGGGGATACGGCCCAATTGCATTACTCCAGATATATGGGATCAGCTCGTGGTGTTTTGGTCGACGGATTAATGGCATGAGGTTTCTAGGACTGCGGCTAGAGACCGCATGTTCGGGGGAGGAGCGCGTCACACCGGCGGCTCAATATTATTTGTAGTGCGCGGTCGTCGTATGGTAAGTATTATACCTTAAATTCAATTATATATTTTATTTATTACTCTATGTAATAAATAATGTATTTGGTTTGTAAATGTAGATGACGGTGATGGTTGACGGGACTATCCAACGACCCTCCCCGATGGAGGTGTTTGAGCGAACTCACAGTCGAGGACATGGGATGGGGGAGTACATCGACACCCGCGCTGCAATCATTATGTTAAGTATATTTATTTAAATTATTCATTATTTATTTATAATTTAAGTTTTAGGAAAAATATGAAACAAAAAGTCAAACTCAACTAGGAGACCTACACTCAGACGGTGACGCGGCGCAGGGGCACCTGAGGACTTTGACACACGAGCGTGGGTCGAGGCTGCAGGTGGCTGGGACCACGACTGTGTATATGGCTTTACAGACAGTGGTCATGCGCAAACCGTGCTCGGGCCACTTGGGGCACCGACCCCTCCGGTCGCTGGTGAGCGGCCGTCCACCTCCAAGACTAATTATGATTAGAGTAGTAGGATAAGGACACTGGAGGAGACGATCGCGCGTCAGAGTGAGATGATGGAGCATCAAAGTCAGATGATGGCGGAGATGCATGCTATGCTACGCAACATCTCAGCTCATACCGGAGCATGCATCCCTTCGGCATCATCAGATCCATCATCCTCGAGCTTGTCCACGCCAGTGTACACCCAAGCACTCCAGACCTCGCCATATTATGATCCAAACCTTCCTCCACCGTCGTCGTGAGGTTTATTATTTTGTTTGGATATTGACTTTGTTACTTGGATACTATACTTGATTGACTTGTTTTGTTTGGATATTGATACAATTGTTTTGAATTTGAATAGTTTTTATATGATTGTGGATAATTATAAATATAAGTATAATTGTTTTGATGTATATCTAGGTGTATCTGTGATGTGTATGTTATGTTTGGGTGTATTAATGTATTAATGGGTGTGTGAGTTATGTATCAGGTTAAATGTATCAATGTATTAATGTATCAATGTATTAATGGCTTATCAACGGATGGAGCCATTGCTGATGCTTGTTATTCTAGTAGTGAATGCTATAGAAAGCCTTAAATGTTGTAGTGATTACAAATCAAAATTGGCAGCAAATGTGTCTTTTATATTGGCATCACAAGCCGAACAAGTATATTACACGAAGTATCTGACTCAAAATAAAGATAGAGCATATTGGCGTGTAGTTTGTAAGACTAAAGGTAGAGGAAGAATTGATCCGATAGCGGGAGAAAATGAGCCAATACCTGATGTGATAGATGATTTCTATCAAGAAGATGATCCTCCTGCTGTAGACCATATTATTCCAATACTCGAGGATGTAGACACATCGTTAGTTCAATTAGAAGTTGAATATGTTGATGATGATGATCATGAAGTTGAGGAAGCTAGAGATGAAGAAGATGAAGAATTCGAAGACTATTACTCAGATGATGAGGAATAATTGTAAAGTATATCTTCTATTAAATCTATCTCTACTATATATTGTTGGCTTTAGGTTTTCAACCTTAGCCTTAATCTCGGTTTTGATGGTTTTGATGATAACAAACATGGGACTAATAATTTCATTGAGAATATATTTCAGGTTCCATATCAATTAGCGTTCGATGTCCTCAATCGGAAAAATTAGAGAAATCGAGAAATCAGAAGGACATTGATCGTTGTGCTTGGGTTCGTCGGGAAAGTTTCTCGAAGATCGACGTGTGCGCCAAAGTCACATTGGACGGGCTCAAAGTTCACATGAGAGCTCTCCAAGATGATGCGCGTTGAAAGCCGGAACCCGAAAATGAAGCGCGGAAGAAATTGGCTGAAAAATAAACTCAGCCTAAGTTCGGTCGACCGAATAGGTTAAGAAATGGGCAATAGCCCTAGCGATCGACCGATCGGTCAACCGGACTGAGGCTAGCTACAGACGCAACTTGCGTCGGTCAACCGATCGGTCGACCAAAAATGAAATGGCAAGTTTCTTGCGTTGGGCAGTCGATCGACCAAAGCCCAAAATGGGCAGTAGCTTGGCGATCGACCAGTCGGTCGATCGACCTACGTATAAGCCAAAGACACAAGATCGCATCGGTCGACTGACGGGTCGACAGAATGGCGGATCGTAAAATTTACGTCTGGGCGATCGACCCGTCGGTTGACCGACCACAATGAGAATTGCAGCGGTCGAAGGACCGGTCAACCGACCAATCGACTGGCGGTCTGCAACGGATAGTTCTCTATTCGTTGAGCAGTCGTTTCTTCACGAGGGTATAAATACACCCTCATATACATTATTTGACCCTCTTCCCTTAATCTTACAGATTTTATTGAGCATTTAAGAAGGGATTTAAGTCTTCCAAAGAGTGATTTAGTGCGCCCTGTTTCTTTCCGCGACAACCTTTCTCAAGCTCCAGCTGCTGCTTCAACTCGGGTTTTGATCAAGCTCATCCCTTGATGAGTTGAAGGTGCCAAAGGCTTGCAAAGGAGCTTTTATTATTGGTTTATTCTTAAGCTCTTTTGATTGTAAATTTTATTTGTTATTTAAACTGTTTTAAAATTTGTGTATGTGTAAAGACCTAGGTTGTTAGGTCTTGTTTGTGAAGTGGTATCCTTGGTATAGAAGGAGTAAAGCCACTTGTGTATACTTAGTGATTACTAGGATTAGTTCTAGTTGTCCCTTAGGTTGAGGTGGGAAAGTGCTCTCGGTAGGAAGGCAAGATACTTCCGGGTGTGGAAGTGCCTTCAGTTGGAGAGCGGAGACTTTTCTGGTGAAAAGTCCTCGTTGTAAGGGAAACTCTAATTAATCTAGTAAAATCTAGTTTGTAAATCCTAAGCGGGGTGCTTAGGTAGTGGAGTAGGCATTGGGGCCGAACCACTATAAATCTTGTGTTTGCTTTGTTCTAAATTGTTTGTGCTAAATTGCTGTATATTGCTTCCCCATTTAATCGCATAATTGCATCTTGCCTAAACTAATTAAGTAAACGATCAAAATTGGAATTTAGGCTAATAGAATTAGTAAACATACTATTCACCCCTCCCCCCCTCTAGTGTCGCCATTTCGTCCACATTTGGTATCAGAGCGGGTTGTAGATTGTGATTTCACCATCCCTTCTACAATTCATCTCGATCTTGAAATGGCTCTTGAGTCGGTTGTTTCTGCACCTCCTAGGCTCGATGCCTCGAACTTTGGTCTATGGAAATCTGGAATGTACACCTTTCTAAAGACCCAAGGTTTAGGTATTTTTAAGATGGTAAAAATCCAATATGTTGAACCGAAGGAAAATATAAATGCATGGAACCAAGAACAAATTGATATATTTGAATTAAATGCTAAAGCTACAAATTGTATATTTTGTTCTTTGGATGATAAGATTTTTGAAAAGATCATGCATTGCACTTCTGCTTTCGATATTTGGTCTTGCTTGAATATGCTTTATGATTATGCAAAAATTGAGAAGCTTAATATTTCAATGAAGGAGGTGATGACAATTGTCATACCTCTAGTCCTAATGAAGTTTTTGATGCCCAAAGCACTTCTAGCCAAAGAAGCCCAAGCAAGAATCGGAAAAGAAAACTTAGGTGCTTCCTTTGCCAAGAGAAGGGACACAAGAAGAAGAATTGTCCACTCTTGAAGAAGAAATCCAAAAAGAAGTGTGCTTCCTCATCCACATCTCAAACAAGTGAAGCCTCTTCTAGACATGATGATGAAGCTACATCAAACGTTTGCCTCATGGGTCTTCGAGATGAGGTATATTCTCCATCTTCTAGTCATGTTCAAAATATTAATGATAGTGATTCTAGTAGCTCTAAATCCCTTGACATGTCTTATGAAGAACTACTAGAAGAAAGCAAGAAAATGTATGCCATCCTTGTAAAAAAGAACAAGGAAAATAAGAAATTGAAGAAAGAAAACTTATATCTTAGTTCTCAATTGCATGAATGCAAATTAGAAAATGAGAAAATGAAATCTAGTTCTTTTAATTCTTATCATGATGATATGAAACTTGAGATTAAGGATTTGAAACATAAAAATGAAGAATTAAAAATTGAGAATGATGAGTTGTTAACTAAGATTTCAAAAATTAGAAATGAAAATGAAAACACAAAAAATAATGTGAATCTCAATGGTAAGGATTGTATAAGTGATTTCAAATTTGAGCATGATATCTTGAAAAATAAAAATTGCTTGTTGAAATCTAAAATTCAAGCTTTACACAAATCCATCAATGACTTAAAAAATGAGGTTGTTTTCTTGAGTAAGAAAACTAGTAACTTATTAAATGCTTCATTTCTTAGGAGTCCTAAAAATAAAAATGTCTCATTTAGGAAATCTCCAAACAAGAATTCTCATGCTCATAATATTTCACAAGTTAAGCATTCTAACTTTAAACCTCATGTCCATAGCAAAAACAAAAAGAAATTTAATGGACATTGTTTTTGTTATGGTATTTATGGGCATGTCATATATGATTGTGCTTTCAAAGTGAACCCTGGTGTTGTTAAGACACTTTGGGTACCTGAGCCTATTAACCCCCAAGGACCCAAAGCTATTTGGGTACCGAATGTCTCATCTTCTCTTGTAGGGGAAGCTACCACACAAGGGTAGAAAGAAGTGGTGTATTGGAGTTGACCATGGACTTGAATGATGAATCCTTCCTTGGTTGCAACTTCAAACTACCTTGATGCCTTAGGTAAAGTTGGCATCAAAACTATTCCGATATCATCTTCTAACTTGCATTGCTTAATCTTAGTTGGAGATTATGATACCATGTTTAAGATTGAGTTGTTTTCCCCGCTCTTGAAAAAGAGTTCTTTTGAAAATATTTTTGATTTTGATTTCCCGATCTCTTCGGAGACCCAGGTGGCCTGTAATGGGCCTAAGCAACCTAGCTTGCGGTTCTAAATCGTAGGTCAATTGTGGCTTTCGATTTTCAACCAATAGGAAGGGTTGAAGATCTTATATTTCAAAATTTTATATTTTGAGATCTCTTGATTCATTTTGTTATCATGAATAATTTCTTTGAAAATGAATCCATGCTATTTAGTGAAGTTGAAGTTGATAAATGATACTTGGTTTTCTCTTCACTATTTAGTTTAATAGCTTGCATGTAGATTTGATTTCATGTTCTACTTATAAAGTATACTTGCAATTTATAAGTTCTTATGAAGGCTAATTAGGAAGAAAAAATTAGTTTGGCTAAATTATCATGAATAGGGTATAACTTTGATAAATTCAAGATATTAGTGTTATACCTCGATGTTTAAGCTTAAACTATGTCTCTATACTCATGATTAGATTTGCATGTTAACACACTTAAATTCTCATGAGTAGGAAGAATATTAGCACTTAGGCAAATTTCATCAAATGAAACTTGCTCTAGGTTGATACTTGCTATTAGAGACATTTCTTGTAAGTCCAAACTAGTTTAACATGATTAGAGATCTTATTCCTCAAATGCTTCACATCTTAGGATCTCTTAGATTCATTTTGATATCATGGTAAAACTTTCTTAAATATGAATCTTAACTATCTAGCATAGGTTAAGTTATTTTTAATGAAAACCTTGCATCGAACCTTTCTATTTAGTATGTTAGTTTACTAGTAGTCATATTATTTCATTATGATACTAATGAAGTCTACTTGCAAGATAAAAATTTGAAAGCCTATGCTATCTAAATGAAAATGAAAAATGAAATGAAAAGTTGGGCAAATTTTCAAGAAATAAGGTATGAATTTTATTTGGCAAAAATCTTTGAAAATAATTAAATTTTCATATTTAATGATGTCTCCATACTCATGATTGATGTTGCCTGATATATGTATGAAATTTCATGAGTAGGAAAATGTTTTGATAACTTAGCCAATTTCATGATATCTTGATTGAATGAAACTTACTCTAGGTTAAAACTCATATTAGAGATCTCATTTTGAGTAAACATCAAACAAACATGTTTAGACACACATGATATGTCAATCTTGAAAATTCATGTGTAGATGAAAATGTGATAACTAGATCACATTAGTGGACTTAAGCTTAAAAAGTTTGACCCAAGTCAACAAATTGACTTGGACAATTGATTTTAAGTCCAAACTTCATAAACATGTTTAGGAGTAGGTATGACATGTTTCCATGCACTTAGAATGAAAAATTCACATGGATATGGATAAAATGACAATAGAGGTCAATTCATGCCTACCTCTTTTGAACCATGTTGACCCAAGTCAATAAGTTGACTTAAAGGTCTCATTTTCAATCCATATTTGATAAACATGTTTAGATTTACTCATATTAAGTATCCAGAGGTTTAAATTTGAAAAATCATGAGTAAATGTTAAGATTGAAACTTAGCAAGTTTCATAAAAACTAATTTAGTTTTGAATGAAATCATGCTAGGTTGATATCTTGACTTAAGGATATAATTTTCATCTCAAACTTGACATACACTCTTTACATGACCATTATGTGGTGTCATAAAAGTTTGAATGAAAACTAAGCATTCTTTGAAAATAATTGAAAAATTATGGAATTGTCATTTGTTCAACAATTGATATTACCAATTTCAGTTATTTCTAGGAAAATATAGAAAAATCCTTTTTAGATGATTCTTGAAACTACACATTCACTGAAAAATCTAGTTTTATTAGTAAAAATTTTAAAAAGTTTCATCAAGAATCGAATTTAAAGTGAATTTTTGAAGTTGAATTTCAAAACACAAATTATCATCATTCTTGAAACGTCAATATTTCCGATACTTTAATTTCTCTTCGAAAACTTCATATAAAAACTCATGTACATCATTTGGATTCCATTTCTAATATCATTCACTCAATTTTATGAGTAAAATCATTTTTAGGAATGATTTTGATATTTTAGATGATAGCTAGGATCTATTTGTTTATTTGAAAATAATATATGATGAAAAATGAACTTAAAAAATTCATTTTGAATTCAAACTTGATACATTCATTTAAAATGACCATTCAATAATTGGTATCAAAAATTTTCGTCCAAACAAATTGGTTTCAAAAATATGACTTTGTATAAACTTAAAAGCTTAATTTTTGAAAACTTTAAGTATAGGTTGACCTAAGTCAACAAAGGGAATTAAAAATTTCATCTTAAGCCCAATCTTGATTCATAGACTTACATTATCTCATGTTTGATGTCTAAATGCCTAAGTTTGAGAAAACATTAGTAGATATCAAAACTTGAGAGCATTTTCATGTCCTTCATGTTTATTTCAAATGAAAACTTGCTAAGTTCATATTAGGTTTAAATGACATTAGTTTCACTTCAAACTTGATACATGAGTTAAATGACCATATCTTGATATGTTGAAAGTTTGAATGAAATCTAAAAATGTCATTAAAAAGATATGAGCACGGTCATACTTGAGTGCATACATGATTGAGTTTTGAAGTGTATCTATCACTATTTTTATCATGTATGATCTTGTTTCTCATTAAATTCTTGTTTTCCATCCCTAGGGTTGAGATTGTCATGTTTCATGAAAAATCTTTAAACTCTCAACTTCATGAAAAAATACTTGTCTTTCATCCCTTTGAATAGATAGACCCATCTTGCCCTTTTTGATTGATGTTAAAAGGGTGAGAAATGTGTAGTTAAAAGGGAGAGAAATGTATAGTTAAAACGGGGAGAAACGTATAGGTAAAGGCGATGAAAATATAGGAAATCCATGCATATAGATATGGGGAGTTTATTCTTATAGATATGCATGTTGATAGGGGGAGAAATCCCTTAGTTGATATCCTTGTGCTTTAATGATTATATATTTTCTTAAGGATGTTTGTAATCATCAAAAAGGGAGAGATTGTTGGCTTTAGGTTTTCAACCTTAGCCTTAATCTCGGTTTTGATGGTTTTGATGATAACAAACATGGGACTTATGATTTCATTGAGAATATATTTCAGGTTCCATATCAATTAGCGTTCAATGTCCTCGATCGGAAAAATCGAGAAATCGGAAGGACATTGATCATCGCGCTCAGCCTAAGATCAACGTGTGCGTCAAAGTCACATTGGACGGGCTCAAAGTTCACATGAGAGCTCTCCAAGATTATGCGCATTGAAAGCCGGAACCCGAAAATAAAGCGCGGAAGAAATCGGTTGAAAAATAAACTCAGCCTAAGTTCGGTCGATCGGTCGATCGACCGAATAGAGTAAGAAATGGGCAGTAGCCCTAGCGATCGATCGATCGGACTGAGGCTAGCTGCAGACGCAGCTTGCGTCGATCGACCGAAAATGAAATCGCAAGTTTCTTGCATCGGGCGATTGACCGGGCGGTCAATCGACCAAAGCCCAAAATGGGCAGTAGCTTGGTAGTCGACCAGTCGGTCTACCGACCTGTGTATAAGCCAAAGATGCAAGATCGCGTCGGTCGATCGACGGGTCGACCGGATGGCGGATCGTGAAATTTGCGTCTGGGCAGTCGACCCGTCGGTTGACCGACCACATGGAGAATTGCAGTGGTCGAAGGACCGGTCGACCAGTCGGTCGACCGACCAATCGATCGATGGTCTGCAATGGATAGTTTTCTATCCGTTGAGCAACCGTTTCTTCACGAGGGTATAAATACACCCTCATATACATCATTTGACCCTCTTCCCTTAATCTTACAAATTTTATTGAGCATTTAAGAAGGGATTTAAGTCTTCCAAAGAGTGATTGCAGTGCGCCATATTTCTTTCCGCGGCAACCTTTCTCAAGCGCCAACTGCTGCTTTAACTCGGGTTTTAATCAAGCTCATCTCTTGACGAGTTGAAGGTGCCAAAGGCTTGCAATGGAGCTTTTATTATTGGTTTATTCTTAAGCTCTTTTGATTGTAAATTTTATTTGTTATTTAAACTATTTTTGGATTTGTGTCTGTGTAAAGACCTAGGTTGTTAGGTCTTGTTTGTGAAGTGGTATCCTTGGTATAGAAGGAGTAAAGCCACTTGTGTATACTTAGTGATTACTAGGATTAGTTCTAGTTGTCCCTTAGGTTGAGGTGGGAAAGTGCTCTCGGTAGGAAGGCTGGATACTTTTCGGGTGTGGAAGTGCCTTCGGTTGGAGAGTGGAGACTTTCCGGTGAAAAGTCATTGTTGTAAGGGAAACTCTAATTAATCTAGTAAAATCTAGTTTGGAAATCCTAAGTGGGGTGCTTAGGTAGTGGAGTAGGCATTGGGGCCGAACCATTATAAATCTTGTGTTTGCGTTGTTCTAAATTGTTTGTGCTTAATTGCTTTATCTTGCTTCCGCATTCAATCGCATAATTGCATCTTGCCTAATCTAATTAAGTAAATGATCAAAATTGGAATTTAGACTAATATAACTAGTAAACACACTATTCACCCCCCCCCCCCTCTAGTGTCGCCATTTCGCCCACATATATATAATCTAATTATATACTTATTCGACAGATATGTCGGATCGTGGTTATCGTCGGACGAGAGCTTAGGAGTCTCCAATCGATCAAACTCCAGCACTTCCTCTTGCTGCTGATCCTCCTGCCGATGATACTCCCGTCGTTGATCCTCATGCCGCTGAGGCTAGTTCATCGAGACGCAGGCGACTACGCAGGCCAAACAGTTGACAGCCTCCTCCAGCCACGGAGTCACGTAGACTCATTAGTGTGATTGGAGAACGGTATTGTATCATGAATTATGAATTATTACAAATTCATTATATCATAATATAATATTGAACTTTATTTTTATTGTGTATGTTCGAGCAGGAGGATGTGCCGAGGACCATATCTTCTACGATCCGGCGATATATGCTTGGGGCATGGCCCACGTGGTCTCACGTGCCTAGTGAGCACGTCGACATGCTATGACGTGAGTTTGAGGCACATATTAATTTTTTTTAATACATGCTGATTAATATTGATACTAATATTATTATTTTGTAGGCTCGCTATACATGGGTTGAGGACTAAAGGTCCTTCATTTACACTACATGGGAGGCTATTTCTCGATAGAGGTACAACAGCTAGCTGGGGCAGGCCCGATCCCAGGCGATGGCCCGAGCTGGGACCACAAACATAGCGGAGACTCGGGGATACGGCTTGATTGGATTACTCCGGATATATGGGACCAGCTTGTGGCGTTATGGTTGACGGATCAATGGCAGGAGGTTTCTAGGACTGCGGCTAGAAACCGCATGTCCGGGGGAGGAGCGTGTCACACCGGCGGCTCAATATCATTTGTAGTGCACGATCGTCGTATGGTAAGTATTATACCTTAAATTCAATTATATATTTTATTTTTTAGTCTGTGTAATAAATAATGTATTTGTTTTGTAAATATAGACGACTGTGATGGTTGACGGGATTGTCCAGCGACCCTCCCCGATGGAGGTGTTTGAGCGAACTCACCATCGAGGACATGGGACGGGGGAGTATATCGACACCCGCACTGCAATCATTATGGTAAGTATATTTGTTTAAATTATTTATTATTTATTTATAATTTAAGTTTTAGGAAAAATATGAAACAAAAAATCAAACTCAACTAGGGGACCTACACTCAGACGATGACGCAGTGCGGGGGCACCTCCGAGGACTTTGACGCACGAGCATGGGTCGAGGCTGCAGGTGGCTGGGACCACGGCCGCGTATATGGCTTTGCAGGCAGTGGTCATGCGCGAGCCGTGCTCGGGCCACTTGGGGCACCGACCCCTCCGGTCGCTGGTGAGCGACCGTCCACCTCCAGGACTAATATGATCAGATTAGTAGGATAAGGACACTGGAGGAGACGATCGCGCGTCAACGTTTTGAATTTGAATAGTTTTTATATGATTGTGGATAATTATAAACATAAGTATAATTATTTTGATATATATCTGGGTGTATGTGTGATGTGTATGTTATGTATGAGTGTATTAATGTGTTAATGGGTGTGTGAGTTATATATCAGGTTAAATGTATCAATGTATTAATGAAAATTAGAAATTTTAAAACTTTTCAGTTACATGTTAACATCATCAGCAACGGCTTTCCCACGACTGTCCGTGGGAAAGCCGTTACTAAAAGTGTATTGTATTTTCTAGGCCACAACCTCAAAGCTGTTGCTGATGACCTACAACAATGGCTTAGCAACGGGCTTTCACTAATGGCCTTGCCACAACAATCGGGCTGTTGCTGATGTACATATCTGCAACGGCCCCGTAGCCGTGGCAGAACCGTTGCTGATAATGTTATTAGCAATGACCGTTGTAGTCGTTGTTGATCCGTTGCTAAATTATCAGCAACACGATTTTCTGCCACGGTTGCATTGCAACGGGCCGAGCCATTTGCAGGCCGTTGTTGATGGCTTTCAGCAACGGATCAACAACGTTTGGAGCCGTTGCTGATGCTTGTTATTCCAGTAGTGAAAGCTGTCTTCTGTACGTCTTGGTCCCGGATCCTCAACTGATGATACCGCTGACCTCAAGTCGATCGTAGAGAACCACTGTGCCACGTGGAATTGATCAAAAAGGTCATCGATCCTCGGGAGCAGGTAACGATTCTTGATCGTCACCTTATTTAATTGTCTATAGTCTATGCACATGCGCATGGACCCATCTTTGTTTTTGACAAACAACATCGGTGCTCCCCACGAGGACACACTAGAGCGAATGATTTGTATGCAGATGAACCTAATGGTTGAATTGATAGTGTTGTAATGAGAGGAGATAGCTAGTCACATAAGTTAGGCAAGTCGTATAAAGTATCAAGAAAATAAATGAATGAAGATGATGAGCTAAAAACAAAGATGAGAACAAAATATTGGTTTCATAATAATATACTATATAATAATATCAAACTAAATTACAAAAAATTTAAATTTTTAATAAACAATAAAATTTGCAAATTTTGATTGCAAATTGAGTTGTAGCTCAAAAAAACTCACAAGTCCAATTTGTAGTTTGCAAATAATATGCTTTCTTCCTCTTGCTTACGACAATATCTCTCTTTACTTGCGACTCTCACGACAACCTTCTCTCGCTCGCGATAACCTCACTTTTTCTCTCACTCGCAAATGTCTCCTCTCGCCTATGACGACCCCCTTCATTCCTTTCACTGGTAGCAATTTTTCTCTCGTCTGCGACAATTGATAATCTCTTGCCCACAATATTCTCACTTTTTTTCTATTTGCGATCAACTAAACATTCACAAATAAAAATTATAAGTTTACTTGCGAGCAAATCAAATAATATATTATAATATTCATATGTGAACATTTACTTTTATATATAAATATTTTTTATAATATTTTTATTAGCGGAGAACTACCCACCCGAACTCCCTCCCCATACTTTGTAGTTTCTCCCACAAAATACACTCAAAATGCAAACCCAACTCGAGCACCATCCACCTGCGGGTAAAGTGGACGGTAAAAATCTCAAATTTTGGGATCTAAGTTTGTTATTACCAACGGTCAGCATCGTCCTGGCAGTGATCATAAACTTTATGTAATTATGCTTGTTCGGTTCGGGGTCCAAAGCCACCGGGTCGATCGCGTCGATTGGGACCCACAGAGGCTTCCAAATCAGGTTGGTACTCATGCAGGTACGATAATAGAGTAAGCATTCTCCTGCACCACAATACCTCTTTCAGAAGCGAGGCGGATTCTGGACCGTTGGATCCGGTGATTAGAATCAGGAGGTGGAACATCGCTGTTCACAATTGCCATTGGCGTTACGGTTACCTAGGAAGCAACATTTGGAATCTCGAGAAGGATCCATTAGATGATACTGCTGCGTCCGTCCGATCTTCCTTTGACGATCGCGATTAGCGATTGGAGCGACAGACATCCACTGGGGGGTGTCCGGATGCAGCCTCGCCTCGTGTTTAACACGTTGTTTAAAAAATAGAAAAGCTTTTGAAAAGGTACTAAACCCGTTTTCCCACCGGCACTCATAAATCCACTTTGCTGTAAACAAAAACAGTAAAACACGCACTGAGAAGTAAAGCTGCAAGCCTGCGAGAAACTGCCGAGGAGATGGACATCGAGGGCTTCCTGCGGGACTGCGAGAGGTCGAGCGACGCCGCGTACGCTGCGCTCAAATTGCTCTTGGAGAAGCTCGAGAGCCCCGACACGCGATCCAACGCTCGCGTCTTCCTGACTCGCCTTCAGCAGCGCTTCCCCTCCAAGGACGATGGCGATCGGTGCTTCCGCACGTACCATTTCCGCATCGACGACGTCCTTCTCCACGATTTCCAAGGTCGTCCTCACTCTGTCAATTGACTCAATCTGGCTTCGGATGTTTCTTTGTTTCTTGTTTTCTTTCTCCTCTATCTGTTCGTTCTTTCGCCCGATCGGAATTGGATTACTTTTGGGACTTGATATTAATGCTTTTTACTCGGGCCTGTTTGATCGATAATTTTGGCACTCTGATGTCGTATAAGTAAAATAGTTGCAATACTTCAATATTATTAGCAATTTTTCTTAAATAGATTTTTGCATTTTAACTCAAATTCCATATGGCCCATCTGTCCTGTTCTTATTTTATCTAGTTTAAATGAATCTTGCTTCATTTGTTTCCAGATGGAAATTGAATTTTTAGGCTTCTGTAGTTGCCAAATTGTCGTTGTTTTTGTATCTTTTTCATTGTGGATCTATATGCATTTTATACCAGATTCGTTATGGATCGACCTGTCCCATCTTACCTTTACCCCGATTGACAAATAAATAGGAGTTTTGCTATAAATATCTCGTTTTTCATCCACTATATTTGAAGTTTTACTACGGGTTTCTCTTCTCCATTGTCGATTGCCCATGGATTTTTGGGACTGAACAATATTGTGGGTCACCGTACTCACTAAAAAGTTGAATTTGTCAAGTAGTTTGGTATGGTAGGATGTAATGGACTAAAAAGTTGAACTTGTCAAGTAGTTTGGTATGGTAGGATGTAATGGATCCCAATTTGGTGGGTCCTAGTCATACCCCAATGAGTTGTCGGTATTCCTCCTTTCTCTTACAAGTTACAACCTTCTTTTCCATGAAAAGCAAATTTTCATATAGTCAACTCGTGGCCATTTTTCAGTGGCCTGATGTGGTCTATATTCTATAAGCTGGAGTTGTTATAGGAAAACTGATAACCACCTTGAGAATGGAAGAACCAACTTTTGGTATTCCAGTAAACTGACTTATCCCATCAAATGTCAAAGCCATTTTTTGATCCTATTGCTCATGTTCTGGTGGTGAATTTTCATCAATTTATTCGTCTACCTTGAGAAGTTCATGAAAATCTAAGGTTTAAGTCCTGATGTATGGAAAGAGGGAGAAACAAGCTATTTCTAACAGGTCTACTGCATGTTATTGTTTACCAAATTTAGCTTGACTTCGACAGGTTGAATGTTGTATTGAAAAGGTCAAGGGTTGTATTTCTTTGGAAGCTTCTTCTTGTTGAAATTCTTATTCAAGGATGAAGTCAAGAACTGGAGGAACCAAAAAGTGAAGCATAGAACAGGAACACCAAAGTGGAAGAAATGGAAGTGTCATAATCTTGACTTAGAAAATGGTAGAAGATAACAGTCCACTTTTGCCGGCTTGCCGCAAGCATGAAATAGAGCTTGGCATTGCTACATAATCCTTTGCAACTTCTTACTTCACATTTTTCTCCTTGTGTTACTGATCTAATGGTTTACTATCTTCCAGGTTACCAGAAGAGAAAGAAACTAACTATGATGGTGATACCTAGCATTTTTATCCCAGAAGACTGGTCTTTTACTTTCTATGAGGGTATAAATCGTCACCCTGATTCCATTTTCAAGGAGAAGACTGTTGCTGAGCTAGGTTGTGGAAATGGATGGATATCCATTGCACTTGCTGAAAAGTGGTCCCCTTTAAAGGTTTGATTTATATATATATATATATATATATCTAACATCTCAATTACTTTTTGCTGAGAGTACTAGATATATATATTGTAATTAGGGAGTCATTTAATATGATTTTCTATTAGGTTTCTCTTTTATCACCTGGTTTCCTTGGGTAATACGTATGGTTCCTTATGTGCTGGTCTTTAGTTATATTTGTATGGTGGTATTTTGTACCTTGAGTCTATACATTTGTAGACAACATTTATACTGGAATCAACTTAATTCTATTCTACTTTTCATATTGACTGTTGAACAAGTATTTATAAGCTCATTTAAACGAAAGTAGTAAGCTTTAAGCCATTTTCTATTATCTTGTGATGCTTACCTGCACCGAAATATGATCATACAAAGTCTAGAAAAACTTTCTGCAATTGATTAATAAATCTGGCCAACTGTTACTAGCACAGTTGGTGGCAACACTTGGATGTTTCCTAGAGATCTGGGTTCAAACCCTTGGTGCCATTATTTATGGCATATAGGATGGAACTTGGAAATATGATGTAATTTACCTAATTTATTTCTTTGTAGTTGCAACTAGAATTCAGTTTGTTTTAATTTCAGACATTTGAAGGGTTCAAACACATAGGAAAGAGTGTGGAAATTGATTAAGAGAGATATGTAGATTGGATAAAAATGATAAACTCTAGCAAAGCGTTCATTACAAAAGGGAACAATTGATTTAGATATTGTTCAATCCATGATTTAAAATTTTGTAGCGCCACTAGAGGTAGCAATGGGTCTGGATTTTCCCGTGGTCCAAACACTCAAGCTTGGGCCGGCCTAAAAATAATTTTAAAAAAATATTTTTTTTAAAAAAATTAATTAAAGTTTATTTAAAAAATATAAAATGTCATTAAATAAATGATAAAATAATAAAAACATAATAATGAAATAAATATTTATTTAATTATCTTACATAATTGTAGTTATTAATTAATTTACTAAAGACTAAAAAAATATCGGGTCGTGGTTGGCCCTAGGCTCGGACACAACCCACGTGCCTCAAAGGAGCTGCCCAGCTTGGTCCCTAGGGTGATCGTTGGGCCGAGCCCAGTCCATTGCCACCTCTAAACAATATGGATTTCGATGATTGGTAATACATACTTCTATGGTACTGTAGTACGATACAAATGTATTTGTATCTGTACCAATCACAAGTTTCTTAATATTTCACACTCCAAACCGTGTTTTTCATAGATTACTCCACTAAAAGCTTGAAAATATTCATAAAAACGCATACAAATTTTCCAAGTCTAGAAATTCAAGTACACTTGAAGTTCCATAAAAGATACAAACTGAAAAGTAAAAACTTGAAGAGTGGTATGCATCATAATATCTAAGCATCATTTTGACAGTTTTAGGGAAAAATGAGATATTGAGAGAAATTCTGTAAAGAGTTTGAGAGTTTTGGAGAAGTAAGAGTACAAAAATCAAGTAATAAGGGTATGAGGCCTTTATATAGGCTTAAAAAACTCAAAAACCAGCTCAAATGACTGTCACTTGAACAGTTGAAATAATTGTCGTTGGGTGTTTATCGCTTAGTACAGGGCTTTTAGAGAACTGTATAGATCTGATAAGTCCGGTATAAATGTTGTACTGGGCAATACGAATTGTACGAATGCTATTTTATGTATCGTTAAATACCGGTCTTGGTAAGTTGAAAAACTGTTAGGTACAGCCCCTACCAATCGTACCGCTTGAGATTTTAAACCATGATTGTATTACAAACATCATGTATTTCTTCTTGCTTAATTTAAATTCTTTCCTAGGATATTATTCTTATAGTGCATTAGTGCTGATGTTTATTTGCTTTGTGCTTATTTTTCTGCTGCTTATGCTGCATGGAAAACGTGTACTCATCTTATTTTTTTATATTATTAAAGAGGTTCTTGCTTCTTAGCCTGTGCTCGTATGTGATTATTGCTCAAACAAGGCAGCAATTTGCATTATATTATGTGTGAGAAGAGAAGTGGAGGGGAACAGTTATTATGGTAGTCCCTCTACCAAAAATTATATATATATATATATATATAATAGGTGGAGAAAGTACATAGTTACACATAGGTCCCTAGGAGATACAATATTCATAACTAGGTCCAAGTAGGTCCTCTAACAATCTGCATGAATGAAAGTGTGAATTTCCTCATACAGTCATTTCAGTAATTATTATGATTTCTGGTCCATAGAAACTATAAATATACTTATGATATTCTTCAGGTTTATGGGCTTGATATTAATCCAAGAGCCGTAAAACTTGCATGGATTAATTTGTTCTTGAATGCACTGGATGAGAATGGGAATCCTGTCTATGATGTAGAAGGAAAAACTCTGCTTGATAGGGTGGAATTCCATGAATCAGATCTTCTGTCTTATTGCAGGAATAATAATATACAACTGGAGCGCATTGTTGGATGCATTCCTCAGGTACTGAACAAAATTCCTAGAACATAGAAAGTGCTTTTAATTTTTATTTATTTATACTATTCTGTTTTCTCATCTGCAGCCAATATACCTCTCTGTAGTCATGCTGCAATTTCGAAACATAAATGGTTTCTGCTAATTGAGTTTCTCACATCAATATCCATAACGTATCCACCTCAAATTTTTTGTTGAATATAACTAAGGCTCCTTCCTTTCATGTTGTTGGGTTGGACTACTGAGTACTAGCCTGACAAATCTAAACAAGAATTCTCTCCTTCAATTTTTGTTTTGATTTCCTTCTCTCAATGTTTCTTTGGTATGATGAGCTGTTTTGTCACTTTTGTGAGTCTAAGCTCAAATTAATCAGCATTCAGCACCACTTTCCTGTTCAATAATTATGCATAATATGAGTATTAGCAAATAAACTACATCCAGTTTGCACAAATTCATGTCAATCATCTTTACCTTATTTATTCTCTATTTATATTTATTCTTATTATTTATTTTATCAGTGGATTATTTGAGCTATATTTTTCCTGCATAATTTAGCTATTTTCATTCTTTGTCAGATCCTAAATCCAAATCCTGAGGCCATGTCAAAGATGATTACTGAAAATGCAAGCGAGGATTTCTTGTACTCATTAAGTAACTATTGTGCTCTTCAGGTTGGTATAGAAACTACATATACGTTGTCTTGTTTCCAGTAGGCTTTTTGAACAAATGGAATGTGCTTCTTCACTACTAAATATGTAGAGATTACGTTGTATTGATAGAACTTTTTATGCTATCAAAAGAACATAGATGCTGTAGATTTCCTCCAGATAATTTGAAGCAGAAAGTGATTGTCTGGATGGTATTTTCTTTTATTTTGTTTGAACTTTTCCATAGTTTCATACTAAATAAGATCCCATTTTCAAGATCTAACCGTCTACCACAGTTGGACTGTCATCTCTTTTGTTTATATTAATACTAATAGTATTCTCAGTTGTAACCCAAGCTCCATTGAGTAATCTGGTCAAGGATGTTCCTTGCAAAAATCGTAGTGGATGCATTTTTTGGGCAAAGAGGTATTTGGAATATGGTGGTACAAGTTATGATTAAGTATAATGTTGACAGATAAAACTATGTTTCTGAAAATGAGAAGTGCTTAAGTCTGGTATGGATAAAATGAATAGATTTATGTGGAGCATATGTGGAACATATATGAAATTGGTGCTGAAATTTTATTACTGTCCGTTGTATCAACCAAGAACGATTATCAATATTTCAACAAGTGATTGATATAGAAATTATAAGAAGCTAAACTACAACTAAATAAGTGGAAAAATTCACAAGAATACATCTTACCCATGTGAAATTATGAGATAAAATAAGTTAGCAGTCCAGTCTAAGTGCGTAACTATATGTCATGAATGTTAGACATGCCAAATTTTGATAAAGACATCTGACATGTATGGAATATGTTAAAATAAACAAGTGTCAGCATACATGAATATATGTTGTAAAACACCCATCACATGTTGGGAAGTAATAGACAAGTGTTGGTGACTGACAGACTCAAGAATCATTTTCTAATGTCCATGCTTCATGATTTGTCAGTCTTCTCATGTTCTATGCTATCAAGAATTTATGTTGATAGCTGTTAAGAATAAGACCCTTCTAATCTTCACTGTCATCTCCTAAGTATAAAAGGAGAGAAACAATGATGTACAATAAGGAGGAGAAACAATGATGTACAATAAGGAGGAGAAACAATGATGTACAATAAGGAGGAGAAACATCCTAAGCTAACATACACCAACATGAAAAGAAGAAATAAAAACATAATATTTAGACAAAATAACTCATAACAATAGCAATATGTTATTTTTCGAGGATTTCATTGATTTGTTTTAGCAAATCGTTTGGAAGATATCATGACTTATGGCACATCTAGTCTATGGAGATATTTGATTCTTATCTGTCTACTATCAACTGTATACATTCCATTTTAGAATATTGTATATTCATTTACAAGATTTTGAAGCGAATATAATATATATATTTTTTTCATTATTGAATAAATACCAATATGTTCTTCAAATTTTTTTGGGTCAAATATGATATGGTTAGTTGCAAAGCCATGTGTGAAGTCCACAAATTATCCTCGTCTATATCTTCAATCTTCATACCTTTTGATGACATTATGACTTTGCAAGGATGTTTAGGTTTGAATAGGTTTAAGTATGTGCAATAAAATTTAATTGAGCATTTATTGGTTGCTTACTTAAGTGGAAGTTTGAAAGTCTAAAAGCAATTATCAGTGATTTTCTCTATTCTTCTTCTTTTTATATATATTTCATTTAGCTATATGTCGTTGATTCAGAATCATAGATTTTTTATAGTTCACATTCCTACAAATTTTCTTTTCACAATTAAACTAGGGCTTCATTGAGGATCAATTTGGCCTGGGTTTAATTGCACGAGCTGTAGAGGAAGGAATTGAGGTCATAAAACCTATGGGTATTATGATATTTAATATTGGAGGACGTCCAGGACAAGGTGTTTGCAAGCGGTTGTTTGAGCGTCGTGGTTTTCGCATCACAAAGATTTGGCAGACAAAGGTTATGCAGGTATGTGTAGTTGACAAGTTCTGACTGAAGTTGACTAACCTGTTCCTTTTTTTAATGGATTAATACCTGGAGAGTGGAGACATCACTGAAAGTTTATGTTTCTCTATCTGATCTCATCCAATCAATCTGAGCTTATCTCTATATTATTTTTAGTGTAATATGTTTTACTTATTAATCTTGTTCAGAAATTTTAACTAATTCCAACTTAAATATGTTGTTGCAGGCTGCTGATACAGATATTTCTGCTTTAGTTGAAATTGAGAACAACAGCCACCATCGCTTTGAATTTTTCATGGGCCTTGTTGGTGATCAGCCTATTTGTGCACGTACAGCTTGGGCATATGTGAATTCTGGTGGTCGTATTTCACATGCATTGTCTGTATATAGTTGTCAACTTCGGCAACCAAATCAGGTGCATTAGTTGTTTTTTTTCTTTTCATGAAAATTGTTCATTGTATGTGACTGACATTTTCAAAACTGTTGGCAGGTGAAAGTTATATTCGACTTTTTAAAAAGTGGATTTCAAGAGGCTGGCAGCTCCTTAGATTTGTCATTTGATGATGAATCCGTTGCCGATGAAAAAATACCATTCCTAGCTTATCTTGCAAGCTTATTAAAAGAAAATTCATTTCTTCCATATGAACCTCCAGCTGGAAGTATGCATTTCAGGAACCTTATAGCTGGATTTATGAAAGTATATCATCACATTCCACTAAGTGCAGATGTAAGTAGTTATAATATGTACTCTATATTTCTGCTTCAGGAATTATGTTTATTGGATGTTTTATTTGCTTAATGGTCACAACTTTACAATTTTAGTATGTAAATATTACCACATTTATGGTACTTGTTGGAATTACAGTGTAGAGTGCATATCATAACCACAAATCCTGAAAATTGTTTGTGAACTGGGCTTAAAATTTGTACATATGCATTAAGACAATTGTGTGCTTGGTGAATCTTTAGGTCCCATATCAAACATGTAATGTAAGTCCACTTTGGGCCGCTTGTCTTTTGTCATAGTATGAATTTACAATCACCTATTTCTTGAAATAGAATTTATATCATAGTGTTTCAATAGACTTCTTGACCATATGATCTGAATGTTGTATAATCCACTAGTTTTATTAGGACCCAAAGGAATAATGAATCCCAATGCACAAGGTGTCTGCTAGTGCTAATACATGGATTATGGATGTTACAACCCGCTCAATAGGATAATTGGCTCATCAACTTCAAAGGCCCGAACTACTGGTCTAATTAAAATGCTTAAACTGAACTTGAAGGTATTATACTCATTGAGCCTTATTAATGAACATCTAATAACTCTTGTTGTTAAACCAGAGTACTACAATCTCCGCCACTTATGTCTTGACGTTAAGACCCAACTCAGCTGATCTTTTTCACATAGACTCTCTCATCATGCTTAGGACTAGATCCTGCCCATGATACCATTTGTTATGACATAATAATTGAACCGTCAAATTCAAGGCCCTAACTGTTAACCTAATTAAAATGCTTAAGCTGAAGCTAATAGCAGTACACCCATCAAGGTCTTATTAACCAATAAAACATCTAATATATTCTTGATGTGGGATTAAACCGGGTACTATAGTGGAGATTCAATTGATAATGTTACTTACTATTTGCTAAGTTCAAATGTTCAATACAGTAAGATCGTAGAACTTGCTTTGTCACTTGGTGCCACGTAGAAAGGTTTCTCTATATGCATGATAAGATATATGTACACATGTATGTATACTTATTTGTATATATATTATACATACATATATATATATATAGCATGACATATATATACATATTTCTATATACATGCTATATGTATATATGTATGTATAATATATATACAAATAAGTATACATACATGTGTATATATATCTTATCATGTGTGTATATATATACATTTTGATTTTTTTTTTATATTTAATTATTGCTTTCCATTTTTGTTTACTTATGTTAAACGACAACTATGATGCTACAATGTTATGCTGAATGAATAAGCAATTGTATAATCAACCCTTCGCATCGTTTGAGTAGACTGGACTATTTGATGCTAAATAGATGCAACTTAGTGTTACATTATTATTGTTGTTGTTGTTGTTTATAGTAGTCTTTTTTTCAGGTCATTGAGTCCTACTCCCATGACACTTACAATCTGTAGCTCTTAGGGCTATAAAGATTTTAACGTTTAGATATCTAGATCAAGGAAATTTATAATTTTTTTGAAATTATAATATCCTTTTTTGGTCTTTTTCACTTGCTTTTATTATATTAACTTTAAATTTCGATTTATGATGGTATATGCTAGTCAAAAATAATTATCAACACTATATAAGAGAATGTTTGAACATATTCAGTAGCCTATGTTGGTGCATGTTCTTTTACCTATTTCTTTTCATGATCAGTGTATTATTCCGTTTGCAATTAGCTATACGATATTGGTAATGTTGCGAGTTTAACCCTTATAGCCAGTAAGTAGTTTTAGCGATGTTGCACACTCTTGCTCCACAGCAGGTAGAGAGCATGTTGCTGGCAGGCAGTAGTATCCATGCTATACTCAAGGAAGTTTACCCGGAAAAAAAGAGAAACATCATATTAATGCTACCAGTTTTTCTTGGTTTTGCATATTGTTCTCTTTGAACACTTGTCACTTAGTAGTTCCAAGTAACACATAGTAAGTCAATGTCTACTAGCTTAGTCAATTAGAATATCTTTGCATGTTGCCTTTAGCCGTTCTAGTATCTTGGCATGCATGGAGTGTAAATGTGATGCTTACATATACTAAATCAACATCTACTAGCTTAGCTGATTATGACATCTTGGCATGTTTTCTTTGGTCAAGGGTTAGACTCCCAGTTGTAGTGTCACCATACGCATAGAATATAATGTGATGGTTTAGATATAATGAAGAATTTGAAGAAGGTAATATTATTCTTCTCTATTGTATCTACAATCAATATACAAGGCCCAATTTATAACAAAAAATAAAGCCTATCTAGGAAAGTTTAAAAGTAAGGCAGTGAATAAATTACAATAAATCACAATCAAATCACAATCAAATCACAATAAATTAGGGCCTAAAAATCTGCCTAATCTCTAAAAATCAGCATAATTAATTTCATTAGTCAACACTCCCCCTTAAGTTGGTGCATAGATATCACACATGCCCAACTTGCAGACCAATGTATGAAAGGTCCTATTGTTGACCCTTTTTGTTATCAAATGTCACAAGGAGCCATCTAGCAGCTTTTGTTTAATGAAGTGCCGATCAATCTCTATATGCTTTGTTCGGTCATGTTGAACTGGATTATGAGCTATACTGATGACAGCTTTGTTATCACAAAATAAGGATAGATTATTCTTTTCTAACAACTTCAATTCTTCCAATAACTTTCGTAGCCAGAGTAGCTCACAGACACCTTGAGGCATAGCTCTATACTCTGCTTCACGACTTGATCGAGCAACCACACTTTACTTCTTGCTTTTCCAAGTGACTAAGTTTCCTCCCATAAACGTGCAACAACCCGATGTCGACCTCCTATCATGTGGAGATCCAGCCCAATCTGCATCAATAAATGCTTCTATCTGGAGGTGACCATGTTTGGAGAAAAGAAGACCTTTTCCTGGAGCAGACTTCAAATATCGCAAAATACGAAAGACGGCTTGCATGTGAGGCTCACGAGGATCATGCATAAATTGGCTTACCAAGTTGACTGGGTATGCTATGTCTGGTCTAGTATGCGAGCGATAAATCATATCTTCCCGAGTCAACTGACTCACCGGTTCCTACTTGCAACTTATGGTTGCTCTCAATAGGAGATTCTATCGGCTTGCAACCTAACATACCAGTTTCTTCCAAGAGATCTAGGATATATTTCCTCTATGTAATGAAGATTCCCTTTTTTGATCTGGCAACTTCAATTCTAAGGAAATGTTGTAGTTTTCCTAGATCCTTGATCTCAAATTCCTGTGCTAGAAGCTTTTTCAGTCGAGTAATCTCTTCTTTATCATCTCCTGTCATCACCATGTCATCAGTGTAAACTATAAGAAGAGCGACTTACCCTTGTGATGCCTAATAAATAGAGTATGATCAACATTGCTCTGTCGGTAGCCAAAAGAGATCATGGCTTTGTTGAATCCGTCAAACCATGCTTTGGGGGACTGCTTCAATCCATACAAGGCCTTGTTTAATCTAGACACCTTTCCTTGTGTTCTTTCATCATCAAATCTAAGAGGAATCTCCATATACACCTCCTCCTCTAAATCTCCATGGAGGAATGCATTTTTCACATCGATCTACTGTAAGTACCAATCAAGGTTGGCTGCACAAGATAACAGGATTCTGATAGTGTTCATCTTAGCTACAAGAGCAAAGGAGATGGGCAAATGTCTCCTGGTAGTCCACTCCATAAGTTTGAGTGAATCCCTTAACTACCAATCTAGCTTTGTATCTTTCAATCGAACCATTAGCCTTTTGTTTTATAGTGAACATCCACTTGCAGCCGACCAATTTCTTTTGCGATGGAGGAGTAACAAGCTCCCAAGTCTCATTTTTAGCCAGAGCTTTCATTTCGTGAACAATCATTTTTAGCCAGAGCTTTCATTTTGCCAGAGCTTCTTCCCACTTAAGATCTCTTAGAGCTTCTCTCTAATCCTGTGGAATAGACATAGAGGAAATAGACAAGGCAAAGGCTCTATAGGAGGGGCACAATGAGTCATAGGTGACAAAGTTAGATATAGGGTATTTGGTACAGGATCTTACACCTTTCCTTTGAGCAATAGGTTTATCCAAATCATCAGTGGAATCAAGGGTTAGAGCTAACCCACCAAAAGATTCTTGACACAGATTAGGCTGCAGCGGAAGCGTGGTGGGCCCATAACTCATAGGTCCCAGGATCATAACGTGGCTCTGATACCATGAAGAATTTGAAGAAGAGATTATTTTTATTCTTCTCTATTGTATCTACAATCAGTACACAAGACCCAATTTATAGACAAAAAATAAAGCCTATTTAGGAAAATTTACAAGTAAGGCAGTAAATAAATAAATTACAATAAAATCACAATCAAGTCACAATCAAATCACAATAAATTAGGGTCTAGAAATCTGCCTAATCTCTAAAAATCAGCATAATTAATTTCATTAGTCAACATATAATCATGGTTTTAAATCTCATCTCATATCACTGGGTATGGGCAGGACTTATGGTATTTTTAAGTTCCAAGGTTGCTCTTGGGTGGTACATGTAAAATACCACTAACACCAAGTGTACTGCTCAGTAGAGACCTTGTACTAGATGTATCAATCACTATAGGCTTGGCACTAGGCGTCAATACACACAACAAATATATTTCGAATCGGTGGGTTCCAACGACTACTTTACCTGTTGGGATTGTTTCTTGGATCTTTTAAGCCTATATAAATGCCTCAAATTCCTAGTTATTTATCTTTATTCATTTATATCCCTAAAACTCTCTCTCAATCTCTCATTTCCTTTCTAAATTCTGTCAAATTGTCGTTGAAAAGCCAAAATGACCATGCATGACAATGTTGATGCCAATTGGAGTATAGAAACACTTGGTAATGCATCTATCGTGACCTCGTTGCTGCAGTGGGGAGATCACTTGGTTTAAACAATATTTGGCATATCCAAATGCCCAAAGACGTCAATCGAAGTTCGAAAGCTCTTTAAAAAGCTTCTTGACAACAAGCACAAGGATCAAGTTCGGGATGCTGAACAACGAGCAAAATTCGATTGAAGAGATATAGAGACCTCGATACCTTGGTATTGGTACTAGTCACACAGTAAGATCAGTACCAGTACTAGATTTTTTTTTTTAAAAAAATGTAGCACATTACTGACACTTATTCTTCAGCTAATGTAGCAGCTCCTCTTACTGACATAGAACTTATGTTCCATACGTAGTCTGCAGCAGACAACAAATTCTTTGATGTATGGGAATAAGAATGGATAATGGCAATATTAAAAAGAACAATTGCTAATTCCACTACCTAAAATATGATTTAAACCCTTTTGATTCTTAATTATCATGTGACAGAGAAGTGACATATTACATAATAATAATTTCAACATTTCTCTGAGTTATTGTTTCATGAAATATTTACATAAGATGTAAAATTATCCATGTACCTGACTCCAAATAGTAGAAGCAGAGCCGTGTTATTTTTGTCAAACGGATTATATACGTAACAATAACTCTTGTGTCATTAATGTGAAATATACAAATATGTTGTTGTTTATTAGATGCTGTTTTTGAAATATATGACATAATGATTTATTGTCGAATGCATAATTAAAATTAAAGATAACTATTGCTTCATTAATGTAAAACAATCAAATATATGAAGCCATGTGTTTGGAATTGCTTTCTGTATCCCTGTATTTATCTGGAAAAGGATGAAGGCTGGCATATTGACTGGATATGCTTTCTTGTTTTCAAGAATGTTACAATATTCCCTTCAAGATCTGCGGCTATTGAGAATGCTCTTCGACTCTTCTCTCCACGCCTTGTTATTGTGGATGAACATTTGACCAGAAATTTGCCCAAGCAATGGCTTACCTCTCTGGCAATGGAGGTAAAGATCTTATAACAGCCACTCTCTCGCATTTGATACTCATGCTAGTGCATGTTTGCTTGTTGTTTGTTTCCTGCACTTTGCTTATCATTCAGGGCATGCTGTAGCTATTCCTGTAAGATAATGACTGACAAAAACTTTGACTGTTTATGTTAGGCATGTAATGAAACTTCCCTGTTTGACTTCTTCAGGGAACTAACGATAAACATGAAGATATGATTACTGTAATTGAGGCGCCATGCCAATCAGACCTGATGATTGAGTTGATAAAGAAACTGAAACCACAAGTTGTTATTACTGGCATGGCACATTTTGAGGCCATTACGAGTTCTGCATTTGAAAACTTATTGAACACTACAAGAGAGCTTGGTGCCCGCCTTTTCTTGGATATATCAGATCACTTTGAGCTGTCTAGTCTGCCAGGATCAAATGGGGTGTTGAAGTATCTTGCTGGAAAATGCTTGCCATCACATGCAGCCATCTTGTGTGGATTAGTGAAGAATCGGGTAATAATCTTCCTATCCTAATAGCATGTTCTTTTTTCTTTTCCATGATGGACTTTATATGAATTTATTTCTGCTGAGTATTTGAAAATGCATATACAATTTATCTTCCATTTTGTCTCAATCCTTTCTGGAAGGATCTTCAGCAAGAATTTTCTCATGAAAATCTATTTTACAAAGATTTCATTTTGATTTATAACATTCAGAATAGGCCATGCTTGATGAAATTTATCTATAGGGTTGTCCTTTCCTTTATTTTCATCACTAGTCATATAACTCTCACGTGATGGATCTGTAATTCAAAGCACTGGATAAGTCTGGATAACTCCATGAATTTTTGAATTAACATTGTTTTTGCAGGTATATTCTGATTTGGAGGTGGCCTTTGTCATATCTGAAGATGAAACTGTCTCAACCGTATTGTCAAGGACTGTGGAATTGCTTGTAGGGCATACAGCATTATTTAGTCAGTACTACTATGGTTGTCTGTTCCATGAGCTTCTTGCATTTCAGCTTGCTGATCGTCATCCACCTGCGCAGGTTTTCTCTTCTCTCTCTCTCTTTCTCTCTCTCTCTCTATCTACATGCACACACACACACACACAGCACAGCAGCACCTTTTTTGATGATTCTTGCAGGACCATTAAGGCATCTACCTATATCCTTCTGCTTATTTCCATAGCTTTCTGTGCAGAGAGAACCTGCGAATGGAAACTCAGCTAAGTTGATAGAATTTACAAGCTCTGCTGTTTCTGCTCTAAATAACGCTGAGCTCTCTGTTACTGTTCAAAAGGACAATTCACTGATTCATATGGATTTAGATCAAAGTTTCTTGCCAATACCTGCAGCAGCAAAAGCATCCATTTTTGAGAGCTTTGCAAGACAGAACATGCTTGAGTCTGAAACTGATGTTCGTTCTGGAATTGAGCAGCTAGTTAAGAATACTTATGGCTTCCATTGTGATGTTTCTTCAGAGTTCATCTTTGCAAACTCACATTTAACCCTTTTCAACAAGTTAATTCTTTGTTGCATTCACGAAGAAGGCACCTTTGTTTTCCCCTCGTGCACAAATGGGAATTATGTCTCTGCAGCAAAGTTTATGAATGCAAACATTGTGACTGTCCCAACAAAACCAGAAACAGGTTTTAAACTCCTTCCAGATACGCTAGCAAACTTGCTTGAATCCTTACAAAAGCCATGGTTGTACATTTCTGGGCCCACTGTCAATCCAACAGGCTTGTTATATACCAACAAAGAGATTACTGAAATACTCTCCATCTGCGCCAAGTATGGTGCCAGGGTTGTAATTGATACTTCTTTCTCAGGTCTAGAGTTTTGCACAGATGGTTGGGGCGGATGGGATTTGAAAAAATGTTTTTCTTCATTGCCATGCATTAACTCATCTTTCTGTGTATCCCTGATTGGAGGCTTGTCCTTTGAGTTACTCACCGGAGGTCTTGAGTTTGGATACTTAATTCTGAATGAGCCAACACTGTTTGAAGCATTTTCTGCCCTACCAAGCTTGGGCAGGCCACATAGCACAGTCAAATATGCTATAAAAAAGTTGTTGGGTCTCAGAAATGATAAGTCTCAACCGTTCTCTCAGGTCATGGGTGAACAGAAAGCAATTCTCAAAGTTCAGTCTGAACGTCTAGTAAAGGTACGCTATCATGCATTTAAATGTTCAATTACTTGCAGTTTTATCCATACCATGGTCTTGATGTAGATTTCACAAGGCTATCCTAGCAAAAGTTCACCACTCTATCATCAGTACCAACTGCAGTCTGATGTGCATGATAAAATTATAGAATAACATATTCTGACACTGGCGTATTAATTTATATAAACCAAACATGATTATATGTCACTTGGTCACAGCAAAACTAAATCTTTCATAGTGGTGATTAACTATTTAATTTTTGTGGCACTATCTTGTAAATACAGCTTTCTGTTTGAATGTTTTCTATTGTACATGAAGTAAATTTATGATTTTAGTGGTCTTCCTCAACTCCCTATAATCGTAGTAGTTTATACCAGCGACGAAACCTATTTATGGACAATTCTAAACATAAATTGTTTCATTTGGATTGTATCCATGTTGGTCTCCTCAACTGGGCCTCATGGATCGACCAAATTTTCAGTGTTGGTCACAGTATTTAAATGCAACTTCTATCAGTGATTGTATATTGACATCAGAATCATTTGAGATTATCCTGGTTGCAATGCTTGACGTCTTAGTTGTGTTTCTTTTTGACAGACACTCATAAGCTGTGGATGGGATGTCATTGGCTGCCATGGTGGTGTTTCTATGATGGCTAAACCAACAGCTTATCTGGGAAAGATGCTCAAGTTAGATGACTTTGAAGTTAAGCTCGATGATACCAATTTCAGACAAGCTTTTCTAAAAGCTACTGGTCTGTGCATTAACAGTGGATTATGGACTGGAATTCCAAGCTACTGCCGTCTCACTTTTGCTCTTGAAAGTGCTGCGTTTGAGCAAGCTTTGCAATGCATATCTCAGTTTAAGAAGTTGGTTCTCGATAACTGAGTTAAATGCAACATAAGTGTTGCAGAAATAATTGTAATATAGAATTCAGCGCACTATCCAATGAGATATGTGGTAGTTTTCCATACAAATGGTTTTCTATCAATTATTATTCGAGGAATTTTCAGCTTCTCTTTGCCATATTGCTCTTGGAACTTGCAGAAAGAAGCACCTTTTATGCTTTTTGTAGAGTTCCTAAGAATGCAGGCTCAGTTCATATTTTGTGTACCAAGTTTGCAACTTGAAAGCAGATGTGCTCACTCTTTACTAAATAATTCCATGATGTCACCTGTTTCATTCATCACATGTCGAACCATGAGTGGAGTTTAAAAACAGTTTTATCTGTTCTGCAGAGTTCTGTTAATGGTCTTTGACTTGAGTGATATTTCTCCAATTTGTGTAATTGTTCGGGTCTCAATTGGAAAGAGCAAACATGTTATTTTGCAGTTACCATCACCCAACACTTCGATTAACAATCTTTGTCGGGAAGAGTGGAATTGCAAAATTACGATTAAATTGCAAACAAGAAAAAAAAAGACCAGTTCTTGCAATTTCAATTTGTTCCTTATCCATCATCGTCAATGATTTAGACAGAAACAATACAATTTTTTCTCCTTTTCCAGCAAGATGCTGCTGAAGCCTGAAAGAACAAGAGTGGTTTCTAAAAGAATCTAGTCTTGGTTTTGATCATTTCTTCTGATGACATTTTTCATCTCAGAAAAACGCTTATGGTTTACATATATTAAAGCCAAGAGTCCCTCATGTGGGGATTAATCAAGTTAAAAATAAGAATGGTAATACTAAAATAATTCCATGTTCTCGCGTTTGTTCTTATTTTACTTTCTGAAGACTGGAAGGATGCAATTCTTTTAAACCCAGTTTAACTCGATGAACCTGGCTCCGATAGCCCATAATGCCGATCAAATTCAAAACCATCAAGAAACTCATTCCAAGGCCATTGTGGCTTTAAACCCTCATCTGCAGCATATCCTGAAGCAACTGCTTGGAGCTTCGTATGAGCAATTGAATCAGCTGAGAGCAGGGATTTCAGTGGGTGGTTGTTGTGGCTATTGCTGCTGGTGCTGTTGCCATTACTGCAGCCGCTGTTCTTGTTGCTACCATTTGCAAGATGGTGCTGAAGCGCAACTCGCACGCCGGTGATCAGAAAACGCTGGTGGGAAGATACATAGGGACTGGCTGTGTGGATGGCCACATCACACTGCCGACAAAGAAGAGCTCGGTCCTCCAGGCAGAAGAAATACCCAGCTTTCTCCTGAGATCCATGGATGATGAAAGATTACAAATTCAGTTAACTAAAAGAAATAATAATTACGATAATACATTGTCAAGCAAATTGTCACTATGGAAGCCCCATTTTTCTTGTCATGAAACTAAATCTACTCTCATAAACTCAATGATGGAGCATTTAAAAGTACCTGAAAGAATAAAAACATCAATATGGTAACTTATAATTTGATTGGGTTACATATAGTGATCACTGATTCGTAGTTTGGAGAAGGCACACTCCAAGGTCAAGGAGAAGGGCAAAAAGAAGTCAAATGGAGAGCATAAAAATCATACTCTTCATATGCAAAGTGTAACTATGATAAACTCTCTAAGATGGAGATTCAAGAAACTATTTGTTTAAAAAATATTTAGCTTTGGTAATTGAACATCAAGGTCACAACCAACAATTTTACCTCTACGTTGAAACTAACTCTCTAAGATTGATCATTGTCTTCTGAAGAAATTGTTATCGACCATTTCAAATTTCTATGAGATTCAATCATTTCAACAAACATATGTAATTATTTAAGTACAGACTTAAACACCCTAATAATTTTAACCATGATCTACTTCACGCATATTCATAATATTCTTCTCGTAATTTTTTTAAGAAACTAACTCCTTGCATCATAATATTTAAGTACAGACTTAAACACCCTAATAATTTTAACCATGATCTACTTCACTCATATTCATAATATTCTTCTCGCAATTATTTTAATCAGATGAAGGAGGCTTTTTAACCAGCACATTTAATGAAGGCCAAAAGAGAAAAAGAAACCCCTCCATGATTGAGCAATCTACAATACAAGAGTCCATAATCATAGTACACATGGGAAAAGAATAGAAAACGAAAGATAACTAATCTCATGAATTGACATGCATCAAACTCTACCAGGACAAATCGGAAGCAAACAATAGAACACTAGTAATTAGCTATGTATGCCCGCCAAGTACGCTCATTAAGGAATAAGAAACCACCATTGTAGAAGAACAAAAAGAGAGAAACCTTAAGCAGACAATATGATTACGAACCCAAGTTTTCATCCACCAGCTCATCCAATATTAAAAGATAAATGTAATAATGTCTGGAGCACTATTGTAAATTAGATTTGTGATGGGTATTTTTTCAAGAGCCTAGGTAATGAAGGAGACAAAGCAGTTGGTAAGTATTAATTATGAAAAGCTCAGGATCCATCTTGTTTACTCTCATCATAAATGCAATAGCTATCCACTAGTGAGAAAGTAGAAGTCGAGTGGTCATTGTTTTGGTACAGCTTTCATAGACAGTATTTATGAAGCAACTGCTTTGTGTCTACCAACTATCTCAATGCATGAAACTTAGTTTTGATGTCAATAACTAATAGTCAACCATCCTTTTTCTTGACAACAGATGTTGAGTACAATTTAATTTACCCCAAGTTGACTACTGAAACAAAATCAACCTAGTGGTTAACTTGTAAGATAGTAGATTGCAGACGTTGTGTTATTAACTTATTTTGCCAGAGCAAAAGAAGTGAGACTTTCTACTAAAGTGATAGAAATTTTGATTACTTCCCTTAAAAACTTCTTATATGTTTACAAAATAGTTGTTGTAATGTTAGGTGTAAAAAAGGGCAATTCCAATGCACAAGGCTTTCTCCAATGATGAGTGCCAATGATAAAAAGTGCAAGCAAGCCCATCAAGTTCTTACATTTCCATGGTACCACTAGAAAGCAATCAAGGGCCTTAAATTACAGCAAAATGAATCACATGCCTTTCTTACAAATCTTGTGTTACTTCACATGAAAAGAGACCTTTTCTTCAAAGAAAATGATAGGGAGGTATACCTACCCTTCAAAAATTATAAGAAAATTTGAAGCATTAACTCCCTACCATGTAATCACAGAGAAGATCTAAGAATTACATACTAAAGTAAAGTGGGGGAAAAGAAAACCTCAAAGTAGCACATTGCTATCGATCAAAGTAACTCAATTGGCCATACCAGAGTAAACTGTCATACAAACAAAACATAAATGAAGAAGGAAAACCTCAAAAATCCTTTACTTCAAGCCTTTGGCTAGCAAACCACATGGTCCACATGTTATCCTCCAGGGAGGATGTTGACATATGAAATCAAGAACATGGTAAATATGTTTCTCAAATCTCAATATCTAATGTAGAAAGTTTTCCAGATCAGAAGAGGGGAAAAGGCTGGTTATCAAGTATAAGAACCTGCATTTTCGATTATGTAGACAATGCTCAGCTAAGTTAAAGAAAAAAATAACACTTGCATTTTTTTTCTCAAATTAACCAATTCAAGAGCTTTTTTTCCCTATCCAAGAAGGATTGAATCTCAAGACATATTGAACAAAAACACTAAATTAGTTCACACATTAAACAAATCATAATTCACAGAAAGATACCAAAAATGACTATTAATAAGTAAAAGATGGAGAGATAGGGTTACCTGACAGATGTCACAGACGGGGACTTGCGAAGAGGAGGAAGATGACGAAGAAGAAGAGTTGGAATTGGTCGGGAGAAGAGGAACTCTCTGGTGCTTTTCGGCGAGCTTGTTGGCGGCGTGAACCTTCTCGTCGCAGCCCCAGCAGAGAGCCGCCTCGTCGGCGCAGCACAGCACCGCCGCTGCCGCCCTCTCGCAAACGTCACACTGTATCTTCATCCCTCCTCACCGGCCAACCAAGCATCAGCTCGCCGACTCGGCGCTCGCTTAACTTGACCACAGGTGACCGGATCCGGAAGAACAGAACTCCGCAACAGGAATAGACTACAACACGAAACGAACAATAATAGCAACTACAAAAATCTGTCTGAAATCCAGAGATCATGTCCTTAAGTTAAATCTTCTCCCAAAATATCTTTCTATTTAGGGAAAGATTCTGTGCACTAAAGAAGCTAAAATATCTAAAGAAGATATTAAATTATACCTCTCTCTCTCTCTCTCTCTCTCTCTCTCTCTCTCTCTCCGTCTTTCACGAAAAATCTTCGAACAGAAAGAAGAGAGAGAAGGAGAGGAATTAAGCGGACTTTGGAGTAGTAGACTTGGATCTCCACCTCCTCGTTACGGAATTGGTGTTGGGAGTGGACTTGGAATGTGGGAAGAAGAAGAAGAAGATGATGAGAAAAGGAAATGCAGCTTTACTAATAAATGGGCGAGGTTGGGAAGGGAAGGCGGCCGGCGTGGGGAAGAAGGAAGGGGGAGGTGATGACAAAGCAACATTGATAGAGATATTTTTGACGAAACAAATTTATGGTGAGAGTTTGACGAAATAGATTTTGAATAATAATAATAATAATAATAATAATAATAATAATAATAATAATAATAATAATAATAATAAAGTAATGTTTTAAAATTAGTTTTTTAAGTGTCTATCCAATCTAATTCAATCAATTTATCATTATAAAAAAAAGTAATAAAAAATAAATGACCGATTTTGAATCTAAAAGTGTTTTCCAATATATTCTTAATTTTAAAATCAACACCTGAATAGGAATTAATATTGGTTGGTTATGATTAGTGAGATTTTATTTCTTTATTTTATTATTTGTATTGATTTGAAATTTTAAATTCTCAGGTTGGCTATTTTTTTCACAATCAATTTTTAATAGGGTAAATTATATTGACCTCCCGAAATTTAGTAAAATTACACTGATCTTTCTTCTATTTGTAATTTTATCTTGTAACCTCATGTGTTTTTGTAAAAGATTACACAAATCTCCCCTATTACGAAATAAGATTACACAAACCTCCCATAAATTTTGTAAAATATTACACAAATCTCCTCTAAAAAGATTACTCAGGCGAGGTGATTGTAACCTGGACAAATAGAGGGGGTTAATATAATTTTACTAAACCTTAGAAGAGGTCAGTGTAATTTATTCTTTTTAATATTATTACTTTTTGAATATACTTATGCTTTTATTATTTGTTTGCTTCACTAAATTAGATTGAATAGAATATAATAGTAAATGAAATATAGAATTCAATAAGATTTTTAAATTTAATATTTATTAGATATAATATCAATTTTATATTCTTTTAATGTCATTTTTTTAGAGCATGTTTGCTTCATAGGATAAAGGATAATATGATAAAAAGGTGAATTAATATCTATTATTTGTTTTAGTGTATGAATTAAAAGAAAATGATAATAGAAGAATATAAAATTGGTATTATATCACTAGATTTAAAAGATTTATATTCAATCCCTCACGTATTATCTAATTTTATCCAATGAAGCAAACATACCATTAGGCCATGCACTAAATAAATAATGGATAAAAATTCATATTTTATCATATCTCTCTATCATATGAAGCAAACAAATACTTACAACCACGTTTGTTTCACATGATATATATGGATGACGGATAGGATTTGGTCGTTTGCTATGAGCTCCAGATTTCATTTACGGTGGATATGATCGGATTCAACTCTGGTTCTAATAGGATAAATTAAAGATATCCATCAAAGGATTGGAAACTAAAAACCTTGAAATTTTCCTTCTCCTATTGGCTTAAACCTCATGCTCTCTCTCGACTCCCGACCTCTTCCAAACCAGCGAACATAATTTCCTCTCCTCACCTGAGTGACGTCGAATATAGATCCTTCTCATCCGAGCAATGGTAACAAGTGAGTCTCCTTCCTTCTCTTTCTCTCCTCCTCCTCATTTTTCTTTTCCTTCGTGAACATATGCAATTCTCCTTCCATTTCTTCTCCTTCTTCCTCTTCCCCTCCTTTTTCTCCTCCTCCTCTATTCCCTTCTCATGATCGTGCAACTTGATATACAAAGAAGAAGAAGAAGGAGAAATAAAGAGGATAAATAATTTATCAAACAGTATATTGCACTTAGATTTTTTCATAACTTTTGAATATATAGATCAATTCTCCTTTAAGTTGGTTCTATATATTATCATAAGGCTGCAATAAGATATACCAAGTTTGATACCTTTGGTTATTGACAAGTCAAGTCAGCTGGTTCAGAATTTAGATGGGTGGATTTAGGAATTCTTGAACACCTGATCAACTTGCAGTTTCTAATATCAAATTATTAGATCAAAAACATGTTTGTTTTGATTTATCTAATATAGAATAAAAGCAACTTTAATTTATCTACGCAAAAGAATATGATTGCTGTAATTAAATTTTTGACACTAGAGAATATACCTAATTATGTTTAAAACATCTTGATTGTTCACGGTTTCCTCTCGTGATGAGTGTCTCGAGCGACTCTCCCCTCCCGCATGAAAGAAATAGTGCCCTTAAGCCAATCATATGCTGATGTGTAGGGAACTATTTTTGGTTAATGAAAAATATGAGACAACTTTTCATCATATGCTGCATCTATATTTTGTATATATTAGATTGTGATGAACCCCATGGACCCGAGCAATTGGATGAGATCATGCTAGTGAGACTTGAAATCCAGATGCCCATGTTCTAAATGTTCCTAGTCGTAGGATCACCAATTAGGGAATTGGTGATTCCGGATAGACTGGAGCACTTAGTACATGTCTTATATGATAAGGGGTAGCTGATCTCATAGTTACCTATGAGTTATCATTTAATATACAAGTGCAAGTGCTCATTAGGGAATGAGTTCACTGAACGGACCTACACGAGGAACACAGAATGGAATCATTACATGAGTGTCGATAGGATGTTCCTTGGTTGATAGTAGGTGCAAGCAGTCATTGGACCTGATGTTGTCATGGTTACCTTGTGAGTGTCGACCTATTGCTTTGGACTTATCCTTACGTGTCCTTCAATGTCATGTGCCGGATACCTCTGGGCATTGGAAATTAAAGCACCCATGGAGGTATGTGAGCAACCAATGTGGAATCAGTTATTCCTAGTAAAAGGATATAATGTCCTATGTGTCCCTGCAAGTGTCGACTCAAGAATCTTTGGCAAGAGTAGATATGAATATCGGAAAATGGTTTTCTGACATGTCATTATTGAGACGACGACTTGGTAGGCAGAATACATATGAATCGGTATTAGGGTTCGACACTTTTTCTGTACCCTAGTCGTATTCGGGACATTGTAACTAAGAGACTTAGTTGCACGATAACTAATCACCAAAGGGCGCTCGATCCCTGTAGATTGAACCTCACACTATCCGGATAGTCATGTAACATTGCTAGATGTCAATCTTGACTTGTGAGTGGAGTCTCTCACGACTACACCGAAGGGGTTTAGTGGTGGTGTAAAACCCAAAAAATTTCCTAATATAAAAATCTATTTTGGTGCAGCACGCCGGACCCGGGGTTAGTCGAGTCGAGCCTCGGAATCGTCTCGAGTAGAAGGTATGACTCCACTAATGAAGTATGAAGTTTAAATTTGATTAAATGACCCTTTCCTTTTATGCGTTGATACTTTAATTGAGTTAAGATCGACTCGTGTTGCGGATAGAGTCGGAACCCAAATCGGACTCGGACTGAGTCGAGTCAAAGTTAAGTCATGTAAGGGGGCAATTAAGTCATTGTAGATGAGGGAATAAAATCCCTCATCATTGAGCCGTGCGGCTCATCTAGGAGCTGCACAAAGCCCGAGCAAGGGAGAAGGGGAAAAGAGGGAGGATAGATCTTGGTCGACGTTGGAGATCGTGCCGTCGTCGAAAGATTCGAGATTGTTAGAGTTCGAATCTTCTTCTTCCTCAAGCAAAGGTGAGTGGTTGATTTCCACGAATGATTGGGGGAGGCGTGTGGCCGAACCCCCCTAGGACTGCTAGGTGGAGATTTTGTCTCAAGTTTTCATCGATCTTTGGTACTTGGATCGCTATATCGATGTTTTGTGTGTTATTGCATCGGATCTACTTCGTGTTTTTCTCGGATTTTGAAGTTATAGGGGCTGCCGAGTAGAGGGAAAAGAGGAAAGGTCATGCTGAAATTTTTCCCAATTCCCTTGACGAGTATAAACCCCTTTTTCAATCGATCTTGAATTTATACCGCGTCAATCTGTAGTTTATTAATTGTAAATGAAGATTGAAACTTTCCTCTAGGCCATGTAGGTTTGGCCAACCAAAGGGACAGTCCATGTCCATGGTTCGGCCGAACAAAGAAGAGGTGCATAATGATCAAGGTCTTAGTTAGGCTAGATTGGAATTAAAACACTAGGATTGGAGTTGGTTCTTCTTCCTCGTTCTTAGCCATGAGTACTCGGCCGAGCAAGGTAATTAAGCCTTGCTCAAGTCTCGGCCGAGCTTGAGGGAAGGAAAGGTGACCTCTAGAAACTAAACCTTGGTCACACCCCGATTGAGGTTAGTGTGACCAGCCAGGGCCCACATCCTGCCCTGTAGCCTACTGTCTACACTGACATCAAGAAACTAAAATATATCGACTGAAAAAACTTAACATACTTTATAAAAAGTTTTCAAGTCACAATGTACAAGTTTTTCAAAACAAGAAGAAACATCAACGTCAAATCCAAATGGTCAAATATCAAGTTTTACAATTCTTTTCAATTACAACCGTTAGTGCAGAAATAAAACCAACATAACTAGGACTAGTCTAAGACTCATGGGCGCCTCTACGAGATATGGCACCGTCTCTGCCCTCTTGCTGCACCATGTCGACACCAAGCTACTGCTCATGCTCTGCAAAAATAGAAATAAACTATGAGTCCAGTTGGGACTCAGTGAGTGGCTCAATTGAACCTCCACTTAAGCCTCAGTCATGGATATGTATATATTACAAGGCAATAAAGGAATATACAAGGAGGTAAGGTGTGTTTCAAATGCAACTACCGACCCTCAACGGATCCATGAGTATCCATTGTACATGATAACCTGCCACCTTGGCTTAACACGCCTCTGACATCCGGCCCTTGGGCCTACTCATAGCAATATATATATCCCGGCTAAAGCCGTCCCTACCATATCAGGTAGTATCATACTGGCCATCGGCCACATCATATCAAGATGCAAGCAAACAATCCCAGGTCGTCGACTAGGATGACCACTAGTCTCCGGACACCGTTTGGGGTAAGGATTGCTTGTCCCACCCAACTGGGGTTTGGCACCTAGCGGGCCCACTGGCACACCTCTAGACCCAACTAGCCGAGCTGAGCATTGGTCATTTTCGACCTCCTCGCTCCTCGGCGGACCATCTCAAGCACATTACACAATCAATATCCTAGGGTTTCTATATATATATATACACTTCGGGCCTTTGCTCGTATCTAGCCTATGTCCATCTACCGGTTCAATAGTTCATGCCGCCCCTTTCAGTATATATGCACCTATGAGTTCTAAGTTTCCAAAAATATACAAGCAGTCATAGAAGTGTTATCGTCTCATATCTAAGTTTCCATAAAGGTGCTATGAACATCTAGTGACACCTTACATGTTAACTAGCCTTCTACACTGTCATAGGTGAGAATTTTCATGAGTCAACCTTGGAATACCATCCAAGAACATTTAGGGCAGCATACATAATTTAAAGAAAAATGCTCAAATATTACATCTTTCATCATATATAACCATAATGCACATACCTAACAATTCTTATACTATCTTAGGAATATTAGCACAATAAGGAGCAACTATCTAGCATGGCAAGGTAGTAATAAATTTAAATAACATGTATGAATTATAAAACATGGTAACATTGTGAACATCCAAGTTTAAGGATCAAATGCTAAGTATGGTTACAATCTAGCATTTCTACAATTCAAATCAATTATGCTACTTGGTAAGTTTGATGTTCTTCCTAAGTATTATCATATCCCTATGTGTGATCCCTAAGATCATGAAATTTCCATCTAAGGCAAGTCTCTCCTCCTCTCCCCAACCTTGGCCGAACCATAAGCAAGGGAAACCTTGCTCGGCCAAGGTCCTTGGGTAGGGAAAGATGGAAGAGACTTTAGCTATACCTTGTCTCTTCAATTCCACATACTTCTTAAATACCAAGGATCAACTTACCCTTCCCCTTACCCTTGGCCGAACCCTCTCCATGAATCTTAGGATACATTCGGCCACGTCAAGGGACTTTAAAGGGGACATGCTTCATATTACGTGAGGAGTTCAAAGGACTACATCAAAACAGCGGTATAAGGGCATCTAAGGGCCTTCTCGCCGTCAGGGGAATCAGGGAAAATTTCGGCATGACCTTTCCCCTTTTCCCATGACTCGGCAGCCCCAAAAATACATAGATCGGCGATTAAAACATCGAGATCCGACAAGAAACATCATAAAACAATGAGTACATATCGTTGAAATCATGGATCATCGGGAAAAATCGCGAGAACTCGACCTATCATCTAGGGTTCGGCCACCCGCCTCCCCCAAACTGTTAAAGCCTTAACCACTCACCTAGATCGCCAAGAAATAAGGATCGGGTGACGACGACTTGAGAATTTTTGGCGACGATGCTAATTCCGGATCGATCCAAGCCCCAAGCCCCCTCCTTGCTCCTTCTCCTCTTTCTCCCTTGCGGCCTTGTGCGACTCAATGGTTGAGTCGCACGGCTGCCATTTGGGGGGGTTTTATCCCCTCAACCATCTTTCCAAAGATGGTTTCAAGGCTCACTTAAGTTGTACTCGGAACTCGACTAAACTCGAACTCGACTCGGGTTCTGACCCAACCCATAATATGACTCGAGTTGACTTAATTTAAGGTATGATTTTATAAAAGGAAAGTTAATTATCCAAATAGTCTTCATGATTCATTAGCCGAGTCATACCTTTTCACTCGAGGCGATACTGAGGCTCGACTCAACTAGCCCCGGGTCCGATGAGCTGCACCAAAATAGATTTTTATATTAGGAAACTTTTTTCGGGTCTTACAACCTTCTGATTGGGAATACTCGAAACAATAGGAAAGGAAAAGTTGCCAAGTTTGACAATTAGAAACATGATGACATTAGGTAAGACTCTAGCTAAGGAAGGCTACTACATTGGTGCAAGTAAATAGTAGAATGGTAGAATAGTAACCATCTTAGATCTTCCCTCTTTAATTTCTGAAATTTCTGATATTATTACCATGTTAGATGATTTAATTCCTTGCTGAGTTTATGGTCTAATGCAGAATTTAAATTCTTTACTATTGAATCATGTGGCTATACATAGTATGTGACATGAAGTAATTCATTTATAACATATATGCTGTCTCATTTTGTTATTGGGTACATTTTCAAGTTTACGACATGTATTTCACATTACCAAGGATAGTATATGATGCTAGATGATTAACATAAAAAATCTGAGGTGTGTGCTATTTATGGAAACTCAAAGGTAGACTAGTTAGGTTTTACACCTAAGAAATAATTAGCGAGCAATAGTGCACACATGTTTTGACCCGAAAATAAAGGGCTGAACACGGGCGAACGCCCGGGATTTTAAACAAGGAAACTCTAGGACACTTGCTTGTGTGATGTGTTTGTGATGGTCTGCCGAGATGCCTGAGTAGTCGGAATGATGAATGCATGACTCGGCCAGTGATTGGGTCTTGAGATATCACCAGCGGGCCCGCTAGGTGTCAGACCTCAATTGGGTGGGACTAGCTATCCCATCCCCAGATGGTGTCCGGAGACTAGCATACCATCCTAGTCGATGGCCTGGAGACTTCTTGATTTCACTTTGGTACTGTGTGGTCCGAGTGGCCAGTGTACTATTACCATATATGGTAGGATTGGTTATGGCCGAAATTCCTAGACCATGAGTAGGCCCTAAGGGCCGGATGCCAACTGGCTTAAGTAGGCCGTTATGGTGGGTTTTTCTAATATACTGTCTATACAGGACGACCCATGGGGTCGGTTGTCATATCAAAAGTAACTTACCTCCCTGACTTTATACTATGTTGCCTTATATACTTATGCATGCTTATTGGGGATTATGTGGAGGTTCGGAAGAACCGCTCACTGAGTCCCATGTGGACTCATGGTTTATTTCCTATTTTTTTGCAGAACATGATCAGTGAGTTGAGGCTTGGCGTCATGGTGCAGATGGAGGGCAGGTGGTGGTGCCAATCTCGTAGCAGGGTCCTGTTGTCATAGTCTAGTGTCTAGTTGTTGTCATTTTCCTACACTGATAGTTGTTGTCTTTTAAAGCTTGTAATCAACTTTGAACTTGAGATGTTTTAGTTTGTGATGATGTTAGCTACTTTATCTTTTTTTTAAAAAAAAAATTGTGAACTTTTGAAATTCTAAATAAAATTGCATTGTGATTTCTTTTTATTCGATGTGTTCCAGTTTTTCGTGGGTCAGTGTTGGTACTAGGTTCTAGGGTAGTATGTAGACCCTGGTCGGTCACACGACCCTGAGTTGGGGTGTGACAAAGTTGGTATCAGAGCTTCTGGTTAGGTCTTGACTATGACTAAGAGTTGGGTACCGTATGAGACATATGCTAGTGTGTCGACATACGGTATAGTTATGCTACGAAATCGGGCAACCACGACTACACTCTGTGCACCATGCAGTTAGTAAATTTTAAAAGCTTATGTTAAAAATTTATTATGTGACAGAAATTTTTTCTTTTCTGTGATAGTGTAATGGAGGCTCCTAATGCTGCACTGAGCAACAGCGGCAGTAACTCGACATAACGTTGAGGCTGGGGGCGAGGCCGAGGCCGGGCCTGGGGAAGAAATAGGCAGCAGTCTGAGGGTCAGGGGCAAGAGTCAGCAGTTGCTCAATTGCAGGCTCAGGTAACTCAGCTAACTGAGGTGCTCCTTAGGGAGCAAGAACTGAGGCAACAGATGCAACAGCAGATGTAGCAGCAGCGGCAGCCATCGCCGCAACCAGTACCTGTAGTTCCGACGGTACCTGAGGTGGTCAAGACTGTAACACCAGTGGTCAAGGCTCTGGGAGCCCCAACATATGCAAACTTCGTCACGCTGAAGTCACCAGAGTTCACCGGAACAGATCGGCAGGTGGAAGTGACTGAGTTTTTGGGGGATTGCTATGAATTATGCATGGAGCTGGGGTGCTCATCGGAGGCAGCGGCTCGTATGGTTGGACTTCAGATGAGGGGACCGGCAAAGGTCTGGCTGCACACTTGGAGGGCTCGCAGGGCAGAAGGCGCACCGCCTCCTACATGGGAGGAATTCAGGGCGGCTGTGGAGGAGCAATACTTGGCAATGAGTGTTTGCGACAAGCGAGCCCGAGAGTTTGAGATGTTGCGTCAGGCCGGGGGTATGTCGGTGTCGAAATATGAGATGGAGTTCAACCATCTTTCCAAATATCATCAGACCCTAGTGGCATCTGAGACTGCTAGGGTCAAGAGGTTCGTTGTAGGCCTGAGGCCATAGATCGGCAGGCTCATCCACAATACCGAGGATTCCACTCTTGCCCGGGTAGTGGATGAAGCCCTTCAAAAGGAGGCCTTGGTGCCGTTCGAGAGGAATGATTGGCTAGCTAAGAAGAAATTTTGGCCGCAAGGATCTGGTAGTCGACCGTGGCATTCTGAAGGGGCAGTGACTGCTGCAGACCACCAGCAGAGTCGAGGGCAGAATGGTAATCGGGGCCGTAGGGGCCCAGGGACTAGATCAGTGAGGCCAGCAGTGTCAGGAGGTGGTTCTCAGAGATTCGAGGTGCCGTAATATGGCAGCTGCAGTTGGAGGCACTGGGGGGCCTGCCTTGGCCACACGAATACTTGCTGTAGGTGCGGTCTGTTGGCGAAATGGCGACCTTAGAGGGGGGGTGAATAGTGTGTTTACTATACGATTCGCCTAAATTGACTTTTAATCATTTACTTAGATTGGTTTAGGCAATTTGCAATTCAATGATTATATGCGGAAGCGATAAATGATAAGGCAATAAAAACAAGCAATAATAACAATGCAAACATAAGATATTTATAGTGGTTCGGCCCCAATGCCTACTCCACTACCTAAGCACCCCGCTTAGGATTTCCAAACTAGTTTTACTAGATTAATTTACATTTCCCTTACACAGAGGACTTTTCACCGAAGAGACGCACTCTCAACCTAAGGCACTTCCACACCTGGAAGTCACCGCCTTCTTATCGAGAGTCCTCTTCCACCTCAACTCTAAGGGACAACTAAACTAATCCTAGTAAACACTACGTTTAATTACACAAGTGGCTTTACTCATTCTACACCAAGGATACCACTTTCCACACACAAGACCAAACACTTGGTCTTCACACGCACAAATAAAAACACAGTTTAAATAACAGATAAAAAACACAATCAAAAGAGCTAGGAATGTAAACCAATATTACAAGCTCTTTTTCAAGCCTTGGAACCTTCAACTCGCCTAGAGATAAACTTGAATTCAATCTCGAGTTGATGCAGTTGTGCGCTTGAAGAAGATGTCGCGGAAAGAACAAGGCGCAAGCAATTTCTCTTTTGAAAGGCTTAAATCTTCCTCTTAGAATGCTCAATGAAGGCGGTAGAAGAGGAGGAAGACTTTAAAAGAATCATATGAGGTTATATTTATACCCTACTGAAGAAACGGCTGTTCAATGGATAAAAAACTATTCGTTACAGGCCGCCAGTCAAATGGTCAGTCGACCGATCTTTCGACTGCTTTTCTTTTCTCTGTGGTTGGTTGATCGATGGGTCGATCGCCAGATGGAAAACTATTGATCCCGACCTTCGATCGACCGACACGATATGCGTCTTCGGGTATCAGCAGGTCGGTCGACCGACGGGTCGATCGCCCGAGCTACTGCCAATTTTGGGCTTCCATCGGTCGATCGCCCAATCGACCAAAGTAGCTCTGCTACTTTTTACCTTCATTCGATCAACCGCCCGGTCGACCGAACCTAGGCTGAAGTTTATTTCTTGAGCCTATTTCTTCCGCGCTTCATTTTCGGGTTCCGTCTTTCAACGACCATCAACTTGGAGAGCTTTCAAGTGATCTTTGAGCCCGTCCAATATGTCTTTGGTGCACACGTCGCTCTTTGAGAAGTTTCCGCGATGAACCCGAGCGCGATGATCAATGTCCTTCTGATTTCTGATTTCTCCGATTTTTCCGATCGAGGACATCGAATGCTAATTGATATGGAACCTGAAAGATATTCTCAATGAAATCATTAGTCCCATGTTTGTTATCATCAAAACCATCAAAACCGAGATTAAGGCTAAGGTTGAAAACCTAAAGCCAACACGGTCGAGTCGGGCACTTCAAGAAGGACTGTCCCGAGGGAATTGGCTAGAAGCCTGAGCAGTCTAAAGGAAAGGCACCTATGTCAGTGGGGTTAGTGGCTCATAAAGGTTAGACGCAGAACAAGGGGCCGCAGGCTAGTCATTCAGAGAGACTGTCTGCTAGGGTATTTGCTATGAATTGTGATGGGGGAGAGGCGTCTAAGGCAGTGGTAGCAAGTACTATTTTAGTATGTTCATCTGCTGCATATTTTTGTTTGATCCAGGTGCCACACACTAAGTTGCCGATAGCACCTTCCTTGCTTGACGGGCCATTGGTAGTATCAACGTCTATGGGCGATGCAATCATAGCCAAATCAATTTACCAAGGCTGCGAAGTGCTCATCTGCGGCCATGTACTAAGTGCAGATTTAACACTCCTACCCGCACTTGAACTCGTTGTCATTCTTGGCATGGATTGGTTGGCAGAGAACTTTGCGTTGTTGGATTGTAGGGCTAAGACAGTTATATTCAGCAAACATGGGCTGCCATAGTTCACCTTCCAAGGAGAGGGAGGAAGCGAGCCGATTGGGGTCATCTCAGCCCTAAAGGCTCGTAAGCTGCTTCAGGGCGACTGCCAATCTTTCTTGGCTTTTGTATCCATGGCCGAGGAAGAAGGGGGTGAGGCAAGAGATGTTAGTGGAACCTCGGTAGTCTGTGAGTTCCCCGATGTGCTTCCCGAGGAATTACAGAGATTGTCGCCCAGAAGGGATGTTGATTTTTGCATTGATCTGCAGCCCGGGGTAAAGCCGATTTCCAAGAAATCGGCACCGGCAGAACTCAGGGAGTTAAAAGTGCAATTGCAAGAAATGCTAGACCTGGGTTTCATTCGGCCAAGCGTGTCACCCTGGGGTGCCCCGGTACTCTTTGTTAAGTAGAAGGATGGGTCGATGCGCATGTGCATCGACTATAGGTAGCTGAACAAAGTGACAGTCAAGAATCGTTACCCACTGCCGAGGATAGATGATTTGTTTGACCAGCTGCAGGGGGCACAATGGTTTTTGAAGATAGACTTAAGGTCCGGATACCATCAGCTGAGAATCCGGGACTGCGATGTGCCTAAGACTGCCTTTAGGACTCACTATGGTCACTACGAGTTCCTAGTGATGTCGTTTCGTCTAACCAATTCACCTGCTGCCTTCATGGACCTGATGAACAAGGTATTTACGAAGTACCTGGACAGCTTTGTGATTATCTTCATTGATGAGATCTTGTTATACTCCAAGAGTGAAGAGGAGCACTCCGAGCACCTGAGAGTGGTCCTAGAGACCCTCAGAGAGCACCGGTTGTTTGCTAAATTTTCTAAGTGTGAATTCTGGTTGGAAAGTGTAGGGTTCCTGGGCCATGTGGTGTCCAACGAAGGGATAAGGGTAGACCCTGCAAAGGTGGGGGTGGTGCAGAACTGGAGGCGGCCAACCAGCGTGACTGAGATTCGCAGTTTTCTTGGTCTGGCCGGGTACTACCGAAAGTTCGTAGAGAACTTCTCTAGGATTGCAGCCCCTTTGACTCGGTTGACACAAAAAAAGGTCAAATTCATTTGGGACGACAAGTGTGAAGCGAGCTTTCAGAAGCTCAAAGAATGTTTGACATTAGCACCCGTGTTGGTTGTACCTTCTGGCTCGGGAGGGTTTGTAGTCTACTGTGATGCCTCTCGGGTTGGCCTAGGCTACATTCTGATGCAGTTTGGCAGAGTCATAGCCTACGCGTCCAGCCAGCTAAAAGTTCATGAAAAGAACTATCCGACGCACGACCTAGAGCTTGAAGCGGTGGTTTTTGCATTGAAGCTTTGTCGGCACTATCTGTACGGGGAGACTTACGAGATCTATATGGATCACAAGAGCCTTCAGTACTTGCTTACCCAAAAGGAGCTGAACCTTAGGCTTAGGAGGTGGCTAGAGCTCTAAGGATTATGACTGCACCATTATGTATCATCCGGGGAAAGCCAATGTGGTAGTAGATGCTCTAAGCAGAAAATCCATGGGCAGTTTGGCTTATTTGGAAATCAAGCGGAGGCCTCTAGCTCGAGAGTTGGCGTTGTGCCTAGATGGGGGTACAACCTTAACAGTGTCAGCTTCGAGTGCCTTAGTGGCACACCTGCGGTTATAATCCACACTAGTGGACATGTTGCGTGCCGCGCAGGGAGAGGACGCCTTTTGTGCGCCGACCAAGGACTTAGTGCAAAGAGGCGATGCAGAGAACATATTCGGTTGGACTCAGAGGGTGTGCTGAGGTTCAACGACCGAATCGTGGTGCCAGATATGGCAGAGGTGCGCAGGCAAGTCCTGGAGCTGGGTCATCGTTCCACTTATACGATGCATCCGGGGGCCACCAAAATGTACTGAGATTTAAGGCAGTATTACTGGTGGAAGGGTATGAAAAGAGAGGTAGCAGAGTTTGTATCCAAATATCTGGTATACCAACAGGTGAAGGCCGAACATCTGAAGCCCCAGGACTACTGCAAAACCTCGAGGTGCCCGAGTGGAAGTGGGAGAAAATCACCATGGACCTAGTGACTGGGTTGCCTAAGTCAAAGGGCGGCTTTGACTCCATTTTGGTGGTAGTGGAATGGTTAACCAAGACCGCGCACTTCATACCAGTGAAGACGACCTATTTTGTGGAATAGTACGCCAGACTATTCCTGGACAGGATTGTGGCCGGTACCCCTGTGATGTTCATATCCGATCGTAGTACCCAGTTCATAGCCCGGTTTTGGCAGTCCTTCCAGGAAGCCTTGGGTACCTAGGTGCGCTTCAGCACAACTTTCTATCCGCAGATTGACGAATGGTCAGAGAGGACCATCAAAACCTTGGAGGATATGCCGAGGGCATGCATCCTGGATATGGCCGACGGCTGGGAGAAACACCTACCATTGATAGAGTTCGCCTACAACAATAGCTATCACTGTAGCATTGGCATGGCTCCTTTCAAGGCCTTGCATGGGCGGTGATGTAGGTCCCGTGTGGGCTGGTTTGAGGCCGGAGAATCACTCATGATGGGTCCTGATTTGGTGGAGGAAGTGGTAGAGAAGGTGAAAATCATAAAGGAAAGATTGCTGGCGGCCCAGAGTCGACAGAAAATGTATGCCGATAAGAATGCTAGAGAATTGGAATTCGCCGAGGGCGACTTAGTGTTCCTGAAGGTTTCCCTTATGAAAGGGGTGGTCCGGTTTGGGAAGAAGGGAAAGTTGAACCCTAGGTTCATTGGGCCTTTCCCTATTCTTAAGCGGAGGGGCGGGGTGGCTAATGAGCTGGCTTTGCCTCCTAGCCTAAGCAGAGTGCACCCGATTTTCCATGTATCCATGCTTCGGAGATATGTAAAAGATGAATCGCATGTGATCGAACCTTCTTCAATTGAGGTGGATTCGGCTATCTCATTCGAGGAAAGGCTAGTAGAGATCCATGACCACCAAGTTAGGAAGCTAAGGTCCAAAGAAATTCCCCTGGTGAAAGTTAGATGGGAGCACCACTCCGGGCAAGAGGCCACTTGGGAGGTAGAGCAAGACATGAGAGAGCACTACCCTTCCTTGTTTGAAGAGCCGGTAAGTCCTTGTCATCCAATTAAATTCGAGGACAAATTTCCCTTAAGGGGGGAAGGTTAGTCGAGTCGGGCCTCGAAATCGTCTCGAGTAGAAGGTATGACTCGACTAATGAAGTATGAAGTTTAAATTTGGTTAAATGACCCTTTCCTTTTATGCGTTGATACTTTAATTGAGTTAAGATCGACTCATGTTGCGGATAGAGTCGGAACCCAAGTCGGACTCGGACTGAGTTGAGTCAAGGTTAAGTCGTGTAAGGGGTCAATTAAGTCATTGTAGATGAGGGAATAAAATCCCTCATTATTGAGCCGTGCGGCTCATCTAGGAGCCACACAAAGCCCGAGCAAGGGAGAGGGGGAAAAGAGGGAGGATAGATCTTGGTCGACGCCGGAGATCATGCCGTCGTCGAAAGATTCGAGATTGTTAGCGTTCGAATCTTCTTCTTCCTCAAGCAAAGGTGAGTGGTTGATTTCCATGAATGATTGGGGGAGGCATGTGGCCGAACCCCCCTAGGATTGCTAGGTGGAGATTTTGTCGCAAGTTTTCATTGATCTTTGGTACTTGGATTGTCGTATCGCTGTTTTGTGTGTTATTGCATCAGATCTACTTCGTGCTTTTCTCGGATTTTGAAGTTATAGGGGCTGCTGAGTAGAGGGAAAAGGGGAAAGGTCATGCTGAAATTTTCCCCAATTCCCTCGACGAGTATAAACCCCCTTTTCAACCGATCTTGAATTTATACCGCGTCAATGTGTAGTTTATTAACTGTAAATGAAGATTGAAACTTTCCTCTAGGCCATGTAGGTTTGGCCAACCAAAGGGACAACCCATGCCCATGGTTCGGCCGAACAAAGAGGAGGTGCATAATGATCAAGGTCTTAGTTAGGCTAGATTGGAAATAAAACACTAGGATTGGGGTTGGTTCTTCTTCCTCGTTCTTAGCCATGAGCACTCGGCCGAGCAAGTAGGCCTTGCTCAAGTCTCGGCCGAGCTTGAGGGAAGGAAAGGTGACCTCTAGAAATTAAACCTTCTGATTGGGAATACTCGAAACAATAGGAAAGGAAAAGTCGCCTAGATTGACAATTAGAAACATGATGACATTAGGTACGACTCTAGCTAAGGAAGGCTGCTACATTGGTGCAAGTAATTAGTAGAATGGTAGAATAGTAATTATCTTAGATCTTCCCTCTTTAATTTTTGAAATTTGTGATATTATTACCATGTTAGATGATTTAATTCCTTGCTGAGTTTATGGTCTAATGCAGAATTTAAATTCTTTACTATTGAATCATATGGCTATACATAGTATGTGACGTGAAGTAATTCATTTATAGCTTATATGCTGTCCCGTTTTGTTATTGGGTACATTTTCAAGTTTACGACATGTATTTCACATTAGCAAGGATAGTATATGACGCTAGATGATTAACATGAAAAATCTGAGGTGTGTGCTATTTATGGAAACTCAAAGGTAGACTAGTTAGGTTTTACACCTAAGAAATAATTAGTGAGCAATAGTGCACGCATGTTTTGACCCGGAAATAAAGGGCTGAACACGGGCGAACGTCCGAGATTTTAAACAAGGAAACTCTAGGACACTTGCTTGTGTGATGTGTTTGTGATGGTCTGCCGAGATGCCTGAGTAGTCGGAATGATGAATGCATGACTCGGCCAGTGATTGGGTCATGAGATATCACTAGCGGGCCCGCTAGGTGTTAGACCTCAATTGGGTGGGACTAGCTATCCCTACCCCAGACGGTGTCCGGAGACTAGCAGACCATCCTAGTCGATGGCCTGGAGACTTCTTGATTTCACTTTGGTACTGTGTGGCCCGAGTGACCAGTGTACTATTACCATATATGGTAGGATTGGTTATGGCCGAAATTCCTAGACCATGAGTAGGCCCTAAGGGCCGGATGCCAACTGGCTTAAGTAGGCCGTTATGGTGGGTTTTTCTAATATATGGTCTATACAGGATGACCCATGGGGTCGATTGTCATATCAAAAGTAACTTACCTCCCCGACTTTATACTTTGCTGCCTTATATACTTATGCATGCTTATCGGGGATTATGTGGAGGTTCGGAAGAACCGCCCACTGAGTTTCATGTGGACTCATGGTTTATTTTCTGTTGTTTTGCAGAACATGATCAGTGAGTTGAGGCTTGGCGTCATGGTGTAGCTGGAGGGCAAGCGGTGGTGCCAGTCTCGTAGCGGCGTCCTATAGTCATAGTCTAGTGTCAAGTTGTTGTCATTTTCGTACACTGATAGTTGTTGTCTTTTAAAGATTGTAATCAACTTTGAACTTGAGATGTTTCAGTTTGTGATGATGTTAGCTACTCTTTCTTACAAAAAATTTGTGAACTTTTGAAACTCTAAATAAAATTGCATTGTGATTTCTTTTTATTCGATATGTTCCTGTTTTTTGTTGGTCAGTGTAGGTAGTAGGCTTTAGGGTAGTATGTAGACCCTGGCCGGTCACAAGACCCTGAGTTTAGGTGTGACAAGTGACTCATAAGATTCGAATAGAAGTCATTCTATCGGATCCGACTCTCTGTTATGCACAACTCACTTCTGGCTTAGTGTGTGGCCTAATGGGTCACACACCACAGGCTAACCTTGTAACGGACCTTGTGAGATAAAGTCTGAATACGGCTCTATATGTCTACTAGCATGGACATGCTGCAACTCGATCATGGATCTCGTTTACGGGCATGATAGGAAAGTCGTTTCCTATAGGAATGATTGCGCGAGGAAGGAGTTCCTCGACAACCCTAATTTGCAGGGCATCCCTAAATTGTAGGGATTGACACATGATAATATTTCATGTAGTTGGTTAAATTTAATTATGAATTAAATATTTAATTAACTACTTGACCGGGAATATATTTAATTATGAATTAAATATAATTTGATTTTGAATCAAATATACATGGTGGAAAAATTAATTTCTAACCATGGGCCTTACCGATTAATTGAGAATTAATTTATTTGGATAAATTCTAATTAATAAGAATTTGATTTATGAAGATAAATCATAATTGATATACGATTTATGAGGATTAATCTTTCTATTAATTAATACGAAATTGAATTATTTAGATAATCTTCTTTCGTATTGTTTAGGGAATTGGTTTATTTAGATAATTATCATTCTTGTTTATAGGCTCTTAATTTATGGAGATAAATTTGTTGGCCTAAGGTTTTCAACCTTGGTCTTAATCTCGGTTTTGATGATAACAAACATGGAAATAATGTTTCATGGAGAATTATTTTCAGGTTCCATATCGGTTAGCGTTCGATGTCCCCAATTGGAACAATAAAAGAAATCAGAGAAATCGGCATGGACGCTCATCGTCGCTCGAATTTTGTCGGGAATATAGAGTTTAGGTTTAGGGTGTCAAGCATGTGTTCCAAAAATCAAATCCGAACCCCAAAATATGAAAACCCGAAAACTACCATGAAATTCACTAAGCCTAGGGAGCTCCTTGGAGGTCTATATGACATAGACATTTTTTTGGCACAAAAAATACGGGTAATTGTTCCTTAGATAAAAACTAAATAATGAGATATTTTAAAGGATTTTTGGAAGCCTTTAGGCTACCCATATTTGACCCGGAAGATACGAAAATTTCTATTTTTCAAAAATTTATACTAGACCCCAAACGTTAGATTTTGATTTTTTAGATATTTTTATTGAATCCAAATGTGGGGTAATCATTATATAACATTTATTATATAAGTAGACTTAGTGAAGACAAAACCCAGAAATGAACAAACAAGCAAAAACTCAACCAAATCAAGCAGTGCAATCTGCTCAGTTTTGATCGACCGATCGGTCGATCGAATGCTTCCAAAAACTAGCAGTAGGCAAGTCAGTCGACCAAACGGTTGACCGAAGTATGCCAAAAAGTGGTAGTATGCCTTCGGTCGCTCGGCGGTTGCTTGGTCGGTCAACCGGCGATTGACCAGAAGGCGAAAAATGGCTAGTTTTTGAGCCGTTGAGCAGTGTTTCACCCGAGCCTCCTTCATGGCTTTATAAATACTTATGCCTCAGCCTTCCTTTGACACTTTTGATCACTCCTAAACTCCATTGAGCCATCCTTATTCCCAAGCTTTTGTTGAGCCATTAGTTGGAGAAACCCTAGCTTTCCACCTTGTCTTTCTTGAGTTTGCCTTCAAGCTTGATTTGATTCATCATCAAGGCATCAAGAGGAGCTAGGATTCATTGTTTGGAGATAAGTATAAGTTATTTGATTTATTGATCCATTAAGTTGTGTATTTTCTTATTTATTTCATTGTATTTGAACTTGTGTAAACCTAGGTTTCTAGGTTTGATTGAGTTGGTGGTTGCCTTGGTGTTAAGGCTTAAATCCACCATTGTAAATTTAGTTTACTAGGACTAGTTGAGTTGTCCCTTAGGTTGAGGAGAGAGAGTGCTCTCGGTAGGAAGGCGGGATACTTCCGGGCGTGGAAGTGCCTTCGGTTTGAGAGCAGAGACTTTCCGGTGTAAAGTCCTCTTTGTAAGGGAAACTGTTATGCCCAAAAATCCTAAATAATATTTTATTCCTTAGTATGGGACTATGGGGCTGAGTTAGCGTGGATTGGCATAGAGTCGCAGAACTTAATTCAGGTAAGTGTTTAAATGAAGAAAAATTTAGGAAAAATATAATTATTTTATTTCTGTGGTTTAGCATGATATTATGATAGAGGGTTCCGAGACAAATTCAGCAGTACAAACGGAACTCAAATCGGAGTTAGAACGAGTTAGATACGGGCTAGTTTAGTCGGTTAAGTTAAGCGGGGGCATTTTGGTCATTTGGACCAAACATAAGCCTATAAAATTGAACCTGGGGCATGTGGCTCGGGGTTTTGCCACACGCCACACAAGGCTCAAGAGAGGAGGAGGAGAGGCGCCGCCGAGAGGAAGAGGAGGGATTCCGATGTCAGATTTCGCAAGATCGTTGGCGTTCAACGTAGGAAGACCCTTAGTTTCTTCTTCCTTCCCATTTTCTTCAAAAGAGGTGAGTGGATTACCCTTCTTTCTCCTCTTTTCTCCATCAGCCATGCCGCCCCTATGTCACGGGGTTCTTGACAATTTTTGTTGGGTTTTTCGTGGATTGAATCAGATATTCGCGTTTAGGTTTTTTATCGTGATCGCAATGATTCTATCGGAGTGATTTTTGGGGAAACTTGGCCGCCCCTTTTCCTTGATGTGCCGCCCCCTTTTCTCTGAATTCTTGATGAATTCTTTGTGTAATCTTGATGGTTGTTGAGGGTTCTTGGTGGTGGTTGGGTATCTTGAGGAAAGGAAGTGTTTTGGGGAAGAACTAGGGTAGGCCGCCCCCTTTAGGACCCCTTTGGTGACTAGGGTGGCCAACCAATTAGGGACAACTTGGGATAAAAATAAAAAGAGGACTTTTACGCCTTAGGGACATACTTTAGGGTACATTAGATCCTTCTACACTTTAGGGAAATTGTAGAGACATATATATAGGGAATTGAGTGCCCTAAGGACACCTAGAGATCATATAACCCTAGGACGACCTTAGGGTAAGCCGACCCTTAGGGAACCTAGAGTATTCGGATAGAGGGGAAGGACGGCCCTAGGGTACAATGCTAGGGGAGGTCTAAGGTAGAGTCTAAACCACGTAGGAAAATTAGGAGATGTTGCATTGTTCACCTCTTATACATGCATGTTTTTCCTACGATGATTGGAGGTGTTGTACTTAAATTTTATGCTCATTATGTACGCTGTGAATTCATGATTTGAGCATCATTATATATGTATATTTACCTGTGTGGTTGTTGTTGGCCTAAGATTTTCTACCTTGGTCTTAATCTCAGTTTTGATGATAACAAACATAGAACTATTGTTTCATTGAGAAATTTTTTCAGGTTCTATATCGGTTAGCGCTCCATGTCCTCGATCGAAAATATTGGAGAAATCGAAAAATCGGAAGGACATTGGTCGACGCGTCCGGGTTCGTCGCGGAGGTTTCTCAAAGTTCAACATGTGCACCAAAGACGTCTTGGACGAGTCTAAAGAACACATGGAAAGCTCTCCAAATTGACGCAAGTTTAAGGCAGGAACCCGAAAATGAAGCGCTCAAGAAGAAGGCTGAAAAAATCAAATTCAGCCTAGGTTCGATCGACCGGTCGGTCGACCGAAGGTTGCCTTTGGTCACTCAGCGGTCGCTCGGTCGAACGACCGACGATAGACCGGCAAGCGACAGACGGTCGGTAACGGGTAAAAATCCGCCTGTTGAGAAGAGGGAGCTCTCTCTTCTCTTCATGGCTTATAAATAGGAAGCCATGAGAGCCTTCCTCCATGATGTTGATCACTCCTAACCTCCTTGAGCCATCTTTTGATCAATCCTTAGCCTTTATTGAGCAAATCTTGTGAAAACCCTAGCTTGAACCTTTCATCTCTTTGATTGAGCCTTTACTTCATTGCTTCATCATCAAAGGCATCAAGAGGAAGCTAGGAATCTTATTTTGGAGCTAAGTATTTTATTGTTTGATTTATTGCTCCATTTAATGTTGTTTTTTCTTGTTTATTTTATTGTATTTGAGCTTGTAAAGACCTAGGTTGTTAGGTCTTGAAATTGGGTGGTTTCCTTTGTGTTTGAGGCTTAATTCCACCGGTGTAAACGTAGTTTTCTAGGATTAGTTGAGTTGTCCTTAGGGTTGGGGTGGGAGAGTGCTCTCGGTAGGAAGGCATGATACTTCCGGGTTTGGAAGTGCCTTCGGTTTGAGAGCGGAGACTTTCCGTTGAAAGTCCTCATTGTAAGGAAACTAATTAATCTAGTTAAACTACTTTGGAAATCCTAAGGGGGTGCTTAGGTAGTGGAGTAGGCATTGGGGTCGAACCACTATAAATCACCGTATTTGCATTGTTTCTACTTGCATTTGCTTAATTAGCATATTTACTTTGCTTCTGCTTGTTATTCGATTTGTTAAATTGCCTAAGTAACCAAATAAACGATTAAAATCGGAATTAGGAAAAAAGATTAGTAAACACATTATTCACCCCCCCCCTCTAGTGTTGCCATTTCACCAATAATTGGTATCAGAGCGGGTCAGTAGATTGAGATTTCACCATCTCCTCTACATCATCTCTCGATCCGGAAAATGACACTAGAGAGTTTAGCGTCTTCACCTCCTAGGTTCGATGCCTCGAACTTTGGTCTTTGGAAATATAGGATGTACTCATATTGAAAGACTAAGGGGTTTGGTGTCCTTAACATGTTAAGACTAGAATTCATTGAACCTAAGGTTGATATGCATGGTTGGAGTGAATTAGATAAGAAAATGTTTAAGTATAATGGAGATGCCATGAATTGTATTCTTTGCACGTTACCAAATGGCCTCCTAGATAATGTCATGCCTTGCTCTTTGGCTTATGATTTATGGGCCACTTTAAATGTTTTATATGATTATGCCAAAATCGAAGAGATTGACACTTTTGATGAAGGTGGTGATGACAATGATTACTCACCTACTACTAATCTTGATTTTGATGCCCATAGTGCTTCTAGTCAAAGGAGCAACTCTAAGAGCCGAAAACGAAAGGTGATTTGTCATCCTTGCAAGGAAAAGAGGCATGTGAAGAAAAATTGCCCTACCCTGGTGAACAAAGCAAGGAAGAGATCAAGTGCTTCCACCTCCACATCTTACTCAAGTGAAGCATCCTCTTTTCATGACAATGAAGCCACTTCGAAAGTTTGCCTCATGGATGCTAATGATGAGGTACACTCTTGTCCTTCTAGTCATGCTAATGATAATAATAATGCTAGCTCTACTAGTTCTCTTGACATATCATATAATAAGTTAGTAGATGAATACAAGAAAATATATGCCTTGCTTGTTAAAAAGGATAATGAAAAAAAAAGATTGAAGAAAGATAATATAAGGCTTAACTTTCATGTGGATGAATTAAAAGCAGAAAATGTGAGAATGAAATCTAGTTCTTTTGATTCTTCCCATGATAGGTTGAAACTTGAGCTTAAGGACTTAAAGCTTGAGAATGAAAACCTGAGAATTCAAAAATTATAAGTGAAAATAACAATTTGAAATCTCAATCTAAAGCCTTATATCAATCTCTTGATTCATTAAAAAATGAGGTTGTGTCCTTAAATAAGAAAGTAAAAAAATTGAAAAATGTTTCATTTCTTAAGAACACTAGAAATGCTTATGTAAAGAATGCCAATGTTCATCATCATTCTCATGCTATGCATTCTACCATTAGACCTCATGATCATAAGAAGAAGAATAATTTTTCTAGGAATGCTCATACTCATAATGTTTCACATGTCAAGCATTCAAAGGATAGATCTAATGTCCATAGCAAAAGTGAAAAGAAATTCAATGGACATTATTTTTGTTGTGGTATTTTTGGCCATGCTATTTATGATTGTGCATTCAAGAAAAATCCAAGTGTAGCTTGGACACTTTGGATTCCTAGGCCATCTAACCCTCAAGGACCCAAAGTCATTTGGGTACCAAAAGTTTTATGCTCTTTTGTAGGGGGAGCCACCACACAAGGGTAATGGAAATTGAAGAGTTGAAGTTGACCAAGAAATTGAAGGAAGGATCCTTACATGGTTGCAACTTCAAAGTCTTCACCTAGATTAGATGCCTTAGGTTTAAGAATTGGCATCTAAATCACTTGGTATCATCACCTTTTCTCTACTTGTATGCTTGAAGATGGTGTTTATGATACATGCTTAAAATTGATTGATTTTTCCCGCTCTTAATATATTTCAAATGATTTTTGATTTTTCGATTTCCAGTCTCTTCGGAGACCTATGTAGCCTATAACTGGCTTATGCGATCTTGCGATTCTAAATCGTAGGCTAATTGTTGGCCTTTCGGTTTTCAACCAATAGGAAGGGTTGAAGATCTTATTTTTTAAATATATCATATTTTGAGATCTCTTGATTTATTTTATTATCATGAATGATTTATTTAAAAATGAATCTATGCTATTTAGTGAAGTTGAACTTAGAAAATGTTGCTTAGTTTTTTTTTACTTCGCTATTTAGTTTGATAGCTTGCATGTAGGTTTTGTTTCATTTTCTATTTATGAAGTATACTTGCAAGGTTTAGGTAATTAAGAATGGAAGGCTATGTCAATGAAAAATAAAAAGTTTGGCTAAATTCGCAAAGATGAGGTATGTCTTTGGTTATTGCATATTTCTAGTTCAATACTTCAATTTTCATGTTCGATTGTGTCTCTTTACTCATGATTGAAATAACATGAAAAATGATTGAAATCTCACGAGTAGAAAAATCCTTAGTACTTAGGCAATTTTTCATTGAGTGAAATTGCCCTAGGTTAGAACTTGTCATTAGAGACTTACCTTTTAAGTCCAAACTCATGAAACATGTTTAGATATACACATGACATGCTTCTAGGTGTTTAGAGTTGAAAATTCATGTGTAGATAATCAAAGTGATATGTAGATCATCTTAGGAGACTCAAAGTTGAAAAAGTTTGACATAAGTCAACAATTTGACTTAGAAATCTCATTTTGAGCCCAAATTTCACAAACATGTTTAGATTTACTCATGTTATGTGTATATGTGTCTAAGTTTGGAAAACCATGAGTAAAGGATAAAAATTGATAATTAGCAATTTCATGTTAACGTGCTTATTTTTTGATTGAAATCATGCTAAGTTGAAACATTAGGTAAATGACATTAGTTTTACTTCAAACTTGATATACATGCTTTAAATGCTCACATCTTGGTATTTGAAAGTTTGAATAAAATCTAGAAATGTCATGAAAGATTTACTTATTTACGAAAATGCCATTAAAGTATCATTCTTCCCAAGTGCTCATTTCTCGATACTTTAGATTTTCATCGAAATCTTTGAATGAGACGTCAAGTGTGATATTGTAATTCTATTTTTGGTATCGTTCTCATTATTATTTAAGAAAAATCATTTCTAAAATAACTTTTGAAACTTCTACCGATATGTGTAATATCAATACTTGAACTAGTAAATGATTTCCAGTTTTAGATTATATTTGATCATTCTATATATCATGTATTAATAAGTCTCACATGTATGTTGTTTTCATCCCTTGGATTGGTTGACTTCGTTTTCATGAAAACTAGTTTTCAAGTCCCAACTTTAACCACAGTTGACTTTTCTAGCCCTTTTTGATTAATGTCAAAAGTGGGAGAAAAATATAGATAAAAGGGAAGAAAATATAGGAAAACCATGTATACAGATAGGGGGAGTTTATTTCCATAGATATGCGTGTTGATAGGGGGAGAAATCCCATGATTGATATCCTTTGCACATTAATGAATATATTTTCTTAAGGATGTTTGTCATCATCAAAAAGGGGAAGATTGTTGGCCTAAGGTTTTCTACCTTGGTCTTAATCTCGATTTTGATGATAACAAACATGGAACTAATGTTTCATTGAGAAATATTTTCAGGTTCCATATCGGTTAGCGCTCGATGTCCTCGATCGAAAATATCGGAGAAATTAAAAAATCGGAAGGACATTGGTCGACGCATTCGGGTTCATCGCGGAGGTTTCTCAAATTTCGATGTGTGCACCAAAGACGTCTTGGACGAGTCTAAAGAACACATGGAAAGCTCTCCAAATTGACGAATGTGGAAGGCCAGAACCCGAAAATGAAGTGCGCAAGAAGAAGGCTGATCAAATCAAGTTCAGCCTAGGTTCGGTCGACTGGTCGGTCGACTGGTCGGTCGACCGAATAGGGTCAAAAATTGACAGTAGCCAATTCGATCGACTGGTCGGTCGACCAAAGGTTGCCAGGAAGCGGCAAAAAGCCTTCGGTCACTCGGCGGTCGATCGATGATCGTCCGGCAAGTGACCGACGTTCGATAACGGGCAAAAATCTGCCAGTTGAGAAGAGGGAGCTCTCTCTTCTCTTCATGGCTTATAAATAGGAAGCCATGAGAGCCTTCCTCCATGATGTTGATCACTCCTAACCTCCTTGTGCCATCTTTTGATCAATCCTAAGCCTTCATTGAGCAAATCTTGTGAAAACCCTATCTTGAACCTTTCATCTATTTGATTGAGCCTTTACTTCATTGCTTCATCATCAAAGGCATCAAGAGGAAGCTAGGAATCTTATTTTAGAGCTAGGTATTTTATTGTGTGATTTATTGCTCGATTTAGTGTTGTATTTTCTTGTTTATTTCATTGTATTTGAGATTGTAAAGACCTAGGTTGTTAGGTCTTGAAATTGGGTGGTTGCCTTTGTGTTTGAGGCTTAATTCCACCGGTGTAAATATAGTTTTCTAAGATTAGTTGAGTTGTCCTTAGGGTTTAGGTGGGAGAGAGCTCTCGGTAGGAAGGCGGGATACTTCTGGGTGTGGAAGTGCCTTCGGTTTGAGAGCGGAGACTTTTCGGTGTAAAGTCCTCATTGTAAGGAAGCTAATTAATCTAGTTAAACTAGTTTGGAAATCCTAAGTGGGGCGCTTAGGTAGTGGAGTAAGCATTGGGGCCTAACCACTATAAATCACCGTTTTTGGATTGCTCCTACTTGCGTTTGCTTAATTAGCATATTTACTTTGCTTCCGCTTGTTATTCGATTTGTAAAATTGCCTAAGTAACCAAGTAAACGATTAAAATTGAAATTAGGTGAAAATATTAGTAAACATACTATTCACCCCCGCTCTAGTGTTGCCATTTCTCCAACAGTTGTGATATATTGCTGGAGGAGGCGGAGGTGAAGGTACGCCTAGACATACCCTTGTTACCTATTGTGCACATCATTGTTATGCTCATTATATTTGTATATACCTACATGTGTGATGTTGTGATATGTGCGATGCATTTCCTGGAAGCCTCGCTGGTGCGAGGAAGGTGTGCCCCAAGGAGACAGCGTTGGCCTTATTCTAGCGGGTGCGGGGAGGTCATACTAGTCCATGGAGACAGCCCGGAGACCCAAGCAGGTGAGGGGAACGTATGCCCCACTAGGCTAGCTTGGAAGTGCTAGTGATGGTGAGGGGAGAGCATACCCCATCAGGCCGATACTGAGCTAGGAGGTAGTGTGGCAACCACTCGTCTACCTTCCCTATGTGGCTATATGGGACCGATGAGTCCGGAGGTGATTCATGTGGATGATTGCATTGAGCATGTGGATGGTTGCATGGAGCATGTGGATGATTGCATTGAGCATATTATATGTTGTGGTATTTTCTGAAGGGCTGCTATGCATTGACGAGGATGATTGCGTTGTTAATAACAAATGCTCAAAATAAATATATTTTATGCTCTTATGCTTACTTGTATGTTTTTTTTTATTGTATGATGATGTTGATGTGTTGGAAATTGAGGACTGATCTACTCACTAAGTCCCAGTGGACTTACCCCTCATTTTATTGTTTTAGAGCACCTGAGCTAGATCAGAGAGGTACCGAGGTGCAGTAGCGTGACTGGTGGCGGCAAGACAACGGGTCTCGTGACATGCCATGGGCTAGGGGGATACTGAGTCCTTTTTCTTTGTTTTCTTTGAGTCATTGAGTCATGTCGACTCGGTTTATTTGTTTTCACATTTTTATTACTTGAGATGTCTTAATTAGAAATTGAACTTTGAAACTGATCTGAACTTCACTATTATTGGGTTGGTGATCTAGGGTTTATTTGAAATTAAATGTTTCTTTTTTAAATCCTTGAATTAGTATTAAATGTTCAGGTTTGGTTTATGTGTTCTTGTGGTTTGAGTCGGGGTTAGGCTTCGGGGTACGTGGTGTACCCTGGCCGGTCATGCCGAGTTTGAGGTGTAACAAAGTTGGTATCAGAGCGAGTACGACAATAGGATAGTAGGTATCATATGGGGCATTGCTAGTGTGTTGTCATATGGTATGTCCTAGTCACGAGACCGATAGCTGAACCTGCACACCAATGACGGTATGTGTTTTCTTTTGTTGATTTCATTGATTGTATATATGTTAAATTGTGTGGTGCTTGCTTTCTTATTTGATAGCAATGGAGGCGCATGAGGATGCCATAATGAGTGGAAGCAGAAGTAACTCTGCTGGTAGACGAGGCCGAGGCCGGGGTCGCAGCCGAGGCAGAGGCCTTGCTTTCGGCCAGGCGGCTTAGGAGGAGGCAGTGCAAGACCTGAGGGTTGCACTGCTAGAGACCCAGGTGGTGGAGCTGATCGAAGATCTTCACAGAGAATGGGACGAATTCGTAAAGAACGGGAGGAGTTCCGTAGGGAACGAGAGGAGCTTCGTAGGGAGCGGGAGTTGGCATAGCAGCAGACCGCACTTGTACCACCACTAGCGCCCACAACGACTGAGCCGGTTCAGTCTGGATACGTGGAGGAGGTCCGGCAAGAACCAGTGGTACACAGCTCATTGAACAAGGACTTAGTAGGGCTGAAGCCACTAGTATTCACAGGCGAGGATCAAGCAGTGGAGGTGACGACATTCCTAAATGACTACATCGAGTTATGCTCTGTCTTGTAGTGTTCCTCTGAAGCGATGGCACACATTGTTGGGCTATAGCTTAAGGGCCCAGCGAAGGAGTGGCACTAGTCGTGGAGGGCACGTCGGGGACTCGTGCACCAGCCGCTACGTGAGGAGAGTTTCAGACGGCTATTATTGAAAAGTACCTACCCAGGAATGTCCGTGAGAGGCAGGCTAGGGAGTTCGAGTAGCTTCGCCAGACAGGCACCATGACGATGTTCGAGCACGAGATCGAGTTCACATGGCTGTCCCGTTACCACCCATCTTTGGTTGCGACCGAGACGGACAGAGTGAGGCGGTTCGTGGAGGGTCTGAGGGTGTAGATTGGCAGGCTCATACATTACACCAAGGACACTATCTTTGTTCAAGTGGTGGACGAGGTGATGCGAAAGGAGGCCATGGTACCTACAAACCTACAGGACGGACCAGCTCGGAAGAGGTTCCGGCCGCACCGACCGGGGGACAGGCGCACCCAATCTGAGGGTGCCGGCCCTGGGATGGCGCGCCTGCAGAGCCAGGGACAGGGAGATTCCAGAGGTCGTGCACCGACGAGACCACCAGCGACTACTCAGAGTGCCACAGTACCAGGAGGGCAAAGAGGCGACGTGCTAGAGTGCGAGCAGTATGGGAGGAGGGACAGAGGAACGTTCTATGGTCCGAGTATCTGCTTTGGGTGTGGCCAACCAGGTCACATCAGGAAGAACTACCCTGCAGGCAGTCAGGCAGCAGTACCACCCAGAGGGAGAGCCCCTATGCCAACAGCTTCGGTGGCGCAACAGACTCAAAATCATGGGACATGGCAGCAACTCATGGAGGGCCCAGGGAGGCCACTTTCTCGTGTTTTCGCATTGACTCCTAAGGGTGCAGAGGCATCCAATGCAGTAGTGACAGATATCATTTCAGTTAGTACATTACCTGCTTATGCATTGTTTGATCTTGGTGCTACTCATTCATTCCTATCTGAGTTGTTGGCATTGAGGTTGGGAAATGATAAGAGTTGGTTAGCTGAACCATTAGCAGTGTCTACACCTACGGGCAGTACTGTTGTTGCGAGGACGGTCTTCAGGGACTGCGACATTTCCATGGTGGGCACGATATGAAAGCAGAGCTGATGCTACTACCGACTTTAGAGTTGGATGTAATTATGGGCATGGACTGGCTATCAGCCCATTATGCATCGATTAATTGTAGTCTATTGTGATGCTTCTGGAGTCGGATTGAGGTGCGTTCTGATGCAACACGACAGAGTGATCGCTTACGCATCCAGGTAGCTGAAAACCCATGAGAAGAATTATCCGAGTCATGATTTGGAGTTGGCGGCCATAGTCTTTGCCTTGAAGTTGTGGCGTCACTACTTATATGGGGAGGCCTGTGACATATTCACCGATCACAAGAGCGTCCAGTATCTAATTTCTCAGAAGGATCTGAACTTGAGACAACGGAGATGGCTTGAACTATTAAAAGATTATGACTGCACCATTCAGTATCACCTAGGAAAAGCAAATGTAGTAGCAGATGCGTTGAGCAGGAAGTCGATGGGAAGTCTAGCCCACTTGGCCGTGAGTAGGAGATCCCTGGCTAGAGATCTGGCAGTGAGCCTGGGTCCAGGGGATTTGTTTTCTATGACTGATTCAGGTGGATTGGTGGCACACATGCGCGTACAGTCCACTTTGGTTGACATTCTACGAATGGCTCAGGGCGAGGATGCTTTCTGTTCTCTGGCGAGAGATCTAGCTGTGAGAGGTGACGCAGAGGGCTTCAGAGTGGACTCCAATGGGATTCTCAGATCTAGGGATAGGATCGTGGTACCAGACATGGCAGAGGTCCGTAGGTGGGTACTGGAGGTGGCCCACTGTGTTGGCGAAATGGCGACACTAGAGGGAGGGTGAATAGTGTGTTTACTAATTCGATTAGCCTAAATTTCACTTTTAATCATTTTCTTAGATTAGTTAGGCAATTTACAATTGAATGCGGAAGCAAGATAAGTGATAAAACAATTAAGCACGAAATTAAGAATCAATGCAAACACTGAGATTTATAGTGGTTCGGCCCCAATGCCTACTCCACTATCTAAGCACCTCGCTTAGGATTTCCAAACTAGGTTTTACTAGATTAATTAGAGTTTCCCTTACAACGAGGACTTTGCACCTGAAAGTCTCCGCTCTCCAACCGAAGGCACTTCCACACCCGGAAGTATCCCGCCTTTCTACCGGGAGCACTTTCCCACCTCAACCTAAGGGACAACTATAACTAATCCTAGTAATCACTAAGTATACACAAGTGGCTTTACTCCTTCTACACCAAAGATACCACTTCACCCAATTCAAGACCTAACACCCGGTCTTACAAACTCAAATTAAACAAACAGTTAAAATAACAGATAAAATACAATCAAAAGAGCTAAATAATAAAACCAATGGAAAGAGCTCTTTTGCAAGCCTTTGGCGCCTTCAACTCTTCTAGGGATGAGCTTGATCAAAACCCGAGTTGAAGCAGCAGCTGGCGCTTGAAGAATGAACTCGACGAAGAACAGAGCGCAAGCTTTGAATCTTTTGGAAGGCTTAATTCTTCCTCTTAATGGCTCAATAAAATCTGTAAGAATGAGGAAGCAGGTTAAAAGAATCATATGAGGGTTTATTTATACCCTGCTGAAGAAATGGCTAACGAATAGAAAACTATCCATTACAGCCCGCTAGTCGAATGGTCGGTCGACTGACTGGTCGATCGATCTTTCGACCACTACAATTCTCCCTGTGGTCGGTCGGTCGATCGATGGGTCGACCGCCTCACGTAATTCTTCGATCCGCGACATCCGGTCCTTCATCAAACGCAGGTCGGTCGACCGGCTGGTCGACCGCCCGAGCTATTGCCCAATTTGGGCTTCGATCGATCGACCGCCAGGTCGACCGAAGTAGCTTTGCAATTTTTCTTTCCTTTGTTCGGTCGACCGATGGGTCGACTGAATGGTTACTTCCCCTTTTTATCTACATTCGGTCGACCGCCCGGTCGACCGAATTTAGGCTAAAATTATTTTTTCAGCCGATTTCTTCCGTGCTTGGTTTCCGGGTTCTAGCTTTCAACGCGCATCATCTTGGAGAGCTCTCATGTGAACTTTGAGCCCGTCCAATGTGACTTTGGTGCACACGTCGATCTTCGAGAAACTTTCCACGACGAACCCGAGCGCGACGATCAATGTCCTTCTGATTTCTGATTTCTGATTTCTCCGATTTTTCTGATCGAGGACATCGAACGCTAATTGATATGGAACCTGAAACATATTCCCAATGAAATCATTAGTCCCATGTTTGTTATCATCAAAACCATCAAAACCGAGATTAAGGCTAAGGTTGAAAACCTAAAGACAACAATCTCCCCCTTTTTGATGATGACAAACATCCTTAAGAAAATATATAATCATTAAAGCACAAGGATATCAACTAAGAGATTTCTCCCCCTATCAACATGCATATTTATATAATTAAACTCCCCCTATCTATATGCATGGATTTTCTATATTTTTCTCCCATTTACTTATAATTTTCTCCCCAATTATACCTATACTCTTCTCCATATTTCTCCCCCTTTATACCTATACTCTTCTCCCCCTTTTGACATCAATCAAAAAGGGCAAGAAAGGTCTATCTATTCAAAGGGATGAAAGACAGGTTTTTTTTTTTATGAAGTTGAGACTCTAAAGATTTTTCATGAAACATGACAATCTCAACCCTAGGGATGGAAAACAAGAATTTAATGAGAAACAAGATCATACATGATATGTTCAAAAACTACATAGTTGAATGCCAAATTGAATCATGTATTTTCTCAAAGTAATATTGTTTCTTTTTCATGACATTTTTAGATTCCATTCAAACTTTCAAAATACAAAGATATAGTCATTTTAAATCATGTATATCAAGTTTGAAGTGAAACTAATGTCAAATTTTTGATCTAAATATGAACTTAACACATTTTCATTTGAAATAAGCAGGAAAACATGAAAATACTGAATCTCAAATTTTGCTATCTACTCATGTTTTCTCAAACTTAGGCATTTGGACATCTAACATGAGATAATATAAGTCTATGAATCAAGTTTGGGCTTAAGATGAAATTTTTAATTCACTTTGTTGACTTAAGTCAACCTATACTTCTAGTTTTCAAAAATTAAACTTTTAAGTTTATACAAAACCATATTTTCAATGAAAAATTTTAGTACCAATTTTTGATGAATTTTTTTTTTGATACCAAATATTGAATGATCATTTGAACTACATGAATGAAGTTTGAACTCAAAAGAATTTTCAAAGACCATTTTTCATCCTATATTGTTTTCGATGAAAGAAGTGAATATTTCTAGTTATCATTCAAATTTTCAAAATCATTCCTATGAATGATTTTACTCATGAAATTGTGTGAATGATATTAGAAATGGAATCCAAATGGTATTCATGAACTTTCATTTGATGTTTCCGAAAAATCAAAGTATTGAAAAAAAATTGATATTTCAAAAAGATGATACTTTGCATTTTGAAAATCCAACTTCAAAATTTCACTATAAATTAGATTCTTGATGAAACTTTTAGAAATTTTTACACAACATACTAGATTTTTTAATGAATGTGTAGTTTCAAGAATCATCTTAAAATGATTTTTCTATATTTCTCTTGAAATAACTGAAATTGGTGATACCAATTGTTGAACAAATGACAATTCATAATTTTTCAGTTATTTTCAAAGAATGCTTAGTTTTCATTCAAACTTTTATGACACCACATAATGGTCATGTAAAGAGTGTATGTCAAGTTTGAGATAAAAATTATATTCTTAAGTCAAGATATCAACCTAGTATGGTTTTGTTCAAAACTAAACTAGTTTTAATGAAACTTGCTAAGTTTCAATCTTAACATTTACTCATGATTTTTCAAATTTAAACCTTTGGATACCTAACATGAGTAAATCTAAACATGTTCCACAAATATGGATTGAAATTGAGACCTTTAAGTCAACATGTTGACTTGGGTCAACATAGTTCAAAGAGAGGTAAACATGAATCAACTTCTATATCATCTTATCCATATCCATATGAATTTTTCACTCTAAATGCATGGAAACATGTTATACCTATTTCTAAACATGTTTATGAAGTTTGGACTTAAAATCAAGTGTCCAAGTCATTTTGTTGACTTGGGTCAAACCTTTTAAGCTTAAGTCCACTAATGTGATCTAGTTATCACATTTTCATCTACACATGAATTTTCAAGTTTGAACACCTAGAGTCATATCATGTGTGTCTAAACATGTTTGTTTGATGTTTACTCAAAATGAGGTCTCTGATATAAGTTTTAACCTAGAGCAAGTTTTATTCAATCAAGATATCATGAAATTGCCTAAGTTATCCAAATTTTTCTTACTCATGAAAATTCAAACATTTATCATGCAAAATCAATCATGAGTATTTAGAGACATCATTAAAGCATTAATATTCAATCATCATACTAAGATTTTTGTAAAGTTAAATTCATACCTTATGTCTTGAAAATTTGCCCAACTTTTCATTTCCTTTTTCATTTTCTTTTAGATAGCATAGCCTTTCAAATTTTTAACTTGCAAGTAGATTTCATTAGTATCATAATGAAATAATATGACTACTAGCAAGCTAACATACTACATAGCAAGGTTCAATGCAAAGTTTCATTTTAAAACCTTAACCTATGCTAGATAGTAAAGATTCATTTTTAAGAAAGTTTACCATGATATCAAAATGAATCTAAGGGATCAAGATGTGAACCATTTGAGGCATAAGGTCCCTAAACAAGTTTAACTAGTTTGGACTTAAAGAAATGTCTCTATTAATGGATATTTACCTAGAACAAGTTTCATTCAATGAAATTTTGTCTAAGTACTAAAGTTCTACCTACTCATGAGAAATCAAAATTTTTACATGTAATTACCATCACGAGTAAAGAGACATACTTAAGCTTAAACAATGAGGTATAACACTAGGATTTTGAATTAATTGAAGTTATACCTTATTCATGAAAATTTAGTCAAACTAATCTTTTTCTTCCTAATTAGCCTTCCTAAAATATTTATAACTTGCAAGTATACTTCTTAAGTAGACAATGAAACCAATTCTACATGCAAGCCATCAAACTAAATAGTGAAGAGAAAAACCAAATATCATTTTCAAAATTCAACTTCACTAAATAGCTTGGATTCATTTTCAAATAAATCTTCATGATAACAAAATGAATCAAGAGATCTCAAAATATGAAATTTTGAAAAATATAGATCTCCAACCCTTCCTATTGGTTGAAAACCGAAAGCCACAATTGGCCTATAATTTAGAACCGCAAGGTCGCTTAGGCCCATTACAGGCCACCGGGGTCTCCGAAGAGACCGGGAAATCAAAAATAAAAAATGTTTTTGAAATATATTAAGAGCGGGGAAAATCAATTAATTTTAAGCATGTATCATAACTCCAACTTAGATAAAGCAAAAGGATATAGGAGATGATACCGGAATAGTTTTGATGCCAACTTTACCTAAGGCATCAAGGTGATTTGAAGTTGCAACCTCTTGGAGATTTCTCATTAAGATCCAAGGTCAACTTCAATCCTTCAATTTCTTTACCCTTGTGTGGTTCCTCCCCCTACAAAAGAGCATGATACCTTTGGTACCCAAATAGCTTCGGGTCCTTGGGGGTTAGAGGGCTTAGGAATCCAAAGTGTCTTAGCAACACTTGGATTTCTCTTTAATGCGCAATCATGGATGGCATGCCCAAATACACCACAACAAAAGCAATGTCCATGAAATTTTTTCTTTTCATTTTTAACATGGACATGAAATTTAATTTTTGAATGCTTGTCATGTGAAACATGATGAGTATGAGCATTCTTAGAAAAAATATTTTTCTTTTGAGTATGAGGTTTAATGGTAGAATGCTTAGCATGGGAATGATGATGAACATTGGCATTCTTTAGATAAACATTTTTCATTCTAGTGTTCCTAGGAAATGAAACATTTTTTAATTCATTTACTTTCTTATTCAAGAAAGTAATCTGACTTTTCATTTCATTCATGGATTTATGTAATGCATGTAATTGACATTTTAACATGCAATTATCTTTTTCTAAATTGTTATTCTTGAGCTTCAAGTCCTTAAACTCAAGTTCTACATTATAATGGTATGAATCAAATGAACTAGATTTCAATTTTTCATTTTCTAGTTTGGATCCATGCAAATGAGAATTAAGCATTACATTTTCCTTTTTTAGTATTTTGTTTTCCTTATCTTTTCTAACTAGCAAGGCATACATTTTTTGACATTCATCAACTAGTTCTTCATATGGCATATTGAATGAACTAGATGAGCTAGTACTAACATTATTATTATTATGACTAGAAGGAGAAGAGTGTAACTTATCTTTGGTATTTATGAGGCAAACTTTTGAAGTAGCTTCATAGTCATTGCTAGAGGGTGCTTCAAATGTGTGAGAGATGGAGGTGGAAACACTTGACCTCTTCCTTGCTTTGTTCTTCATGCTTGGGCAATTTTTCTTCACATGCCCCTTCTCTTTGCAAGCATGACAGATTACTCTTCTTTTTCGGCTCTTGGAGCTACTTCTTTGACTAGAAGAGCTATGGGCATCCAAACCAAGATTAGTAGTAGGAGTGTGACCATTGTCATCACCACCTTCATCAAACGTGCCAATTTCTTCAGTTTTGGAATAATCATATAAAATATTTAACGAGGCCCATAAATCAAAAGCCAAAGAACAATGCATGACTTTTTCTAAGATGCCATTTGGTAATGTGCAAAGAATATAATTCATGGTATCTCCATTATACTTAAACATTTTCTTATCCATTTCACTCCAAGCATGCATATCATCCTTAGGTTCAATGAATTCCCAATGTAACATGTTAAAGACTCCAAACCCTTTAGTCTTTAAATAGGTGTACATCCTATATTTCCAAAGACCAAACTTTGAGTCATCGAACCTACGGGGTGTAGACGCTACCGACTCTAGAGTCATTTCAAGATCGAGACGAATTGTAGAAGGGATGGTGAAATCACAATCTACAACCTGGCTTTGATACCAATTATTGGCGAAATGGCGACACTAGAGGGGGGGCGTGAATAGTGTGTTTACTAATTCGATTAGCCTAAATTTTACTTTTAATCGTTTTCTTAGATTAGTTAGACAATTTACAATTGAATGCAAACACTGAGATGTATAGTGGTTAGGCCCCAATGCCTACTCCACTACCTAAGCAGCCCGCTTAGGATTTCCAAACTAGGTTTTACTAGATTAATTAGAGTTTCCCTTACAACGAGGACTTTGCACCGGAAAGTCTCCGCTCTCCAACCGAAGGCACTTCTACACCCGGAAGTATCCCGCCTTCATAAAGAGAGCACTTTCCCACCTCAACCTAAGAGACAACTAGAACTAATCCTAGTAATCACTAAGTATTCACAAGTGGCTTTACTCCTTCTACGCCAAGGATACCACTTTACCCAATTCAAGACCTAACACCCGGTCTTACAAACTCAAATTAAACAAACAGTGAAAATAACAGATAAAATACAATCAAAAGAGCTAAATAATAAAACCAATGGAAAGAGCTCTTTTGCAAGTCTTTAGCGCCTTCAACTCTTCAAGGGATGAGCTTGATCAAAACCCGAGTTGAAGCAGCAGCTGGCGCTTGAAGAATGAACTCGACGGAGAACAGAGCACAAGCTTTGAATCTTTTGGGAGGCTTAATTCTTCCTCTTAATGGCTTAATAAACTCTATAAGAATGAGGAAGCAGGTTAAAAGAATCATATGAGGGTATATTTATACCCTGCTGAAGAAACGGTTGTTCAACGAATAGAAAACTATCCGTTACAGGCTGTCGGTCGAATGGTCGGTCGACTGACTGGTCGACCAAACTTTTGACCGCTGCAATTCTCCCTGTGGTCGGTCGACCGACGGTCGACCGCCTGACGCGATTCTTCGATCCGCGACTTCCAGTCGACCCATCGGTCGACTGATGTGATCTTGCGTCTTCAGTAAACGTAGGTTGGTCGACCGGATGGTCGACCGCCTGGTCGACCGCCCGAGCTACTACCCAATTTGGGCTTTGATCAGTTGACTGCCCGGTCGATCGAAGTAGCTCTGTGATTTTTCTATCCTTTGTTCGGTCTACCAACGGGTCGATCGAATGGCTACTGCCCCTTTTTACCTACATTCGGACGACCGCCCGGTCGACCGAATTTAGGCTAAAATTGTTTTTTCAGCCAATTTCTTCCGCGCTTGGTATCCGGGTTCCGGCTTTCAACACACATCATCTTGGAGAGCTCTCATATGAATTTTGAGCCCGTCCAATGTGACTTTGGCACACACATCGATCTTCGAGAAACTTTCCACGACAAACCCGAGCGCGACGATCAATGTCCTTCTGATTTTTCTGATCGAGGACATCGAACGCTAATTGATATGGAACCTGAAATATATTCTCAATGAAATCATTAGTCCCATGTTGTTATCATCAAAACTATCAAAACCGAGATTAAGGCTAAGGTTGAAAACCTAAAGCCAACACACTGTTCCACTTACACTATGCATCCGGGGGCCACCTAGATGTACTGAGATCCGAGGCAGCACTACTAGTGGAAAGGGATGAAGCGGGAGGTGGCAGAGTTTGTATCTACATGTTTGGTCTATTAGCAGGTAAAGGCCGAATACTTGAGACCCGCAGGGTTGTTGCAGAACCTCGAGGTACCAGAATGGAAATGGGAAAAGATCACCATGGACTTTGTTACCGGGTTATCGAGATCAGAGAAAGGAAATGATTCTATGTGGGTAGTGGTGGATCGTCTAACCAAATCGGCGCACTTTATTCCGATGAAGACCACCTTCTTTGTTGATTAGTATGCACGATTGTTCCTCGACCGTATTGTGGCTTACCATGGTATCCCTGTTATGATCATATCCGACCGAGGCACTCAATTTATAGCTCGGTTCTAGCAGTCATTTCAGGAGGCTTTGGGTACGCAGGTGTGTTTCTGTACCACTTTTCATCCTTAGACGGACGAATAGTCGGAGAGGACCATTCAGACGCTTGAGGACATGCTGAGGGTGTGCATGATTGACCTGGACGGCAATTGGGGGAGGCATCTACCTTTGGTAGAGTTCTTCTATAATAACAGTCACCACAGCAATATCAGTATGGCCCCTGTTTGAGGCTTTGTACGGGCGCAGGTGCAGGTCGCCGGTAGGCTGGTTTGAGGCCGACGAGTCCCAGATGCTAGGGCCAGACTTGGTTCATGATGCCGTTGAGAAAGTAAAGCTGATAAAGGAGCGACTTCTAGCAGCTGAGAGTCATCAGAAGATGTATGCCGATGGTAAAGCCCGTGACGTGGAGTTTCAGGAAGGGGATTCGGTCTTCCTGGAAGGTGTCCCCTATGAAGGGGGTTGTGCGCTTTGGGAGAAGAGGAAAGTTGAACCCCAGATTCATCGAGCCTTTTCTTATCTTGCAACGTAGAGGAGCGGTTGCTTATAAGTTGGTTCTACTGCCTAGCATGGATCGAGTGCATCCTGTCTTCCATGTCTCCATGCTTAAGCGATATGTTCGGGATGAGTCCCATATTCTAGATGTTGCTGTAGTAGAGGTCGATCCGTCCATCTCTTATTAGGAGCGGCCTGTACAGATCCTAGACAAGTAGGTGAGGAAGCTGAGGTCCAAGGAGGTCCCCTTGGTGAAGGTTCATTGGGAGCATCATTCAGGGCAGAAGGCCACTTGGGAGGTCGAGCAGGATATGAGAGAGAACTACCCGTATCTTTTTAATGCCGAGGTGAGCTTCTCTCCTTCATCTTAAAATTCAAGGACGAATTTTCTTTAAAGGGGGAGGAATTGTTATGCCCAAAAATCCTAAATAATATTTTATTCCTTAGTAGGGGACTGTGGGGCCGAGTTAGCGCGGATTGGCATAGAGTCGCAGAACTTAATTCGAGTAAGCGTTTAAATGAAGAAAAATTTAGAAAAAATATAATTATTTTATTTCTGTTATTTAGCATGATATTATGATAGAGGGTTCCAAGACGAATTCATTAGTTCAATCGGAACTCAAATCGGAGTTAGAACGGGTTAGATATGGGCTAGTTTAGTCGGTTAAGTTAAGTGGGGGTATTTTGGTCATTTGGACCAAATAGAAGCCTATAAAATTGAACCTGGGGCATGTGACCAGGGGTTTTGCCACACGCCACCCAAGGCTCAAGATAGGAGGAAGAGAGGTGCCGCCGAGAGGAAGAGGAGGGATTCCGGTGTCGGATTTCGCAAGATCGTCGGCGTTTAATGTAGGAAGACCCTTAGTTTCTTCTTCCTTCCCATTTTCTTCAAAAGAGGTGAGTGGATTAGCCTTCTTTCTTCTCTTTTCTCCATCAGTCTTGCCGCCCGTATGTCATAGGGTTCTTGATGATTTTTGTTGGGTTTTTCGTGGATTGAATCGGATATTCATGTTGAGGTTTTTTATCGTGATCACAATGATTCTATCAGAGTGATTTTTGGGGCAACTTGGCCGCCCCTTTTCCTTGCTGTGTCGCCCCCTTTTCTTTGAATTCTTGATGGATTCTTTGTGTAATCTTGATGGTTGTTGAGGGTTCTTGGTGGTGGTTGGGTATCTTGAGGAAATGAAGGATTTTGGGGAAGAACTAGGGTAGGTCGCCCCCTTTAGGACCCCTTTGGTGCCCTAGGGTGGCTGGCCAATTAGGGACAGCTTGGGATAAAAATAAATGCTCAAAATAAATATATTTTATGCTCTTATACTTTCCTGTATGTTTTTATTATTATTATTGCATGATGATGTTGATGTGTTGGAAATTGAGGACTGATCTACTCACCAAGTCCCAGTTGACTTACCCCTCATTTTATTATTTTACAAAACCTGAGATAGATCAGAGCGGTACCGAGGTGCAGTAGCGTGACTGGTGATGGCAGGACAACGAGTCTCGTGACATATCATGGGCTAGGGGGATACTGAGTCCTTTTTCTTTGTTTACTCTGAGTCATTGAGTCATGTCGACTCGGTTTATTTATTTCCGTATTTTTATTACTTGAGATGTCTTGATTAGAAATTCAACTTTGAAACTGATCCAAACTTTACTATTATTGGGTTGGTGATCTAGGGTTTTTTTGAAATTAAATGTTTCTTTTTTAAATCCTTGAGTTAGTATTAAATGTTCAGGTTTGGTTTATGTGTTCTTGTGGTTTGAGTTGGGGTTAGGCTTCGGGGTACGTGGCGTACGCTGGCCGGTCATGCCGAGTTTGGGGTGTGACAGAAACAATTAATTTAGTAAAGTTTAGTTTAAAAATTCTAAGCGGGGTGCTTAGGTAGTGGAGTAGACATTGTGGCCGAACCACTTTAAATCATTGGGTTTACTTCATTATCGTATTTACTTTGTTTCTGCTTGCTACTCAATTTGTAATTTGCCCAAGTACCCAAAGAAATGATTAAAACTGAATTTCGGCAAAAAGATTAGTAGATACACTATTCACCCCCCTATAGTGTGGCTTTTTGACCAACAAAATTAAAGTTTATATTTTATTAGATTTAATTAATTTTAAATTTATTATGAAGCCATTTAAATATAAATTATTTTTGGAGGCAAATTCCAAAATTTTAAATTTCGGGGAGAGAGTTTTTAGGGGGCCGGGTCTGCCTTTGTAGCTGCCCCGTCTCTATATGTTATGGCCGAACACCCCATGGGAGGGGTTGGTGAATTAGTTCTTCCTCCTCCTCTCTATTGGTGACCGCCCATCTTCTTCCTCCTTCCCGGTCTTTTGCGAAGTCAAATTAGAGCTGTCTTCTACTTGGGTGTGCCTCCTACTTCATCAATGAGGTATTCTTTGATCTATCTCCTCATTCCGTTGTTTTCTCATCTTCTCGTTCTCTCATTTTGGAGCCCGGTTCTTGTTGGAAGGGTCGGCCTAGCTCTTGAGGTTTCGGGATTTGAGAAAGCGTCTTCGTTGAGCCACGACGAGTCCGATTGTTTGCTGCCCCTTTGTTGCGAGGCGCTTGGTGTGGACTGTCATTGGAGGACATGCGTGTGTGCGTCTTGATATGGGAATAGGAGCACCCTATTCAACCGCGGTATAAGGTATACCTTCCCTATTCTACTCGTAGATTGACTTCCTTAATTGTTGCTAAAGTAGATCGCTATTTTGGGATGTTTTGAATTTTTTAAATCGCTATTTCCTATGCGTTTCTTATTCCCATCCCAACAGTGGTATAAGATCCACCTTTAGCAAAATTTTGGAATTTTTATTTCGCATTTTGGTCAGATTTACGAACCGTTCGCTTCCTAAACATTATGCTGCCCCGGATTTGGTTTTCGGGGGGTTTTGAGTCATTTTCTTGGCTCCATGGTTCATATGATGAATCGAGGTGGAAGCCTACTATCCATATTGATTTTGGACAGAATTTGAACTAAAAAATCCCATGGGTTCATGGTTGAACAGCACCGAGAACCGAAAAAATTCAGCACGTGTTGTATGGACCGTTTTGGGTGGAAACAAGATCGGATTTGCACGATTTCAGATTCTATTTTTTCCTTTCTTTTTCATATATGATTATGGATGAGCCCTATATGCATGTGACTGTGTGTAAAATATGATTGTGATGATTGCTTGTAAATTTATGAAATTTTAGATTTGTAATTTATAATAGGGCTTACATACCCCTGCTTTCGTCTTGAGAATTCTGATTGTAATTCACTTCTTCCTCTCCTTAAACCTTTCCCCAAGGGTTGTTTGGGGTCTTCTTCTTTTAGTTTTGTAAAATTAGAAGTTTAGAGGCAGATTCACGACGAGCACGCTTGCTGCACCGTTTTGGTGTGCGTGCGGAGAGGAGGTGTTCGACACCATGTTGATGATGACTAGAACCCCGGGAAGGCACTAGTGGAACCGACAACCTACAAAATGGTTTTGGGCAGCCCCTTGGCGAGACGGAGCTCCTTAAAAACCCTAGGATGATGGCCTTGGTTCACCCAGTGGCGCGGGTGGAACTCTTAGAACATCCATAATCATCCTTATTTACTTTATGCTATTATTTATTACTTTTGCTTCAATTGTTGATAGCTTAGATAATTATAATTGCACGAAGAAACCCTCCAATAATATTGAGTCCGAATGGCTAAGTTATTAAGAATATCGGTCACGCCTTCCATCGTTATGAGGGACAAGTGTGTCTATGGTCACAATGGGTTTTGTGCACACACAAGGCCTTTTGTGCTAATAGACATGTTGCACCTCATATGGCACATATCCCTTTTGTGTCTCTACTATCGGCTTGAACATGACTTGCCTTGTTTAGCTACACTCAAGGGTGGTTGTTTTCTCACTAGGGCATATGAACGATGATCTGACTCAACTAGGGCTCCTTGGTTTGTTTTGCACACACAACGCCTTGGTTGTCCTAGAAGCAAAAACATATGGAAGTCACATAGTGATGTGATCAGTAAAGTGTTACCTACCCATGGACTTATTAGGGTTTGTCGTGTTACATGCGAGACCCGAGTAAGAGAAGTGGGGTTCTATTTTCCCCCTAAGGAAGTCTACCAACGAGGGCTTCCCACTTCCAAAGCGGAGGGTATTATGGAACCGCGAAAATTAGTTGGAGACATGATTAATTAAAAGACCTCATTGATCATGCATGTGAAAATGGTAGCTTATAATTGTCTTTCTTTTTTCTTGTAGCATTTAATCATCACCATGTCATCTACACTGCATTACGTAGCATTCTTGATGCTAATAAACTCACTGGAACAAACTACACCGATTGGTTGCGAAATTTGAGGATTGTGCTCACCCAGGAGAGACTTTCCTATGTTCTTGATAATCGGCCTCCGGATACCCCTTATCAAAGGGCTACCGAGGAAGTGAGGGCCACTTACAAGAAGTGGCAAGATGGCAGCACTACTGTTCAATGCATTATGCTCGCCTCTATGTCCGATGTGTTGCAGCTATAATGTGAAAAGATGAACGCTAGGGCAATCCTCTCTCACCTCAATGAGTTATATGGTGAAGAGAGTCGGGCTACTAGATTTGAGCTGTCAAAGCAACTCTTCCAAGCCAAGATGACGGCAAGGACCCCTGTTGAAACCCATGTCCTCAAACTAATCGATTTGATCGAGAGGTTAGAGAAATTGGGCCTAAGCATTGATAAGGGGCTAAGTCAGGACTTAATACTCCAATCCCTCTAAGGGTCATTTTTTATAGTTTATAATCAACTACCACATGAACAAGCTGGATGCCTCACTTCCCGAGCTCCTTAATATGCTGAAGACTAGTGAGTCCCACCTTCCAAAGGAAAAGGACAAAGTCTTGTTAGTGGGTAGTGCCCCGAAAAAGGCAAAGAAATGCTATGTTAAGAACAAAGCAAAAAACAAAGCTGTGAAACCTAAGAAGGAAATCAAGAAAAAGGAAAAGACTACTTCTAAAGGCACCTATTTCCATTGTGGTAAAGATGGCCACTGGAAGCGTGACTGCAAGGAGTACGTTGCAGAAGTAAGGCAAAGGAGGGCTTTTGAAGCCCCTTTCGCAGGTGCGTTTGTTTATTGAAATAAATTTATCATTACATAATTTTATTACATGAGTATTGGATACCGGTTGTGGTTCTCACATTTGCAACTCGTTGCAGGGGTTGAGAATAAGTAGAATGCTGAACAAGGGCGACTATAACCTCCAGGTAGGCAATGATGCAAGAGTTGCAGCTTTAGCCGTAGGAACCTATTGTTTATGTTTGCCTTCTAGTATGACCATTGAATTAAATAATTGTTATTACATTCCAGTTTTAATAAAGAATATTATTTATGTTCCCTTGTTACTTGAACAAGGTTATGAAATGTCTTTAAAGGGAAATTGTTGCCACATATATTATTTTGATGAGTTATATGGAACTAGACGCATTTCGAATGGTTTAATGGTCTTAGATATAATTGATAATATTTTTCATGTTGAAATGCACAAAAGAAAAAGAGATAAGTTGAACCTCACCTATCTTTAGCATTTGAGACTCGGTCATATTAATGAGAATCGATCAGATCAACAAGTTGTACAAAGATGGGTTATTTGACCCATTCGATTTTGAATCTTGTGAATCCCGTCTCAAGGGGAAAATGACCAAGTCCCCCTTCACTGGTCATAGTGAGAGGGTCGTTGAGTTGTTAGATTTGGTTCACATAGATGTGTGTGGACCGATGACAACTCAAGCCAGAGGTGGGTATTCCTACTTCATCACGTTTACAGACAATGGATTGAGGTTTGGATATGTCTACTTGTTGAGACATAAGTCCGATACTTTTGAAAGGTTCAAAGAGTATAGGGCTGAGGTTGAGAAATGAATAGGGAAAAGTATTAAAACTCTTCGATCAGATCGAGGTGGTGAATACTTATCCACCGAGTTCCTAAGTTATATCAAGGACAATGGGATTATCTCCGAATGGACCTCTCATGGCACGCCATAGCATAATGGAGTGTTTGAAAGGAGGAATCGCACATTGCTAGATATGATGTGGTCCTTGCTTTGCTTTAGTGATCTCCCGATTTCTTTTTGGGGATATGCACTAAAAATTGCTATCTACCTTCTTAATAAGGTTCCCACAAAATCTGTCTCTAGTACACCATATGATATATGGAGTGGCAAGAAACTAAGTCTGAGGCATCTTAGGATTTGGGGTTGTCCTGCGTACGTAAAAAAGTTGGAGTCAGATAAACTTTATGTTAAATCAACTAGGTGCAAGTTTGTGGGATACCCTAAAGAGAGTTTAAGGTATTACTTCTACTCACCAACTGAACAAAAGGTGTTTGTCAGTAGGCATGCCACTTTCTTAGAAAAAGAGTTTATCGAGGAAAGTGGGAGTGGAAGAAATGTTGAATTTGATGAAGATCAACAACCACAGATCAAATTGCAACCGGTGGATAGTCCATAGGTTGAACCAGTCACAGAATCACTACTTCCTGACACTCTTCGTAGATCAGGGAGATTGCATTGACAACCTGAGAGATTCTTCCTAACTATTGAAAATGACCAGGAAGACGTTGATACACAATCCTATGGTCAAGCAATCAAGGATGTTGATTGCAAACAATGGCAGGAAGCAATAAAATCCGAAATGGACTCGATGTTCACCAACCAAGTTTAGACTTTGGTTGACTTACCTAAAGGAGTTACTCCTATAGGGTGTAAGTGGATCTTTAAGAGAAAGATTGGAGCTAATGGCTAGGTGGAGACCTATAAGGCCAGGCTAGTAGCAAAAGGTTTCACTCAAAGGCAAGGTATTGACTATGATGAAACTTTTTCTCATATAGTCATGCTCAAGTCCATTAGGATAATGCTAGCCATTGCTGCATATCATGACTACAAGATCTGGCAGATGGATGTCAAGACTGCATTCCTCAATGGTGAACTTGAGGAAGAGGTCTATATGACCTAGCTAGAAGGATTCGTGTCTCCGGTAGGACCGAAGAAGGTATGCAAATTATAAAGGTCCATTTACGGACTCAAGCAAGCCTTGAGCAGTTGGAACATCCATTTTGATGAGACAGTCAAAGAGTTTGGCTTTATCAAAAATGTAGACGAACCTTGTGTCTACAAAAAGGTTAGTGGGAGCACCGTTGTGTTTATTGTGTTGTATGTAGATGACATACTGCTCATGGGGAACGATGTTCCTCTGCTCTAGTCTGTGAAAGAATGGTTATCGAAAAGCTTGTCCACGAAAGACTTGGGTGAAGCATCCTATGTACTGGGCATTAAGATCTATAAGGATAGGTCTAGAAGGATGCTTGGTTTGTCCTAGTCTCGGTATATTGATACCGTGCAAAAAAGGTTTAGCATGGAAGGCAGTAAAAGAGGTTACTTGCCTATGAGTCATAGCATCACTCTTTCCAAGAAGATGTCTCCTAAGACACCTGAGGAGAGAAAATGGATGAGCGAGATCCCTTATGCTTTGGCAGTAGGATCCATCATGTATGCAATGCTCTGTACTCGGCCTGATGTCACTTATGCCATAGGGGTAACTAGTAGATTTCAGGCGGATCCTAGAGAGGAACATTAGAAAGCCGTAAAGAACATTCTTAAGTACCTAAGAAGGACTAAAGATCTCCTGATTTATGGTGAGTCAGATTTTAAATTGGAGGGCTACGTAAATTCTAGCTTCCAATTGGACTCAGATGATAGTAAATCCATTTCTGGGTATGTATTTACTCTGAATCGAGGCGCAATATGCTGGAAAAGTTCTAAGCAAGGTACTGTGATCGACTCGGTGACAGAAGCTGAGTACATCGCTGCAAGCGAAGCCGCCAAGGAAGGAGTGTGGATAAAGAAGTTCATCTATGAGCTGGGTGTTGTTCCTAAGATTGTCGGTCCAATCCCTATTTATTATGATAACACTAGGGTTGTTGCTCAAGCAAAGGAACCTAGATCCCACCATAAATCAAAACACATCATAAGGCGGTATCACCTGATCAGAGAGATCATTGGACGTGGTGATATAAATGTCGAACGTCTCGACATGAAAGACAATATAGCAGATTCATTCACAAAGCCATTACCACAACAATAGTTCATTTGCCACTTTAGTTGTATGGGTATTAAATACCGCAATGATTGGCTACAAGTGCAAGTGGGAGATTGAAAGAAATATTTTTTAGTTAATAAAAAATATGAGGAAACTTTTCATCATACGCTTCATCTATATGCTTCATCTAACTTTTCATCATATTTTGTATATATGAGGAAACTTTTCATCATATGCTTCATCTATATTTTGTATATATATTTTGTATATATGCTTCATCTAAGGCCATGATGAGATCAAGCTAGTGAGACGTGGAATCCAAATGCCCCATGTTCTAAATGTTCCCAATCGTAGGATCACCAATTAGGGGATTGGTGATTCCGGATAAACTGGTGCACTTTGTACATGCCTTATACGATAAGGGGTAGCTGATCTCATAGTTACCTATGAGCCGTCATTTAATGTACAAGTGCAGGTGCTCATTAGGGAATGAGTTCACTGAACAGACCTACACGAGGAACACAGAATGGAATCCTTACATGAGTGTCGATAGGATGTTCCTTGGGTGATAGTAGGTGCAAGCAGTCCTTGGACTTGAGGTTGTCATGGTTACCTTGTGAGTGTCGACCCATTGCTTTGGACTTATCCTTACGTGGCCTTCTGTGTCATGTGTTGGATACCTCTGGGCATGGGAAAGCACCCATGGCGGTATGTGAGCAACCAATATGGAATCAGTTACTCCTAGTAAGAGGAGATAATATCCTATGTGTCCGTACATGTGCCGACTCAGGAATCTCTGGCCATAGTAGATATGAATGTCAGAGAAAAGTTTTCTGACATGTTATTATTGAGACGATGACTTGGCAGATAAAATACATATGAATCGGTTTTAGGTTTTGACACTTTTTGCGTACCCTAGTCGTATTCGGGACATTGTAACTGTGGGACTTAGTTGCAAGGTAACTAATCACCGAAGGGCATTTGATCCCGGTAGATTGAACCTCACACTATCTGAATAGTCATGACACGTTGCTAGACCTCAATCTTGACTTGTGAGTGGAGTCTCTCACGACCACACTAAAGGGGTTTAGTGGTGGCTCGTAAGATTTGAATAGAAGTCATTCTATCGGATTCGACTCTCTATTATGCACAACTCACTACTGGCTTAGTGTGGAGCCCAATAGGTCACCATAATAGGCTAACCTCGTAATGGACCTTATTAGATAAAGTCCGAATCCGAATGGGTCACACACAACTGCCCTATATGTCTACTAGCATGGACATGCTGCAACTCGATCATGGATCTCAGTTACGGACATGATAGGAAAGTCATTTCCTATAGGAACAAATGCGTGAGGAAGGAGTTACTCGGCAACCCTAATTTGTAGGGCATCCCTAAATTGTAGGGATTGACATATGATAATATTTCACGTAGTTGCTTAAATTTAATTATGAATTAAATATTTAATTAACTACTTGACTGGGAATATATTTAATTATGAATTAAATATAATTTAATTTTGAATCAAATATAATTTAATTTTGAATCAAATAAACATGGTGGGAAAATTAATTTCTAACCATGAGCGTAATCGATTAATTGTGATTTAATTTATTTGGATAAATCATAATTAATAAGAATTTGATTTATGAAGATAAATCATAAAATTAATAGATATATGATTTATGAGGACAAATCACAATCCTATTAATTAATAAGAAATTGAATTATTTAGATAAACCTCTTTCCTATTGTTTAGGGAATTGATTCATTTAGATAATTATCATATATTCTTATTTACAGGCTCTTAAGTTATGGAGATAAATTAAAGTTTATATTTTATTGGATTTAATTAATTTAAAATTGATTATGAAGTCATTAAAATATAAATTATTTTTGGAGGCAAACCTCAAAAATTTGAATTATGGGGAGAGTGTTTAGGGGGCCGGGTCTACGTTTGTAGCCGCCCCCCTTTCTATAAATTATGGCCGAACACCCCATGGGAGGGGTTAGTGAATTAGTTCTTCCTCCTCTCCATTGGTGGCCAGCCATCTACTTCCTCCTTCTCGGTCTATTGCAAAGCCAAATTGGTGGTGTCTTCTACTTGGGTGTGTCGCCTACTTCATCCACTTGGAGAATTTCGAAAAAGGACAGCTAGGTATTCTTTGATCTACCTCCTTATTATGTTGTTTTCTCATCTCTTCTTTCTCTCGTTTTGGAGCCTGGTTCTTGGTGGAAGGGCTAGCCTAGCTCTTGAGGTTTCAGGGTTTGAGAAAGCGTCTCCGTTGAGCCACGACGAGTTTGGTTATTCGCTGCCCCTTTGTTGCGAGGCGCCTGGTGTGGACTATCATTGGAGGACGTGCGTGTGTGTGCCTTGATACGGGAATAGGAGTACCCTATCCAACTGCGGATAAGGAATACCTTCCCCCTTCTACACGTAGATTGAATTTCTTAATTGTTGCTAAAGTAGATAGTTATTTTGGGATATTTTGAATTTTTTAAATCGTTATTTTCATTGGGTTTCTTATTCCCATCCCAACACCGCACCCCTCTGTTCCCCCCTCTCCACCGCCTTGCCCTCCGGATCCCCCTAATCGATCTCGCTGGTCTTCCCTTTCCCCAAGAGCGGCTTCTCTGTCGGTGGCGTCCTTCCCTTCAAAAACCAGCTTCGTGGGCTCAAATCATTCGTAATGGAAACCCTAATTCCAAAATTAGGGTTTTCATCGCCGATCCTTTCCAACATTTAATCGACGACCTTCGACAAGGTTTTCTTCGCCACTGAACAAGCTGAGTCGTGGAGACAACCATGTGATAAAAGCTTGATTGGTATGTTTTTAGGGAAACCCCCTCCCCTTGTTTTTGTGAAATGTTGGGCTTCAAGGCTTTGGTCTTCGTCTAGTTTACTCTCGGTTCTTTATCTGGAAGAAAATTTCTTCATTTTTCATTTTGTTTCAATGGAATCGACAAATCTTGTCCTCACCGGCAGCCCCTGGACTTTTCGGGGTGACGTGTTTCGATTAATGCCCTGGAAACCCTTGTTCAGGCCGTGGGATGAACTGTTTACTATGACATAGGTTTGGATTTGCTTTCACTATTTGCCTCTCGAATTCTGGAAATTTGATTCTATTTTCTTGATCACTCAAAGCTTTGGTAAAGTTGTTAAGGTTGATGATCGTACTTTTAGATTTGAACATGGCCGCTACATTAGGGCCTGTGTTGAGATTGATCTTGCTTTGCCCATTCGTAAGGGCGTGTGGATTTCCGTTGATGGTTCCGAATTTTTCCAACCTATTATTTATGAAAATCTTCCTATTGTGTGCTTTCAATGTGGTGTCATCGGACACCAAGATTCAAATTGTCCGGTTCTTTTAAATTGTCCTAATTCTAATTCGGAGGTCCTTATTTCCATGGCATGGCCGAGACTGATCAACTTTTTATCTTTCTGAAAGGACTACAACCGTGGGCACAACAGGAACTCTCTAGGAGGAACATTCAGAATTTGTCGGAATCAAAGATCGCAGCAGAATGACTAACCGACTATAGCCCAGAGGAGAATACGGCTAAGGTGGCACCTTACAACCCGAGATTTTGGGGACCCAACAACTCCAATGGCTACAACTCAGAGATGAATACGACTAAAGCGACACCCTTCAAACCGACGTATTGGGGGCCCAACAACTCTCAAGGCAAAGGACTCTTAGTTGATACAAGGTGGAGAAATCATACCCACAGACCATACATCCTGAGAGAACATCCTCAAAGGGGGTCCCCTCCGAGAGGGAACCATTCGACAGTTTCGCCTACTTGTGCATTGTGTAAAGGGCCTCACTTAACCCAAGGATGTCCAGAACGACAAGCCTTGAGTGCCCTGATAGCAAAAACCATGGTGGAGACAATGTCCAACATCTTCGTGAAGAAAGATAAGGGCAAAGGATAAGCAATTGCCTCAGCGAGTCACAGCGGGGGGTCATCGAGTGACCACTCCAGCGAAGACGAGTACAATGGGAGAACAAACATGGGAGCAGTACGATTATTCAATGCTATCAAGACTCAAGTGGGGGAGCAAACACCCATGACAAAGCGTCCAAAAGCGACGAATGAGCTGATATTCATCGACATCAAGATGAATGGTAGAACCCCCCGAGTGATGGTAGACTCGGGAGCAACTCATAATTTTATTTCCAGAGAGGAGGCAAAGTGAATTGGACTCAAACTAGGAAAAAGTCCGAGTCATGTCAAAGTAGTGAATTTCGAAACACTGAAGATCGACGGCATCGCAAGAGACGTTCCATTGAAAGTTGGAGGATGGAAAGGGCAGATCAACTTGATGGCTATGCCCCTCTATGACTATCAAGTCATTCTAGGGATAGAGTTCCTTAAATTGGCAAAGGCGGTACCCATGCCCTTCCTCGACATGATATGCTTGGAGGATAACCCTAGTATCGTTCCAACAGTTCATTGAGCACCAAGAAGCCAGATCAAACTCCTTTCTGCCATACAAGTGAAGGAAGGAGTCCGACAAGTGCGCGCAGAGAAGATGGCTCAAAAGACGCAAGTGTGCACAAGGCAGATGACCCTTAAGTTGCAATGTTCGTACGCATAGAAGATGGCTCATAAAATGCAAGGCTTGTGCGCATGGCAGATGACCTTTAAGTCATAATATTTGTGTGCAGAGTAGATGGCTCGTAAGACACCTGCGCAGGGAAAATGGCTCGTAAGACGTAGTGCGCAGTGCGAACCCACAACATGAACCGTGGAGCAAGCCCCATATCGACCTCCTTACAGAAGGGCCCCACCAAAGTTGGCGAACTTCGTAGTTGGAGGCATCCTCATACAAGAAGGACATTCCAGCACTTACGATCGTCGAAAGCCGAACGACACAGAGCGACGGTACCTAGTCTGCAAGATGAAGAAGTGGAAGATGAAGAGTCAAGGCCTCTCCAACGCCTTTAAGAAACAAGTCGACGAGAGTGTTGACTTCGTAAGTGGGGGAGAATGTTAGGGACCTTCGGGGGTTGTCAAGTCTTGTATGTGTCATGACGATCCCTAATGTGCATTGTAAATATTCTATCATGAGCATCCATGTAAATATGCATTGTAAAACGTGCTCACGCACCGCCCACCGCTCTTGCTCACGCCTAGGCAAACGGCCTCGTTTGCGTAGGCGTGGCATGGACGGCGGGGGTGTGCGAACATAGGAGTTTTGTCATGCTCCTCTTGGTTGTTCATATTGAAAATACTCTTGTATCTGATGTTGCTCATGACTCAATTCCAGTGAAGACTAGTCCTTCTACAACTTCTACAGGTTCTGTTCTTGAGGACCAGCATCTAGGTCCCACTCTTGTTTCGGAGACAATTTCAAAAGACTTAGTACCAAGTCCTTCTACCAATACCCCCCCGTTACAACTGTAGAAGAACCAGTTGAAACTGTTAATCCTGTTCCTGAAGTTGATTCTATTCCTGTCCCTGAGACTGATCTTGGACTTCCTAATCCTTCTGTCACAACTATTGGAGAAGCATTGCAGAAGATTTCTGAGATTGCTGTCGAAATGAAGAAAAAATCAATCACCACCCCTATCAAGAAGAAATCGGCCAAGAGAAAGCAGATCGAAAGTTCCAAGTGGAAGAACCAGTCAACTGTTCATCTTGACAGTGACCCAGATGATGAACCTTTGTTGCAAAGAGTTGCTCCTATGAGAAGAACCAAAAGAAGTTGACCAAATATTGAGAATCTCAAGGAGAAAGAAATATCTACTGTACTAGAGAAGAAAAAGACCTCTACCCCAAAGAAGAAGCCTTCAAAATCTGCTAAGAAGGCTAACAAGAAAACAACCACTAGCAATCTTCATCCTGGTCTGCTTTCATATGATCTCTATCCTTTGTGGAAAGTTTTACAATTGAGAGGTATTATTTCTCAAAGACCTTTCGATATTGCTGACAGTATATGTCTCTAAGGGAATTTTTGTTTAGGCAGTTGAATAGGAAGCTGCAAATTCTATTACAACTGCTACTAGTAACAAAGTAAGAACCAAAACAAAAATCACACACAAACACAAATGGTTTGTTGACGTAGTTCAGTGACAAAACCTATCACCTAATCTGCGGGGTACTTACTGGACAAATGTCCAATCCACTCTCTATAAGTACAATATAAGTTCTTAGAATTTCACACTCGAAATTCGACTACCAGTACTATAGTGAATTAGAATAACAAAAACCTATTTGCTATTACAAGTACATATATACCAACTTGCCTCTGTATGACATCCCAACCACAGAGTTATGTCCTCCACACAGCCTTGTGTTGTAGTGAGTTATCAGCTTGAAACCATCTTCACTTGAAGAAAAGAAAAGTAGATTGTTGTCGCGTTCTGCACTCAGTAGTCTCAACTCCTCTCAATAACTAGCAACGTTGTATTCGCACATGGAGAGGGTTGCAAATAGGATCTTTTTATCAAAATTTATATATGACAACTAAAAGATCTGAATCAATGCTATCATAACTATTTGTTTAATAAAACCATCAGTTTAACAATTAACAATCATCGGTTAAAAAACAAATAGCCAACCCTTAACTCGGATCAAATTAGTAACGCCCGAAAATATTAAAGAGGACCTCAGCTCTAAAAGTTAATCGGGCAATAAAATAATTAACGATGATTAAAAGATCTCAAAGACAACAAAGAGAATCATCATTAATAAAGCAGACCAAGAGTCATCATCTCTATAAGAAAAAAAAAGTCATCTTTTTGCACTGCATCCTTGTCATGAAATCCATAGGTTGCTAGAACAGTTGAAATTGTCTTCACACAGTTGAAATTGTCCTCAATACAAGCAAAGCTCCTCATAGTTAAGACTGAGATCATACTTGAATACTTTTGCCAAATATAGTCAACAAACAAAAGCCAACACTAACAATCTCCCCCTTTGGCTTATTTGGCAAAACCCAACCTGTCATAGTCAATTTCAGAAAGACAGATAACAAGAGAGTAGATTCACAGACAACCAAAATAACTGTCAAAATATAATTAACAGTTCAGAGAAAATATCTAGCCATCACAATGTCACAATCACATCCACCACAGTCACAGACAAAAATTACACCCACCACATCAGACATACAACCATCATCACAGTCAAACATAGTCAAACAAGTTTAAGTATTGCCACCCACCAAAGAAGTCTAGTTGCAACTATCAAATAAACAGAGTTGCAGTTAGGCCTTGTTCTCCCCCTTTTTGGCATAATAAGCCAAAGGAGGTAAAAGTCTATTTCTGTCTATTTCAGTCAAAATTGAAAGAGTCAGAAATGCAACCAGAAGAAAAGGAAGCAGCTCATGCTGAAGCACCCGAGAAGTGATCAAGAATTTTCTTTTCAATGGAAATTAACTGTTGTTGAAGTTGGGCCATGTTCTCTCTTGTAGAAAAGAGCTCATCTAGTATAGATATTTCAAGTGCAGATGAGGCTCCAGAATATCTCTTGAATGAACTAGAACCTGCATGAGCCTGCACTGGAGTCCCTACCCTCTTCAGAATTTTGTGGTGAATTTTTAGAGAAGAACCCACTAGTTCAAGGAAATCCTCAGAAGAACATTTAAAACCTTGCCTTTCTAAAATTCCATAAATCAGATTAGGAAATATCAAAAACATTCTTGACTTAGAGTTCAGTCGAAAGCTCAGTGAAACAATCTGATCAAAGATTAAATTGCCAATGTCAAACGCAATCCCATTTATGATCTTATAGAGTAACAAAACCATTTCTTTGTTTAGAAAAGTGATGTGGGAAGTTGGGATCCAGTAATTTCTTGCAATAAAAAGTTTACAACACCATTATCTGAGTCAGTCTCCAGATTTAGACATTCTCATGAAAGAAGTTTAGATTTTAAAAGCATCTTCCTCTTTGAACTTCTTTTCAAGTCAGATTGAGATGACAACATCTTTTTCTTCTTTGTTGAAGAACCCTTGTTATAACTAGAGGAGGATCCTTTCTTCTGTAAAGCAGCGACTTCGGGAACTACAGGATCAGTTTCATTAACTGGTGTTTGATTAAGGTCCATTGCCTCTGAAACAGGTACTGGTTCAGCTACAGGTGTACGTGGGGTGGTTCCAATAGCAGCAGCATCAATGTCAGTAGTCTTAACTACTTCATTGCTCAGGGTAGAAGCTTCAACATCAAATGATGCAGTACTAGCAATTTCGACTTCCTCTGTTATAGTTTCAACTGGAACTGTAGGAACTTGAGTAGGCTCATTCACAAGTATTTCTTTGGCAATTTCAACTGAGACATCGGCAGTTGAGACTGGAGGAGGATTGTCTGATGTGTTGATAGCACTATCTTGTCCTGGTGCACCCACATTTTCTTGATCATTTAGACCAAAATCTATAGAAATCAATGAAGGGCTAGTCTTGACTGGATTTGGGTGAAAATCTTCATCAGTAACATCGATATTAATATCGAAAACAGGTCCAGTTTTCATTGGAGTTGAAATTGGTAAATTAATATCAAAATCCTTTATTCCAGATGAATCACCATATAAAATAGAGTCAAAAGGTGAAATGACATCATCTTTTAACTCCCCATCAGTCGATACTTTATCCTCCTCAACGACAGAAACCCTAGAAGGAGATTGGGGGGGGGGGGGGGGGGGGGGGGTTCGAAGTCATACCTCTTTCACTTCTTCTTAAAGGTTGATAGGTCGGTCTTCTCCCAAATTTCTTGCTCAATTTATGACCTTGAGTGGGCGGAGGAGAAGACATTTTTTCAGGAGGGGGAGAAGCAACAGGTGGTTCAAACTTCTCGGAAGAGTGTGAAGACTTTATTTTCTTTCCCGTAGAGGCATAGACTTTCCTCACGAACCCCTTCTTCCTTTTCCCACCGGCCATCTTGAAACATGAATTTAAAAGATGAGAGAAGTTGAGGAGTTGAGAGAGTGGAGATTAACTCTTCGCCGGTTACCAGTTGAGAAGAAGAAGAGCAATGTTGCAACGCTGGGATTTTAATTCGGGCGTGAAACCAAAAAATTGGGGCACACGTGCAGGCTTCTTATAAAGGGTGAGCATTAACTCTTCATATCTTCGGCCGAGAATTGAGGGAATCAACATAAATTATAGCCTTCATGAAGTAAGAAGTGGTGAAATTGATAAATAAAAAAACTAAAACCTTTTCATTTCTTTCACCCCAATACTTATTTATTTATTTATTTCTGAAATAAAGTGTGTCATCTGATACATAATCCGAGAGCAGATTTTAACTGCTCAAACCTTTCTCCTTTCAAGGTCTTGGTGAAAATATCTGCAACTTGTCTATTTGTTGAAGTATATTCCAGTTGCATCTCCCTTCTTTCATCTAACTCCTTGGTATTGTCACAATCAAGAATTATTTCTTCTTGTTTGATACCATAATCTAGTAACACATTCCTCATCCAAATCAACTGCGTAGTGAAACTACTGCTGTCAATTGTTCTTCTTTTGTTGAAGAGAAAGATATAGAATTTTGTCATTTAATCAACCAAGCTATCAGGTTTGAATCAACACAACCGCTTGTAGTACTCTTTCTATCATCTAAATTATCAGTCCAATATGTATTGGTATATGCTACTAGACAGGAGTTAGAATCAATATAATTCAAAAGATCAGAATCCAAAGTACCTTTAACATATCTTCGAATCCCCTTTAGCTATCTTATGATGAGACTTCTTTGAGTTAGCTTGATATCTTCCACACAACCTATTACTGGAACTAAAATTAGTTTTGTTAACAGTGAAGTTCTGAAAGCAGTTGTTCATACCTCTGTATAAATTGATATCAATATTCTTGTCATCATCATCCTTGTTCAATCTCTGATCATGATCAGGATGATCAGGATCTTCAAAGCCTTTGGGTTGTTCAAAATATATTTCTTCATTCAGAAAACCATTTATGAGAACAATCTTGACAACCATCTATTCCAGATGAAAAGACTGATAAGACTGCCCTAGTTGTTTTCTTTCTTGCTAAGTTTTACATACAGCTTCTAGATTTTCAAAAAATTTAGAAATTCCTTCGACACTTTCAATATTTATAGGTTTCTTTCGACCACTGTAATTTTCATGACCTAATCGTCGATGCCATAGATTTATGTCAAAAGAAATAACTGAAGGATAAATAGAAGAGTAGGCAATTTTATAACAGTTGTCTCTAGGTTTATTCACTTCAAGAATACAGTTCTCAACTTTATCAAAAGCTTTGCAACTGTTCTTACTAAAATGAACATTTAAATTTTGATCACACAATTGGCTTATACTCACAAGATTATCCTTGAGACCTTCTACAAGTAGGATATTTTATAGATTAGAAATTCCTAGAACATTTAGAGTTGCAACTCCTGTGATATTTCCATGTCCTCCATCTCCAAAAATGACAGTTGCACCTTCATGTTCCTTAATATCTTTCAGATTTTCTGGATTCCCTGTCATATGTTGTGAACACCCACTGTCGAAATACCAAGACCCAAAAGAAGAAATAGTCTTTGATATAAAAGCAACATAGCAGTTAAGATTAGTCCTCCTTACCCAAATTTGCTAAACCTTTTGTCTTAGGCAATTTTTATGATTCTTTCTTCTCAGTTTGTTGGAAGGTTTGAAGCAATTTGCTATAATGTGTCCTCTGTACCTGTAATAGTAGCATATAGGCACCCTATTTCGCTTTCTTGTAGTAGGCTTTTGATGACTTGAAGAGCCTCTATGAAAGTTCCTCGGTTAAGTAGGCCGTTGAGACCGAGGTTTCAACTGGCATGAACTAGTGTATCCTAGTCCCTTATGATTAGAAAGATTTTTTCCTACACTCAAAATTTTGTTAAGAGTCCCTGTAGAATTCATCATTCTAACTTTCTTCTTTACCTTTCAAAGTTCGAAAATCAACTTAGACTCTTTGTCTTCTTTTTGAACAATTTGTCTTTGAAGGGTTTAAACTTTCTCCTTAAGGGTCTTCTTTTCTTCAACCAAAAGCTTGTTTTGATCACTGAGAGACTTGTTAAGTTTCGCCACTTCAACCCATTTGTCAAACATCTCCTGATAGGCTTCCTCAAGATTATCTGCACATTGAACTTTGCAATGATCATTATCTGCATCAGAGATGTTTGTAGTCTTGACAGTGTCATCTATGCAGGTTATGAAAGTACTTAAGTTGCCTCGTTCATGCTCTTTTGAGTCAGTTTCTTCATTGTCATCACTACAAGTAGCAGTGAAAGACTTCATGATCTTCTTTTGAAGATTTGGGCATTCTGATATCATATGTCCAAATCCTTCACATTCAAAGCATTGGAAGCTTTTGAACTTCTGTTTGAGATCATCCTTTTGTCCAGACAATTGACTTCTTCTATTTTCTCCAGCAGAGGAGTTTGATCTTGAACTGGCAGACTCATGCAGTTGAAATTGCTATTTGGACTGCAAACTGGACTGAGAGTTCCGGTTTACCCTATTCGTAGCTCTCAGAAATCTCTTGAAATTTTTTGTCATAAGAGCCAATACAGCATCCATCTCCTCTTCAAAACAATCGATCTTCTAAGTTGATCTCATCGTCAGTAGCTCTGAAGGCAAGACTTTTCTTCTTTTCTTTGGACCATTCCAACTCATAAGTTTCAAGTTTGCCCATCAGAGTGTCAAGAGTAATGGTAGATGGGTCATGAACTTCACTTATGGTAGCAACTTTCATATCGAACTTGGTAGGCATGGATCTCAGAACTTTCCTTACTATATTTTCTTCAGAGAATGACTCTTCAAGGTTGGTAGCATTGCTCATGAGGTCATTGATATGCCCATGAAAGTCTTGTATACTTACATCTTCTCCTATCTTTAGATTCTCAAATATGGTGTTGAGGATTTCAACTTTTGACTTCCGAAGTGTCAAGGATCCTTTATGATTTATTTCTAAAATTTCCCATGCCTGCTTGGCCAAGGTACAAGCCGAGATTAGTTTAAATTGAGAAGGATCAACTGCACTGAAGATAATATTAAGGTCTTTATTATCATAGTTTGCTGCAATTATTTCTGCTTCTGTATATTGGTTCTTTGGCTTGCGCTCAGTCTTATCAATTGATGGAGGAGTATAGACGACTTCTATAGAGACCCATCAACAGTCATCCAACGATTTGATGAAAGCCCTCGTTCTAGCCTTCCAATATGCATAGTTTATTCCGTTAAGTAAGGGAGGAACATTGACAGAATTTCCTATAGGCATTCCTTCCATCTTGAGCCTGAAAAAGAAGAGACACACCAAGGATCTTGTGCAGGTAAAGGTTAGCACAATCGCCTGATACAAATTGACAGTATATGTCTCAACGAGAAATTTTGTCAAGAGCAGTTGAATAGGAAGTTGGAATTGCTAGTAGTAGCAAAGTAAGAACCAAAAGAAAAATCACACGCAAACACAAAAGGTTTATTTACGCAGTTCAATGACAAAACCTGTCACCTAATCTGCGGGGCACTCATCGGACAGATGCCCAATCCACTCTCTGTAAGTACAATATAAGTCATCAGGTTTTCACACCCGAAATCTGACTACCAATACTATAGTGAATTAGAAATAACAAGAACCTATTTGCTATTACAAGTACATACCAACTTTCCTCTCTTTGACATCCCAGCCATAAAGTTTCATCCTCCAAACAGTCCTTGTGTTGTAGCGAGTTATCAACCTGAAATAATCTTCACTTGAAGATAAGAAAAGTAGATTGTTGTCGTTCTGTACTCAGCAGTCTCAACTCCTCTCAATAACTAGCAACAAAGTGTTCGCACATGGAGAGGGTTTGCATATCAGATCTTTTCATCAGAATTTATATATGACAACTGAAAGATCTGAATCAATGCTATCATAACTATTTGTTTAATAAAACTGTTAGTTTAACAACCAACAGTCATCGATTCAAAAATAAATTGTCAGCGCTTAACTCATAGAGACCATAAAGATCAAATGAGTAACACCCGAAAATATTAAAGAGGACCTCACATCAAAAAGTTAATCGGGCAATAAAATAATTGACGATGATTGAAAGATCTTAGAGACAACAAAGAGAATCGTCATTAATAAAGCATACCAAGAGTCATCATCTCTGTAGAAAAAAAAAGTCCTCTTTTTGCGCTACATCCTTGTCATGAAATCCATAGGTTGTTGGAGCAGTTGAAACTGTTTGAAAATAGTTGAATATGTCCTTAATACAAGTAGTGCTCCTCATTGTTAAGACTGAGATCATACTGGAATACTTTTGCCAAATATAGCCAACAAACAAAAGCCAACACTAACAATTGCTAACTTTAAATTGAGATGCAGACCTGTGTTGGATACTATTGAGAAAAGAAATTTGTCATACTCTTTTATGAATGTCTCTCCTTTCTGTATGCTACCCGTTCTTGAGTTTTATTGCAATCTATCTAAAACCATTTCTGATCCCGAAAGTGATAATTTTCAACAAGTATTTGTTAGAGGAAAGTGGTTCAAATTCAGTCATGATATTATCAATGATTATTTTGGTCTTACCCCTTCCTCTTCTTCTATTGAACAAACTGATGAGTCAAGTGCTAATTTTCTAAGAACAGTTGGAATTGAGGTTTGAAATAGAGATATTACTGACTGGGCAGGAGAACACAATATCAAGTCTTCTTCATTGAATACCTTCTATGCTGTGCTTTATTTAATTGCAAGGCATCACTGGATTCCTACCCCCCCCCCCCCACATATTATAGTTCCGAGCAAGGAAATGGTGATTTTGCTCTTCAAGATCACTAATGGAATTCAATTCAATCTGGGAAGTTTGATATTTTATCAGATTGTTGCACTTTGATCTCGGTTGACCTCAAAATCCAGGTTGTTTCTTATTTTTCCCAACTTATTTAAAAGCAAGGTTTTCAATGTTCTGCTGAGGATGTTCTAGAGCCTATTGGATCATATCTTAAAATTCATCAAAAGCTTTTGAAGACGGTAGACACTCCTTCCAAGTCTACTCCTACCAAGTCCAATCCTGGTTCCATCTCTACCAAGAAACCTTATGCAGTTCCAACCAGTGAATAGGGTATTCTTGAGGAGATTTTCAATGCCAAGGAAACTATGTCTAAGTTACAACTACAACTTGTTTCTTTGGAGAAGAAAGTTCTTGAACATTTTTCTTCCTCGTCCGCTCCTACAGGACCTATTTCTACTTCCTCTGATAGTCCTACCAGTTCCTCAAGTTCAAATTAAGACAGTTATTTTCTCCTTTGGCTTCATTTGCCAAAAATGGGGAGAAACTAGTATAACTCTTGTGTGATGGAGAAACTAGTATACGTTTATCTTCTCTTTTTTGTTTGACTAATGGATGGTGATACTTTGATATTTTGTTTGTGATGTGATGGGTATGACACTTTGCTTGTGATGGCTGTAGTACTTATGATGACTGTGATGACTATGTTGTTATGGGATTTTATTTGGGTTTGAATATTATCCTTTGATCTTTGACAGTTAAAGTGCTTTTTTCTTTTTAACTGGTTTGTGATGATAGATTGTGTTTTGTCAAATAAGCCAAAGGGAGAGATTATTGGTGTTTGGCTTATGCTGTGATGGCTATATTTGACAAAAGGAATAGTAGTTAAGTTCTAAGTTGTATGTCAGTTATAACGGCTCTGAATAGTATGTAGCCTAAATATGCTAAGTTCAATTCCAATTTTTTTCTCAAGTTGGCCTAAGTATGGTTTTTTGCTATTTTGTGTTATATGCTTTCAAGATGCAAATATAAATGAGAAATGATTAATACCAAACAAGATTAAATAGATAAGCAATGCTAATATATGAAATTTAGAGTGGTTCGGCCACACCGCCTACTCCACTACCTTGGCTCATCACGAAGGATTTCTAACCTTAAATCTTTATAACTTGAATGTTTCTTAAAGAATACAAAGAAGATTTATCCCTCAACCTTAGAGGATGTCTCAACTACTATTCCAAAGCAAAACACTCATAAATAAAGAAACCTAGGTGTAACACTACACCACACTTAACAACTTAAAATGAGAATCAAATAAGAAAGAAAATACAAGTAAATGGGCTATAAATTAAAACAAACTCAAATGAGCTCTTCCAAGTTGCCTCCTAATACTCCAAGGCCTCAAGATGATGTAGAAATTCGGATTGAAGACTTGGAATGGAGTTTTGAAGACTTTGAGAATGAGAAGTTGAGGTTTGCACTTTGAATCACTCTTTAAGGCTCAAGAAATATTTTGGTAGCTCAATAGAATAGTTGGGAGCCATAGGAAGGGAGTTTTGGGTGCATTTATAGATATGGTATCGGAGTATGGAAGCAAAGAGCCGTTCAAACCTTATCTAATTTGAAATAGAACCGTTTGGGGGCATTATGGGATTCTGGATAGTTTTTTAAAAAACTAGCTAGGAGCATTCTGGGAATTCTGGATAGTTTGGAGGTTTTTATCATTTCAAGCATTATTTTTTTAGGTTAACGATTTCCAAAAATTCCTTAAAAATATGCCTTTAATTTGTTTTTATCTAAGGAATAATTATTGGGACTTTTGATGGCAAGAAAATATCTAAATTTTGTAGCCCTCTAAGGAACCCCCTATACTTAGAAATTTTCAAGAACATTTTCTGATATTTCTAGTTTTTAAGTTTTTGGGGTTCGGATTTTTGGTTATGAACTCAATGAGGACATCAAACTAAGGCTTAGGAGCATTTACATTAAAAGAAACTAAGTCCTAAACTATTTTTGACATGCTCGACTCCAAAGCCTCCGATTCTTGATTTTTCATGATTTTTCCAACGAGCTTCGGATGTGTATCATATGTCTAACCTGAGACCAAACCTTGATGAAACTATTAGAACCTTGTTTGTTATCATCAAAACTAAGAGTGTTGCCAAGGTTGAACCCTTGGGCCAACATTCTCCCCCTTTTTGATCATGACAAACATTTCAGTAAAAGCACTATACCAAAGGTTCATTTTAAGCATCCAATTTTTGATTTTAGTGAACTTGGTATTGAAAGCTACCTTAAGCTCTCCCTATCTATATGCATTGTTAAAACCAAGTGTAACCAAGTCTTCTCTCGCCCTTTTAACATCAATCAAAAAGGCAAGAATGCAAGGTTCTATTAATGATATGATCATGAAAACCAAAATCTCACTAAAACCAAGTTATATCATCAAACACTATAGTCCTTCCTAACGATGGATGCCTATAGTAGGCAAACACCAATAAGTTGCAAAGACCCATTACAAGGCATATACACAAGTGTGAGGATACCATGAAAACCATATTTCAAGAAAGCTCAATATTACATGCAATTTTCCAAAATTCGAATATCCGGAAGAGTATAAATTTCTAATTGCATTCTTAAGTTTATAAAGCTTTCTTCATTTAAAGGTTTAGTAAATATATCAATATCAACAAGTTGCTTATCGGTAGGCACAAAATTAACAAAGATATTTTTCTTAGCTACATTATCTCTAAGAAAATGGTGCATTAAGTCTTATAGGTTTTGTCCTAGAATTCAAGATGGGATTTTTTTGTCAAATTTATGGCATTAGTGTTATCACAATAAATAGGTATACATTAATAGTTTAATCCAAAATCAAGTAGGGTTTGTTTCATCCAAAGGACTTGTGCACAACAACTAGCCGCCGCGATATACTCCGCTTCGGTAGTTGAAAGTGCAACCGAGTTTTGCTTCTTGAAAAACCAAGAAACCAAACTCATCCCTAGGAATTGACAACACCCATTAGTGCTTTTTCTATCAATCTTACAACCAGCAAAATCCGCATCGGAAAAACACCTTCTACATCAAGGTAACCACTTACACACAAGACCTAACACTAGGTCTTCTTATACGCTCAAATACAATTAAATAAATTACAAAAATACACAAGTAATGGAGCAAATAAATAATACGACAAATACTTAGCTCCAAACACGAGTCCTAGTTCCTCTTGATGCCTCAATGATGAATTATTCAAAGGTTGAAGGCAAGATCAAGGATGTATCATAAAAACTAGGGTTGTTAAGAAGATGGCTCAAGAAAAGCTTTAGAATGATCAAGAATTGGCTCAATGGAAACTTGGATCAATTGTTAAGTTCGATTAATGAAGGATACAGAGGAGTATTTATAACCCCTTAATAGATCGGCTGCTCAACGAGCGGAAAACTAGTCGTTTTCGTCGTTCGGTCGCTTGTTGGTCGATCGTCGGTCGACCGACCGATCGATCGCCCAGTGATCGTTGGCTCTCTGTGAGTTAATCACACTATTCGGTCGACCGACGGGTCAACCGAATGAATAGCGACTTCAGTGATCCGCAATCCGGTCGACCAACGAAGCTACTGCCAGATTTTGGCCTCGGTCGGTCAAACGAAGTAGCCTTCTGCCATTTTTTAATACCATTCGGTCGACCGACCGGTCGATCGACCGATCGACCAAACCTGGGCAGAGCAGTTTTCTTTGCTTTGTTTGTCTGCTCGTTTGGGTTCCGCTTTCGCTAAGCCTACTTATATAACATTTATTAACTTTAAGTAAAGAGCTTTAAACCATAAATATTATATATGGATTACACCCCATTTGGATTCAATAAAAATATCTAAAAAATCAAAATCCTTAAGAATCAAAATCTAGTTTTTGGGGTCTAGTACAAAATTTCAGAAAACAGAAATTTTCTAATCTTTCAGGTCATGAATGGGTAGGCTAAAGGCTTCCAAATTTTTTTTTAAAATACCTCATTATCTAATTTTTAACCCAAGGAACAATTACCGCCATTTTTTATATCAAGAAACTATCTAGGTCATATAGCCCTCCAAGGAGCTCCCTAGGGTATTTTAGGACAGTTTCCGAGTTTTCATGTTTTGTGATTCGGCGATGGTTTTTGGGTTCTTATGCATCATCATGAGGATATTACAATATAAACTAGACACCCTAAACCTATACTCTATCTTCCCGATGAATCCGAGCGCGTCGACCAACGTCCTTCCGATTTCTCGATTTCTTCGATATTTTCGATCGAGGACATCGTGCGCTAACCGATATGGAACCTGAAAATATTTCTCAATTAAATCAATAATTCCATGTTTGTTATCATCAAAATCGAGATTAAGACCAAGGTTGAAAACCTTAAGCCAACAATCTCCCCATTTTTGATGATGACAAATATCCTTAAGAAAATATATATATTAAAGCACAAAGGATATCAAACATGGGATTTCTCCCCCTACCAACATGCATATCTATGAAAATAAACTCTCTCTATCTATATGCATGGTTTTCCTATATTTTCTTCCCTTTTTTTATATTTTTCTCCCCCTTTAGACATCAAACAAAAGGGCAAGAAAAGTCAACCTATAGTCAAAGTTGAGACTCTAAAACTATTTTCCATGAAACATGAAAATCTCAACTAATGGGATGAAAAATCAAATATCTAATATGAGACTAACTCATACATGATAGCATTAGATGATAAATACATTCCAAGCCTAGAAATCATGTATAGGCTTAAGTATTGATATTTTTGTGTATCGATCAAGGAGTTAAAAAATTATTTTAGAAATATTTTTTCTCATCACATGAGTGGAAAGATAGAAAATGTGAATTTAAAATATCATACTTGAAGTCTCATTCGAAGATTGGATCAAAAATGAAAGTATCGAAAAAAAAGAATATTTGGAAAGAATGATACTTTAAAGTTTTGAAATCCAATTTCAAACATCCAAATCAAATCACATTCATACTCAAGATTTTTGAAATTTTTATGCCATAAACTAGATTTTTCAAGGAATATGCAGATTCAAGAATCAACAAAAAATCATTTTTCTGCATTTTTCTAAAATTTAATGAGTTCTAGTGGCATTTTCGTAAATAATTAAAAAATTTCAAAAGTTTTCAGTTTTCATTCAAACTTTCTAGATATTAAGATATCATCATTTAAAGAATGCTTATCAAGTTTGAAATAAAAATAATATTATTTGGTCAAAATTTTACCTTAGCATGATTTCATTAAAATAATAAGCATGGTATCATGAGCTTTCTAAGAATCAAATTTTAACATTTACTCATAGTTTTTCAAATTTAAACATATAGACACCTAACATGAGTAAATCTAAACATATTTATGATGTTTGGAACTAAAATGAAGTTTCTAAGTTAATTTGTTGACTTAGGTCAACTCTACTCAACTTTAGGTCTCCTAAAGTGAATTTGTTATCAATTTAATCATTTACATATGTTTTTTTAATTTTAACCGCATGGATGTAAATCAAGAGTAAGCTCAAACATGTTTATCAAGTTTTAACTTAAAATGAAGTCTCTACCTATGACACATTTCATTCAAATAAGGTTTCATGAAATTGCCTAAGTATCAAAATTTTATCTACTCGTGAGATTTCAATCAATTATTAGGCAAAAACATTCATGAGCATGGAGAAATCATTTTATCAAGAAAATAGATGTGTTATGCAAGAATTTTACCAAAATGAAACTCATACCTCATTTCTTGAGAAATTCCAAAATTTCCACTTTCTTTTCATTTTCCTTTAGCTTACCAAGTTTTACCACTTTCTTAACTTGCAAGTAGGTTTCATTAGTATCATAATGAAATCATATACCAACTAGCAAGCTAACATACTAAATAGCAAACGTTTAATGCAAAGTTTCATTTAAAAAATCTAATCCTATGCTAGATAGTAGAGATTCATTTTAAGGAGTTATCATGATATCAAAATGAATCAAAGAGATCTTAATATATGAAATATTTGAAGAATAAGATCTCTAAACATGTTTAACTAGTTTGGACTTAAAGATAAGATCTCTAATAATGAATATCAACCTAGAGCAAGTTTCATTCAATGAAATTTGCAGTACTAAATTTCTACCTACTCATGAGAATTCAAGGGTTTAACATGCAATTCTAATCATAAGTATAGAGATATAATTTAAGCTTAAACATTGAGGTATAACATGAAAATTCTATGATTTTGAATTTATCGAAGTTATACATTATACTTGAAAATTTAGTCAAACTAATCTTTTTCATTCTAGTTAGCCTTCCATTTAACCTTAGATTTAACTTGCATGAGGAAATCATTGGTAACATAATGACATAATTATTTCAAGCAAGTTAATTATTCTAGATAGCAGAGTAAGCATCAAAGATTTCATTCAAAATCCAACTTTGCTAAATAGGTTCGAAATTCGTTTTAAATAAAATCAAATCATACCAAAACGAATTTTAAGAGATCATAAAAATAATAAATATGCAAACATGATCTCCAGTCGTTCCTATTGGTAGAAAACCGAAAGGCCACAATGAGCCTACGATTTAAAACAGCAAGGTCGCATGAGCCCATTACAGGCTACATAGGTCTCCGAAGAGACCGAGAAATCAAAATCAAAATCAAAAACATTTTTGAAATTCATATCAAGAGTGAAAAATCTACTAATGTATCAAAACTCCAACTCTAATTTAAGCAAGTGAGTATAGGAGATGATACCAAAGTGTTTGATGCCAACAATTTCATTACCCAAGGCATCATGGTGACTTGAAATTGCAACTTTGAAATGGTGCAATCTTTGAATCCCCAAGCAACTTCAATCAACCAACTTCATCTCACCCTTGTGTGGTAGCTCCCCTACAATAGAGCAAGAAACCTTTGGTACCCAAATAGCTTTGGGTCCTTGGGGGTTAGTTGGCCTAGGTATTCAAAGTGTCTTAGCAACACTTGGATTCTTTTTAAATGCACAATCATAAATTGCATGGCCATATGTACCACAACAAAAGTAATGTCCATGAAACTTTTTCTTTTCATTTTTAACATGGACATGAGATTTAATGTTAGAATGCTTGATATAAGAAGGATGATGGTCATGAGCATTCTTAAGTGAAACATTTTTCTTTTGAACTTGAGGTTTAAATGTGGAATGTCTAACATGAGAATGATGACAAACATTGGCATTCTTTACATAAGCACTTTTTATTCTAGTGTTCTTAGGAGATGAAGCATTTTTGAATTCACTTACTTTCTTATTCAAGAAAATAACCTCACTTTTCAAATTATTCATAGATTTTTGAATAGCATGCAATTGAGTTTTTGACATGCTATTTTTATTTTTTAAATTATCATTTTTATGTTTCAAAGCTTTAAGCTCAAGTTCTAAGTTATCATGGCTTGGATCAAAAGGCCTAGTCTTTAATTTTTCATTTTCTACTTCTAAGGCATGCACATGTGAACTAAGCTTAGAGTTTTCCTTCTTTAAATTTTTATTTTCCTTGTTCTTTTTCATAAGCAAGACATGCATTTTTTGACATTCCTCAACTAGAAGAGCTAGTACTATCATTATCATTATTATGACTAGAAGGGAAAGAGTGTACCTCATCATTGGTACTCATGAGGCAAACTTTTGAAGTAGCTTTGCATAGTCATTGCAAGAGGATGCTTCATTTGAATGGGATGATGATGTAGAAGCTTTTGTCTTCTTCTTTGCCTTGTTCTTCATGGAAGGACAATTTTTCTTCACATGCCCTTTTTCTTTGCACACATGGCAAATCACCTTCCTTTTCCGACTTTTAGTGCTCCTATGACTAGAGGCACTATGGGCTTCAAAAACCATATTAGTATTGGGTGGATGACAATTGTCATCACTCCCCTCATCAACCATTTTGAGTTCTTCGGTTTTTGCATAATTATAAAGCATATTTAAGGTAGCCCAAATTTTGAATGCGGAAGTACAATGCATAATCTTTTTAAAGATATTATCTTCCAAAGAACAAAATATATAATTTGTAGCTTTAGCATTTAATTCAAATATATCAATTTGTTCTTGGGTCCATGAATTCATATTTTTCTTAGGTTCAATATATTAGATTTTTACCATGTTAAAAATGCCTAAACCTTAAGTCTTTAGAAAGGTGTACATCCTATACTTCCAAAGACCAAAGTTCGAGGCATCGAACCTAGGAGGTGAAGACACTAAACTCTATAGTGTCATTTTTTGGATCGAGAGACGATGTAGAGGAGATGGTGAAATCTTAATCTACGACCTGCTCTGATACCAATTGTTGGACGAAATGGCTACACTAGAGGGGGGGTGAATAGTGTGTTTACTAATATTTTTTCCTAAATCCGATTTTAATCATTTTCTTAAGCTACTTAGGCAATTTACGATTGAATGATTAAATGCGGAAGCGAAAAATAATAAAGAAATTAATACAACCAATAAATCAAAACAAATATAATAATTTATAGTGGTTCGCCCCCAGTGCCTACTCCACTACCTAAGCACTCTGCCTAGGTTTTCCAAACTAGCTTTACTAGATTATCTTATTTCCTTTACAACGATGACGTTTTCACCGGAGAGTCTCCGCTCTCACACCGAAGGCACTTCCACACCCGGAAGTCTCCACCTTCCTACCGAGAGCACTCTCCCACCTCAATCCTAAGGACAACTAGAACTAATCCTAGTAAACTAAGTTTACACAAGTGGCTTTACACCTTGTACACTAAGGTAACTACTTACACACAAGACCTAACACTAGGTCTTCTTATACGCTCAAATACAATGAAATAAATTATAAAAATACACAAGTAATGGAGCAAATAAATAATACGATAAATACTTAGCTCCAAACACGAGTCCTAGTTTCTCATGATGCCTCAATGATGAATCATTCAAAGGTTGAAGGCAAGATCAAGGATGTGTCATGAAAACTAGGATTGTCAAGAAGATGGCTCAAGAAAAGCTTCAGAATGATCAAGAATTGGCTCAATGGAACTTGGATCAATTGTTAAGTTCGGTTAATGAAGGATGGAGAGGAGTATTTATAACCCCTTAACAGAACGACTGCTCAACGGGCGAAAAACTAGTCGTTTCCATCGTTCGGTCGCTTGTTGGTCGATCGTCGGTCGACCGACCGATCGATCGCCCAGCGACCACTAGCTCTCAATGAGTTAATCACATTGTTCGGTCGACCGACGGGTCGACCGAATGAATCACGACTTCAGCGATCCGCAATCCGATCAGTCGATCGGTCCACCGACGAAGCTACTGCCAGTTTTTGGCCTCAGTCGCACGATCGATCGATCGATCGAAGTAGCCTTCTGCCATTTTTTAACATCATTCGGTCCATCGAACCTGGGCAGAGCAATTTTCTTTGCTTTATTTTTCTGCTCGTTTGGGTTTCGCCTTCGCTAAGCCTACTTATATAACATTTATTAACTTTAAGTAAATAACTTTAAAATATAAATGTTATATAAGGATTACCCCCATTTGGATTCAATAAAAATATCTACAAAATCAAAATCCTTAAGAATCAAAATCTAGATTTTGGGGTCTAGTACAAAATTTAAAAAAACAGAAATTTTTTAATCTTTCGGGTCAAGAATGGGTAGGCTAAAGGCTTCCAAAAAATTCTTAAAAATACCTCGTTATCTAATTTTAACCCAATGAACAATTACCGCCATTTTTTATGTCAAGAAACTATCTAGGTCATATAGCCCTCTAAGGGGCTCCCTAGGGTATTTCAGGACGGTTTTTGGGTTTTTATATTTTGCGATTCGGGGATGGTTTTTGGGTTCTTATGCATCATCATTAGGATATTACAATATAAACTAGACACCCTAAACCTATACTCTATCTTTCCAATGAATCCAAGCGTGTCGACCAACGTCCTTTCAATTTCTTGATTTCTTCGATATTTTTGATCAAGGACATCGTGCACTAACCGATATGGAACCTGAAAGTATTTCTCAATTAAATTATTAGTTTCATGTTTGTTATCATCAAAACCGAGATTAAGACCAAGGTTGAAAACTTTAAACCAACAAGATCGAGATCAGATTTAAATTACGCAGCCCTTATATATTCTTGTCAACGTAGCAGATAGTGGGATCAGATTTAATATCGATCTTCTCGTACCATTTCTCTGTTCCATTTTACTTTGATCTCTCACAGTCGTTTACAGCCCTCTAGGCCTCATCTTCGACCTTCTTAGCTCCATATTCAGCAACATGCACTTCATCTCGTTGGGATTTCCATTAGCTTCTTCTTGGTGGACCAAGACCATATCTTCACGGTTGATTTCTTGAAGCCCATCTCTAATCAAACTAGTGAATTGGCCCCCTAATATCTTGATAACTCTCGATCAGAAGCTCATAATATCTGACTTTTATGACAACTTTGTGGAGTCAATGGACACACCAGAGAGGGATGAATAATGTGTTACCATATTAGATCTCTGATTTCTATATGATAATTTGAGATTCGTTAGTTGATTTCTTGTTTTATTTTTGCTATTCGGTTTTTGAATCCTTATAGGGAAATTATTTTCCCTACCAATAATTTTAGATAGGTGGATAGATTTCATATTTTGAAATATATATTTGTCACTTCAAAGATCATGTCAACAATATTTATCTTCATTACCAAAAATTTCTCTTGAATATTAACCATTTGCCAAGGAAAATAAGGAATCTGGATTTTGATGCTAATAATAGTGTATGAGAAATAATCAACTTGAGTTTTTCTAAAAATTGAAAATTAATTTGATTGGTGTATGATCTAATACCTTGCATGATATCGAGATGGAGCCGGGAATCCTACTTCAATACTTTCATAAACAATTTTGTACTCAGTTTAGGAAGTAACTTGATAGCCAATATGATTAGTATCACTTTGAGATGTTCTTTGGTATTTAAAGAAAAAACTAAATTAGGTAACATCGATATTTTCACCTGAAATCAGCTTGCGCGAGAACATTTTGGCTACGTGATCACGTCACTTTTTGCAACGGTCAAAAAGTATTCTTATATATTACATACAGAAACGGTTTAACATTCAAATCTAATGAAAATTAATTAAACCCGCTTTTTAAAAAAATCCTATTTTAGTTTTAAAAGACTAATATTGGATATCCTTTCTAATAAGGTCAAATTAGTGTATAAGTACAAGCAGCGCCTCACTTTAGTGGTTGCAAATTTTATGTGTTGTATGACTGAATTATGCAAGTCCCAGTTCCAACTGCCACCTGTCTTCTCTCCTTCCGCGAAATCTAAACGGATCAGAGGCCCCAATTCGACCTCGTCTACCACGTCATCACAATCAAGACCAACGAAATCTTAGCATCACTCACAATCGCATCCCTCACCACATCAACCATTCCGACATTTATCACCGAGGAGCTCTCTTCTTTCCGACGACCACCACACTGCCTTCTCCGGAGACCATGGCCTCTATCACGGCAGTGGCAGCGGCTGCCACTGCTCCGGCGGCCCTCGGTGTGTCAGAGATCCTCGGAACAAGACTCGGTGGCAGCGTCGTGATCCGCTCAGCCCCTGCAGCCTCTGCGGGGTCCTCCAGGATCATCGCATTGTTCTCCAAGAAAGCTCCTCCCCCTCCGCCCAAGTCTAAGCGGATCGCCATTTCCACCGCGAACGAGGAGCTCGCCCAAGTCCAATCCCATTTCCTCCTCCCCAGGCTGCAGCTTTTGCCATTTCTCCACCTAATCTCCAAATGGAAGCACTCCTCTCCTCGCAAAGATAAGGCATCATCTTTTTCCCTTCCTCCCATTTCAATTCCAAATATCTCAGCTGCAGTCATTCATCAATTTATGTGTTTCTCCTGCTACGTACAGGCTCCTGGTTGTCTCTTTTCTAAACCTGAGAGCTCACATCTTGAGAAGCTCACTTCAATGCTCCAATTCGCGACGATCTTGGCAGCCGTATGCTCGTCCGCTTCCCCTCTTTTCACCTTGCATTACCACTCTCATCCGACCAAGTTTGAGGATTCATGTTGTTAATTTGGTTCAGGTTGACGCGCCATCGGCGATGGCGGTAACGGGAGAAAACATGGGCGATGACTTGGTGACGACATTGCTCGCCGGAGGATTTATGGCCGTCCTTTATCTCTTTGTGTTTCCTGTGAGTGGAGAAAAAGTTGCCCTTTTTGATTCGTAGCAGAGTCATTTCTTTTTGTGATGATGATGTGTTTTGCTTTGAGTTTCAGCCTATCATCATGAACTGGCTGAGACTGAGATGGTACAAGCGCAAGTTCTTTGAGACTTATCTGCAGTTCATGTGCGTGTTCATCTTCTTTCCCGGGTGAGTATATTGCTCAGCAGCAAGCATTTGATCATCATGAATATTATGCAGTGATCAATTAAGTAATTAATGACACAATAATTGTTTTCTTGAATGTGAAGATTGATGCTATGGGCACCATTCCTCAACTTCAGGAAGTTCCCCAGGGATCCGACAATGGAGAATCCTTGGTCTACTCCCAAAGATGACGTCCCTTTATACAAATCGAGATAATGTTCACTTAGATATGCATATATGTGGCTGCTGATATATATCATATATACTCTCTTCTATACAGTCTTGTCTTAATATATGCTCCAATTCGGCATGTAATTTTCAATTTTCGTTAATTATATGTTGTGTATATCTTTTGAATAACTAACAATTTTGTGGTACAACCTCAAAACTAAGCATGTGATAAATAAGCACTACTAGAAATTTTGTGATTTGCAACCGCCATTTTGTGATGGCAAAATAGCTAACGTAGACGTGATGGCACTACGACAACAACGAAAAGTCATCATAAAGCAATTACGATAGTCGCCATTGCAATGCCATCAGAAAACTCCTATTTTATTCTCGCCCTGAGCCATTTTCCTCTCTTGCTCTCGCGCTCGCTACACCCCCCACTTTCTCTTGCCCCTCTCCGTGAAAGAACCCATCTCTGATGATCCTTCCTCTCCGACGGACCTCGTCTTCCTCTCCCTTTCCCCGATAAGCACCCGACCTCCTACTCCCTCTCTCTCTCTCTGTCTCCTTCTGCCCCTCTCCCCCTCTTCGTTTCGTGTCGCGATCCAAAAGGGCAAATCCTTCTAATGATGACTATGACACTCAATCACGAAGTTAATATCAAGTTGCAGCAATAACTCCATTAAAGTGGCTAGCTCCCGGAAGGGACTGCAGCTTTTATGTCATAAAAAATATGAACAACTGAACATGAGTAAAGGAATGAATATGAATTTATATTTATTTAACCATATCCATTCTCTTATTATTCATATTCTTTCAGTCAAAGCCCATCTCCAATTATTCATAGAAATTTCTATGGGCAAGCTACCCATATAAATTTTTTCCCATGAAGGATGTCATGTTCAATGGTCAAGTAAAGCACTTGAGCTTTAGTCTTTAAACTGACGGCTTCATTAAGAATTAACTAAAATGTGTAGTTTGTAGGACACTATGGGCCCATTTGGCATCATGTGTAAGTTTCAAGTATAGTATTAGGATAATACTATACAGTGTTTGGCAAGGATATTAATTAATACCTACACTAAAAATAGTACCTCATAAGCTGTCATATGGTGTATTAATAATACACTCTCAAAGCTCTTTATTAGCCTGCACTATAACTTTTAATATTTTGGATATTCATTTTACCTCTAGACAAAAATTAAAATATATATATATAAACATTTTAAAAAATAATTTTAGTTTATGAAATATTTTTAATGATGAAATATATTATATAATTTTTTATATTATATTATATTATATTATATTATATTATATTACATTATATAATATATAATATAATATTATATAATATATATTATATATTATATATATTACATTATATTATATTATATTATATTATATTATATTATATTATATTATATTATATTATATTATATTATACTATATAGGTTAGTCAATACATATTATACTATACATGCTAGTACATGTGTGCACCAAACACTGTATAGTAATAGTACAATACAGACTAGTACTATACAGATTAGTCAATACATGCTAGTACTATACAGGTTAGTACTGAACGACGTACCAAACGAGCCATATGTGGAGAAGACATCATTTATCAAATATCTCTTAAGAATCACATTGGTACGAATCGAGTATGCATGAATGCTATGAGTAAAAGATGGAAAATATTTCTTAGTATATACTACACGAGTGATAATCATAATCTACTTCCCTTGGAGCCCTAAACGGATCGTTGGATAGTCATCTTCATCCTCGGGATCCTTGGCAACGATGTGTCGCAAAAAATACTCTAATGAAAATAGGGCAAGCGAGTGAAGATCCTCCTACAATGTCAACCCAACTAATGATCTATTTCCCTTAGAGCTCTAAATGGGTCGTTGGATAGTCATCTTCATCATCGGGATCCTTGGCAATCATGTTTTGCAAAAAATTCTCTAATGAAAATAGGGCAAGTGGGTGAAGATCCTCCTACAATTTCAATTTGATCAAGATCAGACATATGGACAACGTAGTTCAAGTCTTGGAATGGATGAGCATTAGACAACGTTAACGTAGGTTCTTGGTGCATTTAGGTGCCAATAGAAAAATAAAAGTTATACATCATAGAAAAACTTGACAAGAATCTAAAATTCATCAATAATTAATACCCAATTAAATACAAAAATGGGATGACTTGTTGACTTGTTCAATTCACATGTGACTATTGGATGATCCTCGAATGAACATGGGATGCACTATATAACAAACTAAGAAATATACACGTTGTTTCATTGGATATGATATAATAAAATAAGAATAAATTGGATATAAATTTTTTAAATTCAATATACATCGAATATAATATCAATTTCATACTCATTTTTTTCTAATTCAAGCACTAAACAAATAATGAATATTAATTCATTCCTTATCATATTTTTCCTTATCGTATGAAGCAAACATTCACTAAAATCTTACCAAAGATGCAAAAACTTAATCTTAAAAACACACGACCGAATTTGAGGAATGGGAGAAAACGATGGCTCTATGGCTCTCAATTGTAAGAACAATAAACTCTCAGGTTTAATGAGAGAGGGGAATGAGGAAATGGATCAAGGGTAGGAATGAACAATTGCCATTGGCATATATTTAAGAAAATTCAATGGATAAATATATATTGAAACTCTGTTCGCCAATCCATGTTTCATCTTGGTCGAACTTTAGTTGAGGGATCTTTATAGGGTTGTACATGGGTCAAACCTGACCCAATGAACCCGAGAAACCAACCCGATCTAAATTAATCGGGTCGGGCCAGGTTCAATTTATTCAAATCCGACTATAATCGGATCGGGTCTCAGGTTTCAAGGTTTAGAACCCGATTACTCGAGACCCAATTATCTAATTAATTATATTTTTTATTATTTTTAAATATATATATATATATATATATATATATATTTAAAAAATAAAAAGCTCACTCAAGAAAGATGCGGGTTGCGTCGGCCTGCATCTTCCCAAGAAGACATGAGCCGTGCGGCATGTGGCTCGTGTCTTCCCAGGAAGATAGGCTGTGTCTTCCCAAGAAGGAAGACAGGCTGCGTTTTCCCAAGAATGACGCGATACGCGTGAGAAATAGTTTTTGAAAAAATACTTTTTATTTTATCTTTTAACGAGTAAACCAACTACCCGACCTGATTCGGGGTGGGTTGGGTCGGGTTCAAAAAAATTTCCCTTAAAACCCGACCCGACCTATTGGCTTGTTGATTGGGTCGAGTCAATTTTTTTCCCAAACCTGACTCGACTCAACCTGTGAACAGCCATAGTTCTTTATGTAGAACCTAAAAATTATTGGAAACTTTCTCAAAAAAAATCAATTAAAAGTTGTATATATGGTTAAAGTTCATTAAAAATTAGATATAGTAACTAGACTTATAGATAGGGGTGAGCATGGACCGGTTAACCGGTCCATTAATATCGGTTTTTAAAAATCATTAATCATAAATCGGTCTATCAATTTTGGTTAATCAGTACTTCGGTTTCGATTTTTACGGTTCGATTAATTAATAATTTTCGGTTAACCACTAAATTTTTTTAACATATACAAATAATAAAATTATACAAATCACAAAGTCCATTTCAAATGTTCAAAGTACTTCAAAATAAAAAATACAAATCAAACATAATATTCATAAATAAAAAGCTAAAAGAAGAATAGTATCCTCACAAACAATCGCAAAGAATTAGAAACGCTCAACATGAAATTCAAATATTTGTTTAGTAAAAGTATCTATTATAAAATTTTAGATATTTATGTATTATAATATTTATTCATATTTAAGAATATATATATAATTGGTCAAATTTTGAAAAATAATATATAATTTAAATATATATACTTCAATGTATTTTAAAATTGAGGTATATATATATATATATATGAACAGGTTAACCGTGGACTAACGGTTAACTGATACTCAAAAATCGAAACCGAAAATCAAAAATTCAAAAAATAAAAATTGAAATCGAAACCGTCGGTTCGGTTAACCAAAAAATTCGATTCGATTTCGGACCGATTTGTTGGGGAAATGGTCACACTATAGGGGGGGTTGAATAGTGTGTTTGCTAATCTATTAGCCTAAATTTGATTTTAAATATTTTCTTAAATTACTTAGGTAATTCACAATTTAACGACTAACTGCGAAAGCAAGTAATAAATATATGCAATACGATACACAGAGAAAATAATGCTAACACAATTATTTATAGTGGTTCGGCCCCAATGCCTACTCCACTACCTAAGCATCACGCTTAGGACCTAGACATAGGGATGAAAGAAGATGAAAGATCTATGTAACATGATGAACTAAATCATGAGTTAGGGCTAAGAGTTGAATTTTTACCTTAGAAGCGGAGAAGAACCCTTAACATCTAAAAAATGAGAGTGGGTGGCCGGTTGAAATGAAGAGAGGAGCCCTAGTTTCGGGCTTAAGAGCTTATATTGAAGGGTCCAGATTAAAACAGTCATCCAAATGGGTGGACGGGATCATTTTCTGTCCGCCGATCGATCGACCGGTCGCATGTCGTGCGACCGGTCGAGCTGAAGTGTGTTTCTAGCGCTTAAAAAACATATTCTGAGATATCTAAATATTGGAATTTTATGAAACTTTTTTCACATGAACTAGACTTCATGACGATTCCATAGAATCAAGAATCACTCAAAATGGACCTCTGTACAATTTTCTAAAAAATCCTAAAGTTCACAATGGCATTTTCATAAATATTTGGACTTTGTGCGAAACCTTAGAATTCTATCGTAGGATCCCCTGATCGCGTAAGATATCATCTAGATCACTTATAATGATGTTTTTGAGCATTGTAATATCCTAGATATTTTATTTATTAGTTCTCCATTTATGTTTGTGTTTGTCAGCCTAACGGGCTAGTTTGAGGTAGGGGTGAGCATCGGTTCGGTTCGGTTAAAAACCGAACCGAAAATTCGGTTAACAGAACCGAACCAAAGAAAAAAATTTAACCGTTTACCGAACCGAAAAAATTCGGTTAATTCGATTCGGTTAACCGAATTTTCGGTTCGGTTCGGTTAACCGAAAAGATAAATAAAAAAAAAATTCAAAGAATGCATGTGGACTCGAACTCGGCCCAATTGAGAATTAGATTTTAATTTTTACTCTTCTAACCATCTTAGCAAACAATACTACCAATTTATGTATAACTAACACCTACTATATATATATCGAATGTTAAATAAATATTATTGCACAACATGGATTCGAACTCGGGCGGCAGAAAGCTAAACATAACACTTAACCACCAAGACAAATGCCAAGATCTAATATATTTGTTATTATATATATATATACATATACACATATATATATATACATATATATTCGGTTAATTCGGTAAATTAACCGAACCCGTCGGTTAATTTACCGAACCGAATCGAATCGAAAACCGAACCCAAAAATTTATTTAACCGAAAACCGAACCGAAATTAATTCGGTTAATTCGGTTCGGTTAAATTGGTTTCGGTTCGGTTTCGGTGAATCGGTGAAGTTTGCTCACCCCTAGTTTGAGGCCAAGCCGAGTCGACTCATGGTCCGGTGCGAGCTTGTGAGCTCGGGTAAGTAAGAATATAAATTATGCAATTTCTCTTCTGCAAAGATAAATTTATTTAATTATCCTATTGCATGTGCTTGAGTTATTTCATTATGTTGTTATGTTATGCATGTGATTGGTGCTTGTGGTAGCATGGGATTAGAATGGGTTTAATTAAGTTTAATCGGTTTATCGGGTTCGGGTTCGGCTTGAGGCGGATGCGGGTTTGCTAAGGGGTTTAGTGGAGTTAGGGTTGATGAGGGAGTATAAAAACCCCTCCCCTTTGGCTTGCGGCTCCCTATTGGAGCCACACAAGCCTATTGAAGAGAGGAGCAGCCGTCAGTCGCCAAGCCCAGCCGCCAGCCAATCGCCCCTCTCCTCTCTCCTCTTGGAGATGCCAAGTCTAGCCACCAAAGCCAAGCCCCTTCCTCTTCTTCTTCTTCCTCTTCCTCTCCCTTGGAAGCCAAGTCGTGACTTGAGGAGGAGCCGCTGCCCCTCTTCTACCTCTTCTTGTGTCCGACAGCTTGAGGAGGAGTCGCCGCCCCTTTTCCCACTTGGTGGAGCCGAGCCGCTTTCTTTGGGGCCAGATTCGGAGAATGCCACTTGGAAGATCTTCTCCAATTCTTTTTCCTAATCTATTACCCCTCCTTCTTCTCGGGTTTCTTCGAGTTCTTGAAGTCGTTCTTGAAGGCAAAGATGTTCTTGATTTGTTTTCTGATGATCTCTCGAATTCTCACCTTTTTTTTTGTTTGTCGTGCTTGAGGAGACCCTAAACCCTCCCCTATGGGGCTCGGCAGCCCTAGGATTATCCTAGGGGAGCTCGGCCAAGGTGGAGATGATGGTGCCCTCTAGGTGTTTGATAAAATGCTTAAGGGAAGGTTTTTGTGTGTTCTTGAGACCTATGCCCTAAATCGCTTGTTAATTTAGGTTCTTATATGCCAAAGCATGCCTTGCAATAAATCTATGATTTTGGGATAAACTCATGTGTTACAAGTTAAGATCTTGATGTTGATGCCATGTGTGATATTGAGATAAGTTCTTGACAATGATAGGTGATTCTTGTTTAAAGACGATGATTGATGCTTGTTTGCCTTGTTTAATGCATAGAATAATTGTTAGATTATCTCAAGATTTGTATTCTGTTTTGGTGATAATTAGAGATCTAATTTTTGTAAATTTCGGATTTATTTCCATGTCATGCTGAAAAATCAAATTTGCTGGAATTTCATGCTGAGATGATGAATCTGTGTTATTTTTGAAACACTTGTTGTGATGTGTGTATTTTTCTGAACATAGTCGTGTAACCTATCGTTTTGACCAGAAAACATAGTTTGGAAATAAAGGACACACTCTGGATACCAGATTCGGGTTAGATACATCAATTTCGGGCACAACAGTAAGCTAAAATAAAACTCTAATCTTGGTGATTAAATTTTAATTGCATAATTAAAATTGAGCAAAGGGGCAGCATAATTTGTTATGAACCAACAAATAAAGTTATGCATAAAATAAAATCTCACGAGTTTATGACATTACCGGTCTAAGAGTTGGGTCGGGCATTGGAGTGTTGAGACGCTTCCCAATAAGACACCCCTAAGACACCGTAGGAGAGACTTGACTTAGGTCATATTGCTTGATATCTTTATGAATGGCGGAGAGACTCGTTGAGGAGCCAGACTGCGAGCTAGGCCCGGAAGGTTGGATGGCTAATTTCCAACCCGTGGAACAAGTTCGGATGAACAAATCTCGATTGTTCCTACGTATCTTATAGAACAAGTTCGAATGGGCAAATCCTGATTGTTCCCAAGATTCTATATTTAAAGAGGTAAGTTCGAATGAGCGAATTCCAATTATTCCTACGTTATTTATTTGGAACAAGTTCGGATGGGCAAATTCTGATTGTTCATGCGTATCTTGTGGAACAAGTACGGACGGGCAAATCCCAATTAAAGGGGTAAGTTCGGATGGGCGAATCCCGACTATTCCTACGTTATTTTTTTGGAACAAGTTCGGATGGACAAATCTCGATTGTTCCAGTTTGGCCTAGTGGAATAAGTTCGGATGGTCAAATTAATCCCGATTGTTCCCAAGGTACTTTTAAGGAATAAGTTCGATCGGGCAAATCCTGATTATTCCTGTGATATCTTAAAGGGGTAAGTTCGGACGGACAAATCTCGATTATCCCTGCGATATCTTAAAGGGGCAAGTTCGGACAGGCGAATCTCAATTGTCCCTACGTGTCTCGTGAAGCAAGTTTGGATGGGCCAATCCCGATTGCTCTCGATTTTTTTATATTAGGATAAGTTCGGATGGGCCAATCCCGATTATCCTAGTATGTTTTATTGCCTTAGGGCATGGTAGGCTTAGGCCTGTTGATCTTCACCATTTGGGTGTTGGATGCCTTCGGGCATGTGGTGGCCAGATGGCCCATTAGCTAGTCACTCTTGTTGGCGAAATGGCGACACTAGAGGGGGGGTAAATAGTGTGTTTACTAATTCAATTAGCCTAAATCCTGATTTAATCGTTTACTTAGATTGGTTTAGGCAATTTACAATTGAATGCGATTAGATGTGAAAGCTTTTAAGGAATAAGTTCGGGGGGCTTACATAATTATTCCTGAGATATCTTAGAGGAGTAAGTTCGGAGGGCTTACTGTTGGACGAAATGGCACATTAGAGGGTGGTGAATAGTGTGTTTACTAATCAATTAGCCTAAATCCAATTTTAATTATTTCTTAAATTATTTAGGCAAATCATAATTTATCGACTAGATGCGGAAGCAAAAATAAACCAATTAAACACAAATAAAAATAACAATGCTAACACGAAGATTTATAATGGTTCAGCCCCAATGCCTACTCCACTACCTAAGCACCCCGCTTAGGATTTTTAAACTAGTTTTACTAGATTAATTTACGTTTCCCTTACACACGAGGACTTTTTAGCGAAGAGACGCACTTTTGACCTAAGGCACTTCCACACCCGAAAGTCATCGCCTTCTTATCGAAAGTCCTCTTCCACCTCAACCCTAAGGGACAACTAAACTAATCATAGTAAATACTAAGTTTACACAAGTGGCTTTACTCCTCCTACACCAAGGATACCACTTCACACAGAAGACCAACCACCCGGTCTTCTACAGACGCACAAATTAAACAGAGTTTAAATAACAGTTAAAATTACAATTGAAGGAGCCTAAAGAGAAAACCAATTATTGCAAGCTCCTTTCACAGCCTTAGAACCTCCAACTCGCCGTGGGGATAAGAATGAGAGAAGAGGGATTAAATGAAGTATATGAGGGTGTATTTATACCCTCGTGAAGAAATGGTTGTTCAACGGATAGAAAACTATCCGTTACAGGCCGCCGGTCGATTGGTCGGTCGATCGGTCATTCAACCGCTCCATTACTCTCTGGTCGGTCGATTGACGGGTCGACCACCCAGACGCAAGAATCACAATCTCGACCTTCGGTCGACCGACGCGATCTCGCATCTTTAGCAAACGTAGGTCGGTCGACCGACAGGTTGACCGCCCGAGCTACTTCTCGTTTTGGGCTTCCATCGATCGACCACCCGATCGACCGAAATAGCTCTATTGTGCTTTCTTCCTGCCCCTTTTTACCTACAGTCAATCAACCGCCAGGCGATCGAACCTAGGCTGAGATTGATTTCTTCAGCCTTTTTCTTCCGCGCTTCATTTTCGGGTTTCGACTTTCAACGCGCATCAACTTAGAGTGCTTTCATGTGATCCTTGAGCTCGTCCAATACGTCTTTGTCACACACGTCGATCTTTGAGAGATTTCCACTACGAACCTGAGCGCGACGATCAATGTCCTTCCGATATCCGATTTCTTCGATATTTCTGATCGAGGACATCGAACGCTAATTGATATAGAACTTGCACTACTAGAAAAATGGGCATCAGCAACGGCTGATGCCGTTGCTGAACCGTTGCTGAAGAGAATCAGCAACGGCCGAGCCGTTGCAAAAGAGCCATGACAGAAAGTCGCGTTGCTGATAACTTAGCAACGGATCAGCAACGGCCGTTATCAGCAACGGCCGCCCGGGCCGTCGCTAAAAATATTATCAGCAAAGGTTTTGCCACGGACCCGGAGCCGTTGCTGATAACATTAATAGCAACGGCCGCTGAGTCCGTAGCAACGCCGTTAGTAAAAGACCGTCGCTAAGCCGTTGCTGTAGGTCATCAGCAACGACTTTCGATACACTTTTAGCAACGGCTTTCCCACGGATGGCCGTGGGAAAGCCGTTGCTGATGATGTGGACCTGGGGACAGAAACATTTAAAATTTCTAATTTTCATTGATACATTGATACATTATCTGATACATAACTCACACACTCATACTCTCATACACACATTCATTCACATCACAAACACACCAAGATATACATCAAAACAATTATATTTATATTGATAATTATCCACGATAGTATAAAAACAATTCAAATGCAAAATTGAAGTATCAATATCCAAACAAAATAAGTTAAACAAATTCAATATCTCAGTAACAAGTTCAATATCCAAACAAAAAATCTCACGATGACGATGGAGGATGGTCTGGATCATATGGCGGGGTCTGGAGTGCTTGAGTGTACACCGGCGTGGACTGACTCGAGGACGATGGATTAGATGATGCCGAAGAGATGCCTGCTGCGGGATGACCTGACATGTTGCGTAGCATAACATGCATCTCCTCCATCATCTGACTCTGACGCGCGACCGTCTCCTCTAGAGTCCTTATTCTGCTACTATGATCATAACTGGATCTAGAGGTGGACGGCCGCTCACCAGCGACCGGAGGGGTCGGTGCCCCAAGTGGCCCTAGCACGGATCGCGCATGACCACTATCTGCGAAGCCATATACGCGGCCATGCTCCCAGCCACCTGCGGCCTCGACCCACGATGCTGCGTCAAAGTCCTCGGGGGTACCCCCGCGTTGCACCACCGTCTGGCTGTAGGTCTCCTACTCGAGTTTGATTTTTTGTTTAATATTTATCATAAAACTTAAATTATAAATATATAATGAATAACTTAAACAAATATTAATTACCATAATGTATGCAGCGCGGTTGTGGATGTACTCCCCCGTCCCATGTGCTCGACGATGAGTCCGCTCAAACACCGCCATCGGGGAGGGTCGCTGGACACTCCCGTCATCCGACACCGTCGTCTACATTTACAAAACAAATACATTAATTAGTACACATAATAACAAAAAAAATATATAATTAAACGATATACTTACCATACGGTTGGCGTGCACTGCAAATGCAACAGAGCCGCCGGTGTGACGCGCTGCTCCCCCCGACATGCGATTTCTAGCCGCATTCCGACAAACCTCCTGCCATCGATCCGTCGACCATATCCCCACGAGCTGGTCCCATATATCCGGAGTAATCCAACCGGGGCCGTATCCCCGAGTCTCCGCGATGTTAGTGGTCCCAGCTCGGGCCATCGCTTGGGACCGAGCCTGCCCCAGCTGCCCGTTGTACCTTGCCCGGGAAATAGACTCCCAGGCAGCGTAAATGAAGGGCCTCTGGTCCTCGGCCCATGTATAGCTAGCCTGCAAAATAATAATATCAGTACCAATATTAATATATCATCATGCATGTAAAAAAAAAAAAAAATACGTGCCTCAAACTCGCGCCATAACATGTCGACGTGCTCGCTAGGCACATGAGACCACGTAGGCCATGCCCCGTGCATGTATCGTCGAATAGTAGAAGAAATGCTCCTCGGCACTTCTTCTTGCTCGAACCTGCACAACAAAAATAAATTTTAATATTATATTATGATATAATGAATTTGTAATGATTCATAATGAATTTGTAATGATTCATAATTCATGATATATTACCGCTCCCCAATCACGCTAATCAATCTACGTGACTCTGTGGCTGGTGGAGGATGCCACCTGTTCGGCCCGCGTGGCCGCCTGCGTCTGGATGTACTAGCCTCAGCAGTATCATCCTCATGAGGATCAGCAATAGGAGGATCAGCAGCATGAGTAAGTGCTGGAGTCTCACCGATCGGAGACTCCGAAACTCTCCTGCGTCGATAACCACGACTAGACATATCTGTCGAACATACATATAATCAGATTATTGTATAAATAGTAGAGATATATTTAATAAAATATATACTTTACAATTATTCCTCGTCATCTGAATAATAGTCTTCGAATTCTTCTTCTTCTTCCTCTTCTTCCTCTTCTTCATCTTCTTCATCTCCAGCTTCCTCAATTTCATGATCGTCATCATCAGCATATTCAACTTCTAATTGAATTGACGTTGTGTCTGCATCCTCGAGTATTGGAATAATACGATCCACAGCAGGAAGATCATCTTCTTGATAGAAACCAGGAGGATCATTTTCTCCTACTATCGGATCAATTTTTCCTCTACCTTTTGTCTTACAGACTACACGCCAATCCGCTCTATCTTTATTTCGAGCCGGATACTTCGCGTAATATACTTGTTCGGCTTGTGATGCCAATATAAAAGGCTCATTTGCTGCCAATTTCGATTTGTAATTAACCTCAACAAGTTTGTATTTTGGATGAACTTTCATGCCCCTTTCTGTTGTATCGAACCAATGACATCTAAATAGGATCACTGATTTCAAGCCGAAGTAGTGCAACTCTATCACTTCTTCCACCAGTCCATAAAAATCCATATCACATTCAACATAGGTTGTCCCTTTCACGCAGACCCCAGCATTCATCGTCTTTTTTGTAGATGAATATTCAAGTGTGTGAAATTTATACCCGTTAACAAAATATCCGCTATAGCACAACACAAGTCGCGACGGTCCACTAACAAACTCAAATATTCTTTCATCTATTTCAGCTCTGTGATCTTTGCTGTAAGTCTGAATCCAAGTAGGGAAATCACGATTCCGTAATGTCTCCAATTCTTGATCGTTGTGAATAGAGTATTTTTGCACCATCTCAATGTCAAATATTTCAATGAATTGTTCAATCTCTGGACAATTGAGTAATACATACAAGTGTGCCAAATGATACTCTTCATCGCTTAAGTGTCGAGATGGACGAGAACCAAAAGCACGACCAGAGTGACAAAATATATTTAAACGTCCATCTGAATGTCGAACACCCCCGTCGTCGTTACGTGGAAGACGATCAAATCTTGTCTGTACTGTCGATTCAAAGTAAAATGAGCAGAATGTTGAAATTTCTTGGATGATATACGATTCAGATATTGATCCTTCAACAGCTGCGGTGTTCTTTACTTTTTTCTTCAGACGATTCATGTATCTTTCAAATAAGTACATCCAACGATATTGAACGGGGCCACCAACTCGTGCCTCGTATGCCAAGTGTATCGGTAGATGCTCCATCGAGTCAAAAAATGCAGGAGGGAAAAACTGCTCCAGCTTGCATATGATTTCAACAATATTATTTTCAAGTGTTGACATATCTTCGACTCGAAGGACATTTGCACAGATGCTTCTAAAAAACATACTTAATTCAGTCAACGGACCCCAAATATTATCAGGTAGAAGATCTCGAAATGCGATCGGAAGTAATCTCTGCATGAATACATGACAATCATGGCTCTTCATCCCTGATATTTTGCAATCATCGACGTTCACACATCGAGATAAGTTTGAAGCATATCCATCGGGTAATCTGAGTTCTTTTACCCATTGACAAACATCTTTGATCTGTTGTTTATTTAACACATATAGGGCCTTCGGTTTCAGATATCGTCCGTTGACCTCTTGTAACTCCAACTCTGGTCTTTTACAAAGTATTTTCAGATCATGTCGGGCTTTGACATTATCTTTAGTTTTTCCAGAAATATCCATCACAGTGTTGAAAATATTATCAAACACATTTTTTTCAATGTGCATGACATCTAAATTATGTCGAATCAATAATGAACTCCAATAGGGCAATTCCCAAAAGATACTTTTTTTCACCCAGTTGTGTGTTTGGCCAAAACCTGACACTCTTTCATTGCGACCAAATACTATATCTGGAAGTGCTGAAACACGTGCTAACATTTGTTCACCAGACAACATCGGTGGTGGCCCATCTCTTTCGACTCTGCCCTTAGTAAATTTATTACGATTCCTTCGATACTGGTGATTAACCGGTAGGAATCGACGATGACAATCAAAGAATGAGATTTTTCGTCCGTTCTGAAGACTGATTGATTTAGAGTGTTCCATACAATACGGACAAGAGAGTCGGCCGTGAGTGCTCCAACCCGACAACATGCCGTACGCCGGGAAATCATTGATTGTCCACAAGACCGCGGCCTTTAAATTGAAGTTTTGCTTCCGATGACAATCATAAGTGACAGCTCCCTCAGTCCACAATGTTTTCAATTCATCTATCAAGGGTCTGAGAAATATGTCAATTTCTTTTCGCGGACCCTTTGGACCCGGAATAATCATCGAAAGATAAATAAATTCATCTTTCATGCACATTGACGGTGGCAAATTATAAACTGTCAGCAGCACTGGCCAAACTGAATAAGGAGTTGCAGAATGTCCAAACGGATTAAAACCATCTGTGCACAATCCCAATCTGATATTTCTAGTATCCCTAGCAAATGAAGGATAACATGTATCCAAATGTTTCCATGCTTCACTGTCAGATGGATGAGTCATTACTGTATCATCACGACTTCTTGCATGCCAACTCATGTAGGGGGCTGTCTTTTCCGACATGAATAACCTTTGAAGCCTCGGTGTTAGTGGAAAATACCGAAGCACCTTAAACGGGATATTTTTCTGTCGGACCGATTTCTTCTCCTTGTAACGAGGGTGTTGACATACAGGGCATTTATCCAACTGCACATTTTCTTTATAATATAAAATGCAGTTATTTTGGCACGCGTGTATTTTTTCGTACCCAAGCCCCAATTTTCTCATTAGCTTTTTAGTCTTATAAAAAGTAGGCTCAAACTTGTTATCAGTAGGCAGCATTCCATTAATCAATCCAGCAATTCGATCATACGCAACTCCGCTGATATTACAATCGGCCTTGATGCTTAAGAGTTGTGTCATTGCTGAAAACCTAGTGTATTTAGGACAATTCTCATACAAAGGTTCATCGGCAGCTTTCAACATCTCGTAAAATTCTGCAGCTTCTTTATTCGGTAATTCAATCTCTACCGCAGCCCCTACTTCTGTGATATCAACCGCTGTAGTATCTGGTGGGACTGATGTCTGAAGAACTGGCCGATCAACATTATCATTCAGGCGGAATTGACCCCCAAGACTATCAAGTATCATAGTTCTATAGGGATTACATTGACCGGATGAAGAAGCACCAGCAGAGGAAGATTCACCATATGTCTGAACGACAGGATTGCTCGACGTCCCGACTTCGCGTGACTCCCCGTGACAAGTCCATAGAAAATATCTCGGTGCAAATCCTTTGGTATATAGATGCAGAGTGACAGTCTCCCGATCCAAAAATCGTCCATTTGAACAAATGCGGCACGGACATCGGATTTGATCACCCATGCTAACGAAATTCCGATTCGAATAGGCGAAATTTAGGAAGTACGTTACGCCTAATCAAAACTCATTCGTTAAAGCTCCACGATCAAGACGTCGGTACATCCAACTTCGATCAGCCGACATGATTCTGTCAATCAATGACAATTTCTTTGGTTAATGTCTTTAGGTGAGATTGTCCTATTCCATTCGGGATTTATGTTATTCGTACTGCACTTACGTTTTTATTTTAACTGTTAACTAATTATTCTAAATTTTGACAGCATCTCCCTACAGTTCTCCGAATACTCATATCATCTGGGCGCGTATCGGAGAACAAGAGAGATGTTGCCGAAATTTAGAATAATTAGTTAACAGTTAAAATAAAAACGTAAGTGCAGTACAAATAACTATATTCCCAAATTGTCCAATCAGGGACAATTCAAGAATTGTACGTCGTATAAAAGATCATCTACTTCTTTTACACGAACATACAATTCCCGAACGGATCTAAGGTTTTGCTAAATCATATCCGATCGTCGATGCGTACGTGAAACATATCAACTCGTCGGAGGATGATTATTTTCTAAATGTTTCGAGACAGTTCGAGTCCATATTGGACGATTTCGGCGCGCGTCCGAAGTGGACGATTCCGGCGCGAGTCCGAAGTGGACGATTCCGGCGCGCGTCCGAATTGGACGATTTCGGCGCGCGTCCGAAGTGGACGATTCCGGCGCGAGTCCAAATTGGACGATACCGGCGCGCGTCCGAAGTGGACGATACCGGCGCGCGTCCGAAGTGGACGATTCCGGCGCGCGTCCGAAATTAATCTAACAAATTAAACAATTAATCTAAACAATTAATTAACAATTATTAAATAATTAATTAACAAATATAAAATAATATAAACTATATATATATATTATAAATTCCGGCGCCGGAGTCCACCCTCCGGCGCCGGCGTACAGTGGCCGGACACACTGTCCGGCCACTGCAGAAGGTCCGGCGGCGGCCATCGGCCGACCGCCGCCGGCCGAAACCCTAGAAATAGGGTTTCGGTCGGGTGATTTCCGTCGGCCGCAGGGAAGAGACGGCAGCAGGGAAGAGACTTACCTGAACAAGTCGGCAGCAGCGGTCGGCGTCGTCGGCAGCAGCGGCAGCAGTGGCAGCGGCGGCGAGTGGCGTCGGCAGCAGTGGCAGCGGCGGCAAGTGGCGTCGGCAGGAGCGGCGGCGGCAGCAGCGAGCAGTGGGAGGAAGAAGAGTCGGGCGCGAGAGCGTGCCCTATATAAACTTATCAGCAACGGCTCACTCGCCCGTTAGAACGCCGTTGCTGATAAGTTATTATCAGCAACGGCTCACTTATCCGTTAGCAAGCCGTTGCTGAATATTAAAAAATCAGCAACGGCTCGCCTTTCCGTCCGAAAGCCGTTGCTGATAATTAAAATAATCAGCAACGGCTCGGTTTTCCGTTAGAACACCGTTGCAGATACAGTTTTCTGCAACGGCTCGAGCGGCCGTAAGAATGCCGTTGCAAATAGCAACGGCTTGAGCGGCCGTCGCTGATAGCCGTTGCTGAAGACGAAGTTTCTAGTAGTGTTGAAAGATATTCTCAATAAAATCATTAGTTTCATGTTTGTTATCATCAAAACCATCAAAATCGAGATTAAGGCTGAGATTGAAAACCTAAAGCCAACAACTCTCTTGTGATCTGTCCTGCTTGAGTCAGGAGTTTTGCTTGTGCTTCTTATCTGTGTTGATTTTTTGTGGGGGTTGGTAGAACCGCTCATTGGGTTCTTTTGAACTCACTCGTTGTCGTTGTTTTTATTTTGCAGAGCTTGACCGGTGAGGTGGGCTGGAGTACTTGGCGCGGCTGGAGGGCAGAGGAGACATATTGATCTCATAGCAGTCTTAATTAGGGGTCGTAGTCGACTCTGTAGTAGTTTGTCACGCACTGTGATTTGGCATTTTGGAGTTGTAGTCCCGTGGGTACATTTGTGTTTTTATTCAGATTTTATTTGATTATCAAAATTGTTGCTATTTGATTCATTTTATTTCCGCACTTGAGTTTTTTTTATGAAAACTTTATTGTTTAATGAAATCTGTTTTTGTTTCTCTTTATAATAAAAATTGTTGTTTCTTTCCGCTATCTTTTATGAGTTGGCATGTGCATGAGTTAGGCTGCGGGATATAGGCACGTATACTTTGGCCGATCACGTGACCCTGAGTTTGGGGCGTGACAAGCATATAGAATTTGACTAAATATTTTATGCAATTTTAATCATATATATCAATTTTTCAATACATCCACTCATCACATTTTTATTTGCCCGAAATATGAAATTTTAAGTATCTATTAAGATACTTCTTTAAGTGTGATTATTTTGAAATTTATGCTCATGACAAATTTGTCAATCAAGATACAAGATTCTAGATTTAAAATCTATCTATAGAATGTAATCATAAAGAAAGTCAAGATTTTGGAGTTTCTTTTCATCACAACTTTCTTACTTGTGCTATTTTACTCAAACAACATGCAAGATCATTCATAAGCATATAGAATTCATTTAATCAAGAGAAAAGAGGTGTTATGCAAGAATTTTTGCCAAATTGAAGCTCATACCTCATTTCTTGAAGAATTCCATACATTTTATTTTCTTTCTCCATTTTCTTCACGATAGCCTTCCCTTTTCAATAACTTGCAATTATACTTCATTAATAGTAATCAAACCATATCAACTAGCAAGTTATAATACTAAATAGTAAAGAGGGATTCAAATATCATTTTCAAAATACATCTTTGCTAGATAGTTTGAGATCAGTTTTAAATGAAATCAAGTGATACCAAAATGAAATTTAAGATATCACAATAATAATAAATATGAAAACATGATCTCCAACCCTTCCTATTGGTTGAAAACCGAAAGACCATAATGAGCCAACGATTTAGAACCACAAGGTCGCATTAGCCCTTTATAGGCTAGTTAGGTCTCCAAAGAGACCGAAAATCAAAATCAAAAATAATTTTATGAAAGTATGATAAGATCGAGGAAATCAACCGATTTAATCAAGTATCATAAACTCTAACTATTTATTGAATAATTGAGACTGAGAGATGATACCAAAGTAATTTAGATGTCAATCTTACCTAAGACATCAAGGTAGCTTGAAGTTGTAACCGATTAGGACTGTTCATTTGGTCGACTCGACCCAATGAACCTGAGAACCTAACCCGACCCGACCTATTTGGGTTGGGATGGGTCGAGTAATCGGGTCGGGTACAATTTGACCAAACCCGACCATAATTGGGTCGGGTTTCGGATTTTAGAATTTGAAACCCAATGACCTGAGACCCAACCCAATGACCTGATTATTTATATTTTTTAATTATTTTTTAAAATATTTATATTTAAAAAATATTTATTTTAATTTTTTTTAAAAAAATAGTCAAAAACTCATTTTTTTACCTAAACGGGTAAAACCGACTACCCGACCTGACCCGACCTGAACTAGGTCTGGTTGGGCCGGGTCAAGTTTGAGAGGTGACAAATTTTCAACCCGACCCGACTTGACCCGATTACACTTGGTCGGGTCGGATCAATTTTTTCCCTAAACCCGACCCGACCCGACTCGTGAACACCCCCCACAACCGATAGTGAGTTCTTCATTTAAGTCCTTGGTCAACTTCGATATTCCACCATTCCTTCATCCTTGTCTGGAAGTTTTCCCTACAAGAAAAGATGAAGCTTTTGGTACCCAAATCCTTTTGGGTCCTCGGGGGTCAATGGGCTTAGGTACCCATAGTGCCTTTGCAACACTTGGGTTCATCTTGAAAGCGCAATCATATATAGCATGCCCAAATATTTCACAACAAAAGCAATGTCCATTGAATTTCTTCTTTTCATTATTCTTATGGACATGAGGTGTAAGATTGGAATGCTTAGCATGATGTGCATGATGAACCTGAGCATTCTTAGGTGATAGATTTGTATTTCTAAAATTCTTAAAGGATGAATTTCTAGACAAATTACTAACTTTTTTATTTAGAAAGACAACCTCATTTTTCAAGTCATTCATGCTTTTATAAATATCATGCAATTAAGTTTTCAATATGTTATTTTCATTTTTTAAGAGGTCATTTTTTATTTTCAAATCCTCAGTGTCACTACTTAAGGTATCATGGCATGGATTAGAGGCACTAATTTTTAGTTTCTTATTTTCTAATTTTACATCATGTAATTGAGAGCTAAGAGATAAGTTTTCTTCCCTTAACTTCTTATTTGTTTTATCCTTTTTAACAATTAAGGCATAGATGATTTTACATTCATCTAATAATTCATCATAAAGAATATCGTGGGAGCTAGATGAACTAAAACTATGATTATCATGACTTGAAGAAGTGTATACTGTTAGAATAATTTTTAAATATTCTATATTTTTATTTTTCCATATGTGGGCTATAATCAATTGTAATGTTTGGATTTAATAAAAACGGGTTTAATCTTATGATCCAATATTGAGATGCCTATTAGCTCATGTGAACTTGATCCATGTGATTCGAGCTCGAAACACTTAACCATGATTTGTGTGATTAGTCAAGTGTAGACTCGATTAATGAAGCCCGTGATGGACGAGCTCATTTAATCAATTATAAATAGAGGCTAGGTCCCCTCTACACACCATGAGAATAAACCCTTGCTCATAGTTGCTTTCCCCATCAAAAGCAGAGCGTTTGAGAAGGTGTTGTGGAGGAAGACCCGGTTTTTCTTGGAGGTCCAGAAATTTATTCCACTTCAAATATATCGTCATCAAGTAAGATCTTATGTTGCTAATTTATTCACGATGTTCTCAAATTCATGAAATATTTGATTGAAGATTTGTCTTACAATTGGTATCCGAGCCCTTTTTCATGAGTTTAAGAATTCAATTTCTTTTTGAGATGATGATTTCATATTGGGGTAATTTTTGTTGATTTTAATATGATGAATAGTTTATTTGGATTTTTATTCATCATATATGTATATAAAAATCATTTTTTTTCTATCCGAATCAATCTATTACCCTACGGATATTGTGTATTTTTCGGCGGACCATGCTTTTATCCGTTGGGTCGTACATAGTTTTGTATCTTGGATTCGATCAGATCAAGCCTAGTTAGTTTATTTATTCTTTGGCCCGGATTTCTTTTTTTTTATTTTGATTTACTGCAAAAGAAAATAATCTTGATAATTTTTGATATGCATGGACTGGGTTGAGACCTTAAAATCTGCCCAATAAGACCTTCGATCGGAATTATTTTTGCTGCATTTAATTTATATATTTGGGTTTATCATGCTATAATGATTCAAATTTTGAACATTATGAATGCCAATATATAGATTTATTCATGCTTCAATTGTCTTGATTTATGTATTATTGTTGCAATTAAATTCTATGGTTTGATTACAATTCATGTTATATTTTTGCATAATTACTTATTTTTATTTATGCAAATTTTATACATGTCAATTTATTGTTGTAAATTATGTTGTCTTTTTTTTTTACGAAACCTCAAATGTAAGACCCGAAAAAGTTTCCTAATATAAAAATCTATTTTGGTGCAGCGCGTCGAACTCGGGGGTAATCGAGTCGAGCCTCAGGATCGCCTCGAGTGAAAAGGTATGACTCGGCTAATGGATTATGAAGTCTATTTGGGTAATTAACTTTCCTTTTATGAAATCATATCGTAAATTAAATTAACTCGAGTCATGTTATGGGTTGAGTCGGAACCCAAGTCGAGTTTGAGTTTAGGTCGAGTTCCGGGTATGACTTAAGTGAGCCTTGAGGCCATCTTTGGAAAGATGGTTGAGGGGATAAAATCCCCCTTATGGCAGCCGTGCGACTCACCCTTTGAGTCGCACAAGTCCGCAAGGGAGAAGAGGAGAAGGAGCAAGGAGGAGGATTGGGGGCTTGGATCGATTCGAAACTCGCGTCGTCTCCGGAAAATCTCAAATCGTCGTCACCCGATCCTTGTTTCTTGGCGATCTAGGTGAGTCGTTAATGTTTAAAAGGTTTGGGGAAGGCGGGTGGCCGAACCCTAGATGAAAGGTTGAGTTCTCACGATTTTTCCGACGATCCATGATTTCAACGATATGTGTTCACTATTTTATGAAGTTTCTTGTCGGATCTCACTGTTTTAATCATCGATTTGTATGTTCTTGGGGCTGCCGAGTCATGGGAAAAGGGGAAAGGTCATGCCAAAATTTTCCCCGATTCCCTTGACGGCAAGAAGGCCCTTAGATGACCTTATATCACTGTTTTGATGTAGTTCCTTTGAACATCTCGTGTGTTATGAAGTGTGCCCTCTCTAAAGTCCCTTGAAGTGGCCGAATGAACCCTACAACTCATGAAGAGGGTTCGGCTAAGGGTGAGGGGAGGATCAAGTAGTTCATTGGTATTTAAATTGTATGCGGAATTGAAGAGGTAAAGGTATAGCTAGAGTCTCCTCCCTCTTTTCCTACCCCAAGGACCTTGGCCGAGCAAGGTCCTCCTTCCTCATGGTTCGGCCAAGGTTAGGGAGAGGAGGAGAGACTTGCTTTAGATGGAAATTTCATGATTTTAAGGATCACACATACAGATATGACAATACTTAGGAAGAACACCAAACTTAGCAAGTAGCTTAATTGATTTTGAATTGTATAAATGCTAGTTTTGTAACTATTCTTAGCATTAGATCCTTAAACTTTGGATGTTGACATTGTTACCATGTTTTTTATTTCATACATGTTATTTAAATTCATTACCTACCTTGCCATGCTAGATAGCTGCTCCTTATTGTGCTAATATTCCTAAGGTAGTATAAGAATTGTTATGTATAAACATTATGGTCATATATGATGAATGTTACAATATTTGCACATTTTTCTTTGGATTATACATGCTGCCCTAAATATTCTCGGATGGTATTCCATGGTCGATTCATGGAAATTCTCACCTAAGACAGTGTAGGAGGATAGGCAACATGTAAGGCGTCACTAGATGATCATAGCACATTCATGGAAACTTAGTTATGAGACGATAACACTTCTATGTCTGCTTGTATACTTTTGGAAACTTAGAGCTCGTACGTGCATATATATTGAAAGGGTGGCATATATTGTTGACCCGGTAGCCGGACATAGGCCAGATACGGACAAAGGCCCGATGTGTGTATATATGAAAACCCTAGGATATTAATTGTGTAATGTGCTTGAGATGATCCGCCGAGGGGCGAGGGGCGAGGGGCGAGGAGGTCGAAGATGACCAATGCCCAACTCGGCCAGTTGGGTCTAGAGGTGTGCCAATGGGCCCGCTAGGTGCCAGACCCCAGTTGGGTGGGACTAGTTATCCTTACCCCAGACGATGTCTGAAGACTAGTGGACCATCATAGTCGACGGCCCAGAATTGTTTGCTTGCATCTTGAGATGATGTGGCCGATGGCCAGTATGATACTACCCGATATGGTAGGGACGGCGGTAGCCGGGATATGATTCGATGAGAAGTCCTGAGGGCCGAATGTCGAAGGCTTGATAAGCCGAGGTAGCAGGTTATCATGTACAGATGATGTTGATGGATCCGTTGAGGGTCTGTAGTCGCATTATAAATAAATTTTACCTCCTTGTACATTCCTGTATTGCCTTATATGATATATATGCATGATCGAGGCTTATGTGGAGGTTCATTTGAGCCACTCACTGAGTCCCAAGTGGACTCACATTTTATTTCTATTTCTGCAGAGCATGGGCAGTAGCTTGGTGTCGACATGGTGCAGCTGGAGGGCGGAGGCGGTGCCATATCTCGTAGCGGCGTCCATGAGTCTTAGACTAGTGCCTAGTTATGTTGGTTTTGTTTCTACACTGCCGGTTGTAATTGAAAAGAATTGTAAAACTTGATATTTGACTATTCGGTTTTGATGTTGATGTTTCTATTTGTTTTGAAAAACTTATATATTGTGACTTGCAAACTTTTATAAAGTATGTTGAGTTTTCTTTCAGTCGATATGTCTTGGTTTTGTTGATGTTAATGTAGATAGTAGGCTACAAGGCAGGATGTAGGCCCTGGCCGATCACACTACCCTCAGCTGGGATGTGACATCAAACCTAATATTATGACAATTAGGTACAGAGATTGACATAATTTATAACTAGATAAATATAAATGATTTAGGGGATACTTAAAAAATGTAAATTCATAATAGTTGTGGTATTTTAATTTTATACCGATTTTTTATTATATTATGAATTGAAATTATTAACATAAAAGGCATAATATTGATTCATGATAAAGTTTTTCACTGGTTATTATTTCTAATTACCACTAAAGTGGGATTACTTATGATGATTGGTGTATTTTCTTATCATATGAGGATTACTGAAGATTAATTGATTCAATAGTTTTTCCCAAAGGAGAATTATTGGGTGTTTTAATTGGAGGTCTTGTTAAATGGAATTATTAGGGTGTGCATGGGTCTAGAGATATGTCTGTCCAAAGATGATAGATTTTCGAAAATCAGTGTATTCTCATACTTTAACTCACTGAGGCTTTATTTTGTGATTGCATGTTCTGCCCAAAGATGAATATGTAATATTTGGTTAGCCTCAATATCAATTATATTACACGCCCTATAATTTAATCTAATATATTTCAATTATTTGTCATAGTTACTTTTAGCGTAAACAATTGCAATGCCTCAATTGAAATGTTGACAGGTTCAAACTTTAAGAAGTGGAAACACGACATAGAATTCTCTCTTGGCATGGTTGATCTTGACATGGCTATTCATGAAGACAAGCCGGTGATTCCTGAAGGTTAAGCTGCCACTCCTGAACAAAAAGACCTATTAGCCAAGTGGAAGAGATCCAATAGATTAAGCTTGTTTGTTATTAAAAGGACTATTGCTGAACACTTAATGAGTGGATTGCCTGAAATTGCTAATGCCAAAGAGTTCCTTTCTGCTATTGGAAAAAGATTTCAAGTGGCTAATAATGCTGAGTCTGCGTATCTAATGAAAGAATTGACGACTATAGTTTATGATAACTCTGGGATGTAAGAGAGTTCATTCTGAAAATGGTTATGCTTCAATCCCAGCTTAGAGCCTTGAAAGTTGATCTAGATGACTCCCTCTTCCTTGTTCGGCATGCCCTGAATTCTCTTCCTGTGGAGTTCAGTCAAATTAAGACTGCCTATATTACCCAGAATAAAAAATGGACTCTGAATGATTTCATCACTAAATGTGTTGCTGAGGAAGAAAAACTCAAGAAAGAAAAGAGCGATCTAGCCTTTCTAACTATTCATCTTAAACCCCATTTGGCAAGCCTCACAAGAAATTTAAGCATTTCTCACCTACTGCTCCAAAGAAATCTAATGATAATAAAGGACAAGGTAGTGGTCAGAATAACCCCATAAGAGGTCCTAAGCCTGCTCCTACTAAGAAATCTATCAGATGCCTCTTTTACAAAAAAAAAAGGACACAAAAGGTTTGAATGTACAAAGTTTAAGGCCTGGTTAGAAAAGAAGCAAAAAACTGGAGACTTTTGCAAACATGAGGAAACCAAGTTTGAGGCAAAGCAAACTGAGAGTAGAAAATGATCTTGAAGTGACTGTGGAGTTCGTAGGAGATGTTAGATTGTTTTCAGAGTCAGGATTTGAACTTGTTCTGAAGGACACCTTATATGTACCTTCATTTAGGAGAAATTTGATTTTTGTTTCTTGTTTAGATAAACTTGGATTTCATTTTAGTTTTGGAAATGACAATATGAATGCTATTTTGAATTCTCAAATTATTGGAAGTAGATCTTTGTTTAATGGTTTGGTTTATATATGTTATCCTTAGCTCCTGATTGTCAATCTACATCTTTATATATTCAAAATAAAGTTGCTAAAAGATCAAGGATCATAGATAAGTCTTTTCTTTTGTGGCATAAGCGTTTAGGTCATATTTCTAAAGAAAGGATTAAAAGACTTGTTAACATTGATATTTTGCCTAACTTAGATTTTGGTGATATGGGGTCTTGTGTTGATTGTATTAGGGGTAAATTGACCAAAACCAAGAAAAAGGGTGCTACTAGAAGTTCAAATCTATTGAAAATCATTCACACAGACATTAGTGGCCCTTACTCTCCTACTATTTGTGGTCATAAATACTTTATCACTTTTATTGATGACTTTTTCCGATATGGCTATATTTATTTGATTAAAGAAATGTCTAAAGTGCTTGATAAATTCAAAGTGTTTAAGACCGAAGTTGAAAAGTAGTTGGTAATTGTCATCAAGATAGTGAGATCTGATCGTGGAGGAGAGTATTATGGTAGACATGGTGTTGTTGGTCAGCATGTAGGATCTTTTGCTTCATACTTGCATGAATGTGGAATTGTTCCTCAATATACCATGCATGGTAGTCCTGAACAAAATGGTGTAGCTGAAAGGCGTAACCACCCTCTTAAGGATATGATGAGGAGCACGATGAGAAGGTCGAATATGCCAAAAATTTTGTGGGGTGAAGCCATCAAAACCTCTATCTGCATTCTTAACCGTGTCCCTAGTAAATCTATTCCCAAAACCCCTTTTGAACTCTTGACTATCAAACCATTCATGAACATTACATCAAAGCATGTTCCCATGTTCCCATATGTGGGTTGACTATCAACCCATGTTCCCAAAACCCCTTTTCAAATGATCTTGCTCTCCTTCATGAAACTAAACACATGTTGACTAAATCTTTCGATATGAAGGATCTTGGTGAAGCTTCTTTTGTACTGGGAATTGAAATCCATAGGGATAAAACTCGCTGTTTGCTTGGATTATCTCAGAAAACTTATGTTAATCATATTTTGGAAAGGTTTAATATGCTAGATTGCAAGCCTGGTGACGTGCCTGTCATTAAAGGCAATATATTTAGTAAAAATCAATGTCCTAAAAATGCATTAGAGAAGGGACAAATGAATGGCAAGCCATTTGATAGTGCACTGGGGAGCCTGATGTATGCACAGGTTTGCACTAGACCGGACATTGCTTTTATTATTGGAGTCTTGGGCAGATATCAATCTAATCTTGGAAATGGTCATTGGGTAGCAGCTAAGAAAGTTATGAGATACCTGTAGAGGACTAAAGAACACATGCTTGTGTATAAAAGAGTGGAAAATTTAGAAATTGTAGGGTATTCTGACTCGGATCTTATTGGGTGCCTTGATGACAGAAAATCTATATCTGGATATATTTTCATGGTAGCTAGTGGAGCCATCTCTTCGAAAAGTAAGAAGCAGACTCTAGTTGCTTCTTCTACTATGCAAGCAAAATTTGTTGCCAGTTATGCTGCGGCCTCTCAATCTGTCTGGCTTAAGAATCTTGTTTCTGGGCTTCGCCATGTTGATTCTATTTCTAGGTCTCTTACTATTTATTGTGATAACAGTGCTACTGTGTTCTTCACAAAGAACAATAAAACCTCTAGTGGTTCCAAACATTTAAAATTAAAATATTTGACTGTTAGATATCTTGTGAAGAAAGAAGATATTTTAGTTGAACACATTGAAACAAATCTGATGTTTGCTGATCCCTTAACCAAGGGACTCAGACCCATGTCTTTAAAAGACATGTTGAAAATATGGGCATTCTGAGTTCTTTTGATGTGTTTGGTTAGTGGGAGTTATTTTTTCTTTTGTTTTGAGCACTTTGATACATGATTGTTAGGTTTATGTTACTAAATGTTCAATAATAAATTATTTTTTGAGATCATATTGTCATATTTTGATATATTTGTTCAATAATTGTTTGGACTTGGTATCATATGAATCAGAATGTCTCTTGATTGATACCATATTTGAGTCTAGAGACATCATGATTTTGTTTAAAGGCTCAGTGTCATGTGAGTCATGTTGCCCATTGATTGACGTCATATTTGAGTCTAGGGACATGATGGTTTTTTAAAAACCACACGCTTTCTCTTGCCGAAAGGTATAACTAGAAGATAAAGTATGAGAATTGACAATGAAAATAACACTGTTCTTATCAGATCATTTTGAGTGTTGTTTTCATGCTACACTCCATACCAATGGCAATTGTCAGCAATGTCAGTGGTATTCGTGACCATGGAAAGTCTTATGTCCAGAATTGATATAATGGCTGCCATGATTCAATATCATTGGTTTGTTGATATGAGTCATAGTAAGTGTTGCATCTTGGATCATTTTTATTTTATTTATTTTGTAGCCACATTTTTTAAAATATGTGATTAACCTGAGTGTCATTTTTTAAATAATTTTTTTCAAAAATAAAATTTTACAATTGATCTTGCCCAAGTGGGAGAATGTTAGAATAATTTTTAAATATTCTATATTTTTATTTTTTCATATGTGGGCTACAATCAATTGTAATGTTTTGATTTAATAAAAACGGATTTAATCTTATGATCCAATATTGAGATGCTTATTAGCTCATATAAAGTTGATCCATGTGATCCGAGCTCGAAACACTTAACCATAATTGGTGTGATTAGTCAAGTGTAGGCCCGATTAATGAAGCCCGTGATGGACGGGCTCATTTAATCAATTATAAATAGATCCCCTCTACACACCATCCCCTCTACACACCATGAGAATAAACCATACTGTCGACGCCATCCCATTCTTGACACCAAATGTTAGAATATTTTTTAAATATTCTATATGTTTATTTTTCCATATGTGTGGGCTACAATCAATTGTAATGTTTGGATTTAATAAAAATGGGTTTAATCTTATGATCCAATATTGAGATACCTATTAGCTCATGTAAACTTGATCCATGTGATTCGAGCTTGAAACACTTAACCATGATTGGTGTGATTAGTCAAGTGTAGGCCCGATTAATGAAGCCCGTGATGGACGAGCCCATTTAATCAATTATAAATAGAGGCTAGGTCCCCTCTACACACCATGAGAATAAACCCTTGCTCATAGTTGCTTTCCCCATCAAAAGCAGAGCGTTTGAGAAGGTGTTGTGGAGGAAGACCCGGTTTTCCTTGGAGATTCAAAAATTTATTCCACTGCAAATATGTTGTCATCAAGTAAGATCTTATCTTGCTAATTTATTCACGATGTTCTTAAATTCATGAAATATTTGATTGAAGATTTGTCTTACATATACCTCTTCATTGACATTCTTGACATTAGCTTCACAATCATGTTGAGAGGATGCTTCACTTGATGCACATGAGTTAATGGAAGCATTTGACCTCATTTTTGCCTTGTTCTTCATAGTAGGGCAATTCTTCTTGTCGTGCCATTTTTCTTTGCAAAGATGGCAGATCACTTTCCTCTTTCGACTTTTAGTGCTTCTTTGACTAGAAACACTTTGAGCTTCAAAAACATTGTTAGTATGGGAGGGAGGACCATTGTCATCACCACCTTCATTAAAAGTCTCTAGCTCTTCAGTTTTAGCATAATCATATAAGATATTTAAGCAAGCCCAAATATCGAATGCCAAAGTACAATGCATGACTTTTTCAAAGATACAACTTTCCAATGAACAAAATATGTAATTCATAGCTTTAGCATTTAATTCAAACATATTTCTTTGTTCTTGAGTCCATATATTCATGTTTTCCTTATATTCAACATATTTTGTCTTTACCATGTCAAATACACCTAAACCTTGAGTCTTTAGGAAGGTATACATTCTACTCTTCCAAAGTCCAAAGTTAGACTCATCGAACCTAGGAGGTATAGATGCTACCAACTCTAGTGTCATTTTTCAGATCGAGACTGTATGTAGAGGAGACAGTGAAATCTCAATCTATGACCTTGCTCTGATACCAATTGTTGGGGAAATGGCCAAACTAGGAGGGTGAATAGTGTGTTTCCTAATCTATTAGCCTAAATTTGATTTTAAACATTTTCTTAAATTACTTAGGCAATTCACAATTTAACGACCAAATACGAAAGCAAGTAATAAAGATAGGCAATGCGATACACAAAGAAAATAATGCTAACACAATTATTTATAGTGGTTCGGCCCCAATGCCTATTCCACTACCTAAGCACCGTGCTTAGGATTTCACACCCAAATTCACTAAATTATGAGTAGCTTACAATTGAGGGCTTTACACTGAAAAGACGCAACACTCACCTCGAAGGCACTTCCACACTCGGAAGTATACCGCCTTCCTACCAAGTGAGCTTTCCCACCTCAATTCCTAAGACCTACTCCTAACTTAGTTTGCACAAATGGGTTTACACCTTCTTTGCTAAGGTTACCACTCAATCACAAGACCCAACACTCGGTCTTCTTACAAGCTCAAGTAAGTTAAAGCAAAAACAAATCAAAAATAAAATTATTACAAGAAGAAGGTGAAGAGAACTTATCACAATGAAAGCGCCTCTTCTTCTTGAGCCTAGCACCCTTGATGAACCCTCCAATGAAGAACACTTGAGATTGAGGGATCAAGAGCTAGGTTAAGTGGATTTGATCAATGGATAGCTTAGAAAGTGCTAAGAATCACTCTTTTAGGCTTAGAGAGCATCAACAACACCTTGGCAGAGAGTTTAGGGTGAGTATTTATAACCCCCCATGTTGGCTTAAGGTTTTCAACCTTAGTCTTAATCTCAGTTTTGATGATAACAAACATGAAACTAATATTTCATTGAGAAATCTTTCAGGTTCCATATCGGTTAGCGCTCGACGTCCTCGATCGGAAATATCGAAGAAATTGGGAAATCGGAAGGACGTTGGTCGACGCGCTCGAATTTGTCGAGAACATAGAGTCTAGGTTTAGGGTGTCTAGTTTATGTTGTAAATCCTCATGATGATGCATAAGAACCCAAAAACCATCTCCAAATCCCGTTGACGTGCTGTTTCTCATGGGGGGTTGTAAATACCCATCCCAATCCTTCCTCTAGCCAACTATTGATGCTTCTAAGCCTCAAAGAGTCATTCCTAGCATCTCCACAAGCCTTCATTGAGACATTCTTGCATAAAGCCTAGTTTTGATCTACACACCTTGAAAATGTCCTTGTTGTAAAGGAAACAAGATAATCTAGTAAAGCTAGTTTGGAAATCCTAAGCGGGATGCTTAGGTAGTGGAGTAGGCATTGGGGCCGAACCACTATAAATTGTTGTGTTAGCATTGATATTATGTTTGTGCTTATTGCTTCATATTTATTGCTTCCGCTTGCTATTAATATCGTGCTTAGCCAAACTAATCGAAAAATGATTAAAACTGAAATTAGGCAATAAGTTTTAGATAACACACTATTCACCCCCCCCCCCCTTCTAGTGTGTCATTTCACCCAACAATTGGTATCAGAGTGGGTCGTAGATTGAGATTTCACAATCTCGTCTACATCTTTCCTCGATCCGAAAAATGGCACTAGAGAGTACAACATTGGCACCACTTATGTTTGATGAGAAAAATTTTGGTGTTTGGAATAGTAGGATGTATACTTTTCTTAAAACACAAAGTTTAGATCTATGGTGCATGCTAAAGAATGAATATGTTGAGCCCACCATTGACATTAATGATTGGACTCAAGATCAAATTAGATTGTTTGAATTGAATGCTAAAACAACACACTTTCTATATTGCTCATTCTCAAATGATATACTTGAAAAAGTTATACATTGTTCATCCGCATTGATGACAATTATCATACCTCTAGTCCAAATGAATTTTTGATGCCCAAAGCTCATCTAGTCAAAGGAACACCAAAAATCGGAAAAGAAAACTTAGGTGCTTCCTTTGCCAAGAGAAGGGACACAAGAAGAAGAATTGTCCACTCTTGAAGAAGAAATCCAAAAAGAAGAATTGTGCTTCATCATCCACATCCAAATCAAGTGAAGCCACTTCTAGACATGACAATGAAGCTACATCAAACTTTTGTCTCATAGATCTTCGAGATAAGGTATATTCTCCATCTTCTAGTCATGTTCAAAATGTTAATGATAGTGATTCTAGTAGCTCAAAATCCCTTGATATGTCATAAGAAGAACTACTAGAAGAATGTAAAAAGATGTATGACTTGCTCATGAAAAAGAATAAGGAAAATAGGAAATTAAAGAAGGAAAATTTAAGGCTTAGTTCTCATGTGCATGAATTAGAAAATAAAAAATTGAATACTAGCTCTTTTGATTCTTGTCATGATGCTTTAAAACTTGAAATTAAGGACTTGAAACATAGAAATGAAGAATTAGAAATGGAGAATGATGAGTTGTTAATTAAGATTTCAAAAATTAGAGATGAAAATGAGATAAAGAAAAATAACGTGAATCTCAATGGTAAGGATTGTACAAATGATTCCAAATTTAAGCATGATATTTTGAGAAATGAAAATTTCTTGTTGAAATCTCAAATATAAGCTTTACACAAATTCATTAATGACTTAAAAAATGAGGTTGTTTTCTTGAGTACGAAAACTAGTAATTTATCACATGCTTCATCTTTTAGAAATCCTAGGAAGAAAAATATTTCATCTAAGATGCTAATGCTCATCATGTTTCTCATGCCAAGCATTCTAACATTAGACCTCATGATCATAAGAATGGTAAAAAGAAAGAATTCCATGGTCATTGCTTTTGTTGTAGCATGTATGGGCATGCAATTTATGATTGTGCTTTTAAAGTGAACCCTAGTGTTGTTAAGACACTTTGGGTACCTAAGCCCACTAACCCCCAACGACCTAAAGCCATTTGGGTACCAAAAATTTCATGCTCTATTGTAGGGGGAGCTACCACACAAGGGTGAGATGAAGTTGGTTGATTGAAGTTGCTTGGGGATTCAAAGATTGTACCATTTCAAAGTTGCAACTTCAAGTCATCATGATGCCTTGGGTAATGAAATTGTTGGCACCAAACACTTTGGTATCATCTCCTATACTCACTTGCTTAAATTAGAGTTGGAGTTTTGATACATGCTTAACATTAGTAGATTTTCCGCTCTTGATATGAATTTCAAAAATGTTTTTGATTTCGATTTCCTGGTCTCTTCGGAGACCTATGTAGCATGTAATGGGCTCATGCGACCTTGCGGTTTCAAACCGTAGGCTCATTGTGGCCTTTCGGTTTTCAACCAATAGGAAGGGTTAGAGATCTTATGCTTCAAAATTTCATATTTCGAGATCTCTCGATTCATTTTGGTTTCATGTCGATTTTACTTAAAACGAATTTTTCACTATCTAGCTTAGGTTGAAATTCTCAAATGAAGATTTATATTTCACCTTGCTATTTAGTATGATAACTTGCTAGTAATTATATTCTCATTATCCTACTAATTGTTAGTTTTAGGTTTTCAACCTTAGTCTTAATCTCGGTTTTGATGGTTTTGATGATAACAAATATGGGACTAATGATTTCATTGAGAATATCTTTCAGTATCCATATCAATTAGCATTCGATGTCCTCAATCCAAAAAATCATAGAAATCGGAAATTGGAAGGACATTGATCGTCGCGCTCAAGTTCATCGTGAAACTTCTCGAAGATCGACGTGTGCACCAAAGACATATTGGATAGGCTCAAATATCACTTGAAAGCTCTCCAAGTTGATGGTCGTTGAAAGCCGGAACCCGAAAATGAAGCGCGAAAGAAAATCAGCTGAAAAAACAATTTCGGCCTAGGTTCGGTCGATCGCCCAGTCGACCGAATAGGGTAAGAAAAATGGCACCAGCCATTTTGGTCAACCGGTCGGTCAACTGAAAACTGCCGAAAATAGGCAGTGGGCACTTCGGTCGACCAGTCGGTCGATCGATAGAGGTTGGTTTTGGGCAGTGGCCCTAGCGGTCGACCGATCGATCGACTGGAGTAAAAAAATTGCGCAGCGCGTGATCTTGGCTTCCCTGCGTCGGTCGATCGATGGGTCGACCGGATTAAGGTAATGAATAGTCGCGTCTGGGCGGTCGACCGACCACAGACAAAATACGGCGGTCGATGTGAGCGGTCGATTGGTCGGTCGACCGACCAATCGACCGGCGGTCTACAACAGATAGTTTTCTATCCGTTGAGCAACCGTTTCTTCAGCAGGGTATAAATACACCCTCATATGATTCTTTCATACTCCTTCCTTGATCATTACAGAGATTATTAAGCACTCAAAAGGGAGAATCAAACCTTCTAATCGATCAATTACAGTGTGCCCTGTTTCTTTCCGCGATAATCTTTTTCAAGCGCACAAGCTGGGCTCAACTCGGGTTTCGATCAAGTTCTACCACTTGACGAGTTGAAGGTGCCAAAGGCTTGCAAAGGAGCTTTTTCTATTGGTTTTATTCGTAGCTCTTTTGATTGTAATTTTACCTGTTATTTGAACGTTTTATTTGAATTTGAGTTTGTAAGACCTAGGTTGTTAGGTCTTGTTTGTGAAGTGGTATCCTTGGTGTAGGAGTAAAGCCACTTGTGTATACTTAGTGATTACTAGGATTAGTTCTAGTTGTCCCTTAGGTTGAGGTGGGAAAGTGCTCTCGGTAGGAAGGCGGGATACTTCCGGGTGTGGAAGTGCCTTCGGTTGGAGAGCGGAGACTTTCCGGTGAAAAGTCCTCGTTGTAAGAGAAACTCTAATTAATCTAGTAAAATCTAGTTTGGAAATCCTAAGCGGGATGCTTAGGTAGTGGAGTAGGTATTGGGGCCGAACCACTATAAATTGCGTGTTTGCATTGCTTTATTATTTATTTTAATTGCCTTATCATTCATCGCTTCCGCATATAATCATCAAATTGTAAATTGCCTAAATGATTTAAGTAAATGATTAAAATCGGATTTAGGCTAATCAATTTAGTAAACACACCATTCACCCCCCCCCCCTCTAGTGTCGCCATTTCGCCCACATTTGGTATCAGAGCGAGTTCGTAGCTTGAGATTTCACCATCTCTTCTACACCTTGTCTCGATCTCGAAATGACTCTAGAGTCGGTAGCGTCTACACCTCCTAGGTTCGATGCCTCTAACTTTGGTCTATGGAAATCTAGGATGTACACATTTCTAAAGTCTCAAGGTTTAGGTGTTTTTAATATGGTTAAGATAAAATATGTTGAACCTAAGGAAAATATGAATGCATGGACCCAAGAACAGATTAGCATGTTTGAGTTAAATGCTAAAGCAATAAATTGCTTATACTATTCTTTGAGAAATAATATATTTAAAAAAATCATGCATTGTACTTACGTATTTGATATTTGGGCTTGCTTAAATGTATTATATGATTATGCTAAAACCGATGAGTTAGAAACTTTTAATGAAGGTAGTGATGACAATGGTCATCCTTCCAATGCTAACATGGTTTTTGAAGCCCAAAGTGTCTCCAGTCATAGGAGCACTAAAAGCCGGAAGAGAAAGGTGATTTGTCATGTGTGCCAAGAGAAAGGGCATGTAAGGAAGAATTGCCCTACCTCGAAGAACAAGGCAAAGAGGAGGTCAAATGCTTCCACATCATCCTACACAAGTGAAGCATCCTCCCTTCATGATCGACTACGAAGCCATCTCGAAAGAATGTCTCATGAATGATAACAATGAGGTACACTCTACCTCTTCTAGTCATGTTAATAACAATAATAGTATTAACTCATCTAACTCCCATGATTTTGATGAATTGATGGATGAGTATAAAATCATGTATGCCTTGCTCTTGAAAAAGGATAAGGAAACTTAGTTCACATATGCATGCTCTAGAATTAGAAAATGAGAAATTAAAATCTAGCTCATTTGATCATTGTCATGATATGTTGAAACTTGAGATTAAGGACTTGAAACATAGAAATGATAATTTAAAAAATGAAAATAGCATGTTAAAAACTCAAATGCATGTTATTCAAAAATCCATGAATGATTTGAAAAGTGAGGTCATTTTCTTGAATAAGAAGGTAAATGAACTCAAAAATACTCCATCTACTAAGAACACTAGAATGAAAAGTGCCTATGTAAAAAATGGCAATGTTCATCATCATTCTAACAATAGGTATTCCACATTTAAACATCATGCTCAAAATAAAAATGTTTCACTTAAGAATGCTCATTCTCATCATAGCTCACATGTCAAGCATTCTAGTGATAAATCACATGTCCATAGGGAAAATAAAAAGTTTCATGGACATTGCTTTTGTTGTGGTATCTATGGGCATGCCATATATGATTGTGCTTTCAAAATGAACCCTAGTGTTGCTAAGACACTTTGGGTACCTAAGCCCATTAACCCCCAAGGACCCAAAGCAATTTGGGTACCAAAAGTCTCATCTTCTCTTGTAAGGGGAACTACCACACAAGGATAAAGAGAAGTGAAGAATTAAAGTTGACCTTGGATCTAAATGAGAAATCTCTAAGAGGTTGCAACTTCTAATCATCATGATGCCTAAAGTATGGAAATTGGCATCTAGGTATATTTTGTATCATCTCCTTCTTTGGTTTGTTCTATTTAAGTTGGAGTGTTGATATATGCTTAATTTGAGTTGTTTACCCCGCTCTTACTAAAGAGTTCTTTCAAAAATGATTTTTGATTTTTTGATCTTTGGTCTCCTCGGAGACCTAGGTGGCCTGTAATGGGACTAAGCGACATTGCGGTTCTAAATCATAGGCTAATTGTGGCTTTCGGTTTTCAACCAATAGGAAGGGTTGGAGATCATATTTTTCATTTATTATTCTTGTGATCTCTTAAAATTCGTTTTGATATGTCTTGATTTTATTAAAAATGAATTTAGAACTATTTAGCAAAGTGAACTTTTATAATGATATTTGATGCTTCTCTTTGCTTTTTTGTTTGGTTAGCTTGCTAAGTAGCTATATTTTTTTCTCTAAAAATATTAGTGTAGCTTACTTGCAAGTTATAAGTTTATTTTTTTCTCTGAAAAGTCTGGCTAAATTCATGGATGAGGTAATGTTTTTGGTTATTGCATATTTCTAGTCTAATGCCTCAATTTTCATGGTTGATTGGTGTCTCTATACTCTTGATTAGATTTGGATGTTAAATACTTGAATTTTCAAGAGTAGGTAGAATCTTAGCACTTAGGCAAATTTCATTAAATGGAACTTGCTCTAGGTTGATATTTACTAGTAGAGACCTTCTTGTAAGTCCAAACTAGTTTAACATGATAAGGGATCTTATTACTCAAATGTTTCACATCCTAAGATCCCCTTAGATTCTTTTTGATATTATGGTAAAATCTTTCATTTAAAATGAATCTCTACTATCTAGCATAGGTTGAATTTTCTTTTAAATGAAACTTTGCATTGAACCTTGCTATGTAGTAAGTTAGCTTGCAGTTGACATATTATTTCATTATGATACTAATGAAGTCTACTTGCAAGTTAAGAATTGGAAGGATATGCTATCTAAAAGAAAAAGGAAAAAGGAAATGAAAAAGTTGGGCAAATTTTCAAGAAAAATATATGAATTTGATTTTGCAAAAATCTTAATATAATACTTGAATATTCATGCTTTAATGATGTCTCTATATACTCATGATTGATTTTACATGATAAATGTTTAAATTTTCATGAGTAAAAAAAATTTGGATAACTTAGGCAATTTCATGATATCCTAATTGAATGAAACTTGCTCTAAATTAAAATTTCTTATTAGAGACCTCATTTTGAGTAAACACAAAATGAACATTTTTAGATACACATATCATATGAGTCTAGATATTTAAAACTTGAAAATTCATATCTAGATGATCAAATACAATTGGTATCTCACTTTAGGAGACTTAAGCTTGAAAAGTTGGACTCAAGTCAATAAAACGACTTGGTCATCTCATTTTAAGTCCAAACTTCATAAACATATTTAGGTGTGTTAATGATTAGTTGTCATGTGCTTAAGATTGAAAATTCATGTCTAGATGAATAAAGTGACAACTAATTCACCTTAGAGGACTTAAGCTTGAAAAGTTTGACCCAAGTCAATAAATCGACTTGGTCACTTTATTTTAAGTCCAAAACTCATAAACATGTTTAGGAGTAGGTATGACATGTTTTCATGCATTTAGAGTGAAAAATTGATATGGATATTGATAAAATGACATAGAGGTGGTTTCATGAAAACGTCTTTTAAACCAAGTTGACCCAAATCAACAAGTTGATGTAAAGGTCTCATTTTCAATCCATATTTGAGAAACATATTTAGATTTACTCATGTTAGATATCCATAGGTTTAAATTTAAAAAATCATGAGTAAATGTTAAGATTGAAACTTAGCAAGTTTCATAAAAACTAGTTTAGTTTTGAATGAAACCATACTAGGTTGATATCTTGACTTAAGGACATAATTTTCATCTCAAACTTGGCATATACACTTTACATGACAATCATGTGGTGTTTTGAAAGTTTGAATAAAAATTGAACAAGTTTTAAGAATAACTGAAAATTACAGTAATACCACTTCAACCTACATTTGGTAGCAATTTCAGTTATTTCTAGGAAAATATAGAAAAATCTTTTTTAAATAATTCTTGAAACTGCACATTCACTGAAAAATCTAGTCTTATCAGTAAAAATTTCAAAAAGTTTCATCAAGAATCTGATTTATAATAGAATTTTGAAGTTGGATTTCAAAACACAAAGTATCATCATTCTTGAAACACTAATCTTTTCGATACTTTGATCTTTCTTCAAAAAAACTTCAAATGAAAACTCATGTACACCATTTGGATTCTATTTCTAATATAATTCACATAATTTTATGAGTAAAATCATTTCTAGGAATGATTTTGATATTTCGGATGATAACTAGGATCCATTTGTTGATTAAAATCAATATAGGGGGGGAAATGGTCTTTGAAAATTCTTTTGAGTTTAAACTTTGTTCATGTATTTCATATGACCATTCAATACTTGGTATCAAAAAATTTCATCCAAAAATTGGTACCAAAGTTTTTCATTAAAGATATGATTTTGTTTAGATCTAAAAGTTTGATTTATGTAAACTTAAGGAATAGGTTGACCTAAGTCAACAAAGAAACTTAAAAAATTCATCTTAAGCCCAAACTTGATTCATAGACTTACATTATCTCATGTTTGATGTCTAGATGCCAAAATATTAGAAAACATGAGTAGATAGCAAAACTTGAGACTTAGCATTTTCATGTCTTTCATGCTTATTTCAAATGAAAATATGCAAAGTTCATATTTGGATTAAATGACATTAGTTTCACTTCAAACTTGATATACATGATTTAAATGACCATATCTTGATATGTTGAGAGTTTGAATGAAATTAAAAATGTCATGAAAAAGATATGAGTATATTCATACTTGAGTGCATACATGATTTAGTTTTGAATTGTATCTATCATTTTTTTCTATCATGTATGATTGTGTGTTCAAATCAAATATTTGTTTTCCATCCCTTGGTTGAGATTTTCATGTTTCATGAAAAATAATCTTTAGAGTCTCAACTTCATGAAAAAAAAAATTATTTGTTCTTCATCCCTTTGTCTAGATTGACCTTTCTTGCCCTTTTTGATTGATGTCAAAAGGGGGAGAAGAGTATAGGTATAAAAGGGGAGAAAACTATGGAGAAAAGTATAGGAAAATTGGAGAGAAAATTATAAGTAAAGGGGAGGACAATATAGGAAATCAATGCATATAGATAGAGGGAGTTTAATTATATAGATATGCATGTTGATAGGGGGAGAAATCTCTTGGTTCATATCCTCAATGCTTTAATAATATATATTTTCTCAATGATGTTTGTCATCATAAAAAACGGGGAGATTGTTGGCTTTAGGATTTCATCCTTAGTCTTAATCTCGGTTTTGATGGTTTTGATGATAACAAACATGGGACTAATGATTTCATTGAGAATATATTTCAGGTTCCATATCAATTAGCATTTGATGTCCTCGGTCGGAAAAATTGGAGAAATCGAAGAAATCGGAAATCAGAAGGACATTGATCGTCGTGCTTGGGTTCGTCACGAAACTTCTCGAAGATCGACGTGTGCACCAAAGATATATTGGACGGGCTCAAAGATCACTTGAAAGCTCTCCAAGTTGATGGTCGTTGAAAGCCGAAACCCAGAAACAAAGCGCGAAAGAAAATCGGCTGAAAAAATAATTTCGGCCTAGGTTCGGTCGACCGGGCGGTCGACCGAATAGGGTAAGAAAAATGGCACCAGCCATTTTGGTCGACAGGTCGATCGACTGAACACTGCTAAAAATCGGCAGTGGGCACTTCGATCGACCAGTCGGTCGACCGACAGAGGCTAGTTTTGGGCAGTAGCCCTAGCGGTCGACTGATCGGTCAACCGAAGTAAAAAAATCGTGCAGCGCGCAATCTTGGCTTCCCTGCGTTGGTCGACCGAATTAGTCACGTCTGGGCGGTTGACCGACCACAGACAAAATACGGCGGTCGATGTGAGCGGTCGATTGGTGGGTCGATCGACCAATCGACCGACGGTCTGCAACTGATAGTTTTCTATCCGTTGAGCAGCTGTTTCTTCAGCAGGGTATAAATACACCCTCATATGATTCTTTCATACTCCTTCCTTGATTATTACAGAGATTATTAAGCACTCAAAAGGGAGAATCAAGCCTTCCAATCGATCAATTACAGTGTGCCCTGTTTCTTTCCGCGGCAATCTTTTTCAAGCGCACAAGCTGGGCTCAACTCGGGTTTCGATCAAGTTCTACCACTTGATGAGTTGAAGGTGCCAAAGGCTTGCAAAGGAGCTTTTTCTATTGGTTTTATTCTTAGCTCTTTTGATTGTAATTTTACCTATTATTTGATCGTTTTATTTGAATTTGAGTTTGTAACACCTAGGTTGTTAGGTCTTGTTTGTGAAGTGGTATCCTTGGTGTAGAAGGAGTAAAGCCATTTGTGTATACTTAGTGATTTCTAGGATTAGTTCTAGTTGTCCCTTAGGTTGAGGTGGGAAAGTGCTCTCGGTAGGAAGGCGGGATACTTCTGGGTGTGAAAGTGCCTTCGGATGGAGAGCGGAAACTTTCCGGTGAAAAGTCCTCATTGTAAGGGAAACTCTAATTAATCTAGTAAAATATAGTTTGGAAATCCTAAGCAGTGTGCTTAGGTAGTGGAGTAGGCATTAGGGCCAAACCACTATAAATTGCGTGTTTGCATTGCTTTATTATTTGTTTTAATTGCCTTATCATTTATCACTTCCGCATATAATCATCGAATTGCAAATTGCCTAAACGATTAAGTAAATGATTAAAATCGGATTTAGGCTAATCAATTTTGTAAACACACTATTCACCCCCCCCCCCCTCTAGTGTCGTCAATTCGCCCACACTAATGAATATTACTTGCAAGTTATGATAAAATGGAACGCTTTAGAAATTGAAAAGAAAAAGATTAGTTTGGCTAAATCTTCAAGTATGAGGTATGATTTCGATTTTCATACAATCCTAGTATAATACCTCAATATTAATGCTTTATCGGTGTCTCTTTACTCATGATGGTAATCACTTGTTAAATCCGTAAATTCTCATGATTATATGGAACTTTAGCACTTTGACAAATTTCATTGAATGAAACTTGCTCTAGGTGAATATCTATTATTAGAGAACCTTTTGTAAGTCCAAACTAGTTAAACATATTTAGATATCTTACTTTTCAAATATTTCATATTTTAAGATCTGTTTGATTCATTTTGATATCATGATAACTCATTAAAATGAATCTCTACTATTTAGCATAGGTTAAGATTTTTAAATGAATCTTTGCATTAAACCTTTGCTATTTAATAAGTTAGCTTGCTAGTTGGTATATTATTTCATTATGATACTAATGAAGCCTACTTGCAAGTTGAGAAAGTGGTAAAATTTGGAAGGCTAAAGGAAAATGAAAAGAAAGTTGAAATTTTAGAATCTCTCAAGAAATGAGGTATGAGTTTCATTTTGGTAAATTTCTTGCATAACACCTCTATTTTCTTGATAAAATGATTTCTCTATGCTCATGAATATTTTTGCATGATAATTGCTTGAATCTCATGAGTAGATAAAATTTTGATACTTAGGCAATTTCATGAAATCTTGTTTGAATGAAATGTGCCATTGGTAGAATTTCATCTTAGAGACTTCATTTTAAGTTGAAATTTGATAAACATGTTTGAGCTTACTCTTGATTTACATCCATGTGGTTAAAATTAAAAAATCATATGTAAATGGATAAATTGATAACAAGTTCACTTTAGGAGACCTAAAGTTGAGTAGAGTTGACCTAAGTCAACAAATTGACTTAGAAACTTTATTTTAGATCCAAACTTCACAAACATGTTTAGATTTACTCATGTTAGGTGTCCATATGTTTAAATTTAAAAAACCATGAGTAAATGTTAAAATTTGATACTTAGCAATCTCATGATACCATGCTTGGATATTCTGAATCCTCATTTCTAATGGAATCGAAATGATCTATGGATTGATCAGAAGATCCTTTCAATTGGCTAGAATCCCTTACTTGAACGAAAATAGATCTTGTGGAATCATATTGAATATTTGACAATACATTCTGTACCTTGCTAAAAAACTGATCCTTGTTTTCCAACCACACATTGTCTAACCAAATCAAATTCTCTCTCGATACGTTCCTAAAAAAATCCGATTCGTGCTGATTCTTCCCCCAACTAACGAAGAGATCTTGGTGGAATTGCCACATATGAAATTGAGCACAATTTTGCAAAGAAATACCCCGCTTTTGAATGAAATCATGCTAAGGTAAAATTTTGACCAAATGACATTATTTTCATCTCAAACTTGATAAACATGCTTTAAATGATTATATTTTGATATCTTGAAAGTTTGAATGAAAACTGAAAACTTTTAGAAAATTCCAATTATTTATGAAAATGTCACTAGAACTCAATGAATTTTAGAAAAATGCAGAAAAAGGAATTTTTGTTGATTCTTGAATCTGCATCTTCCTTGAAAAATCTAGTTTATGGCATAAAAATTTCGAAAATCTTGAGTTCGAATATGATTTGATATGGATTTTTGAAATTGGATTTCAAAACTTTAAAGTATCGTTCTTTCCAAATGTTCATTTTTTCGATACTTTAATTTTTGGTCCAATCTTCGAATGAGACTTCAAGTATGATGTTAGATTCATATTTTTTGTATCGTTCTCATTTTGACTCGTGAAAAATCATTTCTAAAATGATTTTTGATATGTTGACCGATACATGGAAATATCATTACTTGAGCTTGATACATGATTTCAAGTTTTAGATTATGTTTAGCATTCTATGATATCATATATTGATTAGTCTCATTTGTATGTATGTTTTCATCCCTTTAGTTGAGATTTTCATGTTTCATGGAAAATAGCTTTAGAGTCTCAACTTTGACTATATGTTGACTTTTCTTGTCTTTTTTTATTGATGTCAAAAGGGCAGAAAAATATAAGTAAAGGGGAAGAAAATATAGAAAATCTATTCATATAGATAGGGGGAGTTTATTTCCATACATATGCATGTCGATAGGGGGAGAAATCCCTTAGTTGATATCCTTTGTGCTTTAATATATATATTTTCTTAAGGATATTTGTCATCATCAAGAAGGGGGAGATTGTTGGCTTAAGGTTTTCAACCTTAGTCTGAAACTCGATTTTGATGATAACAAACATGGAACTAATGTTTCATTGAAAAATCCTTCAGGTTCCATATCGGTTAGCGCTCGACGTACTCGATCGGAAATATCGATGAAATCGGGGAATTGGAAGGACGTTGGTCGACGCGCTCAGATTCGTCGGGAAGATAGAGTCTAGGTTTAGGGTGTCTAGTTTATATTGTAAATCCTCATAATGATGCATAAGAACCCAAAAACCATCTCTGAATCCCAAAATATGAAAACCCGGAAATCGTCCTAAAAATTATTAAGCCTAGGGAACTCCTTGGAGGGCTATATGACTTAGACATTTACTTGACATAAAAAATGACGGTAATTGTTCCTTGGGTTAAAACTAGATAACGAGATATTTTTAAGGATTTCTTGGAAGCCTTTAGCCTACCCATACTTGACCCGAAAGATTAGGAAATTTCTATTTTCGGAAAATTTGTACTAGACCCCAAAAACTAGATTTTGATTTTTTAGATATTTTTATTGAATCCAAATGGGGGGGTAATCCTTATATAACACTTATGTTTTAAAGTTATTAACTTAAAGTTAATAAATGTTATATAAGTAGATTTAGCGAAGACGGAACCAAAATATGAACAAACCAAGCAAAGAAATCTGTCCTGCCCAGGTTCGATCAATCGACTTATCGATCGACCGAAGAAAAAGGCATTTCGGTCAACCGAACGATGCCAGAATTTGGCAGTAGCCAATTCGGTCGACCGAAGTGTGCCAAAAAGCAGCAGTTCGCTTTCGATCGATCGACCGATCGACCGATAATCGATCGGACAATCGACCGGGCATCGCCAACGGGCAAAAATATGCCCATTGACGTGCTGTTTCTCATGGGGGGTTATAAATACTCATCTCAATCCTTCCTCTAGCCAACTATTGATGCTTCTAAGCCTCAAAGAGCCATTCCTAGCATCTCCACAAGCCTTCATTGAGACATTCTTGCATAAACCCTAGTTTTGATCTACACACCTTGATTTACCCTTCAAGATTTACCGATTCATCATCTCAAGGCATCAAGAGGACTAGGGAGTGTCTTTTGGAGCTAAGTACTTGTTGTTTGATTTGTTGCTCCAATCGTTATTGTATTTTGTTGTTTATTTCATTATAATTGAATTTGTGTAAACTTAATTGCACCGGTTGGTTGAGTTGATTGAGTTGATTGTTGCCTTGGTGTTAAGGCTTAATTCCACTGGTGTAAACTTAGTTTACTATAATTAGTTCTTATTGTCCTTAGGATTGAGGTGGGAAAGTGCTCTCGGTAGGAAAGCGGTGACTTTCGGGTATGGAAGTGCCTTCGGTGTGAGAGCGGAGACTCTCCGGTGAAAACGTCCTCGTTGTAAAGGAAACAAGATAATCTAGTAAAGCTAGTTTGGAAATCCTAAGCGGGGTGCTTAGGTAGTGGAGTAGGCATTGGGGTCGAACCACTATAAATCGTTGTGTTAGCATTGTTATTCTGTTTGTGTTTATTACTTCATATTTATTGCTTTCGCTTGCTATTAATATCGTGCTTAGCCTAACTAATCGAAAAATGATAAAATCGAAATTAGGCAACAAGTTTTAGATAACATACTATTCACACCCCCCCCCCCTCTAGTGTGTCATTTCACCCAACACCCCAAACAAATGGCTCGTCAACAGGCATATTTCTGCCCGTTGTCGACGCCCGATCACTTGTCAATCGATCGTTAGCCAACTGACCGATCGCTTGAAGTTGCAACCAAGGAATGATTCATCATTCAAGTCCATGATCAACTCCAATACACCACTTCTCATTCATCCTTCTGTGGTAGCTCCCCCTACAAAAGAAGATGAGACTTTTGGTACCCAAATGGCTTTGGGTCCTTGGGAGTTAATGGGCTTAGGTACCCAAAGTGTCTTAACAACACTAGGGTTCACTTTGAAAGCACAATCATATATGGCATGCCCATAAACACCACAACAAAATAATGTCCATTAAATTTCTTTTTGTTTTTGCTATAGACATGAGGTTTAAAGTTAGAATGCTTAACATGTGAAATATTTTGAGCATGAGCATTCTTGTTTGGAGATTTCCTAAATGAGACATTTTGATTTTAGGACTCCTAAAAGATGAAACCATTTGATAAGTTACTAGTTTTCTTACTCAAGAAAACAACCTCATTTTTTAAGTCATTAATGGATTTGTGTGAAGTATGAGATTCAGATCTCAACAAATAATTTTCATTTTTCAAAATCTTATTTTTCATTTTGAAATCATTTGAAGAATCATTATCCTTAAGTTTTAATCTATTTTTCAAGCTCTCATTTTCATTTCTAATTTTGGATGTCTTGTTTAATAATTCATCGTTTTCAATTTCTAATTCTTCATTTCTATGTTTCAAGTCCATAATTTCAAGTATCAATTGTGAATTTCTAGTTTTTAAAGCATCAAGACTATCATGACAATCAATACTTGAGGAACTTAGATTTGTCTTTAAATTTTCATTTTCTAATTCTAGAGCTTGCAAGTCCTTAGTAAGCTTAGAGTTATCCTTTTTAATTTTCTTCATTTCTTTACTCATTTTCAAAAGCATGGCACACATACTTTGACATTCTTGTACTAATTCTTCATATGACATTTTGATTGAATGTGAAGAACTAGCATCACTGTCATATGCTATATCTTTATCATGACTAAAAGTGAAATATTGTACCTCATCATGGATACCCATAAGGCAAACCTTGGACGTGCCTTCATAGTCATGACAAGAGGATGCTTCTTGAGATTTGAAGGTGGATGTTGAAGCACTTGTCCTCCTTTTGGCATTCTTCTTTGATAAAGGACAATTCCTCTTAATGTGCCCCTTTTCCTTACACAAGTAACATATCACTTTTCTTTTTCGACTTTTTGATTTGCTTCTTTGACTAGAAGCACTAAAATCATCAAAACTGAGGTTAGTACTAAGGGGATGACCATTGTCATCACCACCCTCAACAAAAGTGTTAAGCTCTTCGGTTTTCGCATAATCATATAACATATTTAAGCAAGCCCAAATATCGAATGCGGAAGAACAATGCATAACTTTTTCAAGTATATCATTAGAGAATAGGCAATAAAGAAAATGTGTTGTCTTAGCATTCAATTCAAACAATCTAATTTGATCTTGAGTCCAATCATTAATGTCAATGGTGGGCTCAACATATTCATTTTTTAGCATGCACAATAGATCTAAACTTTATGTTTTAAGAAAAGCATACATCCTACATTTCCAAACACCAAAATTTTTCTCATCAAACCTAGGTGGTGCAAATTCTATACTCTCTAGTGTCATTTTCGAATCGAGACAAGGTGTAGAAGAGATGGTAAAGTCTCAAGCTACGGACCCGCTCTGATACCAATTGAAGGCGAAATGGCAACACTAGAGGGGGGGTGAATAGTGTGTTTACTAAATAATTAGCCTAAATCCTATTTTATTCATTTCTCAAATTAATTAGGCAATTTATAATTCGATGACAAGATGCGGAAGCGATAAATGGTAAAGCAATAAATACACACAATAATTCAATGCAAACATAGGATTTATGGTTCGACCCCAATGCCTATTCCACTACCTCAGCACCCCGCTTAGGATTTCCAAACTAGTTTAACTAGATTAAATTGGTTTTCCTTACAACGAGGACTTTGCACCGGAAAGTCTCCACTCTCCAACCAAAGACACTTCCACACCCAGAAGTATCCCGCCTTCCTACCGAGAGCACTTTCCCACCTCAACCTAAGGGACTACTCATTTAATCCTAGAAAACTACGTTTAATTACACCGGTGGATTTAAACCTCAAACACAGGCTACCACCCAATTTCAAGACCTACTAATCCTAGGTCTTCACACGCACAAATCCAAAAATAGTTCAAATAATAGTTAAAATTACAATTGAAAAGAGCTTAAAATAAAACCAAGGAATCGTGCTCTTTTCAAGCCTTGGAGCCTCCAACTCACCAGAAGATAGATCTCGAATCAATTCCCGTGTTGAGTCCAGTGTGTGCGCTTGAAGAAGATATCCGCGGAAAAAAACAGAGCGCAAGCAGTTGATCATTCGGAAGGCTTAGATCTTCCATTTGAATGCTCAATCAAATCTATTATGATCAAGGAAGAGTATTAAATGTGTTATATGAGGGTGTATTTATGCCCTCCTGAAGAAACGGCAGCTCATTGGATAGTTTTCTATCCGTTGCAGACCGCCGGTCGATTGGTCGGTCGACCGACCGATCGACCGGTCATTCGATCGTTGCTCTTCTCTCTGTGCGCGATCGACCGACGAGTCAACCACTTAGACGCAAATCCTTTGATCCCACATTCGATCAACCAATCGATCGACCGAGGCGAGTTGCGACTGTGGCTATCCTTAGTTTGGTCGACCGACAAGCTTACTACCTATTTTTGGCCTCTGTCGGTCGACCGACCGATCGACCGAAGTAGCCACTGCCTATTTTCGGCAGTGTTCGGTCGACCGAATTGGCTATTTCCTTTTTCTTACCCTATTCGGTCGATCGCCCGATCGACCGAACTAAGGCTGAGTTTGATTTCTTCAGCATTTTTCTTTCGCGATTCATTTTCGGGTTCCGGCTTTCAATGAGCGTCAACTTGGAGAGCTTTCATGTGATCTTTGAGCCCATCCAATATGACTTTGGTGCACACGTCGATCTTCGAAAAGTTTTCACGACGAACCCGAGTGCGACGATCAATGTCCTTCCGATTTTCCGATTTCTTTCAATTTATTCGATCGAGGACATCGAACGCTAATTGATATGGAACTTGAAAGATTTCTCAATGAAATATTAGTTCCATATTTGTTATCATCAAAACCGAGATTAACAGATTAAGACCAAGGTTGAAAACCTAAAGCCAACAATCTCTCCCTTTTTGATGATGACAAACATCCTTAAGAAAATATATTCATTAAAGCACAAGGATATCAACTAAGGGATTTCTCCCCCTATCTATATGCATGGATCTCCTATATTTTCCTCCCCTTTGCCTATAATTTTCTCCCCATTTATCCTATACTTTTCTCCCCCTTTATCCTATAGTTTTCTCAATATTTCTCCCTCTTTTGACATCAATCAAAAAGGGCAAGAAAGGTCAATTTTGTCAAAGGGATGAAAAAATAAATATTTTTGTATGAAGTTGAGACTCTAAAGATTATTTTTCATTAAACATGAAAATCTCAACCAAATGGATGTAAAACAAATATTTTTACATGACATTTTTAGATTTCCTTCAAACTTTCAAAATACCAAGGTATGGTTATTTAAATCATGTATATCAAGTTTGAAGTGAAACTAATGTCATTTAATCGAAGTTTCAACTTAGCACGATTTCATTTGAAATAAGCATAAAAATATGAAAATGCTAAGTATCAAATTTTGCTATCTACTTATGTTTTTTCATATTTAGGCATCTAGACATCAAACATGAGAGAATATAAGTCTATGAATCAAGTTTGGGCTTAAGATGAAATTTTTAATTTACTTTGTTGACTTAGGTCAACCTATACTTCAGGATTTCAAAAATCAAACTTTTAAATCCATTCAAAATCATATCTTTGACAAATATTTTTGAAATCAATTGTTGGACGAGAAATTTTGATACCAATTATTGAATGGTCATTTTAAATGCATGTATCAAGTTTGAACTCAAAATGAATTTTCTAAGTTCATTTCTCATCCTATATTGATTTTCAATGAAAAAGTGAATATTTCTAGTTATCATTCAATTTATCAAAATCATTTCTAGGAATGATTTTACTCAAGAAATTTTGTGAATGATATTAGAAATTGAATCCAAATGGTATAAATGAGTTTTCATTTGAAGTTTTTGAAGAAGAATCAAAGTATTAGAAAGATTGATAGTTCAAATAAGTGATACTTTGTGTTTTCGAAATCCAACTTCAAAATTCCATTTTAAATCAAATTCTTGATGAAACTTTTTGAAATTTTTACTGATAAAACTAGATTTTTCAGTGAATGTGCAGTTTCAAGAATCATTTTAAAAGAATTTTTCTATATTTTTCTAGAAATAACTGAAATTGATACCAATTGTAGGTTGAAATGGTATTTTTGTAATTTTCAGTTATTCTTAAAATAATTTAAACCGGCGGGTCAATCGTCCAGACGCAAATCCTTCGATCCCACATTCGGTCGACCAATCGGTCGATCGACGCAAGTTGCGTTTGCGGCTATCCTCAGTTCGGTTGACCGATTGGTCGATCGACAGGCTTACTACCTATTTTCGGCTCTGTCGGTCGATCGATCGGTCGACCGAAGTAGCCACTGCCTATTTTTGGCAGTGTCCGGTCGACCGGATTGGCTACTGCCTTTTTCTTAACCTATTCGGTCGATCGGACGATCGACCGAACTTAGGCTGAGTTTGATTTCTTCAGCCTTTTTCTTTTGCGCTTTGTTTCCAGGTTTCGACTTTCAACGAGCATCAACTTGGAGAGCTTTCATGTGATCTTTGAGCCCGTCCAATACGACTTTGGTGCACACGTCAATCTTCGATAAGTTTCCGCGATGAACCCGAGCGCTACGATCAATATCCTTCTGATTTTCTAATTTCTTTCAATTTATCCGATCGAGGACATCGGACGCTAATTGATATGGAACCTGAAAGATTTCTCAATGAAATATTAGTTCCATATTTGTTATCATCAAAACCGAGATTAAGAGATGAAGACCAAGGTTGAAAACCTAAAGCCAACATTCTCTAGACTCGCCCATGGCATCTTCGGTACACACGTCAAACTTTTATTAGTCGTCATATCGAGATCGATGTTGCGAACTACGAAAGCGGATTTCATCTCTTATCAAACCTACGACCTTCATGCTTCAAGAACTTAGTTAGATAGACTTGGTTTGTTATTATCAAAATAATCATGAAGACAATATAGCACAAAGGAGAAACTGTCACGCCCTGACTCAAGGTCACGTCCGGCCAGGGTACCTGTGAGTACCCCAAAGCCAACCCTATGCATTGACCATCAACTTATAAAATACAACATACTGACATAGAAATCATGAACAAGAAATAGTACCAAACTTTATTAGATGCTTAAAAATAGTTTAACCAAACCAAATTTGAAAATATAACAAGTTTTCAAAGAACATCCGAAAGCTTGCAAAAAGGACATCTTAATGTTTACTGAATCAACTCAGTGCATATACATGACTACTCAAACACGACTACGACTATAGAGCTGCTAACTACGAGATCTGCCCTCCAATAACACCATGCCACCAAGCCGTACCTCACTGGTCGGCCTCTGCAAAATAACAATAAATAAATCGTGAGTTCGCAAGGAACTCAGTGAGCGGTTCTTCCGAACCTTCACTTAAATCCTCATCAAGATAGCATATGCAAAGATAAGGAATTATAGATTGATCACACCATAGTAGTTAGCCATTATGCCAAGTCATAAGAATAAGTAAACCGGCCTCTTCGGCCCTTAATAATTCCACTGTAGCTCGGTCACTAGTGGCCTAAAAGGTGTAGAAGGTTCGGTGCTCCCCTCTACAAAATCGGGCCGGTCGGCCACCCAAAACCAGCCCATAAGGGCATCTTATAATGAACATTCATGTTCGGATCCGTCGACTAGGATGGCCACTAGCCTCAGAAATCCTCTGGGTTAGGGATAGGTAGTCCCACCCAACTCGGGTCTATTGTCAATGTGGCCCACTGACGGAATCTCAAGACCCTCCGCCACTCAGGTCTAACACCTAGCGGGCCCGCTAGTGTAATCTCAAGATCCTATAAACCGCTGAGTCGTGTGGTAGCCGTTCGGCTAATGACACTCCTCAGTAGACCATCTCAACCACAACCAGAACTAGGTTGTGCAAGTTTCCTTGTGTTTTGATTTACGGGCATTGCCCATATCCGACCCTCCCCCTCGGGTCGCACTTCTAGGATATTGATATTTGCTAATTATCCCTAGGCGTAGAACCTAGTAAGTGTACCTCGACTCTCAGTTAAATGTCACAACTAGGTACCGAAACCTTTCTTTCTAAAATTATTAGAACATACCTATTATAGATGCGTACGTGGACTACCAGTATCAATAACGTATGCCAAGAATGGATATACTATGAGTACCGAATTTAAGGGGATAAATTCAAAAGCAAAACAATAAGTAACAAGCAGTATACATGGTAATGATTGAGCATAATATCTGAGAATTTATGAACATTTATTTTGATCTATATGCCATATCAATCCTATCCATGTAAATACTAGCAAGAACATTTCCTTAAACATAAGGATCTAGATCTAAAGCTGCTAACAAATTTTATGATGAGTGGAAATTTCATAATTAAATTCTCACGCCACGCAAGTAAGTATAAATCAAGATAACCCAAACATGAAACCTCGCATAAATAATTCGATCAAAATTATGATCCCACCCTTTCCCTTGCTCGGCCGACTTGAGCAGGGTAACACCTTGCTCGGCCAAGCCCTTTAGTGAACACGCTTGCGACAACCAAACATAAGCATTAATCTAGAGATCTATCATTTAACGAAAATAAAGCGATCCATGAATTAAAAGACGATCGAGAAAATTGGGAAAAATTTTGGCATGACCTTTCCCATTTTTCCTCTATTCGGTCAACCCATAAAACACAAGAAAACTATGATCTAACAACAAGATCACAGCTATATGAATCATTTAAAACCCAAGCGCGAGAAAACCACATCGATCGACAAGAAACTCGCGTAAAAACTCGATTTCAAAACCTACGAGGTTCGGCCACTCGCCTCCCCTTACAAACAACCCAACCACTCACCTCGATTGGATCAAAAGATGGGCTCGATGAAGACGAGCTCCGATTTCCCCGGTGTCGACGCGAGCTCGGCACCGATCACGATCTCCCTCCTCTTCCTTGGGCTGCGTGCGGCTCTCTCCTTGAGCCACACGGAGGCTTGGGTGAGGGGTTTTATTCCCCTCATCTCTTGACTAAATTACCCTCATCTATTCACTTAAGTCTCCTCATCCGACTCCACCTATCCCAGATTGAGTCCCGACTCGACCCACGCACCCAATCTCAACCGAACTTGAGTCAACCAGTATACTCATCCACCCAATTACCAACATTAGGTTATAATTTAAATTAATATACCTGCTATTCGTGGCGATCTGCAACTCGGCCTGAATTGCTCCCGACTCGATGGGTTGCATCACGAAATTTTTATATTAGGAAACCTCGAGTATTACAGAAACTCTCGGCCAACACAATTTTTCGATTAACCGAATTTTTGGTTTTTTTATCTCACCCCTACTTATAGTGGACTACCTAGTTTTAAGAATCACTAAAAAAATTGTGATTTCATAAAATTCGTTAAAGTTTCAGTGATATTTTTTTGCAAAACTTTTGGAATTCAATCAAATTTTCACACATTCAAAGTATATTTATATTAAACATCGTGCTGAAGTTTGAGCTAAAGATGTTGTTTCTAGAGACATTTTTGCATATAAGCATATGATTTCAAGCAAAAACTATTATAACATCACAAAGTAACAGTATCACAAGCATCATGGGTTATATATAAACATAATTCAAGATGTATTTATAGGTTAAGTTTCAAAAAAATTAGATCATACCCCCGAATTCTTTACAAAATTTTCATCTTTTAACATTTGTCTTCAATTTTGCCTTTACTTTCCATTCTTAACTTGCATTGGAGATGATTAATTAGTAGTCTCATGGTAAACATATCCCTAATTGTATGTTTACTTCATTGGATAGGATAAAATTGAATTGAATAATAAATGTGAGAGGATTGAATATCAATTTTTTAAATTCGATGTACATCGAATATCATATTAATTTTATATTATTCTAATCCTATTTTTTTCTAATCAATGCACTAAACAAATGATAGATTTAAATTCATATTTTATTATATCTCCCTTAATTATATGAAGCAAACAAGCACTTAATACTTTTCCTATTGGTTGAAAACCATGGGCTATGATTAGTTTGTCATGATTTAAAACCGCAAGATTATATAAGATTCATTATAATTTACATATGGCTTCCAAGAAAACCAAACTTTTAAAAAATGAAAACTCATGATAAATATATTGCAATAATCAAAATAAAAATGTATTACTGAACAACTAATATATATATATATATATATATATATATAATAGTTCTCTGGGCCCGATCGGACTGGTCCAGAAGCACCCCTACTTATGAGCTAGAATCAAATCGAAACAACTTCAACTTAGCTCGGGGGCAACCCACGTACCCAGCCAAATTAAATAAGGATATTAACATCCTACATTTATCATCAGAGATTCAACAATAACGAGCTTGTGATCTAAGGGATAACAATCGACTCATTCATTACATATTCCCGCGGAATTCCGAGTGGTATCCTTGCCAAACACCTAGACATGCCTCATAAAATAAACACAGCATACAAACAATGTATACTCTCTATTCTCTCTCACTTGAGTGCTAAAGTGTCTTTGCAGACCACCACTACAGCTGCACTGAATCGGGAGACGTAGAGACTTGCAGCATCCCGAACTTCAAACGAGAACAATAAATAAATGTGATACCATAAGTCATTAACGTCAATTGTCTTACCACAGTGAAGAGAAGTTGCTATACTTAATTATTTTTTTTCAAACACAAGCAAACATCAACACCAAGTCTTTTGTCCTCGTGTCGTGGCTCCCTTTAAGTGTGAGCAAGAAAACTTCAATATCTGGATAGCTGAGTCCCTGATGGTTAGTGGTCCAATCCAAATTTTATTATAAGTGCGCTTTTAGAATTCGTAAAAATGCACGATCATAATTCATGTGATCACGAAACTAGAACAATAATAATCTTCATTAAATATTTTTGTTTTAGATGTAAGCTCGTGAAAGCAATTACTTTTTTAAAAGTCTTTTGATAGAAGCACCAATTTGCAAATCATTTACATATGTGGCTAATTTTAAAACATCATCTTTTAAAATGAATAATTTATTTAAAGCATTGAGTTAAAGTTTTCAAATGTAGATTTGCAAAATGATTTGAAAATGGGAGTAGAAGAGTTGAAAATAAAATAATGATTTGAAAATTAAAAACAAAAACTTATTAAAAAATTTGCATAATCTTTCAACTTTTCATCTTCTAATCCTCACTCATGCACAAATTGAAGAACATGATCTTTTTTCTTTGTTTACTAATCTTCATGAGCAAATCTAATAATTTCTTATATTCTTCTAACAATTCTTTGTAGGTCATAATATTGGAAGCATTAAAATCATTAGAGTTGTCACTATCACTGTTACGCTTGTTTCCCAATTCAAGCTCATCAAGCAAAAGAGCAATGATGATCCATCTTCACACTTTAATGAACTTTGACTCATATCTTGATGTAATATTGTAGTCTTCTTCTTTTTCTTCATAGACTTTTTCTTGAAGAGAGGGAATTTTTTTTCTTAATGTGCCCAATTTCTTGACAATTGAAGCAAGTCATATGGATCTTGTTCTTTTTTGAAGAGCTCCTCCTACATATAGTTGTTATCACCCCCTTCAAAACTAAAAGATAGTTCTACCATTTGAGAAGAATCATATAAATCATTCAATTTATTCCAAAACAAGCAAAGGAACATGAAATCAAATTTGATAAAGGTATCATTATGAATGCACAAAATAAGTAATTCATAGCTCTGACATTTAAGGCATGCATTTCCATTTATTCTTTTATCCAACTAAGCATGGATTTCTAGGTTCAACATAGTTATTTTCTATCACTATGTCAAAGTTTGCCATCAATGAAACTTTTCATCCTAAGTTTCCAATATACAAAGTTTGCAATGTTAAGAATAGGTGGATGCCCGACCACATGCAAGCAAAAGGAGTTTGAACACTCGAGGACTTCGATAATATATCAATGTAACATTTGTACACATTTACCTGATATTATATATATATATACTCTATTTTGTTAATTAACAAAGTTGATTGAACCGAGAAAACCTTGCAAACAAATTCGACAACGTGATCTACAAATCAAGGAATATGACCTTTTTAAAAAATATCGATCGACCCAAAATCGGCCAACACTTGATGAATCTACAAACCGAGGAACAAGATGTCATTAAAAAAAGTATCGATCATCCCAAAATTGATGGGCACTTGACAAAATGATAATTGATAAATCTACAACTAGAGGAACACAACCTCCCTAAAAAAATCGCTTAGTCCAAAAATGGCCAACGTTACTGAGTCAACAATCCCATGTGACCTACGTGTGGACGGATATACAAACTCATTAGGAATATCTATCGGTCCAAAACTGACCAATGCCCTCAAGAAGACAAGGAGAGGGCATTGGTCCTTACTTTGGTTGGTATTTACTTGGTCGACTTTCAATTCCGAGCTTAATTCAAAGCATTTTGAGAGCAATTTCAAGTTCATAAGATTATGATTGGATGCCTCAGAAGATCATAAGATCATTTGCAAAAAGAATGAGTGATTGGCTGAGTTAGGTTGTTGTGCAGAGCTCCAGTTGTTTTCCCCAGCCCCTTACTACCGCATTAGAGAATAATTTGGACAGGGTGTCAACTACCAAGTTGAAAATAAGTTGATATAAGGGGTTACTTTGTCGTAGACCTCTTTTATATGCAAATGGTCTCCCTGGTGTTCCATTCAGTAGGAAGGATGACTTTGCAGTGATGAGTAGGCTTCTAATCCAGGACCGAAATTTGGGGGGAAGTCCTCTAGCCTCTAACATTTCCATAATGAAGTCCCAATTGAGTGTGTCAAAGGCATTTTCAATGTCAATTTTTATCATGCAAACATTTTGCTTTCACTTATTGTAGGCCCATATCGTTTCGCTCACAGTCATATAGCATTCTAGCATGTATTCTGCAATAAAGGCTCATTGCGATTTGTCCACAAACTTTTGCATGAGAAGAGATAGTCGATTTGTCAACAATTTGGATAAAATTTTGACGATACTATTTTCGAGATTGATTGGCTTATAATTTCCAAGTTGATCTGCTCCTAAGACTTTTTTGAAATTAGTGTAATCAAAGTCTTGCTGATTTTCCCAAGATCTCTTGAGTTTGTTTGAATATCAATGAGCATTTGGGTGATGCAACAACTGATGGTATCTTAGTATTTTTTAAAGAACTCGACTATTATGCCATTAGGGTCAGGTTCCTGGAAGTTTTTTTTTCATTCTTTATAACCTAGGAGATTTCATTCGGGGTGAAGGGATCTTCTAAAGCTCGGAATTATGCCTCAACTAATGTCGAATATATATATATATATGATCAAAACTAAAATGGAGGCGGGACTTATGCACCTAAACATATTCTCAGTGATTATTTGTTCATTTGACTTAGGCAGTTCCCACTTTCCAAGCGCTTGTAAATTCATCTTTAAGGTCCTTTAGGCTCAAGTTTACTTGTGGTCGGCTTTTTGTCATGTTCTTAGTTAACCTTCAATAAGCTTGAGCTTAACACACGTGGATCCTTAACAAATTAATCGCATAGATATGGATACAGATTATTATCTGTAATCATATACAATAATAATTTTATAGGGAAAAAAAAACTTGTATAAGATTGGAAAATCATATATGTTGTTTAGAACTTAGTACTAATTTACTATTAATATGGTACGTTTGCTTCATTGGATATGATAGGATTGAATTAGATAATAAATGAGAGAGTGTTTGATATAAAAAATTTTAATTCGATGTATATCAAATATAATATTAATTATATATTTTTATTTATATTTTATTTTAATTTATGCTCTTAATAAATATTAATTTATCTTCTATCATACGGAATAATAGTGCCCGTAGTGTGCGTGGAATCTCCTGCTATCAACTTTTGGTGGTTGCAATTTTATGTGCTCCTTGACTGAATTCAGCAGGTCCTGATTCCAACCGCCGCCTGTCTTTCTATCGCTCCACTAAATGGATTAGAGGCTACAATTTGACCTCCTTGACAACTTCATCTGCCACGTCATCGCATCAAGACCAACGAAATCTTACCAATAGATTACCCTCATCACTCACAGCCAATCACATCCCTCCCCACATCAACCTTTCCAACCATTTATCATTCAAGCTCTCTCCCTCTCTCTCGTCCAGCGCGCAAACCACACTACTGCTTTCTCCAGAGACCATGGCCTCTATCACGGCGGCTACGACTTCTCCGGCGACCCTCGGCGTATCCGAGATCCTCGGAACAAGGCTCAATGCCACTGTCGCAGCCCGCTCAGCCCCTGCACCTTCGGCAGGTTCGTCCTCGAGGATCATGGCATTGTTCTCCAAGAAGGCTCCTCCTCCGCCCAAGTCTAAGCCGGCTGCTGTTTCCCCGGCAGACGAGGAGCTCGCCAAGTGGTATGGTGAGTCACTCCGCATGCTTGTTCGATCTCTTTATTTATCCCCCAAAATTATACTTTAGACTGATAGAATGTGTCTTCACAGGTCCGGACAGGAGAATATTCTTACCAGATGGCCTGTTGGACCGATCGGGGATTCCCGAATACCTCACCGGAGAAGTGCCCGGAGAGTAAGCTTAAGAATCTGCAAGCTCTCATAACTTTTGCAATATAAAACAGTTTCGGGGAGAAACTGATTACACTGGATGAAAACGTACACCCGAATGAACTATCAGAATTTTTCTTTTTCTGACCATCAGCCAATGCAGTAATTAATCAAAATGATATCTTGATTTTTAAGATATACAACGTGATAGAGCAACTTAATATAATGCTCTAACCCCTTGCTTGCAGTTATGGCTACGATCCGTTTGGACTGAGCAAGAAACCGGAAGATTTTGCCAAGTATGTCTCCTTCATTAATGAGAAGCAGAATAGTTTGGTTTACTAAGAATCAGTATTGTTATGATGTCATGCTAATTTAAAACAATATGCAGATACCAAGCTTATGAGCTGATCCATGCAAGGTGGGCAATGCTTGGTGCAGCAGGTTTCATCATCCCTGAGGCCTTCAACAAGTTTGGTGCAAATTGTGGCCCTGAGGCTGTCTGGTTCAAGGTACTATAAAACTTTATGCTCATTTAATTAATCATCTCTGTAACTCAAGCCGGTGCTCTAAATCATCTCAATCAAAAGGATATATTACTGAAATGCATATTGCCACTTATTGTTATTAATGTACGTGTTTGCAGACTGGGGCTCTTCTCCTTGATGGGAACACGCTGAACTACTTTGGGAAGAACATTCCAATCAATCTTGTTCTTGCTGTCATTGCTGAGGTTGTGCTTGTTGGAGGAGCTGAATACTACAGAATTATCAATGGACTGGTGAGCAACATCGCCCCACTGAGGGCTTGTTTGGTTAATTAGATTGCGAAGCTAGAAACTCATTTAACAAATTAATTATGACTGAAAAAATTAATGATATATATCTTCTTTTACTTAGGATTTGGAAGACAAACTCCACCCTGGAGGCCCCTTCGATCCACTGGGCCTCGCAAGTGATCCAGACCAAGCTGCACTGCTCAAGGTGAAGGAGATCAAGAACGGTAGACTAGCCATGTTTGCGATGCTCGGCTTCTTCCTCCAAGCCTATGTCACTGGCGAAGGACCAGTTGAGAACCTTGCAAAGCATCTGAGTGACCCCTTTGGGAACAACTTGCTCACTGTGATTTCTGGTGCGTCGGAGAGAGCACCAACCCTGTAATCTCCCTTCACATGTAAAAACAATGAGATCATGTAGAACAATATGCTGATTGATACTCCAAACTATCCCTCTTTCGATGAAAATTATCACACCTATTCCTCTTTGCTTCATCAAAGAATCCAAATTGTTTAAATTTTGTGCTCACTGTATTATGATATCCACTTCCATCTTGTCCACGAATTTTCCAAGTACTTTTTTCAATTACAATAATGTGTAATAGGAGCAGAAAAAAAAACTATTACCAAAAATAGAAAGCATCAGAACTCATTGCCAATATTTTGAAGAGCTAAATTACTACTACAAGAAAAACATAATTGTTAAGGACCTAATTGTATATATATCATTTCTCTATGTACTTATTGTTGAAATAGCTGATTGAATCTTGGCTCAATTGAACACAAAACAAGGAAGAAATGTAGACTCTCTTTATTAAATCAAAAAATCTAGATCTATTACAGAGGAAATGTACTCGAGAGGAAGATGACACATTCAAATTCAAAAATTACAAATGTATACCAGCAGCTTATATAGTAACCCAAACTAACAGATACCTTCTAGAAACAATCAAGGACTATATGTATAGCTTAATTACATCAATCAAAGCATGCAAGTAAGTAAACTAAATGACAAACAAGACTGACATCATGACTCATAGTCAACTCAGTGTTGACCATATAATTTGGTTGAACACTCCTCAAATTATATCTTCAACAGACCCAGTTTATCTCTAAGTTTCTCAAAGCTTTCAGAAGGAAGTGTTTTAGTAAACAAGTCAGCCAATTGATCTTGAGAGGAATAGTGTTTGAGCTCAATTGCACCAGAATTTACCAGGTCTCGAACAAAATGATGTTTAGTATCAATGTGTCTTGATCTGGACTATTGGACAAGATTCTTTGACATAGCTATAGTTGAGGAATTATCACACCAAAGTGTTGTAGTTGCTGTTTGAGGCAATTCAAGTTCACCTAACACACTTCTTAACCATATAATATGGCAGGCTGCAGCTGATACAACCATGTATTCAGCTTCGGCTGTGGAAAGAGCCACTGTATCCTGCTTTTTAGAACTCCAACATACTGCAGATGAACCCAGTCTAAGTACATATCCAGATGTACTTCTTATGTCATTAGTACACCCTGCCCAGTCAGCATCTGCGAATGGAGTTAGCAGCATTTCATTACTGTTTCTGTACACCAAACCAAGTTATGCAGTACCTTTGGTGTACCTCATCACCCTTTTGGCTGCAATCATGTGTGTAGCACAAGGTTCCTTCATGAATCTTGATAGAACTCCAACTGCAAACATCAAATCAGGCCTAGTGTTTGTTAAGTACATTAGGCAACCAATTATTTTTTGATAGACTTCTCTATCAGCCTTTTCATCATTCATGTTGTTACTTAACTTCAAATCTGTTGTCATGGGAGTCTTAACTGGATTACAATTTGACATATTGAACCTTTCTAACATGTCTCTGACTTACTTCTTTTGGCACATGTAGAATCCTTCATCTGACTTTCCAATCTCAAATCCTAGAAAGTAGCTGACTTCACCCAAATCAGTCATCTCAAATTGGTTAAACATATTCAACTTGAAGCTTTGTACAGTGCTAACACTGCTACCAGTTAACAGTAGGTCATCTACATATAGGCAAGCAAATAGAATATCTTCTTCACTCATCAAAGTGTATAAAGTGTGATCATTCATGCTCCTCCTGAAACCTTGATCAATAAAGTATTGATCAATCTTTTGGTACCAAGTTCTAGGAGCTTGTCTCAGACCATATATTGCTTTTCTCAGTTTGTAAACCTTGTTTTCACTTCTCTGTACAACATAGCCCTCATGTTGACAAACATATACTTCTTCAGTGAGTTCACCATTCAAAAATGTTGATTTTACATCCAACTGGAAGACTTTCCAATCCCTGTGAGCAGCAAGAGCTATTAGCACTCTGATTGTTTCAATCCTTGCAACTGGTGCAAAGATTTCTTGAAAGTCCACACCTTCAATTTGTATGAATCCTCTTGCTACCAACCTAGCTTTATATTTTTGCAAAGTTCAATCTGAAAAATATTTTGCCTTGTAGATCCATTTTAAACCAACAGGTTTCTTGCCTTTTGGTAGGTCAACCAGCTCCCAAGAGTTGTGTTGCTCTATAGAACTCAGCTCCTTGTTCATGGCCTCAACCCATTTGTTGTCTTTACAAGCTTCAACATAACTAAGAGGTTCTGCAACCTGAGTTGCATTACATTGTTGTGTTAGCTCATAAATTTCACTCAGGCTTCTGAACTTTCTAGGTACTGAGTCCTCCTCATTTGCTTCTTCTAGAGTTGAACTTTCAGGAACATCTTCAGGATTGTTATCTACCTCAATCTTCACTGAAGCTTCATCTCTATTAGCCACTTGCTCTAGCATTTTAGTTTCTTGTCTATGCATATCAGCTGACAACTGATTATTATGGGTATCCTATTCAGACCAATTCTAGATTTGATGTTCATCCACAACAACATCCCTGCTAACAATAATTTGCATGGTCTTTGGGTTTAGCAGCCTGTAAGCTTTTGATTATGTGTTATATCCTAGTAGCACACATTTCACACTTTTGTCATCTAGCTTCTTCCTCAATTGTTGAGGTATATGTGCAAATGTTACACTTCCGAAAACTTTGATGTTCAACATGTGGTTTTCTTTTGAATAGGGCTTCAAAAAGTGTCTCATCTTTCAAAGCTGAAGAATATGTTTTGTTCATCAGATATACCCCAATCTGTGCAGCTTCAGCCCATAGATTCTTAGGCATATTTTTTGCTTTCAGCATACTTCTAATCATTTCTGTTAGTACCCTGTTCTTTCTCTCCGCAACACCATTTTGTTATGGTGAGAAACTTGTTGTCAGCTGCCTTCTTACACCAAGATCAGCACAAAAATCATTAAACTTAGAGCTTAAGTACTCTCCTCCCTTGTCAGTCCTAAGTATCCTGATTTTGGCTTCCAATTCAGCTTCAATCTTTTGTTTAAAATCTCTGAACTGATTAAATGCATCAGATTTTAATTTTAGAAACCAAATCCACACATACCTAACAGTATAAAATACTTGTATCCACTCAGTGACATTTCTTGCATGGGTCCACATATATCAGAATGAATGAGATGTAGTGGTTTAGATGATCTTGCTAAGGCTTTAGTTGGATAGGGCAACTTGTGCATCTTCCCCAAAGCACATCCATCGCATACTTCTTCTAAATTGCCATTGACTTTAAGCAGACCAAGCACCATACCTTTTGAACTCATTTTTTTGATATACTCCATGTTAATGTGACCCAATCTGTTGTGCCATAGCCAATCAACATCTGAAATCTTTGCTTTGAGTGCATGTCCAGCTAAGTGAGGGTTAAAACTGAATAAGTTGTTGTGAGCTACAAGAACCCTCATTAACTCACAATTTTTGTGTTTATCAGTGTACACTATGCAACTTCCACCTTCGAACATCAGTGAGAACCCTTCTTTCATCAATTGTCCAACACTCAACAAGTTCGAATCAAGTTCAGGAACATATAGCACATTCCCGATCAGCTTGTCATTGCTTTGATTAAGTCTCAAATGCCCCTTTCCTCTTGCCATTTTGACTGACCCATCTCCAAACTTCACTTCAGCCAAATGAGTTCTATCTAGACCAGTGAACAGATTTAATTCATTCGACCTGTGGTTACTGCAACCACTGTCAATGAACCATTCTCCAATTTTGTTATTCACACTAGCCATTAACACAACCTCATACTCCTCTTCCTCTTCATTTTCTCTAGCTAAGTTGCTCATATGCTTAGCTTTAATTTTACAAAACCTTTCAATATGACCATATGTCTTACAGTAATAGCATTGAACCTTCTTAAATGTTTTATGCTTTGATCTATTCGAAGAAGAAGATACATTACTTCTTGTATCTGATTCTTTGCCAGATTCATCACTGGTATCACCAATTTCTTCTCCATTCTCCTAGAATGATGAGTTGCATTCTGACGAGCTTCCTTCTTGATCCAGTAACCTCTATTTTGATAATCCACAGCCTTCGATTTCAGCGCACGTTCCTCTCTTCTCTCTTCATGTCTCTTTAGCCGATCCTCATGAGACAGAAGAGATCCGAGAAGCTCATCGGTGGTCATCTCTTCAGTATCATTGCCCTCTTTAATTGCCGCGGAGATGTGATCATACTTATCCGACAGACTTCGCAAAATCTTCTCCACGATCCTGCATTCTGGTACATTTTCATCGTATTGAATCATCTGATTCACCAAATCGAGTACCCTAGAAACATACTGACTCACATCCTCTTCATCTTTCATAAAGTAGTCTTCAAATCTTCGACGCATGGTATGCATCTTGACCTTCTTCACTTTGGTTGTGCCCTGATAAGCATTCATCAGTAGGTTCCAAGCAGCTTTTGCTGATCAAGCTCCAAATATTCGCTTGAAGACCTTCCGATCCAGCGCCTGCTGGATGAAGCTCAACGCCTTTGCGTCTTTCTTCCTGATCTCTCGCAAAGCTCCAGCATTCAGATTCTCCTCGATGAAACCATTTGAGACTATCTCCCACAAATCTTGGGATATGAAAAAGGTCTGCATCATCAGCGACCAATCTTCATATTCCACTCCGTCAAAATGCGGAACTGAAGGATTCCAAGTTAGAAAATCAGTCTTGGACCTAACTCCACCCTAAAAGCTAGCTCAAAGGGGGAGGATTGTCCAATCTATTTAAAGGCTATCTAGACCACAACCTCAACCAATGTGGGACTTTAACACACCCCCCTCACGCCCAAGATCCACATCTGGAGCGTGAAATTCTGCAGGTGGTCCACTCTCAATCATAGGTTTAGCTCTGATACCAATTGTTGAAATAGCTGATGGAATCTTGGCTCAATTGAACACAAAACAAGGAAGAAATGTAGACTCTCTTTATTGAATCAGAAAACCTAGATCTATTACAAAGGAAATGTACTCGAGAGGAAGAAGACACATTCAAATTCAAAAATTACAAATGTATACTAGCAACTTATATAGTAACCCAAACTAACAGATACCTTCTACAAACAATCAAGGACTATATGTATCAGCTTAATTACATCAACCAAAGCATGCAAGTAAGTAAACTAAACGACAAATAAGACTGACATCATGACTCACAGTCAACTCAGTGTTGACCATATAATTTGGTTCAACACTTATATGCAAAAATGAATAATAATATATTGGTAGTATGGGGGCTACCAAAGGTAGCATGTGATTTCTCCAAACTTCTCATGGTATCAGAGCAAAGAAATACCTAAAAATTTTCTCTTTTTTTCTGCTTTTTTTCTGTTTATCGCGCACACCCAACACTGTTCATTGTGCACTGTTCATCATTTGCTCCTGCCATCTCCTATTCTCTCCATCTAATTTTGATATCCAGATCTGAGATCCAAAGTTGGGAAAGGTTCCTCCCTAGATTCGTGCTCAGATCCAAAGTTGCAGCTTCGAGGAAATCTACGACAAGACTACGAATCAAATGGTTTATGCTTATCACTATGAAAAAAATGAATGGATTTAGAGGGGGACGCAGTGGACGCACTCAGAGCTCTCAACCTCAAACACAACATGTTGTCTCTACCTTTGTTCATGGAGGTACTCCTACTGCGTGTCTGACTCATAACTCTGGTGTCCACCCTTGGATTCTAGACTCAGGTGCATCTGATCATATGTCTGGTAACTTTTCTGTTTTCTCCAATTTAGTCACTCCTACCTCATCCACTACTGTCACTCTTGCTGATGGGTCCACCTCATCAGTAAAGGGTATTGGTCTAGCCTCACCTACACCATCCTTACCACTTAATAATGTTTTTTACATTCCTCAATTTCCCTTGAGTTTAATTTATTATTAGTAAAATCACTCGAGATTTACATTGCTTAGTGACGTTTACCTCTGACTCTGTTATTATTCAGGATTCTCGGACTGGTAAGGTGATTGGCACAAGGCATGAGTCTCGGGATTTGTACCAACTAGTAATGTCATCCTCTACCTTGGTGGTTGATTCGTCTCCTCTTAAGATGTATAGCCGGTTGGGGCATCCTCATCTGCAGAATCTAAAGAAGATGTGTCCTAGTCTTTCTTCACTTTCGAGTCTTAAGTGTGAATCGTGTCAACTTGGTAAACATTCCCGATCTTCTTTTCCAAGTAGCGTTAATAAATGTGTTTCATCACCTTTTTTCCTTATCCATTCTGATGTTTGGGTCCTAGTCGTGTCTCATCTAAACTAGGGTTCAGATATTTTGTCACTTTCATAGATGACTACTCTCGTATGACCTGGTTATTCTTGACGAAGGATCGATCCGAGTTTTTTCACATTTTCTCCACATTCTATGCTGAAATAACAACTCAATTTGATGTATCCATTCGCATGTTACGAAGTGATAATGCAAAAGAATATTTCTCTACTGCCTTTCAGTCTTTCTTTTCCACTCATGGTCTTCTCCATCAATCCTCATGTCCTCATACACCATAGCGGAATGGTGTTGCAGAATGAAAAAATCGTCATCTTGTAGAAATGGCACGTACCCTCCTATTGCATATGAATGTATCGTTGAGATACTGGGATTATGTCATTCTCACTGCTTGTTACCTTATTAATAGGATGCCCTCCTCTATTCATCACAAAATTCCCTTCACTATTATCTTTCCACATGACCCTATATATAGTCTTCCACCACGTGTGTTTGGGTGTACCTATTTTGTCCATCAACTTTCTCTCGGGAAGGATAAGTTATCTCCAAAGTTTATTAAATGTGTCTTCCTTGGTTACTCTCGCCTTCAAAAAGGACACCGTTGCTACTCACCCGAGTTGGGTCATGCTTTTGTCTCAGCAGATATTACCTTCTTTGGAACCACACCATTCTTTTCGAGTCAGTCCACTACACCCGAGTCTGTTGCTGAGGTCCTTCCTATTCCAGTTCCATTATCCACTCTTGAGGACATATCATCTCGGATGACTAATGATTCGCTGCCACCCCGACGGGAACCCACCAAGTTCTTTACTCGACGTGTTCTTACTGAGACATCGCCAGCTTCCCCGCCTGACTCCACTACCCCCATAGCTGCCTTGCCAGTCTCAAATCCTTCTCCACCATCTAACTTTGATCTTCCCATTGCCTTGAGGAAAGGTGTTCGTAAGTGTTCTACTTCTCATTCTATCTCTCATTGTGTATTTTACGATATTTTATCCCCCCAGTACTTTGTTTTTATCACTTCTCTTTACACTATTTCTTTCCTTCAAACTATTTCAGGTGCCTTATCTGATCCGAGGTGGCACCAGGCCATGGTTGATGAGATGACTGCATTACATTCTAGTGACACGTGGGAGCTTGTTCCTCTTCCCTTGGGAAAATCCACTATAGAATGCAAGTGGGTGTTCAATATTAAAACAACTCTTGATGGATCTATTGATAGGCTCAAGGCTCGTTTGGTAGCCAAAGGATATACACAGCGACATGGAGTGGATTATTTGAATACATTCTCTCCAGTAGCTAAGATTACCTCTGTTCGTCTCTTTCTCACGCTAGCAGCAATTTTTGGTTGGCAACTTCATCAACTTGACATCAAAAATATTTTTTTACATGGTGATCTCAATGAGGAGGTATATATGGAGCAACCTCCTGGATTTGTTGCTCATGGGGAGTCCACATTAGTCTGCAAACTAAAGAAGTCACTTTATGGTCTAAAGCAGTCTCCACGTGCCCGACTTAGCAAGTTTAGCTCTGCTATCACTCGTTTGGTATGATGAGATGCACCTCTGAACATTCAGTCTTCTTTTGCACCTCTCTTTCTAGAAAGCGAGTGCTCCTCATTATTTATGTAGATGACATTATTATAACTAGAGATGATACAGATGGGATACAAAAATTAAAGTCTTATTTACATCAGCAATTTCAGACCAAGGACTTAGGTGATTTGAAATACTTCCTTGGTATTGAAGTAGCTCGATCAGGGGGAGCAATCTATATTTCTCAAAGGAAATATGTACTTGATATGCTACATGAGGCAGGTATGTTGGGAGATCGACCAGTTGACACTCCTATGGAGCCAAATATAAAGCTATTATCGAAGCAGGGTGAATCCTTGGCTGATCTGGATCCATATCATTGATTGATAGGTAAGTTAAACTATCTTACAGTCACGAGACCTGATATTTCTTTCATTGTTAGTGTACTCTGTCAATTCCTTGAGTCACACTATGAGGGACATTGGGAAGCTGCATTGAGGGTCATTCGTTATCTCAAGAAAGCTCCAGGAAAGGGACTCTTATACTGTGACAGGGGTCACCTACAGGTGACAGGCTATTCTGATGCGGATTGGGTAGGTTCACCTATTGATCACCGATCTACTTCAGGATATTGTCTGATTCTTAGCGATAACTTGATATCATGGAAAAGCAAGAAACAAAGTGTGGTGGCTAGATCTAGTGTTGAGGCAGAATACAGGGCTATGGCTCTTGTGACTTGTGAATTGATATGGCTAAAGCAGTTAATAGGAGAACTCGGAATCATCCATAAAGAACCAATGAAGCTGCTTTGTGATAATCAGGTTGCTTTGCATATTGCCTCTAATCCAGTTTTTCATGAAAGAACAAAATACATGGAAAGTGATTGTCACTTTATCATAGAGAAAGTGTAGTCTAAGAAAATAGTCATATCATTTGTAAGTTCAAATGAACAGTTGGCTAATATACTAACTAAATCTTTAAGAGGTCCTATAATATTTTATATTTATAACAAGTTGAGCTTACATGACATATTTGCTCCAATTTTATGGGGAGTGTTAAGGACCTAATTGTATATATCATTTCTCTATGTACTTATATGCAAAAATGAATAATAATATATTGGTATTATGGGGGCTACCAAAGATAGCAAGTGATTTCTTCAAACTTCTCAATAATATTTTGGCACAAACTTTTAGGTGCTCCAAACATGTGCCAAAAAGGAACACAGTTACAAATTTGGGTGCTAAAATATTTTAAAATGTCTTTAATTAAATGCCACAAAAGAAATTGATAATACCAACAATACTAATACTGTATATGCAATTGTATGCTCTAAAATTAAAAAAAAAAAATTGAAAAAAAAAGTTTTCAAATATATTATTATTTTTCCCAAAGTATAGAATAATTTCATAAATTTGAAAAAATATTTAATTCATGAAATATTTTTTGTAATATAAAATATGTGCTAGGATCTAAACAAATATTTTAAATTAAAGACTTTTGCCCAAAGTCTGTAATAATTTCATAAGACTAACAAAAATAATTTTAATTCATAAAATATATTTTTTACGGTATAAAAACATTTTCTAATGTCTAAAAAATATTTTGGACCAAACTAATTTAAATTTAATTTTATATGCTTTGGGCAAAAGTCTGTACAAACTTTTGCCCAAAGCCTAAAATAATTATATATTTTTTTTAAAAATAATAATTTTAATTCATAAAATATTTTCTTATGATATAAAATAGGTGTTATGATCTAAAAAAGTATTTTGGTATTATTTTTAATTTAAATTTAGTTATATAATTTGGATAAAAGTCTCTAATATATTCAAGACATTTAGTGCAAAATATTTTTAAACCCTTAAAATCTTGTTATTGTTATTATAAAAATATATTTCAATTTTCATAAATTAAATTTATTATTTTATTATTTTATTATTTTATTTTTTGGTAAAAAATTTTACATACCTTTGCAGCAGGGATAAAATATGTATTATCAAAATTTGGTTTTAGATCTAGGAATTTTAGCACTATATTATGGATTTTATATATATATAATAATCCATTACACATCTTAAAAATAACCTTAAATGTCAAACCAAATGTCACACAGCTAGAAACTACCGATTACATAGAAGAAACTCCTAAAGTACCAAACCACCAAGATGTTGGCCGAAATGATGAACAGAAAATAAAGGTAATAGATAAAAGTAAATTGAGACCCAAAAGGCAGAAGCTCAACAGGAACTCAATCTTTCCCATAAATCTAAGCAAGAAGCTATAAGGTTGTGAAGGTCAGCATTCTTTTCCTTGAAGATAACTAAGTTTCTTAGAAGTCAAAGGTTTCTACTCCAAATCATAGCAAGGCTTTTAATCCTCTCATCCTTTTCAGCGATCATCTGGTAATCCTCTAACGGAAACTCAACCCAGCGAAGCGGTATTCTTTCCAACAGCCTTCTCCAATCCTCCCTAGCAAAACTACAATGAGTGAACATGTGATCAATGTCCTCCTTCCCCCTCATGCAAAGAACGCAGAGATCGTCCGTCAAAGAAGATCCATGCTTGATGAGTCTATCTTTTGTTGGAAGTCTTTTGCTTAGAACAAGCCAAGAATGAACTTTAAATTTCAGGGGATGTTACATCTCCAAATCCTTTTGGCAACTGGCCATTTCAACCCCAAATTCGTGTATTTTTCGTTACAATAGGCCATCGAAAACTTACCATTATTTTCCCAACACCAAAAGTAATATCTGGTTCTTCCATTAAGTCGGGTCTCCCAATAAAGTTCAGCATCCTCCTCACTCTTTCCTGATCCACTTGTGATGTCCAGTGAAATCCCAAATACCTGATCCTTGGTCGTAGCATTGTTCAACGGTGGCATTTTTAAATCTATGCGCTAGAAAAAGATCCGAGAATTCATGTGCCAACCTAATGTTTCTACACCATTTTTCCTTGCATAAGCTAGTCGACTTTTCGTCTCCAAGTTTTTTTTCCAATCCTAGATCAAACATTTCCTTAGCTCGAAATATACCTTTCCACATATTTGACCAACTCGATGTTCCACTCAAGTCATACCAACATCTTCTTCGAAAGTAATTAACTTTCACAATTTCCACCCAGATGAATTCCTTGTCATTTGCCAATTCCCACCACCACCAACCAAGACGTGCCAAGTTATGCATCTCAAGATTTTTAATACCCACACCCCCGAAGTCGGTATGGCAAGTCACATCATCCCAGTTGACCAAACCAGTATAGCCACCTCCATCTGCACCTCTCTTCCAGAAAAAATGCCTACGGCACTTATCAATTACTAGTAATGCCCACTTAGGTGCTTTGAAAATAGAGAGCCAGTAACCAAGAATAGAGCTCAAAACACTATTTATTAGCAGAAGCCCTTCCCCCATTGAGAGAAGTCTCCCTTTCCAAGAGCTAAGCCTCCTGTCAACCTTCTCAATTATACTGTTTCAATCCTCCCTGATGAGACGTCCATCCTTAAGAGGGAGGCCCAAATACTTTAAGGGAAATGCACCACACTTACAACCCAAAATAGGCGCTGCTTCAGCACACCTTTCTTGACACCCCCTCCAAATGAACTGCTTCAGTCTTAGTAAGATTTGCTTTCAATCCCGACGTTAGCTCAAAGCCCAATAGAAGGATTTTCAGATTTATAAGGTCATTTCTATCTCCGCTTGTAAACACCAAAAAGTCATCTGCAAATTCTAAAAGCAAAACGACGAGGTTATAGCTCATCCTAACTCCCTTGATCAGCCCATTCAGACCTGCTCTGTTCATCATTCTGGCAAAAATATCCCCACCAGGAGGAATAGGTAAGGAGACAGGGGTTTCCCTGCCTGAGCCCCTTCTTATGCCTGATCCAATTTAGGATTACCGAAGATTCCCCGCTCTTTAACAACAAAGAGATCCCATCGATACAACCTTGCAAAAATCCCCTTTCTTTTAGAAGTTCCAACAAGAAAACCCAGTTGATGTTGTCAAAGGTGTTGGCCTAAGGTTTTCAATCTTGGTCTTAATCTTGGTTTTGATGATAGCAAACATGGAACTAATGGTTTCATTGAGAAATACCTTCAGGTTCCTAGTCGACTAGCGCTCAACGTCCGCGATCAAAAAAATTGGAGAAATTGAAACAACATTGGATGACACGCTCGGGTTTTCATCAAAAGATAGAGTTTAAGTTTAGTGTGTCTAGCTTTTATTGTAAACCTCAAATTGATGCTTAAGAACCCAATATTTCGAAACTCGAAACTCGGAAATGAACTTCGCGAGAAAAGTCTACGAAAAACATTGATTTCTGGGTGTCGGCCAATGGGCAGTCGACGGGCGGTCGATGGCCGATCGCTCGGGCGGTGCCAACGGGCAAATTTTTACCCATTGGGATGGCTATTAAGGCCTCCTCTCCTCATGGCTTATAAATACCAGTCATGAGAAGCCTTCCTTGATGATTCTACACTTCCTTGAGCCATCTTTGATTAATCCTAAGATTTCATTGAGTCATCCTTTGCAAAAATCTTAGTTTTGATCTTCGCCTCCTTGATCTTGCCTTCAAGCTCTAATCGATTCATCTTCAAGACATCAAGAGGAGCTAGGATTCGTGTTTGTAGCTAAGTATTTATTGTATTATTTATTTGCTCCATTGTTTGTATATTTTCTTGGTTATTTCATTGTATTCGAGTTTGTGTTAGACCTACGGTGTAGGTCTTGAAATTGGGTGGTAACCTTGGTGTTTGAGGTTTAAATCCACTGGTGTAAACGTAGTTTACTAGGATTAGTGATTGTTGTCCCTTAGGTTTGAGGTGGGAGAGTGCTCTCGGTAGGAAAGCGAAGACTTTCGAGTGTGGAAGTGCCTTCGGTGCGAGAGCGGAGACTCTCCGATGAAAATATCCTTGTTGTAAAAGAAACAAGATAATCTAGTAAAACTAGTTTGGAAATCCTAAGCGGTGTGCTTAGGTAGTGGAGTAGGCATTGGAGCCAAGCCACTATAAATCACTGTGTTTGCATTATTTATATCTGTGTTTGCCTAATTGCTTATCATTTGCTTTCGCACGTAATTAACTCATATTATGTTTTGCCTAAGTAATTAAGAATCGTTTAAAATCGGAATTAGGCTAAAAGTTTAGATAACATACTATTCACCCCCCTCTAGTGTAGGCCATTTCACCAACATTTGGTATCAGAGCGGGTCATAGATTGAGATTTCACCATCTCCTCTACATCTAGTCTCGATTCGAAAATGGCACTAGAGTTGGTAGCGTCTATACCTCCTCGGTTCGATGAGTTTAACTTTGGTCTTTAGATGAGTAGAATGTACAATTTACTAAAGACTCAAGGTTCAGGTGTATTTGATATGGTAAAGACTAAATATATTAAACCCAAGGAAAATATGAATGCATGAACCCAAAAACAAATAGATATGTTTGAGTCAAATGTTAAAGCTATGAATTGCATATTTTGTTCTTTGGAAAATTGTATCTTTGAAAAGGTCATGCATTTAACTTTCGCATTTGATATTTGGGCTTGCTTAAATGTCTTATATGATTATGCTAAAATCGAGGAGTTAACAACTTTTATTGAAGGTGGTGATGACAATGGTCATCCCCCCATTACTAACATGGTTTTTGAAGCTCAAAGTGTTTCTAGTTAAAGAAGCACTAAAAGTCGAAAGAGGAAGGTGATTTGCTATTTATGCAAAGAAAAAAGACATGTGAAGAAGAATTGCCCTACTGTGAAGAACAAGGCAAAGAAGAGGTCAAATGCTTCAACATCGTCATCTCATTCAAGTGAAGCATCCTCTTGCCATGGCTATAAAGCTACTTCAAAAGATTGTCTAATGAATGCTAATGATGAAGTACACTCTTCTTCTTCAAGTCTTGATAACAGTAATGGTAGTATTAATTCATCTAGTTCTCATGACATGCTTTATGTTGAATTAATGGATGAATATAAAAATATGTATGCCTTGCTTTTGAAAAAGGATAAGGAAAACAAAAAGATTAGTAAGGAGAATTCTAGACTTAGTTCACACATGCATGCTCTAGAATTAGAAAATGAGGAATTAAAATCTAGCTCATTTGACTCTTGTCATGATACATTAAAACTTGAGCTTAAGGACTTAAAGCTTGAAAATGAAAATTTGAAAAATGATTTCAAAATTGAGAATGAGATTTTGAAAAATGAAAACTCAAAAATCAAAAAGGAAAATTATATGTTGAAATCTCAAATGCATGCTTTATATAAATCCATGGATGACTTGAAAAGTGAGGTTTTAGTATTGACTAAAAAGTTTAATGAATTTATAAAAATTTCATCCTTTAAGACTTCTAGAAAGAGAAATGATACATTGAATATTCATGATTCTCATACTTCTCATGCTAAGTATTCAACCTCTAGACCTCATGTTCACAAGAATGATAAAAACAAGAAGTTTCATGGACATTATTTTTGTTATGGTATATATGACCATGCTCTCCATGATTATGCATTTAAAAGAAATCCAAGTGTAGCTTAGACACTTTGGATTCCTATGCCAACTCACCCCCAAGAACCCAAAGCCATTTGGGTACCAATGGTTTCTTGCTCTCTTGTAGGGGGAGCTACCACATAAGGGTAAAGAGAAGTGAAGAGTTGAAGTTGACCATGGACTTAAATGAAGATTCATCCTATGGTTGCAACTTCAAACCATCATGATGCCATAGGTATGGAAATTGGCATCTAGGTATACTTTGTATCATCTCCTTGTTGGGTGAAATGGCACACTAGAGGGGGGGTGAATAGTGTGTTAATCTATTAATTAGCCTAAATTCAATTTTAATCATTTCTTGATTAGTTAGGCTAAGCATGATATTTATAGCACGCGAGAGCAATAAATACAGAGTAATAAGCACAAGCAACTGACAATGCTAACACAAGTATTTATAGTGGTTCGGCCAACCGCCTACTCCACTACCTTGGCTCCACACCAAGGATTTCTAACCAACTACTTTATAGAACTTGTGTTTTCCTTTGAATACAACTGAGGGCACAATTCTCACCTCTTTGAGAACTCCTCAAACCTATTCACCTAGGCAAAACACAAATCTACAAAGTCTAACCCTAAGTGTTTCTCTAGCACACCTAGCAAGCTATTACAGATAAAACATGTTTGAAATAAATCTTCAAATACAAAAAAAAAGAGCTGAGAATTGAAAGAAGGACTAGTGCTCTTTTTTCCAACCCTTCAAGCCTTCAACTCGACCAGTAGATGAACTTGAATCGCATCAGAGTTGAGGAACAGAACTGGGCGCTTGAGAAAGATGTTGACGGAAGAACAAGGCGCAACAATTAATTCTTTTTGAAGGCTCAAATCACTTTAGAAAGCCCAATTAAATTTGTGAGAGAAGTTAAAGGAGTTAGACTAGGGATATTTATAACCTCTCAAAGAAAGGTAGCTCAACGGGCGGAAAATGGGTAGAAAACTAGCCGTTACAACCGTTCAGTCGATCGTCGGTCAACCGACCAATCGACCGCTCGAGCGACCGCTGCTCAATCTCTCTGTGCGGTCGACCGACGGGTCGACTGAATGAGTCACAAGATGAGCGATCCACAATCCAGTCGACCCACCAGTCGACCGATGCAGTGAAGCCAACAGCGCGATCTACAATCTTCAATTCGGTCGACCAACACGCCTTCTGCCAATTTTTCAACTCTGTCGGTCGACCGAAGTAGCCTTAGCCAATTTCTACACCATCTTCGGTCGACCGATTGGCTACTGTCATTTTTTGGCAACATTCGGTCGACCGAATTGGCTACTGCCAATATTCAAACTCCATTCGGTCAACTGATCGGTTGACCGAACCTAGGCCGAACTTGATTTTTTCAGCTTTCTTCTTGCGCGCTTCGTTTCCGGATTCCGGCTTTCAACGAGCATCAACTTGGAGAGCTTTCCATGTGATCTTTGGACTTGTCCAATACGTCTTTGGTACATACGTTGAACTTTGAGATATTCTACGACGAACTCGAGCACGACGATCAATGTCCTTTCGATTTTCCGATTTCTTCCGATATTTTCGATCGAGGGCATCGAGCGCTAACTGATATGGAACCTGAAAGATATTCTTAATGAATCATTAGTTCCATGTTTATTATCATCACAACCGAGATTAAGACTAAGGTAGAAAACCTTAGGCCAACACTCCTTACTTTGGTTGATTTTATTTAAGTTGAAGTTATTATACATGTTTAATTTGTGTTGCTTTCCCCTCTCTTGTTAAGAGTCATTTGAAAAATATTTTTGATTTTTGATTTCCGGTCTCTTCGGAGACCTATGTAGCCTATAAAGGGCTAATGCAACCTTGTGGTTCTAAATCGTTGGCTCATTGTGGTCTTTCGGTTTTCAACCAATAGGAAGGGTTGGAGATCTAATTTTCAAATTTTTAATATTTTGAGATCTCTTGATTCATTTTGGATTCATGATAATTTATTTTGAAACGGATTTCAAACTATTTAGCAAAGTGGACTTTGAAAATAATACTTGATTCTTCTCTTTGCTATTTGGTTTGGGTTGCTTGCTAGAAGCTTTATTTTTATTAAATCTACTAATGAAGTCTACTTGCAAGTTGAGAATGTTAATGGAAGGCTATGATATCATGAAGAAAATTGGAAAGTAAAATGACAAGTTTGGCAAAATTCTCTTGAAAGAGGTATGAGTTTGACTTTTGTTAAAATCTACCTTAATTACCTCAATGATTATGCTTAAATGATTTCTCTATGCTCATGGTTAATTATGCATGATAAATGTTTGAATTTTCATGAGTAGGAAAAATCTTGATAACTTAGCTCATTTTATGATATCATGATATTTATGAAATCGAACTAGGTTGGAATTCCTCTCTAGAGACATCACTTTAAGTTGAAAATTGGATGAACATGTTTAGGTATGTTAATGATTAGTTGTCATGTGCTTAAAATTGAAAATTCATGAGAAATTGAGCAAAATGATAACTAGTTCACTTTAGAGGACTTGAACTTGGAAAAGATTGACCCAAGCCAACAAATTGACTTGGACACTTTATTTTAAGTCCAAACTTCATAAACATGTTTAGGAATATGTATGACATGTTTCCAAGCATTTAAAATGAAAAAATCATAAGAATATGAAAAAAATGATATAGAGGTCATTTCTTGATAACTTCTTTTGAACCAAGTTGACCTAAGTCAATAAATTGACTTAGAGGTCTCACCTTCAATCCATATTTGAGGAACATGTTTAGATTTACTCATGTTAGGTATCCATAGGTTTGAGTTTGAAAAATCATGAGTAATAATAAGATTGACACTTAGTAAGTTTCATGATAACTAGCTTAGTTTTGAATGAAACCATGCTAGGTTGATATCTTGACTTAAGGACATAATTTTTATCTTAAACTAGACATACACTCTTTACATGACCATTATGTGGTGTCATAAAAGTTTGAATGAAAACTAAACACGTTTTGAAAAATAATTGAAAATTATGGAAATGCCATTAGAATTTTAGTATTTTCAGTTATTTCTAGAAAAATGTAGAAAAATCCTTTTTAATTGATTCTTGAAATTGCACTTCACTGAAAAATTTAGTTTGTTGTGTAAAAAATTCAAAAGTTTTCATCAAAAATCTGATTTATAATGAAAATTTGAAGTTGGACTTCGAAAACACAAAGTATCGCTTACTTGAAATACTCATTTTTTCGACACTTTGTTTTCTCATCAAAAACTTCAAATGAAAACTCATGTATATTATTTTAATTCCATCCCTAATATCATTCACACCATTGCTGGAGTAAAATTATTTCTATGAATGGTTTTGATAACTTGAATGATAGCTAGAGATATCGATTTTTCATTGAAATCGAGATATGATGAAAAAATAAACTTAGAAATTTTATTTTAAGCCCAAACCTGACTCATATACTTAGGTTGAATCATGTTAGACGTCTAGATGCCTAAGTTAGAGAAAACATGAGTAGATAGCAAAATTTAATACTTAGTCATTTTCATGTTTTCATGCCTATTTCGAATAAAATCATGCTAAGTTCATATTTTGATCAAATGGCATTCTTTTCACTTCAAACTTGATATACATGTTTTACATGACCATATCTTTGTATTTTAAAAGTTTGAATGATTTCTGAAAATGTCATAAAAATCTCATTTATTTATGAAAATGCCACAAAAAATATCACTCTTCTCAAGTTGCTCATTTTTCTGATACTTTAATTTTTTATTAGATTTTCAAATGAGACTTGAAGTATGATATTTTAAATTCACTTATGGTATCGTTCTATTCATTTGATGAGAAAAACCATTTCTAAAGTGATCTTTGATTATTTGTAATATCTGAGATATTAATATTTATTTTCTGTTATTATTTGTAATTGTCAGTCTAGCGGGCTAGTTCGAGGTCAAACTGAGTCGACTCATGGTCCGGTGCGAGCTTGCAAGGTCGGGTAAGTTGAATTATGAATTATAATTATATAGCTAATTGATTTGATTATGCTACATGTGGATGTGAATATGTTTGTTGCTTGTATTTATTCATGGGGTTAGTGTGGGTTAGCGGGTTGCAGATCTGGGTTGAGGAGAGTGCGGGTTAGGGTGTGGATAGGTGATTTAGAGAGGGGATTATAAAATCTCCCCCCTCCCCCTAGGGCTGGCGGCTCCCTATTGGAGCCGCACTAGCCAAGTGAGAGAGGAGAGGAGTCACCATCGAGCCAAGCAGCAGCCGCCTAAGCCACCGAGCCCCTTCCTCCCCCTCTATTCTTCCTTGGAGCCGAATTCGAAGGCCGTCGATCAGAAATTCTCCTCTAATCCTTCTTCCTATTCATGTGAGTGGTTTTACCCCTCCTTTCTCGGATTTCCTCGTGTTCTTGAGCCGGTTTGGGCGACGTTCTTGTTTCTTGTGTTTTTTGTCAAATCGTGGGTTTTGATCGCCGAATCTTGTGTCAACTTGTGGGAGGGAACCCGATGATTTTTCTTTGTGGCTCGGCAGCCTAGGAATACCCTAGGGGTGCTCGGCCAAGGTGGAAGAAGAGGGTGTCCTCAAGGTGTTCGATGAAATGCCTAAGTGAAGGGTATAGGTTATCTTGCTATCTATGATTCAATTTGTTTATCAATTTGGATGCTTATAATATTGATGTATGCTTTGATATAAATTCTGTGATTTTTTGGAAATTTATCATGGGTTTCAAAAATGGGATTTGATTTTGATGGCATGGGAGTTCTTGATATAAATTCTTGATTTAAAAAGTTGGTTCTTGATTAAAGATGTTTGTGATGCTTGTTAATCTTGTTTAACAAATATGGTTTTATAAGATTTATCATAATGACTATAAATCTGATGTGATGATAAATTAGGGATTTATATTCTGTGAATTTTCGGATTTAATTCCTTATTATGCTGAAACTCCACTATGCTGAAAACTTCATGTTGAGTTGATGAATCAGGGCTGATTTTGAGATCTTATTTATGATGTGCATAGATTACTGAATATAGTCGTGTAACCTATCATTTTTACCAGAAAGTATAGTTTGGAAACATATGACATACTCTGGAGACCAGATTCGATTTAGATACACCAATTTGGGGCTCAACAGTAAACTGAGAATAAAATCCTAAAACAAAACCCTAATTTTGGTGATGATAAATTTTAATTGCATAATTAAAATGCAAGGGGCAGCATAATCTGTTATGAACCAACAAATAAATGTCATGCATGAAATAAAACCTCACGAGTTTATGACATTACGGGTCTAGGACTTGGGATCAAGCATTGGGTGTTGTGGAGTTTTCCCAATAGAGACATCCCTAAGACACCGTAGGAGATACTTGACTTAAGTCATGTTGTGTCATTCCTTATTGAATGGCGGAGAGGCTCGGTTAGGAATCGAATTGCGGGCTAGGCGCGGAAGGTTGGATGGCTAATTCCCAACTTGTGGAACAAGTTCGGATGGGCAAATCCCGATTGTTCCCAAGATTTTATAATTAAAGGAATAAGTTCGGATGAGAGAATCTCGATTATTCCTACGTTATCTTTTTGGAACAAGTTTGGATGGGAAAATCTTAGTTGTTCCTGCGTATCTTGTGGAACAAGTTCGGATGGGCAAATCCCGATTATTCCCAAGATTCTATAATTAAAGGAATAAGTTCGGATGGGCAAATCCTGATTATTCCTGTGTGGCCTCGTGGAATAAGTTCGGACGGGCAAATCTCTATTATTCTTGTGTTGCTTTTAAGGAATAAGTTCGGACGAGCAAATCCCGATTATTCCTGTGATATCTTAAAGGGATAAGTTTGGACGGGCAAATCTCGATTATTTCTTTGCATCTCGTGGAGCAAGTTCGGATGGGCCAATCCCGATTGCTCTCGAGTTTCTTTATATTAGGATAAGTTCGGATGGGCCAATCTCGATTATCCTAGTATGTTTGTTGCCTTAGGGTATGGTAGGCTTAGGCCTGTTATTCTTCACCGTTTGGGGAGTTGGATTCCTTTGGGCATGTGTGGCCAGGTGGCCTATTAGCTAGTCACACCCTTGTGACTTTTCCTGCTCGAGATAGATGTTTTATCTCTGTGCTTATTATCTGTGTTTGGTTTTCTCGTGAGGGTTGGTAGAACCGCTCACTGAGTTCTTTGAACTCACCCATTGTCGTTGTTTTTGTTTTGCAAAGCCTGGCCGGTGAGGTGGGCTGGAGCACTTGGCGCGGCTAGAAGGCAGAGGAGCTACATTGATCTCATAGCAGTCCTAGTTAGGGATCGTAGTCGAGTTTGTAGTAGTTTTGATATGCACTTGTGTTTTAGTATTTTGGAGTTGTAGTCCCTCGGGGACATTCATGTATTTATATTATATTTGAACTTGATTTATTATTTCCGCACTTTATTATTTTGCTGAACTTACTTATGATAAATTATGGTTTGGTTTTCCATTTGAAACAAAACTCATTATTCCTTTCCGTATTGTAATATCCTAGATATTTAAATTTATTATTTTTCCTCTTATGTGTGTTTGCCAGCCTAGCGGACAAGTTCGTGGTCGAGCCGAGTCGACTCATGGTCCGGAGCGAGCTTGCGAGTTCGGCTAAGTAGGATATGAATTTATGAATTTTAGGCTTGGGTAGTTAAAATTATTTAATTTGATGTTGTGTGTGCATAATTGTTAATTATGTTCATGTTGGTGTATTTAATTAATTGCTTGTGGATTATTAGAATACGTTTAATTAAAATAATTAAGTCTATCAGGTTAGCGGGTTTGGTTTTGGCTTAAGGTGGATGCGGGTTTTGGATTAAGGTGTTTAAGGGGTTAGGGTTGAGGAGGGAGTATAAAACCCCTCTCCTCGTGGCTTGTGGCTCCTATTTTGGAGCCACCCAAAGATTTGAGAAAGGAAGTCAAGCCGCCGTCCCCCTTTCCCTTTTCTCCATAGAGCCGCCGCCACCTAGACCCGAGTCGAGTCGAGCCGAGAGGAGCCAGCCGAAGCCAGCCCCTCTCCTTCCCCTCTCTCCCTCTCTCTAAGCTGATAGCTTGGAGTGAGTCGCCGCCCCCTTGTCCCCTTTTCTTGAGTCGAGCCGCCACCCTTTTGAAGCCGAATTAGAGGGCCGTCATCCGGGATTTCTTCTTTAATCTTTCTTCCAATTAAGGTGAGTGGTTTTTATCCCTCCTCCTCGGGTTTTCTTCGAATTTCTTGAAGCCGCTTTTGGAGGCTTCATGTTCTTGATGTACTTTTGATGTTCTTGATCTATTACTTGGTGAATTCTCGGATTCTTAACGTGCTTTTTGTGTGTTGTACTTGAGGAGGCCCTAAACCCTCCCCTAAGGTGTTCGGCAACCCTAGGATGACCCTAGGGGTGCTCGGCCAAGGGGGGAAACAAGGACGCCCTCAAGGTGTTCGATGAAAACCCTGAATGAGTTTCTTGTTTCTCTTGATACACAAATCTTGATCTATTCTCCTAAATTGGGTTCTTGATTTGTGAATTTCTTGCTTAGAATTAAATCTGTAATTTTTGGATAGAAATCATGTGGTAGAATTAAGATCTTGATATTGATGCTTTAGGGGTTCTTGAGAAGGGGGTTCTAGATCTTAATGTTTGATTCTTGATTTAAGTGTGTGGGTTCTTGTTAATCTTGATGAAAAGTATGATTTCTGTGAATTAATTCTTGATATTAGTATTCTTTCCTAATGATAATTTAGGAGTTAATTTCTATTAGTTTTCGGATTTAATTCTATAGTATGCTGAAAATTGCATGTTGCTGGAATTATATGCTGAGATGATAAATCTGTGCTGATTTTGATTTATTTGCTGTAGTGTGTGTATTTCTGTGAATATAGTTGTGTAACCTATCGTTTCGACCAGAAAATATAGTTTAGAAACATAGGACACACTTTGGAGACTAGATTCGGATTAGACACATTAGTTCTAGACAGAACAATAACCTAAAACAAAACCCTAAAACAAAACCCTAATCATAGTGATCTAAATTTTAATTATATAATTAAAATTGAGTTAAGGGTGAGCATAATCTGTTATGAACCAACTTATAAAGTATTCATGAAATAAAACCACACGAGTTCATGACATTACAGGTCTAGGAATTGGGGTCGGGTTTTGGAGTGTTGAGACACTTTCCAATAGGATCACCCCGAAGACACCGTAGGAGAGTCATGACTTAGGTCATGGTGCGCCATATCTTTATGAGTGGCAGAGAGGCTCGTAGAGGAGCCAGATTGCGGGCTAAGCCTGGGAGGTTGGATGACTAATTTCCAACCTGCAGAACAAGTTCGGAGGGCCTTTCCGATTGTTCTGATTTAGCCTCGTGGGATAAGTTCGGAGGGCCTACCCAATTATCCCCGAGGTGGTGTTATGGAATAAGTTCGGAGGGCCTTTTCCGATTATTCATGTGATATCTTTTAGGAGTAAGTTCGGAGGGTCTTTCCCGATTACTCCTATGATATCTTAAAGGGGCAAGTTCAGATGGGTGAATCCCGATTGTCCCTACGCGTATCGTCGAGCAAGTTCGGATGGCCTTTCCCGATTGCTCTCGAGTTTCTGAATACTAGGATAAGTTCGGAGGGACTTCCCAATTATCCTAGTATATGTGTTGTCTTAGGGCATGATAGGCTTAGGCCTGTTGTTCTTCACCGTATGGGTGTTGGCTACCTTCGGGCAGGTAGTGACCAGTTGGTCTGTTAGCTAGCCACACCTTCATGACTTTACCTCCTGTAGAGGTAGAAGTTATTCTTGCTTATCTATGTGTTGTTTACTTGTGGGGGTTGGTAGAACCGCTCACTGAGTTCTTTGAACTCACCCGTTGTCGTTTGATATCTATTTTGCAGAGCCTGGTCGGTGAGGTGGGTTAGAGCACTTGGCGTCGCTAGAGGGCAGAGGAGCCGCATGGTCTCGTAGCAGTCCTAGTAGCCCTGAGGGTATTTATGTCATTTATTTCAGGTTTTATTATATCTGAACTTTTGAACTGATGAACTTAAAACATTATTCCGCACTTTTTGTTTCATTTGATCTACTTGAATTAAACTTTGTTTTGGTTCACTTTTGATTAAAATAAAACTTGTTATTTCTTTTCGCTATATTATTTGTTGAGCTGGCATATGCATGGTTTAGACTGCGGGGTATAGGCACGTATACCCTGGCCGGTCACATGATCCTGAGTTGGGGCGTGACAATGTTGGTATCAGAGCATGTGGTTCGGTCTGACTACGACCTAGAGTTGTCACCGTATAGGGCATTACTAGCGTGTCAGTATACGGTAAGAGTATGCTATGAGATCAATAAGCTAAGTCTGTACCTCAGCGCGACTTGTGGTTTATTTACTTAACGACTTAGGGTAAATTAAATTGTTTGAATTTTGATGTTTTCTTTCTGGTGATTTCAGATCGATGGAGGCTTTTGATGCAGTAAGGAGCGGTAGTGACAACAACTCTACAGAGCGCCGAGGTCGAGGCCGAGGCCGAGGCAGGGACCGGGGTCGTGGGAGACCACCGCAGGCTCGAGAGGATGTGGGACAGGATCCCATGGTTGTTCAGTTACAGACCCGTGTGGCTGAGCTGACAGAGGCACTCCGCAGGGAGCATGAGCTGAGGCAGCAACCACAACCAATACCGGCAGTACCCGTAGCACCCGAGGTGATCCAGCTAGTAGCACCGGTGGTCAGAGCCCCCAGAGCACCTTCATAAGCAAATTTTGTTGCATTCAGACCACTAGAGTATACAGGGACAGATCAGCGGGTGGAGGTCACCAGTTTCCTGGGAGATTGCTCGGAGTTGTGCAAGGAGCTCAGTTGTTCTTCTGAGATGATCGCTCGACTGATCGGGTTACAACTGAGAGGTCCAGCCAAGGATTGGCTTCACACCTGGATGGACCGCAGAGCAGCAGATGCACCACCCCCTACCTGAGAGGAGTTTAGAGCCGCTATAGTGGAGAAGTACTTGCCGATGAGCGTCCGGAATAGGCAGGCGAAAGAGTTTGAGCTACTGCATCAGATGAGCAGTATGTCAGTGTCAGATTACGAGATGGAGTTCACTCGGCTCTCGAAGTACCATCCCACCTTGATAGCCACAGAGACCGCTAGGGTCAAGAGGTTTGTTGAGGAGTTGAAGCCACGGATCCAGACTGATAATTTATATGGAGGAGACTTCATTTGCCCTGGTCATTGATGAGGCGCTCCGGAAGGAGGCACTGGTACCGACAGACAGGCATGATGGACCTCAGAAGAAGAAGTTTCGACCCTAGCATTCAGGGGGTCGACCAGCTCATTTTGAGGGTACTCCTAGGGCAGCAGATTTGTCGCAGGGCGGAGGACATAAAAGTTCCAGGGGTCCAAGACCAGGAGCGTCATCTAGAGGTCCACAATGGAGATCTGGGCCACCGCAGTGTAACCGATGTCACACGAGGCACTTGGGGGCTTGCTGTGGACAGTTAGAGGGAAGTTTTAGCTGTGGGCAGACAGGGCACTACAAAAAGGATTGCCCTAGCAAGTGCAGTCAGCAGCCTGATCAGACCAGAGGAAAGGCACCAATGTCAGTGGGTTATGTAACTCGAAGAGGTCAGACTCAGGGAGGAGGCCAGCAAGCTGGTGGTTCAAAGAAACCCGTTGTAAGGGTTTTTGCTATGAACCAAGAGGGCGTTGAGGCGTCCAGGGCAGTGGTGTTAGGTAATATCATTGTTGGGTCTGCTATTGCATATGTCTTATTTGATCCGGGTGCTACGCACTCTTTCGTATCTACTTTATTTGCTGCTAAGTTATCAGGGGTGTCTTCTGTGCTTGATTTGCCCCTTGTAGTATCTACACCTACGGGTGTTTTTGTGATGACAGAGATAGTCTTTCGAGGCTGCGAGGTTATCATTTGTGGGCACGTGCTAATGGCCGATTTGACACTCCTATCGATATTGGAGCTTGATATGATCTTGAGCATGGACTGGTTGGCGGACCATTTCGCCTCAGTAGATTGTAGGGCTAAGTCTGTGACCTTCAGTAAGCTCGGATTGCCCCAGTTTACCTTCCAGGGTGAGGGAAGGGGTGAGCCGTTCATGGCGATCTCAACTCTTAAGGCCCAGAAGTTACTTTTTGGCGGATGTCAGTTCTTTTTGGCCTTTGTGTTAGTGGCAGAGGAAGGCGGAGGTGCAGCCAGGGACATCGGGGGGATGCCCGTGGTATGCGGGTTCTCTGATGTGTTTCCAGAGGAGTTGCCAGGGTTACCTCCAGAGAGAGATATCGAATTCTATATCAATTTACAGCCGGGGGTGAAGCCAATCTCCATTCCTCCGTATCGGATGGCACCAGCTGAGTTGAGGAAGTTGAAGTCCCAACTGAGTTGCTCCAATACTCTTTGTAAAGAAGAAGGATGTGTCCATGCGGATGTGCATTGATTACCGACAGCTTCACAAGGTAACAGTGAAGAATCAGTACTTGTTGCCCATGATTGATGACTTGTTTGATCAGCTTCAGGGGGCGCAGTGATTTTCTAAGATTGACCTACGGTCAGGGTATCATCAGTTGAGGATTCAGGACAGTGACGTCTCTAAGACTGCTTTCAGGTTGAGGTATGGGCACTTTGAGTTCCTGGTGATGTCCTTCAGGCTGACTAATGCACCCGCGGCATTTATGGACCTGATGAACCGAGTGTTCAAGGAATACTTGGATAAGTTTGTGATTGTGTTCAAGGAGCAGGGAGGAGCATGCTGAGCATTTGAGGGTAGTTCTAGAAACTCTCAGAGAGCACAGATTGTATGACAAATTCTCCAAGTGTGAGTTCTGGCTGGAGAGTGTGGGGTTTCTTGGCCATGTGGTGTCCAAGGAAGGAATAAAAGTGGACCCTGCAAAGATTGAAGTAGTTTAGAATTGGAGGAGACCAATTAATGTCTCAGAGATTCGCAATTTTCTAGGGTGACAGGTTACTATAGAAAGTTTGTGGAGAATTTCTCTAGGATTACAGCGCCATTGACTCGCCTCACCCAGAAGAAGGTCAAGTTCAAATGGGACAGTAAGTGCGAGGAGAGCTTTCTGAAGCTCAAGGACCGCTTGACGTCAGCACCAGTTCTAGCGGCACCCTCGGGCTCGGGAGGGTTTGTGGTTTATTGTGATGCCTCCCGAGTCGGGTTAGGTTGTGGTTTATTGAGCTGGTAGCGGAGGTGTTCGCATTGAAGCTATGGCGTCACTTCCTTTATGTCGAGGCTTGTGATATATACACTGATCATAAGAGCCTCCAATATTTGCTCACCCAGAAGGAGTTGAACCTAAGACAGAGAAGATGGCTTGAGCTGTTGAAGGACTATGACTGCACGATCATGTACCATCCAGGAAAGGCTAATGTGGTAGCTGATGCTCTGAGCAAAAAATCTATGGGCAGTCTGGCGCATTTGGCAGTTAGGAGTAGACCGTTGGCTCAAGAGTTGTCCCTATGTTTGGATGGCGGAGCAGTCTTGTCAGTATTGGATTTTGGTGCGCTGGTGGCTCACTTGAGGGTGCAGTCCATATTGGTTGACATGCTGCAGGCAGCGCAGGAGGAGGATGTCTTTTGTGCATTTACTAAGGATCTGGCCAGGATAGGAGATGCAGATAATGGGTTCTGTGTGGACTCGGAAGGTGTTATGAGATTTAAGAACCGGATTATGGTACCCGATATGGTTGAGGTTCGTAGGCAGGTGCTAGAGACGGCTCATCGGTCTACCTACACTATGCATCCTAGAGCCACGAAGATGTATCGAGATCTTAGACAAAACTATTGGTGGAAAAGCATGAAAAGAGAGGTGGCTGAGTTCGTGTCAAAGTGCCTGGTGTGTTAGCAGGTGAAGGTTGAGCATTTGAAGCCGGCAGGGTTGCTCCAGAACTTAGGGGTACCAGAGTGGAAATGGGAGAAGATAATCATGGATTTCGTGACTTGGTTGCCAAAGTCCGGGAAAGGCAATGATTCTATCTGGGTAGTGGTGGATCACCTAACCAAGACATCGCACTTTATACCAGTCAGGACGATCTTTTCAGCTAAGCAGTATGCGAGGTTATTCTGGATCGGATTGTCACTTATCATGGAATTCCAGTTATGATCATCTCAGATCAGGGTACTCAGTTCACGGCTCAATTTTGGCAGTCTTTCCATGAGGCATTGGGCACTTAGGTTCGGTTCAGTACCGCATTTCACCCGCAGATAGATGGTCAGTTAGAGCGGACTATTTAGACACTGGAGGATATCCTGAGGGCATGTGTCCTAGACCTGGAGTGCAGTTGGGAGAGGCACTTACCTCTGATTGAGTTTGCCTACAATAACTGTTACCACAGGAGCATTGGGATGGCCCCATTTGAGTCATTGTGTGGGCGGAGATGCAGGTCGCCCGTAGGTTGGTTTGAAGAAGGGGATTCCCTTATGATAGGACCTTATTTGGTGGAGGAGGCTGTGAAAAAAGTGAAGCAAATCAGAAAGAGGTTGTTAGCATCTCAAAGTCGCCAAAAGTTGTATGTTGATGGAAAGGCCAAGGAGGTAGAGTTTACTGAGGGAGACATGATGTTCCTCAAGGTGTCCCCTATGAAAGGGGTGGTGAGGTTTGGTAAAAAAGGAAAGCTAAGTCTTAGGTTCATTGGGTCGTTTCCTATTCTCAAGCGTAGGGGAGCTGTGGCCTATGAGTTGACCCTAGCTCCTAGTATGGACCGAGTACATCCATGGCTCGTTTGGTACACCGTATAGTACTAGCATGTATAGTACTAGTCTGTATTGACTAACCTATATAGTACTAGTATGTATTGACTAACCTGTATAATATAATATTATATTATATGTAATATATTATAATAATATAATGTAATATAATATAATATAAAAATTTATATAATATATTTTATCATTAAAAATATTTCATAAATTAAAATTATTTTTTAAATATGTTTTAATATATTTTTTAATTTTTGGCCGAAGGTAAAATGAGTATCCAAAATATTGAAAGTTTTAGTGCATGCTAATGAAGAGCTTTGAGAGTTTATTACTAATACACCTTATGACAGCTTATGGGGTACTATTTTTAGTGCAGGTATTAGTTAATACTCTTCCCGAACACTATATAATATTATCCTAATACTATACAGGAGGCTTATACAGGGTACCAAACATGCCCCCAGTGTTCCATGTGTCTATGCTGAAGAAGTACATTCGGGATGAGCCCCATGTGATCGAGACTACCGTAGTGGAGGTAGATTCAGTGGTCTCTTATGAGGAGCGACCAATTGAGATGCTAGACCGGCAGATTCGGAAGTTGAGGTCCAAAGAGATCCCCTTGGTTAAGGTCAGATGGGAGCACCATTCCGGCCCGGAGGCCACCTGGGAGGTGGAGCAGGATACGAGGGAACGTTATCCTTCATTGTTTGATGATGCGGTGAGTCCTTATTGTCTTTTCTGAAATTCGATGACGAATTTTCTTTAAGAAGAGAGGATTATAATATCCTAGATATTTAAATTCATTATTTTTCATCTTATGTGTGTTTGCCAGCCTAGCGGACTAGTTCGTGGTCGAGCCGAGTTGACTCATGGTCCGGAGCGAGCTTGCGAGCTCGGGTAAGTACGATACGAATTTATGAGTTTATGAATTTTATGCTTGGGTAGTTGAAATTATTTAATTTGATATTGTGTGTGCATAATTGTTAATTATGTTCATGTGGGTATATTTAATTAATTTCTTGTGATTTATTAGAACAAGTTTAATTAAATTAATTAAGTCTATCGGGTTAGCAGGTTTGGTTTTGGCTTAAGATGGATGCGGGTTTTGGATTAAGGTATTTAAGGGGTTAGGATTGAGGAGAGAGTATAAAACCCCCCTCCTCATGGCTTGTGGGCCTGTGGCTCCTATTTTGGAGCCATCCAAAGTTTTGAGAAAGGAAGCCAAGCCGACAGGCCCCTTTCCCTTTTTTCCTTGGAGCCGCAGCCACACAAAGTCGAGCCGAGCCGAGCTGCCTGATTTCTCTTCCTCTTCCTCTCCTCCTTCATTTCCTTTGGAGCCGAGCCGAGAGGAGCCAGCCGAAGCCAGCGCCTCTCTCTCTCTCTCTCCAAGCCAGCGGCTTGGAGTGAGCCACCGCCCCCTTGTCCCCTTTTCTTGAGTCAAGCCGTCACCCTTTTGAAGTCGGATTCGAGGGCCGTCGTCCGAAATTTCTTCTTTAATCTTTCTTCCAATTAAGGTGAGTGGTTTTATCCCTCCTCCTCGGGTTTTCTTCGAATTTCTTGAAGCCACTTTTGGAGGCTTCATGTTCTTAATGTTCTTTTGATGTTCTTGATCTATTACTTAGTGAATTCTCGGATTCTTGTCGTGCTTTTTGTGTGTTGTACTTGAGGAGGCCCTAAACCCTCCCCTAAGGGGTTCGGCAGCCCTAGGATGACCCTAGGGGTACTTGTGGGGGTTGGAAGAACCGTTCACTGAGTTCTTTGAACTCACCCGTTGTCGTTTGATATCTGTTTTACATAGCCTGACCGATGAGGTGGGTTGGAGCACTTGGCGTCGCTGGAGGGTAGAGGAGCTGCATGATCTCATAGCAGTCCTAGTTAGGGTCGTAGTCGAGTCCTTTGGTAGTAGTCATGCACTTGTATTAGCTTGATTTGGAGTTGTAGCTCTGAGGGCATTTATGTCATTTATTTCAGGTTTTATTGTATCTGAACTTTTGAACTGTTGAACTTAAAACGTTACCATACTTTTTGTTTCATTTGAGCTACTTGAATTAAACTTTATTTTGGTTCGCTTTTCATTAAAATAAAACTTGTTATTTCTTTCTGCTATATTATTTGTTGAGTTGACATATGCATGGTTTAGGCTGTGGGGTATAGGCACGTGACCCTAAGTTCGGGCGTGACACGTTATATTTTGTTGTTGAGTTGGCATGTGCATCGGTTAGGCTGCGGGGTATAGGCACGTATACCCTAGCCGGTCACGTAACCCTGAGTGGTATCAGAGCATGTGGTTCGATCTAACTATGACCTAGGATTGTGTTACTGTATAGGGCATTGCTAGCATGTCAGTATTTGGTAGGATTGTGTTATGAGATCAATGGGCTAAGTCTGCACCTCAACACGACTTGTGATATTTTCTTTCTGGTGATTCCAGATTAATGGAGGCCTTTGATGCCGCAAGGAGCGGTAGTGATAGCAACTCTACTGAGCGCTGAGGCTAGCTGCAGATGCAGCTTGCGCTGGTCAACCGAAAGAGAAATCGCAAGCTTCTTGCGTTTGTCGGTCGATCAGCTCGGTCGACCGACCAAAGCCCAAAAAGGGCAGTAGGCTTGGCGGTCGACCAGTCGGTCGACCGACCTGCGAATAGCCGAAGACGCAGATCACGTCGGTCGACCGATGGGTCGACCGAAGATTGGGATCGCAATTTTTGTGTCAAGCGGTCGACCCATTGGTCGACCGCCCACAGGGAGAATACAAGCGGTCGAAGGACCGGTCGACCAGTCGGTCGACTGATCATTCGACCGGTGGCCTGTAACGAATAGTTTTCTATCCGTTGAACAGTCGTTTCTTCGCGAGGGTATAAATATACTCTCATATGATTCTTTTAACTTCTTCCTCATCTTCTACAGCCTTCATTGAGCATTCTAAGAGGAAGATTTGAAGCCTTCCAAAAGATCTAAAGCGTGCTCTGCTTCTTTCGCGAACATCTTCTTCAAGCGCACAAGCTTGGCTCAACTCGGGTTTCGATCGAGTTCTACCTCCTAAAGAGTTGAAGGTGTCAAAGGCTTGCTAAGGAGCTTGTACTATTGGTTTTATTCTAAGCTCCTTGGATTGTAATTTTTACCAGTTATTTAACATTTTATTTGGATTTGTGTGTGAAGACCTTGTGTTAGGTCTTGTTGTGTAAGTGGTTACCTTACAAGGTGTAAAGCCACTTGTGTGTATAAACCTAGTTGTTACTAGGATTAGTTTAGGGTTCCCTTAGGGTTGAGGTGGAAGAGGACTCTCGATAAGAAGACGGTGACTTCCGGGTGTGGGGGAGGAACCACACAAGGGTAAAGAAATTGAAGGATTGAAGTTGACCTTAGATCTTAATAAGAAATCTTCAAGAGGTTGCAACTTCAAATCACCTTGATGCCTTAGGTAAAGTTGGCATCAAAACTATTCCGGTATCATCTCCTATATCTCCTTGCTTTATCTAAGTTGGAGTTATGATACATGCTTAAAATTGATTGATTTTCCCCGCTCTTAATATATTTCAAAAATATTTTTGATTTTTGATTTCCCGGTCTCCTCGGAGACCTATGTGGCCTGTAATAGGCCTAAGCAACCTTGCAATTCTAAATCGTAGGCACATTGTGGCCTTTCGGTTTTCAACCAATAGGAAGGGTTGGAGATCATATTTTTCATTTATTATCTTTGTGATCTCTTAAAATTCGTTTTGATTTCATCCGATTTCATTTTGAAACGAATTTAGAACTATTTAGCAAAGTGAGCCTTTATAATGATATTTTGATGCTTCTCTTTGCTTCTTAGTTTGGCTAGCTTGCTAAGTAGTTATATTTTCACTAAAACATTAGTGTAGTTTACTTGCAAGCTATGAGTATTATAGGAAGGCTAACTAGGAAGAAAAAGATTAGTTTGGCAAATCATGATGAATAGGGTATAACCTTGGTAAATTCAAAATCTTAGTGTTATACCTCAATGCTTAAGATTAAAGTATGTCTCTATACTCATGATTAGAATTACATGTTAAAATCCTTGAATTCTCATGAGTAGGTAGAACTTTAGTACTCAGACAAATTTCATTGAATGAAACTTGTTCTAGGTAAATATCTATTATTAGAGACCTTCTTGTAAATCCAAACTAGTTTAACATAGGTAGAGATCTTATTTTTCAAATAGTTCACATCTTAAGATCTCTTAGATTCATTGAGATATCATGAAAACTCATTTAAAATGAATCTTTACTATCTAGCATAGGTTAAGGTTTTAAATGAAATTTTGTATTGAACCCTTGCTAGTTATGTTAGCTTGCTAGTTGACATATTATTTCATTATGATACTAATGATGTCTACTTGCAAGTTATGAATGTAAATGAAGACAATGCTATCTAAAAGAAAATAAAAAGTTGGACAAATTTTCAAGAAATAAGATATGAATTTAATTTTGCAAAAATCTTTGTAAAATAATTGAATATTCATGCTTAAATGATTTCTCTATGCTCATGATTGATTATACATGATAAATATTTGAATCTTCATGAGTAAGAAAATTTTTGTTAACTTAGCTCAATTTCATGATATCTTGATTGAATGAAACTTAAACTAGGTTAAATTTTTTCTTTAGAGACTTCATGTTAAGTTAAAATTGAAATGAAATGAAATTTCTAAAAATAAGGTATGAATTTAACTTTACAAAAATCTTAGTATGAAAATTAAATATTAATGCTTTAATGATGTCCCTATATACTCATGATTGATATTGCGTGATAAATGTTTGAATTTTTATGAGTAAAAATTTTGGATAACTTGGGCAATTTTATGATATCTTGATTGAATGAAGCTTGCTCTGGGTTAAAATTATTGTTAGAGGCTTCATTTTGAGTAAAACACCTAATGAACATGTTTAGATACACATATCACATGAGTCTAGGTATTTAAAATTGAAAAGTCATGTCTAGATGAACAATGTGATAACCATATCACTTTAGGGACTTAAATTTGAAAAGGGTTGACCCAAGTCAACAAATCGACTTGGAAAATCCATTTTAAGTCCAAAACTGCGTAAACACGTTTAGGAATATGTATGACATGTTTCCATGCTCTTAGAGTGAAAAATTTATATGGATATGGATAAAATGACAATAGAGGTCAATTCTTGCTTACCTCTTTTGAACCAAGTTGACCCAAGTCAACAAGTTGACTTAAAGGTCTCATTTTCAATCCATATGTATGGAACATGTTTAGATTTACTCATGTTAAGTATCCATTGAGTTAAATTTGAAAAATCATGAGTAAATATTAAGATTGAAACTTAGCAAGTTTCGTAAAAGCTAGTTTAGTTTTGAATGAAATCATGCTAGGTTGATATCTTGACTTAAGAACATAATTTTCATTTCAAACTTGACATATTCTCTTTACATGACCATCATGTGGTGTCATGAAAGTTTGAATGAAAATTGAAGAAGTTTTAAGAATAATTGAAAATTACAAAAATATCATTTCAACCTACAATTAGTAGAATTTCAGTTATTTCTAGAAAAATATAGAAAAATCATTTTTAGATGATTCTTGAAACTACATATTCACTAAAAAATCTAATTTTATCAGTAAAAATTTCAAAAAGTTTCATCAATAATCTAATTTATAATGAAATTTTGAAGTTGGATTTCGAAAACACAAAGTATCATCATTCTTGAAACGCTAATCTTTCCGATACTTTGATTTTTCTTCAAATATTTCAATAAAAATTCATGCACACCATTTGGATTCTATTTCTAATATCGTTCACATAATTTCATGAGTAAAATCATTTCTATGAATGATTTTGATATTTCGGATGATAGATATGATCCATTTGTTGATTAAAATCAATATAGGATGAAAAATGGTCTTTGAAAATTCTTTTGAGTTTAAACTTTGTTCATGTATTTCATATGACCATTCAATACTTGGTATCAAAAAATTTCATCCAAAAATTGGTACCAAAGTTTTTCATTAAAGATATGATTTTGTTCAGATCTAAAAGTTTGATTCTTTGAAAACTTTAAGTATAGGTTGACCTAAGTCAACAAAGTGAATTAAAATTTTCATCTTAAGTCCAAACTTGATTCATAGACTTACATTATCTCTTGTTTGATGTCTAGATGCCTAAATATGAGAAAACATGAGCAGATAGCAAAATTGAGACTTAGCATTTTCATAGTTTTCATGCTTATTTCAAATGAAAACATGTTAAGTTCATATTTAGATCAAATGACATTAGTTTCACTTCAAACTTGATATACATGAGTTAAATAACCATATCTTGGTATGTTGAAAGTTTGAATGAAATTAAAAATGTCATGAAAAAGATATGAGTACATTCATATGAGAGCATACATGATTTAGGTATAAATTGTATCTATTGTTTTATGTATGATTTTGTTTCATATCAAATTATTTGTTTTCCATCCCTTGGTTGAGATTTTCATGTGTCATGAAAAATAATCTTTAGAGTCTCAACTTCATGAAAAGTTATTTGTTCTTCATCCCTTTGACTTGATTGATCTTTCTTGCCCTTTTTGATTGATGTCAAAAGGGAGAGAGAAGAGTTTAGGTATAAAGGGGGAGAAATGTATAGTTAAAATGGGGAGAAAAGTATAGGTAAAGGGAAGGAAAATATAGGAAATCCATGCATATAGATAGGGGGAGTTTAATTATATAAATATGCATGTTGATAGGGGGAGAAATCCCTTAGTTGATATCCTTGTGCTTTAATGATTATATATTTTCTTAAGGATGTTTGTCATCATCAAAAAGGGGGAGACTGTTGGCTTTAGGTTTTCAACCTTAGCCTTAATCTCGATTTTGATAGTTTTGATGATAACAAATATGGAACTAATGATTTCATTGAGAATATCTTTCAGGTTCCATATCAATTAACGTTCGATGTCCTCGATCGAAAAAATTAGAGAAATCGGAAATCAGAAATCGGAAGGACATTGATCATCGCGCTCGGGTTCGTCGTGAAAATCTCTCAAAGATCGACGTGTGCGACAAAGACGTATTGGACGAGCTCAATGATCACATGAAAGCTCTCCAAGTTGATGCACGTTGAAAGTCGGAACCCAAAAACGAAGCGCGGAAGAAATAGGTTGAATTAAAGAAATAAACTTCAACCTAGGTTCGGTCGACCGGGCGATCAACCAAATGAAAGTAAAAAAGTAGCAGAGCTACTTCGGTCGACCGGGCGGTCGACCGATGGAAGCCTAAAATGGGCAGTAGCTCGGGCGGTCGACCCGTCAATCGACCGACCTACTGATACCCGAGATGCGTGATCGCGTCGGTCGACCGATGGGTCGACCGAATGTCGGGATTGATAGTTTTCCGTCTGGCGGTCGATCGACCACAGAGAAAAGAGAAGCAGTCGAAAGATCGGTCAACTAGTTGGTCAACCGACCATTCGACCAATGGCCTATAACAGATAGTTTTCTATCCGTTGAAATAGTCGTTTCTTCAGCAGGGTATAAATATACCCTCATATGATTCTTTTAATCTTCTTCCTTGATTCTAACAGAGTTCATTGAGTACTCAAAAGGAAGATTTAGAGCCTTCCAAAAGATTTAAAGCTTGCTCTATGTTCTCCGTCGAGTTCATTCTTCAAGCGTCAGCTGCTCATCTTAGGTTTTGATCAAGCTCATCCCTTGAAGAGTTGAAGGCGCCAAAGGCTTGCAAAAGTGTTCTTTCTATTGGTTTTATTCTTAGCTCTTTTGATTGTAATTTTACTTGTTGTTTGAACTGTATTTATTTGTGCGTGTGAAGACCAGGTGTTTGGTCTTGAGTGTATAAGTGGTTACCTGGTGTTAGGTGTAAAGCCACTTTTGTAAACTTAGTGTTTACTAGGATTAGTTTAGTTGTCCCTTAGGGTTGAGGTGGAAGAAGACTCTCGATAAGAAGACGGTGATTTCCGGGTGTAGAAGTGCCTTAGGTCGAGAGTGCATCTCTTCGGTGAAAAGTCCTCGTGTGTAAGGGAAACGTAAATTAATCTAGTAAAACTAGTTTGGAAATCCTAAGCGGGGTGCTTAGGTAGTGGAGTAGGCATTGGGGTCAAACCACTATAAATTCTGTGTTTGCATTGATTTATTATTGTGCTTAATTGTTTTATCATTTATAAGCTTTCGCATCTAATCGTCAAATTGCATATTGCCTAAATAATCTAAGTAAATGATTAAAAATGAATTTAGGCTAATTGAATTAGTAAACACACTATTCACCCCCCTCTAGTGTCGCCATTTCGCCCACAGGGCCAATCCCGATTATCCTAGTATGTTTGTTGCCTTATGGCATGGTAGGCTTAGGCCTGTTATTCTTCACCGTTTGGGGTGTTGGATGTCTTTGGGCATGTGTGGCCAGGTGGCCTGTTAGCTAGTCACACCCTTGTGACCTTTCCTGCTTGAGATAGATGTTTCATCTCCATGCTTGTTATCTGTGTTTGGTTTTCTCGTGGGGGTTGGTAGAACCACTCACTGAGTTCTTTGAACTCACCCGTTGTCGTTGTTTTTGTTTTGCAGAGCCTGACCGGTGAGATGGGCTAGAGCACTTGACGCGACTAGAGGGCAGAGGAGCTACATTGATCTCATAGCAGTCCTAGTTAGGGGTCGTAGTCGAGTTTGTAGTAGTTTTGACATGCACTTGTGTTTTAGTATTTTGGAGTTCTAGTCCATTGGGAACATTCATGTCTTTATGTCAGATTTCATTTGTAAGTGAACAGTGGAACTTGATTTATTATTTCTACACTTTATTATTTTACTAAACTTACTTATGATAAATTCTGGTTTGGTTTTCCATTTGAAATAAAACTCGTTATTCCTTTCCATTATGTTTTGTTGTTGAGCTGGCATGTGCATGGGTTAGGCTGCGGGGTATAGGCACGTATACCCTGGCCAGTCATGTGACCCTGAGTTGGAGCGTGACACTATTTGACCGATACTTGAAAATATTGATACTTAAGTTACTACATGATTCTTGATTTTGGATTTCATTTGTCATTTCACGATAACACGTATGACTTAGTCTCTTATTCAATGTTTGGTTCTCATCCCTTGAGTTGAGACTTTTGCGGTTTTGAAAAATCTTTTAGAGTTTAAACTTTGACTTTTGATTGACTTTTCTTGTCATTTTTGAGTGATGTTAAAAGGGGGATAAAAATATAGGTAAAATTAATGAAAATATAAGAAAATCATGCATATAGATAGGGGGAGTTTATTTTCATAGATATGCATGTTGATAGGAGGAGAAATCTCATGTTTGATATCCTTTGTGCTTAAATGATATATTTTTCTTAAGGATGTTTGTCATCATCAAAAAGAGGGAGATTGTTACCCTAAGGTTTTCAACCTTGGTTTTAATATTGTTTTTGATGATAACAAACATGGAACTAATGGTTTCATTGAGAAATACCTTCAGGTTCCCAGTCGGCTAGCGCTCGACGTCCGCGATCAAAAAAATCAGAGAAATTAAAAAATCAGAAGGACGTTGGTTGACGCGCTCGGGTTTTCGTCGGAAGATAGAGTTTAAGTTTAGGGTGTCTAGATTTTATTATAAATCCTCAAATTGATGCTTAAGAACCCAACATTTCAAAACCCGAAACCAGGAAACGAACGTCGAGAGAAAAGTCTGCGAAAAGCCTTGATTTCTAGGTGTCGGTCGATGGGCGGTCGACCATCGATCGGCCACTGCCCATTTTGGACATTGAGCTTTGGTCGATGGCCGGCCGCTCAAGAGGTCGACCGGCCTTCGATCGACCGGCCTTCGATCGACCATCGATCGGTCGATGCCAACGGGCAAATTTTTGCCCGTTGGGATGGCTATTAAGGCCTCTCTCATCATGGCTTATAAATATCAGCCATGAGAAGCCTTCCTTGATGATTCTACACTTTCTTGAGCCAACTTTGATCAATCCTAAGATTTCATTGAGCCATCCTTTGCAAAAAGCCTAGCTTTGATCTTCACCTCCTTGATCTTGCCTTCAAGCTCTAATTGATTCATCTTCAAGGCATCAAGAGGAGCTAGGATTCGTGTTTGGAGTTAAGTATTTGTTGTATTGTTTATTTGCTCCATTGTTTGTATATTTTTTTTGTTATTTCATTGTATTTGACTTTGTGTTAGACCTAGATTGTAGGTCTTGAAATTGGGTGGTAGCCTTGGTGTTTGAGATTTAAATCCACAGGTGTAAACGTAGTTTACTAGGATTAGTGATTGTTGTCCCTTAGGTTTGAGGTGAGAGAGTGCTCTCAGTAGGAAGACGAAGACTTCTGGGTGTGGAAGTGCCTTCGGTGCGAGAGCGGAAACTCTCTGATGAAAACATCCTCGTTATAAAGGAAACAAGATAATCTAGTAAAACTAGTTTGGAAATCCTAAGCGGGGTGCTTAGGTAGTGGAGTAGGCATTGGGGCTGAACCACTATAAACCACTGTATTTGCATTATTTATATTTATGTTTGCCTAATTGCTTATCATTTGCTTCCGCACGTAATTAACTCATATTGTGTTTTGTCTAAGTAATTGAGAATCGTTTAAAACCGAAATTGGGTGAAAAGTTTAGATAACACACTATTCACCCCTCTCTATTGTAGGACAGTTCACCAACAAAAGGCTTTTGAGAGATCCAGCTTTAACATGATTTTATCTAGCTTATTCCTCTTGCAGTTGTGAATAAGCTCAAAGGCTGTCGTAAAGCTGTCGAGTGTCAATCGTCACTATAGGAATGCCCATTGTGTTTTCCCAATCATAAATTCCATGTGAGGTTTCAATCTCATTGCCTTCAATTTGGAGAAAAGCTTGACAATGCTCGAGGTAAGACTAATAGGTTTAAGGTCTGCAATTTTGTTCACTCCTTCCAGCTTCAGAATAGTAACAATAAATGACTTGTTCACCGTGGAGGGGTCGCATTTGCACTCTCTAATGTCTTCCAGAACCCGTCTAACATCCGCTCCGATAATATCCCACAAAGCCAAGAAGAATTCAGGAGTAAGATTGTCTAGGCCAGGAGCCTTATCTTTTCTCATACCCTTCAGATCTTCCACAATCTCATCATTTTCAAAAGTTTTCATAAGGTTTGACAGGTCATGGCTCTCTCCTCTAAATAGCTCTTGCCAGTTTGGTCGCAAGGCATGATCAAAAGATGAACCAATGGAGTTCCGGCAAGTAGTTATGAAAAGCGCTTTTAATATCCTTAGTGTGTTTCACTATTCTTCCATCCACGTTCACCGAAGTAACCCAATTCCTTTGTTTCCTCTCATTTGCAGTCATATGGAAGAATTTTGTGTTCATGTTCCCACTTTAAGCCATTTAATTTTCGCTCTTTGTTTCAGTATCTATTTTCTGCTTCGTAACATTTGTCTAGCTTTTTCCTGACCTCTTTAATTCTTATATCTGCCCCAAGTAAGTTTGCCCCCCTCCCAATTCTCCTTTCCGCAGTTCGGCATCCAATTCTTCTTCCAATGTTGTAATGTGGTCTCTCTTAGCATTCTAAATATTTTTTTCTCCAGGCCCTCAAGTTCTTCCGCAAAAATCTGCACCTCGATATCCACCTCGACATATTATCGGGTTCCCTTATAGACTGAGACTCCCAGCTATCCAGAACAATCTCTCTACAACTCGATTCTAGAAGCCAATGGTGCTCAAATCGAAATGTATACCGCTTTGGAGGCGGGCCCCCCGAGTTTGATAGTGGGCAGTGGTCATATAGTCTAGGATTCCCCACCTTAACCCCCCGAGTGATTTGACTATTCTGATAAAGTAGGGTTAATCAAGACCGTATCAAGTTTGGCATACGCCAGCACATCATGATTATTACACCACGTGAATCTACGCCCGAATAAAGGAAGGTCAATAAAAAGAGAATCCGCTAGTATCTCAGAGAATCTCCTCGACTCTCTATCATTTCCTCTGTAATTTAATCTCTGCAAATCTCCTCTAGTAACATTGAAGTCTCCTCTCACTAGAGTTGTCGTGTCAGATGGTTGGAGAATCGTGATAAGTTCTTGGAAAAACTCAGATTTATCTCTTCTTCTCGGTGGTCCATAAATATTATAAATTCTCAATTTTCGATTAGATGATTTGTGCGTGAGAGTGCATGAAATGAAGTTACCCCCTCCCGCAAAAGAAACCCCTTCCCACAAATCCATTTCCCATGCAATTAACCACCCCCCGGGACAAATTTCCCGAAAGTTTTTTCATCCAAGTTACGTTGAAGTCTTCAATCTTTGTTTCTTGGATACATACTATATTTTGAAATACTAAGGAAAAGCTTCAACATTGAATTTTTTAAGGCCCTACAAAGACCTCTTACATTCCAAAAGGAAGCTACAAATATTTAAACCAAAACATCAAGCTACAAGACCTGCTGACCAGTCCCCATAACCAATGACAAGTTTTACTAAGCATTGTTCCCCAAATCCTTCTCAACCTCCATTTGTTTGATAGCACGGCAAGCATTATCATCAACATCCATGAAACCTAGCCCAAGTAATCTGTTCTTGATTTCTTCAGCGTCAAGATCAAATATAGACGGAACCTTAGTACCTCCACTGATCGTGTAGTCATCCGATGGAGCACCTAATGCATTGTTTAAACGCCTCCCACAGTTTAAGGACTCTTTGCACAACATTGCACGACTAAGCATATCGGTGCCATTCTTACGGAGCTTCCCAAGCCTCGCACTATGCCTGATGGCCGTCGACCCACCACTCTCCAAACCCGCACGCCCCTGTGCCGGGAGAAGTCCATCGAGATCGTCGTTGGCACCTGACGTTGGCACCAAGTGCAGTCTACCAAAAGGATGCATTCCATAAGGATCAGAGAGGGAAGGAGGGATAGAGGTAACTTGGTTGTCGGCTGTATTTATAGCCGACGTCGATCCACCGATATCAGCCAGAACACTGAGGTCGGGGAAGAGGTGCTGCCATCCTCGTGTAAGAAGTAGGGAACCTGTTATGCGTCCAAATAGCCCCTGCATGGGACCCGCCACCAAATACACCAAGATTTGCATACGTGTAGCAGGTGCAACCCACCCTAGATCCATATGCAGAGCAAGCGAACCGCCTCCCAATTGCATCAAGCAGCTTCCAGCTGGTTCAGCCAGACCCCTAACCAACACAAGCTCAACAGGCGAGCGCCCCTGGGTCAGGCCCAGTGCCTCGACCGTTCAACATATCTCATCAAGCTTCTGTAAATAAAGGAGTAGTTATGAAATAAATTCCCCATGTTCACCGCCACATGGTGGACCAAATTGGGAGCCATATTAATTGAGCCATAAAATCTCATTAATGAGCTGTTTACAAGAGCGACGTAGGGAGAGGACAAAGTATTGTAAGTCTCGTTCAAAATTTGAACAAGATCGCCCCTGCAGCTAGGCGCCATCGACGGGTGGAATGGACCGTTTAAAACCACTTCATTTTCACGGACCTCCGGGTAAGGATCGTGCAATCTGATCGCCAGTGCAACACAGGGAAGAGAGTTCGTCGGCGGCGCCAAAGCACAGGGCTCCATCAACTTAACCAAAGAGGAATGATCTCCCACTCCGAAAGCGTCTCCCTGTCCATGCGCTGAAGTGGCTCCAGAGGGACGCAATCCACTAGCATCATCTCCCCCCGCACCAACCATCTGAGAGTTTGCAGGAGTATTCTCTCCTCCTAAGCCCCAGTCCGGCGAATGGCTCGAGTTGTTTCCTGATCCACCCCAAGAGTCATCGTCGTTGCCCCCTTCCGTCGGTCCATTTGAACCTGTCCAACAGCTCCAAAGAATATTAACCTGGATAATGAAAGATGTTCCTTGAATATTGTCACACCCCAAATCCGGTATGACCGGCCAGGGTACGCCACGTACCCCAATGCCTAACCCAAACCAAACCACATATACAATCAAACCAGACCTGAACATTTAATAACATTTCAAAGATTTATAAAAGACATTTATTTTCAAAAACCCAAAACCACCAACTCAATAAATAGCTAAATGTTCAAATCGATTTCAAAACTTTAATTACTAAACAAAGACACCTCAAAATAACATAAGTGCGGAAACATAGTAAACTGAGTCTACATGACTCAAACGACACGAAAGTAACATGACTCGACTCGGTATCCCCCTCGACCACGACATGTTACGAGACCCATTGCCCTGCCGCCACCAGCCGCGTTACTGCACCCCGGTACCTCTTTGATCTCGCTTAGGTGCTGAAAAATAATAACATAAGAGGGTAAGTCAAACAAGGACTTAGTGAGTAGATTAGTCCCCAATCCACCATACCCAGCATTATCAAATAAAACACAGGTTTAAGCATAAGAGAAATAAAGCATAATTTAGGTGCATTTATTAATTAGCAGAGCAACCCTCCTAGACATCATATATCAACCTGCAGAAAATATGTCACCAAGTATAAAAATAGATATGCTTAATGCAACAATCCACATGCTCACCCGGACTCGTCGGTCCTCATAGCCACCACATATGGTAGGTAGTCGATGTGGCCTCCGATCTACCACCCAGCCAGTGTCGTCTCTTTGGGGTATGCTCTCCCCTCACCGACATGGCTCTTCCGATTCGTCTCTTTGGGGCATATGTTTCCCTCACCGGTCGGGATTTCACACCGTCTCTTTGGGGTATGATCTCCCCTCATCGGTCGAAACTTCCAAAATAGTGCCAACACCGTCTCTTTAGGGCATACCCTCCTCTCACCGGTGAGGCTTCCAGGAATATGCACCAAGCACAGTACATACATAATAGCATAGTAAGGAAAAGATGCAACTACACAATAATAAATAAAGTATGCTATGGACATACATCGGCCTCTCCATGGCCTCATGCCATAATCACATCCCACATATTTATAAGAATAACACGTGCATATTCATAATTAAGTATAACATCATAATGATACATCACATAAATCATGCCATAATAATTTAAGAATGTCACACCACACATGTAATCACAAATAAATGACAGAGATATATATCAATGTACTAGAACACGTAAGCTATAAAAACATCTATCAATAAAGAACCCTACACAAGGTATTAAATGTAGCGAGCATCTACAATCAATCACAATCTCGTTTTATGATCCTAACTGCACCACCTAGGGCCGGCCCTCCCCCTTACCCGAATGCTCTAAGAGCAAGGGGGGTTTGGCCCTACTAGCTCCTCAATAAACTCGGGTTGGAGCATGCTGTTAGGACCAAAATTGGATCAAAAGATTCACGACAACAATGAAAACTCAATCAATTCAATAATCGAATTCATCACGAGGGAATCCGTACAAAAATATGGAAAAATCCCCACTCATAGGGGGCGGCGACATAATGAGGAAATCGGGAAAAGAGGGCTTAATCCACTCACCTTATTGGAGTAAACGAAAAGGAAGAAGATGTTAGGGTCCTTCCTACGATGAACGTCGACGAACTCGCGAACTCCAGCCTCTAGATTGGCTCCTCCCTTCACGGCATCACCCTCTCTCTCCTCTCTCTCCTCTCTTGGGTGGCGTGTGGCTAAAGCTGTAGTCGTGCGCCCTCAAAGCCTTTTATGGGTCATGGCTGGCCCAAATTATCAAAATGTCATCACTTAAAAGACTCGACTTTTAAAACTCATATATAACCTGTTCTAACTCCGATTCGAGTTCCGATTGGACCGTTAGATTCGACTCGAGGCCCTCTATCATCTTAGCATGCTAAACCATAAAAATATAATACATATATATTTTTAAATTTTTTCTACATTAACTGCTTACCCAGATTTAATCCCGAAGTTTTACGCCAACCCGCGCTAACTCGAGCCCACGGTCCACTAGTTAATGATAAAATATTATTATTATGATTTTGGGCATTACAAATATGAGCTTCAATGAAGTGTGGAATGTAGTTGATTCCGCAGCATGCAACTTCCACGCGACAGTCCTGGAGATCACTCCAATTCACTCCAGAACAATCGACATATGTAAGAGATCCGAAGTGGCTGACAATCACATGGATATTAAAGTCGTTACAATGCTCCAACGACACCCAATGCAGGCTTAGCCCAGTCGTCAGTCAGAGGCGTAGCGATCCGTCCGGTAGCAAAGTTCCACTCATCGAAATCCATATAGCCGGATTGCACGTTATCACACCCCAACTAAGAAGGTAAGCTTTGGCCGTAGTCGACGGGCACAATAGGAGCATTGAAGTGTCGTTCATCACCTGAATCTTCCAAAGCAATGGGTCGGCTTCAAAGCCAAAGAAGCACGAACAAATGAAGCGAAGAAGCTACTCTCCAGTTCCGCAATAATCGGTCGGGATTGCTCGCACCCCCTTGATGCGGAGTAAGTTGATTCCTTCCCTTGTAGACGAAGAGATACGAATAAAGTATTGTGATCTCATTGGTCGATTTGCGTCCATTTCGCTAGAACATGGGATGTTCGAAGTAGCGACACAAGGAGACTCCTTCGGTATCAAAGGCATTACCAAGCCCCCCTCTTTAATAGAGGAATCCATCGTCGGCGTCACATGGGGTTTGATACTAACATACGACAATGAAAGTGACTCACTAAAAATTGGAACAAGATGCCTATTCATATCAGCCATCCTGCAGTTACGAGAACGATGGCTGGAACAATAGCAAAGTAGGCAACGGGTGGTGGCAACACAATCTCGAGCATAATGTAGGCGCTTGATATCAGTTATAGCATGTCGATTCCATCTTAAATTTCGCCATTAAAGCCTTGATATCAGTTGCACCAATCTTCTTGACCGAAGTTGCACGAGTAGGCGCCTTCATACGGATCTTGTTAACCGTAGATTTCATGTTAACCACCTCAGCAAAGGACAAAATCTTCTTGCCAGGGACGTCAAGAGTAGCCATCATGCCTCCAGCTTCAACAAGATCTGCTTGGGTTGCTGTCTTGGCCTCCATGAATCCCGGTGATGTAGTGGCCGACAAACAGATTGGAGGCACTACAGTGGTCTTTGTCGCCAGAGGAGGATAGCGATCTTGCTTCCTCCTCCAGGTAGCCTTTGCCTAGTGATTTCTCCCGCAAAAACCTCCTATTGAGACTACCGAACCCAACAAATTCAGCGAAAAAGGGGGGCAGCCTCGTACTCATAGACCCCCCACGTTTCTTGTAAACCTTCGACCATTTCCCACCCGCCTCAGACTGCTTCCAAGACGGGAGTGGACCATCGTGGAAGATGGTCACCTTTGACTTACCTGACGAGCTCGCTTCACACCTCCAACCATGTCTTCTCGAGCGGATGCCGTCGGCGGAAGTTCCCCAACCCCAAACGCCGGTCACCATTCAATTGCTCTCCACAGCATGCACAATTTTGTCTTGCACTATATTATGGATTGAAAAAATTTCAATAAAATTATTCCGATATTGGAAAATCCTTACTTTAAAATACTATTTATTACCCTGCCCAGGGTTAGATTAATGTTAAGGAGATATAAAAATACAAAAACCTTTGTTTTTTATGCGGTCTAAGAATTGGAAGGACAAGATTCAAAATTTAAAGCCATAAGTACTATATTTAAATAAAATAAATTACAGGGATCAATTTGATAAAGTAAATGAAGTTTTAGGTCTAAATCTTAAATTAACCTTGATTTAGAGGGTTTCATGAAAACATTCCCCGATAAATGCACATCCCGCCAAACGCATTCCGCACAACGCCGGCCCTCGTATTCCTCCCTCAAGAAAAGAGCAGCCAAAACCAAAACAATCTGAAGGAGGCGACAGAAGAAGGGGAGAGATGCGATTTGTAGTGACGAAGGCTTGCGCCGGCGGGAGGGCTCGGGCGGGGGCCCTCTACATCGGAGGGAGCTCCGCCGCCCCCATCGAGACCCCCTCCCTCTTGCTTTCGACGTGCAAGGGCCTCCCGGCCTTTATCTCCCGCGATCACCTCTCCGAGCTCCCCTCGCCAGACTCGCTCCTCCTTAGTGTCAGCCCTCTTCACTTGTGAGTTTCACTCTACTTCCTCTAGCCCCGAAACTGTCCCCGAGGGGTGTTCGATGAAATGCCTGTCTGGGTTTTTAATGCGGGTTCCTTGTTGACTAAAATCTGATAGCAGATTTCTTAACATTTTCAAATTCCTTATCTTTGTTTTGAGAAAAGTTGCTTATCGATGTTGTACATTCCGGGAGGTTCTTTGCAGTTTAGATTGCCCTTCGACCAAAACTATCTCTAACATTGGAGGTTTGCATCAGATGCTGGGACTGCAAGATCATTTCTTTATAGCTGCCACAAGAGATTCATTGGAGAGTCTACCTGAGAGTGTAGGTTGTAATAAGCACGGGGCAACATTTGAAACACCTTCTGGTCGTCGACTGGTATTTAATAGAAGACGCTATTTCCTCTATTACATGCATTACGGAAATGAAAACTATATCATTGCTTTTCTTAATTTCTTCCTTCATTTTTTTTTCTTAGGTCAAACCTTCATCATACAAGGAAATGATTACTTCGTTGATGCCCAATCTGTGGGTTAGTCTTGCAGATGAGGTGCCCGCATGGGTTTCTCAAAAGCGAAACAAAATTTCTGTAGATCGAACCTTGCGTTGGCTTGATGAATGCCTTGCTTTGGATCCGGTCTGTAAAGCTTTCCTGTTAAATACTTGCTATATGTTGAAGTTTGCTAAAAACAATGACATTTATTCTAGAGCATGCTTTGTGATTTCCTCCATTTTTATACATAGAAGGTGTATAATGGAGTATTGGTGTATGCTTTACATAATAATTTATTTGGTTCTTTAATGCTTATGTTTGTTGAGAATGCTCTTTTAGTAATATATGTCCGTCCAGGTCATCATTTTGGAAGTTCACCCATGACGAATGTTCAACATAAACATTGTTTGCATATTGTTTCTACCCCATAGGAATTTAATTATCTACAGATATATATTTCAGCAGTTAAATATCATATCATACCTTCTTCTTGTATGTTAAATTCATAATTTAAGTTGAAGCTTTTTTTTAATGAAATAAGGCTAGTTCATTATTTTTTTTAGTTGCATATTTATTCATAGGACACTGATCAGATATGTAATTTCTTATGATTATCCTTTCGAAGCACTTGCAGCTTCATAATATCATGATTTTTTCTCTTGAAGAGATCTTCACTACCTCTTCTTGTTCTGTTTCACTTTTGAGGCAATATCCAAGTTGGTTGTTGTAGCTTCAACGAAGTTGCAGATCCAGTGGATCCTGTAACCTGCATACTGGCTATCTGTATTGGCAGTTTTCTAATTTATCGTGCTTGACTGTGCCCGGGAAGTAACTTTTAAACTTTGCCTCTTCTGCTACAGTTTCTATACCAAATCAGAAGCTTATCTGCTAGGTTGATATCGTATGCTTGAAGTCAATACTTTTGTTATTAAGGAGACCATTTGCAACAGTTTTCTTTCTCCAGATAAATATAACATGACTACCTTTAGAGAGGTTATGATTTCAACTTCTTAAACTTAAGTTGATATCGAGTTACATTGTTGTGATGTCTAGACTTTTGACAATTGTAAATTCTGACCATGTGCCACATTCTATGTTCAATCATTCACAATTTAACTATTGGTCTAAGATGGTGTAGAATGTCATTGTAAAACATAAAAGGCTCTAGCTTATTGATGGTGATGATGATAAGCTTGCTATTTCATATTTGAATAGAAAATTGGATAGAGGTTCACGTGATAAATTTTATGTGCTATGTTCTATTTTTTAACCAATATTTGGATTTCATAACTGTTGTATGATATCTGATACAGGTGGGTGGGAAAGATATGTTAGGATTTATTGTTGGTGGATCCGATATTGAAGAGCGAAAACACTGTGCAACTGAAGTGGCAAGGCGCAATGTTTCAGGTCTCATAAACCATTCTTAATTTAATATGACAATATATATCATTGGTGTTACAGAATGCTATGAAATTATCATATGTTGTTTTGGTTTTCTTGATCTATAAGTCTGTAAGCTCTTGGCTCAGAAATGTTTTTATGCATTAAGTTACTAGTAGGATCAAACATCATATGCCATTTCTTTATTAGTTATTATCTTTAGTTGCCTTTTATTCAAGTAGTTGACTTTTCATATGATATCAAAGTTGGTGATTTCTTTGTGTAGTTACTATTTACTAGTTAGGATTTTGCTCCAATGAATTGATGGTTATGATTCTCATATGTACATTAACTGGTCAAATAGATAACCTGAACCAAATATCTGAACACAGTGTTTGCACAGCGAAAACACTGTGCAACTGAAGTGGCAAGGTGCAATGTTTCAGGTCTCATAAACCATTCTTAATTTAATATGACAATATATATCATTGGTGTTACAGAATGCTATGAAATTATCATATATTGTTTTGGTTTTCTTGATCTATAAGTATGTAAGCTCTTGGCTCAGAAATGTTTTTATGCATTAAGTTACTAGTAGGATCAAACATCATATGCCATTTCTTTATTAGTTATCATCTTTAGTTGCCTTTTATTCAAGTAGTTGACTTTTCAAATGATATCAAAGTTGGTGATTTCTTTGTGTAGTTACTAGTTACTAGTTAGTATTTTGCTCCAATGAATTGATGGTTATGATTCTCATATGTACATTAACTGGTCAAATAGATAACCTGAACCAAATATCTGAACATAAAAATTGAATTGGTTCAGGTTTTATACTAATTAGGTGACCTGATCTGGCACTTTGCCTATTTATGATTTCTATTTTTTTCAACATCTGAGTATGTAAACTATTACCAGCAAGAATATTTGATGCATTTGCTGCTAAAATTATCATCATATGTGCAACAAATAAATCGGTCAATCATATAATTTAGATAATTGCTTGCTGTTCATCACATTTGTGCATGGTATTTGTGTCCCTTGTTATCATGATTAGCTGTTCCTCTTGAAACTTTTAACACTCAACTATAATATATGTTCTGATGCATAATAAATGGCTGCTTGATCCAGGTTTTTGGATTGGTGGTTTTGGGCTTGGAGAAAATATAGAAGAACGCTCAGCTTTACTCAATGCTGTTACAGTAAGTGATTTGTACATTTGTGGGAATAATGGCCTATAAACAGTTAAACACATAACAATACTGACCAAGTGTTTTGGAGACAAAAATCTACAAATGGTTTTCATTCACCTTGTGCATTAACTATTAGTTTTTTATTTTACTTGAGCTTGTAAATATAAAAAACAATTGTATTGTGGACAACCATAAATATGTCATATATGTGCGTGCTCATTTATTTTTTATGAACCTCAGATAGTTAATTGAACATGGTATTTGAAAGTACTTTATTGTGCTCATTCAATCAATAAATAGCTTCTTTATAGCCAATTGAGTTAAGCGTATAATAAATGACATGGTCAGTCAATTAAGATATTGGAGAAACATTTATGATGCAATCAATCCAAAACCGTACAAAAATTTATAGTAATGGAATGTAAAAGCAAAAACTTATGCAATCGTGAAGTTCTATCATTATCTTTGCTAGATTTTACTATTTCATTGTTTTCAAATGTTAATTTCAAGTTCATTCTTCATTACCATGTAAGATATTCTTGGCATGTTGTTGATTATTGTTTATTTTCAGGATCCTTTTGCGATTGATTGCATGTGTTACGTTTGTGCTGCAACTTGCAGTATAAGCATTTAATAATGCACACTCATTTTCCTGATGTCATTATAGTATATGGGAAACATTAAATGTGTATTATAAGTGGACTGTGCATCATGCTTACCTAAGACTAGTATCTGATTGAGTGATTTATCCCTTTGCCTTTATTAGATTTTGATGTCAATTTCTATCTAAAGGTCAGAGATAATTTTCTATATTACATTTTGAGTCTTTTTATTGATATTTTTTTTTCACATTCATTAATCTTATATCTGTGCGATTGTTCAAACTTCACATTTCAGTACTTCATTAAGGTGATTAAGGAAACAATTTTATTTTAGTATGCCAAGCTACAATATTGAATATGAGATGCACAAACTTGAGTCTTCATGACCATTCTTAGTGCTGTTTGTAGTGTTATAATACTTGTTTATTTTTCAGGATAGCCTCCCAGAGGAAAAGTTGCGTCTTGTATCTGGACTTTCTCTCCCAGGTATTGGTATTGTACAACTAGCTTTTTCTGATTCCAGTGAAAAGATGGCTGAAACCAATATTCCTCTTATGTTAAACGATCGTGCCAGCAACATTTGTATGTGTTTTATACTTTTATTGCAGAAATTTTCAAGACAAATTAATATGTTATTTAATAATATAGAATTTTCTTATTAGGAACAAATTTACAAATAAAGAGCTTTTATACTCTTATGTTACCCCTACCACATAGTGAACATGTTTCATATGATGCCTAGTAGTGAGTGACCAGTCACCATAAGCGAATAGGCCTACCCTCACCTAACAATTTCATCTCATGTGGTTGCAACTACTTTGTGTTTTATTGCATGAATCGTTTTTGACTTTTCGGTTTTCATCTCTCCTCCCAAGCCTCGTCATCCCATGGTCTCGCACTAACCTTTATGGCTTTGCCATTCGTCTCGCTCCAAATTTCTTAATCTTCTCACCATTGAAGGGCCATTTGAGATACTTTTTCTATTGTCAATAGTGTCAAAACATGAATTATATTTTTGGGGAGCACATTATTTAACAATATAAAACTCTTAAACTAACAACAAAATTTGCTAAAGCATTTGAATTTATGTCAAGTTTATACATATATTCTGAAAAAAATCTTAAACAAACTATAAACTCTCTTAAAATTGAACATGACGTTCTTTGAAAGAATTGAATTAATCAATAATTGATTTTATTGCAAAGTTTTCAACAATTTGTTTGATTTAGACATATAAATTATCTGATATATTTAAATTTTCAATCTTGCGGAATCTTGCTATAACTATCTTTTGCTATAAAAAATGCTTCTTATGTCATACTTGTAGAAACTAGAAGAGTCAAAATGAGACAAATCAATCTATCAAATAAATAATCAATCTTTAATTTCCATGCCTTCACCAATGTTTGATGTTAATTCAATTATAAATGATAATTGTTTTCATGCTTGGATAGTTATAAATTTCAAGTTTATCTTCTAAAATTTTGAGAATGCCATTTTCCCACTGAACAACAAATGTTGTCATTGATAGAAGCATTATAACAATTTTTATGAACCAAAAGTTGAAGCAAGAGTTAATAGCTTCATCAGTTTATGTATAAACCTTCTTTAATTGTTATACTCGAAAACTTTGAATGATTATTTGTCTAATTTTTCTTGATTTTCTTTGGATTTTTCAGAATTTTATTTGAGATATGAGGGCTTATTAAATTTAAATTTTTGGAGGGATTTTTCGTAAAATTACCTAAACTTAGATCTACATAAAGTCCAACCTAGTTTTATTTTGGGTTTTCACCAAAAGGGGGCAGCCGCCGTCGTGGTGTGTTGGGGACGAGTTTAGACGATCGATCACCAAGGAGGGAGGAGACAAAGAGGAATGTGTCATGTCGTGTTGTGAAAGGAGGAAGGAGGTAGGATTCTCTCTCTCTTTGGTCATGTTCAGTTTTTGAAACATGTGCATGTTTCGGTCGGATTTAGTTGGGGAGAGGAAGATAAAACAAGGGGAAGAGGTGTGGAGAAAGAGATCACAGATAAAGAGGCAAGAGAAGAAAGAGAAAAAAAAGAAGAAAGAGGAAAAAGGGAAAGAAGAAAAATAAAGAAGCAAGAGGAGAAAGAAAGAGAAAAAAGAAGAAAGGGAAAATAAGAAAAAGAAAGAAAAGTTTTCATGTTTTTTTTAAAAAAAATTATATGTATACATAGGTATGCCCAAAATAAACTTTTGAAAAATAAAATAACATACCTATATAAATTAATAAATATATATAATTTTAAAAAACATGAAAAGATTTCCTTCTTTCCTTCTTTTCTTCTGTTCCTCTTTCCTCTTTTTTTTTTCCTCTTGCGTCTTTATCCGTCGGCCCTACACCATCTCTCTCTCTCTCTCCTCTTCCCCTCTTCTTTTATTCATCATTTTTTATCTCTTCTCGCTTCTTTGTCTGCAGGCCCGCTGGCCCTACACCCTCTCTCTCTATAGATATATATTCTCAATGTTGCTACAATCAATCACACACGAACACCCTTTCTCTTGTTTTAGCTTCCTCTTAAATCTGTCACCCAAACATCTGTTGTTTCAATAACTGAAGTACTGAACATGACGGAAGAGAGAATCCTACCTCTTTTCATGGAAATCCCTTTTTTTGCGCGAGCTTTCCTTTGTCCTTGGTGATCGATTGGCTCAACTTGTCCTTGACATGACACGACAGTGGCTGCCCCTTTTTGATGGAAACCCCAAGTTAGACTAGGTTGGGCTTTAAATAGATCTAGGTTTAGGTAATTTTACGAAAAAACCCTCCTAAATTCAAATTTATAAATAAGCTCTTGTATCTCAAATAAAATTCCGAAAAATACCAAAAAATCCAGAAAAATTAGACAAATAATTATTCAAAGTTTTCGGGCATAACATTGACTCATGGAATTATTTATCATTTTTGAGAAAAGAAAACCAATGAGTAATACTCAAGTGTGAGTTCCTATTCTTCTTGTCCACTGGTTATCCTCCAGATGTTCTATATGATGCACATGTTTAACATATGATTCATATGAAGTTTTATGAGTCATTGGAACTTTATCCAAATAATTAAAGAAGCCATTGACAACAACAAAGCTAAAATGCACCTTGTTTTGCATTACGTGTAGACTTTTATTGTACTTTTAATGAAATTTGAAATCATGAATGTGTAGCTCTCCCACCAGGTAATAACGAAGCTGCAATTTTTAAGGATGCTAAGTACAATTTTTCATTAGACCTTAATTGTATTTATATAAAATTTTATAGATATGCTTTTCTTTTCCCACCATAACCATTAGCCATATACAAAGTATATCATATCACCATTAGATATCTAGCTTATAAAATAAGTTAGTGGACATCTCAATTACATGTCTATTGCATGGATATCTGAAAACTCATTGCAGAAGAGAGATGTTTCAAACTCATGGCATATACTTGGTTTAGTTTAATTTTGATTTGAAATACTTTTTATATGGTTATGATGAGATAAAAAACATATTAATGGAAAATTATATTATCGAGATTAAGGTCTAATGAAAAAATCGTATTTGTTGTCTCATACTTAGGAATTGCAGCTTTTTATTACTTGGTGAGAGAATTGCACATTCATGATTTCAAATTTGTTTAGAAATGAAACAAATGTACATGTAACGTGAGATAATATATACATTTTCACTCTCTTACTGTTAATGACTTATTTTTAATCATTTGGGGTAAAGCTCCACTGGGTCATAGAAGTGTATTTGAATGATTAAATAAAACAATGCATGGTATAAAACAAAATGATAATTGTAAGAATTAAAATAAGTCTTTTGGAGAGATTAGCGTTGTTCTAGGTGCTGACTTTAGTCAAATTTTAGGAGGAGTTCCTAAAGGCAGGAGAGAATATATTTTCCAAGCATCCGTTATATTTTTTTAATCTTTGGCATATTTTAAAGTTTAACACCTACAAGAAACATGCGATTAAACCATTTCTTAAAGGATGTCAGAAGAATAAAATTGAAGCAAAATTTGCTAAATGGACAGTGGATATTGGTAATGGAAAAATGTGAATATTATCATTTTTTTAGTCGAACTAAAACAAAGGTCTTGTGATTGTTATTGTAAGCTTAACAACTAATACCACAATCCTTTGCACTCAATATTATAATCAACATCTTCACACTAGGAATAATTAGCTAGATAATTAAACTTTGTACTATCTTCCAAAATAATATTGTTGATGCTCAATGTGGAGATGTTGATGGTGCTTATAATGTGTTGATATCATTTGTTTATATGCATTTGATGCAAGCAACTTTGCAAAGAAATATCCCAGTTCTTTCTCCAGAAGAGATGGAAACATGCTCAATATCATTTGATGAATAGTTAGACCATTTTGTGATCAACATGATGTTGATTTTTCTGATATGAGTGCATCTTACAATACACGTTGACGGTGACTCATTCACCAACAATAGGCACTCACAATTGAGCATTATTTTCATATATATATATATATATATTTGTTACAAGACATAAGTAATTAAAGAGTTAAACAAGATTTAGTGGCAAATAATAGATTTATTAACTCTTAGTTCAGCTTACTGCTTAAGAATTTCTATGGAGCTTTTAATTGACTAGTGAAAGAATGGAAGAATAGTATTCTATAAATGAGAGAAGATAAACTTGATGTTTCAAATGTAATATTTTATTATTGATATTTGTAATCATCCAGATTTTTTTTAAAAATATCAAGTATATCTTAGTTGTGTCAAATACTACTGAAATCAGAGAAGTCAAAGATTACTTGATATATTGATTTGTCTCATTTTTACTCTAGCAATTTCTACAACTACCATAGAATGAGCATTTTTTGCGATGAAGATGGTCATAACGAGGCTCCACAATAAGATGGAAGACAGATTTCTTTAAGATTATTTAGTTTTCTACTATGAGAAAGAAATTGTTGAGAATTGTTTAGAAGAATTAGTACTTTGTTTGTTATATATATTTTTTATTTTCAAGAAATATGTATAAACTTTCATGATATTCGAATGTTGTATTAGTTACTTTTGTTAGTTTTAAAGTTTATATTGTTAAATAACGTGGCTCCCAAAGATATGATTCTCATTTCGCCACTATTTTTATCCCTTTCAAATTGTGTGTGTATGTTTGGCCTATCCTTGTACTTATTTGTGTGTGTTTTGGTTTATCCTTGTACTTATTTCATGGTTCCTTTCTTGTTGCTTGGCTTTTTATCAATTATAATTATTATCATTTTCCACTATATTCTCTGGTTTGCAGGATACTTTTTGCCTGTATGTAGCTAATTGACTTCAATATTCTAATTTGTGGATGTATGGTCTATGGTGTAGCTCAAGCTATTCTTCCTATTCATTTCTTCAATTTTGGTTCCGAAGGCAACGAACAAAAATGTAGTACTTTGGGGCACTTATATACTTCATCACTCATGTCTCTTCTAATATCCTTGGCTGGATTATTTAATATCCTTGTCTCTGTTAATAACATTCCCAGGTCCACTGTCTATATGGATCCAGATATTCTTGATGATTTTTTATTTTTTATTTTTTAGTCTTTGTTTCTCTAATTAATTAAATAAGTTGCAACCTCATGTTTATCATGATAGGTTTATTGAAATTAGTAGGAAAAATTGTCAAGTGGGTCTCCTTTCCTTATTGTAACTCTGCGCTCTTGAGAGAAGCATGTTGTCGCTCTTGCATATTACATTTCGTAATATTGTATACTTATGTTTTTTGTTTTCTTAAACCTTTGTAGAGGAGGTCTTACAGGGTGTGGCTGCTGGGGTGGACCTCTTTGACTCCACGTATGTTTTGAAACTTGAGATATTTCTTCTTGCCAACTGAAAGCTGAATAGTACCTTTATCTCAAAATGTTTAACATTTTCTAACCTAAATATAGGTACATTTACCATCTTACACTTGGAGGTTTTGCGCTGATATACCCAGTGAACATTGTTGATGGAGAGACTGCAGAACTTCAGCTTGATGATAGTCTTGGTGATTGTACGAAGATAAATCTGCGGGCAACAATTTACAGGTATTATAGAATGCATATATGCATTCTAAAAGATGTAAACATGGTTTCATGATTTCATCTAACAACTAGTATACATGCTTTTAAGGAACAACTTTGGTTGTACACTAGATCCAATTCCTAATAGGTCATGCCTCATTTTAAGTTCAGAAGTTTTCTATTGGTTTGTTTTTTTATGAGGACTTAATCTAGCTCTTGCGATATTTCCTATATAATTTCTCCTGCTTTTACTCATCATTGGTCCTTCAGCCTGCAAAAGAATGATGGATATTCAACTTTAATCATTGCAAGAGTTATCCATCCCCAAGTGAATAACATGGTCGAATTGCTCACAAGATCAACACCAATTATCAAATTATGTAAACTAGTAAAAATGGCACCCTAATCAAGAAATTTTTTGACAAATTTTTTGTATGTGTTAGTTGATGTTTTGACTACATTGCTATGTTTTCAGGATGGATACATCGCCTCTTGTTGCAGACTGCACTTGCTTCACATGCCAAAATCACACTCGAGCTTACATCAATCACCTACTAAATGTTCATGAAATGCTTGCTCATATCCTATTAGAAATGTAAGATGCTCTTCCCAATTGTGAAAGTACTGTGCAATTTGTTTGTTGTTTATGTTGGATGATTCGTACTCAGATCTTTATCTAACTTTGTCTATGCCTGAGTGATTGCAGACATAATACTCACCATTACTTGAGCTTTTTCCGTGCTGTGCGAGAAGCCATTAAGAGTGGAAAGTTTGACTTGTTCCGGCAAAGATTTGTTGAAAGCAGACGCATCCATCTTACTTCAACTGTACCGTGCTCTTGACATGTTCTGTAATATTTATATTTTTGTAATTTACGAGCTTTGCACTTCACAATACTAATATGAGCTATTTAATGTTGTAATTTAAGGCAAATTTTGATGAAGCAGGGCTAGTATATGAAATCTTTTGGATATTTCTATGTAGAGGGCATTGTGGTGTATATGGCCTTAATAGCTATTTCTGCTGTCACTTGGTATATTGTATGGGGATTGAGGAGACTTGTTATTTGCCAAGATACCTTCATTGAATACGGCTCTCATTTGTTGCTAAAGTTCTCGCAATTCTGTAGGATAATTTTTTTTGAAGACTACATCTAATAGGATCTTTCAGTAATCCCCAAGATTTCAATTTCTGTATTTGTCCTTTGACGACTCGAATGCAAATCATCCCTCAATGATGGGAGGGAATTGAAACAATAGTAATGACCCAAATGCAAATCCTTTGTTTCAGTATGAAAATAACCCTTTGTTAAAATATCCTGAGAATAATTGTATGCTCTCCAAAGTCGGAACTCAAGTCAACAAAAGCATGCGAGATGCAGCTGTCTCCACCGATGCATAAACTGACATAAGATTGATGTAATGTATTGTTATCTTTTATGAAGGAAGCTTTTCTTTCTCCTAACAGTAAAGTTCATGTCATCATCGTCAGTCGCCACAGCGACGTTTGAACTATAATTAGAATCGTAATTTTTTATTCAATCATATATTTACTATATTTTACAAATTGCTAGCTTATTATCATGATAATTAAGATATATACAGTACCCAAGATATTTATTTGGTGGTTGATGCAATCTTTGCTCCGTCCATTCCAAATCTTTTGATTAATTCTTTTGTGTATTTAGCTTGATTGATGAAGACCACCTTCTTGATTTGCTTGATTTGAAGTCCAATCATGAAAGAGAGTTCTTCCATCATGCTTATCTCAAACTCATCTTGCATACACTTAGCAAACCATTCACAAAGGATTTCATTACTAGCATCAAATATTATGTCATCAACATATATTTGAACTAATAAAATATTATTTTTATCATGTTTAATGAAGAGTGAAACATCGACATTTTCAATATTAAAACCTTGTTCATTGAAAGTTAAAGCCTCAAGTTCCTCATATACATTAACAATCTTAACATTTATAGAAAAATCATTAGCTTCATCAAAAGTTATAGGCATGAATTCTTCAACAATCATAGTTTTACGATGATAAACTCTATAAGCTTTAAAACTATATGAGTATCCTAGGAAAAGGACACACACGTTTGACCCAGAAGCGCCCATACACATGAACCAGGCTCAAGTTGAGCCAGACAGTACTTAGCCCGAGGGCTCCATTTGGCCATACAAGGACAATCACTGTTGGGATACATAGAGGAAACACATCGGAAAATAGTGATTTAAAAAATTAAAAGCATCTCGAAAATGACGATCTACTTTAGCGATATAGGGAATTCAACATGAGAGGAAAGAACAGAATTTATACCTCAAGCCGCATGGTAAAGGGGTTGCTCCGATCCCAAATTTAAGATGCATACGTGCACGCCCTCCAACGATAGTCCACACCAAGCACCTCGTAACAAAAGGGGCAGTGACCTCTCGAGCTCGTCGTGGCTCAACGGAGAAGTTTCTCAACTCCGATTTGCACCAAAGAAGGGTCGGCCCTTCAACCAAGAATTGGGCAGCGATCAAAGGGAGAAAAACGATGTGAAACCACGGAATGAATTCACACAAGGAGAGAATACCTTGCTGAAATTTTTGGACTCCTCCAAAGATTCAATCCGACGGAGCTTCACCAAGCTAGCGGATGGGTGAGAGGTGGAACATCAAGGTACAGCTAGAGCTTGGAGGAGGAGAGATTATATTTGAGATTAATTCCAAAATAATTCTGAATAAATACGGAATTAAATCCAACAAGGGGTGTTCAGCCAACACAACCTAAATAATCTCATAGGGGTTCAAATTTGAACTCACCCCGGAATTCAAAATCCCGAGGTTTGCCTCCAAGTAATTCCCTATCTGATAGGAATGAATTAAATTCTACTCTCTATAATTCGAATTCAAACCTGAAATTCTATTCAAAATAGAATTTATGTTTCCCTCCTCATTAGAGCCGACCCACCTTGAACCATGGGTCGGTTCACTCCTTGAACCGGGCCATTTGTTCGGTTCGGTTCAACACTTGAAACAGATCGGGGGTCGGGTTTAACTTATCGCGTGCCCTATCTTACAAATTAGGGTTTCGAGGAACTCCTTCCTCGAGTATAATTCGTTTAAACCGAAAATACTTTTCCGATTTTGTCCGTAGATGAGAACCATGATCAGGTTGCAGCATGTCCATGCTAGTAGACATTAAGTGCCGCGTTCAGGCTCTATCCTATAAAGCCCGTTACGATAAAAGCCAGTTTGTGTGTGACTCATTGGGCCCCACACTAAGCCAGTAGTGAGTTGTGCACAACGAAGGGTCGAATTCGATAGAACACATTCTATTCGAATTTCCACATGCGACCACTTAACCCCTTTAGTGTAGTCCTGCGAGACTCTACTCACAAGTCAAGATTGATGACTAGTAACGTATCATGACTACCCAAAAAGTGTGAGATTCAATTTGCAGGGATCGAACACCCTTTCGTGATTAGTTACCGTGCAACTAAATTCTTCGATTATAATGTCCTAAACTCGGCTCGGGTACGAAAGTCGTATCAAACCCTAATATCGATTCATATGTATTCCACTCTGCCAAGTTGTCGTCTCAAACATGAAATGTCGGAAACCCTTTTCCGACATTTATATCTACTATGCCCAGAGATTCCCGAGTCGGTATTTGCAGGAGCACATAGGACACTATCTCCTCTCACTAGTAGTAACTGATTCATTGTCGGTTACTCACCTACCTCCATGAAAGCTTCACTATGCCCGGTAGTACTCAACACATGACTTTGCGAGCCATGCAGTGAATACACCAAAGCAATATATTGTTAATCATAAGGTTACCATGACAACCTCAGGTCCAAAGATTGCTTGCTCCCACTATCACATGAGGAACAACCTATTGACACTTATGTAAGGTTTCCATTTGGGGTTCCTCGAGCGGGTCTGTTCAGTGAACTCACTCTTTAATGATTACCTGAACTTATACATTAATGACACCTCATAGGTAACTGTGAGATCAGCTACCCCCTATCCAATAGGGCATGTACCAAGTGCACTAGTCTTAATTACCAGGGATTCGTTAGTAATGAACTCAATATCTCTGGGATTAGCCTCGACCCATTCTGAGCATATCTCTGTGAGATTCAAGGAGGCATTTTCGCCCAAGACATCCTTTATCTTGCGCTATATACATACACGACGCACGTTAGTATACCCTCGATTCTAATTCCATTCCCATCATTTGGAATTCTTTCTTACTTGAGCGTTAGAGTGTCTTTGCAGGTCCCCCGTCGGAGTCGCACCAGAAAATAAAACGCCCATAGGGTAGTGGACTGGACTAAAACTATTGAGCTCGATCGGATTAGCCCTAACAGCGCCCCAGCACTCCATTCGGGCCAAACCAATCAACCCAACCCAGGGGAGCTCCGCCCAACCATACCCTTGAGTCAGATCCAAACCAGACCAAATGCCCCACCTAGCTATACAAGGATACCTACATCCTACCTTATCAGTAGAAATACGCCATTACGAGCCCTCAATCTCCGAGATCGACCTCGACCCATTCTGGGCAACCTCACTATGAGATTTCCGAGCGGCATCATCATCCTCACATGTAATAAATATAGGCATGACGCGCCTTAGGTAAACCTAATCCCAATTTCCATTATCTCCACCTTGGAGTCCCACTAACTTGAGCGTCGGAGTGTCTTTTGCAGGTCCCCCCACCGTCGGCGTCGAACCAAACAAGGAGAGACACCGAATCGGACCAGAAGACCCAAACTCTCAGGCTGAAACATTTGGCATCCACAGTGGGTCCTAGTAAAGCTTACCTCCCCCACAATTGTTGGAACCCAGAGCCAAGCGACCACCGCTGCACGCCAACGACAACGACCCGACGGCGACGATCGACCATAGCTTGGTGACACTAAAACAGCGAGGAGTGATGCTCCGATGCCAGCCCACCTTCCCTTTGAGGAGCCTTAACAGCGAGCAAACGAGCAACTAGCAGCCCAAGTTGAGATATCGACACGGTCTCAGGGACAACCCCCGACTGACCACAAGCGTCGTCACTCATAGCACGGGGAGAGCAATCACCTAGACAGAAGAAGGCCAGTCTCCATCCTTCAAGATGAGGTCTCTAGCACCCCCCAGCCGGAAAAGGGTGAAGACTCTAAAGCACGAGAAATTGGGGCTGCCCTCCACCTCGATGCGGGGCCCTTCGCCAGCACATCATGACAATCCGCCTCCTAGGGGCGGCAGAAATGGGCACGACACGGTAATTGCGTGCTTGGGCAGGGCAGTTCAGCCTGGCCCGACAATAAAATTGCGTGTTGAAGTAAGCTGGCCCGGCCCATCGGCCCGTTAATTATTAAAAAAAATGAGGAGCAATACACAATATGTATGTATTATGCAAATGTCCTATTCCAATTCAACTCTCTGCCTGGGGTAACTTTCAATTTGGTAGTGGGGAGGACAAGTGATAGAAGTCAAATTACAATTGCAGACACAAATCCTCTCACTCGATCTCTCTCTGTCTTATGTAGATTGAGAAAAAAATATTTCTTATTAAAAATGAGATTGGTGTGTGTACTTTTATTTGAGAATATATAATATAAAAAAATGTAATAGTATTTATGGGCTCGCGGGCCGTGCCGGGCGGCCCGCAAAATTTTGGGGGCTGTGGATTTCCGGCCCACGCAATTAGCGGGCCAACCCATTTTGCCACCTCTACCACCTCCCACCAAGAAGTGAGCTACCTACCACCTTGACACCCTACAATGGTACATGCGACCCCACGCTACACCCGACGGTGTTTCGGACCACGATGCTCTATCATGGAGCAACCGATTTCACACTTTGCATTGTCTTCCTAACCTTCCTTGGGAAAACTGCCTTATTATGGTTTGCGTCCCTCTCGCCAGGATCTATTCACTCTTTCGACAACCTCTCCTGCATCTTCCTCAGCCGATTCACCACGTCGCGACTGTATCTCAAGACATGAGCTACCCTACACTATGTTAGGCAGGGGCAATACTATTGGTATAAGATTTTCAACCTTGGCCTTAATCTCAGTTTTGATGATAACAAATATGAAACTAATGTATTTATGAAAGAAATATTTTCAGGTTCTATATCGGTTTGCGTGCGTCGTCCCCGATCAAAAAAATCAGAGAAATAGGAGAAATCGACAAGGACGATCATCAACACTTGGATTTCGTCAGGAGGATAGAGTTTATGTTTAGGGTGTCTAGAATGAATATGTAATCCTCTCTTATGATGCAAAGAATCCAAAAACCAAACCCGAATTCCAAAACATAAAAAACAAAAAAACCAGAAAACATCCCTGAATTTTACTAAGCCTAGGGAGCTCATTGGAGGGCTATATGACCTAGATTATAAAATTTTCAATTTTCAAAAATTTGTACTAGACCCCAAAAGTTAGATTTTGATTCTTTAGGATTTTAATTTTTTAGATATTTTTATTGAATCCAAATGGGGGGTAATCCTTATATAATATTTATGTTTTAAAGTTGTTAACTAAAAGTTAAGAAATATTATATAAGAAGACTTAGTGAAGACGGAACCCAAAAATGAACAACGTCGTGAGAAAAATCAGCAAACGGCCTTGATTTCTGTGTGCCGGCCAATAGGCGATCGACGGGCCATCAGTCGGCCACCGACCGGCCACAGCCCAAACTAGGTAGTGTGCTCCGTTTGATGGCCGATCGCTCGGGCCGATTGACCAGCCGACCTGGCGGCGCTAACGGGTAAAAATAAGCCCGTTGGGATGAGGTGTGTTGCCTCCTCTCTTCATGGCTATAATACAAAGCCATACGAGCCTTCCTTGTTGATCATGATCACTCCTAACCTTCTTGAGACATTCTTTTGATCAATCCTAAGCTTTCATTGAGCCAATCTTGTGGAAACCCTAGCTTTGATCTTTCATCTATTTGATTGAGCCATTACTTCATTGTTTCATTATCAAAGGCATCAGGAGAAAGTTAGGAATCTTGTTATGGAGCTAAGTACTTTATTGTTTGATTTATTGCTCCATTTAGTGTTGTATGTTGTTGTTATTTTCATTGTATTTGAGTTTGTGTTAGACCTAGAGTGTAGGTATTGAAATTGGGTGGTAGCCTTGGTGTTTGAGGTTTAAATCCACTGGTGTAAATGTAGTTTACTAGGATTAGTTGAGTTGTCCTTATGGTTGAGGTGGCAGAGCGCTCTCGGTAGGAAGGCGGGATACTTCCGGGTGTGGAAGTGCATTCGGTTTGAGAGCGGAGACTCTCTGGTGTAAGGAAACTAATTAATCTAGTTAAACTAGTTTGGAAATCCTAAGCGGGGTGCTTAGGTAGTGGAGTAGGCATTGGGGCTGAATCACTATAAATCTTGTGTTAGCGTTGCTTTCTTGATTGTGTTTAATCGTCTTATTTATTGCTTCCGCTTACTATTCTAATTAGTGTATTTACTATGTTATAAGAAATGATTGAAAAGATAAAACTGGAATTAGGCGAAAAGTTTGGATAACACACTATTCACGTCCCTCTAGTGTAGGTCATTTTACCAACAAATACATGAACAGGTTTCAAGCCATAGCGGCCGAAATCCCCAACCTCGACCCACAGATTGAGCTCTTCTGCATTCAACATGGGTTAAAACCCGAGGTTTTCGCCAACCCAATCGCCCTGACCGAGCCTAAAGACGTGGCTAAATTCTAGAAAAAAGCGGCAAGCTTCATAAAAATGAAAGAACTTCGAGAAGCAAAAAAGATCGACTGGAAGAACCTTAAGGCCGGTGTCGAGTACAAAAGGTCCAGAAAGGAAGACAAAAGAACTGAAGACCCCAGCAATACGAACGGGGCAATGGCAGGGGACCGAGGTCACCTCACCCAAATGTTCGTTTCGAAAGGCACACCCCTTCAACACCAAGAAGGAAACTATCCTTCGAGACATCTACCACCTGTAACTCATCAAATACTCCACCAACGCAGGAAAGCAAAAGTTGCCGCCTAACACCGACATGAACAAGCTATAAAAGTGTGCATACCAGGATACTTATGGACACACTACCGAGGAGTGTGTAATGCTTGGAGACCAACTTGAAGATTTAGTCAGTGCAAGACACCTTGATAAGTATCTTCATCACAAAAAAGAGAGAGGTTGGAGTAGGAGATGCGACCCTCGACGACGAAGCCGAACACCCCTGAAGTCCCATAGGGAGCGCAACCAAGCTAATGGGCTGCGAAGGGTCATTGACTACATCGCCAGCGGATTTGCGGGACGTGGAGAGTCAAGCTCGGCTAGAAAAAGGTCTCTTCGGACAATCATTGCAGTCGACAACGTTACTCGCCCGCGCCGACCTACCCCCAAAACCTCGATAATATCGTTCCATGAATTTGACTTTTAAGGAACTGATTAGAACCTACACGACCCGGTCGTAATCTCGGTGATTGCAAGAAATTTCATCGTCAAAAAGGTTCTTGTCGACCAAGGGAGCTCAGCCAACATCATTTTTTACTCTACCTTTGAGAAAATGCAATTAACGAAAGCCTCGCTCACACCATGCAAAGGGGACCTAGTAGGCTTCTCAGGAGAGAGGGCTGACGTCCGCGGAGCCATATGGCTGAGGATGATGTTCAACTCTCAGCCAAAAGCGAAAATAATCGATGTACAATATCTTGTCATCAACATCCCCAGCCCATATCATATTATCTTAGGACGACCGTCCTTGAATACTTTGGGGGCTGTCGTATCCACTCGTCATAAAATTTCCTATCTCGAAGACAGAGGTAGGCATGTTGGACGCCGATCAAAGAGAAGTACGATGGTGCTACAATGAATGCCTCAAACCAAAGGTGGCCGAACCAAGGAATGAGTCTATCGGTCCACATACACTTCCCATGGTCAAAGACAAACACTCGAACGAAACCTCCGAACCAAACTTAGGACGAGACATGCGAAAGCAACCCCGACTCAATCCTTGAAAAGAAGTCTGGTCATGATCACATCATCAATAAAGCTCACAACAGAGCACTCCCCATATACACACATTTTCTTTATTTATCAATAAAGTTGCATTCCTAGTATTTTTTCTCTATGAATGTTCATGACACCACTATTATTATCTTGCCGCTTTAATAAATATTCTATTCGAAACATGCTTGAGTCCTTGGCGCGAGCTCAGCTTAGACCATAGAACATGGACTTTCGCCCTCGCGCTGTTGTGGTCTTCAGCCCCAAAGCCCAGCACTTCACTCAGCAACTAGAACTCGGTTTTCGCTAGTCTGGTTCGTCGGCTTTAGTGCATATTCTAGGCTCCCTATGCCCTCAACGACCCCAAGTGCGCTTCTCACGAGCTCGGTTTTCACTGAGTCTGGTCTTTTGCCCTAAATGTAGCCTCTAGCTCAGCATGGCAACTCTAAAACGAGCAACACAACTCCTCACGTGCGGTTTCGCCTTACGCTGATCCTCAGCAAGCTCGGCCTGAACCCCCGAGTGCAGTTCTTAGCTACCACGCCACTACTTCGGGCCTTAGAGTCCTTATTCAACTCCTCGCGCGCGGTTCCACCTTATGCTCCTCGATGAGCTCGGCATGAACCCCCGAGTGTAGTTCTTCGCTACCACATCACTACTTTCGGCCTTAGAGCCCTTATTCAACTCCCCACACGCGGTTTCGCCTTACACTCCTCAGCAAGCTTGGCCTGAATCCCCCGAGTGCAGTTCTTGGCTACCACGCCATTACATCCAACCTTACAACCCTTTCAGCCACCGAGTGCAGTTCTTGGCTACCACGCCACTATTTCCGGCCTTACAACCCTTATTCAACTCCTCATGTGTGGTTCTGCCTTACGCTCCTCGGCAAGCTCGGCATGAACCTCTGAGTGCAGTTCGTGGCTACCACGCCACTACTTCCGGCCTTAGAGCCATTATTCAACTCCTCACGTGCGATTTCGCCTTACGCTCCTTGGTGAGCTCGGCCTGAGCCCACCGAGTGCAGTTCTTGGCTAGAGCCCTTATTCACTCGCGTGCAGTTCCGCCTTACGCTCCTTGGTGAGCTCGGCCTGAACCCCCGAGTGCAATTCTTGGCTACCACGCCACTACTTCCAGCCTTAAAACCCTTATTCAACTCCTCGCACGTGGTTCCGCGTTATGCTCCTCGGCGAGCTCAGCTTGAACCCCCAAGTGTAGTCCTTGGCTATCACGCCACTACTTCTGGCCTTAGAGCCCTTATTCAAACTCCTAGCGCATGGTTCCGCCTTACGCTCCTCGGCGAGCTCGGCCTAAACCCCCCAGTGCAGTTCTTGGCTACCACGCCACTACTTCCGGCCTTAAAACCCTTATCCAACACCTTGTACGCGATTCCACCTTACGCTCCCCGACGATCCTGGCCTAAACCCCCAAGTGCAGCTATTGGCTACCACTCAACTCTTCGCGCGTGGTTCAAACTTGACGAAGCTCGGTTCGAACTCCCGAGTAGGGGTTTTGACTACCACACCATCACTTCCGGACTTAGGGTCCTCATTTGTAGGGGTGTAATCGAGCCGAGCCGAGCCGAGCTTGGCTCGGCTCGAGCTCGGCTCGTTTAGAAAATAACGAGCTCGAGCTTTAGTCTATCGGCTCAAGCTCGGCTCGAGTTACATTCAAGCAACTCGAGCTCGGCTCGGGAAAAAAATCAAGGCTCATGAGTCGAGCCGCACGAGCCGAGCTCGTTCGCGAGCTCGATCGAGCTCGAGCTCGACTAAGCTCGGGTTCATTTTAGAGGGTAACGGGTTCATAAAATTTAAAAATCAAACCGGTATATAATATATATAGAAGGCTCCGTTAGGCTCGATTAGGCTCGCGAGCCGCTCGAGCCGAGTATAGGTTAGCTCGAACTCGGCTCGCTCGAATGTCTAGCTCGGCTCGGCTCGGCTCGAGCTCGATAAGTTCGAGTCGAGTTCGAGTTTTTACCGAATCGATCTCGAGTAGTTCGCGAGCGGCTTGGCTCGTTTACACCCTTACTCATTTGGTTACCAACGCGTGATTTTACTTAAGCAAAAGCTCGACTAGGACCCTCGAATACGAAGGTTCAACCTCAAACCATATTCCAGATGGTTCAACCTCAAACAAGATCCTAGAAATCGGACAAGGATACTCCCTTAATGCAGAACCAAGCAAAAAAGAATTATGCTACCAAATCAACAAAAACATGTCACAAAATAGAACAAATCTCATGAAGGAGCCATGATTGTCACAGAGGAATCATCACAATAAAATAAGCTCACATAGGAGCAATTGTCAAACAAAAAGGGGGAAAATGATCAACCCCATGAAGTTCTCAGAACCAACATATACAAACTAAGTTCCCATGAAGTCCTTGACTTCCTTGAGGAAGTCCATCTCAGAAAAGTCAACGTCAGGAGCCAGAAGCTTAGCTTGCACTGTCGCCCTCTCAAAGTCTTCCATATACATGGCAAGAGCGTGATCCCAGAGGCATTTCACCTATTCCTCAAGGGTCTCCTTGGCCAAGTTACACCTCACGACCTTGGCCCTAGCCTACTCAGTCTCGGCCCTCAGACGAGAATTTTTGCACTGCCACGGAAAGGTCTAGGTAGACCATTTTTAGTTCCTCCCTAGCCTTGCCTTCCATCTCCGCTATCCGGGATGCGGACTCAGAAACAACCACACTCAAACGGGCGACTTCATTGACCTTTGCCACCAAAGCTCGTTCCATCTCAACCATTTTAAGCCTGAAGGCCTCAAGCTCTCGGGATTGTGCCTCACACTCTCTCAACGAAGACTCCTTTAACTTACCTAGCAAAAGCTGGACGTGCTCCCAAGGATCTACCCCATCAGGAAAAATTGATTGGTTACTAGAGGGAAGACGTAGAACCGAACCTGGCTAACGAACTCCTACTAATGTACCAGCCACCACCGCCACCTTTGGAGGATTGGACTCATTCCCCTGTGGACGAACGGTCGCTTCGGAAAGGAGGTTCTCCTAAGAATGCCTATCCCTTTTCCGATGCCTCGTCGGCGAGCCAAGGAAGATCAGAGAGTCGGAAGGAGCTGATGATCCGGCTGCTTCCGCTCTCATCCCAGAAACCCTTGGTTTCGGAGACTGTGAAGCCCTTATAGGCCTCAATAACTCATCCACCAATGGGCTTTTCCCCTTTCTCCTATAGGGTTGTCCTGCATTTCTACCAAGCGGGCGCGCATGCCTGGTACGTTATGAAGTGAGGACATCTCGCCTATAAGAAAAGAAAGGGTCGGACAGTTCTGTCACACCCCAACTCAGGGTTACGTGATCGGCCAGAGTATACATGCCTATACCCCGCAGCCTGAACCATGCACATGCCAACTCACAACAATAAATCATAGCGGAAAGAACATAAAGAGTTTTATTATTCAAAATGAAAACCAAACCAGATTTCATAAGAAGTAAGTTTAGCAAAAAGAGAAAAGTGCGGAAATAATAAATGAAAGTCCAATAGACCACCAATAATGAAATCCAAAATAAATGACATAAACGTCCCCAAGGGACTACAACTCCGAAATGTCAAAACATAGTGCATGACAAACTACTACAGACTCGACTACGACCCCTAACTAGGACTGCTATGAGATTATGTGGCTCCTCTACCCTCCAGCCGCGCCAAGTGTTCCAGCCCACCACACCGGTTAGGCTCTGCAAAATAAAAACAAAACGACAACGGGTGAGTTCAAAAGAACTCAGTGAGCGGTTCTACCAACCCCCACAAAAAACCAAACACAGATTATGAAGCATAAAACAAGACTCTTGACTCAAGCAGGAGAGGTCACAAGAGAGTGACCAGCTAATAGGCCATCTGGCCACTACCTGCCGAAGGCAACCAATACCCAAACGGTGAAGAAAAATAGGCCTAAGCCTACCATGCCATAAGGCAACAAAACATACTAGGATAATCGGGAAGGCCCTCCGAACTTATCCTAATATAAAGAAACTCGGGAGCAAGCAGGATTAGCCCATCCGAACTTGCCCCTTTAAGATATCACAGGAATAGTCAAAATTTGCCCGTCTGAACTTATTCCTTAAAAGCACATTGGGAATAATCGAGATAGGCCCTCCGAACTTATTCCACGAGGCCAAATCGGAACAATCGGGATTTGCCTATCTGAACTTGTTCCAATGAATAACGTATGAGTAATCGAGATTTGCCCATCCGAACTTACCTCTTTAAATATAAAATCTTGGGAACAATCGGGATTTTCCCATCTAAACTTATTCCACAAGATACGCAGGAACAATCGGGATTTGCCCATCCGAACTTGTTCCACAGGTTGGGAATTAGCCATCCAACCTTCCGGGCCTAGCCCGCAATTCGGCTCCTCAACGAGCCTCTTCGCCATTCATAAAGGTATGACGCAACATGACATAAGTCAAGTCTCTCCTACGGTGTCTCAGGGGTGTCCTTATTGGGAAGCGTGGTGTCTTTATTGGGAAGCGTCTCAACACTCCAATACCCGACCTCAACTCTTAGACCTGTAATGTCATGAACCTGTAAGGTTTTATTTCATGCATAACTTATTTGTTGGTTCATAACAGATTATGCTAACCCCTTGCTCAATTTCAATTATGTGATTAAAATTTAGATCACCATGATTAGAGTTTTGTTTTAGCTTATTGTTATGCCCAAAACTGATGTATCTAATCCGAATCTGGTTTCTAGAGTCTGTCCTATGTTTCCAAACTATATTTTCTGGTCAAAACGATAGGTTACACGGCTATGCTCAGAAACTTATAGTCGCCACAACAAGTATTCCAAAATCAACACAGATTCATCATCTCAGCAAGAAATTTCAGCAATATTGAATTTTTAGCATATCATGAAAATAAATCCGAAATTTACAAAAATTAAATCCCTAATTACCATCATAACAGAATTATATCATTGAGACAAAACTCACAAGAATCAAATCCCTAATTATTGTTTAACCAAGATTAGCAAGCATCAAGATAATCTTCAACAACAATCAAATTACATGATCAAGAATCTCATATCAAGAACACTCATGGCTTCAAGATCCAATCTTATTTTTATAAAATATGATCATCATCCAAAAATCACAGATTTAATTCCAAGGCATGCAACAACAATTCAAGAACCTAAATAGGTAAGTATCTCAAGACATAGACTTCAAGATAAACAAGAATTCTCACTTGGGCATTTCATCGAACACCTTGAGGGCACCCTTGTTTCATCCTTGGCCGAACAACCTTAGGGTAAACCTAGGGTTGCCGAGCCACAAAGGGAGAGTCTCGGGCCCTCCTCACACAAATTGGCACAAGAACACGACAATCAAACCCACGATTCGGCGATAATCACAAGAAACATGAAGATGCCCAAATCGGCTCAAGATTACGAGAGAACCCGGAAAAGGAGAGGTAAAACCACTCACCTAGATTTAGGAAAAAGAATTGGACAAGATCTTCCAAACGGTGTTCTCCGAATCCGGCCTCAAAGAAAATGGCTCGACTCCACCAAGAGGAAAAGGGGGCGGCGACTCCTCCTCAAGCCGCCGGCTCCAAGAAGAGAAAGAAGAGGGAAAGGGAGGGAGAGGGGGCGGCTCGGCTCAGGCGGCTCCTCTCTACTCGGCTCCACAGGGAAAGGAAAGGGGAAGGAAAGCTTGGCTCAGCGGCTCCAAGAAGGGAGATGGGGAGGGCGGCTGCTTGCTTGGCTCGGTGGCTGCTCTCCTCTCTCTCTTGGCTGGGAGCTGCCAGCCCTAGGGTGGGGGATTTTATAATCCCCTCCCACTTCCACCTAACCACACCCTAACCCACACTCTTCTCAACCCTGGATCCGCAACCCACTAACCCAAACTAACCCCATGATAAATTACAAGAAACAATCACATGCACATCCATATATAACATAATCAAATCAATTTGCTACTTAATTATAAGTTATAATTCAACTCACCCGACCTCGCAAGCTCGCACTGGACCATAAGTCGACTCAGTTCGACCTCGAACTAGCCCGCCAGGCTGACAAATACAAACATAGATGGAAAACTAAAATTAATAACTAGGATATTACAATCCTCCCCCCTTAAAGAAAATTCGTCCCCGAATTTCAGAAAAAGGAACTTAAGGACTCACCATATCATCAAACAACGAAGGATAACGCTCCCTCATGTCTTGCTCCACCTCCTAGTTTGCCTCCTACCCGGAATGGTGCTCCCACCTGACCTTCACCAAGGGAATCTCCTTGGACCTCAATTTTCTGATCTGACGGTCTAGCACCTTAACTGGCCGCTCCTCATAAGAGACTGCTGAATCCACCTCCACTGTGGTCGGTTCAATCACATGGGACTCATCCCGAATGTACTTCTTCAACATAGATACATGGAACACCGGATGCACTCTGTCCATACTAGGAGGTAAGGCCAACTCATAGGCTACCGTTCCCCTGCGCTTGAGGATAGGAAACGGCCTAATGAGCCTAGGGCTTAGCTTTCCTTTCGTACCAAATCTCACCACCCCTTTCATAGAGGACACCTTGAGGAACACCATGTCCCCCTCAACAAACTCTACATCCATGGTCTTTCCATCGGCATACATCTTCTGGCGACTCTGGGCTGCCAACAGCCTCTCCCTGATTAGCTTCACCTTTTCTACTACCTCCTCCACCAGGTCAGGTCCCATCATAAGGGAATCCCTGCCTCAAACTAGTCGACGAGCGACCTGCATCTCCGCCCATACAATGCCTCAAATGGGGCAATCCCGATGCTGCTGTGATAGCTGTTATTATAGGCAAACTCAATCAGGGGTAAGTGTCTCTCCCAACTGCCCTCCAAATCTAGGACACATGCTCTCAGCATATCCTCTAGCGTCTGAATAGTCCGCTTTGACTGACCATCTGTCTGAGGGTGAAATGCAGTACTGAAAAAAACCTGAGTGCCGAATGCCTCCTGGAAAGACTGCCAAAATTGAGTCATGAACTGGGTTCCCCGATCTTAGATGATCATAACAGGAATACCATGATATGCGACGATCCGATCCAAGAAATACCTCGCATACTGCTCTGCTGAAAAGGTCGTCCTGACCGGTATGAAATGCGACGTCTTGGTTAGGCGATCCACCACTACCCAGATAGACTCATTGCCCTTCCCAGACTTTGGCAACCCCGTCACAAAATCCATAGTTATCTTCTCCCATTTCCACTCTGGTACTTCTAGGTTCTGGAGCAACCCTACCGGCTTCAAATGCTCAGCCTTAACCTGCTGGCACACCAGGCACTTAGATACGAACTCGGCCACTTCTCTTTTCATGCCTTTCCACCAACAATTCCGCCTTAGATCTCGGTACATTTTCGTGGCTCCCGGATGCATAGTGTATGTGGACTGATGGGCTATCTCTAGCACCTGCCTGCGAACCTCGGCCATATCTGGCACCACTATCCGGTTATTAAACCTTAAAATGCCTTCCGAGTCAACACCGAACCTGTTATTGGCATTGCCCCTTCTGGACAGATCCTTAGTGAGAGCACAGAAAACATCCTCCTCCTGCGCTGCTCGCAGCATGTCTACCAACGTGGACTGCACCCTCAGGTGAGCTACCAGCGCACCAGAAGCTGATACTGATAAGACTGCCCCGCCATCCAAACACATGGCCAAATCCTGAGCCAACGGCCTCCTCCTGACTGTCAAATGCACCAGACTGCCCATAGACTTCCTGCTCAAAGCATGAGCTACCACGTTAGCCTTCCCTGGATGATACATGATCGTGCAGTCATAGTCCTTCAAGAGTTCAAGCCATCTTCTCTGCCTCAGGTTCAACTCCTTCTGGGTGAGCAAATTGTGCAGTCATAGTGCCCATACCTCGACCTGAAAGCAATCTTACACACGTCACTGTCCCGAATCCTCAAGTGATGGTACCCTGACCGCAGGTCAATCTTAGAAAACCACTGAGTCCCCTGAAGCTGCTCAAATAAATCATTAATCCTGGGTAGCAGGTACCGAGTCTTCACCGTCACCTTATTAAGCTGCCGGTAGTCAATGCACATCTGCATGGACCCGTCATCTTTTTTCACAAAGAGCACTGGAGCACCCTAAGGCAAAACACTTGGGCGAATGAAGCCCAACTCAAGCAGCTCCTTCAACTGGGACTTCAACTCCCTCAACTCAGCTGGTGCCATCCGATACGACGGAATGGAGATCGGCTTCACTCTAGGCTGCAAATCAATATTGAACTCAATCTCCCTCTCTGGAGGCAACCCTCGCAACTCCTACGGAAACACTTCAGAGAACCCGCACACCACGGGCGTCCCCCCAATGTCCCTAGCCGCATCTCCGCCTTCCTCTGCCACAGACACAAAGGCTAAGAAGGATTGGCAACCGTCCAGAAGTAGATTCCGAGCCTTGAGAGCTGAAATTGCTATCAGCGAATCCCCCCTTCCCTTACCCTGGAAGGTAAATTGGGGCACTTCGGGCTTACTGAAGGTCACAGTCTTAGCCCTGCAATCCACTGAGGCGAAATGGTCCGCCAACCAGTCCATGCCCAAAATTACATCAAGCTCTAACATCGGCAGGAGTGTCAATACGGCCATCAACACGTGCCCACAAATGACAACCTCGTAGCCCCGAAAGACTGTCTCTGCCATCACAGAAATGCCCGTAGGCGTAGACACCATAAGAGGCAAATCAAGCATAGAAGGTTCCCCTGCCAACTTAGCAGCAAACAAAGCAGATACAAAAGAGTGCGTAGCACCCGGATCAAACAAGATATATGCAATAGCGGAACCAACAGTGAGGTTACCTGATACTGCTGCCCTGGACGCCTCAGCGCCCTCTTGGTTCATAGCAAACACCCATATAGCGGGCCTCTCTGAACCACCAGCTCACTGGCGTTCCCCCTGAGTCTGACCCATCTGAGCCACAGAACCCACTAACATAGGTGTCTTTCCTCTGGTCTGATCAGGCTGCTGATTGCCCTTGCCTGGACAATCCTTTTTGTAGTACCCAGTCTGCCCATAGCTGAAACATACCTCTGATCATCCCCAGCAAGCCCCTCAGTGGTTCCTGTGACCTCGAATTTTATAATCCCCTCTCACTTCCACCTAACCACACCCTAACCCGCACTCTTCTCAACCCGGATCCGTAACCCGCTAACCCAAACTAACCCCATGATAAATTACAAGCAACAATCACATGCACATCCATATGCAACATAATCAAATCAATTTGCTACTTAATTATAAGTTATAATTCAACTCACTCGAGCTTGTAAGCTCGCACCGGACCATGAGTCTACTCGACTCGACCTCAAACTAGCCCACTAGGCTGACAAGTACAAACATAGATGAAAAGCTTAAATTAATATCTAGGATATTACAAGTTCGTCCCAAGAAAATCGAAGGAAGGATCGTAAGGAAGACAAACCTAAAGACAACAATGACAATACTGATGCTAGAGGCTAAAAAGACTTACCGACAAGAGCTAGCGACGAAGGAAGAAAGGGACCAGTTGAGGAAAGCACCAACGGAGCCTGCTAGAGATGAAGGCCAAAGAATGCAAGAAATACTCGCAATCAATGAAGGAAAAAGTCATCTTATAGGCTCAACTTCCCCATTGAACGACCAATAGCTAAGTCGAAATTAAATTCCCTCCGACCAGCTTAGCGTTCGGCGACTCCATAGAATTCCGCCGCTCCCCCCCCCCCCCCCACCAAATGGCACGAGCGAGCGCATTTTTTGCCATGATGTCTTCCCCAAAAATGAGGGGACAAGATCCAATCAGCAGCCGTCATGAAGGATGAGAAAATCTTCATTATTAAACCGATATACTGAGCGTGGAAGCCGAGAGGACATATGGTTAGCACAATAAAAAATACCAATTTGACTCACCTTGAGGTGACACGAAGAGCCGCTGGGTGCCAATTAAAAACGACCCACGACTACTCACCCCGGCCTGACTTTAATAGATGCACGCTATCTTAGCCATCTCGTCCATCTTCCCCAACTCGGCCTCCCCAATCATTTCCTTGAGCTCGACCTCCGCAATCGTCTACCTTGACATGACCTCCCCGGTCACCAGTTCCAGTTCGACCTTCATAAACACTCGTTCCAGACTAACTCCCTCGGGCTAGCCCTTCCTATCCGGCCCCCACGACCGATTGCTTCAACATAACCCCCGTGGTCACTCGCTCCAATCCGAGTCCAACTCTAGCAGCCACCTGCTTGACTTCTGCAAAGTCAACTGCTACAACGCGATAAATGAGTTCGGCCTCCTTGGCTACCCAGCACAACTTGACAAACTTATCCGAGGTCTCCCCAGAAATACCCAAAAGACAAAAGCTAACTCCACCCAAGAGCTCGACACATAGTCCTCCAGACTCTGACAAAGCTCGGGGGCTGTGGACTGGACTAAAACTATTGGGTCCGATTGAATTAGACCTAACAACGCCCCATCACTCCATCCGCGCCAAACCGATCAGCCAAACCAAGGGGGCTCCGTCCAACCAAACCCCTGAGTCAGATCCAAATCAGACCAAACACCCCACCTGGTTATACGAGGATACATATATCCAACCATATCAGTAGAAATATGTCATTATGAGCCCGCCATCTTCGGGATTGACCTTGACCCATTTTGGGCAACCTCACCGCGAGATTTTTGGGTGGCATCATCATCCTCACATGCAATAAATATGGGAACGACACGCCTAAGGTAAACCTAATCCCAATTTTCATTACCTCCACCTTAGAGTCTCATTGACTTGAGCGTCGGAATGTCTTTTGTAGGTACCCCCACCATCGGCATCGACCAGACAAGGAGAGACACTGAACCAGACCAGAAGGCCCCAACTCTCAGGCAGAAACATGTAACCATGTCAAGCACCCTCAAAGGGTAGGACTTTAAAAGGTGCCGAAGGGTGGAGATCCATAAAATATAGTTACAACTTTATATATGGCCCACAAGTGGGTAATTCTTAAGGCATCAATTTACTGATGAAAAATTGGAGAAGCCTCGGTAGATGCAGAAGGGACATCATTCCCTGGAACTTTAACCACTGCTGCTGGAGGAGGGCACAACTCAGAGATAGTCAGCGAGGGCTCCTCTCCCCCCCGCCCCCTCCCCCCCCCCCCCCCCCCCGACCGGTATAGGAGTATCTTTCTCTCTCCCCCTCAGGGTCAACCAGTGCACTGTCTTTGACCACTTTGAACCACCCAACTTCCGAGAAGTTAGTCTTCGGGGTGAGGAATTTGGCTTGCTCCATCGCCCTTTCAAAACCCTCAACATACTTCAAGATAGCTCCATCCTAGTAACTACAGACCTCACCTTCGAATCTTTGCACATCCCCCCTGAACCTCTTAGCCTCTACTCGGGCAGCCTTAACCTCAGCCATCGGGACTCCACCTTAGCGGCCGCATCAATATCCCGATGGAGTTTGCACAAGTTCGCTCTCAAGCCATTGGACGTATCCCAAGCTTCCCTCGCTAGAGTGTCAGATTCAAAAATGACACCATTAAGGCCCGATCTTTTGGTCTTTCGCCTCTAGGGCCTTCCTCATCCCTGCCAACTCGACCTTTAGAGACTCATTCTCCCGAGCCCAAGCCTCGGGAGGGAGAAGGCACTAGCGTCCTAACGAACCCCAATGCCAGGGATCCCAAAGCTTGTGATGGCTCTGACAAAGGTGGACAAGGAGAGACATCGGTCAATGGCCTCTTTCCTTTGCTTGCCGCATGGGTCTTCCCTTTAAACACCTCCAGTCTAGCACGAAGGGATGGCTGAGCTAACTTCGAAGACATCCCACCTGCCCAGAAGAAATTCCAAATTAACACATTCAGAATAGCCAAGGTAACAACACCTTACAATTCCCAAACTTACTTATATACTTCACGATCGAGGACTCGTCCAGTTCCCACTTTAGTAACTCCCTAAGGGAAAAGGGAATGGAGGGGCAATACCGATCCAGATATTCAATGCCCAATCTGTCCTCGAGTGAGATACCCTCGTCCTCCGAGGACAAGATTGGGGGTTGGATTCCGCTTCCAAAACATCAGATATATCTGAGTTAGACGCCCTATCCAAGAAGAACTGCTAGATATCCGACCACGGCATCACTTTGAACATACCAAAAAGCTTCCTTCTCGGGGCGTTACTAAAGGAGACCCACAAGCCTTTCTAGGCCCCATTCGCTTGAAAAAAAAAGAAAAGAACGCGTTGAGACAAGATCTTGAAGCAGCGAACAAATGCCTAATCGTCCTGATGTAATTGTGTCGGAGCAATGTTTTCTTGAATCAACACCCCGCACTCAAAGTCAGTGAAAGTCAATCAGAGCCCCGAGGTCTTCTAACATTGGTCAGTACATGAAGAAGAGCTCAGGATCCCTCGTATGATGGTAAACCCTATCCTCTGAAGAACATGGGAGACACTCGAAGGCTTCTTCCTCATCCGAACGAGAAACCAACACACTCTTTCGGAAAGACACGATACTATTAGAATTGGTCATTAGCGAGCTTTGCTACCCTATTTCGTCATGGACCCACGAGTACGAGTCCGAGGCTTCGTCCAATGCACCTACCACCGACTCAACATTATCACCCTTCTTCCCCATCCACTCAACGAAGATTGCAAATCCTAATGAGCATGGGACAATTCAGTGCACCCTATCAACCTAAGACTGACCCCAACGATGCGAAAAACCAAGGATAGAATCAAGAAGGTTTACCGAGAAGAGGAAACGATGATTAATGAAAATGATCGAAGCAGCATCATCACCAGCGAAAACCTCCAAAGCACAAGCGTGGAGGCACGAACGTGGGGCACAACAAAGTTCAAAATGGGGAGAGGAAGGCGACTTTAAAGGCCAAGAGGCAGTAACCTCCTCATCAGATGACTAACAATCGTACGTTGGTAGTAGAATAAATCTCAATCGATCAACCCATCAGTGACAATTCCCTAGGATGCCCCGAGACACGAACAGTCAACCCTCCACTTCATGATTACTTTCCAGGAGAAATTTAATGCCAAAGGGGCAAACAACAAAGTAAGGTTGCCACATAGAAAGAAGTACTCCTTCTCCATGCAACTGCCGCACCAGATATAGAAACTGAAATATAGGTCTTTATGGGAACTTCCATTAAGGATAGTTGCACAGGAAGTTGCAATTGCTAATAGTAGCAAAGTAATAACCAAAACAAAAATCAAATGCAAACATAAAGGTTTGTTTACGCAGTTCAATGACAAAGCTTGTCACCTAATCTGTGGGGCACTCACCGGACAGATGCACAATCCACTATCAACAAGTACAATATAAGTCTTCAGGATTTCACACTCTGAAATCCGACTACCAGTACTACAGTGAATTGGAAATAACAAAAACCTATTTGCTATTATAAGTACATACCAACTTGCCTCTCCATAACATCTCAGTCACAGAGTTCCATCCTCCACATAGTCCTTGTGTTGTAGTGAGTTAACAGCCCAAAACTATCTTCACTTGAAGATAAGAAAGGTAGATTGTTGCTGTCTTTCACTCAGCAGTATCAACTCCTCAAATAACTGGCAACACAATGTATGCACATAGGAATTGATAAATCAGATCTTTTTCACCAGAATTTATATGTGACAACTGATAGATCTGAATCAATGTTGACTTAACTATTGTTCAATAATACCAGTAGTTCAAAAACCAACAGTCATCGGTTCAAAACAAACAGTCAGCACTAAATCATAATGACCATAAAGATCAAAGGAGTAACGCCCAAAAATATTAAAGATGACCTCTCCTCTACTCATAAAAATAAATGAGAAATAAAAATGTAATTAACGATGATTAAAAATACTAGAGTAATCAATGAGAATCATCATTAATATTGTAAACCAAGAGTCATCATATTCGCAATATCCTTATCCAAAAAACCATAGTCTGTAGGAGCAGGATCTTCAAAGCCTTTAGGTTGTCCAAAATAGATTTCTCCATTGAGAAAACCATTCATTGAAGGCAGTCTTTGTTGGCTTTAGGTTTTCAACCTTGGTCTTAATATCTTAATCTCGGTTTTGATGATAACAAACATGGAACTAATATTTTACTAATAAATCTTTCAGGTTCCATATCAGTTAGCGTTCGATGTCCTCGATCGAATAAATCGGAAGGACATTGATCGTCGCACTCGGGTTCGTCACGGAAATTTCTCAAAGATTGATGAGTGCACCAAAGTCGCATTGGACGAGTCCAAAGATCATATAGAAAGATCTCCAAGTTGATGCTCGTTGAAAGCCGAAACCCAAAAATAAAGTGCGGAAGAAAAAGGCTGGAGAAATCAAACTCAGCCTAGGTTCGATCGACCGGGCGGTCGACCGAACAGTGTAAGGAAAAAGGCAGTAGCCCTTTTGGTCAACCGAACACTACCAAAATCTGGCAGTGGCTACTTCTGGTCGACCGATAGAGGCCGAAAATAGGCAGTAAGCTTGTCGATCGACCAATCGGTCGACCGAACCGAGGATAGCCGAAGACGCAACTCACGTCAGTCGACCGAATGGCGGATCGAGTGTTTTGCGTATGGCGGTTGACCCGTCAGTCGACCGCATAGAGAGGAGAAGCGTTGGTCGCTTTGAGTGGTCGATCGGTCGATCGACCGATCAATCGACCAAGCGACTACAACGAATAGTTTTTTATCCGTTGAGCTGCCGTTTCTTGGTGAGGGTATAAATATACCTCATCTAACTTCTTTTAATATTTTTCCTTCACTCTTACAAATTTAATTGAGGATTTTAGAAGTGATTTAAGCCTTCCAACGATCGATTGCAGCGCGCTCTACTCTTCCGTCGAGTTCTTCTTCAAGTGCCGTCTGCTCCTCAACTCTGCTTCGACTCTAGATTCATCTTCTGGGTGAGTTGGAGGTTTTGAAGGATTGAAAAGAGCTTTTAATCTTGGTTTATCTTTTTGGCTCTTTTGCTTGTATTTTTAACTGTTATTTAAAACTATTTTTGAATTTGTGAGTGTGAAGACCTAGGGCTGTTAGGTCTTGAATTTGGAAGTGGTTACCTTGTTGTGAAGGTGTAAAGCCATTTGTGTAAACGTAGTGTTACTAGGATTAGTCGAGTTGTCCCTTAGGGTTGAGGTGGGAAAGTGCTCTCGGTAGGAAGGAGGGATACTTCCGGGTGTGGAAGTGCCTTCGGTTTGAGAGCGGAGACTTTCCGGTGAAAAGTCCTCTGTGTAAGGGAAACGATAATTAATCTAGTAAAACTAGTTTGGAAATCCTAAGCGGGGTGCTTAGGTAGTGGAGTAGGCATTGGGGTCAAACCACTATAAATCTTGTGTTTGCATTGTTATATTTGGTTGTGCTTAATTATTTTATTATAGCTTCCGCATCCAATCGTAAAATTATAATTCGCCTAAGAAATCTAAGTAAATGATTAAAACCAAAATTTAGGCTAATTGAATTAGTAAACACACTATTCACCCCCCTCTAGTGTTGCCATTTCGCCTTCAGTCTTGATGACCATCTGGTCCAGATGAATAAGCCCTAGAAGTCTTGAGACAACAACCAGTTTTAACTACTGATGAGACTGCCCTGTTTGTTTTCCTTCTTGACAAGAATTGCATACAACTTCAGGTTCTCCATAAAATTTAGGAATTCCTCTGACAGCTTCAACATTTATAGGTTTCTTTAGATCACTATAATTATCATGACCAAACCTTCGATGCCACAGATTAATGTCAAAAGAAACAACTGGAGGACAAATAGAAGAATAGATAATTTTATAACAGTTGTCTCTAGATCTATTCCCTTCAAGAATACAGTCACCAACCTTATCAAAAACTTTGCAACTATTTTTAGTAAAATGAACATTTAAATTTTGATCACACAATTGTCTTATACTCACAAGATTAGCCTTGAGACCTTCTAATAGCAGGACATTGAGAGTTCCAACTCCTATGACATTTCCATGTCCTTCATATCCAAAAGTAATAGTTGCACCTCTATGTTCCTGAATATCTTTCAGATTTTTTGGACTCCTTGTCATATGCTGAGAACACCCACTCTCGAAGTACCAAGATCCAAGAGCTAGAAGAAACAATCTTTGACATAAAAACAATATGGCAGTTAAGATCAGTCTTCCTTACCCAGATTTGCATAACTTTTTACCTTGGGGAATTTACATGATTCTATTTCCTCAGTTTCTTGGAGAGTTTGAAGCAATTTGCTATTGTGTCCTCTGCACCTACAATAGTAGCAAATGGCACCCTATTCCCCCCTCATTGTAGTAGGTTGTTGACGACTTGAAGAGCCTCTATAAAAGTTCCTCAGTTGAGTAGGCAGTTGAGACTAGGGTTTCAACTAGTATGTACTATTGTATCCCAGTCCATTTTGATTAGAAAGAAATTTTTCTGCACTCAAAATTTTGTTAAGAGTACTAGTAGAATTCCTCATTCTAACTTCCTTCTTTACATTTTCAAGTTCGGAAATCAACTTAGACTCTTTATCCTTAAGTATCTTCTTTTCTTCAATTAAAAGCTTGTTCTGATCGCTGAGAGACTTGTTGAGTTTCACCACTTCAACCCATTTATCAAACGTCTCCTGATAGGCTTCCTCAAGACTATCCGCAAATTGAACTTTGCAGAGATCATCATCTACATCAGAGTTGTCGATATTTTTAACTGTGTCATCTATACAAGCTGTGAAAGCTCTAAAGTTGCCTCATTCATGTTCTTCTGAGTCAGTTTCTTCATCATCGTCACTCCAAATCGTAGTAAACGACTTCTTGACCTTCTTCTGAAGATTTAGGCATTCTGATCTCACATGTGTTTTGCCCCCAAAAAAAAATCCTAAATAATATTTTATTCCTTAGCAGGGGACTATGGGGCTGAGTTAGCACGGATTGGCATAGAGTCGTGGAACTTAATTCGGGTAAGCGTTTAAATGAAGAAAAATTTAGGAAAAATATAATTATTTTATTTCTATGATTTAGCATAATATTATGATAGAGGGTTCCGAGACGAATTCAGCGGTTCAATCAGAACTCAAATCGGAGTTAGAACGGGTTAGATATGGGCTAGTTTAGTCGGTTAAATTAAGCGGGGGCATTTTAGTCATTTGGACCAAACAAAAGCCTATAAAATTTGAACCTGGGGCATGTGGCCAGGGGTTTTGCCACACACCATCCAAGGCTCAAGAGAGGAGCAGGAGAGGCATCGCCGAGAGGAAGGGGAGGGATTCCGGTGCCATATTTCGGAAGATCGTCAGCGTTCAACGTAGGAAGACCCTTAGGGCCCGTTTGGTTAGCGAAAACTAATTTTTGATTTGGTTTCAGTAAAACCAAAAACTTGGTTTCAGAAAACTGATTTCGGTTTCAGAAAACCAATTTTCTAAAAACGTGTTTGGTTAGCAAAATCAGTGTCAGTTTCAGTTGATTGAAACCAATGAAAACTTGTTTGGTTATAGAAAACAGTATTAGTTTTCATCATGCAGTTTCAGTGAAAACGTGTTTGGTTAGTGAAAACTCACAAGTGATGCTTATTTGAGATAAAACTATGTTGACATAATTCATTTGAGATAAAAATCACAAGTGATGCTTATTATATCATCCTTAGAAAATATTATTGTGACATAATTATAAACAAAAACTCAATCTCTCAACGCTGATTTGCCCAAATTTGATTTGCAATTTCCTCCCTAACTGCGTGCATCACATTTTGGTCTGAAGATTCTCCCACACCATCTTGTGCGCTAGACGGACCTTGGTCTTCATCTTCATCATTGTTAACTTCATTATTTGCCCACTCTTCAAACAAATCATCATATTGTTGGTGCCGAATTATGAAATTATGAATCGCACAACAAGCAAGGACTATATTACTTTGTCTAGCCAACTTATAATTAGACATCTGTTTTAGAATAGGAAATCTTGCTTTAAGCAAACCAAAACAACGTTCAATGACATTTCGCACCGAGGAATGCCTTTGATTGAATAATTCTCGCTTTGTAGATGGGGCTCGACTACGATAATCAAAACGGTGATATCGTTCACCTCTATAAGGAGCTAGAAATCCAGAGATGTTGGGATATCCTGCATCGACTACATAAAATTCATCTACACAAATATGAATGTAAGCATATTAGCATATATCATAGTTGACCATATAGAGATAATTTATCACAATTTTTACCTCGAACCGGCATAGGAAAATCTGAATTTGGCCCATATATAGTGTTTGTAAATATACGAGAGTCATTGGCTGTTCCCTCCCAACCAGTTTTCACATACGTAAACATCATGTTGTGGGCACAAGCAGCCATTATATTTTGAGTGTTTGTTCCCTTTCGACCACGATACATTGTTTGTTTTGCGATGGGAACACACGCTGCAATATGGGTTCCATCTATTGCACCAATGCAATTCTACAAAGGAAAACAAGTTTAATTAAGAACTAATATACGTACATATCATAGGGCAAAAAATGATTATTAGTCTGATTGATTAAATATTACCTTAAAATAGGGATACCACGTAGGATGACATTGTATCTCTGGTTGCACTGTCCGAGGGTATCGTGGTTTTATTATTTGTGTCCCTAGTCTTACTATTGCAGCTAAGACACTCTTAAACCAATGGTGGACTGTTTCTGTTGAGTGTTGATAACGCTCTGCGACCACTCGTACACGTTCATTGTGGCCAATTGTGTACAAGAACATCGCGACACCTTCCTCAACAGAGATCCTTTGATCTTCTAATCCAAACCCTTTTAATTCATCACATAATCTTCTAAAGAGATTTGGTTCCATCCGTAAATTTTCATAACACCTTACTCTACTATGCATAAGCTCTTGCACATATGTCGCACCAGATAATGCAGATGTTCGTACTGGTTGGCGAAGCGAACGAGAACTAATATAGTTTCCGACACGTACAGCTACAGCTACAAGACACTCTTCCAATGCATTTTCAAATACTTCATTATCATCTAAATTATTTGGTGGGTGACTCATCCTGCATGCATTCAAAACCAACATATGTATTTGAAATTATTTGTTACAAGACTTAAGAAAGAAAAATTAACTAGACATACCTCAAAGGCTCAAACCAGGTATCACAATGAACAATTATACTATGTTCTCTATTATCTTCCATCTATATATAGAGCAAGTCTACTAATTTTCATTATTGCACAACTACCATTTTTTTGAAAATTACAAGAGTGCAATAATAATTTTACAAGTACCAATACCAAGAGTGAAAGTTACAAGAGTGAAAAGTTCCAAGAGTGCAATAACATCTAAAATTACTAATTAGTGATTGAAAGTTACAAGAGTGAAAAGTTCCAAGAGTGCAATAACATCTAAAATTAATAATTTTACATGTCCAACATAAGTTTATGAAAATTAAAACAGTCCAACATAAGAGTGCAATAACATCTAAACTAATTTATCAATATTTTGAACCCAATATTTCATGCGGTCCTCTGGCATTGACATAAAAATAGCTCGAGCTCCAGCATCATCCTTAAGAACCATTGTTGCCTTGAAATAAACTTCATCAGATAAATTGGGAATGGTATCTAACCGTGCAATGCAATTAGGAATTGTATGTGGATCACTGCATGAGCTACTTGTTGCTGCATTCATAGATAACTTACTTGCAGCAAATGAATTTAGTGCACTAGTCATTTGATCAAATCCTTTTGCAAAAATAAGATCGGCACTCTCTCTTGATTTACCTCTTTTCTTGGTTCGAGATGAATGAGTCGCACTTGGAACAGGTTGCTTAGATGATAAAGTCTCCTCATCTGACTGATCCTCAATATCTATTGTTCTTTTGTTATGCCCACCATTTCCTATGAAATCATCCTCCAATGCTCGTTCGTCATCAGAAGTCAACGGTTGTTGCGTAGAGGATCTTGCTAACATACCATTAGCAGATTGATTTTCAAATATCATATCCATCAAGTGGTAATGTTCAGGTGGACCCTTTTTCCACATTTTGTACGCTATCCCTGATTTCTGTGTATACAAAGAAAATGCATTAAAATTATCTAAATGAGAAATATATGCAAAATATATAAACCAATTCAATATAAATTAACTCATACCGAAACACTATTCCACACTGTTTCATCAGCCTCGATTTTGTTGGTATTTGGATTCCACGTGACGCCGGTATGGTTAATTAATTCCTTGAAATTTCGATACAGCCGATGAATACGATTTTTCTTCTGTCTACACTTTTCTCCCCCAAAGTTAATTTCACATTTCTCATATAATTTTTCACTAATTTCTTCCCAAATGGAGGGCTTAAAGTTTGTGGTACCATTTGCCGCAAAATATCCTTGCAAAATGAGTAAAAATTCTTCGGTGATATTAGTGGGCCAAGTTTCAATCTTTTCTCGAGATTTCCGAGGGCCAACCATATCTTATAAAAAGATCCGCTGAAATTAGAATGACAAATTTTACTAGTTAGAAAAGTTGTTCAAGCTACAAATTTTACTTGCAAAATGAATAAATCTCCTTTCCTAATGATGCTAATGATGCTAATGGGAAAGAAAAAGAACTAATGATGTGCGAATGAAAAAGAACTAATGTTCAAGCACCTTAATCAATGTAATGAACATTAGTTCTGAAGATTGATCTACAAAAGGCATATGATAGGGTATGTTGGACAGCATTATACTCAATTCTTGAATAAATGGGCTTTCCTTTGAAGATGATAAACTGGATCAAAGGTTGCTTAGAAGATATCAATTTTTACTGCAAAGTGAATGGTGAAACATCAGATGATTTTAGAGGCTTTAGAGGCATAAGACAAAGAGACCCAATGTCTCCTTATTTGTTTATAATGTTAGAGCAACTCTTATCTGAAATCATTAACAAAGCAGTAGAAAACAAAGAAATAAAGCCTTTCAAGTATGGAAGTTTCAATATCTGCCATATATGTTTTGCTAATGATATCATTTGTGTTATCAAAAGCAGTAAAAATTCATGTGAGGGCCTGTTGAAAGCTTTGGAGATGTACTGTAATATAACTGAACAGAAGATAAATAAAGCCAAATCAGAGGTGTTCTTTCATGCAAAGTGTGAAGCTGAATTGAAGCATAGAGTTTGCAAGCTATTAGATATGAAAGAATGAAAGTTTCCTATGGCATATCTAGGAGCTTTTGTGGCACCAAAAAAGCTAGATAATTAAGCAGTATCAGGAAAGGATGGTTAAGAAAGTGACTCAAAAGGTGGACTTTTGGGCAAAGGGGATGATTTCTCAAGCAGGAAAATGCACACTAAAATAGATATATGGGTAGAGTGTTCTTGGGGAGCAAAAGCAGTAAAATATAGTATGGACAACATTAGAGATGGAATCAGATTTTGTGTGGGAAATGGAGTGAAAATAAGTATATGGGAAGATCCATGGATTAGTGAAATGTCTTTGTGTAGGTGGCCTACTTTCATTAATGTCCAGGAGTTGAAAAAATATGGGAAAGTGAAGGAGTTGTTGAATGGAGAAAAATGGGACAGTGAGCAATTGAAAGTATCATAGTTGATGAACTTGAAGGTGTTCATACTAACCAACAATATGATGATTTGTTTGTTCCTCAAATTGAAAGTATCATAGTTTTTGGGCAAAGGGGATGATTTCTCAAGCAGGAAAATGCACACTAATCAATTCAGTGGCTTGCTCAATACCAGTTCATACTATGATGTCTTCTTGGGTTAATGAGAAGACACTGGTTAGTGAAAAGATACGATTGATTTACTGCTTATCAGGCTGTATAAGAATTAAGAAGGCTAGCAAAATTACCATTTGCTGCCTGTATCAGCAAGTGGTAATATGCAAGACCCACTTGGTATGCATATGGAGCATATGAGCATATCATGTGTCTTATGAAGTGAGATGTACTATTGTCATGGGAAACAGGCTAAAACTTTCTTTTCAAATTTTCATGTCGAAGAAAAACAAAAATGCAAAGATAAAAATGTTTGCGGTCCAAATAGCATGAAAAGAATACAAAGAACCATAAAAATGCAAAGATAAGGAGCTTGTTTGGCAATGTGAATTGATTCTTAAGCAGTTTGCCTATAACTCACAAATTTGAGCTCTGAATTGGAAATAGTCACACCAAACATCATGTCAGGGAAAATCCACTATAAAATGATAAACCAATCTATTCTAATTAAAATAGAAAGTTCATGTCATGGACAATCCAGCATAAATTACTAAGCCTATCTATTTTAATTCATATAGGAAGTTCATGTCATGGGCAGTCCAGTATAAAGTCCTAAACCAATCTATTTTAGTTCAAATAGGTGTATATTTCTAAACTGATCGGAATTACAATAAATTCCACAAATGCAAAGAAGCATCTTCATGTTTACCACTTAAAGCTGCAAAGTCAACATGCACAGAGGAATACTATAAGAGAGCAGTATACCTGCTGAACTAAAATGTAACAAGGAGGACAAAAGATCCACCCTTTCCAACAAATCAAGGTCATATGGATAAATTACAGTAGGATAAACTCCTAGTGTGATACTAAGAGGAGTAGCAAGATAAATGCTTCTTCTGACGCTATCATGCTGGAAGAAGATAAGTTATTCGTAATTTCGTCACTGTGGTAAGAACTAACAAAGACTCCCCATTTTTCATCTATCATAATCTACAATGAGAAAGTCAAACTGTTCTGCAAGATTCACTCCGTCATACGGGTCAAGAATATGTCAATATCACAAAACTGTTATCCCTACCAGCAATTTTGCAGCCAACTGAACGAGAGTTCCACGGGATGACAGAAAGGGTTTAGGTAAAAAAGACCCAAAAGGAATTGCAATGCATTGAAGGAAAATGGATGATGACGTCTGACAAGCTTGAAGCAAAAGAAAAAAAGAACACAACGGAAGAATACCAACTTGATGCGGGGAAACAAGAAGGGCAGTGGAGGACCTTGAATGCTTGCAGATCTGGCCGAGAGAAGAAGAAAAGAGAGGGGTCAGGACAGATCTGACCAAGAAGAAGAAGGAGAAGGGAAGAAGGAGGAAGTAACCTGTAGAAGCAGAGTCGCGGAGTCGTCGCCCTTGTCGCCCTTGTCGTCGCGGCTCAAGGAGAAGGGAGAAGTCTCGCCAAATCGATCGCCAAGTCTCGCGAAATCGGGTTTTGTGTTGAAACCAAGATTTCTGTTTTATTACAAGTTTGCCACCGCCCGGTTTCATTTTTTTGAAACCGCGTGATTTGAAACCAACGAAAACAGGTGAAGATTGTTTTCACTTTCCTTAAGAAAAGTTGGTTTCGCAGAAACCGGTTTTCGGCTCGGTTTTGATTCGGTTTCGCGAAAACATACAACCAAACAAGATTTCGTAAATTGGTTTGGTTTCGCTGAAACCAAAACCACGAAACCGAGTTTGGTTTCGTTAACCAAACAGGCCCTTAGTTTCTTCTTCCTTCCCGTTTTCTTCAAAAGAAGTGAGTGGATTAGCCTTCTTTCTCCTATTTTCTCCATCAGCCATGCCGCTCCTACGTCACGGGGTTCTTGATGATTTTCGTCGGGTTTTTCGTGGATTGAATATTCGCGTTGAGGTTTTTATCGTGATCGCAATGGTTCTATCATATTAATTTTTGGGGCAATTTGGCCGTCCCTTACCTTGATGCGCTGCCCCCTTTTTCCTCAGTTTCTTGATGAATACTTTGTTGTTTCTTGAGGTTTGTTGAGTGTTCTTGGTGGTGAGTTGATATCTTGATGAAAGGGGGAAGAAGGAGGTGTTTAGGGTATGCCGGCCCCTTGTAGGGCACCTTAGGGGCCTAAGGGTGGTCGGCCACCCTAAAGGTGGGATTTTTAGGGATTCAATCTATTTCTCACACCTAAGGGATACACTATAGGGTATGTTGAACTTGTTCCTAAGGGTCGAAACAACATAGGACCCAACACTTAGATAATTGGAAACCTAAGGACACCTAGAGACCCTATAACCCTAGGATGACCTTAGGGTAAGCCGACCCTTAGGGAATCCAAGGGGGCTGAACCCTTTGTGCCCCTAGAGCACTCGGGTAGAGGAGGTAGGCCGGCCCTAGGGCACTCGGCTAGGGTCATTAAGGGCAGGTTAAATTGCGTAGGGTCGTTGAGGGGTGATGCCCTATTCCTAGGGTTTGCTATGCATGCTTCCATGCTTTTATCCTACACTTTTGTATGTGTTATGCTATACTTCTATGCTTGTGGTATACGCTGTGATGTTATGAATTTGGTGTTATTTTCCTTCTTATATAACTCCGTGTGATTGTGGTGGATGACGGAGGGAGGCAGATGTGAAGGTATGCCCTAGACATACCTATGTTACCTATTGTGAACTTCTTGTTATGCTCATTTATATATGTATGTATCTACGTGTGTGATGTTGAGATGTGTGTGTTGCATTTCCCGGATGCCTCGCTGGTGCGGGGAAGGTGTTCCCCATGGAGACAGCGTTGGCCTTAATTCGGAAGTCCGACTGGTGCGGGAAGATCATACCCCAAGAAGACAGACCAGAGACCCGAGCAGGTGAGGGGAACGTATGCCCCCAACAGGCTAGCTTGGAAGAGCTAGTGATGGTGAGGGGAGAGCATACCCGAACAGGCCGATACTGAGCTGGGAGGTAGTGCGGTGGCCACCCGTCTACCTGCCCCATGTGGCTATGTGGGACCGACGGGTCCGGAGGTGATTAATGTGGATGATTGCATTGAGTTTGTGGATGGTTGCATTGAGCATGTGGATGATTGCATTGAGCATATTGTATATTGTGGTATTTTCTGCAGGGCTGCTAAGCATTAATGAGGATGATTGCGCTGCTAAAAAATAAATGCTCAAAATAAATAAGTTTTATGCTCTTATGTTTACCTGTATGTTTTTTATTATTGCATGATGATGTTGATGTGTTGGAAATTGAGGACTGGTCTACTCACTAAGTCCTTGTGGACTTACCCCTCATTTTATTATTATTATTTTGCACCTGAGCTGGAGTAGAGAGGTACCGGGGTGCAGTAGCGCGGCTGGTGATGGCAGGACAACGGGTGTCGTGGCATGTCGTGATCGAGGGGGATACCGAGTCCTTTTTCTTTGTTTTCTTTGAGTCATTGAGTCATGTCGACTCGGTTTATTTGTTTTCGTATTTTTTTTACTTGAGATGTTTTGATTAGAAATTGAACTTTGAAACTAATCTGGACTTTTCTATTATTGAGTTAGTGATTTATGGTTTATTGAAATTAAAGTTTCTTTTTAAATCCTTGAGTTATTATTAAATGTTCATGTTTGGTTTATATGTAATTGTGGTTTGAGTCAGGGTTAGGCTTCGGAGTACGTGGCGTACCCTGGCCGGTCATACCGGGTTTGGGGTGTGACAAAGTTGGTATCAGAGCGGGTACGACAATAGGATAGTAGGTATCGTATGGGGCATTGCTAGCATGTCGTCATATGGTATGTCCTAATCACAAGATCAATAGCTGAACCTATGCACCAGCGGCGGTGCGTGTTTTCTTTTGTTGATTTCGTTGATTGTATATATGTTAAATTGTGTGGTACTTGCTTTCCTATTTAATAGCAATTGAGGCGCACGAGGATGTTGTAATGAGTGGGAGCGTAAGTAACTCCGCTTGCAGTCGCGGCCGAGGCCGGGGTCGCGGCCAAGGCAGAGGCCGTGCTTCTGGCCAAGCGGCTCTGGAGGAGGCAGTGCAAGACCCGAGGGTTGCACTGCTAGAGACCCAAGTGGTGGAGCTGACCGAAGAGCTTCGTAGAGAACAGGATGAGTTCTGTAGGGAACGAGAGGAGCTTCGTAGGGAGCGGGAGCTGGCGCAGTAGCATACCATACCTGTACCACCAGTGGCTCCCACAGCGGCTGAGCTGGTCGAGCTGGTCGAGCCGATTCTACAAGGACTTCATAAGGCTGAAGCCGCCAGTATTCACAGGTGAGGATCATGCAGTGGAGGTGATGACATTCCTAAATGACTGCACTAAGTTATGCTCAATCTTGGAGTGTTCCTCTGAAGGGATGGCGCACATCGTTGAGCTACAGCTTAGGGGCCCAGCGAAGGAGTGGCAGCAGTCGTGGAGGGCACATCGGGGGACTCGTGCATCAGCCCCTACATGGGGAGAGTTCCGGACGACTATCATCAAAAAGTACCTACCCAGGAATGTCCGCAAGAGGTGGGCTAGGGAGTTCGAGCAGCTTTGCCAGACAAGCACCATGACGGTGTCGGAGTACGAGATCGTGTTCACACGGTTGTCCTATTACCACCCATCTCTGGTGGCGACCGAGACGGACCAAGTGAGGTAGTTCGTGGAGGGTCTGAGGGTGCAGATTAGCAGGCTCATACATTACACCGAGAACATTACCTTTATTCAGGTGGTGGATGAGGCGATACGAAAGGAGGCCATGGTACCTACCGCTGATAGGATGAACAAGCTCGGAAGAGGTTTCGGCCGCACCGACAGGGGGACAGGTGCACTGACAAGATTTCAGAGGTCGTGCACCAACGAGACCACCAACGACTACTCAGAGTGCCATAGTACCAGGAGGACAGAGAGGCAAGGCGCCAGAGTGCGGGCAATGCGGGAAGAGGCACAGAGGAGCGTGCTACGGTCCGAGTATCTACTTTGGGTGTGGCCAGCCTGGTCACATCAGGAAGATGTAGGCAGTTAGGCAGCAATATCACCCAGAGAGAGAGCTCCTATGTCGACAACTTCGGTGGCGCTGTGGACTCAGACTCATGGGACAGGGCAGCAGTGCAAGGCGGGCCTAGGGAGGCCACCTGCTCGTGTTTTTGCATTGACTCTTGAGGGCGCAGAGGCATCCAATGCCGTAGTGACATGTATCATTTCAATTAGTACATTACCTGCTTATGCATTGTTTGATCCAGGTGCTACTCATTCATTCTTCTCTAAGTTGTTGTCATTGAGGTTGGGAAAAGACAAGAGTTGGTTAGCTGAACCATTAGCAGTGTCTACACCTACGAGCAATACTGTTGTTGCGAGGACAGTCTTCATGGACTACGATATTTTCATAGGTGGGCTCGATCTAAAAGCGGAGCTGATGCTACTACCAGCTTTAGAATTGGATGTAATTCTGGGCATGGACTGGCTATCAACCCATTATGCATCGGTTAATTGCAGGACAAAGGTGGTGACATTTTGCAAGCAGGGAATACCATCCTTTACATTTCAGGGCAATGGGCGAGGAGACTCTATCAGGGTGATTTCTGCTCTTCAGGCCCGTAAACTTATAGTGGGTGGTTGTCAGTCTTTCTTGGCTTTTGTTTCTGTAGAGGTTATCGGCGAGAGCTTGGCCTGCAGCATTGAGGGTACCCCAATCATCATGGACTTCCCAGACGTGTTTTCGGAGAAGTTACCGGGGCTGCCACTGGTGCGGGAGACCGAGTTCTGTATTGACCTACGGCCAGGGGTGAAGCCTATATGGATCCCTCCATACCGAATGACACCCGCTGAGCTGAGAGAGCTTAAAGTGCAGTTGCAGGAGCTGTTAGACATTGGGTTCATCCGCCCAAGTGTCTCACCCTGGGGGGCGCCAGTGTTGTTCATAAAGAAGAAAGATGGGTCTATGCGGATGTACATTGACTACTGACAGCTCAATAAGGTGATGATGAAGAACCGATACCCACTTCCCAGGATTGACGATTTATTTAATCAGTTGCAGGGGGCTCAGTGGTTCTAAAAGATCGATCCGAGCTCAGGGTACCATCAGTTGAGGATCAGGGATCAAGATATCCAGAAGACCGCTTTCAGGACGCGGTATGGACGCTATGAGTTCCTGGTCATGTCCTTTGGGCTTACTAACACCCCGGCAGCCTTCATGGAGCTGATGAACTGGGTGTTCAATGACTTTCTGGAAAGATTCATCACAGTCTTCATCGATGGCATTCTATTATATTCCAGGAGTGAGGCAGAGCACAGGGAACACTTGAGGGTAGTTCTAGAGACACTTAGGCAGCACCAGCTCTTTACAAAATTGTCAAAGTGTGAGTTCTAGTTGACCAGCGTGGGATTTCTGCGGCACATTGTATCCCGAGATGGTGTGAAAGTTGATCCAGCAAAGATTGAGGTGGTTCAGAATTGGGAGAGGACGACTAATGTGACCAAGGTCCGCAGCTTCATGGGGTTGGCCGGCTACTATAGAAAGTTTGTGGAAAATTTTTCCAAGATTGCCGCCCCACTCACACGCCTAACTCAAAAGAAAGTGATGTTTATTTGGGATGACAAATGTGAGTCGAGCTTTCAGAAGCTCAAGGACCGCTTGATTATGGCTCCTGTACTGGCCCTACCGCCGGGGTCGGGAGGATTTGCAGTCTATTGTGATGCTTCTGGAGTCGGATTGGGGTGCGTTCTGATGCAGCATGGTAGAGTGATCGCATACACATCCAGGCAACTGAAAACCCATGTGAAGAATTATCCGACTCATGATTTGGAGTTGGCGGTCATAGTCTTTGCCTTGAAGCTGTGGCGTCACTACTTATATGGGGAGGCATGTGATATATTCACCGATCATAAGAGCCTCTAGTATCTGCTCAGAAGTATCTGAACTTGAGGCAGTGAAGATGGATGGAACTATTAAAAGATTATGACTGCACCATTCAATATCACCTAGGAAAGGCAAATGTAGTAGCAGATGTGTTGAGCAAGAAGTCGTTGGGAAGTCTAGCCCACTTGGCCATGAGTAGGAGATCCCTAGCCAGAGATCTAGTGGTGAGCTTGGGTCCAGGGAATTTGTTATCTGTGGCTGATTCAGGTGGATTGGTGGCACACATGCGTATACAGTCCACTTTGGTTGACATGCTACGAAATGCTCAGGGCGAGGATACTTTCTATTCTTTGATGAGAGATCTAACTGTGAGAGGTGATGTAGAGGGCTTCATAGTGGACTCCGAGGGGATTCTCAGATTCAGGGACAGGATCATGGTACCACCTTCCTGTAAAGACCATCTTCTTTATTCTCGCCCTGACTAATGGTGGATCGTCTGACTAAATCGGCGCACTTTATTCCTGTAAAGACCACCTTCTTTGCTGATCAGTATGCACGGTTGTTCCTCGACCGTATCATAGCTTACCATGGTATCCCAGTTATGATCATATCCGACCGAGGCACTTAGTTTATCGCTCGGTTCTGACAGTCGTTTCAGGAGGCTTTGGGTACGCAGGTGCGGTTCAGTACCACTTTTCATCCTCAGACGGACTGACAGTCGAAGAGGACCATTCAGACGCTTTAGGACATGCTGAGGGCGTGTGTGATGGACCTGGAGGGCAGTTGGGAGAGGCATCTACCTTTGGTAGAGTTCGCCTATAATAATAGTCACCACAACAACATCGGTGTGGCCCCGTTTGAGGCTTTGTATGGGCGCAGGTGTAGGTCGCCGATAGGCTGATTTGAGGCCGGCAAGTCCCAAATGCAAGGGCCAAACTTGGTTCATGACGCCGTTGAGAAAGTAAAGCTGATCAAGGAGCGACTTCTAATAACTCAGAGTCGTTAGAAGATGTATGCCAATGGTAAAGCTCGTGACGTGGAGTTTCAGGAAGGGGAATCGGTCTTCCTGAAGGTGTCCCCTATGAAGGGGGTTGTGCACTTTGGGAGAAGAGAAAAGTTGAGCCCCAGATTCATTGAGCCTTTCCCTATCTTGCGGCGCAGAGGAGCGGTTGCGTATGAGTTGGCTCTACCGCCTAGCATGGATCGACTGCATCGTGTCTTCCATGTGTCCATGCTTAAGTGATATGTTCGGGATGAGTCTCATATACTAGATGTTGCTGCAATAGAGGTCGATTCGGCCATCTCTTATGATGAGTGACCTTTAGAGATCCTAGACAAGCAAGTGAGGAAGCTGAGATTCAAGGAGGTCCCCTTGGTGAAGGTTCATTGGGAGTATCATTCAGGGCAGGAGGCCACTTGGGAGGTCGAGCAGGATATGAGAGAGAAGTACCCTCACCTTTTTGATGCCGAGGTGAGCTTCTCCTTCATCTCAAAATCCGAGGACAAATTTTCTTTAAGGGGGGAGGAATTGTTATGCCCAAAAAAAAATACTAAATAATATTTTATGCCTTAGCAGGGGACTGTGAGGCCGAGTTAGTGCAGATTGGCATAGAGTCACGGTACTTAATTCGGGTAAGCGTTTAAATGAAGAAAAATTTAGGAAAAATATAATTATTTTATTTCTGTGATTTAGCATGATATTATGATAGAGGGTTCCAAGGTAAATTCAGCAGTTCAATCAGAACTCAAATCGGAGTTAGAACGGGTTAGATACAGGCTAGTTTAGTCGGTTAAGTTAAGCGGGGACATTTTGGTCATTTGGACCAAATAGAAGCCTATAAAAATTGAACTTGGGGCGTGTGGCCAGGGGTTTTTCCACATGCCACCCAAGGCTCAAGAGAGGAGGAGGAGAGGCGCCACCGAGAGGAAGAGGAGGGATTCCGGTGCTGTATTTTGCAAGATCGTCGGCGTTCAACGTAGGAAGGTCCCTTAGTTTCTTCTTCCTTCCCATTTTCTTCAAAAGAGGTGAGTGGATTAGCCTTCTTTCTCCTCTTTTCTCCATCAGCCACGCCTCCCCTATGTCACGGGGTTCTTGACAATTTTCATTGGATTTTTCGTGGATTAAATTGAATATACGCGTTGAGGTTTTTATCGTGATCACAATGGTTCTATCGGATTGATTTTTGGGGCAATTTGGCCGCCCCTTACCTTGCTGTGCCGCCCCCTTTTTCCTTAGTTTCTTGATTAATTCTTTGTGATTTCTTGAGGTTTGTTGAGGGTTCTTGGTGGTGGGTTGATATCTCGATGAAAGGGGGAAGACTGAGGGTGTTTAGGGTATGTCGCCCCCTTTAGGGCACCTTAGAGGCCTAAGGGTGGCCAGCCACCCTATAGGTGAGATTTTTAGGAATTCAATCTATTTCTCACACCTAGGGGATACACTATAATGTATGTTGAACTTGTTCCTAAGGGTAGAAACAACATAGGATCCTACACTTAGATAATTGGAAACCTAAGGACACCTAGAGATCCTATAACCCTTGGACGACCTTAGGGTAAGCCGACCCTTAGGGAATCCAAGGGGGCTGAACCCTTTGTGCCCCTAGAGCACTCGGGTAGAGGAGGTAGGCCGGCCCTAGGGCACTCGGCTAGGGTCATTAAGGGCAGGTTAAATTGCGTAGGGTCGTTGAGGGGTGATGCCCTATTCCTAGGGTTTGCGATACATGCTTCCATGCTTTTATCGTACACTTTTGTACGTGTTATGCTATACTTCTATGCTTGTGGTATACGCTGTGATGTTATGAATTTGGTGTTATTTCCCTTATTATATAACTACGTCTGATTGTGGTGGATGATAGGGGGAGGCGGATGTGAAGGTATGCCCTAGACATACCTATGTTACCTATTGTGCACATCTTGTTATGATCATTTATATATGTATGTATTCGCATGTGCGATGTTGAGATGAGCGTGTTGCATTTCCCGAAAGCCTCACTGGTGCGGGGAAAGTGTGCCCCAAGGAGACAACGTTGGCCTTAATTCGGAAGTTCGGCTAGTGTGGGGAGATCATACCCCAAGGAGACAGCTTGGATACCCGAGCAGGTGAGGGGAACGTATGCCCCAACAGGCTAGCTTGGAAGAGCCAGTGATGGTGAGGGGAGAGCATACCCCAATAGGCTGATACTGAGCTAGGAGGTAGTACGACGGCCACCCGTCTACCCGCCCCATGTGGCTATGTGGGACCGATGGGTCCGGAGGTGATTCATGTGGATGATTGCATTGATTCATGTGGATGGTTGCATTGAGCTTGTGGATGGTTGCATTGAGCATGTGGATGATTGCATTTTTCATGAAACCTAGACCCTACCATGTATAGGATCGGTTCCTAGGTTTTTGAACCGGACCCTACCCTATTGGAACTTGGAATCGGACCCTACCTGGAACCACTGGTTCCGGTTCTGATTTTGGGTACCCTATAATTATCACCAACCGAAAGGATTTAAACTACAACCATATACTTAAACATGCAAAACCAAACAGTTCGTAGATGAAAGAAAATAAAACAAGAATTCAAAAGATAAAATAAACATTAAGAAAATAAAAATAAATTACAAAGCATGATAGTATAATAGTAGATGAAAGAATGAAATGAAATAGTACATGAAAGAATGAAATGAAATGAAATAAACATAAAATTGGTTTAATAATTAAATATATATATAATCGATTCCGGGTACCAGTTTCGGTTTCAATTCCGGGTACCCGGGATGATGGAACCAGAACCGAAACCATTTTTAATCTGTTCCTTGATTTGTTACCCAAATCCTACCCGAAATTGATTTGGGTCTACCCGGTATCCATGCACACCCCTAGATTGCGCTGCTAAAAAATAAATGCTCAAAATAAATATGTTTTATGCTCTTATGCTTACCTGTATGTTTTTTATTATTGCATGATGATGTTGATGTGTTGGAAATTGAGGACTGATCTACTCACTAAGTCCCAATGGACTTACCCTTCATTTTATTATTATTTTTAGCACTTGAGCTAGATTAGAGAGGTACCGTGGTGTAGTAGCGTAGCTGGTGGCGGCAGGACAGCGGGTCTCGTAACATGTCGTAGTCGAGGGGGATACCGAGTCCTTTTCTTTATTTTCTTTGAGTCATTGAGTCATTGAGTCATTGAGTCAAGTTTATTTGTTTCCGCATTTTTATTACTTGATATGTTTTGATTAGAAATTGAACTTTGAAACTAATCTTGACTTTTCTAGTATTGAGTTGGTGATGTTTGAATTCTACAAATTTGACTGTGAGTTTTGGTTTAGCTTATTCTTAGCTCTCAAAAATTTATTAAAATTCTTTGTCATAAGAGCCAATACAACATCCATCTTATCTTCAGAACAATCTTCTGACTTGATCTCATCCTCAGTAGCACTGAAGGCAAGATTCTTCTTTTTTTTCTTTGTGAGCATATTTTTTCAGATAATTTCAACTCATAAGTTTCAAGTTTGCCCATTAGAGTGTCAAGAGTAATAATAAATGGGTCATAAACTTCACTTACGACAGCAGCTTTCATGTCGAACTTGGTAGGCATGGATCTCAGAACTTTCCTTACTACATTTTTTCTGAGAATGACTCTCCAATGTTGGTATCATTGTTCATAAGATATTAGATATGCCCATGAAAGTCTTGTATACTTTCATCTTCTCCCATCTTTAGATTCTCAAATCTGGTGTTGAGGATTTCAAATTTGGACTTCCGAAGCGTCAAGGATCCTTAATAATTCGTTTCTAAAATTTCCCATGCCTACTTTGCCAAGGTACAAGCCGAGATTAGTTTAAAGTTAGAAGGATCAACACCACTGAAGATAGCATTAAGGGTTTTATTATCATAATTTATTGCAATAATTTCTATTTCTATATACTGGCTTTTAGGTTTGCACTCAATCCCATCAGGTGTTGTGGGAGGAGTGTAGCCAATCTCTATAGTGTCCCAACAACGATCATCCAAGGACTTGATGAAAGCCCTCATCCTATCCTTCCAATATGCATAGCTTGTTTCAATAAGTAAAGGAGAAACATGGAGGAACATTGACAAAATTTTCCATAGTCCTTCCATCTTGAGCTTGAAAAAAAAAGACACCAAGGATCTTGTGCAGGCAAAGGTTAGCACAACTGCTCTGATACCATCTGACAATATAAGTCTCTAAAGGAACCTCTGTTAAGAACAGTTGCATAGGAAGTTGCAATTATTATTGCAACTGCTACTAGTAGCAAAGTAAGAACCAAAACAAAATTCAAACGCAAACACAAAGGTTTGTTTACACAGTTCAGTGACAAAGCTTGTCACCTAATCTGCGGGATTTCACACTCCGAAATCCGACTACCGTACTACAGTGAATTGGAAATAACAAAAATCTATTTGCTATTACAAGTACATACCAACTTGCCTCTCCATGAAATCCGAGCCACATGTATAGTTCCATCATCCACATAGTCCTTGTGTTGTAGTGAGTTAACAGCCCGAAATCATCTTCATTTCAAGATAAGAAAGGTAGATTTTTGCCGTCTTGCACTCAACAGTCTCAACTCCTCAAATAACTGGCAACACAGTGTACAAACACAGGAGTTGATAAATCAGATCTTTTTCACCAGAATTTATATGTGACAACTAATAGATCTGAATCAATGTTGACTTAACTATTGTTCAATAATATCATCAGTTCAAAAACTAACAATCATCGGTTCAAAACAAACAGTCAGCACTAGATCGTAATGACCATAAAGATCAAAGGAGTAATGCTCAGAAATATTAAAGATGACCTCTCCTCTACTCATAAAAATAAACGGGCAATAAAAATGTAATTAACGATGATTAAAAATATCAGAAACATCAAAGAGAATCATTATTGATATTAGAGACCAAGAGTCATCATATCCGTAGCATCCTTATCCAGAAAACCATAGTCTGTAGGACCAGTTGAAACTGTCCTCACACAGTTGAAATTGTCTTCAATGTAGGCAGAAATCCTCATAGATGTGACTATCCAAATAACTGCAATACTTTTGCCAAATATAGCCAATGCATAAAAAGCCAACACTAACAGAAACCAAGAAGTCGAGAAATGAAATAACTAAGATACGCCGGTCTTGTCTACCTCGACCACTCAAGAACAAAAAATGGCACATACACACTTCTCAAGGCCTATGCGAATTCAGACCTCGGCACATACTTAGAAGCTTGGTATACAAATAGATGTCGACGCACTACTAGAGCTCGGCATGAACTCCTTGAACTCTGTCCAAGCTCGGGAGCTGAGAACTTGACTAGCACTTTGGGCTCGGCCGGGTCAGGCCCAGAAGCGCCAACACGCATGAACTGGATTCAAGTTGAGCCAAACACTACTCAGCCTGGGGCTCCACCCGACCATACAAGGACACTCAAGGCCTCATTTATTACCATAGATTCGTCAGTAATGAACCCGACATCTTCGGGATTAGCCTCAACCAATTCTGAGCATATCCCCGCAAGATTCAGGGAGACATCATCGCCCAAGACATCCCTTATCTTGCGCTTTATACAAACATGACGCACGTCGGGTACACTCTCGATTCCAATTTCATAACCACCATATGAAATTCTTTCTTACTTTATCGTCGGAGTATCTTTGCAGGTCCCTCACCTCGGCTTCAAACAAGAACATAAACTATTCATGTCAATGTGTATTTCCTGAAAAATATTAATAATTTAATGTGTATTTCCTGAAAAATATTCATGTCAACCAATGGTGGATCCAGGATTTTTGAATAGTGCAGTCACTTTTTAAAAAATAATAAAAAACACAAAAATTTAAATTTAACATTAAGGGCTCATTTGGTACCCTATGTAAGCCCCATGTATAGTATTATGATAATACTATACAGTATTTGGGAAGAGGTATTACCTAATACATGCATTAGAAATAGAACACCATAAGCTGTCATAAGATGTATTAGAAATACATTTCCAAAGCTCTTCAATAGCCTGCACTAGAAGTTTAGAACTAGACTCTTCATATTATATTATATTATATTATATTATATTATATTATATTATATTATAGGGAAAATAGACTAAAAAATCATAAGATTTGCAAAAATTCTTTGTTTTACCTGCATTTTTAAAATTCGCCTATAAATGCACAACCTTTACATCTATTTACATCTATTGCATAATAGCTTCATCTTCTATTTTGTCAAATACATCATATTCGATGTAAGACATCAAACAAGAATTAAGTCAATCATCACTCATTCGGTTGTGCAGTTTATCCTTCACGAAATTCATTGATGAAAACACTCTCTCATCACTTGTAGTTGCAATCGGTAAAATTAATGTCAACTTCACCAATAAGTAGACATTTGGATAAGCAATATCTTTTTTTATCTCAATCATCTTTCGAGCAAGTTCACTGATTCCTTGTAGATTAGCAAAATAATCATAACTTCTTATATCAATAATAAAATTATTAAGACTTGAAGAAAGGAAAGGGAGATCCACCTACTCATTAAACTCCAAAAGATATAATTTAGCAAATTCAACCAATTTATGCGTATTAAAGGAGGCAAACTTCTCATGTGGGTCAAGACAACTCAAGCACTCGATCAACCTTGTTTTGACATTATCAAAGTGGACATTCAACTCTTGAACCTGACTATCTATGACTTGATTGAATAATTAGACCTTAAAGTAGTTGGAGAAGGTATGTAATTTCACTCTACGCCTTGATCTTTCTTTAGGACAATAGGTCTCCTCCATATTTGGAACCACAATTTCATGTTTGTTACAAAAATCAATAGTTTCTTGGAGCAAACTATCAAATCCACTATCTCTTACGTCTTGCATTCAACGCTTCACTACCCCAATGAAAGCAATTGCATTTGTGAGATCTTGGTCTTTTCTTTGTAATGCTTGTGATAACTCAAAACTGATCCCCAAGATAAGATGCATAAGATGCAACAAGAATTTGAACTAAAAATTATCCATCATATATGAAATATAGACAACTTCTATTTTTGCTGAAGTATTATCCAAGTCCTCTTCAATTTCATTCATTAAAGAAACAAGGGGAGAGAACAGTGAGATCAGACTTCTAATTGTGGCATAATGAGAACCCCAGCGTGTATCACCGGGACGTTTCAATGTTGTTTCTTGATTCAGACCTCTTCTAGTTGTTGTTTTACCAAACTATCAACTCATATTGTTTACCCCGAAGAGAATCTTTTCGCTTACAAGAACCCCCAACAACAGTAGCCATCTTCTGAAGCATGTTAAAAAATTCTTGAACTTTTCTATGATGTTTCGCAGCCTTTATAAGAACCAATTGTAATTGATGTGCAAAATAATGAATGTAGTATGCAGATTTATTATATGCCAAAATCAAGCTCTTAAGCCCATTAAATTTATCAGACATATGTCTTGCACCATTATATCATTGGCCACGATATTTTGATAAACTCGGATCAAGTTTAGAAAAGAGACGATCTATTGATGCTTTCAATGACCTTACAGTAGTATCTTGAATATGAACAATTCCAATAAAATGCTCAAGAACTGATCCTTTTTTGTTTGCATAACATATCATGACAATCATTTGCTCTTTAATTGACACATGCATCACGAGCTTCATCAACAAGCAAGGCAAAGTAATTATCTCCAATATCATCAACAATTGCTTTTACGGTTAAATCAGCACAAGCTTGAAAAATATCTTTTTGAATTGATGGTGTAATCAATTTGTGATTCTCTGATGCATTCTTCAAAACAATATCAGAAATTTCTTTATTAAGCATAGCAGCAAACTTTAGAGTTTCAAAAAATAAACCTTGTCGACTGGAGTTATCTGACTCGTTATGACCTCGAAAAGGTTTGTTGGTGAAATGGCCTACACTAGAGGGGGGTGAATAGTATATTTACTAATCGATTCGCCTAATTCTTGTTTTAATCGTTTACTTAGTTACTTAGGCAATTTAATAAATCCAATAACAAGCGGAAGCAAAGTGAATATGCTAATTAAACAAACGCAAGAAGAAGCAATGCAAACACGATGATTTATAGTGGTTCGGCCCCAATGCCTACTCCACTACCTAAGCACCCCGCTTAGGATTTCCAAACTTACATTTACTAGATTAATCTTGTTTCTCTTACAACGAGGACTTTGACCTGAAGAGTCTCACTCTCAACCTAAGACACTTTCACACCTGAAAGTCTCTGTCTTCTTACCGAGAGCACTCTTCCACCTCAACCCTAAGGGATAACTCAACTAATCCTCGTAAACTATGTTTACACCGGTGGATTTGAACCTTAAACACCAAGGCTACCACCCAATTTTAAGACCTACACTCTAGGTCTAACACAAACTCAAATACATAGAAATAAATAAGAAAATACAACACTAAATGGAGCAATAAATCAAACAATAAATACTTAGCTCCAAAACAAGATTCCTAGCTTCCTCTTCATGCCTTTGATGGTTAATCAATGAAGGAATGAAGGCAAGATCAAGATTTTTGGCTCAAGCTAGGGTTTTCACAAGATTGGCTCAATGATGGCTTAGAATTGATCAAAAGATAACTCAAGGAGGTTAGAGGTGATCAACATTATAAAGGAAGGCACTCATTCATGGCTTCCTATTTATAAGCCATGAAGAGAAGAGAGAGTTCTCTCTTCTCAACGGGTGATTTTTTGCCCGTTACAGCCCGTCGATCGCTTGTCCGGTCGATCGTCGGTCGATCGACCAAGCGATCGCCCGAGTGACCGGAGCATTCTGCCCGTTCTGGGCAATGTTCGGTCGATCGATTGACCGATCGAAATGTCGTCGGTCGACCAGTCAGTCGACCGAACCTGGGCAGGGCAGTTTGGTTAGGCTGAATTTTTTGCTCATTTTGGTTTCGTCTTTGCTAAGTCTACTTATATAACATTTACTAACTTTAAGTTAATAACTTTAAAACATAAATGTTACATAAGGATTACCCCTCATTTGGATTCAATAAAAATATCTAAAAAACCAAAATCCTTAAAAATCAAAATCTAGTTTTTGGGGTCTAGTACAAATTTTTGGAAAACGAAAATTTTTTAATCTCTCGGGTCAAATATGGGTATGATAAAGGCTTCCAAAAATTTCTTAAAAATATCTCGTTATCTAGTTTTTACCCAAGGAACAGTTACCGCCATTTTTTGTGTCAAGAAATGTCTAGGTCATATAGCCCTCCAAGGAGCTCCCTAGACTTTAGTGAATTTTAGGGTGGTTTTCGGGTTTTCATGTTTTGGGGTTTGGGTTTGTTTTTTGGGTTCTTTGCATCATAAAGAGGACTGCATCACATGCTAGACACCCTAAATCTAAACTCTAACTTTTCGAATAATCCCGAGCATCGACGAGCGTCCTTGCCGATTTCTCTGATTTCTTCAATTTTTTCGATCGAGGGCGTCGTGCGCTAACCGACTTGGAACCTGAAAAATTTCTAATGAAACATTAGTTCCATATTTGTTATCATCAAAATTGAGATTAAAACCAAGGTAGAAAACCTTAGGGCAACAAGGTTGTCCATTTCGCAGAAGATGTCTAGTACACATCAAAGACGCTTTCAATCGAAAACAATAATCAATTTTTGACTGTTCGAAAATATTAGAATGAGCAATGTCAATGTGTTTTTGTTGTTCATCAAGTCTTGCCTAGCTTCATAACATTTCCTATGAATGCTGCTAGGATCTCCCACATGAAGCTTGATTCTATCCTTTTTGTTCCACTGTTTAAAACTCGTCCCAACAAAGCCATCATGACCAAATCTTGTACTTCCAAATTTTAAATTGAAAAGATAGCAATATAAATAAAAACACGCATCTTTTTCTTCACTGTATTCCAACCAAGCACCGAATTCACCATACCGCATTGGATTAAATCTCCGTAGTTTTCCGTAGACTTCTCTTTGAGAAAAATTCTTGAGCATTGGTTGAGTTGGACCTTTAAGAAAATATGCTCTCCGTATGTTCTCTCTTTCTGTCGGATATTTTGACATCAAATAAATTAGAATTCTCTTTCTCGGGTCTGCATCAAGATTCTCTAAATTTACTTTTTCTTGAGATTTATCTCGATTTGAAGCTAAGAAAGTACTAGTGGAATTTGAATATTGTGCCCTTGAATTGATTTTGGAATACTATTAGAAACTTCTTGTTGTTCATTTGAAAGTTCATTTTGTAAGATCGTAGGATTAAAATGTTTAAAATAAGAATCTAATTCTGATAAATTAAAAATTAACATCAAGCAATTTACAATTAAAAATTGATAGCAAACATTTTAATAATTAACAATCGAACAACAATTCAAAATTAATAAATTTCATTTTTATTTACCTTTCAGTTTTGTAGTATTGGCTTTCAATGTCAATATTTTTAAAATACCTACAAACTTGGGTATAAATTGATGTTTCCTGCAATTAAAATATCAAGTATTATTTTTGTAGCATTGACACTGCAATTAAAAAAATAAAAATAAAAAATAAAAAAAAATCAATGGTGCACACTCTAATTAAAAAAAATCAAAATAAAAAAATAACTACTGCACACTATAATTTAAAAAAAATAAAAGAAAAATCACTATTGCACACTTTAATTAAAAAAATCAAAGTAAAAAAAATATTGTACACTATAATTAAAAAAAATCAAAATCAAAAATAAAATTAAATATATAAAAAAGAAAATGAGGAATTACATGAGTCGGGATCGCGTGAGGAGGCTATCGGCGTGAGAAGCTGAGAAGAAGAGAGAGAAAATCTGAGCACTTTTTGTCGGCTGTCGATGACTCCACGTGTGGAACATTGATAATTTGAGATTAAGTTTAAGAATATGGCATCACTGGAATTGACAAAATTACCTTTGAAAAAAAAAGTATATTAGTTATCCCGCATGGCTGCATACGTTGAAGTGTTAGTCTCTTTCACATCCCTAGGCAAGCTGATAAGATCATATTTTATATTATTTTTCTTTGGCCGCAGTGGATATTTTTGTTCAAACTCTAAATTTTTTTAAAAAAAACTATAGCGAATGCACATTTAGTGCGGTGACGTGATTGCATTGGATCCCGTGTGTATTTATCACTGATGTCATCATGTCAACCAAACATAGTGGGGAACTCATAACTTTTTATGAGTTAACTTATTGCACCAATCAAATACTTTCTTAGAAGTATATATAATTTTCTGCGGATTACTTCTCATGTCAATCAATCAACCGAGTCACGAGTGTAACTTGTGTTTTTAGCTATAACTACAATATTACAATGAAGTAATGGTTCGTTAATTTCGTATGATAAAATTTAAAAAAGATTGTAGATATGTTTTTTTATCTGATATGCATTAAATATGACACTATTTTTTTAAAAAAAAACGGATCTCTTTCTAATTTAAGCATCCAGATAAATGGAAATTAAAATGTTATTTGTTATATTGTCCTCATTTGTTATTGAGCAATTTACCCCAATCAAATTTTGAGAATGAAAAATTCTCAAAATAGGATTCAACATTGGAGAATTCCCCGAATAAGAATTGAGTGAATTCAATACTGATTTTGCCCCTGACCGAAGTCTCTAATGACCAAAAATTAAAAAAAATATAAAAAAATAATTTTAATTTATAAAATATTTTTTATGATAAAAATAAAATATTAGAAAATAAAAAATATATTTTTCAAACTCTCTAATATATTAAAGACTTTTGTACAAAGTCTATACATTTAAATTTAAATTAAAAATTATAAAATATTTTGATATAAAATATTTTTCTAGATCATAATTCCTTTTTTGTATCATTAAAAAATTATTTTATGAATTCAAATATTTTTTAAAAAAAATTATAAAACTATTATAGACTTTGCACAAAAGTCTTTAATGAGTTAGAGACTTTTGTTTATAGTAATTTTATAATTATAAAAAATAAAATTTAATTTATAAAAAATATATGTGATATAAAAAATATGCTAGAGTCTATCAAAATATTTTGGACAAAAAATATTTCACTAACATCATAATTAAAAATTAATTCTAGATAGACTTTGGACAAAAGTCTCTAAATAAAATTTAATGCATTATAGACTTTTGCCAAAAGTATAATATCAAAAATATTTTATAATTTTTAATTTAAATTTGAATTTATAGACTTTATGCAAAACTCTCTAATGATTTAGAGAGTTTTAAAAATATATTTTTTAAACTCTAACACCTTATTTCTATATCATTAGAGAGTTTGAAAATATATTTTTTAGATTCTAACACCTCATTTCGATTATATCTCTTTTTAAAATATTTTTTAATATATTATTTAATTTTTAATCGAAGTCTCTAACTGATTAGAGAGTTTGAAAATATATTTTTTTAAATCTAACATTTCATTTCTATTATACCTCTTTTTTATATAAATTAAAATTATTTTTTATATTTTTTAATATTTTTTAATATATTTTCAATCAAAGTAGAGTTTTTGGATAGAGACAAAATCGATATTGTATCTATTCAAGTTTTATTTGAGGAATTTTTCAAAGTTGAATAAGATTTTAAAAATTCTTTATTTCCAAAATTTGATTGGGATAAATTACCCTTTGTTATCTGCTTTATTCCGTTAAACGAACGTGGCCTTAGTGTTTGCTTGTAGTAAAATTCCGAGACAATCCACCGGCTCGTACGGCCGTACAGAGCCCCTCGGAGTCCGTGCGCGGCCACGGTCAACCAGCACCCGCAACGCGAGCGACGCACGTGTCCTCGCAGCTCGCCGTAGCCTTCAAACACGTGCACCGAAGGCCCAGGGGAGACAATTCGACAAACATATGATACCCCCTTTTATCAACTAATGGAAGCCAGTTCACTCCAGCTGTTCTCTCGCTCTTCATTTCCATATCCCCTCTCCATTTTCATATACTTAATAATTAAATGAGAGCAACCTCTCCTCTCCTGATGCAATGCATGCATCAAATCCAGATATATCATTAATTAAAACATCACATATATTAATCATATCATCCAGTGAAACTACCCCTCGCCTACTCCACCGAATTCCTCCCGTCAGCATCTAACACATAATCCAATCCATCACATATGTAGGCGTATAAACCAGCAAATTTAACGGAACGGAACAAAACCGATCAGGTGTTTGATGGATTGTAGTTGGTGAAGTGCACTGGATCCGATGAAGCTATCTTGTGTACTTACGAGGAAGCTCACTTCCCCCTCTAAAATATTTCCATGTGTCCATGGAGCTTCATCCATTGCCTATATATACTGACACAAGTGTTCTCTATCTCATGTTATCTTCTTCTTAATTCATCTTTTCTGAGAATATATATAATCCTTAAACGTTAGATTTGGAGCGAGCTCTTGGCGGTAATAACTAATGGAGCATTTGGAGGAGATGAGGGCAGACGCGGCGGTGCACTACCGCGGCGTCAGGAAGAGGAAGTGGGGCAAATGGGTGTCGGAGATCCGGGAGCCGGGGAAGAAGACCAGGATCTGGCTGGGGAGCTTCGAGTCGGCCGAGATGGCGGCGGTGGCGCACGACGTGGCGGAGCTGGGCCTCCGCGGCCACGACGCGCAGCTCAATTTCCCGGACTCGGTTGAGCAGCTGCCGTGGCCGCGGAGCTCGGACCCCAAGGACATCCGCTCGGCCGCGCTGGAGGCGGCCGCGCGGCTCCGGTGCAAGACAGCGGCCGTGGCAGCGCGGGCAGGGATATCGCCGGCGCTGGAGCGGCTGGGGAACGACAACGAGCTCGGGCTCGACTCGCCGAAGATGTGGACGGAGCTGGCGGAGGCGCTGCTGCTGAGTCCGCCCGTCTGGAATCGCGAGGTGTTCGACGAAATGGGCGAGTGGGAGCTGCAGGGATCGCTGTGGGATCCCCTTCTTTAAACCAGTATGAATGCCTCGCATCCTTGCGTTTAATTAATGAGGATGTGTGGCTGCTGCTTTAAATTAACTTGATAAATTAATTTTGCATACAAGTATGCATGCAAAAATTCACGTAGGAATTAATTAAGATGTACGTGATATATATATAAATTGTTGATGCAGTAATGCATGAATATGAATAAAATGTACGTGAAGTAGTACGTCGACGACTATATACATATATATTTTTTGATGAGCATTGCTGGTCTGCAGATTTTAGTTGCAGAAAGGAATCAAGCAGACATTTACATGGAAAAAGATTAGAGAATGATATGTGTATGTCAGTCTCTAGATCAGCAGTATGATTTAATCTTAAATACGTGATGATATTAGGGCATCACCATTACTTAGTAGAAATGAAAAATATATTTATGAAGTTCATTTATCTCAATGATGATGATTAATAATGATACTTGATGGTGATGATGATATTATTGCTCGACAATTACCGTGTACGAATTGTGAAGTATAATTGATGGTTAAAAAGTTAAGATGATTTCCTCTGCATATATGAGTATTAGTTAAGTACTCGGATAATCCGGCCAATATTTCTGTGCAAGTAATTAATTAATTAGGGAAGTAATTGAATTCTTGGCTAAGTTATTTGAGCTGTTATAGAGAGTATAATGGCATCAATTACCAAACTGACTCCAAAGCCTTCTTGGTTCTTGGTTGGACGTGGCTCTGGGGCGACCTGCAAAGACACCCTGACGTTCAAGTAAGAACATATTCAAGGTGATCTATAAGAATTGGATTCAAGAGATACCTGAAGATGTCGGATTTGTAAGGCAGATCTTTAATGAGATGTACGTACTTTGCCGGGGATTTCTCCTCAATTATCGCGGGAATATGGTTGGAGGAAGTCAAATTCCCCTTTTAATTGTGATGTGATTATATTTGATTTCTTCGGATATCGGCCAAAGATGAAAATGCCGTCAGGGCGAATGGACAGAGTTCCTGGGCCTGACTTGGGCCGACCTGGGTTCTTGAGTGGCTAGGCCGAGCTGAACTTCGTGGGCTCACTAGACTGGCTTGAGGAACTAGTCCGGTCCAAAAACGTCCTAAACTAGCTAGGAAATAATTAACTTTGGATAATTTTATAAAATTAGTAAATACAAAGAATATATATTTGTAATAATTTTCGTTAATTAATATATATTCTCTACACAAGTACAATTTGCCAATTGAACTTTGTTTGAATATTTTAAGGTATCAAAGCAAGTTGTCCAGTGACGTGGCATGCACAAAAGTAGGTAGCTGAAGCCTGAAGGTCATTTGAACTTTCCCAGGGATACCTTTCCTTCCCATAAATAAATCAAATAATAGAGCAGTATCCTCTCAAGAGGCAATCAGATTAGAAAATGCTGGTACTGTTTGTCCTTTTCTTCCAAAACCAGGACACAGCACTTCGCTGATGACACAATCAGCAACATGTTTTCAAGAATGTTCAATGTCTTCTTAAGAAATAATACAGTGCATGTTGCTGCGACAAATATATGTTAATTAATTAGGCTAATTTTGAGCATCTAATCTTCAATTATTTTGAGATGAAATGCTGAGACTGCAGTGTAGAATTTGACAGAGATGGAAGATTCCAAAGATCCCCCGTGTCGGAAATGGATCGGATGCTCTGCATGGCTCAGAGAACAGCGTGATTCGTGTTAGAGTATGGACCCACTCAATTTAGTAATGTTTTCTGATTGGATGTTGCTTGAAGTGAAGTGGCAGGATGTTTCGGTTGGTCAACGGCTTGAATGTGGGTCAACGAATCAAGGATTTGAGGAGAATAAAGCAAGATCATGATGGCAACGGCATTGACGTTGTGATTAATATAAATGGCGGACAACTGGACGAGATAGGGACTAAGATTGTATTATAATATGGGAAAAAATTAACGTGCTGTGTCACCGCCTGCCAATTTCGTCATGTTATTTATTTTATTTTAATTTGTTGTTGGTCAAACTATGGATTATCCAGTGAGTTGTATAATCTTATGAAATATAGAAAACATATTTGATTTTTAAATAATTATCCATTTTGATAGGTTTCATTTGATGAAACCTATATATAGACAACATGATTCATATAAAAGCAAGAGGTACACAAAATAATTTGGTCAAGATCATAATGAAAACGTTAATTCTTTTGAAATTTCTCAAAATATAATTTTTGAAATAAATTCTAAAATTAATGCCTGCCAAATATTGGACGGAGAATTTGATCCAAAGTCCTAACTCATTATATATAGTTTACATAATTAGAATAAGTTAATTTTAAAAAAAATAGTCCATATAATTTATGCAAAAAAATTAATTGTAACTCAAATTTTAATTTTTTGGTTATTTTGCACACAGTGTTGGTAACTGTTTTAGCTTGTGGCTAACATCATGTGAGATTTTCGAATAGCTTATAATTATATAGCATGATGACTCGAGTTAGCATAAAGACGTGATATGATAATTATTCAAAATTTAAAAGGTAATATTTTATTGTTATGCGTGAAACATTGAATAATTAGCTTACTAATTTTTATTTTTTTATAATTTTTAAAATTTATTTGAGAAGTAGAGGCTTAGTTGCGAAAATAAGCTGAGAGCTAACAACTCATGTGCTACGTTTGGCTTTAACTTGCCTGAAAATACGAATTTGTTCGGGCTCAAATTTCAAAATTATCTCAATCTCATAATACTGGATGATTGCTACAACTACTGAACTGCCCTGGATCTGGTGCCAACGTCACATATCATATGTACTCTAAGCAACTCTTGAGCTCTAGCAATCGACTCCTCAGCATGTGTAGGTACATCACCCTCAACCTATGTTGTTTCAATTTTGGTTTTGATGATAACAAATTCAAAACTAATATTTCATTGAGAAATAATTTTATTTTCCAAATTGACAAGCAGACGACATCTGTACATATTTCTAAATACTCAAGGTTTAGGTCCATTTAACATGCTTAAAATTCAATTAGTTGAACCTATGATTGATATGCATGCATGGATACAAAGTGAGCTTGATATGTTGCATGATGGATAAGGGTTATTAGAAAATCCATCAAAGAACTTAAAAAGAAAAATGTTAAATTAGAAAATGAAAATGTCTCATTGCTTTCATCATATGATTCTCTTGGAAATGAATTTTTAAAATGTCAAATTAGTTCTATTGCCCCTTGCCACGATGCATTAAGTCTTGAAATTAAAAATTTGAAACTTGAAAATGATGATGTAAAAAGGAAGTTGAAGCTTAAGTTATTATGAAAAATGATTCAAAGATTGAGATTGAAACTTTGAAATTAAAAAAATATGAAAATCAAAAATAAAAATAACATGTTGAAATCTCATTCACATGCATTGCATAAGTCCATAAATAATTTAAAAAATGAGATTTTATTCTTGAGTAGGAGAGTAAATGAACTTACTAATGTTCCTCTCCTAAGAATTTAGAAATAGAAATATTGCACCTAAGAATGCTTATACTCATACACATGTTAGACATTCTAACTTTAAGCCTTATGACCATACTAAGAATAAAAAGAAGAAATTTAATGAACATTCTTTTTATTGTGGTATTTTTGGTCATGCTACATATGATTGCGCATTTAAGAAAAATCCAAGTGTAGCCATGACACTTTGGATTCCTAGGCCAACTCACCCCAAGGATCCAAAGTAATTTGGGTACCAAAATTCCCATCTTCTTTTGTAGGGGAGCTACCACACAATGATGAAAGATTGATGAAGTGTTGAAGTTGATCAAAGTCTTTATTGATGAATTCTCAAGTTTATGTGTCTTTAACATGTTTAAAATTCAATCTTTTGAACCTATGATTGATATGCATGCATGAACACAAAATGAAATTGATTTGTTTTAATTGGGTGCACAAGCTATGAATGTCATATATGTACATTACCGAATAAATTTTTTGAAAAAGTCATGCATAGTATATCGATTTATGGTTTATGGGCTTGCTTGAATTTTAACCCTAATTATCACTTTGTTCATGTACTCATGATTTTCAATTTTAACCACGTAAAAATAAATCATGAGCAATCCTAAAACTATTGGTCAAATTTCAACCTTAAAATGAGGTCTAAAAATTTCAACCTTGTTTGATACACTCACTTAAGCATTTTTAAAAAATGGTTAACAAATCATTTTTTATTCTTGAATCCGTAGAGTCTTGATTGATTTTTGAATATTGACTCAAAATCTCAATATTTTTTGTTGTCTACTAATATGGCAAACTCATTGATTATAACTGAACAAAATTTTCAGTTTTAAAACAATATACTCTATGAATTTTAAAAAAATGTAGAAAACTTATTTTGAGATGATTCTTGAAGCTGCACTTTTAATGAAAAAATTAGTTGGTTGTATACAAATTTCAAAAAATTTCATTAATAATCTAATATATAATGAAATTTTGAAGTTGGATTCCAGAAATGCAAAATATCATTCTATTGAAATGGTGATTTTTTCGATACTTTAATTTTTTTGTTGAAAACTTCATATGAAAGTTTGTGTATATGCCATTTTGATTTCACTTCTAGTATCGTTCACACCATTATTTGAGTGAGATCATTTCTAAGAATGATTTTGATAACTTGAACGATAACTTGAAATATTAATTTTTGGTTGAAATCAAGATGGAATATTGAAAAATGAACTTAGAAATTTCATTTTGAGTTCAACCTTGACACATGCATCCTAAATGATCATTTAGCTATATCTCGAAAGTTTGAATCAAAATTGATAACTTTTGAAAAAATATCTAATATTTACGAAAAATATCACTGGACTTTCTAGAATTTGTAAATTTACAGAAAACTGATTTTTCACTAATTCTTGAACCTGTAGATTTCTTGAAAAATCTAGTTTATCCCATTAAAGTTTCAAAAAAATTAGTTAAGAATATGATTTAATAAAAATTTAAAAGTTTGATTTTTATAAACTTAGAAATATACTTTGACCTAAGTGAACAAAATGATTTAGAAATTTCATTTTAAGCCCAAACTTGACTAACATACTTAGATTCACGCATGTTAGATGTCTAGGTGCCTAATTTGGAGAAAACATGAGTAGATAACAAGGTTTGATACTTGGCTAATTTCATATTTTCATGCATACTTTGAATGAAATCATGCTAAATTAAAATATTGATCAAATGATATTATTTTCACTTCAAACGTGATATACATGTCTTACATGATCATATCTTGGTATTTTGAAAGTTTGAAGGAAATATAAAAATATCTTAAAAAATTTCAGTTATTTACCAAAACGCCACTACATTTTAATGAATTTTAGAAAAATGCAAAAAAATAGTTTTTTGTTGATTCTTGAATTTGCATTTCCCTTAAAAATATAGTTTATGGAATAAAAATTTCAAAAATCTTGATTATGAATGTGATTTGATATTGATTTTTGAAAATCAAAGTATCACTCTTCTCAAATGGTCATTTTTTCGATACTTTGAATTTTCATCGAATTTTCAAATAAGATTTGAAGTATGATATTTTGAATTCACATTTGGTATCGTTATACTTATTTTATGAGAAAAATTATTTCTAAAATGATTTTTGACTCTTTGATCAATACATGAAAATATAAATACTTAAGATCATTTCTATTTATCATTTCATTCTATTATGTATGACTTAGTCTTTTATTCGATGTTTGGTTTTCGTCCCTTGAGTTGAGACTTTCGGGTTTTTAAAAAAATCTTTTACTGTTTCAACTTTGACTTCCGATTGACTTTTTCTTGCCCTTCTTGATTGATGCCAAAAGAGGGAGAAAAATATAGGTTAATAGGGTAGAAATCTTAAGGAAACCATGCATATAGATAGGGAGAGCTCTATTACGTAGATATGCATGTTGATAGAGGAAGTTTTATTGTGGTTCATATCATTTATGCTTAAACGAAAATATTTTCTTAAGGATGTTTGTCATCATCAAAAAGTGGGAGATTGTTGGCCTAAGGTTTTCAACCTTTGTCTTAATCTCAATTTTGATGATAACAAAGAAGGAATTAATGCTTGAGCAAGATATATTTTCAGGTTCTATATTGGTTTGTGTGTGATGTCCCCAATCGGAAAAATCAGAGAAATCGGCAAGGATGCTCGTTGACGCTTAGGTTTCGTCAGGAAGATAGAGTTTAGATTTAGGGTATCTAGTATACTTGTATAATCCTCTATTTGATTATTAGGGACCCAAAAATCGGAACCCGGAGTTCAAAAACTTGAAAACCAGTGCAAGCACAAAATTGTCTTCTGCGACCAATCATTTGCTACCACTCTACAACGGGGCAGAAGCCAACGTGTAAGACCCGAAAAAATTTCCTAATATAAAAATCTCTTTTTTTTTTGTGCAGCGCACCGTATCGGAGGTTAGCCGGGTCGAGCCACGAAAATCGCCTTGAGTAGAAGGTATAACCCGACCCATGGAAATATGAAGTTGAATTAGTTCAATGGTTATTTCCTTTCTTGCTTATGATGTCTTATTAAAGTCGAATTCGACTCATGAGTGCGGATAGGATCAGAGTACAAATCAAACTCGGATCGAACCAAGAAGAAGTCAAGTCAAGTGAGGGGCAAATGGGTCATTGGATGAGGGAAATAAAACCCCTCACCCAAGCCACCCGTGCGGCTCAAAGAGAGAGCCGCACGTAGCCCATCAAGAGAGAGAAAGGGAGAGAGGAGGAGGAGATCTTGTCGGCGCCGAGTTCGCGACGACGCTCGAGGAGATCGAAATCTCGTTTCATCAAGATTTCTTCGAGATCCAATTCAAGGTGAGTGGTTAGAGTAGATGTTAAGGGGAGGCGGGTGGCCGGCCCCATAGATTTTAAAATCGAGGTTTTCTCCGCGAGTTTTGCCGATCGGGTTATTTCCCCATGTTAGATTTTTAAATCATTATACATACTGTTATTTCATGTTTGAAAACGTGTCGATTTCTCACTTTAAGGGGATGGTCGAGTCGAGTAAAAAGGGGGAAGGTCATGCCGAATTTTTTTTCAACTTCCTCGCTCGTCTCGTAACTCGTGTATCGACTTGTATTCTTTTTGTTTTTGGTTTTGGATTGATGCTCGAGTGGACGCCGCAGCCAAGTCCACCACCTCTAGAGGGTTCGGCCGAGCATGGTCATCATCCTGCTCGAGGTGGCCGAGCAGTAGAAGGGGAAAAAGTTGGACTGTTTATATTGGATTGTTGGATCTCTTATTTTATCGCATTAACTCGCATCTTCATGTTTAAATGTTAGATTAAATCTGAAGTTTATGTTTACTGTTCTACTGGTTAATATGCATAAATTCCAGCCCCTTCCCACATGGATGGTTCGGTCGAGCAAAGTTTACCTTGCTCGAGCTTCGGCTGATCAAGGGAAAGGGGGAGGAAACAAACGATTTTGTGTAGTTGTTCATATCCCTCCGCTTAATGTTTATTCATATTCATGTTAATGTTAATTCATATTCATGTTGTGATTTGTTGGGGTAGATCTATATTATCATTTTGGAAATATTCTTGCCAATGCTTATATGGTATATGTAGTAAAGAAATGTTTCATTTAATTGCTCATATCATGTTTAATTGTTGCTATTCTTAGTGTATGTTCCATATTGGTTTAACCTCTACATTACTTACTTTTTATTTCGGTTCTTCATGATGTCACTATCCGTAATTAATTTGGTAAGTGATGTGAAAATGGTAGGTCGAGTGCCTACATAGTCGGCGAGTTCGCTCGTTTTAGGAAAAATAGGTTAGAGAACATGTAGGACGTTGCAAGATGCATAGTATATATGGAAACCTATCTAGGAAATGACACAACTTCTAGGACTTCTAGTATTCATTTTTGGAAACCTAGAACTATTATGTGTACATATTTTTGGAAGGGCGGCACTAATTTATTGACCCTGCAGACCGGATTAGAGCTGGATACGGGCAACCGCTTGAAGTGTATATAAGGAAATCCTAGGACATTTGACTGTGTGATGTGCTTGAGATGGTCCGTCGAGAATCGTGGAGGTCGAAAATGACCAATGCTTAGCTCGGCCAGTGATTGGGTCTTTAGATGCACCAGCGGACCCGCTAGGTGTCAGACCCCAGTTGGGTGGGACTAGCTATCCCTACCCCAGACGGTGTCTGAAGACTAGTAGACCATCATAGTCGATGGCCCGAGATTCCATGTTTATATCTTGATATGATGTGGCCGAACGGCCAGTGTGATTCTACCTTTTATGATAGGGCCGGTTGTAGTCGGGATTCTTACACCATAAGTAGGCCTTAAGGGTCGGATGCCAGGTGGCAAGGTTAGGCCGTTATGACAAGTTTCTCCTATATAGTTTATACAGAATGACCCACGGGGTCGATAGTCACATCAAAAAGTAGTTTACCTCCCTGATTATATTCTACGATGTTTATATGTTATGCATGACTAACTGCGGATTATGTGGAGGTTCGAAAGAATCGCTCACTGAGTCCCAAGTGGACTCATGGTTTGTTTCCTTTGTTTTTTCAGAGCATGATCAGTGATCGAGGCTTGTCGTCATAGTGCAGCTGGAGGGCAGGTGGTGGTGCCATATCTCGTAGCGGCATTCTTTGGTCATAGTCCAGTGTCGTGTAGTAGTTATTTTCATTTCTACACTAACAGTTGTGTTTAGAAAAGTTTGTAATAACTTTGATACTTGAGACGTTGGATCTATGTGTGACGATGTTGGTTTTTTTCTTTGGGTTGAAAAACATATATTTGTGAATTTCAAAAACTTTAAATAAAGATTGTGTTGTGGTTTCCTTTCTTGATACGTTCTGTTTTATTGTCAGTCAGTGTAGACAATATGCGGGCAGGATGTAGGCCCTAGCCGGTCACACTACCCTCAGTTGGGGTGTGACACAACGGCTCTTTTTTGAACCGTTGAGTGCCTTGACCCAAAGTTGGTCACTTGGCTTCCTATAAAACAATGTCCCCGTTTTCCTTTACCCTCATTGATCGCTCTAACCTTACTTGAGACATCCTTTGATCATTTCTAAGTCTCATTGAGCCACATTTGTTGTGAAACCCTAGCTTGAAGCCAAAAATCCTTTGTTTGAGCCTTGTCTTCATTATTTCATCATCAAATACATCAAGAGGAAGCTAGGATCTTATGTTGGAGCTAAGTATTATATTGATTGTGTTTTTGCTCCATTATACTTGTATTTTATTGTTATTTTCATTGTACATCAAGTTGTGAAAACCTAGAGTGCTAGATTTGTGTGTATGGTGGTAGCCTTGGTGTAGAGGTCTAAATATACTAGTGTGATTAGTTTATGTCACACCTCAAATTCGGTATGACCGGCTAGGGTACGCCAGATACCCCGAAGCCTAACCCAATTCAAACACAACATAATGAATAACCTGAACAATATATATAATATTAAAAAGAGATAAAACATACATTTGTTTTTAAACCAAACCATAGACTCAATAAAATATAAAGTGTTCAAGTTACTTAAAGAAACTTTAATCATAGAAACAAGACACCTAAAGGTAAATAAAATGCGGAAACAATGACCCAAGTCCACACGACTCAACAACTCAAAGAAAGATAAAACGACTCACATATCCCCCTCGACCATGATATGTCACGAGACCCGCTGCTCTGCCACCACCAGCCGCGCTACAGCACCCCGGTAGCGAGGGCTTCCCGCTTCTAAACTGGAGGGTATTATGGAACCGCAAAAATTAGTGTGAGAGATGATTAATTAAAAGACCTCATTGATCATGCATGTAAAATGGTAGCTTATACTTGTCTTTCTTTTTGCTTGTAGCATATCATTGTCATCATGTTAAACACATTATCAATACGTAGCATTCTTGATGCTAATAAACTCACTGGAATAAACTACATCGATTGGTTGCAAAATTTGAGGATTGTCCTCACCTAGGAGCGTCTCTCCTATGTCCTTGATAACCGGCCACCGGATGCGCCTACCCAAAGGACTACCGAGGAAGTAAGGGCCACTTACAAGAAGTGCCAAGATGACATCATTACTGTTCAATGCATTATGCTCGCCTCTATGTTCGATGTGTTGCAGCGATAATATGAAAAGATGGATGCTAGGGCCAATCTCTCTTGCCTCAAAGAGTTGTATGGTGAAGAGAGTGGGACCACTAGGTTTGAAATGTCAAAGCAATACTTCCAGGCTAGGATGATGGCAAGGACCCTTGTTAAAACACATGTCCTCAAACTAATTGATTTGATCGAGAGGTTAGAGAAATTGGGCCTAAGCATTGATAAGGGGCTAAGTCAGAAATTAATACTTCAATCCCTCCCATGGTCATTTTCACATTTTATAATCAAGTACCACATGAACAAGCTGGATGCCTCGCTTCTCAAGCTCCTTAATATACTGAAGACTGTTGAGTCCCATCTTCCAAAGGAAAACGACAAAGTCTTCTTAGTGGGTAGTGCCTTGAAAAAGGTGAAGAAGCACTCTATTAAGAACAAAGCGAAAAACAAAGCTGTGAAACCTAAGCAGGAAATCAAGAAAAAGAAAAAGACTATTTCTAAAGGCACATGTTTCCATTGTGGTAAAGATGGCCACTGGAATCGTAACTGCAAGGAGTACATTGCATAAGTAAGGCGGAAGAGGGCTTTTGAAACTCCCTCCGCAGGTGCGTTTGTTATTAAAATAAATTTATCATTACATAATTTTACTACATGGGTATTGGATACCGGTTGTGGTTCTCACATTTGCAACTCGTTGCAGGGGTTGAGAATAAGTAGAATGGTGAACAAGGGCGACTATGACCTCCGGGTAGGCAACGACGTAAGAGTTGCAGTTTTAGTCGTAGGAACCTATTATTTATATCTGTCTTCTGGCAAGACCATTGAATTAAATAATTACTATTACGTTCTAATTTTAATAAAGAATATTGTTTTTATTCCCTTATTACTTAAAAAAGGTTATGAAATGTCTTTAAAGGGCAATTGTTGCCACATATATCATTCTAATGAGTTATATGGAACTAGATGCATTTCGAATGGTTTAATGATCTTAGATGTAACTGATAATATTTTTCATGTTGAAACACACAAAAGAAAAAGAGATAATTTGAACCTCACATATCTTTGGCATTTGAGACTCGATCATATTAATGAGAATCAGATCAACAAGTTGTACAAAGATGGATTATTTGACTCATTCGATTTTGAATCGATGCCAACTTGTGAATGTTGTCTCAAGGGAAAAATAACCAAGTCCCTCTTCACTGGTCATAGTGGGAGGGCCGCTGAGTTATTAGAGTTGGTTCACATAGATGTGTGCAGACCGATGACAACTAAAACCAGAGGTGGGTATTCCTACTTCATCACGTTTACAGACAATGATTTGAGGTTTGGATATGTCTACTTGTTGAGACATAAGTCCGATTCTTTTGAAATGTTCAAAGATTATAGAGTTGAGGTTAAGAAACAAATAGGGAAAAGTATTAAAACTCTTTTATCAGATCGAGGTGGTGAATACTTATCCACTAAGTTCCTAAGTTAACTCAAGGACAATGAGATTATCTCCGAATGGACCCCTCTTAGCACACCACAACATAATGGAGTGTCTGAAAGGAGGAATCACACATTGTTAGATATGATGCGGTTCATGCTTTGCTTTACTGATCTCCCAATTTCTTTTTAGGGATATGCGCTAGAAATCGCTATCTACCTTCTTAATAAGGTTCTCATAAAATCTGTCTTTAGTACATAATATGAGATATGGAGTGGCAAGAAACCAAGTTTGAGGCATCTCAAGATTTGGGATTGTCCTGCGTACGTAAAAAAAGTTGGAGTCAAATAAACTTTATGCTAAATCAACGAGGTGCAGGTTTGTGGGATACCCTAAAGAGAGTTTAGGGTATTACTTCTACTCACCAACTGAACAAAAGGTGTTTGTCAGTAGGCATGTCACTTTCTTAGAAAAAGAGTTTATCAGGGAAAGTGAGAGTGGAAGAAATGTTGAACTTGATGAAGATCAAGAACCACAGACCGAATCACAACAATCGATGGATTGTCCACAGGTTGAACCAGTTACAGAATCACAACCTCCCAACACTATTCGTAGATTAGGGAGATTGCATCGACAACCTAGGAGACTCTTCCTAATCATTGAAAATGACTAGGAAGATGTTGATCCACAATCCTATGATCAAGCAATCAAGGATGTTGATTAATGCAACAATGGGAGGAAGCAATGAAATCCGAAATGGACTCGATGTTCACCAACCAAGTTTGGACTTTGGTTGACTTACCTAAAGGAGTTACTCCTATAGGTTGTAAGTGGATCTTTAAAAGAAAGATTGGAGCAGATGGAAAGGTAGAGACCTATAAGGCAAGACTGGTTGCAAAAGATTTCACCCAAAGGTAAGGTGTTGACTGTGATGAAACTTTTTCTCCTATAGCCATACTCAAGCCCATTAGCATAATGCTAGCAATTGCTGCATATCATGACTACGAGATATGGCAGATGAATGTCAAGACTGCATTCCTCAATGGTGAACTTGAGGAAGAGGTCTATACATTACAAGAGATTATTTTTTAGTGGCAATTAATTTATAGCAATAAGATAATTATTACTAAATAACTTAGAGGTACATTATTTAGCAACTATTATTAAAAACTCTACAGAAAAGTTATAGATTTTCAATATATATGTATACATTTAGTGGTGATTATTTTTATCTTTACCAGTAATTGTATAAATTGCTTGTAAAGCCTTTAACGATAATAGATCTAGTGAGAATTCTTTAATTGCTAGTAAAGGTTTTTACAGTATTTACAATTGTTAGCAGACTTCATAACAATCACCGCTAAAAGGCCAAATTGTAGTAGTGATATGACCCATCCAGAAGGATTCGTGTCGCCGGTAGGACCGAAGAAGGTATGCAAGTTGCAAAGGTCTATTTATGGATTCAATCAAGCCTCGAGGAGTTGGAACATCCATTTTGATGAGATAGTCAAAGCGTTTGGCTTTATAAAAAATGTAGATGAATCTTATGTCTACAAAAAGGTTAGTGGGGTGCTGTTGTGTTTATTATGTTATATGTAGATGACATATTGCTCATGGGGAATGATGTTCCTCTGCTCTAGTCGGTGAAAGGATGGTTATCCAAAAACTTCTCCATAAAAGACTTGTGTGAAGCATCCTATGTACTCGACATTAAGATCTATATATAGGGATAGGTCTAGAAGGATGCTTGGTTTGTCCCAGTCTCGGTATATATTGATACCGTGCTAAAAAGGTTTAGCATGAAAGACAGTAAAAGTGGTTACTTGCCTATGAGTCATGGCATCATTCTTTCCAAAAAAAATGTCTCCTAAGACATCTGATGTGAGAAAAAGGATGAGTGAGATCCCTTATGCTTCGGTAGTAGGATCCATCATGTATGCAATGCTCTGTACGCGGCCTGATGTCGCTTATGCCCTAGGGGTAATTAGCAAATTTCAGGCAAATCCTGGAGAGGAACATTGGAAAGACGAAAAGAACATTCTTAAGTACTTGAGTAGGACTAAAGATGTTCCCCACATTTATAGTGGGTCAGATTTTAATCGGACTCGGATGACAGTAAAATCATTTCATGGTATGTATTTACTCTGAATGGTAGCGGAGTATGCTGGAAAACTTCCAAGCAAGGTACTGTGGCCGACTCGGTGACAGAAGCTGAGTACATCGCTGCAAGCGAAGCCGCCAAGGAAGGAGTGTGGATAAAGAAGTTCATCTCTGAGCTTGGTGTTGTTCCTGAGGTTGCCACTCTAGTCCCTATTTATTGTGATAACACTAAGGCTATTGCTCAAGCAAAGGAACCTAGATCACACCATAAATCAAAACACATCATGAGGTAGTATCATCTGATCAAAGAGATCGTTGGACGTGGTGATATAAATGTCGAACATGTCGACACGAAAGACAATATAGCAGATCCATTCATAAAGTCATTACCACGGCAGCAATTCGATCGCCACTTTAGTTATATGGGTATTAAATACTGCAATGATTGGCTATAAGTGCAAGTGGGAGATTGAAAGAAATAGTGTCATTGAGCCAATCACATGTTGATGTATAGGGAACTATTTTTTGTTAATGAATAATATGAGGCAACTTTTCATCATATGTTGCATCTATATTTTGTATATATTAGATTGTGATGAACCCCATGAACTCGGGCAATTGATTCCAAGGCCATGATGAGTTCATGCTAGTGGGACTTGTAATCCAGATGCACATGTTCTAAATGTTTCCAGTCGTAGGATCATCGATTAGGGGATTGGTGATTCCGGGATAGACTGGTGCACTTGGTACATGCCTTATACGAAAAGTGGTAGGTGATCTCACATTTACCTATGAGTCGTTATTTAATGTACAAGTGCAGATGCTCATTAGGGAATGAGTTCACTGAACGAACCTATACAAAAAATACAAAATGGAATCCTTACAAGAGAGTCGATAGGATGTTTCTTAGGTGATAGTAGGTGCAAGCAGTCCTCGGACCTGAAGTTGTCGTGGTTTTCTTGTGAGTGTCGACCCATTGCTTTCGACTTATCCTTATGTGGCCTTCAGTGTCATGTGTCGGATACCTCTGGGCATGGGAAAAAACCTATGGAGGTATGTGAGCAACCAATATGAAATCAGTTACTCCTAGTAATAGGAGATAATATCATATGTGTCCCTGCAAGTGTCGACTCAGGAATCTCTAGCCATAGTAGATATGAATGTCAGAATAAGATTTTCTGACATGTCATTATTGCGACGATGACTTGGTAGGCAAAACACATATGAATTGGTATTAGAGTTTGACACTTTTTCCGTACCCTAGCAGTATTTGGGACATTGTAACTGAGAGACTTAGTTGCACAGTAACTAATCACCGAATGACGTTCGATCCATGTAGATTGAACCTCATACTATCTAGGTAGTCATGACACGTTGTTAGATGTCAATCTTGACTTGTGAGTGGAGGCAAACTCCGGAATTTTGAATTCTGAGGAGAGAGTTTTTAGGGGATCAGGTCTACCTTTGTAGCCCCCCTCCCCCCTCTCTATAGATTGTGGCCGAACACCCCATAGGAGGGGTTGGTGAATTAGTTCTTCCTCCTCTCCATTGGTGGTTGGCCATCTATTTTCTTTTTCCCGATCTTTTACGAAGCCAAATTGGAGGTGTCTTCTACTTGGGTGTGCCGCCTACTTCATCCACTTGGAGGATTCCGAAAAAAAACATCGAGATATTCTTTGATCTACTTCATCGTTCCGTTGTTTTCTCATCTTCTCTTTCTCTCGTTTTGGAGCCTGGTTCTTGGTGGAAGGACCGGCCTAGCTCTTGAGGTTTCGGGGTTTGAGAAAGCATCTCCGTTGAGCCACGACGAGTCCGGTTGTTCGCTGCCCCTTTGTTGCGAGGTGTCTGGTGTGGACTATCATTAGAGGATGTGCATGTGTGCGTCTTGATACAGGAATAGGAGCACCCTATCCAACTGCGGTATAAGATATACCTTTCGATCACCTTCTACTCGTAGACTGAATTCCTTAATTGTTGCTAAGCAGATTGTTGTTTTGGAATGTTTTGAATTTTTTAAATCGTTATTTTCGCTGCGTTTCTTATTCCCATCCCAACAGTGGGTGTATTATATAATATTTTTTTTTTTTTTATTTTTAAATTATGATTTTGCCATTATGATTTAAATGAACATAACTCTACCTATACTCGTTCGAATCGAGTTCTATTTGAACCTACGAACTCGACTCGAGCCAACCTTTCATCCCGACTTGATTGAAATTTTTTTTCTCATCTATAAAGGTCACATCACAAATCGCATCCTCCTATGATTTCTCAACTCGTTCCGTCGCGCATCTTGGCTTTCCTGCTGAAGCCAAAAATAAATTAATTAAATTTGTATTTCTATTTTTTGCGGGTATTTCAGGTTAGCATTTATTTACATGTGATATTCATATTTTGATAAGTGCTTGTGTTTCATGTGCCTAAGCTAACTAATTAAATTAAAAGTTTAAAATAATTAAGTTGACATATAAAAACTAGGTATATACTATTCCCTCTAGTGTGTGAATATTTATATAACATCTTGTTAATATTGTTAATACTGTTAATATTTATTATTGAGAGGTTATCTTAAGGTTGAATTACATTAAAGATTAAGTTATTTAAATTACCCAATACTAATATATGTTGTTAATTCTTTCAATATTTTTGATGTAGAATTAATTAATTTTATTTCACAACTAATTCCATATATATATGCACGAAATATATTTAAGTTAGGTATGATATTTGTATTGACCATAAATATTTTTTGAATCATTTCCGTAAGAAAGACATGATTTTAGGGTTGGATAAGTTCCCAAATTTTATTTACTAAAGACATGATTTTCATAAGAAAGAGATTATATTTCCTTAAGAAATATAAGTGATCCATCGCGTGATTATTTGAATGCATGTACCGATAGAACATGTCGTGATTTTAGTGTTGGATTCTCAAATTTTATTTACGAAATTACAAAGTTTTATTCTATTAATATTTTATTTTTATGAATTTATATTTCTATATATATATATAATGATAAATATTTTTGATTTTTAGCAAATAAATTTATGACTAAAGAGAGAAACATATTTGTTATATGCATGTTTTATTTGTGCAATATGAATGTAGTATGCACACGCTTGCTTCTTAGAGTGGAGTTATGATTGCATGAATTGAAACAGTTGGATGAGTATGGATTCCTCTACAAGACTACAAGCTTGAAAAAGACCAGACATGGTGAATTCAAGTGATGACATGTTAGTGGGCAATTAGTCAAAGGCAAGTGTGAAATCATGCCTCAACCACAGTCAAAAGCTCAGCTAGCTAGTATGACAGCTGCTAAAGTATGCATGGTTGACGAATTTGTTGCCTCCAAACAATTTTATATTGTGATATGGAATTCATTTTCCTCTTAACATTTTGAAATTTCACGTGATGCTAATCATTATTTCTCCTTGTTTAATATAATATATGAGGCATTTTTTATATAAGTCAATCATATTATAGCCGACACAACTAATTATTACCCTATATAATATTTTGTAAAGAGCAAAATATAGATGTTATTGTGCTGCATATATATATATATATATATATATATATATATATATATATAGTGTCGGAGAGATTAATTCTTGCTATCATGTGAAGTAAATAACAATTTCGATCCATTTAATTATTAATCACTGATATCAACTTTAATTAAAATTTGTGCATAACGTGATTGATAATTATACTTGATCATAATAATGGTAATCGTATCTACGGAGTTAGAAACCTATAGTAATCGAATGATGTTGTGGCCAGATCAATTAGTCAGATATTTTTTTTGAACAAAAGAACTTGTATTTATCAAGAGAATTGAAAATACAAAATATAGAGAGGGGAGAGGGAGAAACGAAAAAAAATGTACAAAGACTAAAAACAATCTCTAGTAACAAGCTAGATTGAGCAGGATATGAATTTCAAAAGCTCTTTCAACAATTGACCTAGAGACCGTCTCAAAACATCTTGTATTATGCTCCTGCCAAAGTTTTCATCTCCAAGCCACGATGAGGTGAAACTTGTGATATCTCTATCTTCTGTTATCACTAACACCCAGATTCCAAGGCTCAAAAGTAAGTGGAAAGAATAAGATATCTTGAAGTTTTAGAAGCTCCTTCCATACATTTTGTGTAAATGCAGTTATAAAAGAGGTGCTCATGGGTTTCATTCTCTCGATCGCAAAGTAAGTGTTATAATCAAAATTTTGATTATATTTATTTGATTTTATAGCAGGAAGTGAGGACTTAAATATTAAGCGAGTTAGCGGAGTTTCGGGGTGAAATTTGGTAAGGTTTAACTTAGGAAAAAAAATTAGAGAAATTTTATATTTATTATTTCTGTAATTTGACATATCATAATGAGAGTAGACCCCGAGACGAACTCAACAGTTCGATCGGAACACGAATCAGATTTAAAATGGATTTATAACGAATTTTCTAGTCGAGTTATAAGTGGAGGGCGGAATTGTAAATTGAGATAAGAAAATATGCCCCAACTTATATATATATATATGGGTTGTACGGTAGGGGGCGCCGCATAGCACTCGAGGTAGTATGGAGGTGGCGACTCTTGGAGAGGGAGTCAAGTTCGAGGCTGGATTTCGCGAGTCTGCCGGAGTTGATCGTCGGAGAATCCTTGCAACCCTTCTTCCTCCTTGTTTCCTCAAGCCGGTAAGTGGTTTAAACCCCTCTTTCCCTTATTCATGAATTCATACCGCCAGCCCCTCCTTTGAGACTTTCGTCGAGGATTTTTACGTCGTAGATTCTAGATTCTTGATAAATTAGGAATTTTCCTTATCGAAGTGTAAGTTTTATAAGTATCCTTAATGATCTTCACGTACGCTACTCGATTTCCGCCGTCTTTGAATGATGTGCTGCCCCTCCCTTTAATGAATTTTATTGCCTTGATTTATAACATGATTTGTTAGGCTTTGGCTTGGGTTGTAGATTTTTATTTGTCATGATTAAGGTAATATTGGTGTGGTTCGGTTTTGGGAAAGGAAGGTCACACGGTCTTGATGAATTCGGGTGCTTGCAGCCCCTTCCTAAGAACCTCCTTAAGTTTCTTGATGAATCGGCTTGATATATGGATTAGGTTGTCATTGTTAGGGTACACAAATTTCATCCTTAGAGCCATGCTGCCCCTTTATAATTAATATGGATTTGATTTAGGAAATTATCTAGGTAGGGAAAGGGTTAGAGACACCTAATTATTCATCTCATTACTTAGTTTGAACACCTAAGATTACTTCACTGTAGGAGAGGGAAGTTGAGCAAGGGCTGAAATCCTATATGAGGGAAATTCTACATTTATGTGGCCGGCCCTATGAGTAGGAATTAAAATATAATTTTATATTTTTCTTGCTTCGAGTTACTTACGAGGTAGTTGGTATCTTATTGTTATGGCATGATTTAATTTTTGTAAAAAGATTGATCTTGTTTATTTATGATTTAGCTCATTGAACTGGTTAATTTAACTTTTACTGGGAATAAATCTTATTATATGTTATTTGTGGTTTGGATTATGCGCTTGCTCATTGTTGAATGAATACTCACACTAGAATGGATGGTTGAATAGTGTTGGGTAGCTTTTTTAATTCTACTTGAATTTCTTTTAAATCAATTTCAACTTCAACCAAAATTATGTACGACTAAATGATATTCGTTAGCAAGTATGAGAAGCAATTATAAGCAATCAAACAGGACAATGCAAACACAATGAATTATAGTGGTTTGGCCAACCGCCTACTCCACTACCTTAGCTCCACACCAAGGATTTCTAATCAAATCCTTTATAGACTTTATGTTTCCCTTTGAATACAAACGAGGACTCGATTCTCGACCATTTGAGAACTCTTCAAACCTATTCACCTAGGTAAAACACAAATCTACAAAGTGAACCCTAAGTGTTTACACTAGCACACCTAGCAATCTAATCAATGAAGATCAAGTTTAAATAATAAGTAAAATTACACTGAAAAGAGCTAAAGACTAAACCACAACTAAAAGCTCTTTTCCAAGCCTTTAATGCCTCCAACTCCACAAGATGTTGAGGTCGAATCGAAGCCGGAGTCGAGGGAAGATGAGCGCTTGAGAGAAATCGTCGATCAGAGAAGCAAGCGCGAGCAAATCAGATTTTGAAGGCACAAATCCCACTTAGGAAGCTTTTAAGAATGGTTAAGTGGAATTAATGAAGGTTGGTGAGGGGTATTTATAACCCCTCACTCGAAACAACACTCCAACGAGCATTTTTCTTCTAGTTGGATGCCGACCGGTCACTTGCCGGTCAATCATCGGTCGGCCAATTGATCGATCGCCCAGCGAACGCTGGCGTTCTGCCCTTCTACAGCCATGTCCGGTCAACCGAATTGATCGCGATTAATTCATCTGTTGTCTGGTCGACCGAATTAGCCACTGCCAATTTTTGGCCTTGTTCGATCGACCGAAGTGGCTACTACCACTTTTCTGCCCTGTTCGGTCAACCGAACCTAGGCTAAGTTTGATTTCTACATTTGTTTTGTTACACGCTTTTTTTATGGGTTTCATTACCAAGTTTTGACTTGGCTTTATAAATATGCTTGGGATGAGATCTTAGGGGAATATTACATAGAATCTATTTGATAATTTTACGAATTCTACTTAATCTACAATCGGGCCCTTTTTGATGATTTTGTGTTTCTCCGAGAAAATTCGTGTGCGTATCGTAGCCTCAACCTGAACTCAAAACTTCACACGTATATTAAATACATGTTTATTATCATCAAAATAGAGATCGAAGCCAAAAGGGAACCCTTGGGCCAATAATTTCCCCATTTTTGATGATGACAAACACAACATGAAGTTTTATATAAAGTGAGACTCTAAGTATCATTTGTGAGTTTGAGTTAAGGCATGTGTAACGTATTATACAACTTAACATATGCTTCCCCTTTCAATATGCATATTATGCTTATAACTCCCCCTATCTATATGCATCATAAAACATAGTGACCTTGTTTTTTCTCCCCCTTTTGACATCAATCAAAAAGGGCAAGAATTAAGGTTCTATTAATGAGTTTCACAGTAAAATCAAGAAAATCATAAAACCAAGTATCATCTACCTCTATAGTCCTTCCTATCAATATAAGCTTATATACGACAAACACTGATAAGTCGCAAAGCCCCATTACAAGGCAATACATGAGGGTGATGATATTATATGAAGTGTAATTTTTAAAAGGCATGGAAATTTTGAAATTTTAAACACTTGGAAAAGCACAAATCCCTAATTGCATTCTTAAGTTTGTAAAGCTTTCTTCACTTAAGGGTTTTGTGTATATATCTGCAAGTTACTTGTCGGTGGATACAAACTCCATGGATATATTTCCCTTAACCACATTATCCCTAAGAAAGTGGTGCCTTAGATCAATGTGCTTGGTCCTAGAGTGTAAAATTGGATTTTTTGTTAAATTAATTGCACTAGTGTTATCACAATGTAACACATGAATACTTAAGTCCATAATCTAAAAGGGTTTGTTTCATCCAAAGAACTTGTGCACAACAACTAGCCGCAACGATGTATTCTGCTTCGATAGTTGAAAGTGCAACCAAGTTTTATTTCTTTGAAAACCAAGAAACAAGACTCATCCCTAGGAATTGACAACACCCACTAGTGCTTTTTCGATCTTCTTTACACACGCCAAAATCGGCATCCGAAAACCTAATTAAATCGAAAGATGTAGTACATGAATACCATAATCCTAAGTCAACTGGGTCTTTCAAATATCTCAATATGCGTTTAACCGTAATTAATTGGGACATTTTAGGACAAGATTGAAATCTAGCACATGCACAAACACTAAACATGATATTGGGTCTACTTGCGGTTAAATAGAGAAGGCTACCAATTATACCTTGATATCATTTTTCATCTACTTTGACATCATCTTCATCTTTATCAAGCTTGATGGATGTGCTCATTGGTGTAGAAGCTATCTTGGCTTCATTCATCCCAAATCTTTTGATGAGCTCCTTTGTGTACTTGACTTGATTAATGAAGATTTCTTTGTTGGTTTGCTTGATTTGGAGACCAAGCATGAATGAAAGTTCTCCCATCATGCTCATCTCAAACTCCTCTTGCATGCACTTTGCAAACCACTCACAAAGAAATTCATTAGTAGCACCAAATATTATACCATCAACATAAATTTGTACCAGCAAAATATCATTTTTATTATTTTTTATAAAAAGAGAAACATCGGTTTTTCCAATGCTAAAGCTTTGATCAATCAAAAATGTGGAAAGCTTTTCATACCAAACCCTAGGGGCTTATTTTAAGCCATACAAAACCTTTTTAAGTTTTAAAACATGGTTTGGCAATTCAAAAATTTCAAATCCGGGGGTTGTTCAACATAAACTTCTTCATTGATAAAGTCATTTAAAAATGCACTTTTAACATCCATTTGAAAAAGTTTAAAGCCTTTAAAACTAACATAAGCTAAAAGCATGCGAATTGCCTCTAATCTAGCTACGGGAGCATAAGTTTCATTATAATCAATTCTTTCTTGTTGATTATACCCTTGGGCCACTAACCTAACTTTATTTCTAATGACTAAACCTCCTTCATCTAACTTGTTTCTAAATACCCATTTAGTCCCAATTACGATTTGTCCTCTAGGTCCAGGTAGTAAATCTCAAACTTCATTCCTAACAAATTGATTAAGTTCATCTTGCACAGCAATTACCCAAAATTCATCTTCTATTGCTTCCTTAATATTTTTTGGCTCTACTTGAGATATGAATGCTACGTATTGACAAATGTTCTTAAGTTTAGAGTGTGTTACCACTCTCGTTGATGGTTCTCCAATGACTTGATCCATTGGATGATCTCTAATCAATCGGTACCCTTTGGGGAGAGGTGGTAGAGCTTCCTCTTCTTCTTCTTCATCTTGAGGTAGAGTTTAGAATGAGGGTTCTTCATGTTGAGTTTCCTCATTATTTTCATCTTCAACCTCTTTGTCATGAAATGTAAGTTTCTCAAGTTCCTCACCTACATTCACAATCTTAACATTTCTAGAAGAGTCATTAGTTTCATCAAATGTAACATGCATAGATTCTTCAACAATCATAGTTCTACGATTATAAACTCTATATGCCTTAGAATTATTGGAGTAACCTAGGAAAATACCTTCATCGAATTTAGAATCAAATTTTTCTAGATGCTCCTTAGTGTTTAAGATAAAGCATTTACATCCAAAAACACGAAAATATCCCACACGTGGGATTTTATCGTTCCAAAGCTCAAAATGTGTTTTCTTGATTTTAGGTCTTAATAAAACAAGATTAAGCACATAACAAGAGATATTTATGGCTTCGGCCCAGAAGTACTTGGGCAAATTATTTTCACAAAACATGATCCTAGCCATCTCTTGTAAGGTTCTATTCTTCCTCTCAACCACCCCATTTTGTTGAGGGGTTCTAGGGGAAGAAAAGGTATGCTCAATACCCAATTCATCACAAAATTCGGTAAACTTTTCATTTTTAAATTCTCCTCCATTATCACTTCTAATTTTCAAAATTGAAATTCCTTTCTCATTTGTAACTCTTCTAGCAAATTTTTTGAAGAAATCAAAAGTTTCATTTTTCTTAGCTAAAAAGAAAACCCATGTAAATCTCGAGAAATTATCAACCAAAACATAGCAATATAGTTTTCCACCTAGACTAGCTACATCACAAGGACCTAAAAGATAATTGTGCACAAGTTCAAGTGTTCTAGATGTACTTACTTGATTAATGTTATGAAATGTAGACTTAACTTGTTTATCATGTTGACATGCATCACAAAGTTTGTGTTTTTTAAATTTTATCTTAGGTATTCATTTAACTAAGTCATTTTTAGATATTTCTTGGATAAGGCTCATGCTAGTATGTCCTACTAGCCTTCTATGCCACAACCAAGAATCATTTTCCATGGGAACCAAGCATTTAACATGGGGATTAGGCAAAATATTTAGAACTAATGTGTAAGCATTTAACAGGGAGGATACAATAGCGTTTCGAAATGCAATAATGAATGCTATTTGAATGTTATTTTATAATATTTTTTGTTTGTTATTATTAGTTTTTTATCGCATTCATTACCTGTCATTATTTCTCTCTACAATAGCATAATTAGTTTGTTACCATATATATTTATATAGCATTTTCAAACCGTTATAATATACTATTGTTATAGCATTCTTGAGTTGTTATTACTTGTTTTTACAATAGCAGTATTGTTTAGTTATCATATATTCAAACCATCAACTGGAGAGAGCAATTTAAAGCTGTCATACAAACTACTAAAATTGTCATATTTATATACTAAAATCAAGAACATTTCGTAGATCAATATATATAAAATATTTTTATATTAAATAAAGAGTACATTATATAAATCCAAACTACTAAAATATAACATTATTCGAACTTAGTCAATATCAGATTACAACTTGGGCGAAACAGTAGGTAGTAAATTTATGTTCCAAAACCAGTAGCTACTAAAACACAGATTGAATTCCTGAAGATAAAACCAAAATATTTTCTTCTAAAACCAAAGTATCTTGCTTTTTACAAAATCTTCCAACAAATGTGCTCCAAGTGCTCTCACCCTTTAAGTTCCAATTCCAAAACTGCATAAGATTAAAAAAAAAGTTTTTTAGTAAATTTATACAACTATCTTGAACTTGGATGCATGCTTGGTTTGGTCATTATAGATATTAGACAATGGGAACATAGTCTATATTTGTGTGGTTGTGTGTGTAACTGTGTATTATGTTGATGCTAATTGCAAGTACTTGAAAAATAGCTACACAAGTGAAAACTGTTCTATACTCATCAAAAGCAGATTAGCATGCATTCAATAATTTAACTTCTTCTTGGTTAAACAACATATACATTAATTCTAGAGTACAATCATACGTCGCAAAATGTGAAGTTTGTTGTAAATAACTAGGGAGCTTATTAAACAAATGAAATAGAGGAGAATATTTCACCTATGAATTAATTAAGATTAATGCATCACTTTCCTCAATTTATGTACCTAATTGTTGTTTGGTTGGGTCTATATGACCTCATGTTTTATTTATTGTATTATTTTTCTCTATATCTTACCTTATACCTATAACCTTTCATTTCTCTTGAATGGAAACATGCTTCTCTCACTCAAAAAATGCATCACTTAGTACTTCTAATTAGCTTGAGCATATCCAACTTGGTGACCTATTAATAGCACAAGCTTTCATCTCTTAATTTTGCAACACCTAATAAAACCTTGTTCTACCTTTACAATACAGCAAGAAGCTAATTTCTTTCATATTAAATTCAAATTATCAAACTTGAAAGGAAGAAACCAATCTATAAATTTATAAAGTAATTGAGAATACCTCTCCAGCTATCTGAGCATTCTCGAGAATCATGTTCACCTACTTAACCAGATCAGAAGATACTTAGGTTCATCATTAACAAACTCAAGTGCTGAAGTAGTACAAACTGGAAGTGGGAAGGGCTTACTAAGAACGAGGATTGGGGCGTGCATGGCTACAAAGATATATAGGGAGAAGGAAACGATCCTTCCTCTTCGCAGTACGTGGAGAGAAAACGAAGAACGGCTAGGGCAACTGCGGCGGTGGGTAATGCAGATTTCTACGACGAGCGGCTTCCCGAGAGTTCGTGCAGCTTAAAACCCTCGCATCCGAGATCCTTCTATTCTAGATAACTATACACTACTTTTCTTGTAGTGCTTGGATATTTAATCTAATATTCCACAGGTTTAGTTGGGTAATGAATAGAAAATAAAGTACCAATATCTAGTTCTTCAAGCAATGAAATATGTGCAGATTTATTCTTTGATGTTACATACAACTGTGCAAATAGGAGGGATAATTTTAAGTAATTGAAATGTCTTCTTATAGAGAAACTTGATACCTCATTTTTGTATATTGCAGCCTCAATCTCCTTGTGCAAACTATATCCTGAACACAGTATTGTGAAGTCAGCAACAGGTAGCAAAGACTACTGCATACAGGCACACTCTCATTTCAAAGATATGTGAGGTACATATTGACCTGATAGTTGAAATGAACTAATTTTAAATTTTAAAGAACTAACTGAAACTTCCTCTAGTACATAAACTTGATCAAGGCAGAGATAATAAGATGATATCTCTCGGTTAATTCAGCTAGTGTTGATGGTCGCAAAATTATGACAAAAACATTAAATCCCTTAATTGCCACCGGTTAAAACACGGCCATGACATTCATGCATTATGCAACCTCTTGGCAAATGGATATTTCCATGACATATCACCACTTGCCAAGAGAAGATTCAGTTAGTTGTGTTTATCCTATCACAGTATCACCACTTCTTATACCATATGATTTTCAAAAGGTAGCTAGGAAATATCAAGCATCATTTTTTTAGAAAAGAATTATTTGTATTAATCACAAGGTTTGAGGAATATCAAGCATCATTTAGAAACAAATAATTATGTCAAACTAAATGAAAGATATGAGCAGACAAAGAAAAAAGTTATTCAAAAAACTACAAAGGAAAGGTTATTGAACAACAAAAGTAGGGTTTTTGCTAAAAAGTTACTGAGATCAAACTACTAAACAAGAACATTGCTCCAACATCACCTTTTGTGAATCCATGAGATCAGACCCAATAAATATCCGTTCATTTCCAACAAGCTTTGGATCTAAAGATTGTTCATTCCTCTTGTTTTCTGTTACTTTCCCTGAAGACTTAGGAGATTCTCTACAAGAGAAGATAGAATAAAACGATAAACATACAGTGCAACTATTTGACTTCACAGTATAAACACATGAAACTAGTATTGTCATGAAGAGAAGAAGGCATACATTTGAAGTGATGGGACATGTGAAACATCAATTCAGTGCTTTAATGAAGACAAACTTTTGAGATTTCTCAACTCAAATAAAGCAATAGATATAAACAGTACACAAGGATAACTACTTTAATGAAATCACAAGGATATGTGTAATTAACCAACCAGCACATGCAACTCCAAAGAACTTTTCTATTTTCATGACATCAGTATGAAGATACAACTGACTCAGTCTTACAGCTGGAAACCTCAATTCACATACCTTATTACCTTGAGTTTGTAGTCTGTTGCTCCTTTTGTTGACCTTACTAATTTCAGTGTAAATATATGCTAACATGCATGTATATGCTTCTGGTATCGAAAATGGAATTTGAACAAGTATATGAATCTGAATTAGCAAAGCTATTAATGAAATTTGGACATGCTAATGCATGAATTGCACTGTTATGGCTTATGAGAAATGGTAGTTTGAAGATCATGTCTTTAGTTTATCCTTTCTGCCTAATTTCCTCATCTACCTGGATAAAAATAGAATTTAGATGATTTACATAGAGAAACATGATGAACATGATTATTGCACCAAGGAATGAGTAAATGACGAAGCACCTTTAACCATAACCCTAAATTATCAAGGTCCACCATCATTGATTTGGGAAGCTGCATTTGGAAGGAGAGAAAAACAATTAGCTATTGTTATCAGTAAGCAACAAGATGATAAGAAATGCATCCACTACTAAAAACCTACTGTTAAAATATACTGAAATTTTTTGAGAAAAGTAATAAAAGGAACAAGAATTAGTACATACCCTGCAACCTCATGACGAAAGATCCTAGGGAACAAGGGTTTTTGCCCCTATGAGAAAACCACAAATAGAATTTAAGCATTTGAAATCAATTTAAGATTAAGATAACAGAGTTGATTCTGCTAAATATTATAAATGTAACATTATACCTTGGCTTCCCAAAAGTAAACATCAGTGTGGTAGAGGGAATTGAAGAGGATTTTGATTCGGACTTCCATTGCCTGAGGAGGTGCCACCTCTACCTCTTTAATCACTAGTGGCTTCCCTGCCTCCCATGCGACAGCAGCTGTAGGTCAAAGTAAAATGCATCTTAATATGTTCAGTAAAGATGCTTCCTCAAAAATTTATCTAGTAAAGATATATAGCCTTAATTTAGTGCTACATGTGCAGTACAGTTCTTGGTTTCTAACCAGCCATTAGCTTCTATATATTAAATTAATACTGTCTTCTCTATGTATTTGAAGTAAGCTTGTTGGATTAAAATTAACATTGTCTTCTCTATGTCTTCTCTATACATTATAATATTAGCTATCTTGACAGCATACTAATTCTTAGATCAAGAAAGTGAATTTAATTCAAGAGTCCATGTAAATCACCAAAATCAAGAGTAATATTTATCGAGTGTAAACTGTAAAAAAAGTGAAGTATTTCCATCTAAAAGAGACTATGCCACATAGAAAGATGAAAAAAAAGTGAAGCAAACATGATCTGCAGAGTTGATTTGAGTTATAATACAAACCTTTGCATTTGATGACCTGACCAACTGTGCTTGACATCTTTCCACCACTTTGCGATCACTTCTCTTAAACTCTGGAATGCTTTTGTCTTCGATGAAGAATATGGGACGATGGCAGAGCTTTATATAGTCAAAGCAAAACCAGATCGCTCTTATCTTTAAGCCGCAATCCAATGGTTGATGCTTCAAAATAGGAATGTGCAATCATCCTTCTATTCCTTTAAACCAATTAATAGGAGATCTAGCAAAATCTCTCCTCAAGCGAATTATGATCTTACAATAGCTATGCGAAAGAAATAAACAGAAAAGACGGGAGGGGACGGGAAAGAGAAAAAAAATTAGAGATAAGCAAAGAAGCAACAGATTGGAGAAAAAAATTTAGAGATAAGCAAAGGATATCCTTATCTTCTAACCAAGGACCTTGCGTATAGATCGTATCATCGTAGGCCTTTTATGCATATGAAAACATGCAAAAACTACAAGTAGTTATAATACACATACATCATTAAAAATATATAAGAAAGGAAATAACATAGAAGACAAAAAAGAAGAAAAGCCACTAAGGATGCTTACAACAACACTTATCAGAGTGAAGGTATCTTGCCCTTTTGCTACTGTCCAGGGAAGACCTGCTGACTATGAACAACATAATCTCAATCTCAGCTATAATCTTAATAATTATAAAATAAAACTAAAAATTCTTTCAATCTAAAATCACAGATTATATTTCATCCAAATGCAAAGGTTAGGAACAACCTTATCCGAACTGCAAAATGTTCTAGTTTGCTTACCAATGATCCTTTTCCTTAAAGTAAAAGAGCAAAACCTTGCATGTATGTTTAGCAAGTGTGTGGCATGACTAATAGGAGTGATTAAAACCAATTACCTCCGACATAGTCCATGGCAGCGGCCTCGGTAACATCATGAGCCTTATTCCCGATGACGACGGCGAGCTCCACCTCATGATCCAGCGCTTCCAAATGGTGTGGGACCTCGTGGTCCCTCCATTTTGGAGGTAGGACGATGTGGGCTTCAGGAACAACACCGGCTCCTAAATTCGAGGCAAACGAAGACGGCCGATTTATCCAAGGAGGAGAAAGTGTTCCAAGATCTATTACATGCGATGCTATTACATGCGGAAGTCGCCGATAAATGAATGCAGAGACAAATGGAAATGAAGCCCCAACCTTGATTCTCATGGCGACCGCTTGGTGATGGCGATGAACAAGCTTGGATGGAACTCTCAGAGAGAGAGAAAGGGTTAACGGAAATAGGAAAAGATTCACGAAAACAGGAAAAGTAAAGTGAAAAGGAAAAGATCTTGAGACTTTACATGTCCCTTATCTCCAAGAGAGAGTAGAAGTAGCTTCTATTGTAGAAGGTGTTGTACAAATGGCAACACTAGAGGGGGGGTGAATAATGTGTTAACTACATTAATTAGTCTAAATTCAATTTTAATCATTTCTCAAATCCTTTAGGCAAATTGCAATTTTACGATTGGATGCGGAAGCAATATAAACAATTATGCACAAACAATAGATAACAATGCTAACACATCAATTTATAGTGGTTCGGCCCCAATGCCTACTCCACTACCTAAGCACCCCGCTTAGGATTTCCAAACTTAGTTTTACTAGATTAATCTTGGTTCCCTTACAAAGAGGACTTTGACTCAAAGAGTCTCACTCTCAATCTAAGGCACTTCCACACCTAGAAGTCTCTGTCTTCTTACCGAGAGCACTCTTCCACCTCAACCCTAAGGGACACCTCAACTAATCCTAGTAATTAAGCTATGTTTACACAAGTGGCTTTACACCTTTTACACTAAGGTAACCACTTACATCCAAGACCCAACACTAGGTCTTCTTACAAACTTGAATACAAAGAAAGAAATCACAAAAATATACAAGTAATGGAGAAAATAAATACTACAAGAAATACTTAGCTCCAAACACGAGTCCTAGTTCCTCTTGATGTCTTGAGATGATGAATCGGTAAATCTTGAAGGCTAAATTAAGGTGTGTATCTTGGAAACTAGGATTATCAACCGCTCTTGGGCAGGGCAGTAGGGCAATTTTCTTTGCTTGGTTTATTTTCTGGTTCTGTCTTCGCTAAGTCTACCTAAAGTTAATAACTTTAAAACATAAATGTTATATAAGGATTACCCCCATTTGGATTCAATAAAAATATCTAAAAAATCAAAATCCTTAAGAATCAAAATCTAGTTCTTGGGGTCTAGTACAAATTTTTAGAAAACGAAAATTCTCTAACTTCCCGGGTCAAGTATAGGTAGGCTAAAGGCTTTCAAAAAATCCTTTAAAATACCTCGTTATCTAGTTTCTATCCAAGGAACAATTACCGCCATTTTTTATGTCAAGATAATGTCTAGGTCATATAGCCCTCCAAAGAGCTCCCTAGGCTTAGTGGATTTCAGGGCGGTTTCCGGGTTTTCATGTTTTGGGTTTCGAATTTGGTTTTAGGGTTCTTTGCATCATTAAGAGGATATACAACATATCTAGGCACCCTAAACCTAAACTCTAACTTCTTGAAGAGTTCGAGCGCGTCGACCAACGTCCTTTCGATTTCTCCGATTTTTCCGATTGCGGACGTCGTGCGCTAACCGATATGGAGCCTGAAAGATTTCTCAGTAAAATATTAGTTCCATGTTTATTATTATCAAAATCGAGATCAAGACCAAGGTTGAAAACCTTAAGCCAACAATCTCCCCCTTTTTGATGATGGCAAACATCCTTAAGAAAATATCTACAATTAAGCATAGAGGATATCAAACATGGGATTTCTCCCCTATCAATATGCATATCTATATAATAGAACTTCCCCTATCTATATGCATGGTTTTCCTATATTTTCTTTCCCTTTACCTATATTTTTCTTCCCCTTTTGACATCAGTCAAAAAGGGCAAAAAAAGTCAACCTATAGTCAAAGTTGAAACTCTAAAATTAGTTTTCATGAAGTATGAAGATCTCAACTCAAGGGATGAAAAATCAAATATCTAATATGAGACTAAGTCATACATGATATCGTGAAATGAAAAATCATGTATGCACTCAAGTTTGGATATTTTTGTAAATAAGTGAATCTTTCATGACATTTTCATAGTTCATTAAAACTTTCAAAATACCAAGTTATGATCATCTAAAGCATGTATATTAAGTTTGAAGTGAAACTAATGTCATTTGATCAAAATTTCAACTTAGCACAATTTCATTTGAGATAAGCATGAAAATATGAAAATGGCTAAGTATCAAATTTTGCTATCTACTCATATTTTCTTCTAACTTAGGCACTTGGACATCTAACATGAGTGAATCTAAGTGTACGACTCAAGTTTGGGCTGAAAATGAGTTCTTTAAGTCATTTTTTGACTTAGGTCAAAGTATACTTCAAGTTTTCAAAAATTAAACTTTTAAATCCATACAAAATTATATTCTTGAAGAAAATTTTTGAAACTTAAACTGGACAAATTAGATTTTACAAGGAATCTAGAGTTTCAAGAATCAGTCAAAAATCAATTTTCTATAAATTCATAAAAATCTTGAAAGTCCAGGGGCATTTTTGTAAATTTTAGGTATTTTTTTCAAAAGTTGTCAATTTTGCTTCAAACTTTACCGACATCGCTGAATGATTATTTAAGATGTGTGTGTCACGTTTGAGCTCAAAATAAATTGTCTAATCTCATTTTTCTTCCTATATTGATATCAATGAAAAAATTGATATTTCTAGCTATCATTCAAGGTATCAAAATCATTCCTAGAAATGATTTTACTCAAGCAATGGTTTGAATGATATTAGAAATGCAATCAAAATAGTATACATGAGTTTTCATTTGATGTTTTTGAAGAAAAATTAAAGTATCGGAAAAATAAGTGTTTCAAGTAAGTGATACTTTGTGTTTTCGAAATCCAACTTCAAAATTCTATTATAAATCAGATTCTTGATGAATTTTTTTGAAATTTTTACACAACAAACTAGATTTTTCATTAAAAGTGCAGTTTTAAGAATCAGTTAAAAATGATTTTTTTACATTTTTCTAGAAATAACTAAAAATTCTTAATTTTCAATGGCATTTCCGTAATCTTCAGTTATTTTCAAAAAGTGCTCAGTTTTCATTCAAACTTTTATGACACCACATAAATGGTCATGTAAAGAGTGTATATCAAGTTTGAGATAAAAATTATATCCTTAAGTTAAGATATCAATCTAGCATGGTTTCATTCAAAACTAAGATAATTATCATGAAACTTGCTAAATTTTAATCATATCATTTACTCATGATTTTTCAAGCTTAAACCTATGGACACCTAACATGAGTAAATCTAAACATGTTTCTCAAATATGAATTAAAAATGAGACCTCTAAGTCAATTTGTTGACTTAGGTCAACCTGATTCAAAAGAGGTTATCATGAAGTGACCTCTATGTCATTTTATCCATATCCATATGAATTTTTCATTCTAAGTGCATGAAAACATGTCATACCTATTTCTAAACATCTTTATGAAGTTTGGACTTAAAATGAAATGTCCAAGTCGATTTGTTGACTTGGGTCAAAATTCTCAATCTTAAGTCCTCTAATGTGATCTAGTTATCACATTTTTCATCTACACATGAATTTTCAAGATTAAACACCTAGAATCATATCATGTATGTATCTAAATATGTTCATTTGGTGTTTACTCAAAATGAGGTCTCTAATAAGAAATTTCAAACTAGTCCAATTTCATTCAATATTAATATCATGAAATTGCCTAGTTATCATGATTTTTCCTACTTATGAAAATTCAAACATTTATCATGCAAAATCAATCATGAGTATAGAGACATCATTATAGCACAAGTATTCAAGTATTATACTAAGATTTTTATAAAATCAAACTCATACCTCTTTCAATAGAATTTTGCCAAACTTGTCATTTACTTTTCAATTATCTTCATGATGGCATAGCCTTCCATTATCATTTTCAACTTGCAAGTAGACTTCATTAGTATATTTAATAAAACTAAAGCCACTAGCAAGCAACCCAAACCAAATAGCAAAGAGAAGAATCAAGTATCATTTTCAAAGTCCACTTTGCTAAATAGTTTGAAATCTGTTTCAAAATAAATTATCGTGAATTCGAAACGAATCGAGAGATCTCAAAATATGAAATATTTATAAGATAAGATCTTTAATCCTTTCTATTGGTTGAAAACCGAAAGCCACAATTAGCCTATGATTTAAAACCACAAGGTCGCATGAGCCAATTACAGGCTACATAGGTTCCGAAGAGTCCGGAAATCAAAAATCAAAAACATTTTTGAAACTTATTAAGAGCGAAAAATCTACTAATATTAAGCATATATCAAACTCCAACTATAATTTAAGCAAGAGGGTATAGGAGATGATACCAAAGAACTTTTGATGCCAACTTTACTAGGGCATCAAGATGACTTGAAGTTGCAACTTTGAAATGGTATAATCTTTGAATCCTCAAGCTACTTCAATCAACCAACTTCATCTCACCCTTCCGTCGTAGCTCCCCCTACAATAGAGCAAGAAAATTTTGGTACCCAAATGACTTTGGGTCCTTGGGAGTTAGTGGGCTTAGGTACCCAAAGTGTCTTAACAACACTAGGGTTTACTTTAAAGGCACAATCGTAAATTGCATGCCCATACATGCCACAACAAAAACAATGTCCATGAATTTTTTTCTTTTTATCCTTTTTGTGAACATGAAGTTTAAAGTTAGAATGCTTAACATGTGAAATATTATGAGCATGAGCATTCTTGTTTGGAGATTTCCTAAATGAGACATTTTGATTTCTAGAATTCTTAAAGGATGAAGCATTAACTTTTCTACTCAAAACCAACATCTCATTCTTCAACTCATCCATGGATTTATGCAATGCATGTAGTTAAGATTTTAACATGCAATTCTCAACTTTCAATTTATCATTCTCAAGTTTGAAAGCATTTTTCAAATCATTATTCCTAAGTTTCATTTTTTATTTCAAACCTTAATTTTCATTTTTCAAGTCTTTTACCTCACTTTTTAACTTTTCAATTTCGAGCTTAAAATCATCATGGCAAGGAACAAGTGTACTTGTATTTAATTTTTCATTTTTTAGGTCATGCACATGAGAACTAAGCCTTAAATTTTCTTTCTTTAGTTTTCTATTTTCCTTGTTCTTTTTCACAAGCAAAGCATATATTTTCTTAGATTCTTCATTATAAAGATTTTACCTCATCATAAGTCATATCTAAAGAATTTGAGCTACTATCATTATTATCACTATCAAGATTTCTATCATGACTAGAAGTAGAAGATTTTACCTCATTCCGAAGACCCATGAGGCAAAAGTTCGATGTAGCTTCATCATCATGACAAGAGGATGCTTCTTGTGATTTGGAGGTGGATGTTGAAGTACTTGTCCGCTTCTTGACATTCTTCTTTGATGAAGGGCAATTCCTTTTAATGTGCCCCTTTTCCTTGCACAAGTAGCATATCACCTTTCTTTTTTGACTTTTTGATTTGCTTCTTTGACTAGAAGCACTAAAATCATCAAAACAGATGTTAGTACTAGGGGGATGACCATTGTCATCACCATCCTCAACAAAAGTATTAAGCTTTTCGGTTTTAGCATAATCATATAACATATTTAAGCAAGCCCAAATATCGAATGCGGAAGAACAATGTATAATGTTTTCAAGTATATCATTTGAGAATGAGCAATAAAGAAAATGCGTTGTCTTAGCATTCAATTCAAACAATCTAATTTGATCTTGAGTCCAATCATTAATGTCAATGGTGGGCTCAACATATTCATTCTTTCGCATGCACAATTGATCTAAACTTTGTTTTTTAAGAAAAGTATACATCCTACTTTTCCAAACACCAAAATTTTTCTCATCAAACCTAGGTGGTGCAAATGCTATACTCTCTAGTGTCATTTTCGGATCGAGACAAGGTGTAGAAGAGATGGTGAAATCTCAAGCTGCGGACCCGCTCTGATACCAATTATTGTACAAATGGCAACACTAGAGGGAGGGTGAATAGTGTGTTAACTAAATTAATTAGCCTAAATTCAATTTTAATCGTTTCTCAAATCGTTTAGGCAAATTATAATTTTACGATTGGATACGAAAGCAATACAAACAATTATGCACAAACAACAGATAATAATACTAACACACAAATTTATAGTGGTTCGGACCCAATGCATACTCCACTACCTAAGCACCCCGCTTAAGATTTCCAAACTTAGTTTTACTAGATTAATGTTGGTTCCCTTACAAAGAGGACTTTGACTCGAAGAGTCTCACTCTCAATCTAAGGCACTTCCACACCCGGAAGTCTCCGCCTACTTACCGAGAGCATTCTTCCACCTCAACTAATCGTAGTAAGTTATGTTTACACAAGTGGCTTTACACCTTTTACACTAAGGTAACCACTTACATCCAAGACCCAACACTAGGTCTTCTTACAAACTTGAATACAAAGAAAGAAATCACAAAAATATACAAGTAATGGAGCAAATAAATACTACAAGAAATACTTAGCTCCAAATACAAGTCCTAGTTCCTCTTGATGCCTTGAGATGATGAATCGGTAAATATTGAAGACTAAATTAAGGTGTGTGTCTTGGAAACAAGGGTTATCAAAAGGATGGCTCAAGTAAAGCTTTAGAATGATCAATGAATGCAGAGACAAATGGAAATGAAGCCCTAACCTTGATTCTCATGGCGACCGCTTGGTGATGGCGATGAACAAGCTTGGATGGAACTCTCAGAGAGAGAGAGAGAGAGAGAGAGGGTTAACGAAAATAGGAAAAGATTCATGAAAATAGGAAAAGTAAAGTGAAAAGGAAAAGATCTTGAGACTTTACCTGTCCCTTATCTCCAAGAGAGAGAGTAGAAGTAGCTTCTATTGTAGAAGGTGTTGTACAAATGACATCACTAGAGGGGGGGGGTGAATAGTATGTTAACTAAATTAATTAGCCTAAATTCAATTTTAATTGTTTCTCAAATCGTTTAGGCAAATTGCAATTTTACGATTGGATACAGAAGCAATATAAACAATTATGCACAAACAACAGATAACAATGCTAACACACAAATTTATAGTGGTTCGGCCCCAATGCCTACTCCACTACCTAAGCACCCCGCTTAGGATTTCCAAACTTAGTTTTACTAGATTAATGTTGGTTCCCTTACAAAGAGGACTTTGACTCGAAGAGTCTCAATCTAAGGCACTTCCACACCTGGAAGTCTCCGCCTTCTTACCGAGAGCACTCTTCCACCTCAACCCTAAGGGACACCTCAACTAATCCTAGTAAGCTATATTTACACAAGTGGCTTTACACCTTTTACACTAAGGTAACCACTTACATCCAAGACCCAACACTGGGTCTTCTTACAAACTTGAATACAAAGAAAGAAATCACAAAAATATACAAGTAATGGAGCAAATAAATACTACAAGAAATACTTAGCTCCAAACACGAGTCCTAGTTCCTCTTGATGCCTTGAGATGATGAATCGGTAAATCTTGAAGGCTAAATTAAGGTGTGTATCTTGGAAACTAGGGTTATCAAAATGATGGCTCAAGTAAAGCTTTAGAATGATCAAGAATTGGCTCAATGAATGCTTGGATCAATTGTTAGAAGGCTAGAAGAAGGATTGGGATGGGTATTTATAACCCCCCAGCTGAAACAGGGCGTCAACGGGCATAATTTTTACCATTACAGATGCCCGATCGATGGTTCGGTCGATCGTCGGTCGACCGACCGATCGACCGCCCAGCTTTTCGTGAGTTATTAGCGCCATTCGGTCGACCGACGGGTCGACCGACTGTCGCAATTTTAGCGATCCCAAATCCGATCAACCAATCGGTCGACCGAAGTAGTGATGCCAAGGTCGCGTGACTTACGATTTGTAATCCAGTCGACCCATCGGTCGATCGATGCAGCTACTGCCAATTTTTGACAACGTTCGGTTGATCGATCAATCGACCGAACTGCCTTCTCCTTCGATCGGTCGACCAGTCGGTCGACAGAACTTGGGCAGGGCAGCAGGGCAGTTTTCTTTGCTTGGTTCGTTTTCTGGTTCTGTCTTCGCTAAGTCTACTTACTTTAAGTTAATAATTTTGAAACGTAAATGCTATATAAGGATTACCCCCTATTTGGATTCAATAAAAATATCTAAAAAATCAAAATCTTGTTCTTGGTGTCTAGTACAAATTTTTAGAAAATGGAAATTCTCTAACTTCCCGGGTCAAGTATGGGTAGGCTAAAGGCTTCCAAAAAATCCTTTAAAATACCTCATTATCTAGTTTCTACCCAAGGAACAATTACCGCCATGTTTTATGTCAAGATAATGTCTTGGTCATATAGCCCTCCAAGGAACTCCCTAGGCTTAGTGGATTTCATGGCGGTTTCCGAGTTTTCATGTTTTGGGTTTCGGATTTGGTTTTAGGGTTCTTTGTATCATTAAGAGGATATACAACATATCTAGACACCCTAAACCTAAACTCTAACTTCTTGAAGAGTTCGAGCGCGTCGACCAACGTTCTTCTAATTTTCCAATTTCTTTGATTTTTCCGATTGCGGACGTCGTGCGCTAACCGATATGGAACCTAAAAGATTTCTCAATAAAATATTAGTTCCATGTTTGTTATCATCAAAACCGAGATTAAGACCAAGGTTGAAAATCTTAAGCCAACAGAAGGTGGCCGTTGAGGCGGAGAAGACGACGAATTTAGGCGACGCTGTTAAAAGGTAAAGTAGAACGGGAACGACGAAACCAAAGAATGAGGCAATCAAGCATCAATTCCTAAAATTAAAACAAGAAACAGTCAAGCAAGAAGGATGACTTACGATGGACAACGGTTGGAGGTTGGACATAGTCGGGCCGGAGATAAGGTGCCTAAAGTTACTGTCGCAACGAACTCCGGCGACTGCGTCGAGGTTCTGGGCGACATAGCCCAAGAAGGAGATGGTGACACGGATCGACATAGTCGCAATCTATGAATCGACAGAGGGTGGTATACACTGGGGCAGATGAAGAGCGCTGGGAGGGGATGCGGCGGTGGATCAGTAGATGGATTCCATTTCGATGATGGAGAACGCCAAGCCGAGATAGGGTTAGGATCGAAACCCTAGCTCTGACACCGTTCATCTTCGGAGCCGAGAGAGAGAGGGAGAGAGGAACGACGGGCGGCAGATCGATGAGTAGAAGATACGAGGGAGGAAAAGAAGGGGAGTGTGTGCACACGAAAAAAAGGAGCAAGCCCGGGTTTATTGTCGGCAAACGAAAAAAAAAAGAGGGAGATTATTTCCATCGACCGAAAGAGAAGCGGGAATGAAAAAAAAATAAGAGTGTGAAATCAAGGTGAGTCATTTAACATAGTGTTTTGATAAAACACTATGGTTAAATGCTATAAAAAGCCAAAAATGTAGTAGTGTATAATGATGCATTTAGATGCTTCAAAAATGACTACATATCCATTGTCACATAATTGAGATATGTTAATCAAATTATATTTTAACCCATCAACTAGTAAGACATTTTTAATGCATGGGTAGGGGAGTATACCTATATCACCAATGCCAATAATCTTACCCTTGGTATTGTCTTCAAAAGTCACATGATCCTTGCTTGATAGGATTGCGAAAAGATTGATATCACCTGTCATGTGTTTTGAGTAATCGCTATCCAATATCCATGTATTTCTACTTGCTTGAGGATGCTTCTCTATCTACAAACGGAGAAGAGACAATTTTAGGTACCCAAATCTTCTAGGGTCCTTGATTGTTAGTCATCTTAGAAACCCAAGTGAATCTAGCATGAGGGTTCCTTCTTAGTTCACAATCTCTAGCCATATGGCAAAAAACACCACATGAAAAATAACTTCTATTAAATTTTCTTGGACTACGTGTGTAAGCATGGAAGTGTGCATGAGCGTGATTGTTTGATGACTTTCTCGCATGTACAATCTTAGGCATGGCATTTTGTAGGATTGTCATTTTTTGTAGGGATGAAAGTTCCTTTTTTGAGTTCAGCATGCTATCATTCAAGTGCTCTACTTGATCGCTTAAGAACTTGTTTTCATTTTCCAACTTTTTGTTTTCATTTTCTAAGTTTTTCTTAGAATCATCTAAGGCATGATTTTCTTCCTTAAGGGTATCTACTTCTTTCCTTAATGCATTGCATGAAAGTAGCAAGTTATCATTTTCAAACTCTAAAGATTTGTTGTCCTTCTTAAGCTCTTTAAACTTTTTCATAATGGTATTAAATTCATCATGCATTTGATCAAACTCATTTTCTAGTTCTTCTTGAGTAAATGAAAGCTCGTCAAAAGTAAATCTTACCTCATTATCATTTGTCATGAGGCAAAGATTTATCTTTTCACTTTTGGAGTCTTATTCACTTGACGAAGACTCGCTTTCATCCCACGATGCCATCATAGTCTTCTTCTTATTCTTGTACTTGTCTTTCTTGTGAGGGTTGGAGGTGGAAGCCATCTTGAGAAGCGGACAAACCTTCCTTAGATGCCCGGTTTTGTTGGAATTGAAGCATGTGTAGCCTCCTTTTCCCTTTCTCATACCTCCTCGCATGAAGCTCATGAATCTTTTTGTCAACATTGTCATTTCTTCAAAATCATTTGTCTCTTCCTCGGATGATGAGGGTTCTTCACCTCGATGTGATGCTTTTAAGGCAATGGTCTTGCCTTTGGGAGTATCTTCCTCCTTGTATTGCTTCATATGGGTCTCATGTGTCATGAGAGACCCAATGAGGTCGGTGATCTTTAAGATGCTCATATCTTTTGCTTCTATGATTGCGATGACCTTGGGCTCCCAAGCTTTTGGAAGGGAACAAATGAGCTTCCTTACCTTCTCCTCTTCCCTTATATCTCTACCAATGTTAGCTAATCCATTTGTAATATTTTGAAATCGAGCATACATGGCATCAATAGATTCATGCGATAATATTTTGAACATTTCATAATCATGCATGAGTAAGTTTATCTTAGATTCCTTAACTTGTAAAGTACCTTCATGTGTAATCTCTAAGACATTCCAAAGTTCATATGCAGACTTACAAGTAAAAATTCTATTAAACTCATTAATTAATAGGCCACAATATAATGCATTGACGGCCTTTGCATTTGCATTAAAGAGTTTAATCTCTTCTTGATCCCACTCATCCATATCCTTAGTTGGTTGCTTATACTCTACTTGAATCAATTGTTGGCTTAAGGGTTTCTCTCAAGCTTCAATCTTCATTTTGATGATAACAAACATATATTTAATATATGTGTGAAGTTTTGAGTTCACTTTGAGGTTGCGATAAGCATGCAAACTTCGTTCGGAGAAACGAAATAAACGATAGAAAATGAACGTCAAAGAAAGGCTCGGGCATAGACTAAGTAGATATCTTGTAATATACTCCTAGGACGATCTTATCCCAAGCCTAATTGTAAAGTTATCTAAGTTAAAACTTGGTAACTAAACCTATGAAAAAGCATGTAACAAATATAAAGAAAAAATCAGCCTCAGCCTAAGTTCGGTCAACCGGTCGGTCGATCGACAAAGGCAGAAGAATTGGTAGTAGCCTTGTCGGTCGACCGGACGGTCGACTGAATGATGCCATAAAACGGCAATAGCCAATCAGTCGACCTGTCGGTCATCCAAAGATGGAGAAAAACTGGCAGAGGGCTACGTCGGCCGACTGACCAATGCTAAAAATTGGCAGAAGGTGCTTTGGTCGACCGATCGGTCGACCGAATTAAGGATCATTGAACTCGCGACTCATTCGGTCGACCGAACAGTGCGATTAAGGTAGCGGTCGCGGATGGTCGATCGGTCGATCGATCGATTGACGATCGACCGGCAAGCGATCAAACGGCGGTAACGGCTAGTTTTCCGCCCATTGAACAGCTCGTTTGGTTGAGGGGTTATAAATAACCCTCACCTAACTCCTTTAAGACTTCTTAGATATTTTATTGAGCATTTAAGAAGTGATTTGAGCCTTCAAAAAGATTAATTGCTGCGGCATGTTCTTCCGTCAACATTCTTCTCAAGCGCCCAGTTCTGTTCCTCAACTCTGCTGCGATTCAAGTTCATCTACTGGACGAGTTGGAGGCTTGAAGGCTTGGGAAAAGAGCATTGGTTCCTCTTTAAATTCTTAGCTCTTTTTCATTGTATTTGAAGTTGTTTTAAACTTGTTTTCACCTGTAATAGCTTGCTATATGTGCTAGAGAAACACTTAGGGTTTGGCTTTGTAGATTTGTATTTTACCTAGGTGAATAGATTTGAGGAGTTCTCAAAGAGGTGAGAATTGTGTCATCAGTTGTATTCAAAGGGAAATACAAGTTCTATAAAGTAGTTGGTTAGAAATCCTTGGTGGGGAGCCAAGGTAGTGGAGTAGGCGGTTGGCCGAACCACTATATTTCATCGTGTTTGCATTGCTTTGAATTTTTGCTCATTATTGTTCTTGATATTTGACAACATACATTGTTAAGTTACATTTGCATACAATTGAAGTTGCAACTAAGCAAAAAGAAAATTGATAAAATAAAAAGGAAGGGACAAATATTACTCAACCCCCCTTCTAGTGTCGGATTTCATACAACAATTGGTATCAGAGCAAGGTCGTAGGATAAGATTTAACCATCTTCCCTACAAATTAAAATGTCTAGTAAAATCCAACTAGCTCAAGGGTCCTCTACTTATACTCCACCAGTATTCGATGGAAACAACTTTGCCTACTGGAAGATTCGTATGAATGATTTCCTACAATCTCTAGGCATGGATGTATGGAGGATGATTTAAGTACAGTATAAGCAACCCACTAAGGATATGGATGACTGGGACCAAGATGAGATTAAACTCTTTAATGCTAATGCAAAGGCCGTCAATGCATTATATTGCGGTCTATCAATTAATGAGTTCAATAGGATTTCTACCTGTAAGTCTGCATATAAACTATGGAAGGTCCTCGAGACCACACATGAAGGGACTTCACAAGTAAAGGAATCCAAAATAAACCTACTCATGCATGATTATGAAATATTTAAAATATTATCGCATGAATCCATTGATGCTATGTATGCTAGATTTCAAAATATTACAAATGGATTAGCTAACCTTGGCAGAGAGATAAATGAAGAGGAGAAGGTAAGGAAGCTCCATCGTTTTCTTCCAAAAACTTGGGAGCCCAAGGTCATTGCAATCATGGAAGCAAAGGACATGAGTGTTGGCTTAAGGGTCTCTCTTAAGCCTCGATCTTTATTTTGATGATAACAAACAAGTATTTAATCCATGTGTGAAGTTTTGAGTTCAGGTTGAGGTTGCGATAAGCATGCCAAGTTCGCTCAAACGAAACGAAAGAAAAGATCGTCAAAGAAACGAAAGAAGAAAACGTCAAAGAAAGGCTCGGGCTTAAATCAAGTAGAAACTATGTAATATACCCCTAGGATAATTTTATCCCAAGCCAAAATGTAAAATTATCCAAGTTGAAACTTGGTAACTAGACTCATAAAAAAGGCATGTAACAAAATCAAGTAGAAGTCGGCCTCAGCCTGAGTTCAATTGACCGAACAAGGCAGTATCATTGGCAACAGCCAATTCGATCGACCAGTCGGTCGACCGAAGCCAAAAATTGGCAGAATGCTCATTGGTTGATCGGATTAGAGATCACAAGTCGCGCGACCCTGGCTCCACTGATTCAGTCGACCGACTGGTCGACCGAACGTGGGATCGATAGAGTTACGACAGTCGGTTGACCCGTCGGTCGACCGAACACTCACTTAAAGCCAGTGGTCGCATTGGCGGTCGATCAGTTGGTCGACCAACGATCGACCAGCAAGCGACCGAACGGCGTCAACAACTATTTTTTTGCCCGTTGAACGTTCCGTTCGGCTGAGGGGTTATAAATACCCCTCACCTAACTTCTTTAATCCTTCTTGGAGATTTTATTGAGCATTAAAGAAGTGATTTGAGCCTTCATAAAGATTGAATTATTGCGCGCCCTTTGATCTGTCGACAACACTTTGTAAGCGCCTGCTTCCCTGCTTCCCTCAACTCTGCTGCAACTCTAAGAGTCATCTATTTGCAAGTTGGAGGCCTGAAGGCTTGGGAAAGGAGCTTTGGTTCATCTTTAAATTCTTAAGCTCTTTCCATTGTATTTGAAGTTTATTTGAAACTTGTCCTTTCCAAGGTAGTGGAGTAGGCAATTGGTCGAACCACTTATAATTATTCTTGTTTGCATTGCTTTCTTGTTTGCCTATCATTGTCATTAATATTTGATCACATCTACAGTTAAGAAACACTTGCACTCAAGTTAAGTTAAAATTGAGTAAATATATATATATATAGAGAGAGAGGGAAAAGGGGACAGACACTATTCAACCCCCCTTCTAGTGTCGGATTTCACACAACAATTGGTATCAGATCTAGGTCGTAGGTCAAGATTTAACCATCTTCCCTATAATTCAAGATGTCTAGTGAAATTCAATTAGCTCAAGGGTCCTCTACTCATACTCCACCACTATTCGATGGGAACAACTATGCCTATTGGAAGATCCGCATGAATGGCTTCCTACAATCTTTAGGCATGGATTTATGGAGGATGATTCTAGTAGAGTATAAACAACCCAATAAGGACATGGACCAATGGGACCAAGAAGAGATTAGACTTTTCAATGCAAATGCAAAGGCCGTCAATACTTTATATTACGGTCTATCAATTAATGAATTCAATAGAATTTCTACATGGAAGTCTGCATATGAAGTATGGAAGGTCTTAGAGACCACCCATGAAGGGACTTCACAAGTAAAGGAATCCAAAATAAACTTACTCATGCATGATTATGAAATGTTTAAGATGTTATCACATGAGTCCATTGATGTCATGCATGCTAGATTCCAAAATTTTACAAATGGCTTAGCTAACCTTGGCAGAGAAATAAGGGAAGAGAAAAAGGTAAGGAAGCTCATCCGTTGCCTTCCAAAATCTTGGGAGCCCAAAGTCACAGTCATCATGGAAGCCAAGGACTTGAGCACCTTGAAGATTACCGAGCTCATTGGGTCTCTCATGACACATGAGACCCACATGAAGCAATACCAAGAGGAAGATGCCCCCGAAGGCAAGACCATCGCTTTAAAAGCATCACATCGAGCAGAAGAGTTGTCATCATCCGAGGAAGAGACGGATGATCTTGAAGAAATGGCGATGCTAGCAAGAAGATTCATGAGTTTTATGAGGGGAGGCATGAGGAAGGGAAGAGGAGGCTACACATGCTACAATTGCAACAAGACCGGACATCTAAGGAGAGATTACCCACTTCTCAAGATAGCCTCCACCTCCAACCCTCATAAAAAGGAAAAGTACAAGAAGAAGAAGAAGAAGAAGAAGGCAATGAAGGTCACGTGGGATGAAAGCGAGGCCTCGTCGAGTGAAGAAGAAGCTAAGAGCGAAAAAGCAAATCTTTGCTTGATGGCAAAAGATGATGAGGTAAGATTTAGTTTTGGTGAAGTTTCTTTTACTCAAGAAGAGCTAGAAGATGAATTTGAACAAATGCATGATGAGTTTAATGTCATTAGGAGAAAATTCAAGGACCTCAAAAAGAAAAATAAATCTTTAGAGCTTGAGAATGATAGTTTATTACTTTCATATAATGTCTTAAGAAAAGAAATAGACACTCTTAAGGAAGAGACATGCACCCTAGAGAAAGCTAAGAAGGACTTAGAGATTGACAACCAAAAATTAGAGAATGAAAACAAGTATTTAAGTGATCAAGTAGAGCATTTGAATGATAGCATGCTAACATTGAAAAAGAAACTTTGCATGCTTAATGAAAAGATGACAACCATCCAAAATGCCATGCCAAAGGTTGTCCATATAAAGAAATCATCACACTTTCATGCTCACACACACACTAAAAGAAAATTTAATGGAAATTGCTTTTCTTGTGGCATATTTGGCCATATGGCCAAGGATTGTGCTTTGAGAAGGAACCCACATGCAAGATTTATATGGGTTCCCAAAGTGACTAACACTCAAAGACCCAAGAAAATTTGGGTACCTAAAATGATTTCTTCTCCTTTTGTAGATGGAGAAGCATGCTCAACCAAGTAGAAGCACTTGGATATTGGATAGCGGTTGCTCAAAGCACATGACTTGTGACATCAACTTATTTGCAACCCTATCAAACAAAGATGGTGGACATGTCACATTTGGAGACAATGCCAAAGGTAAGATTGTTGGCATTGGTGACATAGGTATACTCCCTTACCCGTGCATTAAGAATGTTTTATTAGTTGATGGGTTAAAACATAACTTGATTAGCATATCACAATTATGTGACAATAGATATATAATTATTTTTGAAGCATCTAAATGTATCATTAGAAGTGTATCATCAAATGATATCATGTTCATTGGAAATAGGCAAGAAAATATTTACACCTTAGAATTATATATCAGTCAGGTAGCTGGGATTCGTTAGCTAAAGATCTAAAGAAAAGAGATTGTCAACTAAAGCACCTACTTAGTTAGGGCAAGGAAGAAGCCTCGATACCTCTTCCAGGCTTAGTCAATTACCTAAAAGACCACTCGAACTCGCCCTCTTACTAAAGGCCTTTTACCAACTCCAAAACTCAAGGGTCCGAAGGGCACGCACGAAAGCATAAGGAAAAGCGACCACAAAACCATTTACTCGATTGTAGCAAGGCTTCGCCGACTGAGCATATACACTCTATAGTCTCCCTCCCGATCCCGAATTCTTCTTTTTTTCTGCAACTGCTTTAACGCGCTGCCCCTAGGGGAAGGAAAGGTTAACAGCTTTAGCAAGTGTTTTAAGATAAGCGGCCCTTGCCTTTTGAGCTGGGGCAATCAATCAGTCCATTCATTCCTGCCTTTCATTTTTGGACAATACCATATACCAGCTCCGCCTTCTCCCCCGATGATCGAGATTGAGCCCTCGCCTTCTGATCTCCTTCCTGACTCGCAAAGAACAGGTCTTGACTTGTTGCCTTCCTTTTGAAAAGTGACGCTTTGTGTCTTCTCTTCCTGAGGGTCAAGGGTTCAAGGGCACCCTCAAGTTTGCTTCATCCGGTTGGGTGCCTCACTTGAGGGCGCGGCGGCCTGGAGTCATGAGCAGGATAGCTTGGAGTTGATGACTTCCCCTTGGTGGGAACCTCCTCTTCTGTCACGGCGACAGGATTAGGAGTATGAGACAGCACGCACCTTCCCTCTAAAGGAACTATTCCATAAGAAAGACAAGCATTTTCAGCCAGAAGAAGGTTTCCTCGCTTTAGTGCGCCAGCCTTAGCCAGTGATCCGCCGTTCGGAGTGCTTTAGCGGCTTTAGGTTGACGAAACCTCTTTTTTTTCTTTTTTCTGTCCTATTTTCGCATTTGGTAATGCTTTCATTTGAAATAGAAGAGTAAAGAAGAGGATTAGTCTCCCTCGGGGGAGAATCATTCAATGTTAGGGACCGGGGGGTAAGGAGCGAATCTTTCTTTTGACTCTTTCTCGATGGGAAATTAGCTAGAGAGAGTGGGCAAGAATCATCAATTGTTTAGTTCCGGGTCTCTTTCCTAAATGACAGATAGATATCACGTGAGAAAGATGCAAAATTCCCATAAGTATAGACTGAAATTCGTTGAGGTAAATGTCTTCCTTCGGCATCTGCTTGGAGTAAGAAAGAAGAGGGTCACCCCACTTATTTCTAATGATACCACCAATGCCAGAGCAACTTCTGGATGTAAAGCCGTCAGTGTAAAGTTTAAGCCATTGAAGAGGGAGCTTTTCCCATAAATAGGTCTTAACAATGGAACAACAAGTACGGACTGTCAAAAAGGAGTCAACTCACCCCACTCATCATATCACTACCAGTTGATCGGGAAGAAGGATTTTTCATATTGATGTGGAACTGAGACAGGAAATCCATGGTCTTATAGAAAGAGCAGAAAGAACGGACTCAACAACCATAGTTTCAAGAATCTTGAGAATGAGAATGTAGGTATTGTTGTCTTTGGTAGTGATACCGCTATTAAAGAAGGAGATCTTGTCAAGCGCACTGGATCTGTTGTGGATGTTCCTGCGGGAAAGGCCTTGGGCAACTTTGGCTGCCTCTTCCTTGCTCGCAACAAGCCTCTTTCTTCAGGTCTTGAGAGGTCTCATAGGTTTCGGTTCCGGGGTAGCAAACGAATACAGAATGCAACCAAGAGAGAGTATGGTAAGCGAATCAAATAATCTAATTCGTTGGGCCTGTCTGAAACTCAAGCAATCGCTTAACCGCGTAGTGGGGCTCCTCTCTCTTAAGATGGAGCTCGCTTCCCAAACTCAAAGAAAACAATGGCTATCGAACCATCCTCTGAGGCACTTGCTCTCGGCAACATCCTGCCCTCTATAGGAGTTCCGTCTGGTTGGAAAATGTTTACACCTTATAATTAAATGTCTTGCCAAATCCCCATGTTAGATGCTTAGTTGTCATGGAGAATGACTCTTGGTTGTGGCATAGAAGGCTAGGACATGCTAGCATGAGCCTCATCCAAGAGATATCTAGGAAAGAATTAGTTAAAGGCTTACGCAAGATAAAATTTGAAAAAGACAAACTTTGTGATGCATGTCAACTAGGTAAGCAAGTCAAATCTTCATTTCATAGCATTAATCAAGTTAGTACATCTAAAATTCTTGAGCTTGTGCACATGGATCTCTTTGGTCCATGTGATGTAGCTAGTCTAGGTGGAAAGCTATATTGTTATGTATTAGTTGATGATTTTTCTAGATTTACATGGGTTTTCTTTTTGGTCAAGAAAAATGAGACTTTTGAGTTTTTCAAAAAGTTTGCAAAGAAAGTTACAAATGAAAAATGAGTTTCAATTTTAAAAATTAGAAGTGACAATGGAGGGGAGTTTAAAAATGAAAAGTTTTTCGAGTTTTGTGATGATTTGGGTATTGAACATATATTTTCTTCCCCTAGGACCCCTCAACAAAATGGGGTGGTTGAGAGGAAGAATTGAATCTTACAAGAGATGGCTAGGACCATGCTATGTGAAAACAATTTGTCTAAGTATTTTTGGGCCGAAGCCATAAATACCTCTTGCTATGTTCTTAATCGAGTTTTATTAAGACCTAAAATTAAGAAAATACCTTTTGATCTTTGGAATGGTAAAATCCCAAATGTGGGATATTTTCATGTTTTTGGATGCAAATGTTTTATATTAAATACTAAGAAAAATTTAGGAAAATTTGATTCTAAATCCGATGAAAGGATTTTCCTAGGTTACTCCATTAATTTTAAGGCATATAGAGTTTACAATCGGAGAACCATGATTGTTGAAGAAACCATGCATGTCACGTTTAATGAAACTAATGATTCTTCTAGAAATATGAAGATTGTGAATGTAGGTGAGGAGTTTGAGGATCTCACACTTCAAGATAAAAAAGTTGAGGATGAAGATAATGAGGAAACCCAACATGAAGAACCGTCATCCTCGAATCTACCTCAAGTTGAAGATGAAGAAGAATAAGCTCTACCACCTCTCCCTAAAGGATTTCTGTTGGTAAAGGATCATCCAATGGACCAAGTCATTGGAGAAGCTTCAACGGGAGTGGTAACGCATTCTAAACTCAAGAATATTTGTCAATATGTAGCTTTTGTATCTCAAGTAGAGCCTAAGAATATTAAGGAAGCAATAGAAGATGAGTTTTGGGTACTAGCTATGCAAGAAGAACTCAACCAATTTGGTAGAAATGGTGTATGGGACTTAGTGCCTAGACCTACTGAACAAACTATAATTGGAACTAAATCGGTATTTAGAAATAAGCAAGATGAAGAAGGATTAGTTATTAGAAACAAAGCTAGGTTAGTGGCACAAGTGTATAATCAACAAGAAGGGATAGATTATAATGAAACGTATGCTCCTGTAGCTAGATTAGAAGCAATTAGAATGCTTTTGGCATATGCTAGCTTTAAGGGTTTTTAACTTTTTCAAATGGGTGTAAAGGTTTTGAAAGTTTTGAGTTTCCAAACCATGTTTTCAAACTTAAAAAGACATTATATGGTTTAAAACAAGCCCTTAGGGCTTGGTATGAAAGACTTTCAATCTTTTTAATTGAACAAGGTTTAAATGTTGGAAAAGCTGATGTTTCACTTTTCATTAAGCATCATGAAATGATATGTTATTAGTTCAAATTTATGTTGATGACATAATTTTTGGTGCTACCAATGAAATGTTGTGTAAGTGGTTTGCTAAATGTATGCAAGATGAGTTTGAGATGAGCATGATGGGAGAGCTCTCATTCATGCTTGGTCCCCAAATCAAGCAAACCAACAAAGGAATCTTCATCAATCAAGCCAAGTACACAAAGGAGCTCATCAAAAGGTTTGGGATGAATGAAGCCAAGATAGCTTCTACACCTATGAGCGCATCCATCAAGCTTGTCAAAGATGAAGAGGGCATTAAAGTTGATGAAAAACGATATCGATGTATGATTGATAGTCTTCTTTACTTAACGGCAAGTAGACCCGATATCATGTTTAGTGTATATGTATGTGCTAGGTTTCAATCTAGCCCTAAAATGTCTCATCTAAGTGCGGTAAAACGCATATTGAGATATTTAAAGGGCACGGTTGATTTAGGACTATGGTATCCATGTCATACATCATTTAATTTAATCGATTTTTCAAATGCGGATTTTGCTGGGTGTAAAGTAGATAGAAAAAATACTAGTGGGTGTTGTCAATTCTTAGGAGCGAGTCTTGTTTCTTAGTTCTCAAAGAATCAAAACTCAGTTGCACTTTCAACTACCGAAGCAAAATACATCGCTACGGCTGGCTAGTTGTTGTGCAAAAGTCCTTTGGATGAAACAAACCCTTTTAGACTATGGACTTGAGTATTCTTACATACCTATTCATTGTGATAATACTAGTGCAATAAATCTAACAAAGAATCTCATCTTACACTCTAGAACTAAGCATATTGACTTAAGGCACCATTTTCCTAGGGATAATGTGACTGAAAGAAATATATCGGTAGAATTTGTATCCACCGACAAACAACTTGCCGATATATTTACAAAACCCTTGGTTGAAAAAGCTTTACAACTTTAAGGATGCAATTATGAATTTGTGCTTTTCTTAGTAATTAAAATGTTTTTCTTCAAAATGTATATGTTTTTCAAAACTTGCATTCTATAAAGTATCATCACTCTTATGTATTGCTCTGTAGTGGGGCTTTGCGACCTATTGGAATCCAAATGGATTAAAGTATCATCACACATGAAGGGACTTCACAAGTAAAGGAATCCAAAATAAACCTACTCATGCATGATTATGAAATGTTTAAAATGTTATCGCATGAATCCATTGATGCTATGTATGCTAGATTTCAAAATATTACAAATAGATTAGCTAACCTTGGCAGGGAGATAAAGGAAGAGGAGAAGGTAAGGAAGCTCCTTTGTTCCCTTCCAAAAACTTGGGAGCCCAAGGTCATTGCAATCATGGAAGCAAAGGACATGAGTGTTGGCTTAAGGGTCTCTCTTAAGCCTCGATCTTTATTTTGATGATAACAAACAAGTATTTAATCCATGTGTGAAGTTTTGAGTTCAGGTTAAGGTTGCGATAGGCATGCCAAGTTCGCTCAAATGAAATGAAAGAAAAGATCGTCAAAGAAACGGAAGAAGAAAACGTCAAAGAAAGGCTCGGGCTTAAATCAACTAGAAATCATGTAATATACCCCTAGGATAATTTTATCCCAAGCCAAAATGTAAAGTTATCCAAGTTGAAACTTGGTAACTAGACTCATAAAAAAGGCATGTAACAAAATCAAGTAGAAGTCAGCCTCAGCCTAAGTTCGGTCGACCGAACAAGGCAGTATCGTTGGCAGCAGCCAATTCGGTCGACCGGTCGGTCGACCAAATGTTGCGAAAATATGGCAGTAGCCATTCGGTTGACCTATCGGTTGAGCAAAGTTGGTAAAGAAATTGCAGAGGGCTACGTCAGTCGATCGATCAGTCGGCTGACCGAAGCTAAAAATTGGCAAAATGCTCATCGGTCGACCGGATTAGAGATCACAAGTCACGCGACCCTGGCTCCACTGATTCGGTCGACCGATTGGTCGACCGAATGTGGGATCGATAGAGTTACGATAGTCGGTCGACTCGTCGATCAACCGAACACTCACATAAAGCCAGCGGTCGATCAGTCGGTCGACCGATAATCGACCGGCAAGCGACCGATCGGCGTCAACATCTATTTTTTTGCCCGTTGAACGTTCCGTTCAGCTGAGGGGTTATAAATACCCCTCACCTAACTTTTTTAATCCTTCTTGGAGATTTCATTAACCATTAAAGAAGTGATTTGAGCCTTCATAAAGATTGAATTGATGTGCGCCCTTTGCTTCCGTCGACAACACTTTGCAAGCGTCTGCTTCCCTGCTTCCCTCAACTCTGCTGCAACTCTAAGAGTCATATGTCTGCAAGTTGGAGGCCTAAAGGCTTGGGAAAGGAGCTTTGGTTCATCTTTAAATTCTTAAGCTCTTTCCATTGTATTTGAAGTTTATTTGAAACTTGTCCTTTCCATCTATAATAGCTGCTAGGTGTGCTAGGGAAACACTTAGGGAAAATTTTATAGAATTGTGTTTTGCCTAGGTGAATAGGATTGAAGTGTTCTCAGAGTGGTGAGAAGAGTATCCTCAGTGTATTCAAAGGAAAACATAATCTCTATAAAGTAGTAGTTAGAAATCTTTGGTGAGGAGCCAAGGTAGTGGAGTAGGCAGTTGGCCGAACCACTATAATTATTCTTTTTTGCCTATCATTGTCATTAATATTTGATCATGTCTACAGTTAAAAAACACTTGCACTCAAGTTAAGTTAAAATTGAGTAAAAAAGAAAAATATAGGAAAAATGGGACATACACTATTCAACCTCCCTTCTAGTGTTGGGGTTTCACACAACAATGAGCACCTTGAAGATCACCGAGCTCATGGGGTCTCTCATGACACATGAGACCCATATGAAGCAGTATATGGAGGAAGGTGCCCCCAAAGGCAAGACCATTGCTTCAAAAGCATCACACCGAGTAAAAGAATCCTCATCATCTGAGGAAGAGACGGATGACCTTGAGGAAATGGCAATGTTAGCAAGGAGGTTTATGAGATTCATGAGAGGAGGCATGAGAAAGGGTAGAGGAAGCTACACATGATACCATTGCAACAAAGTTGGGCATCTAAGGAATGACTGCCCACTTCTCAAAATGGCTTCCACCTCTAACCCTCATGAAAAGGACAAACACAAGAAGAAGAAGAAGAAGAAGAAGAAGAAGAAGAAGAAGAAGAATAAGAAGACAATGATAACTTCGTGGGATGTAAGCGAGGCTTCAGCGAGTGATGAAGACTCAAAGAGTGAAAATGCAAACCTTTGTTTGATGGCAAATGATGATGAGGTAAGATTTACTTTTGGTGAGCTTTCTTTTACTCAAGTAGAGCTTGAAAATGAATTTGAATAAATGCATTACGAATTTAATGCTATTAGAAGAAAATTTAAAGAGCTTAAAAAGGACAATAAATCTTTAGAGCTAGAAAATGATAGCTTATTATTTTCATGCAATGATTTAAGGAAAGAAGTAGATACCCTTAAGGAAGAGAAACACACCCTAGAGAAAGCAAGGAAGGACTTAGAAATTGACAATAGAAAATTAGAAGATGAAAACAAGTATTTAAGTGATCAAATAGAGCACTTGAATGATAGCATGCTAACATTGAAAAAAGAACTTTGCATGCTTAATGAAAAGATGACAACCCTACAAAATATCATGCCTAAGGTTGTCCATAAAAAGAAATCATCACACTTCCTTGCTCAAACATACAATAGAAGTAAATTTATTGGAAATTATTTTTCTTGTGGCATATTTTAACATATGGCCAAAGATTATGCTTTGAGGAGGAACCCACATGCAAGATTTACATGGGTTCCTAAAATAACTAACACTCATCCAAGAAGGCTAGGACATGCTAGCATGAGCCTCATCCAAGAAATATCTAAAAAAGAATTAGTTAAAGGATTACCCAAGATCAAATTTGAAAAAGACAAACTTTGTGATGCATGTCAACTAGGTAAGCAAGTTAAATCTTCATTTCATAGCATTAATCAAGTTAGTACATCTAGAATTCTTGAGCTTGTGCACATGGATCTTTTTGGTCCATGTGATGTAGCTAGTCTGGTGGAAAGCTATAATGTTATGTGTTAGTTGATGACTTTTCTAGATTTACATGGGTTTTCTTTTTAGCTAAGAAAAATAAAACTTTTGAGTTTTTCAAAAAGTTTACTAAGAAAGTTACAAATGAGAAAGGAGTTTCAATTTTAAAAATTAGAAGTGATAATGGAGAAGAGTTTAAAAATGAAAAAAAAAATCGAATTTTGTGATGATTTAGGTATTGAACATACCTTTTCTTCCCCTAGAACTCCTCAACAAAATGGGGTGGTTGACAGGAAGAATAGAACCTTACAAGAGATGGTTGGACCATGCTATGTGAAAACAATTTGCCTAAGTATTTTTGGGCCGAAGCCATAAATACCTCTTGTTATGTGTTTAATCACATTTTATTAAGACCTAAAATTAAGAAAATACCTTTTGAGCTTTGGAATGGTAAAATCGCAAATGTGGGATATTTTCATGTTTTTGGATGCAAATGTTTCATATTAAATACGAAGAAAAATTTAGGAAAATTTGATTCTAAATCCGATAAAGAAATTTTCCTATGTTACTTCATTAATTCTAAGGCATATAGAGTATAAAATCATAGAACTATGATTGTTGAAGAATCTATGCATGTCACGTTTAATGAAACTAATGATTATTTTAGAAATGTGAAGATTGTGAATGTAGGTGAGAAACCACCTCACACTTCATGACAAAGAGGTGGAGGATGAAGATAATGAGGAAACTCAACATGAAGATCCACCATCCTCAAATCTACCTCAAGTTGAAGATGATGAAGAAGAAGCTCTACCGCCTCTCCCTAAAGGATATCGGTTGATAAGGGATCATCCAATGGATCAAGTCATTGGAGAATCTTCAACGGGAGTGGTAACACGCTCTAAACTCAAGAATATTTGTCAATACATAACTTTTATATCTCAATTAGAGCCTAAAAATATTAAGGAAGCAATAGAAGATGAGTTTTGGGTACTAGTTATGCAAGAAGAACTCAACCAATTTGCTAGAAATGATGTATGGGACTTAGTACCTAGACCTAGCGAACAAATTATAATTGGGACTAAATGGGTATTTAGAAATAAGTTAGATGAAGGAGGATTAGTCATCAGAAATAAAGCTAGGTTAGTGTCACAATGGTACAATCAACAAGAAGGGATAGATTATAATGAAACTTATGCTCCCGTAGCTAGATTAGAAGCAATTAGAATGCTTTTGGCATATGTTTGCTTTAAAGGTTTTAAACTTTTTCAAATGGATGTTAAAAGTGCATTTTTAAATAGTTTCATTAATGAAAAAGTATATGTTGAACAACCCCCGGATTTAAAAGTTTTGAGTTTCCAAACCACGTTTTTAAACTTAAAAAAGCATTATATGGTTTAAAACAAGCCCCTGGGGCTTGGTATGAAAGGCTTTTAAAATTTTTAATTGAACAAGGTTTTAACGTTGGAAAAGCCGATGTTTCACTTTTTATTAAACATCATGAAAATTATATGTTATTAGTTCAAATTTATGTTGATGACATAATTTTTGGTGCTACTAATGAAATTCTTTGTAAGTGGTTTGCTAAGTTTATGCAATATGAGTTTGAGATGAGCATGATGGGAGAGCTCTCCTTCATGCTTGGTCTCCAAACCAAGCAAACCAACAAAGGGATCTTCATCAATCAAGCCAAGTACACAAAGGAGCTCATCAAAAGGTTTGGGATGAATGAAGCCAAGATAGCTTCTACACCAATGAGCACATCCATCAAGCTTGACAAAGATGAAGAGGGTGTCAAAGTCGACGAAAAACGATATCGAAGTATGATTGTTAGTCTTCTTTACTTGATCGCAAGTAGACCCGACATCATGTTTAGCGTTTGTACATGTGCTAGGTTTCAATCTTGCCCTAGAATATCTCATTTAAGTGTGATCAAATACATATTGAGATATTTAAAGGGCACGGTTGACTTAGGATTATGGTATCCATGTCATACACCTTTTGATTTAATCAGTTTTTCGGACGCGAATTTTGTCGGGTGTAAAGTTGATAGAAAAAGCACTAGTGGGTGTTGTCAATTCTTAGGAGCGATGCTTATTTCTTGGTTCTCAAAGAAATAAAACTCAGTTGTACTTTCAATTATCGAAGCGGAATACATCGCTGCGGCTAGATGTTGTGCACAAGTCCTATGGATGAAACAAACTCTTTTAGATTATGGCCTTAAGTATTCTTGCATACCTATTCATTGTGATCTAAGGCACTATTTTCTTAGAGATAATGTGACTAAGGGAAATATATCGGTAGAATTTGTATCCACCGACAAACAATTTGCCGATATATTTACAAAACCCTTGGTTGAAGAAAGCTTTACAAACTTAAGGATGCAATTAGGGATCTGTGTTTTTCCTAGCGGTTTAGATGTTCTTTCTCAAAACATAGATGGTTTCAAAAATTTGCATCCTATAAAGTGTCATCACACTTATGTACTGCTCTGTAATGGGGCTTTGCAACTTATTGATGTTTGCCTTCTATAGGCTTACATTAATAGGAAGCACTATAGTGGTAGATGATACTTGGTTTTATAGCTTTCTTGGTTTTCATGATGACACTCATTAATTGTACCTTAATTCTTACCCTTTTTGATGGATGTCAAAAGTGGGAGAAAAAGTAAGGTCACACTTGTTTTTACGATGCATATAGTTAGGGGGAGTTACAAAAATGATATGCACATTGATAAGGGGAGCATATGGTGAGTTATATATATTTTTGTAATTGTTGAGTTTTATATCTTGTATGCCTTAACTCATGTATGTCTTAACTCAAACTCACAAAAAAATATGCATATGCTTTCTTAAAATTTCATGTTATGTTTGTCATCATCAAAAATGAGGAGATTGTTGGCTTAAGAGTTTCTCTCAAGCTTCGATCTTCATTTTGATGATAACAAACATATATTTAATCTATGTGTGAAGTTTTGAGTTCAGGTTGAGGTTGCGATAAGCATGCAAACTTCGTTCGGAGAAACAAAATAAACGATCATCAAGAATCGATAGAAAAAGAATGTCAAAGAAAGGCTCGGGCATAAACTAAGTAGATATCTTGTAATATACCCCTAGGACGATCTTATCCCAAGCCTAATTATATGGTTATCCAAGTTAAAACATGTTAACTAAACCTATGAAAAAGCATGTAATAAATATAAAGAAAAAACCAGCCTCAGCCTGAGTTCGGTTGACCGGTCGGTCGATCGAACAAGGCAGAAGAATTGGCAGTAGCCTTGTCGGTCGACCGTACGATCGACCCAATGATGCCACAAAATGGCAGTAGCCAATCGGCCGACCTGTCGGTCGACCGAAGATGGCAAAAAAGTGGCAGAGGGCTACGTTGGTCGACCAACCAATGCTAGAAATTGGCAAAAGGTGCATCGGTCGATCGATCGGCCGACCGGATTGAGGATCATTGAACTCTCGACTTATTCGGTCGACCGAACAGTGCGATTAAGGCAGTGGTCATGGGCGGTCGATCGATCAATCGATCGACGATCGACTGACAAGCGACCGAACGGCGGTAATGGCTAGTTTTCCACCCGTTGAATAGCCCGTTCGGTTGAGGGGTTATAAATAACCCTCACCTAACTCCTTTAAGACTTCTTAGATATTTTATTGAGTATTTAAGAAGTGATTTGAGCCTTCAAAAAGATTGATTGCTACGCCCTGTTCTTCCATCAACATTCTTCTCAAGCGCCCAGTTCTGTTCCTCAACTCTGCTGCGATTCAAGTTCATCTACTGGATGAGTTGGAGGCTTGAAGGCTTGGGAAAAGACCATTGGTTCCTCTTTAAATTATTAGCTCTTTTTAATTGTATTTGAAGTTGTTTTAAACTTGTTTTCACCTATAATAGCTTGCTAGGTGTGCTAGAGAAACACTTAGGGTTAGGCTTTGTAGATTTGTGTTTTGCCTAGGTGAATAGGTTTGAGGAGTTCTCAAAGAGGTGAGAATTGTGTCCTCAGTTGTATTCAAAGGGAAACACAAATTCTATAAAGTAGTTTGTTAGAAATCCGTGGTGAGGATCCAAGGTAGTGGAGCAGACGATTGGCCGAACCACTATATTTCATCGTGTTTGCATTGCTTTGAATGTTTGCTCATTATTGTTCTTGGTATTTGATAACATACATTATTAAGTTACATTTGCATTCAATTGAAATTGAAACTAAGCAAAAAGAAAATTGATAAAATAAAAAAGAAGGGACAGGCATTATTCAACCCCCTTTCTAGTGTCGGATTTCATACAACATCATTCTCCATACATCCATGTCTAGTGATTGTAGGAAGTCATTCATGCGTATCTTCCAATAGGCATAGTTGTTTCCATCGAACAATGGTGGAGTATGAGTAGAGGACCGTTGAGCTAGTTGGATTTCACTAGTCATTCTAAATTGTAGGGTAGATGGTTAAATCTAATCCTACGACCTTGCTCTGATACCAATTATTGAATGAATACCCACACTAGAATGAGGGGTTGAATAGTGTTGGGTAACTTTTTAATTCTACTTGAATTTTTTTAAAATCAATTTCAACTTCAACCAAAACTATGTGCGACTAAATGATATTTGTTAGCAAGTATGAGAAGCAATTATAAGCAATCAAGCAGGGCAATGCAAACACAAGGGATTATAGTGGTTCGGCCAACCGCCTACTTCATTACCTTGGTTCACACCAATGATTTCTAATCAAATCCTTTATAGACTTTATGTTTCCCTTTCAATATAAACGATGGCTCGGTTCTCAACCCTTTGAGAACTTCTCAAACCTATTCATCTAGGCAAAACATAAATCTACAAAGTGAACCCTAATTGTTTACACTAGCACACCTAGCAAGCTAATCAATGAAGAACAAGTTCAAATAATAAGTAAAATTACAATGAAAATAGCTAAAGAGTAAACCATAACTAAAAGCTTTTTTTCAAGCCTTCAATGCCTCCAACTCCACAAGATATTGAGGTCGAATCAAAACCGCAGTTGAGGGAAGATGAGCGCTTGAGAGAAATCGTTGATCGGAGAAGCAAGCGCGAGCAAATCAGGTTTTAAAGGCACAAATCCCACTTAGGAAGCTTTTAAGAATGGTTAAGTGAAATTAATGAAGGTTGGTGAGGGGTACTTATAACCTCTCACTCGGAACAGCACTCCAACGAGCATTTTTCTGCCCGTTGGACGCCGACCGATCGCTTGACAGGCAATCGTCGATCGACCGCCCAGCGATCGCTGGCATTCTACCCTTCTACAGCCATGTTCGGTCGAACAAATGGTCGACCGAATTGATCGCGATTATATCACACCCTAAACCCGGTATGACCGGCCAGGATACGCCACGTACCCCGAAGCCTAACCCATCTCAAACAAAACAACAACAACCTAAACAGTGGGGGATTTTATTTTTGAAAAGAACAGATATGACATCACGAACCAAACCAAACCAAAACTCAATATGAACACACTGGATAAGTTTATTTAAAAGGAGTTCAAATAAATAAATAAGACTCTCCAAATAAAAATAAATGCGGAAACCACGACCCGAGTCAACATGACTCAACAACTCAAAGAAACACTAAAATGACTCAGGTATCCTCCTCGATCACGACATGTCACGAGACTCGCTGCCCTACCACCACCAGTCGCACTACTGCACCTCGGTTCCTCTCTGATCTAACTCAGATGCTGCAAAACAATAGTAATGAGGGGTAAATCCAACTAGGACTTAGTGAGTAGATCAGTCCTCAATTCACCAAATTAATCATCATGCATAAAAACATAAATAGCCGATATAAATCAACGTCAGAAGAAACCAGCAATAATATATCCATAGCTCTATGCATGAAATCAACATCCGTCAACACGTATAAAAGATCTTTTTTAAAAAAAATGACGGACAAGCATCAATAACACCTCCACCACTCTACTCACATCCACAGCAAAAAGTATAAGCATCCATCAATAAATATAAACATATCGACAACAAGTAAATAGGATGAATGCAACATCTCAATCATATGCATGCAATGCAGTACCCCAATCATATGCATGCTCTCCGGACCCGTCGATCCCACATAGCCGCATAGGGTAGATAGACGGGTGGCCGTCGAACTACCACCCAGCTCAGTGATGTCTCTTTGGGGGCATGCCCTCCCCTCACCGGCATTGGCTCTTCCGAGCTAGCCTGTTGGGGCATACGTTTCCCTCGCCTGCTCAGGTCTCCGAACTGTCTCTTTGGGGTATGATCTCCCCTCACCAGCCGGACTTCCGGAATAAGGCCAACACTGTCTCTTTGGGGCATACCCTCCCCTCACCAACGAGGCTTCCAAGAAATGCAACAAGCACATCACAACACCACACACGCAAGTATATAAGTATAAACAAGATATGCTATCAACAAGTAATAAAAGGGTATGTCAAGTGTATACATCATCCTCTAAGGAAAGATGCACGTGTATCATGAAGCAGTGCAAAAAGAAACTCCAACTATAAATCAATGAACTGAAATATGATAAAATAACTCATCATAGAAATCACTAATCTAGGATAAAGTTCACCTCATTAACTACTATATATATGAATCATCTCAGATCGAATCAAAAATATATAAAATATGATTTTTCAGCTTGGCACGCAAAATAAGGCGACATCCACCTACTATTTTCAAAATCCGAAGGTATAATGGCGAAACAGACCTCACCAATGAATCCAAAATGTCGATTAGGTGAAAATTCATATATAACTTGAATAGTTTCACTAACTTTAAGACATCCAAATAATTATTTAGAATAATGAAGTAACTACCTTAATTTATTTAATAAATCAATGTTACAAATAAATATGTCGGTGTCACAATCAATAATCAGTAATGAAATCTCCGCCCTTCATCTAAACAGGATCACATCACAGCCTTTTACCTAATCTGATGCAATCATAGTCCTCTATTTAACATGATGCAATCTCAGCCTTATATCTAACTAGATGCAATTTTCGCCCTCCATCTACATGATGAAATCATAGCCTTACATTTAATCAGATGCAATCACAGCCCTCCATCTAACCAGATGCAATCACAGCCCTCCATCTACATGATGCAATCACAGCCCTTCATCTAACCAGATGCAATCACAGCCCTCCCTCTAACCTGATGCAATATCAGCCTTCCATTTAACCAAATGAAATCTCAGCCTTACATCTAACCAGATGCATCCACAACCTTACATCTATCCTGATGCAATCTCATCCCTCCATCTACATGATGCAATCTAAACTTTACATCTACACAAGATCAAATCTCAGCCCTTCATCTCAACCAACTCAATCCAACCCTTCATCTTACCCAAATCAATCTCAACCCTCCATTTAACTCACCCTCTTAAGTCATTTTCTCCACCTCTCCTCACCAACCCAGCCGCCGCCAAGCTGCTCGAGGCGCTGGCACTGACGCCGGCGCCCTTCGACGCCCCGCCGCCACCACGCAGCGATGGCAGTGCCTCGTGCGGCTGCTCGCACGTGGCACTGCTTGCCCGCGCGTGGCAGCGACGCCGCGCCAGGCGCCACCTCCCCCGCGGTGCCTCGTGGGCGCAGCCTCCTCCGCGGCGCCTCACCGGGCGCTGCCGACTGGTCGACTGCAATAGGAAGCAGGTAGAAGAAAGAAGAAGAAAAGAAAAAAAAAGAAATAATATTTTATTCCAAAAGAGATAAACCACATGATTCACTTAAGAAACGACTGATCCGACTTCCGATCTGATATAAGAAAACACGTCAAAAATCTACGAAAAACCCCAAAATATAAGAACAGCGACATGAATCAAGAATTGGAAAAAAGAAAACCTAAATCCACTCACCGGACGGAGAGAAAATGGAAGAAAAAGACGCACAGGATCTTCGCCCGATCGACACCAACGAACTCGCGAAAATCTAGCTCCGACGGCTCCTCCTCCTTGACGGCGCCCTCTCTCTCCTCTCTCTTTGCCTCGGGTGATGTGCGGCTCTAAAAACCCCTAGCTGCACACCCCAGGGTCTAATTTATAGTCACCGGTTGGGTCCAAATGGCCAAAATACCCCTACCTAAGATAACTAACTTAAACAGCCCATAACTCATCTGATCTAACTTCAATTCGAGATCTGATTGCACCGCCAAATTTGCCTCGAGACCCTTTGTCACCCTAGCATGCTAAATTACAGAGATAAGACAAATAAAATTTCTCATAATTTTTCTACGTTAAATGCTCACTCGGGTCTAATCTCGATGCTTCCCGCCAATCTGCGCTAACTAAGGCCCACGATCCCCCACTCAAGAATAAAATATTATTATTAAAAAAATTTGGCTATTACAGATTAATTCCTCTGTTGTCCGATCGACCGAATTAGCCACTGCCATTTTTTGGTCTTGTTCGGTTGACCGATCGGTCGACCGAAGTGGCTACTGCTATTTTTTTGCCCTGTTCGATCGATCGATCGGTCGACCGAACCTAGGCTAAGGCTGATTTCTATATTTGTTTTGTTACACGCTTTTTTTATGGGTTTCGTTACCAAGTTTTGACTTGGATAACTTTACAAATAGGCTTGGGATGAGATCCTAGGGGAATATTACATAGAATCTATTTGATAATTTTACGAATTCTACTTAATCTACAACTGGACCCTTTTTGACGATTTTGCGTTTCTCTGAGCAAAATTCACGTGCGTATCGTAGCCTCAACCTGAACTCGGAACTTCACACATATATTAAATATATATTTGGTATCATCAAAATAGAGATCGAAGCCAAAGGGGGACCCTTGGGCTAACACTCATATGTTGATATCAAGGGCCCTAGTGGTCCTGGGATGGTTTTATAGCCATAAGGATGTTATACACTTTTTCTTTACCATTGCTTAGTTGTTGATTTAATTATAAATGACTAGATGTGTTTGTGGTACGTTGTGGACCGGGAAGCTCGTCAGCCGCCACACTAACGATCGACTCGGGTGGCATGAGCGGGAAGTACGTTGAGACAGGGTAGTGATCAGTGTCCGACTCGTAGGACCGACGGGTCCCTGGATATTGGACCGACGGGTCCCTGGATCGGGAAGCTCGTCAGCCCGCCACACTGACGACCGACTTGGATGGCTTGTATGGATGTTTGATGATTTTGTATGATGTTTATGTCTTGCTAGCTGTATGAATATATTCATGTTAATTACTGCTTATGAGGATGGATAGAGGTAATTGATGATATTTATTTCTTGGCATATTTTACCCCTTTATATGAGGTATAATTAATCCATAAATTTACTTACTTGCTGGCTTGAATTAATGGATATGGATGTAGGGAATTATGCCACTCACTAAGTCTCATTTAGGTGCCTTATGAATTGAGAAAAGATACGAAATTTGATTGGTAAGCACACTATTAACGAGAGTAAGGCGCCCTTCATGATCAATTAGTCAGATATGAAAATTATCTACATAAATGTCTCATGGTTCTTGGTATTCATGTCATATTTGAACTTAATAATCTATCAATACAATTCATAACTAATTTGAGACTGAGTTTGCTGCCCTCGCAAAGCCCCTTATAGTCAAGTGGCCCAAGTTCTGCTGGCACAACTCCTTGATCCAATCTGTCAACCATCTATAGATGAAACTATATATGGTCGATACTTTTTATAATGGGATAATAGTAAAGAACGACATAGGATATGGCCTAGGGGAAACAAGACTAACAAAAAACATTCAATTTTATTGCCCGAATGAAGCAAAAGAAATTAAATGCATAGACTCAATTATCACATCCAGTGAGTTCATTGTTAAGAAAAAACCTGAATAAGAGGACCAGAACTTTTATAAAGAACAATGGATGATTACATCGAATGATACTATTATGATTTATCTGGAAAATCTTGTAAAGTACATGGCTTTGGACTTGAAAAAACTATGATAAGTAGTATTTGCATACTGCACGATCATGAAACTGATGAATAAAAAATGTGGGAAGCAAAAACTTCTACAAGAGCTAGAAGCAATTTATGCTGGCTATATATCTAATATTGGTATAATGAAAATATATAGGTTTCTTTTTCAGAACATGTACCACAAATTAATCAATTCCTGCTGGCTACGAATCCTTCGGTGGTGTAGATAAGGCAAGATTATACAGTAAAAACTAGCAAAGTGGAGACCTATGTACCTCTTACTTCCATTGTTCCGATGTACATTCTAACAAATTCCTATCAGAAATCAGCATTATAAATTTTATATATATATTTTTTTTTTACAAAACATTTATCACGGGTATTAGTCTCGCTCTCTTGGCTATAAAAAAGAAAGTTGGCCTTCCCTGTACTTCCCCTTAGTTGGAGGAATCAATAGAAGGCCCACGTGTTCTCCATTGTGTAGGTGGAATCGAGAAGGATCTAAGAAGGCATTTGGTACGAGATTATCTATTCAGATTGTTGGCAATCTTATCTTTAAATTATTTGGACCCCACACATTACTTTGTTTGGTGTCTTACTTGTGCAGGTAATGTGGATTGCCTTGGTAATCTAGATTGTCATCAAAGTGGTAATTCAGATTACTAAATGGAGAAGTGTCTATGTGGATTACCTCTGAAGTGGTAATCTTTAATTAATTTTTAGGATAAAATTGCCCTCAAACTCTACTTTTTTACAAGTTCTTTGCTCCCACGATTTCTCCCATGACATAATATTATAGTATAATATTATAATAATATTATAATATAATATTATAATGTAATATTATAAATATAATATTACAATGTAATATTATATTATATTATATTATATTATATATTATATAATATATATAATATATTATAATATATTTGTGTAAAGGGTATTTTCGAAAAGTATATCTGATTACTTGGTAATGTATTTGTTATACCAAACATGTCTATGTGAATTCTAGCAATCTTACCATAACATTACTTGTGCATACCAAACACTATATTCTACATTATCGGCAATCTTTTTAGTGGTAATCTATCTGAAAAATAATCTAGATTACTTGGTAATCTGAAAAGTAATGCACCAAACGTCACCTAAAGAAATGACGGATAATTCCTGTCCTTAATATCTATTGCCTCGCAGCAATATACCTCCAGGATTAGTCAAGCCCCTTAAAAAATTGCTATAGGTTGGAGGAGAAGAAGAGAAATGAGAGATGTGAGATTTTTTAAAACCAAAAGAGAATTCGAAATAGATATATGGATCAATATAGAATAAATCTAGCATATAATGCACTTGTGGTGTGTGGTACACTAATATCGGCTCTTGACCTTCCACTTTGTCCACACAAGTAATTAAGCATACACACTGACGCTTATAGGCTAATATAAAATTAGCACATCTTTCAATGTGGGACTAAAGCCTAATTGTCACAAATAACATGAATGCACCTCTTCATATATCCCTTCTTGGGCATATAAAACTTGATTATATAATTCTTACTTGAATTATAATTTTCTCATTAAATTTTTCATATTGGACTATCTAATGCACTTTTAAATTTTCTTAAATTACATCAATAATTGAATAAATAAATTACTCAAAATTGATGAAAATAAGCTTCAAACTATTAGGTATTAGGTGAATTTCAATAATCTCCCACTTGTTTGAAAAATTGCATTTGACCAAACAAATCATCTCCAAGAATTATTTGTGTAAAAGGTGTGATGAAACATTAAACCTTCCCTTAGTGTAAATAATTCAAAGCTGTGTCAGAATTGATAGTGTCCGTAGATTAAACCTCTACTCCTTTATGACACAACCGAAATTGTCACACACAAATAATTCACTCTCAAAGTTGAGCAATCATATTGCTTGGCGCTATTATGGTCATGCGCAATATCCTGTTTCATAGACCTCTAAGAGAGTAAACCACAACTCTCTATAAGAAGCGGGACCACTTCTAGTTTATATAGGCAAAGTATTTCTCAAGCACACTTTGTTAAAAGCATAGCTCATCCTCAGTCACGCAACAGTCACTACTATCATAAACTACATATGAGACCAAAGAGATAGTAACACAACACAGTGACTTGTTTTTTTCATTAAACCTATAAACTAGATGTAACCTAGAGATAGGTTGGGTATCCATTACCGCTGACTCAGTGGTTTAAGTCTCATATCTCGAGTAGTCAAACTTATTAAGTCTCTCGTCAGAGACTTAGTAAGTGGATCTGCCAAGTTTTTACTTGACATTACATAGACAATTTGTAATAATACCATAATGTATTAATTGTCTCACAAATTCATGTCTTAGACCAATATGTCTAGACTTACCATTGTAGGTAACGTTATACGCTTTTGATAGTGTGACTTCACTATCACAATATAGTGAAATAGAAGGCATTAGACTTGGCCAAAGATCTATGTCCAACAACATATTTATTATCCACTCAGCCTCCCGTCCAGCTTGAGCTAGAGCTATGAATTCGAATTCCATAGTGGAATGAGAGATACACGTCTATTTCTTGCTTGCCCAAGAAACAGTCCCACCGATAAGAGTGAATATTCACTCACTTGTGGAGTTATTATCTCTCATACTATTTATCTAGATCGCATCAGAGTACCCTTCCAACACACTAGGGAATTTATCATAAAACAAAACCAAGCTACTAGTCCTCTTAAGGTAACCAAGTACCCTACTAATAACTTTCCAATGATCAATGTCACGCCCCAACTCGATCAAGATCATATGACCGGCCAGGGTAAGTATAATTACCCCAAAGCCTAACTCATGCATACAACCATGCATACTTAATGATAAATGATGAATGTCATAAAATTGAGCAAGTGCTCAGCTAAATGTAAATGTTTTAATCAAATGAAAGTACAGACTCCAACAATCACAGCTAAACAACCCTATGCTTGAAATAAATAATCAACAACTCGACTACGACTCGCTAAACCAGTCTGCTATGAGATCATCAGTGTCGTTTGCTCCTCCAGCTACGCCACATCCACTAGCCATATCTCACTGGTCAGGCACTGCAAAATAAAATCAAGACAACCATGAGTCCATAAGGAACTCAGTGAGCGGTTCTACCGAACCTCCAAAAAAATCCCAATATATAGTTAACATACGCAGCATAAATATATTAGGGATTGGATACAAAACATGGCCAATAAGCCAACTTGCAAGAGCATGCATATTCGGCCATACCTGGCCTATCATAAAAATATAACATTCGGTCTCGACCAGCCGTGCATCATGAATCACAAGCGACCTCGACCAGCCGCATCAACATGACCAATACTCGACCTCGACCAGTCGGTTGATCATGAGTTATGTTCAGCCTCGACCAGCCATATAACCACGCACTTTGTTCGACCTCGACCAATCGTACATACATGTCCTATAATCGGCCTCGACCCGCCGTACAATCACAGTACACGATACACATTACAAGTATAATTTTTCCTACTCATTCACGACCCAAGCATGCACCTGTGCCTAGCCCCTTTCTGGGCTTTCTCAGTCAAACCTTAATCTACCACCCTTCCTCATGGGGTGCAGGGTAAGACCAACATAATTGTAGTACATAATGTCGTGCTCCTACTTTGATGTCCCTATGTTTGAAGTTAATGATTTTATTTCCTCTATTCACCGTCATCTACTGATAGGGGTATATTATGATGTCATGTCCTAATTTATTTATCCTTGTATATAATGAATATGGTAGGCATTGTTCCATAATTGAGTCCCTTGAGGCTAATTACTGAAATTATATTTTTATTCACAACATTTTAAAATTTGGACAGCTCCACAATTAAATTACATCATATAGCAAATAATTTACAGCATTTATTTCTACAATTTCTGCACTTAATTAATTAAATTCAGCGTAGTAATTAAAATTCCAGCAACTACCTAAGTATTGTAGAGACCAATTTAGACATGCCCCTCAACATAAAACTTATATACAAGCACTATAAAATAAACTACACATCCTATATAGTATTAATCTCCTTATGCACATAATCATTATGATAAGCATCCCATATAATTATCATGGTAAACACAATATAAATCTATTTACCAAGATAATGTTAACATAAGCACAATCATCAAAACTATCGCAGTAAGATTAGTATTTACCAAACAATAGAATTATACATCTTAACATATCATGAAATTTCATTAATCATCATGGCCGAATCCCCCAATACCCTAATAGGATACTCGGCCGGCCATCCCCTACTTTCTACCTTCATCGTCCTTCAAGTAATTAGTACCATTATCATACCACGAGGAAAAATTATTATAACAAATTACCCTATCATGTTCGGCCGACCCTAATCATAGGGAATTTACCTCCTATTGGCCGGCCCTAAGGGTTTTAAAAATTATTCCCTACAAAAGATTGATCTACCAAAATTTTCTAGGTGTTCATGCAATCATAAACATATGATTCAACAACTCTAGCGCAATTAGGATTTAAAGGAAATTTCGGTATGACCTTCCCTATAAATCTTACATTCGGCCGGCCCTCAACCTCAAGAAATTTTCATCAAAAATCCGAGAAAACACATTACCGAGGAGAGGGAAAAGGAAGATCAAGAAACCACAAGAATCGCCCAAGAAATCGACGAAGAAAAACTTCGCAATTACAATCTAAGGGGTTTGGCCAACACAAGGCTCCCCCAACAAGAAATCTACAACCACTCACCTCTAATTGGAAGGGAAGGAAAATGAGATGACGCGGCTCCGAACTCCGACGACGATTCCTAGCTCCGGCGTCGCCCTCTCTCTCTCTCTTTCTCTCTCTCTCTTCTCGCCCTCCTCGCTGTGTGTGCAGCTCCTTTGAGCCATGCGGCGGCTTGAGTGAGGGTATATATATATATATTACAAGTTTACCCCTCTCACTTAAACCCTCTAAATTGACTCTACCCGCGTCCAAATTGAGCCTCAATGAATCCGCCAACATGGTTCTAATTTAAAATACAAAAGTATAAATTTTTAAAGCCATGCAATTTATGAAATACCTGACCATACCTTCTAATCGCAGCGATCTCACGACTCGACTCGGCTCCTCCCCGAATCGGCTCGCTGAAGCAGACAAAAAAAATCAAATTTAGAAATTCTCGGGTATTACAATCAACATTTGGTTTGCTTGTGTATCTACTAAGTTTAGAAACTACAAAAGAAATATCTGGCCTTGTGTAGTGCATAGCGTACATAAGGCTACCAATAGCACTTGTGTACTCTAGCTGTGTAATAGCTCTACCAGTATTTTTCTTGGAGTTTTAAACCATAGTCAAAAGGAGTGTTCACCTCCTTGATCTTGAGGTGACTAAACTTAGAAATTACTTTCTCAATATAATGAGATTGACTTAGCACAAAACCTCCATTATATTTTTTACTTTGATACATAAAATAGTATTTACGTTACCTAAGTCTTTCATCTTAAAAATAGAGGATAGATACTTTTTAGTCTCGTTTATTCCAACTATGTTTGTATTAATGATCAGCATATCATCGACGTACAAATAGACTATCACCATATAGTCTGAAGTGATTTTAGAATATAAGCACTTAATCCGCACTATTATATTTAAACCCCAAAGTTTAAAATAGCAGTATCAAATCTCTCGTGCCATTATTTTGGTGCTTGTTTTAGACCATAAAGTGAATTGACCAATTTACACACTTTAGCCTTGTTTCCGGGAGCATTAAACCCTTCGGGTTGTTCCATATACACTTCCTCATTTAAATTGTCATTGAAAAATGCAATCTTTACATCAATTTGATGAACAAACAGATCATAAAGAGAAGTCATGACAAAGAGGATCCTAATGAAAGTAACTCTAACTACCGGTGCATAAGTGTCAAAATAGTCAACCCCTTCTACTTGTCTAAATTCTTTAGCTACTAATCTAGCATTGAAGGCAAAAATAGTACCATTAGTATTATATTTCCTCCTAAACACTCATTTGCACCCTATGGGTTTAAAATCACTTAGCAAATCTGTTAATACCCAAGTATTGTTTTCTAAGATTGAATCCATTTCATCATTGACAGCTTCCTTCCAAAAGGCAGTATCTCTAGAAGTCATAGCTTCTTTAAATGATGTAGGATCAGTCTCAAGACTATATATATAGGGTATCTCATTTGTCACTTCATTATTTTGGTCTCCTTCCATCAAAAATAACAAAGATTGAGAAGAGGTGAAGTCTTTATCTAAGTTCTTCTCTGTTCTTACCCTAGTACCTCTTCTAGGTTCTTTAGGTTGTTCTGAAACACTAGGTTCTCCAGTCTCAACCATAGTATCTTCAAATGTGGGTGTTGCTTAATTTATGAACATATTTTGAAAATTTATTTTCGAAGAATTTCACATCCCTAGACTCAGTTATAATATATGATTCTAAACTAGAAATCTATATGCTTTACAATTAATAGCATATCCTACAAGTACGCTCTTAATAGCTCTATCACCTAACTTAGTCTTTTAGGGTCAGAACTCTAAAATAGGCAACACATCCCACACTTTGAAATAATTTATGTTAGGCTTTCTGCCTTTCCATATTTTATATGGACTAGTTTTCACAACTGAACTAGGGATCCTATTTTGAATATGGCAGGCAGTCAAAAGGGTCTCACCCCATAAATTATATGGTAAGTTAGCATGGTTTAGCATGCAATTTATCATGTCATGGAATGTGCAATTTTAATTTTCTTTCTGCTATACCATTTTATTGTGGTGTATAAGTAGGACTTGTTTGGTGAATAATACCATTTTCTTCACAAAAAGAATCAAAATCGTTTGAGCAAAATTCCATGCCTCTATCAGAACGTAGAGTTTTAATCTTCTTCTCAAATTGGTTTTCTGCTTCTGATTTATATTTCTTAAAGTAAGCAAGAGATTCATCTTTTGTTTTCAACAAGTAAATATAGATATATCTACTAGCATCATCAATGAATGTAATAAAATATCGCTTTCCACCCCTAGTCAATATTTCATTTAATTTACATAAATCAGTATGTATTAAATCTAATAATTGTGATTCTCTTTGTACCCTTGGAAAATGTTTTCTCATAATTTTTTATCTAACATATACTTCACATTTATCAAGTTTATTGCTATCAATATTTATAAGTCTCATTGCATGCATAATGTTCAAGTTCTTAGCATTTACATGTCCTAATCGACTATGTCATAAAGAAATTGAAAAACATAAATAAACAGAAGAACTTATATTATTGATAGACATTTTCTACACTCCATTACATTCATAACTCTTTCCAACAAAGACTCCATTCTTAGTAACAATTACTATGCCAGACTCAACAGAAATTTTAAAACTTTTCTTATCCAAAAGATAAACAGAAATTAGACTCTTTCTAATATGAAGTTGATCTTTATAGTTCCTTTGCCTCCAACACTAGCACGGGAACTATTACCCATTTGTACTTCCTGTCCAGAAACTTCAATAAAAGTTTTGAACAATTCTCGATTGTTATAAATGTGTACGGCAACCCCGGAATTCAACCACCACCCAGATGGATCATTAGTCATGGTTATCTCAGAGATCATGGCCACATTAAGAGTAAGATCAGAAACCATTGCTACAAGGTTCTCCTCAACCATGTTAGCAAATCCAGATCCACTCTTGCGATGTTGACGTTCTCTACCATAATGTCTTGTTTCTCCACAAACATGACATTTGCTCTTTCTTTTGTTACGATCGGATTTTATATTATGTCGAGTTTCTTAAACTGTATATTTTTCTTCTTGAACTGTCCTAGTCCTTTTTTCTTAGCCTCCACACAGATGACGTTTGACTATCCTTGGTTCAAATTCTTAGCATCACGTTTGCAGGCTTCTTCCTCAATATGTAGATGCTTCTAAATTTGTTCCAAAGAAAAGTCCTCATTTTTATGCATCAACCTCTTAGCATAATCCTTCCAAGTTGGGGGCAGTTTAGCAATTATAGCTCCGACTTGGAATATTTCAAGCAAAGCGATTTTTATTACCCTTAGTTTGTTGACAATAACTTGGAGCTCATGAACTTGCTCAAGAATAGATTTATTATCAACCATTTTAAAATCAAGATACTTGGAAACAAGATACTTATTTGTACCTTCCTTCTCAGCTTTGTATTTGAACTCCAAGGCCTCCCATAGCTCTTTTGGCGATCGAACGTTGGTGTAGAGGTCGTACAGTCGATCCGAGAGAGTGTTGAGGATGTGTCTGCGCGCAAGTTCCTCATCTTCGGTCCTCTTCTTTCTCTGCTCATTCAGAGAATCAATGGTTGCTTGATCTGGATCTTGTCCTTCAATTGGCTTCGGATCTTCAGGAACAGGTTGAAGATTCAAGTCCACGACGTAGGCGATCTTGAGCACCGTCAGAAGGAACTTCATCTTGTCTTGCCAACGACTGAAGTTGTTGCCATCAAATCGATCGAGCTTGACAAAATCCTGGTTCATGATCTTGAACGATTTCGAATCCATCTTCAATAAAGACCTTAAGATTGTTAGAAGCAAAGTGGAATCGAGAAAGATCTAAAGGATTGATGGGTAATCCCTATCCTTAAGGTCTTTATTGCCCCGCAGCAATACACCTCTGATTTTGAATCCATCTTCAATAGAGACCTTAAGATTGTTAGAAGCAAAGTGGAATCGAGAAAGATCTAAAGGATTGACGAGTAATCCCTATCCTTAAGGTCTCTATTGCCCCGCAACAATACACCTCTAAGATTAATCAAACCCTTTAGAAAATTGCTATAGGTTGGAGGAGAAGAAGAGAAATAAGAGATGTGAGATCTTTTAAAACCAAGAGAGATGCATTTTGTCCTTCCACTTTGTCCACACAAGTAATTGAACATACATACTAATGCTTATAGGCTAATATCAAATTAGCACATCTTTTAATGCGGGACTAAAGCCTAGTTTTCACAAACAACATGAATACACCTCTTCATATACACCTTCTTGGGCATATAAAACTTGATTATATAATTTGTACTTAAATTATATATTTTTCTCATTAAATCTCTCATATTGGATTATCTAATGCACTTTTTAATTCTCTTAAATCACATCAATAATTGAATAAATAAATTACTCAAAATTGATGAAAATAAACTTCAAATTATTAGGTATTAGGTGCATTTCAACACATTGCATAAAAGAATCTTTCTTTTTATTAAAAAAAAAATTTTTACCTCGAGTCCAATGAATACAAAAGGGATATCAGTCAAATCAATATGTCATGAATGAAGAAAGTGGGTATTTACCTTCTTTCTAGTGACTTGTGGAACAAAGAAAGAGACTTCAAAAGGGAGGCAGTGGAAAATTAGAAACATACCAACCTAATTAGCCTCCAGCAGTGGAAAATTCTTTGGAATGTCTCGGTTGCCCCGCGAGTTAAACTTTTTGTTTGAAAGACTTTACCTAACAAACTTCCTACTGTTGTGAGGCTTTTTAGATTTGGAATGATTAATTTCCTCTGTTGTGCCCTTTACAGCAGCCCTCAGGAAACCATGGACCATTTGTTTTTTGAGTGTGAGGTAGCTAGGGCCCTTTAAGAATTAATTAAGGATCAATTTGTGGGTATAAAAAGGGAGCTTAGTAGAGTTGATTTGGATATGATGCCTGAAAACGAGAACAGTAAGTATTCCCTTATTTCCTTGGCACTCAGTTTGAGTGTCTCTATTCTCTCTAGTTGGCTCGAAATAAGGCAATATTTCATAATGATAATCCCCAAATTGATATTCTATTCTCGAGTTCTTTAGCTCTGACAGTACATTATGCTGATTTATCAATATCTAAGGGCAACCTACTTGATATTACTAAGGAAGATGTGATTGAAAATTACCTCCACCAAACTGAGTTAAATATAATACTGATGTTGATGTTGATTCTATTACTAACTCTGGCTCTAAGCTTTCATTTGTAGAGATAGTAATGGTTCTTATTTAGTGGTTGCTAGTTTTTTCCACCATAATTGCTTTGTTCTAGTTAATGAAGTCATGGCTATTAAATATGCTCTTAATCATGCTGTGAATTGCAAGTTCAAAAGAGTTATTATAGAGAGTGACTCTAGTATCTTAGTGGATACTTTTCATGGCCGTATGACTCCTTTTTGAGGAATTAAAAATATTTTTACCGATATCCGAATTTTTTGCAAAGTTGTTTGATGAAATCAAGTTTCAATTTATCAAAAGGAATCAAGCTCTGGACTAGCTTGCAAGGAAAGTAAAGCTCTTGAAGCAGAATTTCATCTGGACCAAGGATTGGCCGACCACCGGATCTTGTTAGATTAATGTAATAAAGACTTAATTGTTACTTTGTTTTTATTTTTTGAATAAAAAAGAAATTCTATAGTACTATTTATTTGATATGTTTCTTTGCTTTTATTAATATTTCTTGGCGCTTAATTATTAAGGGCTCATTTGGTACATTGTATAGTACTAGCATGTATAGTACTAATATGTATTAGGTAACTTGTATAATACTAACATATATTATACTATTATTATATAGTATTTGGTGCATACATATATAATGAGCATATATAATTATTCAGTATTTTAATTAATAAAGTAAATTTAACTTATTAGTATTTTAATTAATAAAATATTTTTTTTATAATACAAAAAAAGCGTTATGGTTAAAAAAATATTTTTTATTAAAATATTTTATAATTTTAAATTTAATTTAATTTTATAAACTTTATGTATATGATGCATTAAAAAAAATAAAAAAAATAAACTCCAACTTCTATTTTTTATTATTAAAAATTATTTTATAAATTAAAATTAATTTTTAAATATTATATATATATTCTCTATTGAATTAGAGACTTTGGTCGAGGATAAAATGAGTATTTCAAATATTACGTTTCAAATTTGAGAATTTTTATCTCCAAAATCTAATTTTGAAAAATTATTATTTTCCTAATATAACCTAATGAAAAGGTCTCATGGTGTATTATTAATACATCATTTAAAGTATTATTTTTAATCCATGTATTAATTAATACCCTATTTTAAATTTCTCAATCATAATATAATATTATGATAATACTATACATAAAACTTATATAAGATACCAAACAGACCTTAATACTCAGACTACATTATTTATAATGTTTAGCTTAATATTATATTTTTTGAAAATTTTAATATTATATACTCTTGCATAATGTTATGATATTTTAGTTTATTTCTACACCAATTTCTTTCTCAGCATTTTAACAATTTCTTTCTTCCTATTTTTTTCATTATATAAAAGTATTATATTTATTGTCTCTTCTTTATTTTGAATTTTTTGAATTTTTGTGCTTCATAATATATTTATTACACGGTAGCCTAAGAAATAAATCTTGATATAAAAAAATATTCAATTTCGTCAAATCCATTTACCTAGGCAATTCTGATTTCAGTGTAATTGATATAGTAAAAACATCCTTGACCACAAATTATAAATTACTTTTTTTATTTTACAATAAATGACTTTTTAAAAAATAAAATAAAATTTCATATTAAGTGACACTTTAAATTTTTAATGTAGTATTAATTTCTTTTTACTAATTTTAATCTCTAATAAAATTTTCTCTCATCAATGATGTACAATACAATAAAATATTAAATGTCAATCAATAGAATTTTTATTGAGAATATTAATGATCACACACTATGGGTAATTTGATTTTAAAAAAATTGCTAAAATTTAGACTAAATTTTTTTAATTTATATGTCAAAACTTAAAAAATCACTCGAAGAAGAAAGTATAATTAGAAAATGAGTAGAACAACTCCTTAATTACACATCTGACAAAATAAATTACTATAAAGGTACACAATATGCACATCTCACACCAAATTACATATTTGCCCAACCAAGCCAGACCAAAATACATTTTTGATAAAAAAAAAAACATTTATGCAAATCAGTGAATAAAATTTGAACATTTTTTTTCAATCGAACCAACAATCAAAATACTTCACAGAGGGCATAAATACAAACAATAAAATAAATATCAAACAAAACGTTGAGAAATACTAAGGTAACATGACCTTCAGATGTTTTTTATCCGCATAAATCGTCTTTGGAGTCCAATATTATTAGACTTCAACGAAGACAAACTTTCAGGTCTCCGTTCTTGTACGTAATCACAATCACAAGGTTTGTAAGTTAATAAATATAAGAGTAAATTACAATGATCTTTCCTGAGGTTCAGTAAAATTATACTGATCTCACATCTATTTATAATTTTATCTCATAATCATCCTGAGTTTTATAAAAAATTATACACTTCTCCTACTAACAAAAAAAAATTACACAAATCTCTCCTACTAATGAAAAAAAATTACACAAATCTCCCCTACAAAAATTACACGGGAGGAGGTGAGTGTCACCTGGACAAATAAATGAAAGATCGGTGTAATTTCACTAAACCTCAGGAAAAATCAGTGTAATTTACCCTAAATATAATGATTCAGGCCTCAGATTGAGTTTAAGGTGTAAATGATGTGTATCACTTTTATCAACCGGCGATAATAATATATTAAGAATATTAAGGTGTAAATGTTACCGACATATGTGATCACCAAAATCGGCGTCATGGATGAATAAATAACTAAGAGCCATTTCTCTGATCCAGATTTTAGGAATGAGAAAGTCTCAAAACCGAATCTAAAGATGGGTAATTCCCAAAATCGGAATTGAGTGGATCAAATACGCATTTTACCCCTGGCCAAAGTCTCTAACCAGTTAAAGATTTTGGTTAAAAATTAAATATATATATATATATAGTTTTAATTTATTGAAAAATATTTATAATAGAAATAATGTGTTAGTGTAAAAAATATATTTTCAAACTTTCTAATGATATAAAAAGTCTAAAAAATATATTTTCAAACTCTCGAAATCATTAAAGAGTTTTGCACAAAGTCTATAAAACCAAATTTAAATTAAAAATTATGAAATATTTTTTATAAAAAATATTTTTTTGAACCACAACACATCTTTTATATTTTAAAATATATTTTATTAATTGATTTTTTTAATTATAAAATTATTATAGACTTTGGGCAAAAGCCTCTAATTATTGTCCAAAATTTATAAAACTAATTTTTAATTAAAAATAGTAAAATATTTTTTGTCCAAAATATGTTGATAGTCTCTAGAACATCTTTTATATCACATATTTTTTTATGAATTAAATTTTATTTTTTATAATTATAAAATTATTATAAACAAAAGTCTCTAACTCATTAGAGACATTTATGCAAAGCCTATAATAGCTTCATAATTTTTTAAAAAAATATATATTTGAATTCATAAAATAATTTTTGAATGATACAAAAGATGTATTATGATCTAGAAAAATATTTTACATCAAAATATTTTATAATTTTTAATTTTAATTTTAATATATAGATATTGTACAAAATCTTTAATACATTAGAGAATTTAAAATATATATTTTTATTTTCTAATATCTTATTTTTATCATAAAAAATATTTTATAAATTTAAATTATTTTTAATATTTATTTTTTTTAATTTTTGACCTGATTAGAGACTTTGGCAAAGGATAAAATGAATATTTGATCCACTCAATTCCGATTTTAAAAATTACTCATCTTCAAATCCGATTTTAAAAATTTCTCATTTCCAAAATCCGAATCTAAAAAATGGCTCAATAACTAATCCACAGGTTCCTATCACCAAGTGAAGTGCCAATTAAGGACTTGATCTTTGCCTGATCATAGCATCCCATGTCATCGCATAAGCTACAGGAGACGTGGCATCAGGCACAACATAATGATTATAATAGAAAGCCCTCAGTGACCCATTTTAAAATCATACACACAGCTGAATAAACCATCCCTTTAAGCCTGAATTAATTGCATTTGGAGAATTACCAACTCAAATAGAAATTGAGAATGGCTAAGCCCAAATGCAAAAAAATGGGCAAAGAAATAGATTATACAACTGCTGTTAAGTGTCATACGGCACTTCCTATCAGGAGGTCATTGCTTCTTCATCGGGATACTTTAACCTTAGTTTAAAGCAATCAAGGTTCAGAGTTGGCGAGTTTAATAATTGTTTGATTCTGCCAGCGAGCGTCCACAATGTACTTCAAAAGAGGGAGCTCTGTTATCATCATCGCCAGATAATACAGTACTCCAGTGATTAAAACAACCAAAATTCAATGCAATCAATTTGCAGTAGCTCTTATCGATCTAGATAGTCCAGATCTACGAAAAAATTAGTGGAAACTTTCGAGATATTGTAAGAGATACAAATATTGATTAAAATGTTTGAGAATGATCAAAGATGAAAAGTTAAAGACATTCACCAAAACCAATTAAAAGAAAAGAGTGTAATCGGTAATCGTCGAAGAAATAAAAGTACCGAGATTATGATCGATCGAGAAGTGATAGATTTTTGGGAGATTGCTCAGGTCAGCGGGGTAGTCGACATACAAATCTTTCAATAAAGAAACACATGCCTGCCATCTGGCCTGTTGAGCTTGAATTTTTTGGAGTCGTCACAACAACCCTCCACTTCAATATATGATGAGATTAAACAAACCCACGAATTGAAAAATAGATCTACGGGGAAAGAAACCCTAAAGTCTAAGAAAGGGTGAGAAGATATTTAGAACTCGTTTGGTACACCATATAGTACTAGCTTGTATAGTACTAGTATGTATTGACTAACATGTATAGTACTAGTATGTATTATACTATTATTATACAGTATTTGATGCACACATGTACTAGTCTGTATAGTGCTAGTATGTATTAACTAACCAATACAATACAATACAATATAATATAATATAATATAATATAATATAATATTATATAATATAATATACACTATAATATTATATTATATGTAATATAATATAATAATATAATCTAATATAATATAAAAATTATATAATATATTTTATCATTAAAAATATTTTATAAATTAAAATTATTTTTATAATATTTTTTATATATTTTTAAATTTTTGGTCGAAGGTAAAATAAGTATCCAAAATATTAAAAATTTTAGTGCAAGCTAATGAAGAGCTTTGAGAGTGCATTACTAATACACCTTATGACAGCTTTTGAGGTACTATTTTTAGTGCATGTATTAGTTAATACCATTCTCAAACACTGTATAGTATTATCCTAATTAATACTATACAGAATGCTTATACAGGGTACCAAACATGCCCTTAAGGAGGACATGGAAGCGTATATATACAATCTAGCCAAGAATTAGGGTTTTGTGCTGGGTCAGACCATTTACTATTTGTGTTGGTTGGATCGTACACGATTTTTATTGAGGCCAGGCTCCCGATAACTTGGGTTCGGAACGAATTGCTGAATTTATCTTTCATATTATTTTATTAATTTTAATATTTGTTGGTTTTTATATTTAATTATTAAATTATATATATTTTTATTTTAATTAATTTTTAATAAATTATTAAAATATATAAATAAATTAACTTTTGCGTGTATGGAAGATTAAAAGGATCTTTTTATTAAAATTATTGTTCTTTATCTTACCATTTAAAATTTCTACCATATAATGGGAGAAATATTTTATCTCACAATTTTTCACCCACTTTTAATTATTTTATCCAAATATAAAATTAATTATCCGTCTCCATCCCTTCTTTTCCCTTATCTCTTTATCTTTCCCCTAAGAATTTATTTGGATTATGAAACGATGAGGGATAGGAAAGAGAGTAGTTAATTATACTATGTTTGATTTTGAATTTTAGAAGGAGAGGAATAAGTTTAAAAGCGTTAGAAACTCATTCAAACCCCACAAATTCCTCATTTTGATTTGTATAATAATTTTAAAATATTTTAATATCATCAAAAATATTATTTTGTCATCCATAAAATCAAAATTGATCTCTTTTTTTTTAAAAAAAAATTGATATGTATAGTTATCTTTCACTAGAGCTTGCAATTTTTTGGCTCGACTCAGCCCGATAGTTTGGCTTGATCCGACAGCGCGTACCAGCCCAACAGAATAAAATCAAGCTCTGATCGATTCTTGTCGTGCCTGGGCCACCTTGATAAGGCCTGAACAAATATCGAGTTAGATAGTGTAGGCCCAACAGGACTCGATAGCCCGATAAGAATTTATATTCATTATCGGAATATCAAGCTATCCGACCTAAATTGGCTCAATAGCCTGATTTGGGCCCGATAGTTCCGATTTCGATAGCTCAATTTGAGCTCGAATACGTCCCGATAGCACGATTCAAGCCCGATAGTCTGATTCTAAATTTTTCTTATCATGCTAACAAGCCCGATTAGTTTACTATTCGAGTCGTGCGAGGACCCCAACCCCCAAACTTTTATCGGGTCGAGTCAGGTCGGACACGATTTTTGTTTGTGTCGTGCTTGACCCAAGATGTGCGCCCCAAACTTTTATCGGGTCGGGGTGGACACGATTTGTATTCGAGTCGGGCCAACTCGGTAACTCTAACCCGTCACGAATTGTCGGATTTATCTTTCACCTTTTTTATTTTTAAAATTTTTAATAATTTTTTTTTAATGTACGTGTGTATGAATGACTAAAGGGTATTTTCATTAAAATTTATTTTTTCCTTCTTATCATTTAAAATTTCTATTCAAATAAAGAAAGGAATATATTATCCTATGCCTTGTTTATTTTATGGTAGAGTATGATTTATCATGATATAATATTATTTAATTTTATGTTTGTGAAGACTTTTAATAAATAATCATGATATGATATGATAATCTCATGATTTAAAAATCATAAAATTTGGTCAAATTTTTAAATCATAGATTTGATGATTTCTCATGATTATATAAAATTTTATTTCTAAAATATCATCAATCAAAATTTATAATTCCTCTTATGTCATTTATATACTCATATCAGATTAGATTTTTATTTATCATTCTTGATCGGCTTAATCAAAATTTCGTTCTCCTCCATAGTTATTATTATTTAATCATACCATATCATACCAACCTCCTAAATAAGATAATAATTTTTATAATATTATACCATACAACATTTACCACCTCATTCGTTACTAAATCATACTTCACCTTATCTTAATTACTCTATCCAAATATACTATATTTCTCCGTCCCTCTTTTCTTCCCGTCTCTTTGTCCTTCTCCTCCCCATTCCTCCCCATCACCTCTCCCGTTTCCAAACAAGCCCGGGTGGATCAAGTCGATCCAAATCCGTTAATTTCAACCCTCGATAGGCTGTGATTCTGTGAATCAACATTAAACCGGCCCGGGACCAGCAAATCTTGGTCGACTCGGTCCAAAACTAAAACAGGAAAGAGTGGTCGAACCACATCACTTGCGGTCTTGATCTCGGCGAAGCTCCGTTCGAAACCTAGCCATTCAATTCCCTCGCCGGTGATTCCCCTCCGATGTCAGATCAGATAGACGGCGCAGCATCTCCGGAGGAGGACAAGAACTCCAACGCCGCGTGTAAATGCGCGACAAGGAAGGAGAAGCGGCAAGCACTGAAGAAGCAGAAGAGGAAGCAGTTGAGGAAGGAGGCCGCGATCCGGGAGAGGGTGGAGGAGGAGGCGCGGCTTGATGACCCAGAGGAGCAGCTCAGGGTCCAGATGAAGGATCAGGAGGAGGCAGAGATCGCAGAGAGGGAGCGGAAGCTGTTTGAGGAGCGCGAGAGGCTGTGGCTCGAGGCTGCTGCCGCGAAGAAGGCGGCCGAGGAGGAGGAGCGGCGGAAGAAGTTTATGGAGACATCACAAGATGAGAAAGTATGATTTGCCACTTTTCTTTTGATAATATATAGGGTTTATGGTTTTCTTCCCCCTGGAAATCGTGTAAAATTTTTGCAACCATTTTAGAAAGATAATCTAGGGTTCGTGTTCGTACTAAATGTTGCAATAACTTTCCTATAAAGCTTAGTTGCCTTACATTTTAGAAGATGTTGAGTAAAACTAGCTCGATGCTTGTCTTAGTTTTAGTTAGGTTTTTGAGTGAGAAATACAGGTGTCAGTTAATTTTGAATGAATCAGTAGCATCCACTAGATAGAGATATGAGGAAGTTGATAGCGCACACCTAACTGGTTGATTTAGTTTGATATTGTAGTTTTTTGAGACAAGGCATCACATTTGGTTGATATAGTTAGGTCTCTAGGTACTTTTTATGTTTCAGATTTCTATTGGTTTTAGTCTGAAAGAGAACTAGATTTTGTCAGCAAAGATGGATACAGTGAGAATCAGTTATGTCAACGATATGCTAGACTTTTACTTTGGAGAAAGTTCTTGACTAAAGAAAGAGCTTATGAAGTATTAAGGAAATTTAATGACTCATGGTGATCTATTGGTTTTATTTATTTGATGGAAAACCTTATGTATAAACTACAAGAGCATGATAAAGGACTGAGAACGCTTGCAGTAAAACCTGAACTAGGCTTCTTGATCAATAGCATAGGCTAGAGACAGTGGTTGGCTTGTGATGGTGTCACATCTAACTTGACAATCTAACTGGTCGAAGCAAAAGGCTAGTCCAAATGCATTGGAGGATGCTAAAATGATAATTTGATGGTCAAATCGTGAGAGCTAATGTAATGTCTCTTATGTTCATTAAAGAGGAGAGACAGAGATTGAAGAGGTGTTAAAATTACATTCTAGCAAATATTTGTTCTCTTTGGGATATTTCGTGAAAATGCCACTTTTCAAAGTTCAAACTGTTGAATTATGTTAGCATGCATCTTTTTAATAACTACTTGAGTGTGATATTAGGTAGCAACATTGATCCTCAAAAAAATCTATGTGATAAACCCGTATATTATGAGGTTGACTGAAAATTGACATCTCCTAGACCAACGTGTACTTTTGTGATGTAAGTTTGTGCTTCTAGTGTAAGATTTTCACAATCTCATCAAATTGAGTTATTTTATACTTCAGTGGAATTGTGATGGATTCATCATGGTGCACAGGCAAATGAGCTGGATGAAGATGATGAATGGGATTACATTGAAGAAGGACCTGCTGAAATCATATGGAAAGGAAATGAAATCATTGTCAAGAAGAATAGGATCAGAGTTCCAAAGGGATCTGCTAATAAAAAGCAACCTGACGAGGTTAGTTCTTGCTCCCATTTTGTAGTTTGAACTTTGAAGAAACATTTGCCTGCTACGCTGTTGTGGTAGATATGTCTGGCTGTGCACTAAAAGCTTCCTTAAATTACAGGATGATAATAGACCAACATCCAATCCACTTCCTCCACAATCTGTAGCTTTTGCTTCTTACATGGATGCTTCATCAGTGTCTGCACAAGAAGCTCTTGAAAGAGTTGCCCAAGAAGTTCCAAATTTTGGAACGGAGCAAGTATATCTGCTGAAACCATGATCTGTACTTTCTTTTAATATATTCTCCATTTGTCTTTTCAGGAAATGTTATGTGCTTATTTTGCATCAGCACGTTCATTTCTCATGGCCATTCTAAACTAATGTCTCTCTACTTTTTTCCTTTATAGGATAAAGCTCATTGCCCATTTCACCTTAAGACAGGGGTTTGTCGATTTGGGTCAAGATGTAGTAGAGTTCATTTTCATCCTGACAAATCTTGCACATTGCTCATAAAAAATATGTACAACGGTCCAGGCCTTGCTTGGGATCAAGATGAGGGGCTTGAGGTTTGTAACATGATGTCTTCTTGTGGACAATGTTGTGTCCTAATTATGCTTTTTGTTTCTTTTACAAATGATTGTTTCCACTTTTTCATGCTCGTCTTGCTATAGTTTATACCTTACTGTCTCATTTTATGTTATCATCCACCAGGAAAGCTGGGGAAGATTACCACCTATTTTCCTAGGTTGTCTACGCACTATAGTTGGGTATAACTATGTAGAAGTTCAAATGGTTCATGGATTATCAGTCAACAGTTTCCTAGGAGGTCGTCTATGGCAGAAGACTGGAAAGATTGTGAAAAAAGTCCATTTTAACGTCTCAGAAATCATCTAAGGCTGAAGACTGAAAAGATTGTGAAAAAAATAGATTTTAGTGTCTCGACATTATTTCTTAATAAAGCATGGAATAGCAATGGCTAACTCACTACATTTGTTGTTGTTTTCTTCTTTTTCTTCTTTGCTTTTTCATCTAAGTTGCTGGTTTCTTGTCCTGAAATGTGGTAAGCCTTTTCTTTTTGATATTTATAATCTGATTCCATTCTCTTTAACAATCATCACATTAGAAATTCATCTCAAGGAATGCTCGAACGGAGACTCAAGGTTACTCATTTGGTTGAGGATCGAAAGTTTGATGGTCTTCTGTATCCTATATCAACTCTTTAGTTATTCATTTTTTAGCTTACTTAATATGTAGCCTCATGTTACTCATAGTTTGGAAGATGAAAGTGATTCATGCCTGTTTTTCCTCGTATTATCTTTCATATTATGTTTCTAGATTTGGGATGTATACTTTTATTTTGCCTTTATATTCGGGCCTCTTACTATTTGACCCTGACACACATTAACCTGTTGAGATGGATCAGTATTTGTCTGGTCATTTCCTATTTTTTATATGTTGTCAGTTTATTTAGTTTAAAGATGTTTCTAAATTTCCTTGGCAAGTGACAATCTTTCATAAATATAGTGAGATTTGTTGTTTAATCATGGTTTTGAAACTTAGCAGATTCCACCAACACTGTTTATAGTTTTAAACATGTGAAGCCGTAAAATGGTGCAATGTTCCTTTAACTTTTAATTGGGAATGAAGACATTGCATGGATGAAATGTCAACAAAAAGGTAGTTAGAGTTAACTGTCACGGCTTCAAACTGTGTTTTATTACATATATCATATATGTAGTATCAAATAGTTAAACTGGAGCTGTGTTCCTTTTCAATTTCCATTCAAGAATTCCTGTGTTTCCACATCCCTTTTTGAGCCCTCAAATAGGCCATCTTTTGGTATAAAGTAAGATGTTTTATAATTTTGGATCAAGGATGATATATCATTGGTCAGATCAGCTGGTTTTGAGAAATTTATCTACCCATTATCTCTTTAGGAAGATATTGATTATGCATGCATTTAAAATTAGTCAATCCTACAAGTATCAATGAAAACGTAAGCATTTATGAGGCCTTGTGTGTTGATTAAGCTAGAAAGAGGCATGGGTCCTTGGCCTTTTAATAATAATCCCATATTCCCATGTTTGTGCTAGACCATGATGATCATTTCAGCAACAGAAAGTAAGAAATGTTGCTAAGTGTTCAAATGTATCTTCTCATCTTCTGTTTCAATTATTATGTTATCAATTTGAGAATTATATAATCAAGAAGGAGAATTCAGCTTGGCCATTTGAGTGTGAAACATTGATGGTGTTTGGAATAAGTAACTGAAATGTTATGTTTAACCAGATCAACTATTTTGTTATGGAATATATATCTGGCTCAGTAAATCTCCATTGCATATGTGCTTCTTAAAATAAGTTGTATGATGCCATCGGCTTTTAGTTGATTATCTTATAAGGCTAACATAGTACCTTAACTCATATGTCAGTATACAGATGAAGAGGTTGAACGGTGTTACGAAGAATTCTACGAAGATGTACATACAGAGTTCCTGAAGTTCGGAGAACTTGTAAATTTCAAGGTTGCATGATGCTTTTTTCTTGAATACCTTTGCAACAAAATTTCTGACATCATTTTCTTGTAGCTAATTATTGGAATTAACTAATGTATTTTTTTTCTTTTTTTATTATTGGTTTGACTGCTTCCTCATGACCAATATGATCAATGCATTTTTTTATTGATTTCATAATTTACACTGCTTTAGAAATTGATTCCAAGGCAAGTTACCTGATAGGCGCCCCTTTTTTATTTGAATTATCAGACAATGAGAGGTTTTATTGATATTTTAAAATCTTGCTAGTAATGTTGTTTATATGCTTGAAAAATTATGCGACTTTAACTCTTTTGACATGTTTGACTAGTCTTGCTAACTTTATGACCCACAGTTGCTGCCTTTTGCTGGCTTCTTTCACCTTTTCTCATTCTCAAATTTATCTTGAAGTCCTTTTTTTTCTTTGCACATTTGCAACTCTGTGGTGCCACAGAATGCTGCATTGGCATTTGCATGCATATCTGGACTCATACTTTTTGTTGTAATAGTGATCTGAAAGTTCCTAGCCATCAGTCATCATCTTTTAGATCCAATCTCTTGATGGAATATGATTTATTCTGCATTTGTATAATGCAAACTCATAATTAGCTACTCTAGCTCCTTGTCATTAAGTATAATTTGCAACATGACAAGCATAACTGGATTGCTCTTTCGTTAATAATTCAATTACTGTTAAAGGAAACTTCTCTGTATTTTTTAAAACTAGTATGTATAAAGGGTGACCCAATGGCCCACTTTTGTGGGCTCTGGGGAGGGTTGATGGTTGATGTATGCAGCCTTCCCCCCTCTTTTTGCAAAGAGGCCCTTTCTGTTAAAACTAATATGTATGATTCTAGATTTTGTCCTCTTCGTTAAATAGCCTATGAACAAACTCTATTTTATCTTATGACCCCATTTTAGGAATTAAATTAATTAATGTGAAAGACAGTTTGTATATTACAGTTTTGGAAGTTGTTTATCCATTGATTCATTTCAACTCAGCATCATCATTTTTACAGGTCACCATAATCTTTTCAGACTTTTGCTAGTAAGGTTATAGTAGCTATGAAATAATTTTTGCAAAAAAAATTCATGTGCACTTTAAACTTATATTGGCCAAAAATGAGTCAATGATGTAAATTCTGAGCTCTTCTTTTTAGGTGTGCAATAATGGTTCATACCATCTGCGTGGAAATTTATATGTGCACTATAAGTCCTTGGATTCAGCTGTACTTGCATATAACAACACAAATGGCCGTTATTTTGCTGGCAAACAGGTATCTTTCTTGTTATCTGATTTTCACCTTTCTTCTTAAATATAGTTGTAGATGTTTGCTTTCTGCATGAGATTGCAATTTGTTTGTGGGGATGCTTCTATCATATCCTAAGCAGCTTCAATAACCACATACATTTTTGTTTTTAAGCCAACAGAAAAAATAAGAGTTTTCTACCATTTGCATATTCTTCCTAATTTTCAATTGTCATAGCTCTAAAATGCCACTTATTTGAATTAGATCACATGCGAGTTTGTCAGTCTAACAAGATGGAAGGCTGCTATATGTGGCGAATACATGAAATCAAGGTTAAAGGTAAGGACCTCTTTCAATTTTTTCCATTTGAACATAACAAATGCTTTCCACTTCTATATTCCTTATGTTTTCTCAGTTGTTTTTCCTAGTTATAATGGAAATTGCAAATTGATGTAGGAATTGGACTTCATCCTATTTATATTTTCCACTTCTTTTTGATAGACTTGCTCCCATGGGTCTGCCTGCAATTTCATTCACTGCTTTCGCAATCCTGGAGGAGATTATGAGTGGGCTGATTGGGATAACCCTCCTCCTAAGTACTGGATAAGAAAAATGGTTGCTTTATTTGGCCTTTCAAATGACTATGAGAATGACAAAGATTACAGAGAATCTGAGAGGCAAAGGTGTTCAAGTAGGAACAGAACAGCAACAAACAAAGGGTGTGTTGATCTTATTCTTGTTGAGTTCCAGAAAATGGTTATCAGTTTGGTTTTTTTTTATTGATCTATTGTTGCAAAGAGGTTTGTTTTTTTGGCTAATATCCAAGAATGTTTGTGAGTTTTGACTAACTGACACATTAGTTTTAATGTGGAAGTTATTCGTTATTTTCTTTCCTATTTTGTAATTAATACACCTAAGTTATGGTTGGATTTAAGAGATAATGTCTGCCTTCTTAAACTTTCTCTTTTTTGAGATAGGCTTCTTAACCTTTTCCATAGAGAGTTTTTGTGGGTTAAGTTGGATCTAGGATTTGCACACGAAGTTAACCCTTCTTCTCATTGATGTTATGACTTGCACTTAGCATTTTCTTGTCAGCTCACACTTTTTAATTGTATCCTTTAGTTTCTGGTGCACTATATGTGACGATGGATTTGAAGGTATTTGAAATAATTTGAATGTGGTGTGCTTTGATACCTTTGAAAGGGGTAAATCAAGAAAAGAAGCGTTTTTGTTTTCAAGTTTCTTTCTGAATCCAGAATGTTCATTACTCAAACCATGTAGAGTTCATGCAGTCCTTTAAGTTGTTCTAGGAATTTAAGGGAACACAGGGAGTTCTTTTTTGTTGTAACTTTTGACTTCGTTAACACTTCAATTTTCAGATTTAACTCATCATTTAACAGTATGTTTGCTTTATTGGATAGGATAGGATATGATAGGATATTAAATGAGGAGTATTGAATAAGAATTTTTTAAATCCAGTGTATATTGGATATAATATTAATTTTATATTCCATCCCTTATTGTATCCCTTTGTCCTATGAAACAAATATGCTCTAAGTGTATTTCTCTATAATCAAAGCAAAATATACCTTGTTACTAATGCTAAGGGAGAGGAACAGAAATTCATTGGATGGAAATAGGATATTATAAGCTGTTATTGTTGGTAATAGGATCCTTGATTAGCAGCTGTTCACACTTATGGTCAACCCAACATACTATGCAGTTTGCTTCAGCATTCACATCTCCACCAGATGAGTTGTGCATCAAAAGAGCTTGACAGCCTTTTAATAGTTAAGCTGTTTATGCAACAGTTATGAGATTGGGCTGCAAATTGTAATTTCCACCTATCTCAATATTTGTTATTTCAAACATGAGATAGGGACATTTAACATTCACTGATTTTAAACATACTATCATATGGGCAAATTGTTTATGCTTTTTGGATATAAAGCCTTTTAATGATAGTACTCTGTCAAAGCTGTCTGCGTTTTTCATGGTTTTCCATTTACTGCACGATGATAGCTTAGCCAATTACTGATGTTCTTATTTTGTTATGACAGCTCTCATTCTCATAGGTCTGACAGTAGTGATTCTCCTGCGAAAGATTCAGATATGATGAGAGATCAACCTAGTCGCCGCTCAAACAGGAGGGAGCAGTCTAGTAGGAGCAGTAGGGGCAAAGCCTACCTGACTTTCATGGAAAAGTATGAAAGACCTGAAAAGTATGATGAGTCTGCCAAGAGGCACAGAATGCATAGTTACGATTCAAGTGAAGACATCTATAAGGAAAATGACAGGGTTAAGTATCCAAAATATGAAGACCACTATTATGACCGGGAGAAGTTTAAACACCGAGACAAAGAAGACTTTTTGAGGCAAAAAAGAGGAAGAGATCATTCTGATGAGCACATGAAATCAAAATATACATCAAGATTTCATGAAAAACAGGAGTGTATACAGACTTCTGACTACACTGATGATGACAGAGAGCTTAGTGATGGCCATTCCGATAGCCTCTCAATTGATAAGTCCAATCTTAGTATTGATGATAATCGATATTATGGAAGGAGTCATGACCAGTCCAGTAACAGGCTTACTATTGATGAAGAACGTTATACTGGAAGAAGTGTCGAGGAAGTTGGTTCCAATGCAGATTCTACATGTGTACGGCAGAGTGCTTGCCCTACTGAAAGTAGAAAACACAACCAATACATTTCACCCCGTCAATTAACTAATGTATCTCGTGACCAGGGGAGTAATGGTCGTAATAGTGCATTTAGAAGTGAAGGTTCTGATCCAGAGGGTGCCCATGATCATTTACCACATAGAAGCAGTAGGAAAAGGAAGCATGATGATAGTAGAAAGAGAAAACATCACCGTGAAAAGGGTAGCCGTGATGAGTTCAGTAATAGGAGGAAAGATGAAAAATACTGCAGTAGGTATTCAAGCAGTTCGGGAAGGAAATTTAATGAACCAATTAATTATGATTCATAAGGTTTTCAGCCAGTCAGTCTGCAAGCAGGAATTTGGTGCTAGCAGTAGTATGCTCAATATTTTGAGGCTTTTATGTTTTTTTCTTCTCTTTTTGGTCTTATATGTAAGAAAAAGGTATTCTCTTTTGCATATAAATGTGATCATTATATTCGCCTTTCTAGATCCTTTTAACATGTCTATGTTAGGGCACAGATCTAGAATGGCAGGAAGACTATGCAGCTTTTCGTCCTTTCACATGTTTTTTCTAGCTAGAAGTTGCTAAAGTTTAAAATTTTGTGTGGGCGTAGAATGCTTGCACGGACGATTCTAAGGAAAAAAAAACTAAGCAAAAAGCAAGCAATATAGTTTGGAGAAAAAAATCAAGCAATATAGATTGGAGATAACTGTTCATCTTGAGATTGTTTGATTGCTTGCAAATAAATTTTTGACGTTTATATTTATAATATTTGATCAATTCTCTCTCTTGGCTCAAGACTTTTGTGATAGTTTTTTTTTACTTGCGACAACTTCTCTCTTTTCGCTCGCTAAAGTTTTCTTGTTCGCAACAATCTCTCTTACTCGTAATATTTTACCTTTTCTCTATTTGTGGCGAACCAAATGTCTATAAATAAAATATGCAAGTGTATTTGCGGGCAATCAAATAATTGGTTCAACTTTTATTCGCGGGCATTTGTTTTTATATATAAATATTTTTTGCAACATTTGCATTTGTAGAAAACCAAATAATCCCAAAAATGTACACAAATCATAAAATGAGTTTTTCAAGACTAAAATATCTTTTGCTTACTTATATTCGACTTGATCTATGATATGCAAGGAAGAACTCAGAAGAACGGTGATAGTGATAATGGGGATATTGAAATTTGACGATCCAATTGGGTAAATTCTCTTTATAGTAAGTTCCGAAGAAGATCATGTACTCTTTCCTCTTGTTCAAATTTATACGTGCAAAATTTGGAAGGTTAATTGCAATGTCCTAGTTAGGGGTGTGCACGGGTATCGAGTAGACCCGGAACCGGCTAGAACCTACCCGATAGGGTAGGTTCCGGGTAGACCCAAAAAAATTCGGGTAGGGTCCGGGTAACGAATTTTGGAACCGGTTAAATCCGGTTCTGGTTCCGGTTCCATAGTTCCGGGTACCCGGAATCGAAATCGGAACCGGTACCCGAAACCGGTTTTTTAATATTATATATAAAAAACCTGGATCCGATATTAATAGAGTAGATATTATTTAAAACTCATTAACCCTCTAAATTACTAACCCAGTAACCCTAACCTCCCATCTCTCTCACCTCCCTCACGCACGCGTCGCCTCTCCCGTCTCGACGTCTCTACATACCACAGCCGCCTCACGCCCTCACCAGCACTCCCTTTCGCCAGCCATCTCTCTCACCTCCCTCACGCACGCGTCGTTGCGTCTCTCCCGTCTCCACTGCATCTCGGCGGGCAGCAAAGCAAAGATCCACATCTCAGCGGAGATCCACATCTCGACGGGCGACGAACCAAAGATCCACAGCCGCTGCACCTCCCCTCTTTCGCTAGTTACACCGCGCGCGCCTCCTCTTTCTCATTAGCCCTATTCTTCTCTCCCTCTTTGTCTGCAATAGGAAATAGAGAGTTGTTTCATGTTTGAACCCTTATGGTGGCAGTCAGAAGCAGCAAGAAACAAGCTTCAACAGAGTAATGCTGAAGCTTATTTGATCTCCACTATATGCAATAGGAAATAGGGAGGTGTTTGATCTCCACTATCTGCAATAAAACGTACATGGATTGCGCAGCCAATAGGGTACCCGGAACCGGAACCGGAACCGGAACCACAGGTTCCGGGTAGGGTCCGGTTCCAGGTTCCACCGAGTAGGGTTCGGGTCCGAAATCTAGGAACCGGTCCCCTATAGGGTAGGGTCCGGGTATCCTAAAAATTACAGGATATCCGAATCCGCTCACCCCTAGTCCTAGTTGATATGACTGCTATTTTTTTATGTTTTAAATTTAGGAATGAGGAGGATATGAATAGGGTTCTTTAAAGATGGTCCTTGAAATCTAAGTGGACAAGCATTGCTTTCGGCCCTCTGGAAGAGAATTTTTAGCCCATGGAGAAGATTGTGCCCGTTTGTATTTGGATTCAATTACCCATGCTTCCTCTTGGTTACATGTATTATGTGATTCTTCTCAACTGACTATTGCATTTGAAAAGCCTATAACAGTGATCTTTTTTTCTTCAATTTTGTAAGAACGAGCAACTTGCATTTTATTCATAAGCAATGAAAAGTGTTAACTAAGGGGGAAGAGGTAGAAAATAAAACAAAAAGTGTCTAATGAGATAGAAAAGCACCCCGGAAGAATAGTAGCTAAACCGACCTTACAACGATGGAGACAAGCAAAGCTAGGTTGCAAGGGAGAAGTATTTGACAACGATGATGGCAAGAGGGATAGTACTGGTCTTGATGTTTTCGAAGCAATGTTTGTTTCTTTCAAACCAAATGTACTGATATATCTACTTGGCAACCACCTCATCCAAACCAATAGCCATGTTAGCCATTGACCTAGCCACCTACCCGCTGAACCAAATGAAGCCAAGTGGAAAAATAAATACAAGTGTCGCATGGAAAAATATGGTCAATTGTTCATGTGTTTCCTACCATTGCAAAGCAAGCACCTATCGTCAACTTGAATTCCTAATGCGATTAAGTCTACCCTAGGTCAAAAGTCTGTTTCTGATACGTAGCCAAACAAAAAATGGAAACTTTGGGAGGAATCGATGACCATTTATGAAATTTATCTTTGATTCCCCTTAATGATAGAAGCCAATAGAGGGATTGCATAGTGATTTTGAAATCATCCATTTCCATAAAAAAGAGTTCTCCTTGAAGTGTCCCAGACATTTGAAATTTCGCGATTGAGGCTCATGATAAAGCCCATGTTGACAAAGGTATTGAAATGTTTGTTCCAATAGATTAAGCGACTGTTGGAGCTTCTGACTCTTGCATTAGCGATAATGATGTCGAAAAAGCGGGTGGTATTTGTCTGCAAGTCATTTCCTATAAATCCTTGTAGAATTTCATACGAGTGCTATTTCCAATTTATAATTGATGTTGCTCTTGAAGATATCCTGAAGCTTTACAATCTCCTTCCAGATAGGCGACAAATCCTATACCAAGTCCTTAACTGACGACCTCAATCCATGGGAGATGATATAGGTGCATGGATGTATTTCCACATCCAAGAGCCAAGGTGAGCGAGATTGTGCAATTGCACATCCAATATTCCGAGCTCATGGCCAAATGGCCAACTTTGCAATGCTATATGCATGTGGTGGAATCTTAACAAGTCTATTCCTAGTGACATTTGAGGTTATGGCCAGCGGTAGCTTTAAGAACACCTCGATTATGTTACTTAAGTGAGAAGATGGATCATACCATTAAGTTTTGTATTGACAAAGATATCAAGTGCAAATCATCTACAGCAGAATGACATAAATGGTGGTAGTAAGCATAGCACGATAGTTAATTTGAAAAATGGAGTCTCATGAGAGTATGAGCCTTCGACCTCTTCAAATTTAGAGAATTTAGGGCAGTTAGAAGTTATGTAGGTAGGGCCAAAACTACTAATTCCTTTTAGGAGTTTAGCATGTTTAACAGCAAAGAAGGGGCTAGGTTTGAAGAGCTAAGCCTTGAAAAAGGAGGATCTAGTGATGTTAATATTGATATGAAGTTAACAAATACTCAAGTTTGGTTTCAAGAGGTAAAAGCATTAATAGAGATAAGAGGAGAGATAAGATGTAAAAAAACAAAAAATTGTTAACTCTTTAGAGAAAGGAAAAAAAACTTAAGGAAATGATTTGATGTCATTAATAAGAAATTGGAATTCAATGCTATGGGGAAGGACTTTGAACAGTAGTAATAGAAGAAGATCTTGACACTTTGCATAGGAAGTTAATAGGGCAATGTTGACATGGAGACACAAGATCATATTTTTTGCCATTGCTGCTTCGCGCTAGCTGGTTGGAATTTTTTACTTCGACTTCTTAATCGAAGTTGGTTCTTGTTGGACTTTCAACCTTGGCTCAGCACAGTTTCATCTCCACCAAGATCTAGACGTTGCCATCTAATTGTTCTCTGGAAGTATCTTTCTTGGAGAGAAAGGAATGCTTTAGGTTATAATTACCATATCTAGTTTTGTCTACCTGGTTGTATGGTTAATTATGTTCCTTAGATGTTCTCTCTTATACTTTCTCTTTTTGTTTTTGTTTTCTCCCCTTCCCCATCGTTTCTTGTATTACTTATAACTCTTGATCTAATACAAGAGTTGCTTTCATTCAAAAAAAAATAAAATGCCTTGACGTGGTAGCTAACAAAATTCAAGATACCGAGTATTTGTTGGAGAGTGCTGCCCCCAAATGGTTAAGGGATACTAGTTTAAAGGGTCCTAAATCAAGAATGAAATTGGCTAATACTAGCTTGAATAGACTTCTTTTTATTATTTTTTTAAGAAAGCAAGACTAGGAAGAAAAAGTTTTCAAATGATTCTAATGTTTTGGTTCCAGATGGTGATCTTGGACAGGTCAGCATGGAAGTCATTAAATAAAAGTTCTCGTCTGGAACATTAGAGCGGATCTTAAAAGATCTAGTTGGGACTACCTTAGGGTTTTTACTTAATAACCAATAATCCTTTGATGGTATTGTAAGTGAAAACTGGTACGCTCCACCTAGGTTTATCCTTATAGAAGGGACATCGCCTAGGAGGAACGCAATCATCAACCAAACATTCATACACCAAGGAATATTAAAAGCAATTGTAACATGGTCAACAAATAAAAGTTCTATTCAAATACTACAAGGTAACAAGTAACAATAGAGTTCAACAATCTAACTAAGATAAATAAGGAGAAACAAGCAACAGATGCGTCTCCTCCTCCAGGAGTCTAGCTACCCAACAATGCTGCCAACAAACCTGAGAATTTGAGAGAGAAACAAACAATGTCAACGGAAAGCTAAGTAGGAGTATCAATATGTCAACAACGAAGATAAATAAACATGATGTGATGATATTGATAAATTAATGCAACAATATACGACTCTCCAATAAAGTGCAACATGTCAACAACAAAGACACATGTTCACCTATCATCTAATGCAACTCATACCAATCAAGAGCGTAGTGGACAAGTGGATTTCCCCCGCACTCCCGCACATCTAGAGTGACACCTCAAGCCCACTCAAGCAAGAGATGCGACTATCCAAATGATAGTCCATCGACGTCTAACACCTCGACGTCGTACACACGCATACAACTCGTGCATGTGATAATATCGTGATCACCGGTGTCACCACCCATACACATCGCGGACCAATAATAAATAATGTCCAACGGCTTTCTCCCGATAATAGATCAACATGCAATATGTCAACTAGAACTCACCAAATGACAAACCATAATTGGTCTATAATGCTAACAATAATAAATGATACACCATCTCATGATCAAATGGATATTAATAAACGACAACATATATAACATACGAATATGTCAACATGGAATGTCCAACAATATTATGCAACAAGAGTTCAACGACTTTTAGAAGCAAAACCAAGCAAATAGAAGCAAGGGGTAAAACCATCATTTTACCCATTCAACGCTCATCGGCTACAACAGGAGTCAACCCATAGCCAACATAACTGACTATATATATTCTAAATAATCACTTAATCTAATTCACCACTATTTTACATTATTCAACTCTTTATCAAATTGAACTAATACTTTCAATTATCGAATAATACTGAAAAATACCAAAGACCTACCAAACAACCTCGGGTCTAAAATCTGACACCACCATTGCATTCAGAATAAGAAAACCTACAACTTTTATATTCACCTCAACCTCAACTGATGTCTTTAAGTCTCCCAACAATTCAATTTCAATTCTAAGTCTAAAAGGCTGGTTTCACTAAATACTACAATAATTTAAATATATCAATCCATTTCTACCACTCTCCTTTTTAATTAATTAATTTCTAAAATCTAAAATAAACCTCTGTCTTCTACCCGAGCCACCTCTGCTCATCTCTTGAGTCCATGCCGGGCGACCCTCCTGGCCGCCTACAATCGCCTCCCGCTGGTTTCACCGGCCTATCCCGCGGCCCATGGCGCTGACGGGCACCGGCTTACTGGTGGGGGTGGGAGGCCGCAACGACCTCCCTTGCAGCAGCAGCAGCTACTGCCATGGCGCGGGCAGCAACCGCTGGGTCCGGCGTCGCGGACATCATCATGGGTGCCGCAACTACCGCACCCCCCTTTGGTTCACCTCCGTCTCTTTCCTCTTCACCTGTATGTCCGTGTTTAAAAAAAATAAAAAATTAAAATTAAAAGTCAACACCAAATGAATGAGGAATGGGAAGAGAGATGGTTAGAGGAGAGAGGGTTGCAGGTGATGGTGAGGTGAGAGGTTTTAAGAGAGGGAGAGCTACTATGGTGGGAGGTTGAGAAAGAGAAGGAGGGAGGAGATCTTGCAGGTGGAGGAGGAGTCGGCGCGCGTGTTGCTGGTGGAGCTCGCCGTTGTCGAAATCGCGGAATCGAGGTTGGAGATCTCATCCATTCCATTGCTTCATTCTGTCATTATCTCCGATGAATCCGACGATGAAGGCGAGGATCAGCTGCGGAGCCGAGCCCGAGTAGTGGCCGCGTGGGGAAATCGCATGTTGTCATGCCGTAGACAGCCACGCCGGAGGGCGTCCATGCCGCGATTGGCCACACCGCAAGCGACTAGCCGTGGGTGACCTCTTCGCGCGCAGGCCAGCTATAGCCCTAGCCGCGCTAGGTGGTGGCCCTTCCGGCCACCATCCGGTTGGCGGTGAGGTAGAGCGGTCACGGAGGTCAGGGAGAGGGCGGATGTGTCGGCGGGTTGGTCATCGGTGGGTTGGGGAGCCGCCCGACAGGGATTTGGGTCGGAGCAGAGGCGGCGGGGTCCAGCGCAGAGGCGAGGGGAGAGGGAGACGGGAGGTGTTGTTTTTTTTATAGAAACTAATTAATAAGTAAGAGAGCTATATCGTTAAAAATAGTTTGTTTATTATGAATTGCAGCATTATTTATAAAAACTGTCTTTTGAACTTAAAATTGGAAATTTAATTATTTGGTGGACCCCGAGTTGTCGGTTGAAGTTGAGGTGAATTGCAAACTTGAATATTTTTGCGTTCCGAACGCAATGGTGGGGTTGGTTTTCCAAGAAAATATTGTTAGGATGCTCTTCTAGTAGGTTGACTGCTTAGGTGTTTAAATAATATTAAATTATTAGTATGATAATTTAGTTGATTAGTTAGTGTGGAATAATTATAGTTTGGAGAGTGGGTTGAGCATGGGTTGAACCTGCAAGTCTGTCGTCCCATGTTTGATGTTGATTTGTCATCGAAGATAAATTACAAAAATACCCTTGCTTCAAGTGTTTGTTTTGTTTCTTAAAATTTATTGAACTCCCGTTGCACATTATTGTTGAGCATGTCATGTAGAGAAATTGCATGTGTTACATTTTATTATTGCTTATTGGCGTTTATTCTTGATCATAGTATGTTATGTTAATCCCATGGGGCATTGGATTAGTCATTGTATGCATAGTACCATATTGTTACATTTTGTGTTGTTTACTTGTTGAGTATGTTATTATCCGGTTGATCATGTCATAATCACTTGGAGTTGTTATATTATTGATAATGATGATGTTATATTATTATCATGTTGTTCATGTCGTTATCACTTGGAGTTGTTGTTATATTATTGATCATGATGATATACTTTGTTGCACTCTTGGAGTCGAGTTGCATGGTTGTTGTTGATCTGGAGGCTACGGCCTTGGAGAGAACTTCGGTCCAGGACCATTTCGGTGTGGTACCCCCAGGCATGGGAGAGGGTATATATGATATTGACTAGTCACACGTTGGGCACCTTCGAGTGCGATGATGTCGGACGCGACATCTGACGGGCTACCTACTTAGTGGGGGTAGTCGCATCATCGTTGGAGCGGACGGTTGATGCCACTCTGCAGGTGGTAGAGTGCGGGGTTTTTACCCAACGGTCCATACGCTCAATGATTCAGTTTATGTCATTTAGGAGTAGGTGAGGAGTATTTATTGTGTTCATTGCCTTTGGCTGCATCTTAGGCCATGTTGTTATTCATTGTTGAGTTGACACTTGATGGTTGTTGATCATATTATAATTCTTCTACTCAGTGCCTGCTGATCTTCGTTGTTTTTGCTTCAGACTTGTAGAGGTGAGCGGTCAATCTGTAGATCGAGGTATAGATAGTTTTTATATAACTAGTAGACAGTCATAGATGTGGAGCTCTGATGGCAATCGCTTTTGTATTTTGTTTCGTTTTATCGCCTCATAACTCTAAACCTTGATATCGTTATTTTGGAGCTGTAATATGTAGAACTATTTAATATTTTATTAAATCTTGTATTTAATCGGACTGTTCCTTATCATATGTACCGTCAGAGTTATGGATGGTAATTATTGGTCTTAATGTTATTATTTTATTTTATGTTATGATTCATGGCTTTTCCTTCCGCTGCGTGGTGTTCGAGTCGCCGCCGCCGCGTCTCAGGTTGGGGCCGCCGGGGGCGGGCCCAGACCGGGGCGCGACATTTGGTATAGAGCCTAGGATTAAGGTTAAGATTAGGAGTTTAGGTGTATTACCTTAATAATAATACTGTAAGGTGTAGGAGGTGTCGAGGTGGGTTGTAAGCTTATTTTAGATGCTTTGCTTGAATTTCTTTTTATTTGTGGTGATGACGTTGAGAAGACAGAGTTAGTGCCAGAGGCAGTAGCATTCGGATGCAGAGGTGACGTGGGAGCATGAGAAGGATATCAGAGATCGCGACATAGCAGGTATGTAAATTTGGAGGACCAAATTTCTTAAGGTGGGCGGGATGTTATGTCTGTGTTTTAAAAAAAAAATTAAAATTAAAAGTCAACACCAAATAAATGAGGAATGGGAAGAGAGATGGTTGGAGGAGAGAGGGTTGCAGGTGGTGGCGAGGTGAGGGATTTTAAGAGAGGGAGAGCTGCTGTGGTGGGTGGTTGAGAAAGAGGAGGGAGGAGATCCTGCAGGCGGAGGAGGAGTTGGAGCGCGTGTTGCTGATGGAGCTCGTCGTCGTCGGAATCGCGGAATCGAGGTAGGAGATCTCATCCATTCCATTGCTTCATTCCTTCATTATATCCGATGAATCCGACGACGAAGGCAAGGATCGACTGCGGAGCCGAGCCTGAGTAGTGGTCGCGTGCGAAAATTGCATGCTGCCATGCCGTAGACGGCCATGCCGCGAGCGGCCGTTTCACGCGCATGTAGATTGTAGTGCTGGCCGTTAGGTGGTGGCCCTTCCGGCCACCATCCAGTCGGCGGCGAGTCAGACTGGTCGTGGAGGCCGGGGAGAGGGCGGATGTGTTTGCGAGTTGGGGAGCCACCCGACAGGGATTCAGGGCGGTGGGGTTGGGCGCAGAGGCTAGGGGAGACGGAGACGGGAGGTGTTGTTTTTTTTAGAAACTAATTAATAAGCAAGAGAGTTGTATCGTTGAAAATAGCTTATTTATTATGAATTGCAGTATTATTTATAAAACTGCCTTTTGAACTTAAAATTAAAAATTTAATTATTTTGTGGATCCCGAATTGTCGATTGAAGTTGAGGTGAGTAACAAACTTGAATATTTTTGCGTTCCGAATGCAATGGTGGGGTTGATTTTCCAAGAAAACATTGTTAGGATGCCCTTCTAGTAGGTTGACTGCTTAGGTGTTTAAATAATATTAAATTATTAGTATGAGAATTTAGTTGATTAGTTAGTGTTGAATAATTATAGTTTGGAGAGTGGCCGGGTTGAGCCTGGGTGTTGGAGAGTGGGTTGAGCATGGGTTGAACCTGTCGTCCCTTGTCTGATGTTCATTTATCGTCGGAGATAAATTACGAAAATACCCTTGCTTTCGATGTTGAGGGTAAATCATCATTGGAGCGGACGGTTGATGCCACTCTGCAGGTGGTAGAGTGTAGGGTTTTTACCCAACGGTCCACACGCTTGATGATTCAGTTGATGTCGTTTAGGAGTAGGTGATGAGTATTTATTGTGTTCATTGCCTTTGAATGCATCTTAGGTCATGTTGTTATTCATTGTTGAATTGACACTTGATGCTTGTTGATCATATTGTGATTCCCCTACTCAACACCTGCTAATCTCTGTTGTTTTTGCTTCAGACTTGTAGAGGTGAGCGGTCAATTTGTAAATCGAGGTGTAGATAGTTTTTAGACAACTAGTAGAAAGTCGTAGATGTGGAGCTCTGATGGCGATTGTGTTTGTATTTTATTTCGTTTTATCGCCTTATAACTCTAAATCTTGATATCGTTATTTTGGAGCTATAATATGTAGAACTATTTGATATTTTGTTAAATCTTGTATTTGATCGGACTGTTCCTTATTATATGTACTGTCAGACTTATGGATGGTAATCATTGGTCTTAATGTTATTATTTTATTTTATGTTATGATTCATGGCTTTTATTTCCGCTGCGTTGTGTTCGAGTTGCCACCGCCGCGTCTTGGGTTGGGGCCGCCGAGGGCGGGCCCGGACCGGAGCGCGACATCACCTCCTCAATCTGCTCGATCTCATCGTGCCCGATCTTCCCATGCTGCCGATGAACGAAGAAATGGAAGACGACGGAAACAATGGAAAGAAGATAATGACTCCTACCTGAAATGACCTCAAAACTCTAATTCTTCACCGGAGTCTTCTCACCGTCGCACATAGGGATGGCAATATTACCCGTTTAGGCGGGTACCCGCGGGTATTTACCCGTTTATGACAGGTATGGAGGGTAGTTTCCTACCTACGGGGATTTTGCGGGTTATTTTTTTTACTCGTTTATTATATGGGGCGGGTACGAGTATTGTAGTACCCATACCCACGGGTACCCGTTACCCACGAGAATTAGTAAATTACAATATTACCTTTGGTACATAAACTAAAAAAAATCCAACTTAATTCAATACCTATATACTTTATGTTTTGAAACCTTATGATGATGTTGTTATCAAAATGTTGTGTGTTTATCAAAATAAAGTTGTTATACTTAAAATTATTATTAAAATACTTGAAGAGTTGAAGTGTTATTAAAATATTATCATGGGTACCCGCCAATACCCGTGGGTATCTGTCCCCCTGCGGGTAATTAAATGGGTACCCATTTTTGATACCCGCGGAGAATAAACGGGTAGCGGGTACCCGTTTATTTCGCGGGGCGGTTAGCAGGTAGGCACCCCCCGTACCACCTCCCCTCTCCAACTCTGATCCCTCATCCGCTGCAACGAAGTAAATGAGGGATTAGAGATGATATTAGGGCTAAATAAACATGATTAGGCACTTTTGCAAAAATATCATTTTGAAAATTTTATTTACAATCAGCCCCTTTCCTTTTCCAGGTTATAACAGAAACTTAATTAAAGAGGATTCTAAGGCATGTTTGAAAAGGTTTGGCAAAAGCTGAAAAAGATTGTTTAGGGAAGCTGAGGGTAAATCTGGGTATTCTCTTAGCTTGGTAAAAGAATCAAATTGAAGTTATGTTTTCAAATGTCCTCGAGTGTCGAATGTTGTTGTGTTTGGTAGAAGTATGAAGCCTTAGTAGCTTTCTGGCCTTTATGTAAGTATGTGTTGTAAAGAGAGATTGAAACTTTGGCAAATGTTTTAATATGTTCATAGTCACAATACTTCTTATTTCATTACAGGAGACTTCAACTGCATTAATATCAGGGGCTTTTCAAGCTTGGTGATTCTTTAAGAACTTTTAAAATATTTTTGTAATTTTGCTACTCTGATTGATTTAAAATAAAGAGGCAACTATTTCAATTGGTGATCCAACAATAAAAAAGGGACCATTGTAGTTATGCTTGACAAAGCCTATGCTAACATCTTGTAGCTATCAGAGTATCTATTCACAAATGTTATTCACTTACAAAGAGTTGCTTCGTACCATTGTTCTATCCCGATTGACATCAAGAACAAGTTTAGCAATGATTTGACTTAAAAATTTTTTCGATTTTGAGCTATATTGGTTAGAATACCCAGATTTTTTTTGAGAATTCTTGAAGATGGAATTCAAGGGCTAATATTCATAGTGGGATGGACAATATTGATATTATGCTTATTGAATGGAGTAGAAGGAAAATTGGTTCACTAGATAAGAGTCATAAAGAAGCGCTAGGTGAATCGAAGGTTCTTGATATCATTGATAAAAAAGGGCAATGTAGTGACTAGGACATTTTCAGGTTAAGGGGGTTGACTTACAAAGCAATGACTCTAATGATTTGTTTGCTTCATAGAATAGAGGGGATAGGATGAGATATGAAGTTTTATTTATTATTTGTTTAGTGCATGAATTAAAAGATAATAAAATATAAAGAATATAAAATTAATATTATATTTAATAAATATTGGATTTAAAAATTTTATTCAATTCTACTTTTCATTTATTATTATATCCTATCTAGCTAATTCAATTCAGTGGAGCAACGAACCATAAGTAGATAAATCCATTGGTAGTCTTGACTCTTGAGTAGGACAAAGTGGATGGAATGTGGAAAAGAAACACATACTATTTCCATGCTTAGTCAAAGTCAAGAGGAGGGAAAATAGCATTCAAATGATTTTTGTGAACAATTTAGATACAAGGATCCAATTATGATTGCCAATTTATTTGCTAATTGCTATAGTGAATTTGGTGTGTTAACTCTACTTTAAACATGAATAGTGTTGTCCTTGAAAATTATAGATGGAAGCATTTGCTAGCAAATGCTATCAATTTCGGGTTTCGGGAAACACTGAAACAACTTTCATAGAGAAAAAGCACTCGGGCTAGATGGGTTCAATGTAGAGTTTTACTTACATTTCTATCATTTGATTGTGGATTATTTTATCAAACCTTTTGATGAATTCTATGATTCTTCTTATGTTTCGAGTAGCTAGGTAGTCACTAATCTGGTTTTGATTCTTAAAAAGGTTAATGTCATTAGCATTCCTGACTATAGGTCTATTATTTTATGCAACGTAACAGGTAAGATTTTCTCTAAAATTCTTTGTCAATGGGATGAGGCCTTATGTTCTGCATGCCATTTCTAAAGAGCAATGTAAATTTGTTCATAGGAGACAAGTACATAAACATTTGTGATTGCATCTAGAATTACAAGCATTAGACCAAGTGCACGAAGTAATCCCACTTTTGTGGGCTCTAGGATGATTGATGTACAATGCATTTCCCTACTTTTTTACAAAGAGACTGTTTCCATGGCTCGAACCCATGACCTCCAAGTCACAAGTGGATAACTTTACCGTTACGCCAACCCACCTCTCTTTATCATTCTCAACATCTGAAAGAAAGCATATCATCCCGATCTTTTCTTGCATAAGCTTGACAAATTCAAATGTAAAGTAATTCTAAAGTGTTTAAAAGGAGTATAGGAGTTAGACAAGGAGATCTCTTATTGTTATACTTGTTCTTTATCCTGCAGCAACTTAGTGTCCATATTTTGGATGAGTTTGGGGTCAAGTTGAGCTTGCAGAGAGCGTAAGGTAGGACCGCTCCCCGAGGTCGTGCTCATTTAGGGAGAGTCAATCTCATTTAGAGTCGGAGGCCACATTTAGGGCCGAGGACAGAGCTTGGGGTCAAGCCAAGCTTGCGGGGAGCATAAGGCAAGACCACACCTGGGTCGTGCTCTTTTATAGCGAACCGATCTCATTTAGAGGTGGAGGCCACATATAGGCTGAGGGACCACGCTTGTGGTCAAGCCGAGCTCGTGGAGAGCGTAAGGTGGAAACACGCCTGGGGTCGTGCTCATTTAGAGTGAGTCAGTCTCATTTAGAGCTAGAGGCCGCATTTAGGGCCAGGAGAACTCCAAGAATGTCGAGGTCGAGGAAGTCTTCAAGTATCCAAGGGCACTGAGGCCTTAAGTAGTTCCGAGCTCATTTAGAGCTGGAGCTGATCTCATTTAGAGCCGAAGGCCGCATTTAGGGTCGAGGACCATGCTTGGGGTGAAGTCGAGCTCGCGAAGAGCATAAGGCAAGACCATGCTCGGGGTCGAGAATAATAGATGTGTCGTGCAGGATGGAGGTTGCTATTGTCGTGGGGGTGGTGTTCCTTTCGCGAGATCGTAGGAATTCCTTCGTCATGTGCTATGAGATAGTTGTGAATAATTTGAACACAAATAGATGTGGAAAAGGGAGAATAATGTTATTGAATGAATGACAAATGATAGTACATCAAGTCCCACCAAGTGGGGTGCTCGGCCTACGCACGGTTATGCCTCGTTAAAACCTTCAAAGGGAAAAAATCATGTGGGAAAAAACCGCAGTGAAGGAAAAAGAGTGCATCAATCATTTGTAGTTTAAGGGGATTGCTTAGTTGTAGTAGGCCCGTAAGGAGATTGCGTTCCATATTCATGGAAGTTCTCGTTTGGAGAGCTTGATGATTTTATAGGCTACATTCCTATGTCTTTTGTGACTCTGTATGGACATTCTCAGTTCGGGACGAGTTATTGGCTTCCTCTAGAGTTCGATCTTTCTCAGCACTAAATCTTCATCCTTGAAATACCTCGGTTTGACATGTGTTGCATTTTCGAGCTATTCTGAGCTTTATGACTTCTTCTTCGACCGTAACAAGCTCTCGTTCTTCTTCGACGAGATCGAGCTTGGCTTATCAGGCTTCCGAGTTGCCTTGCTCATCAAAAGTTGTTCTCGGAAGGTTGGGCTATGCGATCTCAACTAGGATCATGGCCTCTGCTCCGAAGATGAGTTTGTAAGTAAATTCGTAAGTGGATGACTTGGCGGTTGTATTATAACCCCATAGTATACCGGCCAGCTCTTCTGCCCAGTGTCCCTTGACTTTATCAAGCTTCTTTTTAAGTCATGTCAAGACGACCATGTTGGCTTCCTCACCTAAGACATTGGTTTGCAGATTCTCTACTAAGGAGAAGAACTATTGGATGTTGAGGTCTGAGCAAAATTTCTTGAAACTTTTATTCGTGAATTGTGTGCCATTGTCGCTGACGAGTTCATGTGGTATCTCATATATGCAAATGATCTTCTTCCACACAAACTTTTTGATCTTTTCGATTACAATTGAGGCCGACGGCTCGACCTCTATCCACTTGGTGAAGTAGTCAACAACTACTAACAAGTATTTGACTTGTCATGGGGCTGGAGGGAAAGGACCGAGGAGATCGATCCCCCATTTGTGGAACGACCAACTAGTTTTCAAGATGTGTAATGGTTCATGATGTTTTTGTGAGACTTATGAGAATTTCTAGCACCTGTCGCACTTTTTGACGTACGAGCTGCAGTTTGTCTTCATGGTTGGCCAAAAGTATTGGGCTCGGAGAATTTTGGCCACTAGGGATCTTCCCCGAATGTGATTGTCGCAGATGCCTTCATGTACTTATGCTATCACGGTATTTGTTTGGGGCTGACTGATGCACTTAAGTAGTGGCTAGGAGTATCCTCTTCTGTAGAGTTGGTCTTCGAGGATGGTGAGGTTACTTGCTATCCTTCAAAATTTCTTCTAGTTCTAGATATGCTCTGGCACCTCTCCCTGTCTGAGATAGGATATACAGGGGGTTCTCCAGTCAGTAGTCTGCTCGACTTCTTAGACCTCGATCGAGGTGTCATTCGGCTGAATGTTTGGTTGACCGAGGACTTATTGGATGACCGACCTATTAATTTGAGGCTTCTTGGCGCTGGCAAGCTTCGATAACAGGTCGGCTCAGGGGTTCTCCTCTTGAGGTATGTGCTGGATCACACAATCATCAAAATTAGTTATTAAGGATTAAACTAAAGATAGGTACCTTTCCACGTAGGGGTTCCTTGCTTAAAAGTTGTCGTTAACTTATCCTATAACAAGTTGTGAGTCACATTTGATGATTGCTTTCCATGCTCCCACCAGGGGTGAGCAACGATTCAGTTCAGTTATTAACCGAATCAAAATAAATTTTTTTGATTAACTGTTTATCGAACCGAAAAAATTCGGTTAATTCAGTTTGGTTAACCGAATTTTTTGGTTAGGTTTGGTTAATTTACCAAATTTATTGAAAAAAATCTATCTAATTATGAAATTGCAAAGGTTCAACCCAACCCAATGATACATATCTATCTCACTTTAACGGCAAACAAATTATTGATTAAATAATGTAAAGTATAGCCTATATAAGATAAAATAACAATTATATTGCCAACCAGATTCGAACCTAGGCCATTAGGATGATAGAGATTCTTCTTAACCACTTAGGCAAACAATGTTTTAATTTTGTATAACATATACTATAGTCCAGTTAATGTTGATCAAATGCCCACACTAAAAGGAGGGAGGTTGAATTGTGTTGGGTTAAAACTACGTTAAATTCATTTTTGTTTAGATTATTAGCTGAAGGGTTCTTCCTTCATGCTTTATTCTCCTCGTGATTATTTTGATAATAACAAACCCATTTAACAAGTGTTTGAAGTATGAAAATTGTAGGATCGATGAAAGATATGTCAAGCCTATCATCTCTCGATCAATCTTCAAAACAGATCAATGCGTGCATCCAAAATGTGGTGGATAGCATGGAGAATCCTTCAAAGCTAAAACACGCTAAAGAACGAAGCCGGAAATCCAAGCGCGAAATGATGAATCAAAGATAAAAATTTCCAGCTTTGATTCGGTCGACCGAATGGTAGTATGCATTGGCAGCAGACAATTCAGTCGATCGAATATCGCTGAAAAGTGGCAGTAGCCATTCGGTCGACCACCCAGTCGATCGAAGCAGGTGAAAAATTTTGGCTAACGCTGCGTCGATCGACCGGTCGATTGACCGACCGATGCCAAATATTGGCAGAATGCTCATCGGTCGATCGGATGGAAAAACACGAATTGCGGATCTCGACATCTCTGAGCCGGTCGACCGATTGGTCAACCGCGCCAAATCCCGCGACAATCGATTGACCCGTCGGTCGACCAAATGGCGTATAAAAGTTGGCTTCGGTCGACCGACTGGTCGACCGAATTGGAAGTAGATGTTTTTCCGTCAACTGGTCGACCCGTCGATTGACCGATCCAGGGAAAAACCTTATAGTAAGCCAGTGGTCGATTGGTCGGTCGACCGATGATTCGATCGGACCATCGACCGGGCGTATGTAATGGTCGAAAATAATCCCGTTGACGCCCTGTTTCTGCTGGGTTTATAAATACTCCCTTCTAATCTTTTTTATGATTCTTCTCTCTCAGATTTTTGATGATAAAAGCTTCAAAGAGTGATTTAATTCCATCATCCAAACCTTCAGAGCGCTAAACGTTCATCAGCTGAGTCTTGATCCCTTGCTGCCAAAGGAGTTTTATTTCAAAGGGTTGATCGAGCTGGTTAAGCACGAAAAGAAGAGGCGGTTAAGCGTGATAAACTACTATTCCTCTTCTTGTAACAAGTTTTTATTTAATTTATTTTTCAACTCTTGTATTTGATTTGTAGGAAGACCTAGATTGTTAGGTCTTGTGTGTGGAAGTGGTTTTCTTGTTGTGAGGGAGTAAAGCCACTTGTGTAAACTTAGTTTACTAGGATTAGTTAAGTTGTCCCTTAGGGTTAAGGTGGAAGAGTGCTCCCGATAAGAAGGCAGAGACTTCCGGGTGTGGAAGTGCCTTAGGTCAAGAGTGCGACTCTTCGAGTCAAAGTCCTCATTGTAAGGGAGACTCGAATTAATCTAATTAACTTAGTTTGGACATCCTAAGCGGGGTGCTTAGGTAGTGGAGTAGGCATTCGGGCCGAACCACTATAAATCCGTGTGTTTGCGTTGATTGACCGATTGTATTAATTGCGTTATTTTTTATCGCTTCCGCATCAAAATCACTCAATCGTAAATTGCCTAAACAATCTAAGTAAATGATTAAAATTGAATTAGGCAAATAACATTAGAAAACACACTATTCACCCCCTCTAGTGTGTCGTTTCATACAACAATTGGTATCAGAGTGGTCCGTAGCTTGAGATTTCACCATCTCTTCTACACCTTATCTCGATCTGAAAATGACACTAGAGAGTATAGCATCTTCACCTCCTAGGTTTGATGTGTCTAACTTTGGTCTTTGGAAGAGTAGAATGTATACTTTTCTAAAGACTCAAGGTTTAGGTATATTTAACATGGTAAAAATGAAATATATTGAACCTAAGGAAAATATGGATTCATGGACCCAAGAACAAATTAAAATGTTTGAGTTAAATGCTAAAGCTACAAATTGCATATTTTATTCTTTGGAAAATAATATACTTGAGAAGATCATGCATTGTACTTTCTGTATATGATATCTAGAATACTTTGAACATGCTTTATGATTATGCTAAAACTGAAGAACTCGTTACTCTAATTAAAGGAGATGATGATAATTGTCATGCTCTTATATCTAATGAAGTTCTTGAAGCTTTTAGTGTTTATAGCCAAAGAAGTACAAAGAGTCAGAAGAGAAATGTGATATGTCACCTATGCAATGAGAAAAGACACGTGAGAAAGAATTGCCCTAGCATGAAGAGCAAGACAAAACGAAGGTTAAATGCTTCCACTCACTCACTTGCATCAAGTGAGGCATCCTCACACCATGATCACGAAGTCAACATCATGAACTTTGATGAGGAGGTATGTTTTTCCTCTAGTTATGATAACAAAAATGATAGTATTAATTCATCTAGTTCTTATGATTTCCTTTATGATGAATTAATGGATGAATATAAAAGAATGTATGTCTTGCTTGTTAGAAAAGATAAAGAGAACAAAAAATTGAAGAAAGAATACTTAAATCTTAGTTCTCAATTGCATGATGTAAAATTAGAAAATGAGAAGTTAAAAACTAGTGTCTCAAATTCATGCCATGACACCTTAAGTGTTGACACTCAAGATTTAAAGACAAAAAATGACATTTTAAAGAAGGAAAATAGCATGTTGAAAACTCAACTGCATGTTTTACATAACTCCATGATTGAATTGAAAAATGAGGTTCTAAACCTAAACAAGAAAGTGAATGAAGTGAAAAATATTTTCTCATTTAAGAATTTTAGTAGAAATGACTTTTTGAAAAAGAATGTTCATGCCAATGTTAAATATCTTGTTAGACATTCTACTCTTAGACCTCATGATCATAAGAAGAAAAATAATGTGTTTAAGAATGCTTATACTCATCATGTTTCATATGTCAAACATTCTAATGATAAATCACATGTCCATAGCAAAAATAAAAAATTTAATGGACATTATTTTTATTGCGGTGTATATGGGCATGTTATATATGATTGTGCATTCAAGATGAACCCAAGTGGAGTTAAAACACTTTGGGTAGCTAAGCCCTCTAACACTCAAGGACCCAAAGCCATTTGGGTACCAAAGGTCCTATGCTCTTTTGTAGGGGGAGCAACCGCACAAGGGTAAAGGAAAATGAAGAATTGAAGTTGACCATGAACATCAATAAAGAATTCATCTTTGGTTGCAACTTCAAGTCATGAAGATGACATAGGTATGAAAATTGACATCTAGGTATCTTTGGTATCATCTCCTATACTTACCTGCTTAAATTATAGTTGGAGTTTTGATACATGCTTAATGTTAGTAGATTTTTCAATCTTGATAAGTTTTATCAAAATAATTTTTGATTTTTGATTTCCAGTCTCTTCGGAGCATTTGTAGCCTATAATGGGCTCATGCGACCTTGTAGTTTTAAATCGTCGGCTCACTGTAGCCTTTCGGTTTTCAACAAATAGGAAGGGTTGGAGATCATATTTTCGTTAATATTATATTAATGATCTCTTGAAAAATTCATTTTTGGATTCATGATAACTTATTTTGAAACGGATTTTAAACTATTTAGCAAAGTAAATTTTGCAATCGATACTTGATTTTCTCTTTGCTATCTAGTTCGATAGCTTGTTAGTAGTCAAATTTCCATTATGTTACTAATGAATATTGCTTGGAAGTTATCAAAAATGTGATGGAAGGCTAGTAGAGCAAAACTAAAAAGGAAAATGAAAAGGTTAGAATTTGAAAATTCTCAAGAATGAGGTATGAGTTCAATTTTTGCAAAAATACTTGTATAATAATTGATTATTCATGATTAATGAAGTCTCTATGCTCGTGATTGTCTTTGCTTGATAAATATATGAAAATTCATGAGTAAGTAAATCTTTGATAACTTAGGCAATTTCATATCTTAATTGGATGAAATTTGCTCTAGGTTAGAATTTTCATTAGAGACCTTATGCTTATGGATTGGCAAACATGTTTTAAATACACACATAACATGAGTCTTGGTTGTTACACTTTGTATCACATGAAAACTCATAACTAGATGAACAATGTGATCACTAGATTAGTTCATGAGACTCAAATTGGAAACAATTGACTTAAGTCAACAATCCGACTTAGAAATCTCCTTTTGAGTTTAAATTTTCACAAACATGTTTAAATTCACTCATGTTAGATGTCCAAGTGCCTAAGTTAGAAAAAACATGAGTAGATAACCAAATTTGATTCTTAGCACTTTCATGGTTTCAAGCATACTTTGATTGAAATCGTGCTAAGCTCATATCTTGATTAAACGACATTAATTTCACTTCAAACTTGATAAACAAGTGTTAAATAATCGTATCTTGATATCTAGAAAATTTGAGCAAAATCTGAAATTGATGGATAAATAATTCATATTTATAAAAATGCCACTGAGATATTGTAGAATTTTTAGAAAATTGTAGAGATATCATTTTTGAGTGATTCTTGATTCTTTGGAATCCTCATAGGGTCTAATTTGTGTAAATTTTTTTTCACAAAATTTGAATGATCACACCGTCTCAAAAATAAGTTTTTCTTAAGGAATAAAAACCAAGGCAGATCGAGCGGTCGATCGGTATATAACCGTCTGATCGACCGGTGGGCGAAAAATAACGCAAATTGCCCGTTTCTTCGGCCAGATTTAATCCTGGCCGTTCAAATCGCTTGCTTAAGCCAGAAACTAGGGCTTCCTTGCCCATTCGACCGGTTGCCTCATTCCAAGACCTCTCCTCTCTTCTTCTAGGGTTCTACCTTCTCTCCAAGACTCTTTTTCAAGGTTAAAAAAATCTTTCTTCATCCATCATCCATGAAGTTGTTCTCAAAAACATAATTTCTTCACTTTTACTCTCTCAATGTGTCTTGATTCATACACAAAAATGTCATTCATGCTTATTTTACTTGGATGATAACTTTTCTTTAGCATGTTTACTTCAAAAATAAGTTTTCTTTCAACAAAAATCAAATAACCCATGGTTTTCTTAAAATTATTCATCATCTACTTCTTAATAGAATTTTATTTTGACAAAAAATTGCTAGTCAAAAACTCCCTTATTTTCTTCCATGAGTTTTTCTTAACTTTAACTTTAGCCTTCTTAAAATTTTTTATTTTGGTCAAAAGAAAAATGTTTCTTATTCTTCTCTAGTCATAACATTTTTTCTCTCTTTATTTGTGGATCGTCTTGTTTAATCCTTCCTTTTTTATTTTATTTTTTGTTATTTATTATCTACCTTGAAATTTAATGAGTAAATCTTTCTGTTCTTGCATGAGTCTATGCCGATCTTTAAACTTTTTGCTCTCTTTCCTTTGCGTTAAAAGCATGCATCTTTCAGTTAAAACTAATCATCTACATCATCTTCGTAATTGTCTTGCAGAATGACACCCAAAACTAAGCTCCCATCCTTACCTGATAATCTTTTGACCAAATTAGGCAAGAAACAAGCTGCTAAGTTTGTTGATAGAGCCATCCTGCAAACACGGCCAGTTAATCTAGATGACCTAGAACAATTTGATATCCGAAGGAAACTTGTTAGTATGGGATGGGTAGAATTTCTAGGAAAACAAGTACCGATATGCCCCATCCTAGTAAAAGCCTTTTTCTCTAACCTAGTGATAGAAAAGGCAAGGCTTGGTGATGAATTAGTTCTTAAGTCTGAAATCTTAGGAAAATCTATAGTCCTCACTAAATCCCTCATCAGAGATGCATTTGGGTTTCCTCTAGTGGCAAGACAAATTTTCAAGATGTCCACACACCGATTTCATGAGAATTTTCCTCCTTATGAAGTTGTGTCAGCCATATGCCCTGAGGATTATGAGGGAATGATCCCTACCCAAAGCATAAAACTCTCACCCATTGCTAGGATTGTGCATCTCATCGTGTCATATAATATTCTTCCTAGAGCAGGTCACTATGATGAGGTCACCACTATGAGTGCTAGGGTTCTCTTCTTTGCCATGACCCGTATTCCTATAGATGTCCCTGACCTCATGCTTAGGTATATAGCTGAAGTACATTCCTCCAAAAAATAAGCTCTATCATTTGCCTCAATGATCTCTCATTTCATATATGAAGCTGGGGTAAATAGATCTAGGTTTGAGATAGAGCCTATTCCTAGAGCCATAGATTCTTCCTCCCTTAGCCGCATGAAGATCCTTGAACATCAGCGCAGCAAAAGAACGCAAGGAGATACTGTGGAACAGGCTGAGCATGACACAGAGATGGAGGAGGACGAAGCTGGTGGAGGCTCGTCATCTGGCCCTTCCTGTACGAGTCTAAGTGATCTGGAGCATCGATTTGCTCAGTTTCAGATTAGTCAGATGGAATATAACAAAACATCATCAGAGCACATGGACGCGTTCGACCGTCAAATGGACGAGTTTGGTACCATGATCGGTGACCATGGCCGGCGCATAGAGGAGATGTATGGGAGAGTGGATGAGATGTGACAATACTATTGGTCGCATCTACCACCTCCTCCACCACCCGAGGACGAGTAATCCTCCTTGATGTTCTGATGTATTGATATATTGATGTATTGACATTATTGTTATGATGTATTGATATTTTTCATCATATGAACATGTCCTTGGTTGACTATGTGATGTATTGACACTTTTATCTTTTAAACATGTATTTAGTTGATATTTTCATCCTATGAACGGTTAGTAATGTTCATTTTTGATATGCTTGCTATGTTTAATTTTTTTTTGATGGATGACAAAAGAGGGAGAATATAGGGATATATGCTTATCGATAGGGGGAGTACAAAATGAAACATTCATTTCAAGTATCACACATAATGATAAAGAAAAATTTAGAAAATATATGCCAATTTCAAGTATCACACATAATGATAAAGAAAAATTTAAAAAATATATGCATATAGATAGGGGGAGCTCAAATTGAATACATTGCTTCACCTCCTTGATGCTTCCTTATATGTTGATATTTATCATCAATGGTTTGTCATCATCAAAAAGGGGGAGATTGTTAGCTGAAGGGTTCTTCCTTCTGCTTTATTCTCCTCATGATTATTTTGATGATAACAAACCCATTTAACAAGTGTTTGAAGTATGAAAATTGTAGGATCGATGAAAGATATGTCAAGACTATCATCTCTCGATTAATCTTCAAAACAGATCAATGTGTGCATCCAAAATGTGGTGGATAGCATGGAGAATCCTTCAAAGCTAAAACACGCTGAAGAACGAAGCCGAAAATCCTAGCGCGAAATGAGGAATCAAAGATAAAAATTTCCAGCTTTGATTCGGTCGACCGGATGGTCGACCGAATGGTAGTATGCATTGGCAGCAGCCAATTCGGTCGACCGATCGATCGACCGAATGTCGCTGAAAAGTGGCAGTAGCCATTCGGTCGACCAGCCGGTCGACCGAAGCAGGTGAAATTTTTTGGCTAACGCTGTGTCGCTCTACAGGATGGTCGACCGACCGATGCCAAATATTGGCAGAATGCTCATCGGTCGACCGGATGGCAAAATACGAATCGTGGATCTCGGCATCTCTGAGCCGGTCGACCACACCAAATCCCGCGACAATCGGTCGACCCGTTGGTCAACCGAATGGTGTATAAAAGCTGGCTTCGGTCGATCGACTGGTTGACCGAATTGGAAGTAGACGTTTTTCCGTCAACCGGTCGACCCGTTGGTCGGCCGATCAAGGGAAAAACCTTACAGTAAGCCATCGGTCGATTAGTCGATCGACCGACGATTCAACCGGACCATCGACCGGGCGTCTGTAATGGTCGAAAATAATCCCGTTGACGCTATGTTTCAGCTGGGTTTATAAATACTCCCTTCTAATCTTTTTTATGATTCTTCTCTCTCAGATTTTTGATGATAAAAGCTTCAAAGAGTGATTCAATTCCATCATCCAAGCCTTCAAAGCGCTAAACGTTCATCAACTGAGTCTTGATCCCTTGCTGCCGAAGGAGTTTTATTTCAAAGGGTTGATCAAGCTGGTTAAGCGCGAGAAGAAGAGGCGGTTAAGCGTGATAAACTACTATTCCTCTTCTTGTAACAAGTTTTTATTTAATTTGTTTTTCAACTCTTGTATTTGATTTGTAGGAAGATCTAGATTGTTAAGTCTTGTGTGTGGAAGTGGTTTCCTTGTTATGATGGAGTAAAGCTACTTGTGTAAACTTAGTTTACTAGGATTAGTTAAGTTGTCCCTTAGTGTTGAGGTGGAAGAGTGCTCCCGATAAGAAGGCGGAGACTTCCGGGTGTGGAAGTGCCTTAGGTCGAGAGTGCGACTCTTCGAGCCAAAGTCCTCATTGTAAGGGAGACTCGAATCAATCTAGTTAACTTAGTTTGGAAATCCTAAGCGGGGTGCTTAGGTAGTGGAGTAGGTATTGGGGCCGAACCACTATAAATCCGTGTGTTTGCATTGATTTACCGATTGTATTAATTACATTATTATTTATCGCTTCCACATCAAAATCACTCAATCGTAAATTGCCTAAACAATCTAAGTAAATGATTAAAATTGAATTAGGCAAATAACATTAGAAAACACATTATTCACCCCTCCTCTAGTGTGCCGTTTCATACAACATAGATTTGATTTCGCATGCAACCAAACAAACGTCTTACTAGATTACGATGCTTGACGAGTAATAATTAGCAATTAAATATAATCAAACTAGCAATGCAAAGACGAGTAATTATAGTGGTTCGGCCAACCACCTACTCCACCACCTTGGTCCTACACCAAGGATTTCTAATCAAATTATTTATAGACTTTGTGTTTCCCTTTGAATACAACCGAAAACTTGCTTCTCAACCTTTTGAGAACGCCTCAAACCTATTCACCTAGGCAAATCACAATTCTACGAAGGAAACCCTAAGGTGTTTAACCTAGCACACCAAATAAGCTTACAATGAAAAATTTATGTTCAAATAACAAGTAAAATACAATTAAAGGAGCTAAAGAATAGACCACAACAAAGAGCTCATTTCCAAGCCTTCAACGCCTCCAACTCCACAAGACGGTGAGGTCGAATTGAAGCCGGAGTCGAGGGAAGATGAGCACTTGAGAGAAATCGTCGTTCAGAGATGCAAGCATGAGCAAATATACTTGTGAAGGCACAAATCACACTTAGAAAGCTTATGAGAGTAGTTAAAAAGGGTTAATGAAGGTTGGTGAGACGTATTTATAACCCCTCACTCGGCAGTTCACTACAACGGGCGTTTTTCTGCCCGTTGGATGCCATTCGGTCGTTTACCGGTTGATCGACTAATCAATCGTCCAGCGACCGCGAGCCTACTGCCCTTTTCTAGCCACATTCGGTCGATTGAATGTCGAGCTACTCCTTTCTACCTCAATTTTGCTTTCGTAGATCGATCAAGCGGTCGATCGAATCTGGGTTGGTGGCTGGAATTTGAGGTTTCTTTCTTGCACGCTTCATTTTCGAGTTCCGTTACAAGGTTATGACTTGGATATCGTTACAAATTGGCTTGGGATAGATTCCTAGAGTCATATTACATAGATTCTAATCCCAACTCTAAGTTATCTACAAGCTCATTTTCAAAGCCATTTTTGCCATTTTTTGTTTTTCTCCAATCGAACTTCGCGCGCGTATCGTAATCTCAACCTAGAGCTCGAGGCCTAGGGACAACCCTTGGGCCAGCAATCTCTCCCTTTTTTATGATGATAAATAAAACATGAAATTCATCAATTTTAAGAGATACACATTTCTGAGTTTTGATAATCTATATAGATTGCTTAAACATAAGTTAACATATGCTCCCCCTATCAATATGCATACCAAGTTTATGGCCCCCTCTAACTATATGCATTATAAAACACAAGTGACCTTATCATTTCTCCCCCTTTTGACATCAATCAAAAAGGGCAAAATGTTAGGTACTATTAATGAGTTTATCGAGAAATTCGAGAAAAACTATAAATCAAAGTATCACCTACCACTATAGTCCTTTCTACCAATGTAAGCTTATACAAGGCTAACACCGATAAGTCGCAAAGCTCCATTACAGAGCATTACATAAGTGTGATGATACTATGTAAAATGTAATTTTTTAAAGGACATGTAAAATTTGAAAACTTAAGCATTCGGCAAAGTACAAATTCCTAATTACATCCTTAGTTTTGTGAAACTCTCTCCATTCAAGAGTTTTGTAAATATATTCGAAAGTTGTTTATCGGTAGATACGAATTCTACGAATATATTGCCCTTTGCTACATTGTCTCTAAGAAAATGATGCCTTAGATCAATGTGTTTGATCCTAGAGTGTAAAATAAGATTTTTTGTCAAGTTGATTGCACTAGTGTTGTCACAATGTATATGTATACATGAATATTTAAGTCCATAATCTAAAAGTGTTTGTTTCATCCAAATGACTTGTGCACAACAACTAGCCGCGAGTATATTCCGTTTCGGTAGTTGAAAGTGCCACCGAGTTTTATTTATTTGAAAACCAAGAAACAAGACTCATTCCTAGAAATTGACAACACCCACTAGTGCTTTTTCTATCTACTTTTCACCTGACAAAATCGACATCTGAAAAACCAATTAAATTGAAAGATGCAATGCATAGATACCATAATCCTAATTCAACCGTGCCTTTCAAATATCTCAATATGCATTTGACCGCACTTAAATGAGACATTTAGGACAAGATTGAAGTCTATCACATGCACAAATACTAAACATGATATCAGGTCTACTTGCGGTTAAATAAAGAAGGCTACCAATTATACCTCGATATCATTTTTCATCTACCTTTACACTATCTTCATCTTTGTCAAGCTTAATGAATGTGCTCATTGGTGTAGAAGCTATCTTGGCTTCATTCATCCAAAATCTTTTAATGAGCTCCTTTGTGTACATGGCTTGATTTATGAAGATTCCTTTATTGATTTGCTTGATTTGGAGGCCAAGCATGAATGAGAGTTCTCCCATCATGCTCATCTCAAACTCCTCTTGCATACACTTTGCAAACAACTTACAAAGTAATTCATTAGTAGCATCAAATATAATATCATCCACATAAATTTGCACAAGCAAAATATCATTTTTAATGAAGAGATAAATATCGGCTTTTCCAATGCTAAAACCTTGACCAATAAAAAACGTGGAAAGCCGTTCATACCAATCCCTAGGGGCTCGTTTTAAACCATACAAAGCCATTTTAAGTTTAAAAACATGATTTGGAAATTCAAAACTTTCAAAACCGGAGGGTTGCTCAACATAAACTTCTTCATCAATAAAGTCATTCAAAAATGAATTTTTAACATCCATTTGAAAAATCTTAAAATCTTTAAAACTTGCATAAGCTAAAAGCATGCGAATTGCTTCTAATCTAGCTATGAGAGCATAAGTTCCATTGTAATCTATGCATTTCTCTTGATTATACCATTGGGCTACTAATCTAGCTTTGTTTCTAATGACTAAACCTCCTTCATCTAATTTGTTTTTAAACATCCATTTAGTTCCAATTACGATTTATCCACTAGGTCTAGGTACTAAATTCCAAACATCATTCCTAACAAATTGATTTAGTTCCAATTGCATGACAATTACGCAAAATTTATCTTCTATGACTTCCTTAATAATTTTAGACTCTACTTAAGATATGAAAGCTACATATTGACAAATATTTTTGAGTTTAGAACGCGTTATCACTCCCGTTATGGTTCTCCAATGACTTGCTCACACTACTAGAATAATGGGCATCAGCAACGGCTCATGCCGTTGCTGAGCCGTTGCTGAAGAGAATCAGCAACGGCCGAGCCGTTGCAATAGAGCCGTGACAGAAAGTCGCGTTGCTGATGACTTAGCAACGGATCAGCAACGGCCGCTCGGGCCGTCGCTCAAAACATTATCAGCAACGGCCGCTCGGGCCGTTGCTAAAAATATTATCCGCAACGGTTTTACCACGGACCCGGAACCGTTGCTGATAACATTAATAGCAACGGCCTCGAGTCCGTAGCAACGCCGTTAGTAAAAGCCCGTCGCTAAGCCGTTGCTGTAGGTCATCAGCAACGGCTGTCGATACACTTTTAGCAACGGCTTTCCCACGGACGGCCGTGGGAAAGCCGTTGCTGATGACCTATACCTGCAACCAGCAAAATTTCAAATTCCTAATTTCCATTGATACATTGATACATTTATCTGATACATAACTCACACACCCATACCCTCATACACACATTCATTCACACATCACAAACACACCAAGATATACATCAAAACAATTATATTTATATTGATAATTATCCACGATAGTATAAAAACAATTCAAATGCAAAATTGAAGTATCAATATCCAAACAAAATAAGTTAAACAAGTTCAATATCTTAGTAACAAGTTCAATATCCAAACAAAAAATCTCACGATCACGATGGAGGATGGTCTGGATCATATGGCGGGGTCTGGAGTGCTTGAGTGTACACCGGCGTGGACTGACTCGAGGACGATGGATTAGATGATGCCGAAGAGATGCCTGCTGTGGGATGACCTGACATGTTGCGTAGCATAGCATGCATCTCCTCCATCATCTGACTCTGACGCGCGACCGTCTCCTCTAGAGTCCTTATTCTGCTACTATGATCATAACTGGATCTAGAGGTGGACGGCCGCTCACCAGCGACCGGAGGGGTCGGTGCCCCAAGTGGCCCTAGCACGGCTCGCGCATGACCACTATCTGCGAAGCCATATACGCGGCCATGATCCCAGCCACCTGCGGCCTCGACCCACGATGCTGCGTCAAAGTCCTCGGGGGTACCCCCGCGCTGCACCACCCTCTGGCTGTACGTCTCCTACTCGAGTTTGATTTTTTGTTTAATATTTATCATAAAACTTAAATTATAAATATATAATGAATAATTTAAACAAATATATAATTACCACAATGTATGCAGCGCGGTTGTGGATGTACTCCCCCGTCCCATGTGCTCGACGGTGAGTCCGCTCAAACACCGCCATCGGGGAGGGTCGCTGGACAGTCCCGTCATCCGACACCGTCGTCTACATTTACAAAACAAATACATTAATTAGTACACATAATAACAAATAAAATATATAATTAAACGATATACTTACCATACGGTTTGCGTGCACTGCAAATGCAACAGAGCCGCCGGTGTGACGCGCTGCTCCCCCCGACATGCGATTTCTAGCCGCATTCTGAGAAACCTCCTGCCATCGATCCGTCGACCATATCCCCACGAGCTGGTCCCATATATCCGGAGTAATCCAACTGGGGCCGTATCCCCGAGTCTCCGCGATGTTAGTGGTCCCAGCTCGGGCCATCGCTCGGGACCGAGCCTGCCCCAGCTGCCCGTTGTACCTTGCCCGGGAAATAGACTCCCAGGCAGCGTAAATGAAGGACCTCTGGTCCTCGGCCCATGTATAGCGAGCCTGCAAAATAATAATATCAGTACCAATTCTTAATATATCATCATGCATGTAAAAAAAAAAATAATACGTACCTCAAACTCGCGCCATAACATGTCGACGTGCTCGCTAGGCACGTGAGACCACGTAGGCCATGCCCCGTGCATGTATCGTCGAATAGTAGAAGAAATGCTCCTCGGCACTTCTTCTTGCTCGAACCTGCACAACAAAAATAAATTTTAATATTATATTATGATATAATGAATTTGTAATGATTCATAATTCATGATATATTACCGCTCCCCAATCACGCTGATCAATCTACGTGACTCTGTGGCTGGTGGAGGCTGCCACCTGTTCGGCCCGCGTGGCCGCCTGCGTCTGGATGTACTAGCCTCGGCAGTATCATCCTCATGAGGATCAGCAACAGGAGGATCAGCAGCATGAGTAAGTGCTGGAGTCTCACCGATCGGAGACTCCGAAGCTCTCCTGCGTCGATAACCACGACCAGACATATCTGTCGAACAGACATATAATCAGATTATTGTATAAATAGTAGAGATATATTTAATAAAATATATATACTTTACAATTATTCCTCATCATCTGAATAATAGTCTTCGAATTCTTCTTCTTCTTCCTCTTCTTCCTCTTCGTCATCTTCTTCATCTCCAGCTTCCTCAATTTCATGATCGTCATCATCAGCATATTCAACTTCTAATTGAATTGACGTTGTGTCTGCATCCTCGAGTATTGGAATAATACGATCCACAGCAAGAAGATCATCTTCTTGATAGAAACCAGGAGGATCATTTTCTCCTACTATCGGATCAATTTTTCCTCTACCTTTTGTCTTACAGACTACATGCCAATCTGCTCTATCTTTATTTCGAGCCGGATACTTCGCGTAATATACTTGTTCGGCTTGTGATGCCAATATAAATGGCTCATTTGCTGCCAATTTCGATTTGTAATTAACCTCAACAAGTTTGTATTTTTGATGAACTTTCATGCCCCTTTCTGTTGTATCGAACCAATGACATCTAAATAGGAACACTGATTTCAAGCCGAAGTAGTGCAACTCTATCACTTCTTCCACTAGTCCATAGAAATCCATATCACATTCAACATAGGTTGTCCCTTTCACGCAGACCCCAGCATTCATCGTCTTTTTTGTAGATGAATATTCAACCGTGTGAAATTTATACCCGTTAACAAAATATCCGCTATAGCACGACACAAGTCGCGACGGTCCACTAACAAACTCAAATATTTTTTCATCTATTTCAGCTCTGTGATCTTTGCTGTAAGTCTGAATCCAAGAAGGGAAATCACGATTCCGTAATGTCTCCAATTCTTGATCGTTGTGAATAGAGTATTTTTGCACCATCTCAATGTCAAATATTTCAATGAATTGTTCAATCTCTGGGCAATTGAGTAATACATACAAGTGTGCCAAATGATACTCTTCATCGCTTAAGTGTCGAGATGGACGAGAACCAAAAGCACGACCAGAGTGACAAAATATATTTAAACGTCCATCTGAATGTCGAACACCCCCGTCGTCGTTACGTGGAAGACGATCAAATCTTGTCTGTACTGTCGATTCAAAGTAAAATGAGCAGAATGTTGAAATTTCTTGGATGATATACGATTCAGATATTGATCCTTCAACAGCTGCGGTGTTCTTTACTTTTTTCTTCAGACGATTCATGTATCTTTCAAATAAGTACATCCAACGATATTGAACGGGGCCACCAACTCGTGCCTCGTATGCCAAGTGTATCGGTAGATGCTCCATCGAGTCAAAAAATGCAGGAGGGAAAAACTGCTCCAGCTTGCATATGATTTCAACAATATTATTTTCAAGTGTTGACATATCTTCGACTCGAAGGACATTTGCACAGATGCTTCTAAAAAACATACTTAATTCAGTCAACGGACCCCAAATATTATCAGGTAGAAGATCTCGAAATGCGATCGGAAGTAATCTCTGCATGAATACATGACAATCATGGCTCTTCATCCCTGATATTTTGCAATCATCGACGTTCACACATCGAGATAAGTTTGAAGCATATCCATCGGGTAATCTGAGTTCTTTTACCCATTGACAAACATCTTTGATATGTTGTTTATTTAACACATATAGGGCCTTCGGTTTCAGATATCGTCCGTTGACCTCTTGTAACTCCAACTCTGGTCTTTTACAAAGTATTTTCAGATCATGTCGGGCTTTGACATTATCTTTAGTTTTTCCAGAAATATCCATCACAGTGTTGAAAATATTATCAAACATATTTTTTTCAATGTGCATGACATCTAAATTATGTCGAATCAATAATGAACTCCAATAGGGCAATTCCCAAAAGATACTTTTTTCACCCAGTTGTGTGTTTGGCCAAAACCTGACACTCTTTCATTGCGACCGAATACAATATCTGGAAGTGCTGAAACACGTGCTAACATTTGTTCACCAGACAACATCGGTGGTGGCCCATCTCTTTCGACTCTGCCCTTAGTAAATTTATTACGATTCCTTCGATACTAGTGATGAACCGGTAGGAATCGACGATGACAATCAAAGAATGAGATTTTTCGTCCGTTCTGAAGACTGATTGATTTAGAGTGTTCCATACAATACGGGCAAGAGAGTCGGCCGTGAGTGCTCCAACCCGACAACATGCCGTACGCGGGGAAATCATTGATTGTCCACAAGACCGCGGCCTTTAAATTGAAGTTTTGCTTCCGATGACAATCATAAGTGACAGCTCCCTCAGTCCACAATGTTTTCAATTCATCTATCAAGGGTCTGAGAAATATGTCAATTTCTTTTCGCGGACCCTTAGGACCCGGAATAATCATCGAAAGATAAATAAATTCATCTTTCATGCACATTGACGGTGGCAAATTATAAACTGTCAGCAGCACTGGCCAAACTGAATAAGGAGTTGCAGAATGTCCAAACGGATTAAAACCATCTGTGCACAATCTCAATCTGATATTTCTAGTATCCATAGCAAATGAAGGATAACATGTATCCAAATGTTTCCATGCTTCACTGTCAGATGGATGAGTCATTACTGTATCATCACGACTTCTTGCATGCCAACTCATGTAGGGGGCTGTCTTTTCCGACATGAATAATCTTTGAAGCCTCGGTGTTAGTGGAAAATACCGAAGCACCTTAAACGGGATATTTTTCTGTCGGACCGATTTCTTCTCCTTGTAACGAGGGTGTTGACATACAGGGCATTTATCCAACTGCACATTTTCTTTATAATATAAAATGCAGTTATTTTGGCACGCGTGTATTTTTTCGTACCCAAGCCCCAATTTTCTCATTAGCTTTTTAGTCTTATAAAAAGTAGGCTCAAACTTGTTATCAGTAGGCAGCATTCCATTAATCAATCCAGCAATCCGATCATACGCAACTCCGCTGATATTACAATCGGCCTTGATGTTTAAGAGCTGTGTCATTGCTGAAAACCTAGTGTATTTAGGACAATTCTCATACAAAGGTTCATCGGCAGCTTTCAACATCTCGTAAAATTCTGCAGCTTCTTTATTCGGTAATTCAATCTCTACCGCAGCCCCTACTTCTGTGATATCAACCGCTGTAGTATCTGGTGGGACTGATGTCTGAAGAACTGGCCGATCAACATTATCATTCAGGCGGAATTGACCCCCAAGACTATCAAGTATCATAGTTCTATAGAGATTACATTGACCGGATGAAGAAGCACCAGTAGAGGAAGATTCACCATATGTCTGAACGACAGGATTGCTCGACGTCCCGACTTCGCGTGACTCCCCGTGACAAGTCCATAGAAAATATCTTGGTGTAAATCCTTTGGTATATAGATGCAGAGTGACAGTCTCCCGATCCAAAAATCGTCCATTCGAACAAATGCGGCACGGACATCGGATTTGATCACCCATGCTAACGAAATTCCGATTCGAATAGGCGAAATTTAGGAAGTACGTTACGCCTAATCGAAACTCATTCGTTAAAGCTCCACGATCAAAACGTCGGTACATCCAACTTCGATCAGCCGACATGATTCTGTCAATCAATGACAATTTCTTTGGTTAATGTCTTTAGGTGAGATTGTCCTATTCCATTCGGGATTTATGTTATTCGTACTGCACTTACGTTTTTATTTTAACTGTTAACTAATTATTCTAAATTTCGACAGCATCTCCCTACAGTTCTCCGAATACGCATATCATCTGGGCGCGTATCGGAGAACAAGGGAGATGTTGTCGAATTTTAGAATAATTAGTTAACAGTTAAAATAAAAACGTAAGTGCAGTACAAATAACTATATTCCCAAATTGTCCAATCAGGGACAATTCAAGAATTGTACGTCGTATAAAAGATCATCTACTTCTTTTACACGAACATACAATCCCCGAACGGATCTAAGGTTTTGCTAAATCATATCCGATTCGTCGATGCGTACGTGAAACATATCAACTCGTCGGATGGATGATTATTTTCTAAATGTTTCGAGACAGTTCGAGTCCATATTGGACGATTTCGGCGCGCGTCCGAAGTGGACGATTCCGGCGCGAGTCCGAAGTGGACGATTTCGGCGCGAGTCCGAATTGGACGATTCTGGCGCGCGTCCGAAGTGGACGATTCCGGCGCGAGTCCGAATTGGACGATTCCGGCGCGCGTCCGAAGTGGACGATTCCGGCGCGAGTCCGAATTGGACGATTCCGGCGCGAGTCCGAATTGGACGATTCCGGCGCGCGTCCGAAGTGGACGATTCCGGCGCGCGTCCGAAATTAATCTAAACCCTAATAATTAATCTAACAAATTAAACAATTAATCTAAACAATTAATTAACATTTATAAAATAATTAATTAACAATTTCAAAACAATAAATATATATATATATATATTCCGGCGCCGGAGTCCACCCTCCGGCGCCGGCGTACAGTGGCCGGACACACTGTCCGGCCACTGTAGAAGGTTCGGCGGCGGCCATAGGCCGACCGCCGCCGGCCGAAACCCTAGAAATAGGGTTTCGGTCGGATTTTAGCATCTCCGGCCGATCAACATACCGGCAGCAGCGGCGCGGCGGCGAGAGGCGTCGGCGAGAGGCGTCGGCGTCGGCAGCAACGGCAGCAGCGGCGAAGGTCGGCAGGAGCGGCGGCGGCAGAAGCGGGAGGAAGAAGGGTCGGGCGCGCGACTGGTGCCCTATATAAACTTATCAGCAACGGCTCACTCACCCGTTAGAAAGCCGTTGCTGATAAGTTATCATCAGCAACGGCTCACTTATCCGTTAGCAAGCCGTTGCTGAAAATTAAAAAATCAGCAACGGCTCGCCTTTCCGTCCGAAAGCCGTTGCTGATAATTAAAATAATCAGCAACGGCTCGGTTTTCCGTTAGAACGCCGTTGCAGATACAGATATCTGCAACGGCTCGGGCGGCCGTACGAATGCCGTTGCAAATAGCAACGGCTTGAGCGGCCGTTGCTGATAGCCGTTGCTGAAGACCAAGTTTGTAGTAGTGTCAATTGGATGGTCTTTTATCAACCGGTATCCTTTGGGGAGAGGTGATAGAACTTCCTATTCTTCTTCAACTTGAGATAAAGTTAAGGATGTAGGACTAGATAAAGATGAGCTTCTCTAGCCTCAAAATTATAATTTTATGTTAGATTTGTTATGCATGAATTTTTTTATAACTCTTTTTTGAAAATTTGAGGATACGTTTTGAGAATATTTTATAATTTAAATTTAGTGTTATATCATTTGAATAAAACTCTATAATATTTTGAGATTTTCAGTCCAATTTTTTTAGACCTCTAAAATTTATTTTTATTATAAAAAATATTTCATATATTTTAGAGTTATATTAAATTTTTACAAAGGTCTTTGATCCGTTATAGACTTTTGCAAATGGGGCAAGATATGTATTATCAAAATTTAATTTCGGATCGAAAATTTTAGCATCTGAGAAATTTTAATAAAGTAGTTTCAATTTTGAAAAATTGGTGTAAATGATAATAATAAAACCAACTGGAGCAAGTATAAATTATTATCAATGTTTAAATCCAATATAAAACGGGTTTATTTTCGCCACCCAATCCGAATTCTATACCTTTAGGGCTCGTTTTGTTCGCAAACTGCTCGTCACAGGAAACCAGACAGGGACAAGGACAGGACATTAGGTGTCCTGGAACAGTAGCTATACCGTGTTTGTTTCGTCAAGAACATGACACGATATTCCGTCCTGTCCTGCGTTTGTTTCGCTATAACAAAGTACTGTACATGATAAAATGACTAAAATACCCTTGTAAATTAGTCTTAAAACTGATTAATACGTAAAAAAATCTTAATATATAGTATCAAATATTTTTCAACTAATATATAGTTTAACTAATAAGTTTTCAACTAACCTAAAAGTATAATAATAGGATAATACCGAAAAATATAAAAATCATACCAAACGATCTCCAATCTAAAATATGACACCACCATCGCGTTCAGCACGTGAAAATTTACAACTTTGGTATTCATCTCGACTCGATCCGACGACTCTACGATCAACTACAAAAATACTCCAATAATTCATAAATTAATCCAATTTCATATGATACAACTCTCTTCTTTAATTACCCAATTTATTAAATAAATACCCTCTCCCTCACTCGTCTCCCTCTCCACCCGACGCCCGCCCGAGCCCCGCCTTCCTCTTGTCCGCTCGGACCCACGCCGGCCGGTCCTCCCGGCTGCCGGCGATCACTCCCGGCGACACGATCCGACTCATCGCCAGCCCCTTCTGCGTCCGATCCCGCCGCCTCCTCCCGTCCGAGCACCGCCTTCCTCTGCTTCGCTCGGACCCACGTCCCGCGGCCTCCTCACGTCCGATCCCGTCGCCTCCTCCCGTCCGAGCGCCGCCTCCTCACTCCCGGCCGCCGGCGATCATCCCGCGACCAGTTCGACGATGGTGGCCCGGCTCCGTCGAAGGAAGGGGTAATTTTGACAATTGCAGCCCTTGTCCTCCGTCCGATTTCGGTGTACCGAGAAATTTCTCGGTACACCAAAACGGGTGGAAATCCTGTCCCGGACAAGGAGAAGTCCTTGTCCCGAAGCTTCTTTTGCAAACCAAACGGGGGATATGGGCGGATGTCCAGTCCAGTCCCCCATTTATTAACAAACCAAACGGGCCCTTAGGGTCTGTTAGGTACCTTGTATAAGCATTCTGTATAGTATTAAGATAATACTATATAGTGTTTGAGAAGAATATTAACTAATACATGTACTAAAAATAGTAACATATAAATTGCCATAAGGTGTATTAGTAATACACTTTCAAAGTTCTTCATTAGTCTGCACTATAACTTTCAATATTTTTTATACTCATTTTATATTCGACCAAAAATTAAAAAATATATAAAAATATTTATAAAATAATTTTAATTTAATAAAATATTTTTAATGATAAAATATATTATATAATTTTTTATATTATATTATATTATTATAATATATTACATATAATATAATATAATATATAATATATATTATATTATATTATTGTAATATATTACCTATAATATAATATTATAATGTATATTATATTATATTATATTATGTTAATCAATACATATTAGTACTATACAATTTAATACATGTGTGCACCAAATATTATATAATAATAATATAATATATATTAATATTATATAAATTAATCAATACATATTAATACTATACAAATACTATACGATAATACCAAACAATCCTTAAATAGTATTATTACCCCTCCCTCTCAGATCCTAAACCCCTACTTCCCACTGTTAAGCTGTACAAAAGCGCAAGAAATAGTCGATTAGTGGACTTCAACCGCTAGGGTTTCCGTTTTGTCCCAATCCATGGACAATTTTGCACTCGTCTCCTCCAAATTCTCCCTTCTCGTCGCGCCTCCAAATCCCTATGAGATCCTCACCCGGCGGCGGCCAAGTCATTCTTCTCTGCCCCCTCTCCTTGGGAGAAGAAGCAGGCGAATCGGAAGTGGTGGGAGACGTCCCGGACTCGTCTTATTCGCTCTTAACAATGGCAGAAATGATCGAGGCCCATCTATTGCCGGTAACCTTGTTGATATTCTTTTGATTCTAAGTCTTGACATTTTCATGAACCATCAATTAGCGAAGAGCTCCATTTCCTGCGAGTTTATATTGATAATTAGGATTCTAGGTTTCTCAGATAAATTAATTTAGACATTTCTTCTTTGTGATTATTGGAGCTAATTATGCTTTTTCTCACCGGAGGAGAAATTAATTATCTAGTCAATTAATTATGTAGTCAATTAGTTTGTGATACTATATTTTGAAAATATCTCAAATTCCACTGTACTTTTCAATGTTTTCATCGTTATGTAGTCAATTAGTTAGTCTTATATTATTTTACTATACCTACTATTTGTAAATTATAATCTCTCAACAAATATGGTTTATTGTTATATTTCTAATTCTTTTCTGCAGGTAGAGAAACACTCCGGAGGCATGTTTTTGCAAGTGCTTCATCTTCAGGCAACAGCGAGATGACAACTAGTAGTGCTGTGGCCTCAATTCCAGTGCCTTCGTCATCATCATCCATGTATGTTTTACACAACACATGTACTCTGTGTTTGAAGTTGAGCGCATGTGGCTTTCTTTGATATAAATCTGTAATCATGGAATTCAAAGATTGCCATGGCTTGCTGTTCATTCACTTAATCATAGACCTTATTCCATTTTTTTGAGTATATATATGTGATGCTAATGCAATTTCTTTCGCCTCCATTCTTCTTGAAAAACTGCAGAGGTTCACCACTATTTTGGGTTGGAATTGGAGTTGGACTATCAGTAGTATTCCAAGTGGTAAGTTACTCAGAGCTCACCTGGTTAAATATAGTTATCTGTTCGTGGAACGTGTTTTTTTTCTTCTTTCTGTACTGAGAATGAATGCTGTTGGTTTGACAGGTGGCAACAAGATTAAAGGTGAGCCTATTTTCAGAATGCATACATCCAGTGCCAGATGTGCTTTATGTTTGAAAATCATTTGTAGAGGGGTGTGGTGCTTTTGGATATATTCCTCATTAGCTTGAGAAACTTCTTTATTGGGGCTTCTTTTGGGAGAACATACTTATCAATATATCTGGAACATATTGGTCCTTGGCATCTTTTGCTTCTTTGATGGTTTTATGCACTGATTTTTTTGTATTTGCATTTATGATTTCTCTGTTTCTAACTATTAGTTAACTATTATTGTTGTCTCAACTAGTAACTCGAGGTCATATTGATTGAATTTTACTACCTTTGATAGTTGATGATGCTGATCTTAAATTGACATCTGAACAACTGGGCTTTATCTCCCTTTTCTTGTGCTCATCACATTTTCTCTTCTGTTTTTTCTTGTCTGTAATTAGCAGTATATTGCTCTTATTATGTCGTTCTACTTGCTCTTCTGTGCTTTCTTTGTCTTATATGTTATTCAATATTCATTCTTGTGAAAACATTAGTTCAAGGGTCTCTGCCTTCTCTTCACATTTGGTTATGAGTTGTGAGATTGACTCTTTAATTTACTCCTGTTCTCTCTGAACACTCTATGCCATGCATCATGGTGTGTGGTGTTCATCTTTCCAGCATGTAAATTGTGAACAGCATTGCAATATCTAGTATGATATGTGCTCTTCTAGTGGCCAACCAGAATAGTATAGATGTGCACCGCATTGCTTAGTGCCTTAGTTTCATAAAGCTAGGTAGCCATTGTGAATACAGAATGCTATTTGTGTGCATCATATTTCGTTGCTTGCTTATTGTAACGTGAACGTGTCAATAACTTGGTGATTCAACTTTTGAATCACTTCCTCCCAGAGATATGCAGTTCAGCAAGCTTTCAAGACAATGATGGATCAAGCAGCGCCTCAAGGTGGTCAATTCAACAATCCTGTCTTTACACCTCCATTCCCGTTTCCACCACCACCACCAACAACAAGGCCTCAACCTGCATCTCCCTCACCATCAACACGTTTTTCTTCCCAGCAAGCTGTTATGGTAGATGTTGCAGCAACTAAAGTGGAAACAACCTCGCCATCTGAAGTTGGAGAAGAAACTCAAAAGTCTCAAATAGAAGAGGCAGAACCAAAGAAGTTTGGTATGCAGCTTTAAAATCAAGGCACTTGCTTTTCAATTCCTTACATAATTTTGAATGATTCTGTACCTTCCATCAGTTAAGAATTTTGCTTCCTATATTTCCTGGTATTGGAGAGAACCTCATAATTTCTTGTAAAATCATATGCACAAACTAGGGTTGTTCACGGGTCGGGTCGGGTCAGGTCAGGTTTAGAGGAAAAACGTACCCAACTTGACCAAGTGTAATCAAAGTCGGGCCGGATTCAAAATTTTTCACCTTTCAAATCCGACTCGACCTAGTCCGTGTCGGGTCGAGTAGTTGTGTTACCCGTTTAAGTAAAAATGTTTTTTTTGATAAATAAATTCAAAAATAATTATTTTTAATATAATATTTTAAAATAATAAAAAATATAAATAATAGGGTCATTGGGTCTCGGGTCATCGGGTTCCAAATTTTGAAACCTGAGATTGGACCCAATTATGGTCGGGTTTGATTGGATTGTACCCGACCGGAGCTGATTACCCGACCCAACCCAAATAGTTTGGGTTGGGTTCTCGAGTTCATTGGGTCGACCCGACTCCATGAACAGCTCTAATGCACACATCTATAGTGAATGGATGTTCTATAATATCTTTTTGCCCAAAGTTCCATCATTTGTCTCTTTAGGTATGTTTCGTTGTTATGCTGCTAACTGGAGATTAATTGAATGCAAAGAGTCAGTTTAATGGTAACTTAATGTCCTTATGTTTAAGTTTAATGGATACTTGCATTTGCCCTTTCCTGATTAAAAAATTCTCTGCTTGTTCTAGCATATCTAATCAAGGGAGTTTATTTGATATCAAATGATCTCTTACATATAGTGTTTCTTTTACTATATCTGCAAGCAACATATATAGTTGTGGTGTCTGATGCCACTGAATGGAAGTTTGATGACATTATATTTTATCCTTGTTCTCATAAATAATCTTAGGAAAGCTGTTCTTTATAATGGATTGTTACCTTGACTAATTTTACACTAACCTGTATAGTCGCTAGGAACTAAATAGAGAAGAACATTGAGTTCCACATGGTCCACATTAGAGCTTCCAGCTTTTTTCTTAGGGGGATATCATCTCGGCCCTAGAACTGCAATTGGATTAAGTCAGTCCTATTAAATACTAATATATAATAATCCCAAGATTTCCAACCCATTGATTTTCTCCATTCGCTATTTTAGCACAATTGGGTTTGACAGGACTAAGTACAATTGAGGTTGGCTTGATAACCGCTTGGGTTTGGTTGTGTCTGTTCAAGATGTGTTGCTCTGTTTTTGAACTAAAATAATTGTAGCTAATAGCACAAATACATAAAAGTTAGTGATCCTAAACAAAATATGATCTCATGTCTAATGTGTATGTACTACACTCAGGATTGTTATGGATTACCCTCAATCTGAATTCTCCATTTGTATCATAAACCATATAAAAAAGGCAATCGTGACCAAATCCAACTGGTGGATCTGGCAATGTAGGTTGAACCCAAGATAACTGACATCCTCGTCCTTGATGCATAGGTATAAAGTATAAACAGACATATAATATACATATTTGCATAGATGGGATAAGAGATGAGATGTAAGCAATAAGGTATTGTAGATCTTGTTAGTAACTTCCTAGTCACTTTGGCATATTGGAAGTGGAAAAGCATGAGCCTTTTAGTGAGATCAGTTTTCTATATTAACACTTACATGTGGCAAATTTACTGCAGCTTTCGTGGATGTTTCTCCAGAAGAACTATTGCAAAATGAACGTTCCTATGTGAAAGAGTCAGCGAAGGCAAGTCCAGTGGATACAGAGTCAGTAAAAGAAGTAAGTACTTGACATGTCGTAAAACAACTGTTATATTCTTCAGTAGTATAGTTGCTGAAATCTTTTCTATGTTTCTTGAAGATTCCACCAAATGGTACTCTGAAGCAGGATGGAAGTGCTTCAAGTGAACAATCTCAATCTGGTAAATAGTGGGGGATGATTTTACATGTTATGCAAAGCCACTTAATTTTACCATAAAGCACCAGGCAGTCCAACATTAACTTATTTTGGCAATCCTGGTTCATGAGTTTTTTTTGTACTCTTTTATGAATTTGAAATATTTTGGTAATCCTGGTTCTTGAGATTTTTGTTCTATCTCATGGACTTTTTTGGTTGCAATATAGTGTTCAGAATTTTTGGTAGACAGTTTGGTCCTCCTGAAATTTATTGATGTTCTATGATTACATCATTTTTACACCTATGACCTATGTATAGATCTAAATTATGTTTTGTGGTTCTCTACCTTACTTTGTAGCATAAAAAGGTATCTGCATGTGTCTGTGTCTGTATTTACTATTTAGAATGTCTTTTATATATTCATGCCTGTATGGAAAGGCACATAACCAGCACTTCCCTTTGTATGCTACTATGCTAATTACTACATCTCTAATAATTTTATATTTTTCTTTTTTGATACATAATTCTATGCTCTAAAGCTTTTCAAATTACTAACCTTTTATTTTCAACAAGATTTTTTGCACTGTTTGTGCTTCAGTCATGTGAGTTCAAATTTTCACCATTGTATAGGTCAAGCACCAACTATCTTGTCAGTTGAAGCACTTGAGAAAATGATGGAAGATCCAACAGTTCAGAAAATGGTTTACCCGTAAGCTTCCTTTGAATTGAACATTTGAAAATATGAAGCTGTCATCTGTTTTGTTTTTTTACTTGTTGTCTAATTGTTTCGTTTAATACAGTGTCATTTTCCTTTATATTTGGCATGAGGCTAAAAGATCTTGTTAATTGAACATGACTTGGTTGTTGAAAAGAAATATAACAATTTATGATTTTTCCTCTGTAATCCATTTTTGCTGGTCTTCATATAGTTTGTTTTCTTGTTTCAAGGCCTCTTTTTTGTAAAACTGAATTGTGATGCCTTCCTTCTTAAATCTTTACATTCTAAATGCTTACTAACTATAAGTTTCTCATATCCCAAGCTCTATTATTGATTTCTTAATACCCTTTGCTTGATTATTTCTTTATTTTTAATTCTTCAAGTGCATACAATATCTCCATCTTGTTGCACTATATAAACTAGATTCGCTAAGATTCTAAGCAGTGCTTTATATTTTTTATGCACATCCTCTATTTGTCTAATTATGTTTCTTCTAGTATCATGTTGACAAGTCCCACACCTTCATCACCATATGTGCTGATCTTGTTTTTATATGTTGCAGCTATTTACCTGAAGAAATGAGGAATCCAGATACATTCAAGTGTATGTACTAATTGAATTTGCTGAAGAAGTTTGGCTCCCTAATAATGACTTTCTCAGTGAACATTTTGGTATATTACCATATGGTTGCAATTTTTTAGAATTTTCTGACAGGTTTTGTTATTGCATGTTCTAGGGATGATGCAAAACCCTCAATTTCGCCAGCAAATGCAAGATATGCTGTATAACCTAGATCCTTCCATCTGCATGTTTGAATTTGATTTTACCCAGATACACTTACAATATCTTTAGTCATATTTCTAGCATATGTAAATGTAGACTTCTCTCTTACTTTTGTATTTATGATTTCTTACATAGGAACAATATGGGTGGAACTAATGAATGGGACAATCGCTTGACTGAATCCTTGAAAAATTTTAATCTGAGCAGTCCTGAGGTCAAGCAACAATTTGGTAAGTCAAATATTGTGTCTTCATTGATAGTAATGTCTATTGCGGAGGAAAATGCTATCTTGAAGCATACTATTTTTCTTAAATGATTGTCCAATAGTTGTAGAAACACTGCTTTAAAAGCATTGACTCTTTCATGATGGGGCATTTCATTTCATTATTGGAAAGCGTAGTCATGGAATAGAAAACCCTTCAAGGCCTTGTAGGCTTGTAAAACTTGTTTCATGGAAGAAACATGTATTCACAATTGTATATTTGAGTCAGACATCACTCGTAATTTAAAATGTTTGTTTTAGTTTGAGTTACAGTGTTACACAATAAACAGAGTTGACTATCTCTACGACTTCTACGTTGTGTCCCTGTCAAGGTTTAGAATCTGGTACTAAAGTACTGATACTGGTGATTTGCTCATATTCGATACCAGTGTACCATCACTCAATATAGTCCAGTACAGATGGATTGTAGCAAGATGGATAAAAAGGTTGATCTTTTTCGACATTTCACAAGGTAAATCATGCTTGTCAATGAAAACTTGATTAAATGGAGGATAAACACAGCCTTCATAAATGCTTACATTGATAAGAAATTGAAGTATAAGGTCAAACGTCAAATATAAACTAGAAATAAGTTTGCAGTTGAAGGTTGAAGAGTGGCATGCATCATAAATGGGAGGATCCACCTCAACGGGCTTGACTTGACTGATGTAGATATCATAGTTTTTGATACCCTCTCAAAGCATTATAAAGTAATGGCTGGAATACGGCATTGCCATCTACCCTTTAGTCAAAGTGTAGCAAGAGCTTTAGAGAGCAATAAATAGTTTGAGAGAGCTTTGGAATGTAAGAATGTCGCATGCTTCATTTAAGGGGTTTGAGAGTTTTAAATAGGCTCAAATCCCATTAAAAAAACCCCAAAAGGCTAAAGAGAATAATTGGACAATGACTCCAGAAAATTCCATTGGCTGCAAAAATAGACATTGGTGTTGTACCAGTACAAGCTATGTACTGCACCATACTAGGCCCGTACATGGGGGATGCTTGTATCAAGTGGTACATTTGGCACAAGTGATATTATATACCAACCTTGCATCAATATAAAATTAGTAGCAGTTTAAGAAAAGGTAAATGTCTTGCATAGGCGATAAACATTGTATTGTAAACATGTTCTCTGTATAATATACATAAATTTGAAGAAAAAACAAAATGGCAATGATCATGGTTTAAAGTACTGCCAGGTACTAGATGGTGTGGGGATACTATAGTGGTTCGGCAATGAACTAGTTTTCTAGAGTACTGTACTGGTCAATTCCATCATAAATCCTTTTTTTTTTCATAAGTAAACATAATTTTAAACATGAAGATGACATATATGAATTGGAGTAGTGGAGTTGTTTTTTTTATAGGTTTGTTTTTTTCTCCTTTTTTTTACTGAAATGGTATGCTGCCGTACCATAAGGAACTTGCTTGAGTTCTGAGGCTAGCATTGACTGATACTTCTGACATTGGAACTGATAACTCAAATCTTTTCTATAATTGTTGCTTATCTTCACATTTATTTTTCTTTTTCACTTCCATCCATTCAGCCCACAACTATGCTTGTGCTCTTTCCTCTCCCTTGTTACTTTCTGTTTTTTTTTGTTAACTTCTTCAAATATTATTTCTTTGATCCAGTTCATCTTTGCTCAATGCTTTCCTCCTATGTTTCAGCTTGAGGTTTGATATCTTGCTTATCACTATGGCTTTCCAACCGTCATTTCGCTTCCTAGCTGCCAGCTCACTTGTTCATGTCCTCCATCTTTGTTTGGTATCGTTGCTGCTGTCTTTTTGGCTCTTTTCTGGTTGTCTAGCCTTGTTTACAGCTGGCCTGGTCTTAGTTTGCTCTCCCTTTAATGTCTTCTGGATTTTTGCCATGAAGATACAACTTAGGGTTATGCTCAGTTGGCAAGCTAAAAAATCAATGAAGTTTGCTTGGCGTAATTAAAGTTTTGGATGCCTTTATGAGGAATTTGAATAAGGGTCAAAATTGTCCTTGCATTTGGCGAAGCTCAAATGCCATGCACTGTGCAAACTGCAGAGATAGTCTGATCATGTGGCATCATAAGATGATCTTGTGAGTAGCCTACATGAAATGAATGATCTTAAGTTTTGCTATTATTGAGAATATCTACTGATTTAAGTTCACTGGTGTTTAACAAGTCGTATAGTAACTATAGTAAATTTTTTAGTGATAGCATGGTTACTATTATGGTGCTACCTGTTATCGTTACTGAAATTTACACTATATGTTTAATGCAGAACAGATAGGACTTACACCTGAAGAAGTTATATCCAAGATAATGGCCAATCCTGATGTTGCTATGGCATTTCAAAATCCGAAAGTGCAAGCGGCGATTTTAGATGTATGCTCAGACTGATTTCATTTTCTTAAAGTGTCTCTATGTGTGTGTGTCCCATTTCTAAACATATTCTTTGCATCCTACAGTGCTCACAGAATCCACTTAGCATTGCAAAATATCAAAATGACAAAGAGGTGAGTATTAGTTTTCTTATTTCATTCCACTTAGCATGTGTTATCATGAGTCTTCTTATTTGATTTTCTTTGTTCTTAAAAACCAATTGGTAATGATTTCCTGTGTGTAAAAGGTATAGGAGCACCATTTCATATATTTTAATGAGTTATTTTTAATCTGTACATATTCAAATTTATTTTTAATGGTAGTCTGAAAATTAATTGTCGTACTAGGATATGAAGTAGATTGCTTTATGGATAAACAGGTTATTCTAAACAATTGTTTTAATCACCACCTCAGACAAACATGGTGATTAAAGAGAGTAATCTACATTTGACTGAGAAAATATGAGTGAATTATAATGCAAATACTCTGTCGATATCATTTTCAATAAAAATGCTAGTGACTAGGTAAGAATGAAAAAAATGGCATCCTATCTTGGAACTAGTAATTGTAAAATGAATGCATTGGACTAGGCAAAAGGACTGTCTGCTTTCATGGTTGGTTTGTGGCCATACTTATTATTTTGTTATGGATATCATAGTTTATGTTATTGGAGAATAGATGCCCCTTGGTTTGCATTTGCACTAGGGATTTGTTGAGAGAGAAAGGGCTTATTAGCATGATAAAGAAAGAATGTGTTCTGATGTACTTTACTTTCACCAACCGAAGGGCTTTTATGCCTTCGAGAATACACGTGTCATGTAATTTCCTTATTTATGGAAACTAATCGAAGGGCTTTAATGCCCTGTTGTACACTTTTGTCATCTAAGTTAGCTATATGTAGAGTTCTGACGAGGGAAAGTGTATTTAAGGAACAGAACGTTATTCTCTTATATAACACTAAGCCGTCTGTTGGTGCTGGTACCAAATTTCTGCTCTATCATGATTTATCACTCTTGATTCTTGTGTTTGATTTAGATTTGTACTACTGATGGGTTTTATAGTTGTTTCTGCAAAAAATAAAAAATAACAAGTTAGAAAAGGAAAATTTTCTACACTGGTAACATTTTAATGAGAAAATGCAAACCAAGATGAATATTAATTATCATATGATGTTAAGAAAAGAAACAAGTGCCAATTCATTGTAAGACTTTCTAATACTTGTTTGCTTTATTCTGCAATTTTAATAATTAGACTCTACTTTCTTCTTCCCTTATTACCTGTTTTTTTCTTTCCCTATCTGATGTATGTTTGAAACATCTTAATGATGCCACTCTGTAGGTCATATAACTGATTATGTAGGCTGCATATTTTTCAACTTCGTCTGCAGGCATTTTAACAACATGCATATGTTTTATTTTACCATTACTTTTTAGTCCTTAGCTAATAGCTTGTATTTTACTTTACCAATACCTTGCAATGCTCTCATATTCTCATTATCATTCATTTCTTAGATTATGGATGTGTTCACCAAGATCTCTGAACTCTTCCCTGGTGTGTCGGGTTACCCATGACTGGTTCCCTTGCAATAACTCATGGTTTTGAGAATTCAATTTTTTGTCAACTGCCAAATGGATGAAGTTGCTGAAGCAGCTAGACATGCCGACAATTTTAAAGTTCTATAGTTGGGCTAAATGTAACTGTTTCAGCTTCATAGATCTTAGCAGATGGATCTTTTTTTGGTCTTACAATGCATGACTGATCACATATCGTTCTTTATTTTAAAAAAAGAATTATTTGTATGGTTTGGGGTATGATGTAAGTTTTGTAGGACCAGTCTCAGCTTCCTGAGACATCCATCTTATGTCTTAATTAGATGGGATTGTAATAACCTCCTTTGCCCCCAGTTTGATTACTTTACGAAGCCCTAAGAAAAACATGTTTTTTTATCAAATTTTTTGTTGCAAAGCGTGATGAATCAAGTAGGGTAATAGCCATTAAAGGACGGCCCAAACGTGGTTTCGGCCTAGGAATGAAGATTTGATTTGCCCTTGCGTTGTGAGTTACTGTTACTTGCCTCGTAAGTTGTAATAGTCATAGAAAATTTAAGTGGGAGCGAGGAGTTTTACCAAATGAACAGCTCTCGTGAATATGGTTAGTCTCCATCGAGGTGACTATTCAAGAGCACTACAGGAGTCCTAAAATTCACAGCTTTAGTTGCATCACCTTCGATAAAAAAAAATGCAACCATTTTCAAGGAGCTCGCTTAACATTAGGGGTGACAATTGGAATCGGTTAATTGAATTGTAAAATTTGATTTCGGATAGTGGATTTGTGATTCGGTTCTACTTAGTAAAATTTAAAAATTGATTTTAATTGGTTTTGGTTATCAGGCGGTAGATAATCGATAATCGAAATTGGTTATAGGCGGTAGATAATCGATAATCGAAATTGGTTATATTTTGGTTTCGGTTATTGTTTATTCGCAGTTAATCGATAATTGGAATCATTACTAATTTATTATATATTAATGATTATATTTATAATAATTTATTATATATATTAATAACCTCAATACCTAATTTTTTTTACTTGTTTACTCTAATATATATAATATTACCCTAAAATCCCAAATCCCTAACTCTAATGATTTTGGCTTGTCAGTCCGCCTCCTCTCCGTCTCTCGGCCTCGACTCATGGCTCCTCTCTTGCTGCCGCTAGACTCCCTTGATCGCTAGATACCGACTCCTCAACATTCAACTTGTCGCCGCAGGACGACAGGAGTCCTTGCCGTTGTCGCCGCAAGATGCATATCACAAGACGGCTTCGGAGCAGTAACTCGGTAACATGTTTTCTTTAAGCGATCAACTATACCTTTCAGATAAGAAACATGCCTTTTTTTTCTCCTCCTCCAACCATGCCAACCATCCCTTACCGCCACCTTTTAAGTTAATCAAAGTATAATGATAGTGGGCATTTCATTTCTGCTCCCACACTCAAAAGGCAAGCTCTTTGCCTTTGTCATTTTGGTCACTCAGAACCCCTTGAGGATTAAACCCATCAAGCATTCAAGCTCCCACCTTTTTAGATTATTGCTTATTGAAGGAGATTGGTGCTTAAAAAGAAAGTGCAGTTAGCAAAGAAGCATCGGAATTCAAGTAACTAATTAAATAGTTTAACTTCGCTCATAAGGATAAGACTGTTCACCATTATGTATACTTGTATCCTGGAAAAACAAATTCTAAACACCAAGTGCCATTTTTGTTTGATTTAATTTGGCAATTAGAATGACTGAGCAGTATCACACATTTGAATCTTCTTTATTTGGTAAATATCTCTGAGTTGGATTTTGTTTGATACACAGAGACTTATCAAGCTATCTGATAGTGAGTAGTGTTGGCTTCCTCAACAGTGATCTGACTCAAGTATTCCAATAAGGTTTTTGTTCAAGGCAATAGTACTGAACTGGTTGGAATCTGACAACCATAATATTCATTAGGCAACACTACTGATAAGCAGGAAATTTGTTAATTCTATGAAGAAAACTAGCAAGTGAAACATCATCTGTCACAATTAAGATATAAAAATCTTTGGATGAGAAACAGTGCATTGCAATTCACAGCTTAAAATCTTACTATCGGCTACTGCTTGCCCTTTCATTTTTTTTTGTATTTTAGGCCTCTAAGTAACAAAAATGGAACTATTACTTAACTAATTTTCTATATGCATTTTCCAGGATTTATTAAGTAGTATTCTGAAGTTTAATATGTTTTTATAGACGGATGATTTGCAAGATCATATAATCACGTGGGTTTGGACGTGTTGGGCATGTACTAATGATATGTTTGCTTCATTGGATAAGATAGGATTAGATAGGATAATAAATGAGAGAGGATTGAATATGAATTTTTTAAATCTGGTGTGCATCGAATATAATATCAATATTATATTCTTCTATTCTTATTTTTATCTAATCCATGCACAAAACAGACAATTATTATTATTATTATTATTATTAATCCCTAATTTTGTCCTCTTCCTTTCTCCCTTCTTGACAATGTTGATTGAGTTACCTCATTCTCCCGTCCATGTCACCATGCCCTGTTGTCCTTGCGAGTGCGGCCCCGTGCCTAACTCTTGGCCCCACGGATAGTCCTCACCGCATCATGTGTAATCCTCGCCGCGTTCGCACTCCCGCGCCTAGCTCTGGGCGCCTCGACCTCACATGTAGCAGCCATCTCTAAGCATTGACCCCATGCATAGTATATAGCCCCCATCACGCTCATACTCTCGAAGAAAACTATTATGGAGCCCGGCTCCATAGAAAATCTTTATGGAGCCGGGCTCCGATGGTGAAACACGAATCTCAAAGCAACTTTTATTTTGCTTTAAGATTCGTATTTCATCATCGGAGCCCGGCTCCATAAAGCATTTCTATGGAGCCGGGCTCCATAATAGTTTTTTCCCATACACTTTACCTAGCCCTCGGGGTATCGACTCCACGTGCAGCCCAGCACGCAATAACTCTCACGTGCAACTCTCAATTGCTACGACCTACCCCTCCTTGTTCTATATGTCCTCCCCCCCTCATTTTAAATCATGGCTCTCCCATTGCTTGGAGACTTTCATATATTTATTATATGTTTAAATATTATTCATTGTATATAAGGCAAATGTACATATACCTCCCTTCAAAGAATACAACTTGTATGGAGCCGGGCTCCATAGCAGTTATTTCCCCCTTCAAACGATAAAATGATGACTGGTTTTACATAATTCTCCATAGCAGTTACTTGTATGGAGCCGAGCTCCATAGCTTCTTTAAGTGGCCAACAAGTTAAACTAAGTAAATCTTCAATTTTCTTCTCTCGAAACACACCTCAGTGCTGGAGACAACAACTAAGCAAACTCCTTAATATTCGCATAACGGAGCCCATGATCAGTATCTCAGCTTACCTTCACTCATTTCAAAATCAAAGAGAACAACTTTTGATTTCATCCTCTTCGGGATCAAGAACAAACTCCAAGGATGGCACTCTAAATTACTATCCAAAGCAGGTAAATCAATGCTCCTCAAATATGTCCTAGTAGTCATCCAAAACTTTGCCATGAGTTGCTTTCTTTTGCCTGATGGCCTTTGCCATGATATATGCAAACTTTGTAAAGAACTCTTGTGGCATTTATTGGGTGAATTGACAAACTTTATCTAGTGACTTATAATCGGGTGGTAATGCAAGCACATGAATCTGGCCCTCCTTGCCAAGCAAGGTTGGAGACTGATTACTAAGCCTAACTCCTTGCTCAACGCAGTGCTCAAAGGAAAATATTTCTCGTTCTCCTCCTTCTTTGAAGCTAATGTAGGAGGCAATGCCTTTTGGGGTTGGAAGAGTATTATCAGAAGTTGTGATCTCCTCCTTACCGGTACACATTAGAATGTTGAATCAAACACTATCATGCCAGTCGTCGGTTCTCCATGGTTTCTCATCCCTCTTTACTTTAGCATCTGCGGCCCCCAACATAACTCCCTTGCTCCAATGCTCATTTTAGATTTCTTCGACAGGTCTCTACGTGTGTGGAATGTTCCTACCATTCGTTGCCACTTCCATCCTTTGGTTGCTTCATCTATTCTCGAACCGGAGATTCATGCAAGTCGAGACAAACCTATTTGGCACTTCAACTCTAATGGGAAGTATATCGTCTCATCATGATACAAACTTGCCAATGGCAATATGCTCGGCTCTATCAATCCTCATGCCTTCCCATGGCACAAAATTTGGAAGCTCCGAGCTCCTCCAAAGCTTCGTCATTTCATGTGGTGGCTAGATCACAACTCTCTTCCAACCAAATCAGCCCTCTCTCGGCGCCGGATTCAACTTGATAACGATCTATGTTCGCATTGTAATCAGCAACAGGAGTCCTCCTCCCACCTCTTCATGCATTGCCGGTTGGCCCATTAGGTGTGGTCTCAATCTCCGTTCCCTATTGCTCGTAGCCACTCCCCAACCACAGTGAAACAATGGTGGTTCTCCATCCAGGATGCTCCTCAATCTTTCCCGAAGGCCTTGGAACTCCATAGTTGGTTCCTTTGGAGCTTCTGGAAGAGTTGCAACTCTCGAATTTTCCAAGCTTCTCCAGTCTCCGCCGAAGCCATTTATCGCACGGTGTACGACATGTGGAACTGCACTAAACACTTGCAATATGCTCTTTTCCTTCTTCCTATGGAAGTCACATTGGATTGTTATCCTCTCCTCGATTTTTTTGAGTCATGTAACTCTGTCTCTTTCAATGAAAGAAATCTATTACCTTTTGCGCAAAAAAAAAATTGTTGGCTTTTGCCATGGGTTGTAAATTCATACACAATTCTACTTCAGTTATAATTCTATTATAATATTGACAAATTGATGCCAGTATATTTCAATTTCAATCATATATCAATACTATAATATAATATATATACACTTGCGTCAATATTGTTGAATTTGAATTCAATTCAAATTCAAATTGAATTCAAAATTTAAATTTCATTGAGAACAAATTTGAATTAGACTCATGCTGACACTTATTAGCGTCAATATGATTGTTTAAATAATTGTATAATTAAATTTACACACCATGCTCAAATTTTTTCATTTTTTTTTTCAGTTTGCATTAAAATGTTTTTGCTGCGCCCATTTGCACATACCAACATTGAAAGGTGCAGTATGTGAAATACAAATGGCATTGATTTTTTACAAGTTTGCTGTAGTGGATAAACTCGACTACAACATAGACTACAACATATGACGTTGATCAAATATATGTACTTAAAACATATGCATATCATTCATTATTATATTCCTAAAAAAATATGACATTTAATATCTTACTAAAACTTATGACTATTGATTTCTCTTAATATGGATGCCCATATATAGATGAGTATATACACGACTATCTGCATATAAACATTATGTATATTACGATAATTTTATTTATATTCCCAGAAAAGATACAATATTCAATATTTTATCAAAATTTTTCATGATTATCAAAAGCACGAAGCATTTAATTGATCTTAGTACGGATGCCAATTATAATTGAATATCGACGTGACCTTGGTTTTAAATCTCATATCATATGTACTAGATGGTATTTAATTACTAGTTTTTAATAAAATTGATACTAGTGCAAGGTCGTTAGATGAAATATCACTTCTAATATTTGTATCAAAAGTATCACTCGTAGTGTTTGTACCTAACACACCATACTAGTTTAGTTTTGTACAAACTTTATATCGGACGATAACACCACAATAATTATAATTGCATTCTTTGAAATTTTTTATTATTTTCAATGGTTCTTTTAAACACTAGAATTTTTTAAAATATTAATTAAACGTAGTTAAAGGCATGAATCCCTTCAACTTTCTCATCAAACTCTCCCCAGTATTTGTTGACAAAACAATTATTACTCAACTCTAACTATATATATGATAATTTGGGAGAGATTTCATGTGAGCCTTTGACAACTCAGGACATAGACTTCGGTCGTAATCAAATTATTTTATCTTTAAGAAAATTTTGTATGTCTATCGTTATTTTAATAAAGTTTTCTATGAAAATTAAAATTAAAATGTAAACATGAAAAAATTGATACCTTTGTGCTATCCTTTTTGCACTAGATTGCACCATACTAGTTAGAGTGGGATATCAATATGCACCGATACTAGTCATTCACTAAGGTCGACACCATAATTTAAATTAACCTTAAAGATGACAAAACCTTCTCATTCCCAGGCCGGCTAAGCGAAATCTCGGGGATTTATGAAACTTGTTCTCTAGTAGGAATAATGTATAACTTTAATTTCCATGCTCCTAGCTAGGGAAAGAAATAGAGAAATCAATTGGGTGCTCTATAAGAATGCTAAGATTTTATCAACATTAATCACTTGTATTGTTTGCTCTGACATTAATGCAATTTTTAACAAAAGAAATTAACTTGGATGATGAAATTAATTATATACATTCAATCAAATTATACATGTGATTGAATGAATATACAAGTATTTTTCTAAGTATTTTGAATGAATTATACAAGTATTATACGAGTGGTATACAAGTGATTAATTATATACATTCAAATTATATAAGTGGACCAATCAAATTATACGCGAGCGTCGTTTTCCTCCATGTCGGCTTAGTTAAGACGATGCTTGACGAATTAGTATATGACAACAATAGATGAAAACTATATGTATTTACAGGAGAATTTTGAAAATACTAGTAGAACTTAAAATTTTGTCAAACTTTGTGATTTTTTAGTCTAATAATCCTTTAAACTATTAATCAAGAAAAGTATTGGATGAAAACACTACATGCTTTGAGGATTTTGTTTCTATGTAAAAGATAAAATTAACCACCAATATAATACTCATTAGCATTGGCACAAAATTATTTTTGTGCATACATTTAATATTCTTTTTTCACTACATTAATTAATTCTTCAACACCAAGACTTCACATTGACATTTGATAAAAAGTCAATATGATGACCAACTAGCAACTACATGTAAATATATAGTAAACAAATGACCAAGGAGTTGTATTAATTAATATTTGTTGTAGCTTATACACACATATATATATATCCTTATAATTAATTACTCCTCCATCCATTCAACTTCATTGCTGCTTGTGCTATCTTCCATGTCTTCATCACCTGCAATATGTGCATAAACATTACAATTAGTTTTACAGATAATTCTTAATTAAATATGAAAAAATATTCATTCCTTAATTAATTAATTATGATATAAATTACCAGTAACTGAAAGCTTTTTTGGATTCCCAACAATGTAAAGCCTGTGCACAGTATTGATGAACTGCCTGCATATATAATATGTATCATAATATTGTAAAAATTATATACAACATTGATATATATCAAAGAAATAGACTAATATAAGTTAGTTAATTAATTATGAAATGAATACTATTAATTACTTACTCCCAAGGAACATCAGTAACAGGCATACTGTGTCCTTCACAGTCAACATAAAGAAGAATGAAACCATCAGCAACCTCATCATCATCTTGCCCTTCACCTAGCCAGGTTGAAATTGTAAAATGTAAATCAATATATTGTAGTCAACCATAAGAAAATAAGAACAAATTAGACTATATCTCTATAGCTAGGCGGTCACTAATTAGTTTTTTTAAAAACATGGTTATGGTCTTAATTATGGAGCGAATGAATATACACGATGAGTTAGTAGACATGAGCGATGAGTTAGTAAACATAACTCATTTGTTTTTCATTTTCACACGATTATATGTTTACTCACTTGTTGCTCGGGTTGATTGAGTGATCACTGTTTATGGAAACTAATTTGACGATCTAAACCTTGTTTTCATGGATGCGAGCTGAATATATAACTTGCTTATGTGTGTATATAGAGTAATTACGTAATTGGACGAATATGGAAAACATGTCGCGAAGAGCATGAGAGAGAGATTTGAAATCGTGATGCGCCATCACATCGATCTTTCTTCCGATGACATAGCCTTCCAAATGCACTTTCACCAACTTCGTGGGAGATGATTCGGAAGTTTTGTTGTCATCCATCTCATTGATTGACACGTGGCCCTCGAGCGCTAAAAGAAATATAAACAAGTAACGCGTTAGTCAAATATAAGTATATATCGGTAACCAATCATCACCTAAAAATATACTATGGAATTAGTAGCAAAAAATAATATATTTGGAACCAAAAAAATGGAGAAAAACAAAGAAATAATGCATGGATGACATAAAATATTACGTGAGAAGGATAATTTAGATTAGTGCCCAAACTAGAGATGATGAAGAAGAGAGAAGCCATTGAGTTTATATAATGGAAAGAGCACAAAGGAAAAGGTGCCTTGATGAACCAAAACAGGAAACACAATCCACCATGACTCATATTTGGTTGTAATTATATAAAACTAATTTGTACTTCGACCCCTCTATGATTAATACCCTTGATTTTTTTTACATAGCCACATGCTATTGTGAACCAAAAATGGATGACGTGGCATGCCACGGTGGTGATGGTTTGACTGGGTTTTGACTTTTCAGGTGGTCCTAATGAAATGGCTAACTATGCATTAATGGCAAGGTAAGTCTTTTTCTTTATTAAGAAATTAATCAAAACATTTGAGAATAAATCTTGAGAGCATATCTTGATAGGATTTGGTTGTAAATGTATAATCTATTGCAAAAAATTAAATGAGAGGATTCCTAATAAGTGTTTTCCTAAGATAAGTTATATAAAAATATATAAAGTTGATAGGTGATGATGTGGGTTCGTGATCTATTATTCATGATTTCATTTGAGTTAATTAAATTACAGATAGCTTTTTAATTTAATTAATTACTTGGAGACTTTTAAATATTTACAACATGTGTGTGTATTATATTTATTTTAATTAAAAACTTCAATGGGTATAAAAGTCAATTACATATAAAATCAAACAGGTTAAGCAAAGAAATAGCATAACAATGTAATACAATATATAAAAGAACTTTGCCTATTTAATATATATTAGCAAATTTAATTATTTTTAGAAAATAACAATTTCATTAATATTATGTCAAAACTTATGATTCCAACCTTTCCTTTATAACCTACAAATTCTAAGAAATTAATCTAACATCTTAAGAATCATTAATAATTTATACAGAGTCTGTTTTCAGCAAACTACACATTATAGGTATGGGCTCGAAGAGTAGAATTTTCATAGGGGCATGTTGCAAAAATCACTAAAATATGAAGTTAATTTTAAAAAATGGCTAAGAAAATCATTGTTCCAACGAAACTGACAAACGAAAAAATTAATGATGTGAGATATTCATCAAAGTACCATAGCCTCGTAGGTAAATGATTTCGAATACAGTTACTCATTTAACGAATACTAATTTTGCTTAGCTTTTAAGAAGAGTAATACGACTGTCTTCTTTAAAACCAATAGTAATTAAGAGCCCTTGCTACTTGTGCTAGCTAATATCTTCATTCCATTATAGGAAAACAACCAAATACACGCGGCTTGAAATCGGCGCCGACAATTGGCGCTTGTATATGGGAATGTAAGGTGATAAACCTATCTTAATTTAGAAACAATTTATCTTATTTAAGATTAGTAGTTAAAAGTCATATTTATTATATATTAAATTTTCTTTTTGCAATATATTAATGTTTTTAGCATAGTTAACACTATAAGAATTAATAATAACACGGACAACTACAATAGTTGTTGAACCATCGGAGAAAGCCATCACCGATGGCTCAAACCATTATGAAGTAATGTAGCTGAAAAGAGCGTCGCAGAGAACTTGCAACTACCGAAGGTTCAATAAGTATTAGGAACTCATAGGAAGTCAAGAAACTAGTTTATATAAGTAAACAAGGCAAAGAGGCTCGGGTTCAACGGATAGAAACGGTCATATTTCGAACTGTTGACAGATTCGATCGATCCTAGGCTGATCTTGGGTTGATCAAACATCAGCCCATGTATGACCAAAATTCAACATTTCGGGTTGAATTTCGCGAACTGTGTTTTTAGGTGTCAGTTTCGAGTTTTGATGATTTCTTCATCATCAATACACTCTTTAAGGGTAATACATTTGATGTAAACCCAAAAACCTAAAACCTAAGGGGGCGATTGATACATTACCACTTAAGATTACTGAGAATCTAGATTACCACCCAGATAGATTACCACTTTTAAAATTACCGGTAATGTTACATTACGATGTTTGGTATGTACTGGTAATCTCGCCAGTAATCCACATAACCTTGTTTGGTATAAAAAAAGATTACTAGGAAACTTATATCTTTAACTAAAATATCCTCAAATACAAAATAAAGAATAAACTAAACTAAAATAAAATAAAAATAGAAAAATAGATAAAAAAGGATTACCAATTTACTATAAAATGAGGCAAATGAGGTGAGACCCAGAATTTTTTTCTATGTCAATAGAGGATATTTTTGTCAAAAATAAAAAAATAACATTATCACCTTACTGGTAATCCACATAGCCACTCCCTCCCTTGGTAATGTGGATTACCACTTGAGTGGTAATGTAGATTATCATGGGCATTCAGATTACTAGTAATATGTTTCAACTAAACACAATCATCTAATGGAGCCCAGGTAATTTTAACTAAGATTACCAGTAATTCATTTAGATTACCTCGTACCAAACGCTCCCTAAGTCTCTGTCGACTTTCGAGCGTCTATCAAAGTTCTTCCGATTTTTCGATTTCACATCGATCTTCCGATTGCGGACGTTGCGAGCAACTCGACTTGGAACTTGAAATTATTTCTCAATGAAACCATTAGTTCTGAGTTTATTATCCTAAAAAATGAGATTAAGACCAAAGTTAAAAATCTTAGGCCAACATCCGCATCCCTAAATTATGGAAGTTGATGAACTCCTAATAATAGGAACCAAATTCAAGAGATGATGAAGGAGGTTCCTCATCTCCAAAATTTTAGGGATAGGCTCTTAAGGGTTCGGCCAAGGTGATTTGAATCTCCCTTTTTAAGGGCCGGTTAAGGCGAATTTTGAATTCCCCTTTAAAAGAAGTGAAGGGGGCGACAAACACCGATGATGATGAATTCTTGATTCCCTCTTGTGCCGCCCCTTGCAAGAAGAAAACACCCCCTATTGAAGAAAGTAGCTGCCAGCCTTCATCCCTCGGAAAGGAAGTTGTCCCCTCGATGGAATTCTCCCTCTTTATCCCTTAGGAAGGGCAGTTGAACCAGGAGCTCTTCATCCACCTTAGAGCCTGTCACGGCCCAACTCAGGATTATGTGACAGGCCAGGGTATATGTGCCTATACCCCGCAGCCTAAATCATGCACATGCCAACTGAACAATAAAACATAGTGGAAAGAAATAAAGGAATTTTATTTTAAATGGAAAATCAAACCAGAAATCATTATAAGTAAGTTTAGCAAATAATAAAATGCGGAAATAATAAATCAGGTTCAACTGTTCAATTACAATGAAATATGAAATAAAGACATGAATGTCCCCAAGGGACTACAACTCCAAAATACTGAAACACAAGTGCATGACTAACTACCAAAAACTCGACTACGACCCCTAACTAGGACTGCTATGAGATCAATATGGCTCCTCTGCCCTCCACCAAGTGCTCCAGCCCACCTCACCGGTCAGACTATGCAAAACAAAAATAATGACAACAGGTGAGTTCAAAACTACTAAGTGAGAGGTTCTACCAACCCCCAGGAAAAACCTACACAGATATAAAGCATAAATGTAAACACCTGGCTCAAGCAAGAAAAGTCACAAAGAAGTGACTAGCTACCAGGGCATCTGGCCACCACATGCCCGAAGGCAACCAACACCCAAACGGTGAAGATCAACAGGCCTAAGCCTACCATACCCTAAGACAACAAAATATACTAGGATAATCGGGATAGGTCCTCCGAACTTATCCTAATATATATAAAGAAACTCGGGAGCAATCGGGATTGGCCCTTCCGAACTTGCTCCACGAGACGCGTAGGAACAATCGGAAATCTCCCATCCGAACTTGCCCCTTTAAGATATCACATGAATAATCGGGATTTGCCCGTCCGAACTTATTCCTCGAGGCCATACTGGAACAATCAGGATTTGCCCATCCGAACTTGTTCCAAAAAGATAACGTAGGAATAATCGGGATTCGCTCATCCGAACTTATTCCTTTAAACATAGAATCTTGGGAACAATCGGGATTTCCCCATCCGAACTTGTTCCACAAGATACGCAGGAACAATCGGGATTTGCCCATCCGAACTTGTTCCACAGGTTGGGAATTAGTCATCCAACCATCCGGGCCTAGCCCGCAATCCGACTCCACAATGAGCCTCTCCGTCATTCATAAAGATATGACGCAATATGACCTAAGTCAAGTCTCTCATACGGTGTCTTAGGGGTGTCCTTATTGGGAAGCGTCTCAACACTCCAATACCCGACCCCAACCTAGACTTGTAATTGCATAACCCGTGAGGTTTTATTTCATGCATAACTTTATTTGTTGGTTCATAACAGATTATGTTGATCTCTTGCTCAATTTTAATTATGTAATTTAAATTTAGATCACCAAGATTAGGGTTTTGTTTTAGGATTTTGTTTAGCTTACTGTTATGCTCTAAACCGATGTATCTAACCCGAATCTGGTCTCCAAAGTGTGACCTATGTTTCCAAACTATATTTTCTAGTCAAAACGATAGGTTACACGACTATATTCAAAAATCTATTCACATCACAACAGAGATTTCAAAATCAGCACAGATTTGACAATTCAGCACGATTTTCCAGCAACATTGAATTTTCAGCATAGCATGAAAATAAATCTGAAATTTTACAGAAATTCGATACTTAATTATCATCAAAATAGAATACTAATCTTGATATAAATCTCACTACTTTCATACTTATTCAACAAGGCTAACAAGCATCAACAATATCTTTAAACAAGAATCAAGCATCATGATCAAAAACCCATCTCAAGAACACTCATGGCATCAATATCAAAATCTTAATTTTTTTAAAACATGAGTTCTATCCAAAATCACAAATTAATTACAAGACATACTTTGACATATAGAACTCAAATTGATAAGCAATATAAGGCATGGATCTCAAGAACACCAAGAACCCTCACTAGACATTTCATCGAACACCTTGAGGGCACCCTCACCTCCCCCTCGGCCGAGCAACCCTAGGGTCATCCTAGGGCTGCCGAGCCCCATAGGGGAGGGTTTAGGGCCTCCTCAAGCACGACAATAAAAAGAAACAGCGAGAATTCGAGAGATCATTGAAAAACAAATCAAGAACATCAAGCCTCCAAGAATTCGAAAGAAACCCGGAAAGAAGGAGGGGTAAAACCACTCACCAAAAATAGGAAAGAAGACTAGAGGAGAAATCCCGATCGATGGCCTCCGAATCCGGCTCCACCAAGTGAGAAGAGGGGGTGGCAGCTCTTCCTCAAGTCGACGCTCCAAGAAGAAGAAAAGGAGGGGCGGCTCCTCCTCCTCAAGCCAACGGCTTGGCTTCCAAGGGAGAAGAAGGGAGAGAGAGAGGGGGGGGGGGGGGGGAGGAGGGGCTTGGCTCGGCGGCTGACATGCTTGGATCGGCGGCTACAAGAGAGAGGGAGGGAGGGGCGGTTGGCGGCTCCTCTTTTTCCCTCAATTGGCTTGTGCGGCTCCAATAGGGAGCCGCAAGCCCTGGGGGGGGGGGGTAATTTAAAATCCTTCCCACCTCTTTTAACCCGCATCCGCCTCAACCCAGATCCATACCCACTAACTTCTCAACCCGTTACCCACTAAGCTTAATTAAACCCAAATTAACCCCATGCTCCACATAAACATCCAACACATGCACACCCATATGTGACAAAATTAAACCATCATGCATACACAACATAAAATTAAATAAATTTATCTACGCAAGCAAAAATTTACATAACTCATATATTCCTACTTACCCGAGCTTGCAAGCTCGCACCGGACCATGAGTCGACTCGGCTCGACCTCGAACTGGCCCGCTAGGCTGACAAATACACACATAAATGGAAAACTAATATTAATATCTCGTATATTACAATCATCCATCCTTAAAGAAAATTCATGCTCGAATTTCAGAAAAAGAACTTAAGGACTCACCAGATTATCAAACAACGAAGGATAACGCTCCCTCATATCCTGCTCCACCTCCAAGGTGGTCTCCTGCCCAGAATGGTGCTCCCACCTGACCTTAACCAAGGGGATCTTCTTTGATCTCAATTTTTTGATCTGTCGGTCTAGCACCTCAACTGGCCGCTCCTCATAGGAAACTGCTGAATCCACCTCCATTGCGGTAGACTCAATCATATGGGACTCATCCCAAATATACTTCTTCAGTATAGACACAGGGAACACTAGATGCACTCGGTCCATACTTGGAGGTATGGCTAACTCACAGGCCACAGCTCCCATGCGCTTGAGAATAGGAAATAACCCAATGAACCTAGGGCTTAGCTTTTCTTTCTTTCCAAATCTCACCACCCCTTTCATAGGGGACGACTTGAGGAACACCATATCCCCCTTAGCAAACTCTACCTCCCTGGCCTTTCATCAGCATACATTTTCTGGCGACTTTAAGCTACCAACAACCTCTCTCTGATTAGCTTCACCTTTTCTACTGCCTCCTCCACTAGGTCAGGTCCCATCATAAGGGAATCCCCTGCCTCAAACCAGCCTACGGGCGACCTGCATCTCCGCCCACACAAAGACTCAAATGGGGCATCCCGATGCTGCTGTGGTAGCTGTTATTGTAGGCAAACTCAATCAGGAATAAGTGCATCTCCCAACTACCCTCCAAATCTAGGACAAAAGCTCTCAACATATCGTCCAATGTTTGAATGGTCAGCTATGACTGAGGGTGAAATGCAGTGCTGAACTGAACATGAGTGCCCAATGCCTCCTGAAAAGACTGCCAAAATCGAGCCGTGAACTGAGTACCTCGATCTGAGATGATCATAACAAGAACACCATTATAAGAGATGATTCGATCCAAGAATAACCTCGCGTACTACTCTACTGAAAAGGTCATCCTGACTGGTATAAAATGTGACATCTTGGTTAGGCGATCCACCATTGCCCAGATAGAATCATTGCCCTTTCCGAACTTTGGCAACCCCGTCACAAAATCCATGGTTATCTTCTCCCACTTCCACTCTGGTACTTCTAGGTTCTGGAGCAACCTTGTCGGCTTCAAATGCTCGGCCTTAACCTGCTGACATACCACTCTGGTTATAAGAACTCGACCACCTCTCTTTCCATGCCTTTCCACCAATAATTCTGCCTTAGGTCACGGTACATCTTCGTGGCTCCTGGATGGATAGTGTATGTGGACCGATGAGCCATCTCTAGCACCTGCCTACAAACCTCAGCTATATATGGCACCACTATCCTGTTCTTAAACCTCAGAATGCCCTCCGAGTCAACACCGAAACCATTATCGGCATCTCCTCTCCTGGCCAGATCCTTAGTGAGAGCACAGAAAGCATCCTCCTCCTGCGCTGATCGCAACATATCAACCAACGTGGACTGCACCCTCATGTGAGCCACCAGCGCACCAAAAGCTGAAACTGACAAGACTGCCACACCATCCAAACATATGGCCAAATCCTGGGCCAACAGCCTCCTCCTAACTGCCAAATGTGCCAGACTGCCCATAGACTTCCTGCTAAAAGCATCAGCTACCACGTTAACCTTTCTCAGATGGTACATGATTGTGCAGCCATAGTCCTTCAATAGCTCAAGCCATCTTCTCTGCCTTAGGTTCAACTCATTCTCGGTGAGCAAATGCTGGAGGCTCTTATGATCAATGTATATCTCACAAGCCTCACTATAAAGGTAGTTACGCCACAACTTCAATGCGAATACCACCGCTGCTAGCTCAAGGTCATGAGTCAGGTAATTCTTCTCGTGAACCTTCAACTGCCTAGAGGCATAAGCTATCACCCTACCATTCTGCATCAACACACAACCCAAGCCGACCCGGGAGGCATCACAGTATGTTGGCCTAAGGTTTTCAACATTGGTCTTAATCTCGGTTTTGATGATAACAAACATGGAACTAATGTATTCATGAAGAAATACTTTCAGGTTCCAAGTCGGTTTGCACTTGACGTCCGCGGTCAAAAAAATAAGAGAAATCGGCAAGGATGCTCGTCGACGCGCTTAGATTCGTCGGGTAGTTAGAGTTTCATATTAGAGTGTCTAGAATGAATATGTAATAGTCTTTTATGATGCAAAGAACTCAAAAACCAAACCCGAAATCCGAAAATGAAGAATGTGATAAGAAATCAGAAAAAAAAGCTAATTTCTCAGGTTTGGTCGCAGGGGCGATCAACCAAACCGAGCCCGGAATGCACAAAGTGCTCCGGTCACTCGAGCGATCGCTTGGTCAGTCGACCGACGTTCGACCTTGAAAAATAGTCGTTTATACCTGTTGTGCCGGACCACCACTTGGTGGTCTGCCTATTTAAAGGCCTTCTAAGTCTTCCTATAACCCCCTAATGCTCCATGAGACATCCTTTGACACCTACAAGCTTTGATTGAGCCATCTTTGTTGAAACCCTAGCTTTCTACCTTATTTTTCTTGAATTTGCCTTCAAGCTTGATTTGATTCATCATCAAGGCATCAAGAGGAGCTAGGATTCATTGTGTTGGAGCTAAGTATTTGTGTTGTTATATTTTTGCTCCATTAATTGTATATTTTCTTGTTTATTTCATTGTATTTGAACTTGTGTAAACCTAGGTAGCTAGGTTTGGTTGAGTTGGTGGTAGCCTTGGTGTTTGAGGCTTAAATCCACCGATGTAAACGTAGTTTACTAGGATTAGTTGAGTTGTCCCATAGGGTTGAGGTGGAAGAGTGCTCTCGATAAGAAGGCGAAGACTTCTAGGTGTGGAAGTGCTTTAGGTTGAGAGTGAGACTCTTCGGGTCAAAGTCATTATTGTAAGGGAAACAAAATTAATCTAGTAAAACTTAGTTTAGAAATCCTAAGCAGGGTGCTTAGATAGTGGAGTAGGCATTGAGGTCGAATCACTATAAATATTTGTGTTTGCATTGCTTCTACTTGTGTTTATTTCATTATCGTATTTACTTTGCTCCCGTTTGCTACTCATCTTGTAATTTGCCTAAGTAACCAAAGAAATGATTAAAACCGAATTTAGGCAAAAAGATTAGTAAACACACTATTCACCCCCCCCTCTAGTGTAGTTGTTTCACCAACACAGTAAACAACAAATCCTCCCGGGCCCGAGGGTACTGCTAGAACTGGTGCCGACGTCAAGCGGTCCTTGAGCTTCAGAAAGCACTCCTCGCACTTACTATCCCACTTGAACTTGACATTCTTCTGAGTCAGGCAGGTCAATGGCGCTGCAATCTTGGAGAAGTTCTCCTCAAATTTTATGTAATAACCTGCCAAACCTAGAAAACTGCGAATCTCAGAGATATTAGTCGACCTCTTCTAATCCTGAACTACTTCTATCTTTGCAGGATCTACTTTTATTCCTTCCCTGGACACCACATGGCCAAGGAACCTTATACGTTTCAACCAGAACTCGCACTTGGAGAATTTGGTATACAATCTATACTCCCTGAGAGTTTCCAGAACTATCCACAAGTGTTCAGCATGCTCCTCCCTGCTCCTGGAATAAATCAAGATGTCATCAATAAACACAATTACAAATTTATCCAAGTATTCCCTGAACACTCGATTCATCATATCTATAAATGCTACAGGTGCATTAGTCAGCCCAAAGGACATCACCAAGAACTCAAATTGCCCATACCTCGACCTGAAAGTAGTCTTGGGGACGTCGCTGTCCCGGATCCTTAACTGATGGTACCTTCATCGCAGGTCAATCTTAGAAAACCACTGAACTCCCTGAAGCTGATCAAATAAATCATCAATCCTGGGCAGCGGGTATCGATTCCTCATCGTTACCTTGTTGAGCTGCGAGTAATCAATGCACATCTGCATTGACTCATGTTTCTTTTTCACAAAAAGCACTGGAGCACCCTAAGGCAAAATACTTGGGCGAATGAAGCCCAACTCAAGCAGCTCCTACAACTGGAACTTCAACTCCCTCAACTGAGCTGGTGTCATCCAATACGGTAGAATGGAGATCTTCTTCATCCATGGCTGCAAATCAATACAGAATTCGATCTCCCTTTTTGGAGGCAATCCTGGCAACTTCTTTGGGAACACATCAGAGAACCCGCACACCACAGGCATCCCCCTGATGTCCCTAGCCACACCTCCGTCTCCCTTTGGCACAGACACGAAGGCTAAGAAGGACTGACAACTGCCAAGAAGTAGCTTTCGAGCCTTAAGAGCTGGAATTGCTATCAACGAATCCCCTCTTCCCTCACCCTACAAAGTAAACTGGGGCAATTTGGGCTTACTGAAAGGTCACAATCTTAGCCCTATAATTCACTGAGGCAAAATGGTCCGCCAACTAGTCCATGCCCAAAATTACATCAAGCTCTAACATTTGCAGGAGTGTCAATTCGGCCATCAGCACGTGCCCACAAATGACGACCTCGCAGCCCCGGAAGACTATCTCTGCCATCACAGAAACGCCCGTAGGCGTAGACATCACAAGAGGCAAATCAAGCACAGAAAGTTCCTCTGCCAACTTAGTAGCAAATAATGCAGATACAAAAGAGTGCGTAGCACCCGAATCAAACAAGACGTATGCAATAGCAGAACCAACAACAAGGTTACCTGACACCACTGCCCTGGACGCCTCAGCGCCCTCTTGGTTCATAGAAAACACCTGCGCAGCGGGCCTCTCTGAACCGCTAACTTGTTGGCCTCCTCTCTGAGTCTGACCCCTCTAAGCTACGGAACCCACTAATATCGGTGTCTTTCTCCTGGTCTGATCAGGCTGCTGACTGCCATTGCTAGGACAATCCTTTTTGTAATGCCCAGTCTGCCTACAGTTGAAACATACCTCTGATCGTCTCCAGCAACCCCCCAGTTCTTCCTCTGATATTGGTTACACTGCTGCGGCTTAGGCCTCTGCTGCGAACCTCCAGATGACACCCCTAGTCCTGAACCCCTGTGGTTTCTAGAACTGTTATGACCTCCGCCTTGATGTGGATCCGCTGTCCTGAAAGTCTCCTTTGAGTGAGCTGGCCGACCCCCCGAAGGCTGGGGCTGAAACTTTTTCTTCTGGAGACGATCATGCCTGTCTGTCGATACCAGTGTCTCTTTACGGAGCGCCTCATCTACAACCCGAGCAAAGGAAGTGTCCTCTGTATAATGGATGAGTCTGGGCGATCTACGGCCTTAGCCCCTCGACGAACCTCTTGACCCTGGTAGTGTTTGTGGCTATCAAGGTGGGATGGTACTTCGAGAGTCGTGTGAACTCCATCTCATAATTTATCACTGACATACTGCTGGTCTGACGCAGTAGCTCTAACTCTTTCGCACGTTTGTTCTGGACGCTCAGCGGTAGGTACTTCTCCACCATAGCAACTCTAAACTCTTCCCAGGTAAGGGGTGGTTCATCTGCTGCTCTACGGTCCCTCCAAGTGTGAAGCCAATCCTTGGCTGGACCTCTCAGCTGTAACCCGATCAATCGAGCGGTTGTCTCAGAAGAACAACCAAGCTCCCTGTACAACTCATATCAATCTCCCAGGAAATTGGTGACCTCGACCCGCTACTCTGCGGTCCCTCCAGGTATGAAGGTGCTCTGGGGGCTCTGACCACCGGTGCCATTGGCTGGACCACCTCCGGTGCTGCGGGTGCTGTCGGTACTGGTTGAGGCTGCAGCCTTAGCTCCTGCTCCCTGCGGAGCACCTCAGTTAGTTCAGCCACTTGAATCTGCAACTGAACAACCCATGGGATCCTGTCCCACATCCTCTCGGGCCTGCTATGGTCTCTCGCGACCCCAGCCCCGGCCTCGGCGCTCAGTAGAGTTGCTGTCACTACCGCTCCTTGCGGCATCAAAGGCCTCCATCAATCTGGAATCACCAGAAAGAAAATATCAAAATTAGATAATTTAATTCACACTAAGTCGTTAAGTAACTCATCCACAAGTCGCGCTGAGGTGCAGACTTAGCCCATTGATTTCATAACTTACTCCTATCGTATACTGACACTCTAGTAATGCCCTATACGGTGACAACTCTAGGTTGTAGTCAGACTGAACCACATGCTCTGATACCATATTGTCACGCCCCAACTCAGGGTCATGTGACCGGCCAAGGTATACGTGCCTATACACTGCAGCTTAAACCATGCACTTGCCAACTGAACAATAAAACATAGCGGTAAGAAATAAATAAGTTTTATTTCAAATGGAAAACTAATCCAGAAATCATTATAAGTAAGTTTAGAAAAATAATAAAGTGCGAAAATAATAAATAAGGTTCAAATGTTCAATTACAATGAAATCTGAAATAAAGATATGAATGCCCCCAAGGGAATACAACTCCAAAACACTGAAACACAAGTGCATGACTAACTACCAAAAACTTGACTACGACCCCTAACTACGATTGTTATGAGATCAATATGGCTCCCCTGTCCTCCAGGCGCGCCAAGGGCTCCAGCCCACCCCACCAGTCAGGCTCTGCAAAACAAAAATAACGATAACGGATGAGTTCAAAAGAACTCAGTGAGCGGTTTTACCAACCCCCATGAAAAACCAACATAGATATAAAGCATATATGCAAACACCTTACTCAAGCAGGAAAGGTCACAAAGAAGTGACTAGCTACCAGGCCATCTGGCCACCACATGTCCGAAGGCAACCAACACCCAAATAATGAAGATCAACATGTCTAAGCCTACCATGCCCTAAGGCAACAAAACATACTAGGATAATCAGGATAGGTCCTCCGAACTTATCCTAATATAAAGAAACTCAGAAGCAATCGGGATTGGCCCATCTAAACTTGCTCCACGAGACGCTTAGGATCAATTGGGAATCGCCCATCCGAACTTGCCCCTTTAATATATCACAGGAATAATCGGGATTTGTCCGTCCAAACTTATTCCTTAAAAGCATCTCGGGAATAATCGGGATTTGCCCGTCCGAACTTATTCCTCGAGGCCATACCAAAATAATCGAGATTTTCCCATCCGAACTTGTTCCAAAAAGATAACGTAGGAATAATCGGAATTCGCCCATCCGAACTTATTCCTTTAAACATAGTATCTTGGGAACAATTGGGATTTGCCCGTCCGAACTTGTTCCATAAGATACGCAGGAACAATCGGAATTTGCCCATCAGAACTTGTTCCACAGGTTGGGAATTAGCCATCCAACCTTCTAGACCTAGCTCGCAATCCAGCTCCTCAATGAGCCTCTTTGCCATTCATAAAGATATGACGCAACATGACCTAAGTCAAGTCTCTCCTACGGTGTCTTAGGGGTGTCCTTATTAGGAAGCGTCTCCACACTCCAATACCCGACCCCAACTCCTAGACCCGTAATGTCATAACCCGTGAGGTTTTATTTCATGCATAACTTTATTTGAGAGATGGGAGCGTTTAGGGCCTCCTCAAGCACGACAACAAAAAGAAACGACGAGAATTCGAGAGATCATCGGAAAATAAATCAAGAACATCAAGCCACCAAGAACGGCTTCAAGAATTTGAAAGAAACCTGGGAAGAAGGAGGGGTAAGACCACTCACCAAAAATAGGAAAGAAGACTAGAGGAGAAATCCTGATCGACGGCCTCCGAATCGGGCTCCAAGAGGTGGCGGCTCGGCTCCACCAAGGGGGAAGAGGGGGCGGCGGCTCCTCCTCAAGCTAACGGCTTGGCTTCCAAGGGAGAAGAAGGGAGAGAGAGAGAGAGAGAGAGAGAGAGAGAGAGAGAGAGAGAGAGAGAGGAGGAGGGGCTTGGCTCGGCGGCTACAAGAGAGAGGAAGGGAGGGGCGGCTACAAGAAAGAGGAAGGGAGGGGCGGCTCCTCTCTTTCCCTTAATTGGCTTGTGCGGCTCCAATAGGGAGCCGCAAGCCCTAGGGGGGAAAATTTATAACCCTTCCCACCTATTTTAACCCGCATCTGCCTCAACCCGGATCCATACCCACTAACTTCTTAACCCGCTACCCACTAAGCTTAATCAAATCCAACTTAACCCAATGCTCCACATAAACATCCAACACATGCACACCCATATGCGACATAATTAAACCATCATGCATACACAACATAAAATTAAATAAATTTATCTACGCAAGCAAAAATTTACATAACTCATATTCCTATTTACCCAAGCTCGCAAGCTCGCACCGGACCATGAGTCGACTCGGCTCGACCTCGGACTGGCCCGCTAGGCTGACAAATACACACATAGATGGAAAACTAATATTAATATCTTGGATATTACAGAGCCGCACCCCATCAAGAAGGTACAAGAATTGTATCTTGGTTTTCTTGTAGCTAATTCCCGCTTCTTGCTACTCTTCGGGGCCGCACCTTGCTTGAAGGGTCGGCCCCTTGTTTTGTTCCTTGGTGAAGTTCGGCCATCCATAGAGCCATGACAAGCCCCGCGTGTTGAGAAAATCTATTTTCTTTGTGTTACGAGGAGTCTTGGTGTGGATCACCGTTGGAAGGCGTCCAAATGTGCATCTTGCTTATGGATAGAGCATTTCTTCTACGTCTTCTTCCTTGAGGTATAATTTTCGCCCTCTTCTTCTTGCATTTTAATTCATGTCAAGGGGATCACTAATTTTTGGGATTCATTTTTTTAAAAACAATTACTTTGCTTCCTCTGTACTATTTTTTCCCTAGAATCCCAACAGAGATATCAAAGTCACCATTGATTATGTTTTAGAACTCTTTTGCTATTGCTACAACATGGAACTGTTCTAGTCTATCTTGATTTTCTCGCTTGGGTTTTTGAATCAATTAATGACTTCTTGACTCAAGGGTTGAGTCATCTTTAAATAAAAAAATGATTCATGGCTTTTAGGCAAGGGTTGCTAACCCTAGTGTGAGGCTAGCTGTTTTTTCTTGATGGACGATATCGCACCTTAAATAGCATGTTTTATATCTTCTTCTATGCTCATGTGATGATTATGATTATGGAAAAAAAAACTCTACGTGCATGTGAATGGTTGTAATTCTGTGATGCGTGTGAATGCTTATAAAATTTTGAATATTTTCAGCTTGCATTGTATTTAAATAGGGCCTACGTACCCCTGCATTCTCTTTAAATTTTTAGTTATAATTCTTCTCTCCCCCTCAATGAACCTCCCCCAAGGGTTGTTTGGGGTCTTTTTTTTTAAAGTGTAAAAGTAGAATAATTTAGGGTAGATTTCTTGAGAAGAGTTGCTGCCCTAAAGTTCATGCGCATGGAGAGGAGAAGTTCAAGTCCATGGAGATGATGACTTCAGCACCTTGAAGGCACTACTTGGTTTGGCTACCACCCCTTGGAGATTCGGCTCCCTTCCCTTGAAGAATCAGCACTTCAAACCCTAGGATGATACCCCGTGATACACCTTGTGTCTCGGGTGCATCACCTTAGGAAATGTCCATAATCATCCTTACTTTTATATACTTTTATTATTATGCAACATGTTGATTGTTGCTATTAATATTTTCATTATGGTCATCCAATAAATATTAAGCCATAATGGCCACAGTATTAAGAATACTGATCATGTCTTCCATATTACGAGGGGTAGAGTGTGTCTACAAGCATAACATGTTTATTATGCACACACAAAGCTTGTTGTACAAGTTAGCACGATGCACCTCATCACAACATAAAAGATATATTTATACTACGTGCCTAAACATTATTGCCTTATCGAGATACACTCAAGGGTAATTTATTTTTGGCATGGGTATAGAAATGATGGGTCCGACTTAAACTATGACTTTATAGTTTATTGTGCGCACACAAGGCTATAGTAACCCTAGAGGCGAAATTTGATGAAAATTACATGAGATGTAATTGGTGAAGAGTACATACCTGTGGACTTATTAGGGTTTGTTGTGTTAAATGCGAGACCCAAGTAGGGGAAGTGAGATTCTATCATTTCCAATAAGGAGAACTACCAACGAGGTTTCCCGATTCCAATTGGAGGGTGCTTTTGGAAATCACTAAAATTTAGTGGGAGACATGATTGAATTTAAAGACCCTTAATCATGCATCATTGTGAATGTCTGCTTATACATGTTTATTTTCGTTTGTAGAGATTATTGTCACCATGACTTCATCATTGTCATTACATTTCATTCTTGATGCAAATAAACTTACTAGACCGAATTATGTTGACTGGTTAGACCTGCACATGTGACACCTCTTGAAGGAGAGAACTACACCGAGGAAGAGAGGGCCGCTTATCATAAGTGATAAGATGACAACACCTTAGTGTAGTGCATCATGTTGGCGTCTATGAGCAATGAGTTGCAACATGAGAAAATGGGCGCCAAGGCTATTTTGTCTCACATCAAGAAGTTGTATGGTGAACAAAGTAGGTGTGCTAGATATGAGTTGTCTAAGCAGCTCTTCCGTGCTAGGATGGAGGAAGGCACTCTTGTTGAAGCTCATGTCCTCAAATTAATCAATTTGATTGGGGAATTAGAGAGGTTAAGCTTTGCCATGGATGGGGAACTAAGTCAAGACTTAGTGCTCCAATCCCTCCCAGAATCCTTTTCACATTTCATTATCAATTTCCACATGAACAAGCTAGATGTCTCACTACCTGAGCTCCTTAATATCCTGAAGACTGCGAAGACTCACATTCTGAAGGATAAGGGTAAGGTCTTGTTAGTGAGAGGTGCCTCTAAGAAGAAGGCAAAGAAAGGCTCCTGAAGGGCAAATCAAAGAATAAAGCTATGAAACCAAAGAAAGATATCAAGAAGACATGGAAAGAGGTCCCTAAAGGCACTTGCTTCCATTGTGAGAAAGATGGCCATTGGAAGACGAACTGCAAGGTATACCTTGTAGAGGTGAAGCAAAAGAAGGCTTTTGAAGCCACTTCTTCAGGTGTGTTTCTTACTGAAATTAACATATTATTAACAAATTCTACTTCATAGGTATTGGATACCGGATGTGGTTCATATCTGCAATTAGTTGCAAGGGCTGAGACAAAGTAGAAGGTTGAACAAAGGGGACTACGACCTGCATGTAGGTAATGACGCAAGAGTTGCAACATTAGCCATAGCCCAACTGGGTTTGGTCTCCCTCTTTTGCATGTGATCGACCATTCAAAATGCCCGATCACTTCCACCAAAAATGACTCAACCGACCACATCAAATGTGGTCAGGACTAACCATAATCAATGGGCCGATTCGTCCCATGAACGGGACCTTAGATTGGTTAATTAAGTCGTATCATGTGTCGATCCCTACTAGTCAAGGTTCGATGAACTCCTTCCTTGGGTACATGTAATTCGTTCAAAGGGGAAATGTTTTCCCGCTTTTGTCCATAGATGAGAATAATGATCGAGTTGCGGCATGTTCGTGCTAGCAGACACTAATTGTTGAGTCCGAGTTTTATATCATAAAACCCGTTATGAGGAAAGCCTGTATGTGTGTGACTCATTGGATCCACACCAAGTTCTTGGAATTGTGCTTGGAATTGAGCATTACTCGGGCCATCTCCTGAATTGTGCGGTTCTTTCTCTCAACCACACCAGAGTCTTTGGAGTTGCGAATTCATGTAGAATTTTATTCTCACCACAGAACTCAGAGAATGAAATATTCTCAAATTTCCTTTTGTGATCACTCCTTATTCTGATCACCTTCAAAATGGGAAGTTCTTGTTCATTTTGAAGCCTCAAGCATAGAGTTTTGAAATTGTAAGGCACTTGACTTCTCTCTTAAAAACTCTGTCTAGGTAAAACATGAGTAATCATCAACACAGACAAGAATATATTTTTTACCACCCTCCAAGACTTTCAACTTGCATTGGACCAACCGATCCAGATGAAGAAGCTCTAAAGGTCTTGATGTAGCAACCAGTTGTAACTGGTGATGAGACTATCTTGTTTGTTTTCCTTCTTGACATGGGCCGCAAACAGCTTCAGGTTCTCCAGACAGTTCAGGAATTCCTCTGACTGCTCCATCATTTACAAGATTCTTGAGGTCTCTATAATTAACATGGCCTAGCTATCGATGCCACAGATTGATGTCAGATGAAACAATTGAAAAATAAACAAATGTGTAGGCTATTTTGTAGTAGTTGTCTTTTGATGCAATCACCATTCTCATCAAAGACCTTACAACTGCTCCTAGTAAATTGAACATTCAAATTTTGATCTCAAAGTTGTCTTATACTTACAAGATTAGCCTTGAGACCTTCAACAAGCAGGACATTCAGAGTTCCAACTCCTACAACATTCCCATGTCCTCCATCTCCAAAGGTAACAGTTGCACCTCCATATTTTTGAATATCCTTCAGATTGTCTGGACTTCCCGTCATGTTGTAAGACCCGAGGTTTTCTAATATAAAATTTATTTTTGGTGTAGCGCACTGGATCGGAAGTTAGTCGGGTCGAGTCGCGGAATCGCCGCGAGTAGAAGGTATAATTTAAGCCTTGTGGAATTTTATCTGATAAATGTTCCTTCCTTCTTAATCATAAGATGTTTTAGTAGAGTCGAGTTCGTAATCGTGTTCGCGGATTGAGTCGGGGCTCGAATCGGGCTCGGATTGAGTCGAGTAGGGGCTAACCAAATGGGAGGGGCATAATGGTCAAGGGAAAATGAGGGAATTAAACCCTCATCCCCCTAGCAGCCGTGCGGCTCATTATTGGAGCCACACGCAGCCCGAGAAATGAGAGGGAGGAGGAGATAGTTTGGAGATGGTGCCGGATTCGTGCCGCCGTAGGAAAGATCGAGATCATCGTCGCTCGCCCATTCTTCTTCCTTGATCAAGGTGAGTGGTTGAATCTCAGCTTGTAGGTGAGGCGTGTGGCCTAACCAAATAGATGTGATAAATCGAGGTTTTTGCGCGTCGTTTCTTGTCGATTGATGACGTTTCTCGAATTCTCAAGTCATGTTCTTCATCGTTGTATGGATTTTATCGTTAGACGATCATTTTGTGGTGATTCAAGGGCCGGTCGACTAGAGGAAAAAGGGGAAAGGTCATGGTGAAAATTTCCCCAATTCCCTCAAGTGGTTTAAACCTTGGATCGATTTTTTTTTATGTAGATAATTTTATGCAACTAGATCTTGTGATTTCATGGTTGAATTAACCTTTCTTTCCCCTTCAAGAAGGCTCGGCCGACCATGTACCCTTGCTTAGGGTTCAGCCGAGTGGAGAGGAGGGTGAATTCGATCGAGTATCTTGATTACATCTTTTAGGGACGATGTTCGCCGATTGAAATTGTAGATTTAGCGATTGACGAATGTATTATAATTTTGAGTAGATACATTTTTAAGATTTGTAGAAGAACACCTCCTTTAATGCGCATGTATGACAAAATACTAGGTATCGTATATGATTTATGACGTTTCCTTCATCGAAATCCTAATGCTATTATTGAAATTACCATGCTAGATCAATTGCTACCTTGCTGAAATTTATTGATTAGATGCAAAATTTAATTACTTTATTGTTGAAAGCATGATGTTATTTATGGTAGTAGTTGTAGAATAATTCCCTTATAACTTATGTGTTGTGGCATATTTATATTCGGACATTTCTACACTTATGCCATGTAATCTACACTTAAGGAATATGGCAATGATGCTAGATGACTATAAGGAAATTATAGGGTGCTTAAATTGTTGAAAAAACTTGAATATAGACAAGCTAGGTTTCACACCTAGGGAATAATCAGCGGGCACTAGTGTGCGACTGATGTGGCCCAGAATATGGGGGCCGGATACGGATGAATGCTCGGGGTTTTAAATAAGGAAACTTTAGAATACTTTGCTTGTGTATTGTGATTGTGATGGTCGATTGAGAAGCATGGACGGTCGGAATGACTAATGCTTGACTCGGCGGGTGATTAGGGTCTTGAGATTGCACCAGCGGGCCCGCTAGGTGTTAGACCCGGGTGGCAGAGGGTTTTGAGATTCCGCTAGTGGGCCACGTTGACGGTAGATTCGAGTTGGGTGGGACTAGCTATCCCTAACCCGGTGGGTTCCTGAGACTAGTTGACCATCCTAGTCAACGACCCGGTAATTATTTGACTTTTCTTATGTGATGTGTGGGTCGTGCGAACAGATTATTATTTTGGAGTAAAGGTCGGGCAGAGCCGAGCCACCAGTTCTTGAATAGGTTCTAGTGGCCGAGTGTTGCCCAGTCTGGTAGGGCCGTTTGGGCTGATTCTATGGTTTATGCAGGATGGCCTTTGGGCCGGTCGTCATATCATGATTAGATCAGATCTCTAAATTTATAAATTGCTGACTTATATGCATGTTGTTATTGGGGATTTATGTGGAGGTTCGGAAGGACCGCTCACTGAGTCCCATGTGGACTCACGATTTATTTCTCTTGTTTTTGCAGAGCCCGACCAGTGAGGTGAGGCTAGAGTCATAGTGCAGCTAAAGGGCAGGCAGTGACGTAGATCTCGTAGCAGCGTCTAGTAGTCGTAGTCGTGATGTCTAGGGTTGTATTTTTTTTATATACACTGAGAGATGTTAATTTGGAAAATATGTATTTGACTTTAACTCTAGTTGTTTTTAATAGTTGGTTTGTTTTGTAACTCTTTTAAAATTGTTAAACTTTCTTTAAAATTAAATAAAAGTTTGCATCGTTGTTCTTTTACTCGTATGTTTTTTGGTTAGCGTGAATTCTCAGTATTTTGTTATTCAACGTATGTGGTAGGCTTCAGGGTAGGACATAGACTCTGGCCGGTCACGCGACCCTGAGTTGGGGCATGACACATGTGTTGTGAACATCCACTATCGAAATACCAAGAACCAAGAGAAGAAATAATTTTTGACATAAATGCAACATGACGGTTTAGATTAACCTTTCTTACCCAAATTTCCTTAACTTTTTGCCTTGTTGGTCTCACATGATCTTTTCTTCTCTGCTTGTTTGAGAGTTTGAAGCAATTTGTAATTATATGCCTTTTGCGTTTGCAATAATAGCAAATGGGCACCCTCTGGTTTCTTCTAGTAGTTGTCTTGTACTTGAAGAACCCCTGCGAATATACCTCAGTTGAACTAGCAGTTGAGACTGAGGTTTTAACTAGGCAAGACCAGTGTATCCCAATCCATTGTGATTTGAAGGATATTTTCCAGCACTCAAATTTTCATTAGGGGTACCACTAGAATTCATCATTCTAACTTCCCTTTTTACCCTCTCGAGCTCTTCAATCAACTGGACCCTTAGTCTTCCTTTTCTGCAAGCTGAGTTTGAAGATGTTGATTTCTCTACTCAAAACTTTTCTTTTCTTCTGTCAACAACTTGTTTTGATTACTGAGGGATTTGTTCAGTTTTGCAACTTCAACCCATTTATCAAACATCTCCTGGTAGGCTTCCTCAAGACTGTCAGCACATTGAACTCTACAGTGATCATCTTCTGCATCTGAACTTTCTAAAGATCTAACTGAATCATCGATGCTTGCTGTGAAAGCTATAAAGTTGCCCGACTATTTCTCAGATTCTTTTGGGTCATCTTGCTCATAATCATCACTCCAGGTGATAGTGAAGGACTTCTTGAGCTTCTTTTGAAGATTAAGGCATTCAGATCTGACATGACCATAACCTTCACATTCAAAACATTTGATACCTTTGACTTTCTATCTTGAATCATTTTTTAGTGTGGAAGACTGACTCCTTCTATTTTCTCCTGCAAAAATTTTTGATTTTGAACTATTCGAACCAGTTGATTGAAACTGTGATTGGAACTACGATTGCAACTGTGAGTTCTGATTTTGCTTATTCTTGGCTCTCAAAAATCTTTTGAAATTTGTCGTCATAAGAGCAAAAACAACATTCATCTCATCTTTAAAACACTATTCGGACATAACCTCATCCGCAGTGGCACTGAAGGCAAGGTTTTTCTTCTTCTCCTTGTGAGAGTATTTTTCTGAAAGTTGTAACTCATATGTTTCTAGTTTTCCTATCAACGTGTCAAGAGTCATAGTTGATGGATCATGAACTTCACTAATGGCTACAACTTTCATGTCAAATTTTGGAGGCATAGATCTTAGGACTTTTCTTACAACTTTTTCTTCTGAGAAGGATTCTCCAAGATTGGTTGTATTGTTCATAAGATCTTTGATACGCCTATGGAAGTCTTGAATGCTTTCCTCATCTCCCATCTTCAGATTCTCAAATATGGTGTTCAGGATTTCAACTTTGAACTTCCGAAGCGTCAGAGATCCTTCATGATTAGTTTCGAGAATTTCCCAGGCTTGTTTTGCTAGAGTACAGGCTGAGATCAGTTTGAACTGAGATGGATCAACTCCACTAAAATAGCATTAAGAGCTTTATTGTCATAGTTTGCAGTAGTGATTTTTGCTTCAGTATACTGACTCTTGGGCTTCCGCTCAGACCCATATGTTGCTGTGGGTGGTGTGTAGCCGATTTCAATAATATCATAACAACGGTCATCTAGGGACTTGATGAAAGCTCTCATCTGAGTCTTCCAATAAGCATAGTGTGTTCCTATCAGTAAAGGTGGAACGTTGACTAAGTTTCCCATAGTCATACCTTCCATCTTAAGGTTGAACAGATAGAGACACTCCAAGGATTTGTGATGCTAGAGGTTAGCACAACCGCTCTGATACCAATTGACAAGATAGTCTCTAAGGGAGCTTTCTGTTAATGGACAGTTACACAGGAAGTTGCAACTGCTATGGTAACTACTTTAAAACATAGTAAGTAATAAATTAAAATAACAATAAGGAAACACGCAAACACTCAAGGATTTGTTTATGTAGTTCACTAACAAACTTGTCACCTAATCTGCGGGGCCCTCACCGGACAGATGCCCAATCCACTGTCAACAAAGTATAATATTAGTTCTAGGATTTCACACTCCAAAATTCAACTATCAGTGCTAAAGTGAATTGAAAATAACAAACAAACTATTTGCTATTACAAGTACTAACCAACTTGCCTCTCTATGACAACTCAATCATAGAGTTATGTCCTCCACACAGTCTCTGTGTTGTAGTGAGTTTAACAACCCAACTCCATCTTGACTTGAAGATAATTGAAGTAGTTTGTTGTCATCGAGACACTCAGTAGTCTCAACTCCTTATATAACTGGCAACTCCATTTACGTACATAGGAGACTTACTTTCTTATCTCATCTCTTTCCACATATATATTGGAAAGCCAACCCACTCGCATAACAACCATTCAACACAAGACCTTAACTACATCAGCTTCAAACTCAATAGACAACCATAATATCTCATAATGCTTCGGCCATAAAATCCTCAAGAAAAACCGCCCAGCTCATAAAGAAAACCACATCATTTCTCCTATAAATGACCGAGTGATTAAAGATGAATATTAAATCAATAATAACTATTCATGAAGCATCAATAATTTTAGCAAACAAAAAGACACCATCACAGCAGTATTAATTTCAGCAAAAACTCCACAACATCCAGAGCAGTTATAACTGACTTACAATTAAGAACTTAACTGCTATTTCTTTTACCAAATATAGCCAACACAGCATAAGCCAAACAACAACAAGCAACATGTCATGACTACCCGGATAGTGTGAGGTTTAATCTTCAGGGATCGAACACCCTTTGGTGATTAGTGTTGATCCAAGGGTTGCCCCTGGGCTTTGATCTCTATTTTGATGATAACAAATATGAAATTAATGCATTTGTGAAGTTTTGAGTTCAAGTGGATGTTGCGATACGCGTGTAAACTTCGTTCGCAAAAATGCTAAAAAATGGCTTCGACTACGATCGCGTAGAAAATCTAGGATTAGAAATAGAAATCATGTAATATGACTCTAGAAATACATCTTAAACCTGCTTGTAATGTTATCCAAGTCAAAACTCGAAAATGGAACCCGGAAACAAAGATCGCGAGAAGAAAATAGCAAAAAAGGTTGATTCTTAGGTTCAGCCGCTAGGCCGATCGACCGGAAGTGCCCCAGAATCGATAGTGGGTTCTAGTCGATGAACCTGTCGCTCGGTCGATCGACTGGCCTTCGATCGAGCGACGCCAATGGGTAAAAAAATGCCCGTTGGGTGCCCTATCTGAGTGAGGGGTTATAAATATCCCTCATAAACCCTCTCCTAACCTCACTCATTGATCACTAAGCATTCTTAAGAGAGTTTAGAGCCTTCCTAAGTTGATTTCCATGCCCGAGCTTCGACGATCGATCTTCTACTCGAAGCGTTCTTCACGTCTCGACTCCCGCTTCAAATCACATCCCACGAGTTGAGGAGTTGGAGGCTTTGAAGGCTAAGCAAGGAGCACACATGTTGGTCTTACTTTCTTGCTCCTTTAGATCTTGTTTTCTTAGTTGTTAAATAAGTGTTTCATTGATAGCTTGTAGCTGTGCTAGGTAAACATCTTAGGGTTTTTTTTTGCAGATTTGTGTTTTGCCTAGGTGAATAGGTGTTGAGGCTTTCTTAAAGGGTTGAGAAGTGAATCCTCACTTGTATTCAAAGGAAAACACTTAGTCTATAAAGAAGGTTGGTTAGAAATCCTTGGTGTGGAGCCAAGGTAGTGGAGTAGGCGGTTAGCCGAACCAATATAACTACTTGTGTTTGCTTTGATTATTTGCTTTTATTTACTATCTATACTTGTCAAAGCATCGTAAATTAGCCAAACATTTATTTACTATCTATACTTGTCAAAACATCGTAATTTGGTTACTATCTAACTAGCTTGTAGCTGTGCTAGGTAAACATCTTATGGTTTTTTTTGTAGAATTGTGTTTTACCTAGGTGAATAGGTGTTGAGGCTTTCTCAAAGGGTTGAGAAGTGAGTCCTCACTTGTATTCAAAGGAGAACACTTAGTCTATAAAGAAGGTGGGTTAGAAATCCTTGGTGTGGAGCCAAGGTAGTGGAGTAGGCGGTTGGTCGAACCACTATAACTACTTGTGTTTGCATTGCTTTGATTATTTGCTTTTATTTACTATATATACTTGTGATTAATGAGTTTAATCGTATTTCCAATTGTAAGTCCACCTTTGAACTTTGGAATGTCCTAGAGACTACACATGAAGGCACTTCACAAGTTAAAGAATCTAAGATAAACCTTCTCATGCATGATTATGAAATGTTTAAAATGCTTTCACATGAAACAATTGATGTCATGATTATTTTGCTCGTTTCCAAAATATTACTGATGGCTTATCTAATCTTGGAAAAGGCATAAAGAAGAGGAGAATGTAAGGAAGCTCCTCTGATCCCTTCCCAAATCTTGGGAGTCAAAGGTAATTGCGGTCATGGAAGCCAAGCAATTGGCGACATTGAAGCTTACCGAGCTCATTGGATCTTTCATGACCCATAAGATCCACATGAGGGCACAGAAGGAGGAAGATGCCCCCAAAAGCAAGACCATTGCTTTAAAAATATCACACTGGGTTGAAGAACCCTCATCATCCGAGGAAGAAATGGACGACTTTGAAGAAATGGCGATGATGGCAAGAAGGTTCATGAACTTCATGAGGGGCAGCATGAGGAGAGGCAAGGGAGGCTACACTTTCTACAATTGCAACAAGACCATGCATCTAAAGAAGGATTGCCCACTTCTCAAGATGGCCTCTACCTCCACCCCCTACAAGAAGGACAAGTACAAGAAGAAGAATAAGGGAATGATGGCTTCTTGGGATGAAAGTGAATCTTCATCAAGTGAAGAGGAGACCAAAAGCGAAAAGGCAAACCTTTGCCTCATGGCAAGTGATAATGAGGTAAAATTTACTTTAGGTGGGCTTTCTTTTACGCAAGAAGAATTAGAAATTGAATTTGATCAATTGCATGATGAATTTAATGCAATTAGAATGAAATTCAAAGAACTTAAAAAGGATAATAAATCCTTAGAAATAGAAAGTGATAACTTGCTACTTTCTTGTAATGCCTTAACGAAAGAGGTAGATAGCCTTAAGGATGAAAAGAATGCATTTGAAGTTTTTAAAAAAAACCTAGAAAATGAAAATGAAAAACTAGAGGGTGAAAATAAGTTTCTAAGTGATCAAGTAGAACACTTGAATGATAGCATGCTTAGTTTTAAAAAGGAGATATGCATGCTAAATGAGAAAATGACAACCTTACAAAATATCATGCTTAAGGTTGTAAATGCTAGAAAAACCACAAATAATCAAGCTCATGCACACTTCCATTCTCACACGCATAGCACCAAGAAATTTAATGGAAGTTATTTTTCATATGGTATTTTTGGTCATATGGCTAAAGATTATGCACTTAGGAGAAACCCCCATGCTAGATTCACTTGGATTCCTAAGATGACTAACAATCAAGGACCCAAGAAGATTTGGGTACCTAAATTTGCTTCTTCTCCTTTTGTAGATGGAGAACCATCCTCAAGAAAGTAGAAACACATGGATATTAGATAGCGGTTGCTTAAAGCACATGACGAGTGATATCAATCTATTTGCAACCCTATCTAGTAACGATGGTGGGCATGTGACATTTGGAGACAATGTCAAAGGTAAGATTATTGACATTGGAGATATAGGTATACTCCCTTACCCATGCATTAAAAATGTTTTATTAGTTGATAGGTTAAAGCACAATTTAATTAGCATATCTCAATTGTGTGATAATAGATATGTGATCATTTTTTAAACATCTAAGTGTATCATTAGAAGTGCACCATCTAAAGATATTGTATTTATTGGAAATATGCATGAAAATGTATACACATTAGTCTAAAATATTTTGCCTAATCCTCATATTAGATGCTTAGTAGCCATGGAAAATGATTTTTGGTTGTGGTATAGAAGGCTAGGACATGCTAGTATGAGCCTCATCCAAGAAATAACTAAAAATGACTTAGTTAAAGGAATACCTAAGATAAAATTAAAAAAAAATAAACTTTGTGATGCATGTCAACATGGTAAACAATTAAAGTCCTCTTTTCATAGCATAAATCAAGTCACTACATCTAGAACACTTGAACTTGTGCACATGGATCTCTTTGGTCCTTGTGATGTTGCTAGTCTAGGTGGTAAGTTGTATTGCAATGTATTGGTTGATGATTTTTCAAGATTTACATGGGTTTTCTTCCTAGCTAAGAAAAATGAAACTTTTGATTTCTTTAAAAAGTTTGCTAGGAGTGTTATAAATGAAAAAGGAATTTCAATTTTGAAAATTAGAAGTGATAAGGGAGGTGAATTTAAAAATGAAAATTTTTCAAGATTTTATGATGAACTAGGTATTGAGCATACCTTTTCCTCCCGTGAAAATAATTTGCCTAAGTAGTTTTAGGCCGAAGCCATAAACACTTATTGTTATGTGCTTAATCGTGTTTTTTTAGACCTAGAATTAAGAAAATTCCTTTTGAACTTTGGAGTGATAGAATCCCAAATGTGGGGTATTTTAGATTTTTTGGATGTAAATGTTTCATTTTAAACACTAAGGAGCATCTGGGAAATTTTGATTCTAAATTCGATGAGTGTATTTTCCTAGGTTACTCTAATAGTTCTAAGGCTTATAGAGTGTATAATTGTAGAACTATGATAGTTGAAGAATCCATGCATGTTACTTTTGATGAAACTAATGATTCTTCAAAAATGTTAAGATTGTGAATGTAGGTGAGGAACTTGAGGAGTTGACTTTTCATGATAAGAAGGTTGAAGATGAACACAATGAGGAACACATGATGATGATCCTTCATCCTCATCCTTACCTCAAGTTAAAAAAGAAGAGGAAGCTCTACCACCTCTCCCTAAAGGATACCGGTTGATAAGAGACCATCCAATTGATCAAGTCATTGGAGAGCCATCAACAAGAGTGGTAACTCGTTCTAAACTTAGAAATGTTTGTCAAATATGTAGCTTTTAATTCTCAAGTAGAGCCTAAAAACATTAAGGAATCCATAGAAGATGAATTTTGGGTAATTGTCATGCAAGAGGAACTAAATCAATTTGTAAGGAATGATGTTTGGGATTTAGTACCTAAACCTAATGAACAAACCGTAATTGGGACTAAATGGGTATATAGAAACAAATTAGATGAAGATGGTTTAGTCATTAGAAACAAAGATAGGTTAGTGGCCCAAGGGTATAATCAAGAAGAAGGAATAGACTATAATGAAACTTATGCTCTCGTAGCTAGATTAGAAGCAACTCGCATGCTTTTAGCTTATGCAAGTTTTAAATGATTTAAACTTTTTCAAATGGATGTCAAAAGTGCATTTTTAATGGTTTTATAACCAAAGAAGTTTATGTTGAACAACCCCCGGTTTTAAAAATTTTGAATTTCCAAATCATGTCTTCAAACTTAAAATGTTTTATATGGTTTAAAACAAGCCCCTAGGGCTTGGTATGAAAGGTTTTCCAACTTTTTGATTGAACAAGGTTTTAGCGTTGGAAAAATCGATGTGTCTTTTTTTATTAAAAATGAGAAAAATGATATTTTGCTTGTGCAAATCTACGTGGATGATATTATTTTTTGTGCTACTAATGAATTGTTTTGTGAGTGGTTTGCCAAATGAAAGCAAGAGGAGTTTGAGATGAGTATGATGAGAGAATTCTCCTTCATGCTTGGACTCCAAATCAAGCAAACCAACAAAGGGATCTTCATCAATCAAGCCCAAGTACACAAAAGAGCTCATTAAGAGATTTAGAATGAATGAAGCCAAGATTGCTTCAACACCAATGAGCGCATCCATCAAACTTGACAAAGATGATGACAGAGTAAAGGTAGATGGAAAACGATATCGAGGTATGATTGGTAGTCTTCTTTACTTAATCGTAAGTAGACCCGATATCATGTTTAGTGTATGTGCATGTACTAGATTTCAATCATGCCTTAAAATATCTTATTTAAGTGCGGTTAAACGCATATTGAGATATTTGAAAGACACGGTTGAATTAGGATTATGATATCCATGTAATGCATCTTTTGAACTAATTGGGTTTTCGGATGCCGATTTTGCCGAATGTAAAGTAGATAGAAAAAACACTAGTCGATGTTGTCAATTCGTAGGGATGAGTCTTGTTTCTTGGTTTTCCAAGCAACAAAACTCGGTTGCACTCTCAACTACCGAAGCGGAATATATCGTCGCAGCTAGTTGTTGTGCACAAGTGCTTTGGATGAAGCAAACCCTCTTAGATTATGGACTTAGCTATTCATGCATACCTATACATTGTGAAAACACTACTGCAATTAACTTAACCAAAAATTTGGTTTTACATTCTAGGACTAAACATATTGATCTAAGGCACCATTTTCTTAGAGACAATGTAGCTAAGGGTAATATATGATGGCTTTAGGTTTTTAACCTTAGCTTTAATCTCGGTTTTGATGGTTTTGATGATAACAAACATGAGACTAATGATTTCATTGAGAATATCTTTCAGGTTCCATATCAGCAGCGTTCGATGTCCTTGATCGGAAAAATCAGAGAAATCAGAAATCGGAAATCGGAAGGACATTGATCATCGTGCTCGGGTTCGTAATGGAAAGTTTCTCGGAGATCGACGAGTGCACCAAAGTCATTTGGACGAGTCCAAAGATCACGTCAAAAGCGCTCCAAGATGATGCCCGTTGAAAGTCGAAACCCGAAAACGAAGTGCGGAAGGAATAGGCTGAAGAAATAAACTTCAGCTTAGGTTCGGTCGACCGGGCGGTCGACCAAATGAAGGTAAAAAGTAGCAGATGTACTTCGGTCGATCGGGCGGTCGACCGATGGAAGCCCAAAATGGGCAGTAGCTCGGGCGGTCGACCCGTTGGTCGACCAACCTACGGATACCCGAGACGCGAGATCCCGTCGGTTGACCGATGGGTCGACCGAAGATCGGGATCGATGTTTTTGCGTCTGGGCGATCGACCCGTCGGTCGACCGACCATAGAGTAAAGAGCAGCGGTCTAAGCTGCGATCGAACAGTCGGTCGATCGACCATTCGACCAGCGGTCTGCAACAGATAGTTTTCTATCCATTGAGTAGTCGTTTCTTCACGAGGGTATAAATACACCCTCATATACATCATTTGATCTTCTTCCCTCAAGCTTACAGATTTTATTGAGCATTCAAGAAGGGATTTAAGCCTTCCAAAGATCGATCGCAGTGCGCTCTGTTCTTCTGTCGAGTTCTTCTTCAAGCGCCAACTGCTCCTCAACTCGGCTTCGACTCAAAGCACATCTACTGACGAGTTGGAGGGTACAAGGCTTGGAAAAGAGTAGATAATTGGTCTTATTTTAAGCTCTTTTTAATTGTAATTTTAATTGTTATTTGAACTATTTTTTTATTTGTGCGTTTGTAAGACCTAGGTTGTTAGGTCTTGTTGTGTGAAGTGGTATCCTCAGTGTAGAAGGAGTAAAGCCACTTGTGTAAACGTAATTTACTAGGATTAGTTCTAGTTATCTCTTAGGTTGAGGTGGGAAAGTGCTCTCGGTAGGAAGGCGGGATACTTCCAGGTGTGGAAGTGCCTTCAGTTGGAGAGCGGAGACTTTCCGGTGCAAAGTCCTCGTTGTAAGGGAAACTCGAATTAATCTAGTAAAACTAGTTTGGAAATCCTAAGCGGGGTACTTAGGTAGTGGAGTAGGCATTGAGGTCGAACCACTATAAATCTTGTGTTTGAATTGATTTCTTATTTGCTTTAATTGCTAAATCATTTATTGCTTCCGCATATAAAATCGTCAAATTGTATATTGCCTAAACAAATTAAGTTAACGAGCAAAATTGGGATTTAGGCAAATTGAATTAGTAAACACACTATTGACCTCCCCTCTAGTGTCGCCATTTCGCCAACAATTGGTTTCAGAGCAGGTCGTAGATTGAGATTTCACCGTCTCTTCTACATCTAGCCTCGATCCAAAAAAATGGCACTAGAGAGTATAGCATGTGCACTACCTAGGTTTGATGAAGAAAACTTTGGTGTTTGGAAGAGTAGGATGTATACCTTTCTTAAAACACAAAGTTTAGATTTATTGTCCATGCTAAAGAATGAGTATGTTGAGCCCACCATTGACTTAAATGATTGGACTCAAGAACAAATTAGATTATTTGAATTGAATGCTAAAACAACGCATCTCCTATATTGCTCATTTTTAAATGAAATACTTGAAAATGTCATGCATTGTTTATCCGCATTCGATATTTGGGCTTGTTTAAACATGCTTTACGATTATGCAAAAACTGAGGAGCTTACTACTTTCAATGAAGGAGGTGATGACAATTGTCATACCTCTAGTTCTAATGAAGTTTTTGATGCCCAAAGCACTTCTAGCCAAAGAAGCACAAGCAAGAATCGGAAAAGAAAACTTAGGTGCTTCCTTTGCCAAGAGAAGGGACACAAGAAGAAGAATTGTCCACTCTTGAAGAAGAAATCCAAAAAGAAGTGTGCTTCCTCATCCACATCTCAAACAAGTGAAGCCTCTTCTAGACATGACGATGAAGCTACATCAAACGTTTGCTCATGGGTCTTCGAGATGAGGTATATTCTCCATCTTCTAGTCATGTTCAAAATATTAATGATAGTGATTCTAGTAGCACTAAATCCCTTGACATGTCTTATGAAGAACTACTAGAAGAAAGCAAGAAAATGTATGCCATCCTTGTAAAAAAGAACAAGGAAAATAAGAAATTGAAGAAAGAAAACTTAAATCTTAGTTCTCAATTGCATGAATGCAAATTAGAAAATGAAATCTAGTTCTTTTAATTCTTGCCATGATGATATGAAACTTGAGATTAAGGATTTGAAACATAAAAATGAAGAATTAGAAATTGAGAATGATGAGTTGTTAACTAAGATTTCAAAAATTAGAAATGAGAATGAAAACACAAAAAATAATGTGAATCTCAATGGTAAGGATTGTATAAGTGATTTCAAATTTGAGGATGATATCTTGAAAAATGAAAATTGATTGTTGAAATCTCAAATTCAAGCTTTTCACAAATCTATCAATGACTTAAAAAATGAGGTTGTTTTCTTGAGTAAGAAAACTAGTAACTTATCAAATGCTTCATCTCTTAGGAGTCCTAAAAATCAAAATATCTCATTTAGGAAATCTCCAAACAAGAATGCTCATGCTCATAATATTTCACATGTTAAGCATTCTAACTTTAAACCTCATGTCCATAGCAAAAACAAAAAGAAATTTAATGGACATTATTTTTGCTGTGGTATTTATGGGCATGCCATATATGATTGTGTTTTAAAAGTGAACCTTGGTATTGTTAAGACACTTTGGGTACCTAAGCCCATTAACCCCCAAGGACCCAAAGCTATTTGGGTACCAAAGATCTCATCTTCTCTTATAGGGGGAGCTACCACACAAGGGTAGAAAGAAGTGGCGTATTGAAGTTGACCATGGACTTGAATGATGAATCCTTCATTGGTTGCAACTTCAAGCTACCTTGATGTCTTAGGTAAAGTTGGCATCAAAACTATTCTGGTATCATCTTCTAACTTGCATTGCTTAATTTTAGTTGAAGATTATGATACCATGTTTAAGATTGAGTTGTTTTTCCCGCTCTTGCAAAAGAGTTTTTTTGAAAATATTTTTGATTTTGATTTCCCGGTCTCTTCGGAGACCCAGGTGGCCTGTAATGGGCCTAAGCGACATTGCGATTCTAAATCGTAAGCTAATTGTGGCTTTCAGTTTTCAACTAATAGGAAGGGTTGGAGATCTATTTTTCAAATATTTTATATTTTGATATCTCTTAATTCGTTTCGGATTCATAATAACTTACTTTGAAACGAATTTCAAATTATTTAGCAAAGTGGACTTTGAAAATGATATTTGAATCTCTTTGCTTTTTGGTTTGGTTAAGCTTGCTAAGTAGCTATATTTTCACTAAAACATTAGTGTAGCTTACTTGCAAGTTATAAGTAATTTAGGAAGGCTAACTAGGAAGAAAAAGATTAGTTTGGCTAAATTCTCATGAATAAGGTATAATCTTGATAGATTCATAATCTTAAATGTTATACCTCAATGTTTAAGTTTAAACTATGTCTCTATACTCATGATTAGATTTGCATGTTAACACACTTGAATTCTCATGAGTAGGTAGAATATTAGCACTTAGGTAAATTTCATCAAATGAAACTTGCTCTAGGTTGATACTTGCTATTAGAGACACTTCTTGTAAGTTCAAACTAGTTTAACATAGGTAGAGATCTTATTCTTCAAATATTTCACACCTTAAGATCTCTTAGATTCATTTAGATATCATGAAAACTCATTTAAAATGAATCTTTACAATCTAGCATAGGTTAAGGTTTTAAAATAAAACTTTGTATTGATCCCTTGCTAGTTAGTATGTTAGTTTGCTAGTTGACATATTACTTCATTATGATACTAATGTTGTCTACTTGCAAGTTATGAATGTAAATGAAGACAATGCTATCTAAAAGAAAATGAAAAAGTTGGGCAAATTTTCAAGAAAAATGTATGAATTTTATTTTGCAAAAATCTTTGAAAAATAATTGAATTTTCATGTTTAATGATGTCTCTATACTCATGATTGATGTTGCATGATATATGTATGAAATTTCATGAGTAGAAAAATATTTTGATAACTTAGGCAATTTCATGATATCTTGATTGAATGAAACTTGCACTAGGTTAAAACTCATATTACAGACCTCATTTTGAGTAAACATCAAATAAACATGTTTAGACACACATGATATGACTCTAGGTGTTCTATCTTGAAAATTCATGTGTAGATGAAAATGTGATAACTAGATCACATTAGTGGACTTAAGCTTAAAAGGTTTGACCCAAGTCAACAAATTGACTTGGACACTTGATTTTAAGTACAAACTTCATAAACATGTTTAGAAATAGGTATGACATGTTTCCATGCATTTAGAGTGAAAAATTTATATGGATATGGATAAAATAACATAGAGGTTAATTCATGTTTACCTCTCTTTGAACTATGTTGACCCAAGTCAACAAGTTGACTTAAATGTTACATTTTCAATTCATATTTGTGGAACATATTTAGATTTACTCATGTTAGGTATCCATAGGTTTAAATTTGATAAATCATGAGTAAATGTTAAGATTGAAACTTAGCAAGTTTCATAAAAATTAGTTTAGTTTTGAATGAAACCATACTAGGTTGATATCTTGACTTAAGGATATAATTTTTATCTCAAACTTGACATACACTCTTTTCATGACCATTATGTGGTGTCATAAAAGTTTGAATGAAAACTAAGCACTCTTTGAAAATAACTAAAAAATTATGAAATTGTCATTTGTTCAACAATTAGTATCACCAATTTCAGTTATTTATAGGTAAATATAGAAAAATCCTTTTTAGATGATTCTTGAAATTACACATTCATTGAAAAATCTAGTTTTATCAGTAAAAATTTCAAAAAGTTTCATCAAGAATCGGATTTAAAGTGAATTTTTGAAGTTGGATTTCAAAATACAAAGTATCATCATTCTTGAAACGTCAATCTTTCTGATACCTTGATTTTTCTTCGAAAACTTCATATAAAAACTCATGTACACCATTTGGATTCCAATTCTAATATCATTCCCTCAATTTCATGAGTAAAATCATTTCTAGGAATGATTTTGATATTTTGGATGATAGCTAGGATCCATTTGTTTATTTGAAAACAATATATGATGAAAAATGAACTTAGAAAATTCATTTTGAATTCAAACTTGATACATTCATTTCAATCGACCATTCAATAATTGGTATCAAAAATTTTTGTCCAAACAAATTGGTTTCAAAAATATTTGTCAAAAATATAACTTTGTATAAACTTAAAAGCTTGATTTTTGAAAACTTTAAGTATAGGTTGACCTAAGTCAACAAAGTGAATTAAAAATTTCATCTTAAGCCCAAACTTGATTCAAAGACTTACATTATCTCATGTTTAATGTCTTGATGCCTAAGTTTGAGAAAACACGAGTAGATAGCAAAAATTGAGACTTAGCATTTTCATAGTCTTCATGCTTATGTCAAATGAAACCATGCTAAGTTAAAAATTTGTTTTCCATCCCTTGGTTGAGATTTTCATATTTCATGAAAAATCTTTAGAGTCTCAACTTTATGAAAAAATACTTGTCTTTCATCCCTTTGAATAGATAGACCCTTCTTGCCCTTTTTGATTGATGTCAAAAGGGGGAGAGATGTGTAGTCAAACGGGGGAGAAATATGGAGAAATGTATAGTCATAAGGGGGAGAAATGTATAGTTAAAATGGGGAGAAAAGTGTAGGTACAGGGGAGGAAAATATAGGAAATCTATGCATATAGATAGGGGGAGTTTATTCTCATAGATATGCATGTTGATAGGGGGAGAAATCCCTTAGTTGATATCCTTCTATGCCTTAATAATATATATTTTCTCAAGGATGTTTGTCATCGTCAAAGAGGGGGAGATTGTTGGCTTTAGATTTTCAACCTTAGCCTTAATCTCAGTTTTGATGGTTTTGATGACAACAAACATGGGACTAATGATTTCATTGAGAATATCTTTCAGGTTCCATATTAATAGCATTCGATGTCCTCGATCGAAAAAAATTGGAGAAATCAGAAATCGGAAGGATATTGATCGTCGCGCTCGGGTTCGTCGTGGAAAGTTTCTCGGAGATTGACGAGTGCACCAAAGTCGCTTGGACGAGTCCAAAGATCACGTCAAAAGCTCTCCAAGATGATGCTCGTTGAAAGCCGGAACCCAGAAACGAAGCGCGGAAGAAATAGGCTGAAGAAATAAACTTCAGCCTAGGTTCGGTCGATCGGGCGGTCAATCGAATGAAGGTAAAAAGTAGCAGAGCTACTTCGGTCGATCGGGCGGTCGACCGATGGAAGCCCAAAATGGGCAATAGCTCGGTCGATTGACCTGCGGATACCCGAGATGCGAGATTGCATCGGTCAATCGAAGATCGAGATCGATGTTTTTGCGTCTGGGCGATCGATCCGTCGATCGACCGACCACAGAGTAAAGAGTAGCGGTCGAAGCTGCGGTCGAATAGTCGGTCGACCGACCATTTGACCGGCGGTCTGCAATGGATAGTTTTCTATCCGTTGAGCAGTCATTTCTTCACGAGGGTATAAATACACCTTCATATACATCATTTGATCTTCTTCCCTCAAGCTTACAGATTTTATTGAGCATTCAAGAATGTATTTAAGTCTTCCAAAGATCGATCGCAGCGCGCTCCATTCTTCTGTCGAGTTCTTCTTCAAGCGCCAACTGCTCCTCAACTCGGCTTCGACTCAAAGCACATCTACTGACGAGTTGGAGGCTACAAGGCTTGGAAAAAAGTAGATAATTATTGGTTTTATTTTAAGCTCTTTTCAATTGTAATTTTAATTGTTATTTGAACTGTTTTTTGATTTGTGCGTTTGTAAGACCTAGGTTGTTAGGTCTTGTTATGTGAAGTGGTATCCTCGGTGTAGAAGGAGTAAAACCACTTGTGTAAACGTAATTTACTAGGATTAGTTCTAGTTATCCCTTAGGTTGAGGTGGGAAAGTGCTCTCGGTAGGAAGGCGGGATACTTCTGGGTGTGGAAGTGCCTTCAGTTGGAGAGCGGAGACTTTTCGGTGCAAAGTCCTCGTTGTAAGGGAAATCCTCGTTGTAAGGGAAATCCGAATTAATGAATTGCATATGTGAGAACTACAACCGAAATCCAATACCCATGAAGTAGAGTTAGTTAATGACAAATTTATCTCAATGATAAACGTACCTGAAGAAGCGGCTTCAGAAGCCCTTTTTTGCTTTACCTCAGCAATATACTCCTTGCAATTTCTTTTCCAGTAATCATCTTTACCACAATAGTAGCAGGTGACTTCGGGAACCGCTTTCCCTTTCTTTTGATATCCTTTTTCGGTTTCACAGCTTTATTCTTCGCTTTGTTCTAAACATAATGTTTCTTTGCCTTTTATCTTAGAGGCACCTTCCACTAACAAGACTTTTTCCTTATCCTTCACATGGTGAGAGTCAGCAGTCTTCGACATATTAAGGAGCTCGGGGCAGCGAGACATCCAGCTTGTTCATGTGGAAGTTTATAATAAACTGTGAGGGTGATTCCGAGAGGTATTGGAGTACTAAGTCCTGACTTAGCTCCCTATCCATGGCGAAGCTCAATTTCTCTAACTCAATCAAATTAATTAGTTTGGGGACATGGGTCTCGACATGAGTGTCTTCCTCCATTTTGGTACAGAATAGTTACTTAGACAGCACGTACCTGGCAGTCCTATTCTGTTCACCTTACAACTCCTTGAGGTGGAGCAAGATAGCTCTGACATCCATCTTTCCATGTTGCCTCTATAATTCATCAGACATAAATGCGAACATTATGCGTTGAAGGACGGTTAATCTAATTTATAGATATGGATGTGAGCATTAATCTAATTTATAGACTAAATTGCAACCAACCAAGAAAAAGAACTCTTCTGCACAATCGAAGACAGCTAGAAAATGTTAGGAAAAACGACCAGCCACATATCCTCTTCGTGTAACTATTGAAGAACAAGATATCTATGTTCATAGTAGCAGTAGCACGAAAAATGATGGAGATGGTGGTTTTGGTGCCAACACTTGCAGATCTTTGACCATTGCACATAGAATAATGACCAGGATACCAAGAGGAATTAGACCACTTAGTATACAAGAAGAGGGGCAAAGAGATGTGATACACCATCATAACATAATGAATAACCTTTATGAGGTCAAGTCCGCTTGTAGCTCCTACTTCATTAAGTTTTATATACACTAAAAAAAATAAAAATCTCATTACACTATGGAGCAGAGTCAACTGATTCTGACACATCGAATTTCGAAATAAACTCCAACTAAAAGAAAGTCTAATATCAATATGTTCTAAATATCGAAACAACATCAAATAGATTTCCAAAGTCTACCTACTATGAAAGACGCCACTCTTTAACTTTCTAAACTTAATGTCTATTTTATTTTAACTTCAAGTGTTTTTATACTATGTTATCTATGTTTTTAATCATTTTAGTGACATAACCTATAAAAAAAATATTTTTGGAGTGTAATTTTTTTAAAAAAATTAACCAATATAATCCAATTTGTATCGAACTATACTGACCAAGATTTTAAACTAAAAGGTGTTCATGCTTACAACTTTATACAAACAAATTAATCACGCACCTTAACAATTGAGAACACGCTAACACTTTCATTAATCCTTATTTACAGCATTAATTGAAGTCTAAATATGTTCAAACAATGCATGTGTACCATGGCCCATGAACACGGCTTGAAACATTGGCCATCACTATCAGAACCTCTGCTGCCTTCACCACTTGCTCCAAAAGCATGATAGACCCCACACGTCGGAGCGTAGCATCTGCTAATTTCCGCCCTCGAGTGCCGCTGCCCCCTAGCACAATTCCTCTCATTGCAAGGTAGACTGATCGCGAAACCTTGGAGAAAACAGAGTTGCCATCTTGCAAACTTCTCATGAGCACTCTTTCCATCATCTCCTTTCTCATTTGGAGGTGCTTGTTGTCTTCAATGGATGTACTTGAATATGATGAACAGGAGGAGCATAACATCGTCTGCATTATCTCCTCGATGCCCACATCAGGCACTCGTTCCAATAGCTCAGAGAGACTTTTGGCAGTGTCTGATACAGCACTTTCCAACTCCAAGGGAGAGGCTGAAGGGTTTTCACTTAGAAGTACTTGTCGCAGAACCAAAATGCTGCATGTTGGAAAAAAAATAATAAAATAGCCAAATTAAACTGCAGTTCAATTTCGGTCAATGTTTTTAAACCCAATTATACTGATCGTTCAGTTCAAACTCTTCACTTTGGTTGGGTTATATATGCAGTTGGTTTTGTTTGATTCGAAGAAGTTCAGATAAAAGTTCAGTTCAAATTGAATAAACTTCATATTGACTAGGAGTTGAGATATTTAGCCAATAGTGGATAGGTAGAGCATAAGATATGACTAGGAGTTATCCACCTTGTTGTGATGACAATGATTTGCTGCAGCTGGCTCTGAACAGATTTCAACCTTAAAACATTTAGCTTCAAAGTTTCAGGCACTGTCTCAATTGTCAATCCCTCTATTGCACTTGCAAGTTTTAACAACCCCAGTCTTACAACTTTTTCCACTTTGTCCCCTCTGCATTCTGGTAGTTCCTTACCTCCTATTGAATAAGCAAGGTCAACAAAACTATGTTATGAATAATAATGATTAAATGAATAACTCAAAATGCAAACATTAGTGAATAAAACTAGTTTGTGAATACTAAAATGATCCGATGTCAACATCTAATGCATGTCATGTTTCATATTTGTCATAGTTCCACTTTCAAAGTTTCCTGTCAAAGTAGTCATAGTTTTGCAGTTTCAAACAGGAAGTATATATCATTTTTGGGAAAATTTCAGTTTGGTTCCTATCGTAAATTGAGATTTATAAAAATTAATGGACTTTCAACTACATTAAAGACACTAAAGACATGAAATAAAACCTTGACCCGAAGCATTAAGAACAACACTCTCTTTTGATGCCATGCTACCACCTGTACGGAGAGTAGTGGTTGGAGGCAAACCCTGCAAATGAAATTTATTACTTTAAATCCAGCCATAAAAGGTTCAATACCATCCATCTATGTAGAAGACAATTTTGAAGAAAGGAACTCACATGGTTTGTTGTTAAATGAGAACACAAATCAAAATGTTCATTCCATTCCTCTTCCAAACTGTACTTCAATGATGATAGCCATCGAATAGTCAATGGAAGAGAACTCGCAGCAATAGTAGGAGGTCCATAGCGATCAGAGAATGCCTTCTGTAAGTACTCCAATCCAGCTGATCCTTTCACTATTGGTTCCAACAAAAGCATATGGGCTTTGCTAACTTCCTTTTTGAGTACCTATCAAACCAAAATCCCAATTCAGATTTCTAATGGTTTTATCACTCAAACACATTTAATGAGCAGATTTCTAATATGAATCATCATTATAAGAAAACCATCGAGATATGGACATTTTTAAAAAAGGAAGGGATTTTTTTCTAGCATAAGCTCAGTAACTCACAACCTACCAGTTTGCCACATTAATACTCTCTAACTCAGCATTAATTGGAATGACTAAGATTGCAAAAATGTAAGAAGCAGACCTTTATTTGGTCCAAAACAAAGCGCAGACCCTTGATTGTGGCAATAACACAAGAGTGATTAGGTACATCATCAGTTTGAGTAATCTCTGCTAATTGCCTTAAAAAGTTTTGGTGGGTCTTCCTCATCTCATCTTCATTTGCAGGAGCAGATAATTTCTGCAGCATGAGTAGTGTATACTCGAGTATCCTTCCGAGGTACTCAATATCCAGAGTGCCTGACTCAAGTACCTATGCATCAAATTAAACAAAATCTCAGCTTAGTTAGTCATTCTACATGTCCAGACATCTTTTATCATAACTGAAGTCCAGTGGGCATATAAAATCAGTACTCGATGCATTGGAACAACCTGGGATTGGATAAAGTAGATATGAAAATTCATATTTAGGAAAAAGTTATAGATATTGTAAAGAATACAAATGAATACATTGGATCCTTTCCTAACTTAAGCTTTTGGGAATAGTGGTTCCAAAGAATTCCCAAGGAAAAAAACAACGCAATTCGATAAGTCACATAATATAGTTTAGTATATCATTGACACTTTAGTTTTAACAAAAGCGGCATAGCAATGCAATTTGATAAGTCACAATATACTTTGGCAACCAATCATGAATCTCAAAGTGCTAACCAAGTAGTTTTAGATTTACCTGAGATAGAATGTCCAGATCAATAACATCAAGAATCTCTTGCTTCAAACATTGTGGAGCCAACTCATATAATTCATCTCGTACCTCATTAACGAGATCAACTACCCGACTGTAGTCTGGTTCTTCTTTCATAGAATCCATGATTGCGTCCCAAAATGCATTCTCCATAGTTTCTTTGACTTTAATCTGTCAAGGATATAATTTAGTAAGGACATCTTCAAAATTGGGAACTTTGCTGGGTTTACTCATGTTATCCACTGTCCACAATATTATAACATGAACACAATAAATAAATTAAGACATTCTAAATTTTAGCATTATATGATCTTTTTATTGGTCAAAATTCTCCAAATAAACATCACATTCCTGTAGAATTATTCCAATAATATCCAGTTATTCACCAAACCACAGGGATTTCTGAACAATTCATGATGAGTTCTGGAACAGAAGTTACAAGCTAGTAATGTGACGGTTGCTTAATGCTTAATCACTTATGTTTCTTCCTTCAAGCCTATCTGACTATAAACTTGGGGATTTTTTGACCTCATCAATAGCATGAAGCAGCAAAAAAAAGGTCTTTTACTTCAAGAATATTTAAACATTTACCATGTTCTATGAAGTTACATCAATCTACAGTCATTTATGTAAATTAACAAGTTCCCAAAATAGAAATTCTCAGTATACTTTAGCAGAATTTCAGTCGAGAAACATCTATTCCATGAATATCAACTATAGAAACTGAAAGTCCCTCTTTTGTTTACAAAAGAACGAGACACTTCAAAACTAGACCAGTAACTTCTTATTCTGTCAAAGGACCTACCTTGATAGAGCTTCCCTCAGAATCCAGAACATCAACAGTACCAGAAAAAGTGCCAGCATGACTCTGATGAATAAGTTCATTCAAAAGTAATTCGTTTTCCGTAGGTGGTTGTCTTCCCATTGTGCTACTTGATTGGGTATGTGATGTTTCATAGCTTGAACCAATATTTGATAATGAAGAACTCATGCTTCCAAACAAAGAGTAAGCTACATGATTGAATCTCGGAGTCCCAGCATCCTTTGCACTCTTCTCCTCAGAGACATAACTTAAAGGTTGTTCGGAGGACTTACGTTTTGAGGGAGATGAAACATGAACAGTTGAAATAGCCAAAGGACTTCTTCTCTCGTGTGTCTCAAAAAATTTGGACCTAATATTGGATAAAGCATTTTCCATCCTTTCAACACCAGCGGAGCCACTTAATTGTTGCACTTTTTCCCTCAGCCGCATCTGATCTTCCATTACCTGGCATCAGGATGACAGACAATGTGATTGATGTTGAAAGCATCAAATCAAGGGTGTGAAAGTATTCATTAGAAAATAAATTAAATCTATCTACAAAGTGAACTTATATGTTTAAGTAACCAGGAAAGAATATGGTTTGGTCAGCAAGGTTAAATTTTTCTAGGGCTATGTTAGAATACTAACGCAAATACATTAGTTAAAGAAACTTCTATGTTGCAAGATAAAAGTGGGTGTTGGTGTTGTTTTGGCAAAGCAATTAATGTTTGAATCTATCATATACTACTGATTTTATTACAAGTTGTCCATTGTTAACTTTTTTCTTAAATTGATGAGTTGGCATATTGAGGTGGATATAACCTATTCACCTTCCACCTCACCATAAGATCCACTAATTAAAACAAACTGCATATACTCCAGTACTCCGCAAACAAAACTGCATATAATATTAAAAAAAGATCAATATTATAGAATAGATAAATTTGAAAAAAGATGTATAGAATAGATTAAGATATTAACCCCTTTGGCAAAATAGCCTATGAGGATGTGCTTCCATCTCAAAATCCTAAGAGGTTTGGATATAGAAAATATTTGAACCTCACTTTTTATCATTCTTAACAATTAAATGCATTGGAATGTAGGCATCACGCCTAAGATCTTACCTTTACAATGGATGTGTCCCTCACACTCAGATGATGCAGCATAAGGAATTGCCACACCATCTCCAGGAGTCAAAGCGACTACTGGAGTTCTCACTACTGACACATATCGTGGCAAACATAAAATAAGTTATTACTAACTCTATATTCTCATACTAGAACTATTTCCCGTTTTCAAAAACTCTAGAAAACAAGATATAAATTATAAAGAAATAGAAAAAATGCATGTAAGAAATTATATTCCTTGATTGAAGGCCAACCTATCACCCAATTTGATATATGTACTAGTCCCTTTTGATATATTCTTAAGTAGTATTGACTTCAGTTTTTGAACAAAATCTTCAATATTTTGAAATTTTCTATTTTACTTTCTATTTTTTAGTTTCTTTTCTTACGAGGTCAATGTGTCGCTATAGTAAAGATCTATAGAACAAAGCTATGTCCCAATTTACTGTATTTGCAAACCCACCTGCATCAATAATGTTCAGAAGAAGTCACTATTAAAAAATAGGCGAGACTGTTTTATGGACTACCATATAAATTTTAACACACTCTTGGTATCTATAAAGGTAAATTGTCATGTTTTCTTAAATATTTCTAAGATTATCAAGAAACAAAAGAATTCAAATTGCAGCATCTCATGAAATATTGATTCTACTGAGTCCTCCTTTCCCTAGACAACCTCAGTATGTCAGAAACCTGGTTCGCTTGAAAGATGGATTGGAAAGGGTGAAAGGTAGGTGGAGTTCAATTTAGGAGAGAACATGAGTCTCTTTGATTTTATCAATATAAGAGAAAAGATCCATAACATCCATAAGGCTCATAAGTCATAACACAATAACACCTACTGCATTGAAAACTTGAGGTGGAAAGAATTTCTGAAGGTACAAATCAAATTACAATTAGCAAAATAAATGATACAAAGTTGAGTCAGGTGTGTTGATGCATAAATGAATTCAGTTGAATGTATTCCTGCAATCAATTTCAAGTACCATTTAGGACTAATATTGGTCAACCTAGAATGATTAAATCATAGATGGAAAAACTTGCATGAAGTAGGTTATCAATTTCTATCTTACCATATTTTTTTCTCTTTTGAACAAAATCTAGAAAACATTGAAGCAGAGTGTGTACTATATTAGTGTATATTTTAAAAACTCAATAATTCAGTGCCAAATTGAAAAAATAGAATGACTTTTATACCAGATATAGAATGCATAGTAGTTTCCTGAAATGTGGGTAAATAGGCTAGGCAAGTTTGATAGACCTCTCTTTTGTTCCTTTTCTTGTGACAAATTCATATAAGATAACTAAGGTAAACTACCTGGTTTTGAATAGCCCCCATATCATGCCCTTTATCACCTGCCCGACCTGCTGATGTGAGCTTACATGTCTGCATCATTGAGAGTTCAAGATTACAAGCTGCTCGTACAAGATCTTCTTCCAAAGATCTGGCATCTTTTACCTTCCATATAACAAACTGATACAAAAAAGCACGCCATGCTGTGTCAAAAGCTGCTAACTGTGATCTGAAGGTTTTTTTGTGAGGCAAATGGGAACATGGTTTTTCAAGGTGATCAGAGTCCCCAGATATACCCTGTAGTGACTGATTTGCTGACTGAGCAATGTTAGGACCATCCAATATGATCTTGATCAGTAACTCAAACTCCCAGATGAAATTTACAGCTGACTCCCTCAGAGCAACTTCACGTTCACCTTGGTCATTGAAAACAACATTTGCATGACCTAATATCATGTAAGTTGAGAGCACTATCCTAACTGGATACCTAGAAAATTTATTTGCTTGAGGACTTCTGGATTCTTCTTTGCTAGCCGCTTTCCTTGTTGCTCCAGTACACCTTGCTGCTCGGCCTGATGGAATTCTTCTGTTTGAAGGGCTAAGGCGCTTCAGCAGATGATCAATGCTCTCTGCATTTGCTAGAGTAGAAGACACTAAGACTGAAAAGCAGCTCTCTAGCCGATCAAGCAAAGCTTTAGCAATCCCAAGGGTTTTGGTTGATTCAATGAGAAAAGCAAGTTGATCAAAAGGCATAGATTTTGCTGAGTTCTCATTAATTCCCAATGCATCATAAGCTTTAGCAAGTACTAAGCTAGTCCTTCTCGATCTTACAAACTTCCTCCAGCACCTAAATATGCAATTTAGCACAACAAACTCATGGATACTTAAGAAGATTTTGAAATTTGATTAAATAACACATGAAACTTACCTTGCTAACTTTCTAGAAAGAAAATCTTCATTTTTCAACGCATCTATCCGCACAGGACTATGAAGCTTTCCTCTTTGCTTCAAATACTCTGCTCTCTGCTTTTTTGCCTGCATACAAGTATTGCATGCATTATAACATAGTTGTTCAGCACCAAAAAAATCACGTCACACTATTTAGGATAAGTTCAAGGAAAATATTTAAGTGCCAAGACACATTAACCACCATTAATCATTATTTTATTTCACTCATTCAAACCTGAAAGGCATAAGATTTCTTTTCAATGACACATCATCTGGGTAATCAACTAGTTGTCTTATTGAGTGTAAGAAAACTGTATACAACAATATTTAGATACTTCAAACTACCTTCACTGGAAGTATCAGCCAATAAAATTTTGGAGAAGACATGCATAACAAGGGAAGAAAGAACATTTCAGTTGTATTGCCCTTTAACAAACGCCATTCATGCAAGCATACCTTCTGCATCTTAGAAACAATACGCTAATAGGAACAGAAGAAAAGAGCAAAAAGCTATGGCATACCATCTGAAGCCGATTATCCAACAGTTCTTTCAATCTTCTCCTTTCCGTTTTTCTTTGATCACATACAGCCTGGGAAACTTTGCGTACTTGCACAACTCTGGCATGTGCTTTTCTCTTTTCTGCTTCCAACATTCCCATACGTTTCTTTTCAGCAGCAGCAAGTTTACGGATGATTGCAGATCGAACACATTCTTTATATTTGGTTTCACGGACTATCCTTTGTAACAAGGAATTAGCAGTTCTCTCCTGAACCATAGCCCTTCTCTGAATGTGGGCTTTAAGAAGGCGCATGCGATTAGCCTCAGCCTGTTTCACACGGGATTGAACTTTTGTTCCTAGTTCTTCACGTTCCTTTTCAAAACGTATTTTTGCACCACTTTTAGCAGCTTGTCGTAGTTCATCCACCCTAGCTAGGCGCATCTGTGCACTGACCAGGAGGCTCAATCTACAATTGTGTAGCACTAAGTGAGTTTGCCATATATAGATAAATGAAACAACAAAAGCCGTTCAAGCTGTAAGCCACACAGGATGAAATACAGCTATTTCATCTGTTGGATATAGAAAGTTTAACTGCATGACAAAGTGTAACCATATAGGAGTATAAGAGTAAAATAGAGCTGTTTAAATAATGAAGATGCTAAATTATTTGGGTTATCCATACTACATTACTATGTGTAGCTCTAAGTGCAAGGCAGAAAGAAGATATTTAGCTATATAATATAATCTCAAAAGAGAAAAAGGGTTATCGAGTAAAGCTACAATCAAACAATTAGTAATTTTGAGTTGGATATACTGATTACCTTTTCTGCTCAGCAGCAAAGAGTTTTGCTTCAAGCCGTTGACCAAGATCTTCCTCTTGAGATGACCATGAAGAGCTCCTTGCCTTCTTCCTTGCCTTGCTTGACAAGAATTCACGGAATTGCTGCAAAGAATTCTATTGGGTATAAACCTTGCATCACACAGTTGACTATCAATAAGGAACGTAAAGAAAAAATGTATAAACCATTGCAGATAAAGACTATGTCAGAATAGAAGTTTCAAGGCTTAAATTTCAAGGAAAATCCCCTGATATCCTTCCGGCAATCTTCTATGGAACAAAGAAACATAAAGGAACAAAGAAACAGCTTTCGAGACAAGAAGGGAGGGAGGACAAAATGAACCAAAAAACATTTTTTATTAATATTCCTGATAAAAGCTTCAGTCATGATAGCAACCATTCACAGTAGTTATTGACCATATCAATGGATAAATAGTTTTTAAAAATTCGGGCTAAGATCTAACACCTACTAAATCAACAAGAAAAAAAGAAAAGACAAAAGGTAACCGGTGAACAGTAACTCAAGAAAAGAAAGGGGCTGAATCTGTAATAGCTCTATCACCAGTTTCTTCATCAAGAACAAGAAGGAAACAAAGTGAAACTGAATAAATCTTTTCCCTTTTTATTGTATACTCTAAGCTATTAGATTCTCCACATCATACCATTCTAAAGATGTTTACCTAAATGCAAAACAATAACTATGGCAACAATGGAACCAAAACAAAGTTGAAGAATTGCCTCTGGATCCTCTAACCACACTATACAAGAAATAATACCCCAATAAGTAAAACATCCCAAAACCTCAACCAAATTCCCCGCACAAATACAATAAAAAAAGGGTATGCCACTACCTAATAAGACCACCGTATCGATAAAATAATTTAAAGATCGATTTCCATGAGTATAAGCAAAATGTACGAGAAATATCCAAACAGAACACGTCAACAAAAGAAATATGACGGCAAAGAGAAGGAACAGCACTTGTCTCCTAAGGTCAGCTTCCCTGAGCTTGGCCTCGATCTCCTCGACGCTGGAGGCGCCGTTGCCGCTCCTGCCCTCAAGGAGCCTCCTCCGAATCCTCTGCGGGACCCTAGCGGGTGATGATGGTTCCCCGGCCGGGAAATCGAGCGCCACTGCCGCGGGCCTCTCTGCGGCCGGCGTTTCCACCCCACCGCCGGAACCCATAATAATCCGTGAACAAACACAGCAGATCACGGAGATACAAGCAATTCAAGAATTGGGACGATGAATCGCGATCGATTCGAAGAGAGAGGACAGCGAGGAGGAAAGATTTAAGACGGGGGCGTGATTTAGTTCAATTTTGATCGTGGTTACTTCGGATCCCGCAAAACACGGAGTCGCGGTCCGGTCCAAGTGATCGAATCGACTCGACCATTTTGTCAAAGAAAGACCAAGATGGTTCGCGCAGAATTATCATTGATTTCAAATAGAAAATGGCTGCAAAATCATCAGCCTGGTCCTTTGGGGACGTGGGCCATGTCCAACCCGAAGTCAGCCATGTCCGGATATTTTTCAAAAATAAATAAATTAGTTAATAATTTAAATTATATAAAATATTTATTTCACTTTTCTAATTTTTATTATTTTATTATTTATTTAATAATATTTTAGATTTTAAATATATTTTAATTAATGAATTAATTTGTAAAATTGTTATTATTTTAAATTAATTTTAAATTATTTTTGGGTCAACCTAAGCCTAGCTCAACCCGATCTTGAGTATCTGAGCCGCGAGTCGGGCTAGACCGACCCTATAAGTTTTTCATCGTGTTCAGCACAGCTGAAAATTAAGATGGTCAAGCCTAGTCCATGATCGAACCTAAGCCTATTAGAAGTTGACCTATTGCCACTATCTTATCCTAAATTTTTTTTAATTTTTTTTAAATAATTACAAAAAATAATTCATATTTTATCAAAATTTATAATTTCAATATCATCTTTAAATTTTTGTCAAGTTTAATGTTTTACTAGTTTAATTATTCGTACTGTGCACAAATTTTTCAAGTGAATATAATATATATTACACAAAAAAACTAATATAAAAAAATTGAATAAACTTAAGTTATATATATATATATATAACATGAACATTAATATATATATATATATATTAAGTATACAAAAGAAAAAATACTAAAAATAATTATCATTCATTATATTTAGTTCTACAAAAATTTAAAATTACATATAATAAATAAATAAAGAACCATATAGAATTACAAATGGTTTGCAATTAAAAACTTAATACAAACATGTTATAAACAAAACGAGGAAACAATGTAATAAAGATAAAATGATATATTAACTTACCTGTTCAACTAATATTGTTAAAATAAAAAGAGAAAAAATAATTCGGAATTGCAAACATCGTGCAAGTTAAAAAATAAATACAATCACGTAAGTAAGAATCAAAAGTAGTAAAATAATTAAATAATAATAATTTTACCTATTCAACGATGGTTGTTTAAAAAAAATTATAAAGAACATTCATAGTATTATTTAGCTAAAAATATTCATGATTCTCTCACAAAAATCTTTACTCCTTTGGTTGAAATTAAGCAGGCATAATTAAATGGATTCGGTCATAATTAATTGAATTAAAATTCAAATTTAATATGCATTTAAAAAATTAATAAAATTTAAAATTAAGCAAATTAAGCGGGCATAATTGTGGAGGGAAAATGAAAATCAAAACAAAGCATACATGATTAAATAAAATTCAAAAATTTGGAAATTAAGCGGTCATAATTAATTGGATTCGAAAATTTAAAAATTAAACAGATATAACTAATAAGATTCAAAATTCAAAAAAGAATTAATAAGACATGAAATTAATAAAAGGGTAAATAGCAAAAACATCTCCTAAACTATGACCCATTTATAATTACCCCCGTAAACTTTGAAATTAGACAAAACTAAAATTAAACTTGATGAAACTAATAAAAACATCCAATTTGTTAATTCAATATTATTTATTTAACTAGTTTAACTACCCGCGCGATGCGGGGTGATCTTAATTCATATTAGATCTAATAATTAATATTTGAAAAATAATATTGTGTAAAAATTAAAATATAATATAAAAATATTTTTTTAGAAATTATGGAAAACTTCTTGATATACAACATTTGTAGTTTATTTTTCAACATGATTTTGTGAATTATAAATCAAAATCTAGTATATGAATATGATCCAACAAACTTCCTTTAGAATTTGATAAGCACGTGTTATTTGAGCTCAAAAATATCGTTCACTCTTTTTTATTTAGAGAAATCATGTAGTTATTAATCGTTTCAATCTGAATTAGGAGCTAATATAGCTATTTGTTGCAAATATTGACATTTGTTATAAGTTCAAGATAAATTGCATCAACAATCGCAGCAATATAGTCATGCTTGCATCCAAAATTAAGTTACAATCAGGAATTCGGACTACCCCTTAACCATCACCAAAATCACCTATCTTTTCGTCACCAATCAACAATATCTAATACGAAAAACTTTTTAAATTATCTGTATTGCCATCGGAGTTATTTACAGTGGGACACATATTTATCATTAGTTCCAAAACTTCACAGTCATCCCATAAGTAAGAGGAATTAAGTATAGCATTGACAATATTTTATCTGCTTTCCTTAGGAATGACAGATAAAATTTATCTGAAGTCTCCCCCAAATACTATTGTCTTGCCTCCAAAAGAATTATCATTGTTGTTTGGATTTTTAAAACGCATAACTTCACGCAATGTTCTATTATATATATATATATATATAATAGATAACTGCATAGCATAATACCTATTCATCATTGGAGCTTCATCCCAAATAATTAAACTTGTTCTGACTAATAAATCAGTCAGCGAAGAACCTTGTTTAATATTGTAAGTATAATACTCATCCAGATTAAGAGGGATTGCAAATCGAGAATGTGTTATTCTTCCACTATGTAATATTAAAGATGTTATCCCACTGGACGCAACTATTAAAATAATTTCCCTTCAGACCGAAGTGCATATGCAAGAGTTATCAAATAAATATCTTTCTAGTTCCACCATAACCGTAGACAAAAAAACACATCTTTTTTTTCTTTTAACATAATCCAATATTTTATCATAAACTTGTCTATGTTTCGAAGTTAAGTGTTGAATGTCACACCCCAAATTTCACAATGGTGTGACCGCCCAGGGTATACAAGCATACCCCGAAGCCTAACTCAAATCACAACCACAAAGATAAAACAAATTAATCACAAACCACAGGAATAAACCAAACTTTTTATTTCAAACTCCAACCACTAACAAAAGGTTATAAAACAAACAATTTCATCATTTCTTAAAGAAATCGCGAAAACATGAATGTTCAACCGAAACAAATTTTAAAGAATGTTTGAAACAATAAATGAAATAAAGATACCATGAATGAAATAAAGTACAATAAGTCTCGATACATGACTCTCCTTAAACCTAACCACTACCCTAACCTAACTTCGACTTGTCACGCGGTTAGCCCTGAATCTGCTGCTCCCAGCTGCGCTACTCAAACACTCCAGTGCTACTACTAGTTCTAACCCGATGCTACAAAAAACAACAAACAAAAATAGGGTAAGTCCATAGTGGACTTAGTGAGTGGCTCTGTCCTGAGCCTATCACAGTCCACGATTAATAGTTATATGGAAAGCATAATAATCACATAATAGTTAATTTCACAATACAATGAACAATTATTTAAATCCAGAATTAAATTCTTTATCCATGTAACCCAAAGCAATCCATACATAACCCATACAGAAAAGAAACCACATATTCGCACAAGTATATTTCCAAACAATACGAGTCGATCACTAGGACATGCCCAGTGAGCTTCCCGCCCATGATTCTTGAGCTAGGTAGACCATCTAGACTCAGTAACCCCCAAATGGTTAGGAAAACCCTCCAACCAGTGTCACTCCGGGTCGGTTGTAGTGTGGCTCGTTGACGAGCTTCTCGGTCCACACCTCCTCCGTTGATCAGCCCAACCAAATCCTCATCTCATCCACATACACAAACATGTACAATAAGAAAATAAATGCATCAACACCATAAGCATTTAATGTAAATTAGTAGTTCTACACCATATATTCCAAGTACATGTTTCCTTACAAGAGCACACTTTAAAGGTTTTCAACTGATGAAACATCTGAATTTAGAGATAATGCCCGTGATACAATCCTCCCACACAAGTAATCCCCTGATATTCTAATTCTTTGAAATTCTACTTAACATAAGAAATAAATCATACAAGAGAACACACAATTGTTAAACTGTAAGTGTATCCTAGAGCTTAAGGTGTACTTTAATCTTTTCCATACTAATACAAATATATCAACCGTAGATGCTAATAAAAAATGATAGAGAAAAAAAATAAATAAATAAAAAGATTTAGGAGTAACTTATCAACTCCTTTATGGCTACTGCACAGCCCCTTTTTTTTCTTTTTCTTTTTCTTTTTTCAACCACCCTAATCTTCCAATTGCCACTGCTATAACCCAATTAAACCAATGCTTAATTGGTTTCATACCCCAATTACCATATACCTGTACACTGCAGCCACAAGCGAAGAAGTCAAACATAGATAAATTCTTATCTTCATCATGCGGCTACAAGAGGAAACCAACATAAACCAATTCCTTCACCAACCTTAATTTCTCATTCACCTAATATTACCACCTGAACACACTAAAGCTTCTCTACTTTCACATTCTATCTACCACCTACCTACAGGTTGCAGCCACCAGTAAAAAAAAAAAAAAAAACTGTGGCATGCCACTTCAAAATTCCAAGGTTTTCCAATATTAACACATCCACACAACACACTACTCATACAACTACATTTATTCACCAAGAATACTATCCACACATCCAAGAGAACAATTCAACTAATATAACTCAAAATAAAATACACCCAACTGCAGCAGGCGGTCCCTGTTAAGAAGAAAAGTTCAAAATTTTCAATGCTTGATAATGCATACAAAGAATCACAAATTTAATATAGGAATGGATATACTAAACCACCATCAAACTCAATTGGGAGTAGGGATCAAAATCGTCAAGAAATTTCAGATTTCTTCAAAATGTGGATCGGCAAGATGAGCGGAGAAATTAGGAGTCTTGGGGAAGATTTCACCACTCACCGGTAAAGGAAAATAGAATGGGAGACGCTCTCCAAGGTCCTTGAGCCGATGATCACCGGCGTCGGCAACACCACCGGCGGCAAATCCCTCTTCCGTCGCCTCCTCTGTCGCCCTCTCAGAATCGCCGCCTCTTCTCTTCTTTTTTTGACTTGGATGTGTGCGGCTGTAGCAACCGCACCATCCAATAAACCTTTTTTTTACGATTCTACCCCTCACTTAATCCAACCGCGGCTTCTACCTAACTCGACCCACACTTGTCCAAATTAGGTTCTGATTGAGTCGTCGGACTCGACTCAACTAATAACCCAAAACCTAAAATAAATAAAATAATATAAAATACTAAACACGCGTAAATGCCTCACCTTAATTCATATTATCCGGCACTTCCTCCGACTCGCTCCGATGCGCATCCACGTCGTCCGGCTGAAAATAATTAAATTAAATTATATAAAAATTTACGGATATAACATTGAACTTCTTTTTGATTTTTCTCTGTCAATCCCCTCTGATTGTAGTGTGACTCCTCAGCAATTAAGTGATTGTTAATATTTGTAGATGCTCCTAGAATATGATTTTGGCATTGTAGGAAAGTTATCAAAACTCTTGCTACATGCTCGTAGAATTAAATCAATTTTCTCCAAACAATCATCTTTGAGTTTATCGTCAGTAATGACAACATCTAAAATTCAAAAATATATAAATTTAATATATTAATTGGTAAGAAAACTAATCATAATATATATATAACAGAGATATAGCTTTCGTACCTTCCGTTGTAACACTTGCTTTATCAAATAAGGTATGTCTTCAGTTAATAATTTCCAAGTATCCTCCCAAACGAATTTTAGTCTAGACAACGAATTTGATAATAATAATGTAGCAAGCACTTTTCTAAGAGAAAAACATGATTCTCGTACACTTTCTTCTTTAATTACATCTACATAATTTTTGACATTGTCAATCAACCCTAAATTAGAATATGTATATGTGAAAGTTGGATAAACTTTACCATTGACATTTCTAATATCCTCGAAAGATGTGAACCCTTAATCACGTTCAGTAAAATTCTCAAATAGTATAACTCATCCATTTCTAGGGGGAAAAATTAAGAATATTCCTTCAATCGAAAATTGTCTTGTCTCTTTTCAAGTCCAACATCTAATGTCTTGCTTTCATGCAAACAACAAAGGACATGTTAAGTTTATTGCCTTTGAGAAATATTTGTTAGCTTCGAAGCAAGCTAAAAATTGAGAATCATTAATTATTGGTCGTCATCATTGAAAACTATAATGTGTTTATTTGGAATGAATGTTGAAACTGAAAATTCTCCAGATCACTTCACACGGTGAGATATACCTGCAATTATAAAATATTTTGATCTCATCAAAAGAAGCTTGTATTTCAGACTGTGATGCTGAGTCAACAAATGTGGCATTGACACGATCATGACCTTTATTCATATATTTGAAAAGTTATTAATTGTTCTCGATTTGTTGCAGCATTCGACATTAATGTATGCACAATATTTCAACAACACGTATCTATTATGAGGGACAACAAAATAGTTGTCCAAATCAATCTTTCCATTTTTAATTGTTCAGCTATTATCTCTTCTTCTATAAACTGGATATTCATCCTTGAGGATATCTGTCTACAAACTTATTTGGAAAATGTTGTATACATCTACCATCTTGCATGGAAAGAGAATTTTTTTGCGCAACACCACACGGGCCATGCATCATTAAATCCATGACCGATTCATAGTAATGAGGATCAGTCGATTTCGGAGAGACACTCACTAACCTTTTTGGCGATTTTTAAGTTTTTTCTTTTTTCTTCTCCAGATTCTTCTAGGACCGCTCTTGATATGCTACCTCTCCAATTTCGATGTTATTTGGAACTTATATTGGAGAATTTAAAGAAACGGGATATATGGAGACGGATATAGAGTTAAAAAGATGGTGGGATATTGGAATTTGATCTGCTACATCTACACCTATATATTGTGTATATATTAACAAATATTTAACTAAAATTTAAAACAAATTAAGCAATACAATAAATAGATAAATCATTAATTATTTTCTATTTTATAAAATAATAATTTTATGGCAGTTTAATAATACTTTGATAAGATATATATATATTAACTATGATATATATAGGCAACATCTTTTATGTTTCGGGTTCAAATTCTAGTATGATCACCTATTGTGATTTTTTATCTTTGTCAATATATGTATATATATATATATATATATATATATATAGACAGTCGTATTTCTTGTAATCCGTATTTTGATGAAATAATATTTTTATGATATTTTAATAATATTTTTTTTAAAAAAATAGATTTGTTCGATAATTTGCCAGTATTTTCTAAGATATATTGTTTAGGCATTAAAAATAATAAAATAAAATGTTATACATTTTAATAAATATAATAAAGAGGAACATGATTAAATTATTTGTATTTTTATAAAATAATATATTTCTAAAATTATTTAATCATGTCATCATGTTATCATAAGATATATTATGAATAAGGAGAAGCTAAAATATATTCAGGTTTGATGGTGTATACCAATAAATTTTTCGTGATTAAATCATTCTTATTTTTACAAAATAATATATTTCTAAATCAGATTTAATTTTGTTATAAAAAATACAACATAAATAATGTTATAAATTTAATTTTATAATAAATCTAGTTTTTTATGCTTAGTTGTTATATCCGTAGTTGAGAATTTATTTTTATGATTAATATATGTTTTAAGTATTTGTTATTATATGTAATCATATTTTGATAAAATAATATTTTTATCATAATTTATTAAAAAGTTACTATATGTGCGCAATTTACTAGACTAAATGTTACTATATGTAATCGTATCAAAATAAAATAATATTTTTATCAGCTTTATTAATTGCTCCATACAATTGTTTCTTAAATTTTTATCTCTCTTTTGATATTTAATTTTTAATCAATGTATTCTTAATCATGTCTGTTGCTATTTCTGAATTTATTTTATTTTTTTCAAAAAAAAAACCCTTTTTTCCTTTTAATTAAATATCCTATTTTTCTCTATCCTCTAATTAAATGTGATTTAATTAAATATCATTATCTCTCTACCTAAGAAAATATATGAGATTGTTACTAATGCACTATTTAATGCTTTTGTATTGCTAAATATGAAAAGTACAAATTGTCACTTGGCATAGTTCTTATCATGACATTTGTCATGATAAGAATGCTAGAGTGCTTTCTTTTATATATATATAGATAGATTTTTTTTAAAATAGCACATGATAGTCTTTCATTGGTCCAAATATTAAAAGAAAAATAAATTAATTAATAAATTATAAATTAGGACATATTAATTGGTAGGAAAGTTAATTAGAAAATAAATTTGTATTTAATATTTTATAATTTCTAATTTATTAATTTTTCAATTAACTTTTTATTTATCTTTTAATATTTGGAAAATGCCATGTGTCATTTTTAAAAATATATATATATATAATAAATAATATTGAGTTAAAAGATGGGGTCTTTTTGTTAATTTCATAAAATTTAATCATTTTTTTGTCTAATTTCAAAGTCTATAAGGGATAGTTGCAAATGAATCATAGTTCAGGGGAGGGCGAGACAACTTTAGCTAGGAGCCTCTTTTCCTTCTACCCAGCTCCCCGAAAATAACGTTCGACTTGCATGTGTTAAGCATATAGCTAGCGTTCCTTTTGAGCCAGGATCAAACTCAGATTTGGACTAGGATTGGGCCCTGCAGTGGTAGAACCTGGTGAACCAGACGTACTACTGAACATGGATTCTCTCTCTATTCCACTCTCTTCTATTATAAATACACCAACTCAATCAAAAACTAGAAGCAACAGACAACCTCTATTCCTGAAGTGAACTCTACCCGCCTATGCCAATGGTACCCTTAAGAGCTTTAACCACCGATGATAGTGCCAGCTAGTCCTTCTTCCAGCCACTCATCAAACTGGAGATACTCAAGCTCTTGCGTGCCAAGTACTCGGAGTCTCTCGGGGTAGAATTGTCTCTTCTTGCCCTCCCTTCCACCTAGGGTAGGATAACCAAGCACGCTTTGCTTCGTTAGTTCCACCGACAAGGTTTTCCAACTTCAATCACCCCATATGGTCTTGTTTAACCAAATGATGGCGAATCAAGGCACAAAAGAGTGTGTACTAAGTGCCCGTCCTTGACCTTCTTCCCACACTCGTTAACACCGGAACACTCGTTCAGAGCCTGAAAGCTTTGCCACTCAAAGTCACCTACTCGTTCCCTTGGTATATTATATAAAGGCCTTCCCTGTCAGAAAAGTGGTAAGCTAGCCTTTCATCTCAAGGAAGCTTAAGGAGGAATAAGAATAAGGCGGGTGGGTGGGAATAATAAGTAAGTTGTGAGTACTTGGTTCTATGGTTAAGGAACGAATCAACTAGGTTATATACATTTTGGGTTGAACTGGTTTCAGCTCCGCCTTCACTCCTGGCTCACAATGGGAATCTGCCCAATGTTCATTTGGCAACTCAGCTCTATACTTGAATGCTTCACTAGCTACATATATTTCCGAACAGGGTCCGAAGGAGCTTCATTCACATCTGGATTCACATCTAGCTTCGGATCTAGAGGGACATGAATGGATGTTGGAACGGGTCCCGAGTCAACTGCATGCGCTACTACTGCCTCCCTGGCAGTCACCTCTGCCTCCTCCATTTCTAGTGCAATATCTGACGGTAGAAAATCCTGTGGATCGAAAGCCATCACCTTATCGTCCTCCATCCCTTCGTCCCGTCTTAGCTTCCCCTCGTTCACCACCAAGAGCATCGCATCAGGTTGCTGCCAAACACAGCACCTGTGGCGGTCAGACCTTATCGCTACCCATTTCGCCAGAAGGACGAGATCGAGCGTCAATGTTCGGAGATGCTACAACAAGGGCTGATTCGGCCCAGCTCTTCTCCCTTTTCGGCTCCTGTCCTCCTGGTCAAGAAAGCTGATGGCGCATGGATATTCTGCATAGACTACCGCGCCCTAAACGCCGTGACGGTGAAGGACAAATTTCCCATTCTGGTGATCGACGAGCTCTTCTTGAATCGAGGAGGCTCAGCTAGGACAGTTCCTTTCTCCGATGGATGGGCGGGGAATAGCATCTGATACGATTTCTTATCAGCCTCTCCTAATTGGAGAGAGAGAACCAATCTGACGGGGTTTTGAAATGAAAGTTCAACTCAATACGCGAGGTTAGGTTCGATAGGAAGATTTGTCTAGCCCGTCTTAAGCGGGAGTGGTTTATCTATGGGCAGAGAAATGGCTTTCCAGGCCAGTTTCTTTGAAAGCCTTATATGACCTTAAGGAAAGAATCAATCCTTCATGTTCTGGCATAGTGAGAGTTTCCTTACTGCCCATTGCTAGGCTAATCCGATGCATTTCTGCGCTTATCTTGGATGGGGCAACCATGCAGAACTCAGAGCTATTGAGTGAGTCCCTGGAGATTGAATTTACGTCTAAGTTCCGAGTGATCCAATTTCTGTCCTAAGAGCATCTCTTTCTATTCCTTTTGGAAGCAAGTCTTAAGGAGGCGAGCTCTCTAATAGTTTAGTTGGGCACAGGACTGCCTTCGTAAGGTCTAGTTCCAGAGCAAGGTCAAAGGTCACGGCTCAAGGAAAAGGGAGGAATCCGATAAGCCGTCTTGTTCCAGTCCATTAGAAAATACCCTTCATCTTTCATTTGAACCAACTATTGATTGACTGATTGAGTTCCCCCGGTCGATGACCTAACTGAAGGTAGCCGATTTGTTAGTAAATGAAATGGGACGAAGAGCAGGCCCACTTACAACAATGGTCACATGAACAAAGTCAGGAAAGAGATCTCACCACAAAAGAATCTACTTATGATTGCGCAATTGCCCTATCTCAAATCTCTTTCTTCCTCTTAATGTGGTCTCGCTCGCTTCTTTCTTCCTTTGCCTTTTTCACCCCTATTGACTAGCCCTCCGGTAGGGAATAAAGCTCAACTAGGAAAGTCTTTGGTCTACTTTCTCTTTATTTAGATTGAGTTAATGGGTCATCAATCAGTACGAGTTGAACGGGATGGGATGGATATTTCACCAAAGAAGGAAGCTATGACTGCCGAGACCGTAGCTTTCTCTCATGTAATCCAATTGACCAGTCATCCCTTTAGCTGTTGGACTCCATTCTTTGTCCTCCGGGGTAAATCAATATTTCAATAAAGAAGGGGGTTGGTCTCATTTTCTTTCTATCTGACAGGACAAACAAATAGGAAGGGATGGTTCTTTCATTGCATTGATAGAAGTGAGACTCTCAAAAGATCCCTCTATTACTTGATTTTTTGAGAAGAGTTGGTTTGACCCATGTACTAAGTGGGAAAAGAAATAGACCAACATGTTTCATTGGTTTGCATTTCCTCATTGACGCATTTTTGGTTGGCGTCAACTTCTTCTTCCAATGCCCTCTTCAATTCGTTGGCACGGAAGAAATATTTGCGCCTTCTATTCAAAGATAGATCAAAGAGGATAGGTCAGAGCTTTTGGAATTGTATCCTTGCACGTGCCTTCAACTACGTCACAGATAAGAGAGTCCTCGTGTTGGTGTTGGAAAGAACCCACATACCCACTTTCTTTCCCCCCACCCCATTACTAGGATGGGCCTCACCTTGGAATTGAAGGCTACAATATAAGAGAATAGGTTTTGCAAGAATGTCTTCAAAAGCACAGACATAGTCAATGACCATTATGAGTACCCAAACGCGTCTTTTTCTAGTCATAATATGACCTTCCCACGCTCCTGACCCAGGGGATTCAATTGTGATTCTCCGGTTAGAAAATGGCCACTGGAAGCAATCTCTCACATAGTGCACTGATGACTGACTGACTAGCTGGATCAATATTGATTGACGACTGAAGAAATAGCCAGAAGCAAGCCCACATTCAACTGGGGGATCTCATAGGGTCGGGTCCCCCAGAACCTCATGCCACCCCTGTGCCTCTGTGAGTGGCTTACATTAGTAGACCCGCGAATGAAATCAACAAAGGGATGGCTCATTTGTTCGTGCATTTACCACTCACTTCACTCGCGCGAATCAATCTCTACTGAACCGAACAACAAGGGACTGATCTAACGATAGCAAAGGGATCCATTCTCTGACGTTGGTGATTTGACTTCAGAAATTTGGTCATAATCCTTCTTTTTTCACTCTAAACCATTCCAGAATCCTGTTTTTGTTACTTTAAACATTCTCTTCAATTATATCGTCAAAGCACCCTTTTAGTTCCAACTTCTTCTTATATACTAAACGCTAATTCTGCCTGGTTGATTCCGAGAAGGAAGAGGTAGTGAACCCCCCCCCCCCCCCCCCCCCCCCCCCCCCGCCTAAGCAACCAGTTAGTGCTAAGTCCGTCTACAATTTGGAGGCAAAGTCGGAGTTCTCCAAGGACTCGGAGTGTATAATGTGGCTACCCAGCTCAAAAGCATCCCAGCACAAATTTCCATTTGGGAGCGACTTTCTACATCGGAAGCACATCGGGAATCGTTTAGTTGAGTGCTTCGAAAGGCACACGTGCTTGAAAAAACTTCTCCCGAGACAATGAGTCAAATGATTGCCCCAACGCCAACAATCATCACATTTTCGGATGACGAACTATCCATCGAAGGACGCAATCATGTCCGACCTCTCAACATCACTGTCCGATGCAATGAATAGTTGGTCCCTTTGGTCTAAATTGACAATGGATCAGGCCTAAACGTTTGCCCCTTGCGAACGTAATAGCTGAGTTTAGTCTGATAGTCTGGTTATCTCTTCTCCCTCTTCGCCAAGAAGGAGGACTAAGAACATAGAGACATTCACAAAGAGATTGCCTACTATCGAGCTCTCCTAAACACAAAGGAGCCGGAGCTCGTATGGATACATTACTTCATTGTTCTATGAGGCCTTGCACTAAGCACATACTCAGATAGGGTCGCGAGGTGCAAAGATCTGGTCTTTGACAACTGTCGTCAGGACAACAAACAAAACCTATATGAATGTGTGTTCGACACTAACACTATAGGCGGGACCGGTTATAGGATGATCGCCGAGTGGTGTTCTGCTCGATTAGGCGAATACAAGTGAGGGATAAGCTTTCCCCGTTCATTCGCTAAGAGCAACAGCTCAGGAAGAGCTCAAGCAAAAATATATGGTGAAAACCCACAAGACGCGCTCCTTGCATGACTCAATAGTTTTATGAAAGCGACAACGTGTCACCCTAACCCTAAAATAGATAAAGGGGGATGCGTTACCTAATAATGAGCAATGCTGGTAACAGCAAATGGTTCCTAACCTCATCAAAATCAGAGTACGGCATATCCGACTATCCGGCAACACGCTTGGATAAGTAAGGTGATGAACCTCTTTGAATGCCCTTGAGAGTACCGAATGAGAATATGCTATCCCTGTATGACTTGTGAACTCTCTATGCCCATTTAACTGCTTAAGTAACCACTGACTGACGCATTGGATTTCCATCTGCTACAACGCTTGGGTCTGACTCATCAACTAGCTTTTTCTCTCTCTTTACGAATAGTGATGAGTGATGCATGCGGCACTTACTTGATCAATTCTTTAGTGCCATGACGAAAGATTGACCAGTGAAGTGGACAAGCCCAGCCCTAGGAATAAGAAGCCGCACAAGCCGAGCGGGCCTCACTTTCCACTGGCTAAAAGAAAGGGTTTGTGTAAGAGCTGCTTGCCTTTCGGTGCGGCCAAAACAAGAATTGCTTATAGACTAAACATCTACTTATATACGCTTACTAAAAGACTCACTTTCTTAGGCAGAAACTCAGAAAGAGAGATGTGCCTAAGGCAACATGCAAGCTAACTGTGCACTCTAAGAGAAGGAACGAATATCGTGAAAACCGAGACTCAGGCCAAGGAGATCAGATAGACGAAAAGGACTTTCCCTCGTATGGAGAACAAATCCTATCTCTCATCTCTCTAGTTTTGGAACTCTTGGTAAGCTAAGTTTCTTTGAATATACCTTTTCAGAAAAGACCTTTCTTTTATTTAACGCTTTATTAGTGTTGAAAGCGTATAAGGAGAAGTACAAGCTAAAGAAATCTCCTATTTATAAAATGAGTCTATTAGATATCAAACTCATTCCAGTTTATAAGCACAGTTCAGAGAGAGGTAAATTCTGCAATATGCACCTTTTATTCTTCTACAACATTAGTTGCATATAGCCGCATTCCACTAAGCGTCGGGGAAGGCATGGGAATGAAAGTACCGCTCGCTATTGAACGCTGATACCGCCCGATATGCTCTTTTTTGACTCCATTCTTTCTTTCAGAAGAAACACAGAAATGATGTTCTAAATTAGAGATTTCCAATCTCGTGAAAAAATGATAGTCAAGCCCTTTGGTCATTCGACCTTCGGAAGGAAAGATGCTTTGTGAGCCGCCAAGAGATGAAACGAAGAGTAGGTGCTTAATAAAATTCTAAATTAATATGCATTTTGAAAATTAATAAAACTCAAAAATTAAACAAATATAATTAAATATATTCTAAAATTTGGAAATTAAGCAAGCTTAATTAAATGGATTCGAGAATTTGAAAATTAAGCCGACACAATTAATTAGATTCGGAAATTTGAAAAATTAAATAGACATAATTAATTGGATTAAAAATTTAAAAATGAACTAGGCATCATTAATAATATTTAAAATTAATAAAATTCAAAATTAATATGCATTTCAAAAATTAATAAAATTAAGTAGGCATAATTACCGAGGGAAAACAAAAATCAAAATTAAGCAAACATAATTAAATGGATTCGGAAATTTTGTAATTAAGAAAGCATAATAAATAAGATTCAAAGTTAATAAAATTCGAAATTAATTACCAAAATAATTATTATGAGAAAAAAATAAAAAATTAAGCAGGCATACTTAATTGTCAAAATAAAATGGTAAAAAAATAAAATTCAAAAATTAAGAAGACATAATTAATTGGGTTCGAAAATTTGGAAATTAAGCATACATAATTAATTACCAAAATAATTATTTATGAAAAATAAAATTCAAAAATTAAATAGGCATAATTAATTGGATTTGAAATTTTGGAAATTAAGTAGACATAATCGATTATGGGAAAATAATTTAAAAATTAAGCAATCATAATTAATTGGATTCAAAATTTGAAAATTTAAGTAGACATATTTAATTAACTATGGAAAATAAAATTCAAAAAGTATGTAAGCATATTTAATTATATTTGAAAATTTGAAAATTAAGCTGACATATTTAATTATCAAAATAATTAATTATGAGAAAACAAATTTCAAAAATTATGGACTATAATATTAAATTTGATAATTAGACTATATATATATTGTTGAATTAGTTAAAATCTTGAGCATTAGTATAGTGACTATAAGATTGACACGAACATTATCTAGAATAATTAAAATAACACAATTGAATACTCCACTAATCAATCTAAAAATTCAAAATATGAGGTTAAGTTGAATGAACATCAATAATTAATTATGAGAAAACAAATTTCAAAAATTATGGACTATAATATTAAATTTGATAATTAGACTATATATATATTGTTGAATTAGTTAAAATCTTGAGCATTAGTATAGTGACTATAAGATTGACACGAACATTATCTAGAATAATTAAAATAACACAACTGAATACTCCACTAATCAATCTAAAAATTCAAAATATGAGGTTAAGTTGAACGAACATCAATATGATGTACGAATGTTTCGCTTGAAGAATAGTCGAAAATTATGTGTTGTTGGTTTGAATCTCATATTATTCAAAGCAACAAAAATGATTGGGAAGAAGGTAAACATCTCCTTCTTGAAAAACATATACATACAAATACACATGATAACGATTGATGAAACTAGAGATGGCAACGGGTCGAGCACGGCCCGAACAATTGGCAGCCAAGCCCAGCCCAAGCCCGCCCAGCTGGGTTCGGGCCGGGCTCGGGCAGTTCGAAAATTAATTATTTAATTTAAATTTTTAATTTAAATTTTAAAAATTTTAAATTTAAATTTTTAAAGGTTTAAAATTTAATTTTTAAAATTAATGATTACGGGTTAATTTTGAACTTGGACCTCTAATTTTATTAATCATTGTACTAAATTTTATTATATATTTTTTAACATATTTTTTATATGTAACGCAGTACAAATTAATAAAAATATTTTAAAAAAATCAAATTATAATTAAATTTTTATTTATCTTTAATACAAAAATATTCATCCAATGATAAAATAATTTTTTTTAATATTATAATAGAACGTACCTTAAAAGATTGTCTACGTACCTTCTATAGCTAAATTTGTACTCCCCAATGATTAACTATAGAAGGATCAGGTCTACGTAGTTCTTTTTACATTTTTAATCACCCGTAGTCCCGGTGATTTAACTTGTACTTGGACTAGCAACACCAGCTTCGCTTGTTTGAGCTTCCTCCTCTCCCGATGATGAAGTGTCGTGTCCTCCCTTATCTTGTAATATATTTTCAGCATCCAACTAGTCTATTAAGCAAATGCACATTTCAACCGTTTCTTCAATCATTCGGCTCCTTTTTTCGTCGAGAATTCTATTTCCTGCATTAAAACAAGACTCGAAAGCTACTGTAGACACATGAACAGTTAGTATATCACGTGCCATGATCGAAATAATAGGATACGTATTTTCTTGTTTTTTCCACCATGCTAAAATTTCATTATCATTTATTTCTTTAGAATGATTATGATCTAGAAAAAAAAGTAATTCATTAAAATTAGTAGATTTAGTTGTTTTTATTCTACGACCAAGTTGAGAATTAATACTATTTCCACCATCTTCTCTTAATCTAGAAGAAGATGTTGTCTTATTTGTAATTGTATCACCAAATTTTGAAGCGTAAAATACAAACATAGAATTCAATAAATTTGAAATTTTAATTTTTTTTCTTCAACATTATCTAATTCCATATTGTTATAATAATTATCTAACAACATATTTAAACCATCAATTTTCATTCTAGGATCTAAACATATTGCTAAAAAAAAATAAAGTAGGTATATCTGATCAATACTTTTTAAATTTAGATTCCATTAAAGAAATAATTTGTGCAAATAAAGGATGATGTCTATATGAAGAAAATACTTCACTAATACGAACTATATGTGAAAGAGTTAAATTACATGTAGGATAATAAACACTGAAAAGTTATTCGGTAGCTTTAGCTTTATTAAAAAGTTCTAAAATTTGACTAATATGTCCAACAACTAACCAATCATTATTATTAATGGGATCACCAGGCATATTTTGATTGTAAAATATTGTAAGGATATCTTGATATGTTATAGTAGACTTATGCATATGATATGTTGAATTCCATCTAGTAATAACATCACCATTAAATTTTTTAAATGATTTATTAAAAGATTGACATAATTTTTTAAATTCTTGTGTTCTTGTTTTTGAAGAACGCATATATCTAATAACATATCTTATTTTTTCTACATGAATATTTACTTGTTTTAAACCATCTTGTACACATAAATTAAGAACATGACAAACACAACGAACATGAAATAATTCACCATCTAATACTGGTTTAAATAACTGTATAAGGGGAGGAATAGCAGCATCATTATTACTAGCATTATCAAAATTAATCGAATTTTTTTTATCATTTATATTATAGAAAGATGTTACAAATCTAATAGCAGAAAAAATGGTAACAGAAGTGTGTGGATATTCAAAAACTTTAAAACTAATTATTCTTTTTTGCAAAATAAAATTTTCATCAATCCAATGTGCTGTAACACAAATGTAAGAATTAGTAGTACGTTGACTAGACCAAACATCAGATGTTAAAGAAATTTTTGATTTATCATTTTGAAAACTAGTCATTATATTTTCTCTATATATAAAAAATAATTTTAAACCATCACTTTTCATTGTATTTCGAGTAATTTTTTTATATTTTGGTTGTAAAGTATTTTGAATCCAACTAGAAAATCTTGGTTGATCAACAAAACTAAAAGGATATTCACTTTGAATAATTACTTTTGCAAGTTCTCGACGTTGAAAATCATGATCATACGAAAAAGCTGTTAAACCAGAAGAAGATAAATTAAGATTTTGTTGAGCTTGTGCAACCTTAGTGTCATGACCCTTTGCATGACGTAATAAATGACCAGTTCCTCCGGTTGTTGAAGTCAAATGAATTTTTTGACATTTTTTGCACCGGGCTGTTGTTATGGTGCCATCAAGTTCAATAATTTTCTCAAAATATTCTCAAATCATACTTTTTTTTCTACCTGATGGGCATAAATTAATAGATGGACTTATCTCTATGTTTTGATTTTCTTGAGTGATAGGAGTGGTAGGAGTAGCAGGAGACATTTCTTCTAACATATTTGAACCAGTTTGTGGAGTATAACCTGAAAAATCTCCATCCGCTATTAGTAAAAATTAAAAATATAAAAAATATAAATATTATACTAATCAATGAAATAAATTGAAGAGATTAAAAAAAATTAACAACAATCTTGAATCCTTTTCTTCTCGATGAGCTTAAAATGTTGTTGAGAATGATTGTAAATGAACTTAGATTGTTGAGAGTAAGAGTGCAAGAGAGTTGAGAGTTAAGGATTGAGAGAAAGAGAGTTATGGATTGAGAGAGAGAGTTGAAGATGAAGATAGAAGAAATGAAGAAGGAGAGGGGGTATTTATAGGATTTTTTTTTAATAATAAAGGATTCGTTGGCCCAAGCCAGACCTGGCTCGGGTCGACCTACGTCTGGCACGCGCCAAGCTTGGTCTGGCGCTGCCAGACCTAGGCTTGGCGCACGCCAGGCCTCCCGTGCTCGGGCCAGCACGGTGCGCGGGCCGTGGTCGGCCCGCGTGCCCAGAAGGCGAGCCTGGCCCGTGTCGCCCAAGGGCTGACCCAGCCTGTTGCCACCTCTAGATGAAACATTAAATTTGATCCCTTTGCATCAATAATATAATATTAAAATAAAATGCATAATATTATATTTTCATCAAATCATTTAAAAAATACGAAAAAATATATACAATAATATGTATAATCTTACATTTTCATCAATAACAATCATTTTAATAAAATCCTTTTAATTTGAATCCTTCAAAGTCGGCACTCTTCGCGACCTTATGATCCTCACTTTGATCTTCCATATCTTATGTTGAGAGCCACTATTGATATCTCTGACTAAGGCATAACTAGGGGTGGTAGTTTTCGGCCTGGCCCAACACAAAAAAGATAGGGTTCAGGCCGGCTCTTATCGGGTTCAAGCCATTATCAGGTCAGCCCGATAAGGTTGGATCCCTTATCATGTCGGGTCGGGCTTAGTGTTATCGGGCCGGCCTGACCCGACCCGATAGCCCGATAAACACTTCAGATCGGGTAATAACGGGTTTAAAATTCGTTAATTATCGAGTTTAAACCCGATTTTTTTTAAAAAAATAGTGTTATCGGGCTAAACGGGTCGAGCCGGGCAGACCCATTATTTTTCGTGTCAGGCTCAGCCGGTGTTTCTAGTCTAGAAATTTTTTTGGGTCGGCTCGGCCCGACAACTAATGTCTGACACGATTTATCAAGTCTATGTTGGCATAAGATTTTCAACCTTAGTCGTAATCTCGATTTTGATGATAACAAACATGGAACTAATGATGTTTCATTGAGAAATCTTTCAGGTTTTAAGTCGGTTAGCGCACGACGTCCTCGATCGGAAATATCGAAAAAATCGGGAAATCGGAAGGACGTTGGTCGACGCACTCGAATTCTTTGGGAAGTTAGAGTTTAGGTTTAGGGTGTCTAGTTTATATTATAAATCCTTTTTATGATGCAAAGAACCCTAAAACCTATCCCGAACCCCAAAACATAAAACCCAAAAACCGCCCTGAAACTCACTAAGCCTAAGGAGCTCCTTGGAGGGCTATATGCCCTAGATATTTTCTTGGCATAAAAAATGACGGTAATTGTTCCTTGGGTTAAAATTAGATAACGAGGTATTTTTTAGGAATTTTTGGAAGCCTTTAGCCTAACAATATTTGACTCAAAAGATTAGAAAATTTTCGTTTTTTGAAAATTGTACTAGACCCCAAAAACTAGATTAGGATTTTGATTTTTTAGATATTTTTATTGAATCCAAATAGGGGGTAATACTTATATAATATTTATGTTTTAAAGTTATTAATAAATATTATATAAGTAGACTTAGTGAAGATAGAACCAGAAAACGAACAAACAAAACCAAACTACCCAGTCCAGTCCAGGTTCAGTCGATCGAATGCTGCCAAAAACTGGCAGTAGGCAATTCGGTCGACTGGTCGGTCGATCGAAGTGTGCCAAAATTTGGCAGTGCGTGCGTCAGTCGACCGATCGGTCGACCAGTGGCCGCTGGGCGGTCGATCAGTCGGTCGACCGACGATCGACCGACAAGCGATCAAAATACGGAAACGACTAGTTTTTCGCCCGTTGAGCCACCCGTTTCATTCCATTTCTTCTTGGCTCTATAAATACCCAAGTCTAAGCCTTCATAAAAGACTTTTGATCACTCCAACACTTCATTGAGCCATCCTTGATTAATTCCAAGCTTTTATTGCGTCAATTCTTGGAAAAACCCTAGCTTTGATATCTCATACATTTGATTGAGCCCCACCTTCATAGTTTCACCATCAAATGCATCAAGAGGAGGCTAGGAATCTTGTTGTGGAGCTAAGCACTTTATTGTTTGATTCATTGCTCCATTTTGTGAGTTGTTTTATTATTTATTTCATTGTATTTGAGCGTACAAGAAGACCTAGTGTTAGGTCATGTGTGTAAGTGGTAAATCCACTCATGTAAACTTAGTTTACTAGGATTAGTTGAGTTATCCCTTAGGATTGAGGTGGAAGAGTGCTCTCGATAAGAAGGCGAAGACTTCTGGGTATGGAAGTGCCTTAGGTTGAGAGTGAGACTCTTCGAGTCAAAGTCCTTTGTGTAAGGGAATCAATTTAATCTAGTAAATTTAGTTTGGAAATCCTAAACGGGGTGCTCAAGTAGTGGAGTAGGCATTGGGGCCGAACCACTATAAATTTCTGTGTTAGTATTATTTTCTCTGTTTGTGCTTAATTAGTTTATTTTTGCTTCCGCATCTAATCGATAAATTGTGATTTTTCTAAATAATTTAACAAACGATTAAAACCGGAATTAGGTGATAAGTTTAGATAGCACACTATTCATCCTCCTCTAGTGTGTCATTTCACCAAACAATTGGTATCAGATCGGATCGTAGATTGAGATTTCACCATCTCCTCTACATCGTCTCTTGATCTTAAAATGGCACTAGAGTTGGTAGCGTCTTCACCTCCTAGGTTCGATGAATCGAACTTTAGTCTTTGGAAGTCTAGAATGTACACCTACTTAAAGACTAGAGGTTTTGATGTTTATAACATGATTAAATTAGAATACATTGAACATAAGGTTGACATGCATGATTGGAGTGAACATGACAAGAAAATATTTCAATCTAATGGACATGCTATGTATTCCATATTTTGTACCTTACCTAATAGCATCCTTGAAACAGTCATGCATTGTACTTCGGTTTTTGATTTATGGGCATGCTTAAACATCTTATATGATTATGCCAAAACCGATGAGTTAATTACTTTTCATGAAGGTGGTGATGACAATGGTCATCCCTCCAATGCAAATTTGGTTTTTGAGGCCCATAGTGTTTCTAGTTAAAAAGACATTTCAAAGAGCCAAAAGAGAAAGGTCATTTGTCATTCGTGCAAGGAGAAGGGGCATATCAAGAAGAATTGCCCATTATTGAAAAACAAAGCAAGGAAGATGTCAAATGCTTCTACATTGTCCTCCGACTCCCTCGAAGCATCCTCTCATCATGACAATAGAGCTACTTCTCAATTGTGCCTCATGGGATTAAAAAATGAGGTAAATTCTTTCACCTCTTGTCATAATAAAAATGTTATTGATAATGATAGTCATAGCTCCTCTAGTTCATTTAACATGCCATATGAGGAACTAGTTTGTAAGACCCGGGAAAATTTCCAAATATAAAAATCTATTTTGGTGCAGCATGCCGGACCCAGGGATAGTCGAGTCAAGCCTCATGATCGCCTCGGGTGAAAATATATGACTCGACTATTGATGCATGGAATTTAATTGGGTGATTGACCTTCCTTTTATGCAATCATACCTTAAATCAAGTTTAAATCGACTCATGTTGTGGGTTGAGTCGGAACCCAAGTCGAGTTCGGGTTTAGTCGAGTCTTGAGTAGGAGTCAAGTGAGTCAAGAGCCTATATGGAAGGCTAGATGAGGGATTAAAACCCCTCATCCTTGTGCGTGCGACTCATCTTTGAGTCGCACAAGGCAGCCTAGGGAGAGGGGGAGAAGAAGCAAGGAAAAGAGGGAACTTTGGGTCGATCCGGGATTTCGCGCCATCGCCGGAAGATTCGAAGTTGTCGTCATTCGATCTTTCATTCTCCACAATCGAGGTGAGTGGTTGGATTTGAAAAATGGGGGAGGTCGGTAGCCGAACCCTTAGTGGTGATAGGATCGTGTTTTCTCGCGATTTTTCGACGAATCGGGTTTCCGTAGTTGTATGTGCATGATTCTTGTATCAATCTTTGTCGGGTTGTTTTGTTTCCTCATCATTTTCTCAGATCTAGGGCTGCCGAATCATGGGGAAAGGGGAAAGGTCATACCAAAATTTTCTCCAAACCCCTTGATGGAAGTAGAGCCCTTAGATGATCATAAATATATCGATAGAGCATTCTATGTCGTCGATTTCCCGTGTTAAAAGGTTTGTCTTCCCTAGGACTCCTAGGTATGTCCGAATGAACCCTAAGCCTCATGAGAAGGGTTCGGCCAAGGGTAGGGGAAGGGGTGAATTAGTCCTTGTAAAAATAAGATATATCAGAGACGAAGAGTTAGGGTCGGAGCTAAAATCCTCTTTCCTTTCCTACCCTAAGGGCCATGGCCGAGCAAGGTTTTCTTTGCTCAAGGCTCGGCCAAGCCTAGGGAGGTGGAAAAGGTTGAGCTTTAGATGGAATCTTCCATAGTAAATGTTCAAACTATAGAGGCATGATGATACTTAGAAAGAACATTAACCATAGTAAGTAAATTGATTGATTTATGAGATTGTAGGAATGCTAGCTTGATGACCATCCTTAGCTCATTAAATCTTTTAATTTGAAATGATGTAATAGTTTAACATGCTTAGTATTTCATGCATTTTTGAATTCATTGCTACCTTGCCATGCTAGATCAATTGTTTCTTATTGAGCTTAATTCTCAAGGTAGTGTATAATTATTATGCATGAATATTGTGGCTATATATAGAAGATACTGTAAAGTTTGCTTACTTATATTTAAATTACACTTGCTGTCCTAAAATGTTCAGGGACGGAATTCCAAGGTCGGTACATGGAATTCCTCACCCAAGGTAGTGTATAATGTAAGATAACATGTAGGACATTGCGAGACGCTCAGTATATATGGAAACTTAGCTAGGAGATGATATAACTTCTAGGACTTCTAGTAAATATCTTGGAAACCTAAAACTCTCCTAGGTGTACATATTTTGAAAGGGCAGCATTAAATTGTTGACCCTGTAGCCCGGATTAGGGCCAAATACGGGCAATGACCCAAAAGGTATATAAGGAAACCCTAGGACATTGATTGTGTGATGTGCTTGAGATGGTCCGCCGAGAAGCTTGGAGGTCGAAAATGACCAATGCTTAGCTCGACCAGTGTTTGGGTCTTGAGGTGTGCCAGCGGGCCCGCTAGGTGCCAGACCCCAGTTGGGTGGGACTAGCTATCCTTACCCCAGACGGTGTCCGGAGACTAGTGGACCATCCTAGTCGAAGGCCCGGGATTATTTGTTTACATCTTGATATGATGTAGCCGACGGCCAGTATGATTCTACCTTATATGGTAGGGTCGGTTGTAGCCGAAATTTTTATTCCACAAGTAGGCCCAAGGGCCGGATGTCGGAGGCTTGATAGGCTGAGATGGCATGTTTTCACATATTCAATTCATACAGAATGACCCATGGGGTCAGTTGTCACATTAGTAGTAGCTTACCTCCCTGTATATTCATAATGTTGCCTTATATGATATGCATGAGTATCTGAGGATTATGTGGAGGTTCGCTAGAACCACTCATTGAGTCCTAAGTGGACTCACAGTTTGTTCTTTGTTTTTGTAGAGCATGAGCAGTGACTTTGACCTGTCGACATGGTGCAGCTGATGGGCGGGAGGTGGTGCCATATCTCGTAGTGGTGTCCATGAATCATAGACCAGTGTTTAGTTGTTGTTTTTGTTTTCTGCACTAACACTTGTATTTGGAAAAGAGTTTGTAAAACTTGATACTTGAGACGTTCAGTGCTCTGATGTTGGTTTCTTATTTGGTTTGAAAACATAAAATTGTGAACTTTGAAAACTTTTAATAAAGTTGTGTTGAGATTTTTTTTATCGATACGTTCTGGTTTTCTTTATGTCAGTGTATACAGTAGGCTACAAGGTAGGATGTAGGCCCTGGCCGGTCACACTACCCTCAGTTGGGGTGTGACAAAGTTGGTATCAAAGCCCTAGGTTAGGTCTTGTCTATGACTCAGTGTTGGGTACCGTATGAGACATATGCAAGCGTGTTGACATACGGTATAGTTATGCTACGAGATCGGGCGACCACTACTGCACTCAACACACTATGCGGTTAGTAATTTAAATTATAGTTGAATGAATTATTTATGTTAGCGAGATAATTATTTCCTTTTTCTCTCTATGATGGTGTGATGGAGACTCACAATGCTACACTAAGCGGCAGTGACAGTGATTTGGGTGATGGGGTAGAGGCGTCCAAAGCAGTGTTGGTAGGTACTATTTTAGTATGTACGTCTGCTGCATATGTTTTATTTGATCTGGGTGCCACGCACTCGTTTGTGTTTGTCATATTTGCTGCGAAATTGCCAATGGCACCCTCCATGCTCAATGAACCATTGATAGTATCAACGCCTACGGGCTATGCCATCTTAGAAAATTCAATATACCAAGACTGTGAGGTGCCCATCTGCGACCATGAGTTGAGTGCGAATTTGACACTCCTACCCACTCTTGAGCTTGATGTCAACCTTGGCATGGAGTGGTTGGCAAAGCACTTTGCAATGTTGGATTGCAGAGCAAAAACAGTGATGTTTAATAAGCCTGGGCTGCCGCATTTCACCTTCCAAGGGGAGGGAGGTAGCAAGCCGATAGGGGTCATCTCAGCCTTAAAGGCTCGTAAGCTGCTTCGGGGCGGCTGCCAATCCTTCCTGGCCTTCGTATCTGTGGCCGAGGAGGACATGGGTGAGGCAAGGAATGTCAGTGGAACCCCAGTGGTCTGTGAATTCCCTGATGTGTTTCCCGAGGAATTGCTAGGATTGCCGCCCAGAAGGGAAGTTGATTTTTCCATTGACCTGCAGTTCGGGGTGAAACCAATTTCCATTCCACCTTATAGGATGGCACCGGCTGAACTCAGAGAGTTAAAGGTGCTATTACAGGAAATGCTAGTCCTGGGTTTCATCCGGCCGAGCGTGTCACCCTGGGGTACCCCGGTTCTCTTCATGAAGAAGAAGGATGGGTCGATGTGCATGTGCATCAACTATAGGCAGTTGAACAAGGTGACCGTTGAGAATCGCTACCCACTGCCGAGGATAGACGATCTCTTTGACCAGCTGCAGGGGGCACAATGGTTTTCAAAGATAGATCTAAGGTCCGGGTACCATCAGTTGAGAATCCGGGACTGTGATGTGCCTAAGATGACCTTTAGGACTCACTACGGTCATTATGAGTTCCTAGTGATGTCCTTTGGCCTAACCAATGCACCTGCTGTCTTCATGGACCTAATGAATAGGGTATTTAAGGAGTACCTGGACAGCTTTGTGATCGTCTTCATTGACGACATTCTGGTTTACTCCAAGAGTGAGGAATAGCACTCTAAGCACCTGAGAATGGTCCTGGAAACTCTCATAGAGCACCGCTTGTTTGCAAAATTTTCCAAGTGTGAATTTTGGTTGAAAAGTGTAGGGTTCTTGGGCCATGTAGTGTCCAAGGAAGGGACAAGGGTAGATCCTGCCAAGATAGAAGTGGTGCAGAACCAGAAACGACCGACCAGCGTGACTGAGATCCGCAGTTTTCTTGGTTTGGTCGGGTACTATCGGAAGTTTGTGGAGAACTTCTCCAGAATTGCAGCCCCTTTGACTCGGCTGACCCAGAAAAAGGTTAGGTTCATTTTGGCTGACAAATGCGAGGCGAGCTTTTAGAAGCTCAAGGCATGATTGACATCTGCACCCATGTTGGATGTACCTTCTAGCTCAAGAGGGTTTGTAGTCTTCTGTAATGCCTCTCGGGTTGGCCTGGGCTGCGTCCTGATGCAGTTTGGCAGAGTCATAGCTTATGCGTCCCGCCAGTTGAAAGTTCATGAAAATAACTATCTGACGCACGACCTAGAACTAGCGGCAGTGGTCTTTGCACTGAAGCTCTAGAGGCACTACCTGTATGGGGAGACTTGCGAGATCTACACGAATCATAAGAGCCTCCAGTACTTGCTTACCCAAACGGAGCTGAACCTCAGGCAGAGGAGGTGGCTAGAGCTCCTAAAGGATTATGATTGCACCATCATGTATCATTTGGGGGAAGCAAATGTGGTAGCAGATGCTCTAAGCAGAAAGTCCATGGGCAATTTGGCTCATTTGGAAGTTAAGAGGAGGCCTCTAGCTCGAGAGTTAGCGTTGTGCCTAGATGGGGGTACAACCTTATCAGTGTTAGCTTCAGGTGCCCTGGTGGCACACCTGCGGGTACAGTCCACGCTGGTGGATATGCTATGTGCCGCGCAGGGGGAGGATGCCTTTTGTGCGCTGACCAAGGATCTGGTGCAAAGAGGCGATGCAGAGAACGGTTTCAGGTTGGATTCAAAGGGTGTACTGAGGTTCAAAGACCGGATCGTAGTGCCATATATGGCTGAGGTGCGCAGGCAAGTCCTAGAACTGGGTCATTGTTCCACTTATACGATGCATCCGGGGGCCACCAAGATGTATCGGTATTTAAGGCAGCATTACTGGTGGAAGGGTATGAAAAGAGAGGTAGCAGAGTTTATCTCCAAATGTATGGTCAGTCATCAGGTGAAGGCCGAACACCTTAAGCCCGCGGGACTACTGCAAAACCTCAAGGTGCCCGAGTGGAAGGGGAGAAAATCACCATGGATCACCATGGACCATCCAAACTTTGGAGGACATGCAGAGAGTATGCGCTCTAGATATGGCCGACGGTTGGGAAAGGCACCTACCGCTGATAGAGTTTGCCTACAACAATAGCTATCACAGTAGCAATGACATGGCTCCTTTTGAGGCCTTGTATGAGCGGCGGTGTAGGTCTCTGGTGGGCTGGTTTGAGGCCGGGCAATCACTCATGGTGGCCCCTGGTCTGGTTGACGAAGCGGTAGAGAAAGTGAAGGCCATAAAGGAGAGACCGTTGGTGGCCCAGAGTCGACAAAAAATGTATGCCGACAAGAATGCCAAGGAATTGGAATTTTCTTGTCCCAACTTTGATTAGATTGACTTTTCTTGTCCTTTTTCATTGATGTCAAAAGGGGAGAAAAATATAGGTAAAGGGAAAGAGAACATAGGAGATCCATGCATATAGATAGGGGAAGTTCTATTATATAGATATGCATGTTGATAGGGGGAGAAATATCATGATTAATACACTTTGTGCTTTAATGAATATATATTTTCTTAAGGATGTTTGTCATCATCAAAAAGGGGGAGATTATTGGCTTAAGGTTTTCAACCTTAGTCGTAATCTCAGTTTTGATGATAACAAACATGGAACTAATGATGTTTCATTGAGAAATCTTTCAGGTTCCAAGTCGGTTAGCGCACAACGTCCTCGATCGGAAATATCGAAGAAATCGGGAAATCGGAAGGACGTTGGTCAACACGCTCGAATTCTTCGGGAAGTTAGAGTTTAGGTTTAGGGTGTCTAGTTTATATTGTAAATCCTCTTTATGATGCAAAGAACCCTAAAACCTATCCTGAACCCCAAAACATGAAAACCCGAAAACCGCCCTGAAACTCACTAAGCCTAGGGAGCTCCTTGGAGGGCTATATGCCCTAGACATTTTCTTGGCATAAAAAATGACGGTAATTGTTCCTTGGGTTAAAATTAGATAACGAGATATTTTTTAGGAATTTTTAGAAGCCTTTAACCTAACCATATTTGACTCAAAAGAATAGAAAATTTCCATTTTCTGAAAACTTGTACTAGACCCCAAAAACTAGATTTTGATTCTTAAGGATTTTGATTTTTTAGATATTTTTATTGAATCCAAATGGGGGGTAATTCTTATATAACATTTATGTTTTAAAGTTATATAATTAGACTTAGTGAAGACGGAACCAGAAAACGAACAAACAAAACCAAACTGCCTAGTCCAGTCCAGGTTCGGTCGAAACTGGTAGTAGGCAATTCGGTCGACCGACCGATCGACCGAACTATGCCAAAATTTGGCAGTGCATGTGTCGATCGACCGGATTGCGGATCGTTGAAGTCGCGACTCATTCAGTCGACCCGTCGGTCGACTGAACAGGGCGATTAGAGCCAGCGGCCGAACGACGAAAATAACTAGTTTTCCGCCCGTTAGGTTGCCCGTTTCATTCCATTTCTTCTTGGCTCTATAAATACCCAAACCTAAGCCTTCCTAAAAGACTTTTGATCACTCCAACACTTCATTGAGCCATCCTTGATCAATTCCAAGCTTTCATTGCGTCAATTCTTAGAAAAACCCTAGTTTTGATATCTCATCCCTTTGATTGAGCCTTACCTTCATAGTTTCACCATCAAAGGCATCAAGAGGAGGCTAGGAATCTTGTTGTGGAGCTAAGTACTTTATTGTTTGATTTATTGCTTCATTTTGTGTTGTATTTTGTTATTTATTTCATTGTATTTGAGCGTACAAGAAGACCTAGTGTTAGGTCTTGTGTGTAAGTGGTATCATTGGTGTAGAAGGTGTAAATCCACCAGTGTAAACTTAGTTTACTAGGATTAGTTGAGTTATCCCTTAGGATTGAGGTGGAAGAGTGCTCTCGGTAAGAAGGCGGAGACTTCCGGGTGTGAAAGTGCCTTAGGTTGAGAATGAGACTCTTCGAGTCAAAGTCCTCTGTGTAAGGGAATCAATTTAATCTAGTAAACTTAGTTTAGAAATTCTAAGCGGAGTGTTTAGGTAGTGGAGTAGGCATTGGGGCCGAACCACTATAAATCTCTGTGTTAGCATTGTTTTCTATGTTTGTGCTTAATTGGTTTATTTTTGCTTCTGCATCTAATCGATAAATTGTGGTTTGCCTAAATAATTTAACAAACGATTAAAACTGAAATTAGGTGACAAGTTTAGATAACACACTATTCACCCCTCCTCTAGTGTGTAATTTTATCCAACAATTGGTATCAGAGCGGATCGTAGATTGAGATTTCACCATCTCCTCTACATCATCTCTCAATCTTAAAATGACACTAGAGTCGGTAGCGTCTTCACCTCATAGGTTCGATGAATCAAACTTTGGTCTTTGAAAGTCTAGAATGTACACCTACTTAAAGACTAGAGGTTTTAGTATGAAAGTGAATGAAGAAAGCAAAGAACTAATATTTATATAATAAAAGTAACTAAGTCTGAAATAAATAAGATAGTAATTTCCCGCTCTTTTTTTCTCTTTCCCGCTCATTTAATAAAAAAGAAGTTTTTATGAACATTTCTATAAAATCATTAAATAGACATTTTTGTAATGTTCGTTCACAAAGTTTTGAAATCGGCTACATTTGGAAATAAATAAAAATTTTGAAATTAATATAATTTTACTTAGTAATTTTAATTATTTTAATTTAAAAAAATACATCTTCATATATACACATGTTGCTTCCACATTAATCTTTGATCTCTTAAAATTCTAAATAAATATTCATAATTTCCTAATTCACGAAGTTATTTAATAAAATTAAATAAATAAATTTTAAAATTAGGAAATTAGGAAATAAATAAATATTTTGAAATTAATATAATTTTTCTTAGTAATTTTCTAGTTCACATATTTATTTAATAAAATTAACTAAATAAAATCTGAAATCGGGAAATTAGGAAATAAATAAAATTTTTGAATTTCATATAATTTTACTTAAAAATTCTAATAATTCTCATTCTACAAAAATACATCATCGTGTAGACACGTGTCTCTTCCACATTAATCTGTATCCCCTTAAAATACTAACTAAATATTCATAATTTCCTAATTCACATGAAAATTTAATAAAATAAATTTAATAAATTTTGAAATAAGTAAATTAGGAAACCAATAATTGTCATTAATTGTGATTAATTGTCATTAATTAACATTTCTGAAACCGATAACTTAATAATCTTATTAATTGTTGTGAAATTTACTAATTTTGAATTTCTTATTAATTTTGAATTTTGAAATTAATATTCCTATTCATTATTGAATATTAATTACCAAATTTACAAATAATTCTTATAATTATGTGATTAATAATCCTTTTGCACAATTTAATTATTTAATTATTGTGATTGTTTTTGAAATTTTGATTAATTGTTACTAATTGTGATTAATTACACCATTCGAAATTACTAAATAAGAGAAATAATCAACATTGTGTAATTATAATCGAAATCAATAACTTAATAATTTTATTAATTGTTTTGAAACTTCCAAATTTTAAATTTCCTAATTTTGAATTTTTAATTAATTTTGAAATTTAAAATTAATAATTTTATTAATTATTAAATATTAATTACCAAATTTAATAATTTTTTCAAAATTTCATGTCTATAAAAATTAGCTTCATGTTAGTGTAAGATATCAATAGTTTTTTTTTTTCTTAATCTTCATAGTTTATTATTTCTTCTTTTATTTTCATACTGAAATAATGATCCGCTATAATTTAGTTAGGATTAATACGGTTGTCGAGAGTGCCCAATTTCAATAATTAATTCTAATTTAAATGAATTTATTGAAATTGTTCTCATCGATAGAAATGTAAGATTTTTATTTTCATATTTTTTAAACGATTTGATAAATTTTGAAATAATTATTCATTTTATTCATATATCATTTTATTGATTATTGAGGTAGAGTGGCCAATTTTATTGATTTTTATTCTTATTGATTTTATTCTTATTTTCATTTTATTACTACTTACTTGCAAATCATACTCTTTTAAGATTATAAAATGTACTATATTCATATATATTTTTTTACTTTTTAATTTATATTTTGTAAAGACTTATTTTTGATGTTTTTAATTCTATAATTATTATTTTTTTGAGTAATTATTGAAAATATTTTGTTAATATGTTGAATTATTTTTATATTAGTATTTTGAGTTTTTAAAATATCAATTTTAGGGTTTATTTTTAATAGTATTTCAAATCCAAAGAAATTTGTGAAATATAAAATAATATTCTAATTTATCTCAATTTGTTATTTTATATCTATATTATATATTATTATTTTGAAACTTTTTTTTATTTTTTTATATAATTTAATATTTGAAACTATTGAATTTACCTAATTTTGATGTTTTTAACTTTATATTTATTATATTTTGAGTGATTATTGAAAATAGTTTTTAATGTGTTGAATTGTTTTTATATTAGTTTTTGAATTTTAAAATATCAATTTAAAAAGTTGTTTTTAATAGTATTTCAAATTCAAAGAAATTAATGTTGATTCTAGATTTATATTTTATTAATATTTTTACTTTCCCTTTAAACGTATTAGTATTGATTCTAGATTTATATTATATCAATATTTCACTATCTTATTATTATAAATTTTATTTTATTTTTATTTTTCTATATTTGTTATTTGAACTTTTACTTTTTATGGTGATAATTATAAAATTTATTACAACTGTTTTAAATTTTTAATGTAAAATAGCATTACTATAAAGATTTTAATTTAAAAAATAGTGGAATATTATTTTAGCATTACTATAATGTAAAATAGCAACTTTGAGATACAAAAGTGAAATTATTTTAACAGTTGCTTCGAGTGGAATAGTAGCTTTGCTCATTCCAAGTGGGAGTACGATACATTTAAGATTTGCAATTTCCATAAATGTTGATGAAGACTTCACCTGTTATATGAATCAAGGTAGTTCATTGGTTGACTTGATAATAAAAGTGAAACTTATTATATATGATGAAACTCCAATGATGATGAAAAAGCATTATTTTGAAGCTGTTGATCGAACCTTGAGAGATATAATCAAGCTTTGAGCTAGGGGTGAGCAAAAAAAACCGGTTTTTCGGTTAACCGTAAAACCGGTCCGAAATCGAACCGGTTTTTGCGGTTAACCAAACCGGTTTTTCCGATTTCGGATTTTTTTTTTAAAATTTTCGGTTTTCGGATTCGGGTTCGGGTCGGGGTATAAAAAGTCCACCGGTTTTGGTTAACCGACCGGTGGATATATATTTTGTATTATATATATTATAAAATAGTATTATATAATAAGTTATTAAGTTTTTAGTAGAAAACTAGAAAGTAGAAACCCTAACTTTTAATCCCGCGCCCAGCCGCCCACTCGGCCACTCTCGACTTCTCGAGTCTCGCCTCTCGCCCCGACGCGGCGACGCCCTCTCGGAGTCTCGGCTCTCGCCTCTCGCCCCGAGTCCCCGACTGCTCTCGAGTCTCGCCTCTCGGCTCTCGCAGTCTCGCCCCGACGGCCGACGCCCTCTCGGCTCTCTCGCCCCGATGACCGACGCCCTCTCGGCTCTCGCCTCTCGCCCCGACTGCTGTCGCCTCTCGCAGTCTCGCCCCAACGGCTGACGCCCTCTCGGCTCTCGGCGACTCGCCCTGACGGCTCTCGCCGACTCTCCCTCTCGGCTCTCGCCGACTCGCCCTGACGGCTGACGCCCCGATCAGTCTTCCCTTCCCTTCCCAGCGTTCCATTCCGCCTCTCGCCCTGACGGCTGACGCTCTCGGCGACTCGCAGTCTTCCCTTCCCTTCCCAGCGTTCCATTCCGCCTCTCCGCAGCTTGTCTCAGTCTTCCGATCAGTGCCGCATAGTTAACAGGTATGAATTTTTTGGTTTTGCTTACTGGAAATGTGAAATTGCTTACTGTAATTGCATGAATTGCTTCCTGTGATGTTGATGTTGATGTTGATTTGAATCATAAATTTGAATCAATATTAACCTGCAATTCTTCATTTCTTCATACCAGTGTGATGTTGATGTTGCTTTAATGCTTTAGTATTTAAATTTGAATCAATATTAATCTGACAGTTTTTGGTATAGTAATTGGGGATTAATATTGACAGATTTAAATTGAGAGATCAGTGTGAGAAAAATGATGGCAACATTCTCTTTACAGCATCTTAGGACAATGATGTGCACTAGGTTGGTGATTCATTCCTCTGGTGTTACAATAACTGAACTTTATTGAGAAAATTATTGCTATATGGCATTATGAGATTAGGTTGGCCTCCTTCTACTGTCGAGGTTTCAATTATTTTTGACAGGGGAAGAGAGACTTGGCAGGCAAATTTCCATGAATGTTATACTTGACGTTGACCATGGTGGAGCACTAAATGTCTAAATTCTCAGTAAGAGTCTAAGAGAGACCCCTGACTTCGATGCATTTGTTCGAGATCTGAAATAGTATTGACTTTATTGCTCGTACCTAACTTGTGGCAGATCCAATTTAATTGACTCATGGGTCAACAATCTTTGAATTTATTCTGGATTTACGTTTTATTATATGCTGGGTGTGAGACACACGCTGATTTACATGTGAATGAGAATCTGTTAATGTAGGCTGAAAATACTTATATTCATTATGTCTTTTGTGATGTAGGCTGAAAATATGTCTAGCACCGCTGAAAATTCTACTACCAATACGGGAAATATCATCCCCCAATTGCAAGAGCAACAAGGACAACAAGAACAACAAGAACATCAAGAACAACAAGAACAAACAATTCAAGAGCGTGTTGTTTTACCTTCAACCCAAGGTGGGACTTCAAAGTCAAAGGTGCGTGGTAAACGAAAATCTTGGGTATGGGATCATTTTGATAAGATTGAATGCAAAGATAATAGTGATCAAAGAGCAACTTGCAAATACTGTGAGAAGTCTCTTGCATATCCAACATCTAGTGGCACTAGTTGTTTGAGTAATCATTTAAATAGATGCAAAAAGTATCCTACCAATGTGGAAAAGAGTCAGAGAACTTTAACATTTAAACCCTTAGCAAGTGGTAATTTTGGAGGCACTACACATACACTTGCATCTTGGAAGTTTGATCAAGAAGAGTGCAGAAGATATTTAGCTAAAATGATCATTACTGATGAAATACCCTTTAGATTTGTGGAACATGAAGGATTTCGCCAATTTTGTCGTTCAATGCAACCTTTATTTGTTATGCCTTCACGTTTCACTGTAGCTAGAGATTCTTATGAACTTTATAAGCAAGAGAAATTGAACTTCATGAAGTATTTAAAGAAATTATCTTCAAGAATTTGCCTTACAACTGATGCATGGACTTCCATTCAGAATTTGAGTTATATGTGCATCACATGTCATTTTATTGATGATGATTGGACTCTGCATAAAAAAATTATTAGTTTTTGTCAAATATCGGGTCATTCAGGTGAAGTTATTGGTAAAGCAATTGAAAAATGTTTACTTGAATGGGGGACTCGCAGAGTTTTTACTGTAACAGTTGATAATGCAAGCTCAAATGACTTGTGCATTCAATACTTGAAGAGAAGGTTGAATAGTTGGGAGGGTAGTATTTTGCAAGGTGAATTTTTGCATATGAGATGTGCTGCTCATATTTTGAACCTCATTGTGAAAGATGGAATGAGTGAACTTGATGATTCAATTGTTAGAATTCGAAATGCTGTCAAATATGTGAGATCATCTCCTTCTAGATTACAGAAGTTTAAAGAATGTGCTGCAAAAGAGTTGCTAGATACAAAAAGACTAGTATGTCTAGATGTGGAAACTAGATGGAACTCAACTTATTTAATGTTGCAATCAGCTTTGAAATTTCAAAAGGCTTTTTTCTTGCTTGAGATTACTGATCCCAAATATATGAGTGAGCTTTTTAATAAGAGTGGTTTGCCTGATAGTTCAGATTGGGAATATGCCAAAAACTTGCTACCATTTCTTGAAGTCTTTTATGAAACCACTTTGAAATTATCTGGTTCACTTTATGTCACCGGTAATGAGTACATGAGACAGATTTATGGTCTTGGGTTGATGATTTCTTCTTGGGGTGAAAGTGAGGATTTGAATTTGAAGGCAATGGCTACTAGAATGAAAAGAAAATATGATAAGTATTGGGCAAATATTAATAATGTGAATATCATGTTGTTTGTTGTTGTAGTGCTTGATCCTCGTTTTAAATTGGAATCTGTGGATATTATCATTGAGAAAACATATGATGCTCAAAATGCCAAACTGTTAAAAGAGAAGTTGAGAAAAGTTTTATCCTCTATGTATGATTCTTATGGTGCATCCATAGTTTCATCTTCTGTTGTACAAGCAAGTGAGCAAGCTCAAACTGAGAAAAATGATGCAAAGCCTAAAGCTGGGACTGATTACATTAGAGAAATATTGAAGAAGCAAAAGGTATCTCAAGGGAGTGGAGAGGTAAAAACTGAGTTGGATAGATATTTCAATGAGGAGCTTGAGGAGGATTGTGATGATTTTGATATATTAGCTTGGTGGAAAGTCAATGCATCTAGGTATCGAATAATTTCTACTATGGCTCGAGATGTATTGGCTATGCCTGTGTCTACAGTGGCTTCAGAATCCGCTTTTAGCACTGGAGGCCGTATCCTTGATTCATTTCGGTCTACTCTAACTCCTAGGCTTGTGGAAGCACTCATTTGTGGGCAAGATTGGTTTAGATCCAGCAGTAAATCTCTTTTCATTGAACATGCCTTAGCTGAACTTGAAAGTGTAGAGATAGGTATTAATTCTTCTCTTTATTTCATTTGATATCTCTCAACTCTATTGATTTTTAATACTAATTTGTAATATTCTTTTTCTTTTCAGAGTCATCTTGTGATACTACCGGCCATGCTATTATCCAAATTGATGATTGAAGAGTTGATTATAATCAAGGATATTTTGTGGACTGCACTTGGATTTGGATTTGGATTTGTCATCTTTAATTGAACAATGAACACTAAGTACTTTAAATTGTTATTTGTGGATTGTATTTGAATTTGGATAGTATTTTATTTTGGACATTAACTTCATGTGGTGGTGTGTAGCTTGTTATTTTGGATAGTATTTTATTTTGGACATTAGCTTCATGTGGTGGTGTGTAGCTTGTTATTTTGGATAGTATTTTATTTTGAACATTAGCTTCATGTGATGGTATTTTTATTTTGAAGTAGCTTGTTATTTGTAGTAGTTTAAAGTAGTTATTTATGTGTGTTTGAAGTATGATGAATTGATGATAGTTTGAACTCTATGATGGTATTTTTATGTTTGAAGTAGCTTGTTATTTGAAGTATCAAGTATGTGTGTTTGGTAGGGTTCCCGAAAAGAGTTTCCATGCAAAATTATTATATTCCTACCATATTGATTCTTGTCATACTTCCAAGCATGATAGCTTTTAAGTGACCTTCAAGAGTCTAAGGTATTTGAGGCACTATTTCATTCCAAATGAATTTTTGCTATACACAAAATTGATTGGAGGTTTAAAATTCTTTTAGAAATTGATAGGTTAAAAAATTTTATTGGTTAACCGATAATTTTCGGTTAACCGATAATTTTCGGTTAACCGAACCGAAAAAACCGAAACCGAAATACCGGTTAACCGAAGTTAATGGACCGGTTTACGGTTAATGATTTTGAAAAACCAAAGTTAATGGACCGGTTTTTTTTTTTGCTAATGGACCGGTTAACCGGTCCATGCTCACCCCTACTTTGAGCAACCTTTTGAAGGAAAACAAATATTTCTAGTGGGGTGATTTCAAAGAAATTTTGTCTGTTGTACCCAAAGGGTCAAAACAAGATATCGTGTATGTTATCATTAATTCATCTTATTTGTGAAGATACTATGTGAGATGCTAACATTAACAAGACATATATGAGGTTGCACTTAGGAAATTTACTGTATCAAGCATTGGAAATAAAACCCTTAGTGATACTAATGATGGGGATGCCAACATAAAGATTCCTGATGATTTGCTCATATAAGAAACTGGTGATCCACTTGCTACAATTGTGAATGTCATTTATCTATTATTTTTGAACAACATAGGTGATCTCAATTACTTGGAGCACAGAGCTATCTTAGTACCTACCAATGGAATAATTTTATGTTGTCTTTGGTTCATGGTGAAATAAAGATTTATCTCAGCTTTCACAGCCCCTGTTCATCGGATGGTGGTTGTGATTCAATTAATGACATTCATACGAATTGAAGCTCAAAGTCGGTGTTCCTGTCATCTTGCTTTTGAGAAACATAGAACAATCTTCAGGTCTCTGCAATGAGACTCGACTTGAGATAATTCGAATAAGCCAACATGTGTTGGAAGAAAAAATAATATCAAGAACCAATATATGGGATATGATTTTTATTCCAAGATTGATATTGACATCATTAGATATAAAAGTTCATTTTAAATTTCAACGGAGATAGTTTTTGATATATGTTTGTTTTACTATGACCATAAATAAGAGCCAATGTCAAAACCTTAAACACGTTGGAGTATATCTAGAAACATATGTCCTCTCATAGTCAACTATATGTTGGTATTTCTAGAATAACCAGCAGTCGTGATTTGAAATTTCTTATACACGACAACGATGATAATTAAAAAAATAGCACTACAAATGTTGTTAAAAGGAAGTCTTTTATAATAAATTCTTCCAAAAAATTCTTTTATAGCACTACAGTCGTTTTTTTTTTTGAGATGTTAGTTTATAAAAAATTCTTCCATAGTGTATATTTTTATATTTAGTTATATTTTAATTTAAAATAAAATATCAAATTTTCTTTTGTAAATAATTTAATACCTAATATGTTGATATATAATTCAATATTATTGTTACAAAAATCATTTAAAATATTTTTCTTTTATTTATTTTTAAAAATATAAATTTTACACCCAAAATATATTTTCCATAACTTATTACATTTCTAAATCTCTACATATGCAATAAATAATAATATCTAATTCAATATCATTTTAGTATATATAATTTTCATTCAAAAAAATAGATATAATTGCTTTCACTCTACAATTAAATTTATAAATGTATACAACTAATTAATTTATCCTTATTCAAATAATTTTATAGCATAATTAAGTCGTGCGTAGCATGGGTGTCATACTAGTAACTAGAACAACAGTAGACCTAGAGAAGAAGGGACCCAAATAGACAACTAATAACTAGAGAGCAAATATTATATAGACATTTTGGAAATTTGGAAATTAAGCATATATAATTAGTAAGATTCAAAATTAATATACATTTCGAAAATTAACCAAATTAAGTAGACATAATTATGGAGGGAAAATAATATTCAAAATTAAACATACATAATTATGGAAGAAAAATAATATTTGAAATTAAGCAGACATAATTAAATTGATTCAAAAATTTAGAAATTAAGCAGACATAATTAATTGGATTCAAAATTTTGGAAATTAAGCAAGCGCGCGCACACACATATATATAACAAATGACTCCTTCCCGCCTAAACTCTCCCACTCCCTCAAATTTTTAGCTTTATTTTTACCCTATTTATATTTTTGTTTTTACCCCTCCCCTCAAACTTTTTTTACTTTTCTCACCTAATTTTTTTCTCCCAAATTTTTACCCCACTTAAATTCGTAATAAATTTTTTTACTTCACTTATTTTCTCTATATGCACCTATTGATATTTTTAATTTTGTATTTATTATTTTTTAATAATAATTGTAAATATTTTTTATTTATTTAAATTTTATATTAGTTTTTGGGTTTTGAAATATTATTTTTTGGGTTTGTTATTAAAAAATAGTATTTCAAAAAAATGCAGTTTAGAATAATTTAAATATCTTATTTTTTATTTTTTAAAATTATTATATTATATTATACTTATATTTTATTTGATTTTTATTCATAAAAATCTTATTATTTTTACATTTCTTAATTTTTTGATCATTGGAATTCATATAAATTAATTTTTAATGTATATAATTATTTTTATATTATTTTTGTGTTTATAAAATATCAATTTTTTTATTTTTGAAAACTTAAATAATTTCAAATTTTATATATATATAAGCAACATATCATTCCCGCATGAACTTCCTTCCCTCAATTTTTTGCCATTTTCCTCGCCTAAACATTCTTTTATATCTAAAATTTTTTCTCCCAAATTTTTATCCCACTTAAATTTGGAATAAAAGTTTTTACTTCACTTATTTTCTCTATATGCACCAATTTTGATATTTATTATTTTTTGAATAATAATTCTAAATATTTTTTATTTATTGAAGTTTTTGTTGGCTTTAGGTTTTCAACCTTAGCCTTAATCTCGATCTTGATGGTTTTGATGATAACAAACATGAAACTAATGATTTCATTGAGAATATCTTTCAGGTTCCATATCGACTAGCGTTCGATGTCCTCGATTGGATAAATCACAAAATCGGAAGGACATTGATTGTCGCGCTCGGGTTCGTCGTGGAAGTTTCCCGAAGATCGACGAGTGCACCAAAGTCGCTTGGACGAGTCCAAAGATCAAGTCAAAAGCTCTCCAAGATGATCCTCGTTGAAAGTCGGAACCCGAAAATGAAGCGCGGAAGAAATAGGCTGAAGAAATAACATTCAACCTAGGTTCGGTCGACCGACCGAAGGTAAAGAAAATAGCAGAGCTACTTCGGTCGACCGATGGAAGCCCAAAATGGATAGTAGCTCGGGCGGTCGACCCATCGGTCGACCGACCTGCTGATTCCCGCGATGCAAGATCGCGTCGGTCGATCGACGGGTTGACCGAATGGTGAAAGAATCGGGCCGAGGCTGGCGGTCGACCAATCGATCGACTGACCTGCATATGAGCCGCGATGCAATACCGCATCGGTCGACTGATGGATCGACCGAAGATCGCAGATCGCGTGATTTGCGTCTGGCAGTCGACCAGTCGGTCGACCGACCACAGGGTAAACAGAAGCGATCAAATGACCGGTGGCCTGTAACAGATAGTTTTCTATCTGTTGAACGTTGTTTCTTCACCTGGGTATAAATACACCCAGGTATGATTCATTTGATTTTCTTCCTTCTCTATTACAGATTTTATTGAGCTATTAAAAGGAAGATCAAAGCCTTCCAAAGATTGATCAAGCGCGCTCTGCTACTTCCACGAGTTCTTCAAGCGCCATTTGTTTCCTCAGCTCGGGATTTTATTTAAGCTCAACGACTTGACGAGTTGGAGGTTTTGAAAGCCTGAAAAGAGTAGTTAATATTGTATTTATCATTTAGCTCTTTTCATTGTGTATTTTATCGTTATTTGAACGTTTATTTGTTTTGGATTTGTAGAAGACCTTGTGATTAGGTCTTGGTTGTGTAAAGTGGTTACCTGGTATTAGGTGTAAAGCCACTTGTGTAAACTGAGTGTTTACTAGGATTAGTTTAGTTGTCCCTTAGGGTTGAGGTGGGATAAGTGCTCTCGACAAGAAGGCAGAGACTTCCGGGTGTGGAAGTACCATAGGTCGAGAGTGAGACTTTCCGATGAAAAGTCCTCGTGTATAAGGGAAACTCAAATTAATCTAGTAAAACTAGTTTGAAAATCCTAAGCGGGGTGCTTAGGTAGTGGAGTAGGCATTCGGGCCGAACCACTATAAATTATATTTTGCGTTGATTTCTTGTTTGCGTTAATTGCTTAATTATTTATCACTTCCGCATTCATTCATCGCATAATTGCATCTTGTCTACTCAAGTTAAGTAAACGATTAAATTAGAATTTAGGCTAATTATTTTAGTAAATATACTATTCACCCCCCTCTAGTGTCGCCATTTCGCCTTCAGTTTTTTGTATTAGTTTTTGGATTTTGAAATATCATTTTTTTGGGTTTGTTAATGAAAAATAGTATTTCAAAACCAAAGAAATTTAAGTAACTTAGAATAATTTAAATATTTTTTTTCTATTTTTTTCATTACGTTATCTTATATTTATATTATATTTGATTTTATTCGCCCCACCATGGTTGACACCCGAAGTCAGGCCAACATCGCCGCCAACAACTGACAACAGTCAAGTAGTGGCGTTCCCCTTGTAAGAGCTTTTGAAGAGTCCGAGCAGCTTCTTTCCTGGGGGTGATTCTTAGGGAGATTCATTGCCCCTTCAGTGTTCCCTTCGCATGGAAGAAGGTGAAAAAGATGTCGAGGCTTGGTTCGATGCCATAATACTCCATGACAATCTCGAAACAACGGACGAACGCCCAACTATTCGGGTGGAGCTGTGTGGGGGGCGACATTCACCTGGACCATAATGCCACATTCAAGTCAGTGAAGGGGAGCCTAACACCAAAATGCTCAAAGAGCGTCTAGTACATGAAGATGAACTCAGGGTCCAGCTCCCTAGCATGGAAAATCATGTCCTCGGCAGAGCAAGGCAAGCACTTGAAGGCCTCCTCGTCGCTTGGTTGAGACAACATCACATGGTTGCGGAACTCCGCGATACTCCCTCTGCTACTCATAACCAACCTCTCCCTTTTTATTTCCTTGTGGACCTAGTGTTACGGCTCCGTGTCGATCCCCGGCCTACTTACAACTAACTCAAGACTCATGTCCTTTCCCATAATCTTGAATGGAACAAGAACCCTAAACATACGAGGGACAAATTAGAACCAACTATCGATCTAGGGCTAACCACGACGAGACAAATGGGCTGAGAAGAGGAGAGTTGACTTACCAAGAACAAACGAACTTGAGAAGGAAGGGAAAATGATGGATCAATGGCGCTGGAAGACGATCTCAGATGCGAGAAACAAGACAAAGTTCGAGAGAAAGGGAAGTAGAATGCGAGATGAGTCAAACCAAGAGGATCAGGGGAGTTTTGAAGCCTGGCAGAGGACAGCCTCCCCATCAAATGGTCGACATTCGTAGCCCATTGGCAGAGCAAATCCTAATCGAACACTCTATCGGTGGCAGAAGCCCAAATGCCTCAAAGTTGAACGGCTAGATCTCCACGCAATAATTTCTCCCTGCGAGTATGTAAAGCTAAAAAAACAGGCATTAACGGGAGACAGACACGTGGAAAAGTTAGCCCTTCTTTCCACAGCCACCAAACTACGCATAGAAACCAGAACGCCACAAAATGACAAAACCCATATACGCTAAGCTCACCTACCTCGGTGATTTGACTTAAGGATAGAACTTGGCATGTGCTCTCATCCCGATCCGACGTCATGAGCTCGGAAAGAAAGAAAAAGTTAGCACATGACTAGAGCTTGGCATGTAATCCACACATTGCGACCAATCTCGAGGGTTGTGGACCAAATTATATCCTCAGGTTCGTTTGGCGAGCCCACGGAGCCCAGCTCGATCGAGCTACTCAGAGGCCCAAGTTGGCCCAAGTCGGGCCTGGGGGCTCCGCCCAACGACTTCGAAGGCGTTTTCATCTTTAACATGTGCTCGATGATTTGTATTCTATTACAACATAATTAAGGGGCTATTCTTGGTGACTAATTCATTCAATGCATATCTCCGCAATAATTAAGGAGAAAATCCCTCCAAATTACCATCTATTGAAGACCTGCCTTGTAAACCCAACTCAACGACTACAAGTACATCTCGAATCCAATTCTTAGAGGGACCACCATGAACACATCCTTACTTGAGCGCCATAGTATTTTTGAAGGGTGTCCCAGAGCTACGTCTAGTCAGGAACCATGAAGGCTTGCAACATCTCTGATCTTAGGCGAGAAAAATTGATATATAAACAAGTTTGGATTACTTATCCCAAAAATTTGTGCACGACCCGGCTCGACTCGGCCCGACCCGAAAAATTCATGCCCGACCCGGCCCGAAAAATTCGTTCATGACCCGGCACTACTAGAAATATATTCTTCAGCAACGGCCACTCAAGCCGTTGCAATTTCCAACGGCTCTCTTACGATCGCTCGAGCCGTTGCAGATATGATGTATCTGCAACGGCTTTGTTATGACCGCTCGAGCCGTTGCAGATATATTATCACATTAGCAACGGTTTAGTTACGGCTACGACATCCGTCACTCTTGAGCCGATTGCGCGCTCACAGCGCGAAAATGAAATACTTATTAGCAACAGCGTTCTAACGGACGAGTGAGCCGTTGCTGATGATGTTACTTATCAGCAACGGCTTTCTAATGGATGAGTTAGTCGTTGCTGATAAGTTTATATAGGTCGATGGATAACGCTTGCCTCTTTCTCCTTCTTCTTCCTCTTCCCGCTGCTGCCGCCGCCGCCAATCCTTGCCGCCCCGCCGTCCTTGACCGCCGAAGCCATTCGCCGTCGCTGCTCGCCATTGTCGGTTGCTCCAGGTAAGTCGCGCGCCATAATGACTCTCTATTTACTGTAGAACCGATTGAAACCCTATATTTATGATTTCGGTCGACGGTCGATGGTCGGTGGCCGGAGCATTGTCCAGTGTTCAACATTTGTCGGACACTGGACTCCGGCGCCGAAAATAGGGTTTAATTTTAGTTAGTATTTAATTTTTAGATTAATTGTTAGATTAGTTATGGTTTAATTAGTTCATTATTTGTTTAGATTAGTTAGGGTTTAGACTAATTTTTAGATTAATTTTATATTTTAGATTAATGTATAGAATAATGCTATGTTAATTAGTTAATTAAAATAAATGCTATGTTTTAAATAAATGGCCTACTCGCGCCGGAATCGTCGACTTCGAACTCGCGCCGGAATTGTCCACTTTGGACTCGCGTCAGAATTGTCTACTATGGACTCGAACTGACTCGAAACATTTAGAAAATAATCATCCCTCCGACGAGTTGATACGTTTCACGTACGCATCGACAAGTCGGATATGATTTAGCAAAACCTTAGATCCGTTCGGGACTCATATGTTCGTGTAAAAGAAGTAGATGATCTTTTATATGACGTACAACCGTTGAATTGTCTCTGATTGGACAATTTGAGAATATAATTATTTGTATTGCACTTAGTTTTTTCTTTTAACCGTTAACTCATTCTAAATTTCGGCAGCATCTCTCTTGTTCTCCGATACGCACCCAGATGATATGCGTATTCGGAGAACTATAGGGAGATGCTGCCGAAATTTAGAATGAAGTTAGTGGTTAAAATAAATACTTAGTGCAATATGAATAATATGAATCTCGAATGGAATAAGACCATCTCATCTAAAGGCATTAACTGAAGAAATTATCATTGATTGACAGAATCATGTCGGATGATCGAAGTTGGATGTACCTACATCTTGATCGTGGAGCTTTAACGAATGAGTTTCGATTATGCGTAACTTGCTTCCTAAATTTCGCCTATTCGAATCAGAAATTCGTTAGCGTCGGTGATAAAATCTGATGTCTGTGCCACATTTGCTTGAATTGATGATTTTTGGATCGGGAAACTATCACTCTGCATCTATATGGACTTGTCATGGGGAGTCACGTGAAGTCGGGACGCCGAGCAATTCTGTTGTTCACACACATGGTGAATCTTCCTCTGCTGGTGTTTAATTCTTCATCCAGTCAATTTAATCCCTATAGAACTATGATACTTGATAGTCTTGGGGGTCCTCCACCTGAATGATAATGTCGATCGGCCAGTTACTGAAACGTCAGTGCCACCAGATACAACAGGTGTTGATATCACAGAAGTACAAACTGCAGTAGAGATTGAATTGCCGAATAAAGAAGCTGCAGAATTTTACGAGATGTTGAAAGCTGCCGATGAACCTTTGTATGAGAATTATCCTAAATACACTAGGTTTTCGGCAATGACGCAGCTCCTAAACATCAAGGCCGATTGTAATATCAGCGGAGTTGCATTTGATCGGATTGCATGATTGATTAATGGAATATTGCCTACTGATAACAAGTTTGAGCCAACTTTTTATAAGACTAAAAAGTTGATGAGAAAATTACGGCTTGGGTACGAAAAATACACGCATGCCAAAATAACTATATTTTATATTATAAAGAAAATGTGTTGTTGGATAAATGTCATGTATGTCAACATCCTCGTTACAATGAGAAGAAATCGGTCCAACAGAAAAATATCCCGTTTAAGGTGCTTCGGTATTTTCCACTAACACCGAGGCTTCAAAGATTATTCATGTCGGAAAAGATGGCCTCCTACATGAGTTGGCATGCAAGAAGTCGTGATGATACAGTAATGACTCATCCATCCGACAGTGAAGCATGGAAACATTTGGATACATATTATCCTTCATTTGCTAGGGATACTAGAAATATCAAATTGGGATTGTGCACGGATGGTTTTAATCTGTTTGGTCATTCTGCAACTCCTTATTCAGTTTGGCCAGTGCTGCTAACTGTTTATAATTTATCACCGTCAATGTGTATGAAAGATGAATTTATTTATCTTTCGATGATTATTTCGGGTCCTAAGGGTCCCCAAAAAGAAATTGACGTATTTCTCAGACCATTGATAGATGAATTGAAAACATTGTGGACTGAGGGAGCTGTCACTTATGATTGTCATCGGAAGCAAAACTTCAATTTAAAGGCTGCGATCTTGTGGACAATCAATGATTTTCCGGTGTACGACATGTTGTCTGGTTGGAGCACTCACGGCCGACTCTCTTATCTGTATTGTATGGAACACTCTAAATCATTCATGTTGGGTGAAATGGCACACTAGAGGGGGGGTGAATAGTGTGTTAATCAAACAATTAGCCAAAATTCGATTTTAATCGTTTCTTAGATTACTTAGGCAATTCACGAATCGAGAAGTAAACGGAAGCAAGATATATAAATGATAAGCAATAAGAAATGCAAGGAACTCAATGCTAACACAATTATTTATAGTGGTTCGGCCCCAATGCCTACTCCACTACCTAAGCACCCCGCTTAGGATTTCCAAACTAGCTTTACTAGATTATCTTGTTTCCTTTACAACAAGGACATTTTCACCAAAGAGTCTTCGCCACACAGAAGACACTTTCACACCCGAAAGTCTCCGCCTTCCTACCGAGAGCACTCTCCCACCTCAATCCTAAGGACAACAAGAATTAATCCTAGTAAACTAAGTTTACACCGGTGGAATTAAGCCTTAACACCAAGGCAACCACCAACTCAATCAACCTAGCACTCTAGGTTTACACAAGTTCAATTATAATGAAAAAAAGAACAAAATACAATAAAAATTGGAGCAACAAATCAAACAATAAGTACTTAGCTCCAAAAGACACTCCCTAGTCCTCTTGATTCCTTGAGATGATGAATCGATAAATCTTGAAGGACAAATCAATGATGTATCTTGGAAACTAGGGTTAACAAAAGGATGACTCAAGAAATGCTTTAGAATAATCAAGAATTGTCTCAATGGAGGCTTGGATCAATTGTTTAGCGAGGTTAATGAAGGACGGAGGGGATTATTTATAACCCCTTAACCAAACGGCAGCTCAACATGAAGAAAACTAGCCATTTCTGTCGTTCGGTCGCTTGTCGGTCGATCATCGATCGATTGACCGATCGATCGCCCAGCGACCGTTGGCTTTTCTGTGCCTTAAACTCTCTGTTCGGTCGACTGACTGGTCTATCGAATGAGTCGCGATACTGCGATCCACAATCCGATCGACCGATCGGTCGACCGACGCACGCACTGCCAAATTTTGGCACAATTCGGTCGATTGACCGATCGACCAAATTACCTACTGCCAGTTTTTGGCAGCATCCGATCGATCGATCGACCGAACCTGGACTGGACTGTTTGGTTTTGTTTGTTCATTTTTTGGTTCTGTCTTCACTAAGTCTACTTATATAATATTTATTAATTTTAAGTTAATAATTTTAAAACATAAATGTTATATAAGGATTACCCCCATTTGGATTCAATAAAAATATCTAAAAAATCAAAATCCTTAAGAATCAAAATCTAGTTTTTGGGGTCTAGTACAAATTTTCAGAAAACGAAAATTTTCTAATCTTTTGGGTCAAATATGGTTAGGCTAGAGGCTTCCAAAAATTCCTAAAAAATACCTGATTATCTAATTTTAACCCCAGGAACAATTACCGTCATTTTTTATGTCAAGAAAATATCTAGGTCATATAGCCCTCCAAGGAGCTCCCTAGGGTATTTCAGGACGGTTTCCGGGTTTTCATATTTTGGAATTCAAGGATGATTTTTGGGTTCTTATGCATCATCATGAGGATTTTACAACATAAACTAGACACCCTAAACTTAAACTCTAACTTCTCGAAGAATTCGAGCGCGTCGACCAACGTCCTTCCGATTTCCCGATTTCTTCGATATTTCCGATCGAGGACGTCGAGCGCTAATCGATATGGAACCTGAAAGTATTTCTCAATGAACCATTAGTTCCATGTTTGTTATAATCAAAACTGAGATTAAGACTAAGGTTGAAAACCTTAAGCCAATAATTCAGTCTTCAGAACGGACGGAAAATCTCATTCTTTGATTGTCATCGTCGATTCCTACCGGCTAACCATCCGTATCGAACAGGTGGCAGCCTCCATTAGATTACTCTGGATATATGGGACCAGCTCGTGGCATTATGGTCGACGGATCGATGGCAGGAGATTTCTAGGACTGCGGCTAGAAACCACATGTCGGGGGGAGGAGCGCATCACACTGGCGGTTCTATTTCATTTGTAGTGCACGCGAATCGTATGATAAGTATTATACATTACTTTTAATTATATATTTTATTTGTTACTATGTGTAATAATTAATGTATTTGTTTTATAAATGTAGACGACGGTGATGGACGACGGGGCTGTCCAGCGACCCTCCCCGATGGAGGTGTTTGAGCGGACTCACCGTCGAGTACATGGGACGGGGGAGTACATTGACAATTGCGCTGTAATCATTATGGTAAGTATATTTGTTTAAATTATTCATTATTTATTTATAATTTAAGTTTTAGGAAAAATATGAAATAAAAAATCAAACTCGAGTAGGAGACCTACACTCAGACGGTGATGTAGCACGGGGGCACCCCCGAGGACTTTGACGCAGGAGCGTGGGTCGAGGCTGCAGGTGGCTGGGACCACGGCCACGAATATGGCTTTGCAGATAGTGGTCATGCGCGAGCCATGCTAGGGCTAGTTGGGGCACCGACCCCTCCGATCGCTGGTAAGCGGTCGTCCACCTCCAGGACTAGTTATGATCAGAGTAGCAGGATAAGGACACTGGAGGAGACGGTCGTGCATCAGAGTGAGATGATGGAGCATCATAGATAAATGATAACGGAGATCTATACTATGCTACGCAACATCTCAGGTCATACCAGAGCAGACATCCCTTCGGCATCATCAGATCTATCATCCTCGAGTCAGTTCACGCTGGTGTACACCCAAGCACTCCAGACCCCGCCATATTATGATCCAAACATTCCTCCACCGTCGTCGTGAGATTTATTATTTTGTTTAGATATTGACTTTGTTACTTGGATACTATACTTGATTGGCTTGTTTTGTTCGGATATTGATACGATAGTTTTGAATTTGAATAGTTTTTATATGATTATGAATAATTATAAATATAAGTATAATTGTTTTGATGTATATCTGGGTGTATCTGTGATGTGTATGTGAATGGATGTGTGTATGAGTGTGTGAGTTATGTATAAGGTATTAAATGTATCAATGTGTTAATGAAAATTAGAAAATTTAAAAATTTTCAGTTATAGGCTAACATCATCAGCAAATTTTCTGGGCCGCAACCTCAAAGCCGTTGCTGATGACCTACAACAACAGCTTAGTAACGGGCTTTCACTAACGGCCTTGCCACGGCTGCAAGGTCGTTGCTGATGTACATATCTACAACGGCCCCGCAGCCGTGGCCGAATCATTGCTGATAATATTATTAGCAACGACCGCTCGAGCCGTGTTGATCTGTTGCTAAGTTATCAGCAACGCGTCTTTCTGCCACGGCTGCGTTGCAACGGGTCGGGCCGTTGCAAGCCGTTGCTGATGGCTTTCAGCAACGGATGGAGTCGTTGCTGATGCTTGTTATTCCAGTAGTACGGCTCGACTTGGCTCGAAAAAATTCTTGCGTAGCCCGACCCGAAAATATTCTTGCCTGGTCCGGCTCGTCCTGACCCGGCTCGGCCCGATCCGAAAGAATTCGTTCCCGACCCGGCCCAAAAAAATTTGTGCCCGGCTCAGCCCTACCCGAAAAAATTCATGCACGGCCCGACCCGTCCCAGCCCGGCTCGACCCGACCCGAAAAAATTTGTGCCCAATTCGACCCGAAAAAATTTGTGCCCTACCCGATCCAAAAAAATTCGTGCACAGCCCGACCTGTCCCGGCCCAACTCATCCCAACTCGAAAAAATTTGTGCTCGACCCAACCCGAAAAAATTCATGCTCGTCCCGTCCTTGCCCGACTCGACCCGAAAAAATTGTGCCCGGCCCGGCTCAAAAAAATTCGTGCACGGCTCGGTTCGAAAAAGTTCATGCACGGCCCGGCTTGGCCCGACTCAAAAAATTCGTGTCCGACTTGGGCCGAAAAAATTCGTTCCCAGCCCGGCCCGAAATAATTCATGGACGGCTCGACTCGGCCCGACCCGAAAAAATTCGTAAGATGCAAATTGCAAGTATAATTGCAACTTTCATTTGCGGTCAATCAAACGCTTGTAAATAGAAGTTGCAATTCTACTTGCGGGCAACCAAACGGTAGGCTGCAAAATCTATTTTTTATATAATTTATTTTTGCATGCAAATAAATTTTATAATATTTGCACTTGCGGACAACCAAACGCCCTCTAATGAAATTTAATAAGGTTGAGTCGTTATATTGGGAGGAAACAAGAAAAAGATATTTATAGGAGGAAGAGTGAATTTGAATTTTAAATTATATAAAAAATATAATCATTATTTAAAATTTGAAAGAAATTATAATTTTAACCTATCACATGCTAGTTTAAAATCCACCCTCATTTTAAAGATAATTTTTAATCTCAACATTTTGAAAGGGTTAAATATATATCAACTAAGCATAACTAAATGGAGTTAAATTTTAATGAAATAAAATTTAATCTCTTTAAATTTCTTCTCATGCATAACCTACGGAGGGGAAAAGAGGCATGTTGGTAAGGGGCATTTTTTGGGGGAACAATAAAGCTGTATCCCCAGTACAGATGTAGGCCCAAAGCATGCATCTGTAAAGCATTTCCATGATACATGTGGTAGTTGAATGCAAATAAATGAAAAAAATATTGCCTTACCTTGTAGGTTTCAAATGCTCTGGTTGAAAAAGGAGTGTTATGGAATTTAACCCTTTTGTTCTTATAAATACTTAACAAAGAGATGATGCCAACATCAACCTGGCATTATTTACATTTCAAAGAAAATGACCACTTAAGAAAATTCCAAAGAAAAGTTTACCTCACATTTTTACTTTTCTCCCATTTTTTATTTTTTTCTCAAATTTATTCTTACAATTTTAAATATCTTGTTATGATTGTCAAAAGAAACCTAGTACTACTATACGCAAGGGTGTCCATTGTTCAGTTCATACTGAACCGAATCGAATTTTTTGGTTCGGTTCGATTTGAACGGTTGCAGGTTCGGTTCTTGACTAGAATCGAATCCGAATTTTGGGTTTCGATTTGGATTCGACTCCCAAATTATTCGGTTCCCGGAATTTGGGAACCAACCCAAACCGAAAATTGAATAATTAAAAAATAATATATATTTTTTAATTTTTAACCCAGGTAATTAAATGGGTATTAGGAAATAATTTTTAATTTTTAATTTTTAACCAAATTAATTAAAATTTTGGTTTTCGGATTGAAAATCGAACCGAACCGAATAATTTCGGTTAGGGTTAGATCGATTTAGGCATAATTCGGTTCGAGTTCGAGTTAAAATTTTGGTATGAAATTTTTTTTGATTTGGTTAATTTCGATTCGGTTTGGTTCGGGTTGAACCGCATGGACAACCCTAACTATACGAATCTCTTTATGAATCCCACTAATGTATAGTAATAATTCTTTGCAATAATTAAATAAATAAGAACTAAACATTGAGTTGCATAATAGAAAAATGAAATTAACTAAATTACCGAACTCTATTAAAAAAAACTAAATTACCAAACTCAAAATTATAAGTTTTATATGGAAAAAAATCATAATTTCAAAAAAAAACCAGAATTAAAATCAATTTGACATTGTATTCTAACGGCTGTTTTAACCAAATAGAATATTAATCAATATTTCATTTTAAGTAAAACTGCGTACTAAATATAAAAAAAATAAAATTATTCTTAATTGTTTGGATTGCACCAGCATTCATCCATTGGCATTTTCTAAGTTCTCATTGTCATGTCGTTCTCCTACTAATTGGAGTCAATATGAATCTCCAAAATTCTTCTTAGATATTTCTTCTTCATGAATTCCTAATAATGTGCTCAGGACCTCGTCAGAAAGAGCAAAGGGATTATGAGGTCCTTAAGAAAAATATTGAGTAATATTCTGAGTTGTTAAAACAACATATTAGAACATTTAGGATATATTATCAAAATTAGTTTAGATTTTAATAATTTTATAATATAATTTTGATCTTTCTTGATGGGGAACTTATAGGTTTGAATTTGATAAATAACTATATGAAATTAAATCCAAATAATAAAATAACAATATAATAAAAGTAGAGAAGACTGATGAGTAATGGTTGTTGTGGGTATACTTGACTTGAGTGTGAAGTTATGGGCACTGGCCACTGGGCAGTGATAGGTTATCTACTCCATCTCCTTGTGCTCTTTCTCAAGCATCATCATTGACCCGCAATTATCAACCAACGTCATCTCTCAAGTCTCAACAACCACACGAAGAAGACGACCAACACTTTACCTGTTCCTCATTTTGCAGTCTACATTTCAATATATATATACACCTCTTAATTAGTTTATGCCGTAGAGAAAGACTCATGGCCTCCTTCTTGTTCTTCCTCCTCCTCCTATCTCTCGCCTCTGCAGCCGCGGTCGTCCTCGCCGCCGACGACAACACCACCGCCCACATCCACTTCTACATGCACGACACGCTGAGTGGCTCCAAGCCCAGCGCCGTCCAGGTCATCCAGGCGCCCAGCGCCAACGGGTTGAACTTCGGCAGCGTAGTCGTCGTGGACGACCCCCTGACCGGGGGCCCCAACCTCAGCTCCGCCCTCGTCGGCCGCGCTCAGGGCTTCTACGCCTTCGCCTCGCAGGAGGCCAACGACCCCGCGCTGCTGATGACCGTGAACCTGGTGTTCGTCGGCGGGGCGTACAACGGGAGCACGCTCGCCGTGCTCTCGCGGGACGCGATCAGCGAGCCGGTGAGGGAGCTGCCGGTGGTCGGCGGGACCGGCAAGTTCCGGATGGCGCGCGGCTACGCCCTTTTGAAGACGTACTCGCTCGACGGAAGCACCGGCGACGCGGTCTGGGAGTGCGACGTGTATGCCATGACGGAGACGGTGGACTGGGGGGCGGCGCCGCCGCCGCCGCCGCTCACTCCGCCGAGCTCCGAGACGAAAACAAGCAACGAGGGGTTGGATTTGTCGCCCAACTTTTACTTTTTATTTTTCCTTTTGTTTCATATTTCTATCTGTTTATTTTAATTCCAACTCAGTGCCTGTTTGATTTTGATATTCGAAAAATTGATAAAATAATATTTGATTAATTACATAATATTAATAAGTTTATTCCTTTTTATAAGATATTAAATAATGATTGATTTCGCAAATAAAACTCTAATAAGAATTGGATGTATTTGGTTGCTTGTTAGGGAATACAAATTAAATAATATATAATAAAGGGATGCGAGAGAGGAGAAGAGAGGGGAGGAGAAAGGAATAAAGTGCTTATTGATACGAGTGCAATTTTTATGGTATCTGCAGAAATTTTCATGGAATCTCTCACACGAGTAAACTTAATTTTATTAAAATTGAACCTAAAATAAAAATAAATTTATATTGTAAATAAGTAAATCTAGTATTTTTATTTTAAATTTAATATTAATGATGTTAGGTTCATTCATATGTGGAGCTTCATAAAAAATTTATGAAATTTGACTCCATAATAATTTTTTCCTTATCGATATGGAAGGAGAATCTCAGAGAGGGAGGAGTGGGCACCAACATGCATGTGAAAAAAATTTGAGAATGAAAAATTGGGAATCGATTCACACCCAACTTCAATTTGGGTTTTCAAATTTTAGAATTTTAGAAATGATATTCATGCTCAATTTTATCATAGGCACAACATGCATGTTAAAAGATTTGAGAATGGAAAATTGGGAATCGGTTCGTACCCAACTTCAATTTGGGTTTCCAAATTTTGGGATTTTAGGAATGATATTCATGCTCAATTTTATCATAATTATTCCCCGTACCCAACTTCAGTTTGGGTTTTGAAATTTTGGGATTTTAGGAATGATATTCATGCTCTATTTTATCATAATTATTCCCCACAAACCAAACGCCAACTTTATCTTTGTAATTATACTTATTCTATTTTCTATTTTGGCATTAAAAATTCAAAGACTTTTTCAATTTTGTTTCACATATACCCAAAACTAAGAGTAGAGGATGAGAAATATGATTAATTGTACTTTGTTCATAAATTTTACACTGCAATTTCACTTTTAATGCTTGAATTGTGATAGAATTTCACTTGCAAAGCTAAGTTCAATTTGTTTCACCGTCATTTTGAAACTTACCAAATAATTCAGTCAGTGATATTTTCTTTAGGAAGCTTTTGAAATATATTTTTTTTAAGAAAAGAAAGGTTCAGTCTGGTTAGAAGAACCAGAGTTATGCACATCTCCGGAAATGATTTTATTTAATATAGGCTGAATACTTACATTGTTTTTTATGGCATGCAATAAGGTAAAAAAGAACTAACAAATTATTACAATCCAATAAATCCATTACACTTAGGTCTGTTCATGGGTCAAATCCGACCTAATGAACCCAAAAAACCGACCCAACCCGAACCAATCGGGTCGGGTAATCAGGTTGGGTCGGGTTCAAATATTTGAAATCGGATTATAATCGGGTCGAGTCTGGGTTTCAATATTTAAAACCCGATAACCTGAGATCTGATCCGATTATCTGAATTTTTTATATATTTTAATTATTTTTAAAATATTTATATTAAAAAAATATTTATTTTTAAAAAATTATTGTTAAAAACTCTTTTTTTTTGTAAACGGATAAACCCGACTACCTGACCCGACCCGACCTGTCCTAGGTCGGGTTGGGTCGGATTTGAGAGGTGAAAATTTTTCAACCCGACTCGACCCAACCCGACCCGACCCGATTACACTTGGTCGGGTCGGATCGATTTTTTCCCTAAACCCGGCCCGACCTGACCCGTGAACACCCCTAATTACACTAGAGCTAGTTAAAGACAAAGGAATCTCTTGATCATTCTTCCAGATGTGAATATTAGACTCTGAAAAACTACAATTAGTGTCGATCTTCAAAGCTTGCTTAGTCAAGTTACGAGCTTCCACATTCATACCCTTGTTGATATGGAACCATCCCTGAATTTGCAGATTATCAAATAATAGTGTAATATCAAAAATGAGGTTACTTAAGGACCAAGGAGGCTTGAAACTTGTATCCAGGATATTTGTAAGTCTCAAACAATCTGAAAACAGTTTAATGTATTTAATACCTATGATTTTAGCAAAAAGAATGCCGATCCATAGAACCCAAGTTTCAATTGCTAGAAGAGAAGCAACTCTGCCATTGCTCGTACCTTTGAGTATTATCATGTCATCAGTGTCAGTGAATAGAAAACCAAATTCGGCCGTCTTACTATCATCCCAAGCAACATCAAAGAAAATTTTGAAACAATTGGATTGAAGAGAGGAGTTTGTTTGCAGGACATCCCTAGCATCAGAATGATCTTTTGTTCTGGATGGTCTCTCATCCACATTTGGAGAGTTGAAGAGTTCCTTTCGGATATTATGGTCTCATTTGATTGACATGGGAAATAACTTTATGCAGAAAATTATAATTTCTATGAATTAACTTTCCATGTGTATTTCTCGAAAATTACCTTAAAAGTGTTTGATTGACAATAAGTTAATTCATAGGAAGTGTTACTTCTCACCAACAACATGTTTGATTGGCATGAGTACTTCATAGACATGGGAAATAACTTTATGCAGAAAATTATAATTTTTATGAATTAACTTTCCATGTGTATTTCTCGGAAATTACCTTAAAAGTGTTTGATTGACAATAAGTTAATTCATAGGAAGTGTTACTTCTCACCAACAACATGTTTGATTGGCATGAGTACTTCATAGGAAATACATATGAAATGACCAATATACTTTTTTTTATATAAATTAATATTTTAATTTATATATATTAGTATATATGGAAAAATAATTTTTATTTGTAAATTAATATTTTAACACACACACACATATATATATATATATATATATAATATAATATAATTCTTTTATATATAATTAATATAATATATACTTTATTATATAGAAAAATAATTTTTATTTTAAATTAATATAAAAATTACATATTTTGCTAAATAAATTAAATTAAATTAAATATTTGAGGAATTCAAAAATTATCTAATCACATAATGTTTACAACATAAATTATAAATTTCACATTAAATGCAAATTTGAGACCAATGTTGACTCTTTTTTCAAATACAATGCAGGAAGTGCAACTTACCTAGGGCCCTCTAGGTAAGTTACTTCTTGTGTTTTGCAAAAAGTTGCACTTATTGGGGAAATTATACTTCCTACAAAATGCAGGAAGTATGTCAACCAAACAAAAGGTCTTTTGGCTACTTCCTAAGAAATACAACTTCCTGCAAGAAATTATGTCAACCAAACAAGACCTATATTCATGAGGTAGTTTGGAAACAATGGTATTTGATAAGTCTCTCCATATAAGATTTTTGATAGAAGCTTTTTTAATTTTGAAGCAACCATCATTCATATTCATCCAGATGTGCCATAAGCCAACTATAATACTACCAATCAGAGCATCCTTGCAAGGTTTAGTCAGATTCATGCCCTCTTCAAGCCACTTTTCATTGTACTAGGAATCCCTTAGCTCAAATTTGTAGCCCAAAATAATTTCAAAATCATTTCAGAATACTTTAGCAAATTCACATTTAAAGAAGATGTGTTCAGAGCTATCCTCATGCATGTTGCAGATAAATCATTTGCTTTGCTCAATTTTTGTAAATCTAGAGAGATAACAAGTTGTAGGAAGCCTTCCTAAAAGAAATTTCCAAACAATTTTTTTTGCCTTGGGGATGACCGAAGCATTCCAGAGCTATTTATAGTTGTAATTGAAACTGCCGGTGATACCTTCACTTTCCTTAAGAAAATTATAGGCAATCTTTGAATTGAGCTTGCCTTTTTCATTATAGGTCCATATCCACTTGTCTTTCATCTTGATCATGCAAGTAGATATTTAGGATCATTTCTTTAAGAGGGAAATCAAAAATCTCTAAAATCAATATGCTATTTCATTCCTTGTCACTAGTCAGTTCTGAAACTGATTTAAAACTTTGAATTTTCGAAGTGTCAATGTAGGTAGGCCATTACTTGAAAGGGATGTTGCCAACCCAGGGGTCTCCCAGAATGTTAGTATCATCCTCAGTGCCTATTCTCTTTGATAGTGCCAATCTTATTTGCTTTTGCTTTTGATAGTCCCAAGCACCTCATTGCCATTACTCGATACTATTGTGGTAGTTTTCAGGAAATATGATCTCATATTTGCTTTTGTTGATTCTCTTATTGGTGGCATTGTAGTATATCTCAATAACTGATTTCATAACTGATTTCAATTGAAGACATGAGCTTTTGCAGCATTTAACAGTGACCAAGATGTCACCAATAAAAAAAAGTGAGAAACTTTGAAGTCTTTATATTTAAAAGCTTTGATCAGCCCCTTGTCAACTAATTCCTTTATGAGCTTTGAGAGTAATTCCTGAAGGATGATAAATAGGTAAGGAGATAAGGGGTCTCATTGCCTAATTCCCTTGTAGCTTAATTTTAAATCTAGAAGAATTGATGTTGTTGACACAATAATTGTATGAAGAAGATTTGAGGCAAGCTAAAATCTAACATCTGATAGAATTTGGAAAATTCATCATAATCATAATCCCTTTCGAAGCTTTCCAAGAAACTCTGTCGAAAGCCTTCTCTACCCTAGTTTGAGGATAAAGTAATGCTTCTTTCTTTTAGAGTTACTGATAATGTTTACAACTTCTAAGACCATGATGATATTATCATGCATTTGCCTTTTCTCCACAAAGGCTACTTGCTCTTTAGATATAAGCTCCCTTATAAAAGGCTTAATTTTGTTTACTAGAATCTTGGAGAGAATTTTATAGGCAACATTGCACAAAGCAATTGACCTGAAATCAGATATAAGCCTTGGACCATCTTTCTTGGGAATGAATACCAGATTGGTTTGCCCCCATGTGTCTGGAATGACTGCTTTACAGTGGAAATCATTGAATGCTCTAGCCAAAGAATCTCTAACTGAATCTCATAAATGAATGTAGAATTCTAAGGTGAACCCAAATCGAGACCAGGGGCCTTTCCTCTCCCCATACTGTTTATAGCATTTTTGATTTCATGTATTGAAAATGTCTTCGAAAGATCTTGAAAGCTGCAATTTGGAATTCTTCTCCAACTAAGATTCTCAAATTGATGCCAGTTAAACTTTTGGATTTCATCATTGCTCGACAAGTCTCTGTATCATTTAGCAAAGGCTTCTACTATTGCTTTAGGCTGGTTTATACATAAGCCATCCACCTCAATTTTTGCTATATAGCTTCTTCTTTTCTTAAACTTCACTAAGTTATGAAAATACTTAGTGTTCTTGTCATTGTGCTCCAGCCAGGAAGACCTTACCTTAGGGCCACCGTTTGACATGAATTTGCCTGCTTAGGGCCATAGACTTATTGATTAGACACTTCAGTCTGAGCTCATCATGCTCATTACACTGGTCGTTAGCTTCTATCCTTTCCAAAACTTCAATTTCTTGCATGATGGTATTGAGTGTCTTCACAAGAGAACCCAAGTCATTCTTACTCCACTGCCCAAGTTCTTTACTTATTTTTTTTGGAACTTTGCTGAAATGTTCCATTCCACAGTTGTTTTTATTATAATTTTTCTAAGCATTTTTTATAATCTGATGAGCATCTTCATACTCCAACTAGTAAGGTTCAAAAGAAAATCTTCTCTTAGGAATAACAGAAATGTTCTCAAGCCTACTGTTGATAAGAATTGGGCTATGGTCAGAGGCCAATCTGTTCAGATGATAAACATGAGTTTTGCTGAAAGTTGAGAGCCATTCTTCATTGGCGTAGACTCTGTCAAGCCTAGAAAGCACTTTTCTTGAACCCCCTCTATTGTTTGACCAGGTGAATTTTATCCCTATGAACTTCAAGTCTATAAGGCCAGCTGATGAGCAAAGATTTTTGAATGATACTAAAACATTACCAAAGATTAGGAGACTACTGCCCAGCTTGTCTTCAGGATTGTCAATGCAATTATAGTCCCCAACAATTAGCTAGGGAGTATCCTTTAAGTCAATACTACTGAGAAAGTTCCACAATTGCATCCCTTCTTTGGCATTAGTACTTGCATATACCCCTGAAAAAAGCCAAGGCTTACATCCTTGTTTATTGATTGATATGTGTAGGGCATGCTTACAACTCTATAACATTTTGGCCTCAAAAAGTTTAATTTTCCAGGCAAATAAGATTCCTCCAACCCTTCCATTCTCAGGTACAAAAGAACCAGCCCATTTCTGTCCCAACTTCTTAATGCAATAATCCGAGTTCTCTTCATCAAGGTGTGTTTCCAATAATGGTATCATATCAAATTTGTGTTTTTTTTCAAGAAATGTGAGGTAATCCCAATCAAAAACTTTGAGGTCACCTCTGATATCCCAATCAAAAACTTAGATCTATTTTGCTTCAAATTGAGAGAAAAGTTGTTAGAATGTACACTTTGGGACACATATTTTCTAATTCTGATATATTTGACAGGAGAGCTACACCCAAGTAATTGGTCTGGTCCTTCACTATTGAGTCATCATTGTTTTACCTTGCTGACTGCAATTGAGAAGGTATCAGTCAATTTCTTGTGGAAATCATCCATATTTTTTTCCAAATTCATGAGAATTTTAATTGGATTTGTATGGTTTGAACATAATTTAGTCATAACTTGATCCTTAGGGGAATTTACATCTAGTATTTTCTTCCCTTTCTTTTTGAAAGGATTAAGACTTGCTTGAGCATTAACAATATCCATTTTGGAGTTGTTATCAGTGGGTGCATTCATATCAAATAAATCTGATGCTGTCATGCCACTCTCCTACGAGCTCCCCAGTTTTTCAAAGCCATTTGAAGTTCTGACCTCTATTTCAACTTTCTTTTTTCTCATGGATCTCTTCTTTCTATTTATGACTTGCCAAGGACCATGTAAGTCACGTTCAGGATTTTTGTTGATAAATTCATTTTCCTTAACAAGTTCTTTCCCCTGGTTAGGAATGACATTTTTATCAAGACCATTAACAGTAGTAGGTGAAGTGCTGACAGTAGCTGATGCACATTGTTCTGAGGAGTGCCCAATTTTCTCACAACTGTAGCATAACTTCGGGATATTCTTAAATGCAATCGCTTGCTAGAATCTACATCCAGCTCCATTGATCCAGAAGCCATTGGGTACTACCTTGGAGAGATCCCACAGTAAACATACCCGAGCGAATTTAGCTCTTTGGCCCCTTAAGGTAACCTCATCAATTTTGACTAGTTGTCCCAAGAAGGATGCCATTTGTTGCAAAATTTCTCTTTGCATATATTTCACTGGTAACCTTGGGAATTGAACCCACATCAGGATTGTGTTTATACGTTTGAACATAGGTTGAAAATTGACTTTCCAAGGAGTTAACAGAAGCACTTGTCCACCCAGGAACCATGGGCCTTTTGAAAGGACTGATTCCATATTGTCTCTATTTGCAAACTTGAAGAAAAAGTACCTAGAGGCTAGGTCAATTATTTGAATACTATAATTCAGTTTTTAGATTTCAGGCAAAGCTCTCTGAACGAAACTCAATGAAGGAGTTCTTCCATAAAACTTGTCGAGAAGACTATTGACCCATAGAGTTCTAGCAGCTTCAATGAGGTCATCAGCTATGCTAATCTCATCAGTAGAATTTTGTTGAATTGACTTGATTTTTCCATTGATACCATCACTGTCACCAAAACTAGCAAACTCATTGGCTTCTCTAAATAAAGTCGCCCATGAAGAATGCTTTTTAGGAGCTATTTGATTCGTGGGAACATTCTATTGGTGAAATTACCATACTAGAGGGGGGTGAATAATGTGTTAACTAATCAATTAGTATAAATTCGATTTTAATAGTTTCTTAAGTTACTTAGGCAATTCACAATTGACGACTAAATGCAAAAGCAAGTAATAAAGATAATCAATGCGATACACAAAGAAAATAATGCTAACACAAGTATTTATAGTGGTTCGGCCACAATGCCTACTCTACTACCTAAGCACCCCGCTTAGAATTTTAAAACTTGATAAACTTTAAGTTAATAACTTTAAAATATAAATGTTATATAAGGATTATCCCCCATTTGGATTCAATAAAAATATCTAAAAAATCAAAATCTAACTTTTGGGGTCTAGTATAAATTTCCGAAAACCGAAAATTTTCTAATCTTTCGGGTCAAGTATGGGTAGGCTAAAAGCTTCCAATTTTTTTTTTAAAATACCTTGTTATCTAGTTTTTACCCAAGAAACAATTATCGTCATCTTTTGTGTCAAGAAAATGTCTAGGTCATATAGCCCTCCAAGGAGGTCATTAGGCTTAGTGAATTTCATGACGGTTTTCGGATTTTCATATTTTTGGATTCAGGTTTGGTTTTTGGGTTCTTATGCATCATCATGAGGATTTACAATTTATCTAGACACCCTAAACCTAAACTTTATCTTCCCATAGAATCCCGAGCATCGACGAGCGTCCTTGTCTATTTCTCCGATTTTTTCGATTTTTTCGATAGGGGGCGTCGAGCGCTAACTGACTTGGAACGTAAAAATATTTCTTCATGAATACATTAGTTCCATGTTTGTTATCATCAAAACTGAGATTAAGATCAAGGTAGAAAACCTTAGGCCAACAATCTTCCCCTTTTTCATGATGACAAACATCCTTAAGAAAATATCTACAATTAAGCATAGAGGATATCAAATATGGGATTTCTCCCCCTATCAACATGCATATCTATGTAATAGAACTCCCTCTATCTATATGCATGTTTTTCCTATATTTTCTTCCCCTTTACTTATATTTTTCTCTCCCTTTTGACATCACTCAAAAAGGGCAGAAAAGACAATTAAAATCAAGGTTGAGACTAGAAAACTAGTTTTCATGAAAACGAAATCAACCAACCTAAGGGATGAAAACATACATACAAGTGAGACTAATCAATACATCATATCATAGAATGTTAAACATAATCTAAAATTAGAAATCATGTATCAAGCTCAAGTAATGATATTTATATGTATCGGTCAACATATCAAAAACCATTTTAGAAATAATTTTTCACGAGTTAAAATTAGAACGATACCAAAAACATGAATCTAACATTATACTTGAAGTCTCATTCAAAGATTTTGACAAAAATTCAAAGTATCAAGAAATGAGTATTTGGGAATTAAGAACGATACTTTAAAGTTTCGAAATCCAAATCAAATCACATTCATACTCAAGATTTTTGAAATTTTTATGCCATAAACTAAATTTTTCAAGGAATATGCAGATTCAAGAATCAATAAAAATTCATCTTTCTGCATTTTTCTAAAATTCATTGAGTTCTAGTGGCATTTTCGTAAATAATTAATTTTTAAAAAAAGTTTTCAGTTTTCATTCAAACTTTTTTCAGATTTCAAGATATATTCATTTAAAGCATGTTTATCAAGTTTGAAATAAAAATAATGTCATTTGATCGAAATTTTACCTTAGCATGATTTCATTCAAAAACAAGCATGTTAACATGAAATTGCTAAGTATCAATCTTTAACCTATACTAATGGTTTTTCAAACATAGACACATGAACACCTAACGTGAGTAAATCTAAACATGTTTGTAAAGTTTGAGCTCAAAAAGAAATTTCTAGGTCAAATTGTTGACTTAGGTCAAACTTTTTTAATTTTGAGTCTCCTAAAGTGAGCTAGTTGTCATTTTATCCATTTACATATGATTTTTTAATTTTAACCACATGGGTGTAAATCATGAGTAAGCTCAAATATGTTTATCAAGTTTCAACTTAAAATGAAGTCTCTAAGATGAAATTTTACATATTGCACATTTCATTCAAACAAGATTTTATGAAATTGCCTAAGTATCAAAATTTTATCTACTCATGAGATTTCAATCAATTTGTCATGCAACATCAATCATGAGTATAGAGACATCATTAAATATGAATATTCAATTATTATACAAAGATTTTTGCAAAATTAAACTCATATCTTATTCTTAGAAATTTTGTCAAACTTGTCTTTTTTACTTTTCTATTTTCTTCATGATAGCATAGCCTTCTATTAACATTAGATTTAACTTGCATAAGGAAATCATTGGTAACATAATGGCATAATTATTTCAAGCAAATTAATCATTCTAGATGGCAAAGTAAGCATCAAAGATTTCATTCAAAATCTAACTTTGCTAAATAGTTTGAAATCCGTTTTAAATGAAATCAAGTTATACCAAAATGAATTTTAAGAGATCACAAAAATAATAAATATAAAAACATGATCTCCACCCTTCCTATTGGTTGAAAACCGAAAGGTCATAATTAGCCTACGATTTAGAAGCAATGTCGCTTAGGCCCGTTATAGGCCACATAGGTCTCCGAAGAGAACAAAAATCAAAAAATAAAAAATCATTTGAAATATATTAAGAGCGGGGAAAATCAATCAATTTTAAGCATTTATCATAAACACCAACTTCAAATATACAAGTAGAGAAAAGGTGATGATACCAAGTGATTTAGATGCCAATTCTTAAACCTAAGACATCTAGTCTAGGTGAAGACTTTGAAGTTGCAACCATGCAAGGATCCTTCCTTCAATTTCTTGGTCAAGTTTAACTTTTCAATTTCCATCACCCTTGTGTGGTGGCTCCCCCTACAAAAGAGCATGAAACTTTTGGTACCCTAATAGCTTTGGGTCCTTGGGGGTTAGATGACCTAGGAATCAAAAGTGTCCTAGCTACACTTGGATTTTTCTTGAATGCACAATCATAAATAGCATGACCATATATGTCATAACAAAAGCAATGTCCATGAAATTCTTTCTTTTTACCATTCATGTAAACATGAGATCTGATGTTTGAATGCTTGGAATGAGAGGCATGATGAGCATTAGCATTCTTAGATGAAATATTTTTCTTCCTAGGATTCTAAAAGATGAAACATGTGATAAACTGCTAGTTTTTCTACTCAAGAAAACAATCCCATTTTTCAAATTATTAATTGATTTATGTAAGGCTTGCATTTGAGATTTCATCATGCTATTTTCATTTTTGATTTTCATATTTTCTACTTTCAAATTCTCAATCTCAACTTTTGAGATATTTTTATATTTAATTTTTAAATTATCATTTTCATTTTTCAAATCAATATTCTCATTTTTTAAGTCCTCAATTTCAATTAACAATTGTGAATTACTAGTTTTCAAAACATCAATACTATCATGACAATCAACACTTGAGGAACTTAGATTTGCCTTTAAATTTTTATTATCTAATTCTAGAGCATGCAAATCCTTAGTAAGCCTAGAGTTATCTTTTTTAATTTTCTTGATTTATTTACTCTTTTTCAAAAGCATGACACACATTTTGACATTCTTCTACTAATTCTTCATATGACATTTTGAGTGAATGTGAAGAACTAGCATCACTATCATATGCTATATCTTTATCATGACTAACAGTAGAGTATTGTACCTCATCATGGATACCCATGAGGCAAACCTTGGATGTGCCTTCATAGTCATGATAAGAGGATGCTTCTTGTGATTTGGAGGTGGATGTTGAAGCACTTGTCCTCTTCTTGGCATTCTTCTTTGATGAAGGGCAATTCCTCTTAATGTGCCCCTTTTCCTTACACAAGTAGCATATAACCTTTCTTTTTCGGCTTTTTGATTTGCTTCTTTGACTAGAAGCACTAAGATCATCAAAACCGAGGTTAGTACTAGGGGGGTGATCATTGTCATCACCACCCTTAATAAATGTATTAAGCTCTTCGGTTTTATCATAATCATATAACATATTTAATGTGGACCAAATATCAAATGCGGAAGAACAATGCATAACCTTTTCAAATATTTCATTTGAAAATGATCAATATATGAGATGCGTTGTTTTAGCATTCAATTCAAATAATTTAACTTGTTCTTGAGTCCAATCATTTATGTCAATGGTGGGCTCAACATATTCATTCTTGAGCATGCACAATAGATCTAAACTTTGTGTTTTAAGAAAGGTATACATCATGCTCTTCCAAACACCAAAATTTTCTTCATCAAACCTAGGTGGTGCAAATGTTGGTGAAATTTTCAGGATCGCAGCAAGATGTAGACGAGATGGTGAAATCTCAATCCACGATCCGCTCTGATACCAAATGTTGGTGAAATGGTCACACAAGAGGGGGGGAAATAGTGTGTTAACTAATCAATTAGCCTAAATCTGATTTTAATAGTTTCTTAAGTTACATAGGTAATTCACAATTGACGACTAAATGCGAAAGCGAGTAATAAAGATAATCAATGCGATATACAAAGAAAATAATGCTAACACAAGTATTTGTAGTGGTTCGGCCCTAATGCCTACTCCACTATCTAAGCACCCCGCTTAGGATTTTCAAACTTAGCTTTACTAGATTATATTATTTCCCTTACAAAGAGGACTTTACACTGGAAAGTCTCCGCTCTCAAACCGAAGGCACTTCCACACCCGGAAGTATCCCGCCTTCCTACCGAGAGCACTCTCACACCTCAACCTAAGGGACAACTCAACTAATTCTAGTAAAGTAAGTTTACAATGGTGGATTTAAGCCTTAACACCAAGACAACCACCAACTCAATCAACCTAGCACTCTAGGTTTACACAAGTTCAATTACAATGAAATAAATAAAAAAATACAATAATAAATGGAGCAATAAATCAAATAATAAAGTACTTAACTCCACAACAAGATTTCTAGCTTCCTTTTGATGTCTTTGATGATGAAATAATGAAGGTAAGGCTTAATAAATGAGATGAAAGGTTCAAGCTAGGGTTTTCACAAGATTTGCTCAATGAAGGCTTATAATTGATCAAGAGATGGCTCAAGGAGATTAGAGGTGATCAACATCATGAAGGAAGGCTCTCATGACTTCCTATTTATAAGTCATGAAGAGAAGAGATAGCTCTCTCTTCTCAACGGGCGATTTTTTGCCCGTTACAGCCCGCCGGTCGCTTGTCCGATCGATCATCGATCGATCGACCAAGCGGCCGCCCGAGCGACCGGAGCATTCTGCCCATTCTGGGCAATGTTCGATCGACCAAAATGCCGCTGATAGACCGAACTTGGGCAGGGCAGACTACTTATTTGCTTGGTTTTTTTTTGTGTGCTTGTTTGCTAGTTTCTGGTTCCGTCTTCGCTAAGTCTACTTATATAACATTTCTTAACTTTAAGTTAATAACTTGAAAACATAAATGTTATATAATGATTACCCCATTTGTATTCAATAAAAATATCTAAAAAATCAAAATCCTCAAGAATTAAAATCTAACTTTTGGGGTCTAGTACAAATTTTCGAAAACTAGAAATTTTCTAATCTTCCAGGTCAAGTATGAGTAGGCTAAAGGCTTCCAAAAAATCCTTTAAAATACCTCATTATCTAGTTTTTACCCAAGGAATAATTATCGCCATTTTTTGTGTCAAGAAAATATCTAGGTTATATAGCCCTCCAAGTAGCTCCCTAGGCTTAGTGAATTTCAGAGCGGTTTTCGGATTTTCATATTTTGGGGTTTGGGTTTAGTTTTTGAGTTCTTATGCATCATCATGAGGATTTACAATTTATCTAGTCACCCTAAACCTAAACTCTATCTTCCCAAATAATCTCGAGCATCGACGAGCGTCCTTGCCGATTTTTCCGATTTCTTCGATTTTTTTCGATCGGGGACGTCGAGCGCTAACCGACTTGGAACCTGAAAATATTTCTTCATGAATTCATTAGTTCCATGTTTGTTATCATCAAAACCGATATTAAGACCAATGTAGAAAACCTTAGGCCAACACATTCGACAAAGAAGCAGTAACATTCAATAGAGAAGGAGAAGCAATAGCAATAGATCCATCCAAATTTATAGCATAATTCAATGTTCCAAATGGATTGGGAACCAATCTGGAGGGGGCGACATTGATACATGAGAGAAGCATTGGCTTCTTGAGACTTTTCTGGGGATCAGGAAGAGAAACCCTTGAGCTTGAAGCTTTAAAACCAGATATTCCAGGATCTTGAGGCCTTCTAGGCTTGGGAGAAGGGATCGGCGCTGATCTGACTCCGAGCAAACTTTTGTCGCCACTGTTGACTGAGAGCTCACGGATCACGTCCATTTTTCACCACTAACAAGAATTATTTAGCTTTTGAAGCATTACTAAGGCAATCTTACATGATAACTCATATTATGCTTGGAGACTTCTAATTATGTTGGTAAGTTATGCGATGACAACTATGATAGTTTGTTCTCACATGATAATTGAAAAATTACTAAGGATTATATGGTTAGGCTAGAGGTATTAAACATATGCGTTTTTTGTGACTCAAGCAAAACTTATCAAAGATGTTGTCAGTGCAGCGGAATGAGTTGATGGAACCAACTTATGACATAAGAGATTGTGTCATGAGTGAGAAAGGGATGACAATGTTAGCAAAGAAGATTTTGTTGTTTGGAGTTAAGAGTGCACATTTGCAAAAGTGTGATCATTGTCTTGCATAAAACAAAACATGTTTTGTTTCAAGAATGATCCACTTTCAAAGAAGCTAGAGATACTTGATTTAGTGCATTCTGATATGTGTGGTCCTATGAAGACAAGAATACTTTGGGGCTCTATCTATTTTTCAACTTTTTTTTATCATTCTAAAAAATTATGAGTTTATACATTAAAGACTAAAGACCAAGTGTTATATATATTTAAGCATTTTTAGGCTTCAGTTGAAATCGAAACGATAAGAAGCTGAAATGTATTCGCATAGATAATGGAGGTGAATCTTTAGGAACATTTGATGCTTATTGTAGAGGGTAAGAAATTAGACATCAGAAAACTCCTCCAAAGACTCCACAGTTAAATGGCTTAGCCGAAAGGATGAATACAATATTAGTTGAAAGAGTGAGGTGCTTGCTATCACAGGCTACGCTACCAAAAATCTTTTTAGGGTGAAGCTTTAAGCACAATTGTATATATTCTTAATTAGGCATGTCCATTATCTGGTTCAAATCGAACCGAACCAAAAAACCGAAATGGAGGTGAGTCTTTAGGAACATTTGATGCTTATTGTAGAGGGTTTAGGGTTAGGTTCGGTTTCAACGTTGTGGGGTTCACTTCTTGACCCGAACCAAACCCGAACAGTGCTATTCGGTTCGGATCCGGTTCCCAAAATTCGGAAACCGACCTGAACCAAAAATCGAATAACTAAAAATATTATTTGTTTTTTTTCCAAATTTCGGGTTCGGGTCGAAGAGTTAGAGTAAGTGAGTTAGGCCCGTTAGGGTTAATACATTGTTTGGATAAAATTTTAGTTTTTTCGGGTTGAAACCGAACCGAACCGAATAATTTTGGTTCGGGTTAGATCGGTTTAGACATAATTCGGTTCGGGTTCGGGTTCGGGTTCGGATATTAGTATGAAAACAATTTCGATTTGGTTTAATTCGGTTCGGTTTGAACCGAATGGACGACCCTATTCTTAATCAATCACCATCTATTCATTTGCAGTATGAGGTGCCAGAAAAGGTGTGGTCAAGTAAAGATGTTTCTTATGTTCACTTGCGGGTCTTTGGGTACAAAGACTTTGTGCATATTCCTAAAGAAGAGACATCCAAGTTTGATATGAAGACAATGCAGTGTATATTTTTGGGTTATGACATGGATGAATTAGGCTATAAGTTTTATGATCCCGCTGATAAGAAGGTGATTCGAAGTAGAGATGTTGTGTTTGGTGAAGATCAAACTTTGAAAGATATTAACAATGTAGAAAAGTCTTTGGTTTCACCTAGTGAAGATTTATCTAGCTTGGACATTGCTCCTCCTACACTACACCAAGGGAGGAAGAATGTAGAGTTGAAGCTCAAGATGGTCAGCATGATGTTGATGCAGGTGAAACAAATGATCATATAGAGGATGGAGTTGACAAAGATGCTTATGATAAACAATGAGCTAAATTCCTGCAAATACACTTAGAAGGTCTACAAAAGACAGGAAGCTGAATTCTATAAATGAGTTTGTTTTGTTGACTGATGAAGGAGAGCCTGAGTGTTACGAGGAGGCTATGGAAGATGAGCATAAAGCTCAATGGATTGAAGCCATGCATGATGAGATAAATTCCTTGCATGACAATCAAAATTAATTATGATTAGGTGAAATTGCCAAAAGATATGAAAGTCTTGAAAAATAAATTAGTGTTTAGTATAAAGAATGAAGAATCTAGTTCTAAGCGTCGATACAAAGCAAGAGTAGTTGTTAAGGGATTTGGTCAAAGAAAGAATATTGATTTTGAAGATATATTTTTTCCGTTGTGAAGATGTCCTCTATCCGCACAGTACTTAGTTTAGCTGTCAGTCATGACTTGGAGATGGAGCAGATAAATGTGAAGGCAACTTTTCTTCATGGTAATTTGGAAAAAGATACATAGAGCGGCCAAAGGGGTTTAAAGTGAAAGGAAAGGAAGATTATGTGTGCAAACTTAAGAAGAGTCTTTATGAGTTGAAGCAAGCTCCTAGACTATTGTCACGAACGGACTGTTTTGGGCGAAAAATAGTTGTGCGCTCCCTTGCTTCCCATGCAAGGGATCAGCATTCACCAAATCACTTTGCCAATGTCGAAAGTCACAGACTCCCAATTTTCTCGGCTAGAAGTCTCTCGGTGCTTGGATGCAAAAATGTTTGGGCCAAATGGCTGATTGCATGAAAGTGCTAGTGAATACAAGAGCAAGTGTTAGAGCGAATGAACTAGAGTGTCCCTAGGCGATTCCTGTGTACTATACTTGTGGAGCCTAACCCCCAAGTGCCACCCATGGGGTTCCCAAAAGCACGAGGAGTATGACAAAATTTCTACGTTCACACACCCCCACCGGTCATGTCACGACTAGTAAACGAGGGCCGTTTGCCTAGTCGTGAGTGAGGGAGGTGGGCGGTGCACGAGTGTTTTTAGAATGCATATTTACATGAATGCTTATGATGCGATGTTTACAATGCACGTTAGGGACTGTCATGACACATATAAGACTTAACAACCCCGATGGTCCTAATATTCTCCCTCACTTACGAAGTCGACGCCCTCGTCGACCCGTTGTTGAAGGCGTTGATGATGTATTCTTCCTTTATCGGTCCACTTCTTCATCTTGCGGGTTGGGTACCGTTCGCTCCGTGTCGTTCAGCTTTCGACTCTCGTAAGTAGTGGAATGACCTTCCTGCATGAGGACGCCTCCAATTGTGAAGTTCGAAATATCAGTACAGGTTCCACTATCATTGCTGCAGGTTCTCGCCACTCACTACGTCTTTATGAGCCATCCGCTCTATGCATGCGTCTTAGGAGCCATATGCTATGCCCACAAACATTGCGACTTAGGGGTCATATGTCCTGCACACAAACCTTGTATCTTTTGAGCCATTTGCTCTACGCACAAACATTGCGACTTAGGGGTCATCTGCTCTACCCCATCAGGATGGTCTTTTAGTTTTATTGCAGCCACCATTGTGAGTTCGCCTTGTCGGACTCCTTTCTTCACTTGTATGGCGGAAAGGAGTTTGTTCTGGCTTCTTGGTGTTGAACGCACCATTGGAATAATGTTGGGGTTGTTCTCCCCCATCAAGCATAATATGTCGAGGAAGGGCATGGATACCGCCTTCACCGATTTGAGGAACTCCATCCCTAGAATGACTTGATAGTCATCGAGGGGAACAACCATCAGGTCGATCTGCCCTTTCCATCCTCTGATCTCCATCCTCTGATCTTCAATGGGACGTCTCTTGTGACGTCGTTGACTTTTCGTGTTTCGAAATTGACTGCTTTGACTTGACTCGAACTTTTCTCTGGTCTGAGTCCAAGTCACTTTGCCTCTTCAATGGCAATGAAGTTATGTGTCGCTCCCGAGTCTACCATCACTCAAGAGGTTTTACCGTTGAGCTCGATGTCGATGATCATCAGCTCATGTGTCGCTTCTGGACGCTTTCTCATGGGGTTTCGCTCCCCCACTTGAGTCTTAAGTGTGTTGAGCAGTCGCACCGCTCCCATGTTTGTTCTCCCAGTGTAGGGATGGCACTGGGGAGGGTTTGGGAAAGTGAAGTCAATTCTATCTCATACCTATTAAGGAAACTCAATCTTAAACCCGTCCTAAAGCCACTACTATTTTGAAGGATAATTCCCAAACCCTTCCCACTAATTTAACGGGTATCCACTGGGTACGCGCTTTTCGCTCATTAACAAAATTTATATTTAAAAAACGGTTATACATACTTATCATAATATTTCATATGACTTATACGAATAGTTAACAAAATTTATATTAAAAAATTATTCTACATACATATCATTACATCTAATATAACTTATACGAATAGTTCAAAATTACAAAAAGTGCTCAAATATAAACTACAAGTGATTAAAACAAGTGGCACACGTAATATAACACTTAGTTCATTAAGCTTCCAAATACAAGTGGCACACATACAAGTTTCAAATTATATTAAACCCTAATTAAAAAGACATAATTATCTTGCATACATGAATAATATGAGGACTATTTTAGTTATTTTATACTTAAACGGATTTGGGATGAGTTTTAGATTAAAATCTTGAATCCTTCCCAAACCCTACAGGATTTTTACCTCAAAATTCTATACCTATGTCACGCCCCAAGTTTAGGGTCACGTGATCGGCCAAAGTATACGTGCCTATAACGCGCAGCCTAACTCATGCACATGCCAACTCATAAAAATAGCAAAACAAACAACATCTTTTATTAATAAAAAGAACCAAAACAGATTTTTATTTAAAATCATCAAAGTTTTTAATAAATAGCTCAAGTGCGGAATAAATAAATCGAAGAACAATAGTTCTTTAACAATAAAAGTCTAAATAAAATATGAATGTCCCCACGGGACTACAACTCCAAATACCAAAACAAAGTGCATGACAAACTACTACATACTCGACTACAACCTCTAACTAGGACTGCTATGAGATCATGTGACTCCTTTGCCCTCCAGCTGCTCCAAGTGCTCTAGCCCACCTCACCAGTCAGGCTCTGTAAAACAAAACAACGACAACGAGTGAGTTCAAATAACTCAGTGAGCGGTTCTACCGACCCCCACAATAAAACAACACAGAGATAAGCAATAGCATAACATCTATCCCTATAGGAACAAAGTCACAAATGTGTGACTAGCTATTAGGCCATCAGGCCACCACCTGCCCGAAGGCATCTAACACCCAAACGGTGAAGATCAACAGGCCTAAGTCTACCATGCCCTAAGGCATTAACACATACTAGGATAATCACAAAGGCCCTCCGAACTTATCCTAGTACAAGAAACTCAGGCGTAATCGGGAAGACCCTCCGAACTTGCTCCACGAGACACGTAGGGACAATCGGGATTCACCCATCCGAACTTGCCCTTTTAAGATATCACATGAGTAATCGGGTAGGACCTCCGAACTTACTCCTCTAAGATATCTCAGGAATAATCGGGTAGCCTCTCCTAACTTATTCCTTACAATTACCTCGGGGATAATCGGGTAGACCCTCCGAACTTATCCCACGAGGCCAAATCAGAACAATCGGAAAAGGCCCTCTGAACTTATTCCACAGGTTGGGAATTAGTCATCCAACCTCCCGGGCCTAGCTCGCAATCCGGCTCCTCAACGAGCCACTTCGCCATTCATAAAGATATGACGCACCATGACCTAAGTCATGACTCTCCTACTGTGTCTTAGGGGTGTTCTTATTGGAAAGCGTCTCAACACTCCAATACCCAACCCCATCTCCTAGACCCGTAATGCATTACAAGAAATCTGGGTTTTAGTGAGAGTCGCGACCCTCACTAAATTCTTTTATTGAGGGTCACCCAGCCCTCACACGTCGTCAGGAAAAGTCTCGTCACTAAAAGTATATGTGAGGGTTATGTCTCGACCCTCACTAAAAGGTGTCTTTCATGAGACAAAAGTGACCCTCACTAATTCTTATATTTAGTGAGGGTCGCTGGTGACCCTCACTAATTCTTATATTTAGATAGGGTCGCTGGTGACCCTCACTAAAAGCTAGTTTTCGTGAGGCAGAACAAACCCTCACAAAATATGAGAATTAGTGAGGGTCGGTTCTGCCTCACGAAAGCTACTTTTAGTGAGGGTCGGAATATGACCATCACCCATACTTTTAGTGACGAAATTTTTCCTGGCGACGTCTGAGGGCTGGATGACCCTCACTAAAAGTCTTTAGTGATGGTCATATGGGGTTTTAGTGAGGGTCGATTCTACCTCATGAAAGCTACTTTTAGTGAGGGTCGAAACATGACTCTCACCTATACTTTTAGTGACGAGATTTTTTCCGACGACATCTGAGGGCCGGGTGATCCTCACTAAAGACTTTTAGTGAGGGTCATATGGGGTTTTAGTGAGGATTGCGACCCTCACTACTACATTTTGTGAGAGTCACTGACCTTACTAAAACCTTTTTTATAAATTTGTTTTTTTCGTAACCCCCACTAAAAATTATTATAATCAGCATATAAATTCTAATATTTTTTATAATTTAATTATATTTACATAAACATTAAAAAGCATATAAAGACAAAAAATACATGTCATCATTTATTTTGTAATATATCTATTACAAAATTCATAAAATATTACTACATGGTCCATTATAAAAAACACATATAATAAAGTATCAATCTCATTACATAAAAATTTCAACTTCAAAATAAAATTCGGACATGTTCTACTAATTCATACATAAATCAAGATCTATCTTTACAAAAATTTTCCTTTCATCTCGTCCATGAAAGCAAGTATCATATCCATCTTTCTTCTATCATGATGAAATTGTTCTTCCATCTTCTTTCTCTCCTCTTCCATCTTCCTTTTTTCTTCCATAGCTATGCAATTTTCACAAAATTCAAAATACATACACAATTAAACTTGCAATTATGTTGACACATATGCTGATATACTATGAAGTTTAACCAGTAGAGACTCATATTGAGTTACTTCCCAATCTATGAAACTTTGAATTTTGGGAGACTGAAAGTCCATATGAACAACTAAAAATAAGTTGAAGCAATATTGAAATTATTAATACTACATCACCATCTAATCCCACAAAAGCAAAGTCATATCAAATGTTACCTTCAATGTACTGCCTAGTGTCATCATCAAGCTCGTGAACCCACTATAAAGACAATCCAGTACAGTCACAAGTAAATGTAAAAACAATATGAAAGACTGCATGAAGTAACTACAAGTGTTTCTAGTATGTTTGGTGATATCTTTTTCCAGAAAAAGTAAAAAACAAACAATAAATCATATGACATCATCACCATTTGATTACTAGAGGACATGGACAGGTTAATATCAATAGATGCTTAAGTACCATGACATGATAAAGAAGTATATTCAGGCACCACAGATTTGGATGAAGGCATTAATAGTCACTAGAAAATGAAAGCCATCAAATTGTGATGGCGTCATTACCATCTGATCACTAGAGTTAATACCACTGGATGCTGAAGTACCATTACGTGATAGAGAAGTTAATCCACGAACCATAGATTTGGCACAATAGTATGGAGGCATGAATACAGTCATAAGATATTGAAAGCCATCCAATTTTAACCTAGATGTACATCCCAGTCATGTAAATTCATGAAATAAGACTTGGATGTACCTGTCCAACAGATACGAGCACAGTTCTTCAAATTTGGCCCTTGTAAGGGTCGTCTCAATGTGCTTGGGCCCATCAGCAGTTGTAGTAATAAATGGCAAGCTGTAAATAACAAAATATCAAATTAAAAAAGAAAATCCAGAAAGGAGCAAAACATAAATGGAATTAAAGATAGAATAGCAAGATGCTTAATGCTCGTTTGAGTCAACGAAGACAATTCCATCTTTGCCTTCTCTGATGTCTCAGTAAGTCTCTGAAGAGCTTGTTTGTCTTTCAAAAGCTCTATCCTTTCATCTCTCTTAAAGTCAGAGGCAAGCCAGTCAACAATTCTCGCTTAATGGTGAAAAAAATTAGCAGGTTTCTACAATAAAGAACAAGAATACATATCCTTCCCACCATAACATAAACATAACATAAATTTGAGAATAAACAATACTCGATTCAAAATCGCTTTTGGTTTCTACAAGGAATTTTCAACCTTCCTCAAACGCACATCTTTTGGATCTGCATGCTCTAACAGAATCAAAAATCTGTTGCACCATTGTATCTTGAAATAAAATTTTAAGAGCATATACCTTCTTACCAGCAAAAAATAGGAGAGCTGCAACCGCAGTACCTTTAGTATGAGCCAAATAGAAAAGTGTATATAAATGAGGTAGAAATTGATACCACCTTAGCAGCGCAAGGCGACATACTTCTTCACATTGAACATGACAAATAATGTTAGAATTGCTTGAAACACCCTTAGATATACAAAAGCAATATCCAACAATCTTAATATCCAAAGAACAATCATACAAGTTAATTTGTTGTTCTTAATAAATGATTAAAAATAGTGATCTAACTATACAATGAAGCATATTCAAGGCTGCTGTTGAAATGGACAAGGAGAGCAACAACAACGGTGTCCAAGTCCAACCTCTCAAGAGATGACGCGCAAGTGATGATGTTTCGCCATTTTATTCGAAAGGAGCTCAAGGAGGGCAGCGGCAGCTTGATGTCGTGCTAGTTGAGCGAGAATTGGGGGGACTTGAAGGAGGCCACATTGGGGAGGCAAGACATGGCGTAGGAGAGGATGGGGAAGGAATTAGGGTTCGGATCCATGGCTTCGATCTCGATCGCTGGAGATGAAGAAGAAGAATTGGGGGAAGCAATTTAGGGTTTAACATCAACTCAAAGGCCACTACTTTTGAAGGTGCTTAAAGTTTTGCAGCCCTTGCTTGTTTTGCAGAATCAGATCTGTTCTTGTATTGTAATATATAGTAATGGCAAAAAACATATCTCATCATGAAAGCATGTGACTATAAAGAGGGAAGGCAGCATTGAACCAATCTATTATGTGTGATATATAGTAATGGCAAAAATCATATCTCATCATCAAAGCAACATGTGGTTATATACCTTTGATATTTCAAGATCATCTTCAATATACTAATTTACTAGTAAACACTTTAGCAGTCATGCTGTTTGCTAACTATTATGTAAAAATTACCAAAGATGCTTGAAGAACCCTATCAGAATTGGATCCCTGAGTGGTTCAACAATGATGACACAAAGCTGGTTCAGAACCTGCAAACTCCAAAAGTAATAAGTGCAGGAATTAGGACGTGGTGATTGTAGTTAATAAGTACGTAGGTTGATGTCATGTGTAGTAATTTTAGGCAACTTACATGCATCCTACCACAATGTCTCGCATCGCCGTTCCTATGGAGCTTCACTACTCCTAAGTAGGTATTCTAGACAGTAGCCACTTGGCCACCATAGTAACTTAACTCTCACAAGAGTTGTGACACATGCTATTTCTACTACTATACAATCATTATGCAATTGCAAACAATACATAATGACTCTTTGACTAAAAATCATTCAACTTGTAATCCTAAATTACATAAAAAATATAATAATTACAACAATTAGCATATAATCTAATATCCCAATACCACTCGTGAAACATGTTTGGTTTTTGTGTTGACAATGAATGCCAGTTCCCATCAAGTGAAGACGACAGAAGAAATCAAAATTATCCAAAAGAAGCTCAAAAATTGGATGGAGAATAAGATCAACAATTTTTTTTTTTCACTTGAGATATTCATATATGGACTTGAAAAGGAACAGTTACAATTAATTACTATCATAGCTAATTTGACAAGAATGAAAAAATAATAAGTAAAGCCAGTAGAATCTCTTCACACTAACAATACATGTCACTAAACTAATTCAAGAGCTATTAACAGAACCTATCAAACCATATAGTCAATACAGGAAGCACTATTAACAAAGGTGTTGAATTTGTTGCATGATTTGTGCTCAAAAGTCCAAGTAGAAGAAGTTGGAAAATAATCAGTGCAGTGATAATGCACCTGTGAACAGCTGGCCAAAATGCTGCCCCACTCTCATATTCTTGATTGTATACCTTTATAATCTGCACCACAGGAATTTATTGAGTCATTGAAAATAATGGTACCAATAGATACAAGTTATCCATGGGAGCATTCACTAGAGTAGTTAGATATCATGGATTAGAAACCATTATTTGACGGTATATATATAATCCTTCCCCAACAAAAGACAAATCCTCTAGTCTTAAGCTTTAAGCTTTGAATATTCAGATGTTAGCTCATTTGGATAAGTCAACACAGTGCAACAAAAGGCAAATCCTCAAGATTTAAGCTTGACTAGTTTTCCTCTCAATATTTCAAATTTAGCTCATTTGGATAAGTTAATTAGTATATCACACCTTAAATGGACTTGTGCTGGTAGGACTACATAAAAAGCAAGAATAACCAAGCTCCAGAAATCAAACACGAAACCTAAACTAGTTATATAATTACTGAACCATATGGACATTCAGAAAATATTTTGCAATCTCTAAATCTGCTGGATCATTAGATTCCTGAATTGTTTACCTGATGTCGACAGACAACATAAGCCAAAGCAAAGAAGATTATTAATTATGAATAGAAGTAAGAATGGTGTAACCACTGCATAAAGAAGACCAAGCAAAAAGTAGAGCTGTATTTTAGGTTCACATGAGGCAAAATCAATACTTTCAGGATCCATCGCCTCTTTCCTGTCTTTTTCAGTCTTCACCAAGAATAAGTACTTAATTCTAATGGTAGATTATCAAAGGCTTCAGTCTTAAGATATCCCCAGCAGCTATAAAAAGTAAAACACAAAAAGATGAACTATCCTTTGAGAAAAAAGCAGCATAAGAGAAAAATAAAGTGAAACGCATAAGAAAGAAACAATTTGAAATACCAATTTGAAGAAATAACTATGAACTCTTTGTATCAAAAAATCTCCAAAGCAAAAGATCTGCAATTTAAAATCACCATTCCATATTGACATAATTGACAAACACGTTCAGTAATGATAGGCGCACACCCAATACATAGATAAAAAACCCAAACCATAGTGAAATCATCCAATCCATAGGGAAATCACCCACCAATGGGAGAAAGAAAAGGAAAAGAGAGAGATTTAAGTGTATCACGTTTAGGCAACGTGCGAGTGTGCAACTGGCGATCAGCAGCTTGCGGGAGTGAGTGCCGCAGCGGCAGGCAGCAGAACGTAGGTGCGAGCAGGCGGTGGGTGGCTTCCTAGAGCGAGCGCATGCAACATCGAGCAGCGACGAACGAAAGCGATGGTTGATCGGCGTGCTGGAGCAGTGTAGCTGTAAGAGTAGTGGGCAATCGGCATGCGAGATAGGGAGATTGGGGAAGGATTTTAGGAAATAAGGAGAAGGGTTTGCGTGGAGACAAGGGCGGGGAAGGGTTTGAACAGCGAAGAAGGGGAAGAACGTGGGTGGGGATAAAGAAGAGGAAGGTAGTGCGTGGCAACAGAAGTTGGGGAAGAGTTTCATTACGAGCTGGGTTTTTTTTTTTGAAGAATTGATCGGCTTAATTTGTCGGCTGAGGAGAGGAAACAAAATAATTGCGGGCTTTTGTTGGAAAAAAACGAGGGAATTCTTTGAAAAATAAGGAGACACGGGCCTTAATTATTTTTTTAAAATAATTTTAAAATATTTAACTAATTTTAACTATATAAAATATTTAGAGACCAAAAAATTATTATAAATATAATATTAGAGGCATTTTTTTGTTTGCCTCTGGATTTTATATTTAGAGGCAAATGATTAATTGTTTCTAAATATTTACCTTTAATTAGGACTTTTGTTGCAGTGATAATCCACTGCTAATGGTATTTTTTTTGTAGTGATCTATATATTTATATTATATATAATATATATTTATTATTTACTAAATATGATGAGAGGTGAGGGTTGAGGGTTGAGGGGCCCTAATTTTAATAATTTTATTATTCTAATTATTTAATTATCTTTTTTTAATTAATTTTTATTTATTTTTAAATTTAAAAATGAGAGAAAGAAAATAGTGAGGATCATTTTTTACCATCACAAAATATGAATATAGTATTAAAGGCAAATTCTAAAGGCAAATTTTATTTCAGATTTTAAAATATATTTAATCAATTATTATTATTTCATAGTGTTAATAATTTTATTATTAAATTATTATTTATTTAATAATAATTTTAGTAAGTAAATAATTTTGAGGGGTGAGGCATGAGAATTTTAATTATTTTATTTTTTTACTTAATAATATTTTAGATTTTTAAAATATATTAAATCAATTATTTAATTGTCTAAATTTATTTTTATTTTTAAATTTATTTATTTTTATATTTAAAGTGAGAGATAGAAATTGGTGAGGGTCACCCTATTATCCTCACAAAATATACTTTTTAGTAAGGATCATATTAGACCCTCACTAAATGCAGGATTTCATGATGGTCACAATGTCCTCACAATATATACATTTTAGTGAGGGTCATGATATTATCCTCACAAAATATACTTTTTAGTGAGAGTCATATTAGAACCTTATTAAATGCAGGATTTTGTGAGGGTCACAATGTCATCACAAAATATATTTTTTAGTGAGGGTCATACTCGACCCTCACAAAATGCAAGATTTCGTAAGGGTCATAATGTTGTCCTTACAAAATATATTTTTTTAGTGATGGTCATATTAGACCCTCACTAAATGCAGGATTTCATGAGGATCATATTGTCCTTACAATATATACTTTTTAGTGAAGATCATATTCGACCCTCACAAAATGCAGGATTTCGTGAGGGCTAAGATGTTATCCTCACAATATATAGTTTTTAGTGAGGGTTATATCTGACCCTCACAAAATATTTTATTTTTACTAACGGGTTCTCGTGAGGGTCATGGTATTTTCCTCACTATATATACTTTTTAGTTAGGGTCATACTCGACCCTCACAAAAGTATTCTTTTATTGACGGGTTTTTGTGAGGGTCGACTAGCGACCCAGATAAATATGTAGATTTAGTGAGGATCGATGCACGAACCCCACCAAATCTCGTCACTAAAAGTCAGATTTCTTGTAGTGATATCATAAACCCGTGTGATTTTATTTTATGCATAGATTCACATGTTGGTTCATAACAGATTATGCTAACCCCTTTGCCCAATTTTAATTACGCAATTAAAATTTAGTTCACCAAAATTAGGGTTTTGTTTTAGCTTACTGTTCTGTCCGGAACCGATGTATCTAATCCGAATCTGGTCTCCATAGTATATCATATGTTTCCAAACTATATTTTCTGGTCGAAACGATAGGTTACATGACTATGTTCAGAGAAATACAAACACCACAGTAAACATTACAAAAATAGCATAGATTCAACATCTCAGCATGAAATTCCAGCAACATTGAATTTTCAGCATATCATGAAAAATAAATTCGAAAATTCACAGAAATTACATCCTTAATTTACCAACATATCAGAATTATAATATTCAGATAAATCTCATAGAAACCATATTTTTAAACAAGATTATCAAACACTAACATCATCTTTAATCAAGAACCATTCTTAAGATCAAGCATTTAAATCAAGAACTCATCTTGCAAGAACCCTCATGGCATCAACATCAAGATCCTGATTTTCACAAAATATGATTTTCTCCAAAAATCACATATTAAATATTAAGCATGCTTGAACCTATAAGAACTCATTTTAACCACCAATTCAAAACATAAACTACAAGATAACCAACAACCTCTCACTTGGATATTTCATTGAACACCTTGAGGGCACCCTTGATCCACCCTTGGCCGAGCACCCCTAGGGTTGCCGAGCCCCATAGGGGAGGGTTTAGGGCCTCCTCAAACACGGCACATAAAAGAACGACGAGAATTAGAGAAAAACGTCGAAAAATAAATCAAGAACATCAAGCCTCCAAGAATGGCTTCAAAAAACTCGAAGATATCCCAAAGAATGAGGATAAAACCACTCACCTAAATAGGAAGGATGATTAAGAAAAAATCCCGAACGATGACCCTCGAATCTGGCTTCAAAAGATGGCGGCTCGACTCAAGAAGGGGAAGAGAGGGGGCGGCGGCTCACCTCAAGCCGTCGGCTCACCTCAAGCCGTCGGCTTGAGGAGAGGAAGAGGGGAAGAGAGGGAAGAGAGGGAAGAGAGTGAAGAGAGAGAGGCGGCTCGGCTTGGCTGGGCGGCTCCTCTCTGCTCGGCTCCAAGGAAGGAAGAGAGAAGGAGAGGGAAGGAGCTTAGGCGGCTCGACTCTTGATGGTGGCGGCTCCATGGGGGGAGAGGAGAGGGGCTGGCTCCTCTTCTCAAAAGCTTGTGTGGCTCCAAATAGGGAGCCATAAGCCAAGGGGAAGGGGATTTATATCCCTTCCTCAACCCTAACCCTTCTAAACATTTTATCCAACCCACATCCACCTCAAGCCGAACCCGAATCCGCTAACTTAAATTAACTTAATTAATCCTACTCCCCACATAACCATCCAATACATGCACACAACATAAAATTAAAAAAATTAATCTACACAAGTAAAATTTCATATTCATAATCCTACTTACCCGAGCTCGCAGGCTCGCACTGGACCATGAGTCGACTCGGCTCGACCTCGATCTAGTCCACTAGGCTGGCAAATACAAGCATAAAGGAAAATAATATAATTAAATATCTAGAATATTACAATCTGTCTCTCGACCCAACTGGCAAAACCCGCTAGTGACCTATTAGGGTCTGGGACGGGTGAAATACTCATTTATACTAACCCACTGCCACCCCTATCCTAGTGTCCTCACCTTCGTTGGAGTGGTCCCTCGATGGCCCCTCGTTGTGACTCGATGAGGGTGTTGCCTTCCCTTTCTTCGCAGAGACGTTGGGCATTGTCTCCACCACGGTCTTTGCTATCATGGCACTCAAGGCTTGTCATTCTGTACATCCTTGGGCTGTGTGTGTGCCTCCACATAATAAGCAAGTAGGCGAAACTCTCGAATGGTTCCCTCTCGAAGGGTACTCCTTTTGAGGATGCTCTCTCGGGGTGTATGCCTTTTGGGGTGTGATTTCTCCACCTTGTATCGCCTACGATTTTTTTGCCCTTAGAGTTGACGGATACCCAAAATATCGGCTTGAAGGGCGTCACCTTAGTCGTATTCACCTATGAGCTATAGTCATTGGAGTTGTTGGGTCCCTAAAATCTCGGCTTATAAGGTGTCACCTTAGTCGTATTCTCCTCTGAGCTATAGTCGGTGAGTCGTTTCGTGGCGATCTTCGCTTTCGACAAACTCTTAATGTTCCTCCTGGAGAGTTACTGATGTTCCCATGGCTTTAGGCCTTCTAGGAAGGTGAACAGTTGATCAGTCTTGATCATGTCTTATATGTCCAACATGATGATCGAGAACTTCTTCACATACTCCTGAACTAAATTATCATCACGGAGTTGTCGCAACTTCTGTCGGGCGATGAACTCCATATTCTCGGGGAATAATTGCGCTTTCAGTTTGCACTTGAGTTCATCCCAAGTGTCGATCTTCGCTTGTCCCTTTTGGATCTCATCATACTTGGTCTGTCACCAAAGCTTTGCATCCTCGGACAGATACATGGTTGCAACGAACACTTTCATATCATCATCGACTGTCCTCGTGACCTTGAAGTACTGCTCCAAGTCGAAAATGAAGTTTTCCACCGCTTTGGCATCTCGAGCCCCATTAATTATAAGGCTTTCGTTCGGGTGCTCTGAGGTGGTGTTGTGGCATCTCTCTTTGTCATGAGTTGCCACCGCCCGAATAGATCTCTTGGGTTAGAAATTTGAGCGCGGCCCTTAGCTCTGTAATCTCATCTTGCAAGTTGTTTGACTGCTTCTTGAGTGTCATCGCGGAGTCCATCTAACCTTGACTCCAATAACACTAAGATTTTGAATTTATTGAAGTTATACCTTATACTTGAAAAATTAGCCAAACTAATCTTTTTCTTTTCAATTTTTAAAGTCTTTCATTTTATCATAACTTGCAAGCAATGTTCATTTGTAGGATAATGAGAATATAATTACTAGCAAGTTATCATACTAAATAGCATGGTGAAATATAAATCTTCATTTGAGAATTTCAACCTAAGCTAGATAGTGAAAAATTCATTTTAAGTAAAATAGACATGTAACTAAAACGAATCGAGAGATCTCAAAATATGAAATTTTGAAGCATAAGATCTTCAACCCTTCCTATTAGTTGAAAACCGAAAGACCACAATGAGCCTACGATTTGAAACTGCAAGGTCGCATCAGCCCATTACAGGCTACATAGGTATCCGAAGAGACCGGAAATCAAAAATCAAAAACATTTTTCAAAGAACTCTTTAGTAAGAGCGGGAAAACAACTCAAATTAAACATGTATCATAACTCCAACTTAAATAAAACAAACCAAAGTAAGGAGATGATACAAAGTATACCTAGATGCCAATTTCCATACCTTAGACATCATGATGATTTGAAGTTGCAACCTCTTGGAGATTTCTCATTTGGATCAAAGGTCAACTTCAACTCTTGACTTCTCTTTATCCTTGTGTGATAACTCCCCCTACAAGAGAGCAAGAAACCTTTGGTACCCAAATGCCTTTGGGTCCTTGGAGGTTACTTGACTTAGGTATCCAAAGTGTCTTAGCAACACTTGGATTCTTCTTAAATGGACAATCATAGATTGCATGACCATAAACACCACAACAAAAGCAATGTCCATTAAATTTCTTTTTGTTTTTGCTATGGACTTGAGATTTATTATTTGAATGCTTGTCATTTGAACTAAGATGAGCATGAGCATTCTTGAGAGAAACATTCATCTTCTTATGATCATGAGGTCTAGAGGTAGAGTACTTAACATGATAAGGATGAGATGCATGAGTATTATCAAAAGTGTTACTTCTCCTTTTTGGATTGAGGTAGAAACTTTTGTAAATTCATTTACCTTTTTACTCAATACTAAAACCTCATTTTTCAAGTCATTCATGAATTTATATAAAGCATGCATTTGAGATTTTAACATAAGATTTTCCTTATTGATTTTTGAGTTTTCATTTTTCAAAATCTCATTCTCAATTTTGAAACCATTTTTCAAGTTTTCATTTTCAAGCTTTAAATCCTTAAGCTCAAGTTTCAATTTATCACGACAAGGATCAAATGAGCTAGACTTCAATTTCTCATTTTCTAATTCTAGAGAATGCATATGTGAACTAAGTCTAGAATTCTCATTTTTAATCCTTTTATTTTTCTTATCCTTTTTCAAGAGCAAGGCATACATGTTTTTATACTCATCCATCAATTCATCAAAATCATAAGAGCTAGATGAGTTAATACTATCATTATTATTAACATGACTAGAAGGAGAGGAGTGTACCTCATTGTTATCATTCATGAGGCATTCTTTTGAGATGACTTCATAGTCATGGCAAGAGGATGCTTCACTTGAGTGGAATGAGGATGTGGAAGCATTTCACATCTTCTTTGTCTTGTTCTTCATAGTAGGACAGTTCTTCTTCACATGCCTTTTTTCTTTGCACACATGGAAAATCACCTTCCTTTTTCGATTTTTAGTGCTCCTATGACTAGAGGGACTATTGTCTTCAAAAACCATATTAATATTGGGTGGATGACAATTGTCATCACTCCCCTCATCAAACGTATTGAGCTCTTCGGTTTTTACATAATTATAAAGCATGTTTAAAGTAGCCCAAATATTGAATGCGAAAGTACAATGCATGATTTTTTCAAAGATATTATTTTCCAAGGAACAAAATATGCAATTTATAGTTTTAGCATTTAGTTCAAACATGTCAATTTGTTCTTGGGTCCATGCATTCATATTTTTCTTAGGTTCAATATATTGGATTTTTACCATGTTAAAGACACCTAAACCTTGAGTATTTAGAAAGGTGTACATTCTAGACTTCCAAAGACCAAAGTTTGATTCATCAAACCTAGGAGGTGAAGACGCTACTGACTCTAGTGCCATTTTTCGGATCGAGAGACGATGTTGGGTGAAATGGCACGCTAGACGGGGGGGGGGAGGGTGAATAGTGTATTATCTAAATCTTTCCTCTAATTCCAATTTTAATCGTTTCTCAAATCGTTTAGGCAAATTGCAATTTTACGATTAAATGCGGAAGCACAAGATAAACTAATTAAGCAAAAACAAAAAATAACAATGCTAACACATAAATTTATAGTGGTTCGGTCCCAATGCCTACTCCACTACCTAAGCACCTCGCTTAGGATTTTCAAACTTAGTTTTACTAGATTAACGATGTTTCCCTTACACAGAGGACTTTAACCTGAAGAGACACACTCTCAATCTAAGGCACTGCCACACCCGAAAGTCTCCGCCTTCTTACCGAGAGTACTCTTCCACCTCAACCCTAAGGAATATCTCAACTAATCCTAGTGAACTGAATTTACACCGGTGGATTTAAACCTCAAATACCAAGGCTACCACCCAATTTCAAGACCTAACAATCCTAGGTCTTCACAAGCACAAATCCAAAGAAAACAATGTTCAAATAACAATTAAAACTACAATGAAAAGAGCTTAAAGAGTAAACCAAGATTAAATGCTCTTTTCCAAGCCTTCAAGCCTTCAACTTGCCAGTAAATGAGCTTGAGTCGTAGCAGAGTTGAGGAGCAGTTGGCGCTTGAAGAAGAACGTTGACGGAAGAGCAGAGTGCGCTGCAATCTATCTCTTTGAAGGCTTAAATCACTTCTTAAAATGCTCAATTAAATTTGTAAGAGAGGTTAAAGGAGTTAGATGAATGATATTTATAATCTCTCTAAGAAACGGCAGCTCAACGGGCGGAAAACAGATAGAAAACTACATGTTACCGCCGTTCGGTTGCTAGTCGGTCGATCGTCGATCGACCGACCGACCGACCGCTGGCTCAATGTCTCTGTGCGATCGACCGACGGGTCGATCGCCAAACACGATTCCTGTGATCTGCGATCCGATCGACTAATCGGTCGACCGACACACCCATTGCCAATTTTTGGCTTCGGTCGGTTGACCGCCTGGTCGACCGAAGTGTCCTTCTGCCGCTTTTTAACATCATTCGGTCGATCGACTGGTCGACCGAAACTAGGCTAAGCAGTTTGGTTTGCTTTGTTTCTCTGCTCGTTTGAGTTTCGTTTTCTCTAAACATACTTATATAAAATTTATTAACTTTAAGTTATAACTTTAAAACATAAATATTATATAAGAATTACCCCCTATTTGGCTTAAATAAAAATATCTAAAAAATCAAAATCCTTAAGAATCAAAATCTAGTTTTTGGGGACTAGTACAAATTTTCCGAAAACGAAAATTTCCTAACTTTTCGAGTCAAGTATAGGTAGGCTAAAGGCTTACAAAAATTCCTAAAAAATACCTCGTTATCTAAATTTAACTCAATGAACAATTACCGTCATTTTTTATGTCAAGAAACTATCTATGCCATATAGCCCTCCAAGGAGCTCCTAGGCTTAGTGAATTCAGGGCGGTTTCCGGGTTTTCATGTTTTGGGTTTCGAGTTTGGTTTTAGGATTCTTTGCATCATAAAGAGGATATACAACATATCTAGACACCCTAAATCTAAACTCTAACTTCTTGAAGAATCTCGAGCGCCGACGAGCGTCCTTGCCGATTTCTCTGAGATCTTCGATTTTTCTGATCGAGGACGTCGAGCGCTAACCGACTTAAAACCTGAAAGATTTCTCAATGAAATATTAGTTCCATGTTTGTTATCATCAAAACCGAGATTAAGACGAAGGTTGAAAACCTTAAGCCAACAGGTATAGGAGATGATACCAAAGTCTTTGATGCCAACCTTTCCTAAGGCATCAAAGTAGTTTGAAGTTGCAACCAAGTGAAGACTCTTCATTGGGGTCCTTGGTCAACTTCAACATACCATCAATCTTTTAACCTTGTAGGGTAGTTCTCCCTACAAAAGAACATGAAACTTTTGATACCCAAATGACTTTGGGTCCTTGGGGGTTAGATGGCCTAGGAATCCAAAGTGTCACAGCTACACTTGAATTTTTCTTGAATGCACAATCATAAATAACATAACAAAAAATACCACAACAAAAATAATGTTCATTGAATTTCTTTTTATTTTTGTTATGGACATGAGATCTATCATTTGAATGCTTGATATATGAATTATGATGGGTATGAGAATTCTTAAAGGAAACATTTTTCTTTTGAGATTTCTTAAATGAGACATTTTGATTTCTGGAGTTCTTAAAAGAATGAACATTAACTTTCCTACTCAAGATCAAAACCTCATTTTCCAAATCATTCATATACGTGTGTAAGACACGTAATTAAGATTTCAACATGCAATTTTCATTGTTCAATTTTTCAATTTTTGTTCTCAAATCTTTAATTTCACTACTTAATGTATCATGACAAGAACTAATAGAACTAGTTTTCAACTTGTCATTTTCTAGCTTGGATTCATGCATTTGATAACTAAGCCTTACATTTTCTTTCTTCAATCTTCTATTTTCATTATTCTTTTTAACAAGCAAGGCATATACGTTCTTATACTCATCTACTAATTCATCATAAGACAAATGATGTGAACTAGATGAGCTATGTTATCATTAACATGACTAGAAGGGGAAGAGTGTACCTCATTATTAGCATCCATGAGGCAAACTTTTGAAACAACTTCATGGTCATGGCAAGAGGATGCTTCACTTGAATAAGATGATGATGTGGAAGCATTTGACCTCTTCTTTGCCTTGTTCTTCATGGTGGGGCAATTCTTCTTCACATGTCTTTTTTCTTTGCACAAGTGGCAAATTATATTTCTCTTCCGGATCTTAGAGTTGTTTCTTTGACTAGAAGCACTATAGGCATCAAAATCAAGATTAATAGTAGGTGAGTGACCATCGTCATCACCGTCTTCATCAAAAGTGTCAATTTCTTCGATTTTGGCATAATCATATAAAATATTTAAACAAACTCATAAATCAAAAGTCGTAGAACAATGCATGACTTTTTCAAATATATTATTTGGTAAGGCACAAAATATGCAATTCATGGCATCTCCATTAAATTTAAATATTTATTTGTCATGTTCACTATAATCATGCATGTCAACCTTATGTTCAATGTATTTTATTTTCAGCATGTTATAAACACCAAAATCTCTAGTCTTTAAGAAGGTATACATCCTAGACTTCCAAAGACCAAAGTTCGATTCATCGAACCTAGGGGGTATGGAATCAACCGACTCTAGTATTATTTTCGGATCGAAACAAAGTGTAGGAGAGATGGTGAAATCTCAAACTACGACCCGCTCTGATACCAAATGTTGGTGAAATGGCCTACACTAAAGGAGGGTGAATAGTGTGTTAACTAATTTTTTCATCTAATTCCGATTCTAAATATTTCTTAAACTACTTAGACAATTCACAAATCGAGTAGCAAGTGGAAGCAAGATAAATAATAAGAAATTCAATACGCAAATGAAACAATGCTAACATTTTGATTTATAGTGGTTCGGCCCCAATGCCTATTCCACTACCTAAGCACCCACTTAGGATTTCCAAAGTTGACTTTACTAGATTATGAGTGTTTCCTTACAATGAGAAATTTACATCGAAGAGTCTCCACTCTCAACCTAAGGCACTTCCACATCCGAAAGTCTCCTTCTTCTTACCGAGATCACTCTTCTACCTCAAACCCTAAGGTACAACAATCATTAATCCTAGTAAATCAATCTACCCGGTGGACTTATGCCTCAAACACAAAGGTTATCACCCAATCTATCAAACCTAGATATCTAGGTTTACACAAGTTCAAACACAATAAGATAAACAACAAAATACAACAACTAATGGAGCAATAATCAAACCAAAGTATACTTAGCTCCAAAAGAAACTCCCTAGTCCTCTTGATGCCTCAAGGTGATGAATCGATGAAGTTTGAGGGCTCAATCAAGAAGTTGAGGATCAAATCTAGGGTTTACAAAGAATCTCTCAATGAAAGATTTAAGATTGATCAAAGATGGCTCAATGAAGGTGAAGATCAATTGAGGAAGGCTTCCATGGCTTCCTATTTATAAGACATGAAGAGAAGAGGCAACACACCTCTTCTCAACGGGCAAAAATCTGCTCGTTACCGCCCGCCGGTCGTTGGCCCTGTCAAAGGTCAGTCGACCGACCAAGTGACCGCCCGAGCGACCGGAGCACTTATGCATTTCGGGCTCGGTTCGGTCGATCGCCCCTGCAATCGAACCTGTAAAATCAGCCTTTTTGTTGATTTTTGTGTTGTGTTCTTCATTTCCGGGATTTGGTTCTTTAAGGGTCTTTGCATCATAAGAACTTTATAATTTATCTAGACATCCTAAACCTAGACTCTAACTTCCCGACGAATCCAAGCGCGTCGACCAATGTCCTTTCGATTTTCTAATTTCTCTGATATTTCCGATCGCGGACGTCGAGCACTAACCGACTTGGAACCTGAAAGTATTTCTCAATGAAATATTAGTTTCATGATTGTTATAATCAAAACCGAGATTAAGACCAATGTAGAAAACCTTAGGCGAACATACTTGTGGAGCCTAACCAACAGATAAGCTTTGTTAGTAACGAACAATATTTTAGTAAATATTAGTCACTACAAAATAAATGTCATCTACTAACGAACAATATTACTAACGACAAGGAAATTTGTTAGTAAACGCAACTTCTACAAATGAAAATAACAATCATTGCTAAAAGTCATACCATATACCAACAGATAAGCTTTGTCGTTGGTGTAGAGCAAACTAATGCTAACAGATTATGCATCTGTTAGTAAAGTTGCTAACAAATTTCATGAATCTGTTAGTGAAGCATCTTCTATACTAACGAATTTTATGAACCTTTACTAAAATTAAGCTGCCTTTTTTTTCTTAACCCGCAAACGAAATCCATGTTTTCCCATGAGTAAAAAATTAATATGCGCTTTTTTCTTTTCACACTACAATAAAAGTCTCAATTAGTTGGGATATATGGCGACTTATTAGTTCAACCCCTTTTATGTTGCACTACGCAGAGATTTTCGACGATCCCACTAGAGGCGTGGGGGTCAAGAGGGCAGCGCCCTTGCGATGGGTGTAGGGTGGAGCCCCGGGAGCTTTTTTGGGACCTTTGGAAAACACATAAAGTTTTTTTATGCGTGTATTAATTTTTCTTGTATTTGTGCCCTAATCATCCGCGCAAAAAACACAATTTTTTTTTCTCTCGTATCTGTGCCCTAATTACTAACGAATTTTATGGGTTGTTACTAAAATTCATCAAGTTTTTTCTTAACCTCCAAATTAATAAAACCCGCGAGAAAAATCCCTTTTTTTCGCGAACAAAAATTGATCTGCATCAAAAAATTAATTAATTTTATTAAGTTTTTAATTTTCCATTAATAAAATTTTATTAATTAATCTGCATCAAAATAATTAATAAAAATAATTTATGCTAATTTGACTGCTGTTAATTGTGGGAAATAACCCATAACCTGATAACAATGGCCATCAGTTAATTATTTCTCTTAGTTTGTATGTCAAAATAATTTTCTGCATGCATCCGTGCACTAACCATTTTCTTCAAAATAAATAGGAGATTTTTGTAGGCATTTTTTATGTACTCCAAACAGGATCAATAGGTATGTCAGTAGGAAAGAATACGATTCACAATAGGTATGTTTCATATAACGTGCATATCAATATCAACTGTAAAGTGAATAAGGCCAAAATAATAACAGAGGATGCGATTCACAATCATGTACCGATGTCTTTTTGCTTCTGATTCACTGTAATCAAGAATTCTATGATTCTTCTTCAAAAAAAGTTATCAGAATGCTTCTGGATTTTTCACATATAACTTACTTCTTGAACCTCTTAAAATATAAGTTTTAACTTTGGATTTGTCTAATTGTCTATGTTTGGAGTTGAACATCAAACATGAATTCCATACGACAATCATAGCATATCAATAGCAATAAACTTCACAAACTAATTTTTTTTGGGTCATATTTCTTTGTCTACAATGCCAAGATTGAAACTTTCAGGAATATTTCTCTGTTTGTGATCTACAATACTTTGAAATTATTTCATATTTTATAGCATCAAATCAGTGAACTCCAGAATTTTACCTTACAGCCATATATACACTCAAGAGTTGATCATATGTTTGAGCATTTTCTTATCCTTTCACAACCTCTTAGATTACTGATATTTGCGTACTTGTGTCAAAGTTGTGTAATCTATAAATTTCTGGCTGGTTTAACAAAGTTTAATTAAGTTCATAACTAAATCTTTTTTTAACATGATTAGGTTTATTCTTGGTATAACTAGTTGATAAGTTGGTCTAATGTTTAAGACACCATCTTCTTGGTATAACTAAATCTTCTGATCTTACAGTAATAGTGGTCAATGATGGTATAACTTTTAACTCACAAACCGAAGATCCTACACAATCAGAGCACCAACCTCAATTTTTTGATCAGCATCCTGATGCTAGCACAGATATTTCAAGTACGTCTAGAATAAGCTTTGAAGATATTTTAGTTGCATCAATTTAAGCCTTTTAACATGTTGTAGTTGAAATAGATTGTTCACAATAACCTAGAAAGGTTCGAGGTCCCACTCTCATGTCTGGAATATGGGATTTGAATGAAAATGAGCGTGTTGTTATTGAAGTTGATCCCGTAACACATATACCAGTCGGGGGAGATGATGGTGATCTTGCAAGATTTATAAGAACCATGGTGAGAATGTCTAACCTTGCCCCAATTGATTACTTGTCTTGGCTCCACATGCCAGAATATATGAAGGATGAAATGTGGAGAATAGTCGAGGTAAAATTCATTCTTAAAATTCATTTTACTTAATGTTCAGTTGTAATTGCTCGAAATATTCAATTGTTTGTAGCTAATCCCATCACCCATGGTGGACATATCATCACCATCAACCCAGTCGCACAGCTTCCGATAAAACTTACTAGAAACGGCAACTTCCTAACATGGAAGGCTCAGCTTGACTTACTTCTCCTGGGCTATGATCTCATCTCGTACCTTGACGAAACCCTCCCACGCCCTGCCACTTCAAGTCCTGAATACAAACTCTAGCTCCGTTAAGACGGTCTTATTCGACATGCCTTGATGGCTTCGGTCGACTCGACAATCGCTCCCCTTGTAGCCACTGCGCCTTCAACATATATTCCATGGCAATGTCTAAATCAATAGTTTGCCAACAAATCTCAATCGCGTGTCTACGGCCTTCAAGACACGCTTTCTCGTCTAACAAAAAGAAGTAAAACTATCTCTCAGTATTTTAATGAAGTTCGATCAATCTGTGATGAACTTGCCATCGTTGATGCACCTGTAAACGATTCGACCCTCGTCATCAAAATTCTCAGCGGATTGGGCCCTAAATACAATGACATCAGTGCTGCAATCCGCTCCAAAGATACGCCTATTTCAATCGAGGAACTGTTCGATAAACTTTGCGGACATGAAGTCTTCCTCCTTCATTGGCAGGACTCTCCTACAATCATTGCCCAAGTCTCTCAGTATCACAACCAGCAGTGATCATACAATGAGAAGTATCAAACTTCTCCGACCAACAACAACCTACGAACCAATCCAAACACTTGGATTCGATCACCAACAAGTAACAACAAACTAACTAATTGGAGAGCCAATTCATTTGGCCAATCCAAACAAAGACTCCAATGTCAGCTTTGTGACAGATTTGGACACACGGCTCGCGTGTGTCGTTCTCGCTCCCACAATTACGAAGAGGCTCAAGCTAATTTCTTCTCTCGTTAAAATAGTTGGATCCTAGACAGCAGAGCTTCTCATCATATAATTGGCAATAGTGATACCCTCCATGCCTTCTCCGACTATAATGGCTCAGATGACGTCACAATAGGCGATGGCAACAACATTGCAATCACTCACACGGGTGACACATTTCTATCTTCTGGTTCTCATACTTTTAAACTAGACAATGTTTTGTGTGCACCATCAATCTTTGTTGAGAAATTAGTAACCTTAACTCCCCCCAAAAGCTAGCTCTTGGGGAGAGGATTGTCCAAACTATTTAAAGGTCATCTTGGTCATATTTTAACCAATGTGAGACTTTAACACACCCCTCTCACGCCCAGGATTGGACATCTTGAGCGTAGAGTTTTGTAGGATTGAACATCTGCGGGTGGCACAATATCAACCACATATTTGGCTCTAATACCATATTAAGAAATTAGTGGGCCTAACTCACCCCAAAAGCTAGCTCATGGGGAGGGGATTGCTCAAACTATTTAAAGACTATCTTGGCCATATTTTTAACCAATATGAGACTTTAACACACCCCCCTCACGCCCAGGATTGGACATTTGGAGCATGGAGTTTTGCAGGACTGGACATATGCGGGTGACACAATATCAACCACAGGTTTGGCTCTGATACCATGTTGAGGAATTAGTAGGCATAACTCATCCCAAAAACTAGCTCTTGGGGAGAGGATTGCCCAAACTATTTAAAGACTATCTTGGTCATATTTTAATCAATGTGGGACTTTAACACACCCCCCTCACGCCTAGGATTAGACATCTGGAGCGTGGAGTTTTGCAGGACTGAACATCTACGGGTAGCACAATATCAACCACAAGTTTGGCTCTGATACCATGATAAAAAATTAGTGGGCCTAACTCATCCCAAAAGCTAGCTCATGGGGAGAGGATTGCTCAAACTATTTAAAGACTATCTTGGTCATATTTTTAACCAATGTGAGACTTTAACAATCTTTAAGAATTTGGTTTCAGTTTCCAAATTCTGCAAACAAAATCAAATGTCTATTGAATTCTTTCTAAAATACTATCTGATAACATGTACAACCCGTATGCTTGAATGACCCAATTTGACTCTAACAAAAGGATAACAGAGTTTATTTAGCTTGAGAGTGTTTTAAATTTTAATTTATTTCATTTTATTATATATGAAATTACATGGTTTGTCAATAAACTGTCTTAGAATTGGCTCTATTTGTGGGGATTGGTTATTCTTAGTTGAATCAGTTTGAAGTCATTTGGATAGTTCAAATTGGTCTTACAAATTACTATTTTTGTAAGTCATTTGAACCAGTTTGTAGGTTCATTATACTGTTCCTAAAGTTTATTGTATCTCTCTTCTATATAGATGAGGTATTGAGTTAGTGATATATAATTTTAGTATTTTCTCCTTTGACAAGTAGCATGTTTATAGTTGATTTATTTACGTTCTCAAGCTTAATCCAAATAGTTGTTGTATCAAGTAAATGTTTAGTTTTACTACTGCATAATGGGACACCTCTTGAACTTCACAGGAACATGCATTCTGATAATTATTTAACGAAGTTTTTCCATAAATGAATGTGTTTATAGTTCATCTCCTATGTTATGTAGCATAAATGAATTCTGTAGCAAAATATGAACTTTGATAATTATTCTGTAGCAAAAATTATTCCATACATTCTGATAATTATTCTGTAGCAAAATATAAAATGCTTCCAATAATTATTCTGTAGCATAAATGCTTCCATAAATGAATCAGTTTGATGACTTTGATAATTAAAGATGAACTTCACATGAACATAAATGCTTCCATTCACACCATGGGAACTTATAATGATGTTTAGTTTTGTAGCAAAATATGTTTAATAGTTATAATGCTGAATTCTAGTTGAAAGTAGGACCAACAAGATTTAGTCATCTCCAAACTCCAACCATTCTAATGTTTGTCTTACCCTTTTAGTTTTCATTTTGAGTTGCTTACTTGTCCTTTCTATTAGACTTGGTTATCTTTTAATTTTCACTTGTTTAATATCAGGAGCATATGAAAACTACTATGAATAAATATGGTGAAACTTCATAAGTATATACATCTTGGAAGAATGACATATATTCAAAAGTTAAAGGACGGGAGAAGAAGAGGCATGTTCGATGCGTTGGTAGCATTGCATCTTCCTCTGAGACAAAACAACCACCGTCTCAAGTGTATGAAGAGAACCAAGAATTAAGGGAGAAGATTAAAGGGTTAGAAGGATTATTTACTGACATGCTGATTGTACTTCAGAGTCGATTTGGCGATGAAGAAATCACTAATATTGCAAATGCAGCTAATCGATTTTTCAATAAAGAAGTATAATAATTTACTTTATGAATCTTTCGTAAGATTTATGATCCTTCTATATATATTGCTCTCTAAATCATATAGGTGCCAGAAGCCAATAGCGGTCTCGAAAATTCTCCAAATAATTTACTATGTTCTTCTTCATCAAGTCACCGTGACTCAAATCCTAATGGTAAAAATCATTTAGTACTTTAATTTTGTTATTTCTTTTCTAATTTAAATCTCTTTATGACTTTTTTTTCCTTTTGTGTAAGTATTAACTTGTTGTGATTTTGTGGGTTCTAATTAGGAGGCTAATTATCAAAGGAAGCTTTTCGAGTTAAATCAAGATTTGAAGTTGTGGAGTAGAGATAGTAAAATGAGTGATATTGATTGAATACTTTTTGTAAATACAGTTTCAAAACTTCAATTTGGTCTTTTTTATATTTTCTTGATCGAATATTGTTTGTAAATACAATTTTAGAACTTCTATTAGGTCAAGTCCATGACTTAAAAGACATATAATGCAATTTTCTTTATATCTCGTGTTAGTTCTATTGTATTTTATCTATTAATTTAATACTTTTAGTAAATCTAGCATATACAAACGTAAGATTAATATTATATGGTTTGCCAATGACGATAAATGTGATAGTATTTTTTTGACCTTTAGTAACAATAACTAATGTTAGCATAATTCTAGCAATTCCAACGAACATAGGCGTTACTATAAAACTAGTATACCAATGCTATAACCTTCCGTTAGAATATCTTTTGGTCTACACTAACTCTAACATGTGTTGGTATTCTTGCCCGACTATACTAACGGCTTTTTCTTCTAACGGGGTCTGTAACTGTTAGTATAGGGACCTCTATACTAATAGTAGGTTTTTACTAATAGTATTAAATGTTTGTTAGAATATGTTCACCCCTATATCGACGATCACAATATTCGTTGGCACAAGTCTATACTATCGCGACTTGTACCAATGGATACATATGTCGTTGGTATAGGATTGACTAACGGTTTTTAGGGTTGTACTAATGGAAATAACCCGTTAGTAAATGACATTTATCTTGTAGTGAGTGCCACTCATGGGGTTCCCAAAAGCATGAGGAGCATAATATTGATTGTGGGCAGGAATGCTTCCAGGACGCTTCCAGGGGTTCACAATTCTCTAATGATGATTTTATCATTCTTTTACTCGATCTATGTGGATAATATTTTGATTGTGGGCAGGAATGCTTCCAGGATTGATGAGTTGCAGAAATAGCTGAGTCTTTTTCTATGAAGGACTTAGGTCATGCAAAACAGATTTTGGGTATGATGATTACCCGATATAGAGACGCAATGAAGCTTTATTTGTCACAAGAGAAGTACATTAAGAAGGTACTTCAAAGGTTTGGCTTGGACGGGGCCAAACCTATTACTAGTCCTCTTGCTCCTCATTTCAAGTTAAGTGTTAAGCAGTGTCCAACCACAAATGACGAGAAGCAAGAGATGGAGAGAATTCCTTATACCTTAGCGGTTGAAAGTTTGATGTGCGTCATGGTGTGCACTAGATTGAACATTTTGCTCATGCAGTTAGTACAGTGAGTCATTTTCTCTCAAATCCAGGTAAAGAGCATTTGAATGCTGAGAAATGGATTATGAGATATCTCAAAGGTATAACTAATTTGAGTCTTAGTTTTGGTGGTGAAAAACTCGTGCTAGTTGGCTTTACTAATGCAGACATGACATAAGGTATTGATTCTCGAAAGTCTACTTTATGTTTCTTTGTCAAATTTGCAAGGGGAACTATAGCATGGTAGTTAAAATTGCGAAGGTGTGTTGCACTTTCAACCGCAGGGCAGAGTTTATTGCAATAAAAGAAGCTTGCAAGGAGTTATTGAGAAGGAGAATTTTCTAGGAGCTTGATTTCAAGCAAGACGTTATGTATTGTTTTATGACAACCAGACTGTCATTCACCTTGGTAGGAATTCTACCTTTGAAGCAAGGTCAAAGCACATTGATGTTCGATATCATTGGATACAAGATGTTCTAAATTCTAAGTTGTTGGATCTAGAAAAAAATCATATAGATGATAATGGTGCTAATCACCGAGATGTTGTTTGATCATAAGTTGTTGACTAAAGCATTGCCAAAAGAAAAGCTCGAAAATGTTGTTTGATCGCCGAGATGGCGAGGTCCTCCACCTAGTCGCGAAAGGGAAGATTTGTTGGGTTGGATTCTCTCTTATGTGGAGGCCCAATATAACTTTTAGGGTTTCATATTACCCTAATGTGTTGCCGTTGCAAGGTGAAGTAAGAGACGATACGAAAAAGTGAGAGAAGAGAGAGGACCGGAGGTTTGCAAATTTCTCAAGAAATTTCAATTCTGCACAGTTATCATCAAGTGGATGATCAGATGGTGAAGTCTTCTCTGATTGAGCTACAACTTTAACGGGAGGTTCCTCACTCATTGTTCTTCATGTTGGGCGGTCAGATCTGCGTTTCAAGCTCTGTAGATTATCCAAAAAAATCGTGAACAGTGGTTAAACTTCTGGTGACGTTTTTCTCAACTCTTCTTGATTATTTTCATCTTATTGATGATTTTGGGCCCTTGTGGGGTGACCATTTGATGTTCTGAAAGAGTTGAATATAATGCATCTAATACTTGCGACTAGAGAGACTTCTTTGTACCTTTGCTTTTGGTAATAGTAGAGTTTTTACCGTCCTGTAATTTTTTACTCTAGCTCTCACATTGAGGGGGTTTTTTCCACGTTAAATTTGTGTTCTTAATGTAACTTATTTGCTTCAATTTGTTGTTATTTGATCTACTTGGTTGCCTCCTAATCAATCTCATAAGCCGGAATATTTATTGTTTCATTGTGATACATTGGTGTTTGGTGTTTTCCTTCCCTTCAACCACCACCTCTCTTTCACCATATCCACAATGGCTCATTTTCTATTATTAATAGTACATTATTTAGATTAATGAGTGTTCTCGTCTGAAGTCGGGGGTGCTTCAAGCCTCCGCGTCTCCTGATTCAGCGAGGTTCTGGTGGTGACCTGCAAAGACACTCCGAAGCTCAAGTGAGAAAGATTTCCATATGGTGTGTATGGAATTGCAATAGAATGTATACATACAGCGCGTTGTGTTTGTTTTATTATACAGGTTTGGGTACTCGGCGAGGGATTTTTTGGAACTCCGCGAAGATATGCCCTGAATGGGTCAATTGTTATCCCCTAGATTGTGGGTTTATTATTGTCGAATCTCTGATGATAAATATAGGATGTTGATATCCTTATTTGGTTGGGTGGAGCCCCCAGGCTAAGTTTTGTAGTTGGTTCGGTCTAAGTTCGGTTCATGGGTTGGGGTATTTTCGGGACCAGTCCGATCGGGCTCAGAGAGCCATATCAGTCCACAGCCCCCCGAGCTTTGTCGAACTCCAAGAACTTTGTGCCGATCTAGCTCTAATAGTGTGTCGACCTCTGTTTGTCTGCCTATCTCTTTATTACTCCATCTTCTCATCCTAATTTCATAGTCCCATTCTTTCTCTACGCCGTCATATTTCCTCCGTCTAGTACTATTGCTAGCAGTGTGACCTACCCACCAATGTGCAAGAATTTGACGAACATTGCAAGACAGTGTGTGCCATTTTCTCCCCGTTGCTTCTACAAGCTTGTTGCTGAAAAAATTTAGGGTGGAGGAAGAAATAAAAGGACGGAGGAGAAAATTTGTTCAATGGACGGTAACAACAACAGTATTGCACTAGATTTATTGCAAACATATACACGAAGTTTGATGTTTTGTAGGGATAAATACATAATTTTTGTATTTTAAAAGGGTGATTTTTAAAAATAGATCATACATGTGTAGCTTTGCCTTGTACCATTTCATATAACCATGCAAAAAATTCTTTTAAATTGTTATATAGTGGTTTCAGGGCCGGCCCATCCACTAGGCCATTAATGCCATTGCCTTAGACCCCAGGTGGATGGGGCAGCTTCTGCATTTGAATTCATGCATCAATTCAATGTCAGATAATTAATTAACCAAACACATTATATGGTTTGGTTAATTAATTAATTAAGGGTGTTGCTTAATTATTATTTGTCTTGCATTAATTATCCTTGGTCTGTTCTATTATTTACTAATTATTTTCGATGATGAATTTGTGTGCATAATCAATTAATTTTCATTTGTTATAATTAACTAGGCTCAATTCAACCTTCTTATTAAGCTCACAAATTATAGTCCTCTTTGAGAGGACTTTTAATATTTAGAAAAAGAAAAAGAAAAAATTAAAGCAACATTGGACATGTATTATCTGATAATTGTCAGATAATTGAATTCCGCCGAAGAGCTCATTCCTCGACATAATTAATATGTGAAGATCATGATTCGTGGGGGCCATTAGAAGTATCAAGTCTGAAGTAATTGCAAATTATTCGAAATGAAGTTTTTGCCCCATCTATGTCCGTCAATTCCAAGCGACTAAGCCTCCAACGGTCGACCATTCACAAGTCCAAATAAAAGCAATGTCAAGTTTTAAAAAATAAAATTTACATAAAAAATATATTAATTTAATTTATTGAATAAATAAAAAAACTCATTTTAAAATTTTATCTTAGGCCACAATATTTGTTGGGCCGCTCTTGGGTGGTTTGTTTAAGTGTGTTGTTAATGGTTTATCAACATGGTGCATGCATTCCGGTAAAAAAAACAAAAACATGGTGCATGCATCAGTATTTCAATCTAATGCATTTGGAACTGATATAATAATAAGCTTGTTTGAATTCATTGGTGAGGTTGTTTTCCAAGTGATTAATAGAGTTGCCCTTCCCATAATCCCTATGACCACTTTTGGATTTGGAATAAAATGATAGTGGTATTTGTTTAGCCAAAAGGGCTTATTCCTTCCTTTGAAGCAAAGAACTAGATCCTGGTAGCTAATGAAAAGTGGGGGTTGTTATGAAAATTAAATGTGGCCCCTATATTTTAGCTTTTCTAGTGAGCTCATAGGAATGAGGTCAACTTTGTATATTTTATTTCTCAAAGCAATGGGTGATTTCACTTCCTTTGCAAGCACGAGGAAATACCTAGTAGGCGAAAAAAATTGCTATGGAGCTGGGCTCCACAAGTGAAATACAGATCTCAAAGTAACTTAAAAATTGTTTTGAGATTTGTGTTTCACTTGTGGAGCCCGGCTCTATAGAATATTTTCTATGGAGCACTTGATTGACTTGAGAAACCTCCTCTATTGATTAACGTTGACAACTCCTGATCAGACTAAGAGAAAAAGGGAGGTGCAGTTGCTGTGACACGGATCTCAGATGCAACCTACGAAAGTGCTCGCACTATAATAAATCATTAAAATTTTAAATCACTATAGTATTACATTTCGACGTTTATATCCGCTGAAAGTATTCATGTAGACACTTGCATAGGCGATGAAAAAAATAGTTATTTACGATAGCCGAATCAATTATTTTGACGCCTGATGAGGCGCCAATATGTTTGACATATTGGCGCCTTTAACAAGCATCAAAATGTTTCAAATAAAATTAAAATTACATACCAGTGCCTGCCAGAAGCACCGGTATATCTTTTAAAAAAAATGAATTTCGTACTGCGAAATTCAAAATAGAAGTTTAATTAATTTTAGTTAATTTTAATTAAATAAAAATCGGGAAAAATTAAACTAACAACATTTTAAAAAATAATAAATTATACACGAAAGAATTTGATGATTTGAAAAAATTATACATGAAAAAAATTCACCGAAATGCACATGGAAGGATTTAATAACAATTTTTGTATCGACGCCTGCTGCAGGCGTCGATATGTATGTGTGTTAGTCTTTTACTGTATTTTATGTTTCGACGCCTTTGGTTGGCATCCAATTTTTTTCGTCGATAAATCATATTTCTATTGTAGTGTCGATTTGTATACAAGGATGGTGGAAATGCTTTGCATTCGAAAGCATTGTCTATGAGGGAAGGATGTGCTCAACGATGTACTAAATTCTAATAATAAGAGCATATTGATTCCTTGATAAAATTTTGTCCCTTATTTGGTTTAAAAAATAGTAGTTAATTATAATTAATTTGTTTATTGTAATAACAAAGACATACCTCCTTTTTAAGATGGATCTTTTAGCAAACAGTTGGAAAGAGAAGCGATAGGTACGTAGGAGTTTTGATAAAAATTATAAATCGAGTTTTGAGAGATTTAGGGGCATTTTTTTATAGGTAGTGAAATGATAAGATGTGTTTGTTTCAATAATTTGTCCATGTGTCGACAACTCGTTCATATGCTAACAAACAATGGACAAAGACAGTGGCGGAGCCAGAAATCAGATTGGATGAGGGCAGACTCTCAAATGAATAAATACCAAATTACCAACGATATTATATATGAAAAAATAATTTTTTTTTACAAAAAGATAATTCATCACATCATATATAAAAGTCATTATAGACATATCTACTAAATAAAAATTAATTCTTCATATATACTAAATAAAAATTAATTGGAATCAAACAATCAAACAATGAAATCAACCCAAACAATCAAATAAAAATTAATCAAGCAATCAAGCAATTAAATAAAAATTGCTTCATATCTATTTGCTAAGCTTGAAGTCTAAATAAAATGAAATCAAGCAATGAAACATGGAAATTATGAAATCAATTTAAAATTAAACATGAAACAATGAAATGAAATAGTGAAATTAAAGCAATCGATCCATATGAAATCAAACTAATTAATTAAATGAAATCAAGCAATCTGCAATCCTTACCTCCGGACGATGGGACGACAGGCGACAACAGATGGGGAGCCGCAGGACACGGGACGCCGGAGACGAGTCCAGGACGCCGACTGGTGACTGGGCGGACGAGTTGAGGATGCCGATTGGCGATTGAGCGGACGAGTCCAGGACTTTCAGGCTTCAGCAGAAATACAGTCACGCCGGAGACACCGAAGGCTTCAGCCGAGGCGAGTGGCGGACGCGGACAACAACCAACAGGAGATCGCCGGGTAGAAGGAATGATTGCCTGGATGCTGGAGCACGCGGCCGAGCAGCGAGCGATCGGCACGATAGGATATGGGGACTAGGGAGCGATCGACAACAAGGAGATGGGGAGGGTTACGTATCGAGAAAGAAAAGAGAAAAGTAGAGATAGTTTGATAACATAGGGGTAATTTTTAAAATAGAGGGGGCAAAATCATAAAAATACATATATATAGAATAAAAAAATAAAAATTGAATGGGGGGCAACTCCTTCTGCAGTAGCTCCGCCCTTGGACAAAGACAACAACACCCCACCTTATATGTCAAAAACTCAGGACAATCCGGGAACACTCGTCCATATGCCAATAAGGGAAAAGATAACACACCTTGCTCTGGATGTCGACAATCCAGGACAACACGAAACAATCCGTCCAAGGTGTCGACAACTCAGGACAAAGAGAAAATACGCCGCACTCATATGTATCTATGTTGTTTGTGTGATTTTTGTTTGTGCTATAGATCACTTGTAAGCAATAGGAGAATTTGATTCATATATACCAAAGATGATTAATTACGGGATACCAAAAATGAGTCGTCGAAATCGTGATGTGAGATTGCGAGATTATACGTTGATCGATGAATCTAATTCGGTGAGGGTGGGGGGCTTGCTCACCCTTAGTTGTTACTGATTTGGGTTGTCAAGCGGCATGTGGTCATGTCGAAAGAAACTCCACTTGTTGTCTTTTTCAATGGTTGGTTTAAACGTCCAATTAAAGGTAAAAGAATACAGAAGCAAAAATGATTAAACTTAAATTAGAATAATATATATGAACGGCCCTTCGTTCCATGCATTGGGGTTAGTGTTAGGTCGTTAGAAAAGAACACCGTATTGACGTATTGTTGTATTGTTGTATTGTTGATCCATATCTATCAATCTACATCCTTGAAATTCCAAAAAAAAGAACATTAATGAAATACTAAAATAATTAATACTTACTTGTACATATTAATTAATTACTTACATGGACTTCAAATCTCATGTTGTGTGCATACACGCCCTCATGAAGACCTACTCGTCCGACAAGATATCCGGTGTTGGAGATGGACGTCTACTCGTTCGACAAGAAATGATATATGCATTTTAATTTCTCAGGGGTAATAATTAATGTCTTTAATTAATTATGTCAATCTATTCAATATTAAATAGTAGTATATAAATATAATTTGACTTTGCTAATCATTAATGTGTTTATATATATATATATATATGAGAATGGGATAATATGAATGAATTTTAGACACTTATTTTTTTATATGCTTATATTATAAAAAAAATAGGATTGGATTAATATAAAATTAATGTATACCAAATAAAAAATTAAATTAAATTATATCTCATATGTTATGCTATCATATACTATCATATCTAATGAAACAAAACAAACTCTGAGAATTAAATACATAATGTTTTATAATTTTTATAATTTTTCTCAAAATATAAAAAGAATACAAAAGTAAATTCACTACTAAAAATGTGATAATCAGCAACGGCCGCTCATGCTATTGGACTCACTTACGTCGTTCCTATGGCCACTCGGGTCGTTGCTTACAAGTCGATGATACGAACGCAGTGCGCAAATGAAATAATTTATCAGCAACGATGTTACAAAGGTCGTGTCAGTCATTGCTAATGATATAATCACATTAGCAACGACTTACTTACGACTTTTGTACACCGTCGCTCTTTATTTGATGGCACGAAAATGAAATACTTATTAGCAACGGCGTTGCGGAGGTTGCGTCGGTCGTTGCTAATGATATTATTTATTTAACTCACGATCGCGCCCGACGCCCCCTTTCTTCCTTGCTTGTGTTCTTCTCCGCCGATGCCGCTGCCTGCTACAAAGCTTCGCCCGTCGACGCCGCCGCTGCGCCCTCCGCGTCAAAGCCTCCAGGTATTCTTCTCTCAGCTCCCCATTTTCTTCTCCTTACTAGGGTCGGCCGAAATCCTAAATCTTAAAGTTTCGGTCGGCCACCGGACCTATGTTCAGTGTGCAACATTGGACACTGGACACTCGACGCCGGCGCCGGAACAATGTTGTAGGGTTTTGATTTAGAGTTAAATGCTCTGATTAATTAGATTAATGTTTTGATTTAGGATTAATTAGATTAATGTTTAATTAATCTACGTAAAATGTTTAATTAAAACTAGGTTAAATGTTAATTAATCACGATTAAATGTTAATGTTTAATTAATCTATTTTTTTTAATGTTAATTAGTTTTATATTTAGTTTTAGGTTATATCTGTTAATTAATATTAGTTAAGATTAATTAGATTAATTTTAATGTTAATCTTTAGATTTAGATTAATTAGAATCGTCTACTTTGGACTTGTGTCGGAATCGTCCACTTTGGACTCGAACCGGCATCCACAAATTTAGAAAATAAATTAATCATGACGAGTTGATATGTTTCACCTATGCATCGACCAGTCAAGTTATAGATTTGCAAAACCTTAGATCCGTTCGGGGATTGTATGTTCGTGTAAACGAAGTAGATAATCTTTTATACGACATACAACCCTTGAATTATCCCTAATTGGACAGTTTGGGAATATAGTTATTTGTATTGCACTTAGTTTTTTCTTTTAACTGATATTTATTCATAAATTTTGGCTACTGTATCTCTATTGTTTTCCGTTACGCACCTAGATGATATGTGTATTCGGAGAACTCTAAGGAGATGCTGTCGAAATTTAGAATGAAGTTAACGGTTAAAAAAAATACTTAGTGCAATATGAATAATATGGATCCCAAATGAAATGTGACCATCTCACCTAAAGACATTAACTCAAGATATTGTCATTGATTGACAGATCATGTCGGGCGATCGAAGTTGGATGTACCGACGTTTTGATCATGGAGCTTTAACGAATGAGTTTCGATTAGACGTAACTTACTTCCTAAATTTTGCCTATTCAAATCAGAAATTCATTAGCGTCGGTGATAAAATCCGATGTTTGTGCTGCATTTTCACGAATGCACGATTTTTAGATCAGAAAACTATCACTCTGCATCTGTATAGCAAAGGATTTGCACTAAGATATTTTCTATGAACTTATCACGGGGAGTCACGTGAAGTCGGGATGTCGAGCAATCATATTGTTTAGACACATGGTGAATCTTCTTCTGCTGGTGTTTCTTCATCTAGTCCATCTAATCCATATAGAACTATGATACTTGATAATCTTGGTGGTCGATTCCACTTGTATGATAATGTCGAGCGGCCAGTTACTGAGACGTTAGTGCCATTAGATACTAAATTACCACCAGAAGTACAACCTGCGGTAGAAATTAAATTGCCGAATAAAGAAGCTGCAGAATTTTACGAGATGTTGAAAGCTACCGATGAACCTTTGTATGGGAATTGTCTTAAATATAATAGGTTTTCGGCAATGATGCAACTCCTGAACATCAAGTCCGATTATAATATCATCGGGGTTGTGTTTGATCGAATTACGAGATTGATTAATGGAATGCTACCTATGGATAACAAGTATGAGCCAACTTTTTATAAGACTAAAAAGCTGATGAGAAAATTAAGGATTGGGTATGAAAAAATATACGCGTGCCCAAATAACTACACTTTATATTATATAAAAAAAGCACAGTTGGATAAATGCCCAATATGTGAACATCCTCGTTATAAGGAGAAGAAATTGGTCTGACAAAAAAATATCCCGTTTAAGGTGCTTCAGTATTTTCCACTGACACCGAGGCTTCAAAGATTATTCATATCGAAAAATACTGCTCCCTACATGAGTTGACATTCAAGAAATCACGATGATACAGTAATGACTTATCGATCCAACAATGAAGCATGAAAATATTTGGATAGATGTTATCCTTCATTTGCTATGAATACTAGAAATATCATATTGGGATTGTGCACGGATGGTTTTAATCCGTTTGGTCATTCGACAACTCATTATTCAGTTTGGCCAGTGCTGCTAACAGTTTACAATTTGTCGCCGTCAATGTGTATGAAAGATGAATTTATTTATCTTTCGATGATTATTCTGGATCCTAAGGGTCCCAATAGATGAATTAAAAATATTATGGACTGAGGGAACTGTCATTTATGATTGTCACCAGAAGCAAAACTCCACTTTAAAAGCTATGGTCTTGTGGATAATCAATGATTTTCGGCCTACGACATATTGTCTAGTTGGAGCACTCACGGCCGACTCTCTTGGCTGTATTGTATGAAATACTCTAAATCATTCAGTCTTCAGAACGGACGGAAAATCTCATTCTTTGATTATCATCGTCGATTCCTACCGGCTAACTATCAGTATCGAATGAATTGTAATAAATTTACTAAGGGCAGGGTTGAAAGAGATAAACCACCATCGATGTTGTCTAGTGAACAGATGCTAGCACGTGTTTCATTTCTTCCAGAGATTACTTTTGGTTGAAATGATAGAGAGTCGGGATTTGGTCAAACACATAACTGGCTGAAAAAAAATATCTTTTGGGAATTGTCATATTGGAGTTCATTACTGAATCAACATAATTTGGACGTCATGCACATTGAGAAAAATATGTTTGATAATATTTTTAACACTTTGATGGATGTTTCTGGGAAAATTAAAGATAATGTCAAGGCCCGACATGATCTGAAAATACTTTGTAAGAGATCGGAGTTGAAATTACAAGAGGTCAACGGACGATATCTGAAGTCGAAGGTCCTGTGTGTGTTAAATAAACAATAGATGGAAGATGTTTGTCAATGGATCAAATAACTGCCAGATGGATATGCCTCAAACCTATCTCGATGTGTGAACGTCGATGATTGCAAAATATCATGGATAAAGAGCCACGATTATCATGTATTCATGTAGAGATTACTTTCGATCGCATTCCGAGATCTTCTACCTGATAATATTTGGGGTCCGTTGATCGAATTAAATATATTTTTAAGAAATATTTGTGCAAATGTCCTTCGAGTTGAAGATATGTCGGCACTTAAAAGTAATATTGTCGAAATTATATGCAAGTTGGAGCATTTTTTCCCTCATGCATTTTTTTACTCGACGGAGCATCTACAGATACATTTGGCATACGAGGCACGAGTTGGTGACCCCGTTCAATACTGATGGATATACTTATTTGAAAGATACATGAATCGTTTGAAGAAAAAAGTAAAGAACACCACAGATGTTGAAGGATCAATATTGGAATCGTATATTATTCAAGAAATTTCAATATTCTGCTCATTTTACTTTGAATCGACCGTGTAGATAAGATTTGATTGTCTTTCACGTAACGATGACGGGGTGTTCGACATTCAGATGGTCGTTTAAATATATTATGTCACTCTGGTCGTGTTTTTTGTTCTTGTCTGTCTTGACACTTAATATTACCCGTACCCGCAAATACCCGCGAATATTACCCGACACTGGTCAGGTTTGGTAAACATATTATACCCATGGGTACGAGTACGGGTATAAATTTTTACCTATTTAATAAATGGGTACGTGTATGGATACCATACTATCCACACCCGCGGATACCTGCTACCCGCCAATATATATGATAAATTAAATTTATACCTTTATATATTAATATCTAATGGAAAGTTTAAAAATAAATCTAAATATAATATATTTTTAGGAATATAAATTTTCAGTTTTAGTTAAAAGTACTTATTTTAAATTTAATTTTAATTTAATATTGCATAAATGGTTATTGTTATTTCTTAGGATAATTTTATGATGTAGAATTTAATTGTTACGTAGTTTATTTTATGGATTAATATTTTTCAATCAAGTTATTAATAGTGGTGAAATAAGAATCATTAGTGGTATACTATTATAATAAAATGAAAATTATTGTCATATAGTAAATGAGTTATTCGTGGGTATCAATTACCCGCAAGGGTACGGGTGATGGATACTCGTCGTGGGTGCGGGTGCGGGTGCGGGTGCGGGTGCGGGTACGAGAGACAGGTTTAGTAAATGGGTGCAGGTGCGAGTGTGGCACTATCCGCCTCGAACCCGCCCCGTTGATATTCGAAAAGTATCATTTGGCACAATCGTTGCTTTTGTTCGGTGCTTGTTCACTGTCTTCGTTTTCCCCGTTGTTTCTTCACTGTTTCGAGTATTTTCAGCGCTGGATTCCTACAGGCGAGTGTTTCGTGTTTTGCAGTCGGACCATCGAGTGCTTTTGCTTCTTGCTATGAAGACAAGCTCTCCTATTCTTCCTTCCTAATATCAGCCATCGAGTGCTCTTCTTCCTGGGATCTGCAGTCGAGTGACCTTGCCGTTGCCTGCATTCTTCATTTGCTGCGTTTCTTGTTCGAGTGCTCTCTGCGCCGAGTTCCCAAAGTCGAGTGACCTTTCCGTTGCCTACATTCTGCGCGCATTCGCAGCGCTTCTTGTTCGAGTGCTTTCTGCGCCGGGTTCCCACAGTGATAGATGCAGATTTGTTCTTCTTTTCTTGCTTCCTGATATCAGCCATCGATCGAGTGCTCTATTCCTTGGATCTGCAGTTGAGCGGTTTGCGGGAGTCAGTGTTTCTTGTTTCTGCAGTTTGTGTGTTTTGTTGTCTGTTCATGGCAGAGGGGGAGATTCCAGACGATGTTGTTTTAGTTGAAGATGATGACATCAAGGACGCAGTGGAAGAATGTTCTAAAAGCTTAGTCGGCCGACTCCGGGCAGATCGCTCTTTCAGCGTCGGCACATTGGAGGCAGCTTTGGGTGCGATCTGGAGTCACCCAGAGGGCTTCCGTGTTCTTGACCTTGGTGATAATTTGTTCCAGATCTTTTTTTGCTAATTCTCTGGACTCTATTCGTGTTGAGCAAGGCACCCCATGGTTGTTCAAAAATTACCTGTTCAACTTGAAGCGATGGAAACCAGACATGATTCCTGCTGAAGAGGATTTTGTGCACGTTCCTATATGGATGCAACTTTGGGGTCTCCCAGAGCATTACAAGACAAAAGAACTTGGCCGCAAGATTGGTAGTATGCTGGGGCAAATTCTGGACATTGTATTCTCAACCATGCCTGGACCGGAGACTCGTATTCTGAAAATTTAAGTGCTCTTGAATGTCACTCAAACGTTGAGGGAGTCGCTGCGCCTTGCAGGGAAGAACAATGCTGTTGTGATCTCCTTGAGGCTTGAAGTATGAAAGGATTGGCACTATTTGCTTTTACTGCTGTCACATTGGTCACGAGAAAAGAGTTTGCCGTCGCTTCTTGGCGGACTCATCTCAAGGAGCAGTGCAAAATGATCGTGGCGGTCCTTGGCTGAAAGCGGAAAATTTTGGAAAGCGTATGGAGTCGCCTCAAGGCATTAGCAATCTTACTCGGGCTGATTCTGATGCTAACAGATCGAAGAAGCCTACTCCTGTCAGCCTCCTTAGAGACTTTTCTAAATTGTCGGGTCTAGCAAAGTTGATCCAGTGTCGGTGCAGGCCACATCTTCAATACCCTCTGCAGTTGTCTTTCGCCATGACACGGCTGAGGATGTTGACTCAGAACAAGGCAAACCCGAACATTGAAGATCAACTATTCCGGGATAATGATTCTGCTGTAGGGACTGTGCAGGTTACGAATTCAATATCTTTTGATGGTCAAACATGTGATGCTGTGGTGGCCGATTGGGATTCTGGTGTTCATTCAACATGTGATACTTATCCAATTTTTGTTGGAGAATACAAGTAAAGAGGCTTCTGTGGTTGGTCAACATTCCACTCTCTTGCATCATCAAAATAGTTCCTTGGAGTCAACAAATTAAGGAGGATTCTCTTCAACCTCCTCAAAGACAACCTGAATTGAGTCGTTTTCATGTGGATGTCCCAAATGTGGACTTGCTGCCGACCACTCAAAGAAATCCTGAATCGAGTTGTATTTCTGTGGAGGCCTCAAATGTTGAAATGCTGCCAACAAGGCTCGGGTTGGCCAAGCAACCGATCATGTGTAATTAATTCAGGTATGGACATATCCATTGTGAGCCATTCTAAACGCAAGCAGGACGTTGATCTGGGCATGTCTGCTGTTGGCTTTTCTCTACTGGTGGTGATTATTGGAGGAAAAAGTAACTCCGACACCCGCTCCGCATAAGCAACCGGATCCGATTGGCTTATGCGGAGCAGGTGTCGGAGTTACTTCTTCCTCCAATATCCTCCCCAGTCGGAGTCTGAGTAAGCAACAATATCAAAGGTTGGATTGGAGTTCAGCAGAATGCCTAAACTGGATGTTCCTTTCAGATATCGCAAGACACGCTTGCAGCATTGCCATTGAATTGTTGTTGGTTGGTGCATATACTGAGATAGTTTATTTACAACATAACTGATGTCAGGCCGAGTGAATGTTAAGTATTGCAAGGCTCCGATTACCTGACGGAACAAGGTGGAATCGGCAGATGCTGGCCCATCATGGACGGTCAGTCTGACAGAGGTAGACATAGGTGTCTTAACACAGTTGGATTCATGCATCTCAAACTTTTGTAGAACATCAGCTATGTATTTTTGTTGAGACAAAACTGTACCCGAATTTGTTTTGCTTACCTCTATTCCTAGAAAAAAGGTTAGAGGTTGAATCTCCTTGAGAGAAAAACGGGTTGACAGTCTTGAATAAACATCAGAGATCTTTTTGTGGGAGGAGCCTGTTAAGATGACATCATCGACGTACAGTAGTAAAAGTGTGATGTCAACTTGATCCTTCATTATGAATAGGAATGCGTCAGACACAGAGTTGTGAAACCCAATAGAAATGAGATAATATTTCAGTTCATTAAACCACGCTTGCGGTGCTTGTCTTAAGCCATAGATGGCTTTATGCAATTTACACACATGAGTTGGATGGTCGGAGCTGATGAAGCCGGGTGGTTGTTGCATGAATACTTCTTCACTCAAGGTTCCATGGAGGAACGCGTTGTTGACGTCCAACTGGAACATATCCCAGTTTAGTTTCGAAGCCAGGCTCAAGATTAGACGAACAGTGACTTGTTTAACTACTGGGCTGAAGGTGGATTTGAAGTCAATCCCAGGCCTTTGATGGAAGCCTTTTGCCACAAGTCTACCTTTGAATCAATCCAACGAGCCATCCTGCTTCTGTTTTACTCGAAAAACCCAGCGACAACCAACCACATTTTGAGCTTTACTTGCAGGAACTAACGACCAGGTGTTCTGCTTAACCAACGCATCAAATTCCTGTTGCATTGCAAGTCTCCATTCCGGATATTTTGTAGCTTGCTTATACGTGTTGGGAACAGGATCAGAGTGAGCTGAGGTTAGAAGAGCTGAGTAGTCTGTTGGTACTCTTGGTTTGAAAACATTAGACTGTGACCTGGTATGAACTCGTCTAGAAACAGGTGTAGGAATACTTGACTGTGGAACAGTAGCTGGTATGGTGTCTTCTGCTGCAGCCATAGGTGCGTGATCCTGAGAAGGAGCAACAGAAGTGTTGGACTGATTTGAAGGAATGGATGGTGACATGTATATATCGAATGATGCAGCCAGACTAGAGTCTGGATCAACTGGTATGGGTGCATTGTTCTCAGGAATAACATTCATCCAGCAATTGGAGTCTGTACGTGAGACCCGAGGGGAATCTGATGACAAGGACGTAAAGGGAAAGGTGGTCTCTACAAACTCAACATGATGAGAGAAATATTTTTGTTTGCTGGTGGGTTCAAAACAGATGTAGCAGTAGTATTTTGTGGAGTAACCAAGAAAAATACATGGTTTAGACTTTGGCCCAAACTTATTCGAAGCATAAGGCTTTAGCCAAGGGAAGCAAAGGCACCCGAAAATCTTTAGGTTTGAGTAATTTGGAGTTTCATTGAACAAGTAATGGAATGGACTCTTGTTTTTCAAAGTGGATGTTATCATCCGATTTATCAGATATACGGCAGTTGAACAAGCAAGGTGCCAGAAATGTAAAGGAACAGATGCTTGAGACAACAAGGTTAGTGCTGTTTCCATTATATGTCGATGCTTTCTTTCGGCCAGACTAACCCGTTGAGGAGTGTAAGGTGGGCTGCACAAGTGTTGAATGCCATTGGCATTTAGAAAGTGAATAAGAGCAGTGTATTCACCACCGTCGTCTGTATAAAGACTTTTAATTGAGAAACCAAAATAGTTCTCAACAAGGGATTTGAAGTTGGAGAAAATAGACAGAACATCAGATTTATTTTTCAATGGAAAAAGCCAAGTGTATTTTGAAAAGTGATCTACAAAGATCACATAGTATTTGTGCCCTTCATAAGAAACAACTGGAGCAGGACCCAGACATCGGAATAGAGTAATTCTAGAGGTCTACTACTTTTGATAATTGAAGTAAAGAAAGGTGTTCTATGACTCTTATTACATGAACAGGCAATGCAGTGTTCAAGTTCTGTAGAAATAGAAGGAAGCTTAAATTTATTTAAGGTGGATTTCAAAACTTTAAGATGCGGGTGTCCAAGCCGCCGATGCCAGGTAGTGAGTGTAGGCCGAGTTGAAGAAATGGAAACTAGAGCCGAAGGAGGTGAGTTGCAAGTTGATGGTATCAAATTACTCCATTCATAAAGATCGCACCTATTCCGGCCGCGAGCTAGAAGCGCACCTGTATTCAAATCCTTCACCTCAAAATGATTAGGAAAGAATTCTACAGATACTTTGTTTTGAACACAAAACTTTGCAACTGAGATAAGATTCTTTCTTATTTGCGGAGCATACAAAATATCATTTAGCTTGAAGGATGGAGGAAGAGTAGTCATACCGGAATGAGAAATAGGTATAGAGCTGCCATCTCCCAGATTTACATTCAGGTCACTTCCAACAGCCGAAGCAGACTGAAGAGTATCTAATTCAGATGTTAAGTGATGTGTTACACCAGAGTCCATCACCCAGTTACTGTTTGACTTGCTTTGTTCAAAAAAATGCAACTGGGGTGTCTGATTCTCACTAGCAAAACGGTTCCTGCATACCTTTGCAGAATGCCCGAATTTATCACATATCTGACACTGTACGCGAGAGCGATTGTTGAAGGACCTTGAAGGTCCGTTGTTGAAACTATTCGGTGGCTTAAAAGAGCTGGGTTTTCTTTGTTCTTTGCTTTGACCTTTTGGATACTGCCAAGGTGATCTGTTACTGTTGTTTGATTGCTGGGTATAATGAACTGTGATAGCAGGTTGTTCAATACGCAACTTAAGAAAGTTTTCATGTCCTATTAACTTGTCATATAGTTCTTCTAGTGAGACAGGGGAGTCTCTTGACCTTATGGCAGCACTGATGTCATTAAAGTCTGGCCCAAGGCCGCTTAAAATTTTGATGATTAATGCCGAAACATGTACAGGAGCATCAGCCATCGACAACTCATTAGCAATTGATTTGACTTCGGTGAAGTATTCTGAAATGGATTTACCTCCTTTAGAGAGCTTAGAGAGTCTGTCTTGGAGATTGTATATTCGTGATTGCGATTTGTTCGCAAACTGGTTGGAGAGTCGCAGCCAGGCTTCTCGAGCGGTGAAAGCATCTCCAACTATTGGAGCAATCGATTAATCGACTGATGCCATCATGGCATGCCGGATCAACCCGTCTTGACGATACCAGGATTTAAAGCTTGGATCTGAGGGAGATAGACAAGGAAGGCTACCATCAACAAACGCAGTAAGATCATACCCGATTAGAAGTAGATCAAGCTGTTGTTGCCACATCCTATAGCTGCTGCTGCTGGTTAGCTTGATTGGCATCTGAGCAGCGGGGTTGATGGTAACAACCGAGCTTCCATTGGTGAAGGGGTTCACGACTTCAGCAGGTTGAGATTCATTTGAAGCCATCAAGAAAAAACGTTGAGACGAGAGAAGAAAGAGAGAGAGAGAAAAAGGGAGGATCAAATGAGGAGCCTTCTCGTTAGAGAAACTGGCTCTGATACCATAATGGAAATAAAGATGAACAGAAGCGTGAACAGAGAGATGATATTTTATTAGCTGAAGGTTTACATCTATTTATAGACATCAGCACATGGGTGAGAGAAAAAAATAAAGGCGTTGCAACAGAAACGCGATTAGAGAACAGAAAGGTAGTGGCTGATCCTTTTGACGTGTCGAGCCATGGTGCATGCACTAGTAACCTTCGGCTGATGTGACTACGAGAGCAAAGCCAATCGGATCCGGTTGCTTATGCGGAGCGGGTGTCGGAGTTACTTCTTCCTCCAATAGTGATCAGTTGCAACCAATTCAAGGGTCTGATATGGAGGCCGGTTCTTCTTTTCATATGAAAACTCCTTTTAAGAAAAGGGTTAGAAGTGCAAAACGTAGACCTCCGGATGAGCTCGCTGATGATAACCTGAAGAAGCAGTGTGTCAAAGGGCTACTGTGATAAGGGCATGGGTACCAGGCCTAATGTGGTACCCAAGGGGCCATGAAAATATTATCCACTACTAAAAAGCGGGATATCTGTGAAGGGCGATACCGTCGTAAAACGGTCGCTAAAGACCTTCTGCGACAGCCGAACGCAATTGCAAAGAGCGGTAGTAAAAGTTATCGTCACAGAAAACCTACGACGGCAGAAGCAGCGATCGCAAATGAGAACATTCTGCGATCGATATGCGACGGTATACAGCGATCGCAGACTGTGGTCGCGTAATATCTGCGACCTTCTTTGACTGTCGCAAATATTATATCGGCGACGGCATGGCAACCGCTATACCCGTCGTAAAATATTATATCGGCGACGGTGCTGCGATCGCATTTGCCGTCACATAACGATCGCAATTGTAACTGTGACCACTTTTGGCGACTAGTTCGATATACCTTTTGCGACGGGGCTAGCGGTCGCAGAGCCGTTGCAAATGTGTATTTAAAAAAAAAAATTATAATAATATTTTTTTAAAAAGAATGCATGTTTACATTTATCATCAAATTATATCAAAATGCAACGTTACAACGAGAGAATATACAAGATATCAAATTATATCAAAATGCTGCCACAACGATGGAATATTCAAGACGTACATGAAATTATAATATTTATACATATTTATATCAAAATGTAAATATTTACATCGTATCAAAATATGTTTACATCAAAATAGAAAATAAAGTAAATCAATCATGAAGCGCATCATGTGGCGGCGACGAATGCGGCAAGGAGAGGGGCTGCGTCGGGACGACATCAACTGGCGTCACGTCGAATGACGGGGGAGGCGGAGGGGCCGGAGCACCAGGCATGGAAGAAGCAATACGTGCCATGTACTCCCTCATAGCGGTCACCTCACTGATGAGGCGTGCATGAGAAGCTTCTAAGGCTGCATGAGAAGCTTGTAATTTTGTGTGCGAAGCCTCTAAGGCTGCAAATCGATCCTGGCCCGCATGTGATGTTGATGGACCAACGGTGGAAGAGGTGAAGGCAGACGCCCCCGCACCATGTGGCTGCAACAACGTCCGTGCGTGGGCCGTTGTGCCAATGCCATATACACGGCCGTGGTCGACTCCTGTCACCTGCATCAATGTGTCAACATCAAGCTGATGCTGCGCAGGATCACCTCCCCGCTGGGTCACCAACTCAGTATACGTGGTCTTTAAAGATTGATTAATTAAATTAATTTTGCATAATTGAACTAATATAATTTTTTTTAAAATATAAACTTTATTAAATATTAACTTACCAGAATTGTCTCCGGCCTCCCGCTGATGAACTCACCCCGGCGAGGACCATGTCTATATCCATGTGTCTCCTCGAAGACCCTCAAAGGATCCGCCGGAATGAGCGTCCCTTGCTCGTCTCGCGTCCCTTGCAATAAAATAAATATAATTAGTTTTTCTATAATAAATAATAAAAACTATTATTAAATTACTTACCATGCGACGCTCGTGACTAGTAAATGGGATGGACCCACCGGTATATCGGGCCACGGATCCCTCAACTAGCGCCATCCGGTTCTGGTGCGCCATTCGGGAGGCACCCTACCACTCCTCGGACGCCTAGATGTCGCATAGTCGATCCAATACGTGGCTCGTTATCCAGTTGGGCACATTTCCCTTCAGCGCATCTATAGGTGTATCCCAATTATCGCCTACATTTGCCCGCGCCTCATCCCGCGCATGATGGAGGATATCCTTGAAAAGCTTTTTATTGTAAGCTTCCCAAGTATCCTCCACCTGAGCCTGAATGGCGGGATCCCATATGTATCGGGCATACAAAAAGAAAATATTAATACAATCATTTTAAACCTTAATTCAACACAAATGCAAACTTATTAAGTTAACCAAACTTACACTACTAGAAATTGGTTCTTCAGCAACAGCTGCTCAAGCCGTTGCAATTTGCAACGACATTCTTACGGCACCGGAAATCCATTAATTAATGATTTTTTTTAATTAATTGTTTAATTTATAGATTAATTGTTAGATTAATTTGTAGATTAATTGTTAGAGTTTAGATTAATTTTTAGATTAATCTATTTAGATTAATAATGGTATGTTAATTATTTAAATTAGTTAAAATGTTTTAGATTAATATTAATTAATTAGTTAAAATGTTAATTAGTCCGGAGTCGTCCTCAGTGGACTCGCACTAGAATCGTCCATTTCGGACTCCCGCTGAAATCGTCCACTTAGGACTCGTGTCAGAATTTTCCAGTATATATGGACTCGAACTGACTCGAAATATTTAGAAAATAATCATCCATCCGACGAGTTGATAGGTTTCACGTAAGCATCGACGAGTCAGATATGATTTAGCAAAACCTTAGATCCGTTCGGGGGTTGTATGTTCGTGTAAAATAAGTAGATGATCTTTTATACGACGTACAACCCTTGAATTGTCCTTGATTGGATAATTTGATAATATAGTTATTTGTATTGCACTTAGTTTTTTTTTTAACCGTTAACTTATTCTAAATTTTGGCTGCATCTATCTTATTCTCCGATACGCGTCCAAATGAAATGCGTATTCGGAGAACTGTAGGGAGATGCTGCCGAAATTTAGAATGAAGTTAGCGGTTAAAAAAAATACTTAGTACAATATGAATAACATAAATTCCGAATGAAATATGACCATTTCACCTAAAGGCATTAATCGAATAAATTGTCATTGATTGACAGAATCATGTCGGCTGATTGAAGTTGGATGTACCGACGTCTTGATCGTGGAGCTTTAACGAATGAGTTTCGATTAAGTGTAACTTATTTCCTAAATTTTGACTATTCGAATAGGAAATTCGTTAGCGTCGGTGATAAAATCTGATGTATGTGTCGCATTTGCTTGAATGGATGATTTTTGGATCGAGAAACTGTCAATCTGCATCTATATAGCAAAGGATTTGCACCAAAATATTTTCTATGCACTTGTCACGGGGAGTCACGTGAAGTCGGGACGTCGAGCAATCCTGTCGTTCAAACACATGGTGAATCTTCCTCTGCTAGTGTTTCTTCATCCAGTCAATCTAATCCCTATAGAACTATGATACTTGATAGTCTTGGGGGTCAATTCCACCTAAATGATAATATCAATCGGCCAGTTACTGAGACGTCAGTGCCACCAGATACTACAGGTGTTGATATCACAGAAGTACAAACTGCGGTAGAGATTGAATTGCCGAATAAAGAAGCTGCAAAATTTTACAAGATATTGAAAGCTGCCGATGAACCTTTGTATGAGAATTGTCCTAAATACACTAGGTTTTCGACAATGACGCAGCTCCTAAACATCAAGGCCGATTGTAATATCAGCGGGGTTGCGTATGATCGAATTGCACAATTGATTAATGGAATGCTGCCTACTGATAATAAGTTTGAGCCAACTTTTTATAAGACTAAAAAGTTGATGAGAAAATTAGGGCTTAGGTACGAAAAAAATACACGCGTGCCAAAATAATTGCATTTTATATTATAAAGAAAATGTGCAGTTGGATAAATGCCCTGTATATCAACATCCTCGTTATAAGGAGAAAAAATCGATCCGACAGAAAAATATCACGTTTAAGGTGCTTCGGTATTTTCCACTAACATCGAGGCTTCAAAGATTATTCATGTCGGAAAAGACGCCCCCCTACATGAGTTGGCATGCAAGAAGTCGTGATGATACAGTAATGACTCATCCATCCGACAGTGAAGCATGGAAACATTTGGATACATGTTATCCTTCATTTGCTAGGGATACTAGAAATACTAGATTGGAATTGTGCACAGATAATTTTAATCCGTTTGGATATTCTGCAACTCCTTATTCAGTTTGGCCAGTATTGCTGACAGGTTATAATTTGCCACCGTCAATGTGTATGAAAGATGAATTTATTTATCTTTCAATGATTATTCCGGGTCCTAAGGGTCTGCGAAAAGAAATTGACGTGTTTCTCAGACCCTTGATGGATGAATTGAAAACATTTGGGACTGAGGGAGCTGTCACTTATGATTGTCATCGGAAGCAAAACTTTAATTTAAAGGCCGCGGTCTTGAGAACAATCAATGATTACCCGGCCTACGGCATGTTGTCTGGTTGGAGCACTCACGGCCGACTCTCTTGTCCGTATTGTATGGAACACTCTAAATCAATCAGTCTTCAGAACGGACGGAAAATCTCATTCTTTGATTGTCATCATCGATTCCTACCGGCTAACCATCAGTATCGAAGGAATCATAATAAATTTACTAAGGGCAGAGTCGAAAGAGATGAGCCACCACCAATGTTGTCTGGTGAACAAATATTAGCACGTGTTTCAGCACTTCCAGAGATAGTGTTTGGTCAGATTGAAAGATTGTCGGGCTTTGGTCAAGCTGGAGCAATTTTTCCCTCCTACCTTCTTTGACTAGATGGAGCATCTACTGATACACTTGGCATACGAGGCACGAGTTGGTGGCCCCGTTCAATACCGGTGGATGTACTTATTTGAAAGATACATGAATCCTCTGAAGAAAAAAGTAAAGAACACCGCAGCTATTGAAGGATCAATATCTGAATCGTATATCATCCAAGAAATTTCAACATTCTGCTCATTTTACTTTGAATCGACAGTACAGACAATATTTGATCATCTTCCACTTAACGACGACGGGGGAGTTCGCTTCAAATGAACGTTTAAATATATTTTGTCACTCTGGTCGTGCTTTTGGTTCTCGTCCATCTCGACACTTAAGCGACGAAGAGTATCATTTGGCACACTTGTACGTATTACTCAATTGTCCAGAGATTGAATAATTCATTGAAATATTTGACATTAAGATGGTGCAAAAATACTTTATTCACAACGATCAAGAATTGGAGAGATTACGGAATCGTGATTTCCCTACTTGGATATAGGCTTACAACAAATATCACAGAGCTGAAATAGATGAAAGAATATTTGAGTTTGTTAGTGGACCATCGCGACTAGTGTCGTGTTATAGCAGATATTTTTTTAATGGGTATAAATTTCACACGGTTGAATATGCATTTACAAAGAAGACGATGAATACCGGGGTCTGCGTGAAAGGGACAACCCATGTTGAATGTGATATGAATTTTTATGGACTGGTGGAAGAAGTGATAGAATTGCACTACTTCGGCTTGAAATCAATTATCCTATTTAGATGTCATTGGTTAGATACAACAAAAAGGGGCATGAAAGTTCATCCAAAATACAAACTTGTTGAGGTTAATTACAAATCCAAATTGGCAGCAAATGGGCCTTTTATATTGGCATAACAAGCCGAACAAGTATATTACGCGAAGTATCCGGCTCGAAATAAAGATAGAGCAGATTGGCGTGTAGTATGTAAGATTAAAGGTAGAGGAAGAATTGATTCAATAGCAGGAGAAAATGAGCCGATACTTGATGTGACAGATGGTTTCTATCAAGAAGATGATCCTCCTGCTGTAGATCGTATTATTCTAATACTCGAGGATGCAGACACAACGTCTATTCAATTAGAAGTTGAATATGCTGATGATGACGATCATGAAATTGAGGAAGCTAGAGATGAAGAAGATGAAGAGGATGAAGAAGAGGAAGAATTCGAAGACTATTACTCAGATGATGATGAATAATTATAAAGTATATCTTATATTAAATATATCTCTAGTATATATATATAATAATCTAATTATATGCCTATTCGACGGATATGTATGGTCGTGGTTATCGTCGTAGGAGAGCTTTGGAGACTCCGATCGGTGAGACTCCAGCACTTACTCATGCTGCTGATCCTCCTGCTGATCCTCTTGCCAATGATACTGCTGAGGCTAGTACATCCAGACGCAGGCGACCAAGCGGGCCGAATAGGTGGCAGCCTCCACCAGCCACATAGTCACGTAGATTCATTAGCGTGATTGGGGAGCGGTAATATTTCATGAATTATGAATCATTACAAATTCATTATATCATAATATAATATTAAATTTTATTTTTGTTGTGCAGGTTCGAGCAAGAAGAAGTGTCAAGGAGCATATCTTCTACCATTCAACGATACATACACGGGGCATGGCCCACGTGGTCTCACGTGCCCAGTGAGCACGTCAGTATGCTATGGCGCGAGTTTGAGGCACGTATTAATTTTTTTTTTATACATGCATGATGATTAATATTGGTACTGATATTATTATTTTGCAGGCTCTCTATACATGGGCTGAGGACCAGAGGTCCTTCATTTACGCTACCTGGGAGGCTATTTCCTGGCAGAGGTACAACGGGCAGCTGGGGCAGGCCCGGCCCCAGGCGATGACCCGAGCTGGGACCACTAACATCGCGGAGACTCGGGGATACAGTCCCGATTGGATTACTTCGAATATATAGGACCAGCTCCTGGCATTATGGTCGACGGATCGATGGCAGGAGGTTTCTAGGACTGCGGCTAGAAATCGCATGTCAGGGGAGGAGCGCGTCACACTGGCGGCTCTATTGCATTTGTAGTGCACGTGAACCGTATGGTAAGTATACATTACTTTTAATTATATATTTTATTTGTTATCTGTGTACTAATTAACGTATTTATTTTGTAAATGTAGACGACAGTATTCGACGACGGGACTGTCTAGCGACCCTCCCCGATGGCGATGTTTGAGCGGACTCACCGTCGAGTACATGAGACGGGGGTGTACATTGACAACTGCAATGCATACATTATGGTAAGTATATTTGTTTAAATTATTCATTGTCTATTTATAATTTAAGTTAAGAAAAATATGAAACAAAAAATCAAACTCGAGTAGGAGACCTACACTCAGACGGTGGTATAGCGCAGGGGCACCCCCGAGGACTTTGACGCAGGAGCGTGGGTTAAGGCTACATGTGGCTGGGACCACGGCCGCGTATATGACTTTTCAGATAGAGGTCATGCGCGAGCCGTGCTAGGGCCACTTGGGGCACCAACCCCTCTGGTCGCTGGTGAGCGACCGTCCACCTCTAGGTCCAATTATGATAAGAGTAATAGGATATGGATACTGGAGGAGATGGTCGTGCGTCAGGGTGAGATGATGGTGGAGATGCATGCTATGCTGCGCAACATCTCAGCTCATACCGGAGCAGGCATCTCCTCGGCATCATTTGATCCATCGTCCTCGAGTCAGTCCACACCGGTCTACACCCAAGCACACCAGACCCGGCCATATGATCTAGACCATCCTCCATCGTCATCGTGAGTTTTATTATTATTATTTTTATATTGGCTTTGTTACTTAGATACTATACTTGATTAATTTATTTTATTTGGATATTGATACTTCAATTTTGAATTTGAATAGTTTTTATACGATTGTGGATAATTATAAATATAAGTATAATTATTTAGATGTATATCTGGGTGTATTTGTGATGTGTAAATGGATGTATGTATGGGTGTATGGGTGTGTGAGTTATGTATCAGATAATGTATTAGTGGAAATTTGGAATTTTAAATTTTTTTCGATTGCAGGTCTACATCATCAGCAATGGCTTTCCCACGACCGTCTGTTGGAAAGCCATTACTAAAAGTGTATCGTAAGCCGTTGCTGATGACCTACAACAATGGTTTAGCAACGGTCTTTCACTAACGACCTTGCCATAGCCATCGGGTCGTTGCTAATAATATTATCAGCAACTGCCCCGTATCCGTGGCTGTAAGACCCGAAATTTTTTTCTAATATTAAATTTGTTTTGGTGCAGCGTGTCGGGTCCGGGGGTAGTCGAGTCGTGTCGAGCCTTAGGATCGCGTCGAGTGAAAAGGTATGACTCGATTAATGATTCATGGAATCTATTTGGATGATTAACTTTCCTTTTATGAAATCATGCCTTAAATTAAGTTAACTCGATTCATATTATGGGTTGAGTCGGAACCCAAGTTGAGTTCGGGTTTAGTCGAGTTTTGGGTATGAGTTAAGTGAGTCATGAGGCCATCTTTGGAAAGATAGATGAGGGATTAAAACCCTCATCTTGCAGCCGTGCGACTCACCCTTTGAGTCGCATAAGGCTGCCTAGGGAGAGAGGAGAAGGAGCAAGGAGGAAGCTTGGCGCTTGGATCGATCCGAGATTCGCGTCATCGCCGAAAGAATTTCAAGTCGTCGTCACCCGATCCTTGTTTCTCCGCAATCTAGGAGAGTGGTTAAGTTTTGAAGCTTGGGGGAGGCGGGTGGCCGAACCCTAGATGAGATAGGTTGAGTTTCTCGCGATCTTTCCGACGAATCTTGATTTCAACGATGTATGTTCACTATTTTTTGGAATTCCTTGTCGGAACTCGTTGTTTCTTCGTCGTTTTGCAAGTTTTTAGGGCTGCCGAGTCATGGGAAAAGGGGAAAGGTCATGCCAAAATTTTTCCCGATTCCCTTGACGGCAAGAAAGCCCTTGGATGACCTTATATCAATGTTCGATGTAGTTCCACTTGTATATCTCACGTATTATGAAGCATGCCTTCCCTAGGAATCCCTTGAAGTGGCCGAATGAACCCTATAACTCATGAAGAGGGTTCGGCCAAGGGTGAGGGAAGGGTAAATTAGTCCATTGATATGTAAGCTATATTTGGAATTGAAGAAGTAGAGGTATAGCTAGAGTCTCCTCCCCCTTTCCTACCTTAAGGGCCATGGCCGAGCAAGGTCTTCCTTGCTCATGGTTCAGCCAAGGCTAGGGAGGGGAGAAGAGAGTAACTTTAGATGGAAATTACATGATTATAAGGATCACACATAGAGATATGGCAATACTTAGGAAGAACACCAAACATAGCAAGTAGCTTGATTGATTTTAAATTGTAGGAATGCTAGTATTATAACCATCCTTAGCATTAGATCTTTAAACTTTATATGTTGAGATTGTTACCATGTTTTGTATTTCCTACATGTTATTTAAATTCATTACTACATTGCCATGTTAGATAGTTGTTCCTTATTGTGCTAAAAATTTCTAAGGTAGTGTAAAGTTGTTATATGTATACATTGTGGTCATATATAATGAATGTTGCAATATTTGAATATTTTTCCTTGGATTATACATGCTGCCCTAAATGTTCTTGGGCGGGATTCCAAGGTTGACACACAGAATTCCTCACCCAAGACAGTGTAGGAGGTTAGGTAACATGTAAGGCGTCACTAGACGTTCATCGCACTTATATGGAAACTTAGTTAGGAGACGATAACACTTCTGTGACTTCTTGTATACTTTTGGAAACTTAGAACTCGTAGGTGTTCACATCTTGAAAGGGCGGCATAAATTATCGACCCTGTAGCCGGATTAAGGCCATATTCGGGCAAAGGCCCAAAGTGTATATATGGAAACCCTAGGATATTGACTGTGTGATGTGTTTGAGATGGTCCACCGAGGAGAGTAGAGGTCAAAAATGACTAATGCTCAGCTCGGACAGTATTGGGTCTAGAGGTGTGCCAGCGGGCCCTCTAGGTGCCAGACCCCAGTTGGGTGGGACTAGTTATCCTTACCCCAGACGGTGTCCGAAGACTAGTGGACCATCTTAGTTGACGGCCCGGGATTGTTTGCTTACATCTTGAGATGATGTGGCCGATGGCCAGTATGATACTACCTGATATGGTAGGGATGGCTGTAGCCGGGATATAATTCTATGAGTAGGCGCAAGGGCCGGATGCCGAATGCTTGATTAGCCGAGACGATAGGTTATCATGTTCAGTTGATACAGATGGACCCGTTGGGGGTCAGTAATCGCATTAGAAATAAATTCTACCTCCTTGTACATTTCCTTTATTGCCTTGTATGATATATATGCATGACTGAGGCTTATGTGGAGGTTCATTTGAGCCACTCACTGAGTCCCAAGTGGACTCACAGTTTATTCTTATTTTGCAGAGCATGAGTAGTAGCGTGGCATGCCGACATGGTGCAGCTAGTGGGCGGGAGGCAGTGCCATATCTCGTAGCGGCGTCCATGAGTCTTAGACTAGTGCTTAGTTATGTTGGTTTTGTTTCTGCACTGACAGTCGTAGTTGAAAAAGAATTGTAAAACTTATTACTTGAACATTCGGTTATTTGATGTTGATATTTTTACTTGTTTTGGAAAACTTATAGATTGTGACTTTGAAATTTTTTTATAAAGTATGTTGAGATTTCTTTCACTCGATATGTCTTGGTTTTCTTAATATCAGTGTAGACAGTAGACTACATGACAGGATATAGGTCCTGGTCGATCACACTACCCTCAGTTGGGGTGTGACAAAGTTGGTATCAGAGCACTAGGTTAGGTCTTGTCTATGACTCAGTGTTGGGTACCGTATGAGGCATATGCTAGCGTGCTGACTTATGGTATAGTTATGCTACGAGATTGGGCGACCACTCCTGCACTCAGCGCACCATGCGGTTAGTAAGTTTAAAGAGCTTTGTGTTAAGAATTTCTTATATGACATGCAACTTCTTTTATTTCTTGTGCTAGTGAAATGGATGCTCAAAATGCTGCTTTGAGCGACAGTGGCAGTAACTCGATGGAACATCGAGGCCGGGGGCGAGGCCGAGGCCGGGCCCGGGGTAGGGATAGAGAGCCGTCTGAGGGATAGGGGCAAGAGTTAGCGGTTGTTCTACTGTAGGCTCGGGTGAACCAATTGACTGAGGCGCTCCATAAGGAGCAAAAACTAGGACAACAAATGCAGCAGCAGCAGCAGTCTCAGCAGCCACCGCCACAACCCGTGCCCGTGGTTTCAGTGGTACCAGAAGTGGAAGAGGTGATAGCGCCGGTGGTCAAAACCCTAGGGGCCCCAACTTATGCAAATTTTGTCACACTGAAGCCACCGGAGTTCACCAGAACAGATCGTCAGGTGGAAGTGACAGAATTCTTGGGGGATTGCTTCGAGCTATGTATGGAGCTGGGGTATTCTTTAGAGGCACCTGCTCGTATGGTTGGTCTTCAGATGAGGGGACCGACAAAGGTCTGGCTGCAAACTTGGAAGGCTCGTAGGGCAGCCGGCGCACCACCTCCCACGTGGGAGGAATTCCGGGCGGCTGTGGAAGAGCAGTACCTACCCATGAGTGTCTGTGACAAGCGCGCCCGTGATTTAGAGATGTTGCGCCAGGATGGAGGCATGACCGTATCAAAGTATGAGATGGAGTTCAACCGTCTCTCCAAGTACCATCCAACCCTAGTGGCGTCTGAGATCGCCAGGGTTAAAAGGTTTGTGGCAGGATTGAGGCCACAGATTGGCAGGCTTATCCACTACACTGAGGATTCTACTCTGGCTCGGGTAGTGGATGAAGCCCTGCGGAAAGAAGCTTTGGTGCCATTTGAGAGAAATGATGGGCCAGCTAAGAAGAAGTTTCGGTCACAGGGTTCTGGTAGTCGGCCTTGGCACTCTGAGGGGGCAATGACTACAGCAGATCAGTAGTAGAGCCGGGGGCAGAATGGCAACCGGGGCCGTGGGGGCCCAGGGACCGGGTCAGTGAGGCCAGCAGTGTCAGGAGGTGATTCTCAGATATCTGAGGTGCCGCAGTGTGGTAGCTGCAGTCGGAGGCACTAGGGGTCTTGTCTTAGCCGCACTAACGCTTGCTTCAAGTGCGATCAAGTTGGACACTTCAAGAAGGACTGTCCTGAGGGAACCGATCAGAAGCCAGAGCAGTCTGGGGGGAAGGCACCTATGTCAGTAGGGTCAGTACCTCAGAGAGGGCAGACACAGAATAAGGGGCTGCAGACCAGTCATTCAGAGAGGCCGCCTGTACGGGTATATGCTATGAACCGTGATGGGACAGAGGCATCCAAAGCAGTGGTGACATGTACTATTTTAGTATGTTCGTCTGTTGCATATGATTTATTTGATCCGAGTGCACGCACTCATTTGTGTCTGTCATGTTTGCTGCAAAGCTGCCAATGGCACCCTCTATGCTCGACGGGCCATTGATGGTATCAACGCCTATGGGCGATGCAATCTTAGCAAACTCAATTTATCAAGGTTGTGAAGTACTCATCTGCGGCCATGTGCTGAGTGCGGATTTGACACTCCTACCCACTCTTGAGCTTGATGTCATTCTTGGCATGGACTGGCTGATGGAGTACTTTGCAATGTTGGACTACATAGCCAAAGCAGTGATGTTTAATAAGCTTGGGTAACCGCAGTTCACCTTCCAAGGGGAGGGAGGTAGCAAGCTGATAGGGGTCATCTCAGCCCTAAAGGCTCTTAAGTTGCTTCGGGGCGGCTGCCAATCTTTCCTGGCCTTTGTATCTGTGGCCAAGGAGGAAAGAGGTGAAGCAAGGGATGTCAGTGGAACCCCAATGGTCTGTGAATTCCCTGATGTATTTTCCGAGGAATTGTCGGGGTTGTCGCCTAGAAGGTTAGTCGATTTTTGCATTGACCTGCAGCCCGGGGTGAAACCAATTTCCATTCTACCTTATAGGATGGCATCGGCCAAACTCAGGGAGCTAAAGGTGCAATTGCAGGAAATACTAAACCTGGGGTTCATCCGACCGAGTGTGTCACCCTGGGGTGCCCCGGTTCTCTTCGTGAAGAAGAAGGATGGGTCGATGCTCATGTGGATTGATTATAGGCAGCTGAACAAGGTGACTGTTAAGAATTGCTACCCACTTCCAAGGATAGACGATCTATTTGATCAGCTGCAGGGGGCTCAATGGTTTTCAAAGACAGATCTGAGGTCCGGATACTATCAGTTGAGAATCCGGGACTGCGATGTGCCGAATACGGCCTTTAGGACTCGCTACGGTCACTATAAGTTCCTAGTGATGTCCTTTGGACTAACCAATGCACATGCTGCCTTCATGGACCTAATGAACAGGGTATTTAAGGAGTACCCGGACAGCTTTGTGATCGTCTTCATTGATGATATTCTTGTTTACTCCAAGAGTAAGGAAGAGCACTCTAAGCACCTGAGAATGGTCTTGGAAACCCTCAGAGAGCATCGTTTGTTTGCCAAATTTTCCAAGTGTGAATTTTGGTTGGAAAGTGTAGGGTTTTTAGGCCATGTAGTGTCCAAGGAAGGAATAAGGGTAGATCCGGCCAAGATTGAAGTGGTGCAGAACTGGAAGCGGTCGACTAGTGTGACTGAGGTCCGCAGTTTCCTTGGTTTGGCCGGCTATTACCGAAAGTTTGTGGAGGATTTCTCCAGAATTACAGCCCCTCTGACTCGGTTGACCCAGAAGATGGTTAGATTCGTTTGGGATGACAAATGCGAGGTGAGCTTTCAGAAGCTCAAAATGAAATGAAGAAAACTTTTAATACAATTCAGTTATCGACCAACATTGAATACTAGAATAAACAACTGATAACTTAAAAGAACTAAAGCGTCTTGAAGAAGCAGTAAATGACCAGATAAATGGTCCAATATGAAGCATGATATGGGAGAAATGCATTAATTTACCATACCCCTATCCTATAAAATTTAAAGAAGTGATGTATCACCTTCCAACTTACAAAACTCTACTAGGATGTGAAGCATTGCATATTTCAGTCAACTATTCAAATAAGATGGAGAAAAAACTTCGACCATGTTTGTCATCTTAAAGGAAGTACGTCATTAAATCAAAGTAACTTGAACTACGTACATCGAACTCATTTCATAAAAATTTTTGGTAATAGTCTGACACCCTGGTCCATGAAGTCCACGACTCATGAAAGAAACTCTTAAGCATAACGGTCATGGTGCGGGCGACATCATCCTGCTCAAATCTACAACTCAAGTATAATAACATTATAAGTAATAATTAATTATTAAGAATTATAATAAATAAATTAGTTTACTTACTTTAAACCATTCAGCGATATCCGCCGACACTGGTCAGACGATGAAGGTGCATCACCCCCCCTCCCCCCCTCCGATTAGGCCCACGAGGCCTACGACGATCTTGAGCTGGTGGTGGTACAGCATCTACCATGACTGGTGCAGGTGGTGGTGGTATAGGTGCAGGTGATGGTGGTACAGCATCCGCCACGGCTGGTGGTGCTGCTGCTGCTGTCGCGGGCGGCGGCGGCAATGACGGCGACCGAGGTAAACCTGTGCGATGAACCCTAGAACGGGCATGCGTCATCTACAGATATAAATGTTGATTAGTGATGTCAACCAATAATATAATATAAATTAATAGAAAAAAGATGATATATATATATATATTACACATTAATCATTAATATTATCAGAATAATAATCGATTGAGTCATTTTCTTCTTCACTTGTCTCTTCATCTTCACAACTATTCTCATCTTCTACATCATCTGGTTCAACATCAACACTTTCTTCAATCAGACGTTCACCTTGTGCAACGACTAAATTTTCATCTTCGAGTGTTTGACCCACAACTTCAACTACTGGAGGATCATCCTCCTGATAAAAATCACCTAATACAAATCTTGTAGTATCATTATCCTCTGCCATTGGATCAATCCTCTATCGTGCCTTAGTCTTACACATTACCCGCTATTCCGATCTATCTCTTCGTCTGCCTGGATATTTTGCGTAATATATTTGTTGTGCTTGTGATGCCAAAATAAAAGGCTCATTCAACGCTAATTTTGATTTGAAATTAACATCAACAAGTTTATACTTTGGATGAATTTGACTCCCTCGAGATAATGTGTCAAACCGGTGACATTTGAATATCACTATTTTTTTGCACCAAACATATTGAAGCTCAAGTACTTCCTCAAGCAGTAGAAATCACAATCACAATCAATCCAAGTGATGCTTTTGACACAAACACCAGCATTCATTGTCTTCTTTGTGGTTGAGTACTCTTTTGTATGAAATTTATTTCCATTCACAAAGTATCCGTTATGGCATAAGACTAGTCGTGATGGTTCACATGCTAACTCGAGTAATTTGTTGTCTATTTCTTGAATATGTTCACTCGACCACGTTTTGAACCAATTTGGAAATTCTGTACTACGTTAATCTTGTAATTCTTCCTCGGATATATTCGGTGTTTGTGTATGAACTTTCGTGTCAAATTTTTGAATGAAAGGATCAACCTCGGGGCAATTCATCAGTACATATAATTGTGCAAGATGGTACTCATCTTTAGTCAAATATCTTGGTGAACGTGAGCCCAAACTACGACCAGGAAAACAAAATATTGGTAAACAATCTACCGCGTTCACATTTCCCCCATCATCATTTTGGGGAAGACGAGTCAACCTTGTGTGCACATTGGACTCGAAATAGAAAGAATAGAAAGTTGATATCTCTTGAATTATATAAGCTTCACTTATTGAACCTTCCACCGCAGCTGTATTTTTTATTTTCCTTTTTTAACCTCTGTATATACCTCTCGAATAAATACATCCACCGGTACTGAACTGGACCACCAACTCTTGCCTTGTATGCTAAGTGAACCGGTAGATGTTCCATCAAATCAAAAAATCTAGGTGGAAATATCTGCTCTAATTTGCAAAGAATTTTTACAATATTTTTTTCTAGCTTTTCCATATCTTCGATACGGAGGGCATTGGCGCAGATATCTCTGAAGAACAAACTAAGCTCGGTTAACGGACCCCAAATTTTATCTGGTAAAATATTACGGAATGCAATAGGGAGTAGTCTCTGCATGAACACATGACAATCATGACTTTTCATTCTTGATATTTTACCTTCGTCTATATTGACGCATCGAGCTAAATTAGATGCATAGTCATCTAGTAATTTGAGATCTTTTATCCACTGGCAAATATCTTTTTGTTGTTGCTTACTAAGAACATAAGAGGCTTTCGGTTTCACTTGTTTGCCGTTCACCTCCTGTAGATCTAAATCTGGACGTTTGCAATATACTTTTAAGTCCATTCTTGCCTTCACATTGTCTTTTGTTTTTCCTGCAAAATCCATCATTGTATTAAAAATATTCTCAAACACATTCTTTTCAATGTGCATCACATCCAAATTGTGCTGAACTAGTAATGAGCTCCAGTAAGGCAGTTCCCAGAATATATTTTTTTGACCCAATTGTGTTTTTCTCTGAAACCACTAATTCTATCAACCTCTCCAAATGTGATATCCGATAACACAGAAACTCAAGCTAACATTTGATTACCAGACAAAAGCGAAGGTGGTCCGTCTTTTTCCACTCTGCCCCTGTTGAATTTATCTCTGTTTCTCCAGTATGGATGATCGAGTGGCAAAAATTTATGATGACAGTCAAAGTATAAAATCTTTCGTCCATGCCGAAGACTGAATGCTTTTGTTCGTTCCATACAATACGGACAACCAAGCCTCCCGTGTGTGCTCCAACCAGACAACATAGCATATGCCGGGAAGTCACTAATTATCCACAACAATGCGGCCCTTAAGTTAAAATTCTTTTTTTGATGAATATCATAAGTGATGACTTCGTCGTCACACAAGTTTTTTAAATCGTTAATTAACGGTCGAAGGAACACATCCAATTCTTTTCTTGGTCCCCTTGGTCCTAGGATTACCATACTAAAAAATATGAAATCATCTTTCATGCACATCGACAGCGGCAAATTGTAGACTGTGAGGAGCACTGGCCAAACAGAATATGAAGTGGATGATTGATTGAATGGATTAAACCCATCAGTACATAACCCTAGTCTGACATTTCTAGGATCACTTGCAAACGATGGATAACATTGATCAAGATGTTTCCATGATTCACTGTCAAACGGGTGAGTCATAACATTCGGATCATGACTCTTAGCATGTCATATCATATGTTGGGCTATTTTTTTAGACACGAACAACCGCTTCAATCTGGGAATTATCAGGAAATACCGAAGAACCTTAAACGATATATCTTTCTGCCTACTCGAAGATTTCTCTTTGTACCGTGGATGTTCACATGTTGGACACTGGGTCAAGTCTGCGTATTCACTGTAATAGAGAATGCAATTGTTCTAACATGCATGAATTTTTTGATACCCTAGATTAAGTCTCTTCATCATCTTTTTCGTCTTATAGAAACTATCCTCCAGTTTGTTATCTTTAGGCAACGCTTTGTGAAACAGCTCAAAAAATTGATTATATGCTATCTCAGTTACGTTGCAGTCAGACTTAATGTTTAACATTTGAGTCATTATTGACAACTTTGAATATTCATCACAGCCTTCATACAATGGTTCATCTGCAGCTTTCAGTAAATCATAAAACTGTGTTGCTTCTGGATTTGGTAACTCCATTTGAATTTCTGGTTCTACTTGTGGCTTACACTCCATATCCATTATCACTTCAGTACTTGACAACTGACCTCCTAATTCTGTGTTAGACATTGGCAACCTTTGGAATTCATGACCGCCCAGAGCATCCAAGACCATATTTCGATACGGCTGCTCAACGGATGTTGTATGAGTTGCGGACGAAGATCCAATATTAGATGACTGGCCTCCTAATTCATACGATGACATGCCTATGAATGACACCCGTGTGAAATCCATCGATAGTAACGATTCATGAAACCATTTCTGTTTAGGTGCAATGTTACTACCTGTCGGTCTAGAAAAAACAAGTTGACACACCGATGACATGGGCATCTGATTTTGTCAACACTGATAAATTACGGATTTGAATATGCGAAGTTCAAAAATTCTTGAACACTGCTCTTGAATTCTTCAAGTAAACCTTCATGGTACATCCAACTACGATCTTCTGTCATGATTCTATACGTGATATATCACAACAATTACTTCTTTAGAAATCTACATAAGTGGGGTGGTCCTATTCCATTCGGGAATAAAATTATTCTACTTGCATTTAAATATTCTTTTTAACATTTAATTTCAGTCGAAATTCTGACAATATTTCCCTACAGTTCTCCAAGTATGCATATCATCTGGGCGCATACTTAGAGAACAAGGGATATCTACTAGAATTTCAAACTGAAATGAATGTTAAAAAATATATTTAACTGCAAGTAAAATAATTTTGATCCCAAACTGTCCGATCAAGGACAATTCAGAAATTGTAAAGAATCTATAAGTTTTATACTCTTATAGACAACGATACGATCTCCGAACGGATTTAAGGTATTGTTAAAAAAATTATGATCCAACGGTCGATAAGTTCGTGTCACTTTATCAACTCGCGAATCATAATATTATTTTCAATTTTAATCCTAAAATTATACCGACAAATTATGCATTAATAGTGTAGAATGAAGTACGAATAGTTAATTAGTTCTATGTACACAAGCAAAGCCCATATATTTAGTGTCAACAACTAGACAACCCAAGGTGGTATAAACTTTACTTTAACTAGCTAGCAAACTGATAGCAACTCAGGAATCCTATGTCACCAATAGGCAACTGCTAGCAAATATATATTCACCATCAAGTGGATTTTATAAGCCAAGAAAACTTGATATGTGATTCATGCATTTGGATAAATTAATTAACTTGATAAACTCATACATCCTTCAAAATTCCAAATGACTCTAAAATATTCAGATTTCCAAATAATGCATTGGATTCAAGGGTCTGAGCATTATCAAAAAGAAGTTAAGGGGAAGCAGTAATGTGTTGGATTGTTGGTCACTCCTAATAGCAAACAAACTCCACAAAATTAACATCACTACTTAACCTCATGAGCTTAATGGCACCCACTTTTAGCATATTTGAGAATAATATACAAGACTACACAAAGCTTGATCCACACACAAAAAAACATTCATCTGATTTAAATGCATGTTAACTTTTTAGCTTGTGAGAAGTCCAGAACATACCAATTTTCTCTTGCTTAACAAAAGTTGGAGACTTTATCATATTGCTAGACCAAGAGACAATAATTCTTCAAATGGTCGAAATTATTGTTATCTAAACCATTATAAGTAATTTCCTGATACATTTTTGAATCCATGACTGATTTGCTAGTTTATATACATTACTGGAACATATATTGAAGAAATAGAATTGCATAGGCATAATCAGCTAGCTTTATCATAGAATTAGAAAAGACAAGATGTTTTTCCCTATTGAACACATGTAGGAAAGAAAACTTTGACTTCAACTTCTGTTAAATTTGATTGGCTTTGTGTAGCATCTAACCGAATTCAGGCAATCACTTGATTATCAAAAAGAATGTGGCAGGAAGCTTAAACAAATTTGAAGCAAATTAAGACACATATTTGATAGTCTTATATCCTCCATATGTCTCAGAATTGCTGGTGAATAAAAAATAGTGGTTTGGCTTGTGTAATCTTCTAGGGAAAACTGTTGGAACATATAGCATACATTGATACTTGAACACAAAAGACAGCACAAAAAGTTGTTCCCTCAGCTTACACACAGAGAGACCCCGTCGGATTAGAGAGAGAGAGCGAGAGAGAGGAGAATATCGTCGGCTAGGGTCAGTGTGCGACATGCGGGCGGCGAGCAGCGGGTGGCGGCCAACGAACAGCGGGCAGCGATCGGTGTGCAGCGTGCGACGGTCGGCGTGCGGGGGCAGAGATCGAGAGGCTAGGGTTGATCGATCGCGCGAGCAGGGGAAGAGAGATAAAAGGGTTTGAGTGGGAAATTTAATAACATTTTGCAACGGCATTAATGGTCACAAATAAGCGGTCGCAACGTGACGGTCGCAAATGGTCGCCAACCCGTCGCTATATTGTGACGACACTCGAGGCAATCGCAATCTCGTCGCTATTTTGCGACGGCACTCAATGCGGTCGCAATGTCGTCACAACCCTGGCCAGTTCGCGACCCCAATGCGGCGGTCGCAGATCGATCGCATCTGCGACCACATCCCGTGCCATCGCAAAAGGCCATTTTTTTAGTAGTGATCGTGGAATTGTTGGGGTATGGAGAAACTCCTGACAATTCACAACTTAAAAGGATGTGCCGATCTCATTCCTCTGAGATTGTATTTCTTTGTGAAACTAAAAACAACACTCCTTTGGTTTCAAATATAATTAAAAAATGTGGTTTTGATCATGTTTTTTGTGTTTCTACGAGAGGTCTATCGGGTGGCTTGACTGTCGGGTGGTCTGAATTGGCTGATGTTAGCATTATTACTCATGAAGATTTTTTTATCTTCTTTAAATGGACTGATCCTATTCATCGGGTATAGTGGGATGTCTTGGCTATTCACTTTCATAGCGAGGAGAGACTCAGACGTTAGCAGTATGCTCATGTTTTGCCTTTTATCAGTGGCACCAGTTCTTATTCCTTGGTGATTGGGGATCTCAATGCTATTTCCTCCTCGACTGAAAAAGTAGGGGGGCGTATGAAGCCGTCTTCTTCTGTAGATGGCTTTAATGACTTTATTAACAGTGCTCGCCTTGTTGATTTAGGATTTTCTAGTCCTAAATTTACTTGGAACAATAAGAGTGTTTGGGATTCTCTAATTCAAGAAACATTAGATCGTGCTCTAGCTTTAGGGCCTTGGCGACATCTCTATCTGAATGCTATTGTCCTTCACCTTGATGATAGTGGTTCTGATCACCGGCTCCTTCTATTAAATTCAAACCCGTCTACTCTCATAAGACGACAAAGATTCAAATTCCAAGAGCGATGGTGTAGAAATGAGGAAGTTAAGAACATCATTATTAATGGGTGGAACATCAATGCAACAGACTCTCCTATGTTTATTATGTTCTCTAAATTGAAGAACTACTGATACTAGAATATTAGCTATCAACCACGGGGCTCACCGACGGCTGCCTGGGCCGTCCGAACCATTCACGACTTTTCGACGATCGCAGGGGCTGTGGCTGATGTAACCCAATCAGACGCGGCTCGTATATGACTGCCCAATGCCGTCGCTCATACGTGATGGCGCACGGGGCGCGAAATGAAATAACCTAGTAATGATGGTTTAGCGGGGGGTCAAAGGGTCGTCAATGATATAAGTAAGTAATTAGTCACGGCCAGAAGCGGCCATCACTTATTAATTGATGGAGCGAATGCAGCGCGAAAATAAAAAAACACATCACCGACGGCTGAGAGAGGGCTACGCGAACGTCACTGATACTATTATTAGTTGGCCATGGTTTATCGACGGCCGAGGGGCCGTCTATGAAAAACCTTTTTATTTCCGTTCGCGGCCGACCCTTACTCTATCCCCCGCTCTCTTCTCTTTTCGCCGCTCTTGACTGAGTTGTCGCTGTCGATCGTCACCGTCCGCTGCAACCCTTCTCGCTATCGAGCCCTCGCCCTCGCCCGTGCTGCCACTGGTCTACTCCCTCGCCCTCGCCGCCGATCCCTCTCCCCTCTCCGCCGCCACCAAGTGAGTTCGATCCCCTCTCCCCTCTCCGGGCCGACGCCGGCCAATTTTTTTGTTTTATTTTTGTTTTATTCGATTAATTAGTTTTTAGTTAGATTTATTTACTATTAATTACTATTAATTACTGTAATTAGTTAATGCTAGGGTTAATTTTAGATTTAATTAGTAAATTACTGTTAATTTTTTAAAAAAATAGATTAATTAGTTTTTAATTAGATTTAATTAGGGTAGAATAAATGTTATGGTTAATTTTAGTTGGGTGTAATTATAATTCTGAAATCGTCCACTTTGAACTCGCGCGCGCCGAAATCGTCCACAATGAATGGACTCGTGGCCAAATCATCCACGGTGGTCCCGCGTCGGAATCGTCCATAATGGATGGACTCATGTCGGAATCGTCCACTTTGGACTCGCACAGAATCGTCTGCTGTGGACTTGCGTCAGAATCATCCACTTTGGACTCGCACCGAAATCGTCCACTTCGGACTCGAGTGGAATCGTCTGCTGTAGACTCGCATCGACATCCACAAATTTAGAAAAAATCAAGACGAGTTGATATGTTTCATGTACGCATCGAGGAGTCAAGTTTTTATTTTGCAAAATCTTAGATCCGTTCGGGGGTTGTATGTTTTATAAATGAAGTAAATGATCTTTTATACGACGTACAACCCTTGAATTATTCCTAATTGGATAATTTGGGAACATAGTTATTTATATTGCACTTAGTTTAGTTCTTTTAGTAATTATTCATTTTTAAATTTTGGCTTGTATCTCCCTTGTTCTCCGATACGCGCTCAGATGATATATGTATTCGGAGAACTGTAGGGAGATGTTGCCGAAATTTAGAATGAAGTTAACATGAATTCCGAATAAAATAGGACCATCCCACCTAAAGACATTACCTAAAGATATTGCCAATTTTTTGACAGAACATGTCAGACGATCGAAGTTGGATGTACCGACGAATTCATCGTGGAGCTATAACAGACGAATTTCGAGTAGGCATAACTTACTTCTTAAATTTCGCATACTTGAATAAAAAATTCCTTAGTGGTGATAAAATTTGATGTCCATGCTGAAAATATTCGAACATAAGATTTTTGGATCGGGAAACTATCACAATGCATCTGTATACAAAAGGATTCACACCAAGATATTTTCTATGGAATTGTCACGGGGAGTCACGTCAAGTTAGGACGTCGAGCAATCCTGTTGTCCTAACTCATGGTAAATCTTCTTCTTCCAATCCATCTAATCCTTATAGAACAATTATTCTGGATAGTCTTGGAGGACAACTCCATTTAAATGATAATGTTTAGTCAGTTATTGAGACAGTAGTGTCACCAGATACTACGATAGTTGAAGTCACTGAAGAACAACATGCGATACAGATCGGATTGCTGAATTGCCGAACAACATTCTAGATTGAATTGCCGAATAAGGAGGCTGCAGAATTTTACGAGATGTTGAAAGCTGTTGATGAACCTTTGTTTGAGAATTGTCCTAATTATACAAGATTTTCGGCAATGACGCAACTCATGAAGATTTTTTTTATCTTCTTTAAATGGACTGATCATATTCATCAAGTGTAGTGGGATGTCTTGGCTATTCACTTTCATAGCGAGGAGAGACTCAAACGTCAGCAATATGCTCATGTTTTGCCTTTTATCATTGGCACCAATTCTTATTCCTTGGTGATTGGGGATCTCAATGCTATTTCCTCCTCGACTGAAAAAGTAGGGGGCGTATGAAGTCGTCTTCTTCTGTAGATGGCTTTAATGACTTTATTAACAGTGCTCACCTTGTTGATTTAGGATTTTCTGGTCCTAAATTTACTTGAAACAATAAGAGTGTTGGGGATTCTCTAATTCAAGAAAGATCGGATCGTGCTCTAGCTTCAGGGCCTTGGCGACATCTCTATCCGAATGCTACTGTCCTTCACCTTGATGATAGTGGTTCTAGATCACCGGCCCCTTCTATTGAATTCAAACCCATCTACTCTCATAAGACGGCAGAGATTCAAATTCCAGGAGCGATGGTGTAGCAATGCAACATGCTCTCTTATGTTTATTATGTTCTCTAAATTGAAGCACTGCAGACATTCCTTGGTTACCTAGCAGAAAAATAGGGGCAATAATTCCAGAGAGGAAATTTGCAAAATTCAGGAGCGCTTATCTTTACTGAAAGAAAACCATCCTGGCTCATGTAGGGCGGAGATCATGCGACTTGAGAAAGACTTAGTGGACACCTATGACAGGGAAGAATGATATTGGAAGGAAAAAGCTCGAGTTAATTGGTTGAGATGGGGAGATCAGAATACCAAGTTCTTCCACTCCAAATTCCAGATGCGCAATCGCCATAATAAAATTTGGAAACTGGAGGATGGTAATGGTGGTTGGTGTACTAGCCCTGACAGTATTGCACTGAAAGCTCAAAAATATTTCCAGAATTTGTTTACTTCTTGTGCTCCTATGGATCCCTCAAGCCAATTCCAGAATATGAGGTCTAAGGTGTCAAGTACAATGAATAGGAATCTTACTCGCCCAATTTCAGAAGGTGAGGTGAAGATTGCAGTCTTTTCCCTCGACCCTACTGCTGCACCAAGGGAGGATGGGTTCACTGCGAAATTTCATCAGTGCTACTTGGAGATTATAGGCTCAAATATCTATAAAGTTGTGCAGAGCTTTTTCTCAGGGGGCAGAATGCTTAGAAGTTTCAATCACACTCACCTATGTCTGATCCCCATGTCAGATCGATAAGCTTATGCACTATTTTTTATAAGATCCTTTCTAAATTTTTTGGTTCACCATCTTCAGAAGTACATGAATCGCTTGATCAGCTCTAACCAAAGTGCTTTTATCAAGGGCAGATTGATAGACGATAATATTTTGGTAGCCCATGAATGTATGCACTATCTGAAGACTAAGCGTCATGGTACATGTGATTTGGCTCTCAAGCTAGACATAAGCAAGAAATATGATAGAGTTGAATGGAGTTTTGTTTTGTTCATTATGGAGCGGATGGGCTTTTGTGACCACTGTTTAAGGTGGATAAAAGAGTGTATCTCTACTGTTTCCTACGCCGCGATTGTGGATGGTCAACCCTTTGGGTATTTCAGACCTTCTAGAGGTCTCTGTCAGGGAGATCCTCTTTCACCCTGTTGAGTGAAATCCCATACTAGAAGGGGAGGTTGAATAGTGTGTATCCCCCTTTTTTTGGGTCAATTTTCTTTTTGCTCAATTTTAACTTCAACCAAATGCAAATGCAACTCAATAATATTTATTATCAAATATCAAACACAACAATAAGCAAACAATCAAGGCAATGCTAACACGATGAAATATAGTGGTTTGGCCAACCGCCTACTTCACTACCTTGGCTCTACACCAAGGATTTCTAACCAACTACTTTATAGAACTTGTGATTCCCTTTGAATACAACTGAGGACACGATTCTCATATCTTTGATAACTCCTCAAACCTATTCACCTAGGCAAAATACAATTCTACAAAGTATATCCTTAAGTGTTTACTCTAGCACACATAGCAAACTATTACAAATGAAAATAAGTTTAAATAACTCTTAAAATACAATGAAAAGAGCTAAGAATTAAAAGCAAGAACCAATGCTCTTTTCCCAAGCCTTCAAGCCTCCAACTCGCCAAGTCGTTGAGCTCGAATCGAAGCCCGAGTTGAGGAAGAATGGTGCTTGAAGAAATTATCGACGGAAAAACCGAGCGCAAGCAATCGATCTTTAGAAGACTCAAAACTCTCCTTTAAATGCTCAATTAAGTCTCTAAAAAGGATTAAAGGAGTTAGGTGAGGGGTATTTATAACCCCTCAACTGAACAGCTCTTCAACGGGCATTTTTTTGCCCGTCGATCGCTTGTCGGTCGATCGTCGGTCGACCGACCGATCGACCACCCAGTGATCGCTGGTAATCTGTGTTTTAATCGCTCTGTTCGGTCGACCGAATGAGTCATGATTCTGCGATTCTGTTCCTCTGCTATCCAGTCGATCGGTCGATTGACCAAAGCAGGCACTGCCAGATTTTGGCCTCGGTCGGTCGACCGAAGTAGCCTTCTGCCATTTTTTTACCCATCTTTGGTCGACCGACTAGTCGACCAAATTGGCTTACTGCCAATTTTTGGCATCATTCGGTCAACCGAATTGGCTACTGGCAATTTTTTTCCTTGTTCGGTCGATCGTACTCAGACTGTGGTTGATTTTTTCTTTATCTTTGTTACATGCTTTTTTATAGGTTTAGTTACCAAGTTTTAACTTCGATAATTTTACAATTAGGCTTGGGATGAGATCCTAGGGGTATATTACAATATATCTACTTAATCTATACCTAAGCCTTTTCTTTGACGTTCTTTTCTTTCGTTTATCCGAACGAAGTTCGCATGCTTATCGCAACCTCAATCTGAACTCAGAACTTCACACATAGATTAAATACATGTTTGTTATCATCAAAATGAAGATCAAAGCTTAAGGGGAACCCTTAAGCCAACAATCTCCCCCTTTTTGATGATGATAAACATAACAAGAAATTTTGAAGAAAACATATGCATATTCTTTGTGAGTTTGAGTTAAGGCTTACATGAGTTAAGGCATACACAATATATAACCCAACATATGTATATATAATATATAACTCAACATATGCTCCCCCTATCAATGTGCATATCATTCTTGTAACTCCCCCTATCTATATGCATCATAAAAAAAAAATGTGACATTAGTTTTTTTCTCCCCCTTTTGACATCAATCAAAAAGGGTAATAATTAAGGTATAATTAATGAGTTTCATCATGAAAACCAAGAAAGTCATAAAACCAAGTATCATCTACCACTATAGTCGTTCCTATTAATATAAGCGTATAGAAGACAAACATCAATAAGTCGCAAAGCCCCACTACAGAGCAATACATAAGTGTGATGATACCTTGTAAAATGCAAATTTTTTTTCTCTTTAAAACATGTATGTTTTGAAACAAAACTTTTAACCACTTGGAAAAACACAAATTCCTAATTGCATTCTTAAATTTGTAAAGCTTTCATCATTCAAGGGTTTTGGAAATATATCGGCAAGTTATTTGTCTGTGGATACAAATTCTATCGATATGTTTCTCCTAGTCATATTATCCCTAAGAAAATGGTGCCTTAGATCAATATGCTTAGTCCTAGAGTGTAAAATAGGATTTCTTTGTTAAATTTATTGCACTAATATTTATTGGCATAAGGTTTTCTACCTTGGTCTTGGTTGCCTTGGTGTTAAGGCTTAAACCCACCGTTGTAAACGTAGTTTACTAGGATTAGTTGAGTTGTCTCTTAGGTTGAGGTGGAAGAGTGCTCTCGGTAAGAAGGCGAAGACTTCCGGGTGTAGAAGTGCCTTAGGTTGAGAGTGAGACTCTTCGGGTCAAAGTCCTCTTTGTAAGGGAAACGATTTAATCTAGTAAACTAAGTTTGAAAATTCTAAGCGGGGTGCTTAGGTAGTGGAGTAGCCATTGGGGCTGAACCACTATAAATACTTATGTTAGCTTTGATAATTTGTTTGTGTTTACTGCTTCATATTTATTGCTTCCGCTTTCTATAAATATCGTGCTTAGCCTAACTAATCAAGAAACGATCAAAATCAGAATAAGCGATAAATTAGTTAACATACTATTCACCTCCCCCTCTAGTGTGGCCATTTCGTCCAACAGTATTATCATAATGAATAGGTATGCAAGAATACTTAAGTCCATAATCTAAAAGGGTTTGTTTCATCCAAAGGTCTTGTGCACAACAACTAGCCGCAGAAGTGTATTCCGCTTCGATAGTTGAAAGTGCAACTGAGTTTTATTTATTTGAGAACCAAGAAACAAGACTCACTCCTAAGAATTGACAACACTCATTAGTGTTTTTTCTATCTACTTTACACCCGGTAAAATCTGCGTTCGTAAAACTGATTAATTCAAAGGATGTATGACATGAATACCATAGATGTAAGTCAATCGTGCCCTTCATATATCTCAATATGTATTTGACTGCACTTAAATGAGACATTTTAGGATAAGATTGAAATGTATCACATGCACAAACGTTAAACATGATATCGGGTCTACTTACGGTTAAGTAAAGAAGACTACTAATCATACATCGATATCGTTTTTCGTCGACTTTGACACCATCTTCATCTTTGTCATGCTTGATGGATGTGCTCATTGGTGTAGAAGCTATCTTGGCTTCATTCATCCCAAATCTTTTGATGAGCTCCTTTGTGTACTTGGCTTGATTGATGAAGATTTCTTTGTTGGTTTGCTTGATTTAGAGGCCAAGCATGAAGGAGAGCTCTTCTATCATGCTCATCTCAAATTCATCTTGCATACACTTAGCAAACCACTCACAAAGAGTTTCATTAGTAGCACCAAAAATTATGTCATCAACATAAATTTGAACTAATAAGATATCATTTTCATGATGTTTAATAAAAAGTGAAACATCGGCTTTTCCAACGTTAAAACCGTGTTCAATTAAAAAGCTTGAAAGCCTTTCATACCAAGCCCTAGGGGCTTATTTTAAACCATATAATGCTTTTTTAAGTTTGAAAACATGGTTTGGAAACTCAAAACTTTCAAATCCGGGGGGTTGTTCAACATATACTTCTTCATTGATAAAATTATTTAAAAATGCACTTTTAACATCCATTTCAAAAAGTTTAAAACCTTTAAAATTAGCATACGCCAAAAGCATTCGAATTGCTTCTAATCTAGCTACAGGAGCATAAGTTTCATTATAATCTATCATTCTTGTTGATTGTACCCTTGTGCCATTAATGTAACTTTGTTTCTAATGACTAAACCTCCTTCATCTAACTTATTTCTAAATACCCATTTAGTCCTAATTATGGTTTGTCCGCTAGGTCTAAGTACTAAGTCTCATACATCATTTCTTGCAAATTGGTTAAGTTCTTCTTGCATAGCTATTACCCAAAACTCATCTTCTATTGCTTCCTTAATGTTCTTAGGCTCTACTTGAGATATAAATGTTACATATTGACAAATATCTTTGAGTTTAGAGAGCGTTATCACTCCCGTTGATGGTTCTTCAATGACTTGATCCATTGGATGATCTCTTGTCAATCGATATCCTTTGGGGAAAGGTGGTAGAGCTTCTTCTTCCTCATCTTCAACTTGAGATAAAGTTGAGGATGATGGTTCTTCATGTTGAGTTTCCTCATTGTCTTCATCCTCCACTTCTTTGTCATGAAGTATGAGGTCCTCAAGTTCCTCACCTACATTTACAATCTTCACATTTCTAGAAGAATCATTAGTTTCATCAAATGTGACATGCATAGATTCTTTAACAATCATAGTTCTACGATTGTATACTCTATATGTCTTAAAATTAATAGAGTAACCTTCGGAAAATGCCTTCATCGGATTTAGAATCAAATTTTCCTAAATGTTCCTTAGTGTTTAAGATAAAACATTTGCATCCAAAAATATGAAAATATTTCACATTTGAGATTTTACGATTTCAAAGCTCAAAAGATGTTTTCTTAATTTTAGGTCTCAATAAAACGCGATTAAGCACATAACAAGATGTATTTATGGCTTCGGCCCAAAAAATACTTAGGCAAATTATTTTTGCAAAGCATGGTCCTATCCATCTCTTGTACGGTTCTATTCTTCCTCTCAACCACCTCATTTTTTTTAGGGGTCCTAGGGGAAGAAAATGTATGTTCAATACCCAAATCATCACAAAATTCAGAAAATTTTTCATTTTTAAACTCTCCTCCATTATCACTTCTAATTTTAAAAATTGAAACTCCTTTCTCATTTGTAACTTTCTTAGTAAATTTTTTGAAAAAAATCAAAGTTTCATTTTTCTTAGCTAAAAAGAAAACCCATGTAAATCTAGAAAAATCATCAACTAGTACATAGCAATATAATTTTTCACCTAGACTAGCTACATCACATGAACCAAAAAGATCCATGTGCCCAAGCTCAAGAGTTCTAGATGTACTTACTTGATTAATGCTATGAAATAAAGATTGAACTTGCTTGCCTAGTTGACATGTATCACAAAGTTTGTCTTTTAAAAATTTTATATTAGGTAATCCTTTAACTAGTTCTTTCTTAGATATTTCTTGGATGAGGCTCATGCTAGCATGTCCTAGCCTTCTCTGCCACAACCAAGAATTATTTTCCATGACAACCAAGCATCTAACATGGGGATTAGGCAAGATATTTAAATCTAATGTGCAGACATTTCTTGTCTATTTCCAATAAACATAATGACATTAGATGGTGCACTCCTAATGATACATTTAGATGCTTCAAAAATAATTATATATCCATTGTCATACAATTGTGATATGCTAATCAAGTTATGTTTTAACCCATCAACTAGTAAAATATTTTTAATGCATGGGTAAGAAAGTATACCTATATCACAAATGCCAACAATCTTACCTTTGGCATTGTCTCCAAATGTTACATGTCCATCATCTTTGCTTGATAGGGTTGCAAATAAGTTGATATCACACGTCATGTGTTTTGAGCAACCACTATCCAATATCCAAGTACTTCTACTTGCTTGAGGATGCTTCTCCATCTACAAAAGGAGAAGAAACTATTTTAGGTACCCAAATTTTCTTGGGTCCTTGAGTGTTAGTCATTTTAGGAACCCAAGTAAATCTAGCATGTGGGTTCCTCCTCAATGCACAATCCACAATCTTTAGCCATATGGCCAAATATACCACAAGAAAAACAACTTTCATTAAATTTCCTTCTATTGTGTGTGTGAGCATGGAAGTGTGATGATTTTTTTGCATGGACAACCTTAGGCATGGTATTTTGTAGGATTATCATATTTTCATTTAGCATGCAAAGTTTCTTTTTCAATGTTAGCATGCTATCATTCAAGTGCTCTACTTAATCACTTAAGTACTTATTTTCATCTTCCAATTTTTTGTTGTCATATTCTAAGTCTTTCTTAGCTTTATCTAGGGCATGTTTCTCTTCCTTAAGGATATTTACTTCTTTCCTTAAAACATTGCATGAGAGTAATAAACTATCATTTTCAAGCTCTAAAGATTTTTGTCCTTTTTAAGCTCTTTAAATTTTCTCCTTATAGCATTAAATTCATCATGCATTTGATCCAATTTATTTTCTAGTTCTTCTTGAGTAAAAAAAAGCTCACCAAATGTAAATCTTACCTCATGATCATTTGCCATTAAGCAAAGATTTACCTTTTCATTCTTTGAGTCTTCTTCACTCAATGAAGCCTCGCTTTCATCCACAAAGCCATCATTGCCTTCTTTTCTTCTTGTATTTGTCCTTTTTGTGAGGGTTGGAGGTGGAAGTCATCTTGAGAAGTGGGCAATCCTTCTTTAGACGTCCGGCCTTGTTGCAATGGTAGCATGTGTAGCCTCCTCTTCCATTTCTCATGCTTCCTCTCATGAAGCTCATAAATCTCCTTGTCAACATCGCCATTTTCTCAAAGTCATCCATCTCTTCCTCGGATGATGAGGATTCTTCTACTCGGTGTGATGCTTTTAAGGCAATGGTTTTGCCTTTGGGGGCATATTCCTCCTTGTATTGCTTCATATGGGTCTCATGTGTCATGAGAGACCCAATGAGCTCGGTGATCTCCAAGGTGCTCATATCGTTCGCTTCCATGATTGCGATGACCTTGGGCTCTCAAGCTTTTGGAAGGGGACGAAGGAGTTTCCTTACCTTCTCCTCTTCCCTTATCTCTCTGCCAAGGTTAGCTAATCCATTTGTAATATTTTGAAATCTAGCATACATGACATCAATGGATTCATGCGATAATATTTTGAACATTTTATAGTCATGCATGAGTAAGTTTATTTTAGATTCCTTAACTTGTGAAGTCCCTTCATGTGTGGTCTCTAGGACCTTCCAAAGTTCATATGCGAACTTACAAGTAGAAATCCTATTGAACTCATTAATTAAAAGGCTGCAATATAATGCATTGACGGCCTTTGCATTTGCATTAAAGAGTGTAATCTCATCTTGGTCCCAATCATCCATGCCCTTAGTAGGTTGCTTATACTCTACTTGTATCATCCTTCATACATCCATGCATAGTGATTGTAGGAAGTCATTCATACGAATCTTCCAATAGGCATAGTTGTTTCTATTGAATAGTGATGGAGTATGAGTAGAGGACCCTTGAGCTAGTTGGATTTCACTATACATCTTAATTTGTAGGAAAGATGGTTAAATCTAATTTTACGACCTTGCTCTGATACCAATTGTTGAGTGAAATCCCACACTAGAATGGGGGGTTGAATAGTGTGTATCCCTCCCTTTTTTTTTGGTCAATTTTTTTTTTGCTCAATTTTAACTTCAACCAAATGCAAATGCAACTCAATAATATTTGTTATCAAATATCAAACACAATAATAAGCAAACAATCAAGGCAATGCTAACACGAGAAAATATAGTGGTTTGGCCAACTGTCTACTCTACTATCTTGGCTCCACACCAAGGATTTCTAACCAACTACTTGATATAACTTGTGTTTCCCTTTGCATACAACTGAGGACACGATTCTCACCTCTTTGAGAACTCCTCAAACCTATTCACCTAGACAAAATACAATTCTAAAAAGTATACCCCTAAGTGTTTACTCTAGCACACCTAGCAAGCTATTACAAATGAAAACAAGTTTAAATAACTCTTAAAATATAATGAAAATAGCTAAGAATTAAAAGCAAGAACCAATGCTCTTTTCCCAAACCTTCAAGCCTCCAACTCGCCAAGTCGTTGAGCTCGAATCGAAGCCCGAGTTGAGGAAGAATGGCGCTTGAAGAAATTGTCAACGGAAGAACCGAGTGCAAGCAATCGATCTTTAGAAGGCACAAAATTCTCCTTTGAATGCTCAATTAAGTCTCTAAAAAGGATTAAAGGAGTTAGGTGAGGGGTATTTATAACCCCTCAATCTAACGGCTCTTCAATGGGCATTTTTTCGCCCGTTGGACGCTATTCGGTCGCTTGTCGGTCGATCGTCGATCGATCGACCGATCGACCGCCTAGCGACCGCTGGCAATCTCTGTTTTAACCACTCTGTTCAGTCGACCGGAGGGTCGACCGCATGAGTCGTGATTCCGCGATGCTGTTCCTCTGCTATCTGATCGATCGATCGATCGACCGAAGCAGACACTGCCAGATTTTAGCCTCGGTCGATAGACCGAAGTAGCCTTTTGTCATTTTTTACCCATCTTCGGTCGACCGAATTGGCTTATTGCCAATTTTTGGCATCATTCGGTCGACCGAATTGGCTACTGCCAATTTTTTTCCTTGTTCGATCGACCGACCGGTCGACCAAACTCAGGTTGAGGCTGATTTTTTCTTTATCTTTATTACATGCTTTTTCATAGGTTTAGTTACCAATTCTTAACTTGGATAACTTTACTATTAGGCTTGGGATGAGATCCTAGGGGTATATTACAAGATATCTACTCAATCTATACCCGAGCCTTTTCTTTGACGTTCATTTCTTTCATTTATCCGAACGAACTTCGCATTCTTATCGCAACCTCAACCTGAACTCAAAACTTCACACATAGATTAAATACATGTTTGTTATCATCAAAATGAAGATCGAAGCTTAAGGGGAACCCTTAAGCCAACACACCCTACCTTTTCTTATTTTGCGCGGAGGGGCTCACTCACCTGTTGCATAATGGTGAACAGCTTCATAAGGTGTGTGGGATAAAGCTGAGAAGAACTTGTCCACCAATTACTCATCTCCTTTTTGTGGATAACTTCATCCTCTTTAGCCAAGCCAATGAAGCTCATTGTAGGAATTTGATGGGCATTTTACATTCCTATGGTCAGCTCAATGGTCAGCAGGTTAATTTGCACAAGTCCTCAGTTTTCTTCGGCCAGAATAGTAGTCAGTCAGTCAGAGAGCAGATGGCGAATCTTTTACATGTTCCTCATGTGGGTGTCCAGGATAAATATTTAAGACTGCCAACGGTGGTGGGAAGGTCGAAACGAGCCACCTATGAGTTTGTGAAGGAAAGGGTGGCTAAGAAGTTAGTTCATTGGAAGGGAGCACTATTGTCTACCAGTGGTAAAGAGATTCTTATCAAAACCATTGGAACTGCCATCCCCCTTTATTCTCTAGGATGTTTTAAACTTTCAGACACATTATTAGAGGAGATTCAAAAACTATGGTCAACTTTTGGTGGGGTCAGAAAGACAATGAAAGGAGAATACATTGGATTGGTTGGCCTACATTATGTAGGGAAAAAGCTAACGGTGGGATGGATTTTAAAGACTTAAGAGCTTTTAACTTAGCTATGCTAGGGAAGCAAGATTAGAGGCTGCTTACAAGAGAACACTCCCCGATTCATAAAATTTTCAAGAACAAATATTTTCGCTATAAATCTTTCATGGAGGCATCAGTAAGAAACAACCCCTCTTGGGCTTGGCGAAGCTTATTGGAAGGCCAAAAGGTCATTGAGAAAGGGTTAAAATGGCAGACGAACCCTTGGGTCTCTAATTGCTATCCTTTTACGATTTCTCCTGTTGAGTGTCATGATCATGATCTCATTATGATGAGACAACTTTTGAATAAGAACATAACCTGGAATGAAGAGTTGATTCACATATCTTTCTCTCCACCTCTGATTGAAAATATTTTTCACATTGTGTCCACCTTGACTGGAGACAAGTTGACTTGGATGTTTACATGGAATGACTCTTATTTTGTTGCTTCATGCTATAAAATAGCTTTTTAGTTCTTCCATCCGCGCGCCTATTCATGAGGGCCTTGATATTTTGGCAAATAAGGATTTATGGCGATCAATTTGGGATGTTAAGGGACATCTAAAAATTAATTTTTTTCTTTGAAAACTTATGCATGAGGGTATTCCTGTTTGCCAAAAATTGAAAGAGCGATTTCCACATATTGTCAATCTATGTCCGCGGTGTAATATGACGGTGGAATCAGTCTTGCACGGCTTCATCCGTTGCCCCTAGGTTTCCCATATTTGGCAGCGGCTTCCCTTCATTCACCATGATTGGACTATCCTTACAATTTTTTTTTGGCAATGGCAGATGGCTTTATATAGAAAGTTGGAATTGGAGTCTACATGCTCCGAACGCCTGACGCTGGTTGCTTTCATCATTTGACGGATTTGGTTGGCTCGGAATGCTAAGCTTTTTGAGGACAAGAAAACAAGTCGCCATGAAATTTGGAGTATGGCTCATACTCTTGCAGATGAATTTGAAATACTTTACACCAACATCACTCCTCTCTCTTAAGATATTTTTGTATTGTTTTATTCTTTTTGGGATATCTCATTCTCTTCTGTTGTGCTTTTGATTCGTTCTGGGATCTTGTATTTCAATTCTTTTGGAGTATTAATATATATATATATATATATATATTTGAGAGAAAAAAAGAGTTCACATATTTATAATAATAAATTATAATTATGGATAAAAGTACAAAAAAATAAATAGAATAGTATTAAGGGTAATTATCTAAATATATCATGAACTATGCACTTTGTCTCATTTGTGGTCAATTCTAAAATATTATCAAATTATATCCCGAACTTTGACATTTGTCTCAATTACATTCTCCCGTTAACTCTCCGTCAGCAGCACCGTTAAGACGATGATGTGGCGCTCTAACGTGGATTAAAATAATATTTTTTATTAAAAAAATATAAAAAAAATCATATCAAATTATATTAAATAATATTTTATATTTTATATTTTATATTAAAAAATCACTCTATGTTCACCCCGACATGGCTTGGAGTGATTCTTTAATAAAAAAAATAAAAAAATGACGGAGAGTGATTTAATATAAATTAAAGTGATTTTTTATCTTTTTTTAAATAAAAAAGTTTTAATCCATGTCAGAGCGCCATGTCATCGCCTTAACAGTGTTGTTGATGGAGAGTTGACGAGAGGATGTAATTGAGACAAATGTCAAAGTTTGGGATACAATTTGATAATATTTTAGAATTGATCACAAATGAGACAAAATGTATAGTTCAGGATATATTTAGGTAACCCTAGTGTTAATATATAACAATAATTTCTCGAAACTAGAGTTACTTTAAGATTCCGAAACATGAGATCATTTTTTCCTCAATCGAAATCATATTTCATAAAATTCAAAAATGTCATTGCCTTTTCACCGGACCATTGAAAATTGGATGAGCTAGATTCCATTTCCTTTTAAAAAGATGCAGTTTTTTAATTGAAAGGACTTTAAAAAATTATTATAAATTCGAGATTTAATAATACCTATCTTGCTTCAAAAACGAATTTTGATCTAAAATATCGGAGATATTAGAGATATTTATCTAAAGTATATAACACCAAATTTAAATTAAAATATTTTGAAAATACATTTTAATATCTTAAAAAATCACAAAAATTCATTCACAAATTTAAAAGTTTTGTGATTTTTTAAGAATTCACAGTAAAATTTCATCCTAAACTCTTTAAACTAGAAGTGATCCCTAGGCATTCCATAAAATAATAGTTTTATTAAAATATATATAGAAATTTAGTGTTTTTCAAAAGTCTGTAACAGATCACAGAGTTTGAGTTTAATTTTTTTGGTGGTTGATATCTACTAAAATATTGCAATATGATGAATGTTATCCATCTCAAATGATTAGAAGTACGTGATCCATGAGCACTCCAAAAAATAATAGTTTTATTAAAAAAATGAAAATTAGTGTTTTTCAAAAGTCTATAATAGGTTACAAAGTTTCAACCAAAATTTTTGCAGGTTGATATCTACCTAAATGATGCAATTTGGCGTATCTTATCCATCTCAAATGACCTGAAGTGTTCCATATACACTCCAAAAAAATAATAGTTTTATTAAAAAAATTAGTGTTTTTCAAAAGTATGTATGTTACATAGTTTCACTAATTTCATTCAAAATTCACTATAAGATGTTAACATTTCATTAATTTAAATTTAGTATTATATATTTTGGATAAAAATCTCTAATATTTTTGAGATTTTCGGTTCAATTTTTTTTAGACCCCTAAAATCTATATTATTATAAAAATATATTTCATATATTTCTAATTATTCTCATCCAATTTCCAATGTTCCGATGAAAAAGCAAGGATTTTTTTTAGCTTAAGGTTTTCAACCTCGATCTTAATCTATAATTTTTTTAAACAAAGATAGAAAGTCACAATAGCGGGGCTTACTAGGGTTTAAATCCTAGACCTCTATACAACATACAAGATGTTATCACAAACTATACTACTCACAATTGACGATCTTAATCTCTATTTTGATGATAAAAAATATGAAACTAATATTTTTCATGGAGAAATATTTTCAGATTCCAAGTTGATTGGCGCACGACGTCCACAATCGGAAATATCAAAAAAATCGATGAATCGGAAGGACATTGGTCGACATGCTCGAATTTGTCGGGAAGAATCTATTTTAGATTTAGGGTGTTTAGAATGATTGTATTAATCATCATTATAATGCAAATATTCCTATGACATGAACCTAATCTATTACCAAGAGTTTCCAAGTCATAAACAACATTTCGGAATAGTTCGGATTACATGATGAGATGTTGTAACATTCTGAAATATCCCAAATTATAAGATAAGATGCTATAACATCCCGGAATAGCCCGGATTACAAGATGGGATGTTGCAACATTCCGGGCGGATGATGTAATATCCCGAAAATTGGAATGTACATGTACTTAATTTCTAGAATTCTCAAAATGCCCCCAACGACTCTATTTTAAATTTTTACTCGTTGAGCTTGTTGGAAACTGAGTCCCTACCATTGGGATCTCTATATAAGCTCTAAAACTTACCTTCCCAATAATCCAACACTTATTGAGCCATCTATTGATCATCCCTAAGCTATATTGAGTCAATCTTTTTGCAAAACCCTAGCTTTGAATTTCTACCTTCTTGATTGAGCCTTCAACTTTGGATTTTATCATCAAAGGTATCAAGAGGAAGCTAGGATCTTGTGTTGGAGCTAAGCAGTTTATTGTTTTGATTATTGCTCAATTATTGTTATATTTTCTTGTTGTTTCTCAATTACTTGTGTTTGTAAGAAGGTGTGGGTGACACATCTTGGGTTCACTTATTTGTAACTTTAGTATTCCGTAGGTTTGAGGTAGAGACACTCTCTAGTGTGAGAGATAAGACCTTGATAGACCCTCATTAGAAGGAAAGAAAAATTAATACAAGTGGTTGTGAAATCCTTAGTAGTGAGCTAATGTAGGGGAGTAGGATTGATGCCGAACAACTATAAATCTATCTTGTTTGCATTGCCTATATTGTGTTTTCATTACTTGTATTATTTACTCACTTTCGCATTCATCTAGTAAATTGAGCACTTGCTTAAGTAATCAAGAAAAAAATTAAAATCGAATTTAGACTAAAATTTAGCGAACACACTATTCATTACCTCTAGTGTATGCCTAAACACCTTACATATTTTTGTATTTTATGAAATGTAATTCCGATTTTAGGAAAAAGTGATATCATGTTCCGGCATCCGAAATTAATGTTATGCAATTCCAATTTGGGAAAGTTCCAGAATAAATAGAGTATATATTTTTTTCATTTAATTTGTAATTTATAAAAAGTTTGAAAAATTGATTTAGTGTAACTTTGGCATGAAGTCTTCAAGATAATTTCGTTTAATTTATAAGATATTTTTATTTTATTTGTTACATTTGATTTGATATTCTATATATTTTGAATAGATTGTTTGTATAAATTTTTTGAAAAATAATGTATTTTGAATTGTTTAAGATAATTTAATTTATGCATTTTAAATCTTTAATTGAACTATTATATAATTTAATTGCCAATTTGTTTTGGTATTTTATTTTTAAAACAACATACTAAAAATTTAGAATTATTTCACTAAAAAAATTATAGATAATAAAAAATAATGTATATTTATTATGTTTGTTAATCTATTTTATTAAAATAGCACATAAGTTTATTTAGAGGAAATGGAGAAAGTGGTTCTAATTTTAGTGAATTTCAAAATTAATTTTAATTTTAGTAAATTTGAAATGACAATATCTCGATTTTAGTAAATTCTTGAAAAGCTTTTTGGTTATGTCTTTTTCACAAAGGAATCTGGGCATTTTGCCCTCAGACTTCAGTCCGAGGCAATTATATCTTATCAGGTAAGACACTTTATATTCTTATTACCCATTGTGCAATCTACTATTTTGGTTAATATAATCTATGAACGGACAGGATACAAATCTTTGCTACTTTAAGTTCTTCTGTCAACGCAACTTTGCATGGAATCCTGCAAACATCCATCTATTACAGATCCGCTGCATAGCCTGCTGTATATACCGCGACGATCTGGCCCAAACCAATGGACATTAATCTGGGTGCGCCAAAAAATGAGCTACCTGGGAGTATACGAGACGAATTGTAAGAAACCTCGGTCGCTTCCATTAAGCTCAAGATCGGACCGTTACCCCCACCTGCGGCTCTTCCCCCTCTCGTCGTCGACGACGATGGCGGAGCGAGGAAAATATATATAACGAATCGGCGAATTCAAAGCAGGAAAGGAAGGCGACATTTTGGAAAGTCCTTGATTCAAATTCAACTCACTTCGTTCGATTTCTCAATCATTGGTTAATTCCCTCGTCATTTTTCCGCGGATTTCTCTCCCCATTTCTTTATTTCTCAGTTGTTTCCTCTGGAATTTTTATCCGTTATACGTTCAAGATAACCCTAAGTAGGGTTTTTTTATCTGCGATTTGGATCGGATATCGGCGCCTAAGGTTCCAAATCTTAGGTCCCATCGGATGCTCTGCTAGGGTTTGTCGTCCTATGGCCGGTTGACAATGGTGCGACTGCTGAGTTTGAGGAGCTTCGGCCTCGATCCGTCCCCTCGCGAGATCACCCCGCCCGTTCCTGTCTCCGGACAGGGGAGCGGCGGCGGGAACGGCGAGAAAGGGTGGCTGATCCGGTTTTTTGATTCCGCCTTCTTCTGCGAATGGATCGCCGTGAGCTATCTCTACAAGCATGATCATGACGGCGTTCGGGATTACCTTTGTAACAGGATGTATACTCTGCCCCTTCACGGAATTGAAAGCTACCTTTTCCAGATCTGTTACATGCTCGTTTACAAGCCGAGCCCATCCCTTGATAAGTTCGTCATTGATACGTGCTCCAAAGCGCTTACCATTGCCCTTAAGGTCCACTGGTTCCTCATGGCTGAGCTTGAGGACTCCGAGGACAGCGAGGGAATCAGTCGGATCCAGGAGAAGTGCCAAATAGCTGCCACTCTGATGGGCGAGTGGCCACCTCTGCTCTGCCCACCACCTCCACCTAGCAATCCTTCTAGCCCCAGGAGCAACATTGTGCTTAATCGGATACTCTCATCCAAACAGAAACTAATGTCGTTGGCATCATCTCAGACATTGGGCTCCAGTCCCCTGATCGATGAAAACAGCCGAGGCAACAGCAGTAGTGATGGTAACAGCAATGGTTTGGGATCACCAGAAGAAAACAATCCTTCTAGCCCCAAGAGCAACATTGTGCTTAATCGGATATTCTCATCCAAACAGAAACTAATGTCATTGGCATCATCTCAGACATTGGGCTCCAGTCCCCTGATCGATGAAAACAGCCGAGGCAACAGCAGCAGTGATGGTAACAACAAGGGTTTGGGATCACCAGAAGAAAACAATCCTTCTAGCCCCAGGAGCAACATTGTGCTTAATCGGATACTCTCGTCCAAACAGAAACTAATGTCATTGGCGTCATCTCAGACATTGGGCTCCTGTCCCCTGATCGATGAAAACAGCCGAGGCAACAGCAGCAGTGATGGTAACAGCAAGGGTTTGGGATCACCACAAGAAAACAATCTGTTGAAGAAGCTGATCCCAGGGCCAAAGGTCCGGGATGCATTGTTATTCAGAAAGTCCTTGGAAAAGGAGGGAGAGGAGTCAGAGAGAGATGGATTTTTAAAAAGACTTCTTAGGGACAGCAAAGACAAGGATGAGGATGTCGATAAAGATGGATTTTTTCGTAGACTTATGAGAGATAACAAGGATGAGGAGGGGCTGACAGCAAGCTCTGAGGGTTTCCTCAAGAGATTATTTCGTGATAAAGAAGAGAAGTTGGGGGAGGATGACGACAAGGAGGGTTTCTTTCGGAGGATCTTTAAGGACAAGAGCGAGGAGAAGAAAGATGGTGGTCATGATAAAAATGAATATGAAGAGAAGGCAAATGACAACACTGAATTAGAAGAGAAGGAAAATTTCTTTCGTAGGCTTTTCAAAGACAAGCATGAAGATAGGAAAGATGGTATCTATGAGAGAAACAAGGAGAAAGACAAGGCTAATGGGAGTGTTGATGAAGCGGAGAAAGAGAGTTTTCTCCGTAGGATCTTTAAGGACAAGAATGAAGAAAAGAATGAGAATGTGCATGGTAGGAATGAAGACAGGGAAAAAGTCAATGAGAGTTATGAGGAAGATGATAAAGATAATATCTTCCGGCGGCTTTTCAAAGACAAGAATGAAGAGAAAAAGGATGGCGGACATAGTAGGGATGAGAAAGAGAAGTCCAAGAAAAGTCTCGAGGACGACAATGTGTTTCATAGACTTTTCAAGGATAAGACTGAAGTAAAGGTTGTTGGGCATGGTAAGCATGACACTGACAAATGTAATGGCATTATAGAGGAAGGAGAGAAGGATAATTTCTTCCGTAGGCTTTTCAAGGACAAGCATGATGAAAAGAAAGTTGAAGGCCATGTTCAGAATGAGGAAGATAGCCAGCATAGTGAAATTTTTGAGGAAGAAGAGACTTCAGAAATTTTGTCATTTCGTAGGTTATTCAGGGTTCACCCTGAAGAGCAAAAGGCTTCAAGTACCAATGAGAATGGCACTTTTGAAAACAGTCCTGGGACAGAGAATTTCTTCCGGCGGTTGTTTCGAGATCGAGACCGTTCTATAGAAGATTCTGAGTTACTTGGTTCAAGAATCCAAAAGGAGGTAAGAGTTAGGTTTGTTATCTCTGGCAGTTATATATAAGTTTTTTTGCTTAATACACTGTTAACGTAAATTAATTTCATTGTGATTTCTTTAGATGCTATCTAACTTTTGTTTTGAAACTTCGCTAGCTTCAACTCTCGGTTTTGTTTTATCAAAATGACTTTTAACAATGAAGATTACAGATACAATTATGAGACTTCCCAACTTTTAATGTCTTTGTTTATTCTTCTAACTTCTAACACATGTACTATACTAATATACTTCACTTTGTTACAATACAGTTGTTTGCTTATGATGCCGGTCTATTTAACTTTGTTTCATGCTCTTTTTGAAATAAGCATTTATCGTGCTCCACTCTTTTTGGCTAAATAGAAGGAATATTTGATAATGAATTAACTTAATAATGTTTGTGAAAACTATCTAGATACCCTTAAACCCTATTCTTTAATGTTAAACAGCCTTTTATATTGCTGTATAGAATTGAACTATAAATATCTTGATTGCGTTGAGAAAATAATGTAGGTTCCTTCATCTGGTCTGATATGTTTTCTTTGATTTGCTTGATTGGATTCCAGTATGGTTATTGTTATATGCAATACACTGGTTATTGGTGATTGTTTAACTAATCTCAATCACGACTAGGATTCAAACTCTCATACAAAGTTCTAAACGTTCAACATGATGGTCACGATTCATAGTGATTTTGATCTATGAAGTTCTTATTGTGACACTTTCATACTAAGATCAATATTTTTTGTCAGTGGAGCTTCGTAACGCAATTGTTGAGAATTTCAGGTAGATTGATATTTATATTTATATTTCTACAGGGTCATCTTGAATATTTTTGTTATCTTTCTAATGAAGTAAAAGCTTCAAAGTCTTCGTACTATAGAAGATAGCGTTCTTTTGACTACACGATTCAACCTTAGTTTTACTGGAAATTTTCTTGTGCCATCATTCGTTCTTTCTTTTAGTTCTTCATGTCTCTCTTGGTTCAAGGTTCCTAATCAGGCTATCTGGATTTGTTTCCAGAGAGGCCTCTCTTGGGTAAGCGACTTTTCTGTTTATCTGAGCTGGGAAATGAGGAAAATGATGGAAGCTTTATTCACTATGGAGAGGCTGTTTCCTCATTCGTACTGATCAATGTCTCCGCCTCTTGGGGTTCTCTAGGAGATCAAATTATCTCATAAAATTTTAATTTTAAATTTTTCTGTCAAATTATCCAATTAACATGCTTGCGTATGTGGGTGCACTCATTATGATCATCCAATTATCCTGTTCTTTTTTCTTAAATATAGGTTTTGCCTACATATTTAGTCTTTTTTTTTTAATTTCCATTGAATTTGAATCTGACAGCATGGCAGATGGTTTCAGGTTATCATTAATTTGTGATTGCAGATATAATCAAGCATTCCTGTTACTCTCTATTGTCATTTTGTTTGTAGTGATTTGGTCTTTTATTCTTTTCACACTCGTATATGATCGTGATATTTCTTTCTTTAAGATGAGTGCCACAGGACTAATGTATTAAATAAAGCACTAGTTACACATTTCCTGATCTTCTCCTTCAAAGTGGCTTAATACTATGATGTGCTAGCTTCCATCTGTATGTTCTTAATGAAACTGTTAGGTAATGTATGAGAGCCAGGCACTTCATTAGATTTTTGGCTGCTTATTATATATGCATTGCAGAAATGCCCTGGCTCACCACGACAGCGGAATGAAAATCTATTTGGAAAGCCGCCATTACCTAACAATGTGGTATCAGAAATTCGCAAGGGTTCTTATCATGCTTCATTGGAGTTTGTTCAATCATTATGCGATACATCATATGGTTTGGTGGACATATACCCTATTGAAGACCGGAAGATTGCTCTTCGAGAGGTTGAAGTCTTATCTGATTTTTTTTACTTTTACCCTTTATTTGCAACCTTCCCTGTAAACCTTTTTTTGGTTCTTTTGCTTCTAGTCTCTCACGGAGATCAATTCACATGTTGCTGAGGCTGAAAAAAATGGAGGTGCTTATCTGAGATTTCTCTTTCTGTTTCTGTCTCTCTTTTCCTCAAACAATTATGTTGGAATTTTCTCTTAATTTTTATTATCTTGTAGGTTTTTATATGTACATTTACAGTCATATTCTGTATGATCAAAGCATTTGAAGTTGTTATTTAATATGATATAGCTGCCATTTAAACTTTGATTTTGAATTGCTGTCTATCTGTTTTCTGCATGCATTGTCTCATTTTTGATGATTGATGACAACCTGCACTTGTCATATCACAAATAATAGAGAAAAACATTTGAGTCGGCTGTAATCTGATTGAGCCAAGGAAAGTTTTGATTTCCTTTTTTAAGAAACATTATTTCAATTTTCAAATACATCAGGGAATTTTGAACTTGTTATTTTCGTTTTTGCACTTAATATATTCTAATTTTATATCATTATGTTACTCAAAAGTTGTCATACTAACAATAAAAGAATGCATATAAATTGATTGATGGCAAGTGTTGTCAATTTTTTGCTGAGAGATTGATTGAGTTCAGGTTTGTTTTCATTCCATAAACTAATAAGTTACCTTTTCTTGAAGGTTAAGATAACTGTGTGCTTCTAATCAGCTAATAAATTTGTTTCTATATTATTATTTTTGTAGCTCTTTAACTTTAAAAAATGTAATAATAGAAAGATTGTTTACACATAAATACCATATGATTGTCTTGTTCAATATCCTTTTGTGAGTTGCATAGTAGTGAAGATATCTCATCTAAACTAAATGTAAAATGGTCATTGTTAGACATTTGAATTGCTCTGGTGTACATGGCCAATTTATTTCACATATTCTTTTTGGAGCTATGTTGGATGTGGTGACAAACCTTTCTAATTTGGATTTCCTTTCCTTGTGGATGGTATGTTATGCAGAATTAAGAAATGAGATTAGTGATGATGCATTGGTTGATGAGGTTGTATGACCAATGGCTATTGTAATAACTATAGCATGGAATCCTTGTTTATTCAAGGAGTGTAACTAGCTTCTTATTGATATCATTAATTTCCTCCTTTTCTGCCCTGAACACTTGACAACTGCCAGTAGCCTGTGCTCTTTCTATCTATATCTTACCTCTTTGTTTGCTTGTGATTCTGGTGTTTGTTATGCAGATCAAGCCTCATTTTCCTAAAGACCTGAAATTTCTCAATGTGCTTGTTCCTCTTGTCAACCAGAATCACAGGCAATACATTATGAAATTGTTCTATATGCTTAGAGGATCTCTGTATGGCTTACTGATATGTAGTTACTATGTACCTTGAACATGTTTATCAGGGATAAGATTGCTCACAAAATTTATGCTATTGATGAAAAGATGGTTCTCTTATCATCTATGAAGTTGGAACTTAAAGAGAAAAGTTTTACTATATGATTTAACTTCATAGTTTAGTAACTGATATGTGCTAGTCTTAACTGATTGACTCTTTGTTCGCATTTTGTATTTATGTTTTGCATGACAGAAATTTCCTGGAAAAATTTGAAGAGGTTCTTTGGTTTCCGAACATGTTTATCTCTGAAAATGTGGGTCCTGTTGTATCATAATCCATGTTCAATTGGATTGAAAATTACATTAAATCATGAAATATTTGATGCCATTGCTTGCTAGGTTCATTTTTGAATTCTGAATTTATATATCTTAAACTATTGGCTTGTTGGTTTGTTATTTTCACTTTGAAGGTAACATTTCATTGATCTAATGTTCTTGTGTATCACCACAGGAGTGTGCTTTCCAATGGGAAACGGAATGTACCGAGTTATTCATATACCTGAAGATGAAGCTGTTCTCCTAAACTCCAGGGAGAAGGCACCCTACCTAATATGTGTTGAGGTTTTAAAATGTGAAACACCCAGGTATATGGTGCATTAGAGGAAGGAACTTGAAGTTAACTGTATCTTGTTGCTAGAATGTTATGCATATAAATTGAGTTTTAGTGTATTTGCCAGCTATGTTAATGGTTTTTCAGGACTTGTTCAATATTTCATATTATAGAAGCTGATGTTTGTAATCAATTGATATTTCTTTTAGGAGAGTATAGGTTGTGATCTTGCAATCATCTTAGATATGATGTTTTTGTTTTTTTTCAGTCATACAAAGATGGCTTCTGATGCTCAAAAGCTCTCTAGAGCAGGAATTCCCTTAGCCAATGGAGATGCACAATTGCCAAGGCCTCCTCCATGGGCATATCCACTATGGAGTAAAAAGGACATACATCATTATGATGCCGGTGGGGTATTGAAATCAACATCTCAAGCTATTGACGAAGCAATGGCTCAGTTATGGGAAGCAAAAGTAAAATTTGTCCATGTTAGTTTCTCAATTGATAACAAGTTGGTTGACCACTCAGACACTCACGAGTTTGACTCAGGACAGAAGTCTCAACATGCTATGGTAAATGGTGAAGATCTGGCTGGCAAGTCAACCTCAAACAGCGATCAAGTTCCTGAATGGATTACTGTTAATTTATCTGCAATCCCTGGTGTTAACATGGAAGATGTAGAAGATCAGGAGCCATCACGTCCGAAAGACCATCGTCGTGTTCCAAGCACAATCGCCATTGAGGAAGTAAAGGTGGGCCTGTAAGTGAAACATGTTGTATGCTACACAATATTGATTGCTTATGACCAAATTTTGTAACTAACTTGAATCTAGTTCAGGTTTTTCACTTGTGCATTATCTGATGCTGATGATTATATTTTCTGTAATGTTAATATTTGTTCGTAGTCCGTCTATAGTATTGATAAGATCATCTCCAATAATTCATGTCTTTGTGGTGTAGCAAATTAGAAGGAACCAAAAACAAACCACTAAAAAAGTATATATAATTGAAATTGGGTCTATATTTGATTCTATTCAAGTTTGGATCCCTTCCTGTTTTTCTATTGTAGTGCCTGGTAAAATCCATTCTGATATTAACTAGTTTGCTTGTTTTTTTCACTATCAGTTCCCATACTCATATGATGTCTGATTACTTAAGAACATTGTTTGTGGCATTTTGTTTTTGTGATTTGTGATTCAAGTTATTGGTTTTGTGTTTTCTATTCAAGTTATTGTGTGGTTCTTCTATGGGATTTGGTGTCCGAGCTAACAAAAAATCCTACCTATTGTAGGCAGCAGCAGCAAAAGGACAGGCTCCACCTGGACTTTCTTTTAAAACAACTGGACAAAATTCACAGACTGCAGAACCCAAGGTGATGTATCTTTTAGCTTTGCTTTTTACTTATGGACCTTTCAAGTGGAGTCTGCAACACTTTGTATTATAGGTGATGAATGGTGGAGTACCAAAACCAAGTGATGCCTTGTCTGGTGAACTTTGGGATTTGAAGAAACAGAGAATTCAGAAGTCATCAGCATATGGGAAGTTACCTGGTTGGGACTTGCGTTCTGTAAGTGATGATTGGGTTTCACCTTTATCTGGTTATAAAAAAGGTTACTTGTGTAGTTTGGAACTGCATTAGGTGTCAAGAGATAAAAGTTGTCATCATATACATGTTTATATCTTTTTGAATGAATTTCAGATCTCCAACTGACTTTTCTATATTGTTTAGAAGCATGATATTTGATATATTTTTCTGTCACTTTTCATTACTGATCTCCCATCCTATCTATCTATTCTTGAAATTTCACATTTGTGACTGATATGGTTTGGAGAAGAATCTGATATGCGATTTAGAGGTAGAAGAGGTGTAAATTAAAGTGCTGAAGAGAATAGTAAAGAATTTGTGAACTTCCTTTGAAACTACTTTTTCTTAAATAGGAAAATTAACATAGTATTTATGATTTTACAATGAGTTGAACACATTTGCAGTATTACCAATTACTAGTATAAGAGGTTAGATGAACTTATAATCATATTGTTTGATACCAGACCCCTTAAATCTGCCTTGACAGCTGGAATGTCCATTTCGACACTATCCAATTAACTATGTACTTAACACAAGGATCTATTGGCCATCTTCTAGGTCTCAATTTCAATTAAATGTGAAAAATTCAAGCATATTAAAGATAATAGTGCACTCATTTAAGTTTTTTCATCATGAAGTTTCATTTTTTCATTTTTTATTTTATTGTTTCACTATTTTTTTGGATGCCAAATCCTGACATGAGGTTTACTTTTCAACCATTAGCACAGAAAGGATCCAGAGCCAAAGTTTCTTACATACTAAGACCAACACAAAAAGAAGATCGAGAACAAAGTTTTCTTGTATACTATGAGCTTCACCTTTAGTGTAGAACTGTTATACCGTTCATTATAGCTCACTCTCATAGACAGACAATAATCTAGATCTCTTCTGTAACACAGGCAATAGGATATAAATCCTAGATCAATCTCTCCATTCTTATGTATCCTAGATCCATCTCAGTACATGAATTGTTTGAGGGAAGGTATGACTTACATCATTGTGCTTATTTCATGGCTTTCTCCAATGCCTCAATGCCTGGTGATGTCATCAATTCAGTCACTTATGAAAAGTACCGCCAAGTGACTGTATCTCTGGAATTTGGAAAGTTCCTTCTTGCTTTAACAACAACCAGAATATGCAATTTCAGAGTATAGAATTGCTTATAACAAAAAACTTGTGCTCTTCTTTATCTCTAAAATTGGTGTCTTAACAATCCAACATAACTTCTTATTCCCAGATTCTTGTTTCAAAGTTAAGACTACAAGTTTGCTTTTCTTTTCCTTGATTTAAAATTAATTATATATAAAATATTGTATTATATCTAGTCAAATTATACAATACTTGGCACAATTTTCATGCTTTGATCATTTCCTCTTCAAAAAACAGATTATTGTGAAGAGTGGGGATGATTGCAGACAGGAGCATCTAGCTGTTCAACTCGTTTCACATTTCTTTGGTAGTCAGCCATATTTTCAATTACTTTTCTTTGGTGATTTATTCTAGCTGCTGCAGTTTTTTATTTCCATGCAAAATTTATGGACAATGTTGCACATGTTTAGTTTTTTTTTCAAATTCCAACCCTTAGTTTTTTACTCCTATAAACTATAACGAACCACCATACTTTTCAGAGCAAGATTTTTAGAAACTTGTAAAGAGAAGAGCTTATTTTCTTTGAGACGTAGACAATATATCCACCTTTGTTGTGAAACATCTAATATATACTAATATATTTATATGGTCCTAATTAAATGGATAAATACCTTGTACATATAACAAAGAAATTTCTTTATTTTTTGTTTTTAAATTCAAAAGAATTATGGGGCTTGTTACCAAGCACTGTGGTTTAGGGTATGTGTGGTACCACTAAAAATATGGTACTGTAAGGGACAATTCGCTTTATCCCATGTTTGGTGCGCAAAATACATCTAGGTATAGTACAAAAATGATGGGATCCACGGTATAACTTATATGTTTATTGTACCATAGAAAACTATGGTACAACAAAAAGAGTGCAGAGAGTAGTTAATTACTTGTTTGTCCTTGGAATAAAACTCTAAAATAAAATTAACTACACCATTTATTTTTTTGTTTTGATTATTCTTTTATGATATAATACATTTTTGATAATTTGTACACAAGATTATTTCAGTATTGTCTAGTATGCGAAACAAACTTGGTACAACTTCTTGTCATGTCTAGGTCGTGTGACTCATTTGGAAGCAAGATGTTGCTTTTACATAAAGGTTATACAAGAAATTTTGATGCACACCCTTAGGCTCATTTGGAAGCAAGATGTTGCTTTTACTTAAAGTTTATACAAGAAATTTTGATGCACGTGCTTCCTATAACTAATTTCAGTATCCAATCCGTGCTTCCTATAACTAATTTCAGTATCAAATCCTTCACCGTGGTGGGATTATTTGGATAAGTAGCTGATAAGTTATGGCCTCCCATCAGATGTTGACCTGTAAAACTATCCAAAGATCCTTGGTAATATAGCATAGCAATGAAATTTATCGTCTACTCATTAATGAAACTTCCTCGTCTTCTTGTAGATTTGTAGTTAAGAGTGTGTTTGGTGCTCAAAAGTGAATTCTTAGATCACTAGATGTGAGTTTGATCACTTCTACTGTGAATAACTTCTGATAGTTTTGGTGGAGTTTGAAGCGAGTTCAATCCTTAAGGCCTTATGATAAAAAAATTAGAAGCCTGTTAAAATGTTCTAACTGACTCGGCTTCTCAAGATGAAGTCAGGACCTAACTTTTATTTAGGAATTTTTTTTTTCAGATTTGATTTTTTGATTAAAGATTAAGTACTCCGATTTATTGCTACATGCTTTTTTTGTTCAAGCATTTTTTTCAACAGGAAAAATGGTGTTCTGTTATTACTGATAGCGCCATTTATACTTTTGCTGCAATTGTGACTTAACATGTAGCCATAATTATTTTTTGATAAGGGATATGTTAGGATGGTACTTAGTTTGTTTGGTTTATCATGATATAAACAAATATATTCTGGCACAGTAAATTTTATCAAGGCTTATGATATATGACATTACTATACATTTCATTGCTGTTTGCTCTCTGTACCCGGTCATATCCTAAATTTTGATGTCTAACTTAACTTATATCAGATTTCTTTCATATCAGTATCTCCGCTTCTTAGTTGTGTGATGTTTTATGGACTATAATTTTGCTTATTGTAATGAAGTCATTAAGACAACTATCAAAATATTTGAAGTTCTTTAATGCATGACAAATGTCAGGCGAGGATAAGTTCTTAATATTTCATCTTGGTATATCTTTGGTTATCTTTATGATTATTCACAAGAGAGTTCTTAATTGTGTTTCTGTTGTCAGACATATACCAAGAAGCTGGCCTCCCGCTGTGGTTAAGACCTTATGAAGTTCTGGTTACTTCATCTTATACAGCTCTAATTGAGACTATTCCTGATACGGTGCTTTCTCTCCCTATTAGGAACTTTTTTCTTCTGGGCTGGTATATGCATTTTCCATTCTTGTCTGACCTATCTTATCCATTTGCAGGCATCAATACATTCAATAAAGAGTCGTTTTCCAAATATTTCCAGTTTACGCGATTATTTTGCAGCCAAATATGAAGAAAATTCTCCAAATTTTAAGCTTGCCCAGGTAATTAGACATGACAAACTCAGATGCTTTAAGCTGTCACTCATGGATTTTTTCAGGCACTAATTATCAACGAAACACCATCCCGAATTTTCTGCAATCAGTTTCTCATATCTTTCTATTTAACTATAATTGACATACTAATAGAAATTCACCGCATTTTTTAGAGCATATGTGTTGTAACATCAGGGGATTTGATATCCAAATATGTATTTTAGGTACTTTTGCAAGTTTGTGAGTATGCAATGCACCACACTACATTCTTGTGGTTTCTTTAATATCTAACACATTTTTTTTTCTTGGGGCAAATGAGGAAATCCTAACATGGTAAAATTTCATTTATGAAATCATGAATAAGCTCTTGCTCGCTTTACATACCCTGCTGCCATTTCCTCAATGCTATGGTGTTTGTGATTGTGTAAATATAATTTCATTTGATATTGCTATTATATTCTTGAAATTATTAATTCAAGAGTTGAGAAAAACTCTTGTTTGCCATGTGTTTTGTTTGTTGTTTTGGTACTATTAGCTTTTATTTTCAAGTAGAGATGGTGAAATTACTTATTGATATCTGGTTTTAATTATGTTTGCATCCCTTTTGTGTGTGCCTCATGATTTTAGGGCATGTTTGCTTCATGGGATGAAGATAAGATAAGGGGTGGATTTTAATCTCTTGTTTGTGCTTGGATAAGAAGAATATAAAATTGGTGTTATATCTGGTATACACTATTACACTGTATAAAAAAATCCTATGATATTCTTCTCCTTATTTGTTATCCTATCCTATACTATCCTATCTATCCACCAAAGCAAATAGAGGGTGTTTTTTTTTTTCAGTAAGAGTAGCAGCTAAAACATTAGAGTCAAAAGTTCTAATAAATTATTCCTAGCATGGGTATATCCTGCTTATGCTCTATAATTTCGTTTCAATCATTTTTTGGACTATACAGAGGCAATTACTTTGAGTACTTTCTTTATTTTGTGAGTTGTGTTAACTATTTTGATTTCGTGTGAAATAGAACTTGAGATTTTATTCTTGTTTGCCTGCTTAAACAGAGAAACTTCGTCGAGAGTATGGCAGGATATTCCATATTGTGTTACCTGCTTCAGGTATTATATGCATAACTTTTATTGCTTAATCCTGGTTGAGAAGCAATGGATCAATTTTAAAAGATTGTATTTTTGGCCATTCTCTATGTAACAATTGTATTTTTAGGTTTCATAATCAACTTTCCACAGTTAGCTAGCTTGCCTCTGAGATCCATAAATATGGAATGTTTAATCTGTTATAAGTAGAGTTTATAACAATCTTCAAAACCATGTGATCATTATGCATTATAGGACATAGGACCCTTATTATGCTTTTATGACAGCCTTTTTCCCCCTTTCTTTTTACAATTAACAACCTGTTCTTTAAACATCAATCTGTTGCAACCTCTTTAGAACTGGATAAAGTTGAAAATTGGTTTCTTTTTGACTTCCACTCATTTTTCTTGATTATATTGCCTTTAGGACTTATTCTGTCTTAGTTATTTATTTATATCCATTTACACAACAGACTGACTTCGCAGTCCACATTGGATTATGGTAAAGGTCAGTCTATCCTATTGATGGACAGTCAATGAACCTTAATAACATGGTACGTAGTCAATCAAATGTGGTAGGAACAGAAGAGAAAATTTCTGCTTCCTTTGTCCACCATGAAAGAATACTTTGAACTCTTTATGACATGTCTGATTATTCATCAGTGTTATGGAAACACTGAAGGCCTGCAATGAAGATTACTACTTGACCATATTCGTAACTGACTTTATTTCAGCTATCTAATCCTTTGAATGAATTGAGTAACTATGATGTGGAAAATTTCCTCAAATACTTGCTGGCAATTATTTCATAGGATCTGAAATTGAAATAATTTAATCTCCATGTATTCTCAAAAGAGTGGAGATCAACATGCTTACACCGTATTTACTCCAATAGTTCAATATTGAAGTTAAATTAGTAGCAAAGACAATAACTAATTCTCCTTTTTCAGTGGGGAATGAATTTTATTGGCTATTTTTAGTTCAGACAAAAAGCTTCTAGATGAATTTGCTCGCTCTAGTCCAATATATCAAGAATGAGAGCATGGGTTTTATATGATCCCCAGACACCCATATTTGCTTATTCAGATTTGTTAACAATAGCTGTAGCTTAAACTGTATTAGGCTACCAAAAGACTTACTGTGGATTTAAGTTCTAGCTGCACCTGATTTCCAACTTCCAACCCGCTTTGCTGTCAGGAGCAAAGCCAAAGAAAAAAGTGATAAGAAGCTGAGAAATAAAGCTGCTTGTGTAGAGCTTTTGCTGCCTACTCCAACATGTTGAGGAAGGATGCCCTTGTCACCAGCACGGACTGTACAATGAACAACAGTGACAACACTAGCAGAATGAGTTTTTAATTCTGAAAATAAACTGCCACCTAAACATTCTTGCTACCCCGTACAAAATTTCCTTTGTTTTACTAATGGAAATTATATTTATGTATGTTGCAGTTATTTTATTTGTTGTTAATCTAATGGACCATATGATTTTTCATATTTTGTTTTTTATTTTACTATTGAAGATATAGGACTAATATGTATTCACAAAAAGTAATGCTATTTCATTTTGTTAATTATTTGTTGAAGACATCAAAACAACATATGTTGTTAGCAGCTATTTGAGTTTGGTTGAATCACTTCTTTTATAATCTCAATTCTTCAGGTGAAGGATAGACACAATGGAAACATTTTATTGGATGAAGAAGGTCATATTATTCATATTGATTTTGGTTTCATGTTATCTAATTCTCCTGGCGGTGTAAATTTTGAGAGTGCTCCATTTAAGTTGACTCGGGAGCTTCTTGAGGTTAGATAAATGTAGCGTGCTTGTAATTTTTTATCTCGTAGCAGTATCGTCTGGTTTAATTATATATTGGTCACTGGGGCTTCTCTTATTCTTGTATATAATTCCTTTAATCTAGGTGATGGACTCTGATGCAGAAGGAACTCCTAGTGAGTTCTTTGACTATTTTAAGGTAATAATCTTTTGATGATATTATAGCCGTTGGTGCATATGTAATTTGTCATTTAATCTTTACATGTCCTTCATAGGTGCTGTGCATCCAAGGCTTTCTTACTTGCCGAAAGCATGCAGAACGGATAATACTTCTTGTTGAGATGTTGCAGGTAATGTTTGCTGGCTATTATTGCAGTAGATTTTGCTTTGATTGAGTTTTATTATTCCAATACAAGTAGCTTTTGTAGCCTGAAACAAAGATGTGAACATTATGTGCATAGGTGTGAGCATTGTGCATTAGGTGACATCCTTTTTGCATAGCTTCTTTCATCTTAAGTTATTTTGTTTTTAATAGGATTCTCTTTATTAATCTGCTGCATTGGTTTACTCTATCATACAATGTGGTTACTTCGCCTGCAAGAATATTTCTTATATTTCCTCTTAAGAAACGAGAACATAAGACATTGTAAAGTATCTTCTCTGATATAAACTTTTTTTTGTAAAAATAAATTGGAGATGCACACTGTACCAGAGATGGATTTTGAATTTGCTAGCAAAGAATCAAAGAAAGGAGAATTAGATGAGGGATATAAGAAGAGAGAAGTGGAATAAGGAAAGGAGGATAAGAATAATGACAAATGATATCAAAACAACATATGTGAGAATGAATAAAAGGCAGAATAACAAGTTATTAAACATAGAGTTTACTTTTGGAATTCAATATTTGTTGTAACTTGTAAGGATAACTAATAATATATATATATATATATATATATATATCATGTGCTTTGACCCATTGAGCCTTGGTGCAACCAGTGACCAATAACCCAAGACCTTCTTTGAATGTTGTAAAATTATAAAGAACATATAATATTGGGTGTGAATCTACTAGTACTGATACTGAGTGAGCATCAATTCCACTTTCTAGGTCCTTGAATTTGGTGACAGGAAGCAAATTTTTCATAAAAAGTTCTTAAATTTATTTTGTGAACACAATGCAATAGACATTTATGACAATAATGCACAAAATCTCACACTGATTTCAGGACTCGGGATTCCCTTGCTTCAAAGGAGGAAGTCGGACAATACAAAATTTGAGGAAGAGGTTTCATTTGAGCCTGACAGAAGAGGTCTGATTCCATAATTTTCCTGCTTTACGTAGGTCTCTATTTAATCACCAAGATTTTCATGCAGCAATGTGTCTCCTTGGTACTCTCCTTGATCAGCAGCAGCTTAGATGCATGGCGAACACGACAGTATGATTATTACCAGCGAGTTCTTAATGGCATACTGTGAGGTGATTGATATTGCAGGCTATAATTTCGCTGCCCACAAACTATTCTGGAGAAAAAAACTGGGAAAACATGCCAGGCAAAAGTAGCTGTTTTCTGAATCCCAGGTTCCACAACGAAACCTCATGTGTTGACAAACTGTTGTAGCCCATCAGCCCACTCGCATCTGGAATCCTTGTTGAAATATGATGACTGCCACAGAAGAGGTTTCAGAACCACTAGTTGGCGATGAAAATGTTCAGCACAATCTAGTTTCAGCTGGAAATCAAGTACACTGATGCTGCTGCCCATATTATGTTTGCTTATTTAGATTCAATCTGAGTCCGCACATCCATGTAGATAATTCAAGTAGCATAATGGAAGATAGGAATTGTAGATCTCAGTGACTGTACAGAAGGCCATGACAGGACCATTGAGATAAGAAAGTCTTGCCTGTTGTTAGCCTTATTGTAGAGAAAACCAAGTCTACAACTTGAGATTACCAACTAGATTTTTCTTCGTTGTATCCATTGAGCAGCAATCAGTGTTGGACAAGTAGCTGCTGATGCTTCGATTCCATGCTTTTTCTGCATTGCTGTCATTTTCTTCCTGTGTTAATTATTAAGTGCACTGTGACGGTTTACATTTCCTTTGTAGCATCACATTAGGATGCTCGCAACAGGGTTTTTGGGTTACAATGTACAAAATAAATTGTACGAGATCTCATATTTGCTTGTTTGTATGCTATTGTATTGGTTGAACCTTTAAAGAAGTCTCCAATTCGATGTCTCTTTCATTTCCTCCCAAATCTTTGTGTCGCGAGCTCCGTTTCAGGATTTAGCTTGATGCAAATTTGCAGGCATATCAACTATTAATAATCAGCTCCGTGGGATGTATTGCCCTCCCTACTAAATAAATCAATTACTAATAATGAGTGAGGCATTTCTAGTTATCCTGTGAACTGACATGACAAATCAAAATTAGATGGGACGAGTTAATTATGATTAACGATATGAGCAAGGGACGATTTATGAATATTTTTCCGTACTTCTAAAAAAAAAAGACACTTGAAACAATAGAAGTGATCCAAGTATTTTGGATACAAAATAGAGAAAGTCATCGAAGAATTGTTTTTGATATAGATCAGGATGAATCAATGATTCTTTAATCAAGTCCTTTTATTAATTTGTATACCTAGCGCTTGCTTAGACCATTGATTTGTATACTCACAATATAATTATCTTAATGGTTAATGTGTTTACACAGGTATAGAGAGCTCCTTTGCACCCAGCTACATTACAGCAATACAAATTACAACCTTGAGATATAATTCTGGATCGAGTTACACTTCCAAGTACTTGCCAACGATGCCTACCAAGGTGCTCTTGGGAACCGCGCCGATGACGCTCTCTTTCTTCTCCCCGTCCTTGAACATTAGCACCGTGGGAACGCTTCGAATCCCGAACCGCGAGGCGATCCCTGGGCAGTCGTCCGTGTTCACCTGGCAGCACACGATCTTCCCCGCGTAGTCCTTCGCCAATTCCTTTATCACCGGCGCGATCATCCGGCACGGCCCGCACCACGGCGCCCAGAACTCCACCAGCACCGGTTTGTCACTCGCAATAACCAGGTTTTCCCAGTTTGCTTCCACCCCCACCACCACTGCCACTTATTATATATTGTCAACAACTCAACACACTGGGCTATATACATAATATTGCTTCTAACTTCTCCATTAATGAAAGATAGAGGAGCTATATACATAACATTGTTTCTAACTTCTCAACTAATGAAAAAGGAGGAGGATGCAAACATTACCTTCGTCTACTGTGTTCTTGGCCCTACAGATAAAGCGGCTTTTCCGGATCGAAGGACGCGATACCGAGGAGATGATGGATCTTCTCTGCCTTGGGGAGTACTTGAACTTGTCCCTGCTGAAGGCGGAATGGGGAGGCTGTAAAGCCCAGGTTCTAGTGGTGGATGCAGCTAAGGAGGCAATGGTGGTCACTTGGAAGCAGCAGGTCTCCAAAGCCATTGACATGCACTGCACCAAATCTCTCTCTCTCTCTCTCTCTCTCTCTCTCTCTCTCTTTTACATGGGAGTCGAAGGATTGAAGGATGGACTTGAGGTTCTTGTAGAATGGATGAGTAATAATTGAAGATTAATTTGTCAGAGTGGATATTGGAGGAGAATATTGTAAGGTGGCCATGGATTCAGGTCTCATGTGGACGAGATTTCTAGCTTGGTGGATCAACAAATTTCGTTGGTATTCATAAAATTAGTGAAATGTAAAAAATCCATGTAACTTATTTTTTTGATATTTGCATAATTCCATGTAATTTGAACATTATACTTGGAATTATAAATTTATAACTTCCGTTCATTTAACTGAAACTGAATTTAAAAAAGAGCAACCTCTATTGTAATAAGTGAAAACAGGGGCCTTTTTAGAAAAAAAAAAAGGAGCAATTTTTCATATCCGGATTTTGAGAATGAGAAATTTCTAAATCCAAAACTAATATTGGAAAATTCTCAAAACAGAAATTGAGTAGAATAAATACCCATTTTGCCCCTGGCCAAAGTCTCTAACAAGACTTTGGCCAAATTTTTTTAAAAAAATATTAAAAAATATTAAAAAATATTAAAAAATATTAAAAAATATTAAAAAATATTTTTAATTTACATAATACCTTTTATGATGAAAATAAGATATTAGAGAATAAAAAATATATTTTTTAAACTCTCTAATGTATTAAAGACTTTTGTCCAAAGTCTATAATATCAAAAATATTTTACAATTTTTAATTTTAGTTTGAATTTATAGACTTTGTGCAAAACTCTAATGATTTAGAGGGTTTGAAAATATATTTTTTAGACTCCAACACCTAATTTCTATATCATTATAGAGTTTAAAAATATATTTTTTAGAATCTAACCTCTCATTTCTATTATACCTCATTTTTTTTTATAAATTAAAATTATTTTTTTATATTTTTTAATATATTTTTTAAACTTTTTAACTAATGTCTCTAACTGGTTAGAGAGTTTGAAAACGTATTTTTTTAGAATCTAAGACCTCATTTCTATATCATTAGAGAGTTTAAAAATATATTTTTTAGAATCTAACATCTCATTTTTATTATACCTCCTTTTTTTATAAATTAAACTTATTTTTTATATTTTTTATATATTTTTTAAACTTTTTAACTAATGTCTCTAACTGGTTAGAGAGTTTGAAAATGTATTTTTTTAGAATCTAACATCTCATTTCTATATTATTAGAGAGTTTGAAAATGTATTTTTTATAATCTAACATCTCATTTCTATTATACTTTTTTTATAAATTAAAATTATTTTTTATATTTTTTAATATATTTTTAAAACTTTTTAACTAATGTCTCTAACTGGTCAGAGAGTTTGAAAATATATATTTTTAGAATCTAACACCTCATTTCTATATCATTAGAAAGTTTGAAAATATATTTTTTAGAATCTAACATCTCATTTCTATTATACCTCATTTTTTTTATAAATTAAAATTATTTTTATATTTTTTTATATTTTTTTAAAACTTTTTAACTAATGTCTCTAACTGGTTAGAGAGTTTGAAAATGTATTTTATTAAAATCTAACACCTCATTTTTATATTATTAGAGAGTTTGAAAATGTATTTTGTAGAATCTAACATCTCATTTTTATTATATATTTTTTTATAAATTAAAATTATTTTTTTATATATTTTTATATATTTTTAATTTTTTTTAACTAATGCCTCTAACTGGTTAGAGAGTTTGGAAATGTATTTTTTTGGAATCTAACACCTCTTTTCTATTATACCTCTTTTTTTATATAAATTAAAATTTTTAACCAAAGTCTCTAACTAATTAGAGACTTTGATCAGGGATAAAATATGTATTTATTCCACTCAATTCCTGTTTTGAGAATTCCCCAATGTTAGATTCGAATTTGGAAATTTTTCATTCACATAATGCGGATATGGGAAATGGGTATAAAAAATAAGTTTAATTTATAAAAAATGGTGGTATAATAGAAATGAGATGTTAGATTTAAAAAATATATTTTCAAACTCTCTAATAATATAGAAATGAGGTGTTAGATTCTAAAAAATTACGTTTTCAAACTCTCCAACCAGTTAGAGACATTAGTTAAAAAGTTTAAAAAATATAAAAATATAATTTTAATTTATAAAAAATGAGGTATAATCGAAATGAGATGTTAGATTTTAAAAAATATATTTTTAAACTCTCTAATGATATAGAAATTAGGTGTTAGAGTCTAAAAAATATATTTTCAAACCCTCTAAATCATTAGAGAGTTTTGCACCAAGTCTATAAATTCAAATTTAAATTAAAAATTATAAAATATTTTTGATATTATAGACTTTGGACAAAAGTCTTTAATATATTAGAGAGTTTAAAAAGTATATTTTTTATTCTCTAATGTCTTATTTTTATCATAAAAAGTATTTTATAAATTAAAATTATTTTTTGATATTTTTTTTAATTTTTGGCCAAAGTCGCTAACCCGACTTTGGCCAGGGGCAAAATTAATATTTATTTCACTCAATTTCTGTTTTGGGAATTCTCCAATGTTAGATCCGGATTTGAGAATTTCTCATTCTCAAAATTCGGATTTGGGAAATTGCTAAAAAAAAAAAAACTAAAAAATGAAATGAAATTCCCTTTATAAGCTTGATTTAATTTCTTTTCTTTTCTTATTTTTTTTAATTTTTTTTTTAATTTCTTTTTCCAATAATTGCAGATGAAAAGATTTTTTTTCCAGAAAAGCAAAAATAAAATTGAATAGTGTCGATTCAATCTTGTCTTAACTTGTTATCCTTCTTCCCTCCCTCTTCCATGAAGGCCATGACAACTTCGGTGGCCAGAGCTCCATCTCCTCTTTTCTCCTCCTCTGCCCGTCACCACCGCAGCTCTGCGATCCTCAAGTCCACAGTTCTTGTTCCTCCTTGGAAGAGGAGAAACCTCCTACTTTCGGCCGCCGCCCTCCTCCTCGCTTGCCAGAATTCCGTCGCCGCCATCCCGCCCTTCGATCCCGTCACCAACCGCGAGAGGAGTGCGAGTGCCGCTCTCTCTCAGCGTGTCGAAGACGCAGTCCGTTTTCTCGACCTCGCCCGCGATCTCCAGGCCAAGGGCGACTACCCCCGAGCCCTAGACTACTTCACTCTGGTGATTCCTTCTGCTGTTCTCCTACACTTTTGGGGAATTATTGCTCTGCTCTTGTAGTAGCTAAAGTTGTCGTATTTTCTATTAACTAGACGTTATTTCTTGCTATGCTTTCCAAATCTGTGAATTATGTATTGGTTAAACCCGTTGTTCCAAATCTGTGAATTATGTAGCTAAAGTTGTTCTTTGACAAAATATTGGTTAAACCCGTTGCTGATTTGATATTTCAAATATTATTTATTCTCTAATTTATGGTTGATAAAATTCTAAAGTTGTTTTTTTTTTGTGATTTATTCTCTTTGTCTTTGATGACTATGGCTGTTTTTGTTTGGGTTTATTTGGTTGGAATACGAGGGAAAAGGAATTGAACTTTCCTCGTTTGGCTAGAGAACTAGGAAGAGATAAGAAGAGAAGACCTTTTTTTATCTAAGGTGGAGAGAAGAGAAAACCTTACTTCCCTCCCTTACCTTTCACTTATCCACACAAGGGCATGGTACATCTTGTTCTCTTCAGTTCCCTTCACTTCTCTTCCTTTATCTTCTCTTCTTGTCATTACTTTCCACATTTTCCATCATATTTTGTTGCTTTGGAGATTAATTTTTCTTTTATCTTCCCTTCACTTCTCTTCCACATTTTCTATCATCTTTTGTTGCTTCCGGAATCAATTTCCTTTTTGTTATTGTCTTCTCCAACCTCTCTGGTTCTACTTGAAAATGATATATTCATACTTCCAAAATATATTCATCCAAAATGCTATCCTCTTTTTTCATTAAGTAACTAGAGCTGCTTCTAAAGTTCTACTACTTTGTGGTTCTATGATGGTATTTTTCTTTTCATGATCTTTTTACTGTATTTATTTATATCTCTTGTCCGTTAGGCACAATGAGCTTAAACTCAATTGCTATTGCAACTTGTGAGCTATTTGATCATAAATTGTAGCTAAAAGTTGCTTCTTTTATGTTTTTTAGGTAGTTAGAGATTATAAGGAATTTGCTTTCTCAGACTATGCTAGAGTAGGAAGGGCATTGGTGCTGTATGAGATTGGAGACAGAGATGAAGCCATCGCTGAGATGGAGGATGTTTCTATTTCCCTGAAGGGATACCCAGGTTCTCTTTCTTGAGATAGGTTATTATGTATCATTCTTCCAAATTTATAGATTTGTTCCATCTTATGACTGGGTAGCATGCAACTTGCAGAGATACATGCAGCTCTAGCTGCAGCGTTGTATTTTGATAAACATGCCGCATTGCTGGCTGAGAACCAGTTTACAATCGCAATTCTCCTGGATCCACATTATACTGATCTCTCGTATGTCAGGGAGAATAAGCACTGGCCTCCGAGCTTGGTTGATTCATTACAGCACTTCATCACACTTTCATAATGAACAGAAAATTTACATCTTTTTTGGATGATAAAGATTAATGGACTAGGTCCTTTTGAACTCTTTTAGTATCAAAATTATGGCGCACTAGAAACAAATTTTGTCTACCCTTAATGTAATATATTTTGTTACTGATAAATTTCTACGGAATATGAGTCATATATTAGTTTTCCTAGTATTCATTAGCTTATATGTGTCATGTTTTTGGCTTTGCTGAATGTAAAGGATTCATTGCTCATGTATTTCTCAGAATGTGGCAACCACATTATTAAGCCACTATATTCAAATTCTTGGTGTTGGCTACTTATCATCTTAGTTATCTTGAGGGAAGTTCCTCTAGGTAATTGAGGTTTGTTCTTTTGAATCTGAAAGTTTCCTTTTGTAATGGGAAAATAAGACTATTTGGTACTAGTACTTCTGGAAGTTGATGAGTGCTCAAGAAGATGCACTTAAAATTCGATCTTGTGCCTGATCCAAGACATCTTTTTATAATTTTTCTAGCACTTGCTATCTTGCTGTAGAAGATCCGTGTATTTTCTTTTCCTCTATGGATATATAGTAATTTAGTACTCCAGCTACTCGATTAATCTTCTCATTCTTACTGAAATACAAAGCAATTTCAACTAGCTCGACAATACGGAGCAATATCAACTAGCAGAATTCCCCAACAATTTGTAGGATCTACCTAGAACATTTGATAGGTAGAGAAACAATCTTTGGGCTTTTAAGTTGTATGGAGAAAAAAACATGATGAATGTTTTTGATTTAGATTTGTTTGGACCAAAAGAGTACAGGATCTAATGTAGACTTAGTAGCTGCTGTACTCTGTTTTCCCTCTCACACATTACTGAAACTTGTTGTTGATATGGGAACAAGCAGCATAATGAATTCTAATACACTAATCTAATAGTTTTCAATGCAAAATCTTTATTATTTGAACTTGTCAGCAGACTGACAAGCTGACATCAGAATCAGAGACAGTATGCAAGGGGAATATGTGTGTTCAGCTATCAAGCACTTGCTATTTTCTTGATCTGAGAAGGTTGAGCACTCATCATATGGTACGTTTCACTTCTTGTAGAATCCAAAGGATTTTTTTTTCCAACATATTAGAGCCAAGATGAAGGGAAAAACTTCTAGTCACTTTTCTTTGAAAAAGTTATCACCTCAGGATCTTCAGCCCACATGCATCTCAACAACTTCAGAAGTGCCCTGGCTTTAGCTTTGGCTTTGGAGCTGCACTGGCTCTGCATCAGCAGCAATAGTTGCATTAACACCCCAGCATCGACTGCCTTCATCATCACCTTTTTGGAGCCACAGCACACAGTAAACAGCGAACCGACCGCATGCTCGCTACCCTCATGATCAGACGACACCATGAAAACCATCTTCACCAATACTTGAATCGAAATCGGGTTCTTGACCAGTGCTCTCTTTCCATCCTCCAATCCTAGAAGGAGCTCCAATGTGGCCAGTGCTTGCAATTCATTCTTCCGAGTAGGACCCGATAAGTATGAAATGATTCCATCTACCGCACCTTCTCTAATTGCATTGCTTCGATTGCCTTCTAATGAGCAGATACCAGCTATTGCTCGAACTGCAGCTTCTGATGCTTGTCGATTGGATTTGTCATATGTGAGAGACACAAGTGCTCGCAAGACCTGCGGCATTTGCCCTAAAACTAGAGATAATTCTAGGGTTACTGGAGATGTAGTGATTGCAGCCAGAAAATGGCAGAGACTGGTTTTGATCTTTTTGTTTCCTTTGTCAAGCAGAAACATCAGAGAGTGCAAGCTTGAGCTTTTCTTGAGTAGGTCAAGTGAATCCAATTGGGTGGATGATGATAAGCTTAGAATGCACTCAAGAACAACCTCAATGAGCTCGAAATCAGCTATCTGTGATGCCTGAAAGAGAAGCTCAAGCAGCAACGGGAAGAACCCTAATTGAATCAAGCACGTTTGACCTATATCAGATTCCACTGATAGAACTCTGACCTTCCTGAGAGCTTCCAGCTTTGCACCGCGAGTAGAACTCGAAGATTGGAGATTTTGCTTGAGTTTGGCCAGCGACAGCTCATCGTTGTGAATCAACCTGCGATGGGAGTTGCCACCGCCTCCGCCGGTGACGAGCCACTGACCGATGAGGTGGCGCAGCGTATGGTTGGGAACAAAGGACGTCTCTTGGAGCCTCTGCATTGTGACCGGGCAAGTGAGATTGCCATCTGCAAACCATTTCTCAATCCATGGCCTGTCGTAGGTTTGGCCAGTGCTTAGAGTGACAGGATCAGTGAACAGATCAAGGCTAATTGGACATCGGAACAGATGGGGGATGCTCATCTGCTTCTCTGTTCTACTCATGGCAAAAGCATGGATTTAATGGCCATAACCATGAGAGTAGCTTCAAAGCTTCAAGCAAATCGATGAGATCTACCTTCACCCTTCTCTCCTCGCTTTAATTCTCTTCAAATGAATCACGAGAGAGAATTGTACGCTCTGCTCAAGAAGGAAAAAGCTGCTACTGGACACTGAAATCTATGAGTGCAGGAAGCAAAGAGCAGAATTTTAGCAGCACTCACTCTCATGGGCTGCTTGCTTGCTTTCGTGATGATGTGAGAGGTTGTGGTGGTGCAAAAAGCAGGATGATGTGCTCCTCCACTTCCACATTCCAAGCTCCTGATGACATTTCAAATCAACTCAAGGTGTGGGGAAGGCACTTGAATGGTTTTTTTTTCCTGTGTTGGGAGTTTCAGACTCGGCCTTGAAGAATATAAATCACAAGATCACATGCAGAAGACACGTGAGAAGACTACTATTTCCAGGCGTTAGAGCGGCTCAACATGCCTAAAGAATTGTCGTGATCAAAATTAGGAGTATCCATTGATATACCGGGTAGATCCGAAATTGATTGGAACCTACCCGATTAGATAGGTTTTGGATAAGTTTGAATTAAATTCAAATAGGATCCGAAATAAAAATTAAGGAACCGATTAAAATTGATTTCGATTCTGGATCTAACACATCGAGTAGTTAGAACCGAAATTCGTATCCTGGAACCTGTAAATAAACATATTCCAATAGAATATTTGGAACATGTAAACTGGAACCTATAAATGAACAGATTTCAAAAAGGTATTCGAAATTTGTATTCCGAAACTAATAAATGAACACGTTCTAATAGGATATTTGAGAATCTATACTATTACCATAGATTCTGAGTAGGGTCCGATTCCCATCCTAACAAGGTAGGATTCAAGTCCAAAATTTAAGAATCGATCCTATACAAGATAGGATCCAAATATCATAAAAAATATAAGATATTCGGATCCGCTCACCCCTAGTCAAAATTAATCAAATCAGGTATTACTCCGAGATCATTTTGATTTTCCATTTTATTCTTAATTCTTAATTATTTATTTTAAATAATAATTAACCTAGATTTATTCAAATCAAAGACCGTCCAGAATTTGATCCGGGATTAAAAACAATGGTCAATGTTCTAAAATTTGAGCTGATTTGATTGAAAAGCGATTTAGTCCAATCTAATATCAAAATATCAAAGCATGGTCTTATTATTGATTTCTTGTATTCTATCTACATGGTATAATTATTACATAAAAGACTTTCTTTTCACATTAATCTTTAATAGATCAAAATAATTGAACTTTGAATTAATGGTCAAATAGGTTCAGTCTTTCAGACTCATCTTTTTTAGAGCATTGCTTTTGAGAGGCATGCAATCCAAATATATATTAGTAAGAAACCTGTAGTGTAACTATTCAGCAAAGTTAGAACTTTAGTGGTAATGATAACCAAATTTGAATACATTAATAGTTTGGGCCCTGCCTCGAGCCATCAACTTGAATAAATTAACCCCTGCATGGGTTAAATTGGTGGTAGATAACAAAATTTTGAGTTGGATCATAAAGCTTTGTACCCGGTAAGGCCGGCAGCTGTACCTCAATTATAGGATCCGGTTATGCCATGGGACTAGTGGAGGGATTTTAATAAGGGAAGAAAGTGAAAACTCTATCATCATTTATGACCTCATTAGGAACTTTTCTAGGTTAATTTAGCTAGCCTCAAGCAAGATCCAATTATAGGTTGTTTGCTTTGCGTAAAAAAAATCTTATAGGGTGCTTGAATTCCACAATTGGCTATGACTATAATTATATGAAGAGTTATTACTTAAAAATAGCTTAAACTTTGAAGAAATTCTCATATGTGATTTGTTCTTTTATTGATATCAATTGTATATACAAAATTATAGATTAATTTTAATTATAGTCTGAGTTTAACTGTTAAGTTGGTGATATGACCGTCCAAAAATAATTCACAAATTATCATCTTGAGGCCACGTAATATTTAACTTTGACGTTATTGTTGAGTTGGGTTGAAATTATAGTTTTATAATGATTTATACAACTTAATAGCCACATTAATTTAATAGTTGTGCTTAAATCATTGGAATCAACAATATACTCGATGTGCGTCGTGTTGATTTTATGAGGCAAGTCAGGATGTTTTTGGCGATGAAGTCTCCTGGGATCTCACGGGGATATACTAGGAACGGGTCGAAGTTTATCCCAGAGATGGCAGACTTATTACTGCAGAATCCCTGGTAATTAATGAAGGATGTCGATATTCTTATTTGGTCGGATGGAGCCCCTGGGCTAAATTGTAGTTGGCTCGGTCCGAGTTTGGTTCATGAGTGTGGGGGCATTTGGGTCTGGTCCACCCGAGACCAAAGAGCTAGTCCAGTCCACAACCTCCGAGCTTGATCGAAGTCCGAGGACTTCGTGTCGAGCTCTAGTAGTGTGTCAACTTTTGTTCACTTGTCGAGCTTTCTGCATGTTCCGAGTGTCTAACCTCTGTCGGACTTCGGTAAGTGAGCATGTGCTCAGTTCTGCCCTTAATTAAATTGCCGAGGTAGGTGAGATCAGCATATCTTGGTATCGTCGTTTTGCGACTTTTTAGTTTCTACGCCCAATATGGTGGTTGCGTGAGGAGAGAGCGCTCCTTTCCATGTGTCGAGCTCCCTTGTTGCTTGCTTTTTCTGGCATTTAATTTTGGCGGGGGGGGGGGGGGGGGGGGGGGGTAATAATGGCGCGAAGATCTGGCCGTTCATGCTTTGAGGCGTTTAAGTATTCATGCCGTTAATGGGATGATTGACTAGGATTCATTCTGCTGTCAGAGCACGGTTGTCAGCCGTCTAATAAGGACATTGTTTCTTCTTGGTCTTTAGAGTTCTCTCCTCTCCTTCATTTTAAGTTTTCTTACGTCCCAAGTTCTTGCATGTTCCTTGTTTGTGCTCTCGAGGTCTTCGTTGGCGTTGTTGTCGCTCCGTTCATCGCCTTGTCCGCTGTCATTCATTCTCGATAAGTCTTCCTAACTCGACCTTTTATTTCTCCCTTGTTAGGATCAGCCTTAGGTTGATAAGCTATACTGACTTGTCCCTCGTTCATTAGGATTTTCAGTCTTCGTCGGGTTGATGGGGAAGAAGAGTGTTAGTCTTGAGTTGGTAGTAGGTAAGCCAGGCAAGGCCACAGACCATTACTCATGGGTTCATAACGAGATAAGGCAATAGATCTTGGCGATGACCAGCTCCAACGGTATTGAGGCCTTCCGAAGAGGCGTATTACTTTCTCGTTCTGGTGACAAGGATAACTTCGAGAACCTTCCTTGTACTCCTGGGGATAGGGTCTTCCACTCCAGGAAAGATCATTAGTTCTTCTTTGTGTAATAGGTCATTTTAAGGATCCCGACATTTAATTGTCCTTTACTTATTTTGACCGAGCCTTCGATCGATGATTGACGGAACAACTACTGGAAATAATCAAAGTTCGATTGACCGAACCTTCGACCGAAACATGCACAAAATGCAGTTTCAGCAAGGTTCTTTCACCGGTTCGGGTTTCGGGTTACGGGATTGGGTTTTGGAGTTTTTGCATCATAATAGAGAATTTAGACATTCATTATAGACACCATAACCTAAACTCTATCTTTCTGAAAAATCCGAGTGCTGACCAGCGTCCTTTCGATTTCTCTAATTTTTTCGATCACGGACGTCGTACGCTACTCGACTTGGAACCTGAAAATATTTTTCTATAAAAACATTAGTTCCATGTTTGTTGTCATCAAAACCGAGATCAAGACAAAGGTTGAAAACCATAGGAACAATCTTTAAGGGCGTTCAGGTTAGAAGTAATGGCGTTGAGGCCGGAGGTGGCGATGCTGAGCAAGAGAAAGGCGGCGTTCCTGCCGCAAGTCATAGGGATTCTTTCGTCATGTATAGCAAGATAGATGTAAATTTCCTAGATGCACACACCGAGATGTGGAGAAAGAAAATAATCTTTATTAAATGGAAAAGAGATTGGTAATACACTAGAGTTCTTCCAGCGCCGCCGCGCTAGGCCCAAGTGTGGTTACGTCTGGTTAAAACATTAAGAGGGAAAAACCCAGTGGGAGAAAACCACGATGAAGGGAAAGAGTGCGCCGACCATTCGTAGTTAGGGAGGATAAGTTGCTTTTTACTTGATTCGGGCGAGCTTTTTGTTTCTCGGCGAGGTCTAGTTCGTTCTTACGAACTTCTTAGTTGTTTTGTTCGTCGAGGCTCGTCCTCAGGAAGCAAGGACCTGTGGTTTTTGCTGGGGCCATGACGCTAGCTGCCTCGGCCAAACTATTGGTTGGATGATCCATCGTTGGCTTGGGCATTCGGACTTGACCGATGTGTCGGTCGACTCAATGCTCGTTGGTAGTGGGTTTGTTGAACCAATAACTCGCTATTTTGCGGCTTCTTTGTGCTGACATATTCGGGTGGTGGATTGGCCTTGGTGCCTTCCTCCCGAGACATGTGTTGGATTACATAGTGATCATCGTTAGTTGCTAACAAATGGGTGAGAGATTAATACCTTTTTAGGGAGGGGTCCCTTGTTCTAGAGTCGATGTTGTTTTTGAACGGAGATCCGAGTTGCGTTTTGGGTTCGGTTGGGAGGCAAGTGTTGGTGAAATAATCACATTAAAGGGGGGTGAATAGTATGTTAACTAAACCATTTTTGCCTAAATTCGATTTTAATCATTTCTTAGATTTCTTAGGCAATTCACAATTAAACTACTAAATGCGGAAGCAATTAATAATAAATCAATTAACACAAATAAAATATCAATGCTAACACAATGATTTATAGTGGTTCGACCCGGATGCCTACTCCACTACCTAGGCACCGTGCTTAGGATTTCACACCCAAATCTACTAAATTATGAGTAGCTTACAATCATCAAAATCGAGATTAAGACCAAGGTAAAAAAATCTTAGGCCAACAATCTCCCCCTTTTTGATGATGACAAACATCCTTATAAAAATATATTCAATTAAAGCGCAAAGGATATCAACCGTGGGATTTCTCCCCATATCAATATGCATATCTAAATAATTATACTCCCCCTATCTATATGCATGATTTTTCTATATTTTCTTCCTTTTTACCTACATTTTTCTCCCCCTTTTGACGTCAATCAAAAAAGACGAGAAAAGTCAACCTATGGTCAAAGTTGAGACTCAAACTATTTTTCATGAAATATGAAAATCTCAACCAAAGGGATGAAAATCAAGTATTTAATATTAGACTAAATCATAGATGATAATAAAGAGTGATAACTAAAATCCAAAACCGAAAATCATGTATAAACTCAAGTATCAATATTTCTCAAGTATCGGTCAAAATATCAAAAACCTTTTTAGAAATAATTTTTCTCAGGTAATAGTGAGAACAATACCAAAAATAGAGTTATGATATCATACTTGAAGTCTCATTTGAAAGTTTCAATGAAAATCCAAAGTATCCGAAAAAGATAAGTAATTTTGAGAAGAGTGATACTTTAGTGATATTTTCGTAAATATTAGCTATTTTTCAAAAAAATTTAGTTTTCATTTAAAGTTTTCAAATATCAAGATATAATCATTTAGAGCATGTTTATCAAGTTTGAAATGATCAGAATGTCATTTGATCAAAATATGAACTTAGCACGATTTCATTCGATATAGGCATGAAAACATAAAAATGGCTAAGTATCAAATTTTGCTATCTATTCATGTTTTCTCTAACTTAGGCATATAGACATCTAACATGAGTGAATCTAAGTATATCAATCAAGTTTGGGCTTAAAAGAAGGTTTCTAAGTCACCTTGTTGACTTAGGTCAAAGTATACTTCAAGTTTACAAAAATCAAACTTTTAAATTCATATAAAATCATATTCTTAACGATTTTTTTTGAAACTTTAACTGGACAAACTAGATTTTTCAAGGAATCTATAGGTTCAAGAATCAGTCAAAAATTAGTTTTCTATAAATTCATAAAATTCTCGAAAGTCTAGGGGCATTTTCATAAATTTTAGGTATTTTTCCGAAAGTTATCATTTTCGGTTCAAACTTTCCAGATATCGCTAAATAATCATTTGAGATGCATGTGTCAAGTTTGAACTCAAAATAAATTCTCTAAGTCTATTTTTCAATCGATCTCGATTTCAAACTAGGGTTCAAAAGAGGTTATCATGAAATGGCCTATGTGTCATTTTATCCATATCCATATGAATTTTTCATTCTAAATGCATGGAAACATGTCATACCTATTCCTAAACATGTTTATGAAGTTTGGACTTCAAATGAAGTGTCCAAGTCGATTTGTTGACTTGGGTCAAATTTTTTCAAGTTTAAGTCCCTTAAAGTGATCTAGTTATCACTTTGTTCATCTACATATGAATATTCAATTTGAATACCTAGAATCATATCATATGTGTTGATCAAATATCCACGCTAGAAGGGGGGGGGGGGTTGAATAGTGTGTATATACTTTTATGATTAATTGAATTCTTTTTTTGATTTTAATCAACTCAACTACCCGATTCAAGTTACTTGATTCTTAGTGCGACTAGATGCAATCACAATTATATCAAGCACAAGCGAAAATCAAATTGAACAATCGAGATAGAAATGCAAACACGAAATATATAGTGGTTCAGCCAACACCGCCTACTCCACTACCTTGGCTCATCACCAAGGATTTCTAACCTTAACACTTTATAGATTGATAGTTTTTCTAAGAATACAATGATGACTTATTCTCAACCCTAGAGGCGAGACTCAACACCTATTTTCTAGCAAAAACAATAATCTACAAGACACCAAGGTGTTTACACGCACACCTTGCAAACTACCCTAAAAATCGATACAAAGAAAGATGAAAATAATATAAATGGAGCTTAAATGTAAAATAATACTTAATGTAGCTCCAACGCGTCTCCTCCGAGCACTTCAAGGCTTCGAGTATGAATTTCTCGGTGAAGACCAAGCTTGATGAAGTGAGGAGGGATTGAGAGTGTAGAAACAGATATTAGAACTTTAAATCAACTCCTTTAGGCTTGTAATCTCTAAGGATATACTCAAGGAAGTTCTCAACAGCTGGGGATGAGGTTTATGAGTGGTATTTATAAGTCCTCACTCGGCTAGGGCACCCAACGTGCATTTTTATGCCCGTTGGCGACGCCCGATCGCTTGCCGGTCGATCGTCGGTCGACCAACCGATCGACCGCTACTGCCAATTTTTGGCTTCATTCGGTCGATCGATCGGTAGACCGAACCTGGGCTGAGGCTAATTTTTCGAGTCTTCTTCTTGCGCACTTCGTTTCCGGGTTACGTTACCAAGTTTGAACTTGGATATCATTACAATTTGGCTTGGGATACAATCCTAGAGACATATTACATGAAATCTATTCATAACTCTAGATTTATACTCAATCAACGACGGAGCCATTTTGCCGATTTTTTTTGTATTTCTCCGAACGAACTTCGTGCGCGATCGTAACCTCAACCTGAGATCAAACACTTGATAAATTCATTAGAATAAGTTTGTTAGCATCAAAATCAAGATGGTGACCAAGGTTGAAAACCTTAGGCCAACAATCTCCCCATTTTTGATGATGACTCCCCCTAACTATATGCATGTCTATGTCTAGATTATTCTCCCCCTTTTGACATCAATCAAAAAGGGCCAAAGTGAAGCACTTCTAGATTTCCCTTAAATTACACAATGACAAGATTTAAGTATACATGTTATCAAGGATGCTTTGAAATATTAAACACAAAGATAACACAAGCGTCAAGATATGTCAAGAGGGTTATACACACTCAATTATGGAATATCTGAAAGTCATTTGCTCGATAAAGACTAAGTTTCCGATTTTTGATACAGATGTATCCAAAATCATATAAAATCAAAATCTTAATGAAACTTTTTGCAACTTTTTCAACGAAAACTAGATTTTTTAAGCAAAGTGAAGAAACAAGAGTTTTTCAAAGATTAATTTTCTACATTTTTTAAATAAACCGCTGAAATTTCAGATTTTACATTTTATCGAAAAATACTCATTTTTCATAATCATTTCTAATTTTGATCAAACTTGTATATGACTAAGATATGATCATTCTAATCATGTATACGAAGTTTGAATTACTAAAAAGAGTCCCAAAGATTACTCAAATGACTTACATAATTTCGATCAAGAATTAACATGGTATATCAATAAATTATCTACAAGTTATTTTCCTAAATGCTCATGAATTTTCATATAGACACAATCAAGTGTTTTATCAAGTGCAAGGTGCAAGAGTTTCTACATGCTTTATGAGGTATCATTCTTCATAGTGCAAAGGTGAAACTACTACCTCATAGAATTTTCAAGTATTTAGCATGTGTTCTCTAAAAGCATTTGCATCCTAATCAATGCTCAACTTGCAAGTAATTGAATCATAAATAGCACAATAGACATTTTCTTACTTAGCAAGTTTATAAACTAGATAGCAACGGAAAGTCAAGATTGTTTCTCAAAAGTCAATTTTTGCTAACTAGTGGAGATTCATTTTTCAAGATATAATAAAAAATGAAATCAAAATGATCAAAGAGATCTCAAGAAGTGAAGATATTTTAAAATCAAGATCTCAAACCCTTCCTAAGGTTGAAACCAACACGGCCACAATTAGCCAAGGTTTCAACACCGAAGGTTGCATAGACCCATTATAGGTCACAAATGGCCTCCGAGGAGACTGAAAATAAAATGAAAAATTAAAATCCAAAAACTTGATATCACAAGGATGTTAATCAAGGGTGAACACATGGACAATCAAGTATCAAGTGAGTACTAAATAAAGCATATACACTAATTATCAAACTCCAATGGTGATGCAAGCAAGAGTAGAGTTAGGAGTTGATACCGATCACATTTGTCAAGAAGTTGCAACAATCTTAATTCCTCTTTCTTTACTTTCCAAGCAACTTCAAGCCATCATTGTGTCTTCATTTAAGTGTAGTGTCTCCCCCTACATTTAAGCATGAAGACTTTGGTACACAAATTTCTTTGGGTCATTGGGGGTTAGAAGATTTTGGAACCCAAAGTGATTTAGCATTGAGGTTCCTTTTTAATACACAATCCATAACCATATGTCCATACATTCCACAATAAAAACAATGACCTTCAAAATTAATAGAAGCATGATGATGGACATGAATGTGTGGATGAGCATGGGAAGATACTTTAGAAAATTTGCATAAGAGGCATGAGCATACATATTTTTTATTTTCTCATTTAATGAAAATAACTCATTTTTTAATGATAACATGCTAACATTCAAATTTTCAATTTGTAAGCAAAATGAGGCATTTTCTATTTTCAATGAGTCATCAAATTTTGTAGATCTATATTTTTCTTTTCTAAGGAATTTTTATCGTTTTCTAGAAGTTCAACTTTCATTCTTGACTCATTACAAGAAAGCAAAAGATCATCATTTTCTTGTTCTAGCATTTTATTTTCCTTTTTAAGTTCCTTGAATCTTTTTCTAACACTACTAAATTCTTCATACATATACTCAATTTCATTTTCTAATACTACTTGTGTAAGGATATTACCGCCTATATAATAGTGGGTACCTCATTATCCTTTGTCATGAAACAAAGGTTTGCATTCTCCTTTGAGCTTTCTTCCCCACTTGAAGGTGGTGATGACTCGCTTACATTCCAAGTAGCCATTAGTGCTTTCTTCTTCATCCTTCTCCTTTTATCTTTATTTGAGGATGATGAGGAGGTGAGCTTGGTCTTAGGACAATCGCTCTCCAAGTGTCCGGGCTTGTTGCATTGGAAGCACATGATTCTATTTTTGCCCTTCTTCTTCTTGAGAGGCTTTCCCATTAGCTCCATGAACATCCATCCAAGATGAATCATATCTTCGTGGTACTCGAATCCTTCATTCTCCGATGATGATGATGATGATGATGATGATGAGGTCCTATCACCAAATGATGCTGTCACGCCCCGACTCAGGGTTGCGTGACCGGCCAGGATATGTGTCGATACCCCGAAGCCTACCACATGCACCAAACAGTAGCACTGAAATATACACCACATCAATGAAAACACAAATAAAAGGAACAATGGCGCCAATCTTTATTAAAAGTCAAAACAATTTTTAAAGAGTTTAGTTTCAAAGGAACAATCCAAACTTTCACAAGAACATCTCAAAGTTAAAACAACACATGTTTTCAAAAGAAACAACTGAACAATGCATGTCTAACGACTCTAACAACACGACTACGATTACATGGCCGCCTTTTACGAGATCCATGTAGCCATCTGCCCTCCAGCCGCACCATGCCCCCAAGCCATACCTCACTGGTCGGGCTCTGAAAAAATAAACAATAAACCATGAGTTCACGATGAACTCAGTGAGTGGTTCTTACGAACCTTCACCTAAATCCCTGGTAAGGTAACATGAATAATAGTATGATACAAATATGGAATTTAAGCTAACCCATTACAATAACCAGCCAGTTGGCCAACCCTTAAGAGTAAGTAACCCCGGCCATTTCGGCCCTACCAAGCCAGTGTCACTCGGCCACTAGGGCCCTGATCTGAATGGGAGGTTCGGCCACGCCGGCCAGGGTATGTGTCGATACCCTGAAGCCTACCACATGCACCAAACAGTAGCACCAAAATATACACCACATCAATGAAAACACGAATAAAAGGAACAATGGCGCCAATCTTTATTAAAAGTCAAAATAATTTTTAAAGAGTTTAGTTTCAAAGGAACAGTCCAAACTTTCACAAGAACATCTCAAAATTAAAACAACATATGTTTTCAAAAGAAACAACTGAACAATGCATGTCTAACGACTCTAACAACACGACTACGACTACATGGCCGCCTTCTACGAGATCCACGTAGCCACCTGACCTCCAGCCGCACCATGCCCCCAACCCATACCTCACTGGTCGGGCTCTGCAAAAACAAACAATAAACCATGAGTTCACGAGGAACTCAGTGAGCGGTTCTTACGAACCTCCACCTAAATCCCTGGTAAGGTAACATGCGTAAGTATGAAACAAATATGGAATTTAAGCTAACCCATTACAATAACCAGCCAGTTGACCAACCCTTAAGAGTAAGTAACCCCGGCCATTTCAGCCCTACCAAGCCAGTGTCACTCGGCCACTAGGGCCCTGATCTATATGGGAGGTTCGGCCAGGCCGGCCTTCACCTCTCTGCAATACCCTGCCAAACCGGCCTACACAATCAACTAATAATATATATATATGCATAAAGCAAGCAAGTCACCGGGCTCGTAGACCACCTCTACTCTTCCCAGTAGACCACCTCAATCACAATACACAAGTAGAGTGTCCTAAAGTTTCCATATTTAAACCTCGGGCTTTCCCCGTATCCGCCCCCCTTATTCCGGGCCCTACCAGCCGCACACTAGTGCCTGCTGATTATTTCCTAGGTGAGAAACCCAACTTATCTACATTCAGATTTTTTTTCTCGACAAATAACACCCTATAATTTCCTTATAATCATCTAGTGTCATTCGCCACATTCCTTAAGTATGAACTACATGTCATAAGCGTAGAAATATCCAAACACAATTATATCACATCATATAAATTATAAGGAAATTGCTCTACACTTACTACTATGAATAGCAACATGATTGCAACAAAAATAAATTAAATTCTGCATTTAATCAATGAATTTCAGAAAGGTAATAATTTAACTAACATGGTAAAATTCAATGCTAGCATTAATAATTGGATGAAGGAGATTTCTCGAAATCATATACCATATGAAATTCTAACCATAAATGTGTATTCAAGAACATACTCCTCTAAAAATTTAAATGTAATTACCACTACCAACAATCCATTCATCAATTGGTTAATCTACAACTTCAATCAATGAATATGACCCTTAAAAGATATAATCACATACTTGATCGAGCCCCCCCCCCTCTTCCCCACTTGGCCGAACCCTACACAAGGGTAATCATGCTCGGAGGTGAGAAGGGGATTTTCGACTATGCTCAAGAACATTTAAATCACTTATCATGAAAAGAGTTCGATCCAAGGGGTTTAAACCACTTGCGGGGATTGGAGAAATTTTTGGCATAACCTTTTCTCTTTTTTCCTTATGCAACCAACCCCTAAAACCGAGAGAAATATCGTGAAACCTTCATCATTCAACAACATATGCACAAGAAAATCGAATCTCGAAAAAACCTTGAAGAAACGATGAGATTCAACACGAGAAATCGACAAAATCTCCAATCCATTGGGCCGGCCACCTGCCTACCCTACGAGTCTAGGTTCGACCACTCACCTCAATTAGAAGAAGAAGATGATGGACGAGACGAAGGCGTTCCCGATTTTCTAACGACGACACAGATCCGGCGCCGCCCACGAACTTTCTTCCCCTCGGGCTGTGTGCGGCTCTATCTTGCTTTGAGCCGCACGGTGGCTTGGGGTGAGATGATAAGTTCTTCTTTCTTTTTTTTTGACCTAATTACCCTTCCCTCACTTAACTCTCTTACTTGACCCTACCTAAGTCCGGACCGAACCCCGACTCGACCTGTGAACTTGATTCCATCCCACATAAGTCATCCCAACATACAAACTACAAAAAGAACATTAATCACGGGTGTACAATTTAAATGATACCTTCTCCTCGCGACGGTTCCGCGACTCAGCCCGGCTAGCTCTCGATCCGGTGGGTTGCACCAAGAAGATTCTATATTAGGAAACCTCGGGGTATTACAGATGCTTTTAAGGTAATATTCTTGCCTTTGGGGGCAACTTCCTCCTTTTTTGCCTTCATATGGATCTCATGGATCATGAGGGATACAATGAGTTCGGTGATCTTCATGGTGCCAAGATTCTTGGCCTCCATGATAGCAACCACCTTTGGCTCCCATGCTTTGGGAAGTGATCGAAGAAGCTTCACACTTTTTCTTCCTCTTGTATGTCCCTTCCAAGGTTAGTTATAGCATTGACAATATTTTGAAAACGGGCATACATTTGATCTATGTTCTCATGAGTATGCATTTTAAAGAGTTCATAGTCATGCATAATCAAATTTATTTTGGACTCTTTAACTTGGGAAGTTCCCTCATGGGAGTTTCTAAAACATGCCAAATATCAAAAGCAGATTTACAACATGATATTCTATTGAACTCATTTATAGATAAACCACAATGTAATGCATTCACTGCTTTGGCATTTGAATTAAATGATTTGATCTATTCTCGAGACCAATCATCCATGCTCTTGGAGGGTAGCTCATAATTAACATGAATAGTTCTCTAAGCGTCTAATCCTAGGGATTGCAAGAAAATACTCGTCCTAGTTTTCCAATAGGGATAATTGTTTCCATCAAAAAGAGGTGGTGCATGAGTTGAAAACCCTTGACCTAGTATGATACTAGAATCCATAAGTGTAGGTTAGATGGTTAAACCTATTCCTACAACCTGCCTCTGATACCAAATGTTGATCAAATATCCACACTAGAAGGGGGGGTTGAATAGTGTGTATTTATTTTTATGATTAATTGAATTCTTTTCCGATTTTAATCAACTCAACTACCCGATTCAAGTTACTTGATTCTTAGTGCGACTAGATGCAATCACAATTATATCAAGCACAAGAGAAAATCAAATTGAGCAATCAAGATAGCAATGCAAACACGAAATATATAGTGGTTCGGCTAACACCGCATACTCCACTACCTTGGCTCCTCACCAAGGATTTCTAATCTTAACACTTTATAGATTGATAGTTTTTCTAAGAATACAATGAGGACTTATCCATCAACCCTAGAGGCGAGCCTCAATACCTATTCTCTAGCAAAAACAATAATCTACAAGACACCAAGGTGTTTACACGCACACCTTGCAAGCTACCCTAAAAATCGATACAAAGAAAGATGAAAATAATATAAATGAAGCTTAAATGTAAAACAATACTTGATGTAGCTCCAACCTCCTCCGAGCACTTCAAGGCTTCGAGTATGGATTTCTCAGTGAAGACCATGCTTGATCAAGTGACGAGGGATTGAGAGTGTGGAAACGGGGATTAGGACTTTAAATCAACTTCTTTAGGCTTGTAATCTCTAAGGATATGCTCAATGAAGTTCTCAACAGCTGGGGAGGAGGTTTATGAGTGGTATTTATAACCTCTCACTCGGCTAGGGCACCCAACGAGTGTTTTTTGCCCGTTGGCGCCGCCCGATCGCTTGCCGGTCGATCGATCGATTGATCGCTGAGCGACCGAAGGCGTTCTGCCGCTTTCGGGCCACATTCGGTGGACCGACCGATCGACCGAATTGGCTACTACCAATTTCTTGCTTCGCCCGATCGACCGAATTGGCTACTTCCAATTTATGGCTTCATTCAGTCGACCGATCGGTCAACCGAACCTGGGCTGAGGCTGATTTTTCGAGTCTTCTTCTTGCGCGCTTCGTTTTCGGGTTACGTTACCAAGTTTGGACTTGGATATCATTACAATTTGGCTTGGGATACAATCCTAGAGACATATTACATAAAATCTATTCCTAACTCTAGATTTTCTACTCAATCGACGACGGAGCTATTTTGCTAATTTTTTTGTATTTCTCCGAACGAACTTCGCGCATGATCGTAACCTCAACCTGAGATCAAACACTTGATAAATTCATTAGAATAAGTTTGTTATCATGAAAATCAAGATGGTGACCAAGGTTGAAAACCTTAGGCTAACAATATGTGTATCTAAACATGTTTACCGACTACTAACTCAAAATGAGATCTCTAATATGAAATTCAACCTAGAGCAAGTTTCATTCAATCAACATATCATGAAATTGCCTAAGTTATCAAAATTTTACCTATTTATGAAATTTCATATATTTATCATGAAAAAAAAATTATGAGTATAGAGACATCATTATACCACAAGTATTTAACTATTATACTAAGATTTTTGCAAAACCGAACTCATACCTCATTCTTGGAATTTTGCCAAACTTGTCTTTTTTACTTTTCAATTTTCTTCGTGATAGAATAGCCTTCCATTAACATTCTCAACTTGCAAGTACACTTCATTAGTAGATTTAATGAAACTAATTCATACTCTAGAGGAGACGGTCGCGCGTCAGACTAAGATGATGAAGCGCCAGAGTCAGATGATGGCAGAGATGCATGCTATGCTACGCAACATGTCAGGTCATCCTGAAGCAGGCATCTCTTCGGCATCATCTCATCCATCGTCCTCGAGTCAATCCACGCCGGTGTACACTCAAGCACTCCAGACCCCGCCAAATGATCCAGGCCATCCTCCATCGTCATCGTGAAGTGACACTAATTTTTAGTTTCTCATTTTCTAATTTTACATCATGTAATTGAAAGCTAAGGCTTAAGTTTTTTTTCTTCAATTTTTTATTTTCTTTATCTTTTTTAACAAGCAAGGCATACATGCTTTTATATTCATCCATTAATTCATCATAAAGCAAATCATGAGAACTAGATGAATTAATACTACCATTTTTGTTATCATGACTAGAAAAAGAATATACCTCATCATTAGCATTCATGATGCTAGCTTCATAGCCATGGAAAGAGGATGCTTCACTTGATGAAGATGAATGTGTGGAAGCATTTGACCTCTTCTTTGCCTTGTTCTTCATGGAAGGGAAATTTTTCTTCACATGCCCCTTTTCCTTGCATGCATGACACACCACTTTCCTTTTTCGGCTCTTGGAGCTACTCCTTTGACTAGAGGAGCTATGTGCATCAAAACTAAGATTAGTGGTAGGTGAATGACCATTGTCATCACTACCTTCATTAGAAGTGCCAATCTCTTCGGTCTTGGAATAATCATATAACATGTTTAAAGTTGCCCAAATATCAAAAGCGGAAGAACAATGCATAATCTCTTCAAGTATATTATTTGAAAATGAGCAATATAGAATATGCATTCTTTTAGCATTTAATTCAAGCAATTTAACTTGTTCTTGGGTCCATGCATTCATGTTTTCATTAGGTTCAATATACTTTGTCTTTACCATATCAAATACACATAAACCTTGAATCTTTAGGAAAGTATACATTCTACTCTTCCAAAGACCAAAGTTAGACTCATCGAACCTAGAGGGTGTAGAAACAACCGACTCTACTGCCATTTTCGGATTGAAACAAAGTGTAGGAGAGATGGTGAAATCTCAAGCTACGACCTGCTCTGATACCAAATATTGGTGAAATGGCCACACTAGAGTGGGGGATGAATAGTGTGTTAACTAAACTTTTCACCTAATTTTGGTTCTATACATTTTCTTAAACTACTTAAGAAAATTGCAATTTATCAACTAAATGTGGAAGCGAGTAATAAAGATAAGCAATGCGATACACAAAAAAAACAATGCTAACACAATCAATTTATAGTGGTTCGGTCCCAACGCCTACTCCACTACCTAAGCACCCCACTTAAGATTTCCAAACTAAACTTTACTAGATTAATTGTTTCCATTACAACGAGGACGTTTTCACCGGAGAGTCTCCGCTCTCACACCGAAGGCAATACCAAACCCGGAAGTCTCCGTCTTCCTACCAAGAGCACTCTCCCACCTCAAACCTAAACAACACCAATACTAATCTTAGTAAACTAAGTTTACACCGGTGGATTTAAACCTCAAACACCAAGGCTACCACCCAATTTCAAGACTTACACTTTAGGTCTAACACAAACTCAAATACAAAGAAATAAAACAAGAAAATACAACCCTAAATTGAGCAATAAATCAAACAATAAAATACTTAGCTCCAAAACAAGATTCCTAGCTTCTTCTTGATGCCTTTGATGGTTAACCAATGAAGGAATGAAGGCAAGATCAAGGTTTTTGGCTCAAGCTAGGGTTTTTGCAAAGAGTGGCTCAATGAGGCTTGTGATTGATCAATGGATGTCTCAAAGGTAGTAGAAGTGATCAAGACTAGGGGGGAAGGCTCTCATGGTCTTGTATTTATAGGCCATGAAGAGAAGAGCAACACCTCTCTTCTCAACGGACAAATTTTTGCCCATTACCGATCGCTGATTGCTTGTCGGTCTATCGTCGGTCGACCGACCGAGTAATCACCGAGTGACTAAAGGTATTCTGCCCATTTTGGGCGTCGGTCGGTCGACTGAAACGCCTTTTCCTTCTGCCGGTCGACCGAACCTGGGCAGACTGCTTGGTTTGGCTGATTTTTTCTACTTGTTTGCTCATTTTTGGGTTTCGTCTTCGCTAAGTCTACTTATATAATATTTCTTAACTTTAAGTTAATAGTTTAAAACATAAATGTTATATCAGGATTACCCCCTATTTGGATTAAATAAAAATATCTAAAAAATCAAAATCTAACTTTTGGGGTCTGGTACAAATTTTTGAAAAACGGAAATTTTCTAATCTTCCGGGTCAAATATGGGTAGGCTAAAGGCTTCCAAAAAATCTTTAAAAATATCTAGTTATCTAGTTTTTACCTAAGGAACAATTATCGGCACTTTTGGTGCAAAGAAAATGTCTAGGCTATATAGCCCTCCAAGGAGCTCCCTAGGCTTACTGAATTTCAAAGTCTTTTCTAATTTTTTGGGTTTTCGTGATTTTGGGTTCAGCTTTGTTTTTTGGGTTCTTATGCATCATCATGAGGATTTACAACACAAGCTAGACACCCTAAACCTAAACTCTAACTTCTGAAGAATCCCGAGCGTCGACGAGCGTCATTGTCGATTTCTCCGATTTCTCTGATTTTTTCGATCGGGGACGTTGTGCGCTAACTGATATGGAACCTGAAAATAATTATCCATGAAACATTAGTTCCATGTTTGTTATCATCAAAACCAAGATTAAGACCAAGGTAGAAAACCTTAGGCCAACACCGTTCTCCATGAAAAGACTACCCAGGTTTTGATGAAGACATTATCAGATACGTACGAGAAGCCTTCTGCTCCATACAAGGTATTGTTGGTGAAATGCCCACACTAGAGGGGGGGGGGGTGAATAGTGTGTTATCAAAATCATTTTACCTAATTCTGGTTTTAAACTTTTCTTAAACTACTTAGGCAATTCACAAATCAAGTAGCAAGCGGAAGCAAGATATAAATGATAAGCAATACGAAATGCAAAGTAAACAACGCTAACACAATAATTTATAGTGGTTCATCCCCAATGCCTACTCCACTACTTAAGCACCCTGCTTAGGATTTCCAAACTAGGTTTACTATATTATATCATTTCCCTTACAATGAGGACTTTACACCGGAAAGTCTTCACTCTCAAACCGAAGGCACTTCCACACCCAGAAGTATCCCGCCTTCCTACCGAGAGCACTCTCCCACCTCAACCTAAGGGAAAACTCAACTAATCCTAGTAAACTAAGTTTACAATGGTGGATTTAAGCCTTAACACCAAGGCAACCACCAACTCAATCAAACCTAGCTATCTAGGTTTACACAAGTGATATACAATGAAAATAAACCACAAAATACACAAACAATGGAGCACATAAATAATACAACAAATACTTAACTCCAAACACGAGTCCTAGTTCCTCTTGATGCCTCAATGAAGAATCGATCACAGCTTTGAAGGCAAAATCAAGGTTGTATCATAAGAACTAGGTTTTGCAAGGAAATGGCTCAAGAAAGGCTTTAGAATGATCAAGAATGGATCAATATAATCATAGATCCTAGGAGGAAGGCTCTCATGGTCTTGTATTTATAGACCATGAAGAGAAGAGAGAACTCCCCTCTTCTCAAGGGGTAGTTTTTTGGCGATTACCGACCGCCTGTTGTTTGCCGGTCGATCGTCGGTCGATCATCGGTCGACCGACCGAGCGACCGCCGAGCGATTTGTTGGCTTTAGGTTTTCAACCTTGGTCTTAATCTCTTAATCTCGGTTTTGATGATAACAAACATAGAACTAATATTTCATCGAAAATTTTTTCAGGTTCCATATCAATTAGCATTCGATGTCCTCGATCGGAAAAATCAAAAGAAATCAAAAAATCGGAAGGACATTGATCGTCGTGCTCGGGTTCATCGTGGAAATTTCTCGAACATCGACGTGGGCACCAAAGTCACATTGTACGAGTCCAAAGATCATCTAGAAAGCTCTCTAAGTTGATGATCGTTGAAAGCCGAAGCCCAAAAACAAAGCGCGGAAGAAAATCGGCTGAAAAATAAATTTCAGCCTAGGTTCGATCGACCGAATAGTGTAAGTAAGTGGCAGTAGCCAATTCGGTCGATCGGACACTGCCAAAAACTGGCAGTGGCTACTTCGATCAATCGGTCGGTCGACCGACAGAGGCCTAAAATGAGGATCGAGCAGTCGCGCGACCCAGGCTCCATAAATCGGTTGACCGATGGGTCGACCGAATGTGGGATCAGGCCATTTACGTCTGGTGGTCGACCCGTCGGTCGACCGCAAAGAGAGAAGACGCAGGGGTCGATCGGTCGATCGATCGACCAATTGATCGGGCGACTACAACGGATAGTTTTCTATCCGTTGAGCTGCCGTTTCTTCGTGTGGGTATAAATATACCCCATCTAACTCCTTTTAAACTTCTTCCTTGATTCTTACAAACTTGATTGAGCACTCAAAAGGGATAATTGGGCCTTCAAAGATCGATTAAGCGGCGCTCTATTCTTCCGCGAGCATTCTCGCAAGTGCCTAGCTTTCTTCCTCAACTCGGGATCTAATACGAGTTCTACCTCCTGACGAGTTGAAGGCGCCAAAGGCTTGCAAAAGAGCATTAATCGTTGGTTTAATCTTTTAGCTCTTTTGACTGTATTTGAACTGTTTATTTGAACATGTTTTTATTTGATTTGTGCGTTTGTAAGACCTAGGTTGTTAGGTCTTGTTGTGTGAAGTTGTTACCTTGTTGTGAAGGTGTAAAGCCACTTGTGTAAAAATTAGTTGTTACTAGGATTAGTTTAGTTGTCCCTTAGGGTAGAGGTGGAAGAGTGCTCTTGATAAGAATGCGGAGAGTTCCGGGTGTGGAAGTGCCTTAGGTCGAGAGTGCGACTCTTCGAGTCAAAGTCCTCTGTGTAAGGGAAACCGAATTAATCTAGTAAACCTAGTTTGGAAATCCTAAGCGGGGTGCTTAGGTAGTGGAGTAGGCATTGGGGCCGAACCACTATAAATTACCGTGTTAGCATTGTTATTTATTGTTGCTTGTGCTTAATTGTTTATATTGCTTCCGCATTTAAATTGCAAGATTGCATCTTGTCTAATCGAATTGAGAAATGATTAAAATTGGAATTTAGGCTAATTAATTTAGTTAACACACTATTCACCCCCCTATAGTGTTGCCATTTCGTCTTCAATTGGTATCAGAGCGGGTCAGGGATTGAGATTTCACCATCTCTGCTACATCTTGCCTCGATCCGAAAAATGGCACTAGAGAGTATAGCATTTGCACTTCCTAGGTTTGATGAAGAAAACTTTGGTGTTTGGAAGAGTAGGATGTATACCTTTCTTAAAACACAAAGTTTAGATCTATTGTGCCTACTAAAGAATGAGTATGTTGAGCCCACCATTGACATAAATGATTGGACTCAAGAACAAGTTAGATTATTGGAATTGAATGCTAAAACAATGCATCTCCTATATTGCACATTTTCAAATGAAATACTTGAAAAGGTTATGCATTGTTCTTCCGCTTTTGATATTTGGGCAACATTAAATATGTTATATGATTATGCTAAAACCGAAGAACTTAATACTTTTGTTGAGGGTGGTGATGACAATGGTCATCCCCCTAGTACTAACCTCGGTTTTGATGCCCAAAGCACTTCTACCCAAAGAAGCACAAGCAAGAATCGAAAAAGAAAACTTAGGTGCTTCCTTTGCCAAGAGAAGGGACACAAGAAGAAGAATTGTCCAGTCTTGAAGAAGAAATCCAAAAAGAAGTGTGCTTCTTCATCCACATCTCAATCAAGTGAAGCCTCTTCTAGACATGACGATGAAGCTACATCAAACATTTGCCTCATGGGTCTTCGAGATGAGGTATATTCTCCATCTTCTAGTCATGTTCAAAATGTTAATGATAATGACTCTAGTAGCTCAAAATCCCTTGATATGTCATATGAAGAACTACTAAAAGAAAGAAAAAAAATGTATGCCATCCTTGTAAAAAAGAACAAGGAAAATAGAAAACTAAAGAAAGAAAACTTAAGGCTTAGTTCTCATGTGCATGAACTAGGGAATGAAAAATTGAATACAAGTACAATTGTATCTTGCCATGATGATTTTAAGTTTGAAATTGAGAATTTAAAAAGTGAGGTAAAAGACTTGAAAAATGAAAATGAATGTTTGAAATCAAAAATGAAACTTAGGAGTAATGATTTGAAAAATGATTTCAAACTTGAAAATGAAAAATTGAAAGTTGAAAATAACATGTTGAAATCTCAAGTGCATGCATTGCACAAATCCGTGAATGATGTGAAAAATGAGATGTTGACTTTGAGTAGAAAAGTAAATACTTCCTCTTGTAATTCTAAGAATCAAAATGTCTCTTTTTGGAAACCTCAAAAGAAAAATATTTCCTTTAAGAATACTCATACTCATCATGTCTCACATGATAAACATTCTAAAAATAAATCTCATGTCCATGTTAAAAATGAAAAGAAAAAGTTTCATGGACATTGTTTTTGTTGTGGTATATATGGTCATGTTATTCATGATTGTTCATTCAAAAGAAATCCAAGTGTTGCTAAGACACTTTGGATTCCTAGGCCATTTAACCCCCAAGGGCCCAAAGCCATTTGGGTACCAAAGATCTCATCTTCTATTGTAGGGGGAGCTACCACACAAGGGTGAAAGATTGATGACGTGTTAAAGTTGACCAAAGAGTTGAATGAAGAATCTTTTTATGGTTGCAATTTCAAGCTTTCACCTAGATGCCTTAGGTAAAATTGGCATCAAATATTTTGGTATCATCTCCTTACTTTGGCTTGCTTTAATTAAGATGGAGTTATTATACATGTTTAACTTGAGTTATTTTCCCCCGCTCTTGTTAAAGAGTTCTTTGGAAATGATTTTTATACTTTGATTTCCAGGTCCCCTCGGAGACTTGTGTGGCCTGTAATGGGCCTAAGCGACCTTGCGGTTCTAAATCGTAGGCTAATTATGGCCTTTCGATTTTCAACCAATAGGAAGGGTTGGAGATCTTACTTTTCAAAATTTTATATTTTGAGATCTCTTGATTCATTTTGTTATCATGCATGATTATTATGAAAATGAGTCCATGCTATTTAGTGAAGTTGAATTTTGAAAATGATATTTGGTTTTTCTCTTCGCTATTTAGTTTGATAGCTTGCATGTAGATTTGGTTTTATTTTCTACTTATAAAGTATACTTGCAAGTTATAAATATTTTAGGAAGACTAGTTAGGAAGAAAAGGACTAGTTTGGCAAATCATCATGAATAAAATATAACTTTGATAAATTCAAAATCTTAGTGTTATACCTCAATGCATAAGCTAAAATTATGTCTCTATACTCATGATTAGGATTGCATGTTAAACCCTTGAATTTTCATGAGTAGGTAGAATTTTAGCACTTAGGCAAATTTCATTGAATGAAACTTGCTCTAGGTAAATATCTATTATTAGAGACCTTCTTGTTAGTCCAAACTAATTTAACATGGGTAGAGATATTATTCTTCAAATATTTCACATCTTAAGATCTCTTTGATTCATTTTGATATCATGAAAATTCATTTAAAAATGAATCTCTACTATCTAGCATAGGTTAAGGTTTTTAAATGAAACTTTGCATTAAACCTTTCCTATTTAGTATGTTAGCTTGCTAGTTGGTATGTAATTTCATTATGATGTTAATGAAGCTTACTTGCAAGTTAAGAAAGTGGTAAACAATGAAAGGCTATGCTATCTAAAAGTAAACGACAAGTTTGGCAAAAATCTCTAAAGACTATGGTATGGATTTAATTTTGCAAAAATCTTAGTTTAATAATTGAATATCCATGTTTAATGATGTCTCTATACTCATGATTGATTTTGCATGAAAAATATTTGAATTTTCATGAGTAAGTAATTTTATGATAACTAGGCAAATTTCATGATATTAACATTGAACGAAATTGAGCTAGTTTGAAATTTGTTATTAGAGATCTCATTTTGAGTAATCACCCAACAAGCATGTTTAGATACACATATCACATGAGTCTAGATATTTAAAACTTGAAAATTCATGTCTAGATGATCAAATACAATTGATATATCACTTTAGGGGACTTAAGCTTGAAAAGTTGGACCCAAGTCAACAAATTGACTTGGGCATTTCATTTTAAGTCTAAACTTCATAAACATGTTTATGAATAAGGATGACATGTTTCCATGCATTTAGAATAAAAAATTCATATGTATATGGATAAAATGACATAGAGGTAGTTTCATGAAAATCTCTTTTGAACCAAGTTGACCCAAGTCAACAAGTTGACTTAAAGGTCTCATTTTCAATCCATATTTGGGGAACATGTTTAGATTTACTCATGTTAGGTATCCATAGGTTTAAGTTTGAAAAATCATGAGTAAATGATAAGATTGAAACTTAGTAAGTTTCATAAAAACTAGTTTAGTTTTGAATGAAACCATGCTAGGTTGATATCATGACTTAAGGACATAATTTTTATTTCAAACTTGACATATGCTCTTTACATGACCACCATGTGGTGTCATGAAAGTTTGAATGAAAATTGAAGAAGTTTTAAAAATAACTGAAAATTACAAAAATATCATTTCGACCTATAATTGGTATCATTTTCAGTTATTTCTAAAGAAATATAGAAAAATCATTTTCAGATGATTCCTGAAACTGCACATTCAATGAAAAATCTAGTTTTATCAGTAAAAATTTCAAAAAGTTTCATCAAGAATCTAATTTAAAATGGAATTTTGAAGTTGAAATTCAAAAATACAAAGTATCATCCTCTTGAAATAACAATCTTTTCCGATACTTTGTTTTCTCATCAAAAAAAAAAACTTCAAATGAAAACTCATATATACCATTTTGATTCATTGTCTAAAATCATTCACACCATTGCTTGAGTAAAATCATTCATAGGAATGATTTTGATAGTTTGAATGATAACTAGAAATATTCACTTTTTCATTGAAAATAATATAGGATGAAAAATGAACTTAAAAAATTCATGTTGAAGTTCAAAGTTGATACATGCATGTCAAATGACCATTTAACAATTGGTATCAAAATTTTCATCCAACAATTGATATCAAATATTTTTTGTCAAAAATATGATTTTGTATGAATTTAAAAATTTGATTTGTGAAAACTAGAAGTATATACCTTGACCTAAATCAACAAAGTGACTTAGAAATTTCATCTTAAGCCCAAACTTGATTCATAGACTTACACTCTCTCATGTTTAATGTCTAGATGCCTAAGTTTGAGAAAACATGAGTAGATAGCAAAAATTTGAAACTTAGCATTTTCATGTTTTCATGCTTAATTCAAATGAAACCATGCTAAGTTAAAAGTTTGATTAAATGACATTAGTTTCACTTCAAACTTGATATACATGATTTAAATGACCATATCTTGTTATTTTGAAAGTTTGAATGAAATCTAAAAATGTCATGAAAAAGATATGAGAAACATACATGATTTTGTTTTGAATTCAACTATTAAGTTTCATATCAAATAGTTGTTTTTCCATCCCTTTGGTTGAGATTTTCATGTTTCATGAAAAATATCCTTTAGAGTCTCAACTTAATGAAAAAAATATGTGTTCTTCATCCCTTTGACTAGATTGACCTTTCTTGCCCTTTTTTATTGATGTCAAAAGGGGGAGAAGAGTATAGGTATAAAGGGGGAGAAAAGTATATGAAAATTGGGGAGAAAATAGTAGATAAAGGGGAGAAAAATATAGGAAATCCATGCATATAGATAGAGGGAGTTTATTTTCATAAATATGTATGTTGATAGGGGGAGAAATCTCTTAGTTGATATCCTATATGCTTTAATGAATATCTTTTCTTAAGGATGTTTGTCATCATCAAAAAGGGGGAGATTGTTGGCTTTAGGTTTTCAACCTTGGTCTTAATCTTTTAATCTCGGTTTTGATGATAACAAACATGGAACTAATATTTCATCGAAAAATCTTTCAGGTTCCATATCAATTAGCGTTTGATGTCCTTGATTAGAAAAATCGGAAGAAATCGGAAAATCGGAAGGACATTGATCGTTGCGCTCGGGTTCATCGTGGAAATTTCTCGAAGATCGATGTGGGCACCAAAGTCGCATTGGACGAGTCCAAAGATCATCTAGAAAGCTCTCCAAGTTGATGATTGTTGAAAGCCGAAGCTCGAAAACAAAGCGCGGAAGAAAATCAACTGAAAAATAAATTTCAACCTAGGTTCGATCGACCAGGCGGTCGACCGAATAGTGTAAGTAAGTGGCAGTAGCCAATTCGGTCGATCGGTCGGTCGATCGAACACTGCTGAAAACCGGCAGTGGCTACTTCGGTCGACCCGTCGGTCAACCGCACAGAGAGAAGACACAGCTGTCGATGTGAGTGGTCGATCGGTCGGTCGATCGACCAATTGACCGGGCGACTGCAACAGATAGTTTTCTATCCATTGAGCTGCCGTTTCTTCGTGTGGGTATAAATATACCCCATCTAACTCCTTTTAAACTTCTTCCTTGATTCTTACAAACTTGATTGAGCACTCAAAAGGGAGAATTGAGCCTTCAAAGATCGATTAAGCTGTGCTCTGTTCTTCCGCGAACATTCTCGCAAGCGCCTAGCTTTCTTCCTCAACTCGGGATCTAATACGAGTTCTACCTCCTGACGAGTTGAAGGTGCCAAAGGCTTGAAAAGGAGCATTAATCTTTGGTTTAATCTTTTAGCTCTTTTGACTATATTTTAACTGTTTATTTGAACACGTTTTTATTTGATTTGTGCGTTTGTAAGACCTTGGTTGTTAGGTCTTGTTGTGTGAAGAGGTTACCTTGTTGTGAAGGTGTAAAGCCACTTGTGTAAAAATTAGTTGTTACTAGGATTAGTTTAGTTGTCCCTTAGGGTTGAGGTGGAAGAGTGCTCTTTATAAGAAGGCGGAGACTTCTGGGTGTGGAAGTGCCTTAGTTCGAGAGTGCGACTCTTCGAGTCAAAGTCCTCTGTGTAAGGGAAATCGAATTAATCTAGTAAACCTAGTTTGGAAATCCTAAGAGGGGTGCTTAGGTAGTGGAGTAGGCATTGGGGCCGAACCACTATAAATTATCGTGTTAACATTGTTATTTATTGTTGCTTGTGCTTAATTGTTTATATTGCTTCCGCATTTAAATTGCAAGATTGCATCTTGCCTAAACGAATTGAGAAATGATTAAAATTGGAATGTAGGCTAATTAATTTAGTTAACATACTATTCACCCCCCCCCTCTAGTGTTGCCATTTCGTCTTCACGATTGAAGGCTTTCTGCCGCTTCTTGGCAACCGTCGGTCGAATTGGCTACTACCAATTTTTGACCATATTCGGTCGATCGAACCTGGGCTGAGCTTAATTTTTTCAGCCTTCTTCTTGTGCGCTTCGTTTTTGGGTTATATCCTTCAATGTGCGTCAACTTGGAGAGCTTTCCATGTGTTCTTTAGGCTCATCCAAGACGTCTTTGGTGCACATGTCGAACTTCGAGAAACTTCCGCGACGAACCCGAATGCGTCGACCAATGTCCTTCTGATTTTTTGATTTCTTCTAATATTTCCGATCAAGGACATCGAGTGCTAACCGATATGGAACCTGAAAATATTTCTCAATGAAACATTAGTTCCATATTTTTTATCATCAAAATCGAGATTAAGACCAAGGTAGAAAACCTTAGGCCAACAGTCTCTCCCTTTTTGATGATTACAAACATCCTTGAGAAAATATATTCAATTAAGCACAAAGGATATCAAACATGGGATTTCTCGCCCTATCAACATGCATATCTACATGATGGAACTCCCCCTATCTATATGCATGGTTTTCCTATATTTTCTTCCCCTTTACCTATATTTTTCTTCCCCTTTTGACATCAATCAAAAAGGACAAGAAAAGTCAATCTAGTCATAAATGAGACTCTAAAATTATTTTTCATGAAACATGAAAATCTCAACCAAAGGGATGAAAAACAAATATTTGATATGAGATTAAATCATACATAATAGCAAAGAGTGATAACTAAATTCCAAATCCGGTAATCATGTATAAGCTCAAGTATCAGTCAAAATATCAACAACCATTTTAGAAATGATTTTTCTTGGGTAATAGTGAGAGCGATACCAAAAAAATGAATCTAACATCATACTTGAGGTCTCATTAAAAGATTTCGACGAAAATCCAAAGTATCGAGAAATGAGCATTTGGGAAGGACGATACATTAAAGTTTCGAAATTCAATTTAAAAAATCCAAATCAAATCACATTCATACTCAAGATTTTCTAAACTTTTATGCCATAAACTAAATTCTTCAAGGAAGATGTAGATTCAAGAATCAACAAAAAATAATTTTTCTATATTTTTCTAAAATTCATTGAGTTCTAGTGGCATTTTCGTAAATATAAGTCCTTTTTTTCAAACGTTTCCGGATTTCATCCAAACTTGTAGTCAGTTGATGTTGGCTTGTGTGAAGACTGTGTCTATGGGAAGCAGAAAAGAGTAAAATTATTGAAGGCCGAAAGAACTTTAAAGACTGAGAAGTTGGAATTGGTACATACAGATGTATAGGGACTAGCTCCCTTGGTGGCTCACGCTACTATGTTACTTTCATTGATGACTCCACCAGAAAGGTATGGGTCTATTTTCTTAAAAATAAATCTGACGTGTTTTCTGTATTTAAGAGGTGGAAAGCAAAAGTGGAAAATCAGACATGTTTAAAAATCAAATGCTTGAGGTCAGATAATGGAGGGGAGTATGGAAGTGAAGAGTTCAAGGCTTTCTGTTATTAGAATGGGATCAGAATGATCAAGACAGTTCCTTGAACACATGAGCAGAATGTTGTTGTTGAGAGGATGAATAGGACCTTGAACGAGCGAGCTAGGAGCATGATGATATGTTCAGGGTTACCAAAAATGTTTTGGGCAGACGCAGTTAACACATCAGCCTACCTAATAAGCAGATGACCTTCTATTCCACTAAATTTTAACATACCTGAGGAGGAATGGATAGGTAAAGGATGAATAGGACCTTGAACGAGCGAGCTAGGAGCATGAGGATATGTTAAGGGTTACCAAAAAATGTTTTGGGCAGACACAGTTAATACATCAGCCTACCTAATAAGCAGAGGACCTTCTGTTCCATTGAATTTTAACATACCTAAGGAGGAATTGACAGGTAAAGAGGTAAACTTCTCACACTTAAAGGTCTTTAGTTGTGTTTTATATGTACATTTAAGTTCTGATATTTGAGATAAACTAGATCCTAAGGCAAAAAAGTGCTATTTCATTGGCTATGGTGCTGATGATTTTGGTTATCACTTTTGGGATGATCAAAATAAGAAAGTCATTAGGCACATGGATGTTACATTTAATGAGAATATAATGTACAAAGACGGACATGGACCAGAATCTAATAGTGCAAGAAAACAACGAGGTGAAAGTGTGAAGGTTGAACTCAAAGAAATATCAGATAGTGATGTAAGTGGATGGACTGGAGAAATACCAGATGATCTTGAAGACATAGAGGCTGAAGATGAAATCGGGCCAGATCCACTTACACCAGAACCTAAGTTAAGAAGGTCTACAAGAATACCCAAGCATGTACAAAGGTACTCTCCCTCGTTGCATTATTTGCTTTTGACTTATACTAGGGAACCAGAATATTTTGGTGAGGCAATGCAGGTGATAGATTCTATTAAGTGGGAGCTAGCCGAGTTAGAGTCCCTACAGAAGAATAATACATGGGTGCTTGCCGAGTTACCAAAAGAAAAAAGAGAATTGCAGAATAAGTGGGTGTACAGGGTGAAGGAAGAACCTGATGGTAGCAAAAGATACAAAGCAAGATTGGTAGTAAAAGGTTTCCATCAAAAATGGGGGATTGACTACACAGAGATTTTTGCTCCTGTAGTGAAGCTGACTAATATCATATTAGTGCTGAGCATTGTAGCCGTTGAGGATTTGCATCTAGAGCAGCTAGATGTAAAAACAACTTTCTTGCATGGCGACCTTGAGGAAGAAATCTACATGGTACAACCAAAAGGTTTTCAAATTGCTGGTAAAGAAAACCTCGTGTGCAAGTTGAAGAAAAGTCTATATGGACTAAAGCAGACTCCCAAACAATAGTATAGGAAATTTGATAGTTTTATATGCAGCATTGGTTTCACAAGGTGTCAGATGGATCATTGCTGTTATACAAGGAGGATAGGTGACTGTTACATTATTTTGCTTTTATATGTTGATGACATGCTAGTTGTAGGATCAAATTTGTAGGACATAGACAAATTGAAGCAACAGTTGGCAGAAAAATTTGAGAAGAAGCATCTTGGACCAACTAAGCAGATACTTGGAATGAGAATCACAAGGAATTCTCAACCTATCTCAAGAAAAGTACATAGAGAAAGTGCTTAGCAGATTCAACATTCAAGATGCAAAGCCTAGAAGCACTCCTTTGGGAAATCACTTCAATCTCAGTAAGAAATAGTTTCCAAGGACAGATGTCCAAAGTGCCTTATGCATCTGCAGTAGGAAGCCTCATGTATGCTATGGTTTGTACTAGATGAGATATAGCACATGCAGTGGGAGTTGTAAGCAGGTTTATGTCTGATCTGAGAAAGGAGCATTGAAAAGCTGTAAAGTGGCTATTGAGATACTTGAAAGGTACATTAAGTAAAACACTCCAGTTTAAAAGGAATAGTGTTACTCTACAGGGCTTTTCTGATGCAGATCTTGGAGGTGATTTGGATAGCAGAAAGAGTACTACAGGTTATGTTTTCACTATAGGAGGTACTGCTATAAGTTGGATGTCCCGACTTCAAAAGAGTGTTGCTCTCTCGGCCACAGAAGCAGAATATATGGCTATCTTAGAGGCTAGATAGGAGATGATTTGGTTGAAGGATCTCTTGAATGAATTGGGAAAAACATAGGGCAACAACGAGCTATTAAGTGATAGTCAGAGTGCTATTCATCTTGTTAGAGATCCGGTATTTCATTCAAGGACTAAGCATATTCACCTGAGGTATCATCATATTCGTCATTTGATAAATAATGGAATGCTACAGCTAAAGAAAATTCTTGGATCAAAGAACCCTGTAGACATGTTGACCAAAGTCGTTACCATTGATAAGATGAGGTTACGCATGACCTCAGTTGACCTCCATGGTTAGTGAAGAGGAGGTGTCGCACTAGAAGTGGATGGAGCTTGTACAAGAAGAGAAAGTTTACGTGAGCATTGTTGGTATCCCAAGATAAGTCTCCAAGTGGGAGATTGTTGGGATGTATGGCGACTGATCTACCTAAACCCCTTTATGTTGCACTACGCAGATTTTTTGGACTCTTTGGGCTGTGGGCTTGTGTCACCCTATATAAACTCACATGTAATAATTGTCTTGTATCTAAGAAACCCTAATAGTGAAGAACTTCTAGTGCAGCCGTGGATGTAGGCAATTTTGCCGAACCACGTGAATCTTCTGTGTTCTTGTGTGTGTTTCATTTTTTCTCTCGTTTCTTGTCTATTGCGCTAGATCTATTCCCAACACCACCGCCTTCACTCACACGTAGGCAAATGGGCCTCGTTTGCCTAGGTGTGGCATGGCCGGTGGGGGTGTGCAGACATGAGAATTTTTTCATCCTCCTCGTGCTTTTGGAACCCTTTGGATGACACTTGGGGGTTTGGCTCCAAAACTATATTGATAGGGATAGCCTGGGTACACTCTAGTTCATTCGTTCTAGCTTTTGTTCAAGCATTTGCCAGCATTTTCATGCAATCGGCCATTGGCCCAATAACGTTTTTGCGTCCAAGCACACAAAGACTTCGACCCACGCAAAGTGGGAGTCTGCGACTTTTTGACATTGGCAAGCAAACTTGCTTAAGGCTGATTCCTCACACGGGAAGCGAGGGAGCCGCACGGATATTTTCTGCCCAAAATAGTTAGTCGTGACAGTTGGTATTAGAGCGAGGCAAGCTCACAAAGATTTAGTGCAAGCAATCGATGCAAACCGTCAATAGACTTGTGCCTTCGTCGTTACAAAAATATTCTTGACCAATATTGGGGCACTCAACAATCTCGCAGGAGATATTTTCTTGACCAATCATGGTTCGCAAGACAATCGGTGAAATGAGTGGTGTCGTCAAAGTGATGACGACCATTCTGGTAGAAGCGTTGGTGGAAGAGCCAACGCAAACACAACAAGTTAGGCAGACAAGATCTACCGCCCAACGGCTTGGAGAGTTGGAGAAAATGTTTGTCGTTCACAAAGGGGCAATCGACGATCTCGAGCTCGGCATGGCCCAAGTTGGCAAGTTAGCCGACGCGCAGGAAATCTTGGAGTGAGGGCTAGAGGGACTCCATGATGACACTCAAGATGTACTCAAACATCTGCAAGATGAGATTGCAGAGCTAAGGGCTACACTCAGATTTCTAACCCGAGAGATCCACTCGGGTGGTGGCAGTTCACAGCAGAGCGAGACGCCACAACACCACCTTAGAGAACCCGAACCAAAGTCTTACAATGGGGCTCGGGATGCCAAAGCAGTGGGAAACTTCCTCTTCAACTTAGAGCAGTACTTCAAGGTCACGAGGATAGTCGACGATGATATGAAAGTGTTCGTTGCAACCATGTATCTGTTTGAGGATGCAAAACTTTGGTGGCGGACCAAGTATGATGAAATTCAAAAGGGGCAAGCCAAGATTGACACTTGGGATGAACTCAAGTGTGAACTGAAAGTGCAATTCTTCCCCGAGAATGTAGAGTTCATCGCCCGATGGGAGTTGCAACAACTCCGTCAAGACAATTCAATTCGAGAGTATGTGAAGAAGTTCTCGACTATCATGTTGGACATTTCAGACATGGCCAAGACTGATCAACTGTTTACCTTCCTGGAAGGACTACAGCCGTGGGCACATCAGGAACTCTCCAGAAGGAACATTCAGAGTTTGTCGGAAGCAAAGATCGTAGCAGAACGACTCATCGACTATAGCTCAAAAGAGATACGGCTAAGGTGGCACATTACAAGCCGAGATTTTAGGGGCCCAACAACTCCAATGTCTACAACTCATAGGTGAATACGACTAAGAGGATGCCCTTCAAACCGAGATTTTGGGGGCCCGACAAATCTCAGGGCAAAAGAATCATAGGCGATAGAAGATAGAGAAATCACACCCAGAGACCATACAGCCCGAGAGAGCATCCTCAAAGGGGGTCCCCTCTAAGAAGGAACCATTCGATAGTTTTGTCTACTTGTGTATTGTGTAAAGGGCCTCACTCAACCCAAGGATGTCCAGAACAACAAGCCTTGAGTGCCCTGATAATAGAAACCGTGGTGGAGACAATGTCCAACGTCTCTGCGAAGAAAGATAAGGGAAAAGAGAAAGCAATTGCCTCATCGAGTCACAGTGGGGGGTTATCGAGCGACCATTCTGGCGAAGACGAGTACATTGGGAGAACCAACATGGGAGCAGTACGACTGCTCAATGCTCTCAAGTCTTAAGTGGGGGGGCGAAAACTCCAGAAAAAGCATCCAGAAGCAACAAATTAACTGATGTTTATCGACATGAAGCTCAATGGCAGAAACACCCGAGCGATGGTAGACTCGAGAGCAACTCATAACTTTATTGCCAAAGAAGAGGCAAAGCGACTTGGACTTAAACTAGGGAAATGTTTGAGTCATGTCAAAGCAGTGAATTCTAAAACATGAAAAATCGACGGTATCGCAAGGGACGTTCCATTGAAAGTTGGAGGATGAAAAGGGCATATCAACTTCATGGCCGTGCCCCTCGATGACTATCAAGTCATTCTAAATCTATTTGCCTAAATTCGATTTTAAACATTTCTTAGATTACTTAGGCAATTCACAATTGAACAACTAAATGCGGAAGCGACTAATGATAAAGCAATTAATACAAACAAAATATGAATGCTAACACAATTATTTATAGTGGTTCGGCCCCAATGCCTACTCCACTACCTAAGCACCGCGCTTAGGATTTCACACCCAAATCCACTAAATTATGAGTAGCTTACAATCGAGGATTTCACACCGAAAAGATCCTACACTCACCTCGAAAGCACTTCCACACCCGGAAGTATACCGCATACCTACCGAGTGAGCTTCCCCACCTCAATTCCTAAGACCTACTCCTAACTTAGTTTACACAAGTGGATTTATACCTTCTTTACCAAGGATACCACTCAATCACAAGACCAAACACTAGGTCTTCTTACAACACACAAGTAAATCAAAGTAAAACAAATAAAAAACAAATCTATTACAAGAAGAGCGTGAAGAGGACTTATCACAATGAGAACACATCTTCTTCTTGAGCCTAACAAGATTGAAGACCCCTTCAATGAAGAACACTTGAGGATGAGGGATCAAGAGCTAGGTTTTATGGATTTGATTAAGGAAGAGCTTAGGAGATGTTAAGGATCACTGTTTAAGGCTTGAAAGCTTTGCATATGGAACTTCTAGAAATTTCTGCAACGAACCCGAATGCTTCGAACTTCTAGAAATCAAGTTCCGGCCATCAACTTGCGTCAACTTGGAGAGCTTTCCATATGTTCTCTAGACTCGTCCAACACATCTTTGGTGCACACGTCGAACTTCTAGAAATTTCTGCGACGAACCCGAACGCTTCGAACCATGTTCTTCCTATTTTCCGATTTCTCTGATATTTTTGATTGTGGACATCAAGTGCTAACCAATATGGAACTTGAAAAAATTTCTCAATGAAACATTAGTTCCATGTTTGTTATCATCAAAACTAAGATTAAGACCAAGGTAGAAAACCTTAGGCCAACAGTGTGCGTAGAGCAGATGGCTCATAAGATGCAAGGTTTGTGCGGTAGATGACCCCTAAGTCGAAATGTTTGTTCGCAGAGCAGATGGCTCCTAAGATACATGCACTGGGCAAATGGCTCTTAAGACGCAGTGCGCAGCGTGAACCCGCAGCAGGGACCGGGGAGCAAGCCCAATATAGAAGGTCCCCACTAGAGTTGGTGGACTTTGCAATCGGAGGCATTCTCATGCAGGAAGGACATTCCACCGCTTACGAGAGTTGAAAGTTGAATGACACGGTCCGACGGTACCCAGTTCGCAAGATGAAGAAGTGGAAGATCAAGAGTCAAGTCCTCTCCACGCCTTCAAGAAACGAGTCGACGAGGGTGTCGACCTCGTAAGTGTGAGAGAATGTTAGGGACGCTTGGGTTAGTCAAGTCATGTATGTGTCATGACGGTCTCTAACGTGCATTGTAAATATTGCATCACGAGCATACTTGTAATTATGCATTATAAAACACGCTCGTGCACCCCCCACGGCTCTCGCTCATGCCTAGGAAAACGACCCTCATTTGCCTAGGCGAGGCATGGCTGGTGGTGGTGTGCGGACATAGGAATTTTGTCACGCTCCTCGTGCTTCCCCTTGGGTGGCACTTGGGGGTTAGGCTCCACAACTATATTACCCAGGGATAGCCACATGCAAATCAACACCCAAATTCTGATTTAATCAAATCAGTTAATAAATTCCATGGGATTGCCCTAGAGGGCAAAACCCTAAAGAATCAAGGCCACTCACCTTGTAGAAAGCCTCTATGTTTCCCTTAAGGGAAGGCCTTGACGAACTCCGACGGAATCGACGTCCTCCTCGCCATAACACTGCCCTCTCCCTCTCACCTCAATATGCATGTGCCTCCCTTGAGGTGTGCTTGCATGAGGGTGTCCAAGTAGGTCCTTATGAGAAGAGCAGATAAATATAAATATGGCTATCATAGGCCACAATGATGAGTATGCCCTCCAACCAGAAACAACTTAGTTCGCCCACTAAATGAGTCCGAAACTTGCTCAAGTCGCACCCACCGATCATAAAACCCGACTCGTTCAATTGAGCCTAAAATTAAATCACTTAACTTAATTAAGAACGCGTGTGAGTCATACCTCAAACCGCGATCTAAGACGATCTCTCCGACTCGCTCAGGTGTGCAACCCGAGTCTCCGCCTGAAATCAAAAATAAGGACACATGTATTACATTCTTAAAAATCATTTTTTAATCAATAAATAAATATTAAATACAAATTAATGTTTAACTTTTTTTGAATTAGTTGAACTAACGATTCGTTTAAATAAAATTAATATCGTTTTAAAAAATTGAACATCCAATGTGGGATCAAAAATTTAAAAAATAGTCCAATTTCAATAAACTAATGCTAGATTGGGGTTGGCGTCATTTTTTTCTTTTTTTCAAATTTGGGCGCCATCTTTTGTGGTATCAGCTTCGACTAGCGCCAATTATTATTTTAGTTATTTTTGTGGTGTATGAAATTCTAGCTAGTTAGAACGCAAAGCCTCGACCATCTTTTAAAAAATATATATTAAAAATCAAATTATAATGTCAATTTCCCCTAATCTTAAACCTATGGAAGACCAAGTCAACGAAAGAATACAGTCATGGGCATGTTTGCTTGTTTTGTCCTAGACCAAGTCAATGAAGGGCATGCATTCTTGCTTCTTTTATTAAAAATCAAATGAAAGAGAAAATTAGATATGATTTTATAATCCGTTGTGCATTAAATATAATATTATTTTTATAGTTTTTCAATCATATTTTATTCTAATCCAAACATTAAACAAATAAAGAATTAATCCATTCTTTATCCTATCCATCTTCATCCCATGAAGCAAGCATGTTCTTATTGATTTATTAATTAATTACTTTATTTCACATGATTTTTCTCATTATTTAAAATTAATAAAAAATAAAAATATTACTAAAAAAAATCCAAAAATCGACACCATATTCATTTAAAGATCTGACGATCACGCCTCATTTAGGGCCACGTGAGCGGCCAGGGTATATGTGTGTATACCCCGTAGCTTGCCCCATGCACATATCAACTTAGAAATAGACATAGCGGAAATACAAGACAAGTTTTTATTACAATTGAGATATCAATCAATTTTTATTCTTAGAAATCAAGTTTAGCAAACCAAATAAAGTGCGGAAAATAAAAAGTTTAATAGTTCTTCCCAATGAAGCGAAATCGGTAATAAAACAAATAAATGTCCCAAAGGACTACAACTCCAAAATGCTAAAACACTAGTGCATGATCAAACTACTAATAAGACTCGACTACGACCCCTAACTAGGACTGTTATGAGATCAATGGTACCCTGCTGCCCTCCAGCCGCGCCAAGTGCTCCAGCCTAAATTAAATAAATAGATTTATTTAAGCAAGTAAAAAAAACACATAATTCATATTTCTATTTACCCGAGCTTTAAAGCTTCGCACCGAATCATGACTCGACTCAGCTCAACCTTGAATCAGCCCGCTAGACTGGCAAAGATAAATAATAAAAATTACCATAATATCTCGGATATTACAATCCTCTCTCCTTAGGGAAAATTCATCCTCGAATTTGAGCAAGGCTTAAGGACTTACCAAATGCTCAAAGAGCGAAGGATATCGCTCCCTCATATCTTGCTCCACCTCCTAGGTGGCCTCCTGCCCGGTATGGTCCTCCCACCTGACCTTTACCAGAGGAATCTCCTTGGGCCTCAATTTTCTGATATGACGGTCTAGCACCTCAATCGTCCTCTCCTCATAAGAGACTGTCGAATCCACCTCTACTGCGGTAGGCTCAATTACATGGGACTCATCTGGATATACTTCTTTAGCATGGATACATGGAACACTGGATGCACCCGGTCCATACTGGGAGGTAAGGTCAACTCATATGCCATTTCTCCCCTACGTTTCAGAATAGGGAACGACCCAATGAACCTAAGGCTTAGCTTCCGTCTCTTGCCAAACCCCACCACCCCTTTCATAGGGGATACCTTAAGGAAAATTATGTCCCCCTCAACAAACTCTACCTCTCTGGCCTTTTCATTAACATACATCTTTTGACGACTCTAAGACCTTTTCCTGATTAGCTTCACCTTTTCTACTGCCTCTTCCACCAGATCGAGTCCCATCATAAGAGAATCGCCCGCCTCAAACCAACCTACAGGTGATCTGCATCGCCGCCCATACAATGCCTCAAAAGGGGCCATCCCGATGCTGCTATGATAGTTGTTATTGTAGGCAAACTCAATTAGGGGAAAGTGCCTCTCCCAACTGCCCTCCAAGTCTAGGACACACGCTCTCAGCATGTCCTCCAAGGTCTGAATGGTCCGCTCCGACTAATCATCTGTCTGAGGGTGAAATATAGTGCTGAATCGGACGTGAGTGCCCAACGCCTCCTGGAAAGACTGCCAGAATCGAGCTATGAACTGAGTACCCCGATTAGAGAAGATCATAAAAGAGACACCATGATATGCGATGATTCGATCCAAAAACAACCTCGCATACTGCTTAGCTGAAAAGGTCATCCTGACTGGTATGAAATGTGTCGTCTTGGTTAGGGGATCCACTATCACCCAGATGTAATCATTGCCCTTTCCCAACTTGGGCAACCCTGTCCTAAAATCTATGGTTATCTTTTCCCATTTCCATTCTGGTACCTCTAAGTTCTGGAGCAATCCTGCCGGCTTTAAATGTTTGGCTCTCGGATGCATGGTATAAGTGGACCGACGAGCCATCTGTAGCACTTGATTGCGGACCTCGGCCTTATCTGGCACCACTATCATGTTCTTAAATCTCAGAACGTCCTCCGAGTCAATACCAAAACCATTATCAACATCACCCGTCCTGGCCAGATCCTTAGTAAGTGCACAAAAAGCATCCTCGCGATCCTCTTGCACTGCTTGCAGTATATCTACCAACGTAAACTACACGCTCAGGTGAGCCACCAACGCACCAGAGGCTGACACTGTCAAGACTGCCCTGCCATCCAAACACATGGCCAAATCCTGAGTCAACGGCCTCCTCCTAACTACCAAATGCGCTAGACTGCCCATAGGCTTCCTGCTCAAGGCATATATCACCACATTAGCTTTTTCCGGATGGTACATGATCGTGCAGTCATAGCTAGTCCTTCAAGAGTTCAAGCCACCTTCTCTGCCTCAGATTCAACTCCTTCTATGTGAGAAAATACTTGAGGCTCTTATGATCAGTGTATATCTCACAAGCCTCGCCATAACGGTAGTGACACCACAGTTTCAATGCAAACACCACTGCTGCCAGTTCATGATCATGAGTCGGGTTATTCTAATCGTGGACCTTCAACTGACGGGATGCATAAGCTATTACCCTGCCATTCTTCATTAAAACACAACCCAAGCCGACTTGAGAGGCATCGCAATAAATAACAAACCCTCCTGAGCCTGATGGTACGACTAGAACCAGTGCCGACGTCAAATAGTCCTTGAGCTTCTGAAAGCTCTCCTCGCACTTACTGTCCTAGACGAATTTGACTTTCTTCTGAGTCAGGCGGGTCAACGGCGCTGCAATCCTGGAGAAGTTCTCCACGAATTTCCTGTAATAACCTGCCAATCCCAAGAAGCTATGAATTTCTGAGACATTACCCGACTGCTTCCAATTCTGAACTACCTCTATCTTTGCGGGGTCCACTTTTACCCCTTCCCTCGACACCACGTGGCCAAAAAACCCTACACTCTCCAGCCAAAACTCACACTTGAAAAATTTAGCTTATAACCTATGCTCCCTGAGAGTCTCTAGAACCACCCTCAAATGCTCAACATGCTCCTCCCTGCTCTTGGAATATATCAGAATATCATCTATGAATACAATCACAAACCTATCTAGGTATTCCCTGAACACCCGATTCATTAGGTTCATAAATGCTGCTGCTGCATTAGTCGGCCCAAAAGACATAATCAGGAACTCAAAATGGCCATACCTCGACCTGAAGGCGGTCTTAGGAATGTCACTATCTCGGTTCCTCAATTGGTGATACCTTGACCGCAGGTCAATCTTAGAAAACCACTAAGCCCCCTGAAGCTGATCAAATAAGTCATCAATCTTGGGCAGCGTGTAATGATTCTTCACTGTCACATTGTTAAGCTGCCGGTAGTCGATGCACATTCGCAAGCTCCCATCCTTCTTTTTCACAAAGAGCACTGGAGCACCCCAAGGTGAAACACTTGGGCGTATGAAACCCAAATCAAGAAGTTTCTGCAATTGGGACTTTAACTCTCTCAACTCAGCTAGTGCCATCCGATAAGGTGGAATGGAGATCAGCTTTACCCTAGGCTGCAAGTCAATATAGAACTCGATCTCCCTCTCTAGGGGCAAACCTGATAACTCTTCAGGGAAAACATTAGAGAACCCGCACACCACTGGCATCCCCTCAATATCCCTAGCCGCACCTCTGCTTCCTTCTCTCACAGACACAAAGACCAAGAAGGACAGACAACCGCCTAGAAGTAGCTTCCGAGCCTTGAGAGCTGAAATGGCCACCAACAAGTCTCCCCTTCCCTCACCCTGAAAGGTAAACTGAGGCAATCCAGGCTTACTGAAGGTAACCATTTTAGCCCTGCAATCCACTGAGGCGAAATGGTCCACCAACCAATCCATGCCCAATATCACATCAAGTTCCAGCATCGGCAGGAGTGTCAATTCGGCCATCAGTACATGCCCACAAATGACCACCTCGCAGCCCCAAAAGTCTATCTCTGCCAGCACAACATCGCCCGTAGGCGTAGACACCACAAGCGGCAAATCAAGTACAGAGTGTTTCCCCGACAATTTAGCAGCAAACAGTGCAGAAATAAAGGAATGCGTAGCATCTAGATCAAACAACACAAAAGCTAAAGCGAAACCAACAGTAATTTTACTTGTCACTACTGCCCTAGACGCCTCAGTGCCCTCTCGGTTCAAGGCAAAAACCTGTACAGAAGGCCTCTCTGAACCACCGACTCGTTGTCCTCTGCCCTGAGTTTGACCCCTTTGAGCTACTGGACCTACTGATATTGGTGCCTTCCCTCTGATCTGATCAGGCTACTGACTACCTCTACTAGGACAATCCTTCCTGAAGTGCCCAACCTATCCACAGCCAAAACATGCTTCTGATCATCCAAAGCAAGCTCTCCTATGCTTGCTGTGACATCGGCTACATGGCTGCGGCTCTGGCCTCCGCTGTGATCATCCTGATGATGCCCCCGGTCCTGGACACATGTGGCTTCTGACACTACCCTGCTATGGATCCACCGTCGTCTGAGTCTCCTCAGAGTGAGCTGGTCGACCCCCCGAGTGCTTGGACCGAAACTTTTTCTTGTGGGGTCCATCATGCCTGTCAGTTGGTACCAATGCCTCTTTCCGGAGCGCCTCGTCCACCACCCGAGAAAAAGAAGTGTCCTCTGTGTAATAGATAAGTCTAGCGATCTGCGGCCTCAGCCCCTCAACAAACCTCTTGACTCTAGCGGTCTTTGTGGCTATCAAAGTGGGATGGTACTTCGAGAGTCGACTGAACTCCACCTCATAGTCCATTACTGACAAACTGTCAGTCTGGCGTAGTAGCTCAGACTCTTTCGTCTGCCTATCTTGGACGCTTAACGACAAGTACTTCTCCACCGTAGCGGCTCTGAACTCCTCCCAGGTCGGGGGTGGTGCACCTGCTGCTCTGCGGTCCCTCCAGGTGTGAAGCCAATCCTTGGCTGGTCCTCTCAGCTCTAATTCGATCATCCGAGTGGTCGTCTCAGAAGAACAATCAAGCTCCATTCACATCTCATAGCAATCCCCAAGGAAACTCTAACCACTAGTGCCACTAGCTCAACCACTTCTGGTACCGCGGGTACTGCCGACATCGATTACGACTGCTGCCTCAGTTCTTGCTCCCTATGGACTGCCTCAGTCAGCTCAACCACTCGAGCTTGCAACTACACAACCATGGGATCCTGTCCCACATCCTCCCGGGCCTCCTGCGCTCTCCCACACCCCTAGCCCCGACCTTGGCCTCGGCTCTCTGTGGAGTTACTGCCACTACCGCTCCAAGCGGCGTTAAAAGCCTTCATCACTCTAGAATCACCTGAAAGAAAACATCAAGATTAGATAATTCAATCCACCCTTGAATCTTAGATAAACTAACCACAAGTTGTGCTGAGGTGCAGAGTTAGCTCATTGATCTCATAACACAACCCTACCGTATACTAACATGCTAGCAATGCCCTATACGATAAACAAACTCTAGGTTGTAGTCAGACCGAACCACATGCTCTGATACCACATTGTCACGCCCCATTTTAGGCTCGCGTGACCGACTAGGGTATACGTGCCTAAACCCCGCAACCTACCCCATGCACATGTCAACTCAGAAATAAACATAGCGGAAATACAAGACAAGTTTTTATTACAACTGAGAAATCAATCGGTTTTTATTCTTAGAAATCAAGTTCAGCAAACCAAATAAAGTGCGGAAAATAAAAAGTTTAACAGTTCTTCCCAATGAAGCGAAATCGGTAATAAAACATATAAATGTCCCAAAGGCCTACAACTCCAAAATGCTAAAACAACAGTGCATGATCAAACTACTAACAAGACTCGACTACGACCCCTAACTATGACTGCTATGAGATCAATGATACTCTGCTTCCCTCCAGCCTACCTCACTGGTCAAGCTCTGCAAAAGAAGAAGAAGAAAATAAACGAGGATGAGTCCAAAAGAACTCAGTGAGCGGTTCTACCAACCCCCACCACAAAACCAACCACAGAGATATAGCATATAAACATAAATACACCTGTCTTATACAAGGACAATGCAACATTCGTGGTTTGGTTAACTAGCGGTCACTTGATCGACCCATGCTCAAAGACAAGTCTATTCACATAGCAGTGAATCTACAACAGGCCGTAAGAAATACAAGTCACTCACGAGGGTTATGAGGATAATCGGGTTTTACCCATCCGAATTTATCCCATGACATATCCTTAAAGAAATATATGGGAATAATCAGGATTTGCCCATCCGAACTTATTCCAAAATAAACGGGAATAATCGAGATTCGCCCATCCGAACTTATTCCAAGGAGAAGCGGGAATAATCGGGATTCGCTCATCCGAACTTATTCCTTTTTAATTAAACGCAGGTTGGGTTTACCCATCCAACCTTCCGGGCTCAAGGCCGCAGCACCGCCTCCTAACCGAGCCTCTCCGCCATTCATGAAAGATATATATGGCTCCCACAATACCTAAGTTGAGTGTCATCCACGGTGTCTTAGGGGTGTTCCTACTGGGAAATGTCGCAACACACTATACCCATTCCCGACGCCCCAGACCTGCAATGTCATCAACCCATGAGGTTTTGTTTCATGCATTTAGATTCTTGTTGGCTCTTAAATAGTTTATTCTACCCTTTGAATTTTAATTCTACAATTAAAATTTAAATTCTCGAAATTAAGTTTTGTTTTAGGGGTTTTATTTTCATCCTACTGTTTGAGTCAAATTCTGGTGTACCCAAGTTGAATCTGGTTTTCAGAGTGTGTCCTATGATTTCAGACTATATTTTCTGGTTAAAATGATATGTTACATGACTATGTTCAGTAATTATCATACTTCATAAACACAGTTCCAAATCTCAGCATCATTAATGATAATCCATAATGAAATTTCAGCATGTTTAAGATTTCAGCATGTCAAAATTATTAATCCGAAATTTACAGTATTAATCATCTCAAAATACTACCAAATCAGATTGCAATATCATGATCAACAATTCATAAATAAATCCTATTTACTAATCATTATTAGGCATGCATCAAAATCTAACTCTATTTCTAGATTCAATATTAATAAAACAAGAACCACATCAAGAAACATATCATGCTATCAAGATTAAACCTTTTACATGAAAACATAAATTTATATGCTGATATTCAAGATTTTGAAATTAAACGTGCATTGACATCATAGGAACATAAACAAGATTATCATTTAAAGGCCTAGATATCTTTAGACGCAAGAAATCCACTAGGCATTTCAACGAACACCTTGAGGGCGCCTCCTTTCCACATTGGCCGAGCACCCCTAGGACAATCCTAGAGCTACCGTACCACAAAGGGGGGGGGGGGGAATCCTCTGGCCTCCTCTTTCATGGTAACACAAGAAAACAACACACACGTTTTATCCAAGAAGAATTCCCAAATTCCAAGAGGCGGCTCAAGAAAACGAGGAAATAGAAGGGGGGAGGAAGGGAGAAACCACTCACATGATTAGGAAGAAGAAGAGGGAAAGAAATTTTTGAAGACGACCCCGAATCCGGCACACGAGAGGCGGCGGCTTGGCTGGGGGGGGGGGGCAGCTCCCCTCTTTCTCCTCTTGGCTTATGCGGCTCAACTAGGAGCCGCATAGCCTCATGGGGGGGGGGGTTATAATTCCCTCCCAACCCTAACCTTTTGCTAAACCCGCATTCGCCTCAAGTCCGGCTCCAAACCCGCTAACCCCCCATCCCAATCTAACCCCAAGCTCAACACAAGCATCATCATTATGCTCAAGCACATGCATAAATTAATTAAATAGATTTATTTAATTAGGCAAGTTAAAAAAATGCATAATTCATATTTCTACTTATCCGAGCTTTCAAGCTCGCATCGGATCATGACTCAACTCAGCTCGACCTCGAATCAGTCTGCTAGACTGGCAAAGATAAATAATAAAAATTATCATAATATCTCGGATATTACACTGACGCTTAAACTAAGTCTAAACCTAAATTCAGATGCTTTTGAAAACATTTAAATATGAGACGAAAGAGAATATGATAAAAATTGTGATACTGGCATCTGCATAAAAGGCGTTGGTATAATTTTTTTATATAAATCATCATGATACCGGCGCCACTGATGTAGTCGCTAATGCATGCATCGTTATCAACCTATTGTTTTTTACTAAAGGATGTTGGACTATACATTTTTAAACATCATTTTTTGAAAAATTGAATATTAAATACAAATTAATGTTTAAACTTTTATGAGTTAGTTGAACTAATGATTCATTTAAATAAAATTAATGTCATTTAAAAAATTAAACAACCAAAGTTGGACGAAAATTTTAAAATGGTCCAATTTTAATAAACCAACGTTAGATTGGGGTTGGCGTCGTTTTTATTCTTTTTCGAATGTCGGTGTCAACTTTCGTGGCATCAGCTTTGACTAGCGCCAATTATTTTTTTAATTATTTTTGTGGTGTATGAAACTCTAGAAGAACACAAAGCCTCAACCATCCTTTTAAAAATGTATATTAAAAATCAAATTAAGATGTCAATTTCCCCTAAACTTAAACATATGAAAGACCAGGTGAATGAAAGAATCTAGTGATGGGCATGCAGGATTGCTTTTTTGTCGTAGATTGCTATGTGATGCAACAACCGTCGCATCGAATTGCGACCGGCAAGCACGAAATCACCCAATTATTTGATTGGATGTCACAATATATAAGAGAGGAGAGAAGAGAGAAGAGAGAAGAGAGGAGAGAGAGAGAGAGAGAGAGAGAGAGAGAGAGAGAGAGAGAAAGAGAGAGAGAGAGGTCTCTGACACGGCTCTACGTGCGCATCAAATGCGACCGGCAAGCACGAAATCACCCAATTGTTTGATTGGATGTCACAATATATATTACTATTTAGTGAGCTGAGTTGACCTTTTCACTACAAACCCTAATTTTCACACCATAATTAATTAATTTTCTTTAAAATGTTTAATTATCATTTTTTCTAGTACAATTTATGATAATTATTCACAAATTAATTGTGATTGCTTGCAATGCTTATTAACTGGATAGACTTCTTGTGTCTAATTAATTGTCAATTACCACATTTGCATCATGCATATGGTTTTTTTCTTAAAAAATGAATACGCATGCGGATATAATTTTTAAAAATCAATACATGTGCAAATTCGGTATGGGTACAATATGAAAAGTAGATCCACACTATATCCTATCTACATCCGCATCCACATCCCTGTTCGCATTGTTACAATTACTTTATTACTCTCAATTACTTTTATATATACATAAATATATAATACAATAATTATATTAGGGCTTTAAATATTTACCAAGTTGTCAATTTATTTATGTGATTTATTTATTTATTCTTTCTATATAATATTATATATTGTGTATTTAGCATGTGGTGCCATGTTTGAATTTTCATTATACGGTGTAGATGTAGTACCATATATTCATATTTGCTATGGATATGGATGCGCGGTTGTGGATTCATGTGCAGATATGATTTTTGCAATATCCGCACCATATCTGATTCGCTATCATCGCTAATAAATTAGTATATATTCTAATTTGGTAGTAATTAAAAATTATTTGAAATCAAGATTCTTGCTTTAGTACTTTCGAATAAAGTTATGGAAGTAGTGCTGGACGCGTTTAGGACAGCGAGGAGATGATTCATACACCACTAGTTTTGGTAAGAATATTTTAGAATGTAATAAGTAGGAGATTCTTTTTCTAATTACTTGCTTGTAAAAGATAGAAAATTTGTCTTTATAAAGAACTCGACCATAGTGATTTAGATCAAATGTGTAAGAGTTAAAAGATAACAAGAGTTTGAAATTATTAGCCGTAGCAATGTGGAGGAAGGAACCAATAAAAACAAGATGCTAGTACCCACTGCATCATGATATCTGAGGTTCAAGGTTCAATCCCGTGGTGTTCATTGATCCCCTTCATATTGAGAGGTAATTTCTCATTTTTTTTGTCTCATATTAGATTATACTTTTTGAGTATTTTCTTTTTGAATGAAAAGCAACTTGTATTTGACTCAAGATGGTTGAAGAGAGTTGAAGAGAATACAAGCATAAGATTATGGAAAGAATAAAAATAAAGGGAAAAAAGTAAAATAAATTACGACAGACTTCCATAAATTTTCTTTGTTGACTTATGTTATACAGATGTTTGCTCTTTTCAGAAATTTTTTTTGACTTTAAATTGATAAATGGTGATATCTTATCTATTATTTTCTTCCTTTAGTTTCTATCTTGGTTTTTGTTATATTTCTTCCTTGCATGTTAGGGCATTTTTGAAAAGAAAAAATGCAAGAGAGGAGAGAAGAGAAGAGAAGAGAAGAGAAGAGAGTGATAGGTTCTCTTGCCTTGTTTGGATTGAAAAGAAAGGAAGAGAAGAGAAGAAGCTTTTTCTTGTTTGACTGCAAAAAAAATACAAAGGGAATCGAGAAAAGAACGAAACATTATTTTATTCGTATACTACCCTTAGAATTGTTTGTGCTATATTTAAAATATAATAAAGTGATGAATAGATGAATTATTTTTGTTCATATAATTTTGTTTCTTCTGAAGAGTACGTAGGGGAATTTAATTCATGTTTCTTTTTCTAAATTGAACTAGGAAGGTATTGTTTTTCTTATTTTTTATATTATCCATGCAAGTCAATTATGGGTAAAATAGAAATGAAAAGTATATATAATTTATGGTCTTTCTCTTCTCTCCACTTTTTCTCAAAAGCAAGAAGAAAAAAAGTCGCTCACGGGTTGAGAAGTGGGTACGTTCTTATATATTCAATCTACTTATCTTCTTATTTTCTATCCAAATAGGTGAAAGTGTTATTCTTTTCTCGAATATTCTATAGAAAATATGGAAAGAGATTTTCTCTTCTCTTCTCTTTACATCTCTACTTGCCACTTCCCTCCTAACCAATCAAAGAGTTAAATTTTGCAACTTGGTCTGTGTTCCTAGTTTAACCTCAAAAATTAGAATATATGTTTCGAATGCAACTTATTTATATTTTTTATTGTTATGTGATTTGTTGAATCTTATGCTTGACTAATTTTCTCATCATAATTGGTGGTTAAGAATTTTTTTTAAAAATTATAATGTTAGTAAAATAAAATAGACTAATACTTCTTATTTGCTTAGCATTTCTTGCTATAATATCCATTTGAATCTTCCTTCATTCCTTTTAGTCTTTTTCGATAACTTCTAATGTGGATGGACAGGGGTGCATGCCGTAGTTGAACCTAGGAAGTAGAGACTCTCTGGTCACCTATCTAAGGCATGCTCGTGAGCAGGTAGCATGTTGTTTCATTGTACTCAATTTAGTAGAGGTTCTTCTATACTCATAAAGAAATTAAACAATTTCATAACTGTTTTAGATTCAAGAATCACTTGCAGTCTTAGTCTCAACTCTCTCTTCCAATATATTAATGGTATCACTGCCTCCACAACAAAAGAAGAACAAGGTGCTGCTACTAAAAGAATGAAGCTAGATCATAATGTGGCAGCCCAATTATAGCTTGGGCCACCCTTTCCACCACACATTTTGGTACGTTGAATTCGGTTCGACCTCTTCTTGCCTCTTGTCATTCACCTCTGGCTTCACCATATCCAGTTGCATGGCTAAGCTGAAGCAGGGTGCCACCACCAATACCAATCTCACAAAAGCTTATTATCAAGCCTTCATTTATAGTTGTGACCATAAACTTGAAGATAATCGATCGCCGTTTGAAGGTATATTTTGCCACATATTGTTTAAGTGCATCTGAATGAAGTAGAATGCCATTTAGCCAACAACCACTTTTCCCGGTGCTCCTCCATATTGATTCGACAAAAAGAGCAAGAGAAAATGGGTAATAAACCTCAGTTGCAGATCTAACCAATTAAAAAGCTAGTTGTCATGCATTCATTTATAGATGTAACCATAAACATGAAGATTATCATCTAGGGTATTATGTATAAATTGTTTCTTTTGGTTCCAAATATGTTTTAAATATGTATTATTTGTTTTGTATCTCAATTTCTGACCTAAAAACTCACTCAACTTTGCATTTGATTTAGCAAGTGCTTATAACTAAAGATGGAAATTTGTGTACATCACATTGTATTAGCCAGTTAATTAAGGTTTAGATCCGGGACTTGCCGGGAAGGAGGCCCATAATCAATACTTATTGTGGAGGAATTCTGAGCAGAATTAGGAGGAGTACTATCGTTGTGGGTAGAAAGGCCATTAACATACCTTTGACGGTGCAGAAACATTAATATTCGAATTAAAACCATTCAAGTTAGAAACTTTATAGTGCAATCCACCAATCAAACTGCAAGAATAACAAACTGAAGGCAAGTTTTCGTAGGCATCTAGCTGAAAAAACCATTACTATAATATGAACCATCACCGATTGCTCTAGCCGTTGCGAAGCCATCGGCGATGGTTATAACCAACGGCCGACACTTTTACTAAACGCCATGGCTGATGCAACCGTCCCTGATAATTAGCAACGATCGCCAAAGCCATTACAACTAATATTATAAGCGATGGCCGCCAGAGCTGTTGCAGATAATATTATTAGAGACGGTTGCTAGGGCCGTCGCTAGTGTGTTGTACAATCGCGACGGCTAGGGCAGTTGTTGATGGTTCTGTCCCATCACCAATAGCCCAGCCATCAGTAATGTAAAAAAATTATTATTTTTTTATTAAAAAAAATAGCTTTATAAATTTAAATACACGCAGATTGTACCACACACAAAGCACGAAATATTAATCAATTTATATTTATATAAATCAAAATTAAGCAACATCGTCGTCATGTAAAGTATTTATAGAAGTATTCAAAACAAGAATTTTTAGATGTAACTAAAACAACTATTTTTTAAGTCCATCAAATACATCTCATAGATATGGTGGAGATTGGGTCGAGGAGGACGGATCTAATGGAGGAGGTAACCCAACGGCGGAGCGACCGCCGGTTGTGTCATCATCATTGTCTGCATGTTCTCCATTGCTTGTCTCTGCTGCTCCATCATTTGTCTCTTATGCTCCATTATCTATTTTTGCTGCTCTATCATCTATGTCTGATGTGCTAACTCTGCCTCTATGGCTGCGATTCGGAACTGGTCATGCGCCCGAGATGTAGAGAGCCGCTTACTAGCAGCTAGGGGGGTCGGTGCCCTTAGTGGCCCCTGTTGGCCTAAGGTTTTCTACCTTGGTCTTAATCTCGATTTTGATGATAACAAACATGGAACTAATGTTTCATTGAGAAATCTTTCAGGTTCCATATCGATTAGCACTCGACGTCCTCGATCGGAAATATCGAAGAAATCGGGAAATCAGAAGGACGTTGCTCGTCGCGCTCGGGATTCTTCAGAAAGTTAGAGTTTAGGTTTAGGGTGTCTAGTTTATATTGTAAATCCTCATGATGATGCATAAGAACCCAAAAACCATCCCCGAATTCCAAAATATGAAAACTCGAAAACCGTCCTGAAATAACCTAGGGAGCTCCTTGGAGGGCTAGATGACCTAGATAGTTTCTTGATATAAAAAATAGTGATAATAGTTCCTTGGGTTAAAATTAGATAACGAGGTATTTTTTAGGAATTTTTAGAAGCCTTTAGCCTACCCATTCTTGACACGAAAAATTAGAAATTTCCGTTTTCAAAAAATTTATACTAGACCCCAAAAACTAGATTTTGATTCTTAAGGATTTTGATTTTTTAGATATTTTTATTGAATCCAAATCGGGGGTAATCCTTATATAACATTTATGTTTTAAAGTTATTAACTGTTAATAAATATTAATAAATGTTAGATAAGTAGACTTAGTGAAAACGGAACTAGAAAATGAACAAACAAAACCAAACTGCTCAGTCCAGTCCAGGTTTGGTCGACCGGTCGGTCGACTGAATGCTGCCAAAAACTGGCAGTAGGCAATTCGGTCGATCGAAGTATGCCAAAATTTGATAGTGCGTGCGTCGGTGTACCGGATTGCAGATCACTGAAGTCGCGACTCATTCGGTCGATCCGCAGTGCGATTAGAGCCAGCGGTCGTTGGGCGGTCAATCGGTCGGTCGACTGACGATCGACCGACAAGCGACCGAACGACGAAAACAACTAGTTTTCTGCCCGTTGAGCCAACTATTTCGTTCAATTTCTTCTTGGCTCTATAAATACCCATGCCTAAGCCTTCCTAAGATACTTTTTGATCACTCCTACACTTCATTGAGCCATCCTTGATCAATTCCAAGCTTTCATTGCGTCAATTCTTGGAAAAACACTAGCTTTGATGTCTCATCCCTTTGATTGAGCCTTACCCTCATTGTTTCACCATCAAAGGCATCAAGAGGAAGCTAGGAATCTTGTTGTGGGGATAAGTACTTTATTGTTTGATTTATTGCTCCATTTTATGTTGTATTTGTTATTTATTTCATTGTATTTGAGCATACAAGAAGACCTAGTGTTAGGTCTTGTGTGTAAGTGGTATCCTTGGTGTAGAAGGTGTAAAGCCACTTGTGTGAACTTAGTTTACTAGGATTAGTTGAGTTGTCCCTTAGGGTTGAGGTGGAAGAGTGCTCTCGGTAAGAGGGCGGAGGCTTCCGGGTGTGGAAGTGCCTTAGGTTGAGAGTGACACTCTTTGGGTCAAAGTCCTCTGTGTATGGGAAACAAGATTAATCTAGTAAAGTTTAGTTTGGAAATCCTAAGCGGGGTGCTTAGGTAGCGGAGTAGGCATTGAGGCCGAACCACTATAAATCATTGTGTTTGCATTGTATCTTTGTTTGTATTTAATTGGTTTACTTTTTCTTCCGCATCTAGTCGATAAATTACGATTTGCCTAAATAGTCTAAGAAATGATTAAAACCAGAATTAGGCATTAAGAATTAGTAAACACACTATTCACCCCCCTCTAGTGTGCCATTTCACCCAACAGCCCCAACACTCCCCACGCATGCCCACTATCCCCAAAGCCGTACTCACGATCATAGTCCCAGCCATCGGCGGCTTCAACCCACGCAGTAGCGTCAAAGTCACCCTACGACGACCCTCCGCATTGGGTGACCGTCCTTGTGTATGTCTCCTACAAGAGTTAGTTTATTATTTCATAAATTTGTATAAAGGGAAAATAGACTAAAAAATCACAAGGTTTGCAAAAATTTTACGTTCTACCCATGATTTCAAATTTAGCCTGTAAATGCACAACGTTTGCTTCTGTTTATGCCATCTACCAAATCATCACGCGCCGTCTCAACTGAGCTGATGTGGAGGTAAACGGCGCTTGCGTGTCCTAACGGCGTCATATGTGGCCTGCCACATCATTTAAAACTTAACTTTTACTTAACTTTTTACCTTTTACCCAAAACATCAAAACGATCGACGTTCGACGCGGGTGGACGATTTGGGCAGGAGATTAGGGTTCTTCTCAAGGCCATCTCTAGGCGGGCGAGCGTGGTGCCGACCTGTCGGCCATCTCTGGGCTAAGATTCGAAGATTCTGTGGACCATCTATTGGCGCAAGCGAGTACAATAGTTCATTAGTTGTTTATTTTGCCAAAAAATTCAATGTGGACCATTAAGTTGTTGTATTTTACCGCTTCATTTTGTCTTCAGGTAACTGTAGTTCCCTTGTTTAATTTTGTCTCCCTATGTTGTCTGTTTGTTGTCTCGATTTGCAGGGCAGTTTATTGATTCCAGACAATGAGGGCAGTTGTGGTCCCTGATATGTCTGTCCCATTTAATTTACATTTGTACCATGGGGGGAAGATGTTATTTCATCCTCGAACAGAATATGTAAAAGGGGAAGTGAGGGAAGTGAGTTTAACAGAGGAGAACAGTGAAAAAATATCAATGGGAGAGCTCGAATCGATTCTACATGATTTAGGCTATGGTCGACCTCAAAAAATATGGTATCGAGTTCTAAAATACAACCTCGATACTGGGATTATGGAATTAAAGACTGATAGTCAGGTTAGGGAGATGGTTGAGCATGGGACCAGCCATGGCATGATTGAAGTGTATGTAGAAGCTATAAAGGAAAGAGAGATTGGAACTTGAAGTTCCCGAATCTGATGATTCTGATTGTCTCCTAGCAACTGATGGTTCTGAGAGTATGACCAATGATGACAATGCCACTGATATTGATGATGATGATGACTTTGTGGTTGCAATGGAGAACATGAGAACTTATAAGCAACTGAAGAAAAAAAAAAGAAGAAGTAGAAGAAGGATGAGTGAAGGACAAGGAGAGCAGCATGAGGGACAACAGCATGAGGGACAACAACAACAAGGTGTGTAAGAAGAAGATGAAGCAGGAAGTTCTGATGAGAATCCTTCCACTCCTAATACTAGTGAAGATGAGTGTGCAGGCAGCAAGGGAAAGGAGAAGAGGGTTTACTTCAAACATAAAAACATAAGATCAGGTGATTCTTTTTCTATTGGAATGTAGTTTGAATCACATGTCCAATTCAAGCATGCAGTACAGGATTATGCTATTATTGGTGGCTTTAACATAAAATGGAGGGGGTCATGAAAGGATAGATGTGTGGCAGTGTGTACTGAGGGTTGTAAGTGGACTATTAAGGCTAGTATGACACGAAAGAAGGAAATATTAAGTGTCAAAGAATACACAAAGGAGCACACATGTACTAGACCTTCTAGGAATAGGCAAGCCTCATATCAGTGGCTTGCAAGACATTATTTGGAAAGATTTAAACAAAATACAAATTGGGGGGTGTTTGATATGTTGTTAGATCTTGATAAGGACTACGGCATCAGGGTTAGCTCAGCCACTTGTTACAAAGCAAGGAAACAAGCACAGAAGATGATTCTTGGAACTTTAGAAGAGCATTACAACTTGGTTCCCTCATACATGGCTGAGTTAAAGAGGGTGAACAGGAATAGCTTCTTTGATTTACAAGTTGAGAGAGGTCCAAACTTAGAAGCTATATTCAAGTGATTTTATGTAGGATTTGAGGCATTGCGAAGTGGGTTTTTACGTGGTTGTAGACCTATAATCAGTTTGGATGGTTGCTTCCTAAAGACACAAATTGGAGGATAGCTATTGAGTGCCATTGGTCGTGATGGGAACAAATAGATGTTCCTAATCACTTGGGCAGTAGTTGAAGCTGAAAACCAAGACTCTTGGACTTGGTTTCTTGAAAGGTTGGCTTTAGATTTGCGCATTACAGACGGCTTTTGGGATGACTGTCATAAGTGACCAGCAGAAGGTAATATTGGTAGATCTTTAAATATTTTGAAACCTTATGATTTTTATTTCTTAATCATTTACTTGTTCATGCTTTCAATTTGTCAGGGTCTTGAAAATGCTGTGAGGACAATTATGCCTCAAGTTGAGCACCGTAATTGTGCTAGACATATTTATGCAAATTGGAAAAAGACATACAATGGATATGGTCTGAAGAATCTATTTTGGAGGGCTGTCAAAAGCACTACAGAAGCAGACTTTAGATGGGCTTTGGATGAGATGAGGGCAATGTCACCTGAAGCAATTGAGGCTTTTACACAAATTGGGGTTCAAAAATTTTATAGGTTGTACATCAATGTAGTGCCCGCCTACGAGGTGGTTGACTACAACCTGTCAGAGTACTTCAATGTATATATATTGAAGGCAAGGACAAAGCCTTTAATTGATATGTTAGAGGAGATACGAACTAGTGTTATGCAAAGAATTGCACTAAAGAGGGAGAAGATGTTGTCTTGGACTGATGAATTATGCCCAAGGATCAAGAAAACTTTAGAACAAAATAAGTTAGATAGTAGAGGTTCTACTCCAACACCAGGTGGTCAAAATAGGTAACTATGTGATAGTGATCCCATGCAACTACGTGATTTTGAAAATATTGGTAGATCTTAAAATATTTTGAAACTATGTGAATTTTCAGGTTCGAAGTTTCCAAAGATGGCAATAGGTTTGTGGTCGATCTTCAGCTCAAAACTTGTGGTTGCAGGATGTGGCAACTTTGTGGGATCCCCTGTCCCCATGCAATAGCTGCCATTAATTATTTGGGTCGTGACCCTGCTCACTTTGTGGACAATTACCTGAAGAAAGAAACCTACATGTTGGCTTATCAATCCACTATGGAGCCTATGGATGGCCAAAATATGTGGCCAAGAATGAATGAACCTTTACTGCCTCCAAAATTTTTGAAAAAAGATGGTAGACCCAAGAAAGTTAGGAAGAAAGACAAGTCTGAGAAAGATTCAAACCCAAAGAAAGGTGGCACTATCAAGTGCACCATATGTGGTGGATATGAACACAATAAAAGGACTTGTCCAAACAAGAGACAACAACAGGCATCAAGCTCTGGAGCTTAAGTGCAGAAGAAAAGAGGTAGACCTCGAAAGGACACCACTATTCCACGACAGAAAATCAGTTCAGCAGAACTTGAGAAACTTGTGAGCCAAGGAAATGAAGCATCAGTTGAGAGGAGATCTAAAATCCCAATAAAAAAATCGAATGCACCATCAGCTCCTCCTACTGAAGCACCATCAGCTCCTCCTACTGAAGCACCATCAGCTCCTCCTACTGAAACACCATCTCATCAAAGCCAAGGCACCTTCTCAGCATCTCATCAAAGCCAAAGCACCTTCTCAGCATCTCCAAGAAAGAAGGGCGCAGTAATAAAGAGGAAAGTACCTTATGAGCAGCTGGTACATAAAGAGAGGGCCAAAGCTATGTAGGGTTATGAGACTCTCACCAACACTGAAACATGCAATGTTTACCACTACTAGAAACTTCGTCTTCAGCAACGGCTATCAGCGACGGCCGCTCAAGCCGTTGCTATTTGCAACGGCATTCGTACGGCCGCCCGAGCCGTTGTAGATATCTGTATCTGCAACGACGTACTAACAGAAAACCGAGCCGTTGCTGATTATTTTAATTATCAGCAACGGCTTTCGGACGGAAAGGCGAGCCGTTGCTGATTTTTTAATATTCAGCAACGGCTTGCTAACGGATAAGTGAGCCGTTGCTGATAATAACTTATCAGCAACGGCGTTCTAACGGGCGAGTGAGCCGTTGCTGATAAGTTTATATAGGGCACGCTCTCGCGCCCGACTCTTCTTCCTCCCGCTGCTCGCTGCTGCCGCCGCCGCTCCCGCCGACGCCACTCGCCGCCGCTGTCGCTGCTGCTGCCGACGCCGACGACGCCGACGACGCCGACCGCTGCTGCCGACTTGTTCAAGTAAGTCTCTTCCCTGCTGCCGTCTCTTCCCTGCGGCCGGCGAAAATCACCCGACCGAAACCCTATTTCTAGGGTTTCGGCCGGCGGCGGTCGGCCGATGGCCGCCGCCGGACCTTCTGCAGTGGCCGGACAGTGTGTCCGGCCACTGTACGCCGGCGCCGGAGGGTGGACTCCGGCGCCGGAATTTATAATATATATATAGTTTATATTATTTTATAATTGTTAATTAATTATTTAATAATTGTTAATTAATTGTTTAGATTAATTGTTTAATTTGTTAGATTAATTATTAGGGTTTAGATTAATTTCGGACGCGCGCCGGAATCGTCCACTTCGGACGCGCGCCGGTATCGTCCAATTCGGACTCGCGCCGGAATCGTCCACTTCAGACGCGCGCCGGAATCGTCCAATTCGGACGCGCGCCGGAATCGTCCAATTCGGACTCGCGCCGGAATCGTCCACTTCGGACGCGCGCCGAAATCGTCCAATATGGACTCGAACTGTCTCGAAACATTTAGAAAATAATCATCCTCCGACGAGTTGATATGTTTCACGTACGCATCGACGACCGGATATGATTTAGCAAAACCTTAGATCCGTTCGGGAATTGTATGTTCGTGTAAAAGAAGTAGATGATCTTTTATACGACGTACAATTCTTGAATTGTCCCTGATTGGACAATTTGGGAATATAGTTATTTGTACTGCACTTACGTTTTTATTTTAACTGTTAACTAATTATTCTAAATTTCGGCAACATCTCTCTTGTTCTCCGATACGCGCCCAGATGATATGCGTATTCGGAGAACTGTAGGGAGATGCTGTCGAAATTTAGAATAATTAGTTAACAGTTAAAATAAAAACGTAAGTGCAGTACGAATAACATAAATCCCGAATGGAATAGGACAATCTCACCTAAAGACATTAACCAAAGAAATTGTCAATATTGATTGACAGAATCATGTCGGCTGATCGAAGTTGGATGTACCGACGTCTTGATCGTGGAGCTTTAACGAATGAGTTTCGATTAGGCGTAACGTACTTCCTAAATTTCGCCTATTCGAATCGGAATTTCGTTAGCATGGGTGATCAAATCCGATGTCCGTGCCGCATTTGTTCAAATGGACGATTTTTGGATCGGGAGACTGTCACTCTGCATCTATATACCAAAGGATTTGCACCGAGATATTTTCTATGGACTTGTCACGGGGAGTCACGCGAAGTCGGGACGTCGAGCAATCCTGTCGTTCAGACATATGGTGAATCTTCCTCTGCTGGTGCTTCTTCATCCGGTCAATGTAATCCCTATAGAACTATGATACTTGATAGTCTTGGGGGTCAATTCCGCCTGAATGATAATGTTGATCGGCCAGTTCTTCAGACATCAGTCCCACCAGATACTACAGCGGTTGATATCACAGAAGTAGGGGCTGCGGTAGAGATTGAATTACCGAATAAAGAAGCTGTAGAATTTTACGAGATGTTGAAAGCTGCCGATGAACCTTTGTATGAGAATTGTCCTAAATACACTAGGTTTTCAGCAATGACACAGCTCTTAAGCATCAAGGCCGATTGTAATATCAGCGGAGTTGCGTATGATCGGATTGCTGGATTGATTAATGGAATGCTGCCTACTGATAACAAGTTTGAGCCTACTTTTTATAAGACTAAAAAGCTAATAAGAAAATTGGGGCTTGGGTACGAAAAAATACACGCGTGCCAAAATAACTGCATTTTATATTATAAAGAAAATGTGCAGTTGGATAAATGCCCTGTATCTCAACACCCTCGTTACAAGGAGAAGAAATCGGTCCGACAGAAAAATATCCCGTTTAAGGTGCTTCGGTATTTTCCACTAACACCGAGGCTTCAAAGATTATTCATGTCGGAAAAGACAGCCCCCTACATGAGTTGGCATGCAAGAAGTCGTGATGATACAGTAATGACTCATCCATCTGACAGTGAAGCATGGAAACATTTGGATACATGTTATCCTTCATTTCCTATGGATACTAGAAATATCAGATTTGGATACATGTTATCCTTCATTTACTATTTTGTTAACGGGTATAAATTTCACACGGTTGAATATTCATTTGCAAAGAAGACGATGAATGCTGGGGTCTGCGTGAAAGGGACAACCTATGTTGAATGTGATATGGATTTCTATGGACTAGTGGAAGAAGTGATAGAGTTGCACTACTTCGGCTTGAAATCAGTGATCCTATTTAGATGTCATTGGTTCGATACAACAGAAAGGGGCATGAAAGTTCATCCAAAATACAAACTTGTTGAGGTTAATTACAAATCGAAATTGGCAGCAAATGAGCCTTTTATATTGGCATCACAAGCCGAACAAGTATATTACGCGAAGTATCCGGCTCGAAATAAAGATAGAACAGATTGGCGTGTAGTCTGTAAGACAAAAGGTAGAGGAAAAATTGATCCGATAGTAGGAGAAAATGATCCTCCTGGTTTCTATCAAGAAGATGATCTTCCTGCTGTGGATCGTATTATTCCAATACTCGAGGATGCAGACACAACGTCAATTCAATTAGAAGTTGAATATGCTAATGATGACGATCATGAAATTGAGGAAGCTGGAGATGAAGAAGATGAAGAAGAGGAAGAAGAGGAAGAAGAGGAAGAAGAAGAAGAATTCGAAGACTATTATTCAGATGATGAAGAATAATTGTAAAGTATATATTTTATTAAATATATCTCTACTATTTATACAATAATCTGATTATATGTCTGTTCGACAGATATGTCTTGTCGTGGTTATCGACGCAGGAGAGTTTCGGAGTCTCCGATCGGTGAGACTCCAGCACTTACTCATGCTGCTGATCCTCATGTTGCTGATCCTCATGAGGATGATACTGCCGAGGCTAGTACATCCAGACGTAGGCGGCCACGCGGGCCGAACAGGTGGCAGCCTCCACCAGCCACAGAGTCACGTAGATTGATTAGCGTGATTGGGGAGTGGTACGTAATATATCATGAATTATGAATCATTACAAATTCATTATATCATAATATAATATTAAAATTTATTTTTGTTGTGCAGGTTCGAGCAAGAAGAAGTGCCGAGGAGCATTTCTTCTACTATTCGACGATACATGCACGGGGCATGGCCTACGTGGTCTCACGTGCCTAGCGAGCACGTCGACATGTTATGGCGCGAGTTTGAGGCACGTATTATTATTATTTTTACATGCATGATGATATATTAATATTGGTACTGATATTATTATTTTGCAGGCTCGCTATACATGGGCCGAGGACCAGAGGTCCTTCATTTACGTTGCCTGGGAGGCTATTTCCCGGGCAAGGTACAACGGGCAGCTGGGGCAGGCTCGGTCCCAGGCGATGGCCCGAGCTGGGACCACTAACATCGCGGAGACTCGGGGATACGGCCCCGGTTGGATTACTCCGGATATATGGGACCAGCTCGTGGGGATATGGTTGACGGATCGATGGCAGGAGGTTTCTCGGAATGCGGCTAGAAATCGCATGTCGGGGGGAGCAGCGCGTCACACCGGCAGCTCTGTTGCATTTGCAGTGCACGCAAACCGTATGGTAAGTATATCTTTTAATTATATATTTTATTTGTTATTATGTGTACTAATTAATGTATTTGTTTTGTAAATGTAGACGACGGTGTTGGATGACGGGAGTGTCCAGCGACCCTCCCCGATGGCGGTGTTTGAGCGGACTCACCGTCGAGCACATGGGACTGGGGAGTACATCCACAACCGCGCTGCATACATTATGGTAATTATATATTTGTTTAAATTATTCATTATATATTTATAATTTAAGTTTTATGATAAATATTAAACAAAAAATCAAACTCGAGTAGGAGACCTACAGCCAGACGGTGGTGCAGCGTGGGGGTACTAGGGCCACTTGGGGCACCGACCCCTCCGGTCGTTGGTGAGCGGCCGTCCACCTCCAGATCCAGTTATGATCATAGTAATAGGATAAGGACACTAGAGGAGACGGTCGCGCGTCAGACTGAGTTGATGGAGCGCCAGAGTCAGATGATGGCGAATATAGAAGCTATGCTACGCAACTTGTCGGGTCATCCCGAAGCAGGCATCTCTTCGGTATCATCTAATCCATCATCCTCGAGTCAGTCCACGCCGGTGTACACTCAAGTACTCCAGACCCCGCCATATGATCCAGGCCATCCTCCATCGTCATCGTGAGATTTTGTTTATATTGACTTTGTTACTGAGATATTGAACTTGTTTAATTTATATTGACTATGTTACTGAGATGTTGATACTTCAATTTTGCATTTGAATTGTGTTTATACTATCGTGGATAATTATGAATATAAATATAATTGTTTTGATGTATATCTTGGTGTGTTTGTGATGTGTGAATGAATGTGTATGAGATGTTTGTGATGTGTGAATGAATGTGTGTATGAGGGTAAGGGTGTGTGAGTTATGTATCAGATAAATGTATCAATGTATCAATGGAAATTTGAAATTTT